>OY776111.1:102893973-107838973 GCA_963675035.1 Allygus modestus
CGCATCAACAATGTGCACCTTGTAGTCACCATCATCCGCCATAATGGAGAAGGAATCTTTTGATCGGATCAGTTTAAAACGCAGTTCCACACCATTCAACAGGAACTTGTTCTGATTACACATGTCCACATGTAGGCGACCGAGCATATCGATTTCACGACTTTTATTTGTCATTTTTCGTCTCGCCTTTAGTCCATCGTTATCGTCCAGAGTATTGTCCATATAGCCGGCGTCGTCCGCGTTCCACAGTCCACATGTTAAATGTGATTTCCTAGCATCATAGCCGTAATTCATCAATGTTTCGATATACGCTCGATATGCATAAGTGTTGTTTTGTGGTGTGACCAGTTTCTGATTCATACTCATATCAACTTGACTGAATAACGTGTGCAGCCAATTGTTGACTGGGCCAATTTTATTCGATTCTTCGACATCTGCGATTGCCGCTCCTGTCGACTTGACAATAGACGCTGTAACTTCCAACATTGTTTGCGAAAGATCGGTGTATTCTTCGCCGTTGCCGGGCACAACAAACTCGATGGGCGAATCATCAGTCAGTGTGGAGATTGGTTTGTACTGAATCCATTTGCCGCTCTCGATACTGGTCTGCGTCGGTGGTAGGGAGAATAAGTCCAATTCCGTCTTGACGCATTCACACGACTTTTGATGTAGAAACGACATTGCTAGCGTGTGTGTGTTAATTGAATATATCGCGTATAGACGTTCTCCTCACTGCTTTCCTCGTCTTCCTCGTCTTCTTTCTAACTGTCCTTCTCTTCTTGCCCTTCTTGGATGACGACGACGACGACGACGACCTTCCTCGAAGGAGTTTCGCCAAAGACTGAGGTGTGACACGACGGCCGCCGGACATGGCGCGCTTCGCGTACCTCTTACGCGAGAGTATCGCGTTAGTCTTTCGCGCAGGAGTAGCGCGCCGGTGTTTCGCGGTATTCTTTCGCGTTACGCGACGGTGTTTCGCGCGAGAGCCGCCGCCGCCACCGCCACTTAGCACACGTTGAAGTTTGCCGTCCGCCCTGCGCTTTAGCGAGTCTGTAAACTGGCTGAAATGATCTCTAGCGGCTTCTTTGGGGTCCCGCTGGTGCATGGCCATGTCGCCCAAGAATCCAACACCGGATTTCAACGCCTCTTTGGCCACAGCAGAGGCTCCCGACTTGAGTAGCGGTGTGATGGTGCGGAACATACCGCCTAGGAAACTGCCAATTCCATGTCCGCGCTGGTAGGGTGCACCGCGAAATACCCTTTCGATACTGCCTCCGGTCTGCTGCAATTGTTGGCGGCGATAGTACGCCAAGTAGGGATCGTTTGTATTCATCATTGCTGAGCTCCTCTTTTGAAATGAAGCTTCACGTACGACGTCCCAAAGAGGAATGACGCTTTTTTACTAGCGTGATCCCTTAGGTCAATATCGATCGTTTCAAATGTTCCTTTCATAACTGGCGCATAATGAGGACTGATGAAATGCACAGTCTTATGCGCGCCGTGTGTGTAGTTCTCTCTGTCAATGTTGACAATTTTCAAAAGCGGCGCTGTAGTGTCACCAATCAGCTGCAGTTCAATCAGATCACAATACACGTACAAGTGTGTCGGCAGTCCCATAGTCAGATTAGGCGGCCATATCGCTGTGAGGTCATTTGACAAAACGTTCTCGTACGGATCGAAACCCAACTGGAGAGACAGCGCTTCGGTGAAATGTACTTTGCTTATACCGTCCACCATTGTCGTGATCTTGACTCTGTCCTGCTCTTTGTCATACTCAAAGTACAAGTACTGGGTGACATCCTTCGCTTTATTGATCATTTTCAATAAATCGGTTATGTTCTTGTAATAACCGGGTTTCATCTTTAGCATAATGTGCTCGACACTGAGTGTGACGGGAATACTCGGCAGAACGAGTTTATAGTCGAGCCAAATACACGATTCCTCGTCCACAGTCATAAAGGAACATGGATAATGCGCTTCGACCAAAGCCATCTCCCACTCGCCATCGCCTTCTAATCGAATTTGTCTCGGCAGATGTGTAGTGTACTTGGACACTGTGTTTTTTGGAAAATAATCCTTTGAGCTGTTGCTGGGCAATGTCAAATAGAACTGGTTGCTATTAGGCATTTTGCAAATCTTGCGCTCTTACCCAAGAATTGAACTCGTCTCCGTAACCTTCCCACTTGACGAAATAACGCTTACTGCGACCGCGACCCTTAGCGTCTAGTATTTCAGCAATCTTGAACAGATGGTCGTTGTATATTGTCACTTTTTGTAATTCGTATTCGTAAAACTGACCAGTCACTTGTTCACCGTTGAGATCCGACAAAGTGTACATTGGTAGAGGCATCAATGTGTTTACACGACGCACCACAAACACTTCTTTACTCCAATTAGTCTCGTAACCTTTTGCGAATGTGCCCTTCTCCTTAGATATGCGCACTGTGGTGCCAACTTTCAGTTTTGCCTTAACACGACGCGGTATCTTACCGAACATGCGACGCCATACCTGATGCAATATTCGCTTATTGTCGACAGTCACATCGACTGGTCGTATTCTATTGCCTAGACTCCTGTGAGCGCTGTTGTTGTATGCACTAACCAGTTTGTCCAACACATCTACATAACGATATGTGTTTTTGTAAGTCAAATATCGCCACATGCGCGTTTTCAAAGTGCGGTTCACGCGTTCCACTACGGCCGCTTTAACATCTGGGTTTTGTGTAGTGACATAGATGATTCCGTATTGTTTGAATAATTTTTTCGTCTTGGCACCGGTGAATTCAGTACCTTTGTCGGTTTGTAAACAGCGAGGTGTGTCGGTCGCTTCGGCAAATATCTCCTCGAAAGCGTTGGCCACTTCAGCCCCTTCTTTCCGCCTCAACGTTCGCACATACAGGTGTTTGCTAAACACGTCTATTACAGTCAGCAGGTAGTTGACGCCGTCGTTGTGTTTACTAAGACCACGCATATCGTTCAAGTCCGCTTGCCACAATTCAAATGGACCATACACTATGTAAGGATTGCGCGGGAAACGCTTGCGTGCCGGTTTGTGCAATGTGTAAGTGTCCTGTGTTTGTAACCATTCAATCACTTTGCGTTTTGAAACTGGTTTTGCAGCTCGCGTTAAAGGAGCTACACCGCCATACGACGAAGGTTCGATGGGATTGTAATACAAACGCTCCATAATACTGAAAACCTATCCTGTGTACGTTTCCCACTTGTCCAAATTTGACAACGGCTTGTTTCTATTTGAAAAATCAAACTGCTCTGTCGCTCGCGCCGGTGTAGATGTTACACGTTTTCCTCTTGCCGATCGAAGCCGATTTACTAGCGGTGTTCTCAGTATTGATTCAGTTGATGTGTCCACGTCATCGTCTGACCCTTCTCCTCCTGTGAATGATGATCGATATTCGGCATTTATTTCCTTAAGCGCTCTTAGATTATTCATATAGTCCTTTGGCACGTTCATCGCTTTCAATGCGTTGAGCACTTCCCGCCATCCTGGCGGTGTGTAATCACGCATACGCACCTTTACTATGCAATTTAAGATATCCACTAGATTTGAGTCTGGGATTTTTACACCGTTGATGTACACTGAATAGCCACTGTCCCAACTGATTAAGCTGCCATCACGTTTCATGAAACGTAAAAGATTGCGGGCATCAGATCTGTAAGTTTTGGAAAACGTTTCCACAATCTCTTCCACTGGACCACCTTCCGCAGCGGGGTGCGATCGTCGACTATGTTCATTCCCACCCGACTCCACGATTGGTATGCTAATCGGTTGACGTCTATTCTCTGCAATATGCAAGAAGCGATGTAACGCTTGTTTGTACAATTTCCACTTTTCACTATCGTCCATGCGTTTGTTATTCAATATTTGTTGCATCTCCGCGTCGAGGCTGTTTTCACTGGATAGATTAGTCGGTCTGTTATCCGTAGCATTTGATTGCAGTCGATCAATCAACTCTTGTGGCACAACTACCATCTTCTTTGCATGTTCCATTTTTTTTTTTCACTAATGACTAGCTACTTTTCTAAAGTGTAACTTCACGCACGACGTTCCAAAGTGGAATGGCAAATGATTACCAATGTTATCTCTTAAGTCAATTTCCACACTGTCAAAAGATCTATTCATAACAGGCACATAGTGCGGATCGATGAATGATGTTGATTTATGCAAACCGTATACATAAGTAGACGTGGATATATTGACAATTTTCAATAACGGTGCGACTGTATCGCCGACCATCTGCGGCTCGACTAAATCACAATACACGTACATGTGTGACGGTAAGCCAAGACGAATGTTGGGCGAACGGATGCTTTTGTTAACTGCATCACCTTCCAGCGTCAATTCATTCGGATCGAACCCCAGCTGAAGCGCTAACGTTGGACTTAATGTAATTTTTACAACATCAGTTCCCATCGATACTTCAATGAATTTGTTGTATGAGTTTTCAACGGTGAACTTTACACCAAAAGTAATCGCTAGTTCTTGCGAATTGATATGATCACACAATTCTTGAATATTTGCGTAATCACCAGTCTTCAATTTAATTCTGTGGTTTTGTTTTGGAATAGCCGACACTACTGGCGTTACATCGGCAGTGCTGTCCATAACCCGCGCCAACGCTTCTATGTTCACTTTTGCTTCCTCTTGCGGTTGTATGCAAATGTCAATTGTTTCGTCATTACCGACTGATAGAAATGTCATTGGATAGTGCGCTTCCACAAGTGCAATTTCCCAGTCGCCAGCGTCCAGTTGAATAGCTCTCGGCAAATGTGTTATGTAATTTGCAACTGTATTTTTCGGATAATACTGCATCGAACTGTTGCTGGGCAGCGTCAAATAGAACTGATTGTTGATGCCAGTCATTTTTATCTACTCAATGCTGCTTGTAGTACTGCGCTCAAAAGTAATGGTATAAAGATTCCACCGCCTTTTTGTATGAGATACTTTCGTTTCTTTGACCAGCCTTCGCCGCGTTTCACCAATCGACGTAGCGTCGCCTTGTGTTTGCTTAACTGACTTTTACTCTTCTTCGCCAGAGGAACGTTACCGCGCAACACGTTGTATGCGCACTCACACACTGAGCGAATGCGGCTCTTGTCACACACCTTTAACAGTGCCTTTCGCTCCTTGGGTGTTGCGTGTATGAAAGCCGTAAGCAGAGCTGCGTCCTTCCGCAAGCACGACATGATTACTACTGATGGCGAAATTACCTTTTCTTCGGCAAGTACACATAGTTGGTAGAATCTTCTGGAAATATGCAACTTCGTATTCGCATATTCTCGTCTGTTGATTGTTTCAAGTCTATCAGTAGGTATCCGTGTGGATTCCTCGTAGCGTCAGCGTACGCCTCCTCGATGAATTTCGGGCTGTCTGGATATATTTGTCTGGCCAAGTACCTAATCTGAACTCTATCTCTAGGATTCTTAAAACACACAATGTAATGCGCATTCAATGAGATGTCCCTCTGCCCGCGTCCTTGATGAAACAAATTTTGTGTAATGAAAAACACACTAATGTTGCGATGATGGCAACCTTTTGTGAAAAGATCCACCACACGGTTGTCGGCCTCACGCATCATATCGTCTATAATCACAAGTATCGGCTCGTTACCAGAAAAATCCTCCAAGTTTGGTAGACCTTCTATGTGGTTAATGGTGACATTTTTCGGGTCACCACCACCACCACCACCACCACCACTACCATAATGCCAGTTTATACTGGTAAATGGTGTGTCACACATTTCTGTAATGTGCTTTATAAACTTTGACACAAACTGTGACTTGCCACAACCCGAAGGTCCCGCCACAATGGCTGAGAACGGATGTTTCCACATCAAGCCCATGATTACTACTGAGCTAAACACCTCACAGTTACCATACTCACACTCTTAAACTTACTACCAAAGGACATTTTTGGGGTTAAGTGAAATAAATAACACAGTGGTTATGTTCTGAACGTGACTATAAGTATTGACTACGAAAACTAATTTACAAAGGTATTAACGTAATCTTCAAGTCTTGCTTTACATAAACTCCAACGGTGTGAATCTGCTATTGGAACCCCTCGGGCTGCGCTTCACCAAGCGAAGGCGTTCTCCAAATCCGCCGTTGTAGCGCTCGATGTCGGCGTTGCTCAGGGCCTCGTTGAAGCGCCTAGGCAGGTAGACTCGCAGAAAGAAGTCGTCCCCGACCTGCCCCTCCAGGATCACGATGATCGTCTCGCCAAAGGGTGTGGTGGCTCGCTCCATCGCAGTGATGAGATAGCCGCATTCCTCTCGGAGATCGGCTATCCTGGTGTAGAGCGGAGAGTCGGACTTGCAGTTGTTGAGGGTAGCTCTCAGGTCCGCGGTTGTTGCAGTGCCGTTCACGCTCGGAAACTCTAGCTTGAAAGTGCTGCTGCTGTTCGACATCTCTAGTAGTAGTTGGAGTAGGTCTATGTGAGGTGGCGGTCTGGTGGCGAATGATGCTCAATCGGGCGGGGCTCCGCCTTATAAACCCTCGCCACCATTTTCTTCTAAGTGGGGGGTCCGAAGGGTCGGGCGCAGGTGTTCACACAAAAGACCGACGCGTCGAGACCGGTCTGGGATGCAGCTGCTCTAATTGAATGCTTGCGCCACTCGTTGTTTCTTCCTCACAGCTCGCTTCTTCGACGTTGGCTGCGAAACTGCACTGCGTTGTGTAACAGTTTGAGTTAAGCCTGTAATTTTCGGTACTCCTGTTGATTTATCGATCCACATGTTTTCCACTTTATCAACTACTTGTTTAACACTTTGGTGCATTTCACCATCTTTGTCCAAAAATAAACCGCACATGAACACCATATCTGTACCATCGTACATTTCCATTTTCAATAACATTTGTCCTTTGTTTCCCGGGTTTTGAACAGCAAAAGTATTCCCATCGTCCATCCATGACACTATGGGACAATCATCTGTTGGTTTCGGCACCCATCCTGGTTTCTTGGTTTCCACTTCGATGGGAGTTGCCCTCCTTCGTCTCTTGCAGGCAGTGGTCGGTTTTACAAATGACGTCTGAGGTGATGCCAATGTCTGATCACTAGCATTATTGTTCATAACCTCAATCTCCTGAATAAACGATTTGATATAGTCGTCCGCAGAAGCGTAAGCGTCCATGTTCACGTCCTTACCGTGTGACTTCGACCGTACTACTGACTGGCGGTGCGTCTGCTCACCCTTGAAGTAAACTGTACGCACTCGCTGTCAGACAATATTTCTGTTTGGCGATCGCTTTTATTCACCCGCTGAAGTCAACTGTTACGTTACGGTGACGATCGATCTCGATGACGTTGTCCAGTTCGGCGTACACTATACAGTTGACGGTCTCGGGCAACGCTTTGGAGAATCCAATTTCGATACGTAGATTACCGTTGCGCAGGAGATTCCAGTGACTCGACTCAGCCGCGGACATGTCCGGTGTCAAGTCGAACGCCATAAGACAATTACCGTACGGATAGTCACCTCTCTTGATCTCATTACCTGCGTCGGAGAACTGGATTCCGGTGCCGGTGACCAATGTGTAATAAGAGAGTATATATGTCTCACTATTCAATGTGTAAACGGGCTGTAACGGTTTGGCCGGTACTTGTTCACCGTCCACGTACAATGCGAGATAATTCATATCGTAGTGTTGAAAGTTGTAAGGATTCTTCTTGAAATCTCCGTTGAACGCAAGATTACTGACCAGTCCAATTATCACACGTTTCGGTAACTGGCCGAGAAATGCACTGTCTAAAGCCTTACTCATTATGCCGGAGGGTAGTGTGAACGATTTCACTTCTACACGCGTGATCGGATACTTGGCCGTGCCGGTCTCGAGAGTTTTGCTGTGCGCCAACAATACGCTCGGATTGATCTTACATCGACGTACGAAAAGACTAATCTCTTTAATTGTCACCTTGTAGGTAATTAGCGTTTTGGACATTATACAAAACGAGTTTCTGGATCTGTTAAGTTGCAATCGCATCTCGACACCGTTCAACATGAATTTGTTCTGATTGCACAGATCGATGTGCAATCGACCGACCATATCGCAAACATCGCTTTCTTTCGTGTGATCGCGACGCTTTTTCAATCCCTCATTCAATTCGTCGCAATCGTCCATTTGTCCGGCCGAATCTTCAAAAAACAGCTCGCTAGTCAGGTGCGAATTCTTCGCACTACATCCGTAGTTCAATAGGTTTTCCAAGTAGGCACGGTAAGCGTACGTGTTAGTTTGTGGGGACACCAGTTTATGATTGAGATAGAGATCCACTTGACTGAATATCGAGTGGAGCCAATTGTTCACCGGGCCAACCTCTTTAGCAGGTTGCCCACCGTCCGCTTTAGTGTCGTCCTGTTTCACAATAGCGGCTTTCACGTGTAATAACGTTTGCGTCAGGTCCGTGTACTCGTCACCGTGACCGGGTATTACAAACTCTATTGGCGAATCGTCCGTCAGCGATGAGACCGGTTTGTATTGAACCCATTTACCGCTCTCGATACTGGTCTGCGTAGGCGGTAACGAAAACAAGTCCAGTTCAGTCTTCACACATTCACACGATTTCTGATGAATAAACGACATTGTTATCGAATTAATTGAAAATATCCCTTGTTCTCCTACGTCGTTTCGTTACAGTTCTACGACGTTTGTCTAACGATGTTATCCTTCTGTTGGTCCTTATCCTCTTTGTAATGGCTCTTCGTTTAAACTTTCCACCTACTTGCCCTCTTTATAGTTCTCCTTTGTCTTTGCATACGTCCGGTAGACGTCCGTCTTCGAAGAAGTCTATCGAGAGACTGTGGCGTGTCGCGACCTGCTTCTTATAACCACCACCGCTCAGTACGCGCTCCAATTTCTCGTCCGCCTGGTG
The DNA here is from genome assembly GCA_963675035.1 of Allygus modestus. Taxonomy (NCBI): domain Eukaryota; kingdom Metazoa; phylum Arthropoda; class Insecta; order Hemiptera; family Cicadellidae; genus Allygus; species Allygus modestus. Next base: position 102,902,861 of record OY776111.1, read on the forward strand.
TTCTGTTTAATTAATTACTAGGGGGGAGATTTTCGCTCCCCCATACTTCAGGAATTGTTGAAGACTAGAACAAGAATGAGAGCAGGGGTGTTTACCAACTGGTGATTTATTGCTCGGAGTTCGACACGGGTGGTCTATAATTATGGGTTCCTAGAAGGGTCGGGTGCAGCTGCTTCCCAGACAGGCCTCGGGGAATTTCCGTTAAAAGCTTTCAGGGTGCTGGGTCCTTTGTCGACGTTTGCCCCCTCGGCAATAAATCACATCCACTGTCAGGGGTAAAAGCAACCCTCCTCTAATGTAATTCGATGCGGGCGGACTATAATGGGTACCTGGAAGGGTCGGGCGCAGCTGCATCCCAGACCGGTCTCGACTCGCCAGGTTTTTTGTTTGAACACCTGCGATCAACAGCCCACCACGCACGGCGCGGCCCTAGCAGCAAAGTTTAGTTTAGTCTTGAGTTTCGAAGCGTCAACAGCTACGAAGAGATCATGGCCAACATCGAGTGGGAATGTGACATCACAGACGTCGAGTTGGAGGATGTATGTGTTGCGGCGGAAACGTCGATGAATAGCAATAATAAGAAGAGGCCGTTTGACGATGAAGATGATTACTTTGAAGGTGATGAATTCTACAACCGAAAAGACGACGATGATTGCACCTTGAAGCATTTCCATAAGAAGAGGCTATGGCGCAATGACAAAAAGTTCAAGCACGTTCATGAGCCAAAAATGTATTCAACTACCCAAGATCTTGACGACGCTCTGTACTCCAAACAACGGGGAATCAACAACATGTGGAACCATTGCCCGCTGGACGACTTGGAATGGGAATATTGGCAGCGGGACATGGACTACAAGATGAATTTCTACCCTATTGAAGAGGAGCACATCTACGCCATTGAACTTGAGCAGAAGTACATGATGCTTGTCGAAATGTGGTGGAATCGTCGAACGGATGAACTCCACCCAGATGAAATAACAAAGTTTTTCATAAATAAAAAATAAATGTTTCCCAACACCTTAGCCTCCACCTGATCCCACCATCATAATCGGCCTTTTTCAAGGCCACAAAAGCTTTTCATGTTAGGGATTAGAAGGAAATCTTAGAGGAGATTTTCTTCTAAGTGTTGGTGCGGGCCTCTAGACAAAAGTGTCACAGACGAGCTCTCGGGGGGGGGGGGGGGGGGGGGGCAAAAGTGTCACAGACGAAACCTCGGGGGGGGGGGGGGGGGCTCCTCCTGATTGATGTACCGGGGGGGGGGGGGGGGGGGCTCCTCCTGATTGATGTACCTCGGGGGGGGGGGGCTCCTCCTGATTGATGTACCGGGGGGGGGGGGGGGGGGGGGCTCCTCCTGAAACGAAAAAAAAAAAAATTTGCATATTAATTAGGGTAATTAAAAAAAATTTGCATATTAATTAGGGTAATTAAAAATTTGCATATTAATTAGGGTAATTAAAAAAAAAATTTGCATACTAATTAGGGGGGGGGGCGGGGGGGGGGGGGGGGGGGCGCTCCTCCTGGCTCCTCCTGAGCCAGGAATGTCCAATACACCCTACTTGGAGAATAATTAAAATCGCTTATATATGAATATATTTTTATGAAACTTGGTATGCGGCTTTATGTGGTATTAAGACAAATATTATACATTGGAAATTCGCTGAGTACGTAGGTTTGCTGTGACGGGGGTATTATTAATTATCTTGTGACAGCTTATGAATTAAATTAAGTACCAGCTCTGACTGTTAATTCATGTTAATAACGATAAATCGCCATTGAACTCTAACTTTGTTGTTAAGTATTTCACTTTTTTTTGGTTAAATAATTATCTTTTATTAAATATAGTTACTATTACAAAATGCTGATGTCCCAGTGGCATCTTTAATGACAGAAACGTCAGTGTGAAAAGATGAAATGCCAAAGAAGAAATCAAATATTAATATATATGTAAATAAGTCCGAACAAGTTTGACAAATTATTAATGATTTTATGACACTTAATTTGTAAGCAGTAAGTTATAAATAAAATGTGTGAGTATTTCGTTTAGAGTTTACGTTTTATTTTGATAAAATACACAACAACAAAATTGGCTTTTGTTAAGGCTCTTGGCGATATTAAGGGTTTTCAGTCAGTCCGCGCCCCTAGCGGATAGAACCGTAGACGCCCGCGGTCATTAGTTACATATTTTGCTACTAGAGTGCAGCACCAATCAATTCCCGTTATAGGCTACTACAAATAGAATAAAATTACTACCCCAATGGGTTAAAAAAAACTTCCTAGTTGATAAAATAATTAAGTTTAATTATTATTATTATGTTTTGTTAATTTAAACTAAATTAACGAAATATCAACACAAAATATGGTATTTTTGTGTAGAGTAAATTATGCTATTTTTCCGATTTCTAAATGGTATAGCTATTGAAAAAGTTTAGTGAAAACATGCATTATTCGATTTCTTTCCGCCATTTTCCAATATGGCGGATTTTAACAGAGTTTTGATATTTTTAATATTTAAAGGACATATTTCCTCTATTACTCCAACAATTTCAGTGGGTTGTGGATATTCTTAAGCACAAAATCATAGTGGTAAAAACTTATAATGGAATGGTAGGGGTTTGTTCTTCCACTCTGAGTTGTTGTTTACGCTGAGTAAATTAGTAGATTTTGGCACTTGGTGTTGACGTTAATTTTGGCCGAATCTCATGTATTATACATGAATATTGAGCGGAATTTAACTGTATTCAACTTTGTTAGGAGGTAAAATTTGTCTATTTTGTGTAATGACCTTGGAAAATTCGAAAGAATAGAAAAATGTCATATTTTAAAGTTGAAAAATCAACTTTGAATTATAATCACTACCGTTAAATACAAAATATCACTACTTAATATAATATTTGTGCGTAGATATTTTCATAGTGAACATTTCGAAATGTACGTGGTCATACCAAATGGTTTAGTTATTAAATAATACCGTTTTAAGTAAAAGCTTACATAGTTATATACTTCTCCTTCCATTTTCCAAGATGGCGGATTTTCCCAAGGTGGGAATTTTTGAAAACTTTCAGGAAATGATGAGGGATATTTCAGGAACACATACCAGGAGGTTTCATACTTTAACTAATTTGTTCCAGGTTAGGGCATTTTTTTGCACAACTGTCCTGTACTAATTTGAATTATTGGTAGAAATATTTGTTTAGGGAGGTTTTGAAGTCCCTAAGATTCTTAGTTTTGAAGTGCTTCTGTCAGTCTGTGCCTGTAGTCTACACGGAACTAGGTCTGTACCTAGAAACCACACCAATGGTTCGATTTTGATAAAACATTGTGTGAAGAAACTGATCCACAACACTGCCGGGCGTTTTTTTGTTTGTTTTATTTCTAAGGGTAACTATCCTTTCAAAACCGCTACAAAACGTATACAATTTAAAAATTTCTCAAAAACAGCTTAAACGTTAACATTTGCTGGTTGATCATTTTATTAAAGACCTGAACAACTCTTTAGGTCTCTAATAAAATTGCACACCCGCGTTTACAGTGTTTAATAATTCCATGCATGTATTTTGTTAACTGCAAAATGAAAATTTTAATTTTCGTCCACAATCCCTTAATTGCAGAATAATAATTCAAAAGACGAAATTATTTAATTTTTCGAGACTTTTTTATCTGTGATTTCTGAACCCGATTTTTTGTAGAAATGTTGGTCGTGTCATTTTCTTGGATACCTATAAAAGATCTGCAAACCAAAACAATTTAATCAACATCGTTAAAGCCGTTTTTTAAAAATTATAATAGTTCGTGTTGGGGGTTTTGGGGGTATAATACCCTTCAAAATCAGAAAATTGAAAAATGTGCCTGGGGATATCGTGGATTAGTATTTACCATAGAACTCTATTAATTAATAAAGTTCTGTGGTATTTACATACCAAATTTGGGGTCCGTTTCACAATGTCAAAGTACAGAAAGTAAAGGTCATTTAAAAATATTGCATGTTTCAGAACTTAAAGGTTCAAAACGTAAAGTCTCAGTTATATTAAATACGGGATGATATAAAAGACGTCTTACAACACTTAAGATATATTTACACTTATACTGATTCACATACAGACGGTGTGACTGGTCGAAATCGATAGCCTAGTACCATCTTTTATATATGTTTACCGTCTGTATGTGAATATATACCGTCTGTATAAGTGTAAATATATCTTAAGTGTTGTAACACGTCTTTTATTACATCCCGTCAGTAATAACAACACGTAATATGCTAATAAAAAAGTTGGTTATATTAAATGTCAAATATTACCGTTTTTAAACCTCCAGTTTCAAAACGTAAAGGTTCAAAACGTCAAGGTAGTATTTTTTATAACTGCAAACGCCAAAAGCGATTTCACTCCAAACCAAATCTGGATCCACTCCGCTTAAATTACTTATAAATACATGTGTTTCACAACATCAAGGTACAGAACGTCAAGTACAGACAGCCTCAAAACCGTTCTCGCTGTTTTCACCCTCAGTCGCTGGCTTTATCACGCTTCAGGCACTGTAGCAGGCGAACTCTCAAGCTGCTCTAGTGGAAGACTTGTTAGGTTATAATATGATATAATTTCAGTGCTAGCATTCAACAAGAATGGTATTTAAACTAAACTCAATCATTAACCATTTGTTATATAATTAATATGCTATTTATTAACGCCAGGTCCTAATTGCAACACTTAGGCATATTGCAAAATATTTGTTTTCAAACAGCTTTGGTATGATGGGGTCAACAACTAAACCACGGTTTAGCTGTAACTAAATCAATTTATGAGGCATTTCGAACACATAAATTACTGGGCGTTTTGTAACATGATTTCGTTCTAACCGGATTGATAGGTATATTTCGCTTAAGATATATTTGTAATGTTGCCGTAATGTAATTGTGTGTTATATATAAATATAATTAGGCCTATGGCTATTAAGGGTGCGCCCTACCTGCCTTCCGCACGCTAAAATAAGGGTTTTGCATCTCCCACATTGTAGGCTCAATTGTTAACCAAATAAAAATAATTTGTTGTTATTTCATTCACTAAATTTTCATCTATGTATTATATGATTTAAAAATCGTGATTTTAAATCAAAATAAGTGGTAGGCCATTAGTAAAGTTTTCAAATTAAGCGTTTTTCTAAAGCTTCCTAACGTAAAGAGAAAAATTAATTTGGATAAAAGGAACCTAGATTGGAATCTGAAAAGTGTGAAACTGCAAATAGTTTGGTATAAATCTGTAAAATAACAGTGCGACTGAGGAGAACAAAAAGGTCTTCAAGTATAAATATGCATGGCCCTGCTTCGTGGCGGTGCGGCGCTAAACAACATCGTGCGGTTCATTCAATCTGGGGTAGGGCGCACCTTTAACATCATAATGGTGGCAGGAAACACTATTTCAGTGTTTACATTTTAATTGCATAATATTAAAAGTATAAAATACAAAGCCAGTTGTTTGTTTTTAAAGATAATTTTCTATTAAAAATGTTCGAAACCTTTTATACCTAACAGTATCCGTACAATAATTTATATAGTATTTGTTTACTCCACAAATAAATAAATGACGTTTTATATTACTTTGTAATTTAAACCAAATTAAAACACACGTCTGCTCGTCTATAGGGTAACCTGACACCTGATAAACCTGTGACTTAAACTGAGTGAATTTAATATATTGTTGGGGTCTAGCATTTAAATGCTGAAGTATAAGTTTCATTACGTGTTCTAAAAACATATTTGGTAGAGAAATACGTATTTCCATAATTTAATTGTGTCCTTTATTAAATCTAATAAGTAGTCTTAGAGGTTTATTTTTACCACTTTAGGAGAGGAAAGAAAGGTGTAATTTTCTGCTCTTTAAATATTTTTCTGATACATTAAAGTATATTTAGAACACAAGTATTTGTAAGGTAATTGACAAGTACTTGTGGATGCGTGTCAGCAATTCTGAACCGAAATTAGGCTAGTTAAACACGCTCGTTGCTGACGTGATGTTACACGCAACCCGTGTTTCACTAGCGGAACCTTACAACGTACGATGTAGGCTACACGATGACACCTGATGTGTTATTAGTCAAATATAGTTTAAAAAAGGCGAAGTTGTAGCGTTAGTAGGGTGTATTGGACATTCCTGGCTCAGGAGGAGCCAGGAGGAGCGCCCCCCCCCCCCTAATTAGTATGCAAATTTTTTTTTAATTACCCTAATTAATATGCAAATTTTTAATTACCCTAATTAATATGCAAATTTTTTTAATTACCCTAATTAATATGCAAATTTTTTTTTTTCATTTCAGGAGGAGCCCCCCCCCCGAGGTCTCATCTGTGACACTTTACCCCCCCCCCGGTACATCAATCAGGAGGAGCCCCCCCCCCGACGACCCCCCCCCGAGGTCTCGTCTGTGACACTTTACCCCCCCCCCCGAGGTCTCGTCTGTGACACTTTAAGGGGGGGGGGATATCGGTTACCATAGGTCGGATCTGAATTCTGATTGCAGATTCTTGTTCGTCTAGTCAAGCCGAGTCATTTGAGTACCCACATCGTACACTTTGGATGATGTTTACAAAAAAAAGGGCCCGCACCGCACTTTTGACCTTTTTTTTTCTTTGCATTTTCGGAATCCCCTCTTCAAGCCGAGTATTTTGAGTACCCACATCGACCACTTTGGGCTAACCTGATGATGACCTTGAACTTGAACTTGACCCTCTTTTTTTTAATGCATTTTCGGAATCCCCTCTTCAAGCCGAGTATTTTGAGTACCCACATGACGTACTTTTGATAATTAATACAAGAGTTGAGCAGGGTAACGCTACAACCAACAGAGCTAGCCCATCAACGCCTGCGGACAATAAAACTACCAGTGAATGCGAATTTTGATGAGAATATAATTGCAATTCTTTGGGTTAGAGCACTTGAAGGGGGGTGTATCGATACATCCCCCTTCAAGTACTCTACACCAAGGCAGCTGTTCACACAACCGACCGACGCGGTCGGTCCTTTCTGGGATGCAGCTGCTGTAACTGGGTCCCCAGCAGGAGGAGCGCGCGACCCCAGCAGGAGCTGCGCCCGACCCCAGCAGGAGCTGCGCCCGACCCCAGCAGGAGGAGCAGGAGCTGCACCCTAACCCAGCAGGAGCTGCGTCCGACCCCAGCAGGAGGAGCAGGAGCTGCACCCAACCCAAGCAGGAGGAGCAGGAGCTGCGCCCGACCCCAGCAGGAGGAGCAGGAGCTGTGCCCGACCCCAGCAGGAGGAGCGCGCGACCCCAGCAGGAGGAGCAGGAGCTGCGCCCGACCCCAGCAGGAGGAGCAGGAGCTGCACCCTACCCCAGCAGGAGCTGCGTCCGACCCCAGCAGGAGGAGCAGGAGCTGCGCCCGACCCCAGCAGGAGGAGCAGGAGCTGCACCCTACCCCAGCAGGAGGAGCGCGCGACCCCAGCAGGAGGAGCAGGAGCTGCGCCCGACCCCAGCAGGAGGAGCAGGAGCGGCACCCTACCCCAGCAGGAGGAGCGCGCGACCCCAGCAGGAGGAGCAGGAGCTGCGCCCGACCCCAGCAGGAGGAGCAGGAGCTGCACCCTACCCCAGCAGGAGCTGCGTCCGACCCCAGCAGGAGGAGCAGGAGCTGCGCCCGACCCCAGCAGGAGGAGCAGGAGCTGCGCCCGACCCCAGCAGGAGGAGCAGGAGCTGCGCCCGACCCCAGCAGGAGGAGCAGGAGCTGCACCCGACCCCAGCAGGAGCTGCGCCCTACCCCAGCAGGAGGAGCAGGAGCTGCACCCGACCCCAGCAGGAGGAGCAGGAGCTGCGCCCTACCCCAGCGGGTAATGCAGCAGCGGGCAATGGATCCACATGCCGTTGATTCCCCGTTGTTTGGAGTACAGAACGTCGCCAAGATCTTGGGTAGTTGAAAACATTTTTGGTTCATGAACGTACTTGAACCTTTTGACAATACGCCATAGCCTCTTCTTATGGAAATGCTTCAAGGTGCAATCATCGTCGTCTTTTCGGTTGTAGAATTCACCACCTTCAAAGTAATCATCTTCATCGTCAAACGGTCTCTTCTTCTTATTGCTATTCATTGTCGTTTCCGCTGCAACACATACATCCTCCAACTCGACGACTGTGATGTCACAATCCCACCTGGGAATGCGGATGCTCTAATTGACTGATGGCGCCAGACCCTTGCAGGAACCCATAATTATAGACCACCCGCGTCGAATTCCGAGCAATAGAACAATAGAACAAAACATCAGCAAAGGGGGTTGTATCGATACACCCCCCTTCAAGTACTCTAATCTAAGGCAGGTGTTCACACAAAAAAACCAACGCGTTGAGACCTGTCTGGGAATGCGGATGCTGTAATTGGATACCCGACAGGAGGGCGACCGACCCTTGCAGGAACCCATAATTATAGACCACCCGCGTCGAATTCCGAGCAATAAATCACCAGTTGTCAAACACCCACGGGCTCATTCTTGTTCTAGTCTCCAACAATTCCTGACGCATGGGGGAGCGAAAATCTCCCCCCTAACCCATTATGTGTTAGGGGGAGCGAAAATCTCCCCCTAGTAATTAAATCAACAGAACACCAGTTGTCAAACACCCACGGTCTCATTCTTGTTCGGGAGTTTGAAGTGTGTAGTTGTGTAATAGTGTTGCTGTGTGACGTTCTGTCAGAGTGATCACCCGACGTTTTGACCTAACCTATAAAATGAACCACTTAACCGCCTATGTGTTTAATGATCAGCCTTTGTCTGTACTGTTTGACAGCAGCGATAATCCATGGTTCAAAGCTAAGGATGTAGCTACAATATTGGGCTACGCTAACCCTAAAGAAGCAATCAGAGTACATGTTAGAGAAAAATATCGCAAAACAATTCCTGAAGTATGGGGGAGCGAAAATCTCCCCCTAACCTATAACGAGAAACATTCAATCTTTCTTAACGAGCCGGGATTATATTCGTTACTTATGAAATCTAAAATGCCCATTGCCGAGAAGTTTCAAGATTGGATCTTTGAAGAAGTTTTGCCATCCATTAGAAAAAATGGACAGCACAGACTTATAAACGAGAACCAACGGCTGCTACAATCACTTACAAAGTCGCTAACAAATAACCGAAAGCTAGATCAAACAAATTCCGAGTTTAAAACTACAAATGATATATTGTGTATGAAAAACCAATCCATGAATCAAACGCTGATCGAACAGACACCTAAAGTGGCAGTGTTGCCTGAAGATGTAAATCTGAAGCATATATTTTGTGTGATGATTAGGGAAACCCTTCTAAAGCAGTACGGAGTTTGTGAATACAAGTGCATTCGAACACAGAAGAGGAATTTCAAACAAGCCTTGAAAAAAGCAAAGGAAGAAGGATTTACAATGTGCTATTGTAGAGAAAATGTCCCCAACGGCATAAACATAGTGAATAAGGCTAAGGAAGTGATGAAGAGTTACGGCATGCACATTGACTGCAGATACAACAACATCCTAACCTCGCACAATTTCATTAATATAGTTGAACATATCTTTGACAATGCATAGGTCTGCGCTTGTGGACTCGTTCCAGAACCTTCGACGCTAGTCAGGTAGTAACAGTCGATACGTGCTCCAAAGATGACCAGTGCGGATGACGCAAGAAAAGTAATCACCATATCAATGGCCAAAATACGTTATAAACGTAACAACATCCGAGAAAGGCTCGCAATCAAGTTAGTGTTGGATAGAGCGAGAGATGTGTTTGAGAGAAAATATCATATGAAACAGCATACTTATGAAGAAAACAAAAATATTGAATATCATGTGAAAGAATATAACTATGAAGAAAACAAAACAGACTGTTAAATTTAACGAGGAGCTAAATACACAGTACACTTATGAGCCCTGTGAGGATGTACAACAACTAACGTGGACTCAAATCGCAATAGATGAAATGAGATTCCGCAGACCGTTGGAACTAATGTTGGGTGAAAAAATCAAACATCTAACCTATTGCAACAAGATGTGTCACAGCGAGTGCATACAGTTTACTTCAAGGGTGAGCAGACGCACCACCAGTCCGTAGTACGGTTGAAGTCACACGGTAAGGACGTGAACATGGACGCTTACGCTTCTGCGGACGACTATATCAAATCGTTTATTCAGGAGATTGAGGTTATGAACAATAATGCTAGTGATCAGACATTGACATCACCTCAGGCGTCATCTGTAAAACCGATCACTGCCTGCAAGAGACGAAGGAGGCCAACTCCCATCGAAGTGGAAACGAAGAAACCAGGATGGGTACCAAAACCAACAGATGATTGTCCCATAGCGTCATGGATGGAGGATGGGAATACTTTTGCTGTTCAAAACCCGGGAAACAAAGGACAAATGTTATTGAAAATGGAAATGTACGATGGTACAGATATGGTGTTCATGTGCGGTTTATTTTTGGACAAAGATGGTGAAATGCACCAAAGTGTTAAACAAGTAGTTGATAAAGTGGAAAACATGTGGATCGATAAATCAACAGGAGTACCGAAAATTACAGGCTTAACTCAAACTGTTACACAACGCAGTGCAGTTTCGCAACCAACGTCGAAGAAGCGAGCTGTGAGGAAGAAACAACGAGTGTCGCCAGCAGTCAATTAGAGCATCCGCATTCCCAGACAGGAGGGCGACGCGTCGGGTTTTTGTGTGTGTGTGTGTGTGTGTGTGTGTGTGTGTGTGTGAACACCTGCACCCGGCCAACTACTACTAGAGATGCCGAGCAGAAGCACTTTCATGTCAGAGTTTCCGAGCGTGAACGACACTGCAGCAACCGTGGACCTGAGAGCTATCCTCAACAACTGCAAGTCTGACTCCCGCTCCTGGTGTAGACCAGGATAGCCGATCTCCGAGAGGAATGCGGCTATCTCATCACTGCGATGGAGCGAGCCACCACACCCTTTGGCGAGACGATCATCGTGATCCTGGAGGAGCAGGTCGGGGACAACTTCTTTCTACGAGTCTACCTGCCTAGGCGCTTCAACGAGGTCCTGAGCAACACCGACATCGAGCGCTACAACGGCGGGTTTGGAGAACGCCATCGCTTGGTGAAGCGCAGCCCGAGGGGTGCCAATAGCAGATTCACACCTTTGGAGTTTATGTAAAGCAAAACTTGAAGATTATGTAAACACATTTGTAAATTAGTGTTCGTAGTCAATACTTATAGCCACGTTCAGAACATAACCACTGTGTTATTTATTTCACTTAACCCCAAAAATGTCCTTTAGTAGTAAGTTTAAGAGCGTGAGTATGGTAACTGTGAGGTGTTTAGCTCATCAGCGTCATCATCAGAATCATCGATATTTGTACATAGATGTAACCAACCGCGTAATGCTATACAATTGGTTAGAGCGCATCGTGTGTGAGCTGTCTTGTGATGGTGACATCGCACTGCGTTTGTTGATAGTAGACTGTTGATTGACGATAGTGATCCGCAACCAATATTGCTGATATCAATGACATTAGTAGCACAGTGATCCGTGATGAAATTGCATCGTACAAACTCTATTTTCTCAGTACCTTTGACATAGACAATCGGTCGTTTGACGATACATGCACGTAACTTTTCCTCTAGCTCATGATACCAGATATCACCTTGAGCCCATTCCAATCCGTGACAGTGTTTTGTGAGCCAATAGCGTTCACGTAGTTTCTCTTGTGATAGGAAATCTCGACTGAATGGTGATTTGGCGATATGATGCATTAGCAGTGTTCCACTGGCCAATTCCAAGTCACACACTTCCTTCAGAATATAATCGCTATTGCTGTCCTTGAAACATTGAAAATCCAAAATAATGGGAGATGCTACATTTTTACGAGGTACTCTGCGTAAACAATCCATCTTGTATGAGTGTTAGTTGCCGACTGATTATGATTTAACCGACAAAGTCCACATTTAGATCGCGATGTTGATTAATTTAGATGACGTTGGTAAATCCGCATATACCAAACAGTTGCCAATCTCTGTGAGTGCAGGCATGCATTATACCACATCGATATCGATAGTAGCAACAGTAGTACTAGTAGTAGTAGTGGTCATCGACACATCGATCACTCTTCTTTATTCTTCCGCAATGTGCATTATCTTGTACGTGACAACTGGTACTAACAGCGATCTTCATCGCCTATGTATTCAATAACCAGATAGGAGCTGCTCTGTATGACAGTAGTAACAACCCTAGGTTCATAGTTACAGAGGTTGCTCAAATCTTGAGCTGCGTTAATCATAAAAAAAAGCACTTCTAGCACAAGTTAGTGAACAATACAAGTCAACAAACTTAGAAACGAGAAACTTCAGTCTTTGCAATCCTTTACAAAGCCACTAACAAATAACAGAAACTAGATCAAATTACCTCGGAGTTTAAACTAGAAAATTATATGTATATATATATATATATATTGTGTAAGGAGATCCAGACCATGATTCAAATTTTGTCTGAACAGACCTCTAAAGAAGCAGTGTTGCCTGAATAACTTGACTTCGAGCCTTTATCGTATGTTAGTTCGTTAACAAAATAACTTGTACATTAACACGACGATCACTTTTCTTGCTTAAGTCACGATGTGCATTATGGCGTACGGGACGATTGGTAATAACAGCGTTTAAAGTAAACTGTGCACATTCGTTGTGATACGTCTTGTCACAGCAGGTTAGATTTCACATTCTCACATTCAACATCAATTACAATTGTAGACGTAATCTCATTTCATCTGTTGTGATTTAAGTCCACGTTAACCGTTGTACATCCTCACGCGGCTCGTAAGTGTAATGAGTATTTAGTATGACAATAAACTTCTCGAATGTTAGTACGTTAAATCGTAGCTTGTTCATTGACGCATCGATCCCTATTCTTGTTTCAGTCTCAATATGCATTATGGCGTACGTGCCAGATGGTACTAACAACGCTTGAAATAAACTGCACACATGTGTTGCGATACATCCAAACACAACAAGTTAGATGCATCATTCTAACATTCAGCATCAATTGAAATGTTATGCGTGGTATCATTTCATCTGGTGTAATTTGAGGGAATAACTCGACTACGAACCTTTATCGTATGTTAGTTCATTAACAACGTAACTTGTACATTGACGCATCGATCACTTTTCATGCTTAAGTCACAATGTGCATTATGTTGTATGTGACGACTGGTAATAGCAATGCTTGAAGTAAACTGAGCACATGTGTTGCGATACGTCTTGTCACAGCAGGTTATATTGCTCATTTCCCCATTCAACATCAATTTCAATTGTATGCGTAATCTCATTTCATCGGTTGTAATTCAAGTCCGCGTTAACTGTTGTACATCCTCACGCGGTTCGTAAGTGTAACGAGTATTTAGTTTTACATTAAACTTCTCGTATGTCAATCCCAAGTATTCGGTGTTTCAAGAAGTTTGCCTTTCCCTCAAGAATTGTCACTAGCATTATAACATACGCGTTTAATAACCAGATCGCACTTGTAATATTTTTGTATATCGATAAAAATTCCAAGTAATCGAGGTTTGAAGAAGTTCGCACATTGATAAAAAAAAATCCAAGTAAACGATGTTTGAAGACGTTTGAGTTTTCACCATCACACAAGTTCCAATCTTGAGTAATGTCAACCCAAGAAAATGAAAGCTAACAGCATCACGTAGTTGTGTTAAGTTGCGATAGGTATAGTTAGGTTTATTAAGACTGTGTCCAGTTAGAAAGGGGAAACATGGAGAGACTTATCTCATCGTTAGGTTACGATATCCAGTGTAAAGTTAGGTCCCTGCATAGAAATAGGAAACGTAGGCAGTTGTATCTCATCCTTAGGTTATGTTATGCTCTGTTAAGTTAAGTTTGTGCTTATAGATAGGAAATATTGTCAGGAGTATCTCGTCGTTAGGTTAAGTCATGCTCTGTTAAGTTAGGTTTGTTGTTGATTATAAAAAAAATCTGTGCATTAATGTCGGCGCGCGCATTATGATTATACCCATTTAAATTGCGCGCGCCGACATTAATGCACAGATTTTTTTTATAATCAACAACAAACCTAACTTAACAGAGCATGACTTAACCTAACGACGAGATACTCCTGACAATATTTCCTATCTATAAGCACAAACTTAACTTAACAGAGCATAACATAACCTAAGGATGAGATACAACTGCCTACGTTTCCTATTTCTATGCAGGGACCTAACTTTACACTGGATATCGTAACCTAACGATGAGATAAGTCTCTCCATGTTTCCCCTTTCTAACTGGACACAGTCTTAATAAACCTAACTATACCTATCGCAACTTAACACAACTACGTGATGCTGTTAGCTTTCATTTTCTTGGGTTGACATTACTCAAGATTGGAACTTGTGTGATGGTGAAAACTCAAACGTCTTCAAACATCGTTTACTTGGATTTTTTTTTATCAATGTGCGAACTTCTTCAAACCTCGATTACTTGGAATTTTTATCGATATACAAAAATATTACAAGTGCGATCTGGTTATTAAACGCGTATGTTATAATGCTAGTGACAATTCTTGAGGGAAAGGCAAACTTCTTGAAACACCGAATACTTGGGATTGACATACGAGAAGTTTAATGTAAAACTAAATACTCGTTACACTTACGAACCGCGTGAGGATGTACAACAGTTAACGCGGACTTGAATTACAACCGATGAAATGAGATTACGCATACAATTGAAATTGATGTTGAATGGGGAAATGAGCAATATAACCTGCTGTGACAAGACGTATCGCAACACATGTGCTCAGTTTACTTCAAGCATTGCTATTACCAGTCGTCACATACAACATAATGCACATTGTGACTTAAGCATGAAAAGTGATCGATGCGTCAATGTACAAGTTACGTTGTTAATGAACTAACATACGATAAAGGTTCGTAGTCGAGTTATTCCCTCAAATTACACCAGATGAAATGATACCACGCATAACATTTCAATTGATGCTGAATGTTAGAATGATGCATCTAACTTGTTGTGTTTGGATGTATCGCAACACATGTGTGCAGTTTATTTCAAGCGTTGTTAGTACCATCTGGCACGTACGCCATAATGCATATTGAGACTGAAACAAGAATAGGGATCGATGCGTCAATGAACAAGCTACGATTTAACGTACTAACATTCGAGAAGTTTATTGTCATACTAAATACTCATTACACTTACGAGCCGCGTGAGGATGTACAACGGTTAACGTGGACTTAAATCACAACAGATGAAATGAGATTACGTCTACAATTGTAATTGATGTTGAATGTGAGAATGTGAAATCTAACCTGCTGTGACAAGACGTATCACAACGAATGTGCACAGTTTACTTTAAACGCTGTTATTACCAATCGTCCCGTACGCCATAATGCACATCGTGACTTAAGCAAGAAAAGTGATCGTCGTGTTAATGTACAAGTTATTTTGTTAACGAACTAACATACGATAAAGGCTCGAAGTCAAGTTATTCAGGCAACACTGCTTCTTTAGAGGTCTGTTCAGACAAAATTTGAATCATGGTCTGGATCTCCTTACACAATATATATATATATATATACATATAATTTTCTAGTTTAAACTCCGAGGTAATTTGATCTAGTTTCTGTTATTTGTTAGTGGCTTTGTAAAGGATTGCAAAGACTGAAGTTTCTCGTTTCTAAGTTTGTTGACTTGTATTGTTCACTAACTTGTGCTAGAAGTGCTTTTTTTTATGATTAACGCAGCTCAAGATTTGAGCAACCTCTGTAACTATGAACCTAGGGTTGTTACTACTGTCATACAGAGCAGCTCCTATCTGGTTATTGAATACATAGGCGATGAAGATCGCTGTTAGTACCAGTTGTCACGTACAAGATAATGCACATTGCGGAAGAATAAAGAAGAGTGATCGATGTGTCGATGACCACTACTACTACTAGTACTACTGTTGCTACTATCGATATCGATGTGGTATAATGCATGCCTGCACTCACAGAGATTGGCAACTGTTTGGTATATGCGGATTTACCAACGTCATCTAAATTAATCAACATCGCGATCTAAATGTGGACTTTGTCGGTTAAATCATAATCAGTCGGCAACTAACACTCATACAAGATGGATTGTTTACGCAGAGTACCTCGTAAAAATGTAGCATCTCCCATTATTTTGGATTTTCAATGTTTCAAGGACAGCAATAGCGATTATATTCTGAAGGAAGTGTGTGACTTGGAATTGGCCAGTGGAACACTGCTAATGCATCATATCGCCAAATCACCATTCAGTCGAGATTTCCTATCACAAGAGAAACTACGTGAACGCTATTGGCTCACAAAACACTGTCACGGATTGGAATGGGCTCAAGGTGATATCTGGTATCATGAGCTAGAGGAAAAGTTACGTGCATGTATCGTCAAACGACCGATTGTCTATGTCAAAGGTACTGAGAAAATAGAGTTTGTACGATGCAATTTCATCACGGATCACTGTGCTACTAATGTCATTGATATCAGCAATATTGGTTGCGGATCACTATCGTCAATCAACAGTCTACTATCAACAAACGCAGTGCGATGTCACCATCACAAGACAGCTCACACACGATGCGCTCTAACCAATTGTATAGCATTACGCGGTTGGTTACATCTATGTACAAATATCGATGATTCTGATGATGACGCTGATGAGCTAAACACCTCACAGTTACCATACTCACGCTCTTAAACTTACTACTAAAGGACATTTTTGGGGTTAAGTGAAATAAATAACACAGTGGTTATGTTCTGAACGTGGCTATAAGTATTGACTACGAACACTAATTTACAAATGTGTTTACATAATCTTCAAGTTTTGCTTTACATAAACTCCAAAGGTGTGAATCTGCTATTGGCACCCCTCGGGCTGCGCTTCACCAATCGATGGCGTTCTCCAAACCCGCCGTTGTAGCGCTCGATGTCGGTGTTGCTCAGGACCTCGTTGAAGCGCCTAGGCAGGTAGACTCGTAGAAAGAAGTTGTCCCCGACCTGCTCCTCCAGGATCACGATGATCGTCTCGCCAAAGGGTGTGGTGGCTCGCTCCATCGCAGTGATGAGATAGCCGCATTCCTCTCGGAGATCGGCTATCCTGGTCTACACCAGGAGCGGGAGTCAGACTTGCAGTTGTTGAGGATAGCTCTCAGGTCCACGGTTGCTGCAGTGTCGTTCACGCTCGGAAACTCTGACATGAAAGTGCTTCTGCTCGGCATCTCTAGTAGTAGTTGGCCGGGCGCAGGTGTTCACACACACACACACACACACACACACACACACACACAAAAACCCGACGCGTCGCCCTCCTGTCTGGGAATGCGGATGCTCTAATTGACTGCTGGCGACACTCGTTGTTTCTTCCTCACAGCTCGCTTCTTCGACGTTGGTTGCGAAACTGCACTGCGTTGTGTAACAGTTTGAGTTAAGCCTGTAATTTTCGGTACTCCTGTTGATTTATCGATCCACATGTTTTCCACTTTATCAACTACTTGTTTAACACTTTGGTGCATTTCACCATCTTTGTCCAAAAATAAACCGCACATGAACACCATATCTGTACCATCGTACATTTCCATTTTCAATAACATTTGTCCTTTGTTTCCCGGGTTTTGAACAGCAAAAGTATTCCCATCCTCCATCCATGACGCTATGGGACAATCATCTGTTGGTTTTGGTACCCATCCTGGTTTCTTCGTTTCCACTTCGATGGGAGTTGGCCTCCTTCGTCTCTTGCAGGCAGTGATCGGTTTTACAGATGACGCCTGAGGTGATGTCAATGTCTGATCACTAGCATTATTGTTCATAACCTCAATCTCCTGAATAAACGATTTGATATAGTCGTCCGCAGAAGCGTAAGCGTCCATGTTCACGTCCTTACCGTGTGACTTCAACCGTACTACGGACTGGTGGTGCGTCTGCTCACCCTTGAAGTAAACTGTATGCACTCGCTGTGACACATCTTGTTGCAATAGGTTAGATGTTTGATTTTTTCACCCAACATTAGTTCCAACGGTCTGCGGAATCTCATTTCATCTATTGCGATTTGAGTCCACGTTAGTTGTTGTACATCCTCACAGGGCTCATAAGTGTACTGTGTATTTAGCTCCTCGTTAAATTTAACAGTCTGTTTTGTTTTCTTCATAGTTATATTCTTTCACATGATATTCAATATTTTTGTTTTCTTCATAAGTATGCTGTTTCATATGATATTTTCTCTCAAACACATCTCTCGCTCTATCCAACACTAACTTGATTGCGAGCCTTTCTCGGATGTTGTTACGTTTATAACGTATTTTGGCCATTGATATGGTGATTACTTTTCTTGCGTCATCCGCACTGGTCATCTTTGGAGCACGTATCGACTGTTACTACCTGACTAGCGTCGAAGGTTCTGGAACGAGTCCACAAGCGCAGACCTATGCATTGTCAAAGATATGTTCAACTATATTAATGAAATTGTGCGAGGTTAGGATGTTGTTGTATCTGCAGTCAATGTGCATGCCGTAACTCTTCATCACTTCCTTAGCCTTATTCACTATGTTTATGCCGTTGGGGACATTTTCTCTACAATAGCACATTGTAAATCCTTCTTCCTTTGCTTTTTTCAAGGCTTGTTTGAAATTCCTCTTCTGTGTTCGAATGCACTTGTATTCACAAACTCCGTACTGCTTTAGAAGGGTTTCCCTAATCATCACACAAAATATATGCTTCAGATTTACATCTTCAGGCAACACTGCCACTTTAGGTGTCTGTTCGATCAGCGTTTGATTCATGGATTGGTTTTTCATACACAATATATCATTTGTAGTTTTAAACTCGGAATTTGTTTGATCTAGCTTTCGGTTATTTGTTAGCGACTTTGTAAGTGATTGTAGCAGCCGTTGGTTCTCGTTTATAAGTCTGTGCTGTCCATTTTTTCTAATGGATGGCAAAACTTCTTCAAAGATCCAATCTTGAAACTTCTCGGCAATGGGCATTTTAGATTTCATAAGTAACGAATATAATCCCGGCTCGTTAAGAAAGATTGAATGTTTCTCGTTATAGGTTAGGGGGAGATTTTCGCTCCCCCATACTTCAGGAATTGTTTTGCGATATTTTTCTCTAACATGTACTCTGATTGCTTCTTTAGGGTTAGCGTAGCCCAATATTGTAGCTACATCCTTAGCTTTGAACCATGGATTATCGCTGCTGTCAAACAGTACAGACAAAGGCTGATCATTAAACACATAGGCGGTTAAGTGGTTCATTTTATAGGTTAGGTCAAAACGTCGGGTGATCACTCTGACAGAACGTCACACAGCAACACTATTACACAACTACACACTTCAAACTCCCGAACAAGAATGAGACCGTGGGTGTTTGACAACTGGTGTTCTGTTGATTTAATTACTAGGGGGAGATTTTCGCTCCCCCTAACACATAATGGGTTAGGGGGGAGATTTTCGCTCCCCCATGCGTCAGGAATTGTTGGAGACTAGAACAAGAATGAGCCCGTGGGTGTTTGACAACTGGTGATTTATTGCTCGGAATTCGACGCGGGTGGTCTATAATTATGGGTTCCTGCAAGGGTCGGTCGCCCTCCTGTCGGGTATCCAATTACAGCATCCGCATTCCCAGACAGGTCTCAACGCGTTGGTTTTTTTGTGTGAACACCTGCCTTAGATTAGAGTACTTGAAGGGGGGTGTATCGATACAACCCCCTTTGCTGATGTTTTGTTCTATTGTTCTATTGCTCGGAATTCGACGCGGGTGGTCTATAATTATGGGTTCCTGCAAGGGTCTGGCGCCATCAGTCAATTAGAGCATCCGCATTCCCAGGTGGGATTGTGACATCACAGTCGTCGAGTTGGAGGATGTATGTGTTGCAGCGGAAACGACAATGAATAGCAATAAGAAGAAGAGACCGTTTGACGATGAAGATGATTACTTTGAAGGTGGTGAATTCTACAACCGAAAAGACGACGATGATTGCACCTTGAAGCATTTCCATAAGAAGAGGCTATGGCGTATTGTCAAAAGGTTCAAGTACGTTCATGAACCAAAAATGTTTTCAACTACCCAAGATCTTGGTGACGTTCTGTACTCCAAACAACGGGGAATCAACGGCATGTGGATCCATTGCCCGCTGCTGCATTACCCGCTGGGGTAGGGCGCAGCTCCTGCTCCTCCTGCTGGGGTCGGGTGCAGCTCCTGCTCCTCCTGCTGGGGTAGGGCGCAGCTCCTGCTGGGGTCGGGTGCAGCTCCTGCTCCTCCTGCTGGGGTCGGGCGCAGCTCCTGCTCCTCCTGCTGGGGTCGGGCGCAGCTCCTGCTCCTCCTGCTGGGGTCGGGCGCAGCTCCTGCTCCTCCTGCTGGGGTCGGACGCAGCTCCTGCTGGGGTAGGGTGCAGCTCCTGCTCCTCCTGCTGGGGTCGGGCGCAGCTCCTGCTCCTCCTGCTGGGGTCGCGCGCTCCTCCTGCTGGGGTAGGGTGCAGCTCCTGCTCCTCCTGCTGGGGTCGGGCGCAGCTCCTGCTCCTCCTGCTGGGGTCGCGCGCTCCTCCTGCTGGGGTAGGGTGCAGCTCCTGCTCCTCCTGCTGGGGTCGGGCGCAGCTCCTGCTCCTCCTGCTGGGGTCGGACGCAGCTCCTGCTGGGGTAGGGTGCAGCTCCTGCTCCTCCTGCTGGGGTCGGGCGCAGCTCCTGCTCCTCCTGCTGGGGTCGCGCGCTCCTCCTGCTGGGGTCGGGCACAGCTCCTGCTCCTCCTGCTGGGGTCGGGCGCAGCTCCTGCTCCTCCTGCTTGGGTTGGGTGCAGCTCCTGCTCCTCCTGCTGGGGTCGGACGCAGCTCCTGCTGGGTTAGGGTGCAGCTCCTGCTCCTCCTGCTGGGGTCGGGCGCAGCTCCTGCTGGGGTCGGGCGCAGCTCCTGCTGGGGTCGCGCGCTCCTCCTGCTGGGGACCCAGTTACAGCAGCTGCATCCCAGACAGGACCGACCGCGTCGGTCGGTTGTGTGAACAGCTGCCTTGGTGTAGAGTACTTGAAGGGGGATGTATCGATACACCCCCCTTCAAGTGCTCTAACCCAAAGAATTGCAATTATATTCTCATCAAAATTCGCATTCACTGGTAGTTTTATTGTCCGCAGGCGTTGATGGGCTAGCTCTGTTGGTTGTAGCGTTACCCTGCTCAACTCTTGTATTAATTATCAAAAGTACGTCATGTGGGTACTCAAAATACTCGGCTTGAAGAGGGGATTCCGAAAATGCATTAAAAAAAGAGGGTCAAGTTCAAGTTCAAGGTCATCATCAGGTTAGCCCAAAGTGGTCGATGTGGGTACTCAAAATACTCGGCTTGAAGAGGGGATTCCGAAAATGCAAAGAAAAAAAAAAGGTCAAAAGTGCGGTGCGGGCCCTTTTTTTTGTAAACATCATCCAAAGTGTACGATGTGGGTACTCAAATGACTCGGCTTGACTAGACGAACAAGAATCTGCAATCAGAATTCAGATCCGACCTATGGTAACCGATATCCCCCCCCCCCTTAAAGTGTCACAGACGAGACCTCGGGTGGGGGGGGGTAAAGTGTCACAGACGAGACCTCGGGGGGGGGTCGTCGGGGGGGGGGGCTCCTCCTGATTGATGTACCGGGGGGGGGGGGTAAAGTGTCACAGACGAGACCTCGGGGGGGGGGCTCCTCCTGAAATGAAAAAAAAAAAAATTTGCATATTAATTAGGGTAATTAAAAAAATTTGCATATTAATTAGGGTAATTAAAAATTTGCATATTAATTAGGGTAATTAAAAAAAAATTTGCATACTAATTAGGGGGGGGGCGCTCCTCCTGGCTCCTCCTGAGCCAGGAATGTCCAATACACCCTACTAGCGTTTAGGAGCAAAAACAACCATTAGATACTGTGGCTCTACATAACAATTTCTTGACAGATTATTCGTTCCCAAACTGAACTAAACAAAGTATGTTTTAGGCAAACATACTTAAAAATATTAAATAAGGTAAACAAATGTCAAAGAATTTCAAGACAGTAAATAATGCGGTCTTGACAGTACTGTAGTAGGATAGGAGCAAGATGAGTAGAGCAAGATGAGCGATAGGAGTGGCATCATTTACTCTGGGGGTGTGGCCAGCCGTTCCCAAAATTCGATGACTATAATTAGCCAAAACCAATGTAAAAGTGACCGTTAAAACTAAATAGAATGCATAGTGCCCTGCTGACCTCTTAAAACCTCTTGCCAAAACCGTAGTTCACAAAGTGAAAACAGTCAAGACACATATATAAGTAGTCAATAAATAAAAGTAGCCGTATGGTAAACATTAGTGTTAGGAGAGCGTGAACGCAGTAGGATAGGAATTACAAAAAATATATGTTGTGGGCATGGCAAGCCTTAAATAAAATCCGAAGCCTGTCTGTACAATCTAGATAAGTTTTGCAAAAGTAAATTGAATGTTCCGTGCCCTGTAGGCTTCTTTAAACCTGCAAATATTTATACCTTTATACTTTAATTCTTGTCACATTCAAATTTAGTGTTCAAAAGTTGGCCATTTTTGCTGCTGAATACGGTCATCTCCCTACTTTTTAACTCTAAATTTGAATATGACACACCAGTAGGGGTAGTTGGGGGCTCCGGTGTGTGGTGGGTGAGGTCAATGACCTCATTAACCTAATTAATTATTCATTAATCTAATTAATTATTCATTAATCTAATTAATTATTCATTAATCTAATTAATTATTCATTAATCTAATTAATTATTCATTAATCTAATTAATTATTCATAAAAATAATTAATTATTCATTATTCCACCTCCGCCTTCGCCTCCCCCCACCTCTACCTCCGCCTCCGCCTCCCCCCACCACTACCCTCGCATCCGCCTTCCTCCAACCCCCGCTCTACCCTCGCCTCCGCCTCTGCCTACCGAGCTAAAAATAGACAGTAATCTACTTTAGAACAATGAATTTCCTAGAACCGAGCGTCTGGTGCCGTCCAGTCGGGTAAAAAATTCCTAGAATCTCTTTTGTTCTTTGTTTTGCGTTTGAACACTAGTGTCGATAACAATAGACTGACACGTCGAACCACCCGCCTCTCCCGCGCTCAGTTCAGGCTAGTTCCGGAGTTTATGGTGATCGAACGTGTTTGACAGTACTGCGCTGTTCAACATTGTGACTTTTGCCTTGTGACTTGTGATCTGTGTCTTGTTTCTTGGATTATTAAACGTAAGTATATTTCATTCTTATTATTATTTGTGTTATAGACGAATATTACATTTTCTGAATTATTTTGCGAAACTTTACTCATTGAGTCGTGATGTAATGTTGTACAATCACACATAATGAGAGAAGATTTTTCAATCATTGTATAATTATTCGAAAGTAGTTTTCATTCTTATTATTAGTTGTAATGTAAAGAAATACTACATGTTCTAAACTATTATTTTTTTTCTAAACTTTACTCATTGAGTTGTTATGGAATGTTATGGAATCCTCACACATAATGAGAGAAGACTTTAAAGCCATTGTATGATTATTCGAAAGTAGTTTTCATTCTTATTATTAGTTGTAATGTAAAGAAATACTACATGTTCTAAACTATTTTTTTTTTCTAAACTTTACTCATTGAGTTGTTATGGAATGTTGTGCAATCCTCACACATAATGAGAGAAGACTTTAAAGCCATTGTATGATTATTCGAAAGTAATTTTCATTCTTATTGCAAAAAAAAAGAAAAAGAGAAGTATTACATTTTATAAATATTTTACGAAATATGCTGTTTGAGCCATGATGTGATATTGTACAATCCTCACTTAGTATTAGTTGCATAATTCTTTTTACAATTTGCTCTTTGAATCTTGATGTACAATCCTCACGTCCAATGAGAAACACTTTGTTCAAACCTATAAGAACTAAACTTAGAGTTTTCAATTTTATAAAATTAAATTGTTATCCAAACGTTAGCTGGTCCTAGTGCATGATAGTGTTTAATCCTAGATAATACTTTTCAATTAACAGTATGAAGAGTGGTGGCTTACACTTCGTTATACAAACATTAAATTTCATTGTTTTTTAAAAAATATATTTTAATTTTAAACTAAGTATGATTTTTATTTTGAAAACAAAATATAGTTTTTATTTTAAAACTAAATAAGATTATTATTTTTTAAACGAAGTGTAGCTCAGGTCAACCTCTTGTTAGTTGAAAAGTATTTTCTGCTTGTAGTATTAGTGTATAATAGTTAGCGACTCCCGAACGTTCTACAGTAGGAACGCGTGTCGGTTTCAGATAATGGAAGTCGAGAAACGTGTTACGTGTGGGGTGTATGGCATGGTTTTTAAATTGAAGCAACATATCATTCGTCATGCCCGCACCGTTCATGGAGGGAACCAATGCATATTCCCCGACTGTGGAGCCGCCTATAGCAGGAGTGACGCACTTAAACGTCACGTGGCTACAGTCCACTGGGTTCAGCCCCCACAACCCCAGAATCCCGCATTCATACCAGGTCATTATTTTTATTAAGATGTGTTTAAAGGTAATTAATTCACAAAACAAGGATGAAAAAATATTTACAGAATTGAAACTAATCGATCATTTGCTCTTACTTGGAATTAACTCTTACTTTCTTTCAATAATTATAAATGGTTTAAATTCAAACGTAACAATCCATTATTCACTGTTTGACACTAATAATATCATAATTTCTTTGTTTCGAACAACTAATGAAATCATTTCTTACTTTCTTTAGATTTTCAGAAATTTTAACAAAATAATAATTTTAACGGTAAATTATTAATGAATCGAGATTTTTCAAAATTTAAATTCGAGCTATTTTCTTTTTTATTATATTAATACCAATACGGTGATAATGTAGATGTCGCTGCTCCGATTTCCGAGCTGACACCTGGTCCCTCATCTGCCCCGGACGTTATGTCTGTCCCCGACCCCACACCCGCTGAAGACCCGCTAGGTATGCATCATTCATCAAATTAAACTTATTTCTCAATCCTGGGGTTTACGAACAGCTTTCCAAATACAAATTCAATTTTAAATACAAAATTTCCGAGATTATTTAAACCCTGAAGTAAATCAGTCTGAAAACATTTATAATTTGTATCATTGTTGAATTTAATTATTTTCACTACAGAACGATGAAACAATTAGACGTTCTGTACATTAGTCACTAAAGTTTGAAAGAGTTGTATATCAGTCTGAAATCAATTATAATTTCTTCACTGTTGGATGTTATTCATTTTATGACGGAACGATAAATCAATTAGACGTTCTGTACATTAGTCACTAAAGTTTGAAGAGTTGAATATCAGTCTGGAAGAAATTATTTAAATTATAACTGTTGGATTTTATTCATTTCATTACAGATCGATAAATCAATTAGACTTTCTGTACATTATTCTTGTATTTAATGGAAAGAAAAATTAAACTTTGTCTCTGGAGTTATGAAAATGCATGCTTCAATTTGAAACTATAAATTCATCGACACTGTCGGCATTTTTTCAGTTCATCCCTAAACACCATAGTAATCTGACGTTATGCCTCCTACTACAGGTTACACTTGCCAGTACTGTGGCCTCAGCTTCGCAAGGAAGGTTGCCGGTAGGCGCCACGAAAAGCTCTACTGCCGTGCGCGCCATGGTCGAATCCCTCCGGACTGCGCGGTAGCAGGACCTAGCGGACTTCAACCCGCGTCACCCTTACCCTCATCGTCTTCATCGTCATCGCAAAACGGAGTCAATAACAATCCTCCGGCGTTGCCCAACAACTTGGCGCCGCAAGGATTCGGAAAAGTCGAGACGGGCTTCCGCGGGCGACTCAAAACCTACGCCTTGCTCGAGCCTGAGGAATAACAGGTCAGTCTCGTAGACTTTCTCGACTCCGTTTTCAATAGGGTTGTGTATCTCATGCACCGCGTACTAGACTATGTGAACGCTGTCAAAGCTAACCTGTGGGTGGATTGCGAATTTGAACATGTAAACGGAGAGACCTGCAATCGACAGTTAAAGACGAAGAATGTCTTCATTTTACAATCAACGGACATCGAGGGATTGTATCGTAGATTCTTCGAGAAGTTGATTAATTAAAAGGAGACATGCGCCATGAAGGGATCCAGGTGGACATTTGTACTTGAGTTATGGACATGGAAGTCCGCATCAACGTCTACCGTCCACTTGGAGGAGCTTAATATGTGCAATTGCCAGAGTCGATCTTGAAAAACGAGGCAGTAATAAAAAATTCAGATTTCACTGGTCTCGATTTCCCGGTACGGCTAGAGAAGATCCCCACATTTGAGAAGAACAACCCGGGCGTAAGCGATAACGTGTACGGTTTGGACGAGAAGAAAAATAATTTGGCCAACGGTAACTTCAAGTTGCATTACTTCGTCTACACACTACGTGTCGTGGACAGGGAGCTGCCTAATCATTTCGACCTGTTGTTCCTGACGGACGAGGATATGACCCACGACACTTGGATCAAGAACTTTGAGAGGTTGGTCAGCAGTCAAGTGACTCAACATAAGGAAAGATTGTACATCTGCAAACATTGTTTTGCACACTTTGACGAGCGACCGAATACGCTGGGCCTCAGTGGCGCGGAACGTCTAGAAGAACATCGTAGGTACTGATTTTACAATGCGCCACTGCGTACCGACTGATCAGAAGAGACGGAGATTCGTTTTAGGCGCTCCAAGCGATCACATAGAAGCCGCTTCACGTCTACGCGGACTTCAAGTGTATGCTATACTGATATGTTGTTTTATACACAAATGTTTAATTACATATAATTATGTTAGAGGTATTAACATCCAAGACAGTAAATTTTATTTTAGTATAGTGGTATGGTGGCAACACTGTCATTTCAAACTAGACGGTTAGACTTTAGAATACGTTAGAGTTGGTGTGGCCATTAACTGAAATGACGTAGATAATTGTAAGTTGCATTTAATTATTATTTAAACATTGATATCTTGAATTTGTATAACTTTGAATGTTAAAAATGTAAAAAAAACTAATATTGTTTCACCTCAAATTAAAGACAAATGTTGAAGAGTTCCATGAAATAGGAAATAGTAAAATTAAATCAAACTTGCATTTTCAACAGGAAAATCTCATATTGTAACGTAATATTCATATGCATTTTATTTTATTTTATTTTAATTTGTATTATATAATTTAACCTTACCTGATTGTAATTCCATTGTTTTACTTTCTGTACAGACGTAGATCATTCCATCCCAGTTGGCCAGACACCAAATAAAGTAAGACCAAACCATTATATTTTATTATACAGTAGCTGATATAGCTAAGGGTCATTTGATTTTATAATTTATACATTTTTCACCATTAGTAAACTATATTAAGTTCAACGATGTCAGATTGTATTTATTAATTCCTGGAGTAAATTATCTCAATTGGTTGGTTATGTAGAACCCAAAATTTAAACAATGTTTATACCTAATTGGCACCCTCGGTATAATGCTCGTGCCGCATGAGGCCGGCCAACCTCTCAACCCGCCTCCAACCGTTCGACCTCCGGCTTGGGATCCAGAGACTGCTAGAGGAGAGCTGCCTCATCATCATCAGCAGCGCTCGACTCCCCGCACGTTATGACGAAAATTCGTCACGTACCTACGCTTACGCATACTACGTTCACGACGACCACAGGAGCATCGATGAAGGAGACAACGAGGATCCTGCAACTCTGAAAACATTCTCAAAAACGCGATTGTACGAAGGCGAGGACGCCGTTAAACACTTCATCACTACGCGGCGGAAGGACATTGAACATATCGGAGACATACTCTACGGGAAACGTCGACCCCGAGACCGACCGCAGCTCAATGCCAAAGAAGAAGAGAAGAAGCGGAGTTTCAGGTAGCAACCATCTGTGGCTCTTCATCCAGGATGATGACGACATCAAGATGAGGGACCATCAGCATTCGCCACCCTACAAGTACAGAGGCGCGGCTCACCTGACCTGCAACCTGAGATACGAAGAACAGGATACGGTGAACGTGTACCTGCACAAATTGCCCAACTGCGATGCCCACTTCATCGTGAGGGAGCTAGGAGTTGACAAGGGAGACGTCAATATGCTCGCTAACACCGAAGACAAATACGTTACCTTCGCCAAGCGCTTCAAGTACTCTGGTGCGGGACGGCGGAGCGGTATTCGAGTGAGATTGGTGGACTCGGACCGTTTCCTGTCAAGATCATTGGCCAGTCTGGCTTCGGTGTTGCCCGCGGACCAGATGACCATCACCCGAGCTCACTTCACCGACCCAGAGGATTTTAGCTTGTGCGCAGAAAAGGAGTCTTCCCGGACGAGCATATCACGTCTCTGAATGTGTTGACTGAGAATGTGTTGCCGCCCATCGAGGTCTTCTTGAAGGACCTGTGACCAGAGGATTACGCTCACGCCCATCGCGTTTGGACTAAGTTCGGATGAGAAACCCTCGAGAACTACTCCAACGTCTATCTTCTGACAGATGGAATGCTGTTGGCGGACATCTACGAGGGTTTCAGGAAGGGGTGCTTGGAACACTACAACCTGGATCCAGCACATTACTTCACCCTAGCTTCCTTCGCTTGGGATGTGATGTTGTCCAAGACCGGCGTGGTCCTCGAAACCCTTCAGGACGTTGATATGTATTTGTTTATTTTAGAAGGGTATTCAAGGCGGACTTTGCCAATCCGTCACCCGATATGCCGAGGCTAACAATGAGTACGTCACAGGTGATGTCGGCCGAAACGGTCGGGGCGCATCTACAAGTAGTGATGTTGGCGTGGAGAAAGATTACATAATGTACTATGACGCTAACAACTTGTACGGATGTGCAATGCCCGATGGGGATGGAAGTACCCTTACGGGGAATTCGAGTGGTTATCACATCCGGTAATCAACGACTTGGACATAGAGAGTCTGCCGGCAGACGGCGAGTACGGTTATATCTTGGAGGTGGATTTGGAGTAATCACGGGACAGAGCCCTCCACAACAAACACCGCGACTTACAGTTTTACCCAGAAACCAGGAAAGCGCCGGCAGACCAGCTTCCATGTACACCGCAAGAAATCCTCGACTGTGATTTAGGAAAGTCGTCTAAACTAATGGCTACCCTGATGGACAAGAACGAATACGTGATTCATTTTAGATATTTGCAACAGGCGCTACAGAATGGACTAAGTCTGCGTTGCATCCACCGGGCTCGACGCTTCAAGCAGTCAAGTTGGTTGGCCCCGTACGTGGCACTGAATACCAAACTGTGACAACAAGCCAAGAACAAATTTGAGACCGAGCTTTTCAAGCTCATGGTAAATGCAGTCTATGGTATGAGCCTCCAGAACGTATGGAAGCACATAAACCTGAAACTGGCAACCTCCCGGAAGATTTACATTAAGTACATGGCCAACCGAACATGGTACAGCAAAAACTTGGCCCTACTGCATATGATGAAGACCCAGTTGGTCCTTGACAAGCCAGTCTTTGTAGGAATGTGCGTTCTGGACCACAGTAAGTGGTGGATGTATGGGTTCCATTACAAGATGGTAGAGCGGCCCGGAATCCAGAATATCAGGATGCTACATATGGATGCAGATGGTATCTTTTACAGAATCCGTACAGCTAACGTCTATGCTGACATGTTGGAGCACCGGGACGACTTCGACACTAGTAATTACCCCCAGGATCACATGTGTTACGACCAACAAAACGCCTGGGTCCTGGGGAAGTTTAAGTTCGAAGCTAGCGGGGTAGCCATTAGGTTATTCGTTGGCCTGATGGCGAAACTATACTGCTACGTCTTCAGCGGCGTTTGTCGCGGTGCAGGTAACGGAGGTATCGACAATGACGACTGCAGTCCGCCTCCCGTCAAACGAGCAAAAGGCATTAACCGTACCGTAGCGGAGACAAAACTGACCGTGGCGGACTATGTGAAGTGCGTCCGAGAACACACGGTCAAGTTTACAGAGAATCAAAGACTTCAAAGCCGATACCACATCATCACCGTCCAAGTACAGCGAGAAGAAATTGGTTTTAAAATGTTGAAAATTGAATGGGTTCTTTTTGAAATCATTTTTATTTGCATCATTGTGACCAATCCAACAATGACGCGTTTTGGCATTTGACCTAGAAACACATTGTCCAAAGTCTTGTTTTGTATTACCGACGCAAGTGTGAATGTTTTCAATTCCACGCTGGTGATCGGATATTTAGCCGTGCCAGTCTGAAGCGTTTTGCTGTGAGCCAACAACACTGTCGGGCTCCATCTTACATCTTCATATCCGCAGATTTGCATCAGCGATATGCACCTTGTAGTCAGTATTATGCAACATTATGGATTAAATCTTGCTAAAACTAGAATTGGACAGGATTAAGTTATATAAGACAGCAAGAGGGGATAACCCTACCAGGACGGGACTCCTCATTCAGAAGGCGGCGTTGGTGAGCATCTGGTCGACGGTCTTCGTCGTCGGCTGAATCGCTGGTCTCGTAGCTTTCACCCTTTTTGAAGGTATTTTCAACACTTTGTATAAATTATAGTAGCAGGAGTGTATAAATTATGTATTGTCTTTTCAGGTGAATTTAAAGGATAATTTAGTACATTTTAGATTTATTTTATAATAAATTTGAGTCTGGCTACGGAGTATTTTGTACAGTAAAGTAAAAGTTGGGGAAATTAACGTTGTCAATAACTAAAATTGAGTAATTAGTTCAAAGCAATTTCAATAGTGCGGATTGCGCTTGTTTTATGTTTAAGGGTTCAAGAGTATTGGGGAATGAGCTTCAGAACGAGTAATCCTTTCTATCTCCTACCTAATCCAAATTAATAAAATATTGTATAAGTAAAAGGGGTGGTAATAATAATAGTAATGGTATTATTTGTAGGACAAGGTGTTATTATTTTATATTAATATTATGACAAGGTAAATTGGAACAAGGTTAGTTTTGTTAACTTCAATTATTTTCACGTAAATAAAAAAGGCATTTGTAACTGCACAATTGAATATTAATTTTAATTTTAAATCCTCAACGAATTGTCTCTACCTGCCAGTGTTCAAAAATTCAATTAAGATGTGGAGGTATTAAAAGCACTGGAGAACTGAAATTTGTTTCAGAGAATTTATGCGTGATTATTGTCGAGTGTAGATGGCAATAAGCATAAATTAGGGTAGGGTACATACTGCTATTTTTCCCGAGTCCCTGGGATAAAGACCTTTAATTTAAGCTGTCTCCCATCATTCTACAACTTGCCAAACTCCCACAATTTTGACTTAAAAATTTTGCTTACAGAATTATATATAAAGATGTTTATGTTGAAGTCTCCTCCTATCATAACATGGCAATTCTTATTATCAGCTTTTATTCTAGAACAATATAAATCTAATTTATCCAAAAATATTTCCAAATTACCATCAGGGCTTCTATAAAATGCAGCAAGAACAAAATTATGGTTATCAACACCAAATTTAATTTCACAACATTCAAAAACCTCGTTATCACTGAGTTCTATATCTACATTGGTATTGCTCAGAAAGTCAAGTTGTAGATCTTTCTTTTTAAAAATGGCAACTCCACCAATTGACATATTTGTTCTCCCGAAGGAGTTAACAAGAGTATAATTATTGATCTGCAACAAGGACAGTTTATCATCCAAACCATGTTCACTAGCAAGAAAAAATAATAACGGTAGAAAATAATTTGTAGTCTTGTAGTTTATTATATATTTAACCATCTTGAAACAGGAAGTTGTATGAAAACATTTTTTTATGGAAGTTATCAACTGTCTACACTACACTAACACATTTTGATGATTTGATCTTAAACCATTTCAAAGATATTAAGGTTTTTATTTAATACATACAGACCGGGACAGAAAACTAACTGAGGTAGGGCACATGTGGACTAGATTATTTATTTGTTTTGACCTACTGGATAAATTTGTTACATTTTTTCTAATGGTTTCAAGACATCATGTAACCAATAATTTTCTATGGTCTGTTGGTATACTGATATATATTGATGTATTGATGAAACTTGGTATATATGGCTTTATCTTGTTGTGTCTATTGATATTTGCATAAACGGAATCAGAAAACGGACACACTCTTTCTTACTTTTAACCCAATTTTAATTAATAAATTACTTTATATTAATTAAGAATATAATTAAAATTACAGTACCGGTAGCATGTATAGCTAGAACTTCTTCTAATGAACTAGTTTTTCATAAATATCTAACCAAATCCATTTCTTGGAGGCACTGCAGAATCATTTGCTATAATACTATACACACAGTGATTTTATGAGGGAAAATCCCCCCCCATAATATTTTGTATTTAATGTATTGGTCAATGCTAACTTGACCTAAATACTAAGTTATAATGTTAAACAATTTTCAATACAATTTTTAGTTTATTTAACTTTGAAAAATTTGAACTGCCACCATCTTGAATCGGATAGTTGTATGTAAAAGAACAATTTTATGAAATTCGTCAACTGCCTACAGAAACACTCATACCAATTTTAATGATTTTACCTTAAACCGTTCCAAAGATATTAAGGTTTTTGTAAAAAATACATACAGAAAATGGGACGAGAGAGGACCCATGGTATAGTACATTATTTGTTTATTTTGACCTGCTGAATAACTTGGTTAAGTTTTTCCAAATGGTTGCAAGACACCCTTTATAATCTGTACCTAAGTTTTAAGCTGAATCCAATGGTGCGGACTTAAGTTTGGATTTTTATAGCAAAATTTACCAGTTTGTTAGCAATTTATTTTACCTCATTGATATAGGGAGGAAGCAATAAGTTTTTTCAAATGGTTGCAAGACACCCTGTATAATCGGTACCAAAGTTTTAAGCTGAATCCAATGGTACGAACTAATGTTTGGATTTTTATATAAAATTTACCAATTAATTTGTTAGCAATTTATTTTTACCTCATCGATATAGGGAAGAAGCAATTTTATATTATTTGTAAAATACCCTCATCACAGAAAACCTAAATAATCATTGAATTTACAATGCAAATATGGAACTATTTGAACAAAA
Source organism: Allygus modestus (assembly GCA_963675035.1). Classification (NCBI taxonomy): domain Eukaryota; kingdom Metazoa; phylum Arthropoda; class Insecta; order Hemiptera; family Cicadellidae; genus Allygus; species Allygus modestus. The sequence continues at coordinate 102,935,923 of OY776111.1, forward strand.
TTTGTTTAAGCAATTTAATAAAAAAAATTTTATTGAAATTTAATTTTAAAAAACCTGTCATGTCGCATACCAGACTAAAACTGCGTTTATCACAAGTAAAAGATTTGAGTCGGAAAAAATACTGGTTGTGGTTGAGAAAATACATGGCATTCCATAAATGTCAATATTTTACACAAATATTGCTGCCATTTTGAATTGGATAAAGTTAAGTGAATTCTGTTTTCACTATAATGTTTCTTTTAATGAGACCTTTAAAATGAGGTGTAATTTTCCCTATGTTTATAAAAGAAAGTTAAAAGATTTGAACACGTTACCTCCAGTTTTGGAACATTCTGTTTATAGATGTTGATACAAATATTTATAATAGATTGCCCATATGCGTTTTAGTGGGGAAGAATTTTGTTTGATGACTTTGGACCAAACCATTCTCCCGTTATAGATGCTGGACGGGTGGTCTGACTCACCCTGTACAACTCATCATCACAAAAAACTTGGTCATCAAAGTATATTATAAGTAATATATTAAATTATCATCCAAATATTTTATTTGTGTATATTGTATTATATATATAGATATATGTTTGAAATATTTGTATTATTAAGTTGTGAAATAAATTAAATTTTGAATTGAATATATTGATAAATTAGTGGTGTATATAAAATTATACTTACCCTACAAAAGAAAAATATTAAACAGATTACGCAGGTTTACCCTAACAAGGACGATTAAAGATAGGATTTGATGCACATATCAACTTCTATCAAAATATTTTCATAAGGGGAACATAAAATTTAATTTATTCCTCATAAGAATAAAATGGAATAAAAAATGTTCATATTATGGTCAAAAGACTGTTTATGCTGGTGCTGCTGTGTTTTTTTATACAGTTATTAATAGATTACCACCATAAGAAACCATGGACCAAGTGTTATCAGTATGTAATCATAAACAAGCGAGAAATAAAATTTTACTTATTCTCCATAGGAATAACCTCGGATAATGTACTACTGTGTTTAGCTCCTTCAATATCGTCAATACAGAGGGCACCAAATGATGATCAGGACACCAAATCATTAGTTTTTAAGCTAAATTTAATGGTTTATGGTTCAAACCAGTTTGATTTAAATTATATGTAAATAAATATTTTTTGGGGACACACTCCCTTTGGACAGTGTGATCCGTTTGGTTTTCTAACTCGTTCAAATAAATGCTACTCTATATATTTCTACTCTAATATAAATAATACTCTAAATTTTGTTTTGATAAAACCTTTTTCAAGAGAGTTATTGTGTTAACGAACACATTTTGTATATAACAATTTTAATAAATAGTGCATGAATTCTATAGAGGCTTTAAATTGAAAAGTTATCAAGGTCTCAGCTTAGGTCTTACCACGCCACATACGGTAATAGCTTCTTCCCTATGAGGGAAGTTCATATAAAGACATCGCCCTGCGGTGGTCATCAGTATTTCTATAACATCCCAATATGCTGCTGGAGGGGTTATATTTGCTACAATGATTCTTAAAGTTTAACAACAGAATGCAGTCCACAAAACTGTTGTGTTGTATTCTCCGACTACTTCACTACCTATTATTATCAGGAGCAGGAAATATGACAGTTGGGCTCCAGCCAATAATAAGGCTCCACGCTGCCACTGTTGCCATTTTGCCACAGAAAAACATCTCTCAAGAGTTATGCCGTCCAGCTGGCGTGCAGCTCGTATACTATTGGCTGGTCCTGGTTAATAGCCCTGTAAACCACACCCTGTTCCCTGTTCGCGCGAATAGTTGATTACATTCTTTAGATATTTCCTGAAGTGATGAATTCAATCATTATGGTTTAAGAGTAATCACATCAAATAAAGGATTACCAAACTAACAATGCCTAACTACGTCTTGTGGGTGTACCACGGTTCTGTGCTGCCTCCAGCAAGAAGAGGGCCAAGAAGGGGAGCAAGATGTGCTCCCAGGAAAGGGTATGGAAAATGTAAGCATACAACTGGATAGTTGAAATGGATCAAGTAGAAGAAATAACAAACACTTGTTTTAATATAATTGTTATATATTTTCTAAAGTATAAAATTACATCTTAAGTGCATTTTTCTATCACATTTAAGTTTATCAGTTTATATCTTACACTTTATTAGAATAAAGAAGCTAACTGAAAAGGGTGGAAAAGTAATTTAAGAACACTTGGAATATCTCAAAACCCACCCCTAGAACTTGCAGGCACATGTTGAATGTTATTAAATACTTGTCAGGTTTAAGTCAAATATATAACAAAACTAAAATAAAATCCAACTATTCAAACACCGGTCTTAAGTAGATTATCAACTCATTTCTTATTAATTTTTTTTTATAAACTGAAAAGTGTTTTATAATTGTGACTGCAGTGAGGTCATTCATACTATACTCACATCCCAAATATCATGGAAATATAAACTAATTTTGCTACTCCCCCCTCCTGTTTCCTTTTGCTGCAATTATACTATTCTGACCTTAATCTGTACTATAGCACCTGTAATAACTGTCTATATAGTTCATCTATACTTATCATATCATGGTAGAATAAGATACACTTTAGTGGTCAGAAAAAATAAACTATTACATTTTAATCAAACGTTTTTAGTTGGCAATAAATGCCAGATAAGTAGTTTTACTTGCTGGGTTAATTTATTAGTTAAATTACCTACTTGTTCAACATTTAAAATAAAAACAAATTTTTGTGTAGATTTTTTTTGATTTTGCTAAGTTATCTTTGAAAAGTTACTTGTAATTATGAATGTAATATGTAAAATAAATTATTCAAACTACTATGACCTCACTGCCTGCAGGTATTAAACAAATACAGTTAACTTAAAACCAAGATTCAAAGCATACGATAGGTTATTGGGAGTTGCGAGTTTGTAAGTATATTTTGTTATGATCTACTTGAATAACTGCTATCTCTAATTATTAAACTGCAACATGTATGACAACTTACATAATAAAACTACTGAAAGATCATTAACACACTTCACTGTTAATGAACTACAGCACTTGATCTAAACCTTGCGAAAAACATGGCATCCCCACTGACAACCAGCTAGAACAAGGTATTCAAAAATAGTATTATTGGTAAAATGAGGAAATTGGTGTAAAAATTGTTTATCACCTTTATGGTTCTTTTATTATAGGTACAAGAATAAAAAATTAATAAAAATTAAGTGCACAGTATATTCTCAGATATCCACATATTATATTGATATAGGCATTATCAATGATAATGCTTATATCATTGATAGGCTTGCGACTATCTTGTCTTTGATATATATCCAGACTATCAGATGATCCTCTACATATATAGAAAATCAAAACATGCATCTGCTTTACAGACATAATGCTCAATGAATTGCCATGTTCATTACCCACAGCACACATCTTGTTCCTAACACTCCTCACCTGTTTTAATAGCATTCTAGTTTCCAGCAAATGAGTACATGAGCTCTAAACGTTTAGACAAGCGTTGCATTTGGGGGGAATGGGGAGTGTTTGTTGTTAGATAACACTGACATGATATTGTATAGTTCAATGGATTTTGTACTTCACACATATAATATATACAACTATCTCATAGTTTTGCGGAATAATATTACCAAAAGCTGTTAATTTAAATGAATATATAAAGCTGTGAAATAATAGCTCTTATGACAAGATGTATAACATTGTTCAGAAACCAAGTGTTATATAAAGAATAAATTATTTGCATTTGTATTTGAGCAACAAGATAACACTGAACCAAGTAATTACCAAGGTGCAGCTATGTACATTCCAGGTGTGGAATAAACAAACAAAAACATTTTTATCACGAATAAAACAAAACAATGTATTCATGTCAAACAGCTAATGTTTGCTCTACTGTAATAATCACTACTATTACAAAAATGAGGTGGTGTCTGTCAGTCTGTCTATTGTTCCATCACGCCAAAACCACTGGACCAATTCTGCTGAAATTTTGCACAAATGTAGTCTAAGTACCTAGGAGTGTCATAGACCTAATTGCCGTTAAGAAATGTCCTCAGGGCTCTGCCCTACGAGACTTCCAAGTTCCCATGTTATTCATGTGGAGGAGAGTTTTATTTGGTTTTTGTCACAAAGCAGGGGCATAGCATCTAGTAATTATATATACAGGAGTGTGTTTCCCAGTTGACGTAGACACGTCTGTCAACAATTCCCCTTATGTTCTGCTCAATTTGTATCCAGAAGTGACATTTCATCAAACAAATATTTAAATATAAAGTTTCCTATCATGATTTCATGTATGTGGTTTAAAGTGTGTGACCTGTACCTTTCTGAAAACTTTGTAAACATAGGTTTTTTTAACTAATTGGTTTTTAGTAGTTGTATCAACTCATTAAGGAGTGAGCAGTATATTATCATAAGTTTAATCATATATTATAAGGTAAAGCCAAAACGTCCCAGGACTTTTGAGAAAATCATGATTCTGTCTCCCATAAACCATGAATACGATAAACCGGGGTGAGAAAATCGGAAGTAAAATATTAGTTTTTCACTAACATTCTCCTAATGCTGCAAATGAAAAAAAAACATTTAATTGAAACACATGTTATATATTGAATTTTGATCAGCTGTATGCGATTTGATTTGATTATTATAAAACTTCAATCAGGTGAACAAGCAAAGCTGTTGGTAAAATGTAGTTAAGATAATAATGGAACAGTTGATTGGGAAGCTGTTTATCTGAAGGACTAAGGTGTTGAATTTTTGCCATCCCCCTATGCCTACCTATTTTTACATCTGGCTTAGTTGATTGATTGCCTTGATGAGCCAGATATTTTAGAATTTACTTTAAGTTGCAAAAGAGCAAACATAGTGCTTCATGTTTCAAGACTAATTATTGTACAAAACTGTCCCAGGAACTTTTGAGAAAACCATAAGTCTGAGACCCATGAACGATAAACTCGAATGAAAGGTCTCGGTAATAATGCGTAAGGAAAAATATAAGTTTTTTGATCAAATCCCTAAATAAATAAATAAAACCAAAATTGTCAAGTTAAACAAATTTTTTAATATTGGAACTTGATCAGATCAGCTGTGTGATTTGAAATTTGACAATAAAACTGAAATCATGTTAACAGGAAGCTGTTGGGCAAAGCTAGTAATATTAATAAATTGAAGTGAGAAGATAGATACAAATCAATATCAAAGTTATAAATCTGTCAATACTATGGACTTAAATAATGATTAATGCTATTTCTACTTTAAAAATGGATTCAACAACATATTGGTAAAATAAAAATAAGAAAAAATACCCTATTATCTATACGGGGACTTTGCAAGAATTACAAAATTGCATTAGAATCTGCTAACTAACTAAATAAAACTGTCCATAATCCATACCATTAACATTTGAAAGCCCATGGGAAGGAGCTCTAAAGATGGATGTTTATCTAAACCCATAGATAGAAAGACACATTCATAGAGTAAGAACTTTACCAAACCAGTATTTGAAATAACAGTTTCAAAGATTAAAATATCACCAAACAAAAATAAATAAATTCTTTTGAAATATAAATAAATGAAAGGGATTGGGGCTTGTTTGAAATATCATATAAGTTAAATTATGATCCTGAAGTGGAAATTTGCACCCTTTGATAAATTATATTTAAAGTGGGAGAACTTCAAAAAGTTGTTTTACTCAACATCATGTCTTTAGTTTTTAACATATGTATGCAATATATATATATATATATTTAGGTTTTCTGTTCCATTGGCAACAAATTTCACACTATTCCTTTAAAGCAAATACAAGGGTCGTCCAGAAAGTAAAGAACGTTTGCTTACAGCACTGAGCGCAGCACTCCCACCACCCGAACTGTGTGTGTGGCAGTCCACTCACCTCCCCACCAACGTGTGAGCCAAGTCTCACTGCTGAGCGGTCACGCGTCTTGTTCCTACAGCGATTCAAAATGGCAGCGTCAATAGAAAATCTCACAAAATTTCAGATCTGCAGTGTTATTAGGTTTCTGAATACAAAACATTTTCGGACCATTGAAATTTTTAGACAAACCCCAAATAAAGTTTATGGCGAAAGTGCAATGAAAAAGATCATAAAATGTCTGGAAAGGATTCATGTAATGTGCTAGCACAGTAGTGCCTGTTTTCTTCAATTCATTCTTTCAAATCAAAATGAGCAATGGCCTGCCACTCCGATCCTCGTCGTGCACATGTGATCTTCCTTAATTAAACGTGATGCACCATTTTCTCATTGAAGTCTCTAATTTTTTGGCTCTTTCACCATAAACTTCGTTTGTCTAAAATTTGTATTAGTCCGAACATTTTGTACTCACATTTGGCGGGATTTTTGATTGCCATCATCATTTTGAATCGCGGTAGAAATAAGACACGTGACTGCTCAGCAATGAGGCATGGCTCACACTTGATGGAGAGGTGAGCCACACACACAGTCACGGTTTTGGGAGAGCTGAGCTCGGCACGGTACGCAAACATTTTGCTTTCTACATGGCCATTGTGGTTTCTGGATAAAAAACATGTAGTTAATTTTGCACAAAACAGTGGTTTGATTCCATCACGTTTTGGTTTTCTTCAAAGTTCAATATGTCTACGTCATAACACTGTTGAATGAAATACTTGGTGGAAGTTGGCTCATTCAGAGCTAGTAATGTTTTGTTGAAAAAATATAAATAATGGTAACCATAACCTTTCCAAGCTTAAGCTTATGTGTTGGCACTTTCAATACTGGAAAACATAAGAAATGGAAGAATTAAAACTAGTATATTATACAGAGGATTTAAAGAGTTAGTTTCATCATATTAGTTTAGTCTTCAAGAAAGTCAATACAAACACTTAACAAAATATAAGTTCAAATGCTAAGATCTTAACAATTACTGGCACCTATCTCTGTGGAACATGGGCCACATTGGCCAAGGGAGTTTGATTCTGAAAAAATATTTCTCGATCTATAGGAAATCAAATACCAAAATGCAAAAGTTTAATAATTTACAAAAAAACATACAAACATTAAAAATGGTCAGGAACAATTCTAAACAATCGTGGTAGCTGACAGGAATGAATCATCATTTTAAAAATCTCTGCCCAAAGGGGAGAACCTACTCTTAATAGATAAACAAAGGTAAAATAGGAAGTAGGCCTACAGACTAGAACTGAACAAAACAGCATATTAAGGGTAACAAAAAAGCTTACAACATGACTACATGTTTAGACAACCAAATAAATTGCAAATTATTATCAGTTTATAAAATAAATCTCTACAAAGCACACTTGTGTTCACACTGACTAAACATGTTTGGAGAACTTGACTGGTAGACTTCTTGAACTGGAGTTTCTCATTTGAGCATTATTAGGAGAGTTGCAAGCCTATTTATTTTACTTATTTTAATTTTAACACGTTTGCTGACATGTTTAAACATAAAAATCTGCATGTGTTCCCATGTCACCGGTTAGACTGGGATCCCTATCAGCTGCAGTGAACACGTTAACAATATGTAGGGGGAAAAATAAATCTGTTTAATTTACCAACAAAGCAAGGCCAAATAATGTTTAGTCAGTGTGATCACCATTAGTCCATAATCTTAGTATTAAACTTAAAGTGTAACTAGGACATTAAGATAATGAGTACATTAAATAAAAACACAAAGCATTACTTCAGGTGTGCTTCCATTGCCAATAAAGCTGTAACAGACTTAAGCTCAAGTAATATTTATTATCATGAAACTTAAACTTGTTTGCCAATTACATTATTTGATTGACAAAGCAACTGTGCATGGATTTTCATCATACTATTTGTACACACAAAACTGGCATTATCAATCGTATCAACCAGCTGAGGAGTCTGAAAATGATAGCCAATTATTTTCACGATACAAAAATCCTTTATTACATTTGTATTTAAATAAATATTTACCTTACTTGATTAAGCATTGCTGCAAATTTATTACACATGTGAGCTTAACACCTTCATAAATAATAACCATAAACAAACCAACTATTAGAATAAATTTGTGATGTTAACTTAATATTATGATATAAATGTCAGAGATATAAGAAATTAAAAACTACCAGCTTTGAGATTAATTAGTTGCAAGTACTACTCAGAAGTCTACTTGTGCGTCTGCACTTCTTGATGGGTTATCTGGGATCTACTCAGTCGGTATCAAATAATGTACCACTTTACATAGAATGTGTTTGATTCCATTACAATGAATTTGATTTAACATTCAAGAAACAAAACATAATTTAAGATATAACCATAATACACCTCTTAAAATAATCTATTAAATTGAAATAATTGCTTTTACAATCATAAAACAAACACTTTTCTCAAAGATTGGATGCATTAAAAATGAACTGTCTATTCATATTGAAAATAATGCTGCCTTAATTGCACACAAAACCATATATTTAGTGATTATTTATCTTGTCAAAACCTTTTAAACATTTGATTTTAAATCACAGACAAGCTTATCGGATGAAGGGTTGGTTACACCGTAGTGGAGGTGGAGTTGGAGGGTTGTGGGGTGATGGACAGCAGACAGACACTCACTATCAGAGGGTACTCAAACTCCGGGCACAGATCCATCACCTTGACCTCGTGGTTCCGCACCAACATCACCGAGATCACCCCTGACGACTGGTTCAGTTTCATCTGCCGTTGCTTGTCCAGCGTTGAGAGGGTCACTCTGAAAACCAAAACTGAACATTAACTATTATGAAACCTAAAGTCTAACAATCTTCACTGCAGAATACATCAATATCTAGCGTTGACAAAGTCAAGTCAACTGTAGCCAATCAATTTGAGATAAATCAAAATAAAATATTCTCTCTAATTTAAATTTATTTACCCCCAAAGTCACTAAAGAAATAGTCATCAATACAGTGCAATTGACAATTTAAATTTAAGTTGTAACGAGTCATTTTTCTGAGGGGGTAAGGATCGGCGAGCGATGGTACATACACTGCCGAATGACCTTCGACAGCCTTATCAGCTTTTATCAGCCTACGTTTGCCTATAGCCAGACTGCGGACAGTATCTCCTCAGCTTCTACAGCACCAGGTCTGCTGAGTTCTGTGCGGCCGAACAATTTTAGTGGCGAGAGTCTGCGGAGTGGTCAGTGTTTTGTGAGAGTTGGGGTTTGAACCGTTGTTTGGTGAGTTTTACACCTGGAATATTATGAATTTATACTATCGGTAATATATTATTTTATTGGATAACTTGTGTATAAGATTTCTGCCCTGTGTTCTGTAAAGATACGCTTGGGTCAGAGTAGTGGTTACTGTCCAGGAAAAGCTTGATGAATTTTATATTAATGTAGAAACCATTTTGTAATACTTAAATATATTAGTTATTTTATTTCTGAGGTATAGAAATACATATTTTGAGCGGAGGTTGTCAGAGCCTGTCTCCGGCTTGTGCAAGCAAATCTTATAAATGCATTTTCTCGCTTATGTGTTGATGGATTGCGTTGAATAAAGTATCATTGGATTTGTAATAAGAATGTTTTTGGTATCTGGTAAAATATTTATAAAATTAATGTTTTTTTGTTATTTGACATTAAACATTTAAACGGGTGCCATTTCAAAAATATTCAAACAAGTTAAATAATATTTATTATTTGCATTTTTAGTCAGTTAAACCTTAAAGTGCTGAACATCGCGACATCTGCTAGTTGTATAGTGCTAATGTCGCGATTGTGATAGTTTTCTTCTCGGTGCAATACACCGTAACTGTGCAATACAGAGATACTCAAATTATTCGGATCAGTGTCATATGATTCTAAATGGAATTTGTAATTGAATAATGTATCGGAAGTCAGGACTAGAGACAGAAGGGCTGCGCCTTGCGGGCTCAATAAGTGATTCCAGCCGGCCGCCGCTGTGACGACAATGCGGGAGCTCGGGCACGCGGCTCCATATACCAATCAATCAATAATACTTTATTCATCAAGCACATAAAATGTACAGAATGGTGTCATTACATACATTGTTTAGGTGTATGCTGAAAACAAATAATAAAACACAATAATTCTTAATAAATAATAGTTCAAATTAAATAAAATCTTGGTTCTAATTCTAACTTGCCAGGTTCACTACAATAATCATGAAAAAATCATCAATACTATACAGTGGCTTATTGATAAGATACAGCTTTACTTGATTTTTAAACTTTTTAAGATCTGTTATTCGTTTAAGATATTCTGGCAAAGAATTAAAAAATCTTATTCCAATATATGAGGTTTTTTTGTGAAAAATTAAGAATTATGCCAGTTTCTGTATGCCAGTTGGTTACCTTTCCTTGTTTCATACTGATGAAAATAATTTAATTGGGGTAATTTTTGAAAGTTTGATTTAATATGAATTACTAACTGAAAAATAAATAAACCATAAACTGTCAACATTTTTGTATTTTTGAAATGCTCTTTTACAGAGACCCCCGTTTCAATTTTAACATAATACGAAGGGTTTTCTTTTGAAGTAGGCCAATAGTATTCTGTTTAAATTATTGTTTGAGGTAGAACCATAAAGTCATAAACCAAATGCTATATGTGATTCAATTAGAGCATAATATATATTTTTTAAAGTTTCAAAACTACTGAATTTGGACATCTGTCTCAATGCATAGAGGCCTGAAGATATCTTTTTGAAAACTGAATCTACATGATTGTCCCAGGTAAAGTGGCTATCTACGTTTAATCCCAAAAATTCAATAGTGTCTACTCAATTAAAAAAATATTCATCCATGAAAATATTTGTGCTTTTACAATTTTTTAATTTTTAAGCAGAGAACTCAATTTATTTGGTTTTAATTGGGTTTGGCAATAAATTTAACTTGTGTAAATACTGCATAGTATTAGAAAGATTTATAAAAGCAGAAATTTTGACATCAGGTTCAGAAATCCCTGATATTTTTAAACTTATATAAGTTTACTTATAAGTTTACTTATATATAAGTATATATAAGTTTACTTATATAAGTTTAAAAATATCAGGGATTTCTGAACCTGATGTCAAAATTTCTGCTTTTATAAATCTTTCTAATACTATGCAGTATTTAAATACGTTAAATGTATTGCAAACCCAATTAAAACGAAATAAATTGAGTTTTCTGCTTAAAAATTAAAAAATTGTAAAAGCACAAATATTTTCATGGATGAATTTTTTTTTAATGAAGTATCTTACAGTTATCTTAAGAACTTAATAATATTTATTTATTTGCTGATTTTATTCATCAGCAAATAAACAAATATTATTAGGTTCTTTTATTATCGTTGGAAACCCTGTAATGTACCTGTGTCAGTGCTCGTATTGTAAATTTAGCCTTAAATAGCCAACACGTTGTTCATTTTTGCAAAGTTTTAAATAAATTATCTTTAAGGGATTGATTACTGAGCAGAAATATATAATAATGACAACAATTAATGATTTAAGGGGACTAATTCTGAAGACTATTAAAGCGGCTTAGAATTTAATGTCATGAATAAATATCGGTAAAAGTACTTTCACGTTATCTTACAAACTTTACGTTTATTAACAATTAGCAATATTTATAAATATATTACTGGTTAAACAATTTTCAAAACCTTGAACAAAATTAAAAACAGTTTACTCCATAAGCTGCGTTTACACTTAATAATATGTTTAATAAACATGTAATATGTTAAATGATACCACTTCGTGCGGGAAACCAAGACTCGTTATATAACACAAATTTCTGTTTCATAACACAATGTTTTGTGTAACATATTTTAAACGAATTTGTAGCTTTTTCGTGTTACATGTTACATGTAAATTGTTTATTAAACATGTCAGGAAGTGTAAACACAGCATTACAGATTTAGTTTTTACGAGACTTATTATTACTTATTATTTACTTATTACTTTTAACTTTAAGCTTATACTTAGTCTCCTAAAGCTGTTTCTTACAGTATTTAACTTACATAGCAAGGTTTCTATTCTTTAATATTTTTCAGAATAATTTACAAATTTTGGGGTTTCAAAGGTCTCCTCAGAATTATGTGAGTCATTACTGTGGACAAAATTGGGCCTATTATTATCCAAACTTTGTTTCTTAGGACTTTGATCTCCAGTATTTTTATTTAACTTTATTTAATTGTTTTTGGGCTTAACAATTTAATTTGTTCAAGAGCAGATTGTCTTAACACCTTGTATTCAAAGTCTTTTCCCATCATTTGAAGACTTGGATCGCCTACATTGAAATTCTCACACCTCAAGTTACAAGATGGTACAGATGGTCCTTGAGTATTTTTCTTTGTCGTAACCCGAAAAGCCTAGTCGTGTTTTGGTATTGTAATGTAGACTATTACTGCATTTGATCAATTATTATAATGAGTGTGACGAGACCTATTGCATGTATTTGTTTAATGGTTAATATAATCTTAAAATCTTGAAGTCTGTTCTTTAAATCATCTAAATATTCAGTCTCTAAAAATGATCCTGTATACTCTAGCGTTTTGAACATTAAAACTATCAGCTCTTTGCATTTTACAACCCACACGTCCCTCATCACTGACTGATTTGGTGGAAACCTGTGATAAAGAACATTTCCAGTTTTGTTTGAATGTTTTCTACAAGTTGCTGCACTACAGCCCACCATATTAACAAAATATACTTTAAAAACTACATTATTTAACTAGTACAACATAACTAGTAACAAAATAATTTAATAGTAGCTAATTTTAACATATAGATATCATTAAATGTACAGCAACAAGCAAGCGAAAGGAGGTGCGCCAGTGGCAATACCGCGCGGATGTTCCCGCTGCTACATCACTTTGGGGGAGGGGTAAGAGGGGGGAATGGGGGGAGCGGGATCGGGCGGCGGCTGCTAAGATCAAAGGCAAGGAGCAGCCCTTCTGTCTCTATCCCTGATCAGAAGTAGTCTTTTAGTGTTTTTCACGATTTTTGAAGCTGACACCATTTTGAGTATCGCCGTCAGGGTTTATGCCATTTTTGTGGGAAAATAATTATTTCAAACCTAAAAAAGTATATATATTTGTAATATGTGAATAATTTAGCTAATTTTTGCTATCTTGAAATTGTAAATTACAAGTTTTTATTGTAACGACCATGGCACCTAAATAAAAAATCTTTTTTGAAATCTGAGTTTTTTGAGTTTGCCTCTCTTGTGTGTAAGCGGGTCTTATGTGTTAACTAACAAGTTATAGTAGCTTTAGATTACCCTTTTCTTGCTGATCAAAAAGAATATAAGGTTGATATAGGTAGATTCATTGTTTATATTTTGTATAGATATTCAAATAAAATCATGCAAGACAGTGAAAAATGCCTTAGGGGCCATACACATATTACGTAACACATTTTTTCCTAGTTTCAGACTACCCCCCTCCCACATGTAACGTTCCATAATGCTTGACCACATCCCCCCCACCACCCAAAGTGTTACGTAACTCAATCGTAGTAGGCTTTGAAATAGCTTGAACCTTTTAAATATCGTTTTATTAGCAATTTGGAATATGGATTTAAATGAATCATTTAACTTTAAATGTCTTCTTTTAACAACATTTTTAAATAACTTATTTCAAAGAAAAATGTATACAAACAAACTAGACCATCACTAATAGTATAAACAACAAAATAAACTATCTCAGCTAAAACGTAACAAATTTAATCTATAACTAATACCATTACAAAACAACTTAAAACTGAAGATGTGGGTGGCATTGTGCAGTACTGTCTCAAGTCATGATTTTATTTTACACTCTAAAACCACACAAAAAATAGGTGTAAAGCAATACTGAAATTACTCACAAAACACGTTATATTTATTTTTAGTTTAACTGTTATTAAAACACGACGGAAGTATTTTTTATATAACTAACCGTAACCTTGATTTAGATATGTTTGATTATGTTTTAATTTTGAAAGATTTATAACAGTATCAATAGCTAAGGGAGTGCGCCAGCTCTTAGGGTTAATATGTGTGAATTACGTAACGTTTATCCAAACCCCCCTCCCCTATATAACACAGCATAACTCTACGCCATACCTCCTCTCCCCCTAATGTGCGTTACGTAATACGTGTACGGACCCTTAGCACTAAAGGGAAACATAGTCAGCACTTAGAGGGTTAAAATACATGCAAAGTTTGGTTTAACTATTTTAGATATAATAATTATTTGTAAAACATACAAAATCAACATGGCAACTAGCTGCTTAACGGCAAATTTGTCAAACTATATTTTATTAAAATTGAAAGTACCATCATCCCCTGAAGTTTGTTACACCCTTTTCTGAACACCCTGTATAACAAATTAGACGTATTATTAAAACAACAAATGAAATTTACATTCTACACCATACCACAAAGAAAATTAAATCCGCTTTCAGATAACAGGGCATTTATACTAAATTTTGTTATAATTCCCTCAATTTTTAAAAAGTTCTACCAGATTCCTTGAATTTTCCCTGAACTTTCCAGGGTTTCCAATCTTCATCCCCCTGCTCCAGACAAGTCCGTGAGATTTGATTCACATTAGTCAAGAGTTTTATTTATTTTTATGATATTTTTTAAAGTCATAAATAATTGTTGTTATTTTGTCACTTAAACCAGCAATAAACTGTATAAGGGTATTAATAAAAACTAGCAAACCCGTTGCTCAAAATCGAGCAATATTTTGTTTCGATAAGCATGGATTTGATTAATACTGTATCACCACCTGTATCCAACTTAAATTAAATCTATAAAACATTATTTTGTTTCGATAAGCATGGATTTGATTAATACTGTATCACCACCTGTATCCAACTTAAATTAAATCTATAAAACATCGATAAGCATGGATTTGATTAATACTATATCACCACCTGCATCCAACTTAAATTAAATCTATAAAACATTATTTTGTTTTGATAAGCATGGATTTGATTAATACTGTATCACCACCTGTATCCAACTTAAATTAAATCTATAAAACATTATTTTATTTCGATAAGCATGGATTTGATTAATACTGTATCACCACCTGTATCCAACTTAAATTAAATCTATAAAACATAAGTTTCACAATAACAGTTTAAAATATACCGATATATTTTGTAAACAAACACTGTAGTACACATTATTTTCTTTTTAATTGATAAGCACATCATAGTTGAGTACACATAACAGTGGACAGATGATTTTTTATATTGATAGTAGTGCAATGTGAACATTGCGGCTGGGCATGCACGCCGATGTTATTCAATACCATAATTACCTCTCTAGTAAAAATTTGCTTCTTCAAAATATAATTTATCACGAAATTTGGTTCATTCTCTCGGATAATCGGTAGTGCAATGCGTCTCACCTGAGCATGACATTGCGAATGCCGTTATCGCTGAGCACCCCTTCCTCGCTGGCGCGTCTCACCGTCAACATGTTGTTGAAGGTCGACCAGATGAGGTCCAGCCCAAAGTTGAACACCTTCCACTTCCATGTGTTGCTCTCCTTGGTCTCCAGCACTCGGCCACACCGAACACACGACGCAAAGAATCTCTCCATGCTGATCCTGTCACTCTCTGGCCTGAAACGATTCACTAATGTTAACAAAATTATGATATACTAGATTATTACCTATTAATTATGTGTGAGGCACCTTTCACTATATATAGAGTGTTTTTAAACGTGAATACTTTCCTCGTTCAAAGGATCTCAGATTGAATTTAACCTTAGAATGCAGACAAAAAGCATGTTATTTATTCAAAAATGATGTGTCAAAGCCATAACTTTCTATCATGACCATTATTAATTTTTAAATATGGATTAATATATGTTTTTAACATAACAATATCATTCATGCTAGATTTGATTAAAACAATTAAGTAGGAAAAAATCAATCCCAAGGGTATTTCTAAATATAAGCCCGATTTTTATAAAACGTAAACTTAATGTCCGTGATAAGGTTGATGTGAACCAACTAAATGTCTTAAGAATAATAAAATCTATATTTAATTCTCTGAATGATTTTTAAGGTCACATGAAGAAATATATGAAAGATTTTTATGGTAAAGAAATGAGCTTCTGACTAATTAATGGATACAATCAATAAAGCCAGGCTAATGGTACCTACAGAACAAGAGGAAACATTATGTAACAATTTCAACTTCAGAGGACTTGGGTTTATGATGTACAGTAATCAGGCAGTCGTACCCGCGGTCCTTGCCGCTGTCTATGCGCAGCAGGCTGGCCCACTGGTCGGACAGCACCGGGTAGAGCCAGGCCTCGGGCAGTATCCTGTCCTGCATCAGCAGCCGCAGGTCCTGCTCCTGGGTGATGAGCGAGCCTACGTGCAGGCCTTGGAACACCCGCAGGTAGTCCTTACCCTCGGGGCTCACCAGGAACGCGGACGTATCTGCGAGCAACAGAATCATCGTAGTTAGGGCTGTTGAGACACTTCCATACAGGATCTCGTCCGAGCATTGCAGTCCCACAGTGATTGTCAGGAGAACGAAACTCTCATCCGAGTAGGGTAATGGGTTGAATTCCATATAAAGGATATTAGAATTATTAACTATGTGAAAGTTCTAACAGAAGCATATAGCATGTCAAATTGTAACCACAAGTAGCAACCGATGTTACATCTAACATTAATATGCTTTTAAGGCAGGGAATTCAAACTAAAGCACAGGTAGACCGATGCTTCTAGGTGTCACATAAGGCAATTCAATAATACACAATCCTGTCATGAGGTATACTTTGACGATAGGCAAAATCATTGGTACTCAATTCATTCATCAGTTACACAGCAAGTACAATTTACTATTTGTTACTCTACTAGGTAAGGGTCTTACTCAGGAGGGGTTTTCTGCATTCCATGGTTATCCAAGTTTGGTTTTTACTTTTGAAAAAAGTTTTTCCACTAATTCTTTCAAACAAAAATGCCAGATCCACAACTCCTTTCACAAATCAGTGTAATGAGCTAGAAGTTCTTAAGGATCTAGTGGGAGAGCAATCACTCTTTAGTCTAAACCAAATGTATTTGTGAGAGTGTAAGTGAGACCTAAAATTAACAAAACAAACTAAACTAATTTTACAAAGCAAATAATTAATTATCGATCATTTTGGATCTAGTAATATAGATCCAAAATAATTTTTAGAGCACGACTGTTTGCCTTAAAACCACCAAGTTTCTAAAAATTCAAGTCACTTTGTCCAATTTAAGGTCGGATGAGATGATTGTATTCCGACAGACCTGGTCGGTCGTGGAAAAACTCGGTGACTTGTGAGGTGTTGGGACCCGTCTGGCCGTCCTCATCGTGTGTCCAGTGGGGGTGCAGCCGCAGGAACACCCAGAACCTGAGCAGCAGGTAGAGGCAGAACTCTGTCTGGACCACCACCAGGTCCTTGTCTTGCACCAGAACAGCCATCAGGTCTGGCCTGTAGTGACATGGCACATTGCCACATATGTAGAGCTGAATACACTGATTTTTAATAGTAGTAAAATCAAGTAAATTTGTATGATTAGTCTACAACATACATTCTAGCGATTGTGGGTGGAGTGGACGGCTGGCCCAACCCCCCTACCCTAACACATACCACTGCACCTCAGCCAGCCCGACCATTAACCCTCTCAAGAAACACAAACATGCCAGTCCGCAGGAATTTGGCCAGACATTTATTTCTACAAGGTCTTAGACCACTCTCCCATTCAAGATAGCTAACAACAGAAAATCTAGTTTTCTGACTTTATGCGAGTGTAATATAACCTTCACATGACCATAAGATGTCGGTTTTGATCAATTTGAAGTCCTTCACGCATATATGGTTTAGTAAAAAAAATACAAATTCAAAGATGGCCCTATGCATGTATTCCAGGCAAACAAACTTCAATTTCTGACTGAGCATCTTCTGAAAGGAGTTGGCCCTGTTATTGAGCAACTCAATTTTTGTTCATCTAAAAAAAACAAACATTATTTTAACAAATGGTGTTTATGGCACCTGGGAACAGACCTCAAGATTAAAATTTATCAAGGTCCCGGACCTATGTCTTCCCATGCTGACTAAGGGAATAGATTCTTCCCTTAGGGTTAATTCGCTTAAAATTAAATCATGTATAATCAACACTGAACATTATTACTTTTAGACAACACTTGAGGATTTCCAAGGGTGGATTGATGAGGTAGAAAAACTGTTTGATCACAGATGTTCAAAGTTCAAAGATGTTCAGATGTTCAAATTATAGCCAATTTATTTAAATATGATAGTAAAATAACAAACAAAAAATTACAGATAATATACATAAACACTTAATAGGGAATTTTTTGTTAGATGTATTAAACAAATTGAAGTCAAAAGAATTCTTTTATAAAATATTAGTAGCTTTTGACATTACTTCCTTCGAACATCATCATGTAAGGTTGTTGTTCAGTCCATAAAAAGGATGATGAGACCTTCTTAAACTATGTCAAATTATGATTTATCTAATCGATGCACTGTGTTATTAAATTTAAACTATCTTGCACTATAAATATTGTATCAAATATGTCATCAAGTTTAAAAAAAATACCAAAGCGAAGAGGGTACATGGTGGTTAGCTCACGGTATCCCTCACAGTTCAGTAAATCATCGAGAGTGGTTTAACTTTATGATGGTACATCCAGGCAGGCCTAAATACTTCACCCAAACCCCAACCTGCACCAGCAACCCAAACTTGCACCTGCAGCTTTAATGGAAGCCAGAGTTTCCTAGCCCTCAATCAGGAGGCCAAGTATGGCGTGTAGTACAAAACACTACGTCTAATATCGCGTAGATTCTTCTTGTTACTGTGTGTACATCTATACTTTTATTCTCAAATCATTTGATACTAAAACTATTTTACTAACAGTTTGCCACTTTAATCCCAAAATTAAGTAACTAAGGCCAATTATTTGTCATTGCAGGTAATAAAGCGATTAATAAAGTATGTAGTGTTTATGAACAATATTAACATCACTTAGTACTTACTCAATCTGTCGCAGGCGTTTGGCGTGTGTGGGGTAGTAGGTCATGAGGTTGACGAGGAACCACTTGACAGTCGCGTGCTTGATGCGCTGGAGCCCATACTGGCTGGCGGCCTCGTAGTAGCTGATGGCCGTCAGAGGACTGATGGTCTCTATCATGATGCTGAGGCACTGGTCTATCAGACCGTCCAGCTGGAACAGAGTCGCCGCAGCCAACACTCCCACCACATCCGCCGGCTCTATAGACACCTCGTCTAGGTACAGTGACCCCAGGACCACCTTCAGTGCTGCAATCATAATAAATCATTACCAATTGGTACAATAAAATGGTCGTATGGTAAATAAACTTGGCAAAGTGGGCAAAAGTTTCACTGAAAATGAAGTGGGTAGCTATCATGAGATTTTGAATGCTTACAACACAATATTTTGAAAACTTTCAAAACTCGATGAAGGTCATATTGATTTAATTCTTGGTTAAAAGGTCCCATTGTATTTGGAATAAAGGGATCTGCTAATATAAGTCTCAGCCTGGTATCATCAGCTTAAAGGGATTAAGCAAGGTATTACACAAGATATAAAGAATCTTTTAAAAAAGATTAGACAGTCACTGTCCCTTTGTGCCTGTCACTAAGAGACACTGGTGATTCATTGTCATTGCTCAAAATCAATGCTATTAAAGTAATGCTCATTTGACTCAATCCTTTTATTTATTTATTTTATAAAGTGCAAGTTGGTATTCTACATGCCAGTATACCATATAATATGCCAAAGATGAAAGATGCCAAATGCTTATCCTCCAATTTTCTGGAATAGTAAACATATTGCTTTATAATGTATGAAAACTCATCAAATTATAAACAAAACAATTTTTTGTTTAATTTGCCACACCAGATTATTTACAGGAATCCAAATTCAAAGTGCTAGGATTTTGGATGGTAAAATTCCACTAATTAAAAACTGCTGTAGAACAAATATGTACGAATATACACACACACATATAAATTTGTAGCGAGATAATATCTGCTGTGAAGGCTCAGTTGGTTGGTGTGCAGCATTTAGGCCCCGGAGGGATCAGTCTGATTGAGACTTGATGAACTCCTGGGTAAACAATGGTTCGAAAAACTTTCTAAGCTGAAAAATTCAGGGACACTTGGAGAAATATACCTCTTACCACTCCTGGTCTTAGTTTCATACCCCATCATTATTGGCACATTTTTAATATAACATTTTTTATAGGGTAAAAATAATAAGAAAACTTACAGTCAACAGTGATGTTGGGATCTGCAATTTCTATTCTGATATATTTGTTGTTGGTTTCTTTCCAAGATCCAGAAAACATACTTTGGAAGTATGGACTCTGAAAACAGAATATATTTTTCTTTTTAACTGTTTTATAATTACTGGTACCAGGAAGTCTATTTTTGAAACGTGTGACAAGTGAAACGAGGTGAGTTACTCCACAAGTTTTTCTTTCCTATATCAGTAGATAAATGTAAAGACCTAGGCTATTTTTTCTTTTTATTTGGTCTCACCCAACCATCGTACATAATTTCTCTAAGTATTTCAATTAACATGATTACTGCGGCGGCGCAAGGTCCAGTTGTTCCCCTGTGGGGCAATATCGATTCGATAGGCTAGGTCACATATTAATTCACGGCTGACGAATGACAGTTACACTCTACGGTGCTGTATTTTGCTACAGCACAACTGGACAATCCAGATAGTAGTAGTCAACCAGGATTGTGATATAGAGAGAATAAGGTAGAATGAAATTTACAGTGGGGAAGTCCCGTGATGGTCGGGACACAACAGGAAGTGTATCATTAGCTACATGCTGACAAAAATAAACCTATCCCTTTTACAGAGCAGCCGCAAAATGAAGCAATGACCAGGATTGCCATATAGAGGGAACAAGTTGGATGAAACTTACTGTGGGGAAGTCCCGTGATGGTCAGAACACTGCAGGAAATGTTGTATCAACTTCACCATAATAAGTGTATCATTAGCTATATGCTGACAAAAATAAACCCATCCCTTTACAGTGCAGCCACAAAATGAAGCAATGACCAGGATTGCCATATAGAGGGAATAAGTTGGATGAAACTTACTGTGGGGAAGTCCCGTGATGGTCAGAACACTGCAGGAAATGTTGTATCAACTTCACCATAATAAGTGTATCATTAGCTATATGCTGACAAAAATAAACCCATCCCTTTACAGTGCAGCCACAAAATGAAGCAATGACCAGGATTGCCATATAGAGGGAATAAGTTGGATGAAACTTACTGTGGGGAAGTCCGGTGATGGTCAGAACACTGCAGGAAATGTTGTATCAACTTCACCATAATAAGTGTATCATTAGCTACATGCTGACAAAAATAAACCCATCCCTTTACAGTGCAGCCGCAAAATGAAACAATGAGAATTGGGAGTGAGAGTGGGGCGCGGTTCCATGCCTGCCACGCGGCTGCCAGTTCGGAGGGGCGTAACGTGTTAACACTTATATTTAACATACTGTAGTTACAAATGCAGGATACTCTAGACAGATTTGGTTTACTATTTCGCCAATTTCCACTCACCTGACAAATGACAAGTTAGTAAGTTAACCGGAAATAGCCCTGATTTTCTCTCTGTTAGCAAGAAATAACAGACGTCATTTATTTAGAGTATACTGCTCAATTAGGCTATGTTTACTTTGTAACAGACAAATTTTAAATAGACTTTAATAACATGTGATGTGTCATTAAAATGTTCAAATTGTAAGCAGACCAAAATTTATATAAATAAAATTAGAGTTTAAAAACACAAACAAACACACTGCAGAACCCCAGTGACCAAAAGCACTAGTAAAAAATACCACAACATAAAAAAAGACATAATAAACCATCATCCCCCGAACCATTCAACACACCATCAATACCCCCCAATAAAAACAACCACAAAACCTCCAAAAAACAAACTTCGGCGGGTTGTTGGGCAGGTGTCTGGGGTTAGTTCGGTGCGTCTTGTTTGGAGGGGTATGGTTTTTTGGGTAAATTGCTTGGAATTTTGAAATATTTGTATATTTTCACATTTTACACCCTAGGGAAGCCAAAACAAGTCTTATCTCAATTTCTGTCTGTCTTTCTGTCAGTAACGCTCAAAGACGGGTTTTTGTTCGCTTTTCACAGAAAAACGGGTGCACTGACTTTGATGAAACTTTATTGTTTATTTGTTATATACATGTGTGAGAAGGGTTTTAGGTCACTTAAAACTGGCATACACCTTTTGGAAAAAGAATAGCGGCCGCTCAAAAACATGATTTCATGTGGTTTTGGTCGTGTTTTGTTTGCTTTTCACAGGGAAACGGGTGCACTGATTTCAATTAAACTTTTTTCTATGTTCTACATGTGCGTTAGAAGGTTTTAGGTTTATTGGATTTTTTAATTTCACCTTAGGACTCTGCTCCACGGGGTTTTCATTGAACCAGATGATGACTTATGAATATTTATTCTACAAACAGAATGATGTTATAGTTCTTATTTAAAACATTAAGTGAAAATTGGTAATAAATAACATTACTTATATACTTATGTTATATCCATAATATAGGTATATAAGTAATGGATATAACCATTGATTTTGAATACAGAGTTGATGAACCGAACCCGAAAAATACACCATGAAACTAGTGCTACACCATCTCAAAGGAGGCACTGGCAACCACTGTTTAAATTTACGGGATTACGATCCCGTTTTTGGGATTTTCGAACCCTCCGCAGGATTAAACCGGGATGCGGGATGAAAACTTAAATGTTACCTTCCTCGTTCGTCCTGCATCAAAAGTTTGATGTTTTAATTACCTGTATTTAAGAATATAAACATATACACTTAAAAGAGAGCAGATGGTAAAATTAAATAGAAAGCTATTTGATTCTGCAATCTAGCGGGAGACAATTCAATGATTAAAAGTGGGATAAAAAAGGATTTTTTAAGGTGATTTAAATGGATAGAACGAGATTTTTTGTATGAAAAACGGGTTTGTTATTTTTGTTTCAGACGCAGCTGGTATAGTTGATTAGTGGAGCAGCTGGTCCATTTTCCTGGCTTCAAAAATTAACCATCTTGGGATATCTATTCTGTATTCAAAATCAAAGATATGACTTAAGAATATATATTCTATAAAAATATGTTGTAGTTCTTATTTTTAATCGGTGAGTGAAGATTGGTAATAAATAACATCAGTTTACAGAGTGGATATAACTCAAGAATAGTTATTTCATAAACAGCTGTTGCAGTTCTATTTAAAATGTTGAGTGAGGATTGGTAATAAATAACATAAGTATGCAGAGTAGATATATGATATAAATCTATATTAATCAGATGCATGAACTCACTGACATAGTGATCACTTTATCCAAAAAACGACAATGTCTATGAAGAGAAATTTTACATGGTGCAGATTACAATAAGAAAACATTTAAAAAAATCCTATAGAGCTCTGCTTTAATTTACTTTTATTGCAATCTTATGAATACTAGTATATACTGTACCTTATAAGTTGAAAGTCGGTAGGGACATAACCAATACATCAGAACAAAACGCAAACCTATTCCCGTTACAAAAATGTTTTAAGGGCTTCGCCCCCGGATTTTCAAAATACAATCTTTTAACAATTCTGCACTTACTACTGGAATAATTGAGCTGAAATTCGGTAGGAATATAGCTGATAGCTCAATGCAGACATATATCTCCTCCAGACACAAATATACTCAAGGGCTCTGGCCCACTGATGGCCTTCAATATAAGCGTGTTAATCATCACACACCAACTACTCAACCAATAGAACTGAAATTTGGTACACCTTTGAAACAACATCATGACTATAATGGGGAGTCACGGTGTTGTTCTCTGGAGATTCCACACATACCCTTTGTCTAGCTTGAGACATGGGTGGACAAGATCTACGCCTCTCTAAAAAGATATTTTATGTAGCTTACCACTGAGCATCTAAACATAACAGTAAACATGAAAATGTATTTTGTAGAAGATTAAGGGGTTGAGGAGTTCTCTTATGCCCTTTTAAAATTTGAGAACGGAACGTTGAAAAACAAATGCAGTCTCATAAACATCTCACCCTCACTCTGCACAATCGTTGAAGCACAGGATTTACTGATCGACAGTTTTTTACCGAGGTTCATAAACAGTTTAATTCGGCAAGTGTCTGGCTCTGTGATTGTGCCATCCTCATGTCCACCAATGAACATGTAACAGAGATCAACACAAAAGTAGATCTCTTCCAAAGCGAGAATCGAACATAAACGTTTTTAACACCGTTCTTTTAGCCATGACCACGCCGTTCATTGTTCACTACCCGACAGAGTTCCTCGACTTATTAGCAACAGTTCCCGAACTATCTGCCAGTATATTTTGTTAACTTTTATTTAATTGTACATTAAACATATAAAATGTAATTTAAATATTGTAAAATTATATGGGTTGTTATTTTCTTTAATTAATTTATTATACATACAACCCGTACGAAGAACGGGTACACAGCTATTATTTAATAAGTATCGAATGTCTTGCCAAAAGCAATGGAAATTTCAAATTAGATATTTGTCATTGTTTACATTTGGCTATTTTAGCGAATTTCCCCTATAGGGAAGAAGCTATTACCGTAGTCGGCATGGTAAGACCTAGGCCCGGGACCATGATAACTTTTCGTTTTGAGGTCCCCAGACCCCAAAAACACCATTCGTTCAAAACTGTATATATATATATATATATATATGTGTCCGTGAGCACGATAACTCTCGTAAAAATTATCCGATTTTGATGAAATTTGGTATAAACGTGTAAAGCAACATTTATGACTTTAAGTTCGAAAACCAGCCAGATCGCTTTATCCGAAGGGGTATTTTGGGGGGGTTTTGTACTCCAAAAATGGGTTTTTTGAATTTTTTACATATAATTTTCGAAATAGTCCAATTTTAGTTTTTACCATTTGATTCAGCTTAAAAAAACACACAATTTGGTATTTTGATCATTTCTCTACGTCAATTGGTTACCGAGATATTGAAAGTGCTAAACACAGTACGTTGTCTAATGTTATTCTTATGGAGGAAAAGACAAATTTTATATCTCGCTTATTTATGAACATATACTGACAAAACTTGGTATACGGCTTCATCTGGTTGTAAATTATTGATATTTGCTAAAAAAAACAATTTTTTGCCAAAGGCTCCCGTAGCAGCAAACCTGCGTACTCAGCCCCATGTTATTCTTATGGAGAATAAGTAACGTGTTATCTCCCTTAATTATGAAAATAAATTAATGAAATTTGGTATGTGGCTTTACCTAAATGAGTTATATTGATATTTGTATAAAACCCCATTTTTTGTTTTCCTTCCTTCAGCAAACCTGCATACTCATCCGCCATGTTATTCTTATGGAGAATAATTAAAATGTCACAAATCGTTTATTTATGAATGTATATTGATGAAACTTGGTATGTGGCTTTATGTGGTATTAATATACATATATATGCATTGGAAATTCGCTGAGTACGCAGGTTTGCTGCTACGGGGGTATTTTTAACATAATAATATAATAATAATAATATTTATTCCGTGACAATCTTTTACAAATTATTGAAATTTACAATGAAGTAGATAATTTATAGGGAAATCTTGTAACCAGGTAAGGTAGGCCTGAGTCCTATCTTTCCCTTCCTGGCGGGGTACGGCCCTTTTTTGGGAACCATTCTCGCATTTGTCTTAATTTTAACAGATGAATAGTCTGTTAACTCACACCTCATGAGGTGCATTTTAACAATGCTAAAATCAGCCAAAGTAATGAGTTGACTTGTGAAAAGTTACACATCACTCACCCGTTTAAAAAATATGCTCCTAGATATATTTTGTTAATAAGTTGTGTCTTGTACTGCACAACTCAGCAATCATAATATGATCACCTTGTGCCCTATTTTTGAACAAAATATATCCCCATCAAAGGGGGTTAAAACTTTATGGAGTGTATTCCATATCTTTTTATTATTGATTTATGAGATGTGTTCACTGAATGTTTATATTTTGTAAGAAAAAGGACCAAAGAGTTAAATTTGTTAAAACTATCTCTCTGGGTGGCGGGCGATTTTACTGAGGTAAAGACAAACAAAACATGTTATATAAACACAGGGCCTATCTTCTGTCCTCCTCTATCTGTCTGTGTTTTTAATCAATACATCAGATCTGAGGAACCACTTGAAGTAACATCTTGAAACTTGGCATGTTTTTTTATGTAGTTGATTAGAGCCCTTATGTTGAATTTAACGTTTCTAGCTAGTTTCACGATGGCGACCATTCTAATTTTTAAAAGGGCCAATTTTGTATCAAAACATCTGAAAAATCTGAAATTTTAAGCAAAAAAAGTTGTATACAAATTTATAAGACCATTCAATCCATAGCAGAGTAACTGGAATTTTTTTAATAAAGACGTAATTTCTGGCAATTTACACAAAATTTGCATGCTTTTACTCATACAAATTACAACTACTCAGTTACGGATTGAGTTATGTTTAATATATTTATACCATTTGTTTTTGGCTTGAAATTTTACATTTTTAATGTCTGGATATATTTGTACAAAATAAAATGTCCAATTTCAAGATATCATTTTGATATCTTTAAATAAAAATGTAGACAAATTGAAATGGCTGCCATTTTGAAATGGTAAAAAGCTAGAAACAACAAATTCAATAGCAAATTAGCCCTAAACAAGTATAACACACTTGCCAAGTTTCAAGTCATTACCTTGTATGGTTCCTAAGATATTATGTATTGGCTAAATTACAGACACACAAACAGATAACAGAGCGAAGAAATAAGTTTCTGAGGTTTGTTGATAGAGTTCAGAAACACCTTTCATATGTTTTACACTAGAGAGAAAAATATACTATCAAAATCTCTGCCTGCCAAACATTAAAATTGTTGCCCATTTTAACATAGCTTATCTTACTTAGTAACCTTACATCAATAAGATGGCTGATTTAATTTTCTGTTAGTGTATCATAATAATTATGAGGTTTATCACAGTCAATAGTATATTTCACTAGTCACAAAAGTGACCTTTTTTGGGGCAAGATAGCATTTTACACGCGAGGTGAAGCCGAGCGTGGAAAATGTTATCGAGCCCCGAAATAGGACTTTTGTGACGAGTAGTGAACAATACTTTTCATCACGATGCAAATAACCAACTAAACTTTAAAAAAATTATCTGATATTTCATAGTCTATTAATTTTCTATAAGTAAAAACGACATGGTTTTACAATTGATTTAGTGTTTAAGTCAGCTGTTTGAACACAGAATCGTCAAAAATAATGAAATGACACTGGTGCTCCTGTTGAGTAAAACGGGAACTTCAATTGTTTAGAACAGGAAAAGTTTTGCTTCGGACAAGCAAAGTATTGTTTGGGACGGGAAAAGTAATGTTTAGGACAGGCAAAGTCAGCTGATCATTTTTTGTTATATTACAAGGAAATGGATAATTTTCGCAGATCTCAACTGCATGGTAATGGGCTATTTTCGAATACAGAGTGATAAAAAAAATTTTACAACCTAATGAATATATATTACATGGAATACACAGGAATCTCCTTTGAAAAACAACTTTTGGAATACATGTAATCTAACGGGAAATCTATTAAGCCAAATTTGCAGATGTTGTCTTGACAATAGTATACAGTATATTTATTGGTTTGGAAAATACGGGATATTCCGTAAATGTCAACATTTTTCACAAAAATAGCCGCCATTTTGAAACGGAAAAAGATAATTTGATTCTGTTTCCTCAAAAATGTTTCTTTTGACGAGACCTTTAAAATTATGTATAGTTGGCCTTAGGTTCAGACAAGAATATTTTGAGGTTCAAACTCGACACCTTCGGTTTTGAGCACCCTGTACATAGATTTTGATAAGAATATTTTTAATACATTTCCCATATGCGAATTTAGTACAGATAATTGTGTTTGATGCCTTTATACTAAACCGTTCTTCTGTTATAAATGCTGGACGTGTGGTCTCACTCACCCTCGGTATATATGCATAACTTTAAATCATTGATAACTCAAAAACCGTCATGTTTAGAGTAAAAACGATAATTTACAAAATTGTACACCTCTTAATTTTTGACATTATTTGTTTGAGATATTTCTCTGTATCATCAGTAATAAAAGAGTAATAAACAAAAAAGTGAAAAGTGACTGCCGTTTTCCAAGATGGCGGCCGTATTACAGCATAAATTTTAGGGGAAGACTTTGAGTATGTTATACAGGAAGAAAAGGGCAGCAACTGAACCAAAATCCTAGGTTGTGCCAATTTTTTACTTATTTTTACGGCAGTATTTCATGTCCCAAACCGCCAAACCTAGTTTAGCTCCCACTTTTTTTCTAGCCTGTACCCCGTTTCCCTTTATTAAAACCATATTGATTTATACATTGCTTTAAAGCTTCTTCTTAAGATATTTTATACATAACCAAATTAAATGTTTACTCAAAAATAGTCTCAAGACAATTTTATTTGCAAACAATGAATACAATATTATTATTAAAGTTAATTATTTTAATTTAATGATAATACAAAGAAAATATTACAAAGAAAATACAGAGAAATATTGCATCTATCAAAATCATGATTATAACCTTTTTATAGGCTTACTAATAAGGAATACAACAAATAAAGGAATGCTCGATTTGGTGCAGTAGTTATGGAAATATTAGCATATTACAAAACGCTTGAAAAATCAACTTCAAAGGGGGTGGGGGGTGAAGCACAAAGGGGAAAACCAGGGACTTTTGTAAAAATGCATATCTCAACGTGTTCTATCATCTGTGAAAAATCCAGCTTCGGGGGAATTATTTCCGACATAAAACCTTTGTTGACTGGGCTAATAGGAAATAAACTATTACCGTGGGTTGAATCGTGGACAATGCAGTATAGGGTACCGTTGGCAAACATATAATTATTGTATGCAAATAGGTATTAAATGGGTTTTGTATGCAAATATCAGTAAACCCCAACCGTATAAAGCCACATACCGTACCAAGTTTCATTAATATATGTTCAGTAATAAGCTAGATATCAAATTTAATTTTTTCCCCATAAGATTAACTTTGAACAACGTACTGTGTTTAACACTTTCAATACTTCGGTAAGAAATTGACGTAGAGATCAAAATACTAAATTGTTTGTTTTTTTAAGCTGAATTTAATGGTGTAAACCAAAATTTGGGATTAAAAATAATTTCATATAAAAAGTTCAAAAAAAACCATTTTTGGGGTACAAAACCCCCCTTAACATAGAGCGACCTGTCTGGTTCTCTAACTCATGAAAATAGATACTACCTTACACGTTTATACCACATTTCATCAATATCGGAGCATTTTTACGAAAGTTATCGTGCCTACGGACATATATATACATATATATATATATATACCGTATATATACATATACATGAATTTGAATGAATGGTGTTTTTGGTATCAGGAGGCCTCAAAACGAAAAGTTATCATGGTCCCGGGCCTAGGTCTTACCATGCCAACTACGGTAATAGCTTCTTCCCTATAAGGGAAATTCGCTTAAAAAACTGAAAGCGACTAAATACATAGATACTAACGTAAATATAAAATTGTTAATTTGAATCTTTTGCAAATAGGACACTCATAGGATTCGAACCCATGATAGCTCCAGCAAGTGTTCGGTAATATGTTTCTTCGGCGGGTCACTCAATGCACCAAAGGCTGAGGCAGTTACATGGTGGCTGACTACATGGTGGTGGTGGTGTTACATGGTGGCTGAGGCAGTAGCGAACGAACTTTCAACGCCGACAGCCTGGGTTCGATCCTTGGATAATAAGCTGTTTACTTTTTGTGTTTCTGCATCCTGCCAGTTTGGTTAAAATGTCAATAAACTTTACAGTAGCCAATGGAGATTCACATGTAGCATCGTGTGCGATTTCATTGGCTAGCAAAGTTTTACTCATTAAGGAGCCGGCCGACCGCCGTGCTGACCCAAAGCAATCCCCCCGTTTTTACCAATAAGTTTATCCCTAAAAAACAATCATTTTGGTATTTAAATTGTTGTTCTATGCCCAACCAATGCAGAGTTATTTAAAGTGCTAAACACAGTACGTTGTCCTATTATTCTTATGGAGGATAAGTACAAATTTATATCTTGATTATTTATTAATGTATATTAATTTTAACTTGGTAGCCTAT
The DNA here is from genome assembly GCA_963675035.1 of Allygus modestus. Taxonomy (NCBI): domain Eukaryota; kingdom Metazoa; phylum Arthropoda; class Insecta; order Hemiptera; family Cicadellidae; genus Allygus; species Allygus modestus. Next base: position 102,966,176 of record OY776111.1, read on the forward strand.
GTGGCTTCACTTAGTTGTGGTCTATTAACACTTGCACAAAAACATTTTTTATTGTCCCTGTAGCAGCAAACCTGCATACTCAGCGCTAATGGAAATTCTTATGAAGAATAAGTCAAGTTTATGAACCTAAATTAATAAAACTTGATATGTAGCTTCACCTGGTTCAGTTGTATTGATAACTAGCTGTTCCTGCAGGTTTCGCCCCGCAAATAATTTATAAAAACTATGACAGTTGTGTGCACTGCATTCTGTGGTTAGCCCGTGGAATCAAGATCAGCTGTTTGTATTTTCATCAGCTCAAACAAAAATCAATGTCTATAAGGGATATTTGGGAACTTTGCCAGGGTCTCTGGCAGAGCCCTAAGGTCAGATCAGGATGAAAACAATTTATAGTTTTCCTATTTTATGCCTAAAGAATCCGTGTACAAAATTTCAGCTCTTACCTACATGGGAAGGTGGAGAATTAGTGATGAGTGAGTCAGTCAGTCAGTTAGCCAGGGCTTTGCCTTTTATAGATATATACATTTCTTATCGTCCTAGTTACAGCAAACCTGCACACTCAGCCCTAATGCTATTTTTAAGGAGAATAAATCAAATGATATAATTCACTTATTTATGAATGCATTTTTATGAAAATTGGTAAGTGGTTTTATGTAGTCACATACATCTGCATTGGAAATTAGTTTGTTGTGACGGGGGTTATTCATTATGTATTGTCAGATCTCTTGTTTTCAAGTGTAATTTGTTGAACAACATTTTTGTTACTGGATCCCTTCAATTTGGTCATGTCTTGAACTAGTAACATTACGAAGCTAAACGATCTGAGGATCAGTCAAGTTAGTAATGTAAGAGATTTAACTTTAGGGCCAACCACGCCCTTATATCAGCCATTGTGATGCTATTGGTTGATCATTTTGGAGATAGATAAATACATTCTTGGGCGGGACTAGCATATATGACAGGAAATAGGTCCGACAACCCAAATATTTTGTTTAAAGTAATGGGGAATGTGTGGGGTATCCTTTGATATATAAAATTACTTGTAAATCAAAGTTGTTGTAGCAATTTATAGTATTACATGTCATCCATTCATTATTTAGTGATAATTTTCCCATTATGTGCTATTTTATATTTAATTTTCTCTTATCAATGTGTTAATTAATTAATTTGCCATAAATGTGTTAATTGTATTAATTGCCCTATGTTCATGCCCAATAATAATCATCCTTATCACCACTCCTCAGAAAATCATTCCCCTCTATGTATTTAATGTTTATTTATCTGTGCAATTGTAAAATAATATGTGTTTCATTAATTAATCATCAATAATTATTCACAGCCTATCCATATCTAATAGCCTACTCACTTAATTTAATATGTTTGCTAATAATAATATTTTAGATATAATTTATGTTAGAGGATTGCAATAGAATTAAAATTTAATATAATATACTTTTCAAAATTAGTCCTTAAGGAATCTAAATTACTGTGACCAGTGTTAACATATGTGTATACCATGTGCTTTCAACAATGGACCATGCTTCCAGCCCTCATCCCTGCTAGATCTTCTTTCTTGTTCCAGATGCCATAGTGTTAAGACCTAAATTTTTGTGCAGGACATTGTTCCTATTAAATTCACCCAGTATGGCCTAAGTTTTGAATCGCTTAGTGTCCATTAGTTAGGGACTTATTGCTCATTATAATACCACTTTACCTTCACTCCCTTTCCTTTGTTTTATCCCAAAAATTGGTATTGAGCGAAGAACTTTGTAAGCTGATTGGTAAACCATTTCCATTGTGTATTCTATTAGGGACTTTGAAAGAATGCAGACATTTTATAGGACAAGCCTAATTTTCTGAGATTTTAACTAACATCAAGAGTATATTACAATATTGAACTATCTTTCCTAAATTTAATTTGAGTATTTTACTTTAATCATCAGTAAATTCAGTGAAAACCATTGGACTTTCCTTTTGGACAACATCAAAATTTGTCATTGTTGCAATTTGTAAACAACATAATTGGACTAAATGTTCTTTCACACATAATTCAACGTTATTCAAGTCAGCACGATACTTCCCCCCTGAGAAAAGAGCCCTCATTTATTCAAGAACCCCATTTATAACAGAAATATGAACATTTTAGTATTAAGCCTATATGTATTTTGTTGTCACCCATTTGATAGCCTAGGCCACTGTAACTTTCCCCTGAACTGTAAACTATTTGTAAATCCCCTTTGATTAGTAACTTTTGAAACACAATCATTGTCCTTAGATAAATAAATATTATATTGTTCTTCTGTACATTGCATTTCATTTAATTAGATAAAAGATATTCTAGAAAATTGTATGCCTACCTTCTGTTGGTATCCAAACTAACTACAGAACACAGTCTATTCACTACAAGAAACAAAGGAAGACAATAGGTAAAAATATATTTATTTGTAAGTCAAGCAAGAGTATTTGTGAGCTATATTTAAATAGCATTGTAACTTTTGTAGGGAATAACACCATTTCTTGTGAAGACAAAGCTAGGCTCATTACATGGTAGCCATTGCCCATAGACCAGATAGCGTCCCTTTTTGTATCCACATTTCCCGATCACATCCGAGCAAATATTGAATTAAGAATTAATAAACTAGAATTATAAGTAAGTAAGAAAAGAGTATATATATATATATATATATATATATATATATATATATATATATATATATATGTGTGTGGGGAGTAACAAATTACAGGAATCTAAGCTAACCTGTCGCAGAGCGCTATGGAACTTGTTGTCTGGTATAAAACTGCAATTACTCAATTTAAAATAAATTTAAATATTTGATTCAGTTCCTCCTCTAAATAACTGGAAAAGTAGGACTAACCTGTTTAGATGATTTATTTAATTACCATGCAATTAAGTTTTACTTTAAATGAGGGACTACGTTAATAGTTAAACCTGTTGATTGGGAACCCCACAACTAACTTGTAAACTAACAAAAAAGCAATTAAAATATTTGAACAAGTAGTTTGAAAATTATAAAAATTACTGAGATTAAAAGTCTTGGACTACAACAGATTAGCCTACTATTATAATTTCTAGCGGCGACACTTTGAAATCCTGGTTTCAAGAAAACACCTTTAACTAGGGGTACGCTCAAATATTCGCGTAATGGGATGACCGAACTCAGAAATGATAAATATAAGTTACTGCTGTTTTGTAAGTTCTAACAGAAATTTGATCACAAAATATTTAATAAATATAGTCCTTGGGAAAAGAAAATATCTACTTTTCTTTTCGTTAATTTTAGGTCATAGGATAAATTGTTCTTCATTATATTACATTAGAGGTGCAAATTCTTCAACAAAAAATAACACAGTAAGTCTTTGCAGTGAGGTAAATTGTAAATTAGCTGAGTACGTAGGTTTGCTATGACAGGGGTGTTTAAAGACCATAAACTGACAAAAAAACACAGCTGGCAGAAGTAAATATGAAATAAATGGCTGCTGCAATCTAGCGGATAAACTATTAACTTACTCACATTATTCCCATTATAGGAGAACATTATAAAAACTGGTATTAGTTTTTTTAATCTACAAATTTCAAAAACCTTTGATAAATTGAATAAACTCAGGTTAAACGGACAGTACTTTATTTATTTAATCATGAAACATATATATAGGACCATTTTTTAGCAGCCTAGTTTCTTGCAATTACGAAACAATATTGTAATAGTATGTCGTACTTTACAAGCAGTAATTTTTATCCAATGCTTTATCTCATGGTAATTTTACTACTTTTAAATGTTAATTAATAAAAACCGGTTTAACGAATGTGTTCTATTTTTGAAATGGAAGCGTGAAGTGTAAAAACATTTGTTTATAATCTGAAAACGATCCATGCAGCCGTTTTCATGATATTGCATTATGAACACACACACACACACACACACACACACACACACACACACACACACACACACACACACACACACACACACACACACACACACACACACACACACACACACTCACCCACATACCGACGGACTATGAATCCTTCACTTCGTTCCATCATCAATTAACTTTTGTTCGGGCTTACCTGAGTCAAATAAACCTTGTGAAGTCTCCACTCTTTGCCAAGGGCATCAACAACAACATCGTAGTTCCTTCCATCGATAAACAAAGCTTTGTATATGTACTGAGTTGTGCAAGTGAGTTTACGCCTGAAATACAATTTAAATTATTAGTGAGTGAAATATCCTGGAAAATACAAAGAAAATAAGCTATTGCAAAAAAACAAAAGAAAAATCAATTTATTCAGACAAACTAAGAAGTTTTAATTCAGTGTCCATAAAATTACCTTGCTTTAAAGTAGGTACATACCCACCTGTAATTCCCAATAAATAATATTTAGTTATTTCTGTATGTAACTGAAGTTCAAATTTAACCACGGCAAATCACTACATTTTAGAATGATCTGATCCTGTTCTAGGCCCTGTTCTGATCCTCGTGATGATCATCAGTGGACCTTGGACTGCTAGGTGATGTGTTTCTCTTTGACGACGACACCAGACTACAACCTATTCCAGTGGGAGGCACACCTGAGCTGGCAAGAACTACTGCCATGTCCTTGGTTGAAAACACCAAGAGATGGTTTAGGACAGATAAGTTTAAACGATAACAAAACACAGGAGTTAATCTGTAATTTGAACGTTGTGGGGAACCAAGCTCTGGAAGGTATATTTGGGGACCCCATATTCTTGGGGTTCACACTAACACGAAGCTCACCTTGAAAGACATGTACAAAGTTGGCCCGTGTTACTTTTTTGCTGTGAATAATGAAGCCAATGATCCATAAACGGTATCTAATTACTGCATAGCACACACTGTTTTACAGTCACATCAGGTATGGACAAAAGCTTTTGGGGGCCAGCTACGCATTATCAACTCTGATGGACCCCAAAAGCTATCCCCAAAAAGATCTTTGTAGGCCTATTTTTGTACAGTTATTTTAGCAATATGTAGTCAGTATGTACTGGACAGCCTTCTGTATGTCAAGGAAAACATTGAGTGTTTTACCAAAAGGACCGAAATCTATTCCCACAAAACCCAAGGGAGGCAGGAACTGGACAAAAGAAAGACTGCTTCCTGGTACTCGCTTGTAGGCTCTACAATGCCCTTCCAGTCATGGTCAAGGAGTTAGATCCTCAAAAATTCAAGCAGAGGGTCAAGCACTAGCTCGAACACACTGTACTCTATAGAAGAATATTTTTAGGCTGACCGGGATACGATTGTCTTATCCGGTGGGTCTTTGTACATGGTGTTAGTCTTTCGATGGGAGGGGGGGACAGAATATAGTGATTAAGTTATTGTTACTTTTCATATCAATACAGTGGAACCACAATATTTCAAACTACACTGGGGATTGGACAAATTTGAGTAAGCTTAAACAAATATTTCAAAATCAAGGTGATCCTCCCCAAACTTCAACTAATTGAGGGTCATGGTGATGTAACCGATGAGTCATGGAAGAGCAAAATCTTTACATAATTTTCTATTCTGTACCCAGTGTATCATAATTAAGGTAATCATACCGTAATAATATAATTAACAAAATAAGTCTGGGACTAAAAAATGTTCAAACACAGTAACTGGGGTTTTGGAATCTGAACTACAGTAATAATGTACAATCTGGACTTGTAGAAGTTCTCCAGTCAATACTTCGACTTGCTGAGGTAGATTTTTCACACTACAAAGTTGTAAAGGTTTTCCATAAAACTTTAGTTATAGAGGTGCGTCGGTAGGCTAAGAAGACTTTAAAACTTTGAGTTACCGAGATGTTCTCTGTAAACCCTTCGGGTGCAGTTCCGTATCTGTCCTACCACACTATCAAATGAAAATATCAAAGTTTTAACAATCGACATATATATCAAATAACTTAATTAACCTCTTATTCAATTTTTAATAATCACAAGTTTTTAATAATTATTAATTAAAATTGTTTATTTACATTTTATTATACTGTAAAGTAAATAAAAATGGAAGTAGAAAATGAATGTGAATTTGTTAATTTTAGAAATATTGTGTAAAAATTAATTTACCCTAATTCAATTGAAAATTGTGTTGGTTTTCTACAAGATAAAAGAACTCATACCCAAGAATTGCAAAGTGCGTGGAGACCGAACAAAAACTAAAATACGTGGTGAGAACTCAGTAAACTTTTAATCGATGTCAAAAAAGTTAATGGCGGACACAATGTGAGGAAGAATGCGCTAGAAAACACTTTTTGTGAGATTTCAATTTTTGAATTGGTTAACATTCAAACTGTAGTTTTTTGTATAAATGTTATGAATTATGATTTTTAATTAAAAAGAGAAACAAGTTCAGCAACCTCTAAAACTAGCAATAGACAAGACAATAGACAATATTCTTTATTTCCTTTAAGCATTTAAAAAATGCAATAGGACACGTCAAACAATATGAACAATATGAACAAGAGATCACAGAACATAGTATGTACAATGTAAATGTTTCAGTCATTACCTAAACTTATTCTAAATACAAAAGGCAGAAGTTTGCATAATAATAGGTTTGTAGCCAATGGTCACTTACAAAAATTTACAATCCCAGAATTCATCAGTTGAGTAGAAAACTTGATTTTTGATCCAGTTGTTTAGAACCTTTTAGCGAATTTCCCCTATAGGGAAGAAGCTATTACCGTAGGTCTCATGGTAAGACTTAAGCCCGAGACCATGATAACTTTTCATTTTGAGGTCCCCAGATGCCAAAAACACCATTCGTTCAAATTTTTATATATGTATATATATATATATATATTTATATATATATATATATATATTTATATATATATTTATATATATATGTGTCCGTAAGCACGATAACTCTCGTAAAAAAGGTCCGATCTTAATGAAATTTGGTACAAACGTGTAAAGTACCATTTATTTGAACGAGTTCGAAAACCAGACAAATCGCACCATCCGAAGGGGGGTTTTGTACCCCAAAAATGGGTTTTTTGGGGTTTCCACATGTAATTTTTATTAAAATCAAATTTTAATTTTCACCATTGAATTCAGCATAAAAAAACAAAAAATTTGGTATCTTGATCATTGCTCTACGTCAATTGGTTACTGAGATATTGAAAGTGCTAAACACAGTACGTTGTCTAATGTTATTCTTATGGAGAAAAAGAAAAATTGTATATCTCGCTTATTTATGAACATAAACTGACAAAATTTGGTATATAGCTTCATCTGGTTGTGGTTTATTGTTGTTTGCACAAAAAAACAATTTTTCACCTATGTTGCCCATAGCAGCAAACCTAGGTATTCGGTCCCCATGTTACTCTTATGGAAAATAATTAAAGTGTTATATATCGCTTATTTATGAATGTATATGGATGAAACTTGGTATGTGACTTCACTTAGCTGAGTTCTATTGATATTTTGCATAAAACCCCATTATTTTGTGTTCCTTGTTGCAGCAAACCTGCGTACTCATCCCCAATGTTATTCTTATGGAGAATAATTAATATTTTAAATATCGCTTGTTTGTGAATATATTTCTTATGAATCCTGTTATGTGGCTTAGTGTGTTATGTTATAATTCATTGGAAATTCGCTGAGTATGCAGGTTTGCTGCGACGGGGGTATTTAAAGCTGCTGTATGGTAGGTTTCTAATAGCTAAGGGTAATTTGTTATATAATTTGAGCTGTTGGTACATATGACTATTCAAGGTCTTGGAAAGTCTTACATGAGGAGTTACAAGATTGTTTCTTTGTCTAGTTGAATAATTATGATAAGAGTTTTGACAATTAAAAGAAAAAATATTCTGTTTGACATGAAGTAAATTACTGTTTGACATGAAGCAGAAAAACTATCGCTGATTCGATGTCAATTTGTTATATGGTTATCATATTGTTATTTTAATTCATTAACCGGTAATCAATTACTTTTAGTTTTCGATAGGGTATATATATATATCGATTGTTCATTCGATAGTATGGTAGGACAGATACGGAACTGCACCTAACCCTTTGACTTATAGAGGTAAAATAGCATAAGTTAGTAGGCTATTAGGAAGACAAGTTCAATGGCAAATAATGGTAGGTGGAATGAACCTTCCTGGGAAGCAGTGAGCTTTACTCAATCGCTTTCGCACTGGTGTGGGAAGGTGCAATTATTGGAAATTTAAATGGGATATGACACACGATCGGTCTTGTAAATTTGAGGGAGAGCGTCAAACTATGCACCACATAATTAATGACTGTCGCCCGAGTGCTCTCCCTGAATGGGTGGCCGGCCTGCATTAAACAAGTAAGGCTGGACTCCAATGGCTTCACGCCCAGGATTTTGCTCTGTGATAGGAGGTCCTTTATTTGTTTTCCAAACTTAATTAACACAGCTAAATAATGTAACCCAAAGGCCTATCAACCTATAAGGACAAACTAATAATGGGGCAGAGCCCAAATTAAATTAGGTACCATCTGTACATACTTTTTGGGGGAATGAAGTGATTCTTCTAAGTTTGATTCATCTTCATCCTCAAAAGAAGAAATTCGTTTTCGTTTATTGCTAAACCTGTTATAGGCCTCAGTTACGCTCACAGGAACGCTCTCAAAGACAAACTTGCTTACCGATTCACCCATAATAAACTAATTAACAAAACTGTTCAATCCACTATCGTTGATATTTAGGTATAAAACCACTAAGTCCTTTAAGCATTTTCTAAAAAAGTCTATGCAAACCAGACCCGACCATCACTAACTTGAAACTTTCTCTTTCATCTGTTCTCTCATCATCTTTCATCACAGTTCAAAATATTATGGAATTATGGACTCGGACTGAGGTTTGGAAAGAGGAGTAAAAACAAACAGAAGACAGCTGCGAGCTGCGTCTGCTGCGTCGGCTGTTGTTGTTTGGTTCAATCCACTGAGCTCTATGTTGTATGTGGAGTCACTACTCTCTGACTAAATATTTTCCAAAAACGTGCCGTCGACACAGACATTTTGCTCTATTGTGTTGTCACGTTGACGTTAACTGGACTAATCAGATTGCATTGGGTAGACGATGTCAAAATTTCAACCAATAGGAAATAAAGTAACTATACCACCAAAATGTCAAAATACCCCGGTCGCAGCAAACCTGCATACTCAGCGAATTTCCAGTGAATTATAACATAACACATTAAGCCACTTAACAGGATTCATAAGAAATATATTCACAAACAAGCGATATTTAAAATATTAATTATTCTCCATAAGAATAACATTGGGGATGAGTACACAGGTTTGCTGCAACAAGGAACACAAAATAATGGGGTTTTATGCAAAATATCAAAGGAACTAAGCTATGTGAAGTCACATACCAAGTTTCATCCATGTACATTCATAAATAAGCGATATATAACACTTTAATTATTTTCCATAAGAGTAACATGGGGACCGAGTACCTAGGTTTGCTGCTACGGGAACCATAGGTGAAAAATTTTTTTTGTGCAAACAACAATAAACCACAACCAGATGAAGCTATATACCAAATTTCGTCAGTTTATGTTCATAAATAAGCGAGATGTACAATTTTTCTTTTTCTCCATAAGGATAACATTAGACAACGTACTGTGTTTAGCACTTTCAATATCTCAGTAACCAATTAACGTAGAGCAATGATCAAGATACCAAATTGTTTGTTTTTTTATGGTGAATTCAATGGTGAAAATTAAAATTTGATTTTAATAAAAATTACATGTGAAAACCCCGAAAAACCCATTTTTAGAGTACAAAACCCCCCCAAAATCCCCCTTCGGATGGTGCGATTCGTCTGGTTTTCGAACTCGTTCAAATAAATGGTACTTTACACGTTTGTACCAAATTTCATTAAGATCGGACCTTTTTTACGAGAGTTATTGTGCTTACGGACACATATATATATATAAATATATATATAAATATATATATATATAAATATATATATATAAATATATATATAAATATATATAAATATAAATATATATATATATAAATATATATATAAATATATATATACATATATAAAAATTTGAACGAATGGTGTTTTTGGCATCTGGGGACCTCAAAATGAAAAGTTACCATGGTCTCGGGCTTAAGTCTTACCATGAGACCTACGGTAATAGCTTCTTCCCTATAGGGGAAATTCGCTAAAACACCTCTGGCCAACATACCAAGGTTCGTAAAGCTTTCAGACAAGGTGTGCTGAGTCGATCTATTTAAGGTTTTCTCTGCTTTATTGGAAGAGACCTCCTAAAAACAGGTGGAAGGTCACGTGATCACCAATCCAATCTGCAGTGTTGCTGGAAAAACGATATTTATCGTACGAGTACCATATTTTTCTCACCGTTGTTAAAATGACATTGTATATATTTTTATCAGCTGTTATTTAATGAAACTAATATATCGTTTTGATTTATTCTGATTATTAACTTAAACTGCATATAAAAAACAAAACCTAACAGTGAAAAGAAACGTGTTTTATTTCTTCCCAGGTTTACATTGATATTTTAAGTTAATGTTAATATTTAAGTTATTTACTTTTGAGTGTTGACATTATTTGACTTTATGAAATCCCGAACGTTTTTCAAAGTCTACTTTACTGCTGCTACTATTTTTAATTATGTGTAATTGTTTAAATTTTCCTTTTTGCATGACTAATAATTTGGAATTAAATAAATATCCAGGCCTATATTAGCGAATTTCCCCTATAGGGAAGAAGCTATTACCGTAGGTCTCATGGTAAGACTTAAGCCCGAGACCATGATAACTTTTCATTTTGAGGTCCCGAGATGCCAAAAACACCATTCGTTCAAATTTGTATATATGTATATATATATATATATATATATATATGTGTGTGTGTGTGTGTGTGTCCGTAAGCACGATAACTCTCGTAAAAAAGGTCCGATCTTAATGAAATTTGGTACAAATGTGTAAAGTACCATTTATTTGAACGAGTTTGAAAACCAGATGAATCGCACCATCCGAAGGGGGTTTTTTGGGGGGTTTTGTACCCCAAAAATGTGTTTTTTGGGGTTTTCACATTTAATTTGAATTTAAATCAAATTTTAATTTATACCATTGAATTCAGCTTAAAAAAACAAACAATTTGGTATTTTGATCATTGCTCTACGTCAATTGGTTACCGAGATATTGAAAGAGCTAAACACAGTACGTTGTCTAATGTTATTCTTATGGAGAAAAAGAAAAATTGTATATCTCGCTTATTTATGAACATAAACTGGCGAAATTTGGTATATGGCTTGATCTTGTTGTGGTTTATTGTTGTTTGCACAAAAAACAATTTTTCGCCTATGGTTCCTGTAGCAGCAAACCTAGGTATTCGGTCCCCATGTTACTCTTATGGAAAATAATTAAAGTGTTATATATCGCTTATTTATGAATGTATATGGATGAAACTTGGTATGTGACTTCACTTAGCTGAGTTCTATTGATATTTTGCATAAAACCCCATTATTTTGTGTTCCTTGTTGCAGCAAACCTGCGTACTCATCCCCAATGTTATTCTTATGGAGAATAATTAATATTTTAAATATCGCTTGTTTGTGAATATATTTCTTATGAATCCTGTTATGTGGCTTAGTGTGTTATGTTATAATTCATTGGAAATTCGCTGAGTATGCAGGTTTGCTGCGACGGGGGTATTTAAAGCTGCTGTATGGTAGGTTTCTAATAGCTAAGGGTAATTTGTTATATAATTTGAGCTGTTGGTACATATGACTATTCAAGGTCTTGGAAAGTCTTACATGAGGAGTTACAAGATTGTTTCTTTGTCTAGTTGAATAATTATGATAAGAGTTTTGACAATTAAAAGAAAAAATATTCTGTTTGACATGAAGTAAATTACTGTTTGACATGAAGCAGAAAAACTATCGCTGATTCGATGTCAATTTGTTATATGGTTATCATATTGTTATTTTAATTCATTAACCGGTAATCAATTACTTTTAGTTTTCGATAGGGTATATATATATATCGATTGTTCATTCGATAGTATGGTAGGACAGATACGGAACTGCACCTAACCCTTTGACTTATAGAGGTAAAATAGCATAAGTTAGTAGGCTATTAGGAAGACAAGTTCAATGGCAAATAATGGTAGGTGGAATGAACCTTCCTGGGAAGCAGTGAGCTTTACTCAATCGCTTTCGCACTGGTGTGGGAAGGTGCAATTATTGGAAATTTAAATGGGATATGACACACGATCGGTCTTGTAAATTTGAGGGAGAGCGTCAAACTATGCACCACATAATTAATGACTGTCGCCCGAGTGCTCTCCCTGAATGGGTGGCCGGCCTGCATTAAACAAGTAAGGCTGGACTCCAATGGCTTCACGCCCAGGATTTTGCTCTGTGATAGGAGGTCCTTTATTTGTTTTCCAAACTTAATTAACACAGCTAAATAATGTAACCCAAAGGCCTATCAACCTATAAGGACAAACTAATAATGGGGCAGAGCCCAAATTAAATTAGGTACCATCTGTACATACTTTTTGGGGGAATGAAGTGATTCTTCTAAGTTTGATTCATCTTCATCCTCAAAAGAAGAAATTCGTTTTCGTTTATTGCTAAACCTGTTATAGGCCTCAGTTACGCTCACAGGAACGCTCTCAAAGACAAACTTGCTTACCGATTCACCCATAATAAACTAATTAACAAAACTGTTCAATCCACTATCGTTGATATTTAGGTATAAAACCACTAAGTCCTTTAAGCATTTTCTAAAAAAGTCTATGCAAACCAGACCCGACCATCACTAACTTGAAACTTTCTCTTTCATCTGTTCTCTCATCATCTTTCATCACAGTTCAAAATATTATGGAATTATGGACTCGGACTGAGGTTTGGAAAGAGGAGTAAAAACAAACAGAAGACAGCTGCGAGCTGCGTCTGCTGCGTCGGCTGTTGTTGTTTGGTTCAATCCACTGAGCTCTATGTTGTATGTGGAGTCACTACTCTCTGACTAAATATTTTCCAAAAACGTGCCGTCGACACAGACATTTTGCTCTATTGTGTTGTCACGTTGACGTTAACTGGACTAATCAGATTGCATTGGGTAGACGATGTCAAAATTTCAACCAATAGGAAATAAAGTAACTATACCACCAAAATGTCAAAATACCCCGGTCGCAGCAAACCTGCATACTCAGCGAATTTCCAGTGAATTATAACATAACACATTAAGCCACTTAACAGGATTCATAAGAAATATATTCACAAACAAGCGATATTTAAAATATTAATTATTCTCCATAAGAATAACATTGGGGATGAGTACACAGGTTTGCTGCAACAAGGAACACAAAATAATGGGGTTTTATGCAAAATATCAAAGGAACTAAGCTATGTGAAGTCACATACCAAGTTTCATCCATATACATTCATAAATAAGCGATATATAACACTTTAATTATTTTCCATAAGAGTAACATGGGGACCGAGTACCTAGGTTTGCTGCTACGGGAACCATAGGTGAAAAATTTTTTTTGTGCAAACAACAATAAACCACAACCAGATGAAGCTATATACCAAATTTCGTCAGTTTATGTTCATAAATAAGCGAGATGTACAATTTTTCTTTTTCTCCATAAGGATAACATTAGACAACGTACTGTGTTTAGCACTTTCAATATCTCAGTAACCAATTAACGTAGAGCAATGATCAAGATACCAAATTGTTTGTTTTTTATGGTGAATTCAATGGTGAAAATTAAAATTTGATTTTAATAAAAATTACATGTGAAAACCCCGAAAAACCCATTTTTAGAGTACAAAACCCCCCCAAAATCCCCCTTCGGATGGTGCGATTCGTCTGGTTTTCGAACTCGTTCAAATAAATGGTACTTTACACGTTTGTACCAAATTTCATTAAGATCGGACCTTTTTTACGAGAGTTATTGTGCTTACGGACACATATATATATATAAATATATATATAAATATATATATAAATAAATATATATATATATATATATATACATATATAAAAATTTGAACGAATGGTGTTTTTGGCATCTGGGGACCTCAAAATGAAAAGTTACCATGGTCTCGGGCTTAAGTCTTACCATGAGACCTACGGTAATAGCTTCTTCCCTATAGGGGAAATTCGCTAAAACACCTCTGGCCAACATACCAAGGTTCGTAAAGCTTTCAGACAAGGTGTGCTGAGTCGATCTATTTAAGGTTTTCTCTGCTTTATTGGAAGAGACCTCCTAAAAACAGGTGGAAGGTCACGTGATCACCAATCCAATCTGCAGTGTTGCTGGAAAAACGATATTTATCGTACGAGTACCATATTTTTCTCACCGTTGTTAAAATGACATTGTATATATTTTTATCGGCTGTTATTTAATGAAACTAATATATCGTTTTGATTTATTCTGATTATTAACTTAAACTGCATATAAAAAACAAAACCTAACAGTGAAAAGAAACGTGTTTTATTTCTTCCCAGGTTTACATTGATATTTTAAGTTAATGTTAATATTTAAGTTATTTACTTTTGAGTGTTGACATTATTTGACTTTATGAAATCCCGAACGTTTTTCAAAGTCTACTTTACTGCTGCTACTATTTTTAATTATGTGTAATTGTTTAAATTTTCCTTTTTGCATGACTAATAATTTGGAATTAAATAAATATCCAGGCCTATATTAGCGAATTTCCCCTATAGGGAAGAAGCTATTACCGTAGGTCTCATGGTAAGACTTAAGCCCGAGACCATGATAACTTTTCATTTTGAGGTCCCGAGATGCCAAAAACACCATTCGTTCAAATTTGTATATATGTATATATATATATATATATATATATATATATATATATATATATATATATATATATATATGTGTGTGTGTGTGTGTGTCCGTAAGCACGATAACTCTCGTAAAAAAGGTCCGATCTTAATGAAATTTGGTACAAATATGTAAAGTACCATTTATTTGAAAGAGTTCGAAAACCAGATGAATCGCACCATCCGAAGGGGGTTTTTTGGGGGGTTTTGTACCCCAAAAATGTGTTTTTTGGGGTTTTCACATTTAATTTGAATTTAAATCAAATTTTAATTTATACCATTGAATTCAGCTTAAAAAAACAAACAATTTGGTATTTTGATCATTGTTCTACGTCAATTGGTTACCGAGATATTGAAAGAGCTAAACACAGTACGTTGTCTAATGTTATTCTTATGGAGAAAAAGAAAAATTGTATATCTCGCTTATTTATGAACATAAACTGGCGAAATTTGGTATATGGCTTGATCTTGTTGTGGTTTATTGTTGTTTGCACAAAAAACAATTTTTCGCCTATGGTTCCTGTAGCAGCAAACCTAGGTACTTGGTCCCCATGTTATTCTTATGGAAAATACTTAAAATGTTATCGCTTATTTATGAATGTATATGGATGAAACTTGGTATGTGACTTTACTAAGATGAGTTCTATTGATATTTGCATAAAACCCCATTATTTTGTGTGCCTTATTGCAGCAAACCTGCGTACTCGTCCCCAATGTTATTCTTATGGAGAATAATTAATATTTTAAATATCGCTTGTTTGTGAATACATTTTCTTATGAATCCTGTTAAGTGTTACAATGTGTTATGTTATATATTCATTGGAAATTCGCTGATTATGCAGGTTTGCTGTGGCGGGGGTATTTTTTATTTTATCTTCACTGACATGCCAGGGATTAAATGTGTTGTTTTAAGTTGCAAAACTTACATAACAAAGACAAAGTACCCCCGTCACAGCAAACCTGCGTACTCAGCGAATTTCCAATGCATAATATATGTCTTAATACCACATAAAGCCGCATACCAAGTTTCATAAAAATATATTCACATATAAGCGATTTTAATTATTCTCTATTAGAATAACATTGGTAATGAGTATGTAGGTTTGCTGAAACAAGGAACACAAACAATTGTTTTTTATGCAATTATAAATAGAATTTAACCAGGCGAAGCCACATACCAAGTTTCATCAATATTCAATCATAAATAAGCGCTATATAACATACTAGTTATTCTCCAAAAGAATAACATGGGGGCTGAGTACGCAGGTTTGCTGCTACAGGAATAATCAACAAAAAATCAATTTTTTGTGCAAATATCAATATACCAATACTACATGAAGCCACATACCAAGTTTCATCAACATACATCCATAAATAATCGAGATATCAAATTTTATTTATTCTCCATAAGGATAACATTGGACAACGTACTGTGTTTAGCACTTTGAATATCTCTGCAACGGTTGGACGTAGAATCACAATTTAAACATCAAAATGATTTTTTTGTAGAGCTGAACAGATTGGTAAAAGCAAATGTGAAGTTTACATTGAAATGAACTGAGGAAAAACCGAAAACCGTTTTCCCATAAGATTAACATCGGAGATTTTATGAGTAGGTTTTTTTGGATTTTCTCCGCAACCACTCAACCTAGGTTAATAATTCAAAAAACTATATTATTTGTTTTTTTAAGCTCTATAACATGGTCAAAACCAAAATTAAGTTTTTTAAAAATTTTAGGGTGAAAAATGCAAAAAACTGATTTTTGGAAAATTTAAAACCCCCATAAACCCCCCTTCCCATGATCCGATTTTTCTGGTTTTCGAACTTAAAGTCATGAATGTCATTTTACACATTTGAGCCAAATTTTCATCAAAATCGGACCTTTTTTACTCAAGTTATCGTGTTAACGGACACATATATATATATATATATATATATATATACATATATATATAAATTTTAACGAATAGTGTTTTTGGCATCTGGGGACCTCAAAACAAAAAGTTATCATGGTCTCGGGCTTAAGTCTTACCATGAGACCTACGGTAATAGCTTCTTCCCTATAGGGGAAATTCGCTAAAAACTACCAATTGAAGCATATTAAATACACGTTTTTCCTAAAGATGAAGCAATTTGAAAACAATGGATAGATAATTGTTTGCCTAATCGTGAATGTAATGTAAACAATTTAAGAGTTTGTTCCGTTAGTTTCACAAAAAACTCTTTTCATGAGTATTTGACAGGAAAAGTACCTAATGCCCAACTAAAAGGAAACTGAGACGCACAACAGTGCCGATCCTATTTTTAGCCCATCAAGCAGCAGAAGTTTCTGACGATGAGAAGAAAAACAATCCTGAAGTATCAGAATATGACGAGCCCTGCTCAAATGTTAACACTCCAAGTGGTAAGACCATCGAGGTAAAACTACTGGAGAGATCGCTAAGTGAGCTAAAAACGGTCCGCGTAGGTCTGTGCGGAACAGAAATGGTGGGCCACTGTGTGCTCAGAGCTGTTTCTGGCGTTGAACGCGCTGTCGTTTACACGCTCCTGGACTTCACTGCCATGTTTGAATTGTAATGAAGTTTATATATTCTTTGTGTACGTGAACTAAGAAATCCGAAAGTATAAATATTGTTTAATTTTACCGTGTTTTAATATTTTTAATAATTAAAAATCTTACGTGTTATTAAAGAGGGACATGAAAAAGTTAATCAGCGAGGAAGTTTTTTATTTTTAGGTTAGCAACAAACTTCCAGCGAGAAAGTTGTAGATAATTAGTTTCTCTAAAACTTTTATTTCTAAGATTTTTAGGTAAAGTTGTTGGTTTGCTTACAATTCGTTTGGAAAGATGCTGAAACTTTTCGCCGCGCTCTATCCAAGACGTGCCACGCGCCGTGCCACGCTGTTAAATTCAACTCAGTGATGCTGTGTTACAACATGGCCTAGTTTTTTGATAAAATACATAGTTATACGACTTTTGCTTTAGTCGTCTTTTGCTAAGTAATCTTACAACATTCTACAATGCAACTGTAATGTGTAATGTAACAGTTAATCAGTAAATAAAAATTAAATGAGAAAAGTCATTTCATTTAATCCTATGCCTTCCAAAATACTCTTAAAACTGACTGATGCTACGGATACATTTATACTATACCCCATTATTATTATACTGTACTTGTATCGTCTCTTAAATAAATCATAATCGATTGTTATCATACACTGAAGATAATTTTTTGTTATTCAATAGCGAAATGTTGTATTAATGCAACATTATGTAATCGTTCTTACTACTCTACGTGGACGGGTGAACGAACCATGTTGGTAATTAATGTTTATTAAGAATACATTTGCTATTAAAAAGTATTTGTCTTGGTATTCATTCATCAACAAAATTTTATGATATAGGCCAATTAACTTTCATACAATCTACAACTTTTGGCGAACGTCGAAGTTTATATGCTAAAATTCAAAGTTTCACTAGTCCAAAGAACGATATTACTGCTCATAAAAAAATCATTCCAGTACCAAAAACTTCAAAACATCATTATTCAACAACACCTAAAGCCTAGTGGATCGTACATAAATTTATATGACTGGAAATATGAAAGAATCAGCCATCGAGGAGATTATTTTACAAAATTCCCAACTTTCTGTTATTTTTACGCAACTAACCCTGATCAAATATAGTTAGTTTCGGTATTAAAAATTCGAGAAACTATTCAGGAATACGGATCAGAAGGCCATTCAACCATAAAAAATGTTCCCTGGCTGCAAATTCAATTCAAGTGAGTGCGCGCCGTGTTTTTCCCTATATCCCCCATGCTAAGCGCTGCCGCGGTAGCCCACCATTTGCGGCGCGACCTCGAACGCGGCCGGACCGAAATTTGGTTCGCTTCACCACGGGCGCGAGCGGTCCAGTAGTTTTAAGTCTTTGGGTAAGACTGATCAAATTCTATATTTTCAGTACAGTGGTTGCTATATGAAATGTCGCTCCGAATGCTTTGCACATGCCCCCCTGTACTACCTTCCTAGGCTAATAGAAAAACAAATCGTTTCTAATCATTTGGATTAGTCCAGTATAGTGTCTTGGTCTTGTGTTGGTATACAGGAGCACGAGAACCCGATACCCGGTGTCCATGGTTAAGAGTAGTTTATATTAATTTATTAACAGACAATCCATTTGTATGTCGGTAGGCTAAGAACAAATAGCAATATAAGATAGTAGTAATATTTTAAATATACTCTATATCAAAATATATAATTGGTAAATTAATAAGTTTTATAGGATTATATGTTAGTCAATTTCCAAACTTTACTAAACATCTCTTTAGCCTACATACTATTCACATTCTAGTGATAACATTAATCTTAGGCCTATCATTATTTACTCATAAAGTGATATCAAATTAAACTAAACAAAAGCTAATACCTTAAGTTGTTAAATCTAGTTTGAAAAATGAATAAGCTCAATTTATTAAAACAATAAGGATGAAGGCCTAATAATAACAATAATATTATTTTTTATTACTATACCCGATGTCCATGAACGATAAATTGTATTGTTTAATATTAGGTACCAAGTTTAAGATGAATTCCATTTACAATGAAGGCTTCAAATTATTACACTTAGACAAGATTGACTAGTTAACTTAGTTATTTTTTAATTCTTGGACATTTATTTTTGTAAAAAGTTCTAAATACCAACAGCTTTTAATTTAATTTGTTCTACGATTGTAATAACAATTACCTAATTAGCATTATTCAAGTAAATACGTAAAAGTCATGTACCGAAAGTCCACTGTCCAGTGGCTATTTAAAACTGACTGTAACTGTACCAATATTATACTCTGTAAGGTTGGCTACACTTTATGGTATGTTGTGGATTTATGAATCAGCTGGACGACCTCGTAAGACCTCTTTGCTGCGAACATTGCTCTTATTTAAATCAGCACACCTTGTCTGAAAGCTCTACGAACCTTGCAAAATAACGACCACAAACACAGCGGCACGCTTTTCCACCACGGAGTGGTGACTCCAGATATAACATAACAACATAACATAGAGCTCAGTTGCTCAGTCTAGGTGGCTGTGGTTCAATGATGCAACCTATCAAATTAAATTAACCTTAGAATTACATTATTTTATACTGACTAAGAAATGCAAAAAGCCAAGGAGGTTTATTAGTATAACTGGAGGCAACATTGCTTCACTATTTTTGTCGAAAAAGCGAGCCGGTGATTTTGTCAAGTTGGTACACTGGTGAGGGAAATTTCTCGTTTTTTCAACTATCCTAATTGGTTGTTTTATTCCTGTACGTAAATCCATTGATTATACATCCTACGGATGTATAATCAATGGTAAATCTAATCAAGAAGATCAACTGGAATAAAAGTAATACAAGTTTGAACAAATTCATTTTTTCGTTTGATTTATGTATCTATTTTTGCCGTGATGTATATGAGAAAATAAACAAATACAAGTTTATTAATGTTAAAACCATGAGTATATATTTGTTTGATTCACTTTGCCTACTCGTTAGATTTCAGCGAGTAGTTCTTTGCCTCACCAAAACTTGGCAAAGAACGCTCGCAATTTTGTTCATAA
Source organism: Allygus modestus (assembly GCA_963675035.1). Lineage (NCBI taxonomy): Eukaryota > Metazoa > Arthropoda > Insecta > Hemiptera > Cicadellidae > Allygus > Allygus modestus. Next base: position 102,986,633 of record OY776111.1, read on the forward strand.
GTGTTGTCTCCAGTTTTACAAATAGATCTCTTTGCAAAAAACCCAATACGTTCTATGTTATTATTTTATTTGTTCGTTTACAAGGACTTTCGATTGCAATGCTATCATTATTGGTAAATCAATGTTATAACTAACTACAAACGCTTTTTAGGGAAAGTGGTCCAAACCCCTCAAATTTAAATGCATTTATGTACCTCACTTCCTCACGAGAAGACATGTGGTACTGTAGTACTGTACAACAAATCAAAAACGCTGCGGCTACGTACCCGGCAGCCGGCTCCCCATTACTCCCGGTACCCGGCAGAAGTCGATGACGTCACCTTATGGAAATAATCATACCTGGGCTGAAAGCTCTATCAGTGGATATGGTGATAGATCCACGATCGGGCGCGGTCCCGTGTTCAAATATCACTTTTGATGTATACTTTTGAGTTCTCAAATTTTCTTTTAAATTTTACTTTAATTTGCTCGGTGTTAAATCTTACTTTTGTTGTTTGCTTGTTCAGACCTGAAATCCCTGTTTAATTTCACTTTAATTTATTTATACTAATAAATTTTTTTGTAGCACAACGAACAGCCACCATACAGCGCTCTGCGGAGTTAGGTTAGGGTAGGTTACTATATATTTTGTCGTGAACTGTAATCTATTTGTTTATTATTTTGTTCACGCAAATCCATTTAGTAAATAGGTTTAACATTACGCAGACGACTCCAAAAACGAAACACGTTCCGCTGCTATAGTGACGTCACAGGTAATGTCGAGCGCATAAAAACCAATCAGTGACGTCATCAACTTCTGCCGGGTACACAATGGGGGCACAGGAATGCCGTGCATGCGCAGTAGCGTTTTCTTGGTGTAACTGTTACATCCTATTGGTAACTAGCTGTTCCTGCTCCTTTTTCATGTTGCATTTCCAGTTCCAGTTCCTCATTGAGCTGTTTGTTGTTCTGTTGTTCGTTCGGGACCTACTTTCACCTTTGCATGCTTGCTTCCTTTCTTCAGCATGGCGGTAAGCTTTAAGGTGGTGCAATGATTTTTGGCCATGGTGGAATTTCGAATTTTTTAAAGGTGCAATTTGTTGAGATGATTTTTATTAACAAGAAAAAAATATTTTAAAATTTTTGTTAATGCTAATTTTGTGTTTGTAGGTCTCCAAAGTAGGCGATTTAGGGCTTACTCTTTTGACTTTATCTCAAACACGTTTTAAGTTAAGAATATGCAATTTTGGGTGTTAATCAATGAAAATGTGCTACAGGGGCTAACACATTTTATATATAAAAAAAATAAAAAATAAATTTTATGTGCTGCGTAATTTGTAAAATAAAAAATAAAAATTATGAGTTAATTTAAAATACAAATGTGTTAGCCCCCTGTAGTTAAGTCTAAGGAATAAAAGGGGTTTTATTTTATTTTTTAATATTAATATTTGTAGGCTGTAAAGTCAAAAGATATTCCCGCTGTAATGCCTACACAGCTCAGCAGGCTACCCGCAGCGCTCCATCGCCCCTCTCCTCCTCACATTTCCCCTCCGCTGATGATGCAGCCCCGCCCCCGCTCTTACCACGGCCGCCAGCTGCTTTCGCTTTGCGGCGCGCCACCGCCAGAGGCGTAAATAGGATTTTAATTTGGGGGGTGATTAACCTGGAAGGAGACACTACCGAGGGATCCCCCAACTCAAATCAGGGGGTCTGGGGGTCTTCCCCCGGAGAATTTTTAAAATTTTATACTCTTAAAAGCGCGATTTTAGCGACTTTATTGTCTTATTTTGTTTCACGTTGTAGCATTTATGAATAATATAACTGATATAAATAGAGATTATGTTGGATTGAAAAACAACTTCTTGATGCAGTAATAGGCAATATTTATTGAATTTGTACAGTTTTTGTTGAAAGCTTAGGCCTATATTACAAAATCAATCTTCCTTGGTTTCTTTCCAAAGTCATCTATAACCTCGTCAACAGTGACATCAATTTCTCGATGGATTGACAGCATTGCAAGTCCATTCAATCGTGTCTGTAACAAATTAATTTTATAAGGGTGAGAATTGAAACTATTCCTATTCTGATTAAAATATAACTGTTCTTTGGATTACCTGAGCAATAATATGTCTTTTTGTTTTTAGTAATAAGCTGACTGAACAAGAATATTTGCATGAGAATGAGATTTACATTGGCACTTTGCAAGCCGATAAGGGGGAGCCCTGCAGTCGGATGTATTTAAAATCCACAAATGGCACATCTAGAGATCAAGAGATTTCGATTGATAACAAATATGTAAGCAAAATTATAGCTTTAGGTATCAAAAATATATTGTCGGTTATAAATAATAAGTTTCACTACAGCTAAAATGTCTATGCAATAAGGCGTGAAGTCAATAAATAGCTAATTAAGGGCTAACGCACACTAGCACTAACTATTTTATACGAAAATATTTGCTCTATTTGTTGCGCAATTGCATCAAAACAGAGCAACAAACACTAGCCCCGATCAGCGAAACTGTGAATAAATATGTGCAGTTTTACGAATGAAAGGATTTTAAAATCAGGTGTGTGCAACGAGTTTTGGTAGTGGGCGTGCAGTGTACGTCGCCCTAAGTAGTAAAGTTTTAAACTACAGTTACACTTACTTGTCCAGTAGAGTTCCTGAGGTATGATTTAATCCTCTCAATGTTGAAAAGGACCTCTCTGGAGTGCATGTCGTTACAGGCAGTGTGCTCAGGATTTTCAACAGCTGGTAGATAGGATACAATGTTTCGTCACATGCATCAAGGCCGGTAAGAGCGGACTTCAAAGCTTTGTGATTTTTTGATCTGTCAATTTCTTTCCTCCACATTTTCAGTTCCACATAAATGTCATCATTGTTGGATAAAACATCGTTTGCATAAAACTGAACTAAAATGTCTAGCTTCGTTTTTGTTTCACTGTTTGGTTCAAGATCAAACAAGCATTGAAAGCCTTCAAAAATAGCTTTGTGTTTTTTGAAGCTTTCTTCAAGCTGTGTTATGAAAAAATCAATGAAAGGAAGGAATAAGTTTATTATGTAATGTGTTTCAACTTGAGCATCTATGCTAGTCACATCAGTGAGGTCTTTAGATACACTTGGGGCATTACTCCTATTCTTTTGTTTTGAACACAGTCTAGGAAGTTTCACGTCAATACCCATATCCAATGCAACTGCCTTGACTTGATTAAACATGACATGGAACTCTTCCTCAGCATTAGTACGCATGAGATGCAATTCTGATATTATATCCTCGGCCAGCACAACAGCCTCTTTCAAATACAAAGTTTCCTTTTGCAGTTCCTTGCACAACGGCATACCAAAAGCGAAAATATTTGCAAGGACGTGTACAGCAACACAAAACTCTATATTTAACATTGCCCACTTCAAATTGTTGGCTCCAGAGCCATCCTTCCAAGAGGAAATTATGTCTAGGGATTCAAGAACGAAATCAAGAATATGCATAAAATCTCGAACTGCGTCAAACTTTGTTAAATTTTTCAAATTTTTTTTATTAAATACAAATAATTAATTATTAATGTACGAAACATCCAGTTTCCTCTCTTAAAACTACAAGCCAACTTCTCTGTACAAGTATAAAAAAAAAATGTTTCTGCAAGTGGACATGGCCAGGCTCCATCAATGTTGGCATAGGGAACCTGCGGCGGCGGCGCTCCAACAGCGGGCGATGGGCTCGGACGGGGAGTCGAGCAGCCGCAGATACAGAGCAAGAGAGTCGAGGGTTTGGGGGGTAAGGGGGGAGGCAGCTCTCAAAGAAAGAAGCAGCGAAGGGGGAGCAGGCAAACGCGCCCCTCCACTTTCCCTGTCCACCGCACCGCTCCTAGCGCGACGGTGCTGCGCCCTGCGCGGAATTAGTTTACTACAGAGCTCATTGCACCACCTTAAGGTCACTAATAAAATTCAATTGTATTAACACATGAATTTTGCTAACTGCATCTTAAACATGATTTAAATATAATGTGACCTTGAAGCTTCTATTGTCTCTAACTTCATTATAGTCACTGGCCTGAATGAATAATACAAATACTATGAACAAAATTTAATCATAATAGAAGCTTCAAGGTCACTTATAAAATCCAGTTTTATTAAAACCTGTTTTTGCTATAGTTAAGTTAAAATCAATAGGAGCTTCAAGGTAACATGATTTTAAAGATATATGGTTTATTGATAACTATAGAGACCACCCAGTGGTCGAAATTCGACCAAATATTTGAAAAACAATACAGTTTAATATCTAGTAGGCTCTGTGGCGCTCATATATATCTCTCTCCCTATCTCTTTCCCTCCCCCCCCACCCGAACCCACAGTTAACTTTTTTAATGTGGAGTTAAAACGGATAGCAGAAGAGCGTTACTATTCCAGTATTCAGTGCCTTTTTATTTACCCCTCAAACCTCTCCACCTCATAATCTTCACGCCCCTCATCTCGTCCCCAACCTTAATCCTCTTTCCATCCCTCATCTTCCTTTCTCAAAAACAGGTTTAATTTTTTCTTAATGTGGAGTTAAAATGGATAAGGGAAGAGTGATATAATTCCAGTAATCATTAGTTGTTTTATTTATGCCTGAAACCTCTCAACCTCACGCTCTCCTGATCCCTCATCCTCAGCCCCTCACAAGCAGGTTTAATTTATTTTAATGTGGAGTTTAAATGGATAAGATGAGAAGGGTGTTACCATCCCAGAAGTCATTAATATTTTGATTTATGACTGAAACCTCCCCGCTCCCCGTTTAATGTGGAGTTATAACGATAGCAGAAAAGCGTTACCATTCCAGTTGTCAGTAGCCTTTTCATTTATGCCTGAAACCTCTTCACCTGCTCATCCTTTCTCCGTCCCTCATACTCACCCCCTTACAAACCAAGGTTGGTAGAGCTTTCAGACAAGGTGTGCTGATTTACATAAGAGCAATGTTCGCAGCAAAGAGGTCTTACGAGGTCGTCCAGCTGATTCATAAATCCATAACATACCATAAAGTGTAGCCAACCTTACAGAGTATAATATTGGTACAGTTACAGTTAGTTTTAAATAGCCACTGGACAGTGGACTTTCGGTACATGACTTTTACGAATTTACTTGAATAATGTTAATTAGGTAATTGTTATTACAGTCGTAGAACAAATTGAATTAAAAGCCGTTGGTATTTAGAACTGTTTACAAGAATAAGTGTCCAAGAATTAAAAAATAACTAAGTTAACTAGTCAATCTTGTCTAAGTTTAATAATTTGAAGCCTTTATTGTAAATGGAATTCATCTTAAACTTGATACCTAATATTAAACAATACAATTTATTGTTCATGGACATCGGGTAGTAATAAAAAATAATATTATTGTTATTATTAGGCCTTCCTTATTGTTTTAATAAATTGAGCTTATTCATTTTTCAAACTAGATTAAAACACGTTTCTTTTCACTGTTAGGTTTTGTTTTTTATATGCAGTGTAAGTTAATAATCAGAATAAATCAAAGCGATATATTATTAGTTTCATTAAATAACAGCTGATAAAAATATTCAAGCAGTTAAACAATGTCATTTTAACAACGGTGAGAAAAATATGGTACTCGTACGATAAATATCGTGTTTCCAGCAACACTGCAGATTGGATTGGTGATCACGTGACCTTCCACCTGTTTTTACGAGGTCTCTTCCGGTAAAGCAGAAATCCTTAAATAGATCGACTCAGCACACCTTGTCTGAAAGCTCTACCAACCTTGCTTACAAACAGGTTTAATTTATTTGAAAGTGGAGTTAAAACGAATAAGAGAAGGATGTTACCATTTCAGTATTCGGTGGCCTTTTTAGTTACCTCTCGCAATCCCTTATCCCCCTCCCCTTACAAACAGGTTTAATTTATTTTAATGTAAAGTTAAAAAGGCTAAAAGAAGTGTTATAACAATCCAGTAATATTTTCTTCTTTTTTATTTATTCATGAAACCTCTCCACCTCATCCACTCCCCGTTTAATGTGGAGTTAAAACGGTAACAGAAGGGCGTTTCCATTCCAGTAGCCTTTTTATTTAAGTTTGAAACCTCTTCACTTCATCCTCTCCCATCCCTCATTCTCTCCCCTCACAAACAGGTTTAATTTGTTTAATGTGGAGTTTAAACTGATTGGCGTTACCATTCCAGTAATCAGTAAAATGTTTTATTTATGAATCACCTCTGTTCTTGCTGTTGTGCTACATATTTATTGTATTGTTGTTATTCCGTAACCACGTGGCAACCCATAAGGCCAATGTTATTTTTTCAAATTAAATTTTCTCCATTTCTCAAAAACTGATTTAAATTACGATAGTATTGTGCACATCTACATACAAATACATTTCTAACGGTGTGCTTGGATTTTTCCTACGATGCGAACGAGCTGAGAAATACGTACGACAAAAATCATGCTAGCCTATTAATAATATAAATAGATACGAAGCAATCAGCAAAAACCATGTTTGAACGAAATTAGTGACGGGTCAGGCTAATAGTTAACTTTTCCATAAGAAATTCATTAATAATGTCATGGTTGGTTAGTACCAAAGTCATCAAAGTCAGGTCATCTACGGAAAAATGAACCGTTCATAACATAACATATGTTACTGTTAGTCTAATAACATCGTCTGCTTTTGCTGTTTGTTGTGTTTGTGTTGAATAATTAACATTAATTTTAAAGTGAACATATTATTTATGTTTTAGTAATAATGAGGTTTTAGTTGTAGTTATGCGTTAATATAAAGATTAATAAAGGATACTTTTACGGAATGACGACTCTTCTTAGATGTATAACACATTGCCCCAAAACTTTGAGCTCCATATATACGTCTATTCCTTTAACCTCACATTATTCATTTTACCATGCAAACTGTAATTCTCCATGTAACAAGAGCCCACCAAAGCAAAATGTGTTAAAATTTAATCCCATTTATCGCCCTACTTTGCCAACAAGAAATGTTTGGCATAAAAACATGTTCTCTGTTGATTTTTTCCAAGTTCAGAGGAGGCATTTTTCTCTCAGAGATACATTTGAATCTGCTGTTACTACGCATACATCTGTGTTTAAGACGATATCAGAGAGCTCAGTTGTCCAGTACACCCAGCATTTTATTGTTAATCTACACGACGCCACTGGTTTACCTTGGTGGCTTTCGATCATAGTTGTAACTTGTTTAGTTCGATGTTTCATAACTCTGCCTCTTGCTCTTTACCAGGTGAGTCGGTGAGGGATCATATACTTAGTCTAAGTATGTTAAAAATAATCATTGTATGTTGGACTTAAAATGACCCACTGAGATGTGCATATTTATTTTATTCAGAAATAAATAATGTCAATTCCAGGTGTCCATGTAATAATTTAGATTCTAACTAGTGGCTTACAGGGGCCATAGCCCCAAACAAATGGTTTTTGTGTAAATGGATAATCACAGCTAATCATTAGTTCATTTTGTTTATTAATAAAAACACTGTTGTGATATTTCCATAAGAAAATCATTGGATCTTTGAAGGCCAGTGGGGCGTAGCCCACGTCATTTTTGACATTTATGATATTTTTCCTACCGTCCGTAGCCCTCAAGCTTTAAACTGAATTGTCATAACCTAACTTATTTTCTTCCTAGCTTGAGATATTTGTGGGGACCGATTCGCTTACGGAATGAAATATATAGATTAACTTATTGCTATTCCATATGCCTCAACGTTGCACAAATTAGTTATGTCAGTGCTCAGTTGAACAAGGTCATCAGATCAATTATTAGGGGTAACCTACTGTACCCTAAGAAAAAATCACTTCCATAACTCTCAATAAATAAGTAGTATGATAAAGTCTAGAAAGATCCTAAATAGGATAAAGACTTCAGTGTAAAAAGGTCTTGGGGCCCACAGTTTATAAATTGGTCTCACAGAAATTCCTACCAGAAATAAATAATTGCCAATGGTTCTGGAAATTACCTTGTTAATAATTGGTCTCCTCCTTAATCACGGCTTAGCTAAATTTGTAGACTCATTTGCAATATATCTTTGGTTGGTATTGGTTTTGAAGGCCATAATTATAGACCTTTCTTCATTTTCACTTTAGGTACTCCAAAAAATGTAGGCTAATATATGTATGAATTCCAGGGAATTAGTGGATTCAACTTGTGTACACCAAAATAACTTAGATCACTGTTGGGGTGACTAGTGATTTGAATCACCCAGATTAATATTTTAAAATAATAGGCGTAAATTAGTCTACACCATATTCATTTTTAGCTGCCATTACACCATCAACATATATAGCCTACCTTTAGAATCTGTGTGTTTCCAAAATTAACCGAGCTATTTTGTAGGTTTATGTATGATTAAATAATAAAAATGAGGTATACTTAAACCTACTTAGTTTACTCACTAGTCAAACTTAATAGCATCTATATATTAATACGCTAGGGGTTTTTTCTTCAGAGTCATAACTCGATAAGGGCTGGACGGATTTTAACGTTTGATTAAAGGTATTTTTACGTAGATTTGCCAATATGTCTTCGAATTTTAAGAAAGGGCATCACTTAATTATAGTAAAGGGCTGTATTTTCGGAACATTGGCGCTATCCGACGTCGGAAGTCTAAACTACGTGTTGATTTAAAGTGTGTTGATTTAAAGTGTGTTATTTTTATCCGTTTTAATTTCAGATGTTTTGTTATGTTTGTTTACAACTGAAGTAACCTTTCGTTGGTTATAGACTTGCGTGGATTCGAGCAACAGGACAACTAGTATTAACAGTTACAGTAAATAACTTATTAGAGGTCAGGCCTATATTGATGTTACTAAAGTATTTAAAGTGTTTTGGTTGTAATAGGCTATTTAATTTGTATTTATTTAATAGGCTTTTTAATTTTTTTCAGAGCTACGTTATTGCAAGACTTGAAAATATTAGGAAAGAAATGGATGAAATAGCAAATGATTTAAGATATGACCTTGATAGGGAAATACGAAAAAACAGATTGTCAGAAAAGAATGCAAGATCCCACCTTTTTGCGGCTGTAAGTATGTTAATTAGGTTTTAACTATTACAACTGTAGTTACACCACACTAAATTTGCAGTAAGAAACATTTTATTTATATTTTGGAGACTGCACCCAAGTTAGACACTTTCAAACCTGGACATCATCTTAGTCCGGGTTAAATGCTGTCTCTCTACTAAAAATGTATCATGTAGATTGGTTATTTTGTTGTTGAACAAATTAAGATGATTGAATATTGATGCCAGTCTGTTTGCACATTTGCAGTTACAATTTTTTATAAAATTAGCCCAAAGGTACTTTGGTATTTAGCCTTGTGTTTTCAAAGTAAAAATAAGTATATTGACTGTCTCAAATACACTTAAAAACAAATACACAATAAATTAGCAATGTTTATCTTGGTTGTCCAGACTAGGAAGGAGTGGAAACGTCTGATTGAGAGGGACAACTGTCATCCAGCCAAGGCCTCCATCTTAGCTATTATCCAGATTCCCACTTGGATCGTCTTCTCAACTTCCTTCCGCAACTTGGTCTATATGTTACCTCACCAAGATGCTGGTAATGAAGCACAGGTTACTATGAGTTATTTTATTTTTACTAGCTAGCTCATTTAAATATTGATTAACACACAGGTTGTTACACCTAAAGTGATCAAATAGCTCACTTTTTATTTTAAATCTAATAGAGCTGACTGAATTCCTTATGTTGTTTTTATAATTATTTTCAGGGCAAAAAGTAGTTAAAAAGTGTTTTGCAATTTGTCCTATAAGATTCAACTTAAAAAATATATATATTAATAATAATAATTCTTTGTTGTCATTCAGTAATACATAATTACAATAGGCAATGTCATAAAACTGTAAATACATGAATTATTTTATAGTGCTGTCTTGTATGAAAAACCTTTACCCGTGGAGGGAAGTAAAAAGGTGACTCCCACCACAACTTCCTCTAGGCTCACAAAATGGATGAGTGAGAGGAAATTTTATCCATTTCACTGTTTATGAGTAAGTACCTGGGGGCCTAGCTTTGCTCGGGGGAGGCCAGTCAATTTATTTAGATGATTTGGAGTAATATTTCACCACTTCCCCCTACTGGTAATCAGATTTTTATAGCTCATTTGCCTATTTTCTATATAAACAGCTGTTACAATTCTTTTGTTTTTATTTTAAACTCCATAATTGTAGTATAACTTGTATAAGAATAAAGAAAGATAAACCTTAACATAGGCTTTAATTTACAAAACTGGTGTCAAGTAATATAAAAATACAGAATGTAGAGCTCCTACTTCAGGATCTTGTTCACTGCTAGTGACTTTGTTAGTAACATGACTATCGGTTGGTAAGCTATCAACACCATTGCATGACTGGGCAACTTATACTGCAGGGAATGAAGCTGAGCTAAATCTAAAGAACGAGCTTGTCTGTGAGCATCGATCAATGTAAGAGTTTCATTCTCAAGCAGGCAATGGCGTATTATTGGGTTTAGTAATCCCTTGATAAACGAATCACGGATACAGTCGTCACAGTTGATTTCTGCTGTAACAGCCTTAAATTGACAGTCTCGACTAAGAAGTCTTAAGGACTCTAGGTACCTGTCTATTGAGTGAAAAGTTTATGTCTGGCAAAGACCTCGTTCACAGGTTTGACAAATATATTCCTGAGTACACTAACTGCCTCATTATATGTATTGCATTAACTCACATACTCGTAAATGCTAGGTGAGTTGTAGTTGATGGAAGATGAAGTTTCTGTTCCTCGTTTGCTGATGTACTTCTTACAAAATTCTAGAATCTGTGTTGCCAATGGTTCCAGTGTGTTGCTGCATTACTGGAATCAGGATCTAACTCGAGTTTATTCGGACAGAGAAGGCGATCCATGGATTTAACTTATGTGAATTAAATTGTAGTATAACTTGTATAAGAATAAAGAAAGAAAAACCTGAACATAGGCTTTAATTCACAGAACTAGTGTCAAGTAATATAAAAATACAGAATTTTAACAAGCTGGTAAACAAAGTATTTAACATATGATTATAAAGATAGTAAATATCATAACAATTATCCCGTTTGTAAATTTTGTAACATTTCATTTTCGTTTTTTTACATTATTTGATTTTTTCTGGGTATGAGTCCTGTCTAGAACTTATTTTATACCATAAATTAGTTATTTCCAACATTCAAAAGAAATCGTTGGAGGCCGTTTTTGAGATCAGAGTTACAAGCAAGCACCAGTGGCGTGGATAAAGGGGGGGTGGGATTAGGGGGATATATCCCCCCCTTGTAACTTGGAAAAATTAAATTTATATCCTCCTGAAATCAAGCTTATGCCTTTTGGTTAAAAAGAATGCTGTTGCTGAATAACAAAACAAAATATATGTGCATTATCTCTAAAATATCTTATTTATATATTAAGAATATTATTCACGTAAAATAAATAGTAGCAGATGAACTACACCGACACATGGCACGGTATTTGCGCGCCACAAGTGGGACGTGAGTCACCGAACACCGAACAGTCTACCCTCACCCTAATGGCCAGATCGTCAACTAGCGCACCTGACCTTGACCTTGACGTCTAGGTATTGACAGTCTTAGTGATGTGCTTAACTTAAGGTTGCCATATTAGATTTGTAATTTAATAAATTGCGGAGAGTCATAAATCTTCATCCTGATTTTCAGCATTATAACGGCAAATATATGTAAAAGTCAACGATATTTCACAACGAAATAAAGCCAAAGAGAAACAAATATTAGAGGTTAGAGTGAACAGGGAAACAGGGTTTAGCTTATTTGGCAATCGTTGCATGACGATGAAGTTACAAACGTAAATATATTTTCGTTCACAGATAGGATTTTAATACAACATTTGTGTTATTCAACGCATTTTTTGGAAAAGTTTAAAAAACAGGGGATTTTAATTTTTCACAGAAATTCCCCCGAGTTATATTTTTACCTTAAATTAAAACTCTAGGGAAATTCGCTGATTTTGCAATCCTAGCTTAACGATTACTTTCCAGTACTGATTACAACTGATAAAAGTACTTTTTAGTCCTGGTTACGAATACTGATTACTTTGTATCAGTTTTTATGTCTTGGATGTGTAGGCCTATCAATAATTATGAATGTAAGGGACACGTCAATGATGTCTTCAATTTTGTATACCGGTATCAGCTCTAGTCACAAACACAGTTTTTTTATTTTTTATTCCCTAATGAGACATCCCCCCCTTGACAAAGGTCTATCTACGCCACAGGCAAGCACGCACGGCGCAAGCAAGCAAACCTTACTCATATTAGAGTATATGATTTTTGGTAGGAAACTTAGTGGTGGGCTAATATTTTAGTATTCTATATCAGTTGCAACCTTTAATGCAACTGTATTACAATTTTCCATCTCTCTGATTCCAATTCTCTTTTAAATGGTAACTTATTTTCAGTTACTAACAGTTACAAAGTAATAGATGTAAAAATAACGTTCCCACGTATCTATGAAAACAAATATAATGATGAAAATAAAGAGCTATGATAAAACAGTGACAATGAAAAACATTTAATTATTTTATCTAATTGCAGAAATAGGACTGAGATTAGTAAACTTTGAGTTATGCTGAAGTGGGGGAAGTCGTCCCACTCGCCACCATCTTCATCTCTTTCTCTCTAAATCACAAATACCCGTCGCAGCAAACCTGCGTACCAAATATTCCAATGCATATATATATATATATATATATATATATATATATATATATATATGTCTTAATACCACATAAAGCCGCTTACCAAGTTTCATAAAAATATATTCCATAATAAGCGATATACCTATACAATTTTAATTATCATTATCTATAAATAAGAAATTCCGATCAAAGCCCAGGCCAAATCATTGCACCTAGAAGCACAAAATTTTGCATGCAGACTCCTCTTATAGCATAGGCTCCCACTCAGAAGAGATTTTAAGAAATCCCATAGGGCCGTGCCCACGGGGCTTTAGAGCTCCAACCCTGTATTATTCTTATGGGCATTCACTTTGGTTTGAGCTGATGAAAATTCTGTCAGCTGATTATGATTCATAGTAGTTCCACGGGTCAACCACAGAATGCAGCACACAACTGTCGTATTCCCGGGTGAAACCGGGAACGATGGCACCTAGTTCTTTATAAGAATAACATTGGGAATGAGTATATAGGTTTGCTGAAACAAGAAACACTAACAATTGGTTTTTACGAAAATATCAATAGACTTCAACTAGGTGAAGCCACATACCCAGTTTCATTAATATTAATTTATAAATAAGCGATGTATAACATTTTAATTATTCTCCATAAGAATAACACGGGGGCTGAGTAATCAGATTTGCTGCAACTAGAAACCCAAAATATGGGTTTTTATACTAATATCAATATACCTAACTTAACAAGGTGAAGCCACATACCAAGTTTTATTAATTTACGTTCATAATTAAGGGAGACATACCATTTTACTAACTCTCCATTTAAGAATAACATTGGACAATGTACTGTGTTTAGCACTTTCAATATCTCTGTAACCAATTGACGTAGAGAAATTATCAAAGCACCAAATTATGTGTTTTTTAAAGCTTAATCCAATGGTGAAAATTAAAATTTGACTTTTTAAAATAGCTATCACATGTAAAAACTTTAAAATATCCCCGTTGCAGCAAACCTGCGTACTCAGCAAATTTCCAAAGCATAATATATACCTTAATACCAAATAAAGCCGCATACCAAGTTTCATCAAAATATATTCCCATATAAGCGATATATAAAATTTGAATTATTCTCTATAAGAATAACATTGGTGATGAGTAAGTAGGTTTGCTGAAACAAGGAACACAAATAATTGGTTTTTATGCAAGTATAAATAGAATTTATCTTGGCGAAGCCACATACCAAGTTTCATCAATATTCAATATTCTCTATAAGAATAACATGGGGCTGAGTAAGCAGGTTTGCTGCAACAAGGAACAAAAAAATGGGTTTTATGCAAATATCAATATAACCCAAGGTGAAGCCACATACCAAGTTTTATTAATTTATGTTCATAATTAAGGGAGATATAAAACTTAACTTATCCTCCATAAGAATAACATTAGGGCTGAGTATGCAGGTTTGCTCCTACGGGGATAATCAACAAAAAATCAATTTTTTGTGAAAATGTCAATATACCAGTACTACGTGAAGCCACATACCAAGTTTCATCAATATACATTCATAAATAATCGAGATATCAAATTTTATTTATTCTCCATAAGGATAACATTAGACAACGTACTGTGTTTAGCACTTTGAATATCTCTGCAACGGTTGGACGTAGAACAACAATTAAAATACCAAAATGTTTGTTTTGTTGAGCTAAACGTATTGATAAAAAGAAATGTGAAGTTTTCAATAAAATTATCTGAGAAAAATCGAAACCCCTTTTCCCCATAAGATTAACTAGGGAGATTTTATGAGTAGGTTTTTGGATTTTCTCTGCAATCACTTAACCTAGGTTAATAATTCAAAATACCATATTATTTGTTTTTTAAGCTCTATAACATGGTCAAAACCAAAATTAAGTTTTTTAACAATTTTAGGGTGAAAAATTTAAAAAAACTGTTTTTTGGAAAATTTAAAACCTCCATAAACCCCCCTTCCCATGGTCCGATTTTTCTGGGTTTTGAACTTAAAGTCATGAATGTCACTTTACACATTTGAGCCAAATTTCATCGAAATCAGACGTTTTTTACTCAAGTTATCGCATTTAGGACACACATATATATGTATACATATACATATACAGAGGTTTTAGCGAATTTCCCCTGTAGGGAAGAAACTATTACCGTAGGTCTCATGGTAAGACTTAAGCCCGAGGCCATGATAACTTTTTGTTTTGAGGTCCCCAGATGCCAAAAACACTATTTGTTCAAATTTATATGTATGATATAATTTGAACAAATAGTGTTTTTGGCATCTGGGGACCTCAAAATAAAAAGTTATCATGGTCTCGGGCTTAAGTCTTACCATGAGACCTACGGTAATAGCTTCTTCCCTATAGGGGAAATTCGCTAAAAATTACAGCCAAGAAAATTCCTCAGTAGAAACCTCTACATGTAATTTTAAGACTTTCGTCATTGCTATTTCTTCTTAAACTAAAAGGAAGCTTTGACATAGGGTATGAGCCTAAAGTCATCAAGATCAGACCATTATAAGACATGTTGATTTTGTTATATTTAATTAACATTCCAGCTGGATGTACTGAAAGTGTTTGTGCTTGCAGCTGCTGCGGTGACGAGGCTGGGTCTGTCACTGGGAGGTCTCCCCTGGTGTACGGATCTCACTGTGCCGGACACCTTTGTCATCCCGATTACTCTGGCCCTCACCAACTTGGTTATCGTAGAGGTAACAGTTACTACTTCTCATTCCATTACTTTGTATTGTCCTTCCATGTTTGTAGACAGCATTGGACGAAACGTCTTAGCCAAGATTTAGGGGTGTGCGAGTAGTTATTCTTTTAATGGAATCGAGTCGAGTCGAGTAGTGCCAGTTATTTTGGAGTGAGTATTTGCCATCAGTTGGTAGTTTCAAATAGTGTAATGGGATTTGGATACCACTCCAGTTTTGAGATTCTAAACATGGTTTGTACTTACTACATGAGTAGCAAGACAAAGTTTTGGCCAGTACAATCAAACTGGATTACGTGTTGACAAACAAAGCATGGTTTGACATTCGTTTCTGAAAAAATACGGTCCGGTTGTCCTTTGGCCAATACTACCTGGCCCAGACATCGCTTATAATCAATATTATATGACGAAATCGTTAGTTACAGCCGATATTAAGAAGCCCTGTTACCACTTTTGCCGATATCATGTATACCACCGTCATTTTTGGCCTTTATTACGTGATCCAGTGTAATTTTTGGCCAATATTATGTTTTCCATCATCAATTACGGCTGTAATTACATGGTCTGGTCGTCATTTTCGGCCGATTTTACGTGCTGCAGTGGCCTTTTGCGACCGTTACCACTCGATTTGGCCCGTCGCAATCGTTAGCAATTGTTATTTCGTCCGGAAATCGGCAGGAAATACTCACGTATTTTTTTTTAAATTGCAAATATTTTTCCAAACTTTGAGTTGAGTTTGAGTGTTAAATTACTCAGCCGATAACTCGAAGTTTTGAGTACTCGCACTGAAGTTCACAAAGTTCCAAGATTGTGGTACTTAGCTGATGAACATGGATTTCTTGTTGAGGTACCTAGCTGATAAATGTGGATTTCTTGTCAGTTAGTCTAGAAGGGCAGATGTTTTTGAAGGCTTATAACCAGACGCCGCAGGAGTTTGCCCTCTAAATTGGTTAGCCTACTCACACCAAACCGCCTTTTCCATACCTGCTAGTTCCTTTCCTTCCGATGACCTGCGCAAAATTCCCATCCGGGAGATGTGCCTATCAGCTCTGCTAAAGGTTTTATAATCCACCAGTCTAACATTAAGGCTGTCGTACGCTGTAACCTATAAATATTAAATACCCCCGTAGCAGCAAACCTGCATACTCAGCAAATTTCCAATGCATATAATATTATCTTAATACCACATAAAGCCACATACCAAGTTTCATCAATATACATTCATAAATAAACGATTTATGACATTTTAATTATTCTCCATAAGAATAACATGGCGGCTGAGTATGCAGGTTTGCTGAAATAAGGAACACTAAAAATGGGTTTTTATACAATATGAATATAACTCAACTAGGTAAAGCCACATACCAAGTTCTAATAATTTATGTTCATAATTAAAGGAGATAACACGTTACTTATTCTCCATAAGAATAACATGGGGCTGAGTATGCAGGTTTGCTGCTTCGGGAACTATCGGCCAAAAAATGGGTTTTTATGCAAATATCAATAGACTACAATGAAATAAAGCAATAAACCAAGTTTCGTCAGGATAAGTTGATAAATAAGCGAGATATACGATTTTTCTTATCCTCCATAAGAATAGCATTGGACAACGTACTGTGTTTAGCACTTTCAATATCTCAGTAACCAATTGACGTAGAGCAATGATTAAAACACCAAATTGTGGGTCTTTTTAAGCTGATTCCAATGGACAAAAAATTTCACTTTTTCAAAAATTATGTGTAAAAAACTCAAAAAATCCATTTTTGGGGTACAAAACCCCCCCCAAAATACCCCCGCCTGAAAGTGTGAGATTTGCTGCGTTGTGCGGTTTGTCTGCCCTTCCCCTCATACCCATCGGCAGTCACTCTACTACCTACCTCTGTCAACCCCACTCCAAGTCAACATATGGCCATTCTAATGTCTATAGAATTGTAACTAAAAGCTATTTTTGCAACTTCGGGCGTTGTGGAAAATTATTAACTAAAATAACTTTCAGACAGACAGTACAAATATAATAGTTTTCCTTTATTTATATCTCAATGTAAATGAACATTAATTATAAATCACATGTTTTAAGGTCAAATTGTAAATAACACAAGTCATATGTCACAGGTTAAATATCAGTAACATCTTCTCCCCTTCCGGATAAAATGGCTACTTTGGTCTTAGGACTTTTGAATATTCCATATGAGGTAGTGACATCATCGATTCGGACATGTCCGTGTTTGTTCGAGTATGTTGCTAATATCCGCCCAAGAGGCCAAATGTTTCTCGAAATATTTTCATCCAAGATGATGGCCAGGTCCCCAATTTTCGGTGGTTAAGCTTTTGCATGCCATTTACACCGCCTAGTCAAGCAGGGGAGATATTCTTGCACCCATCGTTTCCAAAAGTTATTGAGGGGGAGAAGTTTGAGGAGTTATTGAGGATATTGTTCACACGTGCAAGTTTCTTGCAGAGTTTGTCCTCAACAATAGGCATTTCAGATGCTTCCCTGAGGAAATGGTTTGGTATTAATGGTTCAAGATCTCGAGGATCCATAGACACGTGGGTAAGAGGTCGGGAATTTATAATAAATTCAATTCTGACTAGAAGTGTTTGGAACTCTTCATTATGAGGATACTGTGATTGCATTACGGACCTCAAAGCAGTCTTCACTGATCGAATGAGACGCTCCCAGCAACCTCCCTGTGTGGGGCACGGGGTGGGATAAAGTTCCATTTGATCCCATTTCTTATGACTGTACGTTGGATATGAACATGGTCAAGTGTCTTCATTGCGTTCTGGAGCTCCTTTTCCGCTGCTACAAAATTAGTTCCATTGTCCGAGAACATCTCAACGGGCATGGCCTGTGACTGATAAATCGCAAGATAGCCATTATACAACTTCCTGTATTCAGCGTGTGTGTGACTTCTAGATTTATGGCTTGTGTAGACAAACATGTGAAGATGACACCATATCACTTTTCGTGACTACGCCCTACAGTCATGTCTATTGGGCCAAAGTAATCAACACCGGTGAAGAAGAAAGGATGTTCAACTCTCAAGACCAGGGCCGGTGCAAGAGGTTTTGGCGCCCTAGACAAAACTGTTGTAATAAGATAAATCACCACCATACAAATTTGTAAAAGTTTGTTAATAATCGTCCTAAAGTTTTTAAAATGTAGTGAGTTTATCACTAACGTTCACTCGATAATTGTTATAGAGAATATAATAACGAATGCAAAAATTACCAAGTTGAATTCCTTACCAACGGCATTGGGTTTATCTATTAGAGGGGACACGCAATGCAACGGCATTGGGTTTATCTACTAGAGGGGACACGCAATGCAACGGCATTGGGTTTATCTACTAGAGGGGACACGCAATGCAAATTAATGTTAGAGATTTGTCAAAGTAGTTCCCTACTTACGCCGCTCCGCCAGGGATCGTGGCGGTTTTGTTCATCATATTTGTTAGGAATGTTTTCGTAGAGATTTTAAAATGTTTAAATAAACCTTTTTTGTGATGGTCACCAAAGTGATATTTTGTTTACTCGGGTTGGGTACGGCGGACAAGTTACTCGGCCTATCGACGCCGCAGATCACGTCAGTTATCTTAATATGATGCTAGATCGCAGCACTGCTTTTACTAACTCTAGCTCCCATAAGGTGTCCCCTCCAGTAGATATAAACCCAATGCCAACGGTGAATAGTGGCGAAGTTATAATCAATTTAGTAAAAGCTTGCATTTTCTGACTTTGAGGGGGATGGAGGAAAACACAAGAAGGAAACCAAGGGACTGTTAAAATACTTGTCTGAAGGTGTTCAGAAATACTGCTGGAATACTATAGGAATTATTTCAACATGAAACTTTCATTAACTGGGGCTTGGCGGCGCGGCGCAGTGGATGTAACCGCGTAACGTCACAGCAATGTGATGGTGCCGCGGCCTGGGCCACTCTGCGCGGCTCCGTGAGCCAGCCCTAATGTACATAGCCCGATTATCAAAAGAAAGTGACTGGCGGAGCGGCCGTGCGGCGACTGAACATTCTATTTCATAACCTCGTGGAAACATAAAACACAGAGTTAGACATTTCTAATAAACATGATATTAATAGTCAGTTAAAGACGTTTATAGCACATTTTAAAATATTTTGTATCTTATTCCAATGAGTTTATACTGAGAGTTATACATATATAAAATTAAGACATTTTAAATTGTAATCCACGTTTTTTTTAAATATAACTATCAATATAAACTCATCGAAATAAGATAAACAAATATTTGGAAAATTTGCTCCGCCAGTCACTTTCTTTCGATAATCCTTTACTCTAATGCGAGCTATGTCTGTTTGTTTGTTTGTTTGCAAAATTTATCTCGAGATCCAGTGGAAGGATTTCGCTGAAAGTTTGGGAGTAGGGGTTTTTGGGTCTAAAAAATCGATTGGTGAAAACCACTACTTCAGGAAAACTCGTATTTTTCTAAACAACTCATTTCAAAATTGAAAATTTTAACATTGGGCTTATAGAGTTCAAATTCATAACAGCGGATACTATGAATAACAAAAACAAACCATTAAATCAGTTGTTTGATTTTATCTATAACTTAACATATTGTAAACAGTTGTTTATCATTATGGAAATTAAAAACCTACTTGAAAGGCTGGCTACTCTCATAATAGATATAAAAAAACTACTTGAATGGGAACTCAAACTCTTTTTTCGATAGGCGAGTGATCATAGCGAACGAGCTCATCTAGGAGTCGAGTGAGCGAAGCGAACGAGCTCATATTGAAAATGAACGAGTATTTGAAATCAAACAAATTCAATGCCTCTTCTGCGGAATCAAACACCGAGCATGGCTCGGTCCCCTGGTACTCAGACTATAAACTCCAAAACTCCCTGCCCAATCCAGACATGTTGTATTCGAATTGTGTGTATTCACTTCAAGCAACCTGCGCCCTACCCTCCTATTCCAGATAGTTTGCCGCTAGTGGTTATAGGGTTTTCCTATTATAGTTTGACTGTGTTACAAAAAAATAGTTAAACCAACTACAAACGTCGAACTTCCTGGACATGTTACAACTTTGGGTCAAACCAAAGCCTGTTTGTAATAGTAAAGTTAGTATTTAGCTTTTCTGAAAAAATAAATTTTTCCAATTTTACACGCGCCCCAATCTTATTACCCCCCGGAGCCGTCATTGTCTAGGCGCCAGGCGCCCCTCAGTTCCTAGCGCCGTAGGCAGTCGCCTAGTTCGCCTATATGGGAGCGCCAGCCCTGCTCAAGACTCTAGTTTCTGGTAGGGATGCCATCTGAGGAGGTATGGGTTTGGCATTATTGATCCTGCACTTCATGCATCTATTTTTCACCTTTTCACTGTGCATTGTAGGTTAATAATCCAGAACCTCTTTCTTACTTCATTTACGATAGTTTCAGTCCCTTGGTGGAAACAGACTTCATGATACATTTTAATAATCAGTTTTGAAACATTACTTTTCCCATCTAACAAAATGGGCTGTTTTTGATCCGGTCCGAAGTCAGTGGCATTGTTTGTTCTTGCTGATATTCTAATAAGACCTGCTGAGTCTTCAAGAAATGGGGATAGTGCATTGATACGGCTTGACTTTAACAAAAACCTTTTACAACCCAGCATATATTTTTCTTCTTTGAAGATTTTGTCTTGAGCTGCTTTTAGAAGAACTCTTTCGGCTGCCTTTATCTCTTCGGGATGAAGTTCAGGTATTTTATCATACTCAACAACATGTCTTAATTTTAGTCTTTTTTTTATTAGCGAATTTCCCCTATAGGGAAGAAGCTATTACCGTAGTCGGCATGGTAAGACCTAGGCCCGGGACCATGATAACTTTTCGTTTTGAGGTCCCCAGACCCCAAAAACCCCATTCGTTCGAAACTGTATATATATATATATGTGTCCGTGAGCACGATAACTCTCGTAAAAATTATCCGATTTTGATGAAATTTGGTATAAACGTGTAAAGCAACATTTATGACTTTAAGTTCGAAAACCAGCCAGATCGCTCTATCCGAAGGGGTATTTTGGGGGGGTTTTGTACCCCAAAAATGGGTTTTTCGAATTTTTTACATATAATTTTGTAAATAGTCAAATTTTATTTTTTCCCATTGGATTCAGCTTAAAAAAACACACAATTTGGTATTTTGATCATTTCTCTACGTCAATTGGTTACTGAGATATTGAAAGTGCTAAACACAGTACGTTGTCTTAATGTTATTCTTATGGAGGAAAATAAAAATTTTATATCTCGCTTATTTATGAACATATACTGACGAAACTTGGTATACGGCTTCATCTGGTTGTGGACCATTGATATTTGCTCAAAAAAACAATTTTTTACCCAAGGCTCCCGTAGCAGCAAACCTGCGTACTCAGCCCATGTTATTCTTATGGAGAATAAGTAACGTGCTATCTGCCTTCATTATGAAAATAAATTAATGAAATTTGGTATGTGGCTTTACCTACCTGAGTTATATTGATATTTGTATAAAACCCTTTTTTTTGTCTTCCTTGCTTCAGCAAACCTGCATACTCAGCTGCCATGTTATTCTTATGGAGAATAATTAAAATGTCATAAATCGTTTATTTATGAATGTATATTGATGAAACTTGGTATATGGCTTTATGTGGTATTAAGATATATATATATATATATATATATATATATATATATGCATTGGAAATTCGCTGAGTACGCAGGTTTGCTGCTACGGGGGTATTTGTTTCGTTGTTGTAAGGTTTCTACGTATAGAACCCACGCTAGAGTTCTTGTTAGTTTTCCCAAGAGGAGAACTTACTAACATCAATCGTGACAAAAGTTGTGATGACTGCATGTCTTCATGAACACTAATGAACTGTTTCTTAATTTTCAGGTCTTATTTCGACTCCAAAGTGGATGGTTATTTTGGCCAGTTTTCTACTCTGTAGGTCAGGAAACTAGGTCCATAAATCCAATCGTGATGTAATGCTGAATTAAATTTTCTATTAGAACTTCAGGATTAGATATCTGCAGGATTTTGTTTGGAAGAAACCCATTTCCATTCTTCAGGTTTAGACAGTTTTTGGACCTCTCCTGTTCTATTTGACACAAATTGTAGGTCTTTGGTTCTGATTTAACCCAGAGTAGGACGGTAACTGAATCAGACCAAAACGTTTGTTGAACTATATGAATACCAATCTCGTTTTGAATTCTGTTAGCTAGGCTGCATCCTAAAACGGCTGCTTGCAGTTCCAGATGAGGGATGATAGTTGATAAGAGGGGCAATCTTTGCACGTGCTGCAACTAAAATTGTCTTATAGGAGTCATCTATCTGTTGGACAAGGTATACGACCGCGGCAAAAGCCTCCTGACTTGCATCAACAAAAGGATGTAGTCTTATTTCCTCGAGTGTCGGTGTGTCAAAGTAATACTGTGGGATTTTGAAAGTTTGAAGGTTTTTTACTTCTTCTAGCCAACCCTCCCATTTTTCGCAGAGGTCATGAGGGAGTACTTTGTCCCAAGTTGTCTTGATTCGCCAAACATCTTGAACAATCATCCTTCTCTTTATGGTCGTTGGGCATACTAAGCCTAAAGGGTCGAAAATGGACATAGCTGCTTTCAGGATCTCCCTTTTTGTGGGATACAAACCACAGAGAAATGTATTCTCAGTGCTGCAGTGGAAATCAAAACTGTCAGATACCGCATTCCACCATATGCCAAGTACTTGTTCAATAGGTAAATTTTTTGTCGGGTTTTAATTGCTTTGCAGAGTTGGCTTTCAGGTACATCTTGTAAGACTTCTTTGGAGTTTGATAACCAATTACATATTTGAAATCCACTAGCCTTTTGAGTTTCTGTAGTTTCATGAATTCGACAACGGGCTTCTTCTTCAGAGTTTGTGGAGTCTAAGAGGTCATCCATGTACTCTTTTGTCAAGATGGACTTGCTTACTTCAGGGTAAGTAGACTGAAACTGCTTTGCATTTTGATTTACCACATAGAGCACAACTTGGAGAACAGGTAGAACCAAATGCCATAGCTTTATGAGGTAAATATCTAGTTATGGTTGTTTGTTGTCACTTCGCCATAAAGATCTTTGTGCATTGACGTCTTCATCTCTGATCCATAATAGGTGAAACATTTCTTTAATATCACTGACAATTGCATATTTTCCCAGGCGAAACTTAAGAAGAACAGACGGTAGTGAATTTAAGTAGTCGGGTCCACTAATTAAGTTATCATTAAATGATCATTCGACTTAGCTGCTGCATCAAACACAAGTCTTAAATTTCCAGGTTTGTTTGGGTTTGTAACACCAAAATTAGGTAGATAGAACGTACGGTCTGTGACAATGTTTGCCTCTTCTTTCGTTAATTTTTGTACATACCCCTTTTCAACATAATCTTCAATTTTCTCAGGATAATTTTGTCTAAAATTTGTGTCTTTTTCCATTTTCTTTTCAATTGTCTTGAGTCTTTTCAAGGCGTTATTGTAACTTGGCGGGTACTTAAAATCATCTGACTTCCATAATAATCCAGTTTCATAGTGATCTCCAACTTTCTTTTTAGTTTGTTCTTTCACCGTGTTGTGTAGTTTGTGATACTCAAAGGCTGTCAAAGAAATATGGGAAGCAGTTGGCTAATTAAGTTCAAATGCAGTGGCGTAGATAGACCTTTGTCAAGGGGGGATATCTCAATAGATAATACAAAATAAAAAACTGTGTTTGTGACTAGCGCGGATAACCGGTATACAAAATTGAAGGCATCATTGACGTGCCCCTTACATTCCTAATTATTGATGGGCTTATACATCCAAGACCTAAACCATCAATACAAGGTAACCAGTATTTTTTTTATATTTTATCTGTGAACGAAAATGTATTTACCATTGCAACTTCATTGTCATGCAAAGATTGCCAAATAAGCTAAACCCTTATTTCCCTGTTCACTCTAAACTCTATTATTTGTTACTCTTTGGCTTTATTTCGTCGGGAAATATCGTTGACTTTTACATATATTTGCGGTTATAGAACGAAGAAAATCAGTATGAAGATTTATGGCTTTCTGCAGTTAACTAAATTATAAATATAATTCTAATATGGCAACCGTTAGTTAAGCACATCACTAAGACCGTCTAGACGTCAAGGTCAAGGTCAGGTGCGCTAGTTGACGAACTGGCTGCTAGGGGGTGAGGGTAGACTGTTCGGTGACTCACGTCCCACATGTGGCGCGCAAATACCGTGCGTTCCGTGTGCCGGTGCAGTTCATGTGTTGCTATTTATTGTACGCAAACAATATTCTTAGTATATAAATAAGATATTTTAAAGATATTGCACACATATTTTTTTTATTTTCAGTACATAACAACATTTCTTTTTAATCAAAAGGCATAAACTTGATTTTAGGAGGATATCAATTTTAATTTTTCCAAGATACAAGGGGGGGATATATCCCCCTGATCCTCCCTCCCCCTGTATCTACGCCACTGTTTAAATGAGACAATTTTTCTCGGAGTTTCAGTGTCGACATTTTGGATTGGTAAGTCTAGTGGTGACTGGTTATGGACATTATCTAGGGTAAATACTTCATCTTCATAGAGCCCCTTTATTTTCAAACTAAGTTTTTGTGACGATGAGTTGAAATGACAGGTTGAGTTTGACCAACAAGTAGTAAGGGGTTTGTTATTTCCCTCGACACCGAACTTGTCAGCTGTGCAGAGTTAATTAAGGATATGATTGTACCGTCACCAAAATGGCATATGTATCGATCTGACATTTTGCTCCATAAAGAGTGACAGGACATACTCTAAGCAGGACCTTTTTAGTGACGTTTTCTTCAGTATGCTTAATGTTAATTTCCTTAGTTTTGTTTACAGGAATGCCAATTTCTTTCTTTGCATCAGAGGGCTTCCCTGATTTTTCAATATGTAACAAACGATTATGAAATAACTTACAGTTATTGATACCACACGCTTTTTTGATTTTACAAAATATTATCGGATGCTGAGTAAAACAGAAGAAACACAGTTTCTTCTCTGCGACCGCGGCCATCTTCCATCTCTTCGTGATATCAGCTTTCCTGAAAATTTTACATTGAGAACTTTCGTGCTTTTCACTACAGAACATACAACGACGCAACTTAGTGTCATTTGTAGAGTTAGTCAATACCAGTTTTGTATCATATTTCCTGCATATTAAAGTGTCAGGTTGAGGACGAAAGTATATGCTCATTATTGAGCACTGGTTTCTAACCAAGTAGAAAATCTTTTAGATCAGGCTTATTTAGGGACGAAGATCTTACATGTTGAGCCCAGTTGTGCTTAAGGCTCTAAAGTAACTAATAACTCCATTAAGAGTTGAGGATTTGACATATAGTTTTCCATTTTTAAGGATTGAGCTGTTGTAGTAAAATTAAGGACGTTAGTAGAAAGTTCTATAAGACTGTTGATGTCTTCCTCTTTGACTAGAGGCAACAGTCTGGTCTTCTTTTGCATTGACTCTAAAATTAATTCTAAATTCTAAATTAATGGCATTTGTAAAGTTTTCATGGCTGCATTTAAATTTTTGCCCAAAATAAACTAAGGTTTAACCGCATTGAAAGCAACTCCTTCAGGAGAGTTTGTAATAAGGTTGTCCTCCTCATTAAAGAAACTCATTGTCTTCTCATTGGCTGAATAGAAAATAGGACAATCTTCAGGCTTCCCACTACTGGAAGGAAGGTGTTGGCGCAAGGAATTAGAATTATGTTTGTCTAAACGAATAGCTTGTCTGAATGAATCCGCTAACTTCTCCACAGCTGAAGACACAATGGCTGACGATGACATTTGAACGACATCAGCTGATTGTTCTTTGTCATTTAACCATTTTTCAACTTTGTTTTGTGATTCTTCTTCTAAGTTATAATTTAAACCTATAATAGAACCTACCTCCAAAATAGAACCATGTCCGCAACTCACTGATGCAGACTTAAGCTCAGCCCTGATTTCCAACAACCTTTTCTGGCGCTCCAACTCGCCCAGCTCCATTTTTCCTTGGCATTCTAGTTCTTGACGCTGACGTTCCATCTCTAGCTCTTGACGCTGACATTCCATCTCATCAAGTTTCTTCTGACGTTCCATCTCCTTCAGTTCCATTTATTTTTCCATTCTGTTAATTTCTTCTAATTTCTCCATCTCGATTTGCAGTTTACTGCGGTGACTTGCTTTTGAAGATGTAGTTTTAGTAGAAGTTCCTATCATATTTTCATTGTGATGTTCATTATTCTTTGAAGAGACCATATTTTCTTCTGTATTTAAGTCATTTCTTGGTGTATACCTGTCAGGTAGGTTTTTAATTCTTGAAGATTTCTTGGTTGACATAATCCACGGTTTTCGGCACCAAAATGTGGAAAATTATTAACTAAAATAACTTTCAGACAGAAGTAGTTTTCCTTTATTTATATCTCAATGTAAACAATCATTAATTAAACATCTCATGTTTTAAAGTTAAATTGTAAATAACCAAAAGGAAATACAAGTCATATGTCACAGGTTAAATATCAGTAACAGGCGTTCTTGGCAGCAGATTAAGCTATTTTGGATTTTTCGGACCTGAGAGTGCTGGAAATGTGTTGTCGAAATGTCAAAATACATTGTGACATTATAATGGTGTTTGTTAATTGAGCTCTCAAATAATTTATCACCACGTTTGTGCATTTATATTTTCCAAAACACCCTCTTTTGGGGAAAGGAAATTTTGGGTACGTCACTGTGCAGTGACTGGGTAAAAATATATCGCCTTGCCATCGGTGTACAGCCCAAAAATAACAAAAAAATCAAGAAATTCCTTTAATAATATAGATGGTATAAAGAAAGGTTCTACTGTGGCCTAAAATTTATACTGTCTTTAATACTGTTAGTCTTTAAAATATTTCTTGGTTATTTATAAGTTATACGTAATATATTCATTCATTCATTCATTTGTTTTATTTAGTCTACTAAATAAATTATTTATTTAGTCTCCAATCAATATGAAATTTGACAAAATTAGATTGAATTTAATCATGCTAATTTCAAAAATATTAATTAAAAAGTAAAAAACCTTATGCAACTAGATTGTTGGAAACAGTAGAACTGGTCATCATTTAGTCTGTTATCAAGTGGTATATTCATTGTTTACAACCGGTATTACCACTAAATCTTCATTTACGGCCTATATAAAGAGAACCGATTATAGATTACTATCAATATTTCGCTGTTCGATCACCATTTACTATGTACTATGTACTATGTGAATTATTATGTAATTCTATCAATAATTTCCTGCCAATTTTATGAGGTTTGATCGTCATTTACAGCCTCTATTACACAGTTAAGAGTCCAGATCATCGATAACACAGTTTTTTATTCTTAGCGATTTGCCACAATTGGCAGGAATAACTAGCTCAACTTTCTTTAGTGTTTCTTAAACTTTCAGTCTAAAAGAATAAAATTTGATGATATAAGATCACGTCTACAAACAAACACTTCCTGCATCCGGACTTTTGACTAGTTGTTTGCCATTGCAAACATCAATAACTTCATAGTATGATTCCAATTAATAAGGAGTTAATATTTTTCTTGCTGATTTTGTTTTTCTTTACACCCAATGAACAACAACAACAACAATGTAACTTAACAAACAACTTTAAGTAAGTAGGTTAGAGATTCACTATAGATGACGTGTGGTAAGTTTATGAATAACTGGTGGAAGTTAAACTGATAAAAGTCGGTCTTGGGGATCGATAATCATTACTTTAGCAATCCTCTGCTATTGATAGCTGAATGGACCTTGTCAAATTTCTTCAGTAAAACTGAATACTGTATATAACTAATACACGCATAACAGCTACCATATGTTGAAAAATGATTGCCTGGGTATTGCGGAAAGTGAGAGCTAATGAACTGTTATCCTTAGCCACAAAGTAGAAGTTGTGAGCTTTTTTCTGAGAAGTTGCATTATTACTTGTTTGCACAGGTACAAGCTATGATGCACCTGGAGCAGTCAACTAGACTACGGAGATATCTCTCAAATTTTTTCCGAGGCTTTGCAATCTTCATGATTCCTGTTGCAGCTACTGTGCCTTCGGTAAGAAATTAAAATCTCTTAATATTGATCATATTTACATTTTTCAAATCAATAATTTTGATGTTTCTTCCAATTTAGCAAATATCTCCTTTAAGGAAGAAGCTATTACCATCGGTAGGACCGTAAGACCTTAGCCCAAGACTGTGATAACTTTTTGTTTTGAGGTCCCCGGGTGGCTATTAAAACACTATATTTGTTAAAATTAATACAGACGACCCCTCATTAGCCATTCTGGATTTCAGTGAAAGAGGTTAAGAAATAACAGGCTGCCCAAATTACTTTAGAAATGTGGTTGTTAGACCATTGTGTAAGCAGTTTTTTTATGACACAAGTTTTATGAATTTTACCTCACTTCTGAGCAAGAGGGGGATGTTTTATAGCCAATGCTACTATATTAAATACTGTAATAACACTAATAGTGTTGATAGGCTAGGTCTAATTGTCGTAAATTACAGGTTTGTTAATGACTTATTAGCAGTTAACCTGTAATAAGCTTCTAAAACAATCAGTTGTCACCGGGTGCAGGCCCGCATGGAGTAAGAAGAAAATCTTAAACAAAATCATACGGCACATTGTAACTTGCATTTGTTTTAAGGTCTTTACACACCCTCCCCTCTACATTTTTTAAGGCATACAAGACTGTCTCCAGCAGACGACCTTCGATATCAGTGCTGTATGTTTTATTTTAAGGGAGGCATAGGTCATATATCATATGTAATTTCAAAGGTATTATATAGTATTAGCCAATGCCACAAACAAGACCTTGAATGCACCATTGTAAGGATATAATCACATTTTTAAATTTTTAAAATAGCATTGAAAGAAAAGTTTGACAGTCCAACATTTTTGTGTCTGTAATTTGTTTGAGATCAGGTTTGCAGCAATGTGGTATACTAGTAAAGTCATCTAAATTGATGTAAGTAATAGGGAAATTTGATTTAACCTATGTTTTTATTTAAGGCTCCGGTGTGTTTATAACATAATTATCATAGCCGTATACTGAAATTATGCGGACATCTGCGATGCTACTGCTTCTCATCTCAACAGTGCATTTATAAAATTAGTGACGCATAATTTTCATAAGACAGGATAGAACCTTAAGATTTTCTTATTTCTCCTTGCGGGCCATCAAAAAATCAAAAGAAAAATTGACAGCCTTTTTATACAATGCTTAATCAAGCTAGCATTTCAATCAGGTTAGTTTTTTTAACATTGAAAAATCAACACAGAATTACAGTTGGACTTACCCTACCTTGTAACTGTAAACAGATTATTCTTATTCTTCCATTTCTATAAATTACAGTGAAGGGCAAAGTAATGTGGTCGCTAACAACAGATGGTAGGAAAATTAAGATAAAAAATTAATTGTAGAAAATGAAGGAAATGCATATTAGTTGTTGCTAACCAGGCAAATGCCGGAATGGTTCCCAAGAGAGCTGTACCCCTTCAGGTTGAGTGGAAGATGTGTAAATCTATCTAAGTCATAACTCTGCCTAGTTAAATAAACAAGTCCCAACAATCGTGACTTTTTGCCATACAAGTAAAATGTCAGCCCAATAAAGTTAGTTATTTATTTAAAATTTCCACAATATCATTGTGAACTATATTGGACAAATGTACAAGTGCCACCAGTTTTAACAAAACATTAACAGTAATTTGTTTTGGTCCTTATCAGTATTGATGTTTTGGTATACTGCAGACATATTTCATGTCGTATAGCTAACATCCTAAAGTATTGCCTAGCTTGTTTTGTCTATTCCTTGCTATAATTTTGCCCTTAGTGATTGTAGTCGTGAAATATATTTCATCATTTCTATTGTCTAGGTAAACAAATCCAGAAACTATAACTAAGCATCAAACATGGGATTTAATTTTCATTCCCCTTTGTGCAGGCAGTGTCCCTGTATTGGCTGACGTCCAGTGTGTTCGGGCTGTGTCAGAATCTGTTGGTGGCATCCCCTCGTGTGCGGCGGCTCTGTAACTTTCCCCCCTCCGCCTCCTTCAACCCCCATCCCTACACCCATCTTGCCCAGAAAATCAAGAGTAAGTTCAGGAGTTAATTGGCCTCATAGTAAACATGTATATAACAGTATAAATTGTGTTCGGTGTTGGTTTCTTTCCTAATTTAAACAATTATTCTCAGCCTGACCCAAGGGTAAACTTATATTTTTTAAATAAGTTTATACAATTTTTATATTTTTCCCAAAGCGTGCAGTTGGTGATAGTGTGCCACAAGGACTTGGATTGTAGAAAAATTACAATTTTGTATCCAATGATAATAATGAGTCATGTTTGGAAATGTCTAACCCCTTCCCGCTGTGGGCCGTTTGTATCTATATAACTGACAACTATCTCATTTTCTTTATCAAATTGATTACTAAAAGTAACAATAACCAGAATCAGAATCAATCTATTTATTTTCACATAACATTTTCTTCAGTTCTAGCACAGCTAGAAAAAACAGGTGACATTGTCAAATATTTACTTACATACTATACAAAGTTACATATTTATTTCAACTCTTTGTCAATGAATAAACTTAATATATAGCAACAGACAAATATAGGCCTACCCAAGAAATAAAATAACTTATCAGATTGAACTAAAACTAAAAATTCATCAACTGAGTAGTATACCTTGGCCAATAAAAAATATTTTATTTTATTGCTAAATGTAGATATATCTGTTATTGACTTAAACTCAGTAGGCAATTTATTGAAAAGTTTCATTCCCCTATAATGAGGTGTTCTCTCAAAAAGATTAAGTCGAAGTCTGGGATACTGAAAATCACTTTTAAACCTGGTATCATAGTCATGGTGATGTTGATGTTTAATTAGGCATTTCATATTAGTTTTTACAAATATTAAAACTCGAAAAATATATAAACAAGGTAAAGTTAGTAATTTCAGGTTTTTGAAAAGAGATTAACAAGATGTACGTGGGGGCAAAAAATTCATTATTCTAAGATAATTTTTTTGAACTTTAATATAAAGCTTCTGATGTTATACCCCAAAACTCATCACCATACTGAATAACAGAAAAGAACAAAGCATAATAAACCATTATTTTAGTTTTGAAATTTACTACTTCACGAATTGCAAGCATTTGATAGATTGAGGTATTAAGTCTTTTGACAACAGAATTCATGTGCAATCTCCAGGTTCAATTTCTATCTATTTCGATCCCTAAAAATTTAGTATACTCAGTAAAAGATGTATTTTCTCCATTTAATGAAATATCGGGGTAACAATTATCTTTATTTTCAAGTGTAAAAAATTTTATTAAAATAGTTTTTGAACCATTTAGTCTCAGACCATTTGCCCTTAACCACTCGATAACTGAAAAAGGGATTTATTTAAAAGATGTTTTAATTCATCGCCGTGTTTTGCTTTGAGGATTGCAGTAGTGTCGTCTGCATTTAATATAACATCTGTAGAAATATTGCTAGGAAAATCATTTGTATAGATTAAAAGTAAAAGAGGCCCTAAAATGGATCCCTGAGGAACTCCACATTTAATTCTTTCCCAGGTTGAAATGAATTTATGATTACTTTTTGTTATTACAGTTCAATAAAGTTATTACAGTTCAAACGGTTAGATAGGTGAGATTGCATCCATTTTAATGCAGAAAAATAAATATCTTCTAAAAAAAATCTAGATTACGTGCAGGCCAGGCGGCTGCACGTCACTCTGATTTATCGGTAAAAGAGTGTATCTTAAAGCTTTTAAAACATAACAATTATCAACTGATATAAGGTACCATGCAAGTACTTAAAAAAGCTAAGATTCAAGAAGATATCATCACAGAATTTATCTGTTCTCAAAAATATACTTATACTGTGTAAATATACTTTATATTGTTTTACTTTTCCCATTGCATCCCGGTGCACTCAAAATTAAAAGTAAAGTTATAAAAGTCCTATTTCTATTTAAACACATATAACCACTATGACATTTACTTTTTCTCTAAATATCCGCCTATCAATGAATAAAAGGAGGACAAAGGGTTATTTAGATCCGGCACTTGGTTTCCAAGAAATCTGCCGATCGTCATAGAAAAAAGTAGGTCAACATTTCACGTTTTGAACATCGGTTTTAATTGAATTTGCATTTGCAAATACTACTTGGCCTATCTGTGTTACCATTCTCCCAGTATTACTATCAAATAAAAAACGAACATATTATTTTGTACTTTTTACATTATACCTAATTTTTGTAACATACTACCAACATCTAAACATTTATTTACATCTATTTTGGCGCTCCCCTCAAGCACTCTGTGCCCCACGGCACCCACAGCACCCACTGTGCCCATGCCTTCTTACCTTCCCTCAATAGACCTTATTTTCTTTGTAGGAAAATCTTTCAGTATCGTTAAGTGATGACGCTTCACACACAACCACATGTGCTGAATACACCTTTATTTTTTTAGTGTTGTTAGGTTTTTAATATTGAGGAACAAACCTCTTAGTTTGGAGCAGACAGTAAATGTTTTTACTTCATGTTTGGGAATTATCTTAGCATAATCTACCTGCCAGTTGATTAAACTTCATTTTTGAGCCAGATCGTGTTATTTTCCATTTAGATGTTTTTGTTATGCTTTTATTTGGTACTACAGTAGAACCCCGTCAATCCGCCACCGAGGCCGAGAGCATGATTGGAACACAAAAAAGGTCGGATTATAAGAGGAACATATTAATTACATGAAAACACGATAAAACTGTAGCTTAAACTGAAAATCTGGAGCTTTAAAGATCTAACTTTACTGTAAATTATAAATAAAGTGGTCTATACTGTTATAAAAACTTCACCGATCTACTGATTTACATCGTCAATGATGAGTCACCGACAGGAGAAAACCTGAATGGAGTGAGGCACCGAATTCGTAAACAATAACAGACACTGATGTCAGCATGGTCGGACCATCCGAGGTCGGATTAGGGGGGTTCTTTGTCTTTGTCTTCTTTAATAATTATCAGTACATCTAAAAATGGAATGATTCCCTCGTTTTCCTTTTCCACTGTAATTTAATTTGACTATGAACTAAATTAGTTTATTTGTTCTAGAAATTCATCAATCGCAAAATTAAAGTCCCAACACCAGTGCTTGAAAACAATGGTGTGTTCAAAATACTGTGCTGTTGCAAGAAGGTATTGATTGGATAGGCAGGTAATAAATCTTAGAGGTCTTGAACTTATCAGAGATGAGAAACAGGACAGAAAATAACTAAAAGCCAGTAGGATGGGGCACCAAAAGATTTTCAGTACGGGTCTATGTTAGATTCTCATATACCAAATTCCTAGCTTCCTACCGAATTTCAGCTCCAACATTCCAGTCCATTGTCTTCCTCTTCCTACCGTTGAAGATGTTTAAAGTGACCTAGAAAGGTATCGGAAAAAAATATTTTACATAAGCATTATATTACCAAACAATTTCTTATTATTATTATTACCTTTATTGTTCGCTAAAAACTCTATGCTTCCTTAGGCTGATGCTTTTCCCCTTAAAACTTGGTTAGTCCGGCATCTGTTGATTTTCTGGACAAGATAATTTTGATAATGTCAATTTTGTTTGTATTCAAGAAAAATCCTGGGTGAATGTTACATCTGAGCCGAGTGCCAACATAGTATACAAACATTTTGCGACTACAGTGTGACGACTATTTTATGGCACATGCCCCAAAAACCTCTGGGAAAAAATAGAGGTTGGCTAACCAAAAGATTATTATTTCATGTAAGAGAAAATCAGAGTTATATGAACTCACAAAATTATCAAATGCATTTAAATACCCCTACAAATTCTACAGATATGTTTTTAAAAAACGTCATAAATCTATCAAAAAGAAAGATTAATCACAAATATATTGCTAACAGCAGAAACATTATCAAGGCCTCTTGGAACATAGCAAAAAATTAAACTGGTATTGGAAGTAAGTTCTCAGGTATTAAAGATAGTATTGACGCTAATGGAAAAGAAATTCAAAATCCCATACAAATTGCTGAATGCTTTAACTGCCATTTCCTATCTATACTACTCGATATCCAAATGAATCATTGGCAGTTGAAAAGGTGGCTGTTTTGAGGGAAGGTACACCTTTGCCATCAGGTTTAGTTCCATCAATTCCTGAAGAAGTGAGATATATCACCTTGATTCTTTGCCAAATTCGAGCTCTTCAGGGTAGGATGAGCTCCCTATAAGAATGGTGAAGGCATGTCGGTATTCGTTGTCAAGGGTGCTCTCCCACTTGATAAATAAATCTTTTGTTGATGGGCAGTTTCCAGACACACTAAATATGCCACCGTCTTACTAGTGTAAAAGAAACGCTAAAAAACCCTTGTGTCCAATCAATCAATCAATCAATCAATCAATCATAAATCTTTATTTGTCTTTGTACATATAATACAATAAATGGCGTCATACTTATATTTAACATATACATAGGACCAGGGCCCACCAACCCCAAAGCAAGCACATGCTGCTCCCAATACGATTTAAATCTAATTTTTATTATAAAACTCCTGAAAAGAATATAAATGTTTGTTTATTATGAAGGATTTTAATTTGGATTTAAATTTATTTAAATTGTGTTCTAATCTTAGTTCATCTGGGAGTGCTTTAAAAAATTTGTTCCCCATGTAGGTAGTTTTTTTGTGTAGAATTCTAATCTATGTTTATCAAGATTTTTTTCCATTTTTCTTCTTGTGTCGTACTGATGTGATGTAATTTTGATTTGTAATTTCGTATTCGTTTTAAAATATAATATACATTCAAAAATATACTGACCATATACTGTTAAGATTTCAAGATTCTTAAAGTATTCTTTGGCAGATTTGTCGCGTTTTAGATTACAAATAGATCTTATGGCCTTTTTTTGCAGTTTTAATATTTTATCAAGATTTAATTTTGTTGTTGCTCCATACAAACAAATACCATATGATATATGTGAGTGTATGAGGGCAAAATAGATTTTTTTTAGGATATTAATATCACACAAACAGGCCATACGTGTAAGTGCATATAAACCGGAGCTAATTTTATTAACTATATGTTCAATATGATGATCCCAGCAAAAGTTTTCATCAATATTCAACCCTAAGAATTTTGTCTTGTTAACTTGTTCAATGATTTTTTCTTCAATAATTATATTTGGGGCTATTTTTCTCCGGTTTTGCTTTGTTGAGAATACCATAAAGTTTGTCTTTTCAGAATTCAACAATAGACCATTTGTGTCTAAGAACTGTTTGACATTGGACAATTCCAAGAAACTTAAGAGTTCAATATTATCCTGGTTTACTGCTGAGATTTTTAAGTTTGCATCATCAGCATATAGGCATAGATTATTTTGCGTGACATTTTGAAGAGACTTTGAAAAACCGGTTAGGTAGCACAGAAACAGCAGCGGACCCAGAATAGATCCCTGTGAAACACCACAAGAGACCAAACACAGGTCCGACGCTGCACCTGCGACCCTATTCTGATGAAAAGTATTTATTTCAACATATTGATAGCGCTCCGATAGATATGACTCAAACCATTTGTACAAAATTCCTTTGACTCCAAAACCTGCTAATTTTTGTAATAGCAGGTCATGGTCTACACTTTCAAAAGCTTTTGTTAAATCCATAAAAATACCAATGACTTCTTCACCGTTATCTATTGATTCTATTATTGATTCAATAAAATTTACTGCTGCACTTAGTACTGATCTCCCTGGACGAAAACCATGCTGGGTATCATCAAGAATGTTATTTTTTTCCAAGAAGTCAGACAACCTTTTGTACATGATTTTTTCATAAATTTTTGAGAATGATGGCAAGATTGATATTGGTCGATAATTAGACATATCCTTTTCGCATCCCTTTTTATGCACAGGTATGACTTTAGACAGTTTCAGTTTTTTTGGAAATATACCAGATACTAGGGAAGAATTCACCAGATGAACTAGGATTTTACATAAATGAACATTTGCCCCCTTTATGATAGATACAGGAATTTCATCAAAACTATATGAATGCTTATTCTTTAGAGAATCTATAATTTTACTAATTTCTTTTTCATTTGTTGGTTCACAGTGTAACAATTTAGTATGAGGAGAAGTGCAGTTTGTGGTATTATTTTCTGGAACATCATACATCATATTAACATTTCCTTTCAATTGTTTGATTCCATTAACGAAGTAATCGTTAAATAATTTACTAATAGCTAGCGGATTAGTCACAATTTTATCATTTATAAGTAGTTTTATATTTCTTTTATCTTTAGGTAAGATTCCAACTTCATCATTTACAATTTTCCAAGTAGTCTTTATGACATTTTCAGAATTTAAAATTTTGTTATTATAAAATTCACTTTTTGATTGTCTCAATCAATTTTTATACTGCCTATTTTTTTCTTTTAAATATTTTTTTAACTCAGTATCTCCCTTTTCCCTAGCTTTTTTTCCCACAGACCTGTCAGCGTGCTTCCTTCTCTCTCCAAGATTTATTGCATTTTTGACAGGTTGGTTAAGCACTTTGAGGAAAACCATCCGCTGGATGACAGCCAGTTTGAATTCAGAGTGGGAGGGTCAACGGCCTCAGCGATACATCAGATGGTTGATGCTGTTGTACGTGCTTTAGATGGGTCACAAAAGATTGTAGGGGTGTTTTGCGATCTGTCACGGCAGCGTCAACCATAATATTTTGGTAGGAAAGTTGAAGCGTTACAGGGTTGTTGGAGGGGCACTCTGCCTTTTAGAATCATGTTTGAGAGGGCAGCATCAGGCAGTGACCCTTAAAAGTCAAAGGGGGTTATATAAGCTCTTGGAACCCCATCCTGTGTGGGGTGTCACAAGGTTCTATTTTAGGCCGTATCCTTTTCATGGTTTATGTTAACGACCTCGTGGCGAACAAAACTATTAGCAATCTAAGACTTTTTGCAGATGACACAGTGGTATTAACCATGGCCCCAAGGGCTAACCAGCTCAAACAGGACTTAAAGAGTTTACTGGACAACCACTTCATACTGGTTTAGAACTAATGGGCTCCTCCTTGGGAAAATACGCACTGCAGTTTTAGACTGACAAAATATCCAATTCGTCCGGCCCAGAGGAGTCCCACCATCATTCTAACTCCAATATATATCTCAGTTTAATAATTGACAAACATTTAAAATGGGTATATCTCGTAAACAAATTATGTTCAAAGTTGAAGTCAGTCTGTTTTATCTTGAGGCGGCTATCACCAGTCACTGATTGTGATACATGCCTGATGGTGTACTATGGTTTGTTAAGCTGTGGTGTAATTTTATGGGGAAACGCTTCTGATTCCCTAAGGGTTTTCAAAATTCTGAAAAAAATTATTAGGATTCTGGCAGGCATTATAAATCGTGGTCACTGGAAGAGTTTGTTTATAACCCTGAAGGTTTTAACACTGCCATCACTTTATGTACACAAGGTCCTCATATTCTGGGAAAATAATCTGCACTTGTTTGAAAATTACTAAAACAGACGCACATCCAACACTCATCACAGAGAGGACCTCCCGTGCACCGGCTGTCATTGTTGAAGCACGGGCCGCATTACACAGCGCTCCGCCTTTACAACGCCATGCCACATCTCAAGGATTCACCTACCACCGACGCACATCCAACACTCATCACAGAGAGGACCTCCCGTGCACCGGCTGTCATTGTTGAAGCACGGGCCGCATTACACAGCGCTCCGCCTTTACAACGCTATGCCACATCTCAAGGATTCACCTACCACCGACGCACATCCAACACTCATCACAGAGAGGACCTCCCGTGCACCGGCTGTCATTGTTGAAGCACGGGCCGCATTACACAGCGCTCCGCCTTTACAACGCCATGCCACATCTCAAGGATTCACCTACCACCGACGCACATCCAACACTCATCACAGAGAGGACCTCCCGTGCACCGGCTGTCATTGTTGAAGCACGGGCCGCATTACACAGCGCTCCGCCTTTACAACGCCATGCCACATCTCAAGGATTCACCTACCACCGACGCACATCCAACACTCATCACAGAGAGGACCTCCCGTGCACCGGCTGTCATTGTTGAAGCACGGGCCGCATTACACAGCGCTCCGCCTTTACAACGCCATGCCACATCTCAAGGATTCACCTACCACCGACGCACATCCAACACTCATCACAGAGAGGACCTCCCGTGCACCGGCTGTCATTGTTGAAGCACGGGCCGCATTACACAGCGCTCCGCCTTTACAACGCCATGCCACATCTCAAGGATTCACCTACCACCGACGCACATCCAACACTCATCACAGAGAGGACCTCCCGTGCACCGGCTGTCATTGTTGAAGCACGGGCCGCATTACACAGCGCTCCGCCTTTACAACGCCATGCCACATCTCAAGGATTCACCTACCACCGACGCTTTTTTAAAAATGGGGTCAAGCAATACCTCTTGGAGGGTGCTTTTTATAAAGTGGGGGATTTTTTACGGGGCAAGTGAACAAATGCATTTTGTTTTAATAATTTTGTAAGTAAACAAATTGTATTTTTTAATTTTGTTTGTTTTATTAAATTATTAACTATCTTGCTATTTTCACCTAAATTGCTTAAATATCTAGGCCCACTTAAACATTTTGGTATAATAAAGCTTTCCCCGACATATCTAGTTTCTTTTTATCAAAGGTTTTACAAGGTCCTGACTAATTATAAATGATTTTTCTTTAAATACTGTTTGACAGGTTTGGGACTAGTAGTCTTATAATATTATGCTATCTGATTTGGCTAAAGATCTTAATTTTGATCGGTTTTGCTTGTATTTCATGTATAAAATATATAGAGTTACGTAAATTACCAAGTCCCTTAACGTAAATATATAAATTATTGGATATTAGGCTTTTAAAACAAGGGAAGTGTAGATATTAAATTTTACATTCCAAGTAGGCTAGGTTTTGAAATACTTGTTTTTCATATAATTAGTCACGGTTTTAGCCTATTATAACTTCTCTTGGGGGTAGGCCTAGGTTTGGTACGTTTACAGCCTATATATCTGCAATATAATATATGATTTTTACTTTCTCCCTCTATACATAGTATATGGAGAAAGTATTGTTTTCGTCAAAATTTTCGAATTTGAGTTGTTAGTGGAAATATTCGTTTTGGTGCTCCCTGAACCCAAAAAAGTGGTTTTTACGTGATGTCTGTCTGTGTGTGTGTGTGTGTGTGTGTGTGTGTGTGTGTGTGTGTGTGTGTGTGTGTGTGTGTGTGTGTGTGTGTGTGTGTGTGTGTGTGTGTCCGTGTGTGTGTCCGTGTGTGTCCGTGTGTGTGTCCGTGTGTGTGTGTGTGTGTGTGTGTGTGTGTGTGTGTGTGCGTGCGTGCGTGCGTGCGTGCGGGCGGGCGGGCGGGCGGGCGGGCGGGCGGGCGGGCGTGTGGATGTGTACAGAGCTAGAGCCCTAACCAATGGGCCGATTTTTATGAAATTTGGGATGTAGGTACTAATCCACGATATCTCCAGGCGTTTTTTTCATTTTTTTGAATTTTTTATTTTTAAGGGTAATTATCCCCCAAAAACCGCCAAAAAACATGAAAAATCAAAATTTATCAAAAACGGCTCTAACGATTTTGATTAAACTTTAGTCGTTTGTAGAACTTTAGTTTTCCAACAAAATGACATTACCCGCATTACTGTAAAAATTCGGGTTCAAAAATTACAGGACTTAAAACATGAAAAATTCAGTTTTTTGGATTTTTCATTAAAAGACATGAATATAACAAAAATTACTATTCACTATTAAAAAGAGCTACAAAAACTAAATAATTTAGTATTTTGAATTACTATTCTACGATTGCTGGTTTTGGAGAAAATTGAAATTTTCATTTTGTGGTAAACGCAGTACGTTGTCCAATGTTATTCTTATGGGGAATACAAAAATTACTATTTATCTCTTATTTACTGATAAATTTCATCCAAACTTGATATGCTTGTCAATTTAGCATTGACCAACAGAGGAAATTAAAAATATGTTGCCCCTTAGTAACCCTGGGGGGGGAATAGGGGTCATTTCCCCTCTTAAAACCACGAGTGTAGCAATGGATTCTGTAGTGCCTCCAAAGCAGGGATTTGGGTGGATGCTTTTTAAAACAATTTGTTTACAAGATTTTCTGTACATCCGACCGTGCTTTGTATTCTATATTTAGTAAATAAAAAGTAATTTATTCGTTAAAGTTTGGCTAAAAGGGAGAAAGTATGTGTCAGTTTCCTGATACCGTTTATTATCTTGAGCCATAATTTTTAAGCCTGTCCCCTAGCCCCTTTAAATAGTCATCGAAGTATAACAAATTTTAACATTTTTTAATATTATTAAAACTTTAAACATATTTGAATTTATATATTTTTATCGCCCACCACATGTTACATGTCCCTATCTGCAGAGGTAAGTAATGAGCTTTATTGCAGTCCAGGGAGGTAATGACCCATGGCGTTACGATTACACTCCTGGTAGAGCTCACAACACATGTTCCAGTAGCATCAGCTCTGTTGCGTTTACAACAATCAAATTTTTCACAACATACTCTGTACAATTTTAGCATCAGCTTTTTTCCCACTTTTGTTTGTTCATAATTAAACTAAATTACTATATTTTTATATTTACGTTGTCCATATAGGGGAGGGGTCGGGGAGAGGCAATAAAATAGTGACATGTACTAAATTGAACTGAACTACGACAGAAAAGGCAGAACAGCGTTCATGCGCAGGGTAAGGGTGTGATGACTAATAATATCACGTGGACACAGTGGATGCGCGGTCAAACTACCGTTGCCATAGTAACGTCACGCACGCACCACTCTGCCTCTGCCTGCACCTCGCCGCCCCACTCACTCGAGCTCCCGCTATTGTATCTGGGATCTGATTGATACATTGACACTCACAACAAAATGCACGCTACACAATGTTAATCTTGACGTTTGCCGGCTCCCACACCCAAGTAGCGTTAACGTGATGGTGGTTTATTCGTGGGTAAAAAAGGAGGCAGGATAAGGGCAGTTGCGTCGTCGCGTCAGTGCAGCCAACTGTCAGGCGTCATCAGAACGAAATTATAACTCCCACTAGCTGTTTATGCTTGATTCCACAACTTTAGTATGCATACAGACTGTTTAGAAAAATAACCTATAGTAGGCAATGTATAAATTGGATTGACGATAAAGAATTAATCACAACACATTTAACCAGATGCAAATTAAATAAATAACTGCACTTTTTTATACAGTATATTACAAACATTTCTGAGCTTGAGGGGGGAGCGATTGCCCCCCTCGCCCCCCCCCCCCCCCGGATATACATACTACAAGTGTATAGTCAATGGGAGAGCCATAACACCTTTGGATGTTTAATGCACTGTTTTATTTGAATTGATGAATGTTAGTTAAGTAGGTGTAACGTTTGTACTGTATATTAACTTGAGTATATTATTGGCTATACTTAAAAGAACTAAACAACATTCAAATTTGTAAAGAAAATTATTTTTTTATTTAGCGAGTGTTAAGTTACGTCAATAAAGTGAAATTAGTTACTTAATTGTATATTTTGT
The DNA here is from genome assembly GCA_963675035.1 of Allygus modestus. NCBI lineage: Eukaryota > Metazoa > Arthropoda > Insecta > Hemiptera > Cicadellidae > Allygus > Allygus modestus. The sequence goes on from OY776111.1 coordinate 103,028,688, forward strand.
GAATTTATTACAGTCCGCAGTATGTTTTAGAAATAATATGCCGAATGTTTTATTACGGAATCAAACAAATATAACAGTTTTGTGTATAATACGAGTATATATATATATCTACTTATATGTATGTTTGTAATGTATATGTATATTAGAGTAGCCTCATTTTCGAATCTGCCATCTTAGAGATCTTAAGATGGCCCTGTTTGACTGCGGTATAGAACCCAAAATAAAGGTTGGTCTCTACGACTTAAAATGTGTTCACAGTTCTGTGAATACCTCACAGGGATATTCAACAGCTGGCAGTGGTAGAACACAAATTGCTGTTAATAATAAAACACACAAAAGTATATATAATACAATAAATTTCAAAAATATTAAAAGGCAAGAACAAAGTTTTCAGTGTTGAAAAAAGGGAAGAAGAAGGAAAACATTAACAGGTCAGAGAGAGAAAATGACAGACAAATGATAGAGGGTTTGTCTCTCACATTGCTGGTTTAAATGACAAGTAACTGGGGGGGCTGAGCTTTGCTCGGGGAAGGCCAGCCAGTTTGTTTAGATGACTGGAAGTAATATTTCACCACTTCCCCCAACTTATTATCATAATTGTATAGCTTATTTTCCTCTTTTCTACATTCTTAAGGTCACTCCAGTTGTTATTTATAACTCAATGATCCTTTGATATTTTACCACCCTATATATTTAACTTCACTCAAATCTTTTACCTTTGCTCTTAGGAAACCACATGTTAATAATCATAAACAACATGAGTATTACTTTGACAGTTCATTGACTGATTATAAACAGCTGTTACGATTCTTTTGCTTTGATTTTAAACTCCATAAGCCAAATGTTATTTTTTTTAACTTTTCATTTTAGTTTTTTTACATTATTTGATTTTTCCTGGGGATAAGACCTGTCTAGAACTTATTTTTATTCCAGAAATTAGTTATTTCCAACATTTTAAGGAAATCTTTAGTGCCGCTCTTGAGATCAGTGTCGCAAGCAAGCATGGACACACGCAAACCTTACTCATATTAGCGTATAGGACAAGACTATGTCAAATACTATGTCTTACAAACAACAAAATCTTAATAAATAATTCTGTAACCAAATTTTTAAGTCAAAAGTTTGGGAGTTTGGTAAATCGCAGGATGATGGGAGACCCCTACGCAAAAATGATTATAGAGTATTATTGAATTAACCAAAAATAGTATTATAAAATATCATTTGCATTATTATTGAGTACTAATAATATTCAATATGTAAATTTGACAGTGATACTGGGGATTTTTATTGGAAGTATCATTAGAAGTATTATTAAAACTGTATAATACTAAATAATACAATAATTTAAATTTTAATAATAATACTTAATGATACAAAATATAAAATCCATAATAATGAAGTATATTTTTTATTTTTTAATGGTTATTTTAAGAATGCTTAATTCTATTTTAGTCAAATTCGGTATACAAATTCTTTACTTTGATTTTAAGGTTAAGTTTGTTAACTGGCCTACCCACTTACACCCTTTCTGTATGGTGGCCCTTTGAAATCCGTAAAAAAATGCAACTCCTTTACCATAGGTCCGATTCAAAATCTGATTAAATCATTGGATTCCTCACAAAATTTTGCTTGAGAATAGATTTTGAACCACCCTTATGCAACCCTCCGTCGCAACACAATTAATTATACAAATTAGCCCTTTAATATGAATTTTAATGCGTTTTTTTCGGTTGCATCTCAAGTATCAGGAGACTGTAGATTATTAGGTGTTTTACTGTGTTTATTTCCTGCGCAGTGCCGTGCCGTCAGTGCGTTGCCTCCTTAGATGACAATACTTATGAAATTGTAGTACTTTGCTTTCTTGTTGACTTCTAAGTATCAGGAATGCCTACACTTTAAGGCGCTAATCTAAGTTTATAAAATGTATTTTACCTAACATTTCTGAGTATAGTTCTGAGCTTTTACTAATATTGTTATGTTAATGTGCCTATGTGTTTTTTTATAAATCAAAAGCTCTTGCTAATTTGTTTTTTTTTATTAATAACCACCTTCCGAGTTTCGATCTATGGTAACATTAAGGTCCCATATATTTAAAATGTAGCTATATCATTTAGGAATTCAGCTGATTAAAACGCCAAATGTTCAAATTATATAACAGTTCTCCTACGAAATCCCCATGTAGAGAATGGATCGGGTAGTACACAATACTAGCGTTTGATCTATCATCATGTATTTTGAGATTTAGAATAAATTATTTGTTTACACAGCTGTTAATTTAATTTATTTTAAGACAGAATTTGAAATTGCTACCTTCTTATGCTGTTGTGACCATCTCCTCGACAGCGCAAAATTATTTAGTTTAATTGCTGTAGTAAAATTTGTATAAAACAACTACACAATGTTTATTTGTATAATATCACGCTATAAAGGTATTATTAAATTATTTTGTTAATGGTATGTTTATTAATTCTTTACTACATAATTTGCCAATAAATATTGGTATATTCTTGATAATGTTTGTCTTCCCTAAAAGGTTTATGGGTCTTTTGGCAGTGTGAACAATAAACCTGCTTAGTAAAATTCAGAATGTCGTAGCAGTATATAACATGATGCTATGAAAATTGAAATAATGTTGAATTAATTAACATTTGTAATCAATTTTAAATGGCAAAATATTTCTTGTAGAATAAGATTTAAAAATTAAATCTTCTTTTGTCCTCTTACGTGAAGTATGAGCGTACACCTAGTAGGGTATAATTATAATGATAATATAATTAAGATAATTAATATAAAAATAATTATAACTAAACAATAACAATAATAACAATACTTTATTGAAATAACAACTACAAATGTTGTGTATCAATGTTGAAAAAAATATAAATTTAGAAATATTTTAAACTACATAGTTATACTAATACAATTAATAAATAAATAATATAAATATTTGAAAAAAAAGAACAAGAATATAGTCTGAGAAGTATCAGAGCCTTTTATAATGCCTTTTGAATATTAATTTAAATCAGGTTATATATATTATTAATTATTTCATAATAAAGAATGGTTCATGTATTCAGAAACATGATAAAATGTGTTTGTATTAAAAATTGTTTCAGTTCTTTTTTAAATTTATTTGAGTTGTTTTCAAATGTTATACATTTAGGCAATTTATTTAAAAAGGTCATACCTGCTTGTGATGGAAGATTGGAAAAAATATTTAGTCGATGTTGTTGTGGCCGTGAGAGATTAGAATTTCTAGTATCATAATTGTGAATATCCTTTCCTAAAATTTGTTCACATTTAAATTTGGAATATAATATTGTTTGAAATATATAAAGACATGGCAAGGTTAAAAATTCAAAATCCCTAAAAGTAGTTTTGCAAGTCTCTCTGAATGTTAAATTGCCAATTATTCGTATAGACTTTTTTTGAAGGATGAAAAGTCTTTTAAATTCCTTTTCGTTGCAGCCACCCTAAAGAGTAATACCGTACAACAAATATGGATATATTAAACCACTCGCTTTGCTCGCTGGGGGCTCCAGCGATGTGGGGAGCTTCGCCCCCAGGTCGCTGTTTGGCCACAGTTTAATGTAAATTGTTCCAAATTCTATTTAAGACCTAAATTCTACAACTATTCCAAGGCTTTGATTATTTTTAAGGGATTAACCTATAAAAACTGGTCACATGCCTGTTGCTGAATACTAATTGGCATGGAGACGTAGAATGTTGAATGTTAAGCCTCCATGTATTACCTAAGTGCTTGAAAAAAATTAATACTGTTAACTGATGTATAATGTAGCCTTTATAAGGTAATAATTTTACTGATGTAAAAATAGTAGGCGTCTTTTGACCTTATAAGGAATATGACCACCGATAACTACCTGAAATGCTATGACTTAGGGTAAATACAAGCCTTCTGCAGCAAATATGACATGATTTGTAAGGGATTTTACCCTCGACACAGCCAACATAAAAAATATACCTGAAAAACACGATAAAATCTATAAAAGCTCAAAGACTTTGATTTCTTCTGGGTGTTTAAGATATTTAATCTAATCGAGTGAGTGTTGCTTGGTACTAATTGTAATTTAGGAATACTGTGTGATAAATATTAGGCCTATAAGTTCTATATTAGAGCGACAAAGTATTAAAAACCACGAACAAATCTTGGGGAAAAGTTCAAATTTTAAAAATCTAGCGCTACCTAAAGGTGCAGGGGGTGAGATACGGCAAAATGTCATAGGACTAAAGTTGTAGTTTGTCTAAAATCCGTAGCACATGGTGGTTTTCCGATAGGACAATCCGTTCGGCCGCTAGAGCTCAAATAACAAATACCCCCGTCGCAGCAAACCTGCGTACTCAGAGAATTTCAAATGCATAATATATGTCTTAATACCACATAAAGCCACATACCAAATTTCATACAAATATATTAAAATATAAGCGATTTTAATTATTCTCTATAAGAATAACACTGGTAATGAGTACGTAGGTTTGCTGAAACAAGGAACACAAACGATTGGTTATCATGCAAATATAAATAGAATTTAACAAGGCGAAGTCATATACCAAGTTTCATCAATATTCAATCATGAATAAGCGCTATATAACATTTTAGTTATTCTCCATAAGAATATCATGGGGGCTGAGTAAGCAGGTTTGCTGCAACAAGGAACCAAAAAAATGGGTTTTTATGCAATTATCAATATAACTTAACCAAGTGAAGCTACATACCAAGTTTTATTAATTTATGTTCATAGGGAGTCATTACATTTTACTTATTCTCCATAAGAATAACATGGGGGCTGAGTACGCAGGTTTGCTGCTACGGGAATAATCAACAAAATATCAATTTTTTTTGCAAATATCAATATACCAGAACTATGTGAAGCCACATACCAAGTTTCATCAACATACATTCATAAATAATCGAGATATCAAATTTTATTTATTCTCCATAAGGATAACATTGGACAACGTACTGTATTTAGCACTTTGAATATCTCTGCAACGGTTGGGCGTAGAATCACAATTTAAACACCAAAATGATTTTTTGTTGAACTGAACAGATTGGTAAAAGCAAATGTGAAGTTTACATTAAAATAAACTGAGGAAAAGCAAAAAACCTTTTTCCCATAAGATTAACATGGGAGATTTTATGAGTAGGTTTTTTGGATTTTCTCCGCAACCACTTAACCTAGGTTAATAATTCAAAATACCATATTATTTGTTTTTTTAAGCTCTATAACATGGTCATCACCAAAATTAAGTTTTTAAAAATTTTTAGGGTGAAAAATGCAAAAAACTGATTTTTTGAAAATTTAAAACCCCCATAAACCCCCCTTCTCATGGTCCGATTTTTCTGGTTTTTGAACTTAAAGTCATGAATGTCATTTTACACATTTGAGGCAAATTTATTTGAAATCGGACGTTTTTTACTTAAGTTATCGCATTCACGGACACACACTTTGGCATTCTACAGTCTTCACCTCTGACAAACAATATCTTTAAATGTCCACCTAGAGTTGTCTTTAAAAGACCGCCTACTCTTAAAGATATAATTTCTAAACCAAAACTTTCCATGACAGAGCAAACAAGTGGAAAAGTCGCCGGATCGCATCCCTGCAAGAAACCCCGATGTCTTGTATGCAAACAAATTGAAGAATCGTCAACCTTTAGTAGCAGCTCAACATCAAAAATATACAAAATACCAGGCAATTTATCCTGTGACTCAAAAAATATTGTATACCAAATAAAATGTAAGAAATGCCCTAAAGATTATATTGGCTCGACAACAAACACACTAAGAGTAAGGATGACGGGTCACCGGTTTGCATACAAGCATCAGGATGAGACCAAACCCCTAGTGACACACGGAAAGAAACACGGTGACAGTTTCGAAAATACATATCAAGTCAAGCCAATTAGACAAATCACGAAAAAGTTCAGTGTGTCGTCACTTAGAAGTCTCGAACAGGCATGCCAACTAGTGACCGAATCAAAGTGCCCAAAAGGCCTAAACATTCGTTAAACATAAAAAAGAAGTCACACAAAGCTCTAATTGTTTAATATATATAGATGTACAAATTTACTGTTTTAAAAACATATGATTTCTGATAAGATTTACAACACATGATACTCAGTTAGTTGTTATCAAATATGTAGGTTATTTAATTTTGTATCAAGTTCTGAAGATGGTGTAAACCGAAATATAAACTGTTTTGTAGATAATTTTGGTTTTATGTGATTTTATATATATATATATATATATATATATATATAAAATCACATAAAACCAAAATTATCTACAAAACAGTTTATATTTCGGTTTACACCATCTTCAGAACTTGATACAAAATTAAATATATATATATATATATAGATGAAAAATAAGTAACATGAGTACCCTGGAGAAAACATTTTAATTAATTAACACTACATGTTTCGACTTATAAAAGCCATGATCACGTGCTGATTTGTTAAATACATAACCTTATTTTCATTATCATTCACAAAATGTAAATAAATAAAATTTGATAACAGACAGCTGATTGCGATCTCTACTGGTGTAAGTGTTATCTATTTGTCTTTATAATTTTGTTAAAAACTGGATTACTTGATTGTACCTGCATGGTGTTTAAAGTATTGTTACTGTCATTTTTATGGCTCTTATAAAATATATATGGAATATTCTTTAACATTTAATTTTTGGCCTTTTTTGATTATTTCTAGAATAGACATATTTTCATCACAGTTCTTATATTTATGATCTGTTTTTAGTATGTGGTCAGCGAAGGCAGATTTTTGCGAGGTTTTATTGTTTGACCTAACTGCTTGAATTTGTTCGTTGAACCTACGTTTAAAACTTCTTCCGGTTTGGCCTATATAATATTTTGGGCAATCGCTACATTTGATCTTATAGATACCGCATTTTTCAAATTTGTTTGTTTGATTTTTATTAGTATTTGAGAATTTATTTATTAAGTGAAACGAATTATTTCTGGTTCTCAATGCTAGCTTGTAATTTGTCTTTTCAAAAGTTTTCCGGATGGCTTTGTTTACAGTTGCGCTATAAGGTAGGCATAAATAATCATTTTTAGCTTTTCCAACTGGAATATTCTGTTTTTGTTTTTTTATTTGATTTTTTAACATCCTGTCAATTAAATTGGTTTTGTACCCGTTCAATTTGGCTATTGTTTTTATTGCTTCCTTTTCTTCGTCATAATCTTTTTCATTCATAGGTATTTTAATCATCCTGTTAATGAGTGTATGAAAAGTTGCCATCTTGTGCTGCCATGGGTGGTTTGAATTTGCTGGAATTATTAGGTTTGTTTGGATAGGTTTCCTGAAGATCTTAAAAACATGTTTGTTATTCTCTTTTCTGATTGTTACATCTAGAAAGTTGATTTCTGAATTTTTAACCTCCATTGTGAATTTTATAGATTTGGAAATAGTATTCAAGTAGTTCAGTAGTTCATCAGGATTATTTTCATCGTTATTGAATAAGCAAATTATATCGTCCACGTACCTATGCCAGTATACAATTTTATTTTTGAGTGGGTTTGAGTTATTCATTATTTTAGTTGACTCCAAATGTTGCATATACAAGTTAGCTAATATGCTTGACAAGGGTGAGCCCATGGCTAATCCTTCTTTCTGTTTAAAAAATTGTGATTCGTATTCAAAATAGTTTTGTTCTACTGCTACTTTAGTAAGTGATATAATATCCTTAATATCTGTTTGAGATAAATTTACATTAGTTGATAAGTTTTCTTTAAGGATTTCTAAGGTTTCTTTCACTGGTATATTGGAGTACATATTTGAAACATCAAAGGAAACAAAAACTGTATTCTCTGGTATATCTATATCTTTGATATAGTCAACCAAATATATATATATATATATAATAAATATATATAAATTTGAACGAATCTGGCAATTTGAACGAATTTTTTGGCATCTGGGGACCTCAAAACAAAAAGTTATCATGGTCTCAGGCTTAAGTCTTCCCATGAGACCTACGATAATAGCTTCTTCCCTATAGGGGAAATTCGCTAAAAATTACACTTTGAATTTTTTATTCACAGTTATTTATTTTTTTGAGATAGTTCAAACTAAAAATAGTAGAATTTGGGAAGAAAAGGTGCAACGCACACGCATGCCATATCTCACAATCCTAGTTAAAGTATACGATACGTGCATTCTAAATTAATAACAACTGTTCCGGAACCGGCATTTCCTTACTACTTATACTTAGAAAACGGTCAAATCTATAGAATTTAAGAGTTTTTGATTTTCTGACAGGTTTAAGTAATAAAAACTGGTCATATTTCTGCTGCTATTTACTAAGTGTTATGTAGACATACTGCGTGCCCAATATTAGACCTCCATCAAGTATATTAACGTGATAGGAAATAAAATACCCCCGTCGCAGCAAACCTGCATACTCAGCGAATTTCCAATGAATATATAACATAACACATTACAACACTTAACAGGATTCATAAGAAATGTATTCACAAACAAGCGATATTTAAAATATTAATTATTCTCTATAAGAATAACATTGGGGATGAGTACGCAGGTTTGCTGCAACAAGGCACATAAAATAATGGGTTTTTATGCAAATATCAATAGAACTCATCTTAGTGAAGTCACATACCAAGTTTCATCCATATACATTCATAAATAAGCGATATATAACATTTTAAGTATTTTCCATAAGAATAACATGGGGGCCAAGTACCTAGGTTTGCTGCTACAGGAACCATAGGCGAAAAATTGTTTTTTTGTGCAAACAACAATAAACCACAACCAGATCAAGCCATATACCAAATTTCGCCAGTTTATGTTCATAAATAAGCGAGATATACAATTTTTCTTTTTCTCCATAAGAATAACATTAGACATGGTACTGTGTTTAGCACTTTCAATATCTCGGTACTCAATTGACCGATTGAGCAATGATCAAAATACCAAATTGTTTGTTTTTTTAAGCTGAATTCAATGGTATAAATTAAAATTTAATTTAAATAAAAAATTACATGTGAAAACCCCAAAAAACTCATTTTTGGGGTACAAAACCCCCAAAAGCCCCCCTTCGGATGGTGCGATTCATCTGGTTTTCGAACTCGTTCAAATAAATGGTACTTTACACATTTGTACCAAATTTCATTAAGACCTTTCATTAGGACCTTTTTTACGAGAGTTATCGTGCTTACGGACATATATATATATATATATACATATATATATATATATATATATATATATATATACATATATACAAATTTGAACGAATGGTGTTTTTGGCATCTGGGGACCTCAAAATGAAAAGTTATCATGGTCTCGGGCTTAAGTCTTACCATGAGACCTACGGTAATAGCTTCTTCCCTATAGGGGAAATTCACTAAAACCACCACAAAATATCAAAATTTGAAAAAATCTAGAGCTATCTAAAGGAGAAGGAGAAGAGATACAACAAAAAGTCACAGGACCAAAGTTGTAGATCTTGAAAAATCCGTGGCACGTGGTGGTGTCTGTTTTTTTATAGGACAATCCGTTTAACCGCTAGAGCACAAAAACTGGAATTTTAAAATAAGCCTTTTTTGGGGGAATTTAAATATTTTTTTTAGTAGGGTTAAAATAAAAAATTGTCAAATTTGGCAACTTTCCTGGAGGTTACAAGGTAAAAGCTACCTGCGTGCCAAATTTCAGGTTTCTAGCTCGTCTAGAAGTGGTCTAGAATTTGTATACCTCAGTGAGTCAGTCAGTTAAACAAGCGGCTGTATCTGGAGGTTACAAGGTAAAAGCTACCTGCGTGCCAAATTTCAGGTTTCTAGCTCGTCTAGAAGTGGTCTAGAATTTGTATACCTCAGTGAGTCAGTCAGTTACACAAGCGGCTGTATATATATTAGATAATATGCTATCAGCAGCATATTTTTATGGCAGTATTTTGATAATTCTCGCAAAATAAAAATGTTTGAAGACACCTTTGAACATAGAATATTTAAATGGTCTGTCCAACCTCTATCAATATTAAGTCCTAGAAACTTGGTACAGTCAACTTCCTCCAGAATTTGATCGTCCATCATAATGGTTGGACATTCTTTATCCTCAAGATTTTGGCGGCAGCAACATTTAATAAAACTTGATTTTGAATGATTAGTTTTTATGTTAATTTCGTCAGCAAATTGAATAAATCTTTAAAAGCCTTAATTTATAATCCAGAAATTGACTTTTCTGTTGGACAGAGAGTTGTATCATCTGCATATTGAATAATCTTTGAAAATGCTACTGACTTATTGCAATTGTTAACATACAGCAAGAATAACAGTGGTCCAAGTATAGAGCCTTGCGGTACTCCAAATTGTAACTATACTCTTTCAGATAGTTTACCAGATATTTCTACTTGCTGCCTTCTATTCGTTAAATATGAAGTTAGCCATTTATGTGGCAACCCTCGAATGCCATAGCCATACAGTTTTTCCAAAAGTTTATGGTGGCTGACACAATCGAAAGCTTTAGATAAATCCATGAAAATATCAATTGTAGATTTGTGTTCTTCAAGGCCTTTAACAACTAAATTTACAAAATTTGTGGTTGCATCAATAGTGGATTTATGTGGTCTAAAACCAAACTGATCATCGGTTAGTATATTATATTTTTCAATAAAACCAACCAAAAGGTTATAAAAAAGCCTTTCAAAAAGTTTACTGAACACTGGTAAAATTGATATTGGACGATAACTTGTTGCAATTCTTCCATCTCCTTTCTTAAAAATTGGAATAATTTTTGCAATTTTTAGGGATTCTGGAAATACACCTTTTAGAAATGAGTAATTTATAATATTCAATAATGGTTCACAAATAGTTTCAGAACATTTTTTTAGAAGCCACGTTGATAGCCCGTCAATATCTGGAGTCTATTTGTTTTTAAATGTTTAAATACTGATTTTAATTCGTAGCGTGTCACTGGGGCCATCATCATCGATGAGGCTACGTTTGTTTGACGTATTTTCTTATTGAAACAATCATTATTTATGTTGTTAGTAGGTACAACAATATTCGAAAAGAAATTATTTAGCGTATTAGCAACTAGCTCTGGTTCTTTTATGACTTTATCGTTGTCATCCAATTTTATATTTATGGGTTTGACAGCTGATCGGTTTTAAAATTATTAATTATAGTCCAAGCGGTTTTAGATAGATTGACAGGAGAAGTTGTTTATTAACATCATAAGCTTTGGCAGCTTTTATAGTTTTTCGATATATTTGTTTATATTTTTTGAAATATTCAATGAATTGTTTGTTTGTATAAACTTTTGATTGTTTATTAAGTTGTTTATAACTATGTACCCTTTATATCTTTTTATTAAATAATACTAATATAATGTAATGTTAATATAATTTATACAACAATTAACCATCCTTGGTCCAATAGTATTAACAATATTAAAAGACGATTGCACCATCATACTAACTAATTAACTATCTGCATAGCTATTTCATTACTAATTCCCAATTACACGTTTTAAAAAAGGTTTAATGATATGTACTACACTAAATATCACCCTGTATTATTCAAACTATAATTTAGTATTATAGCTTCAATGATGCATACTACACTTAATAATACTCTTTATAATACCAACTATCATATAATAATAGTACAATAATACACATTTCACTCAATAATACTGTATAATTCAGTTTACTGGTATTATAACAATTTCCTATAGCACCTTCATGTTTATAGTACTAAATAATATATACCTTCAATGATACATATTTCATTTAATAATACTGTATGATACAGTTGACTGGTATCATAGAATTGTCAATAATACTACATTTGTTATTATATCCAATAATACAGTACTGTTACTTCTTACAGATATCATAGATCATATTATTGAATATTATAGAGTATCATCAAGGTATTACTAATACTCAATAATCATTTTTGCATAAGGACGGCTTAAATTAGAGGTCTTGACCCAAGGGACCCGGGAAAAATAACAGTATTTATAAAAGGTTACCAGCACACGAGAAATAATGTAAAACATCCCCTATAAAAAGCACGGGGATTTAAAACCTTTGCTTTGTTTACTTAAAAACATGTGTTTAAGTGTCTACTTTTTTACAAACTGACATTTGTTCCTACTTCGTTTATTTTTATTTTTATACTTGTATATCATTTTATTTTCCTCAGCATGTAAATAGTAAAAAATCAGATGAGTGTGTGTTAGAGCAAGGTTAGGGGCTATGGCCCCTTCAATCCACTAGTACAATATAACAAAGCATAGACATATTCATTTATGAGATCATACCAGGTTGACTATAAAATAAAAGGTAAAAGGAAAACATATAGGCTATAGAGAAATTAACAACACCATTCCCTTCATTTAAGCAAAAAGCAATCATTAATGCACTGAAGGAAGAGAACACCACTCTACTTGAAGAAATAAAATCATTAAGAGACTCTTGTATCAAAAGTGATTTTGAACTTAATAAAAGGTTAGCTACTTCTCAGGGTTCTAACCTCATTGAGCAAACTGAAGCAAAGTAGGTTTTACTTGGCCTAAGCTTGTAACTAGAAGATGGGAAACAGTACCTTTAAAGAGAACATCGCACCATCAGTCACAACCAATTGTGGAGATTTCCCCTCCGGTACCGGTAAGCAATAGATATAGCCTACTTCAAGAGTCAGATGAACAGTTTAATTATGATAGTAAAGTTGCTAGTGATGAAGTTCCTCAAATCCAAATTTGCCATAGGCCTAATGAAGATAAACCTAAAGCCCAACAAATTTTGCGGAGGACTCCGAAAATAAAGTGTTTTGCAGATAGTCAGGGAAGTGACTTAGCCAAAATAATAATGTCAAAGTGTACAGGCAATCTAGATGTTGTTAATTTCACTAAGCCTAGTGCAAAATTTCAAGATGCCACATCGGGAACTACTGGTGAATGTCAAGAGATGAGTAAGGATGATGCAGTGGTCTTCTTGGCTGGAACCAATGATGTCGCTAGGAATGAAGCAAACAAACTACTTGGAAGCCTTCGTCGCAGATTGTATGCATTAAGACAAACAAATGTCATGGTCTTCTCAACTTCACACCGGCATGACCTACCTGATTGGTCCTGTGTAAATGAAGAGATCAAGAAAACTAATGAAAAAATCAAAGACATTTGTAAGCGATTTAATGTTAAGCTTGTAGATATAAGCAGGATAGGTAGAAGGTTCCATACCTCACATGGGTTTCATATCAATAGGTTGGGTAAAGCATTAATTGCTGAACAAATTGTAAATTATGTTGATGGTCTAAGTTTTAATGCGAAAGTAGAAATAAATACCCCTATAGTGTTAGGTTATAGTCGAGATAATTTTTTAGTTCAGGAAAATCCTACGCTGGTAGCCTAATCCAGAAGCATTTTTTCAATGAGAAGGCAAGTAGGCCGAAGAATGTTTTGATTAAAAATCAGCAGCTGGTTGGTGGTAACAAGGATAGGCCTATAGATCTGGACCGCACACTAAACTGTAAACAATTTTCTTTGCTGCATTATAATGTAGAGGGATTAGGAAATAAGTTTGATTTGATTGAATATTATATTAATTCAGTTTCCCCCAGTGTGTTTGTAATAACAGAACATCAGCAATCACATGAAAATATTGGATTGTTTCAATTTACCAATTATAAGCTAGCAGCATCTTATTGTAGAAGTGACCATAAAGGGGGTGGAGTTGCTCTTTATTATAAGGATAGTCCAAACTGTAGTTTTGTTAAACAAATTGAATTGGCTAAAAACATATGTACGGATTTAGATTTTGAAGCTGTTATTGTTAAAATAATTTACTGTGGGAATGTCTTCTTTATAGTAGGAGTTTATAGATCTCCATCTGGTGACAGTGATATGTTCTTATCTTCCCTAGAGGGTGTTTTAAATAAGTTATCATTAGGAGGTAATGAGAAAAATATAATAATTATTGGAGATGTTAACATAAATACTTTGGATGAATTACCAAAAACTAAAAGATTTAAGGATTTTATTTTATCACACAGTATGTACGACTTATTAGGTCACATTCCAACAAGAATCACCCCTAATCATGTAAGTTCAATAGATCATGTAATTACCAATATTGTTAATATATCTTTTGTAAATGTCATTAATTGGCATATTTCTGATCATCTGGGTCAGATATTAATAATTGGATGTAAAGATAAAAGTGTAAATGAAGTCAAATGTCAATTCAAAAGAATATTCTCTGAAAATAGTATAAACTTACTTAAATATAGTTTATACAATGAGTCTTGGAATTTGGTCTATCAGTCAAAGGGAGTAAATGACAAGTGGGAGGTATTTCTGGATTTATTAAGGTATCATCTTGATCTGGCCTGTCCACTAAAAAAGGTCAATCTGAGGAAAGGAAAGAAAAAAACAAATCCTGTTAAATTAGACAAGAAAACAAACAATCTAAGACTAAAAATGGAGGAAATGTATGATTGGCATCAAACATTTAAGTTAGATTTTTATAAAGACAGATACACTGAATACAAAAAAATGTTCCGTGCAGAAGTCAAAAAGTTAAAAGCTAACAAGATTAATAATAAAATCCAATCATCTGACTGTGTATCAAAGTCTTGCTGGGCTGTGGTAAATGAAATTAGAAGAGGTGATAATTCTAGCCATAGTATTAAGCCTAATATTGAAATTGATGTAAATAATGAAATAACATGTATGCCTAAAGTTGTATGTAATAAGTTTAATAACTACTTTATTGATTCTGTTGAAAATGATGCTTGTGAATATTTGCTTAGGGGTAATGAGAATTTTGAAAATAATATAATATCTGATATTTCTGAGATATATTACGATGATGTTCTGAATATAATAAATAGTCTAAATAATAAAAAGACCTATGGCTGGGATGAAATTTCACCATATTTATTGAAAAAATGTAAGTTTGAATTAGCTTCTCCCCTATTACATCTTATTAATAATGTACTTAAGGAAAGAATTTTTCCAGAAGCTTTAAAACTATCTTTGATAAAGCCACTGTATAAGAAGGGTACAAAAACCGATGTTCAGAATTATAGACCCATTGCTCTTACATCTGTTTTCAGTAAATTGATTGAAAAAATTATTTTAAAACATTTAACTAGTTTCTATAATTCTCTTGACTTAATGAAAGACTTTCAACATGGTTTTAGAAAAGGGTGTAGCACTACATCTGCGGCTGCAGAATTTGTTCATACAGCTCTGGAATCTATAAATAATAGTAACAAAGTATCAGGAACATTCTTAGATTTATCAAAAGCTTTCGATAGGGTTAATCACCAAATTCTGTTAAATAAGTTGTCAAATGTTGGAGTTAATGGAAGTTTATTGCTGTTAATAGAATCATATCTTAAAAATAGGATGCAATGTACTGAGATTATGTATGATGATGGATACCTAATAGAAAAGAGAAGATCAGATGTTAGGGTAGTAAAATTTGGTGTGCCGCAAGGTTCAATTTTAGGGCCATTTCTATTTATATGTTATGTTAACGATTTTAATATTTCACTGGACAATAGTTTTTTCCTTAGTATGTATGCAGATGATACATCTGGTCTTTGCTGGGCGAAAGACTATCCCGCTTTGAAAGATAAAGTTCTCACGTTTATCAATGAGTCCAAACATTATTTTCAAGAAAATAATTTGTTGCTTAATATAGATAAAACCCAACTAGTGTTTTTTAGCCCAAGTGGTGTAAATGAGGAGTTTGTTGTAAATAGCAATGATTTTAGTGTTAAATCTGTCGCATCTTGTAAATTTCTTGGTATTAATATTGACACCAAATTTTCTTGGGAAGTACATATTGACTATGTTTGTAAAAAAATATCACCTAGCCTATTTTTATTACGAAGAATTAACTCCTATCTTCATCCTGATATGTTAATGAAAGTTTACTATGGCCTAGTGTACCCTTATCTTTCTTATGGCCTACTGTTATGGGGAAGTGCAGCCAAAACACACATGGACAGAGTTTTTATCCTCCAGAAAAAATCCTTAAGATTACTAGCTAAGGTGAATCCTAGAACATCATGTAAAAATATATTTATTGAATTTAATGTTTTGACAGTTTATGCTTTGTATATTTTTCAAGTTATAATGCTATTGAAACTGGATAATAAATATATTTGTAAAAATAGTGATGTCCATGCTCATAATACAAGGAGAAAATTGGATTTTTATAGAGTCAATAGAAAATTCAAAACAGCAGAAAATAGTCCTTATGTTAAAGGTGCAATATTTTTTAATTCACTTCCTCAACACATAAAAATCTTCGATGGAAATAAGTTTAGGACAGAACTCAAGAGATATTTAATCATGAAGTGTCCTTATGATTTACAATTGTAGAAATATAAATCGCGTGTACTTTATAAATTTTTTTCTGTAGATATTTCATGTAAATATTTTGTGTTGATATTTAGGCCTAATTTGACTTTTACTGTGACTGAAAAATGTATATAAATATGCACTGTGAAATAGATTAAGAACCTTTGACAATGTTTATGCATGTAATTACATGTTTCGAACAATAAAGAAATTTGAATTTGAATTTGAATTAACAAAACAATAACAGGCCACAGATCCAACAGAACTTCAATAGAAACAAATTTACGAAATTGTAAACCAGAGTTACCTGTTCAATATCTAAGGACTGCTAATGATAGTTATTTATTTCCAACAGTCAATACAATTTATTTACAAATATACATATTTCATAAATTATTAATACATATTTCATAAATTATTAAATCCATTCCAAAATAGCAGAGGAATAGATATTTAACACATACATAGCAAAGTTACATAGAGATTAATGATTGATAGATAGTAAAATGACAACAAAATAATCAACAAAATATCAATTTTTTGCAAATATCAATATACCAGAACTATGTGAAGCCACATACCAAGTTTCATCAACATACATTCATAAATAATCGAGATATCAAATTTTATTTATTCTCCATAAGGATAATATTGGACAACGTACTGTATTTAGCACTTTGAATATCTCTGCAACGGTTGGGCGTAGAATCACAATTTAAACACCAAAATGATTTTTTGTTGAACTGAACAGATTGGTAAAAGCAAATGTGAAGTTTACATTAAAATAAACTGAGGAAAAGCAAAAAACCTTTTTCCCATAAGATTAACATGGGAGATTTTATGAGTAGGTTTTTTGGATTTTCTCCGCAACCACTTAACCTAGGTTAATAATTCAAAATACCATATTATTTGTTTTTTTAAGCTCTATAACATGGTCATCACCAAAATTAAGTTTTTAAAAATTTTTAGGGTGAAAAATGCAAAAAACTGATTTTTTGAAAATTTAAAACCCCCATAAACCCCCCTTCTCATGGTCCGATTTTTCTGGTTTTTGAACTTAAAGTCATGAATGTCATTTTACACATTTGAGGCAAATTTATTTGAAATCGGACGTTTTTTACTTAAGTTATCGCATTCACGGGCACACACTTTGGCATTCTACAGTCTTCACCTCTGACAAACAATATCTTTAAATGTCCACCTAGAGTTGTCTTTAAAAGACCGCCTACTCTTAAAGATATAATTTCTAAACCAAAACTTCCCATGACAGAGCAAACAAGTGGAAAAGTCGCCGGATCGCATCCCTGCAAGAAACCCCGATGTCTTGTATGCAAACAAATTGAAGAATCGTCAACCTTTAGTAGCAGCTCAACATCAAAAATATACAAAATACCAGGCAATTTATCCTGTGACTCAAAAAATATTGTATACCAAATAAAATGTAAGAAATGCCCTAAAGATTATATTGGCTCGACAACAAACACACTAAGAGTAAGGATGACGGGTCACCGGTTTGCATACAAGCATCAGGATGAGACCAAACCCCTAGTGACACACGGAAAGAAACACGGTGACAGTTTCGAAAATACATATCAAGTCAAGCCAATTAGACAAATCACGAAAAAGTTCAGTGTGTCGTCACTTAGAAGTCTCGAACAGGCATGCCAACTAGTGACCGAATCAAAGTGCCCAAAAGGCCTAAACATTCGTTAAACATAAAAAATAAGTCACACAAAGCTCTAATTGTTTAATATATATAGATGTACAAATTTACTGTTTTAAAAACATATGATTTCTGATAAGATTTACAACACATGATACTCAGTTAGTTGTTATCAAATATGTAGGTTATTTAATTTTGTATCAAGTTCTGAAGATGGTGTAAACCGAAATATAAACTGTTTTGTAGATAATTTTGGTTTTATGTGATTTTATATATATATATATAGATGAAAAATAAGTAACATGAGTACCCTGGAGAAAACATTTTAATTAATTAACACTACATGTTTCGACTTATAAAAGCCATGATAACGTGCTGATTTGTTAAATACATAACCTAATTTTCATTATCATTCACAAAATGTAAATAAATAAAATTTGATAACAGACAGCTGATTGCGATCTCTACTGGTGTAAGTGTTATCTATTTGTCTTTTAGCGAATTTCCCCTATAGGGAAGAAGCTATTACCGTAGTCGGCATGGTAAGACCTAGGCCCGGGACCATGATAACTTTTCGTTTTGAGGTCCCCAGACCCCAAAAACACCATTCGTTCGAAACTGTATATATATATATATATATATATATATATATATATATATATATATATATATATATATATATATGTGTCCGTGAGCACGATAACTCTCGTAAAAATTATCCGATTTTGATGAAATTTGGTATAAACGTGTAAAGCAACATTTATGACTTTAAGTTCGAAAACCAGCCAGATCGCTCTATCCGAAGGGGTATTTTTGGGGGGTTTTGTACCCCAAAAATGGGTTTTTTGAATTTTTTACATATAATTTTGGAAATAGTCAAATTTTATTTTTTCCCATTGGATTCAGCTTAAAAAAACACACAATTTGGTATTTTTATCATTTCTCTACGTCAATTGGTTACCGAGATATTGAAAGTGCTAAACACAGTACGTTGTCTAATGTTATTCTTATGGAGAAAAATAAAAATTTTATATCTCGCTTATTTATGAACCTATACTGACGAAACTTGGTATACGGCTTCATCTGGTTGAGAACCATTGATATTTGCTCAAAAAGACACTTTTTTACCCAAGGCTCCCATAGCAGCAAACCTGCGTACTCAGCCCCATGTTATTCTTATGGAGAATAAGTAACGGGTTATCTGCCTTCATTATGAAAATAAATTAATGAAATTTGGTATGTGGCTTTACCTACATGAGTTATATTGATATTTGTATAAAACCCCATTTTTTGTGTTCCTTGCTTCAGCAAACCTGCATACTCAGCTGCCATGTTATTCTTATGGAGAATAATTAAAATGTCATAAATCGTTTATTTATGAATGTATATTGATGAAACTTGGTATGTGGCTTTATGTGGCATTAAGATACATATATATGCATTGGAAATTCGCTGAGTACGCAGGTTTGCTGCTACGGGGGTATATAATTTTGTTAAAAACTGGATTACTTGATTGTACCTGCATGGTGTTTAAAGTATTGTTACTGTCATTTTTATGGCTCTTATAAAATATATATGGAATATTCTTTAACATTTAATTTTTGGCCTTTTTTGATTATTTCTAGAATAGACATATTTTCATCACAGTTCTTATATTTATGATCTGTTTTTAGTATGTGGTCAGCGAAGGCAGATTTTTGCGAGGTTTTATTGTTTGACCTAACTGCTTGAATTTGTTCGTTGAACCTACGTTTAAAACTTCTTCCGGTTTGGCCTATATAATATTTTGGGCAATCGCTACATTTGATCTTATAGATACCGCATTTTTCAAATTTGTTTGTTTGATTTTTATTAGTATTTGAGAATTTATTTATTAAGTGAAACGAATTATTTCTGGTTCTCAATGCTAGCTTGTAATTTGTCTTTTCAAAAGTTTTCCGGATGGCTTTGTTTACAGTTGCGCTATAAGGTAGGCATAAATAATCATTTTTAGCTTTTCCAACTGGAATATTCTGTTTTTGTTTTTTTATTTGATTTTTTAACATCCTGTCAATTAAATTGGTTTTGTACCCGTTCAATTTGGCTATTGTTTTTATTGCTTCCTTTTCTTCGTCATAATCTTTTTCATTCATAGGTATTTTAATCATCCTGTTAATGAGTGTATGAAAAGTTGCCATCTTGTGCTGCCATGGGTGGTTTGAATTTGCTGGAATTATTAGGTTTGTTTGGATAGGTTTCCTGAAGATCTTAAAAACATGTTTGTTATTCTCTTTTCTGATTGTTACATCTAGAAAGTTGATTTCTGAATTTTTAACCTCCATTGTGAATTTTATAGATTTGGAAATAGTATTCAAGTAGTTCAGTAGTTCATCAGGATTATTTTCATCGTTATTGAATAAGCAAATTATATCGTCCACGTACCTATGCCAGTATACAATTTTATTTTTGAGTGGGTTTGAGTTATTCATTATTTTAGTTGACTCCAAATGTTGCATATACAAGTTAGCTAATATGCTTGACAAGGGTGAGCCCATGGCTAATCCTTCTTTCTGTTTAAAAAATTGTGATTCGTATTCGAAATAGTTTTGTTCTACTGCTACTTTAGTAAGTGATATAATATCCTTAATATCTGTTTGAGATAAATTTACATTAGTTGATAAGTTTTCTTTAAGGATTTCTAAGGTTTCTTTCACTGGCATATTGGAGTACATATTTGAAACATCAAAGGAAACAAAAACTGTATTCTCTGGTATATCTATATCTTTGATATAGTCAACCAAATATATATATATATATATATATATATATATATATATATATATATATATATATAATAAATATATATAAATTTGAACGAATCTGGCAATTTGAACGAATTTTCGGCATCTGGGGACCTCAAAACAAAAAGTTATCATGGTCTCAGGCTTAAGTCTTCCCATGAGACCTACGATAATAGCTTCTTCCCTATAGGGGAAATTCGCTAAAAATTACACTTTGAATTTTTTATTCACAGTTATTTATTTTTTTGAGATAGTTCAAACTAAAAATAGTAGAATTTGGGAAGAAAAGGTGCAACACACACGCATGCCATATCTCACGATCCTAGTTAAAGTATACGATACGTGCATTCTAAATTAATAACAACTGTTCCGGAACCGGCATTTCCTTACTACTTATACTTAGAAAACGGTCAAATCTATAGAATTTAAGAGTTTTTGATTTTCTGACAGGTTTAAGTAATAAAAACTGGTCATATTTCTGCTGCTATTTACTAAGTGTTATGTAGACATACTGCGTGCCCAATATTAGACCTCCATCAAGTATATTAACGTGATAGGAAATAAAATACCCCCGTCGCAGCAAACCTGCATACTCAGCGAATTTCCAATGAATATATAACATAACACATTACAACACTTAACAGGATTCATAAGAAATGTATTCACAAACAAGCGATATTTAAAATATTAATTATTCTCTATAAGAATAACATTGGGGATGAGTACGCAGGTTTGCTGCAACAAGGCACATAAAATAATGGGTTTTTATGCAAATATCAATAGAACTCATCTTAGTGAAGTCACATACCAAGTTTCATCCATATACATTCATAAATAAGCGATATATAACATTTTAAGTATTTTCCATAAGAATAACATGGGGGCCAAGTACCTAGGTTTGCTGCTACAGGAACCATAGGCGAAAAATTGTTTTTTGTGCAAACAACAATAAACCACAACCAGATCAAGCCATATACCAAATTTCGCCAGTTTATGTTCATAAATAAGCGAGATATACAATTTTTCTTTTTCTCCATAAGAATAACATTAGACATGGTACTGTGTTTAGCACTTTCAATATCTCGGTACTCAATTGACCGATTGAGCAATGATCAAAATACCAAATTGTTTGTTTTTTTAAGCTGAATTCAATGGTATAAATTAAAATTTAATTTAAATAAAAAATTACATGTGAAAACCCCAAAAAACTCATTTTTGGGGTACAAAACCCCCAAAAGCCCCCCTTCGGATGGTGCGATTCATCTGGTTTTCGAACTCGTTCAAATAAATGGTACTTTACACATTTGTACCAAATTTCATTAAGACCTTTCATTAGGACCTTTTTTACGAGAGTTATCGTGCTTACGGACATATATATATATATATATATATATATATATATATATATATATATATATATATACATATATACAAATTTGAACTAATGGTGTTTTTGGCATCTGGGGACCTCAAAATGAAAAGTTATCATGGTCTCGGGCTTAAGTCTTACCATGAGACCTACGGTAATAGCTTCTTCCCTATAGGGGAAATTCACTAAAACCACCACAAAATATCAAAATTTGAAAAAATCTAGAGCTATCTAAAGGAGAAGGAGAAGAGATACAACAAAAAGTCACAGGACCAAAGTTGTAGATCTTGAAAAATCCGTGGCACGTGGTGGTGTCTGTTTTTTTATAGGACAATCCGTTTAACCGCTAGAGCACAAAAACTGGAATTTTAAAATAAGCCTTTTTTGGGGGAATTTAAATATTTTTTTTAGTAGGGTTAAAATAAAAAATTGTCAAATTTGGCAACTTTCCTGGAGGTTACAAGGTAAAAGCTACCTGCGTGCCAAATTTCAGGTTTCTAGCTCGTCTAGAAGTGGTCTAGAATTTGTATACCTCAGTGAGTCAGTCAGTTAAACAAGCGGCTGTATCTGGAGGTTACAAGGTAAAAGCTACCTGCGTGCCAAATTTCAGGTTTCTAGCTCGTCTAGAAGTGGTCTAGAATTCGTATACCTCAGTGAGTCAGTCAGTTACACAAGCGGCTGTATATATATTAGATAATATGCTATCAGCAGCATATTTTTATGGCAGTATTTTGATAATTCTCGCAAAATAAAAATGTTTGAAGACACCTTTGAACATAGAATATTTAAATGGTCTGTCCAACCTCTATCAATATTAAGTCCTAGAAACTTGGTACAGTCAACTTCCTCCAGAATTTGATCGTCCATCATAATGGTTGAACATTCTTTATCCTCAAGATTTTGGCGGCAGCAACATTTAATAAAACTTGATTTTGAATGATTAGTTTTTATGTTAATTTCGTCAGCAAATTGAATAAATCTTTAAAAGCCTTAATTTCTAATCCAGAAATTGACTTTTCTGTTGGACAGAGAGTTGTATCATCTGCATATTGAATAATCTTTGAAAATGCTACTGACTTATTGCAATTGTTAACATACAGCAAGAATAACAGTGGTCCAAGTATAGAGCCTTGCGGTACTCCAAATTGTAACTATACTCTTTCAGATAGTTTACCAGATATTTCTACTTGCTGCCTTCTATTCGTTAAATATGAAGTTAGCCATTTATGTGGCAACCCTCAAATGCCATAGCCATACAGTTTTTCCAAAAGTTTATGGTGGCTGACACAATCGAAAGCTTTAGATAAATCCATGAAAATATCAATTGTAGATTTGTGTTCTTTAAGGCCTTTAACAACTAAATTTACAAAATTTGTGGTTGCATCAATAGTGGATTTATGTGGTCTAAAACCAAACTGATCATCGGTTAGTATATTATATTTTTCAATAAAACCAACCAAAAGGTTATAAAAAAGCCTTTCAAAAAGTTTACTGAACACTGGTAAAATTGATATTGGACGATAACTTGTTGCAAGTCTTCCATCTCCTTTCTTAAAAATTGGAATAATTTTTGCAATTTTTAGGGATTCTGGAAATACACCTTTTAGAAATGAGTAATTTATAATATTCAATAATGGTTCACAAATAGTTTCAGAACATTTTTTTAGAAGCCACGTTGATAGCCCGTCAATATCTGGAGTCTATTTGTTTTTAAATGTTTAAATACTGATTTTAATTCGTAGCGTGTCACTGGGGCCATCATCATCGATGAGGCTACGTTTGTTTGACGTATTTTCTTATTGAAACAATCATTATTTATGTTGTTAGTAGGTACAACAATATTCGAAAAGAAATTATTTAGCGTATTAGCAACTAGCTCTGGTTCTTTTATGACTTTATCGTTGTCATCCAATTTTATATTTATGGGTTTGACAGCTGATCGGTTTTAAAATTATTAATTATAGTCCAAGCGGTTTTAGATAGATTGGTATACAGGAGAAGTTGTTTATTAACATCATAAGCTTTGGCAGCTTTTATAGTTTTTCGATATATTTGTTTATATTTTTTGAAATATTCAATGAATTGTTTGTTTGTATAAACTTTTGATTGTTTATTAAGTTGTTTATAACTATGTACCCTTTATATCTTTTTATTAAATAATACTAATATAATGTAATGTTA
The DNA here is from genome assembly GCA_963675035.1 of Allygus modestus. Classification (NCBI taxonomy): domain Eukaryota; kingdom Metazoa; phylum Arthropoda; class Insecta; order Hemiptera; family Cicadellidae; genus Allygus; species Allygus modestus. Next base: position 103,053,064 of record OY776111.1, read on the forward strand.
ATATAATTTATACAACAATTAACCATCCTTGGTCCAACAGTATTAACAATATTAAAAGACGATTGCACCATCATACTAACTAATTAACTATCTGCATAGCTATTTCATTACTAATTCCCAATTACACGTTTTAAAAAAGGTTTAATGATATGTACTACACTAAATATCACCCTGTATTATTCAAACTATAATTTAGTATTATAGCTTCAATGATGCATACTACACTTAATAATACTCTTTATAATACCAACTATCATATAATAATAGTACAATAATACACATTTCACTCAATAATACTGTATAATTCAGTTTACTGGTATTATAACAATTTCCTATAGCACCTTCATGTTTATAGTACTAAATAATATATACCTTCAATGATACATATTTCATTTAATAATACTGTATGATACAGTTGACTGGTATCATAGAATTGTCAATAATACTACATTTGTTATTATATCCAATAATACAGTACTGTTACTTCTTACAGATATCATAGATCATATTATTGAATATTATAGAGTATCATCAAGGTATTACTAATACTCAATAATCATTTTTGCATAAGGACGGCTTAAATTAGAGGTCTTGACCCAAGGGACCCGGGAAAAATAACAGTATTTATAAAAGGTTACCAGCACACGAGAAATAATGTAAAACATCCCCTATAAAAAGCACGGGGATTTAAAACCTTTGCTTTGTTTACTTAAAAACATGTGATTAAGTGTCTACTTTTTTACAAACTGACATGTGTTCCTACTTCGTTTATTTTTATTTTTATACTTGTATATCATTTTATTTTCCTCAGCATGTAAATAGTAAAAAATCAGATGAGTGTGTGTTAGAGCAAGGTTAGGGGCTATGGCCCCTTCAATCCACTAGTACAATATAACAAAGCATAGACATATTCATTTATGAGATCATACCAGGTTGACTATAAAATAAAAGGTAAAAGGAAAACATATAGGCTATAGAGAAATTAACAACACCATTCCCTTCATTTAAGCAAAAAGCAATCATTAATGCACTGAAGGAAGAGAACACCACTCTACTTGAAGAAATAAAATCATTAAGAGACTCTTGTATCAAAAGTGATTTTGAACTTAATAAAAGGTTAGCTACTTCTCAGGGTTCTAACCTCATTGAGCAAACTGAAGCAAAGTAGGTTTTACTTGGCCTAAGCTTGTAACTAGAAGATGGGAAACAGTACCTTTAAAGAGAACATCGCACCATCAGTCACAACCAATTGTGGAGATTTCCCCTCCGGTACCGGTAAGCAATAGATATAGCCTACTTCAAGAGTCAGATGAACAGTTTAATTATGATAGTAAAGTTGCTAGTGATGAAGTTCCTCAAATCCAAATTTGCCATAGGCCTAATGAAGATAAACCTAAAGCCCAACAAATTTTGCGGAGGACTCCGAAAATAAAGTGTTTTGCAGATAGTCAGGGAAGTGACTTAGCCAAAATAATAATGTCAAAGTGTACAGGCAATCTAGATGTTGTTAATTTCACTAAGCCTAGTGCAAAATTTCAAGATGCCACATCGGGAACTACTGGTGAATGTCAAGAGATGAGTAAGGATGATGCAGTGGTCTTCTTGGCTGGAACCAATGATGTCGCTAGGAATGAAGCAAACAAACTACTTGGAAGCCTTCGTCGCAGATTGTATGCATTAAGACAAACAAATGTCATGGTCTTCTCAACTTCACACCGGCATGACCTACCTGATTGGTCCTGTGTAAATGAAGAGATCAAGAAAACTAATGAAAAAATCAAAGACATTTGTAAGCGATTTAATGTTAAGCTTGTAGATATAAGCAGGATAGGTAGAAGGTTCCATACCTCACATGGGTTTCATATCAATAGGTTGGGTAAAGCATTAATTGCTGAACAAATTGTAAATTATGTTGATGGTCTAAGTTTTAATGCGAAAGTAGAAATAAATACCCCTATAGTGTTAGGTTATAGTCGAGATAATTTTTTAGTTCAGGAAAATCCTACGCTGGTAGCCTAATCCAGAAGCATTTTTTCAATGAGAAGGCAAGTAGGCCGAAGAATGTTTTGATTAAAAATCAGCAGCTGGTTGGTGGTAACAAGGATAGGCCTATAGATCTGGACCGCACACTAAACTGTAAACAATTTTCTTTGCTGCATTATAATGTAGAGGGATTAGGAAATAAGTTTGATTTGATTGAATATTATATTAATTCAGTTTCCCCCAGTGTGTTTGTAATAACAGAACATCAGCAATCACATGAAAATATTGGATTGTTTCAATTTACCAATTATAAGCTAGCAGCATCTTATTGTAGAAGTGACCATAAAGGGGGTGGAGTTGCTCTTTATTATAAGGATAGTCCAAACTGTAGTTTTGTTAAACAAATTGAATTGGCTAAAAACATATGTACGGATTTAGATTTTGAAGCTGTTATTGTTAAAATAATTTACTGTGGGAATGTCTTCTTTATAGTAGGAGTTTATAGATCTCCATCTGGTGACAGTGATATGTTCTTATCTTCCCTAGAGGGTGTTTTAAATAAGTTATCATTAGGAGGTAATGAGAAAAATATAATAATTATTGGAGATGTTAACATAAATACTTTGGATGAATTACCAAAAACTAAAAGATTTAAGGATTTTATTTTATCACACAGTATGTACGACTTATTAGGTCACATTCCAACAAGAATCACCCCTAATCATGTAAGTTCAATAGATCATGTAATTACCAATATTGTTAATATATCTTTTGTAAATGTCATTAATTGGCATATTTCTGATCATCTGGGTCAGATATTAATAATTGGATGTAAAGATAAAAGTGTAAATGAAGTCAAATGTCAATTCAAAAGAATATTCTCTGAAAATAGTATAAACTTACTTAAATATAGTTTATACAATGAGTCTTGGAATTTGGTCTATCAGTCAAAGGGAGTAAATGACAAGTGGGAGGTATTTCTGGATTTATTAAGGTATCATCTTGATCTGGCCTGTCCACTAAAAAAGGTCAATCTGAGGAAAGGAAAGAAAAAAACAAATCCTGTTAAATTAGACAAGAAAACAAACAATCTAAGACTAAAAATGGAGGAAATGTATGATTGGCATCAAACATTTAAGTTAGATTTTTATAAAGACAGATACACTGAATACAAAAAAATGTTCCGTGCAGAAGTCAAAAAGTTAAAAGCTAACAAGATTAATAATAAAATCCAATCATCTGACTGTGTATCAAAGTCTTGCTGGGCTGTGGTAAATGAAATTAGAAGAGGTGATAATTCTAGCCATAGTATTAAGCCTAATATTGAAATTGATGTAAATAATGAAATAACATGTATGCCTAAAGTTGTATGTAATAAGTTTAATAACTACTTTATTGATTCTGTTGAAAATGATGCTTGTGAATATTTGCTTAGGGGTAATGAGAATTTTGAAAATAATATAATATCTGATATTTCTGAGATATATTACGATGATGTTCTGAATATAATAAATAGTCTAAATAATAAAAAGACCTATGGCTGGGATGAAATTTCACCATATTTATTGAAAAAATGTAAGTTTGAATTAGCTTCTCCCCTATTACATCTTATTAATAATGTACTTAAGGAAAGAATTTTTCCAGAAGCTTTAAAACTATCTTTGATAAAGCCACTGTATAAGAAGGGTACAAAAACCGATGTTCAGAATTATAGACCCATTGCTCTTACATCTGTTTTCAGTAAATTGATTGAAAAAATTATTTTAAAACATTTAACTAGTTTCTATAATTCTCTTGACTTAATGAAAGACTTTCAACATGGTTTTAGAAAAGGGTGTAGCACTACATCTGCGGCTGCAGAATTTGTTCATACAGCTCTGGAATCTATAAATAATAGTAACAAAGTATCAGGAACATTCTTAGATTTATCAAAAGCTTTCGATAGGGTTAATCACCAAATTCTGTTAAATAAGTTGTCAAATGTTGGAGTTAATGGAAGTTTATTGCTGTTAATAGAATCATATCTTAAAAATAGGATGCAATGTACTGAGATTATGTATGATGATGGATACCTAATAGAAAAGAGAAGATCAGATGTTAGGGTAGTAAAATTTGGTGTGCCGCAAGGTTCAATTTTAGGGCCATTTCTATTTATATGTTATGTTAACGATTTTAATATTTCACTGGACAATAGTTTTTTCCTTAGTATGTATGCAGATGATACATCTGGTCTTTGCTGGGCGAAAGACTATCCCGCTTTGAAAGATAAAGTTCTCACGTTTATCAATGAGTCCAAACATTATTTTCAAGAAAATAATTTGTTGCTTAATATAGATAAAACCCAACTAGTGTTTTTTAGCCCAAGTGGTGTAAATGAGGAGTTTGTTGTAAATAGCAATGATTTTAGTGTTAAATCTGTCGCATCTTGTAAATTTCTTGGTATTAATATTGACACCAAATTTTCTTGGGAAGTACATATTGACTATGTTTGTAAAAAAATATCACCTAGCCTATTTTTATTACGAAGAATTAACTCCTATCTTCATCCTGATATGTTAATGAAAGTTTACTATGGCCTAGTGTACCCTTATCTTTCTTATGGCCTACTGTTATGGGGAAGTGCAGCCAAAACACACATGGACAGAGTTTTTATCCTCCAGAAAAAATCCTTAAGATTACTAGCTAAGGTGAATCCTAGAACATCATGTAAAAATATATTTATTGAATTTAATGTTTTGACAGTTTATGCTTTGTATATTTTTCAAGTTATAATGCTATTGAAACTGGATAATAAATATATTTGTAAAAATAGTGATGTCCATGCTCATAATACAAGGAGAAAATTGGATTTTTATAGAGTCAATAGAAAATTCAAAACAGCAGAAAATAGTCCTTATGTTAAAGGTGCAATATTTTTTAATTCACTTCCTCAACACATAAAAATCTTCGATGGAAATAAGTTTAGGACAGAACTCAAGAGATATTTAATCATGAAGTGTCCTTATGATTTACAATTGTAGAAATATAAATCGCGTGTACTTTATAAATTTTTTTCTGTAGATATTTCATGTAAATATTTTGTGTTGATATTTAGGCCTAATTTGACTTTTACTGTGACTGAAAAATGTATATAAATATGCACTGTGAAATAGATTAAGAACCTTTGACAATGTTTATGCATGTAATTACATGTTTCGAACAATAAAGAAATTTGAATTTGAATTTGAATTAACAAAACAATAACAGGCCACAGATCCAACAGAACTTCAATAGAAACAAATTTACGAAATTGTAAACCAGTTACCTGTTCAATATCTAAGGGCTGCTAATGATAGTTATTTATTTCCAACAGTCAATACAATTTATTTACAAATATACATATTTCATAAATTATTAATACATATTTCATAAATTATTAAATCCATTCCAAAATAGCAGAGGAATAGATATTTAACACATACATAGCAAAGTTACATAGAGATTAATGATTGATAGATAGTAAAATGACAACAATGCATGTCAATTTACATCAAAGGAAGTATTTGACAATACTAAATGAATTACACAACAGTCAATTTACTTTGCGAAGGTAAGTAATTTGAATATCAATAGTACAATAACAAATGTATATGCGATATATACGACAAAAATATGGATTTAAATACTAAGGAAGCTGAATAAAATCTAATAAAGAAAAAGTTTGCGCACAGCACGCTATTGTAAGGGGAGCGAATTTCCATACTTCATACCCCAAATATTAAATAACCTGTTTCACTTGGGCCAATATTTGTAAAAATTTGATAATTGGCTATTCTGATGCACCTATATTCTGCTGTTCTACTTATCTTCAGTGATAGGATGATTATACTGTGCATAATATAGTTAGGAGGAGGTTCAGTCAACGTGGGTCTTTGGAAAATAATACCAGAGTGATAAAACCAGCAATAACAAACGTTTAAACTGGAAACGTAAAATTCAAAACTATATATTGTCAGGTTTAAAATCAATGTCTAAATAAAAATACTCAACTACCCACTTAGGCACACGTACAAATACATATACAGAAAAATGAGCGAGATACCTCAAATGCTTATATGGCAAAATATGCTGTGAAGTTTGCAGAGAGAATCCAGAAAACACATTATGCACACAAAAAATACCATTTTGTAGAAATGTTCATTTAAGAAACGTAATGAATTTTGTTTTTTTTCAAACACACATACCTTTTATTCCAAAAAATGTATACATTAGTAGGATATAATAATATTTGTCTTATGCCCACATGGGCTTAGGCCTGTGCGTGGGCATGAAATTAGATCATTAATTTGTTTTAAGAAAGCTCTAAACGTCATTTGGTTAGAAGTTTTTGAAAGAACGCTAAAGTTAATAGCAACATCTTAAAACATGAAATGTTCCTATTTAAATACATATAGCAAGCCTTCTTAGCTCATTTACCAGATTTTCTTAAACTATTATTGTACAATAGTAACTGGATTACATCTACATTCATGACAAAATAAACTCCCGCAAATAAAGTTTTTGTATTATGTGCTGCATTATTCTTTGGCGAACCAAATTAACTCTCCTTAGTTATAATAGGGACAAAATCAATCGGCGCTTCAAGGCCCCTTTAATTGTGTCATATGTTCAAATAATCATATGGTACTGACGATTTTTAGCCTGACTATTGTTATGTTTAAATATAATTGAATTTCAAGAGTGACCCTGAAGCGTCGATTAAAATGATTTATTTTGGCCATTTAGCTACAATAGGCATGATCAGGCTAAGTCTTAAAACTAAATACAAATCTTCGGGCAGACCTCTTGACTCACAGAAAACTAGTCCATGCACTAAGCAAGCCAAAAATAATCTTAAAAAACACAAACTCACGCCAACGAAAAAAAACAAAAACAAGAAAACAGGCCAAAAGCACGCATAAATTGATTTTGTCCCTACTCTAATATAAACATATGAAATAATCATCTAATGTAAACACAATTTCTCCATAAGATTAACATGGAAACTTTAAGAGCCACTGGGGGGGGGGGTGAGGGGTCAGCGAAAGCGCCTCAGGGAGGGGGAAGGGTCCTCACTCCAAGACCGCTGTGACTGGGTTGCCCTGCTGGCGACCGTACTGTGATATTTAATCACAGCCTTCTAGGGGTACCTCTGTTTTTCACAAAAGGCGGCGGATCTAGACTTGGCGGTCGAAAAATTGCCCGTGAGTTTGGGGAGCAGCTGCTCACGTAGGGTGCTGGGGCGGAGGTGAAGGGCACCAGAATGGCCTGGCACCTGTTAGCAAAGGGCTGAGTCAAGGTGTTGGCTGAAAGGTCTCTGCACTGCCACCTGGAACTGGTATGTGCGCAGCGGTTCCAGTACTGACCTGGGGACGAGTGTAGGAGTTCAACTCCGAAAAGAGCCCAGTATCGGACATTGGTGGGCAGAGTGACATTCACGGAATGGCCGCCAAACTGCAAACTTGAGGAGAAGGGGTTTCAGACACCATGGCACCCCCCCCTCTCAGGGGGGCTTGCCCGTGGATTCTGGGGAGGGCAACCAACAGCTTGTTACTAATGAAACCTGTGTTGTTTCAGTTGCAAGTGGAGGAGGGGCGGCTTTCTCCGGTGGGGATCTGACAGAGACCCCTCGGAGCGCCCCTTCAACTACAATGGACACGGATCTGCTGGAGGAGGCTCATAGGGTCGTCCAGGCGGAGACGGAATCTTCTTCTGACCAGGATACTCTGGAAACCAATGTGAATGCTGTTTCAGGCGACATTCTTGACAACGCCTACTACTTCTCCCTTCCCAAGGAGGAGCGCCGTCGCTTGAACTCGGAGCGACAGCGTCTCAGGAAGGCGAAAAAGAGGGCGGAAGGGAACTGGCTCCCAGAGAGAGAGTACCGGAAGCTCAGGCCCAAGAGAAAGAGGTCTGATGGCACCCCCAGTCCGGCAGGCGGGGGTAATTATCAGGGTGTCTCGCCTTTGCGTAGAGTCACGGGCTCGGAGCATAGGATCGAGACCCCTGCTAAGAGGCCTCGTCGCTGGGACGTCCGCCCTTCCGGGAGAGCTGACCAGGTTGCTCCTGCGGGCGGTTCGGGTACTGTGGGGTTGACCTTCAAGGAGCAACTCACCTCTAGCAAGTTGGCGATTGTTCCTGTGGAGTTTCCTGACATCAGACTAACTGAGGATGATTGTCTTTTGTTAAGGGGCAAGCTCCTGACGGCTATCAGGTCAAATGGTGGCGCAGTGGGTCCTCTTCAATGTCACAAGGTCTTCTCGGAGCAAGGAGCTCTCGTCGTTGTGTGTGGAAACGATGTAACTAATGCTTGGGTCAAACAGGTCTTCAACGATATGGAGTACCGCGAGGGGGCTAAGGTGATTGTGGGGGACTATAAGGATCTCTTACGTACTGTCAAGGTCCTCTTGCGGGTGGACGCCTTGGATCTCGCTTTGGATGTGAGTCAAAAGGAAACCCTCAACCTTATTGGTGAACAAAACTCTGGAATTGACACTTCTGTGTGGAGAGTTGTCAGTTGCAGGAAGGAGGAGTTTAGCCAGACCCTGGTTCTAGCGATAGATGAACCAAGTGCTCAGGTTCTGAAGGATAGAGGATGGCAGATCTTCCTAGGGTTATCGAGGGCATCTTTCAGGGTGCTTTCGTGGGCAAACAAGGCTCTCCCTGGCGATGATCAGCCTCGTCCAGACGAACCTACAACACAGTAAGGCAGCTACGGCTGTTTTTACTGTGACCTCGGCTAACAGGGCCGTGGATGTCGCACTGATCCAAGAACCGTGGATTAGGAATGGTAGAATTGCAGGTTTGGGCGCATCTGGTGGCCGAACCATTTGTGGCAGTTCTGCAAACACAAGAGCTAGCATTTGGGTCAGAAATGGACTTGCTTCCTTTCCGGTTCTTGAACATTGTTCCAGGGATATCGCCACAGTGAGGATGGTGTGTGGGTCTTCTGGAAGACCAATCCTGCTGGCATCAGTGTACATGCCGGGTGACTCCGACTTGGTGCCGCCGGTGGAGTTGAGAAGGCTGGTGGACTTTCGTAGTAGAACGATCGGACGGACTCGACAAAGTTTTACAATTAAAAACAAATATTGAATATATATATTAATGATATAAACATTTGAAAAAAAAACAATAATAAACATCTGATTTAAATTAATAAATACAAATCAAATGGATAAATTGAAACAGTAAACACACTTTGAAACTTCTTATCTTTTGAATTCCCAAACTGTAATGCCAAATGAATTCCAAAAATGTAATCTTCATTACATTGATGATAATTGAACATTTTGGGAAATTGATAACATGACGAATGTAAACAACACCAAAAATAATTATATGATAAAAGTGTTTAAAGTAAAAGATCTATATATTTAATTCCGTAAGCGAATCGGTCCCCACGAAATATCTCGAGCTAGGAAGAAGTTAAGTTAGGTTATGACGATTCATTTTAAAGCTTGAGGGCCAAGGACGGTGGGAAAAATATCAGAGATTTCAAAAATTACATGGGCTACGCCCCACTGGACTTCAAAGATCCCATGATTTTCTTATGGAAATATCACTACAGTGTTTTCATACTTAATATTACAAATGTGAAAGTATGAATGTTCCATCACTTGAAAACTATTGGACCGATTGGGCTGAAATTTTGCAGAGAGGTACTTTGATAGTCCTGAGTAACATATAGACATATTGAAGTTGTGAAAATCCTATAGGCCTATGCCCCACAGGGGTTAAAAGTTCCCATGTATTCCTTATGGACATTCACTTTTGTTTGAGCTGATGAAAATACAAATAGCTGATCTTGATTCGTAGTAGTTCCACAGGCTAACCACAGAATGCAGCACACAAAACTGATAGTTATTATAAATAATTCGCGGGGCGAAGCCTGCAGGTAACAGCTAGTTATTAATAAGGAAAATGAACTAATGATCAGCTGTGATTGTCCACTTATTCAAAAACCATATGTTAGGGGCTATAGCCCCTGTTAGCCACTAGTTTTATATTAATTTTATATATCTTGTCCTATACTCTAATACAAACAATGTCTGTTTGTTTTTTATGCAGATTGTTTGATCTTGGAATCCAGTAGAAGGATTTTGCTTAAGTTTTGGAATTAGGGGCTTTTAGACAAAAAAAGTAGATTAGTGAAAACTTCAACCCCGAAAAATTTATATTTTGTAAAAAAATGCATTTGAAGTTGTACATTTCAACATTGGGCTTGTGTAATTAAACAAAATAAAATAATCTTACCAGCTGTGAATGAATACCAGTGATCTGTCAAAGTAGCATGGTAAACTATCAAAAAGTGATTTCTAGAAAATCGTGAATAGAACCATTGACTAAAGATTGTATATAGAGAGGACTATCTTTTTCACCCACGGAACTATTCAAATATCACCGAGCTTGGCTCGGTATCCCCGGTACCATTGACTATAAGTCAATGCCGGTACTTTCAGGGCCGTATTTAGGATCTCTGGAGCCCCGGGCGTATACACAAATGGGGCTCCCCTATCATCATTGATTGGATTAGGAAACCCCAGCATAGCTAGTCACATTTTCCACAAGCGAGAATATTGCGCAGGTTACCGGAAAGATAGGATATAGCAGGAAAGGAAAGGGTGGGATGAGACGGCGGTCAAATCGACCCTTCAGAGGGCCAACTCCGTGCCCCTGTGACAGCTGGGATGGGGCTCTCAAACAGGGGACATGCATTCTGCCCTCCAACTGATCAACTCAACAGACATATACAACAGCCAGGGACCATCCATTCTCAGGTTAGCAGGTGGGGACCAAACCCGGAGATTCTGTCCCTAGCCGCTGAAATGGAGGGACCAAAGGTGAAAGGGAAGTTTGTCGTAATGGACAGCCAAAAGACTTAACATTTGTAATGATAACTTCATTTGCTGTACCCAATGTCAGCCTCAAAACTGGTATAGTGGGGGCCCCCTAACATAAATACAAGCATGAATGTAGGCATATATGTACATACGAAAGTTATTTGTTCTATTGCTATAATACAACCTTATTGTTTTGAATAGTCTAGTATTTAAAATTGTATTTATTTTATTTTTTTATTTATTTGGACTTTACCTATCGCTTCTAGTGCAGGTAACACATCGAAACTACACTACGTTTCGGAAGGTAAGGAAACTCCTCCCGTTATCAAGTGAACCCTACTTGCATCTAAACATCAAGTTCTTACACCTAACTAACCTACATTTTTTTGGATTTTCCTAATCTTTTTCTTTTACATTTTAATTTATACTAACACAAAAATAACAAATACATATACAAAAAATCAAATACAATACACTAACACAACCTTCATTTACACAAACAAATGGAAAACTAACAATACATTACCTGTTCTGCTTCGTTGCCTCCAAGCTGACGGCAAAAACGGGAAACTTCACTCTCATTGGCTCTCGTCTCTTCTTATACGTTATTTTAAAATGGGTGTGGGGGGAATTGGAGAATTAAGTGTTAGCAACAATGATAAGCATACATCCCGTAAACCTTACCGAGACCGGGGCACACTGAAAAAGATGATTGTTATATGAACCAGAATATGGTATGTGGAGCAATAAATTATTGTAAATATGGTCCCAGAAAAGTGTTTGGTAGCAGCTGCAATCCAGTTATTGTCAATATTTTATTGTAGCGTGCAACAGAAATTATTGCAAATATTACAGTAATGAAATTGGAGCCCAAGCAATTCATCTTGCTGCCAGAGCAATAAGTTATTGTTAATAATACTAAACATTATGAGAATCGTTACTAGAGTTTATAGTATTTATAACAATAACTCTTATTTTTACTTTTACAATAAGTTATTGCTGCAGCTATAAGTTCGGTTGACTTTCCTCTCAGAATGTATAGTAGCTATGGCATTACCTTTTTTTATTTCTACAATGAGTTGTTTTTGTGGTTACTACAGTGGAGTGGTCACGTAAAACCCTACAGTTCAACGAACATAACATGAAAACTAACCAAAATCAGTTATATAAAATTGCTTGCATGAAAGCTGCAGAAGTATGGGGTCATACCCGTTCGCTTGGCTTTATTAATTTTTTGTTATATATATACCAAAACCAAAATTAAGTTTTATAAAAATTGTAGGGTGAAAAATGCAAAAAACTGATTTTTGGAAAATTTAAAACCCCCATAAACCCCCCTTCATATGGTCCGATTTTTCTGTTTTTCGAACTTAAAGTCATGAATGTCACTTTACACATTTGAGCCAAATTTCATCGAAATCGGACGTTTTTTACTCAAGTTATCGCATTCACGGATATATATATATATATATATATATATATATATATATATATATATATAAATTTTAACGAATATTGTTTTTGGCATCTGGGGACCTCAAAACAAAAAGTTATCATGGTCTCAGGCTTAAGTCTTACCATGAGACCTACGGTAATAGCTTCTTCCCTATAGGGAAATTCGCTAAAACAAAATAACAAAAAAATAAGTTACAAGCTATCCTACCATTATTATTATTATTATTATTATCTATATTATTAAAGAAATGTCTTGGTTTTTGTTCGGCGATTTTCGACCCCAAAAATTGTATTTTATATACATACTAGCTGTTACCCGGCAGACGTTGTCATGCCTTTGACTATTTCCAACTAAAACCAGTATCACCAAGAACACCTGTTCAAGTAAACATGTCATTAGCTTTTATGTAAACAACAGTATCTTTCCATAAGGTTAATATGGAAACCCTTTTGAGCCTCTTGAGAGGAACGGAGGAACCCAATTGAGTTAGGACGAAATGGATGGCTTAAAAACCTTCTCCGTGAAATTTTACATAATATATACCAAGTTTCATAGCAAACGGTCCAACGGTGTCCGAGTCCATAAACTTCAAATATATATACAAACAAACAAACCAACATCCTTTTTTATAAATATAGATTTGGTATCAATCAAAAGCTCTTACTCTCTAGATGTGCCTTTTGGGCACATCTAGAGCACGGGGTTTTTTCCCCACGATCACTCAAAGTTCTTTTTTAGCCCATAAGATTAACGTGAGGAAACATCGCTTTGAGCAGTGAAAAATGTTGTATGCAACGGAGATATTTAAATTTGTTATCATTTGTTTATCCGTATGTCAGTTTATTAGCCAGATTTGTTCTGCGCTTCACAAAAAAAGACTCTACTGAATTAAATAAAATATTTTCGCTATTTTAGTGTGGAGAGGACTCCTTTCCTTTTGGCTGTTTAAAATCATAGTACGTCATAAGAGTTAAGCCCCTTTGTCCGGCCCTGCTACAAAGTCGATCTTAAGGGTACTGGCTACTCACTATATAACTACAGCATGCACCATATTTGTTCTAATGAGCATTTAGTCAGCTAATTATATTTTATCACAGAACGGAGGAAATACGTACTGCTTTACTATTCTACAAAGGTATACTAAACCATTTAAAATAACGGCTCGGTAATAAATCATTGGCTTTACAGAACACGTGTAAGCCCTTGCAACATGGTATGTATAGCTCAGTTAGTCTAAGTAGCCATTGTGATTATAATACCGAATATTTTATATGTTTTTAAGTTCACATCAATAAGTACAACAAACTACAGGAGTTATTGATCAGATATTTGGAAGAAGATGGGTCCATCCAGAAAAAAATTATGGGCTTATTCCTGTTCTAATGAGGTCTTAACGTCCTTCAACATTTCCATCTTAATTATATACCTACTAGACCGATTAAGCATATATGTGGTATAAATACAGCAATGCTCTATAGTCAGAAACAGGCCTATACTTTCCATCCTGTATGCCCTTTGGGACTTATCTGCTCCGTCGGCCTTTACAATTTTAATTCATTCATCACTGATGTTAGTAGTTAACTGTACCAATTGGTTACAAATTTGTTAGGAAGATCAGGTATAATACATCAGAACAAAACCTATGCCTACTACTGCTCCAAAAATGCTTAACCAAATGTTAGGACTGGAACTATCGAATTTATGGGTTAATAAATGTGTTCTAATCTGACCTCATTCATAGAAAAATATAGTATTGTATAGAAAGATATTAAAAAAAAACTAACATTGGGGTTATGGTTAAGATTTGTAAATAAAAACAAAAGAATCATAACAGCTATTCAAAAGCAACCATTCAATTGTAAAAATATCCCCGTCGCAGCAAACCTGCATACTAAGCGAATTTCCAATGGAGATATAAATGTCTTAAGACTACATAAAGCTACTTACCCAAGTTTCATAAAAATATAGCGGTATATACAATTTTAATTATTCTCCACAAGAATAACATTGGGGCTGAGTACGCAGGTTTGCTGCAACAAGGAGCACAAAAAATGTGTTTTTATGCTAATATCAATATATCTCAGTAAGGTGAAGTCGTATACCAGTTGTTATTCATTTATGTTCATAATTAAGGGAGACATAGCATTTAATTATTCTCCATAAGAATAACATGGGGCTGAGTACGCAGGTTTGCTGCTATGGGAGCCTTTGGCAAAAAATTGTTTTTTGAGCAAATATCAATAAACCACAACCACAAGCCTTATACCAAGTTTCGTCAATATACGTTCATAAATAAGCAAGACATAAAATTTTTCTTATCCTCCATAAGAATAGCATTAGACAACGTACCGGGGTTAGCACTTTCAATATCTCGGTAACAAATTGACGTAGAGGAATGATCAAAATACCAAATTGTGTATTTTTTAAGCTGAATCTAATGATAAAAAATAAAATTCGCCTATTTCAAAAATTATATATAACAATTCAAAAAACCCATTGTTGGGGTACAAAACCCCCCAAAATACCCCTTTGGATAGAGCGATCTGGCTGGTTTTCGAACTTAAAGTCATAAATGTTGCTTTACACGTTTATACCAAATTTCATCAAAATCAAATCATTTTTACGAGAGTTATCGTGCCTAAGGACACACACACACACACATATATATATATACACACACACAGTTTCGAACGAACGGTGTTTTTGGGGTCTGGAGACCTCAAAACGAAAAGTTATCATGGTCCCGGCCCTAGGTCTTACCATGCCGACTACGGTAATAGCTTCTTCCCTATAGGGGAAATTCCCTAATAACATTCACTTGGTAAAGTAGCATGTGATTTTGGTGAGAATATTGATTAGAACCAATGTGTACATAACTTTAAATATACATGATTAGGACATGCATAAATTGCGATAACTATTCAAACTGAATATTCAATATAAAACGAACATGCCCAAATTAAAAGAAACGAGCAATATACGCTTTTAAGTGAATAATTAAAGCATATACGCTCGCCTTGGATCGTGAATATAAGTACTCTAGGCATTTTTTACAAACTGACTGACTTCGAGCAAACCTCAGTCCCCCAGGTGTTTTAACAAATGGAACTACTGTACTTCTCAAGTATAACATTGTACTGTGATTGCGAGCGAAGCCGCGACGGGTTACTAGTCTTAATTATTAATTGTATTATCATATCTAGGTAAATAAACTATGATAAATACTTAAGACTACTCAGTGCCCTACGTTAACTAACTTTCACAACCAATCATAATTATTTTGATACTACAGTATTATTTAATGACTTTGTGTTTGGCTGTTTGTTCGTAATATTTTTAAATATATCATACTGAGTTTTGTGAAATAAGAAAAAAATTAAAACACTGCCTCACGAGGCCCTCCATAGTGGCCTGCGGGGTCCCACTTTCGTGGACTGGGGGTCCCGGGCGCTCGCCCCGTGCGCCCATAAGGTAATACAACCCTGGGTACTATTACACAGTACAAAATTGTAAACGTTATTGTCATTAAACTACCGCGCTTCCTAAATTTCATGGACAAACATGTAAAGTTATCGCTCGGACTTCAGTAGTGGAGATGGTCAGGTTGGGCGTTTTGACATTGATCCAGAAGTCATGGGTTCAAATTCACATTAATCCAGATTGTTTTTAAATGTGAGTTTACTTATTCGAGTTTCTTGTTTTGTTTTCATTTAGCATTTCATTAAACAAATATTTGTTATAAATACTTGTGTTATGTCAAAAAGCTGGCATTTCAAAATATTCATAGAATATATGCAATTTGAATATTGTTTGGAAGTCACATTTGGTGTCCTTTGAACATAATTTGAACGTTGAATTGCCGCAAGGTAAATATTTGCCAATATCAAATTTACGATTCGAACGTCAACGGTTTTACATTTATTTACGCAAATAATTATTCGATGCTATGCGGGTGGCTGTTGTTTGGTTTTTAAACGTGGGCGGCAGTGAAAAGTCGTTTCAGTTAGCGCATCAAGCTTCTGATGTAGATACAACTGCAGCGAGCCGCGATACTCAAGGTTGCAGCTTGTACGTATGTCTCGATTGTCTCGAATCTCAACTGCGCAGTAATGAGCCAGCCGGCTCAGCTGTTGCCATAGGTTGTTGCTGCGGTCGTCTGAGGGGTTGGGAGGGAGGGAGGGAGGGTCTCAGTCTAAGGTCTGAGCGTCTGAGCGTGGATTGGTCGACGAGGGAGCTCGCGGGCTCGAGTGCGAGTGCGTACTATTCTGAATTGCCAAACAATACCAGCGTGTTTCTGGGTGGAACGTATTTTGTTTTCTAATGCGAGCATATTTCCCGCGATCGTTGGTAGTTGTGTGGTAAGTCATTGACTATTTTATTACAGTTTATTTAATATTTGTCTTGTCTTGTAAACCAAACCTATTTTGTTGTTTGACTGTGCAATCTCTGCGGGGGAGAGGCGGATAACTAAAGGTAGTCCTACATTTTGAGTAACTCGACAACTGGATTTATAACTTGGGCCACCATTAGCCACCTTGTTTGTAGGTTTGGTTAAATATTACACAGTGTGATTTTAACAGTTAAGCACAATTGTAAACAAAGTTCTCTAAAGGAAATATTCTGCACAAGACTCCAATTCGACCTCATAAAAAACGTATCGGTCTTAGGCTTTTCTAGCCAAGCCTGGTCGTTGTCCTGTCAAGAGTCAATTAAGTGTGCGCGGAATGTAAGTGTATCGAAGGTAAGACAATACACGAGGATCCTCAGGCGAAGTGGCTGTATCAGCCTCCCCGCCCTGCCTCAACCTGGAGCACCCTTCACTCTCGCGGACCTTGAACTCCAGCCACCCGGGGACGAGCCCACCACAACGCTGAGCAGATCGATATTGTTCAATGGGACTCGTGTCGCACTACTCGGCAGCTGTGGGAGGCATTTGTTCAATGGGATATACATCATTCTTACTCAACATCTGTGAGCGTGTTCAACCACGTGTTGTCGACAGAGCGATTGTTTTCTGCAATGTAGCCATTCATGAACAATTCAGGTTGAAACCGCTGAGGCACGTTGTTTCACTCGTTTCCATTTGAATTGATTAGTTTATAACGACTTTCATATTCATATACAATACGATAATATATTTATTAGTTATATGCACCTATGGTTGGTAACGTAAGATAAAGCTAGGAACATAATATTAGCCAAAGTTAATAATATCCCATTCTAAATTTAAAATGTTCGTTGTAAAACTCTTCGACAGGCGATTCTTTTAAAACACATCCCAATGTAATGTACCGAAAGTTCATGATAAAGATAAGAAAAAGTGCACAAGTAGGCAATTCTATTTCCTTTAATTCATCTTCCACAGCTTAATTCCATTGTTGCAATATTGTTTTTTCTTTTGTTGTTATTTTGAGGTTACTATTGGTTCATTAATTAAAAGTCAAGGAGGATTGTTGGTAATAATGGAGGAAACACTAGTGAACAATAAATTGCAAGCCGTTCTTTGCCATGTTTTGGTGAGACAGAACTACTCGCTGAAATCGAACGAGTCAACAAAGTGAATCAAACTAATTGCTAGTCATGATTTACAAATTTGTAAACTTGTATTTGTTTATTAGCTAATAGTTTATCATAATTCGCGGAAAGAATAAATACATAAATCAAATGAAAAAAAAATAATTTAATCCAATTTTTATTACTTTTATTCCAGTGATTTTCATGAGTATATTCACTTATAGGAATAAAACAACCAATCAGGATAGTTCAAAGAACGAGAAATTTGCCTCAGCAGTGTACAACCTGGTAAAATCACCTGCTCGCTTTTTCAACAAAATTCGTTAAGCAGTGATCCCTCCTGTATTACTAATAAACCACCTCGTCAAAAGTACAAATAGTATGGCTTTCTTCAAATTTGATGAAAACGGCGGATAGTTAAGCTGAGATGCGGTGGTATGTTTGCGGGCGAGCCCCCAGGGCCCCGGGCCCGAGGGGGCCCTCAGTCCACGAAAGTGGGACCCCGCAGGCCACTATGGAGGGCCTCGTGAGGCAGTGTTTTAATTTTGTTCTGAAAAAATTTGATTATTTATCAACTGACAATAAAACTAAAACCTAAAACCTCCCATTTACAAGGGCCGGGTCATTAGTTTCGTCTACATTCATGTAGGCAGATGGTTGTATTGAGTTTATTTTATATCAGGCCTACACGACTTATCGGAGGTCAGTGGACTAGTCGTAGATGACCGCCGCCTACTGCGTAGTGTACACACGATCACTGTCGTTCATTATACACACAAGCACTCGCACACACACTAGCATTCGTTCGTCTTGCTCACCGGCGATTCATCTTATTTATCACACCTCTTGATTCATTGGTGAGGGGCCAGCAACCAGTGGCGGATTTACCGCAGTTGCCGCCTAAGGGCTATTAGGAAATTTGCCGCCCTTCCCCCCCACTATAACTATTTCACTATAACCAATGTCACTCTTTGTCCTTTTCGCCGCCCAAGTTTACCCACATGTTATATATCTTGTTTGGTTGTTTTTTGACAGTATCTAAAGAAGTTACAACAAAAAAACTGAATGAATAAGTTTAAGAAATTGCTGATATTTCCTAGTTGAAAAACCAGTAACATAATGTATAATTGACTTGATTCACATTAACACAGTTTAATATTCAATGTAGCCTACTCAAAGACAATTAGCCCTATAAACAAATGTTGTTGTTAAAAGCAGTGAAGCAGTGCTACTTTTAATAACGAGAAAATCCTTCAACAAAGGCTAAAATCCCTTCTTATTCTTCATCAAAACATTAATTTGTACACCAACGCATTGACTACTGAAAATTATAATAAATAACCCATAAATAAGATATGATAACACTGTAGCCTAAAATTCGTAATTCGGACCATTAGCCTCAAAATTCTGACTATTTTTAACCCTGAATTAGCGCTTTTCAATACAGTTTTTCAGTTATTTTGTAATTTATACTTTTATGCAAAGAATTGTTTATATGTTTTAGACGATCAAAATATAAAATTAATTGATGTAGCCCTAATCTACATAAAACTCTACACATTTTCAAGCACTTCTTCTAGTTTCACCTCCATGATGTTGTAGATCAAATTAATTAAAATATAATACCTACAGGAGTCACTATACTCTCTGTCAAGTTACCTTCAAAAAGCGTGCCGTCATATTTGGTATTTTGTCCTGTTGTGGTGTCAACTTGTTGGTGGGACGGTGTCATTCAATGTACAAGGCGGCTTGTTTTCAACACTATTTCCAAAGCCATATTTAAAGGGTATTTTCATTTAACTGAAATCATAACTTTGATTCGAGGTAAACAATAAAATTACATATAAAATATGTCTTAAGATTATTAAGTTAAGTTTAACATCATAATTCGCCTAAAATGCGACAAGATATTAATTTAAAGACTTCAAATATCACTTAATTAATTCAAATATCATTTAATGAAATGGGAGATTTTGACACCGTCCCACCCAAAAAATCTATATAGAGGTCTCGCCTGAAGTAAAAAACTGCAGCCTACATGCTGACCACCATTTTGACCCTCTGTCAACTATGCTGGCATGGCAACAGCCAATCAAATCCTCTCTTCACAAATTATGCTAGTCTTTATTTGTCTTTGTTCACATGTTTTGTTTAAAAAAATTACCTCCAGAATGAACGGTTATGTGTGGTAGCCTTTGATTGTGAGTATAAGACGGCTGAAATAACTTTCTTTGTTACCTTGAGTTTGAAAATGAATCGACAATATCATTGTAGTCTAAATTTTGTTATTGTCATCTCAAATTCGATTGATGCAACATTTCTTAACCATGTGCCTTAGCAATTATTGATATTGTGTACAAAATCATTTTAATGCTATGCGAATGTACGGGTAAACTTGGAAGTCCGAGTTGGACGTAGTCATAGTGGTGCAGTGCCTGATATGTACGTAGTTCGTGGCTTACCGCCCTTTCTCTGAAACGTAATCGTCTTGTCGCTAGTACGGATGAATGACAAATGCATTATGACTGTTTTGAGGAACTGCAGTGTGAGGGACTGCAAGCGTAATACATTAGTCTCTGATTACTACCTTTACCTTTAAATGGGCGGCACGCCGTCATTGTCATACGTTTTCATCAAAATGTTCCCCGTTTTAACATTTCTTTTGTAAACAACTTATTAATTTTCTTTAAATTTGCCGCCCCTAAAAACTTGTCGCTCTGGACTACAGCACCTATAGCCCCCCCCCCTAAATCCGCCACTGCCAGCAACACCTTAATATACCCTTGTAACGCGGTTGGGGGTTAAGTACTACTCATAATAAGCGCCTTCATCAATTGCTACCATTGGTTGTTGGGCCAAAGAAAATTCATTCAGACAAATTGTAATTCCTATATAAAAATAGACGTTTCATATTGAGTTATGAGTTGAACTAATTAACTTATTCCAAGTAGGCCGATGTTTCTGTAGTGTCAACTTATAAAATACAAAACCACAAATTGCTTGACCCTCGGATACACCAGGATGTATTCCTTCCCCTCCCCTATTTTTGTTCATTTTACAAAGTGGCATTTCAGATTTTTTTATGTTTTAGTTCTATCTATACATAATTAGGCTTTATAAAACCCGGGGCGGGGGGAATAAGCTAAACACTAATGCTGTTTTCAATACGAAATATCGAACGTCAAAATAATTGATTGTTAATTAATTATTTTTACGGTTATAAGCAATTGGTAAATAAGTCATAAACCTACACGAACGTGAAGCTACACAACAGAGGCGCTAGTGTTTACATTGAGAGGTGGGCGGGTGTGAGAGAGAGGGGAGGGACAATGACTCGATGGCTGACCTACCGCCTCCGATACTGTGTTGTTGGCTCCGTTGGCGACCAATTTACTGTTGCCCTCACCAACAAGTGAGAACTCCATTAGTTAATTATCGCCGAAGAAAACTTTGAGAGGCTTCAGACAACGGTGAAAACTGGCTGATGAGGCACCGAACGTTACAAACATATAACGTTCAAGTAAGGTGATATTGAAAGTCACATCACCTTAATAAATCTGATAATGAGTTTAGTAATGCTAAAGGCGATTGTAGTACCAACAAATGTTTTAAAGCGATAACCTGATATTTACCTGTTAAACTCCAAACACAATTAATTACTGGCTTCTCGAATATACTTTTCTCTCGTTTTAAGACAGTTTTACTCACATGTAATTTTTCACAATTCAAACATCCACATTCCATCTTTATATCAGTAGGAATTATTTTCATCGATGTATACTATTGTGTACTATGGTATACAAAGAACATTTCCCCAATAATATTAAAGACACGGCCTATATTTGCAGTAATATAGATTTAGTGTGTCTTAACAGAACAACACAAAGTGTTGTATTGTTTCTTGAGAATACCAAGACTGTTATTTTGTGTAACTTAAACTGGTTACCCAAATCAAATCAAAATCAAAACCGGTCAGTCGATAAAATCTCTAGCTTTTCAATAAACTGAGTTAATAAGACGAACCCTACTGAATATTAATGATAGATTCTTTCTCTTTGTTTTGGTCGAGACGCCAGTTCTGTCTGCTTTTGTTACGCTATCGCCCAATGCAAGATGGAAACATAACTAACTCGAGGGTATTTTTTTCTGTAGTTTTTCTTTATCTGTCCTTGGTGGTTTTCCTTGTGTTTTGTTTCCTCCATGTTGTATAACATTTCGACTCACCTGCATTGTTACAATATTTGGCGATTCCACAGGAAAGCGATACTATATTCCGAGTTTAATTATAGAGAATGTCCCATTTTACGTATGTGAATCACGGGAACAAGAGTGTATAACCATGGTATAACTTTCACTGAATACAAATTAAATAAACATCATATTTAAATTTAATTAATATTTGTATGTATCTTGTGAATGCGTCAGTCGATAGAAATAGTTGGTTAGAACGATATTATACCGAATATATTTTACCTAATGTGTACGTTTGATTGACATATTTAATACTCAGTATGTTTAAGAAGAAGGCAAAATGACACAGCGCCACCGATTGCAACCACGGAACGCTTTGACATGTGTTTGCAACTAATTATTATGAACACAAAAAATATTTCAGTTGTTTCCTTTGGACCGAGACTAAGTATTGCAATTATACTTTGAAGTAAATCGATTGATAAGACACGTACGTGTCTAACAATGAAGTGAAAAACTCATTTCTGGGAAAGAATCATGGAAAAATTGCACTTTCAATACAAGTTCCCTCAAAATTAATGTAAGAAAACACAAAAATAACATTTCTAGCTACTTATGTCATGTGACCTTCTACGCCAGAGGCATTTTTAACGGCTTTTGTTGTCTACTTCAACCGATGTTGGTAAGTACCTAAATGATGGCGATACATTGGTTTGAAACGAAGTTTTATAAAATTACTTATGTAAAACAATCGAAGAGGCAGCAAAATGTTATTTGCATGTAGGTCTATGGTAAAGTCTCACAAACAATCACAATTGTCTCTTTACACAGTTCTTGCCGCAAGGAAGAGCCTACACGTTTGTTGCGAGTGAATCGAGTATATTCACCTATCGAATATCCCCTCTAGCGTCACCGAAAGCCGGGATTAAAAATGGAGGATATTTACATATAAATAACTATGACTCGATATACATTGATGAAACGAAAGGATTTTACTTTTAAACGTTCTATAGTTAAAATTGATTGGGATCCACTAGTATGGCAACAACAAATACGAGGTTCTGGATTGAAAAATGGAATGACTTGACATCCGTACGTATTTACTCTAACGACAGTTAGAGTATGGTGTAATTGTTTTCTCGAATATACCTGCATTTCATAATAATTTTGATTACCGGAACAATAATTCTATCAAATCGAAACTTGCGACTAGTGTGTGCAGTTTTAATAGTAGTATAGTATCTGAGTTGAGGGGTAATTGACACATTGCTATGAAATCTTGTGGGAATTGTTTCCACAGTATTTAATTCTGTGTTCCGCCATGTGGTTCTTCAAAGTTTAAATTTATTATGTTATACTGGATGAACTGATATTTTACCAGCTGGTTTGTTACATCATTTAGAGTGAAAAGTCATATTAATTAATTATAGGTCCCAAAAGTCTCAGTTTACTATGTACCCGCACAGAGAAGATTCTCTGTAGTAGCCGCCATTTTGTTTTTCACTTCAAGTAATATCTCTGGAATGGTTTAACCGGTTGTTGTCGCCGACCTAAGGGAGTGAGGGAAGGGGTATATAATTTACCTAGGCCTATTCCCATCTTGGCAATCCCTTAGAGCCCCGCCCCAGTCTCCCTTAAAGTTACAATGTTATTCTTATGGGTAATAGGTTTAATAGATAAGAAACATATGTAGTTGCAGCAGGAATTTTAATCGGCTGTTCCTTCCTGACTTCTTTGTGCGTTGGTAAGCTAGTTAGTAAATAAAAAAAGGTAAATAAGCCCAATGAATTCGTCAGCACGTTATCCCATCAGTCGCAGGTTATCGGCCCCGGAGCAAGGTCTACCGCTGATGGCTTAGCCTATATCTCTGCCTCTCAAACTGCTTCTACACCATTAGATTCATTTCAATAATTCTATTGATTACATGCAACTAGACGTTGGAAATAGTTTCCATTGAAAAAATCGCACTCAATATTGGTGTTACATTAATCAGTATCGTCCTAAACAACGGAACTATGTTCTACAATGTATATAAATAATATCGTGATTTTTATAGCCCACACGAGGGTTGAAAGACAGGGCCGCATTGCATGACCTCCAGGACAGCCGGATCAGCACCTGTGTGAGTACCTCCTGTGGGGATATATTTAAAAACATCCATATCATATTTTAATATTTTAAAGCTGGAAGTTCGTGAGTTGTTTGTGGCTCGATTGCGCTCCATCTACTGAACCGATTGAGCTGATATTTGGTAGGAAGATCGCTAATATCCTAAATCCTAAATCGTTTGCCCCAGTGGCCTCTAAACTTCCCATGTTAATCTTATGGGCACTAACATTTTTACTGCATCAGATGACAAGTGTTCTGAATTTGAGATTTACAGCAAGAGTGAGTTTATTTATTTGTTTACATGTTGGTTTACACTTTTGTTGCACGTTTAATCACGAAGGCACATGTTTCAAAATAATGCTGGGCAAACGTAATCAATAAATGAGTCGCTGACGTAGTGGTCAAGGCGTTTGACTCCGGAACCATGGCAGCGGCCCTATCGTGGGTTCGAATCCCAGCCTTGGCATGTCAATTGTACCAGTACTGTTCAACTCGTACTGTAACGGCTCACTCCTTGCTTTGTTGGATACTTTCCACACACAAATGAGCTCCATGTCGCTGGCCCAGCCATGTCGGATACCATACCAGAGGTTAATATACAGTTAGTATAGGTTAATAAAGCCCTTCCCGAAGTTAGTATACACTCCAGTAAAATGTTATTAAGATCTATGTCATGCAGGGGTAGGATATGCCAGCCTGGCCATGCCGGATATTTGACCATACCAGAGGTTAATATACAGTTAGTATAGGTTGATAGAGCACTTCCTGAAGTTAGTATACACTCCAGTAAAATGTTATTGAGATCTATGTCATGCCGGGGTAGGATATGCCAGCCCGCAAATGCCGGATATTTTACCATACCAGAGGTTAATATACAGTTAGTATAGGTTGATAGAGCACTTCCTGAAGTTAGTATAAACTCCAGTAAAATGTTATTAAGATCTATGTCATGCCGGGGTAGGATATGCCAGCCCGGCCATGCCGGATATTTGACCATGCCAGAGGTTAGTATACAGTTAGTATAGGTTGATAGAGCACTTCCTGAAGTTAGTATACACTCCAGTAAAATGTTATTAAGATCTATGTCATGCCGGGGTAGGATATGCCAGCCCGGCCATGCCGGATATTTGACCATGCCAGAGGTTAGTATACAGTTAGTATAGGTTGATAGAGCACTTCCTGAAGTTAGTATACACTCCAGTAAAATGTTATTAAGATCTATGTCATGCCGGGGTAGGATATGCCAGCCCGGCCATGCCGGATATTTTACCATACCAGAGGTTAATATACAGTTAGTATAGGGTGATAGAGCACTTCCTGAAGTTAGTATACACTCCAGTAAAATGTTATTAAGATCTATGTCATGTCGGGGTAGGATATGCCAGCCCGGCCATGCCGGATATTTTACCATACCAGAGGTTAATATACAGTTAGTATAGGGTGATAGAGCACTTCCTGAAGTTAGTATACACTCCAGTAAAATGTTATTAAGATCTATGTCATGCCGGGGTAGGATATGCCAGCCCGGCCATGCCAGATATTTGACTATATCAGAGGTTAATATACAGTTAGTGTAGATTGATAGAGCACTTCCTGAAGTTAGTATACACTCCAGTAAAATGTTATTAAGATCTATGTCATGCCGGGGTAGGATATGCCAGCCCGGCCATGCCAGATATTTGACTATATCAGAGGTTAATATACAGTTAGTGTAGATTGATAGAGCACTTCCTGAAGTTAGTATACACTCCAGTAAAATGTTATTAAGATCTATGTCATGCCGGGGTAGGATATGCCAGCCCGGCCATGCCAGATATTTGACTATATCAGAGGTTAATATACAGTTAGTGTAGATTGATAGAGAACTTCCTGAAGTTAGTATACACTCCAGTAAAATGTTATTAAGATCTATGTCATGCCGGGGTAGGATATGCCAGCCCGGCCATGCCAGATATTTGACTATATCAGAGGTTAATATACAGTTAGTGTAGATTGATAGAGCACTTCCTGAAGTTAGTATACACTCCAGTAAAATGTTATTAAGATCTATGTCATGCCGGGGTAGGATATGCCAGCCCGGCCATGCCAGATATTTGACTATATCAGAGGTTAATATACAGTTAGTGTAGATTGATAGAGCACTTCCTGAAGTTAGTATACACTCCAGTAAAATGTTATTAAGATCTATGTCATGCCGGGGTAGGATATGCCAGCCCGGCCATGCCAGATATTTGACTATATCAGAGGTTAATATACAGTTAGTGTAGATTGATAGAGCACTTCCTGAAGTTAGTATACACTCCAGTAAAATGTTATTAAGATCTGTCATGCCGGGGTAGGATATGCCAGCCCGGCCATGCCAGATATTTGACCATATCAGAGGTTAACATACAGTTAGTGTAGATTGATAGAGCACTTCCTGAAGTTAGTATACACTCCAGTGAAATGTTATTAAGATCTGTCATGCCGGGGTAGGATATGCCAGCCCGACCATGCCGGATATTTGACCATACCAGAGGTTAATATACAGTTAGTATAGGGTGATAGAGCACTTCCTGAAGTTAGTATACACTCCAGTAAAATGTTATTAAGATCTATGTCATGCCGGGGTAGGATATGCCAGCCCGGCCATGCCGGATATTTGACCATACCAGAGGTTAATATACAGTTAGTATAGGGTGATAGAGCACTTCCTGAAGTTAGTATACACTCCAGTAAAATGTTATTAAGATCTATGTCATGCCGGGGTAGGATATGCCAGCCATACATGCTGTAATATATTATTTCCTACGTAGAAATTCACCAAAAAGTAATATTGTAACGTTAAAACTATTCAAGGACTGTTGCATTTACAACATAATATGTGACAAAATTTCTTTCTTTCGTTCTTTCTGCTCGTGGCGTCATTACTTTTGAATGTTTCTTTACATCTACTTATTCGACTTCCAAAGTATGGTACTGGTGTCCGTCATATTTTTAGGTTTGTTCCACGGACTATAAACAAACAGTGCATAAGGGATTATACAAATATTACGTAACGCATATTTTCGTAATTTCACCCCCCTCCCAATGTAACACACCGTAACGCTTGAGCGTCCCCCCCTCCAATGTGTTACATAACTCAATCGTAGTAGACTTTAAAACAGCATAAACCTTTTAAACATCGTTTTATTAGCAATTTGGAACATGGATTTAAATCAATCAATATACAAATTTTACTGCAATGTATACCAACCTCGGTAAATACTATATTAACCTATACTAACTGTATATTAACCTCTGGTATGCTCAAATATACCAATATCCGGCATGGCTGAGGCTAGCATATCCTACCCCGGCACGACATTTTTTTTAATAACATCTCACTAAAATGAATACTAACCTCAGGAAATGCTCTATTAACCTATACTAACTGTATATTAACCTCTGGCATGGTCAAATAAATATCCGGCGTGGCTGGGCTGGGGGCTGGCATATCCTACCCTAGCATACTAACTTCGGGAAGGGCTCAGTTAACTTGTACTAACTGTATATTAATCTCTGGTATGGTCAAATAAATCAATATCCGACAAGGCCGGGCCAGCGACATGGAGCTACCGGACATGGAGCTACCATGCAAGTCTGTGTGGACGGAAAAACAAAAGAACAGCAACTTCGACGTGAAGAGCAAGCTCAGCGGCAGGTCAGTTTCAGAGCAACTGAAATGGCAGAGCAGTGATCTACAGAAACTATTGAGGAAGCTGAAGTTCGCGGATGAGCTTTTAAACTCTTACGGTCAGGGCTGTCCAATGGTGGCAGACGATTTCCAGAAAGGCTGTAGCCAAACCGCCACCCGTTTTTGATCTATTTGAAGCAGCTAAACATATTTTTAGGTTTGTTCCACGGACTATAAACGAACAGTGCATAAGGGGTTATACACATATTACGTAACGCATATTTTCGTAATTTCACCCCCTCCCCATCTAACACGCCGTAACGCAGTTTCGGTGAGGATTAGGAATCCTTCATTGACGAGGATTAGGAAATGTCAACTCGTAAGATCTGAAATTACCAAATCGCCACACCGCTCTGTATATTCAATGGTTGGACTCTGTGAAGGGTGCATATTACTATCGCCTGGATGCATGTCGATCAATAACAAATGGAAGCCATACTGATGTTCATTTGTAAGGTAAAATAACATTTGAAATATTTATAACATTTTTTATGTTCAGACATAACATTTATAAATGTTTAAATTATGTGTTTACAATGTTTTTGTATCGGTGTCAGTTCCTCATGATTATAGTTTAAAGTCCTACTACTATTTTATAAACACCTATTATAGTTGACTTAATTCGTTTAATGACACTATTACTAAATAAAGGGAAATAGGCTCCTGATTACTGCTGAAAACCTAGATCATATTAAACTTGTTGAGTGTGAAATTCCAGTCAATGACAGACGCGATCACTCTAGAAGTGGAACTGGTGGTCTCGTGCCTTTCAGCCTATCAGGGGTAATAAACATTTAAACTAAATATTTAGATCGGGTTAGTTTCAGTCATAGAGTATCACTGTAAACAAATCAAGTGATTGGTTTTTTATGTCGATTTCCTAAATAGATTTGTGTATAGTGTATCGTAATTTACTAAATGAAATTTCACTTTATTGTCAGTTAACTCTTTTACATATTATATTGATTGAGTTGCTGAACCTATTCGTCGTACGAATCACGAAGGTAAACAGGTGAAATATTTTATTTCCGGCTTATTAACACGGGAAGGAAATTCTCTGTACTCAGTTGAAAGTTCAAAATTATTGCGTTGTCTGAAAAGACGAAAGGTTTAGAGAACTTGCAATTTAAGATTGTATATAAATAAGTACTTTTTTTATTTAAGAAGTAATCATCAGTACACGGAACGTTAATCATAATTTTAAAACAAAATAAAATCTGTATCTAACACGCTAGTTTTCTAATATACGTATGTTTTTAATCTCGATTTAAAGTTAGGCCTATAATTTACGTTTATAATCATAATTACAAAGCACAAGTTAGCATTGTAGGACGAGTTAGTTAATAATGCATCTGGTTTAATATATAAACTTCATAGATTAACAATCATCTTCTAACATTCCTTAATCGATATGTTACAGTAACAATGTACTTTATCAATTGGCGTCAAGTTGTAAGTTTTCGATAGTTATAAATATCACGCCAAATTATCTTTGGAAACTTTGATTTTATGATTGTAACCACAATTAACTAACATTATCTATGTAAACACATTGTCAGGCATGACACGAATTTTCCCAGTGGAATTGTTAAATAAAATGACTGTCTTATAATTGTCCTGCACAATTGGCAGCACTTTAAGGCTGCTGAGGAGAAAAGTTGAATATGCACCAGCTGAACGACCTCGCCGGGCGACAAGACGAGGCCATATGGCTCTTATGCGAGTAATTAAGCGGACATGACCATTGCAGTGATGGGAGTAGCTTCCCTCTACGAACCTTATGTTTTAAGCAGTTTATTCAAATCAATATATTGTTTTACAGTTAGAATTTAATCAATTAACTACACTGGTTTTATAATATCGGCCGACCTACCCCACAGATGCATACTACATAGCTGATAACACTTCCGTACTGAATGCTGGGCTTGCTTTACTAGTTCTCCTCGTTTCAGCTTAAAAATAAAATAAGAGTGCACAGCACGTCTACAAAATGTAAAAACGTATTTTGATCCAACCCTTTTATGATTTATTTCATTATGAGAGGTTTCGTCAAAAAAGTCAAATGTTCTAAGAATTCCTTACTCAGGATTTTCATTGAAGTGTGTGATTGATGTCAGACAGCTATAGATGAATACTCAATCGCTCAACACTGGTGGATTCCACTCAATCGCTTTCGCACTGGGGTGGGAAGGTGCAATTATTGGAATTTTAAATGGGGTTGGGGTACGACACACAATCAGTCTGTGACTGTGGGGCGGAGCGTCAAACTGTGTACCACATTGTTAATGGCTGACCCCTGAGCGCTTTCCCTGAAGGGTTGGCCGGTCTGCATGGAACAAACGAGGCTGGACCATGGGCTGGACTCCAATGGCTTCGTGCCTTGGATTTAGCTCTGTGATGGGAGATCCTTTATTTTATCTGTGTGTGTCTGTAGGCACGATAACTTTCTTAAGTCCGACCTTGAACAAATTTGGTCTAAACGTGTAAGGTGTATCTATTTTCATAAGTTCGAAAACCAGACAGATCGCACCATTATAAGGGGGGTTTGGGGAAGGAGGGGGGGAGGTTTGTGCCCCAAAAAATGGGATTTTTGACGTCCAATATTAATGTTGTGCAGGATAAGTCAAATTGTATAACTCGCTTATTAATGAAACTTGGTATACTTGTGTCGCTCTTCATATGGATGGGGTTTACTAATTGTTGCCTACAAATCCATTTTTAGTGGTCCCCATATCAGCAAACCTGCGTACTCAGCAGCTGTAATGTTATTGTTATGGAGAATTAGAAACATGTGATATCTTGCTTGTTTATGAACATACGTTGGTAAAACTTGTTATGTTTCTTCTGGACCGCTCGCGCCCGTGGTGAAGCGAACCAAAGGGACCGCGTCTAGGTGTCACCCCGTCAACCTGTCACCCCGACAAACCGTCACCTTTTAAAACAGGTTTTGAGGTGACGAGTTGACGCGCATCGTCCCCGACAACCCGTCACCATTTGAAGGAGGTGACAGGTTGTCGGGGTGACACCTTGACGCGAGCGTGCGAGGTGACGGGTTGTCGTGTACGGAGGCGTCTAATCGTCACCTCCAAAGAGAGGAGGTGACACCTTGTCGGGGTTACACCTTGACGCGAGCGTGAGAGGTGGCGGTTTGACGTCGATGCAACCGACAACTTGACACCACAGCAAATCGCCACCCCGATAGGCTCCTCTCCCTTTGAACTAAAATTACATATTTGCACAAATAATCAATTCGTTTAACACTGCAATAGAGATAGCTTCTTAGACTTTATACTTGGTATGGTCCAACAAACCCGCTGATGATTTTTGTGGTGAATGGTTCTATCAGTGGTTTTAAACTATTTCAACTTTCTTAATAGAGGCGGCATAAAAAATTTATAATTCGTGAATTCTACTAAACGTATTTTTCAGCTCGCTTCAATGCTGTTTTTCATGTTTATAATAATTCTAAGGTAGGTAAAAAACTTTCGCAATACCGCAGAAGTAGTCATTATAGAAATGATTTTGCAATTTCGTCAAAACATCATCGAAAAATTTGAACACAATCCCCTTAGTAGTTAAAAATAAGTTTCACTGCGGGGTGACCATAGTGAAAATGTGTTTCATGTGCAAGCTGCAGTTGGTTTATACGCATAAGGCAAGACAGTTTTCAAAGCGTACTCACGCGTACTCATTTGTGTCTATATCATTGCATTTTTTCCGTTACTAGATGGGAACTGACGAAATGTTGAGTTTGTCATTAAGTATTGCTAGATTCAAAGTGATGTGATTAATTATCGTGAGAATTTGATCAATCCCGCAAATCACACTTCGAATAGAATTTACATATTATTTATTTTCTATGCCGCCTTCATGAGAAAAGTTAAATAGTTGAAACCACTGATATGAAAAAATGGTAGTATCTAAAGAACCGTTCACCGCAAAAATCATCTCTCTAACCAATGAAATAGCTGTGCTGTCACAAAAAAAGATGTGAGCGCTATTTTTGGACCACCCGTTATACGATTAGGCCTACTAGCAGTTTCCCGTGGCTACGCACACGCTCAAACTGAGGTTATAAACCAGTTTCTTGTTGTTGCCTTTAAGACGAAACCCCAAAGAATAAATTATAAGGTAAAACTGCAACATATATGCTTTATTAGTTATTTGGTTTTATCAGTTGGTATGTTAAAAAATTAAGACGCTATTATGACGGTTTATTAAGATGGCTTATAAGGACTATGAAACGACTACCTATCACGAAGACTTTACACGCTATTCTTTAATATATAATTTTTTGGAGTTGAGAATAAACTATGTTAGATCAATCTCGTGTTAAGGTTATAATGTATAAGAACCTATCTTTCTTTAACTGGTATTTATGTAACTTTAAAAGGCATTTCTTTAACTGAATTTTGAATTTTGTTTCCGAGGTTAATGATAAGTTTTCTGGTACTTTGTTAAGTGATTTTGGCCCGAGATTTTGAGGTAGTGTAGTGGCTAATTCCAATCTATGAGGAGTTTGTCTATGTGTCTTTGTCTAGTAATTATGCTTATGAATATCTGTACTGGTTACTATTGTTGTTTATTTAAATTTATAATACAGTAGAATTTCAAAAATATAAATGAAATGTAATGTTAGAATTTTAAAAAATTTAAATATTTTGGCAAAGCGTTCTTTTCTAGACTCTAGACTCCCAGAGAATAATACCGTATCTTAATATTGATTATACAAGTGAAAAATTAAGTGTTCAAGTAGTATTTATTAAAACCTGGTTGACCGTTGCTTGGGGGAAAAATCAGATTATGCAACTTGGCTTATTTATGAACACCTGATGATTCTTTTGTTTACTATTTCCTTGTTATTTTGTAACCAACATGGCAACCCATAAGGTTATACATCATAAATTTTTCAACTTTTAAATTCAATTTTCTAGAAACATTGCGTTTTTTACAGAAAATTTAACTGCATAAATGCAGTTAAAAGTAAAAAAAATCATGAGAATCGTTAGAGCCGTTTCCTAGATCCGCGAAACATATAAATATACAAGGATAAATATATATATAAATATACATGGATTGATTTCTGAAACAAAGTTACGAATATTGTTCATTTAAAGTAATAGGACTTTTAAATTTAAAAGTCGAATGAACCCAATCTAAAATTTTATTTGTAGCCACAAAGATACAATTCCTAGCATATCATTAATTTATTTGAAAACATACTTGATCTTTGCACGGGTTACAGAGAATATATGAATCCTGATGTGTCAGCTTTTTCAGCCTTTTACTTGCGAAACCTACTCTTTGTGTCATCTTCTTTGTTTACGTTTTAAAAGTCAACTAAAATTGAAATGAAAAATTTTAAAGTGATCACTTTTAATATATTTCGATTTTCAACTTTATTCATAGTATCATAAGGCACTTCTATGAGAAAAAATATGAGTGACTTTGAAATTTCATTTAGATTTGATGAGAAATAAAGTCGCTAGGCTTTCTGAACATCGAGGTGGAAGATTCGATCAAAATTTACGAAACTTGTAATTTTTTTCGCTACTTAAAACGTTTATTTCTCGATTATTATACCATTCTAAAACAAACTGTCGTATACTTTGGTGTTTTTAACGTGTTAAAACGGAATTAGATCAAATTAGGGCTTTAAATTTATTGTTTGGTGGGTCGAAAAATCGCCTCATTTTCCTTCGTGTTACTCACGTCGCGTCGTCGTTCGCTCGTCGTCTGCTGGTGGACTTGGCGACGAGACACGACCGTGCCTCTAAATTAATGTAGTTTTAAATACGGTAGAAGATTAAACATGAATAATTTATAATTTTTAAAAGTTTATTATTTGTTTTAAGCATGGTAGCGCTGATAAGCCAAGTGGAGAAAGCCTATTTTGCGTTATAAGAAGACGGAAACAGATGGAGCGGGTTGGTAGGTTGTCGGGGTGACACCTTGACGCCAGCGTGCGAGGTGACGGTTTGTCGTGAACGGCGACGACAAATCGTCACCTGGGAGTAGAGAAGGTGACGGGTTGTCGGGGTGACACCTTGACGCAAGCGTGCAAGGTGACAGGTTGTCGTCTCTGCACACGACAAACAATCACCTCTAGAAAAGAGGTGACAACTTGACGGGATGACACCTTGACGGCATCGGTATATTTTTACGAGGTGACAGGTTGTCGCCTGTGGCCAAAATGCCGAGGTGACGGGTTGTCGGGGTGACACCTAGACGGCTTCCCGAACCAAATTTCGGTCCGGCCGCGTTCGAGGTCGCGCCGCAAATGGTGGGCCACCGCGGCAGCGCTTAAGCGTGGGGGATATAGGGAAAAACACGACGCGCGCTCACTTGAATTGAATTTACAGCCAGGGAACATTTTTTATGGTTGAATGGCCTTCTGATACGTATTCTTGAATAGTTTCTCGAATTTTTAATACCAAAAGTAACTATATTCGACCAGAGTTAGTTGCGTAAAAAGAACAGAAAGTTGGGAGTTTTGTAAAATAATCTCCTGGCTGATTCTTTCATATTTCCAGTCATATAAATTTATGTACGATCCACTAGGCTTTAGGTGTTGTCCAATAATGATGTTTTGAAGTTTTTGGTACTGGAATGATTTTTTTATGAGCAGTAATATCGTTCTTTGGACTAGTGAAACTTTGAATTTTAGCATATAAACTTCGACGTTCACCAAAAGTTGTAGATTGCATGAAAGTTAATTGGCCTATATCATAAAATTGTGTAGATGAATGAATACCATACAAGACAAATACTTTTTAATAGCAAATGTATTCTTAATAAACATTAATTACCAACATGGTTACCAACGTTAAACGTTACTATTAGATCTATAACTAAATTTCGTTGATAAAATGTGATTAAATTGAAAGTTGGTTTCTTAATTTACTTAGTTAATTGGGAAGGGTAAAAGCGATACTAAAACGTAACCCGAATTCGACGACTAAAACAAAAGTCGTATAACTATGTCTTTGATCAAAAAACTAGGCCATGTTGTAACACAGCATCACTGAGTTGAATTTAACAGCGCGGCACGGCGCGTCTTGGATAGAGCACGGCGAAAGGTTTCAGCATCTTTCCAAACGAATTGTAGGCAAACCAACAACTTTACCGAAAAATGTTTGAAATAAAAGTTTTAGAGAAACTAATTATCTACAAATTTCCCGCTGGAAGTTTGTTTCTAACCTAAAAATCAAAAAACTTCCTCGCTGAGTAACTTTTTCATGTCATTCTTTAATAACACGTAAGAGTTTTTAATTATTAAAAATATTAAAACACGGTAAAATAAAACAATATTTATACTTTCGGATTCCGTAATTCACGTACACAAAGGATATATAAATTTAATTACAATTCAAACATGGCAGTGAAGTCCAGGAGCGTGTAAACGACAGCGCGTTCAACGCCAGTAACACCTCTGAGCACACAGTGGCCCACCATTTCTGTTCCGCACAGTCCCACGCGGACCGTTTTTAGCTCACTTAGCGATCTCTCCAGTAGTTGTACCTCGATGGTTTCTTCATCTGGCAGTGATCCGTTGGTATTTGCATAAAAACCTGATTTGTGTGGTCCTTGATGCAGCAAACCTGCATACTCAGTTCTAATGTTTTTCTTGTGGAGAATAAATATACCCCCGTAGCAGCAAACCTGCGTACTCAGCGAATTTCCAATGCATATATATGTATCTTAATACCACATAAAGCCACATATCAAGTTTCATCAATATACATTCATAAATAAACGATTTATGACATTTTAATTATTCTCCATAAGAATAACATGGCGGCTGAGTATGCAGGTTTGCTGAAGCAAGGAACACAACAAAATGGGGTTTTATACAAATATCAATATAACTCATGTAGGTAAAGCCACGTACCAAATTTCATTAATTTATTTTCATAATGAAGGGAGATAACACGTTACTTATTCTCCATAAGAATAACATGGGGCGAAGTACGCAGGTTTGCTGCTACGGGAGCCTTTGGTAAAAAATTGTTTTTTTGAGCAAATATCAATGGTCCACAACCAGATGAAGCCGTATGCCAAGTTTCGTTAGTATACGTTCATAAATAAGCGAGATATAAAATTTTTCTTTTCCTCCATAAGAATAACATTAGACAACGTACTGTGTTTAGCACTTTCGATATCTCGGGAACCAATTGACGTAGAGAAATGATCAAAATACCAAATTGTGTGTTTTTTTAAGCTGAATCCAATGGTAAAAACTAAAATTTGACTATCTCCCAAATTATATGTAAAAAATTCAAAAAACCCATTTTTGGGGTACAAAACCCCCCCAAAATACCCCTTCGGATAGAGCGATCTGGCTGGTTTTCGAACTTAAAGTCATAAATGTTGCTTTACATGTTTATACCAAATTTCATCAAAATCGGATAATTTTTACGAGAGTTATCGTGCTCACGGACACATATATATATATATACAGTTTCGAACGAATGGTGTTTTTGGGGTCTGGGGACCTCAAAACGAAAAGTTATCATGGTCCCGGGCCTAGGTCTTACCATGCTGACTACGGTAATAGCTTCTTCCCTATAGGGGAAATTCGCTAGTAAAATGTCATATCAGTAGTAGGCAAATGCCGGTTTCATTGCGGCAGCCTTGGTGTGGGGATCAGTGGGGATCACCTCTATAAAATCGTTTTTTTTTTAATAAGCTGTAGTCTATTTTGTGATTTTAATCAATTTTAGTTCGGTTCACCGAACAAAAGTTGGTTAAAATCACAAAATAGTATACAGATTATTAAAAAAACAATTTTTATAGAGGTGATCCCCACTGATCCCCACACCAAGGCTGCCGCAACATTATGCGGCTCGGGATTAACCTCGATGGGTAGATTGCATACAACACGTTATAAACATACAAAAGTATACAAACACTACGGTAGGTTAAAATCACAAAATAGTATACAGATTATTAAAAAAACGATTTTTATAGAGGTGATCCCCACACCAAGGCTGCCGCACCATACTGCGACTCGGGATCAACCTCGATGGGTAGATTGCATACAACACGTTATAAACATACAAAAGTATACAAACACTGCGGTAGGTTAAAATCACAAAATAGTATACAGATTATTAAAAAAAACGATTTTTATATAGGTGATCCCCACACCAAGGCTGCCGCAACATTATGCGGCTCGGGATTAACCTCGATGGGTAGATTGCGTACAACACGTTATAAACATACAAAAGTATACAAACACTACGGTAGGTTAAAATCGCAAAATAGTATACAGATTATTAAAAAAACGATTTTTATAGAGGTGATCCCCACACCAAGGCTCCCGCAACATTATGCGGCTCGGGATTAACCTCGATGGGTGGATTGTATACAACACGTTATAAACATACAAAAGTGTACAAACACTACGGTAGAAAAAAATAACTAAAATAAATTAAATAATACTGTCACTAGTTTAAGATAGTAAGTATACGTTGGTAAAATATATACAATAAAATAAGTCGATCAGAGTTATTGAAATGCGATAAAAAAAATATTGCTTCGGAGTTTCCTAAAGGTTCCTTGGCCGTGTAGGGTGGTGAAAGCGAAAACAGTTTCTTATTTCGCGCTGCCGTAGGGTAAGCGTCTAACGGTGACCAAATAATTCTTTTCTCAACGTGAAAGCTCGGTCAACCCCGACGGGTTTAGACGCCCAAAAGTAAAACTTGTTCGAGCCCGAGGGTAAACTTCTACTATATAAACCAAGCGGTGTTGGGGGGTGAAAGCGAAAACAGTTTCTTATTTCGCGCTGCAGTAGGGTAAGCGTCTAACGGTGACCAAATAATTATTTTCTCAACGTGAAAGCTCGGTCAACCCCGACGGGTTTAGACGCCCAAAAGTAAAACTTGTTCGAGCCCGAGGGTAAACTTCTACTATATAAACCAAGCGGTGTTGGGGGGTGAAAGCGAAAACAGTTTCTTATTTCGCGCTGCAGTAGGGTAAGCGTCTAACGGTGACCAAATCATTTGTGTCTCAACGTGAAAGCTCGGTCAATCCCGACGCGTTTAGACGCCCAAAAGTAAACTCGTGTCTAGAGCTAAAGTCAGTACCAGTTGCGATGCGTACGTTTAAGTTTACGATGTCATTAAATGGCACTAAGCGCGTTCACCACGTTTATGGGTTTAGGGTGAGTGAAGTACAAATGGGAGGTCCTGTGAACCGTTCACCGTTCACCGGTCACCGTTCACTAGTAGCCGGATTACCAACATGTCCCTTTTCACGTAATGTTTCATAACTTCCAATTGGTTCACAGGACCTCCCATTTGTACTTCACTCACCCTAAACCCATTAGCGTGGTGAACGCGCTTAGTGCCATTTAATGACATTGTAAACTTAAACGTACGCATCGCAACTGGTACTGACTTTAGCTCTAGACACGAGTTTACTTTTGGGCGTCTAAACGTGTCGGGATTGACCGAGCTTTCACGTTGAGACACAAATGATTTGGTCACCGTTAGACGCTTACCCTACGGCAGCGCGAAATAAGAAACTGTTTTCGCTTTCACCCCCCTTCACCGCTTGGTTTATATAGTAGAATTTTACCCTCGGGCTCCAACAAGTTTTAATTTTGGGCGTCTAAACGCGTCGGGGTTGACCGAGCTTTCACGTTGAAACAAGAATGATTTGGTCACCGTTAGACGCTTACCCTACGGCAGCGCGAAATAAGAAACTGTTTTCGCTTTCACCACCCTACACGGCCAAGGAACCATTAGGAAACTCCGAAGCAATATTTTTTTTATCGCATTTCAATAACTCTGATCGACTTATTTTATTGTATATATTTTACCAACGTATACTTACTATCTTAAACTAGTGACAGTATTATTTAATTTATTTTAGTTATTTTTTTCTACCGTAGTGTTTGTACACTTTTGTATGTTTATAACGTGTTGTATACAATCCACCCATCGAGGTTAATCCCGAGCCGCATAATGTTGTGGGAGCCTTGGTGTGGGGATCACCTCTATAAAAATCGTTTTTTTAATAATCTGTATACTATTTTGCGATTTTAACCTACCGTAGTGTTTGTATACTTTTGTATGTTTATAACGTGTTGTATGCAATCTACCCATCGAGGTTAATCCCGAGCCGCATTATGTTGCGGTAGCCTTGGTGTGGGATCACCTCTATAAAAATCGTTTTTTTAATAATCTGTATACTATTTTGTGATTTTAACCTACCGTAGTGATTGTATACTTTTGTATGTTTATAACGTGTTGTATGCAATCTACCCATCGAGGTTAATCCCGAGCCGCATAATGTTGCGGCAGCCTTGGTGTGGGGATCACCTCTATAAAAATCGTTTTTTTTAATAATCTGTATACTATTTTGTGATTTTAACCTACCGTAGTGTTTGGATACTTTTGTATGTTTATAACGTGTTGTATGCAATCAACCCATCGAGGTTAATCCCTAGCCGCATAATGTTGCGGCAGCCTTGGTGTGGGGATCACCTCTATAAAAATCGTTTTTTTAAATAATCTGTATACTATTTTCGGATTTTAACCTACCGTAGTGTTTGTATACTTTTGTATGTTTATAACGTGTTGTATGCAATCTACCCATCGAGGTTAATCCCGAGCCGCATAATGTTGCGGCAGCCTTGGTGTGGGGATCAGTGGGGATCACCTCTATAAAAATCGTTTTTTTAATAATCTGTATACTATTTTGTGATTTTAACCAACTTTAGTTCGGTGAACCGAACTAAAATTGATTAAAATCACAAAATAGACTACAGTTTATTAAAAAAAAAGATTTTATAGAGGTGATCCCCACTGATCCCCACACCAAGGCTGCCGCAATGAAACCGGCATTTGCCTACTACTCATATCTCACTTATTTTTGGATATGCTTTGGTGAAAGTTGGGAAGTGGCTTCATGACGTAGTGAAGTAACATTTGAATTGAGGTTTGCTGAAACGGGGGTATTTATTTTTACAGTAAAATCTGAAATAGAATGCAGCTGTAGCCTACACGCCATACAATAATATACGCACACACACACACACACACACACACACACACACACACACACACACACACACACACACACACACATATCCTATATAACATGGTTCACACTTTCTGGAAAGTCAGGGAAAAAGTTGAAAAACGCCAAAAGTCAGAGAAAATGGTTACTATTTTATACAAGTCAGGGAAAAATTTTGATTTTAATCGTAAACGCAAAGCAATATCGTGCGCGAAAATCAAAACCGATTAGAAAAAAGTGCGCATTCCGAGTTGCGAGTCAGGGGAAAATTAACTATTTAGGTTAGAAAAGTCAGGAAAAATCAAGGTTTTGTCAGGGAAAGTCAGGAAAATCATTAACCAAATAAAAGTGTGAACCATGTATAACATTTAATATATACTAGTAGAGCCGTTGCTCGAAATCGATCAATATTTCGCTTTGACGAGCAAGAATTGATGGGCGTGTGGCAACTCAAGTTTTTGGAATTCCGATTATGTACAAATGTGCCGAATCTTTTCCAAATTTATGATAACTAATTCTTTTCCAAAACGCAATTTTAATGTTTTTTTACTTTATAAGTTCCAGCTCTCTAAGTTCTAGGTTTTTAACAGTTTTAACACATTTTGGGTAAAATTCCATTGTGAATAAGGAAGGTTTAAGAACACTTTGCAAAGAATTTTGGTTCACAGTTCACATTCTTTGGAAACTCTAACAATACGGATGGAATAATGTATTGTGTTCCCAGACGTTAATTCTGATTCTCAACTTGTTACAGACTGAAACATTCTGATAAATATCTACTTGAAGCTGGCTTTGGTGACCTTCTAATAATCTTATCTAATTCCTTAATTCTAACATAACAATCATAAACCTGCTAATTACGAATCAGTTGTTTTTATTTGTTGTACTCTTCCCACTTAAAATAAATGTTTGCGTGATCGATGACTTCCCCATCACCCGTTCTTAGGGTTATATAGTCCGAAGTAATTTGTATTCCCCGATCCGCAATCTTTTAGGGCTTTGCCCTCTTGACCTTCAAAACACTTATTCCAACCATCTTGCAC
Source organism: Allygus modestus (assembly GCA_963675035.1). Classification (NCBI taxonomy): domain Eukaryota; kingdom Metazoa; phylum Arthropoda; class Insecta; order Hemiptera; family Cicadellidae; genus Allygus; species Allygus modestus. The sequence continues at coordinate 103,093,963 of OY776111.1, forward strand.
CTACTACTTAACAGACGAAGTTTATATTCAGTAGAAAGATAGCTGACAGCTCAATGCAGATATAGGCCTATCACTGGTAAAATTATACTTAATGACTTCGCCCCACTGGCCTTTAATATACCCTGTGGTGGGTCGAAACCCCTAAAAGTAATTAACTAATTCATCGTAATAATCAAATTCATTTAAACAAATAACGTAAAATAATATTAAAATATAGAATCAGGAAGGCGGGTAAGATTTATTCAGTAGCGACCAACGGCTAAAATATTTTCAAGTTAGAACGAGAAAAGCGATGAGTCACCAGAGTGTAGAGTACACGAGAGGTGGGAATTACCGGACCGCAGAGGTACCATGAGTGGTATAAGGCGTGGTACCCAAGAAACGCATCGCATTGGCTGAGGGCGGTCACATGACTTTTTCTCACTGCTATCGGGAAGAGCGCGGTGGTCCGGGCAGTTGGTATCGAGCCCTTGAGGCTGCCAGACGTAAGACTGTTCTCCGAGCACCCTTGGTGGGTGGACGCACGTTACACTTCATGTCGAGGACCCATGGCGTAGGGACGTGTATCAGTCTCCGTACCGAGCCGTCGAGGCATACAGTTATATATATTTATTCTTCGTACCCAGTCTTTGGGCAGTCAGTCGTACATAAGTATTACCGAACACTTGAGGCGATTAGTCACGATAAATGATTATCCATTTAACCATCGAGACGACAAGTGGTGTTATTCAGACTTTGTATTGAGGACCCGAGATCCATAGTGTAGGCAAGAGGGACATACACGGGACGTAAGACACATGAAAACATTTAGACTCCTGTGCCTTTTTAACCGAAGTGTGCCGTATCACCGATAAAGAACTTTGCGATCGAAAAACCGACTGGACGGGCGACCCACAGCCGTTACCATACTGAGAGGCATCATAGGGCGAAAGATCATCTCATCGACTACGGAGGCAGAACACCTGGAAGAGTAATCAATCAGCTAAGTCGAGTTTCACCATTCAATGAACTTATATTTGAGCTATTTCCATGTCTAGATTAAAACTTGATCATTGATTTGAAATTATAACCTAGCAATTATTAATATTTTCTCTGTAATCATTTTTATTTAAAACATGTATTAAAGAAGTCTTAATTTTGTAACTTAACTTTTGTTTTTATTTATAAACATTTTAAATTCTTACTTTTATTAAAGCGACCCTGAGATTAGTTTACAAAAGAGCTCTGCCAAATATTGACTGAACTTGTGGATATGTAATACAATGAACTGAGACCCAAGTCGGTGCAATAAATTACATTTTAAAATAATCAGTAGCAAAATCAAATATCAAAGTAAAAGAAGCACCGCTTCATAATGGCGCTCCAACTGTGAGGCTATTATAATATTCTTATAAAACATTAAGAAAATAAGAGCACCGCTTCATAATGGCCCCTAACTCGTGGTGATAATTTATTCTAAATAAGTTATCAAAAGAACTTAGTATTTTTGAATAAAATTAAAATTTTTTGTTATAGTAAATTTTTGAAAAAATTAAAATGTCAAAGGTTAGGATGTTCTATTTAAGTATATGTAGTCATGTAATGGTTCAGTGGTAGCTTAAATGAGTAAAGCCGGATCCGAGTCATCAGACGACAACCTACCTTTAAGCTTATTGATTATTAATAGAGTAAATATGAATGAAGATAATGATTTGAGTATAAATTTTGATGAAAACAATGTAGAAATTGAAATTCACAGAGAAATTGATAATGAACTAGCCAACTGGAGAGACGATGACAAAGATAGTGTAAAATCAGATAGTAATAGTAATAAGTCAGAGTCAGTGTTAACAAATATGGAAGACTATAGAAAAGAAGTATCATTGGGGGGTGGTGAATCGATGTCAGAGGAAATTAGTGAACCGAGTAATATGGGAGTGACTGGGGGTAGTGTAGTTAAACAGCCACAGTTGTCTGACATGATGGCTATGTTACAGGGTTTTATGGGGCAAGTTAATCAACAGTTTAATGAAATGAAAGGGGAAATGTGCAGTAAAGTTGATGTTAATGAAATAAAAAGGGAAATATGCAGTAAAATTGATGAGAAATTTGATGAAATGTCAGCAGATAATAAGGTTATTATTGAACAATTAAAGGGTAACGTCACAACTGTTACTGCTAAGGTAGAGGTAATTGAGGGAGAAGTAGGCACGCTTAAGAGTGATGTTGCTAACGTAAGACAGGAAGTAGAGAGTAAATTACAGGCGCTCAATGTTGAGATTACTAATAAAATAGACCAACATTGTAGTGAGACTACCAGTGAACTCGTTAAAAATAAGGAGGAACTGCGTAAATTTAAGTCTGGGTTCGAAATCGAGCAGGAGAAGTGGAAAGGTAAATTTGGGGCCGAGTTAGAAGCACAGGTAAGGCAGGAAATCTCTCAATACGATGAAAAAATAAATGATAAGATGGTAAATGTTAAGAGTGACTTGGTAGAGATAAGAAATGAACTATGTAAATAAATTGCCGAATTGAGGGGCAAACCTGTAGTAAGTAACGTTAGTGAGAGAAGAAGTAATGAATATAATGAGTGTGTAAAAAACGTAGGGTCAACTAGTAAAGCTGCATCAAACTTGGCAGAGGAATATTTAGTTGATTTTCACGGGGACAACGAAAGGTTCAACCACCCTATGTATTTCCTTAGGTTTGCCAAAGAGTTTGTAGAAGTGGCAGACGGTAGTTGGGAGAGTAACAAATTAGTGTTACTTAAGTATTTGAAAGGGTCAGCAAACATATGGGCGCGGGAGATAATCATGTCTCTTAGTAGCTATGAGGAGTTTGAGTCTGCTTTTAAAAGACAATATTGGAACAGGACCATACAGCGACAATGTGAAAACGAATTACTGGGTAGAGGAAATTTTGTAGTAGGTAGAACATATCTTGTTTCCTATGTAAGCAAACTGTATGATAAGAATGTATATTTAGACAGGCCCCTCGGTATGCTAGAGTTTATAGATGAGGTATGCAGACATCTGCCGCAGAATATAGGACTATCGTTGTTGTCTCTATCTAGAGCAAGTAGTGTAAACACCAAGGGAGACTTGATTACGTTGCTTAAGCAAGTAAGCGTAGTAATAGACAGACCAATGACACAACGCGATAACGGACCACCCGTTAAAGTAAACTTAGATAATCGAGGAGGTGACGCTAGGCCGACGGAGAAATTTAGACCTAATCAAGGTAAGTATGTGCCGTACCGCCGATATGAACAAGAGAACGGTAGGGGTAATGATGACCGCCGTAGATACGAACAAAATACAAGGAGGTATCAACAGAGTAATGAAAGACGTGACGAACAAAATGGTGAGAGGAGAGAGAGACCCAGTATATGAGATGAGGTTGCGAGCGTTCGGATAAATAATCAAAAAGTTAATGTGCTAAGAACAGGTCAAGATAACAGTATAAATAAAATAGAGCCGAATATTGAAAATTTTCAATTATTATCAGATAGTTTTGGAGTAAAATTGGGAAATAAAATATTAAACTTGAATACTAAACGCTCGCAGCAAGGGAAGACTTATATTAATTTTTGTGTTGGTGGGAATAAGATTGACGATTTAATTAAGTTGATTGACGAGAAACCAGATGAGTTAGGTTATAATGTAATCACGTGGATCGGAGCGAATAATCTATTGAGAGGTGACAATGTTAAAAAAGTATGTTCGTTGTATAAGCAGTTGTTAGGTAAGCTGGTAAAGTTGCAGAAAAATGTACTAATAGTTGAAACGCCAGTTATACTAAAACTCTAGTCAAACGGACAGGAACCACGTTCAAAATTTTAATGAGATAAATGCATACTTAAAACCTTTTGACGGGTTAAATAAGATCAAGTTCTTAAAAGTAAATGATCTATTGCTAAAGAATGGTCAAGTTAATGAGAGCCTATATGAGAAAAATATTAAGATGGGGAATAAGATCTACAGTGATTTGGTACATTTAAATCAGGAAGGACTACAGTTAATCTTTGATAAGTGTGTCGAGTTTATTCTAATAAACAAAAAGTCGGTCACGCGCCGAGTAAACACATGTCGAATCGATGGGGATATCCGAACTGCACAGTTAGTGGGGGGTCCTGAGATAAGGGAAGAATTGTTAGACGAGAGTAATTACAACAATCCAGTTTCCAATGTAGTAGGAACCGAGCTCCCAGAGTTAATAATTAATGTAGGAAAGACCGAGATTAGGTGTATTGTAGATTCTGGTTCGCAAGCAACGATTATGTCCGAGGAAATTTATAATACTATCAAACAGGAAAATAATTTTAATATACCAGAATTACCTGTAACTAATGTAACCATACAAGGTGTGACTGGAATCAGATCAAAGAAAATACACCACCAAGCATATGTTCCATGTAGTATAAATAATGTATGTATTGATATCCCTTGTTTTATTGTGAGAAATATACCAATAACTGTAATATTAGGATGTGACTTTTTTGAAAAGTATAAGGCGAAGATCGATTTCAAGGAAAATATGCTACATTTAACTTTAAATGATAGGCAGGTCGTAGCGAGGTTAACAAGAAGTAACGTAGTCGAACAGATTTGTGGAATAAGAATGGTATATTCGAATTTGGTTGTAATGCGAAACGGTAAGCAACAGCTGACTCACGCGACTAGTCTATTTATAGAGACGCACACGGGACCAGAGGTACCCCGGCCACCACAACATGACACGCGGACCGCAACGCAAATTGTAGACACAGTGGTATTAGATATACTCACTAGGAATCCAGAAATGTCGGAATCACAGGTGAGGAGGTTGTATGAGGTGTTAGAGCGAAATAGTAAAGTTTTTTCAGATAAGCCGGGGTTAATAAAAGATTTTCAAGCTAGTATAAATTTGTCTGATAAAAATCCGTTTATTGGTAGGCCATACCCTATTCCATTTCAAAAACGTAGGGAAATTCAGCGTGAAATAGAGCAACTTTTGCAAGATAATATAATTGAGCGAACCAATAGCCCATATAACAATAGTTTGGTCCCAGTAATTAAAAAGAATGGAACAATGCGCGTATGTCTAGATAGTAGGCGCCTGAACAGATATATAATTAGTGGTAGTGATGGAAATTATACTACAGCAGTTCGCCGGTACAAAATATTTAACATCTATAGATTTGACGCAGGGTTTTTTACAAGTGAAGTTAGACAAGGAGTCTAGGAAGTACGTATCATTTGTTTTTAATGGATCAAATTACTGTTATAAACGTTTACCATTTGGATTAAAAATTTCTTCTGCTACATTCATTAAAGCTATGACTCATATATTTAAGGGACATTTTGACTCATTCATGACTACATATGTGGACGACATTCTGATTTTCTCGAAAACATTAGACGAACACCTAGAACATATAGACTTGGTATTGGGGAGATTGGCCGAATATGGGGCCACGGTTAAATTAAACAAATGTGAGTTTTTTCAGTCAGAGGTAAATTTTCTTTGTTATATAATATCGTCAGAAGGAATTAAGATGGACCCTGAAAAAGTAGGTAAAATATTGGAATTAAAGGACCCTAGAAATTTAAAAGAGTTACAGTCAGTATTGGGACTTATGAATTATTACCGGAGTTTTCATCATAAATATTCAGATCTAACTGCAAAGTTTAGTCATTTATTGAGCGGGAAAGGTAAATGGTTATGGGGTAAACAGGAATCCGACGATTTTCAGACATTGAAGAAAGAAGTTTTAAACTCAGTCATGTTAAGTCACCCAGATTTTCACAAGGAGTATTACATAGGTACGGACGCGTCAGATAATGCAGTAGCCTGCGTGTTGTATCAGGAGGATGAGGAAGGTAATCAAAAGGTAGTAATGTTTGCTAGTCGAAAACTGTTGGAAGCTGAAAAGGCATATTCTATTACTGAGAAGGAATTGTTGGCATTGGTGTTTGCGTGTAATAAATTCAGAGCATACATAGTAGGGCATCATAAAATAATAGTAAGAACAGACCATAAAGCACTTACTTTCCTACGCGATTCTCGTCTGGTACACGGACGAATTTTAAGATGGAATCTGGTATTACAGGAGTATAATTTATATATACAGTATTTACCAGGTAAAGAAAATATAGTATGTGACGTACTCTCTCGAATAAAACATGACGGATTGGACAATAGGGACAAGCATAACATAAAGATACTTAAATATAAACTGGATCTGGGTTACAAAGACAACGAAATAAAACAAATTCTGGGGGAATTACGAGATAGTCAGCTAGAAGACGAGAATTATGGTAAAATGATCGAGTTGTTACAGAGTAATGACGATCATAGTAAAAGTAAAGTAGGTAAGGTATTCCAAATTCACGAGGGTCTTCTATTCAAAAATAGTAGAGAAGATGACGAATGGTGGAGGCTTTGTATACCTAAAGAAAAAATAAAATCATTAGTAGATTATGCGCATCGCAGGTAGGTCATTTTGGCGGACATAAAATGTATTTAACTTTGAGAGAATTTTGTGTATTTAATAATATGGAGAAGGTAATAAAAGAACAATTAAAGAAATGTGAACTATGTCAAAAAACCAAACACGATAATCGTCATAACGAAGGTAGTATGCAATCAATAACAGCAGAACGTCCATTACAGTTAGTAAGCATTGATCTTATTGGAGAATTACCGACGGGAAAATTCGGGGCTAAGTATATATTTTCCATGGTCGACATTTTTACCAAATATGTAAAGTTGTACCCAGTTAGGAAGGCGAATTCGCCTACTTTACTTGGGAAAGTCGAGAAATTTTGTAATGACGTGGGAAAAATTGAATGTATCCTTAGCGACAACGGGACACAGTTTACTTCAAATAAATGGTACGAAGGTCTGAACCAAATGGATATTAAGTGTATTCATTCATCTGTGTATAAGCCGCAAAGTAATCCGATCGAACGATTCAATAAAGAAGTGAATAGAATGTGTAGGGCTTATTGTCATGAGAAACACACAAAGTGGACCGATTATTTACAGTATGTTGAGGATTGTTTAAATTTATCAGTGAACGGTGTCACAGAACAAATGCCATATGTATTAATGTTTAAAACAAGACCAGACACTATTTTTAAATAATTAGTAAATTTCCCCAAGGTAAAATTTGACTATGAAAAACTGATAAGTTTGGTTAAGGAAACAACTAATAAGAAATTGCGCAAAATAAAAGAAAATTTGACGAAAAAGTAAAAGGTATAAGCTATCAAATTGGGCAAAAAGTGTTAACAAAAACTCATTATCTGTCAGATAAACTAGGAAAAAAGATTAAGAAGTATTTTCAGTTATACGAAGGTCCATATGAAATTTGTGAAGTAAAATGTGGTAATGCTTATGTACTGAGAGATATCCAAACTGCAGAAATAGTAGGTACATACAATGTTAGGCAATTGAAAAGGGTTATAACTTAAGTTAACCTTAAGATGGGTTTTTTCTTGCTAAGTTTAATCGTTCATTTGCACCCTTAAGCAAATTGAATCGAGGTACAATACCATATGAGGAGCGATGATCGTGAATCATAAGGATGACAATAAAAGAAACAACTTTATTTATAATATGTTTGATTTGTTTTAAATAGTAATGAAGTTTATATTAAGAGTGAATTAATAAGAATAGTAGCTTGAAAGAATAACGAGTAAATAATCTAAATACATAAGAGTTAATTAAAAATATGATGATGTTTGAGTACTGTAAAGATAAAATTGTTTCTTAAAAAATGGAATAGACATAATTTAAGAAATTATGTGCATGGATGATGACGAATCTGGGAAGGATGAAAGAGCCGTCTAGCCCGCAATAGGATAAAGCGTGTATGTGATTTTAATTTAGGATTAAGGATGATGATGACGGTGGGTTGGTTCAGTCTAGGCGGAATACCTGACTGAATCGACGATTGTATTTTTGAACCTTTGACGACCTTTTTCCAACTGCCCCTTTTAAGGCAGATTAACCAGCAAGGGCTCAATATGAGTGACCCGTTGTGAAGGGGCGTGTGGCTAGCGGAGATATATGATTCCCCATATTTAGTGCTTCGGCCCCTATCCCCAAAATTTCTAAAAACGAAGCACTGTAAACGGTTTTGCAATTTGCTAACCAAAGATTATGTAAATTCAAAACTTTACCTCTACACTCGTTAGCGGTGGGGAGTGCAAGTTAAAATATTTAACCACTGATAGTTTTAAGATTCTCAAGCCAAAAGGTTTGGTAAACAGGAAGTTCGTGAGACAGGACGCGAACTGATAAGAGCGCAGATGTTTGTTGTAAACAACATCGGATGGTGAGGTAGTTCGCTGAGCGTGGGAATGCGCAAGCGAGACGAAAACAGATGTTTTTCAAGTTTGGACAGGAAAATGAGTCATTGTTGACTGAGTCAAACCTCAACATTAGTGAATTTGTTTGAGTAGGAGAAAATAAATAGTTTTGAAGCCTGGTAGTCTCATTAAAATGTTGAAGTACTGTTTGAGAAATAATGAAATGATGATTAATGGAGTTAATGGGATTCAACTGTCTGATAGAAAATAATGAGAATAATATTAATTGGCAGTTCGAATAACGCATTCTGGGATCTTTGATGATTCGTATGTAGGGATGAGCTATACTAAATAGAAAATAAACAGCTGGTAACTCTCATTACAATGTTGAGGCGTAATAATGAATAAAATAATGATATTTAAAAATATTAATATACGTTTGTGGAAAACGAAGAAACTTGAGTTTCAGTTTATCAAAGGCCAATAAAGAAGCCTCATCCCAACTCACATCTGATATAGCATGAGTTTTGTTATTGTAATCAGTCAAAACGACTGATTCAATATACAAGACTTAATGTTGTAGTAAGTCAAAACGGCTGTTCCAGCAATACATTTAGTGAGCAGTTATGAGGTGTTGGTGCACAGTTACAAAAGTAACGACGAAATGTCAAAAGACGGTCAGGAGAATGTAAATGTATTAATATAGTAATTAAGTAAGTGAATTTGTATAAAATATAAAGGGTTTATAAAAATGAGATGTAATGTGTAATGTATTTTAAGATGTATTGAATATTTTTGTAACCTGTTTTCTTGTTAGATGTTTAAGATGAAAGTGTTTGATTATATTGATAAGATGTTTTGATTAAGGATAGTAAAGGGCATATGATACTCTTATATAGTGTATAGTAAATGAAAATTATATATATAAATATATATATAAAAAATATAAAAATATAAAAAAAATTTTAAATTTTAAAATTTTTTCAAATTAAAGTAGTAGGGGGAGTTTGATGATTCTGGTCGGGTAAAAAGTAGGTCATTAGGATAAGTGCCACTGAAACCCGAGGATAGGTAGTTGATTAAGGATTATTGTTAAGAATGAACACTATGATAGTGAGTGACCACTATGGATATTTTTGGTAGTGTGTGAATCGTGTGGACGTCCTTCGAGAATGTGATTTGGACTTTTCCGTCAAGGAAATGATTTGAAATTTTGAAAAAAATGATGTATTGTTAGTTATAAGAGGGTACATGTGTTTTATAATAATGAAGGGTATTATGTTTGATTTTTAAATATGTGTTAGACGTATAAGAAATTGTTTAGTTTAAAATGAATATTGTAAAAGGACAATGAATGGTGAAAGGACATTTGAATTTTTCATAAAATTTTGAGAATTTTCTTCAAAATTCAGGGGGGTATCTGTGGTGGGTCGAAAGCCCTAAAAGTAATTAACTAATTCATCGTAATAATCAAATGCATTTAAACAAATAACGTAAAATAATATTAAAATATAGAATCAGGAAGGCGGGTAAGATTTATTCAGTAGCGACCAACGGCTAAAATATTTTCAAGTTAGAACGAGAAAAGCGATGAGTCACCAGAGTGTAGAGTACACGAGAGGCGGGAATTACAGGACCGCAGAGGTACCATGAGTGGTATAAGGCGTGATACCCAAGAAACGCATCGCATTGGCTGAGGGCGGTCACATGACTTTTTCTCACTGCTATCGGGAAGAGCGCGGTGGTCCGGGCAGTTGGTATCGAGCCCTTGAGGCTGCCAGACGTAAGACTGTTCTCCGAGCACCCTTGGTGGGTGGACGCACGTTACACTTCATGTCGAGGATCCATGGCGTAGGGACGTGTATCAGTTCAGTCTCCGTACCGAGCCGTCGAGGCATACAGTTATATATATTTATTCTTCGTACCCAGTCTTTGGGCAGTCAGTCGTACATAAGTATTACCGAACACTTGAGGCGATTAGTCTCGATAAATGATTATCCATTTAACCATCGAGACGACAAGTGGTGTTATTCAGACTTTGTATTGAGGACCCGAGATTCATAGTGTAGGCGAGAGGGACATACACGGGACGTAAGACACATGAAAACATTTAGACTCCTGTACCTTTTTAACCGAAGTGTGCCGTATCACCGATAAAGAACTTTGCGATCGAAAAACCGACTGGACGGGCGACCCACAGCCGTTACCATACTGAGAGGCATCATAGGGCGAAAGATCATCTCATCGACTACGGAGGCAGAACACCTGGAAGAGTAATCAATCAGCTAAGTCGAGTTTCACCATTCAATGAACTTATATTTGAGCTATTTCCATGTCTAGATTAAAACTTGGTCATTGATTTGAAATTATAACCTAGCAACTATTAATATTTTCTCTGTAATCATTTTTATTTAAAAACATGTATTAAAGAAGTCTTAATTTTGTAACTTAACTTTTGTTTTTATTTATAAACATTTTAAATTCTTACTTTTATTAAAGCGACCCTGAGATTAGTTTAAAAAAGAGCTCTGCCAAATATTGACTGAACTTGTGGATATGTAATACAATGAACTGAGACCCAAGTCGGTGCAATAAATTACATTTTAAAATAATCAGTAGCAAAATCAAATATCAAAGTAAAAGAAGCACCGCTTCATAATGGCGCTCCAACTGTGAGGCTATTATAATATTCTTATAAAACATTAAGAGAATAAGAGCACCGCTTCAACCCAAGTTAATCATTATATACCAAGACTGAAACGATGGAGCTGAAATTTGGTAGGGAAATCAAAGACCAGAATGAAAGTAGACGTTCCCTCAATCAAAACAGTGGCGTAGATGGACCTTTGTCAAGGAGGGGAAAATCTCATTAGGGAATACCGAACAAAAACCTGTGTTCGTGACTAGCGCGGATACCGGTATACAAAATTGAACACATATCATTGACGTGTCCCTTACATTCATAATTATTGATAGGCCTACATATCAAAGACATAAACCATTGATACAAAGTAATCAGTATTTATAATAGTACTAAAAAGTACTTGTACTGGACAAAAATCGTTAAGCTAGAGTTCCCAAGTCACCGGATTTCTCCGGAGATTACCGGAGTGTTAAGATAAAAATATTGCTCCGGGGAATTTCCTTTAGAAATTAAAAATCTCCTCTTTTTGAAATTGTTCCCAAAAATGTGTTGAATAATGCAAATTTTGTGTTGAAATCCTACATCTGTGAACGAAAATTTAGTTACGTTTGTAAGTTCATCGTCATGCAGTGATTGCCAAATAAGCTGAACCCCTATTTCCCTGGTCACTCTAACCTCTATTATTCTAACCTCTGTTACTCTTTGGCTTTTTTTCGTCGGGAAATATCGTTGACTTTTATATACACCGATTTGCTGATATAGAACGCTGAAAATTGGTATGAATATTTATGGCTCCCTGCAGTTAATTAAATTACAACTCTTATATGGCAACCGTAAGTTAATAAGACATCACTAAGACCGTGTAGATGTCAAGGTCAAGGTCAGGTGCGCTAGTTGACGAACTGGTTGCTAGGGGGTGAGGGTAGACTGTTCGGTGACTCACGTCCCACTTGTGGCGCGCAAATACCGTGCCGTGTGCCGGTGCAATTCATCTGCTACTATTTATTGTACGCAAATAATATCCGTAATAATAATATTATAATAATAATATATAATAATAATAATATATAATAATAATATAATATAATAATAAATTTTGGAAATATTGCACACATATTTGTTTTTGTTTTTCAGTAACACCATTTCTTTTTAATCAAAACGCATAAGCTTGCTTTCAGGAGGATATAAATTTTAATTTTTCCAAGTTACAAGGAGGGGATATATCCCCCTGAACCCCGCCCCGTACCTACGCCACTGAATCCAAAGATCCTGTTGTACCCCATCCCACTGGCATATAAAGTTATGTTTACCACCTCAAACCTACTTATCGACTGATAGGGCTGAAGATCGGTAGTAAGAAGGCCAATTAACTATCGCACACCCAACTACTGAACCGATAAAACTAAAGCTTGGATATTAGACAATACTTTGGAATCTATTGTTGTGCTATTCCTGTTCCAAACCTCATATGGGGCTCCACCCCACTAGCTTTTAAAATCAAGCTTATCACCTCGCACCTACTACTGGACTTAATTGTGGATCTCAATATCTGAAGTTTGGATGGAAGGTAGCTAATATGCTCAAAGCAGACATAGGCCAACTCCTGATCAAAATATGCTTTAGGGCTCCACCCCACTGGCCTTATTCCCATGTTGGTTGTATCACAACCAACATCAGAGCAGATGATCCTGCAATTCCGTTCAAACCATGTCCTCCCGTTCCGAAAGTTATATGAGGCTCCACCTCACTGGAATTTATGCCTAGTTATGTTCAGTAAAACATTTATAATTCTAGAAATGATGTTTCTAAAGTTTGGTAAGAAGATAGGTGCCGGTACATGAGAATATAACATACAACCCAATCCAGAAAATCTGTTGGGGCTCCGCCCTACTGACATTCAATATATGCGCGCTTAAAAATTGTTAGAGTTATCCTCATGAGGTAGTGATTTAATTTTAGTTTCCATAGTAAAAATATTTTTTTACCAGCGGGAAAGTAAACGTAAATCAGCGGTAATAAAGCAATGTCACGTGAACAAAGTCGACTAAGTCACACTAGGTGTCAGCTAGTGTAATTTATTTTAACAACAAAAAACTTCCTTGAAAATCAACTAGACTGTGCTATTAAGGTTGATGGAAATTAAAAATTGCAATGTTTTTAAAATGTTTGGTATTAAAAATACCCCCGTCGCAGCAAACCTGCGTACTCACCGAATTTCCAATGCATAATTTATGTCTTAATACCACATAAAGACACATACCAAGTTTCATAAAAATATGTTCACAAATAAGCGATATATACAATTTTAATTATTCCCCATAAGAATAACATTGGTGATGAGTACGTAGGTTTGCTGAAACAAGGAACACAAACAATTGGTGTTTATGCAAATATAAATAGAATTTAACTATAGGCGAAGCCACAAACCAAGTTTCATCAATATTAATTCATAAAAATAAGCGAACATTTTAATTATTCTCCATAAGAATAACATGGGGGCTGAGTAAGCAGGTTTGCTGCAACAAGGAAAAAATGGGTTTTTATGCAAATATATATAGCTTAACAAGGTTAAGCTATATACCAAGTTTTATTAATTTATGTTCATAATTAAGTGAGTCATTACATTTTAAATAATAATAAATAATAATAATAATTTTTTTTTGCAAATACCAGTACTACGTGAAGCCGCATACCAAGTTTCATCCACATGCATTCATAAATAATCGAGATATCAAATTTGATTTATTCTTCATAAGGATAACATTGGACAACGTACTGTGTTTATCACTTTGAATATCTCTGCAACGGTTGGGTGTAGAATCACAATTTAAACACCTAAATGATTGTTTTGTGGAGCTGAACTGATTGGTAAAAGCAAATGTGAATTTTACATTAAAATGAACTGAGGAAAACCAAAAACCTTTTTCCCATAAGATTAACATGGGGGATTTTATGAGCATGTTTTTTTTTATTTTCTCGGCAACCACTTAACCTAGGTTAATAATTCAAAATACTATATTATTTGTTTTTTAAGCTCTATAACATGTTCAAAACCAAAATTAAGTTGTTTTTTTATTTTAGGGTGAAAAATGCAAAAACTGATTTTTTGAAGATTTGAAATCCCCAAAAACCCCCCTTCTCATGGTTAGATTTTTCTGGTTTTCGAACTTAAAGTCATGAATGTTACTTTACACATTTGAGCCAGATTTCATCGAAATCGAACGTCTTTTACTCAAGTTATCGCATTCACGGTCACATATATATATAAATTTGAACGAATAGTTTTTTTGGAATCTGGGGACCTCAAAAAAAGTTATCATGGTCTCGGGCTTAAGTCTTACCATGAGACCTACGGCATAGCTTCTTTTCTATAGGGGAAATTCGCAAAAAGTAAAATTCGATTTTTTAAATAATTCAGCCCTAAGAATAAGATTATATGTATTGCTATTTAACATGAAGCTTCATGTGCTGAAGTCTGGGACAAACGTTGTAAACTCAATCTACGATTAATGCTTAACTTATTAATCTAAATTATGAACATAATATTGCGTTACCATTCCAGTAGTGAACATGTGTTTTTCTGATAAACTGTGTTTACTTTATTCAGCTGTTTGATCATACAATTCAAAATAATTCTTTCTCAATGTTAATCTTATGGACAAAATTACGACCTGTAAGAGCGGCTAGGGCCCTTCCCTTAGGTCCGTTCTCTATGAAATTTGGGCACAAACAACTTCAGACCAAAATCTATCCAACAGCACCAAAAATATCAAAATCGGTTGAAAACTGTAGGAGGAGTTCCAGTCACAAAAAACCTCTAGCGTATTCAGTAAGTATAGAAGAGATATATAGACATTGAATACGCTATCTGTGGCTGAAAGCAATTTAACTTCTACATGTTCTCCGACCTACTGTAGAATAAAATATTATATCTTTAATCCGCATCATTAAATGCGCAGTTATTTGCTTGTAATGACACAATATCTTGCAACAGTGCACACGCCGGGGTTATCGCGCCCTCCGCTTGACAGTGGACCGACCCCGGACCTCTGGCGCAACGGTGGCCGCGTCCATCGCCAAATAAGAGGAATAACTAAATAGCACTATTAAATTAAAGAGTTTATAGATACTCCGCACCATAAACATAATTTTTCTTGTCGGAAGAAAGAAGAGAATCCTATTAGTTATTGTGATAGGAATTAAAGGTGGGGAGATAGAGAGTGTGGGACGCAATATCACCAAAACGGCTGCACACATCGTCTTTGAATTTTGTATTGACGTTCTTCAGCACAATCAAAATTTCAAGTTGAATATGACAGTATTCGATCGACAGTAAACTAGGGGTACGTTCTGTTATCGTGTAAGGAGATGACCTAAAAGTTACCATTACGAACAAATGTTTCAACTCACAGTATACCGACACATCATGAGAACTTCATTTTATTGCTTAAAAATGTCTTTCTGAGACATGTACATATAGAAATTGGAGAACAGTTATTTCTGGAACTAGTCAGTCAGTCAATCTGACCAAGCGGATTTATGGTAGTTTTTTTGCCCCCTCGGTCTCACCGTGGGGGGGGGGTTATCCCCTAAAAGGAGATATACATTTGGAGAACAATGAGGTCCACAGTCAGTCAGACTAAGAAGAACTGCTGTTGTATTTATTTTCACTTTGGTCTCACCAAAACTTGTGGAGACTTCTTTTAGAAGTCTTTGGGTATTGAACGTTTTGTTATTTTATATAGATGCCATAAGTATTTTACTAACTTTGGTGATAAGGATTATTTTAAGACTCCACAAGCTTCGACATTGTCATTTGAGCATCGAGGGAACTAACTATAAAAACTAACCACACAACCTTTTCATCACATCCTCTAAAAAACATTTGAAACTGAAAACAATATTTTTAAGCGAGTTTCTCACATCTGAATTGTACATAAAAACTTATGAAATATAATCTCTACACAGCATTTCAAACCCTATCCTAGCCGAGCCAGAATTTGAAATGCAACTGCTTTATGATGATAATACTTTGATATTCGGAACTGTGTAGGAAATTTACTATTCGCTGTTGGCATTTATTTACTTGTCTTTTAGTTATCACACTGACAAATAAAGCATATTAGTTTGTAAGGTAAAAAGTTAATAAGAGCTAAGGATTTGTAGTACCAAGGTTAAGGGTAGCGATGTCTAGCGGTGAAACGTAGGGGCGATGCTAATGATTATCGTTACCATATAGTTAGGGACACATTGGTAGGTTGACAGTTTATTTGTAGGCCTTTTTCCCCATTGAGCAAAACCGACATAAAGAGAATAACCTCGTTGGTGCTTGGGTGACAAAACTCAAACTCAAGTGGGGATATTTTGCTTGTTTGATGTTTTGTATGTGGGATTCGTGTGGGGCGGGCCCCTAAGCGCGCGCCTATGTAGCCTATGCTTAAATCCGGCCCTGTTTACAACAATTGTTTTTTCGAATTTACTTAACAAATAATGTTGGATTAAAGCAGTAATTGTGAGCCTGCGTCCTTTAACTATAGTTTGATTAAAAAGCTACTGTCCGTTTGAGTGTCGCGTTGCGTACAGTCCGCGCCACCTAACCTCGCTCACTCGTTCGATAAACTAACCAGCAAGGCAGCAACATTGAGCTTATTAAGGAGGTTAAGAAGCCTCTGTTAGTCATTGTTAAAAACTAATTTTATGAGAATTTCGGGGGGTGCTGGAGCACCTTCAGTACATCCCCTGGCTACACCCTTGATTGTCGTTTTTGAGGTACAGTGATCCCTAAGTGATTCAGAAGTGAATAAGTGAGTAAGTGGTTAAATACAAATTTATACTGTATAGATTAATAATTGCACTCTCGAGGTGACATGTTACAATTACAGTTTTGTTTTTGTTAGTCGCCACTGTCTTGCCCAGAGCGACCTCGTTGGTCTTACCTTACAAAGCTATAAAATTAATTCGCCTCTCAACGGTTGCAAGGTCATTTGCACTGTTACTTGCAACTTTATCAATACAAAAATGTGTGTAAATGATGAAGCATATTTATGTGTTTATGTATCTATATTTACTATATGATAGTAATTAATTATCTACACTCAACATTAATCGGAATCACGAATGCAATGTAAAATGTTCGAAACGGGGCCCCACCAATTGACCGTAAAGACAGTTGTGCGGATGACAATTTGGGTGGCATTTCAAATATTAATAATTAATTATTAATAAATAGGTGGCTGAAACCAACTTATCGACATGAACCTTGTCCGTTTGACCATATGATCGGCATTAAAAAAATAATTATTATTAATAGAAAGAGGGCTGAAACCAAGTTATCAACATGCCACTTGCCCGAATGACAATTTGTCCTCATGGATGAGCGAACGAAGTAAGTGAAATCCCTATACATCTATCTTATAAATCTCGTTTTCGGCCTACTACGTCGTTATTTCTCAACCGATTTGGACAATCGATATGTCATTTTAAAGGTTTTACACTGCAGAGTTATAGACAAATGTAAAAATAAAAAATGCCAGTTTATTTATTTAAATTTTGAGATAATTGATAACGGAATGTATCCTGATGATGTTACTCAAATCAGATATTGAATTTTTTATGAGACTCGATTTAAGTTTGATCATGTGTTTCAATTATCCTTATACGCGAGGAATGAGCGTACACCTAGTGATATTGTATTCATTTAAGGAGCAGTAAATAAAAAAATCTAAGTAATAACTAAGTTTCAGTTACCTATTTACACTTTATAATATCCCCGAAGTTTCACTATGTAGATGATATGCGTATTAAATAACTTAGTCCAAATATTCGTTAACCATTAATCAATATTCATTGACCTATAGATGTTTGCCCAAGTTCATGGTTTTACATTTTACCAACAATATTTTTGTACTTAGACTTATAGTTAGGTACTTCTCTAAAACAACTTTCGCAAAGTTGGTAGATTTTTACCACACTATTAGAAGGTTTTACAAGCCCTTAATTTACGAATGAAAATGTATAGTTATTTTTAAATGTAAAAAATAGTACAAATGTATATTTTATTATTCATTCCAAATGTATTTTAATCGATAAATAATAGAATACTGTTTATTATACATAAATTACAATTGGTAATTTTATTTTAGTTTTTTTGTGGCTTACACAAAAATAATCATTAATATATCTAGAGTGACTAGAATTTATAGAGAATTATAGTAATATTCAATAAAATTTATGGCTAAACAAAGATATGTTTTAACCACTTACGCGTATTTAAATAAATTAAAACTATGGGCTCTTGTGAAAAGTAATCCCAGCGCGTGGTTAATACCCAGTTTTATTTTTAATAGGTGTCCGGTCATTAAAACCAAATCCAATACAATTTACAAAATCGTATTAACTCGACATCGATATCTTAGGCCTACAACAAACAGCCGTGTCTACCCTCACTGCGACTATCTGATAAAGTGTGTGGCGGTGCGTGGTAGACTTTCGGACTAGGGCGGCGCCGCCATCTTGGACTGTCACATCCGACCGCCAGGTTAGCTGCACTCAGCGCTCCGAGTAGCTTCTCTATTGTATTATGTGCTCGATGCTGCTATCGTACCCGGTTTCACCGAGGATACAACAGTTGTGTGTGCTGCATTCTGTGGTTAACCCGTGGAACTTCTTCGAAACATGTTCAGCTGTTTGAATTCCCATCAGCTCAAACTAAAGTGAATGTCCATAATAATAACACAGGATTGAAACTTTGACTCCCCGTGGGGCGGAGCCCTATGGAAATTACTTAAATTCCTTTCTTAGTAGTTACCTACGTTATGTAAAGAGTAGCATACACGTGCCAAATTTCACAGTTGTAGGGGAAGAGTTTTGGCCTGGGGGATGATCGGTTTTTCGTATGTATAAATTTTCCATAAGAATAACTTGGAGTTTGAACTTTGAAGCCCCGTGGGGTGGAGCCCTATGGGAATTTCTCAAAATCCTTTCTTAGTGGTTACCCACGTTTTCGAAAGACTATACGTGTGGAATTTCGTGGTTGTAGGTGTAGAGTTTGGTCTGGGGATCATCGGTTTTTCGTATTTATAGATATAGATTAACGTAACCATTAAATGTAACTTTTAAATCCCCCCGTCGCAGCAAACCTGCATACTCAGCGAATTTACAATGTATAGATATGTGTCTTACAACCACATAAAACCAAATACCGTCCCAAGTATCATCAATATACATAAATAGATAAACGATTTATAACATGTTACTTATTCTCTATAAGTATTACATGGGGTCTGATTATGCAGGTTTGCTGCTACTGAAACTATCTGCTAATAATAGTTTGTTTGTGTAAATATCAAAAGACCACAACGAGTTGAAGCAAAATATCAAGTATTGTATGGATACCTTCATAAATAAACAAATAGTACCAGGGGGCCGATCTTTGCTCGGGGGAAGGCCAGTCAGTTTGTTTAGATGACTTGGAGTAATATTTCACCACTTCCCCCTACTGATAATCAGATCTGTATAACTCATTTGCCTCTTTTCTACGGTTTTAAGGTCACTCCAGTTGTTATTTATAGCTCAATGTCCATTTGATTTATTTTACTATCTATATATGTAATCTTCACTCAAATCTTTTAATCTTTGCTCTCAGGGAACCACATGTTAATAATCATATATACAACATGAGTATTACCATTGATTTTATGTATTACAATGGTATTACTTTAACAGTTCCCTGGTTGATTATGAACAGCTGTTACAATTCTTTTGTTTTGATTTGAAACTCCATAAAGCCCAATGTTAATTTTATAACTTCTCATTTTAGTTTTTTTTTACAGTATTTGATTTTTCCTGGGGATGAGGCCTGTCTAGAACTTATTTTTATCCCAGAAATTAGTTATTTAGAACATTTGAAGGAAATCGTTGGAGCCATTTTTGAGATCAGTGTCGCAAGCAAGCAAGCAAGCAAGCAAACCTTACTCATATTAGAGTATAGGATACAATGTTTCTTATTGTTCATTAAAATACAATTTGAAAACGTACTGTGTTTAGCACTTTCAATGTCTCTGTAACTAATTGACGTAGAGTAATGATCAAAACACGAAATTGTTTATTTTTTAAGCTGAATTCAAGAGTGAAAACTAAAATTTGATTTCTTAAAAGATTGTATTAAAAAAACTAAAAAAAACATAAATACATATTAAATAAATAAATTATACATAAAAAAACTATACATAAATATACTATGCATAACCTAATCTTGTATATATTAAACTTATTTTGTATCGATTCCAATCAATGTTCTCACAAAAATCACACGCTTACATTTTACCAAGTGAGTGTTATTAGTGAATTTACTTTGGAAAGTGAACTATAAGCATGACCCGCACGGTGAAACTTAAGCCCGGGACCACCATAGAAGTTCCTAACGTGACCCCCTGAACAGTTTTGGGGGGTCGTTCAAAATGTTATATATATATATCGGTTTACACTCTAGTGGTCGCATTTTTTGTCCGATTTATTTCAAATTTGGTAGGGACATTCCTCTCTGTAATCAGTTGGACAAGTTCGTTGGGAAAAACAATAGGAAAACTCTAAACCCCCTTTTTGGGGATTAATCTTTCAAATTTTGAGTTTTGGGCCCAAAAAGGGTCAGAAATGCTCCATATGTAAAGTTAATGCATTTAAAAAGATGGAACTTAGTGAGACAAAAGTTTTAAGTCATCTCTCGTCATTATAGCTTACATATTTACCGAGTTATTAAAGAAAATGTGTATCGACTAAACACAGTACGTTGTCTTATGGGAGTTTTACATTAGAAAAGCCTGATATTCATTTGTTAGAGTACTTTTATCATCCCCAGCAACCCCACGCCAACTTTCTAGCCTGTCTGGACCTTATCCTAACATTATAATGCACAAAATTGTATTCCCAGCTTTGCAGGTTAATGAAACCAGGAGCATCAGAACAGCCAAAAAATCACTGTTTTTAAATTTCAATAAAAATTGGAATAAATGTATGTTTTTACACTGATTTGGAGTTTTAAAAGTATGTGGAAATTCACTTCCCTCACGTCAGCCTGCAGCTTGCGAACTCGTTTTCACAATTGACCGGTTGTTTTTGAACAGCTGCTATGATTGTATTGTTTTTATTTACAAATCTTAACCTTAATCGCAATGTTGTTTTTTCGAATAACTTGTTATTCACAAATATATTTTATATTTTTCCGGGGATGAGGCCTGATTAAAACGTATTTCTTTGCCCATAAATTCGATAGCTCCAACATTTGGAGAGCCCTAAAGCATTTTTGGATGTAGGCAAAGGTTTTATTCTGATGAATTAACTATCTTCCTAACAAATGTATGCTCCAATGCTCAATATCGGTCCAGTTAACTAATAATGTCAGTATTTATGTTTAGATTAAATTTGTAAAGGCCAACGGAGCAAAGAACTAATAAGGGACGAAAAGCATAGGCCTGCTGTCTATCAACCAAATCTTTGCTCAATTGGTTTAGGAAGTATATGATTCATAGAAATTTTGAAGGTCATTAGGGCCGAGCCTCATTATAACGGGAGCAAGCCCATAACTGCTTTTTAGGATGGACCCATCATCTTCCAAATATATGCTCAATAACTCATGTAGTTTGTGTAGTAGAGCTTAAAATACTTATCAAATTCATCATTAAAATCGCAATGACTACCAGGTCAAACTGAACTTTAAATATCAGGTTGCAAGGGCTTATGGGATCCCTACTCAATGTTTCATTGCCGTGCCGTTATATTATATTGTTTAGTATACAGTTGTGGAGTACTTAAAGTATGTGTTCCCTCTATTTCGTGGTACATTCTGCAGCGAAAGGTTATGTAACCTAAACCCATAATATCTACTTTGTAGCAGTTACTCGCCAATGGACATAACCCAAATGACGGTCGTAATGATTTGTAACAGCTTAAAATGTTCCTGCTCCAATCGAAGATGGGCAAAATGTTTTATTTCATTCCGTACAGTCTTTGTTTGTGAAACGCGGAACAAATTTGGTTCATAAACAAACAGGTAGATAAACAAAGTTCAACACAAATTTAAACATCCCTGCTGCATTCAACATTCATTGTTCAAAGCGATTCAAAAACTAAACTTAGTTTAATTTATATAGATAAATACATTTCTTACATGTAACATATTGTATTGCTAGTAACCTGGCCATAATTTATAACAGCTGCAATTAAAATACAATTATTCTCGATTTTAATCTTATGGGCAAAAAACTAACTTTGAGGGTGGTCCATGCCTTTTAAAATAGAAATGTCGAAAAATAAAAACTGTTATGCACAACTACGAGAATCAAATAATTCGATACCTTAATCTTCAAAATCGTTTCAGATGCAAACGGAGGAGTTCTCTTAACAACGATCGGCTTAGCGTATTATTATTTAAGAAATGAGTATAAGATTGCTTGCTTGCTTGCAACTATGATCACAGAAAACGGCTCTAACATTTTCCTTCACAATAACTTCTGGCATAGAAATAAGTTATCTATGGTTCTATGCAGGTCTTATACAGGTTTTATCCCCAAAAACATCAAATAGGACAAACAAACCAATATGAAATATGATAAATTAACTTATGGAGTTTAAAATCAAAACAAAAGAGTCATGACAGCTGTTTATAATCAATAAGTGAACTGTCAAAGTAGTACCGTAGTACTATTGTGGGTTAAGTATGAGCATGTGGTTTCCTGAGAGCAGTGACTAAAACCATTGAATAAAGATTGCACAGTGGTCATATTCAAAATTAATCAAACGGACAATGATATATAATAACAACTGGATTTACCCTAAAACAGAAAATAGCAAATGAGCTAAGCAAATATAGTAATTTGTAGAGAACATGGTGAAAAATTACTCCAAGTCATCTAAACAAACTGACTGTCCTTTCCCGAGCAAAGCCCGTACCCAGGTACTAAGATAATAACGTCGGACAATTTACATAATGTAGATTAGTGCTGAGTGAAAATTTAGATTTTCTCCACAATCATTTGCCGTAGATTAATAATTCAAACTAAGTTTCTTAGATTTTTGAGTTTTTCGTCAATATGCAATCAAAAAACTGTCAAATTAATCCTCATGTAGTATAAGTAGTAACTGGGGACCGAGTATTGCTAGGGGAAGCTCGTCAGTTTGTTTAGATGACGTGGGGTGATTATTCACCATGTCCACTACAAATGAGCAGATTTGCTTAACTCATTTGCCTCTTTTCTGTTTTACGCTCACTGCAGTTGCTATTATAAATCAACGTCCATTTTATTCATTTTGAATATGACCACTGTGTAGTATTTATTCAATGGTTTTATTTAATGCTCTCCAGGAAACCACACATCTTCTTTAAATACAATCAATTAATTTTTTTTTTCTTCTTTATATTTAATTCCGTAAGCGAGTCGGTCCCCACAATACTACACGTAAGCAAATCATGCAAGGCTACAACTTCTAAGTACAATACACACTTGTACATTAAATAGATGAAATATTGGGTGGGTGACCGTTAGCCCATGATTAAATGTCCCTGTCACTCAGATAAATATATTTGTATCAGTGGGTGCCATAACTTAAGTAATAATGGTCCAATTATGATGAAATTTGGTTTAATCGTGACATTTATGACTTTAAGTTCGAAAACTATAGTCTGATCGCTTCATCCAAGGGGTGTTGGTGGGGGGGAGGGTTTGTGCTCCAGAAAAATGTTTATTTAGTTTTTAAAATGTAATCTTTTAAGGAATCAAATTTCAGTTTTCACCCTTGAATTCAGCTTAAAAAACAAACAATTTCGTGTTTTGATCATTACTCTACTTCAATTAGTTACAGATATGCTGAAAGTGTTTAACACAGTACGTAGTCTAATGTTATTTTTATGAACAATAAGACACATTGTTTATTTGCTTATTTATGAACGTATCCTTAACAAAACTTGGTATATTTCTTCATCTTGTTGTGGTCTTTTGATTTTTACACAAAAATACTATTATTTGATCTATAGTTCCTGTAGCAGCAAACCTGAATACTCAGACCCCATGTTATACTTATAGAAAAAGTAAAATGTTATATATCACTTATTTATTTATGTATATTGATGAAACTTGATACAGTATATGGTTTTATGTGGTATTAAGACACATATCTATCCATTGGAAATTCTTTGAGTATGCTGGTTTGCTGCAACAGGGGTATTTAAAAGTTACATTTAATGATTACGTTAATGTTTACTATATAATACTTGAAAATAAATCAAAAGTTTAATGAGCTAAACGGCTGTCTAATGAAAATCACAGGGTTGGATGATAATCAGCTGTTAGTTCTAAACATAACAGACTATAAATCCCTTCAAAACAGTTTGTAGGAATTTACATTTTGTATGATTTAACAATCTTAAAAGGCGAAAATAATAAATCTGACAATTTTGAGGAGTTTCGGAATGTTTCAGCTTCAATTTTGTACAAATTGCATGACCACATGTTACCCCGGTTTTCTCAAACTAAGGCCGAGTTCCTGGTCAATATTCTCCCATGTGAATAACACGGGTACATCTGAGGACTTCATACTTTATATCATTAAACAAAATTAAAGGGATGAAATGATAAATTTGACAATTTTGGGGAGTAACGGAATGTTTAATCTTCGAATTGGTACAAATTCCATCACCACACGTTGCCTGGTATTCTCATACTAAGGCCGAGTTCCTTTAAAAATATTCTCCCATTTAAATAACATGGAACAATTTTTTTCAAGTGTCAATATTTAAATAAATAAACAGGTATTTTTTACTTTTACTGAGATTTGTATATAACTCTGCAGTTATAAACTTTAAAATGACATATATTTTATGTCCATAAAATGTGCACATTTGATTCATTGTCTGCTCTTATCAGTGGTTCTAGTCAATGTTCTCAATCACGTGTTGATACATTTAGTGTTATTCTGACAGTCGACTGTTTATAAAAAGCTGTTAAGATCCTTTTTTTATTAAAAGTCCATAGGTCTATTGTTAAAATTTAAAATTCTCAAATTACTTTTTTCCGGGATTGAGGTTATTATCAATCAATTGCTAAAACTTCTGCTCCAAAACCTGTACACCTACAACCACGAAATTTGGCACGTTATTCTCTTTCCATAACGTAGGTAACCACTAAGAAAGGATTTTTCACTACACTACTATGAGTTCAGCTGTTTTCGTTATGTGTTTACAACCTGCGAAACATCATATTTTCAACAGCTGTCTATTGTTTACTACCGAAAGTAACATTGTTTACAACCGAAAATTTTCCACTGTCAACAATTTAATAACCTAAACACATTCTTGCTATCGTTTCACCAACTGAAATGTGAATTTTCAATTAAAATAGTAGACCTGGTTTTAAAACATGTTTCTAATTTAATAAACAGTTAACATTCCAACAATGAGTTTTTATTCCGTAGTGTAGTGAAAAGTATCGTTCAAAACACGAGCGAAAGTGTTTTGCATATTCTCGACCATAAAATCTCGCACTTCAAACATATGGTCTCGAACATGCAAAACCCCACTTTCCACTCTTGTTATGAAATATACTATTAAGAAATTCCTATAGGGCTATGCCCCACGGGGCTTCAAAGTTCCAATACTGTGTCATTCTTAAGGACATTCTATAAATAGGAAAACCTGATCATCCCCCAGGCCATTCTATAAATAGGAAAACCTGATCAACCCCCAGGCCAAACCTCTACACCTATAATCACAAAATTTGGCACTCTTTCCATAACTTAGGTAACTAATATAAGAAGGGATTTTAAGAAATTCTCATAGGGAAATTCCCTCGGGGCTTCAAAGTTCCAATCCTGTGTTTTTACTATGGAGATTCACTTTGGTTTGAGCTGATGAAAATAGGTACCTAGTACCGTTTGTTCGGACCATCCATTCGCATGGCATAACATTAACCGTAGTGAGCAACTCTAATTGTTCACGTATAGTGCTTTTTTTCCGGGAGGTCACCGAAGAATACACGAGAGATAAAATTGGCATCGCGTATAATTATGCATCTAAAAAGTATTTCATAATTAATTTAATTTGTTATCGCGTCTGCAGACTGGGAGTCGAGTCGGTGTGATCTGACACCGCTTGCTGTCGGGTTCCTTCACTGTAAACGTTACCGGCTTCCTAGCGGCGCTTCTGACCTTGCCTGATAAGAAGGATGTCGCTAATTGTAATCTCAGCTGATAACAGCGGCTGGTGGAGGGACGGTGGTGGGGGGAGGCGGCTGCCGAGACACGCGGTTCAGTCTGCGGTTAGTGAGTGATACGTGAACAGCCGCACACGCTCGCACACACGCTCTCGCAGTCGAATACACTACGCATTCATTCATTACGGTGAGAGTGTTATGATTATTACTGTATGTTGCACTCTAAACAAAATCAACTTAAACATTTTAAGAATTGTATATAAGTGTCCTTGCTAAATATATATGAACTCGTGTTGATACTAAATTTGGGAAAAATAAAAATTAACACCTTTTCTTATGGATTTTTTAAATTTTGATCACGCTTCCTTAAAATGTGCCTCAAATATTGAAATACCCTGAAACTTTTTCATTTAATTTAAATCAGTTAAAAGCTGCTGTCTATAGGGCTTATAAAACATCTAGGCTAACTCAATTTAGATTTCGAAACGTCAGCTACAACTGTATCTTAACTGTATAACTGTGCTCTTTGGTTATCACATCATTCTGCAGTTTTTATTTGTGGTTGTGCACAATATTCACAATATCTAATGTCTCTAGTGCGTGTTATTGTCTGTCTCCAGTCCTCTGCAACTGCAACTCTCATTTAAGACCATGTTAACTTTCAAATACCGACCCTCCTCAACGGATTATCGGAATTTGTTAATTTATATGGTTAATTTAAAGAGCAAACAAATATCTAGCAAACTAATAATTATTATTATTATTACCATACGAATTTAATTTATTATATAGTAATTTGGGTAGTATGTTTTAACATGGGGAATAGTGTTAGTTGAGCTGCATACTAAGGAAGTTAATGGTACAGTAAGGTACAGAGTATGCCCCAGATACGATATCGGAATTCACACCCATGATAAATACACACAAAATGTAAATAGCAGCTTTATATATATATTGACGTTTCCGTAGGATGGAAATGATTCCTGTAGGATGGGATATCTCCGTGGTCCGTAGGCTGTTGTGATAAATGAGTAAGACGTCATTGTATTGTCGAAGCTTAAGGCTTGGTCCGAAGACAAAAATCAATAAATTTTTCGAATAAATTCAACGTTTCATAGTTACAAGTTTACGTGCATAGTGCATACGTTTTCTTGATTTCGAGCTGCAGGTTTCCAAAAATACAAAAATAATGTTTACAGTATCTGCCAAGATGAGGATGGCTTCCTTTAAGCTGGTTTAAATGCCCTACTAAAAGGTACGCATTAATTTTATTGATGGATTTTAGCCTGCTGATGACTGTAAAGTGGTTTATATACCTGCATTAAATAATCCAATTTGTTGCTTAATGCAACCGGTTTCAACTCCGTGGAGTCATCATCAGGCTGTTGGTACAAAGGATGCAAAATTCCTTCATTTGAAGGTCGTCATGATGTTTAACACAAAAACACATCCGGATATCGAACGGACACGGACATTTAAAAACACTAAACACAAAGGGGGTTCGATGCGTTCCGGGCGGAATCGCAGTCAAACTACGATTAAATGTCCGTGTCCGTATCCTTTTGATGTCCGTATGTGCATTTTGTTTTAAACATCGTGACGACCTTCAAATGAAGAGAATTTTGATCCTTGTACCAACGACCTGATGGAGTTGAAACCGGTTGCATGAAGCAACAAATTGGATTACTTAATGCAGGGATATAAAACACTTTAAGGAAGTATTAAGTTTACAGATGTTCCGTTTTTACACCCTGCATAGCTAAAGAAATGCCATTGTGCTGATTCGAGAACACATAAAACTTACGGATAGGCTGATCAGTTGTTCTAGAGGGTAAAGTGTCCAACAGGAGCACTAGGGCCTACTCGTTGAGGTAACAAGAGTGAAACACACTTGCAAACTAGGTTCCTGCAAATATCTCCTTTGCATTTTGTACAAAAAGAAATAAATACAAATTTCAAAATCCATATGAATTAATGAATTTGTAATTGACCAGGCCTTTCAGTATCAAAGATATCATCTTTAGGAAAAATCTGTATTCTGAAAGGCCTATTCAATTAACAATTCATATTTTATTGGAAACGTATGTTTTATTTATTTTTTAAAATTCAAAATTAAATTAATTAAAATAACAAACTTTTAGAAGGGTATGCATTCTTTGTATTCCCGTTGGCCAGGTAAATTAATCAATTAAATATGTAAAAAAATAAAATAATTGTTGTATGGAGTTCCCCTTGACAAAGGGATTCTTAAGGCGCATTGTAAGAATAATCCAATATTTTCTGCAAGGTTTATTATTAAAAATATCAATTAATTACATCGATTTAATGAAACTTTTTACGAAGACAGCACAACTGTGAATGTTAAAGATTAAATCAAGAATCCAATCACATCAACCTTGCTTTTAAGAATGTTCAGGTGATGTTAAACTATTCATATATTTTATTTTATAAAGAGAGTTTTTTTTTTATTTCATATGGTAGTTGTCACCTTTTAAAACTTTTATTTTGTAGTTAAGTTGGGTATCAGCCCTTTTGAGGGTTTAGGAAGTATCGTCCGTTAGTTCTGCAGTCCATATAGACTTTCAAAGCGTCAGTGCTTATCTCGTGTAGTAATTCTATTCAATCGGCTGCTTCTCATACACGTGAATGTTCCCTATAAGTAGTTTATTAGATCTTACACAGAATTTGGTCACAGAAAATATCCAGAATTTCGACGGCGTTTGCTAGTAAAAATAACTTAAAATTACATTTCTTGAATTGAATTATAAATGACACAGTCTGTTTACTTGTTGAGATATTTTGTTAATTAAATTTGCCCGCTGTTTGGGTTGTTTATATCCGCTGGCCTGAATCATCGCAACAGACAAAAGGTTTTGAAGGAGAGGTTGTCACGAACACATTGATGAGGCTCAGCATATCGCGGTTTTACCGGGTGGTCTAAACTAACAAGTTTCTACCCGACTGCGACAGCAGATCAAACAAATTAACATGGTACAATTAATTGCAATTATACAGTAATAATTGTAGATTCAAGATTTCCTATAAAATGTTGTAATTTCCATCCTTACTTTTTTAAAGTCAATTCTAGAGTCAAAAGGTGTTTTTTTAGGTACTGAACAAACATGACTTTATTTGTGTTACAATTTTTATTTTTTCATAAAACAAATAATCTACTATATAATGTTTTAAATTAGTGCCTTATCTCGTGGTCTGATTGTTGTATTCTCTCCTGCGTATAGGCACTCGAGGCAAATTAAATAAAGTGTAAACCTATTTACTCACATGGGAACTCACTTCTATAACCTTTATAAGGCGGGTGAATTCCCTGCGCCCGCCGGTGCCCGCCTGTTCATTATTCATTATCCTGAAACGTGCCAATGCGTGTTAAAGTTTCGGGAATTGCAGGTTACATTTTTTGACATTACATTAGGAGGGGGCATCAGTCATCGGCTTCTACCTGTTTCTCCCATAAGGTCAATGTTAACATTAAAAGTCCGTCCCTCCTAAAACGGATTATCCAAAATTGTTAGTTTATGGTTCAATTTAAAGAACAAAAGTATATTTAACGGTTTCAGTGAAGAGAATGTTTATATCACAAATAATAACATTCAAACATATTCAATATTTGCTTAGTTAACTATATATGATATCACAAGTATGCTCACTGAAATCGCTAAACATAGTTTTGCTTTTTTAAATGAGCCATAAATCAACTATTTCGGTTATTGCGTTCAGGAAGGACGGGATTTGAAAATTAACATTGACCTTGTATGAGAAGCGTAGAAACGTGGAATGTTTGGGACTGGACTTCCCTCTTAAGGATAAAAATGTTTTTATTTTCTTCAATTACTTTTAAATTTTCTGGGTGGTAGAACGCCCTTTTATGAGGTAGCCACACATGATTTTGCATATGTAGGCTACATTTGTCAACAGGCCTGTTAATTATGCAAAGTTAAGATGAACCTGGAGCCAAAGTTCGGTGTTATCAGCAACTTGCGTCGCTATAAAGACTTCTCACTATCACTAGAGGTCACTCCAAGGCCACGGACATGTTTATACTTAACTTTGATAGTTGATGGTGTTATCACAGTTATATAAATCAATCTTCAATTGTTTGACGCAACAGGTTTAAAACCAAAACCTATACTCTTTGATAACTGACTGGTATTGTCCTCAGAACTTTCAGTGTAGAGGTGCAGTAGTGAATATGCCGACAATTATTTGGATTCGTTTTGGATGTGATTTTTGCCGTAAAACACTCAATGGAAGTAATGCCATATATAATAATTTACAGAAAACATGTTTTAGCTGTTTCTTAACTGAATATATGGTCTAAATCGTAGGCCCAGGTCTAACCGCGTCCCAGCAGTTGTAAACATTCAGAATCCCTATGTCATGTGTATTTAATTTATTTGATCTATATCGATATATAAATACGGAAAACCGATCATCCCCCAGCCAAAACCTCTACACCTACAACCACGAAAATTACCTCGTATACTCTTTCCATAACGCAGGTAACCACTATGCAAGGATTTTAAGAAATTCCTATAGGGCTCCGCCCCACGGAGAGTCAAAGTTCCAATCCAGTGCTATTTTTAAGGACACTCACTTTGTTTTATTGGTGACATTTGATGTATCAAAATAAAAAGGCTTCAAATGTATTTATGTTAATACTTCTGTTTAGTAAAATAAACAAAAGTCTTGGAAAATGTAGCTGTCATTCGGCGAATCTAACTAATTTTAATATCCTATATACTCTAATATGAGTAAGGTTTGCTTGCTTGCTTGCTTGCGACACTGATCTCAAAAACGGCTCCAACGATTTCCTTCAAATGTTCGAAATAACTAATTTCTGGGTTAAAAATAAGTTCTAGACAGGCCTCATCCCCAGGAAAACTCAAGTAATGTAAAAAAAAACTAAAATGAAAAGTTAAAAAAATTAACATTGGGCTTATGGGGTTTCAGATCAAAACAAAAGAATTGTAACAGCTGTTCATAATCAATCAGGGAACTGTCAAAGTAATACTCATGTTGTTTATAATTATTAATAACATGTGGTTTCCTGAGAGCAGAGATTAAAAGATTTGAGTGAAGATTTACCATAGAGTAAATATACTATAGAGTAAAATATTTGAGTGATATTTTATATAGAGTAGTAAAATAAATCAAAGGGACATTGAGCTATAAATAACAACTGGAGTGACCTTAAAAATGTAGAAAAGAGGCAAATGAGTTATACAAATAAGATTGTCAGTAGGGGGAAGAGGTGGGATATTACTCCCATCTAAACAAGTCATCTAAACAAACTGACTGGCCTTCCCCCGAGCAAAGCTCGGCCCCCAGGTACTAACGTTTAATGTAAGAACAGTTTAAAAGGTGGGGGTAGACTGTTATTGAATTACAGTAATACCAGTACAATATTTTGTAGTTCAATTAATTTACTATTGCGCCCCAAAACATGTTGATCT
Source organism: Allygus modestus (assembly GCA_963675035.1). Lineage (NCBI taxonomy): Eukaryota > Metazoa > Arthropoda > Insecta > Hemiptera > Cicadellidae > Allygus > Allygus modestus. Next base: position 103,125,554 of record OY776111.1, read on the forward strand.
TGTTACACGAATGACATTCGTTTATCTATGGTTAAATTTCCTCTTTTCAATCAGAAAACGTGACGATTTATGTAGATTTGTGCAAGCTAAATAGTTTTATGAACAATGTGCACTTTTCATGAAGGAAGTTACATGATTTAAATGCTTGTTTATACACGCTGATATAGTTATGGACAATTAAATACCATTAAGACGATAACTAACCCAATTTAAATTCAATGTTATCAGCTAAATACATTGACGTTCCTGCTAGCGTCACGAGCAAAGGCCACGAATCAATCTTTAAACTGCGCGCCTTGAACCTTGTTTTTGGCATGTTCTGTTGTTTACGAGAAGTTAGGAAAAAATTACGGCTATTTCTGCTACATATTTACAGTTTACTGAAGGATTTTTGTTTATTAATCTTTAGCACATAATCGGCTATAACCTTTAATAGTACCACAAATGATACAAAAAATAATAAATAATGTTTTTTTTTTCATATTGGATGGAATGGATCAGATGAACACGGTTTGTAAACATAAACCGATCATCAAAGACTATTGTTCTGTTATTGAGGCAGTTTTTTAGTTAGTGCTATCTGATCCCGTCCTCCGAAAGGGAATCTAGCAGACGTAGAGCCATAAAGTTTACGTTATGATCAGCTGATAACCTAAACCTAAAATAAACTCCTTAAGATTATCATTGGAACTTTAAGCCCAGTAGGTGGATGCTTTTCAAATCTCCGTAAGGCACACTTAAGAGGGTAGCAGCTTTCGACTGATGCCAAATATGTATATCAAATACATAATGCAAAATACATAATTGTTTTATGGGTCGAAAATCGCTGAACAAGAATCAAGAAATTATTTTAATAATATCGATTCTTAATCGTATGTTTTATGGAACAAAAAACATTATTTCTGCTTATAATGTAGATTTAAAGTAATTTGAAGTGTCTTCTGGAAAACAGCCGTCCGGTTTAACAAATAAAATAGCCTGGTAAACCTGACCAAGGTACCAGTTACCTGACCAGGTTATCCAGTCTAATAGATTTTCCCCCATAACACCAGCCTTGCAGGATGTTACATGTTGAAAACGGTTTCAGAAAAATGTATTAAAAGTTACATCGTTACATCTCATAAAACCGCTAAACGTTGTTTTATTTTCCATAGCAAGAGCATTAAAAAATAAATGTTTTGAATTTGCACAACTTTTAACTTTCCTTAGTTTGTTATTCAACCTGACGTCCTCTTGCCTATGACTTATCAACCTGACGTCCTCTTGCCTATGACTTACTGTATCGCCGACGCCAGGCATTATTGTCGCACGAGATACAGTGTGGCGTGTTTGCCGCCGGAACCAAATTAAACATACGAAGTGAGGCTTCCGCCTCCGTCCGCCTCTGGCGAAAGTAATTGGCGCGCTGTGTTGACCTTGCACCCACTTGGGTCGTCCTGTGCGTGGTCAGTGGCCAGTCTCCCCCGTGGATCAAAATAAACCACTTGTGGTAGGCTCTCGTAGACGCGCTTCTCAGTACTGATACTGACAAGTCAATACTCGAGTGCACTTAGATGGCATCGTTCTCATTTAGGTACGGTAACTGATTGTAAGTTTACACTACCTGCCCAAACGGTGTTTCATCTTTGTGAAATAATGTTCTACTTACTAAACACTTAACTGGACCTCACGTGCCGCACTGTAGTGGTTTGTGAATACGAGTGACTGAACTTTATAAAGTATTTTTTAAATACATTGTGTTGTTGTGAATTGTTCGCCAATGGACACTAGGCACTTACAGGCGCAAGGAGAACCGTGTTATCGCTATTGTTTACGTGTGATAACGCCTGATATCGCTCGCACTTGATAACCGACCATGAATGCTCAACGACGTGTGACAATGAGATGATTTTCTAGATAGCTTAACTTTAACACCATAATTCATGAGTAACTTGGAGAATTATAAACATGTTCATGGGTTTGAATTTGCTGCATCGACTCATTATCATTCAGCGCTCTTTCGATGTCCACTCCATCACTCAGTTTGTACTAAGAAAGTAACCAATCGGACTGCATAGAAGATTTAGAAATTTAGAAATTTAATCATAATCTTCTAATTTGGTATATTTCTTGATCCCAGATTTACATCTGACATTATTTCGCAGGTGATGGGGTATGACTTATCATGCATTATTGTTATTAAATATTCTCTGATTCTACTTTTTCTAGAAACTTGCAGTAAGCTCCTCGTAATGTTGCAGAAGCTGCAATGGAATGGTTCGACAGTTTGGATTTTGCAATGTTAATTACTTTTAAAGACTGCTTTACCCACTGCTGCAGGCTGAAATATCAGGGGTTAAACCGTTGAATCCCTGTATGAGACACCTAGTTTGGGTTTTGGAAAACATAAAATACAGTTAGAAAATTTCAATTTTTCATATAGCGAAATAAACAATCTTTGTTGTATCAGTTTTTATTGGGTCAAACAGCCAGCACACGGCAGACCAGTTACCAGCCAGTTTCAACTCTTTTCCAACTGACAATCGGGATTTTGTTCTGTAGTGAGTAACTGTATGGATAGTTCTTTAATTGCCTCACCCCAACACTTGGCCTTGCATTTCAGACCTACTCCAGCTTTCTCCGGCAGGTTACCTTACTGAGATGTTGCAGCACGGGGCCGGTTTGGCTGTTGGCTGCCCGGCAACCACACGTCGCGTCGCGTCGCGGAGTTACGCCCCCTTACCCGCCAGTCTCACAAACCTCTCTCTCCCAGTACTTGTCATACTTTGTCTCCCAACATCTTAAATGTCTGAGAACTTCGAGAGGATGGAATGATCAGGCCCGATTGATCAGTTTATTAAACTATTCTAGTAATGTAACAATGAGAACCATGAAGAAACGGGTGCGAAAACGGCACGTCTGAGTCAAAATCACCGTTCCTGACGTTTGTTCTGCTCTTTTCTCATTCTTGTACGCCTGGGTGGTGATATTTTGAAATTCAAATAAGTATGTCTAATGACGTAATGACACTGCGTGATTGGGACTCCCCTTCAAATCCCCTCGAAACTTTCCGACTTCGAATTTCAATGTGGTTACATTTTCATTAATAATCTTAGTATAGAGCATTTTGTGTGGCACGAGCTCTAAATTGTTGAGGTAATTCACTTTTGTTTAGGGGTGAAATATTTGAACATGTTATGATTTAACTTGTGTTCAGTGTATTACTACTTAATAATATGTTTATGTATGTTGGTGGTAACAAGTAGATTTCTGTATAAGACTATACAAATAACCAACATTGATCTCTGCTGTTGCAGGATAGGGCGGCCATAGAACCATGGCAATCAACATGGCAACGGTCCTCAAAAACCTCAACGATGAAGCTGATAAAGTGTCGCCTCTCAAGATTTCCGACGAAAAGAGAAAAAGCCAGGTATGAAAAGAATATTTGTTTTACACAAAAGAGCAATAAGACTTAATTCAAGGGATCAAAAAGACAGAATCTTGTAGACAAGCATTTAAATTTCCCCATATTTTACCTTTATACTCAATGTATATTTATGAGGTAATAATGTTTGCTAGATTCAGCAATAACGATAAACCAGATGAAGAAAATCATATTTATAATACCAGAGGGAAATCTAATGTAAGACAATAAACCCATGGGCTTTTATTAAACTGCCACTTGGCCCAAAATATTGGTGCTTCTTTCTTCAATAAATTACCTAATAATTTAAAAAATATTGAAGAAAAACAGCATTTAAAATCAAACTCAAAAAGTTCTTAGTAGAAGGATTATTCTATTCGATAAATGAATTTAATTAATGTTATTACAACCAACCTTAATGAAATAATCATATAAGTAAAGATTATAACAAAGTAATATAAAAATATATAAAATTAAAAACGTAGACTGTAATATAGAATGTTTATACAAACAATAAAACTAATTAATAATGCATGTAGAATATTTTGTTTAAATAAATTATTTAAAAAAATCAAATAATTAAAAGTAGTGAATTAGTACACATATATTGAAGATAGAGCAATACCACTCGAAGCATCCAAGCATCCGGGCTGTAGTGATGCGGACGGTGTATCAGAGACCCGAAACTCTGTAACCTTTAGGTGTAGATAGTAAACAGTCCATATATAGTAATGATTGTTGATAAAAAATAATAATTACATTTATTTTTACTAGCACTATAAATATGAAATTTCAGATGTCATTTGATTCCTTAAAAAACTATACATAGGCTAATTAATTTCTTCACATGCAATAGTAAAAAAATGTTTATTGTCCTATAATTGAAACAATTAAAAAACAATCTTTGCAAAAAAGTCAAGTTTACAAATAAACAAGGAACGAAAGAACACTTAGAAATAAAATAAAATAAACAATATATCAAATCCATAGTCAGATCATAAAATCAACTCAAAGGTTGATCCCTAAATTAATGGAGTATGAAGAAAGGATGGAATAATACAGAAGAAAAAAGACAAGTTTATAAAAAGATGGTGAAGATAAATTACAAGGAAGGAAAAGTAAAAGAACAAAAAATGACAGGTTTGAAAATTATAAGTCAACAGTTAAAAATCTTTGGGAAGAAGATTAAGAGGAAGAAATATTTTTCTTTAAATTCATTAAATAGGATTTTTTTACAAAAAAAAAACAATTAAATAGTGTTTGAGTACAATTTAACAAAATCTTTCAATAAAACTGTCTTGTTGGATAGTGTTATTAAAATAATTTTCGAAGAAGAAACTGTTAATTTATAGGCTATTCAAGACTTTTCAAGAAAACATTTTGTAAGAAGTCAAACAAAACTAACATATATTTATATACTGTATACCAGGTGTTCAAAAAGTCTGGAAACCCCTTAATATTTATTTTATTAATAAAAAAAAATAATATAAAATGAGTGGGTTTTTGTTCTAGCAGAACAATGAAACTCTAGGATTACGTCCTCACTGTAGTTACTGACTTTTAGGCCATTTTAACTTTTTTTGGCTTTGGGGGGCCGTACTGAGGAGGAAGTCTAAAAAATCTTAAATGTAAGCATAGGTCGAATTATACCTCATTTTAAAGGTCTTTGTTAGAGGAACACATTGCCACAATCCCGACTGAAAAAGGACCATGCGTTTGGTAATGGCAGCCTCTGAAAGTTTGTTTGATTTTAATGCTAATGCAATGGCAAATAACGTTCTTGGCGGAACTAATTACTTGCTAATTCATATTATTGATAGCCAGGACATAACAATTTTTAAAAATAAAAATATCAGAACTAAATAATCTGATATTTTTATTTAAAAAACATATTTTTATGTCCTGGCTATCAATAATCTGAATTAGCAAGTAATTAGTTCTGTCAAGAACGTTATTAATGAATTTCCTTTGGAAAGTGAACCATTAGCATGACCCGCACGGTGAAACTTAAGCCCGGGACCACCAAAGAAGTTCCTAACGTGACCCCCTGAACACGTTTTGGGGGGTCGTTCAAAAATTGTATATATACATATATATATATATATATATATATATATATATATATATATATATATATATATATGTGTGTGTGTTTGCACTCTAGCGGTCACATTTTTTGTCCGATTTACTTCAAATTTGGTAGGGACGTTCCTTTCTATAATCAGTTGGACAAGTTTGTTGGGCAAACAATCGGAACACTCTAAACCCCTTTTTTGGGGATTAATCTTTCAAATTTTGAATTTTTGGGCCCTAAAAGGATCTGAAAAGCCCCGAATTTAAAATTAATGCTTTTAAAAAGATGGGAGGTAGTGAGGTGAAAGTTTTAAGCCCTCTCTCGTCATTCTAGCATAAATATTTACCGAGTTATCAAAGAAAATATGTTTCGACTAAACACAGTATTAGCCTTATGGAGGTTTTTACACTAGAAAGGCCTGTTAATTCTTTGTTAGACTACTTTTATCATCCCCAGCAACCTCACGCCTACTTTCAAGCCTGTCTGACCTAACATTATAATGCGCAAAATTGAATTCCCAGTTTTGTAGGTAAATGAAACCAAGAGCATCAGAACAGCAAAAAAATCACTGTTTTCAGATTTCAATGCAAATTGGAATAAATGTATGTTTTTACACTGATTTTGAGTTTTAAAAGTTGTTATGAGGAAATTCACTTCCCTCACGTCAGCATGATGCGTGCGAACTCGTTTGCCATTGCATTAGTATTAAAATCAAACAAACTTTGAGAGGCTGCCATTTCTAAACGAATGGTCCTTTTTCAGTCGGAATTGCGGCAATGTTCCTGTAACAAAGACCTTTAACATGAGGTATAATTTTTCCTATGCTTAAATTTAAGATTTTTTAGACTTCTTCCACAGGACGGCCCCCCAAAGCGAAAAAAAGTTAAAATGGCCAAAAAGTCAGTAACTACAGTGAGGACGTAATCCTAGAGTTTCATTGTTCTGCGTTTATTAATCAAATAAATACTAAGGGGTTTCCAGACTTTTGAAAACCCGGTATACACACACACACACACACACACACACACACACACACACACACACACACACACACACACACACACACACACACACACACACACACACACACACACACACACACACACACACACACACACACACACACACACACACACATAAGTGCTCATGTAGTTACATAGATGTAGTAGAAAGTGTAAAGTATCTTGGATTGTATGTGGATCAATTCTTGAAATGGGAGCAGCAAGTCAATCACTTATCGAGTAAGCTAAGAACAATAAATTATGCACTGTATCATTTGAGAGATAATGTTAAGAGTCAGTATTTACAAAAAGTGTACATTTCTTGGTTTGAGAGTGTTTTGAGATATGGAATCGTACATTATGGAGGTACATATTCCACTGTTCTAAAACCGGTAGTTGTGTGTCAAAGAAATGCCCTCCGTACAATATTTAATTTAAAAAGAAATGATAGAGTTTCTTACCTTTTTGCAGAGAATAAAATTCTTACGTTTGATCAGTTGCATGTTTATTGTATGATAATGTTTATTTATAAATACAAGAGTTTGTTTAGAATAAAACCTGTAAACAGAATGACACGATCTGCCCAATATACATTGATTGAAGAAGGCTTTTTTAGGAAAGAAATGAGTAAACACCAATTTTGCTGTCTTGGCCCTAAATGTTTTAATGATTTTGTGAAATATTTTGGAAATGAAATTCAGTATAAAACTCTGTCTGTAGTTAAATCTAAAGCCATGCAATATTCAATGCAGTATCATATTGAGTGAAGTTGTCAATATTTTTAAAAAATGTTTTTGTTTATTTTGTTGTTGTTAATTTAGTTTTCTGCCTGAATATTTGATTACTTAATGAATCTAGTCATTTCATCTTTCACTTGCTAGCATTATAAGTTTGCATGAATTGTTATGGAAGCCTGATAATGTTGTATCTAATATAGTCTATTTCTTGTTATGAATTTGTTTTAGAGTTTAGTGTTTTTGTTTTAAATTATTGAATATACATAACATATTTATACTGGTGAATTTTGTTACCGGAGCATGATTAATGAAAGTGGTGGCTGTTGTCTGTGATTTAAATTCTGAAAAAATTCTGAAATTTGTCATCATCATGCATGAACTGTTCCTGAGAATTTGACGGAAGTGTAAAAGAACTGTACAGCTGTCAGTAAAGAAATAATGTATTAAAGAAAATGTATATTTTTCTGTCCCGCGCGTGTCCTATGTGACACATGGGATTTTGTAATAAACAATAATTTTTCATGAATAAAATTGCTTGAACTTGAACTTGAACTTGAACTTGAACACACACACACACACACACACACACACACACACACACACACACACACACACACACACACACACACACACACACACACACACACACACACACACACACACACACACACACACACACACACACACACACACACACACACACACACACACACACACACACACACACACACAAGATTACATAAACAATATAATATATTGTTTATTTAATATTCTCATTTTCAATATTAAAATGTAAAAAATGTAATGTAAACAATTAAAAAAAAATGCAACCAAGTGAGGTAGCGATTATTGCATCTCACATTCGGGAGGTCTCTGGTTTTAACCCAGGCCGGCCATTCTGAGAAGAATTTGTACGGTTTCTCATCTCACTTAGGCAAATGCCGGAATGGATCCCAAAAAAGGGCGTGCCCCGCCAGGAAGGGAAAGATAGGACTCAGGCCTGGCAGAAAGGTTACCCTTACCTGGTTACAAGATTTCCATTTAAATTATCTATTTCATTGCAAATTCCAATACTTTGTAAAACATTGTCACGGAATAAATATTATAATTATTATTATACGTTAATCCGACTGTTTAAAGCATAATATTACATAGAGTGGTAACGCATAGTGACAGTAATCTGAATAATACAAAATTGATATTGAAGGCTATTTAAATTAATTGAGTTGTAACTAGGCTTGAGGATCCTAGTTGCACCTTCAGATGAAGTAAGTTTCTGCACGTTTTCTTTGGATTTCCATGGGGAGTGAAAACACTATTTTTTGTTGAAGCTGCATTCCGTAGTGAAACTAATTTATGCATTTTGACAGTTAAAATTCGCCTTGAGTGTTTTGTCAGGTTACAAACAAAACAGCTGTTTGTCCGTGATGCGGTGTTGCCTTTCAGAGCGTATCATGTGTTGCCGTTGGTGCTCACCGTATAGTGAGCCTAACCATGAGGATACTGGATACCATAGGCTACTAAGGAGAGGCCGACCGCACGGCCGTCGGTCTGCGGTCAGGTTATGGTTGAACTATAGCCTGATATATTGATCGCTGTTAGTCGGATTTATTTTTTTACTCAGACCTTCCTTTGGATCTTACCTCGAGAATTACCATTATTAGATTTGTATAACTGAATAATTTTTCCATTGTCCTTTTTGAGATAATATAGTAAACGGATTACTAGTGGCGAGGTTTCCTATCCAGCATTACGCGTAACTAGAAGACGTGCCTTTTCCTTCCCTTCAAGCGCCAACTTGTTCACTCAGGATATCGTCAAAATAATTCTGTTATTGTTTATCAAAAAGGTTTGCATTTTATTAACTTCTACTTTTTTAACCATCTAACTGTAATACGACAGTAATTAATTATTTAATTGACTTTTTATCCGTTATTAGAGTATCCGTTATTAAGTGTCAAAAAAGTAAAGTGTCAGGGGTCATAATTGAAGATTGCTTATCAATTAGCACAGCTGATAGTTAATACTCATAACAGCTGTCAGTGTTACGTAAGAAGTGCCAAAGAAACACTCGCCCCAGCGACACCTAATCGCGTCGCAAAAACCCGTGCTCGCTCGAGTGTTGTGTACAACATCGCTGACAAGCGGGCAAATTATTTACTGCCGATTACATTAGCCAGTAATTACCGCGGATTACGCGATTACTGTGTCTGAATGGTACGAGCACCTGGCGATAACGACGCGACGCTACGGTATCTGCCGCTGCGTCAAGTGGCGTTGTTATCAGAACAAACAGATAACATCCGTGATCGACGGCATCGATCCTGCCGCGTCTCCTGCCACTTTATTGCCACAGGAATCTTCTCTTTTACACTTTGGAGAACAGTGTGAACCGCTCATATAGCTTCGTCAATACAGGACAGCAACAGGTAAACTCAACACATAAATAGCAGTAATAAAAGTGTTTTGATACACCAAACGATCATTGTAACCTTAAATATTTAATGAGGGGGAGCTCTTGGTTTTAAAGGACATCATCCTGGACATCATCTTGGTATTTCGTTTATCATCCAAGTAACATTTTATAAGCAACATGTATTAAGTTTGAATAGATACTACCCGAATGTTGATTTGATGAAGTATTCTATTAAATCAAATCGTTCTATACGCCCATTAAAATTACTCATCTATGTTTCAAGTATAGGCCCCCCCCGAAACAAAACACATTAAGAACATTAGCCAGGTTAGTAAGTGGCTCAAATCGTGTCCACACTATTTTATTGTATACGTGCTTTTCTTTGTAGCCACACTTATATTGTCGACCCATTACCACCTTCAACAACAGTGAATACTGCCAATGGGCCCTACAACGAGTTTCTTTATTAAATTCTTAAAACCGTCAGGAAGAAGTAATATGTTCCTTACTAAAACTGAACAAATTAACAAATCTACCAGAAACACCTGTTACTAATATTTCCCTAACAATCAAAGGTCTTCTAAAAATAGGTTATTATATTCCATAAGTCTGATTATATTGTATTTATTAGGGACCGCGTCTAGTCACCACCCCGTCAGATCGCCACTCCGACAGATCGCCACCTTTTCAAATTATTTTGGAGGTGGCGATCTGTCGTGTATCGTACACGACAGATAACCACCTTTGTAAAGATGGTGAAAATAAAACATATCATGGTTAGAAGTAGAATAAGGTAAATACATCGAATTCTGACGTAACACAATGGGGGAAGTAGAAGCATATAAACAATCTATACACGTACAAAGTTTGATGGTCCTGACTCTTGTTATAACCATATCCTTACTTCTATAGAAATCTTGTTCTGTTTCAAAAGTACTGAACAATCATACTGCTTTAAATCATATTTTAAGAAATGGTTTTTGATCTAGTTTTATGTACGGTGTGTTTATAATTTAGTACTGTTTCAAATAAATGAATTGTAACATGAAAATGCATGAAATTTATTAATGAACAATTTTAAACTCTGTAGTTATTTTTTCCTTTGAAGATAATAATTGTTTAAGAAAGTCCATGCACTGAGCGCCCGGTTAGTCGGTTGGTTATATTCAATTCTTGGTAAGGTGCAAATGTAAAACATGTTTAGACAAAAATATGTTGTGGATCTATATATATAAATAGGATTTGAGGTGTTACTAACCAAATCTGCCTTTAATTATCCTGTTCTCATCTTCCAATTGACCAATTAGGCATACATTATACTACAATATGACTGAAATAAGTTAATAATGGATAGTAAATATATTAACTGGATAACTGGATATATTAACTGATTATTATATCAACTATAATAGCTTGATTTTTATAGCAGTCCATTCGCAGGAAATCTGTACCCTCAGTGCATTCCGAATTAAATTTTTGCAAAAAATATTTTAGCAAATCCTTCGCCTTAATTTTACCATCTTTCAAATGTTACCAGATTTATCTATTTTATGTATATTTCCCACGTCTCGCATAAAATACAGTATGACAATATTTTTTCTATAAGACGTATTTTGTTATATAATTTGCTGTTACAACACATACCATGAAAATAAATAAATATTTAGTATTCTATGATGCGCTATACTCGGTGACCGCGACGGTGTCAGGACAAATGCGCGGACGGACATTTTGAGCGCGTGTGACCCTTTTAATCTACGGCTTTTGGCTCAGTCAGGACATGTATTATGATACAACAAATATAGTTTATAAATGTTGTAATTTTGTGTTAGGCTTTAGTTGAACAATATTCCTTTCCCAAACAACATCAAAGATATCACTTACTCCATATTCTAAGGTAACCAAAAATACTTTTTTGAGAGTTTACTAAAGCTAGAATTTTAACCATCATTGAAAAATCCTTTCGCACCTTTCGTGCAATTGATATTTAGGAGGAAGTGTAAGAGGAAAATACTGAACGGCTTATGGCCAACTTATGCACGTGCCGCGAAATATGATTCAATGTAAATATTTAAAATCCCAGACTACACAACAGAGACTCAATTATTTGTTTTATATTACTTTATTTGTATATCAAACTGTACTTTATCTCTGCGCACGTTATGTTATAATATTTGTTTGGTGTTAAAACTGTTTAAGCGTGCAACAACTGCCACGACACTCGTTGGTAGTTTATTCTGTTGTTATTATACCACGATTAGTTAATTTTTTAATAATAGTATGCTTTAGGATAATTTTGTCGTTCGTCTTTACAGACAATATGTACACTCATTAGAGTTCAGTTGTTATAAGGCGGGGAAATAGGGAAGAAACCTTTGTTGACAAGGCCATTACAAGGTCTCAAGACGCTAAGTGTAAAATTTCAGTTGTGGAGTTGTTCTGTGAGCGAATTTATGCTCGTTCAAGGTTTTTTTAAAGTAGCCCCCAAAAATCAGTTATGTAATAATATTTATTTGGTAGCCTAGAGATTCAAATAAATGTTTATAAATCGTAACATTTTCAACTGATAACAGTGGTGTATTGTCCCCGTCTACTCGCTATTTCTATGAAGGAGGTGGCGATCTGTCGGGGTGGCAATCTGTCGGGGTGGCGACTTGACGCGGCCGTGCGAGGTGGCGAACTGTCGGTAGCGTACCAGACAGATTGCCACCTCCGAGAAAAAAGGTGGCGACTAGACGGCAATGATATTTCTATAAGTAAGACATTTTAAATTTTACAAGGTGGCGATCTGTCGCCTATGACTAAAATGCCGAGGTGGCGATCTGTCGGGGTGGCGACTTGACGCGGCCGTGCGAGGTGGCGAACTGTCGGTAGCGTACCAGACAGATTGCCACCTCCGAGAAAAAAGGTGGCGACTAGACGGCAATGATATTTCTATAAGTAAGACATTTTAAATTTTACGAGGTGGCGATCTGTCGCCTATGACTAAAATGCCGAGGTGGCGATCTGTCGGGGTGGCGACTAGACGGCGACCCATTTATTACCTCCATCTCTATACGAGATTCTGTCCAAGAATAAACTATTTTTATACTGACTGTAGCGTGGCTTGGGAATTCAATCTCGGGATCCCGAATCCCAGGATCCTATATATTATTAGGGATTGAAGGAATCCCTTCAAAATTAGTTGCCATGTGATTGTGCTATTTTATACAATGAGATTGAAGCGTTCGTTCACTCAATTAAATTGTAAATGCTTTAATTTTTCCTGATTACATAAAGATTTCGCGTCGCGTCGATTCGAACTCACCCTATTAACAAGAAGATCGTTCAGTGAGTAACCGGTTTCTGATGTAAACGAGGCGCCAGCGATGTGTTGTGCGGCGCTGGTACTGGCGCTGCTACAGCTCGGAATGTCGCCGGCGTTTTAACACTCTAGTTTTCCTCCCCCCTCCACTTACCTATTTACATGTACTTAACTTTGCCGAAACTTTGTATCCGCGAGTAAACAGATACTGTGAGAGTTGCTAGTTAGAGTTTTTTTTAAATAGAGTTTTTGCGTTATATATAAACAATGATTCTTAGTGTTATTTGAAAAGATATGATTGAAATGCATCTACAAAGTTGAATTAGTTTACATTTTCTTATTGAAAGCACTTTTAAGTTAAGTAACTGCATACATTTTGTAGATCTATAACATATATTTTGTACTTTTTTTAGTTACACCACAGTGATTTGGAATATTTTTACGGCAACAGGCTCGCGGTTAATGTGATACACTTTATATTCCTGCTCCCCCCCCCCCCCCCGCCAGCCGAGAGGATAACAGTGTTATATTCTGCGCGACTCTGTCCGGTCGACATCAGGCACAGTTGGCGGGGCGCGGCACCCGGCACGACCCACCAGACTCGCTATCTACACTCTACAGTACGGCGCGGCGGCGGAGGAATGTGTTGGAAGGAGGCCAACTGCGACGCTGGAGGCTCGACCGCTTGTTTACCTTCCCAACACATCTTGTAATAACAGCCAACGGCCAACTCGTACAGCTTTGGACTTATTGTGCAGTAATAACTCTCCTGCTGAAGATGAACGGAACTAAGCGAAATGAGTCCTTCTTGTAGACGACTTCACCGCTTGTGATGGTGTGGATAGCCTATGTTGGAGTGTGTTTCTGTCTTTAAATGGTAACTAGTTAAATATTTCTTAGTCTGAATTTATTCATTTTTCCATACTTTAAATTTGGATTTAACGGTTGTATTCGAAAATATATTTGAAACTAGGCTTACGACAACCATACAATTGTTGCCATTGTATACTACTTGTACTAGTCAGTTTTAGTGAACTGTTAGAAGGGCTATGAAATTGTTCACGTCCATAAGATAAGAATAAAAGTGTGCATTAGTTGTTTGATACTGTATAGCCTAAAGTCATTCAAAATATTTTGTTATGAATTGGACAAAACTCAGATATTATTACAAGAAGTGACTTGTGGGTGAAGTGGTAATATTCTCTATAGTATTAGTGGTTACTAGTGGCTTGAAGGGGCCAAAACTCAGATATTATTACAAGAAGTGACTTGTGGGTGAAGTGGTAATATTCTCTATAGTATTAGTGGTTACTAGTGGCTTGAAGGGGCCAAAGCCCCTAACCTTTCTCAAATACTCTGCCTCATCTGGTTTTAATGCTGAGGATTTTTTTCTATAACTTTATTTGTAATTTTACAATCTGTTCAAAAAAGGATGGAACAATCAGCAAAAAAGATGAAACAAATTACATAACAAGGGCAAGTTGCTGTCCAATAACAGATCTTGCGTCAAATATTCTTACAATTTAACATTTTAAGTAAACCTGTGTGGCAGTTCAAGCACTTTAACAGTTTTCTTGAGCCTGTTAGTAAACTCGCTATTGTCAAGGAGGTTAACAGCTAAATAATTTTGATGTTGTTCTAATTTTCTTTGTTAAATCTGGCTGTATCGTGCAATTTCTTCTTTTATGGTTGGAATTTTCATTATTTTTAAGTAGGATCACATGTTTTAATGTAAACAAAGCAGACGTTTTTAAATCCCCATAATTGTATTGTGAGGGTTGTTTTACGTTATTTCTCGTTTGCTGGTAGCTTTTATAAATACTGTTATTTTTCCCGAGTCCCTGGGATCAAGACCTTTAATTTGAGCCGTCTCCCATCAACCTGCGATTTGCCAAACTCCCACAATTTTGACTTAAACATTTCGCTTACAGCATTATATATAAAGATGCTGTATTATAGTTATTGGTGCCACCTAAGATGTATACAACACTTCTGACTGCCACTTCATGCACCATTCTGACACGAAAAACTAAGAAATTAATGCGGGGTAAAAAATAAGAAGTTCAGTTATTACTTATGAATCGTTTTCAAATGTAATCAGATGAAGTGTGTTTTGTTCCGTGTTGCCAGAGAAGCAGTAAAGAAGTGTGTATACAAAGCTAACTTAACGTATTAGGATGTCGTAGTTTAGGCAATAAGCAGATCACGCTACCACGGCAGTGTGTAGAGTCGCCGCCTTCGTAGTATAGACAGATCTCGTAGTATAGGCAGGTCACTCGACCACGGCAGTGTGTAGTGTGTAAGTGTCGCCGCGTTCGCCTTGGCAGTGACTGTGGCTGTGGCAGTGTGGCGCGCAGGCGGCGGTTCGCTAATCAGGCTGTTGACTGTTGACGCGAGCGCCGGCCTTGGGCAGAATTTATCCTTCACAACAATTTTTGACCTTCTCCTCCCATATTTAAACGCCCATTTGTTATATCGAGTTAACTGAGACACATTCATCCGCGTTACTCTTAGTTGTTCATAATCACACCTTCCCCTCATCAACCGCGCGTAGTAGCGTTGGTGGTGGCGGTAGCGGTGGCGGTGGCGGCGGTGGTGGTGGCAGTTGCGATGGTGACACTAGCTAAGGAAGCTTCCACTCTTGCCCAAAACTCAGAGCAAGTGTTGGCAATGCAGAAGAAGATTAAACTTTCCTAATGCTATATTTTAACTTTTTCACATAACTGTAAACGTTTCTTGCCAAGGCTCTGCTGGCATTTATGTATGTGTAAGTTATATAACATTATTACCTTATCTTTTACATATTTACTCTTGCAAAGTAAAAATATAATTGAAGGCAAACATGTTGTTATCCTGTTGGGTTAAACTGGTTATACAGCAATTGTCGAAAAGACACGTAAAGGAGTACGGTAATAGAAAAATTGTGGGCTCGGGTATTATTTTCAATGTATGGGTTTTCCAAAGGTTTAAGTACGGTGCACAACAAAAATTTGAAATTTTATATTTATAACTACAGAAAAGTTGAAGTAATATCATCCTGGCTGTATGTCCTCAGGATGTGAAAAACAAAAGATTCTAGAAAGCTTTATCACTAGAGTATATAGATTACTCACTTCATAGCACAGCTTCCAATTGTACTCACATAAATATTCTGAGTATAACTGTCTTGAGATCTAAATCCTTTTTCATCTGTTTTTACATTTTTCTCAATGGTATTAAAATTTGTTAATCAAAATTATTTGTATGTGGGAATTGTTATCATGTGTCATGTAAAATTTCAATGTAGGGTGATATGAAAAAATATTGGTTTTCAGTTTAACTAAAAAGGAGACTTAATTTAATGAAAGCAAACGGAAGCAACAGTCTATTCTGTGGCAATGAATGTGTGAGAATAAACAGGTTGATTAGTATTAGCATGTGATTAAGAGAGCACTTTGTATATAATCACCAGACTAAGCAGTTCCTCGTAACTGATGGCAGAGTTTGATGGTTAACATTGATGTTTACAATTCTTAAACAATAAGTATTTTGACATCTAAGATATATCCCAAATTATATATTATACAAAAATTAAATGTGTATTTGTACCACGTTACATCCAACCAACTTTCTGATTACCAAATTTATTTATTGTTATAACAACAAGATGACATATTCAACAAATGACTGTATTACATCCCTGAGTATATTCCCTAATATTTTTAACTTAGACTATATTTGACAATATCTTTGACATTTGCACTGTCATAGAAAAATAAAGTTATTTAGACAATATTGAACGATTTAAAATACATTTTTACAAAACCAAATAAATTTAGAGTCAGTTATAATATTTTGGGTGTTATCATTGAGCACAATATGTGGACATACAAATAAAATAACCCTTTGTCGAAAAAGTTAACTGTAACTGAAAACTGTATCGTCTAAATCTCAGTCGTCTAGAGTTTTATTTCCGTAGGTCGAGCCATGTTTGTATCGAGCCTTGCAGCTGAATCGATGACATATACCTGGTTATTCTTCCTGTCAATCACCGTGATGGCAATTCTTTCACTGATATATTTCATTCCTTCATGGCAACTGTCGGTATTAGGTTTGAATGCTGTTGAGTTTTAACATTCATACACTAACGAATGTTAAGTGTACAGACTTACAGCGTTTGCATATGCATACTTTTTCAGTTTACAGTTTCAAAATGTTTATAACACATTATTCACTTATTAGTTGATTTCACAGTAAATAAGAATAGAATGACGCTGGGGGAAAGTGTATCTCTAGTGTGTGGAAGAGTTGATCAACAGGTCTGTACTCTGTAGTGTGATTATTGACTGAAAACCGCTGAAGTGAGATGAGTGGACAAATTGAACACAGTCAAGTGAAGGTCACGGATACAAACAATCCATTACCCGGCTATGTGACACGTTGATCCAGGAATGCAATGCCCCAGTTTTCTTGGATAAAACTACATAGTATATTCAGTGATGTTGGAGGTTACCTATTCAAAAGATTGAATAAGTAGTGATAAGAAAATATTAATTCTAATGTAAAAATTGTGTAGCATTTATATTCTTTAACTGTTACATATTAAAAATCGATTTTACAAGTTTAAAAACTCGTCATAATGCCATAAATAGGCTGCAACGATCAATCTAATATGATAAAAACTATTGTTAATGCTCTAATCTGTTTCCTCTGTCAACAGATAAGAGTAATTGAATTTTCTCAACAGCATCCTGTAGTTGGAGGAGAGTATTAGGCAGCGCCTACCCTGACTCATCCCTTGAGCTATTAGCATACCCAGCATGAAAAGGGGTTTAAGGCAACGTGTTGATGACTTGTTTTATCAAAAAGACAACCTCGCATTATTAAACACTGATCAGTGTCAATGGCGTTAGCTCGTTTGGTTCGATTCAAGCTGAAGCCTAAAAATAGTACATTATCAAAAAATAGCATTGGCTATCTAATCTAAAACAACAAAACTTAACACTTATGATCTCTAAAAGATACTTCAAAGAAAATAAATGATTCAAGTGTGTCTAATAAAATAAGTTTGGTGATAAAAAACTGATCTGCTGTTAAGGGAAATCAGAACAGAAATTGTCCATCACTGTTCAGGGTCTGAGATTTGATCCTGTCTTCAGTCTTCATGTGTGACGATCGAGTTTACTAAACATAACAAGATTTGCTCTCTTTGTTTAGTGAGGGTGGTAATAAGTTTAACTAACTGGTGGGGAAAATTGATGTGTTCATATTTTAAACAATAAATTCACCATTACCAACAATGGATTTCTAACTAAGTTATAAGAAATTTGTATTATTAACAAGTTATGTAAAATCAGACACTAGGAAAGGGCAGTAGGGAACATTGCATTTAGTTCAGTAATCAACAATAAGGACTCTTAGTTTTTAATATTTATTGTTGACTATGTGGTAATATCTATATGTTACTGAACACGTATGTCATACAATATTTTATTTTGAAATGTTCACAGCTTGTTTCTCTGAACCTTATTAGGTGAATACCATGGTGGAAGGAAACAAACACCCTACTTCTCACTTTGTTCTATTATAAATACAACATCTTTCTTTATTTTTTTTTCTAAGTTCCATTAAAAATAACATCATTTACTGTTGATTTATTTGGAATTTATTTATCGCTTCTAGTGTGTTAAACGCTAGAAGCGATGGGTAAATTCCAAATAAATCAATGATAAATTCAAATCCATCGCTATTTATGAGTTTCACAAATACAATCTTTTTCTGGATACAATCAACAGTACGCAGGCACGCGCGGATACAGGGGGGGCCTTGGGGGTTACGACCCCCCCCCCAAACCTCAACCTTCGCGTATTTTACCCATTTTACACTGTCAAGGTTAATTTATTTTGACAGTTTATATATTGTTTCACTCATGACCTCCCTAAAATGATAGTCTGTATCTGCCCCTGACAGTATGTTAACCAATTGCAAAAATAAAGAAATGGTAAAATAAACTAATTTATTTCTGTTTATTACAGCTCCAATTTTTATTGTAATTTTGAATAAACAAATTTCCAGAAGTATAATACGCAAAACTCTTGGCTTTATCCACAATTTTCTTTAGTAAGAATGTGAGGTTGTTTGTTATTGCCAAGCTCGAGATTGTATAATCATATCAGCTGATCTCAATAGGTTGTTGACATTTTAACAACCAATACAAAATGATTATAAAAGAAATAATTGAGCGCAAATATTTCTGCTACTTGCATCACTTGCGGCTATTTACATTACTCGGCATCAGTGTTCTTACGCTTAACTTTGTACCTTGATTGAGCTAGGATTACTTTATATATGTAAGCAAACTTCTAAAACTATTGCAACAAAATTACCTAAACAACAATAATCAGCCCATGGAAGTTCAAGACTCATTTAGAAATGAGCAGGAGCTTGCTGAAAAACCAATAAAGAATATGACCTTGAAACGTACCATACCTATATCTGTATCACGTAAATGTTGTATCTCAGTATGGTACAAAATAGAGTACTGCTTGCATCACTGTAGTCTGTACTTTTATCATCATGAGTTTGAAATTTTAAAGGCATTTTATGAGTGTGTGTCTTTTTGGATTTTTGCATCCTTTTCCAATTGCAATCGTCTTTTGTTAAGATTTAACTTTTATTTTGTTTGTATTTTCATGGTCCTTGTGACTTTATGCAATGGCTGGGAAATTGGTAAGATGGGTTGTAATGAACTAGTTTTACCATGTTTTACTATAGACTAACGCAGCAAACATTGAAAAAGGCATCACTAATATTGACAAAGTGCAGTTTTGGATCAGTAACCTGTGCTAATGTTCGGATGTGGAGCTGCCTTTTGTTTTTAATATTTCCATGGAAAGTCTGTAAATATATCCCTGTATTGAAAACAATGAAAAACAACCTAAATAAGTGACGGAAAAATCAAATTTACCAACTCAAAGTTTTACCCTTAGTGGGTAAAATCAGTATGAGTTGCAGATCTATTTTATAACAAATTGTTTGACACAAAAGGCATAAAGTAATAAATTTAGATTTCTTTAATTGCTACAATAATAAATACTTACTAAATAATGTATTTGTTTTAGATTGAAGAGAAACTGAAAGGCATACACATAGACGGGCCGACGGTTCTCCGGATCGGGGAAGTGTTCCTGAAGGAGCTGGAGCTGGGCATCCGGGACAAGCCTTCCTCCCTGCTGATGGAGAACACCTACATCCCGGAGCTACCCGACGGCAGAGGTTGGTACCTCCACCCCTTATAGGGTAAGGTAGAACCTGCTTGTCCCATAAAACCAGTGTTGACTTTCACGTCCCACACTTCTAAATGGATTATACAAATTATTATTTTAAATAAAAAATGTATAACTTTGATATCATAAATAATAATATGAAAATAAATGTTGTGATTTTAAATGGCATAGTTAATTTTACATGTTAAAACAAACGGAGGACTAGAAACAATTAGTCATATTGTAAAAAAAGTGTGGATAGTATATTTTTAAAATATTTGGAAATTATAACAAAACTAGTGGCTTGAAGGGGCCATAGCCCCTAACCTTGCTCGAATACTCTGCCTCATCTGATATGTTTTCTCTTTACAAGCTGAAGAAAATAAAACAATATAAGTAGGAACGACACATGTCAGTTCATAAACAAAAGTAGACATGTAACCACATGTTTTAATGTAAACAAAGCAGACATTTTTAAATCCCCATGCTTTTAATATGAGGGATGTTTTATGTTATTTCTCGTTTGCTAGTACTTTGTTATAAATGCTGATATTTTTCCAGAGTCCCTGGGATCAAGACCTTTAATTTGAGCCATCTCCCATCATACTGAAAACTGACAAACTCCCCTGATTTTTACTAAAAAACTTTGCTTAAAGAATTATATATAAAGATATTTTCAAATCCTGCGCATCACAATAATTTTAAAACCTTTGAGAATTTAAATTTATTGCTTTAACAAGGCTACTTTGCAAAGTTAACTCCCTTCAGTGACTAATTCACATTATAACTAGATTGCCAATTCTGTTTCAAAAGAAGAAAACACAATTCGTGTGATACATTAATACCTGGCCTGGGGGCCTGGGAGCCAAGCTTTTCTCAGAGAAAAAATCACAGGATAATAGTTTACCACGTGAGCTTTACTTTGACAGCTCACTGGTTGTTTTTAATCAGCAGTTATGATTTAAAAACTCCACAAGTCCAATGTTCAATTTTTCAGTAGTCAAACCAGTTTTCCCGGTGTTAAGGATTTTTCTAATTGATTTATGAGGCCCATAAACCCCTATTTTCAAATTGTTAGCAAAACCCTTTAACACGTAGAGTGCGGAGTACGTTAATTAACGTAGTCTAATTAACATTGAAACTTATGTGATATTCATGTTTAAACATGTTTGTCAGCATTGAACGTGTTTACTTTAAAAAATCTGGGATTCCTAGATCCATTTTACAGACATTGTTCGTTTAAGATTATAGGATAAACAAAAGTTATTCTCTTTAATTTAACTTTTAGATATACATTACCTCTGAATTATTATGTTTAAGTACTGTTAAAGTGTTTGTCTTACATGTATGTGAAAGCATAGGCAACAGAGATGAGCCTTGCAGTTATACAAAATAGCACACAAAGTAATAATCTGCTTTATTTATTTTTAGTACTAACTTATTTGGATTCTTGTTGTTTTATTCTGTTATATCTTTCAAGTAATAAAATAATACTAGTGGACCTGTTGCTCTAAATTGAGCAAAACAATCTGTTATTGTTTATATCAGTTATCAGCTGTTCTTACTGTTTACCTGTATTTATAGGGAAAAAATGAACTTTGAGGGTGTCCTGTGCCCTTTAGAAAAACAGTATTAGAAATTGAAAACCACTTTGCACAACTATGAATATGGGCCATTTTTTTACACCTTAATTGTCAAAATCGGTCCAGGAATAACGGAGGAGTTCTGTTTACAAAAATCGGCTAGCGTATTATATATAGATTTTCACTACTTGTTTGATTAGATTCTGAACTTTGGCTACCCTTAAAACAGAATGGAGTATTGAATATTGAATTAACACGTTCGCTACCGCAATTATATGGAATTTGTCATTCACATGGACCAGCGACATACCTGTGCGTTGAATGGTTTCTCCCGGTAGACCACCGACACATATTTGTGTCGGTTGGTCACTTTGAAATAGACTTACGACGCTAATTTGCGTCAGTGTCCCATTGTTATTCAAACATGTATATCTTAGCAACGGTCTATTTTATAGCCCTGATCTCTTTGTATCAGTCTAGAGGGATATCTGACGCACATGTGCGTTGTTTGGTCTGTGGGTATGACGATTGGTGACGTCACAACGCAATTGTTAGAACTGTTGTTTACATTGTCATTTTCACTGCATCACTGTATTCAAAAATGTAGATGACCAAGCATTAGCATGTAATAATATGATTTAGTTGCTGAATTAATTAAAGAACTGTCCACGTGGCTAACCTTACAGTTTTGGACGTGCTTTAGTGGTGTTTTTTGATTATTGTGCAGAACATTAACAATGAAACGGAATAGGCCTACAAATGATCAAATTTACAACAACGCAAATGTGCGTCGCTCGGTCTATTGAACAAAAATACCATTTTTTTTACTATTTTCCATTTTATAGACTGACCGACGCATATAGGCAACGTTTTTAAAATTGCTCAAAGTAAAATAAAAAACAATTGTTATTGTTTACAAATGCATTTTAGGTTATTTTGAAGTGAATTAGTCCATTTAAACCCAATTTCTCTCTTGGTCTGTTGTTACTCCTGTACCTCCTGGTTTGTTTGCAACGTTCAGATTATTTCTTTTAGTCTATGGGAGTGACCGGACCGACGCAAAAATGCGTCGCTCGTAGTGAACGTGTTAAGATTCACTAGCTGGACATTTTCAAATTATACAGTAATACACCAGATGTAGTGCCACGATAATTGTAACTAACTGTAAGCTTATTTTCAGAACTGTTTGCATTCAACACAATATGAATTTCAGTCTTTTTAGTGTATCAGAGAGAACAAAATTGTTCTGTACTAATTCTAAACAGATTGTTGGATAGGGAGTGTTATATAGTTGTTTCATAAAAATGTTGAGTTTTGTGAATTCATTTGAAATATTCTTTTTGCTTTCATAAAGGATTCTTGTCAGATGGTGAGTGGCTTGGTGTCTAGTCAGAGGGTCAAACCTTGATTGCAACTATATAACCTGTGTTAGTTTACAGCCTTTAAATTAGAGCTGCAGTAGTATTAGTAAATGTATTACCAACTTGTAGTATTCTAAAAAAAGTCTATATTAATTGAAGATGAGGAGGTATCTTGAACTTTCCTCTTTAGGAAAAGTTTTAAGCTAAATCTGGTTGTTATTTTTGATTTTACTTCCCCTGGCTTTGATAAAAAATCAAATTTGTTTCATCATTTTGATTTTGCATGTTTCTTTTGCAGAGTATTTACTTAGTTATAACTAAGGTTTGTGCCTTTTTAAAGCTGTTACTTCACTGACAGATGAAACACAGATGAAACACCTCTTAGGGGTGAATATGCCAGATTTAGTTTAACGTTGAACCAGTTTCAGTAGTTGCATTTATTCAACTTAGGACAGGAAGGACATATCCATTTCTTTGTCCCTCTCTACTCCTAATCACCTTGGCGATTTGGATTAAATCCTTAGCCCCTAGATGCACCACTTTTAAGAACTTTTGTCTGATAATGCTATATTTTTGTATGAAATGTTCATGTTTTTTCGAATACTTGTAACATTTGTGGAAGAGAGGATTTCATCTTGGAAACATCTAAAGACTCCAATCTGTTAACTTTAACAATCCTTTATATTTTTATTTTCCCTTAAAAGCAAATTAAGAGTTGTGTTAATGATGTAATTAGTTATAATTATATCTTATTAATAAACATACTTTTGACTATAGTTTGTAGTATCCATAATATAAAAATAAAAAATGAGTTCGCAAGCGGCACGCTGACGTGAGGGAAGTGAATTTCCAGATACAAAACTTTTAAAATTCAAAACCAGTGTAAAAACATACATTTATTCCAATTTTATTGAAATCTGAAAACATTGATTTTTTGGCTGTTCTGATGCTCCTGGTTTCATTTACCTGCAATGCTAGGAATACAATTTTGCGCATTATAAGGTTAGGAGAAGGTCCAGTCAGGCTTGAAAGTAAGCGCAAGGTTGCTGGGGTTGATACAAATACACCAACAAATGAATAACATGCTTTTCTAATGTAAAAACCTCATAAGACAACGTACTGTGTTTAGCCGATATACATTTTCTTTAATAACTCGGCAAATATTTATGCTAGAATGACGAGAGAGGGCTTAAAACTTTTGCTTTACTAATTCCCATCTTAATATAAATATTAAATTTACGTCCGAAGCTTTTCTGACCCTTTTTAGGCCCAAAAACTCAAAATTTTAAAGAATAATCCCTAAAAAAGCGGGTTAGAGTTTTCCAATTGGTTTTTCCCAACAAACTTCTCCAACTGATTATAGAAAGGAACATTCCTACCAAATTTGAAGTAAATCGGACAAAAAATTTGATCGCCAGAGTGCATACACATATATATATATTATTATATATAGGCCTATATATCATTTTGAACGACGCCCCAAAACGTGTTCAGGGGGTCACGTTAGGAACTTCTATGGTGATCCCGGGCTTAAGTTTCACCGTGTGGGTCATGCTAATAGTTCACTTTTCCATAGGAAATTCATTAAAAAATATGGTTGTATTGTGAAAAAGTTTTTGATTAAATTCCAAAAGTCTCAATATAAGAGCGAAAGTAAAAGAAGCCAGTCACATTTACTACTGTAAGTAAAACGTCATAAGTGTATTGATAAATTTACATCCATACAAATATTGAGACAGATATAGTTCTATTTTATTTGATTGCATATTTAATCTGGATTAATTTAAATTTATTTTGCTATTGTTCACATATCTTGGTCCAACATTTAAATTCATACAAATAATTCTTTTCGGTGTTTTTTCCCCTCCTCACTCTTGTGTGTTTCTAAATTCATTTGGAGGAGATTTCCAACGACTCATTTATACACAATCTTCAAAATCTTCTCTGCAACAACATGTATGTTTTCAGAGGAGGGCCAGTTCCTTGCTCTGGACCTGGGAGGCACCAACTTCCGAGTCCTTCATCTGGTCCTACACAATGGCCGCATAGTCAAGGAGCAGTCGAAGCACTACCACATTGACGACGAACTCAGGCTGGGATGTGGTCTCAAGTTGTTTGACTTCATCGCAGAATGCATCTCGTCATTTGTACATGAACACAACCTCGCCGATCAAACACTGCCACTAGGTAAGAGCTGATATTTTGTGAGACTGTTCTTTTTGGCTTTGGATTTTGTGAATCTGGTAAAAACAGATAATTAGCGTTTCAGCGTTTTTTCAGGATCTTAAAATTTAAAAGGTGCTTGAAAGAATATTTAATTGCCAAAGCTCCCTACTCAGTTGATGATTTTTTCCTCCCCCCAAAAACACAAAAATGAATGTAAAATAATGAAATGAATGGATATAATTAAAATGCTCTAACAGAAATGGAACAAAGAAAATATAAATGTAACAGTACAACTGAGGTTTATTGATTTTTGAAATTGATTATTTAGCCAGGGTTTTATTATTATTGTATTGTGAGTTCTAGCATAGTAAATATATAGTTTGACACTATTCATTGTATATAATGTATACTTTTCATGAATAAAGATACTTGAATTTGAATTTTAATTGAGCATAAGTGGGTCAGTCTATATTTATGGATTTGTTAACAAGTCGATAGCGAACGTGTTAATACTGTTCATCAAATTGTGTCAAAATTTAGACAAAAAAAAATCAAATGGTTCAATAAGCTGAAATGACTTGTCAGCATATAGTGGAAACTGTACAAAACTACCAAAAATGACGCACGATAAAAATGTATTAAAAATACTCAATGCAATATATGTAAGAACAATAAAAACATCCTTTGCACATCTATTAATCAGTTTTATACTTTTTACTCATCCCTCCTGTGTTTGTCCAGTGGAAAAAATGTCCCTTGAATTTTCAGAATTGACCAAATGTGTCGGTGAAGCCAAAAATATAAAAACTTATTAACAAACTAGCTGCTTTGCTCTTGCTTCACAGCAAGGTGAAAATTAAGAGTAGACAAATTGTAAACAAAACAATGACAGTCTGTAGTAAGATATAATCCTTTTAACAGCTCTAAACGGCAATAGGCCTGTGACATTCCTGGATACATGGACTATGTCTCTAGTAGAATTGGTCCAGTGGTTTTGGCGTCATGTAACATTAGACAGACAGATACCACCTCATTTTTATAAAAGTAGTGATTTCTCAAATTTTATAAATTTAGTGTTTTAAGTTTACTTAGTTTGTAATTCTGAAAACCAAAATATCAATATCACCTAAAAATAAAATATGGACCTCTTTATATAATGACAAATACTTTCATTGCCTGTGTTATGTGCACAGGTTTCACATTCTCATTCCCCATGCACCAGAGGAGTCTGTCATCAGGTATTCTGGTGACATGGACCAAGAGTTTCACGACATCAGGAGTGGAGGGGGAAGACACAGTTCAGCTGCTGCGGGAGGCCATGGAGAGGAGGGGGGACAACCACGTTGAAGTGGTGGCCATACTCAATGATACGACCGGTGAGTGTCTATTGTAAAACTAAACACTTAAGGAAGGCCATGGTGAGGAGGGGGACAACCACGATGAAGTGGTGGCCATACTCAATGATACCACCGATGAGTAAACCCGATGAGTGTCTATTGTAAAACTAAACACTTAAGGAAGGCCATAGTAAGGAGGGGGGACAACCACCAACCACATTGAAGTGGTGGTCATACTCAATGATACCACTGGTGAGTGTCTATTGTAAAACTAAACACTTAAGGAAGGCCATGGTGAGGAGGGGGGACAACCACGATGAAGTGATGGCCATACTCAATGATACCACCGGTGAGTGTCTATTGTAAAACTAAACACTTAAGGAAGGCCATGGTGAGGAGGGGGGACAACCACGATGAAGTGATGGCCACACTCAATGATACCACCGGTGAGTGTCTATTGTAAAACTAAACACTTAAGGAAGGCCATGGTGAGGAGGGGGGACAACCACGATGAAGTGATGGCCATACTCAATGATACCACCGGTGAGTGTCTGTTGTAAAACTAAACACTTAAGGAAGGCCATGGTGAGGAGGGGGGACAACCACGATGAAGTGATGGCCATACTCAATGATACCACCGGTGAGTGTCTATTGTAAAACTAAACACTTAAGGAAGGCCATGGTGAGGAGGGGGACAACCACGATGAAGTGGTGGCCATACTCAATGATACCACCGGTGAGTGTCTGTTGTAAAACTAAACACTTAAGGAAGGCCATGGTGAGGAGGGGGACAACCACGATGAAGTGGTGGCCATACTCAATGATACCACCGATGAGTAAACCCGATGAGTGTCTATTGTAAAACTAAACACTTAAGGAAGGCCATGGTAAGGAGGGGGGACAACCACCAACCACATTGAAGTGGTGGTCATACTCAATGATACCACTGGTGAGTGTCTATTGTAAAACTAAACACTTAAGGAAGGCCATGGTGAGGAGGGGGGACAACCACGATGAAGTGATGGCCATACTCAATGATACCACCGGTGAGTGTCTATTGTAAAACTAAACACTTAAGGAAGGCCATGGTGAGGAGGGGGGACAACCACGATGAAGTGATGGCCATACTCAATGATACCACCGGTGAGTGTCTATTGTAAAACTAAACACTTAAGGAAGGCCATGGTGAGGAGGGGGGACAACCACGATGAAGTGATGGCCATACTCAATGATACCACCGGTGAGTGTCTATTGTAAAACTAAACACTTAAGGAAGGCCATGGTGAGGAGGGGGGACAACCACCAACCACATTGAAGTGGTGGTCATACTCAATGATACCACTGGTGAGTGTCTATTGTAAAACTAAACACTTAAGGAAGGCCATGGTGAGGAGGGGGACAACCACCAACCACATTGAAGTGGTGGTCATACTCAATGATACCACTGGTGACTGTCTATTGTAAAACTAAACACTTAAGGAAGGCCATGGTGAGGAGGGGGACAACCACCAACCACATTGAAGTAGTGGTCATACTCAATGATACCACCGGTGAGTGTCTATTGTAAAACTAAATACTTAAGGAAGGCCATGGAGAGAAGGGGGGACAACCACGTTGAAGTGGTGGCCATACGCAATGATACCACCGGACTATACGCTGTTCGCAGTTTAGATATAACCATGTGACATTTGTGGTATAGGTTGGCACTGAAATTTTCTTCAATTCCCGCAACTAATGGAACTGGGAAAACTGCTTTTTTGCTAATAAAAATCCCTTGAAATGGCAGTACTGACTCTCTACATCGACCTATCATGTGCTGCTATCTGTTGGCGCTTTTTAGAACTATGTTCAGCTACATTGTAATGTAGTACAGCGCC
Organism: Allygus modestus; assembly: GCA_963675035.1. Lineage (NCBI taxonomy): Eukaryota > Metazoa > Arthropoda > Insecta > Hemiptera > Cicadellidae > Allygus > Allygus modestus. Next base: position 103,154,060 of record OY776111.1, read on the forward strand.
TTCGAGCGCTACAGCCATTGGTTAGCCAAGATTTAGAAATGTGACCCCGACCAGCGATTGGCGGGCTGCATTTTGCAAACGACCCGCCTCGGGGCAGTCGCAGCAAACATGTTAATAATAAAAATTGATTTAGAAAACCATTTCTGTGTTAAAGTTACTAATTACTAAGTCACTGACAATAAGCACCGATCTTTCACGTTTTGATGGGAATCCCCCACCTCTTTCATAATCAAAATCAAAATCAAAATCAAAATTCATAACCGTGGTTTGCGCTCTCTCTGTCACGCTCATGGGAGATATGACAGCTGGAGCCTTGTCGGACTACCAAACATGTCGGTTAGCAAACGGCGGACTATCAAGATTAAACTGTATTGCTCCTTCCAAATGGAAGCCAGACTACCCAGTAAACACTCCCGATTACAGTAAAGTTGGGCTCTGACGTGAAATAGTTTATCGCACTCCAACTTCCAGTGAGCCAAACTTGTTGAGTTTGGTAGGGAAACCCCTAACTGCCTACCACGCCACTTCTTCTCTACCTATGTCTCTTCCTTAACAACAATGGATTCTCTGCACATTAGAGATGTGTGAGTACAGGTTTTTTAAGTCGAGTCGAGTTCGAGTCGAGCAAATAGCAAAAGATTTGAATCTCGAGTTCGAGTCGAGTACCTATACAAATAAATAAAACACAGGTCGAGTTGGATTGGATCAAATAGTGTGTAGGGTTCCATTTATAAATATTGTTATTAAAATATACATTTCTAGTCCCTATGACCTGAAAATAACAATAGTAAGTAAAATAAATGGATTTCTGCTTCATTGGAAAAAGGTAAGTACATTTATCTGAAAATAAATCATACCAAAGTTATTGCATAACATTTAACCATGAAGATAAAATACTTTAAATTGTTTGGTATTAAGGCTGTTGTAGCCTATATGGTATTAATTAACTGTTTCATTAAAAAATAATCTCAGTTTTTATTTTATTTCCTCCTTTTTATTCATCCTATGTTTTGTATATTATGTTTAGTTATAAGCTACACATCTTTCTACGAATTTAGAAAATAAAATTACATTCAGGCCTATAAGTTAAGATAAAATTTATTTTAATATTTCAAAGGCCTATTACATGGTAAAACATTAGCCTACTTCTTTACCACACAAATGTATTTACTAACATATCTTCTCAGCATTAATTTTAACACTAATAGTCCTAATAAGAACAATCAGTTAGTAACAACATGAAGATATGTTTGAAAGTGCCTAGGCAAATCAATTGATGAAATTGAAGCCATGTCTTAAATAGAGTTTAAAAATATTACAAATTATTAAAAAATAATTAATGAAACTAAAACAAGGCCAAAACAAATCACTTGTCTTTAAAAACAGCTCAATGCCAAAGGACAGTTGAGCCTAAAATTAATGGATTGACTCAATTTCAGTTATTATGGAACGAAAACAAGCACAAACTTCTTATGCTTACCTGTTAGATTTCATTACAGATATGTTTTTGATATTTTACTTTAAAAAATGACAAGTTTAACCTAAAAGTGGACTCTATACAGTGTTCATACAACTCAATCTGAAGGTCCTGTAAATCCTCTATTTTGGTGTAAAGAGTAACACAAATTTATAAGCCACAACTTATTTATTTATTAATAAAACACTAAAATCCACATCACAACTCTTAATACCTCAAATGCGTTCACACTCAATTTGAATTTACAGACGACGCGTGGCCGCGGACGACTCTTGGTAGCGCGGGTAAACGGCAGGAGTAAACTCGCTCGTAACTTTAAGAGTTTCAGTAAACTTGAACTTGAAATTTCGAGTACTCGCACATCTCTACTGCACATAGTGTTCGGCGATGTTAGTTGATGACCCTGGCTAAAGATTAAGTCAGTGATGGCAGTAACAAATTGTCTCATTCTTAATTCATTGATATTCGTTTTAAAATTCAGTCAAATTTGATTTTTCATCTTATTTAGTGATATAGTGGACCAGAAAACTCCCAACTTAAACTTTAAACTTGTTCTTGATCCGAGACCGAGATCCTACATATTTTGATTGATAAATCTAGCCGCAAGAGTTCCTAAGGTAGAGTAGCATGAGGCATGGATGTTGGCAGAAACAGAAACTCTTGATTTTAAACTTAAGCATTAAGTTAATTCCTGAAAACATATTTTCCACAGGTGTTTTCAATGACCAGCTGTGGTTGCATTTGCAACTGCAATTTAAATTGTGGCATTTTTGTGGCAATTATTTTTGCAACTGTATTACTAACATTAATAATATAGTAATACCGATGCATTCCGTCATTCAGTGATTCCGTGTTCCAGTTTTTGTTTTCATTAATTTTATGTTGTGGAATCTTGATTCACTTGTATGATGTTGATGTTTTCTTGGTAAAGAATTCAATTATTAATTTTTTCTTCATAAGATAAGCTATTTTAATTTCTAATCCGTCAAACATCCAAACAAACAGGACAATGACAAATTTATTTTTAAACAAACACCATATCCGACAGTGTGAGCAGTTTGTAAACAAGCAGCACATGTGGTAAACAATGTTTGTAATGTGACTAGTACTGTGTACAAAAAGTGGTTGAAATTAATAGTATATGTCAAAGCATGGTAATTAGAAAAGACATCCATTGCAGTACAAGCCATTTTATTGAGAAAGGACGAGTCCATCCAGAACGTCACAGAGTACTACAATGTCAAGTTACAAAGACATACAAAATAATGTGGAACATATGATACATATATTACAGTATACTCGTCTGACAACTTGCGTGCCTCTTACTCTGCAGTAGCCAGTAGTAATAGTAATATAATACAGTGGATACCTTGTAACATATGTTAGTTGTGGTTTATATTTGAAGGGCACAGGGAATCAAAGGGATAAGTCCAAAAAATCTGTTTTTAGTTACAGTATCAACGGTAACTTGTAGTGCTTTTAATGCTGAATCTAATGTGTTATTAGTTTTTGGAATTCCAAGATATTATGGCTTGGGAAATCACTCTGTCCCATGTTTTGAATCTAAAATATGAGATTCTGCAAATTAATTAAAATGTGACTAAGCCCCTTTATTTCCTTTACCCTTAATTTATATTTGTTAATTATGTTCAAAGAAAGTGGTAGTTTGCAACATATCTCAAATTTGTATATAACGCTAAACTGCATCAATATTGTATTTATGTTTATAGGAACGCTGCTGCAAGGAGCGCTGCTGGACCACCGGACCACCATTGGTCTCATCATCGGGACAGGCAGCAACGCGTGTTACTTGGAGCGAGCCGACAGAGTGCAGCACTGGGAGACCGAACGGCATGGGGAGAGGGAGGTCGGTAGTAGTTTACTGCAGTCTTGTTGAGTCTCATGTTACTTATTCAATCATTCTGTGAGGTGTTTCAAGCAAGCAGAATCTCTAGAGAATTTTCAAGTCGGAAAGCGCGCTCTGAGGTGTATTGAGGTTCTAACGGGTCATTCTGACGAGGCTTTTTCGGCACCTTGAAATTCTCACTATGCTCCGTCTATTCATTTTTGAAACCATCTTATTTAAAAAATCCTGTAATCAGTTGTCATACTAGGTTTCTTATGACTATAACACTAGGTTTCAGGATTCTCATACATCTACTCATCATAACCTAACCCTCTTCGAGAACAAACCCAGTTATCATACCAAGGTGCCAAATTTTTCCAGCTCTTGCCTTCTGATATCAAAGAACTAAATTCTTTTTCTCTATTTGAAAATCTTTGAAAAGTTACTTGACACAGAAATGTTTTTGACGAGTTTTTCACTGCTTAGTTTCTGTTTTCCGTGGTTTTCTGGGAGGGATCCTGCCTGGGCCTTCCATGTCTTCAGATTCCTTTTTCCCTTTGTAAATTAAAAAAAAAACACCTTCGTACTAATCTGCTCCTTATCTCTATCAAAAAATTCTCCACCAAGAGGCTATCTCCGGATATCCTAGCCTTAGCCTTAAATCCTAACTCAATTTATCTCTCAATGACAATCTGCTTGAGGAAGAGAACATTTTTTAACATTTTGACTGTCCTTTACTGCAAAACAATCTATCACTAAGGACTATGTGGGATATGTATGTATGTACCGCTCACTGTCCCATTACTGATTGCTTTTTACATAAGTCTGTGAGGGAAATTTTAAACTTTGAGGCTCATGGGAGAAACTGAAATGATAATTATCAGTCCCAGGGGCTCCAGAAGAATAAAGTTAATTATAAAATTGTCAATGCAATTAAGTAATAAGAATAAATCATTTACATAAGGAAAGTATGGAGATTGTAAACACTGCTGTTTTACACTACGAAATGTCTTGTAGCATCCCAAATAGCTATGATATTTTCCCTGCTAGCAATCTCTTAGCTATGATTTTTACATGAAATCTTGTGATGAGTAATTTAGCTTGTTATAAAAAAAATGAATATGTTAATTTTCTGGCATGAAATATGTATGGCAATTTTGCCATGCATATTGTATGCCAGGAAAATAAAGTTACTAGTAATTTATATATTTATTATGTAGTAGACACTTAAAATCACATGTTTTAATTTAAACAAGGGAGACGTTTTTAAATCCCCATGGCTTTCTTGTGAGGGATGTATTACGTTGTTTCTTGTTTGCTAGTAATTTTTTGGAAATACTGTTAATTTTCCCGAGTCCCTGTGATCAAGACCTTTGAGTCCTTTGCCATCATCCTGCAATTTGCCAAACTCCCACAATTTTGACTTAAAAATTTTACTTGCAGAATTATATAAAGATAGAAGAATCTTTAAGTCCAGATGTTGTGGTGACCATGGAAGGGAGGTGGTGCGAGAGATGATGAATATACATCTACCTCTCCATCGGTTGTCTATAGTCAATTAAACATAACAAACTGTAAACAGTGATTAAAATTATCATAACGTATGTTTTGACAAATAAATGTAGATTGGTAATACCACAGAAAACTATAAAAAAATACAGAAAGCTGACTGGAAAAGGAGAAGGGTTGCTCTCCCGTGGCAGCGCCATGAATCGGGTTGCCGTGAGGGAAGGCAGCGAAAGGAGTGGGGAATAAGTCGTGTCGCCAATAGGGATGGCAGTGGCCAAATGCACCCCTCTGAGCCACCTAGCGCCATTAGCGTTCGAGGCCAGTGACCGAACAAACCATTTTGACAACTGCTGTCAATATGGCAGTCAACCTTATGAAGGGTTTTATAGTTTTCTATGGTGGTATTAAGTTGGTGATGTACTAAGAAATGTGGAGAGGGAAAGTATTACTTCGTATACACAAACCCAGGCGCTACACACTTTGAAGTGAAGTGTACATGATCGAGGTGATATGTGGTCCGTCTGGCTGCACTTATTTTAAGGTTTATCGCAGAAGCACTTTCGGCGTCTCGCCACTCTCAACTGCTAAGCTGAAAGACTGAGAATGGTGAGACGCCGAAAGCGCTTCACCCCGATCATGTCACATCGGCTCACGGACTCCATTATCCTCGTTGGTTTCATGAACTGTACATACTTTCTGTTCAAAAATCAATAGTAGTTTTGTCATACTATTATAAGAGATTATTCTTGGCATATAAAATATTAGCTCAGATAAATTAAAGTATGAAATAATACAAGTTTATTGAAAAAGGATGGACCTAGGCTGGTTTGCTCCTGTTGGTTTTGATTTACTATTAAATCAAACATTACAGCTAAACAACTGTAAAATATTTTCAGTTGTTTTTAAACCCTGATTATGACTTACATCCAAAGGCAAGGTTTGCCACCCTCAGGTTTTCTAACCAAGACCTTTCAGTATGTGGTTGATGGGTGTCAGAATGACGGTTCCCTCAAAAGTTCTGGTATTATTTAACTTTTTACACACCATTGACTAAAGTATGAATTGTTCTGAACAGTAAATATTATAAATAAGTTTTTAGGTTTCTGCCACCAAACCATACAATTAGAAATAATAATGAATAAATTGACTCAAAATTGAAGCTATTCCTCAAATTACAAGACAGTCAGTGTAAATGCGGGAAAGAAAGAGGGATGACCACAACTTATTGTTTCCTCTAAGGATGTTAATGTGTTAAGTAAGGACGTTAACCTCCAAAAATGTACTGTTATAAAACTAAGATTTTTATATTTTAGTTAATTTAAATTACATGGTATTTTAAAATCTTATTTCAGATCATAATTGACACAGAATGGGGAGCGTTTGGGGACAATGGAACAATAGACTTCATCAAGACTGACTATGACAGACAAGTTGATAATAACTCATTAATTAAGAACTCTTTTACGTAAGTAAACTAAATAACTTCTTAATTAGCATGATATGTTGTTATAATTTACGGGATGTAAATCAAGAACGTCTTAAATACTTCAAATTTACACTTATACTGTATTCATTTACAATATGGTAAATACTATACTTAAAAGATGACAAAAGACTATCGATTTTGACTAGTCACACCGATCATCATCAGGCCCAATGAGAGAACAAAGAAATCTCATCAGTCCTGATGATGATCAGTGTGGCTGGTCGAAATCAATAGTCTTTTGCCATATTTTATGTACATTTAAATAAAGCAACAATTCTTTTTAATAACCAGGAATTGGGAAAAAAATTCTTCACTTCCCAGTTTATATATGTTGTTTCTATTTAAGCTAGAAACTATATGCACTCAAAACTATCTCCCAATCTTAAAAATGTTCATTTAACACCTTTAGTTTTATTAAATTGGGTAAACAATTTTTTCCTGACAAACCCTGCAGTTAATTTGTTCACATCTGACATTACCTCTTGCCATGTAATAAAGTGTAACAGTAGAGTTGCGATTACTCGGGTCCTGGTCAACCGAACCTAGGGGCGAGATGAGCTAGACACCAGAAGATAAAGAAATAAAGCTCTTGAAATCAGGACAATCACAGTGATAAGCGATGTTTATACGTGGCTTGGCCTGCAAATGCAAGGTCAAGACATCAGTGTCTCTACCAGGGGTGGATACAGACTATTGTTTTAGGGGGGGGGGGGGTGATTCAAATATCTAAATTGTCAAAATACAATAACCTTTACAGTGAAAAATGAGTAAAATACGTGAAGGTCTGAGGTTTTTTTGGGAGGGGGGGGGTCTTGACCCCCATCACCTCCCCCCTGTATCCGCACCTGGTCTCTACTGGCTGTTGATAGGTTGAGCCAGTGCACAGATATGAAGACGACCAATTCTATAAATGACCAACAGTATTGTTATCCATTTGAAAATTTCGGAGTAATCAGGTCCATTTTTGAGAATTGGGTTCACCTGTGAGGTTTAATTGATCGTATAGTTTTTCTTATGTGTTTGTGTCTTTTCTTACAATAAAGTAATTTAGTATATTAACTAGTTTTTTTTTTTTTAAGCCCAATAGCACTTAGCCTCTATATTATCCAAATTTTTCCATATCCGAGCTAGCCTCAGACCCAATGAATTTGGATAATTGTGGTTCTACTGTATTATTAAAATTTTAAATTATGGAGTACTTTATGACCACTCCATAACATGTATCAGGATCACAAATTAAGCCTATATAAGTGAACTTATCACTGAGTGATATGACCGAGTATTTAAATTATGTTTCTTTTACTTTCAGGTTTGAAAAGTACATTTCTGGAAAATACATGGGTGAAATTGTCAGAGTTATAATAGTAGACTTTGTAAAATCCAATTTAATTTTCAACGGAGAACTTAGCAAAAAACTACAAGAACCAAACTCCTTCACCACAGCACATGTATCGAGCATAGAAGAGTAAGTGTGTTGAAATGTTTTATAAGATAAATTATTCTTATTCATTGGCAACAATAAAAGCAAATAAAAATACCCCCGTCGCAGCAAACCTGCGTACTCAGCGAATTTTTAATGCATGCATATGTTTCTCACTACCACATAAAGGCACTTACCAAGTTTCATAAAAATACATAAATAAATAAGTGATCTATAGCATTTTATTTATTCTCCATAAGAATAACATTAGGGCTGAGTACGCAGGTTTTCTGCAAAAAAGAGAAGAAATATGATTTTGAGCAATTATCAATATAACTCAACCAGATGAAGCTACATACTAAGTTTTGATAATTTTTGTTCATAATTAAGGGAGATATAAAACTTTACTTACTCTCCATAAGAATAACATTAGGGCTGAGTATGCAGATTTGCTGCTATGGGGATAATCAACAAAAAATCAATTTTTTGTGCAAATATCAATATACCAATACTAAGTGAAGCCACATACCAAGTTTCATCAATATACATTCATAAATAATGGAGATATCAAATTGTATTTATTCTCAATAAGGATAACATTGGACAACACACTGTGTTTAGCACTTTGAATATCTCTATAACGGTTGGACTCACAATTTAAACACCAAAATTGTTGTTTTGTGGAGCTGAGTTGATTGGTAAAAGCAAATGTGAAGTTTACATTAAAATTAACTGAGGAAAAGCCAATTACCTTTTCCCCATAAGATTAACATGGGAGATTTTATGAGCAGGTTTTTTTGGATTTTCTCCGCAACCACTTAACCTAGGTTAATAATTCAAAATACTATATCATTTTGTTTAAGCTCTATAACATGGTCCAAACCAAAATTAAGTGTTTAAAAAATGTTAGGGTGAAAAATAAAAAAAAACTGATTTTTGGAAAATTTAAAACTTCCATAAACCCCCCTTCTTCCCAAGGTCCGATTTTTCTGGTTTTCGAACAAAAAGTCATAAATGTCACTTTACACATTTGAGCCAAAATTTAATCGAAATTGGAAGTTTTTTACTCAAGTTATTGCATTCACGGACACATATCTTTATATACAATTCTGTAAACGAAATTTTTAAGCCAAAATTGTGGGAGTTTGGCAAAACGCAGGATGATGGGAGATGGCTCAAATTAAAGGTCTTGATCCCAGGGACTCGGGAAGAATAGCAGAATTTCTACAAGTTTACAAGCAAACGAGAAATAACGTAAAACATCCGCCATAAGAAAAGCATGGAGATTTAAAGACGTCTGCTTTGTTTACTTGAAAACATGTGATTAAGTGTCTACTGTGTTTATGAACTGACGTGTTCCTAAAAATCAGATAGGGCAGAGTATTAGTGCCAGGTTAAAGGCTATGGCCCCTTCAAGCCACTAGTATATATATATTTATATAGATATATCATCATCATCATCAGAAGGGGCGGACATGGGTCCCAAGGCATGTCAGCCATACTTGGCTTATTGCGCACACCCGAAAAGAAATGAGAGAGGTTTCGGAACTCCTCCAGGTTCAAGAGCCTGATAAACTGCATCATCCTATCGACAAGCTCCTCAGGAGGCAGGTATCCACCCCTGACCATAGTTCCCAGAGTTGAAGCCCTTACTTCCCTAAGCTCATCGCAATCAAAGAGCAGATGATCTGCAGTCTCCTCGTACTGCCCACATTTCCTGCATGCAGGGTCACCATTGAAGACGCCCATCCGAGAGAGGTGTTTCCTTAGGTGACCATGGTCCTTAATCGTACCTGTGATTTGCTTGATGCCCAGCCTGCTGAGACCCAGGAGATTCCTGGTGACCTGCTGGGATGGTCTCTGGAGGTTGAGCTTGCTTACCCTGTGGAGAGGGAGCTCTGCCCATCTCCTTCTATGACAGTCCCGAGCCCAAGCGCCGATCACCTGTGAAGCACAAGAACAAGATATCCCACAAAAAAGGGGGGGCATGGGAGCCAAGGAGGCAGCCGAGTTAGCCAACCTGTCCGCCACCTCATTACCCACAATCCCCGAGTGGCCAGGTACCAAACAGAGAGTGACCATGTTGTATCTACCAGCGAAAGACACTGTTTTATAACAATCCCAGACAACCCTAGACCTGAACTCACAAGAGTCCAGTGCCCTCAAAGCAGCCTGGCTATCATAAAAGATGCTGATAGAGAGGCCCTCTTGTCCCCTCCTCAGAATCTCCCCCGCACACTCCATGATGGCGGTAATCTCCGTCTACAACAAAAAAGCCCATTGCACCCCAAGACTGACGCCATCCTGCACCCCGTGGATGCCAGCGCCTGACCCGCTTCTAGACTTTGAACCATCCGTGAACCATTCTCGGGCTCCAGGAGGGAGCGGACAAACACCTTCGCTCCAGTCATCCCTGCTGGGAATGCACACCCGGAACGACCTGCTGAAGGAGAAAGTTGTGGGAAGGTGATCAGAGGGCATGTCCAAGACCTCACTCTGAACTACCTGAATGATCTTTGTGTGGCCAAAGTGGTTCACCTGGCAACACCCAGAGGTTCTCAAACTGGAGACGGTACGCACCCATTCTAGCCACCATTTTGATATGAATGTCTATGGGCAAAAGATCAAGGAGACTCTCCAAAGTGGCACCCGGGCTGCTGCTGAGAGCTCCAATGACAAGTAGGCCTGCGAGCCTTTGAAATCCCGCCAGCCTCTGCCACACCAGCTTCCAGTTTTGTCCACCAAACGATGGATCCGAACGTTATCGCCGGTCTTAATACTGCAAAAAGGGACCGCCTGCAGGCAAAAAGGGACCACTTGTCTTGATCAATGACCCTTTGCAACTGTTGCCCCCATTGAAGTGTTCTGTCCAAAATGACCCCTAGATACTTAACCTGGTCCTGAGGAACAATGGTGGACCCTTGCAACCGAAACAGCCCGATCCCCGCAATGTTCCTTCTCCTTGTGAAGGGTACCACAACAACCTTTGAACGGTTGATGGAGAGGCCAACCTTCCCACACCAACGGCTCACCACCCTCAATGCAGAATTCATGAGGTCTGTGACCGTGTTATTGAACTTACCTATCACCAGGATAGCGATGTCATCAGCATACCTTTGGGCAAAAACGCCCCTGTCATTGAGACTCCGGATGAGATCATCAATAACCAAGTTCCACAAGGGAGGAGACAAGACTCCCCCCTGAGGACAGCCTCTGGTCGTCCTTACCTCAACCGTCTCACCGTGAAGCGAAAGCTTAACCCTCCTACCTCGAAGGAGAGCCTCAATCCACCTACAGATCACATCACCCAGGCCCCGTGCCCTGACGGCACGCAGAACTGCCTCTGTTGCAGTGTTATCAAAGGCCCCCTGGATGTCAAAGGCCCCCTGCACTCACTGTGACTTCCTTTCAGCCTATGGCCTTCTCTATCCTGCCCACAAGGTGGTGCAGGGCAGAGTCGCATTACCTACCTTGAATGTAGGCATGCTGATTGAAATGAATAGGCAATGTCCGTAAGGCTGTGTCCCAAGCGTGCCTCAACACTAATTTCTCCAGCGTCTTCAACAGGAAAGGCCTCAGGGAGATGGGTCGGAAGGACTTGGGGTCCGTATACTTATCCTTACCGGGCTTTGGAATGAAAACAATTCTCGAGGAACACCAGGGAGAGGGAATGTGTCCGAGAGCCAGACTTGCACTGAAAAACCCACAGAGAACTGGGAGTAGTGTTTCAATACCCTGTTGAAGTCACACTGGCCTGACATCATCCGGACCCGGCGCCTTAAAGGGACTGAGAGAGTTGACAGCCCACCTGATTTAACTGAAGGTCACAACCCGACTGGCCGTAGCCCAACACGTGGCGTAGGCCCGGCGAGCCGACCGAGAGTCCTCCCCGTTTTCGGGTTGCTGAAGCAAATTGCTTCCAGGAAAGTGCACGCTGGCCATGAGCCTTAACACATCCTGCGGATTATGGACCATCACCCCATCAGGCCTCTAAAGAGAGCCCAACTCAGAGGATCTATCCCTTACCATTAATTTGTGAAGCTTAGAGGTCTCCCTCATGCTCTCCACATTGTTGCAGAAACTGTTCCAGGAATGCCTTTTAGCCCTCCTGACGGCGAGATTGTATTTGGTCAGCAACTCGTGATACCGATCCCAGTCCCAGTTGTTCCGGGATTTTGCTCTCCTGAAGAGAGCTCTTATTCTCCTCCTCAGGTTGGCGAGCTCAGAGTTCCACTAACTCGACCCCTTGTAGCGCCTCAACCCTGACAGCGGACAGCACTCCTCAAAGGAGGAGACGATCCCCCCACCAAGGAGGACTGCGGCCCGATCAAGCTCAGCAGTATCCCTGATCCGAGAGGTCTGAGGATCCAATTTTACCCTCAGTTTGTCCTTGAAGGAGGCCCAGTCCGCCTTCCTGGGATTTATGAATGAGAGGATTTCAGGAGAAAAGTCACCTACCTTGAAGAGGATGTGCCTATGATCAGACAGAGAGGGCTTCAGGGATACCTGCCAACCCAGTATCCTCTCCTGTAACCCCTCAGAGACCAGTGTGAGATCTATGACCGACTGACCAACGCGACTCTGAAAGTTGGTTCAGAACCAACATTGGCAATCAACAACCCACTGGAAGCAATGTAGTCTAGAAGTGTCTTACCTCTAGTATTTGTGTCCCTGCACCCCCACACAGAGTTGTGGGAGTTAGAGTCGCACCCCACCACCAGGTCGACCCCTGAAGAAGCCGTATGGTCCACCAGCCCTCTCATCTCCACCGGCGGCACCATGTCGAAGTCACCCGGCATGTAGACCGATGCCAGCAGGATTGGTCTTCCAGAAGATCCACATCCCATTCTCACTGTGGCGATATCCCTGGAACAGTATTCAAGAACCGGAGAGCAAGCAAGACCATTTCTGATCCAAATGTAGGGCCTTGGATTTGCAGAACTGCCCAAATAGTTCGGCCACCAGATGCACCCAAACCTGCAATTCTGCCACATATGACCCACGGTTCTTGGATCAATGCAAAATCCATGGTCACGTTAGCTGTGGTCACAGTAAAAACAGCCGTGGCTGCCTTACTATGTTGTAGGTTTGTCTGGACGAAGCTGATCATCGCCAGGGAGAGCCTTGTTTGCCCACCAAAGTACTCTGAAAGATGCCTTCGATAACCCTAGGGATATCTGTCATCCTCTATCTTTCAGAACCTGAGCACTTGGTTCATCTATCACTAGAACCAGGGTCTGGCTGGACTCCTCCTTCCTGCAACTGACAACTCTCCACACAGAAGTGTCAACTCCAGAATTTTGTTCACCAATCAGGCGAAGGGTTTCCTTTGGTTTCACGTCCAAAGCGAGTTCCCAGGCGTCCACCCGCAATAGGACCTTGACAGTATGCAGGAGATCCTTGTAGTCACCCACAACCACCTTAGCCCCCTCGTGGTACTCCATCTTGTTGAAGACCTGTTTGACCCAAGCATTGATTACGTCGTTCCCACACACCACGACAACAGCTCCTTGCTCCAAGAAGACTTTGTGAAACTGAAGAGGACCCACTGCGCCATCGTTGGACCTGATGGACATCAAGAGTTTGTCCCTCAACAAGCGATAATCATCTCTGTTAGTCTGATGTCGGGGAATTCCTATGGAACAATCGCCAACTTGTTGGAGGTCAGTTGTTCCTTGAAGTTCGGCCCCACAGTACCCGAACCGCCCGCAGGAGCAACCTGGTCAGTGCTCCTGGTGGAGCGGATGTCCCAGCGACGAGGCCTCTTCACCGGGGTCCCACTCCTATGCTCAGAGCCCATGACTCTAAGCATGGGCGAGACACCCTGAAAATTACCCTCACTTACTGGACTGGGGGTGCCGTCAGACATCTTTCTCTTAGGCCTGAGCTTCCGGTACTCACTCATTGGAAGCCAGTTTCCTTCCGCCATCTTTTTCGCCTTCCTGAGGCGTTGTCGCTCCGAGTTCAAGCGACGGCGCTCCTCCTTGGGAAGGGAGAAGTAGTAAGCGTTGTCAAGAATGTCACCTGAAACAACATTGACATTGGTTTACAGATTGTCCTGGTCAGAAGAAGATTCCGTCTCTGCCTGGAAGACCCTGTGAGCCTCCTCCAGCATTTCCGTGGTCATTGTCGTTGAAAGGGCGCTCCGAGAGCTCTCTGTCAGAGCCCCACCGGAGAAAGCCACCCCTCCTCCACTTGCAACTGAAACAACACTGGTTTCATTAGTGACAAGCTGCTGGTTGCCCTCCCCAGAATCCACAGGCAAGCCCCCCCCCCAGGGGTGGGATTGAGCGTCGAGACGTCGACCCACCTGGAGTAGTTCTAATTGTTTACCGTCAGCCATGGTGTCTGAAACCACTCCTTCTCAAAGTTTGCAGTTTGGCGGTCATTCCGTGAATGTCACTCCGCCCACCAATGCCTGATACTGGGCCCTTCTCAGAGTTTAACTCCTACACTCGTCCCCAGGTCAGTACTGGAACTGCTGCGCACATACCAGTTCCAGGTGGCAGTGCAGAGACCTTTCAGCCAACACCTTGGCTCAGCCCTTTGCTAATAGGTGCCAGGCCATTCTGGTGCCCTTCACCTCCGCCCCAGCACCCTGTGAGCAGCTGCTCCCCAAACTCACAGGCTATTTATCGACTGCCAAGTCTAGATCCACCGCCTTTTGTTGAAAAACAGAGGTACCCCTAGAAGGCTATGATTAAGATCACAGTATGGTCGCCAGAAGGGTAAACGAGTCACAGCGGTCTTGGAGTAAGGACCCTTCCCCCTCCTTGAGGCGCTTTCGCTGACCTCTCACCCCCATATAGATATATATACACATAATTTGAACCAATAGTGTTTTTGTCATCTGGGGACCTCAAAACAAAAAGTTACCATGATATCGGTCTTAAGTCTTACTATGAGACCTACAGTAATAGCTTCTTCCCTATAGCGGAAATTCGCTAAAAAGATTATTCATGATATGGCTTATATTACAACTAGTTAATTGTGTCTTTAACAATTTTATTATTTCTCTCATTGAAAAAATAATAATAATAACGTTTTGTGAGTTTTAACCGGATTCAGCTGCCTCTATCATTGACCTTATGATTAAAACTGTTTTAAAGGAATTTTTGGCATTAGACAGTTACGAGAACACATTTTGGACTTTTCCGCCGGCAACTGTTTGAATAAAAGTTCAAATACTTTTTGAAGCATATTTTCAAATTGTTGTATACCCTTACCAAAACCCCTATTATAGGATTTTTCCCCTTGAATATCAGTCAATTACTTTCCTTACAGCATTTGGAAACCATAGACCTCTGAATATTCTCAGTCTTTTCAAGGTAGTTTCAATATTTATATCTCTCTTATTTCCTTTTTAGAGACTGCATGAACAATTTAACAACAAAAACTGAAGAGATCCTCAAAAGCTATGGCCAGAAATACACTCCAGAGGATATTGTGGTCTTGAAATATATCTGTGAGCTAGTCTCACTGAGAGCGGCGCTGCTTGTCTCCATTTGTAAGTACAGTATATCTGGAAACTGTTTCTAATTTATAAAAGAAAATCTACCGAGGTGATTTTTAGATTCTGAGATTTATCTACATGCTGTAATTACAGTTGACTCCCTCTAGTCTAGCTAACTAACCTTTATCCGTCTTCGATTCTTATGTGAATCACAAATATGGTGACTCAAGTTTCGGTCTCACCGGACCATTTTTCAAACCTTATTCAAACTTCTTAATTACTTCATGCGAAGGTCGTCATACTCTAAAATATTTCCACAAACGTACAACATTTATACACACTCGGGTCACGAACACACATGTACAGTTTGGCTGGCCGCGGATTACCTTTTTTATAATTTACATGTATAAACTGCCGCCGGATGGTTTGCCGGTTTTTTACTCTGGCCAGGGGTCCAGTCCCGAGGTTGCCAAATTAGAGGAAGTCAACTTTATTACAATTTTTTTTCTCTGGGAGAAAACTTTGACTTGATATTGTCAAAATCACTGACCAAACCATGTTAAACTATTTTTCATGTTTTTACTTTATTGCTGTGTGGACTTTCTATAAGAGTTTAATTACTACATGAGCTAAGAAACAAGTAGGAAAGACATAGGCTATATACTTTTTTTTTATATACTTTTGTATTTTGTTATTATTACTGTAATTTTATTGAATGTTCTCTAAAACTTTAGATATAATTTTATCTGGTAAACGCATTTGCAATTGATTTAATACAATCTTTATGTATAACTCTGTAAGCGAAATTTTTAAGTCAAAATTGTGGGAGTTTGACAAATTTCAAGATGATGGGAGAAAGCTCAAATTAAAGGTCTTGATCCCAGGGACTCGGGAAAAATAGCACTATTTCCAAAAAGTTACCAGCAAACGAGAAGTAATGTAAAACATCCCCCATAAGAAAAGCATGGGGATTTAAAAACGTCTGCTTTGTTTACATTAAAACAATGTGGTTAAGAGTCTATTTTATTTATAAACTGACTTGTATTCCTACTTATATTGTTTTATTTTACACAGTATGTAAATAGTAAACAGATCTGATGAGGCAGAGTATTAGAGCAAGGTTAAGGGGCTTCGATCCCTTTAAGCCAACTAGTAACTAATAAATCAGATTGATTTTACTTTAAAACACTTCCGCCATCATACTAGTTGGGTTTTTAATAACATTTTTACTCAAAGATTACCTTTTTGCTGATTTTTTATTTGACCATTTTTCAAATATTTTATATTTTTTAACCACAGAGGAGTCAAGTTAGAAATTTAACTTTGAAAATAATATTTAACGTGATTAGTAGATCACATCCTGACAAAGCTACTTTATAACAAAATATATCCTACTTGTCTTATATACCTTACTTTTAATGCCTCCTACATTTGCAATAAGCCATTATAGTTTACACTATCCTAAAATCTGTGAGTTTTTGCGAATTATTGAAAAGTAATTCTTTCAAAATTAAGAAAGAAGATTATACTCACTAATAACCAGAAAGGATATTATCACTAATAACCAGAAAATTTTGACATGTTCTCATATAAAACAAAACTTATATAGATTACTGTAGTCAATATACTTTTCACTCAGTAACTTCATGGTATAGTATACTTAGTTTATAAATATAAAACCTCCGAAATGCAAACTGAACCTCGAGGTGTACCTGCTTCATTACTCGTTCCGACACCCTCATCGCATTGCTGTGCTTGCCCGTAGGCTGTGCCGAGCTGCTCAAGCACATGAACAGGCCGGACTCGACGGTGGCGGTAGACGGCAGCCTGTACAAGCACCACCCTCGGATGAAGCAGTGGATGAACACCTTCATTCCCATCCTGGCCCCCCACCAGAAGGTCAGCCCCACTGTGAACGTTAATCATGGCTTCTTTATATATCAATGTTTACTATTTGTCTTATTATTGATACAAAAGCAAGTTTTTTGTAACACTGTGATCAAAATATATAGTTGGGCTGCTGAATAAGCGACCTTCTTTCAGAACTTGTGCTATATATGAGCCACAAGCGCACATTCATTTATTCATTGTTGCTGGATTAAGAAACCCCAGCATAGCTGCTAGGCAGGTCTTCCACAAGTGGGAATATTGTGCAGGTTATCGTAAGGATATAATATAGCAGGAAAGGAAAGGGTGGGATGGGACGGCAGCCAAATTGACCTTCAGAGGGCCAACTCCTGTACCCCTGTGACAGTTGGGATGAAGCTCAAACAGGGGACCCGCATTCTGCTCTTCAACTGGCCAACTCAATTTACAGGGTATCCATGTACAACAGCCAGGGACCATTCATTCTCCAAACCCGGAGTTTCTGCCCCAGCCACTGTACATGGAGGGACCAAAGGTGGAAAGGGAAGTTTGTCATAATGGACAGCCAAAAGACTTACTATATGTAATGACAACTTCATTTGCTGTACCCAATGTCAGCCTCATAACTGGTATAGACTAGTTTTAAGATTGTCCTGGGAAACCCAAGCGGTTTAAGTAAGACCAACCAAATAATAACAGCATTGACTGGAGCAGCGAACACCAAGATATTACGGGGCCGGTAAATATCTGTCTTAGCTAACACCGTTTGTTGCACAAATCTTGCATAAGTACTGTCTTGGCTAACACCGTTTGTTGCACAAATCTTGCATAAGTACTGTCTTGGTTAACACCGCTTGTTGCACAAATCTTGCATAAGTACTGTCTTGGCTAACACCGTTTGTTGCACAAATCTTGCATAAGTACTGTCTTGGCTAACACCGTTTGTTGCACAAACCTTGCATAAGTACTGCCTTGGCTAACACCGTTTGTTGCACAAATCTTGCATAAGTACTGTCTTGGCTAACACCGTTTGAGTCACGAATCTTGCATAAGAACTATTAGAAGGTCTCTTAGTTAGTGGCCCAACTGTTGATTAAAGAGACTGAGGTGTAGATTAGACAAAAGTTCAACATCATTTCTTTTTATCATCCACATCAGGGCTCTACCCCATGGTCTTCTAAGCTTCAATATTTTGTTGTAAGCTGATGTATAGAAACAATTCATGCTGACTGACACGGTAATTCTTTGTTTAAAACTCATTGTAGGTGATGGCGAGTTTATGCTATTTGAGAAATTATTGCGGACATACTGATGAGAGAAACAAGTTTCACAATGTTTCGGGATCTGGAATCCGTTCCCAAAACGTGTTGAAACTGCTTTTTTTCAGTGATGGCAAATGTTCGCAATAATTTTTTGAATGACATGGTAATAATAATGTATAATGAATATTTATTGTCATCAACACTATAAGCCCTAATGGTTATAGACAAAGTCAAAATTAAATAATTAAATAATAAGCAATCTCTACATGTTGTATAATAAATAATACTATATATACGAAAAATATCAATCCTTATCAGCAGTACAAATTCCAAACAAAGAGAGTAAAAAAGTGCTTCCTTAATGTAATACTTCAAAATATAATATTACTATCTTCTTAATAAATAAAAACTAGCTGTTACCCGCAGGCTTCGCCCCGCAAATTATTTATAAAAACTATGATAGTTTTGTGTGCTGCATTCTGTGGTTAGCCTGTGGAACTACTTCGAATCAAGATCAGCTGTTTTTATTTTCATCAGCTCAAACAAAAATGAAAGTCCATAAGGAATACATGGGAACTTTAAACCCCCGTGGGGCATAGCCCTAGTGGAGTTTCAAAATAAAAATAGTGGAGTTTCAAAAATAAATATGGTTTCAGTGTCCATCCCTGGTATATTGGCTCTAATCCTGCAAAATTTCAGCTCAATCGGTCCAGTAGTTTTCATGTGACGGAACTTCAGAGTTATGCTCAAACATCCATACTTTCACATTTATAATATTAGTATGATATGATGAATTCCTATTTCCATTGGTCACGCCATAACTTGAGAATGAGTGCATCCGGGGCCGGTGCAAGAGATTTTGGCGCCCTAGGCAAAACTATTGTAAGGCGCCCCCTCCCCCAAAAATCATTCTTCGCAAAATAGTCTGTGAAGTTAGCACGAAAATGTTTTACTACTTGCAACTGGGATAAAATGTTGCACGTTGTCTTGTCATTAACTATCAAAATCCACCAAAAGACACTCTTCCAGAGGCCCCTTGCCCCCTGTGATGACGTTATCCAAATAAAAGTTGCAGTGTCTGGTTTTAAACATGAATTTTATCTCTGTAGAAAAATTTAGATTTAAATTGTGTCATTTTTTAGGAATCAACTTTCCCATTACTATAAATACTGTAAAGGGGTTTTATGTCGTCTGTTGAAATGTTAGTGCTACATACTGTGGCTTTTTTCGAATTACTCAGCAGAAAATTCGCTATTAAAGTGTAGTAGGGATGATGAGACTTGGGCATCGAGGACATAATAATGTACACCCCTTTACATGTTCACAGTTATTTCCAAACGTTAATTATTGTACTGATTTAAAATGTTAAAGCAACTTATTTTGTGTTAATACTATTGTTCAGACAATAGGTAATATCTCCTGAATAGTCAATATGCGGCCGTGATGAGGTGCCCGACTATGCCACGCCGGGCCGGGGCCTATGATAGCACGGCCGGGAGCTCAAAATACTCGATAATTTTTATAGAGAATATATTAAGGAATTCAAAAATTACCAAGTTTCTTACCAACAGTGAATCGTGATGGAGTTATAAACAATTTAGTAAAAGCTTGCAAGTTCTGACTTTGAAGGGGGATGGGGAAAACACAAGAAGGAAGCTAGGGTACTTTGAAAATACTTGTCTGAAGTGTTCTACCACCTGCTGAAAATTCAGCTTTATAGGAATTATTTGCAACATGAAACCTTCACTAACTGGGGCTAGGCGGCGCAGTGGAGTATCCGCAAGACTTCACAGCGATGTGATTCGGCTGCGGCCGGGGCCACTCCGCGCGGCTCTATGAGCCAGCCCTGCTGTATAGCCCTAGAAACGATCTATATAAACTCCAAATCTCCCTTCCCAATCCAGTCATGTTGCATTCAAACTGTGTCTAGTCACTTCAAGCAAGCTGCGCCCTACTCTCCTATTTCAGATTGTTTGCCGCTAGAGGTTAGGTTTTTCCTAGTTTGACTGTGTTACAAAAAAAGTTACGACCAACTACAAACGTTAAACTTCCTGGACATATTACAACTTTGGGTCTATTAAAAACCAAAGTCTGTTTATAATAAAGTTAGTATTTTGATTTTCTATAAAAATATATTTTTCCATTTTTACACGCGATCCACTCTTAACGGCGCCCGGGGCTGTCATTGCCTAAGCGCCAGGCGCCCCTCAGTCCCTGGCGCCCTAGACGGTCGCCTAGTTCGCCTATATGGTAGCACCGGCCCTGAGTGCATCAAATTGAATAATTCTTTTTTTGTTTTGTTTGTCAATGTCAGGACAAATTTTGTTTAAAAGAAAATTTTTAATCTAACCCAAGGGTCCCATTGATTTGATCAAAGTTCAGTTAGTTATACCAAACAGCTGTTATTAAGGATTATATCTAAACATACTTGAAAGGCATAAACATATGTTCATTATGTAAATAACAAATCTACTTGCATGGCAACTATTTTTCCGATGCCGAAGTTAGCACTATATAAAAATAGGCGAGTGAGCGTAGTGAATGAGCTCATCCGGGAGGCAAGTCCGTGAAGCAAACGAGCTCATCTTGAAAATGAACAAGTATTTGACATAAAAAAAATTCAGTGACATTAAGGACAGGACAATTTCTGTTGGGCCAGCTAGTTATTAAAATTAAAAAACTCAGAAATTGAATAAATAGGATTTACAATCAGCCAGTTATAAAACTTGGTTTTAAATAGGCCTACATTAAAAGCTGACTTTGGTAACTTATTGTAGAATTTTATGCCTAAAATTGCATGACTATTTTGAGTATTTGATAACCTGCAATAAGGTACATTAATTTTAAACTGACTTCTTGTTGTATAAGAATGAACATTGTCTCTTAATCTAAAACTGTCAATATTTTTTTTAAATATATAGGGTAGTGTCAAAAATAAATAGGTTGTATACACTTGAAATATTAAGGTCTTAAAATAAAGGTCTGCAGTGGGAACCTCTTGGTGAATTTGTAAATATTCTAACAATCTGTTTTTGAATTAAAACAATATCTTTAGTTTTACTTGATTGACCATAATAACTCTAACCATATCTTATATCTAACTGACTGAAAAATTTCAAAGTATGAGGATATAACATATTTCTGTGGAACAAAATTTAACAATCTTTGCAATAAAAATACAACTCTAGATATCTTTTTGGTCACCATATATTAGCATGTGGAGGCGAGCTGAGCTTATGATCTAACATCATTCTTAAATATTTAATTGGTTCAGGATATGATATCATCGGGGATTTTTCTTAAAGGAAAAATAACTGTCCCAAGTCTTTTCATTGTTAAGTAGGAAATTGTTTGAACTAAACCAGTCAGAACTATCTTTTTAGGAGGATTTTACTAGATATTTTAGCTCGTTGATGTTAGAATGAAGTGATTACAAAGCAGTATCATCAGCACACATATATGAAAGAGAGTTGATAATAGCGGGCAGGTCATTAATGTATATAATAAAAAGTAAAGTGCCAAGTATTGACCCCTGAGGAACACCACATGTGATATTGGTCATCGGCGACCACTCACCTCTCAAGCAAACTGATTGTTTACGATCATAAAAATAGTTAAATTTGATGTGAATTGATTTTCTCAAACACAGGAATGAATAGCAGAATCCAATATATAATATAAAATATGCATTTTTTAGGCAGTCAACATACAGCTACAGTAGACTCCCTCTAGTCCGGCCTCGGTTGGTTCGGCCGTCGGATGGTGCGGCCCGGCCATAAAGAAATGAGATAACTGCCTGCGGGAGGGTTTCCCACGGCAAAAGTAAATTTGTTTCTTTATTTTAAAGCCAAAATATAAACAAAACGTCTCAGTTCAGCTAACGGGCGAATTTAGTTTCTTTTAAATTGCTAGGACCTTCTTAAAAGTATATTTTTTATAATCTGGTATGTTATTACAGATCGGTATTTTACATTTAATATTATAACGTCGGCTGGTTCGGCGATTTTGTATTCCAGCCTAGGATCCGGTCCTGAGGTGTCCGGACTAGAGGGTGTCTACTGTAGTAATTATATAAACAAGGGCTAGTATAGTGTTCATATATTATTTGGACAAAATTTACTTGTTATGATTAGGTCAAGTTTGATTATCGTTTCAGTGTCGCCTTCTCCTGGCAGTAGATGGTAGTGGCAAGGGGGCCGGTCTAGCTGCAGCTATCGCTATGAAGCTGAAGTCACGGAGTAACGGAGTTTCATGAAACATGATCTGATGCCCTACGAGTGTTTGTTGATTCATCACGCACTTTAATAAGTTATAAACAACTATGTTGATTTTGGAAATAAGATGTTTCAAAAGGGTCTTTTGCCTTCGGATTTTTTTGTGTTTAAACTGAAAACTTTATAGTAGGCACAACACTTATAAAGTCCTTTATTCTACTAGTCCAGAAAATGTTTGGATGTATAATTATTATTGCTGAAATCCTCCTTGTGAGGGTTTGAATGTAGAAGGCAGGCAGTAATGGTTATTATTGTTTAGCGATTTATTTACCATTTATATACATCAAAGCTTTGTTGTATACAAATTTCCATCTGGTAGAAATTAACAATAGTTAAATTTGATTAGTACTATCATCACCAGACAAGCCTTGGAAATGTTGATTTTATTTTTAATCTTAAATTTGGATGGCTATAAATCATACAGATTTACAAATTGTTTGTGGGCAAGTTAACCGAATATGATATTAGTAGTCATTAGGTTATTTGTAAATACTTTAGATGTTATAAAGTGTACAGTTTTCTGTTGGGAAATATATGTGTTATTCTTGCTAGATGAAATGTTGTTGACTTTTATAAGAATATTTCAGCCACGAAACTTAGAATTTTACATAATTTATATTTAAGCAAGAACTATTAATAACTAGTAAATGCAAGTTAGTACTGTATTTTAGAGATAATGTGCCATTATAGTTATCTGTGATCATCAGAAACATTTTATTTTTGTACTGAACTTAATTGTCTGAAAATGTTCAACTAGGAATCTTTCCCTCGATTACCATATTTTAACTGCGGTATGTTTAAGTTTTTTATTTTATTTTACAAATTGTAAGTGTAGCTATGGTAAGATAATGAAAGTTCTAGTTTTGGCCTTGTTGCATGAAGAAAATTTATGGTCTGTGACTAGCTCAATGTTACTTTATTACAACTTCAACACATCACAAGTTTTATAGTTTATGAATGTACAACTTGATATTGTAAAAAGTATGTTGATTACATTCCATCTTTAGTTTTATTTGTTAATTAGTTATATCTGTTGTTGTAATTTTTTATCGTGTATAATATTTTGTTCGATATTTGAGATTTTTTCCATGTTTGAAGCATGATTGCTGTTATAGATGAAGTTTAAATAAAATGTATGTGAGAAGTTTTTGTTGATAATATTTTTATTTCATCTTCCAGAATCTCAAATATAATCACCACTATCATCATCTTTTAAACTCTAATCTGGAAATGAGTGTTATTGAATAGAAAATCTACTAAGAGTTAGAAAGTGTGAACTAGATGGTGTTATCGTAAATAAAAACCCTTTCATATGGCAAATAAATAAGTTTGCTATGATCCCTTTCTCTATTAAAATTTTGTGAATTAGGATTTCATTGGCCTTTAACCAAGTCAAATCTAAGGTGCGCCCACAGACCATAGAAAAAAGTAGACTGGGCATCAAGGGTGTAAAAGTGAAGCACAAATTAAATCTGGACCACCAAGATGGCGGCTTGTAATTTCTCTGAGTCCCAACAGATAGCGTTACTTGTGTTGTGACTTTGGTCTTAAAAATACACATCAGTCAAAAATATGATTATTTTGGATGATTTTATCAAAAAGAAATGTATTTATTTACTAACATGAAATGCTTAAATGGTTCTTACACTGTTAAAGCTCAATTTCTCAATACTCTAAATCAAAAATAATTATTATTCAACAGTTAATAATGTTATTTGAAACCAGAGATTATAAAAATTACGTTTAAAACTATATAGGAAAGTAAGGACAACGTTCTGTCTATTGGAATGATGGTACAGTAACACTATCGGTTACAGCCTAAGGGGAATGAGTAACATATCAAACTATGGGAAACAATATAATTTACTAATATATTTGTTATAAAATGTTAAATAACTAAATATATCTGTGGGCCTATCAACTCTACAAAATACATGCTTTAGTTTACAGTATCCAGTATTTCATAAATATGATGCCAAATATGATTAAATCTCCATAATTAATATTCTAGTATTTTTATACAATTTTGGACCACCAAGATAGCGGCCATGCCAAAAATGAGCTTCACCAGCTGCAATGCTAAAGTAATAGGGATGCCCAGTCTATCTTTTTCTATGGTCTCTGGGTGTGCCAAGATGAATCCTTTTTGTGCTTTGAGAGTGGTTGAATTTGTGTTGTTTTATTTGTTTATTTTTAAATATTGAACGTATTAACTCTAAAAATTATGTTTTTTTTAATGATTTGAGATGTTTCATAAACCATGATAGGTAGAATTAATAAATTTACTGGATAGGCAGGCCTATGTAAATAAAATGTTAAATACCCAGGAATATATTTTAACCCATGTTCAAATGTAAAATTGCTCATTTCCATTTTCAAATGATCTTCATCAGTTATAGTTAAAGCCTAATAATCATCATCAGACCATAAAACAAATATTTACTAATATAATAGATAGCCTAATTACCATGTAGATAGCCAATAAGTAATCCCAAACTGTTTCAAATGCCTAACTAAATTCAAATATAAAATTCTAAATTTATCTCATTAAATAGATAAACATGTGAACGTGAAAGTGTATTGGCTAGCAAGTGCCAAAAGTGAAAATAAGTGTATTAACTCTCCAACCCAGAAGTACTTGGTGCTTTGTAAACCCCCAAACTATTGCAAGAATGAAAAAAGCTTCTTCACCAGGAGTGGAGATAATGAAGGCCTAGTGTAAACAGCTAAAGAGGGCCCTGTCCCTAGTTTTCCCCCTGTTAAATAGTTATTTTGTGCATATAGTGCCAAAATATTTTTATCATCAACAAGTTACAGAGCAATACCCATTTTAACAGGCCACCTCAAGACCAGTAGCTCTGTGGCAAGAAGCAAAACCTGAACTTTGGTAAGATCTTTCCAGTTTTTCCATCGCCTATACTGGAACTTTAATTAGGCCAAGAACTCAACCAATTTAATCATTCAATCTTTAATGTAAAATCTGAACCTGAGAACTTTATTTATTATTTGATTTCCAAGAACATTTCTGTAACTAATAACATTGAACAATATGATATATTTTCCGAAATCAACTTCAAGAGTAATGGAAGCCATGATTTCCAACAATGACTGTTAGGGCCTTTAGAGATCCAAAATTGGTTATTGTGTATTCAACCAACTAAATTATATACTTTGGACTATTTTTTTGAATCTTAAATATTATGTCTTTGTATCTGATGTCATATATTTATCCATGCCAGCTCGAAATCCCCACCCTGAGAACAAGAACTCTGTAAAAATACTAAATTTTGTAGCCTGAGGACTCTGTATGTAAAGTAGATAAATCTAAGCATTATCTCCCATATTGTAAACTATCCTGTATCTCTTTTCTTTAGCCCATGAGATATTTATTTTATATGTTTAATCAATAAATCCTCTTTGTTAATTGTACGAACAAACAAGTATTATCTTATCATTTCAAGATAATAAGTATTATCTTATTATTTCATGTATTAGCTTAGCAATTTAAGAGCAATATAAGCAAACCCAAACCAAAAACTCATCAATATTTCTTAATAATTCCAGATTCCGGTGGACAAATAGACAGTGTAAATAGGTAAAAAGTAGTAAAACCTCCTGATCAGCTATGCAACCCACAAAGAATTAACCTATCCCATATCAGCTTCGACCGTGCTGTCCTCCGTTTGTTTTAAGTTCCACCCTCACCTTCAACTCTGCCTTTGACAGGTGAACTCTCTATGAGTTGTACATAAACACGACCAACTGAGATGGGATTCGAAGCCTCGATCCAAGCAATCCCCCTCGCCTGAGGGATAACACCACAGTTATCAGTTTCTCAGCCACAGTTCATCAGACTCAAGACTGGCAGCTGTATCGAATAGGTGGTATTACAACGTACTCACCAGACGAGTTAGTTCCGTTTGTGTCTATCAGGTTATACATATGTCAGAAGCAGACTGGAGACATAATTCGCAACAGTAAAATTACTTTGTAGTTTACAATGTTGTTTGTCCGATCCTATCCGATCATATCGGACCTTGGTGCTTAGAGGGTTAAAGTTTCAATGTTTAACTACTGAAGAAGGGGATTTATTATGCCGGTGCGCCGCATCGTTTTGAAAATGCATTGCTCCGAAAGGCTTTACTCCGAAAATGCACTACTCCGAAAGCAGTGTTCCAAAATGCACTGTTCCGAAAGTATTTTCGGAGGAACGCCTTTTGGAGTTACGCATTTTCGGAGCAATACGTGGCTCTCGACAACATGAATATTTAAGCAATATGTTTAACAGCCATAAAAGTTTATCTGGTTCCTCACAGAAAGCAGCGCATATAATATATTCCCATAAAAAGTATAGTCTGTACTGAGGGAGTTATCCTTAAGTAACATCAATAATCCATCAAGCCTCATTATTAATTTCATTTATTTATGATGTCACAAATTACACCATATACATGTTCGGACCCTATTGGTAAGTAAGACTAAGTCAGTAAACTACGTCTAAACTATATCAGACATTAAATACAAAGTAAACCAATAAATCAGTAAAATAATTACAATACTTGAGTTATTAATTAATGATTCTGGCTAAAGAATCAGTTGGTCTTAGTCAGTAATAAGGCTACAAAAGGCATCTCACCCATTCTACACTCATCATTCGGGGCTGGACCGATTACACTTCAAATAGATGGTCCATCGACCCTTAAATAAAATAAATGAAATAACATAAACGATAGATGGTCCATCAGTCGTTTAGGAAATTTAATTCAGTTTAGAATATAATTGGGTCTATGGGCCATCAGACAATTTTATAAATTAAAATAAAATATTATATTTTGGTCTGATGGACCATCGACCCTCTATCCATAAAATAACATATTATAAAGACGTAGGGTCGATTACATATCAAATAGATGGTACTACATCGATCCCCAAAATTAAAATATTTAGAGTAAAGTTTTAATGGGTTGATGGACCATCTATTTGATGTGTAATCGACTCTACACTTTATATTATTATATTTTTCAACGCATGGTTCGATTGCACATCTAATAGATGGTACATCGACCCCCAAATTAAACATATTTACAGTAGAATAAAGTTATAACTGGTCGATGTACCATCTATTTGATGTGTAATCGACCCTACACTTTATATTATTAGATTTTTTAACGCATAGTTCTATTACACATCATATAGATGGTACATCGACCCCCAAACAAAACATATTTAGATTAAGGCTTTAAAGGGTCGATGGACCATCTATTTGATGTGTAATCGACCCTTTACTTATTTATTTAATACAATCTTAATATTTTTAATTTTGGGGAAGATGGTACATCGAGCTTTATTTTATTTTATTAGAGAAATATACAAACTGGGTCAATGGTCCATCGACCCCTTTTATAAGTAAAACTAAATTTGTACAAATGGTTTGATGGGCCATAGACCCTTCCTTTGATATTTAATATTTCTTCCAATATATTAGAGGGTCGATTGACCATCTATATGAGTGTAATCAAGTTTCCCCCATCATTCATTCATATTCACCTTAAAATACGCCCTAGTTGTGTCGGCGTCTTAGACAATGATTCAATGCTTATTTTACTATTTTATACTAAGAAAGTCATTTTTACACTAAAGAGTAAATTTTCAGATGGACAAATTCAATTATCTGGTTTGTTACTGTCAGTTCGTAAACTAAGTACACACTTAATCAAATGTTTTAATATAAACAATGCAGATGTTTTTAAATCCCCATACTTTTCTTATGGGGGATATTTTAAGTTATTTCTCGTTTGCTGGCAACTTTTTGGAAATATTGCTGTTTTTCACGAGTCCCTGGGATCAAGACCTTTAATTTGAGCCGTCCCCCATCATCCTGTCATTTACCAAACTCCCACAATTTTGACTTAAAAATTTCGCTTACAGAATTATATGTAAAGATGTTTAAAATTTATATTAATTACGTTAAAGAAATACTTTAATAACAAACTTACTTAAGAATAACATTGTTAGAAAATTTGCTAAAACAGGTCTTATATTCTTGTTTGATTTAAGAGCCACAAATTGGATTTACCAAAAATTAATTTGTTTGCCGCATTTGTTTTGCACTACAGTCAATCGTACTGAACCAAAAGTGTAATTTCAGTATTTTATTGGAGGGGCAAATATGATCGTGATCGTAATTATTGTGAATTTTCATGTACTAGAACAATATTTTATCCAAATTATTAGGGGGGGGAAACTGCACCCACCCCTTGCCACCCCCGAATTACGCCTATGACCCTGACAGGTACCGCGCTTATGCTGGAGATAAAACG
This sequence comes from Allygus modestus, assembly GCA_963675035.1. Taxonomy (NCBI): domain Eukaryota; kingdom Metazoa; phylum Arthropoda; class Insecta; order Hemiptera; family Cicadellidae; genus Allygus; species Allygus modestus. The sequence goes on from OY776111.1 coordinate 103,182,973, forward strand.
ATTGATTCCGAAGGCCGCGCTGCCTTTCCGAATGAATGTTCTCGGAGGTGGCCGAAGAGAAATGAGTCAGACAGAATAGAAGACTCGCATTATCTCCTAGCTATGAAATTAGCTTGACAAATAATTATTTATTTGCTTGTCTTAAAATTGTTTTTTATAGGGAAGAAGCTATTACCGTAGTCGGCATGGTAAGACCTAGGCCCGGGACCATAACAACTTTTCGTTTTGAGGTCTCCAGACCCCAAAAACACCATTCGTCCGAAACTGTATTTATACATAAATATATATAAATTTGAACGAATAGTGTTTTTGGCATCTGGGGACTTCAAAACAAAAAGTTATCATGGTATTGGGCTTAAGCCTTACCTTGCCACCTACGGTAATAGCTTCTTCCCTACAGGGGAAATTCGCTAAAACAGTGGAAGTAAAAAAAGCTATGTTTTAATTAATTAAAGTTATTTTGTTATATTTACTACATTACAGTAGATGTTTTGGGTAGTTGTAGTTTCGATTTATAATTGCAATCATTATAAAATTACAAACCTTGAAAAACGTTAGATCTATACGAAATGTTTTATTTAAAACAAAATAACTTGCCAATTGGTGAATTTTACTGTTGGGTTGGACCATAGCTCATAGTGCGGATATACTCGAGTTTTCCTTAGCACCTTTCCGCTCTCCAAGTATTTTTCTGGCTTCTAGGATGTATGTCGGGTTCTTGATTGTCATTGACCGATTATGTCGAGGACCGATGATTTCTGGCAAGATACAATTCAAATCAAATTGTTCCAATTTGGATGACATATTTACTCTCCAAAAGTTGTCATCTCTGTCGCTCTATCTTCATTCTCTTTGGAGTCTAAAGAACGAATTGGCAGTACTGTCGTTCCGTGACGTAGAGTTGTCCTTGCATTTAAAAGTAAAATATATTGTTTTTATTAAAAGGTCCTATTTCTTTATTTTTTTCAGAGTCCGGGCAGCAGGTAACTTTTTTTGCTATAATAGCTTCACCCGGCGTCATGTGTTTCAATGACAAAGGACACTTTATTTCAATTAGGCCATCATCATTTATCAGCCCATCTGGAGACGCACCTGAAAACGGCTGCTGTACATCAATGAAACAGGACGCATGGTTCCACTGTTTTCCCTAGCTCAGTGCCTGCTTGCTGTCGGGCCGTCTCCTCGTGCTTTCTCCTGTAAGCCATGGACGCACAATCAAATGAAGTATACAGAAACTGATTAACTAGGGATTCAGAGCCCGTGGCTGGTTTCATTTTACATACACAGCTGAAGTATGAGGCTGTCAAAAGATTCCTTCTTGTTCCAGAGCCATTGCTCACTGCCCGCCTAGTTTTGGCAGCGGCCGTTTCTGGGAGGAAGCTTACAGAAGTATCATCTTGATACGCGTTGTTTGTGCTCTCCAAAAACATACTTGGGATGTTCAGGATATCCATTCTCAATTGTTGGGTTTTCTCAGTATCAATAATGACTTGACTAAGCGGGGACTCAGTAGCTTTTGTCACTGCTACTCTGCATCGAAGGAAGTTTTCACTAATTGTGTTCCTAAGGTAAACTGTACTTATATTACAGGTAGAAGTTGTAGCAAATTTTCGTATCGTAGTACAACAATTTCGCAGGAGATGGTTCTTACACCCAATTTTTTCTATAGTTAATGATTTGTAGGGTCTGCTTTCAAGAATTTTGTTATACACAGAATTTTATATACTGCTATCGCCATCAGCTATTAATCGAGCATATATAATTCCGAACGTCTGTTCACTTCTGAGGAACCCGTCAGCTATTATAGCTGGCTCCATACTTTAAGAGCTCTGGTTAGTTCCCCAATTTTTAAATCATGTGTGATTTTTCGGAGTCATCAGACCAAGTGCACGATCACATGGTGTACAATACTTGTTTTAACTGTAATGTAAAGGAGCTTTTTGTGCGATGTCCAACAACTGCTGCCTGTTTAGAGAAATAAAAAATATATCGTCAAGGTACATAGCTTACTACAATAAAAACAATACACTACCTGGAACTTTTAAGATTAAATTGCAAATTTCGTTGAATTTAGAATTTTGTGGAATTAAAAAAATACCATAACTATGACTACTGAATTTATTAGTCAATTTTGTATAATTTAAGTTTAGTAATTATACAACTTTCTCAGCGAGGCGTCATTTACAAGTTACAGTAAAAACTGAAAAAAATTTGAGGTTTATCGGTAAATTTCGTCAAATTTCAAAGTTTTTCGGAATATAACAACACATAGTAATAACAACTTTGACAAGTGCATTTTATGGAAAATCTTGTCTACTCTAAATTCAGCAAACATAACATTTTTTACCATGCCTCGTTTTTTTAAGGTACAGGGAAAAACTGAAAGTAGTGCGAAAAATGTGAGGTTTATCGGCGATATACTTAAATTTCGGTTAGTATAGTATTTTCTGTATAAGGTTTTGTTTACGAGTTACAGGGAAAAAACTAAAGAAGTGCGAAAGATTTGAAGTGTATCGGCAAATTTCGTCGAATTTAAAGATTCTTCGGAATATGAACCACACATTGTATGGTTCCACAACATATGAACCTAACTTTGACCAGTGCGTTATACATTAAATCTTGTATACTCTAAATGGAGCAACTATAATATTTTCTGTACGGGACTTTGTTTACAAGGTACAGGAAAAACTGAAAGAAGTACAACAATTTTAGTTTGATCGGCAAATGTCATCGACTTGAGTTCTTCTGATATGAACCAAACATAGTAATAATACATTTGACCAGTGTATTTTATAGTATATTATGTCTTTTTTAATTTCAAAAGAGATAATATTTCCTGTACGAGGTTTCATTTACGAGTTACAGTTACAGGAAAGAAATGAAAAAGTGGGTACATTTTGAGGTTCCTCGGCAAATTTTGTCAAATTTGAAAGTTCTTTGGAATATGAACCACATTTAGTAATAATACCTAAGACCAGTGTATTTTATAGACAATATTGCCACCTTTAAATTCAGCAAATATACACATTTCTGGTCGAGGTATCGTTTAGAGCTTACAAGAAAAAATATGGAAAATATGAGGATTTTCGCCTACCAAAATTTCTCCCCATGGCTTTCGAGGTTGCAAACTTAGTTTTACAACCCCCTTTCTATACCAAAAAATCCAGTCAAAAAATATTTTTTACCGGATTTAATGTAAGCTGATCGTCTCTCAGCTTACCTGGGCTAATTTAAGAAGTAGGAGTTGTTACAAAAACTTAATACAAATAAATATAAGAATTAATTTTTAATCGAGTAAACATACAAAATAGTTCCAATAAGAGAATAGTTAAATCTGCCGCGTTAGGTCAGAGCCGGAAACGGGATCTTCTGTCGGTAAACGACATTGCTGCGATCTGACGGAATCCGTAGGAACTAGTTTCAGTGGATCGGCTCTTTAGTTTTGCAAGGGTTTTTAAAAACAATTTTTTTTACCAGATACACAATTAAAAACTATAAAACCAAATAGGCACATCATTAATACAAATATGTATTTTATAATGATGTTTTCATGTTCATGTATCATTTTGAGTGAATAATTTAAATTGTGGGAACAAACTTTTTAAAATCCTTATGGGATATAGGAAAGTTGTCTCTTGAATTTTCAGGTTTGTAATTAAATTTAGATCGTTTTGCATATAGTGCTGTTTTGCAGCCAATGACTGATAGATTGTTATCCCTATAACAGTTTTTACATTCAAAAGCATATATGCCATAAAATAACATATATATGGTAGCGCCCCATGTTAAATAACGGCCCGAGCCGGCGGCTGGCCGAGTTGAGTCCGGCCGCCTCTGAAGTACGATAATTTTGGACTGATTGTGCGATAGTTCACACTGGCCCCGCCAGTGTTGCCACTTTTAGGGTAATTACCCTTTTTAGGGTAATTTTACTGGTCTTAGGGTAATTTTAGGGTAATGGAGTTTTTTAGGGTAATTTTAGGGTAAAATCTAGATCCCCTTTATAATTTAAATTTGGATGGTTTGGCTATGTAAAATGGGTTTTCCAGGAATTACAACTTTTACATTAAGTGTTGGGTGAATTAAAAGTCTTATAAAAGAGATGTAACTATAGCATGTATCCTATATCGTATTCAGTATTAGACTAAATATGCATGCATGTAATCACAAAGAACACAATGTTTAATTTTCAAACAGATAAAATTGAGGCACATTATGTTATGTGTCCAAACTTTGGCACAACATAGACTAATAATATAGAAAACCCTAAACAGTAAAAATATATCGGGTTAATTTAGTTAAATATAGGTTGTTAGATTTACAACGCTGTTGTATAAAATATGTTTACTGAAGATTGTCTCTATTTTGACACATATTTGTATGAAGGAACTAAATTGTGTTGAAATCCCCATGGTGAGCCAGGTGAGCGCACATAAAAACATCACAACAATAAGGCATCACATGTGTAAATTTGTGTGATGTGGTGTATTGCAATAAAACCTATTGATCTAATCAAATAGTAATAAGATTACAATAAAAATATTCTCTGGGCATTATTATTTAGAAAAAATAACATTAACGAATTTGTACAACTGAAATTGGTCTATAAAACAATAAATTACTCCCAACAACTGTTAATAGCATGTATCAGCAAGCTTATATTATCAGCGATACCAGCACATTAAATATAGCGCTGGATAAAAATATTACAACAGAATATTTATTTGGATTTTTTAATACATATTTCGTTTTATGTGTGATATAGGGTCAAAGGCGAGTATTATATGCTATGTTACATTACCTTTTATGCATAAATCATGTTTTAAAACTAATCTCGAGTGTATTTTGAGCTTTTAGAGAAAAAAATCAACTCTTAGGGCAATTTACAAAAAGTTTAGGGTAATTTTGGTTAATTTAATCACACGTTTACGGTAAAATTTCATCTACCTGGTGGCAACACTGGGCCTTGCCCATATTATCTGGAAACACTGAACAGGTCAACAGGCAAGGTTCATTCATAGAGTTTTCAGACCAGGTGTGCAGAGTCGATCTATTTTTCTACTTTACCGGAAGAGACCTCGTAAAAACAGCTGGAAGGTCACATGATCACCAATCAAATCTGCAGTGTTACTGGAAGCACAATATTTATCGTATGAGTACAATATTTTCCTCAACAGTGTAATTAGAATTAACATTGTTTAACTGCTTACATTCTATGATAAGCTGTTATTTTAAGAAACTAATATATTGTTTTTATTTATTTGTATTATTAGATTAATGGATTAAGGGTTTAAATTTTCTTTCTGCATGTCCAGTGACAATTTAAAAATAGCTGTACCATTATTATACCCTTGAGGTTGGCAAAACTTTGTGGTATGTTGTTGTCAATGAATCAGCTGGACGCCCTCGTTAAGACATCTTTGCTGCGAACATTACTTTTATGTAAATTAGCACACCTGGTCTCTGAAAGCTCTACCCTTGGTCAACAGGTAGGTGGCATGTCGATTGTTTTGGTTTAACTCCGTAAGCCCAATGTTGAATTATATTAATTTTCAAATTAAATTTTTACGAAACAAGATTTTTTCTGGGAATATGACCTAATTTTGATCTGTAAATGAATTAATTCTCGAATTTGAAGCAAATGGTTGAATTTATGGTACGGTACGTTAACATTATTTCTTAGTCTATTATTTTATGAAGGTGCCTTTATCAATAACGTTTATTTATAACATGTCTTTGTCAAATTAATGATATAGGTAGTATTGTAACTAGATTTAGATGGACTTTATCATGCAGGTTTACTCTCCTTATTCCTATGCGATAAAATATGAAACATTTTCTTCATAGCATAGAGATAATTTTCTACTGATATATATTTAGTTATATTACCAATAGTACAATCAATAACTTATGTAGGTTCATTAGTAACATCGAAATATGTTACATTAAGTTACAATTGATAAGTTATATTGGTTACTAGCTGGCGGCGCGAATTCGTTTTGCGTGATTTCTCTTGACTGCCATTGATTCCCGTTTAGTTTCCCATTGTTAAAAATATAATTACCATGGAAACTCAAATGAAATTATTACTCTGTAAGGTAAGCATTGACAATGGGTACACTTTCATAAGCGGAACGATATATAAAACCGAATGAAATTATTTTATATATCGATTAGGGTGATTGTTTTATTGATTGTACAATTTTTATCGTCTATATGTTAGTTATTACGACTCAATTGTTTGTTTTTTATTTTGTTTTTCCAATTAAACTTAAAATAAAAGTGAAATTGGCGAAACGTTACCGGTACCGGTTTATAAAGAATTATTTATTTGCAAACATAAAACTAAAAACTAAACCAATCAACAAACTTATAAGGTTTCCAGGATATAGCTTTCTGGTAGCATAAAAGGATCTTTTCCAGAGATTTTCATCCCTCCTAAATAAATGTTCACATGGATAGTCAGCCAGTTTTAAGTATAAGTGGAATCAACGTTTTTGTTACCTGGACAAATTTTAAGACAATATCTTCTTCTTTGAGACTGAACATAACTGAAACTATAACCTAATAACCTAAATAATCGATACCGGTAGCCTATATCAAACAATATCAATCAGTTTTTTATATTGGTCTGCTTATGAAAGTGTATCCAACTTAACCTAGAGTCATTAATTTCCACAAACTTATCTGGTTATGGCCACATTAAAAAGTGCAGATTATACAAGTAACATATTATAAACTTTTAACTACAGAAAATATGAATAAAAAGACCAGGAAAGGCTGAAACTCGATGATAAAATGGGTGCCAACATTATTCTTGAAGCGGTTTAACAGGTAGTGCTGAACTAAACAACAATATTAAGACAATGAATAAGTTACTAAGTATGAATACCACACGCAAAGTCTACACAGTAACATTAACATGCTATTTAGTGCAACGGTTAAGGCAGTAAAATTAAAAGGAAAAAAATATAATAACAAAAGTCCATTGGGGCGAAGCCCTTGAGTCATAGGATTCAGATTCCCATGGTTAACCTTAATGACCATGCACTTTGTAGTGTCATCACAATCAAATGAGTGGTATGGGGGCGCATTAAGGATAAACAGGCAAACATTGTTTCATACTTATAGAGATGAATTTGCAATAGGGCCTAGTTCTTAAATATGAAGTTTTAACACTTTCGCAGCAACTTGTTTAATTACGCTATCAAAATCTCATGTTTCAATGTTGAGCCATGACCCGACTCCGCATCACCTGCACGGAGTGTGTTAAAAGCAGTTTTAATTTGGAAAACAAATAACTTACAGCTCACTGTGGCAGTTGTGTTAAGGTTAGCATTTTTAAATCGTTAAGCTTACCAGATGTCTGGGTTTCAAGGCTCTGTCCGGTCCGGGGCTGCCATCTGTCCGCAGTTTCAGATTTTTTTTAAAACATAAATTTTGTCTTGAAAAAGTTACGTTTAGCAATATTACATCCGGAATCACACGTTTCATCTCAAATGTTTAAGTTTGCCTGGGGGGCGACGAGGCAAATTTTACATAAAAAGACAAAAGCAGGCAAACCCGTAGTTAGCAGACAGTTTGCTCGTAGTAAACTGCGTAATATCAACATTTTATATGGTACCTATAGTTTGACACAAAATATAACCAAATACCCCCGTTGCATTAAAACTGCATACTCAGCAAATTTCAAATGGTACTTCACTAAGTCATGAAGCCACTTACCAACTTTAATCAAAGCATATTAATAAATAAGCGAGATATGACATTTTAGCGAATGTCCCCTATAGGGGAGAAGCTATTACCGTAGTTGGCATGGTAAGACCTAGGACCAGGACCATGATAATTTTTCGCTTTGAGTTTTTTACATATAATATTTTAGTAAATCCAATTTTAGTTTTCAACATTAAATTCAGCTTAAAAACAAATAATTTGGTGTTTTGATCATTGCTCTACGTCAATTGGTTACAGAGATGTTGAAAGTGCTAAACGCAGTATGTTGTCCAATGTTATCCTTATGGAGAATAAAAAAATTGTATATCTTGATTATTTATCAACTTATCCTAACGAAACTTGGTATATTGCTTCATACTGTTGTGGTCTATTGATATTTCCACAAAAAATGATTTTTTCCCGATAGTTCCCGTAGCAGCAAACCTGCGTACTCAGCCCCCATGTTATTCTTACGGAGAATAAGTCAAATGTTATCTCCCTTAAATATGTATATAAATTAATAAAATTTGGTATGTGGCTTCACCTAGTTGAGTTATAAAAAAAAGTCTTAAAACCCATTTTGTGTGTACCTTGTATCAGCAAACCTGCATCCTCAGACGCCATGTTATTGTTATAGAGAATAATTCAAATGTCATAAATCATTTATGTATGAATTTATATTGATGAAACTTAGTATGTGGCTTTAGTGGTTACATGATAAGATTACATGGTGAGACATGATTAAGATACATGTACAGTAGAGTCTCACAAACTCGACTCCCGATAACTCGACACTCTGGGAAACTCGACACCTCATTTACTATACAGTACATGTATTACAAGACTATATATTTTGGAAACGAGGACAATTAGTTATTAATTCTCAACTTTTAAGTATTTATCTAATGTTTATATTTTTCTTAAGTTTGTAATACAGTATCATTATACATTTATACTATAATGTGTTTAAGTAAAATCTAATACAGTATACAATTTACAGCTAAATAATGTGTTTTCCTCCCCTCCCAATGTAATTCTGGATAACTCGACATTCCACAAACTCGACAGGGTCTTAGTCCACATTGTGTCGAGTTTGTGAGACTCCACTGTATATACATTGGAAATTCGCTGAGTACGCAGGTTTGCTGCTAGGGGGGTATTATTTATTCCCTATAAGAAAAACATTAGGACTGAGTATGCAGGTTCGCTGCATCAAGTACCACAAAATCTGTTTTTATGCAAATACCAATGGATCACCTCCAGATGAAGCAACATGGTACCAAGTTTGATCAATTTATGATAAACAAGATAGATATCACATGTTTATTATTCTCTATAAGAATAACAATAATGTTATTCTTATTAGCTGAGTACTCAGCTATAAAGCTGCTGAGTACTCAGGTTTGCTGCCATGAGGACCACAAACAATTAGTTTTGTAAGCAAATAGCATTAAAACCCAACCATAAAAAGCCACATACCAAGTTTCATTAATATATGTTCATTACTAAGCAAGATAAATAATTTTACTTATTCTCTGTAAGATTAACATTGGTCAACGTACTGTGTTTAGCACTCTCAATATCTGGTAACGAATTGACGTAGAGCGATGATCAAAATACCAAATTTTGTTTAAGCTGAATTTAATGGTGTAAACCTAAATTTGGGTTTAAAAAGAATTATATGTAAAAAGTTAAAAAAAAACATTTTTGGGGTAAAAAACCCCCCTTAATGTAGAGCGACCTGTCTGGTTCTTGAACTCATGAAAATAGATACTGCCTTACTCGTTTATACCAAATTTCATCAAGATCGGACCATTTTTACTAAATTTATCGTGCCTACGGGATACATATATATATATACATACAGTGTGTAAAAAAAGTCCGTCCGTCCCCTTTAATTTTTTTGTTTGTTAAATCATACAAATTACATTTGGGGAACGATACTAACTTAACCCAAAGTATCTTTTGACGTTATCGGAAATTTTGAGTGTCCCCCAAAAATGGGGGATTTTGGGGGCAACTCAGAATTTTCAAATGTAAACCCCTTTTGAGTGACCCTTCATTTTAAAGAGCTTTAAAAAAATAGGCGAATGGTGGAGGTTGGAGGTCTGTAACATGTTTCTATCCAAAATGGCAGCTTGTCAAAGTTTTGAATACAACTCATACTTTAAACCTGGTGTCTAAGAATTTTGGAGTTTAAATTTCACCTTTGGTGACTTAAAACTGGAACGACTCTTGAAGAGATGCTTTTAAATGAAGAAGTGGTCTCTTTTGGCGATATTTAAAATTTTGAGTGTCCCACAAAAATGGTGGATTATGGGGGCAACTCAAAATTTTCAAATGTAAACCCCTTTTATCTGAGACTTTTTTGTTCAAGAAGTCTTTTCTGATCAAGACTTTTGAAGTTCATAGTTCAAAAAAGGGGTTTAAATTAGGACATTTTGAGTTGCCCCCAAAATCCCCCATTTTTGCGGGTTCTCAAAATTTTAAATATTATCAAAAGAGACCAGTTCTTCATTTAATAGCATTTCTTTAAGAGTCGTTTCAGTTTTAAGACACCAAAGGTGAAATGAAAACCAGGTGAAATTTAAGTCTTAGACACCAGGTTTCAAGAATCAGTTGTATTCAAAACTTTGACAAGCTGCCATTTTGGATAGAAACACGTTACAGACCTCCAACCTCTACCATTCGCCTATTTTGTTAAAGCTCTTTAAAATGAGGGGTCACTAAAAAGGGGTCTATATTTAAAAATTTTGAGTTGCCCCCAAAATCCCCCATTTTTGGGGGACACTCAAAATTTCCGATAACGTCAAAGGATACTTTGGGTTAAGTTAGTATCGTTCCCTAAAGTTGATTTGTTTGTTTTAATAAACAACAAAATTAAAGGGGGGGACGGACTTTTTTTACACACTGTATATATTATACATATATATGAATTTGGACGAATGGTGTTTTGGCATCTGGGGGCCTCAAAACGAAAAGTTATCATGGTCCCAGGCCTAGGTTTTACCATGCCACCTACGGTAATAGCTTCTTCCCCTATAGGGGAAATTTGCTAAAATAAGTTAAACTTTTTTTAGGGTCTAATTAGGCTAATTTTAATTTTAGCGAATTTCCCCTGTAGGGAAGAAGCTATTACCGTAGTCGGCATGGTAAGACCTAGGCCCGGGACCATGATAACTTTTCGTTTTGAGGTCCCCAGACCCCAAAAACACCATTCGTTTGAAACTGTATATATATATATCTCTTATATATATATATATATATGTGTGTCCGTGGGTGCGATAACTCTCGTAAAAAAGGTTTGATTTTGATGAAATTTGGTACAGACCTGTAAAGCAGCATTTATGACTTTAAGTTCGAAAACCAGCCGGATCGACCTATCCGAAGGGGTATTTTGGGGGGGTTTTGTACCCCAAAAATGGGTTTTTTGAGTTTTTTGCATACATTTTTTGAAAAAGTAAAATTTTATTTTTCCCATTGGAATCAGCTTAAGAAGATGCACAATTTGATGTTTTAATCATTGCTCTACGTCAATTGGTTACTGAGATATTGAAAGTGCTAAACACAGTACGTTGTCCAATGTTATTCTTATGGAGGATAAGAAAAAATGTATATCTCGCTTATTTATCAACTTATCCTGACGAAACTTGGTATATTGCTTCATTTCATTATGGTCTTTTGATATTTGCGCAAAAACCCATTTTTTGGCCGATATTTCCCGTAGCAGCAAACCTGCATACTCAGCCCCATGTTATTCTTATAGAGAATAAGTAACGTGTTATCTCCTTTAATTATGAACATAAATTAATAGAACTTGGTATGTGGCTTTACCTATTTGAGTTATATTGATATTTTTATAAAAGCCCATTTTTAGTGTTCCTTATTTCAGCAAACCTGCATACTCAGCCGCCATGTTATTCTTATGGAGAATAATTAAAAATGTCATAAATTGTTTATTTATGAATGTATATTGATGAAACTTGGTATGTGGCTTTATGTGGTATTAAGATAAATTAATATGCTTTAGAAATTTGCTGAGTTTGCAGGTTTGCTGCTACGGGGGTATTTCTTTTATTATCTACTAGCTGTTACCCGCAGGCTTCGCCCTGCAAATGATTTATAAAACTATGACAGTTGTGTGTGCTACATTCTATGGTTAGCTACTCGAGTACGAATACTATGGTATTCGTGGAACTACTCCGAGTCAAGATCAGCTGTTTGTATTTTCATCAGCTCAAACAAAAATGAAAGTTCATAAGGAATACGTGGGAACTTTGTCAGGGTCTCTGGCGGACCCCTAAGGTCAGATCAAGATAAAACCATTTAGGTTTCTTATTTTATGCCTAAAGAATCAGTGTACAACATTTTAAACTCTCTAAGTAAATGGGAAGTAGGAGAATTCATGATGAGTGAATGAGTGAGTCAGTGAGGGAGGGCTTTGCCTTTTATAGGTATAGAAAGAAGATTTTCCTTGCACTATTGAGTTCAATCTAGCATAGTATTTATTTCAGATCTGTTTAATTTTCAAAATAAAATTATTATTTCTGTAAACAATTATTTCTTTTACAGGAATTTGAAGCTCTTACCTTTGGTGGTGAAAGCTAGATTGAAGACTTAGAGATGTATTGATTAAAGTTCAGTGTTAGTTTATGGGATTTAGTTAAAGTTTTTATAATAGACTGTATAATAATAGACTGTAGTATAATACACTGCAATACCAATTTATCAGAATATTTTTAAGAAGTATTTTTTCCTTATTAATCAGAAAGTCATATTTATTTTGTTTTAATAAATTGCTGGTAATTTGAGTACTTGTATTGCAATTTTTAACTAATTTCAAATATAATTTCTGTAGCCAGAAATCAGCTATTCTATAGAGCCATTATTGGAGTTAAAACATTTTTTCATGCCTGCCAGGTGCACCTAACGGAATTAGAAGAGTTTTATTTGAGTTGTCTTGAGAGAAGATGTCTTTTAATAAAGAAATATTGAATAACTTAAATGAAGCTCTGAAGTTCCAACCCCTTAAAATTGATGATGACGAGAAAAAACAAAAGGTGAGTTCACATTAAAGAACATTTCTTCAGATTTAAACATCCAAACCTGTACATAATCTGATATCAAGGACTTGGTGGTGTTATCACATTGAAGCCTTACATGAAAATGTTGCGTATTAATTAGATACTGGCATGACTTCTGCCCTTTGGCACACTATTAATGGTCTTGTGTCCTGAGTGTGAATGTTATCTTATCACCAGTCTGTCATCTGCTATCTCTATTGTGATTGATGGTGTCTGAATAAATAGCTAATATTTACATACTTCACTAACAACTGCAACAAATACAGCTGATGATTTTTAATCCATTCTTTGGTTCAGCACATTCTGTAATCCAACATTGATTGAGCCACCCATGTTCAGGGTTTTCTTTAGGATTGTTTGTAGTTTTGCCAACCTTGACCTAAACTCGTAGTTACTAGAATGACAAAATACAAATTGTAAGTATTTGGTCGGATATTTATATTGAGGTCACAAGCTCATAATATACAATAAACTCATAAAATGTTTTAATTGTTTACATATTTTATATAGTGATATGTCTTTGGTATTACCCTTAAAATACCGTGATTGGCGTTCGATATTCCAGCAAAAACACTAATTCGGCTAGGCAACGCAGTCCTGGATGTGCTAGAGCATTGGAATGCCTTTAATGATATATCTATAGATATTGGTTGCAGAGACTCGGACTGGGCAAGTGAAGCTGACTATAGAAGGTCTGTGACAGGGTACATTTGTACCAAGTACAGTGGTGTCATATCATGGTGTACAAAAAAGCAGCCCACAGCAGCAGTGTCAATCACCGAGTCATGGCTATGTCTGTGGCAAGCGAGATCACTCCACTTTCAGATCCAATCCTAATATTATTTGTGAGCTCCAAATGGCCTCGAACAAATCATATCAACATGTGCTACCATTTCATAGGAGAAAAGTTGCAGGGGATCTAGATCCAATTCCGCTTCACTCCAGCAGGAAGTATGGTGGCAGACTCCTTAACCAAAGCACTGGACGAGGATAAACACATTAAATTACATCTGTTTATATCTCTTCATTGAGTAACTGAGATTGTCATGTCTAGTTTTATTTAATTTTATAATTATAAAGTACAAAACCACAAAAGCACTTTTTTGATTCTAGGTTGAAGCTAAACTTAAAGGCTTGCATATTGATGGAACGACAGTCCAGAAAATCAGTGATATATTCATGCAGGAACTCAAGTCGGGACTTGAGGGCAAACCCTCTGCAATGCTCATGCTGAATACCTTCATCTCCCAGCTCCCAGATGGCACGGGTAACAGTGATAACTAATTATGGGAGACAGAAAGTATTCCCCAACCAAATCTCTTACAATGCCCAGAGATCTAAATATTTTTGGGTCTTAAGGAAAACAATTTTTTTAAACTTATCTAGCCAAGAATTCTGTTCTGTAATATGAGTAGTTATTTTGTTCTTGTTAAATAAACTAACTTTAGTACAAATTTGTAAATAACTTACTTATGGATAAATCATAAGATGAGGAAGAATATCTTATTTATACAGCATAGGCTTCTGTGTGTAAAGGACTATTAGGAAAGCTTATATCACACTGAGTACATTTTATAGCATTTCAAAACAAATTTGTTATTTATAAATGTACAGTAGTTGTATTTGCTTTACAGCTTCTATATACAGTATAAAACCCTGTTCAGCCTGAAAAAGTAGGGGAAAACCATTTTGGATCATTCAAAGAAATAGTACAATTGTTACTTTCAACATTAACTTAACAATCGTGAATTCTAAAATCGACAAGTCTGTATACAGAATAATTGATTTCTTAAAATTAACATCAATATTTTTCTGAAATTTTTCTTAATAACAGTTATGGATTGCCTTATGTCTTATCTCCCGATTTCCTGATTAGCGGGCTGATTATCCGGTTTAAATATGGTTTCGGTTTAGCTGGTTTGTATAACCCTAGTTTTACTTTATATCACTAGGTGTACGCTCATTCTTCCCGTAAGAGGATAAACGAAGACTGAATTTTTAAAGATATGTAGGCAGGTACTGGATTGGTAACACTCTTCTGTTATCCGTTTTAACTCCACAACAGCAAGAACAGATAATTAATAAACCAAAAATTTTACTAATGGAATGGTAACACCATTCCCATATCCGTTTTAACTCCACAACGGCAAGAACAGATAATTTAGGACTAATGTAAATAAAAAATACTACTGACTACTGGAGTGGTAACACCCTTCTCATATCCGTTTTAACACGACAGTACCTGGGGGGCCCAGCTTTGCTCGGGGGAGGGCCAGTCAGTCAGTTTAGATGACTTGGAGTAATATTTCATCACTTTCCCCTGCTGATAATCAGATTTGTATAACTCATTTGCCTCTTTTCTAAATTTGTAAGGTCCCTCCAGTTGTTATTTATAGCTCAATGTCCCTTTCATTTATTTTACTACTCTATATATGTAATCTTCACTCAAATCATTTAATCTCTGTTCTCAGGAAACCACATGTTAATAATCATAAAAACATGAGTATTACTTTGACATAACTATCCGAACATCCCATGGTTTGAATCAACCAAATTCAGTAGATGTGACAGCACTATGATCTTCAGATTTCGTTTTGGACACTGTTTTACAGCAGACCGACTTTTTTTACTTAAAATAATTGATTCCCCACAATGCCTAAAATGTAATGATGGAACTCATGAAAGTATTCAGTACATATTTAAGGACTGCACTGCCTACTCAATACATCAAAATTATCTCTATGAAATTTTGAGAAGATGTAATTGTCATTTACCTCCTGATTTACATGACACTCTTAAAGAAGAAAACTCAAAATTATGGTATTACATTTTAAAATTTTTACACAAAAACAAGAAAATTATTTAAGTGACCATATACCTGATGAAATTGATTAAGTTTTTGGACTTGAATTGTAATATTTGGACTTCATACATCAGAACTCTTTATATAATTGAAATTAATTCAGTGTGTTTTCAAAATTATAATGTTACGTCTTAGAGTTTTTACATAAAATTGAGAAAATTATTTAAGTGACCATAAAACGGATGAAATCAATTAAATTTTGGACTTGAACTGTAGTCTAATAATTTATGTTCGTAGCTCTTAAGGCTTCATGTAATTTAATACAAAGCCTCTAATAAAAGATAAAAAAAAAAATATTTGACAGTTCCCTGGTTGATTATGAACAGCTGATAAAATTCTTTTGTGTTGATTTTAAACTCCATAAGCCCAATGTTAATTTTTTTAACTTCTCATTTTAGTTTTTTTTACATTATTTGATATTTCCTGGGAATGAGGCCTGTCTAGAACTTATTTTTATCCCAGAAATTAGTTATTTTGAACATTTGAAGGAAATCGTTGGAGCCGTTTTTGAGATCCGTGTCGCAAGCAAGCAAGCACGCAAGCAAGCAAGCAAACCTTACTCATATTAGAGTATAGGATGATACCTGGGGGCCGAGCTTTGCTCGGGGGAAGGCCAGTCAGTTTGTTTAGATGACTTGGAGCATATTTCACCACTTCCCCCTACTGATAATCAGATTTGTATAACTCATTTGCCTCTTTTATAAATTTTTAAGGTCACTCCAGTTGTTATTTATTGCTCAATATCCCTTTGATTTATTTTACTACTCTATATATGTAATCTCCTCTCAAATCTTTTATTTAATCTCTGCTCTCAGGAAACCACATGTTAATAATCATAAACAACATGAGTTCCATGTGGTTCCATAAAATCAGATAATAAATCCTTTGAATGAAGATTACATGTAGAGTGGTCATATACAGAATGACTCAAAGGTGCATTATAATAACAACTGTTGTGACCTCAAAAATGCTCGTTAGTAGGGTACATGGTGAAAAACAACTCCAAGTCATAAACAAGATTGACCTTTCCCTAGGAAAGCTCAGCCCCAGGTAGTACTTAAACTATATGAGTATAACTTTGAGAGTTCGCTGAAATATTTTGAACAGCTGTTATGACTCTTTTGCTTTTATTTTAATCTCCAAAAGCCCAATGTGATTTTTTCAATTTTCCATAGCGGCTTTTTACATTATTTGATATTTTTGGGGGATGGGACATGTCTAGAACTTATTTTTAACCCAGATATCAGGTTTTACAACACAAGTAGTTGGAAGGACACATTAGTTATTTTTCAAGAAAATCGTTGGAGCCGTTTTTGAGATAAGAGTTGCAAGCAATCAACCAAGCAAGCGAGCCTGCAAACCTTACTCATATTATAGTGTAGGATAGGATTGAGTCAAAATAATTCAGCATTTGTATTGATTGACTATAACATATTTTTACTCTTAGGCACATAGAATGTACACGAGACAGGGACAATGATTCTGGATTCTAGCATGTTTGAAGTTCTGCATACAGCCGGCCAGGGCTGAATTTAGGGTCTGTACAGGCTGCGTATTTACGAACCCTAAGTGGTCTCAGCGCTCGCTCGGTTCGGGCCACCGCCGAGGGTTGGCGGAGATACCCGATCCCTAACCTAACCTAACATAACCTAACCTAACCTAACCGTTGTACTCCTGCGTTTAGGTTAGGTTAGGTTAGGGATCGGGTATCTCCGCCAAACCTCGGCGGTGGCCCGAACCGAGCGAGCGCTGAGACCACTTAGGATTCGTAAATACGCGTACAGGCTCTGGTCTACACCCTAAATGCAAGTGCGGGCCCTTACCAGCCCGGCCAACTTTCCTGTTTGATTTATATAATATAACCTACGCTTTATAGTATTACATGTCATTCATTCATCATTTAGTGATAATTTTCTTATTATGTGTTATTTCATATTTAAGTTTCCCTATAAATGTACTAATTAATTAATTTCTCCTAAATGTGTTATTTGTGTTAATTGCCCTATGTCCATGCCTAATAATAATCATCATTATCATCACTCCTCAGAAAGCCATTCCCCTCTATATATTTAATGTTTATTTATCTGTGCAATTGTATAATAATATGTATTTCATTAATTTAATCACCAATAATTATTCATAGCCTATCCCCATATAATAGCCTACTCACTTAATTTAATATGTTTGTTAATAATAATATTTTAGATATAAGTTATGTGAGAGGTTTGCAATAAAATTAAAATTAAATATAATATACTTTTCAAAATAGTCCTTAAGGAATCTAAATTACAGTGACCAGTGTTAACAATTGTGTGACCATGTGCTTCTCAACAATGGACCATGCTTCCAGACCTCATCTCTACTAGATCTTTCTTCTTGCTCCAGATGCCATTGTGTTAAGACCTAAAATCTGTGAAGGACACAGTTCCTATTTTAAATTTCCCAGTATGGCCTAAGTTTTGCATCGCTTAGTGCTCATTTTATTAGGGACTTACTGCTCAATTAATACCATCTTTAAATTCACTCTTTTTTATTTGATTTTCCCCAAAACTGGTATTTGAGCGAAGAACATTTGTAAGCAGATTGGTAAACTCCTTCCATTGTATTCTATTTAGGGACTGGAAAGAATACAGAAATTTAAATAGAACAAGCCTAATGTTCTGAAAGTTAAAGTAACCTCAAGAGAGTATTTTATATTGAACTATCTTTCCAAATTTAATTTTGAGTATTTTAACCATTAATAAAGTCAGTGAAACCATTGGACTCTCCTTTTGGACAACACTAAAATTTCCATTGTTGTAATTTTTCAATACATCAGCTTAATTGGACTTAATATTCTTTCAAATATCATCCCAACGTTATTCAAGTCAGCACGATACTTCCCCCCTGAGAAAGAGAGCCCTCATTTGTAAAGAAACCCCATTTAGAACCCAAAATATGAACATTTAGTTTTAGGCCTACAAGTATGTTTGTCATTTACCTTCTAGCCTAGGCCACTCATTGTAACTGTTTCCCCCCGAGTTGTATATTATTGTAAATCCCTTTAATTGAGAACCTTTTGAAACATAATTGTACTAATAGATAAATAAATATTGTATTGTTCCTCTGTAACTTTGTATTTTATTCAAATAGTTAAAGAAATCTTAAAAATTGTACACCTACCTTTTGTTGACATCCAGAGTAAATACAAAACACATTCTACTCACTACAATAAAGTAAAGGAGACCACAAGTATAAGTATATTTATTATCAAGTCAAAGAAGATCATTTGTGAGCTATATTTAAATAGCCTAGGGAATTTTGTAAGTAATAACACTGATTTTTGTAAAGAGAAGCTAGGCTTAGCACATGGCAGCCATTGCCCTCAGATCCCGATAGCGTCACTTTTTATATCCACTTCCCCTGAATACATCCGAGCAGATAATTAGTTAAAAGTTAGCAATTTAGAATTATAATTAAGTAAGAACACTCTTTGAGAAGTTAAATAAGAATGAAAATCAATATTAACCACAGAAAATGCAAACAAATATAAACTGTAACCAGACTATTTTACTGACCGGTAGATTACAAAACTTTAATCCCATGTCATTAGGTGACAGTGAGGCTTATTTGGTACATTACATGTAATAAAGATAGTTTGCACGTATGATCGTTTAGTAAGTCTGCCATCAAGTAATTTGTTCACAATGTAAAGAAACTACTATAGGTCTACAACACGCTTGATTATCAATCACAGTCAGTCGTGTTACAGAGTTATACTGTCCCAGTAATTCAAAAATTCCAAAACCTAATGTATTAATTTATCATCGCTAGTCCAAACACTTAGCTTTTACATCAAAGTTTTCCAGTAAAAAATAAACTGATAATAAATCTAAATAGATACAAGCATTGTTTTAAACACGACAAAACACTATTAATTTACATAACACTCACATTTTAAACTATTTAGAAATAAAAAAAAATTGATGGAACAAAACATAACCAAATCCATAGTTGAAATACCTATGTTTACATTTGAGTGATTTATAAACAAATATGCAGTGTTTCCACTCTACGGTAAAAATATGCCACGCACTGATACAAAAAATCCCACTTTATCCCAGACTCTCCCTTATAGTATCCCTCGTCATATCCCACACTTTCCCACTGATTTGTTAAACATTTCAACACGATTAATGTTAAATATTATATGATTATTGAATAATGTATAAGTACAATATTTATACCGTTAGATAGAGCTTATTTAGATCTACTAATTACCTATAGGTATTTTACATTTTAGTACCTCAAAGGATTTTGAGCAATGCGACATAGGTTAAATAATACGGTGAATTAACTAAATTAAATAATTTATGTGAGAGGTACTAATATTTTTAATGGTAGTACTAAAGAGTACGAAGTAGGTACTAAATAATGGCAAATAGTTTGCTTGTTAATTCCAACATGGCTCGCTAGCGAAATTGACATGATTCAGTGTTCGTTCTGTGACGTTTATAAAATCATAATAGGTGCGGACAGCGAGGTTAAAAAATGGGAAACCCCGCAACTGCCAGTACGGCGAGAAAATCCACTAGAAGTGCTACTGCTAAGGTGCTCTGGTCGTAAGTTGTAAGCAAACTAGCAGACGTAATGCCGATTTCAAAAAAATCCCACTTTATCCCACAATCCCATTTTATCCCACAAGCAGTCAAAATATCCCATATAGGGGATAAAAATCCCTCAAGTGAAACACAGATAAATCCCAGCTGACATTTTAAAGACAACCATAGTCAGTAGCTTACTACGAAAACCAATTCAACTACTGAAAATCAAACATTAAAATAAGTTTTAATAATTATTAATAATCCAAAATAAAATACAAATGCTGTGTTAAAACATCCCTTTGGTATCCCAAATGACTCCTTCAAAATTTCATTAAGAAATGTTTTACAGTTATTTAGTATTTCGATAACACACACACACACACACACACACACACACACACACACACACACACACACACACACACACGGCCACTGAAACTTCTTCATCAATACAGTGATTCACTTCGTTCATCAATTATATTTCAAATTACTAATAGTTATTAATCAAGAGGTTAAATTACCTTTTACTGTCAAGTGATCAAACGTCGCTCTTGTAGGCGACCGGTTTCGATCCAGCTAGGGGGTAATTTTCAAGCCAGGCGTAAAATTTCACTCACGAAGAGTTCGTCAAAAAGTCAAATGCATGAAACAAAATACATACATACGAACATAACAAAACTAAACATTTAATGGCCATACAAAAAACGTATCACGGCGCGGCAGGTACGGGGTGCAGGTCTAGTCTAGACTGACGCCGTCGTCGTCTTGTCCACGTGGTTCCCCCCTCCCCCTCTCGTGCTCAGTCAAGCTTAGTCCCTTGATGAAGATCCTGATCAGTGTTGCAAAAATACCCCCACAATCTCATACTTTAACTTATTCTCTATTTGCTGAATCACTCACAAAATCTATTTCCACCTGCCAAAACTACGACACTCTATTACTGTATTGATTGCTAAGGATTTAAACTTGCCTGGCTTCAACTGGACTAATCCTGACCCCTCTGTTGCTTCACATCCTGTGAGAGCCCTTCTAGCCCAACTTGATATCTCACATATTAGTGATGTGCTAAAAGATAGGGGAGTCCAACTGGACTTGATATTCGGCACCCCTGAGCTATTTACTGTTTCTCTGCCAGATGAGCCACTCTTTGCCTGCGAGTCCCACCATCCTGGCCTGTGTGCCTCCTGGGAAGCTATCAACCTATCTAACACTCGTTCAGAACCTGCTGTCTACGTTCGGAATATTGGAAAATGTAACTTGGAAGATGTAAGACGCGATCTTCAGCTAGGCCTAATTAGTCTTGACTATAGCTGTGTTGATGCCAACCTGACGTTCACTAGTTTTTGTTAACCGCTTGGGGACTGCATTAAATCTCACTCTCCTTGGAAGCGAGTCAGACACCAGGTGGTTCTCCAAAGAGCTCAAGGAACTTCTTATTATCAAGAAGTCACTTCATTGGAAGTTTAAATAATCTCATGATTTGAAGGACTGTCACCCCTGCTGTAGGGTACGTGAGCATTGCAAGGCCTCTTCAGGAAATGCCGTGCTAACTACGTCAATCACGTCAACTCTACCATATCTACGAACATCAAGTTTTTCTGGAGTTTTGTAAAAGATCTCAATCGCGCTATCTCCACTCCATCATCGCTTAAGTTTGGCGATACAGAGACATCCTGCCCTCAGGAGATGAGCGAGCTCTTTGCCACGTAATTTTCATTCATGTACAAGCATGCATCCTGTGATACTCTGCCTGCTCGTAAATTCAGCACCTCCTTCATCATCTCTGAATTTGCGGTCTCTATTAAAACCGATGATAAGAAGCTTGTTTCTTTTGACTTAAGAAAGGGCTGTGGCCCTGATGAGGTTACCCCTGGGGTTCTTCAGTTTTACCATCGTGAACTAGCCCCTATCCTCCTCTACTTTTTATCTTACCTGTGCTTCTCATCCGGGAGTTTCCCTGATGTTCTCAAAGACGAATTTGTAATTCCCATCTCTAAGTCTGGCGACTGTTGTGATGTATCTAACTATAGGCCTATTATGATACAGTCTGTCATTAGCAAAGTATTCGAGACCTCATCTTGGATGTGGTGCAACCTCTATTGAAACAAGTCCTCATCGACAACATAGCTGCCGTTAAAGAAAGCCGCGGTGTAGTAGAATTGGCAACGCCGCAAGAGGAGTTACCGTGTGCCTCGCCGCCCATATATACTAGCATGGGGAAAAATAGACGCCGCCGTCTGAAATCATTAATTTTACTATTCAAGTTACAAAATACCGTTCAAGTGATGTTTATCGTTTTGCTAATGAGTGTCTTACCCTGATGTGAGCCCAAAAAGGTTCATATTTAAACTGAGAGTAAAGTTAAGCATGTTTACAGTCAGTGTTACTGGGTTTTACGCGTAGGCTTAGTACAAATTGAATGCCTAGCACAGTCATTCAAGAATGTACTAGGAATTTAATAATTTGAATCACTTTTTAAAATTCCCCCGTAGCAACAAACCCTCACACTTATTGAATTTAAAGTCAAGTTATTTAATACGTTCAAAATTTGTCTATAAAGAGTTGTATACATTTCTTTCCGTCTTAATTTGGCTTTTTTAAAGTTATTAATACATGGCAGAGGCAAGTTATGTTTTTTTTAGTTTAAGTATTAATTACAATTACCTTTTATCATTAGTTTTTTTTAATAAATATCAATAGATAAGACAGCTTAGTGCTATTTAATAAGTCCTAATAAAGTACAGCATTCTACAAAACAACATATTACACAAGATAGAAAACAATAACGACATATAACCGTTTATTTAAAGACAAAGCATACTTAATATAGCAACAAGTATAAATATAATTCATGGGCAACTTGTCTGTAAATAGTATTAACATTCTGTCTGCACTTCTATCTTTCAAAGAAATAATCGTTTGCCTCGTATTGTATTTGTCACTGTTTATTTTTACTTCAAGCAGTTTATTAGTGACATTTATTACTCAACATATTAATTTTAAAATGTATTCATAGGAAAATCTAACACAATAAGTTACTCTGATCTTGGGGTTTTTCAAAGCAATAATCTTTAAAACCTAACAGAAGTACATGATTCATGTAAGCCTATTGTTTTAGTTTAATGGGAATTTGTTTAATATTATTTTTAGGTTATTGTATACTTTATCAACAATCCCCTGACGCCCATTCTATTTGTTCTATACAACAAAACAAAATAATACAGCTAAAATGATTTAAAAGGACGTGTTATTCGACTGGCGGTTATGGGCTTTGTGCCGGCAGTGACTCCTCTGCTATGTGAGATGGCGGCGTTGCCAGTTGGAACGCTGCGGCCTTCTTTAAAGGCGGCTATGTCGAAGAGCAGCATGGGTTCTTTGCTGGCAGGTCTGTTGAAACTAATCTCCTCTCACTCCAGTGAAATGTGTCAGATGCAGAAGCCAAATTGATGAAATTTACATCGACTTTAGCTAGGCCTTTGTCAGGATTAGTCATCGTCTCCTCCTTGCCAAGCTTGAGGGTGACGGGGTCATTGGCATAATTCTACGGTTCAGGAGCTACCTTGATGGCCGTAGGCTGTCTGTCCAGTTTGGCTCTCAAATTTCCACCACCTTTATGGCTAGTTCTGGTGTGCTTCAGGGCTCCCATCTTGGACCTTTTCTTTTTCCCATATTCTTTAATGACATCAAGGTTGCCATTTCTGCTGTTTGCAGATGATATAAAGCTTTTTGTCGGGATTGGATCCTCTCTAGTCTGCTGAGCTTTGCAGAGAGCCCTTGATGACCTTGGATGGTGCTCCTAAAATGAGATATCTCTGAATCCTGTCAAAATCAAACTCATTACATTCAGATGGCCGAGAACTTCTTGAAGGGAACCCTGGTTGAGCGGTGTGAAGTAATAAAGGACCTTGGGGTTCTGATAGACTCCTCTGTCGAGTTCGGTCCCCACATCAGCCACATCTGTTCCAGAGCTTCTTGGACCTTGGGGCTGGTCATCCGAACTGTTAAGCACAGTGTGGGCTCTGACACTGCTGTGGTTTTGTTCAAGACGCTTGTCCGCCCGCTTCTTGAATATGCATCACCTGGTCACCATATCAACTTGGACAAATCGGCCAACTACAGTCTATCCAGAAACGCTTCGTGAGATTTATTGGTTGCCGTGCTGGGTTCCTTCTTCGATGTCTCAGTTTATAAGTTGTTGGCAATTTATGGTCTTCAGAATCTGGAGTGTAGAAGAAAGGTAGCCGATCTCTCCCTTCTGTATAATATCATCAACAACCTAATAAACTGCCCCGGTTTGCTGGAGAGGATCCGCCTTGTTTCCTATGTTGTGGATAACAGTGGAGAATAGAAGTGGCTTATTTGTAATTAATTGTTGTCTGGTCAAAATTGTTAATCGTTGATATGGGCTCAGTTTCTAATATGTCGCTGGATAATTTGTTAAAGCATAATTGGCTGGGTAGTGTATAAGTGGTCAGGTTGGTCGCTTCATAATCTGAGTTTGTTGTCAGATTGATTCCTAGCAAAAATCTTGAAAATGTTTGGAAAGTTCAAAACTGAATCCAGCTGCCGTAATAATGCTTTCTAAGAAAATGTTAAATTTATATAGTAACAAGATCATGGTTTGGGCCCACTCCCTATCAAGAATATTAAAAAATGCCTTTGTCGTCGATCGACACACCTACAAGATTGGTATATACTATTTTCTTATTCTTATAATAGATAGTATATTGTCAAAGGTTAAATGGAATGTTATATAATTCGGTATATCTGCTGACATAATTCCCCCTCCTATCAATTGAAATATTTTAATGTTTTTATATAGAGAGAGATAAACATAAAGTTCATTAATATAAATAACTTGCCCAGCGTATATACCCATTTTTTTTAGAAAGCATAACAAATATGAGATAAAAAATATATTCTTTGTGAAAAGTTATAATTTATTATTAAAATAGCACTTTAATTTATATTGTAAATCGTTATAGGTGTCACAAATACATACAAAGTGCTATGCGAGTTTACCTGGAATTTTGAGATTTTGACCTGGAAAACCTGGAATTATGCATGAATTTTGAATTGCAACTTTGGTGGCAACCCTGGTCGAGGGATGGTGTTTGTACTGTTATACTATTCTGATACATTTGTTAATTGATGTTATTGTTTGTTAAATTGTTGATTCTACATTGTAGCCATCACCATGTTTTGATTATCATCATGTAGATTGGTGTGTTGCTGTTGGAATGATAAATACATTTAGTAGCAACTAAATTAGATTGTATCAGGTCTTAGTTCATAAGTGTTTATTTTTACAAATTAATCAGAGGATTAGGTGGTATATGTGCTTAATACTTTAATCTCAAACTGATGTTGTGACATTTTTTATTAAAATTTCAAAAATAATAAAAGTACTAATAAGTATTACAGCACAACATTGTAAGTAATAACAAACCTTGTTCATCACGCTGTCTGTATAGCCAGCAGAACTGACATAAACACTGATGAGGGCTGGGCAGGTATTTGACTGGAGGTGACTTCTCTAGTGATTTACCTTGATACTGCCTGATCGCTGTCTGTGTAGGGATGCTTTTTTTACTTATAAGATGTTAAGATCAACTTGGAACCGAAAAAACTTTTGTAAAGAATGAGATAACATAGCTTAGTCATTTATGAGACAATCATTAATATTTGTTATTTTTGTTATCAGAGGAGGGTCAGTTCTTAGCGCTAGACTTGGGAGGTACTAACTTCAGAGTTCTTCATCTCGTGCTTGATAAAGGTCACATTGTCAAAGAACAATCTGAAAACTACCATATTGAAGATAAGCTCAGAGTTGGTTGTGGAACTGACCTGTTCAACTTCATTGCAGAATGCATTTCCTCATTTCTACAAAAGTATGATTTGAAAAATCAATCACTGCCTTTAGGTACAGTATTATATTTTGCAACATTATTTTTTCTAAGAAATGTATTATCTATGTTGTTATAAGAATTTATTTATTTTTGTTCATTGGTTTTCACAAACAAAACAACAATTTGGGACATATTTGGTGTGAACAGAAAGCCTTTTCTAGATATGCTTTTTGAGGGCTTAAGACCCTCCATACATTAGTGTGAGGAGAGGAAAGTGAGGCTAAGGCAACGAAGAGGTGTTTTGGTAATAGACATGTTCAGAATGGAGCAAGGCGAGGCAGGTGGCGGCAGACTCGCACAGCCTTTGCTGCATTTTCAGTTGGTGTACAGTTTGCCTCTGCCCTCGCTCTCTACTTTGAAAGTTATATGTCAAAAAGTGTGGTTGTTAAATTGAGTGGGTTACTTCTTAAAGTTTTTTATACATTTGCTTGAATATATTAGTGACTGGCGTTACACTCGTAGCACATTTTACGGAAATAATTGGTGTAGCCGTACAATTGAGGACTTTGAAATGTACTGACTGTAAAGGCATGTTTCTAAAGTAAGTAACGTTTTCAAATTTGTCTGTTGCGCAGCGCTGTGGTAGGCATTCCTGCATGTTGCGCTGTGTACCTGCATCTATTGGCAGGCCTGGGACACCACTACGGAAAAATTTGACCATGTTTACATTTGTTAGTGAGCATTCGAAATGGCGCCGCTGATTGAGAATATCGCCATTTGTGCGGTATGTGCTGTAGATAATTTATAAGTGTTAACTATGTGAAAGCAGCTGAAATTTATCAACAGATTAGTGAAATATACAGTGAAGTGTTTGACATCTCTAGTGTCAAGAAACTTTTCGAGGCCTGCGACAGATTGGTTAAAAAAGTCAGCACCTTCCACCTCGTACCGCTCATGAGAAGTCAACGTACTTCCCAAAAAGCTGGTTTTGTGAACCTCAGTCAAAATTGTTGAAGTGTAAGCAAATGTTTTGATAATTTAGTCGTTGTTCGGTTACAATTACATAAAGAACACTTCTTGTCACCTTAAGAAACTCATGAAATAACGATGAAATTATAAACCGTCTGTTCTCTATCAAGTTTTGATCACATTTATGCACCAAATGCCAGTAATGACAGTGGGTGTCGCCCACTTCGACCCTTGTCATGAACATTCATGTGGCCATCTTGAAATGTTCCAACCAATTTGCTAGCCATTATATTGCTAATTTTATGTTTTTATCATAAACTTGAATTTCAGCCGCTTCCACACAGTTAACACTTAGAAATTGAATCGCAGCATGACTTCACAGTCAGCGGAGTCCTCAATCGGCAGAACCACTTTGAATGTTCACTAACAAATGAAAATCCGGTAGATTTTTGCCATTGTTGCGTCTTAGGCTTGCCAGTAGATGCAGGTGCACAGCGCAAAATGCAGGAATGGCAAAAGTAGTGCTGGAACGGCGGAATTTAAATACGGTACTTACTTTTAAAATACGCCTTGTGTAAGTAACCATGGGTACAAAATTTAATATCTAGTAAAATAAATTCTAATTGACTTCTAATTGTAGAAGCTGGGTTAGAACGTTTTGTTAATTTTTATAACGAATTACCCAGTGATTGATACAGACTTATTAGGGACATTGATCAAGAACTTAAAACTATTTTCCTTGCACACTAGCGTTGCTTTGCAGGGATTTATATCACATTTGATGAATACATGTGTGTGGAATAAAAGGAATTTTAATTTGAATTGTTTACTGTTTAATTATCAAAAAGATGAAAATATCGCTCGTTCTCTTGCACAAAGCTCCTTGTTGTGTGATATATGTGCTGCTCAGCCAAGGCCTTGTCCCTCGCGTTTTTCCCACTTCAGCCTCTCTTCACCGCAATTTGCGGCAGGCCAAAAAATATCAAATATAGAGCTCCAGTGATAATGTTTTGGAAATATTTATTCAATCAACTGTTTAATTAAGATTAGAGGTGTGCGAGTACTCGAAACTTTGAGTTTTCGGCCGAGTATTTTAATACTCGAACTTGACTCGTAAGTTTTGAAAACTACTCGAAAGTTCGATAGAGTATTTCCTGCTAACGATTGCGACCGACCAAAACGCGTAGTAACGGCCGCTAAAGGCGATTGCATAATGTAAAATCGGCCGAAAATGACGATCGGACCACGTAATTTCGGCCGTAACTAACGATTTCGTAATTTAATATTGATTATAAGCGATGTCTGAACCAGGTGAAATTGGCCAAATGACAACCGAGCTCTGTTTCATCGGCTGGAAACGAATTTCAAACTGTGGTTTGTTTGTCAATACGTAATCCAGTTTGATTGTACTGGCAAAAACTTTGTATTGTTACTCATGTATTAGTTAGAAACAATGTTTAGATTATCAAATCTAGGGTGGTATCCAAATCCCATTACACTATTTTAAACTAGCAACTGATGGTAAGTACTCGCTCAAAAATACTCAAAACTCGAAAATAATTGAAAATATTGAAAATAATACTCGACTCGACTCAATTAAAAAAGATCACTACTCGTACACCCCTACTTAAGATGAATGTGTTTATTGCCGAATGATTTTGAGGCCTTTTGAAGATAATGGTAGTTTTTCTGCCTATCTGCTTTCTGAGTTAGGCAATACAAATTAATCAAAAACTAAATGATTTAATCACAAATTTAGTGAACAGGCTCTTTTTGCTTTCACTTTATACTTTTTGGTAGTTACTGTTAACAATAACAATGAAATTAGGATATTAATTAATTTTTCATTTGTCTGTATCCATTTGTGAAGGTTTCACCTTTTCATTTCCTATGGAGCAGACTAGTCTGTCTTCAGCCAAGTTGCTGATGTGGACGATGTCATTCAGCGCCTCAGGGGTGGAGGGGGAAGATGTGGTCCGGCTGCTGCGAGACGCTTTGGAGAGAAAAGGTCTCAGCAACATCAGAGTGGTTGCCATCATCAATGACTCTACAGGTATGAGGATATTGATAATCTCTCCTCTGTGCTCTAAATCTTTAATTTATTTATGAACTTGGTGTTTTCTCTTCCATAAAATAGCTGAAACACTTCTACCCAGCAAGGTTTCCTTAGCTTTTCTTTCTGACAAAAAACAATCTTGACACTCAACAAACGACAGACAAGATCTACTGTGAAAGAGAACTGACAAGGGCGTAAACGAATCATAAATATTTAAACTAAAAACCTTCACTAAGCAATCAAAATCAAATCAAATCAAGTTTATTTGCCATAGACTTATAAAGTATTGCTAATGCCTTAGGATATAATGACTCACAGAGCCAATAGTCAATAAATAAATTGAGCCTATTTTACAAGGTATTACTATTGTATTACATGGTATTACTAGAAGAAGCAACAGTTAAGACAAAAAAATTCAGTCAGTCTGATAACATGAATAAACAGGCCTAAAGAAATACGAGGTACACCAGGGAAGCTAGAAACATAAATAAGAATAGAATAGAATATTTTTATTTTCTCATAATACATAACGAAAATACATAGTTCTAACTTTATTTTTAATTACGCAGCTTGTTTGTAACTTAAATAAATAATAATGTCCATTTTACTTGTCAGGCTGACATAAAAATAAAAATAAAATAATGAGAAAACAATAGGGCCTCTTAAGGCAATGCCTGTTTTGAGGTTCCATCACTTAAATTAAAATAACATAAAGTAAAGTAAGCGAAAAGAAATTATCGAAATATAATAAACACAATTGTCTCAGACAACCTATGTGTATACAAAAAATAAAAAATAAATACAAAATTAAATATTTTACGTGCCTTATTTTCTCACATAAACACTGAAATTAAGCATGGGCTCAATGCATAAAAACTAATTACAGAAAATAAATAAAACTGTATTTGTAGATTCATATAGTCTATCATATAAATTATACATGTATTATAATATTCTAAGGTTTACTCTTTCAAACCACGCACCGCACTTGTGCCACCAGGTGGCTCATGGCCCTCCCCGGAGGCTTGCCTCCGGAGTTGGGACTCCCCAGGTGCCGTCAAAGCTCATTGCATGCAATGCATAGTCCCTGTGTGGCATAGTCCTCCAAAGTGCGCCCTTATAAATTTACTTAGCTATAATATCAAAAATAAAACTATTGCTGAATTTGAAATAAAAAATCAATATCCTCTAGTTGAAATAACCATTTCCTTAATCTACTTAAAAAAATTTGAATATTAAATGCAATCTTTACATTTTCAGGAAGTTTGTTAAACAGTTTCGGAGCTTCAAATGATTAGACTGATATAACAACACAACATTTATAATATTCAATTTATAATAATCACTGAATCTCCCTCTTTCAGATTAGAGCCAGTATTGAAATTTAACAGAGGACAAGCTTTGATTTATTGTAGTTTAACTTATATTTAATACTAAACTCACCCCAGCAGCACAACAATGTTTAACGTTGGATTATTGTCGGCATTGTAGGATATGGTAGGGAAATGGTCGGTTGGCATTAACGCGGTTGGGCCAACGAACCAATTGTTGGGTAATCCCACGTTGCCAAATCCAACCATAGCAGACGTTGGACCAATGAACTTATTGTTGGGTAATCCTATGTTGGCAAATCCAACCATAGCAGAAGTTGGGCCAACGAGCTTATGGTTGAGAAGCCCGTGTTGGCAAATCCAACCACAAACAGATGTTGGGCCTTCAAAAGCTATTGTTGGCAAATGCTACCATATATTATTATTATTAAGTATATATTAAAATTAATATATATATATATATATATATATATATATATGTGTGTATATATATTACTATAGTATTTTAGCAAATTTCCCCTATAGGGAAGAAGCTATCACCGTAGTCGGCATGGTAAGACCTAGGCCCGGGACCATGATTACTTTTCGTTTTGAGGTCCTCAGACCCCAAAAACACCATTCGTTCGAAACTGTATATATATATATATATATAAATATTCCTATCATTGTGGCTGCCACAAGAATTTACGGGCTTATGGCTGCGACCAGAAATCGTAGAGTATAAAACGGTTTTAACTGCTAAAATTGATTGTATTAGTTTTATTTTAGTACCCCAGTGTTTGGGTTTAATTTAGTTGTACTGGAAAACTGCTAATTAGAAATGATGTAGCTGCCACAAGTTTTGGTGCTTTATGGCGCAGCTCAGTATATGACTGCCACCAGACGCTTTAACTATTTATACTACATAAGTTTGTGTGTATTACAACTGCCGACAGTGTTGCCAGTTCTTTCAGCGTACACAATACTACCACTGTGGCTACCTCAAGAATTGGGTGGTTATAACTACTATACAAATATAACACTATCATACCCAAAAACACAAAGTGTTGACGGGTTGCCAAGTCCTAAAATTATATGATATCAAAATGTATTCCAAGTCAAAGATAGCACCTTTGATCTGACATTGTTTATCATCACAAATTAATTAAATATGTTAAAATAACAATGCTCGAAAGATTGTTGATTATTTTCTATCTGTTCTTGGCCAGCAGATAATATTTCTTTTATAATATTCAATTATAATTTTTAACTATACTTTATTTAGATTTTTAAATTTCAAAATAAAGATTTTGCATCAGTGAAGCTGCTGGCCAAGAACAGATAGAAAATAACCAACAATCTTTCGAGCATTGTTATTTTAAGATATTAAGTAATTTGTGATGATAAACAATGTCAGATCAAAGGCTATCTTTGACTTGGAATACATTTTGATATCATATAATTTTAGGACTTGGCAACCCGTCAACACTTTGTGTTTTTGGGTATGATATCATTTGTTTTTTATATAATTGTTTATTAAAAATTGTTTTAAATGAGATTTCAAGTAGAAATAAAACAAAATATATATCAAGGATAAAATATTATAATATATTGAACATTAATTAAGATTAAATTACCTTAATTTTACCTAGATAGTTTTTAGAATTTTCCGGCAGTTTTTTAAACATTATAAAATCCATTTTTTTCACCATATGGGCAATTCTTGACGTTCACTTTCTCATCACCTGAATCTATCCACTTATTTTTGTTTTGAATGTAAGCTATGTAATCCTGGTGAACGTTTTCTGCCACTGGGCATACCCCTTACAGCAGTAGCTCGTCTGCGGGCTTCAGCTTCCACAACATTTTCTGTAGATCACTGCTCTTCCATAGTGAAATTTCAGTTACTCTCAAACTGGTCTGCCGCTGAGCTTGCTCTTCGCGTCAAAGTTGCTGTTCTTCTGGTGTATCTTCTGCTCTGTGTGCTGCCTGCCGTAAAGCTTTCTATTTGTGCTGAAGTTTCCTGACTTCTATTCACTTGAATAAATCAGACTTTTTCGAACTTTGAGGACAATTTTATTTACGTTTTCCCGGCATTATTATGATACAGGTACTTTCACGGTTAAACGTGCAATAAAAGTGTAAACTAAAATATAACAAAATAAACTCAAAATCTTGTTGAAAATATCAGATGCAAAACAGCTGTTTTGACCTTCTAATTACCATTTGTGCAGAACTTTCCTGAATTCTATCCACTTTATTAAATCTGGCTTTTTTAAATTTCGAGACAAATTTCACTAACGTTTCCCAAGGCAACAGTGTTGCCTTGACGTTTCCCCGACATTATTGTAATACAGGTACTTTCGTGGTTAACCGGGCAACAAAAGTTTAAACCAAAATATAAACAAATAAATAAATTTAAAATATAAAATGCAGAACATCTGTTTTTGTTTGGCATTATATTATGCAAGTACATTCGTGGTTAAACGTGCATCAAAAGTGTTATCAATAATATAAACAAATAATTAAACTCAAAATCTAAAATTAAGAACACCTGTTTTAGTTATCATCTGATCCAGTTAATGTTCATGCCACTGTTAATGTTCGTGGCCACTGGGGCAAAACCCTAAAGGAATTTGAAAAAGTGTATAGGCCTAAAGTTATTTTAGGATATTAGCTATCATCCTACCAAATTTCAGCTCAATCTGTTCAGTAGTTGGAGCGTGATTGAGCAACAAACTAATAAACAAACAAACTCACAAACTTTCAACTTTATAATATTAGTATGATGAATTGTTGTTGAACCAAATGAGGTAATTGATACAGTCATTACAGTGATTTGTTCATTATAATTGTAAATTTATAAAATATTTTCAAATGTTTTGTGAGTTTTTATTTACAAATAAGTAGATAAGAATGTTTTTTAATTTTCCACCTCTAGTTAAATAATGAAACTAAAATGAACAGTTAGTTTCCGCCCCGTACCGAGTGCGGCTACCGTGAATTTCAATTTGGTCAGGTCGAGCAGAGTCGAGCAGCATAAACCACGAATAATGTATTAACTGTTGATCTGTAAATAGGAATAGATAGAAGAGTAAAATTACTAACCCCGTGCGAGTAAAATTAGTGCTAATACCAAAAATTGATAAACAATTATCAGAGAGAGATTTGGGAACTTTATGACTGAAATATAAAATAATAGATTCAAGGGTTTTTACTAGCATTACCATCAGATTCAGCAGAAAGTACCCTGCAAGTACCACAAAAATGTCCTATTAATATAGATTATGTTTGAAACATTTGTTCTGCTGTTTTGCTGGCATTTGTTATATCATCAGCTGTCAAATATACAATTCCATCAATTATTACTGCTCTTCTATAAGATTAACCTTTCATCGGGCGCATAGCGCGGGCTAACCTCCGCACTTTCAGATATTTTGGTTAAAATAGTGGAAAACTTGCATTCTGCAGTCTGCCCTGAACTGTACTTCACGCGCCTCTTTCCAGGAATTGAGGAACTGAGTCACGTCCGGTTTTACCCGCTTTTAGCGAATTTCACCCCTATAGGGAATAAGCTATTACCGTAGGTCTCATGGTAAGACTTAAGCCCGAGACCATGATAACTTTTTGTTTTGAGGTCCCCAGATGTTAAAAACACTATTCGTTCAATATATATATATATATATATATATATATATATATATATATATATATATGTCTGTGTGTCCGTTAACATGATATCTTGAGTAAAAAACGTCCGATTTCGATGAAATTTGGCTCAAATGTGTAAATTGACATTCATGAATTTAAGTTCGAAAATCAGAAAAATCAGACCGTGGGAAGAGGGATTTATGGGGATTTTAAATTTTCCAAAAATAAGTTTTTTGCACTTTTCATCCTAAAATTTTTAAAACACTAGATTTTAGTTTTGAGCATTTTATAGAGCTTAAAAAAAATAATATGGTATTTTAATTTATTCACCTAGGTTAAGTTGTTGCGGAGAAAATCCAAAAAAACCTGCTCATAAAATCTCCCATGTTAATCTTATGGGAAAAAGGTTTTTGGCTTTTCCTCAGTTCATTTTAATGTAAACTCCACATTTGCTTTTACAAATCAATTCAGCTCTACAAAACAATCATTTTGGTGTTTAAATTGTGATTCTATGTCCAACCGTTGCAGAGATATTCAAAGTGCTAAACACAGTACGTTGTCCAATGTTATCCTTATGGAGAATAAATGAAATTTGATATCTCAATTATTTATGAATGTATATTGATGAAACTTGGTATGTGGCTTCACGTAGTACTCGTATATTGATATTTACACAAAAAATTGATTTTTTGTTGATTATCCCAGGAGCAGCAAACCTGCATACTCAGCCCTAATTTTATTCTTATGGAGGATAAGTAAAGTTTTATATCTCTCTTAATTATGAACGAAAATTAATAAAACATTATCTAGCTTCACCTGGTTGAGTTATATTGATAATTGCATAAAACACATATTTTGTGTTGTTCCTTGTTGCAGCAAACCTGCGTACTCAGCCCTAATGTTATTCTTATAGAGAGTAAATAAAATTCTATAGATCACTTATTTATTTATGTATTTTTATGACTTGGAGAATCTTCCGATAAATAGCCGTCTAAATCAGTGGCGGATTTAAGCAATTGCCGCCTAAGGGCTATTAGGAAATCTGCCGCCCTCCCCCCCGCTATATAATCTTTGTCCTTTTCGCCGCCCAGGTTTACCCACATGTTATATATATCTTGTTTGGTTATTTTGTGATAGTATCTAAAGAAGTTACGAATTATCTGGATGAATAAGTTTAAGAAATTTCTTTTATTTCCTAGTCGAAAAATCCAGTAAAATAATGTATCACATGTATAATGTAATGTGTGACATGATTCACATTAACACAGTTTAATATTCAATATAACCTACTCCAATGACAATCAGCCCTAGAGACAAATTTTGGTGTTAAAAGCAGTAAAGCAGTGCTAGTGCTACTTTTAATATCAACAAATCCTTCAACAAAGGCCTAAAAATCCCTTCTTATACTTAATAAAAACATTAATTTTTACACCAACGCATTGACTTCTGACAATTATAATAAATAACCTATAAATAAGATATGATGACACTGTAGCGTTCGGACCATTAGCCTCAAAATTTGGACTACAGTATTTTAATCCTGAATTAGCGCTTTTCAATATAGTTTTTCAGTCATTTTTTAATTTATACTTTTATACAAAGAATTGTTTATATGTTTTAGACGATCAAAATATAAAATTAATTGATGTAGGCCTAATCTTCATAAAACTCTACACATTTTCAAACACTCCTTCTAGTTTCACCTCCATCATGATGTAGATCCAATGAATTAAAATATAATACTACAGGAGTCACTACTCTCTGACAAATAACCTTCATAAAGCGTGCCGTCATATTTGGTATTTTGTCCTGTTGAGGTGTCAACTTGTTGGTGGGACGGTGTCATTCGACGTACAAGGCGGCTTGTTTTCAACACTATTTCCAAAGCTATAATAAAAGGGTGTTTTAATTTAACTCAAATCATAACTTTGCTTTGAGATAAACAATAACATTACGTATAAAATATGTCTTAAGATTATAAAGTTAAGTTTACCATCATGATTTGCCTAAAATGTGGCACGATATTAATTTAAAGACTTCAATTATCACGGTTTTTCAATTAATGAAATGGAAGATTTTGACACCGTCCCACCCCAAAAAAATATATAGAGGTCTCGCCTGGAGTAAAACACTGCAGCCTACATGCTGACTACCATTTTGACCCTCTGTCAACTATGCTCTCATGGCAACAACCAATTAAATCCTTTCCTTACAAATTATGTTATTCTTTATTTGTCTTTGGTCAGATGTTTTGTTTAAAAAATATCCTCCAGAATGAACGATTATGTGTGGTAGCCTTTGATGGTAAGTTTAAGACGGCCAGTGTTGCCACTTTTAGAGTAATTACTCTTTTTAGGGTAATTTTACTGGTCTTAGGGTAATTTTAGGGTAATGGAGTTTTTAGGGTAATTTTAGGGTAAAATCTAGAGACCCTTATAATTTAAATTTAGATGTTTTGGCAATGTAAAATGTTTTTTCAGGAATTAAAACATTTACATAAAGTGCTGGGTAAATTAAAAGTACTATAAAAGATATATAACTTGCATTTGCATCGTATATCCTATTGAGTATTAGACTAGAGATGCTTGTAATCACAAAGGACACAAAGTTTAATTTTCGAACAGATAAAATTGAGGCACATTTTGTTATGTGTCCAAAATTGGGCATAATATAATAATATAGAATACCCTAAACAGTAAAAATATATCGGGTTGATTAGGTTAAATATAGGTTGTTAGATTTACAGCGCTGTTGTAGGAATTATTTTGACTGAAGATTGTCTCTATTTTGACACATATTTGTATGAAGGAGCTAAATTGTATTTTATGCCTGTGAAATCCCCATCGTGAGCCCATGGGTGAGACAGGTGAGCGCACATACAAACATTACAACAAGGCATAACATGTGTAAATTTGTGTGATGTAGTGTTGTATTGCAATGAAACCTATTGATCTAATCAAATAGTAATAAGATGACAAACCTTATTATAAAAAAATAACATTAACACATTTGTACAACTGAAATAAGTTTATAAAACAACAAAGTACTAAGTACTCCCAGTCCCGACAACTGGTAATGACATTTATCAGCAAGTTTCTATTATCAGTGATACCAGCACATTAAGTATAGAAAGCACTGAATAAAAATATTACAACAGATTATTTATTTGAATTTTTTAATACATATTTCGTTTTATGTGTAATATAGTACCAAAGACGAGTAATAAATGCTATGCTACCTTACTTTGTATGCCTTAAATCATGTTTTAAAACCAATCTCGAGTGTATTTTAAGCGTTTATAGAAGAAAATCAACTCTTAGGGTAATTTTAGGGTAATTTACAAAAGGTTTAGGGTAATTTAGGGTAATTTCACCACACGTTTAGGGTAAAATTTCATCTACATGGTGGCAACACTGAAGACGGCTGAAATAACTTTCTTTGTCACCTTGAGTTTGAAAATGAAACGACAATATCATTGTAGTCTAAATTTTGTTATTGTCATCTCAAATTCGATTGTTGCAATATTTCTCATCCGTGTGCCTTGGTCATCATTGATATTGTGTTACAAATAATTGTAATGCTATGCGAATGTATAGGTAAACTTGGAAGTCCATGAGTTGGACCATAGATTAAGAATACCACAAGGAGTATGTTTAATCTATGGTTGGACGTAGTCATAGTGGCGCAGTGCCTGATGTAGTTCGTGGCTTGCCGCCCTTTCTCTGTAGCGTAATCGTGTTATTCGTGTTGTCGCTAGTACGGATGAATGACAAATGAATTATGACTGCTTTGAGGAACTGCAGTGTGAGGGTTACATTACATTACATACATTAGTCTCAGTAGTATTAGTCTAAGTACCTTTACCTTTAAAAGGGCGGCACACCGTCATTGTAATCAGTTTTCGTCAAAATGTTCCCCGTTTCAACATTTATTTTCTAAACAACTTATTAATTTTCTGTAAATTTGCCGCCCCTAAAAACTTGCCGCCCTGGGCTACAGCCCCTATAGCCCCCCCCTAAATCCGCCACTGGTCTAAATGATGATATAGTAAAAAAATTGATGGCTCAATAGCTTATATTAGCCCAAACACAGGAATGTTGTGGGATATTCGATCTAAACACGAACATAGAACTCCTGGGCGAAATATTAGAATGAGAGTAGGGTGTGTTCAAGGTGTTGCAAAGGATGCGAAAGAACCAATTGATGTTTGGGATCTTTACTTCACTGATGACATGATTTCTGACATCACACAAAATACTAAATGATTTACTACTAGATGTAAATATATCCGTGATAGAGATGCCAAAGAAACAACACCTGATGAAATGAAGTATTTTATTGGAGTTTCGTAGAAGGCCGGTGTCATGAAACTTCTTGAAGACTTTTGGAGTACTGATGGATTTGGAATTAACTTTTTTAGGTGTGTGATGTCAATAAAAAAGTTCAAGTTTCTTCTAATAGTCATGCGGTTTGATGACATGCGACCAAGGGAGGATAGACGGGTTGTGGACAAGTTAGCTCCAATAAGGGATTTGTTTGAAGAGTTTGTTGCAAACTGTAAGGACCACTACAGACTGAGTGAGTTTGCTACCGTCGACGAAATGTTGGACTCTTCGTGGAAGATGTAGCTTCAGTTACATGAAGAGCAAACCAGCAAAATATGGTATTAAGATTTTTGCCTTAGTTTGTGCAAAAACATTTCACACGCCAAATATTGAGGTGTACACTGGAACACAGCCCCCAGGACCATTCCAAGTTGATAACTCGGCTAAATGTGTAGTTGAACAGTTGATTGAGCCTATTTCAGGATCAAACAGAAATGTCACTGCTGACAATTGGTTTTGTTCCATACCACTCTGCCTTAGCCTCTTGAGCGATCATCGTCTTACTCTAGTTGGTACATTGAGGAAGAACAAAAGGGAGATCCCAGACATATTTTTAGATACAAAACCTAGAAAAGCAAATAGTTCTATGTTTGTATTCAAAGAGAAAATCACAATGTATCATATGTTTCACACAAAAAGAAACATGTCATACTAGCGTCTACTATGCATGATGACGATGCTGTAGACAATGATCCGGACTCTTCTACTTTTGTAGAACTGGAACTGGTGTTGTTTACAACTGTAGCAAGGGAGGTGTTGACACAGTTGATAAATATAAAGAGACATACTCAACTGCAAGAGTCTGCAATCGTTGTCAATGAGAATATTTTATTCTCTGTTAGATATCGGAGCTTTGAATAGCTTTATAGTGCTCAAAGCCAATTTGGGATTTCCACAATTGAAGAGGCGGAAATTTCTACGTGAACTTGCAACGAAGCTATGCCAACTGTATATGCAATCACGTCTAACAATCAAGAGCACTCCTGTTTACACAAAAGATCTGCAAGATTTTGGGAATTGAAGACCCTCGCCCCCAGAGAGAAGCCCCAGAAGATGATGTACTGTCAGGCCGGTGCTACAGCTGCGATCGCATGAAGAATCGTTTGTCAAAAACCCGATGTTCTAAATGAAAGCAGTTCATATGTAGAGAACACACCGCTCCTGTAGTCTGCACAACCTGCATTGAAGACAACTCGGAAGAAAGTGACAGTGAGTAGTGGACGTGATGATCTGGCAGAACAAAGAATTGGAGGTACTGTACTGAGAACTGTTGTAAGACTATTATTTCGATACAGTACAAATATTTTTTCACTGAGTTAGATTTACATGTTTTTATTATTCCTTATATAGGGTTCATAAGATCAATTTAATCTATTTTAAATCATTTCAACCCCATGTTTAAAATTTTGTTTGTTCATTACATAGCTATTGCATAAAATAATTTAATGTCCAAATATTTTTTATTTGCATAAAAATAGATGCTCTTTAACACTTTATGATTTAAAACTATGTTTATAATAATAAATGATGTTTTAACCAGTATTTACTTTTATTTTTCCAAATGCAGAGGTAACGTCCATATGCACCTGAAGGCGTATCAAAATAAGTGCACCTGATGAAGGGTTAACATTGAAATTTGAAAGCTTGTGGGGCGTAGCCCTGAGAGCCGGTGTAAATTATAATAGGTTTCTGCTCATCTACAGGACAATATCTTTCTAACAACGGTACGAGTGAATTTCTCCTTATCCTACAATGCACACAAGCTGAGAAAAGAGGAGGAACAGTTTTGTGCTTGCCTATTAATATAAAGACTAGCGATCGCCCAGAGGTCGAAATTTGACCAAAAATAATTCTATGTAAACCCAAAACGGCTCATAATCCCTGATTGTATCAATGTTTTGCCACACCCTGCATGAGAATTAGCATTTGAACCAGAGTCCTTATGCTGACCTTCACAAATAACCTCTCTTTCTCTCCCTCCCCCCCTCCATCACCCCCTCCATCGCCCTCTCCCCCTCAAACCTAAGTTTATTTGTTTAATATGTGGAGTTTAAAAATGACAAGAGAAAGGTGTTACCATTCCAGTAGTCAGTAGAATTTGTATTTACATTTTGTCTGAAACGATCTTTTATTGCTGTTTTACTAGCATTTGTTATACCAACAGCTGTCAGAGATACAATTCAGTCAATTAATTTTCTTCTATAAGATTAACATTGAAACTTTGAAATCTTGTGAAGCGCAACCCTGAGGGCCGATGTAAATTATAATGGGTTTCTGCTTATCTACTGGACAATACCTTTCTAACGGTGTGCGTGAATTTCTCATACGATGCACACAAGCTGATAAAAAAGGAGGGACAGTTTTGTGCTTGCCTGTTAATATAAAGATTAGAACAACAAAATAAAGCTACAATAACAGTGGGGGGCCTGGGGGGCATAGCCCCCCCCAGTAATAAAAACTTCAAATGACTATTTCAATACCACCTGGATTGACAGCCGTCATTGTCCTTTCTAAATGTTGCATCTGTTTTTGGGGCGGTTTGTCCCCCCCCCCCTCCGCTTGAGCCTTAGGGGGCGAGTAACTACTCTGATTCTGCTTGGTCTGACTGACTTAAAAATTTTAGACCTCACTGTACTTCAAGGTCTGTGTTTATTTGTGTGAGATATATTGTAAAGCTGAAACAACAATGGAGTTCTCATGAGGTGTCGGTGATCTGAAAATTGTTTTGTAATCACAGCTGAGCTCATCCTCCTATGTGGTAACAGAGTGTACTCCTGTAATTCTATTTAAAGTAGCTTTAGGATTGATTGTAGTGCCCAAGTAATAGCTATCGGAAGCTTTTGTGGTGCAATGTTGCCAAATCTGCTAGCAACAGAGGACGCTAAATACAGTGAAAAAATATCATGGGAATCACTTCACTCGGTATTCCAAAACAACGGTAAATACACATTAAATACCTAACATATTTTAACAAAACATTGAAAGGACCAAAATCTATACATTTGCGCATTTACTACAATTTCCAAAAGTAAATAAAATACCCCCGTCGCAGCAAACCTGCATACTCAGCGAATTTCCAATGAATATATAACATAACACATTAAAAGACTTAACAGGATTCATAATAAATATATTCACAAACAAGCGATATTTAAAATATTAATTAATCTCCATAAGAATAACATTGGGGATGAGTACGCAGGTTTGCTGCAACAAGGCACACAAAATAATGGGTTTTTATGCAAATATCAATAAAACTCATCTTAGTGAAGTCACATACCAAGTTTCATCCATATACATTCATAAATAAGCGATATATAACATTTTAAGTATTTTCCATAAGAATAACATGGGGACCAAGTACCTAGGTTTGCTGCCACAGGAACCATAGGCAAAAAATTGTTTTTTGTGCAAACAACAATAAACCACAACCAGATGAAGCCATATACCAAATTTCGTCAGTTAATGTTCATAAATAAGCGAGATATACAATTTTTCTTTTTCTCCATAAGAATAACATTAGACAACGTACTGTGTTTAGCAATTTCAATATCTCGGTAACCAACTGACGTAGGACAATGATCAGAATACCAAATTGTTTGTTTTTTTAAGCTGAATTCAATGGTAAAAATTAAAAATTGATTTAAATAAAAATTACATGTGAAACCCCAAAAAACACATTTTTGGGGTACAAAACCCCCAAAAACCCCCCTTCGGATAGTGTGATTCATCTGGTCTTCGAACTCGTTCAAATAAATGGTACTTCACACATTTGTACCAAATTTCATTAAGATCGGACCTTCTTTACGAGAGTTATCGTGCTTACGGACACACACATATATATATAAATACATATATAAATACACCCGTCGCAGCAAACCTGCATACTCAGTGAATTTCCAATGAATATATAACATAACACTTAACAGGATTCATAAGAAATGTATTCACAAACAAGCGATATTTAAAATATTAATTATTCTCCATAAGAATAACATTGGGGATGAGTACGCAGGTTTGCTGCAACAAGGCACACAAAATATGGGGTTTTTATGCAAATATCAATAGAACTCATCTTAGTGAAGTCACATACCAAGTTTCATCCATATACATTCATAAATAAGCGATATATAACATTTTAAGTATTTTCCATAAGAATAACATGGAGCCCAAGTACCTAGGTTTGCTGCTACAGGAACCATAGGCGAAAATTTTTTTTGTGCAAACAACAATAAACCATAACCAGATCAAGCCATATACCAAATTTTGCCAGTTTATGTTCATAAATAAGCGAGATATACAATTTTTCTTTTTCTCCATAAGAATAACATTAGACAACGTACTGTGTTTAGCAATTTCAATATCTCGGTAACCAACTGACGTAGAACAATGATCAGAATACCAAATTGTTTGTTTTTTTAAGCTGAATTCAATGGTAAAAATTAAAAATTGATTTAAATAAAAATTACATGTGAAAACCCCAAAAAACACATTTTTGGGGTACAAAACCCCCAAAAACCCCCCTTCGGATAGTGTGATTCATCTGGTCTTCGAACTCGTTCAAATAAATGGTACTTCACACATTTGTACCAAATTTCATTAAGATCGGACCTTCTTTACGAGAGTTATCGTGCTTACGGACACACACATATATATACATATATATATATATATATATATATATATATATATATACATATATAAATACACCCGTCGCAGCAAACCTGCATACTCAGCGAATTTCCAATGAATATATAACATAACACTTAACAGGATTCATAAGAAATGTATTCACAAACAAGCGATATTAAAAATATTAATTATTCTCCATAAGAATAACATTGGGGATGAGTACGCAGGTTTGCTGCAACAAGGCACACAAAATAATGGGTTTTTATGCAAATATCAATAGAACTCATCTTAGTGAAGTCACATACCAAGTTTCATCCATATACATTCATAAATAAGCGATATATAACATTTTAAGTATTTTCCATAAGAATAACATGGAGACCAAGTACCTAGGTTTGCTGCTACAGGAACCATAGGCGAAAATTTTTTTGTTGTGCAAACAACAATAAACCATAACCAGATCAAGCCATATACCAAATTTTACCAGTTTATGTTCATAAATAAGCGAGATATACAATTTTTCTTTTTCTCCATAAGAATAACATTAGACAACGTACTGTGTTTAGCACTTTCAATATCTCGGTAACCAATTGACGTAGAGCAATGATCAAAATACCAAATTTTTTTTAAGCTGAATTCAATGGTGTAAATTAAAATTTGATTTAAATTAAAATTACATGTGAAAACCCCAAAAAACACATTTTTGGGGTACAAAACCCCCCTTCGGATGGTGCGATTCATCTGGTTTTCGAACTTGTTCAAATAAATGGTACTTTACACATTTGTACCAAATTTCATTAAGATCGGACCTTTTTTACGAGAGTTATCGTGCTTACGGACACATATATATATATATATATATAAATATATATATATATATATATATATGTATATATATATATATAAATATATATATATATATATATATGTATATATATATATAAATATATATATATATATATACATATATAAAAATTTGAACGAATGGTGTTTTTGGCATCTGGGGACCTCAAAATGAAAAGTTATCATGGTCTCGGGCTTAAGTCTTACCATGAGACCTACGGTATTAGCTTCTTCCCTATAGGGGAAATTCGCTAAAAAAAACATGTATTTACTCCAAGCAGACGCCTCAAATATGGTGATCAGTAAACAAACATCAATCTGGTACTGCAGGCCACATGGGTTTGGTTGCTATGGTTATGTTCAGTCAAAGCTGTCCCGTCATTGGCCGGGCAAGACGCTACT
Source organism: Allygus modestus (assembly GCA_963675035.1). Taxonomy (NCBI): domain Eukaryota; kingdom Metazoa; phylum Arthropoda; class Insecta; order Hemiptera; family Cicadellidae; genus Allygus; species Allygus modestus. The sequence continues at coordinate 103,227,313 of OY776111.1, forward strand.
GCTTTATAGTTTCCACTAGCCCCAACTGGTGTCACTAGAGTCAATAAATTCTAAAGCTACTTTAATTTGACTATAGTATAACTAGTCGTTACCCGTCGCAGCTTCGCCTACACCCACTACATAGCTTTAGCAAGATTTATGTCAGTTGACTAAGAAGAGTCGCGTCAAGGCAGCAATTTGAAAGACGCCCTACGTATTTCTGGTGAACATTTGCTGCCGCTGGGCATAGCTCTTACAGCAGTAGCTCATCTGCAAGCTTCACCTTTCTCGACAGTTTCTGTAGATCACTGCTCTGCCATAGCGCCATTTCAGTTACTCTCAAATTGCCTGCCGCTGAGCTTGCTCTTCACGTTGAAGTTGCTGTTCTTCTGGCGTTTCTTCTACTCTGTGTGCTGCCTACCGTAAATCTTTCCATTTTTGTTAGGGGTGTGCGAGTATTCAAACTTCGAGCTTTTTCGAGGTGAATATTGCAGTATTCGGCTTGGCTCGAGATTGCAAAAAGGTTCGAAGTTCGAGCCGAATATTTAAAACGCCGACCAGTGAAAATAGTCACCTACAAAAGTCAATTTAAAAACAACTTTCCAGAATCAATGTTAGAATTCTCGTAGTTTGCGTCGGTAGAGCTCCATTCCATAACAAATATAATTCTGCAGTGCTAATGCTTTCGGTCCTTCGTTTAAAAATAACCAAACATTAAAGTACTGTAATATTTTAAACTGCTGACCTGATCAGTGATCAACCAACGCAATGGAGCTACTTTCTCTACGCTCAACCACAGCAAGTGGACCTATCATACTATTCAGTTTGCAGTGCAGTGTTGCCATTGCCCAGTTGAATTGTGCAGTTTTCACGGTTAATAATAATGAATACAACAACCGTACTGCTCCAGAAAAATTACCACAGGAAAAAACTAAAATCCATTACAACACTTTGTCTAATTGTTGCATCGGTACAGTCTTTTCTATAACTTACAACTTCATACATTACACAATAATTATATTCCCTGGAGTCTGAAATTATACCTGGCAACACTGTTGGCATACCTACTTTGCGAACTGCCTTAAGACGTCGAGTGAAGATGGTTATTATGATGTAATAATGATTTAACATGACCAACAGCTAGGGACAAGGGTGTACGTGATGAACGAGTTGGGTGATGGACGCCTAATAAACATGATGACGTTGTAATGTGCAGACGAATTAGTACTCTCAAAAAATTGGATAGTTACAAAATTGACGAATTGCAGGTTAACAAAATCTAATGATTTCATCAAAAATCTGAATGGTTACGTCACGCATGTTTATAATACCAGTGGTCATATTATTTTAAAGGTTGATTATATTCTATGCACGCCGAAGGCACTATCCAAGAGCAAGACGCAATCAAAATGGCGCAGTGTTTTATCACGCTACGCTACAGCTGTGCGATTAAAATCATATTGTTAACTCCGCGGGATTGTTTGAATTTATGAATAAACGTCTGTAGAAGTAGAAACCATATCATTTTGTAATTGTATGCTATCAAATTGTTAAAGTTGTGATGGAAGAAGAATGCATTGACGATCCTCTTCCATCTTCTAATTCTGAAACCTTATGTTTCAGAAGCAGATATAATAGATTAAGTCTATTAGGTAATAGGTTATATAGAACATTAGCTAGGCCTAGGAATATTAACTTATTCCTGTGAGTACAATAAGTTATAAAGACTGGTTTAACTATCTTATATTTATAAAAGGATAACCTAAAATTTACTATTTACAAACAGTTGATTGAGAGATAGGCTACTGGGTTTTGGCAATTCCCAAGGCTAGGGCCTAAGTCTTTGGTTACGTGGAGAGTACATATTTACATATAGTCAATTATTATTATGGCTATTAATAAATACGGTAATATCTGCATTAGTTAACCTGTGGGCTCATCAGTCGTTAAAAATGTTTAGTTCTCTTCCTTTACGTTATTTGTTCTCTATGTAGGCTGCCTACTTTATATTTAAAGAAAATTTTTTTGTTACCATCAACATGTGGTCTCAATAAATCTTCCTGTTTAGAAGCCTACCGTACTTATTTTGTTATTTTTACACTGTAAGCCTTTATTTATTTAACGTAGGAATAATGAATCTAGAAGAAGTGAATGAAAGAAGACAAATATTGAAAGTTATAAATTATTTTACATTACCATAATGGATAAAATGTTTACTCTTTTAAACATAATATAAATAAAGAATACATATAGGCCTAATCAAACATGCTCAAAGCTGGAGAACTTTGAAAAAATTCTGCCCGGCGTGGCTAGAGTCAGAAAATCACTACCGGTATATTACACACTCCTAGAGAAAATTCCTATCAAAAAAAGCTCGGCTCGAGAAAGCTCAAAGCTCGAGAACTTTGAAACAAGCTCGGCTCGGCTCGAGCCAGAAATCACTATTCGCACACCCCTAATTTTTGTTTGTGTCTTGACTTCTAACCACTTTAATAAATCGGGCTTTTTCAAACTTTGAGACATACTATATTTCCGTTTTCCCGGCATTATTGTGATACAGGTACCTTCATGGTTAAACATGCAACAAAAGTATAAACCAAAATATAAACAAATAAATAAACTCAAACTTGTTGAAAATCTAAAATTCAAAACACCTGTTTTGGCCTTCTATTTTCCATTTTTGCTGAAGTTTCCTGTCTTCAATCCACTTTTTTAAATAGGGCTTTTTCGAACTCTGAGACAAATTTTATTTATATTTCCCCGGCATTATTGTGATAAAGGTACAGTTCGGGTCACAGTGCTTGGTTTATTTTATTGCTTTATTTGTTTTGCCTAAAAAACTATTTTATTTTTTAACCAACAGTTTGCCTAGTTTTCTTTAAAGCTTTTTGTACTAAGGTAATATGAGGTAAGTATATTTCTATAGGATACTCATCATCATGTTTACCAAAAATTCACTGACAATGCAGGATTGCTGCATCAGGGATAATTTACATAACTGAGCAAGCAAGCACACACTAACTTCTCATAATGATTGACTTATCTTGATTTCATTTATCCAACTAACCTCTAAAAACAGTTGCTCACAGGTATTTTTTTTATTTCTTTGAGATAGTTATCCAATGATAGAAACAAATCAAAATGTAATTTAAAATACATTATAATTATTGTACAGTAAAATAATTGCTATGTTATGTCTTTAGTTATGTAAATTCTAGGTTTATGGTTATTTATTGTAAAATTTTTTGAACTTATTATATGAAATAGTATTGTGTTGTATAGTTTGTAGTAGTATTTAATTTAAAATGAATAAGCTACAAATATATTTGTTCCAGGAACATTATTACATGGAGCATTAATAAATCCAAACACCAGTCTGGGTGTAATTTTGGGAACTGGTACCAATGGCTGCTACCTGGAGAAAGCTGAGAACGTACTGCACTGGGATTATGAAAAGCTTGGAATAAAAGAGGTAACAAATAACTCCATCTAAAACCCATTTTTGTATTGATTGATACCAGGATCATCCAGAAAGTAAAGAACACTTGCACACTGCGCTGAGCTCAGCTCCCTCACTACCACTTCTGTGTGTGCGGCAGACCACTTACCTTCCTGCCAAAGGGTGAGCCGAGTCTCGTTGCTGAGCGGTCACACGTCTTGTTTCTACAGCGATTCAAAATGGCAGCATCAATAAAAAATCCCGCCAAATGTGAGGTCTGCTGTGTTATTCTGTTTCTGAATACAAAATTGTTCGGACTATTGCAATTGTTAGACAAACATCAAAGAACGTTGACGGTGAAAGTGCAATGAACAAGATCTTGGAGGATTCATGTAGTGTGCTAACTGAGTATCACCTGTATTTCTCAAGTTTCCCTCAATTCTTCTTTTCAACTCATCTGCATCGAGCGATGTCCTGTAGTGATGGGCAGTTTGATTCTTCTTAGCAAACCAATTCATTTGAATAACTTGATTTTAAAGAATCAAAATTTGAACCGATTCATTTAGTTTGTTTTGATTCATATACGGTATCCTTGATTCATATTTCCTCGTCCTCGCCGTATAATGTAAACGAATCGGTAGTTATAGATTATTTGGCCCTCCTGTTATGTTACGACTCCAATATGCGATAGTCCAAGTGAAATAGTGAAATATTCTGTTAAATTTGACTATCGGACATTACAAATTATTACTGCGCAGCCGCAAGCTCTGGACATTTCCCTCTTATAAAAGAACCAATAAGCAAGCGTTTAGACGGATCAGATGATACTCAAAGCTGACTGAGTGACTACATGACAACAATCGGTTCACGAACCGATAGTCCAATTGAATCAGCGGATAGGATATTGTAAAGAAAGAGAGGTCAAAACAAAATAGATTTGCAAGGAATTGTGGGATCTCACAAAACGTTTGCCGCGCATACGCAAACCAATGAGATAGCGTTTAGCGATCTCTCCTCGTGTTTTGATTGTTTGCGTCTCCCACCCATTCTTTCCGCTTCAGCCCCCCCCCACCATTTCTCAGCGGAAACGCAATTGAATCGCGAACAACGATGGCCTACACCAATTTGCGGACAAAGTGAACGAAACCGAGTAACATGGCATATTTACCAGAGTTGATTCGCGCCACGAATCGGTTCTTTTAAAAGTTGAATCATAATTCATTTGATTCACTCGATGATTTGTTCGATTTGAACGATTCGTTCGCGAATAGCCCATCACTAATGTCCTGTGACTGATATTTGTCGTGCACATAGGATCTTCCTTTATTTAACTTAATACACCATTTTCTTCCTTATTTGCTTGCACTTTCACCATAAACTGTCTTTGGTGTTTCTCTACAAATTTCAATAGTCCGAACAACACTGCGGACAACTACATTCTGTGATCTGTGCTCGGCACAGTGGGCGAACATTCTTTATTTTCTGGATGACCCTCATATATTATTGAAGGATTTGTATTGATTTATGTACATCATCTTTTTCCCTCATTCTATTTACATATTTCCTCATATTTTTACATTTACTGTTATTAAATCATAACTATTATAACAGGAAGTTGGTGTCTGCGTGTCATCATCTCTATTCTGTTTTAACACGAAAATTCCTAAACCTATTGAGCTATTTTGAATGAATATAGCTAATATAATGTACATGGGTTTCTTACTCGCATATTTACTTTTCAAAAATCTTTTATGGCTCAGCCTTAAGGGTTTTAAAATTTCCAATTTTGTTCGTATGAAGATTTATTTTAAGTTGAGCAGATGATTAGTCCACAGATGATTATGATTGAAACTGTTCAAAAATTTAACCACAAAATGAACTAGCGCCTTGAAAGTCTCATCAGAAAGTGTCTTCATGTCACTGTGGCAAAGGAGGGCAAAGAGTAGGAAACCTGTGGAACTATGTAGGAATTTTGGAGTGTAACTTTGGTGGAAATCCTTACAATGTCGATCAGTTGATGTTTGCGTTACAACCAGCGAGCATATAATAGAATAGAGAAGACAAGTGCTTATACCCCGTGCATTAAAAGTGTGGCAAGATCCGCCATGTTGGTCTCGCTTACAGCCTGAAATCTACGATCCGAGAGCTCGGTAAACTTTCGCGACAAATACCCGGCCATTATCAACAGTAATAGTTGAAGTATACTGTTGAAATTTTCCATGCTTATAGTATAGAGTCTGAGGATAACGATGGTATTAATTTAAAATTATAGATAATTTTATTAATTGGTATATAAATATTTTATTACACACTTTTAGATTTGTTTTCCAAAACCAGACATGAAAAAGTTGTTCTCTGGGGAAGTTTTTTATTTTTTGGTCAGAGACATTTTGTCAGCGAAAAAGTTGTAGATGAATAAACAAATTTAATTTTTTATTTAAACATTTATTTTCTAAAGTGGTCGGTTTTCTCAGAAATCCAGGTATAAGAATGTGGCAAAACTGTCTTTTGCCGCCACCCGCTGCCGCGACGCGCCCGACCATTTACATAGCAGTGCAGTGTGTTTGTTTTCCGGCTTAGTTGTTGTTTGTTAATTGGTTTTAGCTAGGATTAGTAATGATATTGTATTCATTTAAGGAATAGTAAATATAAATAAAAAACATCTAAGTAATAAATAGTTTCAGTTACTATACTTATTCATATGTTTATAATATCCTCGAAGTTTCACTATATAGATGATTATGATGGGTATTAAATAACTTATTCCAAATATTCGTAAAACATTAATCAATATTCATTGACCTACAGATAGCTCAAGTTCATGGATTTACATTTCACTAACAATATTTTGTTCACTTATAGATATAAACCCAATGCTTTTAGACATGTTAGGCACTTCTAAAACAACTCTTGTAAAGTCGGCAGATTTTTACCACACTTTTAGAAGGTTGTACAAGTCCTTAATTTACGAATGAAAATGATTTTTAAATCTAAACAATAGTACAAATGTATATTTTATTATTTATTCCAAATGTATTTTTATCCATGGATAAAAACTTATTGTTTATTATATTTAAATAACAACTGGTCATTTCATTTTCATTGTTTGTTGCCTACACAAAAATATTCATTATTATATCTAGAGGTACTAGAATTTACAGAGAATTATAGGAATATTCAATACAATTTATGGCTAAACAAAGATATTTTTTAACCACTTACGCGTATTTAAATAAATAAAACAATGCGCTCTTGTGAAAAATAATCCCAGCGGGTGGTTGATACCCGGTTTTTTATTTATATTTTTTTAATAGGTGTCCGGTCATTAAAACCAAATCCAACACAATTTACACTATCCTGCTAAGTCGTCATCGAGATCTTTGGTCTACAACAAACAGCTGTGTCTACCCTCACTGCGACTATCTGATAAATTGTGTGGTAGACGCTCGGACTAGGGTGGTGCCGCCATCATGGATTGTCACACCCGACTGCCAGGCTGGCCGCACTCTCCGCTCCGAGTAGCTTCTCTATTGTATTATGTGCTCGCTGGTTACAACACTTTCTTGAGGTTCTAGCTCTCGAGGTTTCACTGTATACCGTACTTTTCTGTTGAAACTCAGGTCGCAATCAACACAGAGTGGGGATGTATTGCAGACACTGGTCTTTTAGACTTTGTGAAAACTCCTTATGACAATCAAGTGGATAATAATTCAGTCGTCAAAAATGTTTGCGTGTGAGTACTTTAACAAAAATTTTGAATTTATGTGTAACTTAATATAGCATTGTATATCGATCATATGTAGTTCACTTAACCTAAAGTACCTGGGGGGCCGAGCTTTGCTCGAGGGAAGGCCAGTCAGTTTGTTTAGATGACTCAGAGTAATATTTCACCACTTCCCCCTACTGATAATCAGATTTGTATTATTCATTTGCCTCTTTTCTACATTTTTAAGGTCCCTCCAGTTGTTATTTATAGCTCAATGTCCCTTTGATTTATTTTACTACTCTATATATGCAATCTTAACTCAAATCTGTTAATCTCTGCTCTCAGGAAACCACATGTTTTTTACAATTATTTATTTCTGGTTCAATGTTACATGTCATTATTCACAGAATTTTTAACATACAATGATTTTACGAACACATATTTACATTATCGGGTTCGTCCTAGTTAGGATCACCCTGGAACATGGAAAAATAATAAATACTTGAAACAAAACATCAGGCATGAACTAAACAAATACAAAAGAAAACATAAAAATACTCTTAATCCATTCTGAACAGAATATCTTGAGGAAGTCTTGCTCGTAGCCTCCTGTTTATTGTAATTTGTCCAATGTTGAATACCACAGCACCAGGAACAAAGTCCAAAGTTTCAAGGAGTTTTTGAGAAGATTTTTCTATAAATTTTAATACTGGTTCGACTCCGAGCTCTTCATGAATGTGGTTATTTCTAACGAACCAGGGAGCATTCACTGCGATTCTGAGAATTTTGTTTTGTAGAACTTGAATTTTGTTAAGTTTATTATGAGATACAGCCAAACCCCAGACAGGACAGACATACATAACTAAAGGCCGAATTATTGTTTTGTAGATTAATTTTGCACACTCTGGTTTTAAAGTTGATTTTCTGTTTATTAAGGGAAAAAGTTTAGCTAGGCGAGTGTAGCCCTGAGTTAACTTTTTGTTAACATGAAAGTTCCAATTCATTTTCTTGTCAAGCCAGACTCCTAGATATTTTACAGCCTGGTCGTCAGGAAGGAAACCACATGTTAATAATCATAAACAACATGAGTATTACTTTGACAGTTCCCTGGTTGATTATGAACAGCTGTTACAATTCTTTTGTTTTGATTTGAAACTCCATAAGCCCAATGTTAATTTTTGTAACTTTTCATTTTAGTTTTTTTACATTATTTGATTTTTCCTAGGGTTGAGGCCTGTCTAGAACTTATTTTTATCCCAGAAATTAGTTATTTCGAACATTTGAAGGAAATCGTTAGAGCCGTTTTTGAGATCCGTATCGCAAGCAAGCAAGCAAACCTTACTCATATTAGAGTATAGGATAAAAAAGCATACAAAAACCTTTTATTTGGAGTTCATACAATGAAACCTGGTAAAATGAATACTGCTGGTGGCTGGTCTGTATAATAGTGTAATGTAGACATACTGAGTGCAAAGAATTAGGCCTCTCAGTACAATATAATAGTAGAAAACAATTCTAAAACCTTGAAATATTCATTGAATTTTCTCTAAATTTGGTAAAAACCTATCCTGAAAATCATGCAGAATATGTGTAATTGAAACAAAAAACCAGTAAGTATTTTAAAAAAGGTGATACAACCTTAGACAAATTAAATGCAGAGTTCCTCAAGGAACTATATGTGAGGTGGAATGCGAAAAGGGACCTCTTGTCGGCAATTTCCGATTTTGAGTTATTGATATTTTTATTATCACCTTAAAATTCCTAACAGTTTGGTGCAAATTTCATGTCTCTACGATTTTTTTTGTTTGAGTTATGGACGTTTGAACTTTCTCGAAGGGTGAAGGGCATTTTCAGGAAAACGCCCTCAAAAAGTTTAAATAAACTCAGAATCTATATTTTTCATATTTAAGCGATGCTTTTGGTATCAATGCAAAGCTTATAATGTCCTCTTTAGGAAGAACACTAGTAGTTTCCTTAACTAACGCTAGAATTTAGGCTTATACTGTGTTTATTGCAACATGTAGTACACAAGGGTATTTTCTGAAAAGGGACCTCTTGTCGGCCCCGTGTTATATCTCCATAACGACAAGAGATACCTTTTCAAGGCTGAACATTTACTGCTGCCACATTGTTGTTAAAGTGTTTTATCCAATAATTAGTTTAATATAGTCAAAATGAAGTATGATTAACATCCTAATTAGAAAATAATATCGATAGTCCACTGTTTAAAGTACTGTATAGGAAAGTCAACGTTTTTTAACCAAAACCTCGGTTATAGAAAAGGTACCTCTTGTCGGGGCCGTATTAAAATAATCAGACGATGTTCTGCTTTTACTAGAACTTCGTCCTAGTTCTCTAAGTGTCCGCTAGAATTCAGGAGAGACTACTTTTTGAACCAATGTTTCTTTACGAAGTGTGTTGTGGAAAAGGGACCTCTTGTCGGCCATGTTATTTTCCCATAAGCGACAAGAGGTACCTTTTCTCAGGGCATGCAGTGACTAACAAAATGATTTATATCGACTTGTTTAAGCTTTGATTCGACTTTTTAACCGATACACGCCTTTTCTACTCAAAATATCGAATAATAATCGATAAAAAACCGAAAATCAATGATTTGGACCGAAATTGCTGTATTTAGCTGTACTGAAAATTTTACTTTGCCGACAAGAGGTCCCTTTTCGCTTTCCACCTCACATATAATGAGGTAAATATATTAAAAGTACAAATATGTAAAGACTTAGCTTTTTTATAGAGGGTTAAATAATCCAAGTTCGTCATATGCATAATAAATACTACTTGGTATGTAGATGTATTTGATGTTAAAATATAGGCCTCCAGAATTAATGAATGTGCTTGGAAACAATTAAAACCGGCCCCAATTGTTGTAACATAGCAATTATAAGACGACTTTAGAAAATTGTAAGGGAGTTAACCCTTTGGATGCCACGCCATTTTGGTCAACTGTGTCACCAGTGCCAACCGAATATGACAGTTGCACACCAAGCGTGCCAAGCCCGATCAGCTGTTCTTTGTATTGTTTTAAATAAAGTCTCATAACTTTTCACAGAGTTCAGCTATGCTAATAATTTTTATGTTTATTTTTAAACCATTGTGTCAGCTACAAAGTTAATGTTCTTTTGAAGCCATTATAGAAAGTATTTTGGTATATTATATAAAATAAAATATAAAAAAAAATTTAATTATTTTTTTTCTTCTGAATCTTTCTGTTGTTGTTGAAGATGGTGATTGTATTCTTAGTTGACTTTTAGGCACTCTCATCTTCTATAAAACTATATTAAATTGTTTTACTTAATATAGTTTTATAGAAGATGAGAGTGCCTAAAAGTCAACTAATTATTTTTTTAAATTTCTAAACCAAAAAACACAATTTTAATATAAATTTAAATAATAAATTGATACTGTACTAAAAACGTAATTTTATTTTCTATATGTGGTACAAATTTCAAAACCATATCTCAGTTTTTATATTTTTTTTATAAAAAAAAACCTATAATAAGAAATAACCTTTACTTTGAAAAATCAATATTTTAAAAACTTGAACATTTTCTTTCACACTTTTTTCTTGGTATCAATCTTATTGTTATAATGCTAAAATGAAAGTTTAGAAACAATTTTTCAATACACTGTAAGATTATATGTATATAAAATATTATATATATACGTAACATATAAAATAATGAAAGTAAATCAAATTACATGTGAAATTACTTACATGAGCTAATATGAAGGAGCAACATACTCAAAATTCTTGCAGTGAAACAAAATAGTTTTTACACTACACATAAAACACACTTATTATATAAGAAAAAAGTTGATCTATTTACAATATTTACAAAGTCCCAAATGTCTGCTGGACTTTCACTCACGTACAGCGGTGGCGAGTGTGGCAGTCGAGGTGGACTCCAGCTCCACAGTTGATGCAAACTGTCTTAGAGCGCCGCCTCTTCCTTTCGGGGTTGTTTTTCCCACTGAACACGGAACAGTTCTTTTCTTTTATGCCTTCAAGTTTGATTAGCCCAATTCGTTTTGAGGGTTGTGCTGGGTTTCGTTGTGGGGTGTTTTGTTGGTTATCCCCGCCTGCCATGTCCTGAGTTTGATTTTTCACTGCTAACCATTCTCGAGCTAAGTCCTCGATTACGCTAATGTTGAAGTGCAGCCTACTCATTTTTTCCCCTGTAGTGTTGTCACAGTAAAGAACATATGCATTTAACATCATCCTTCCAAACACATTAAAAACGACCCTCTTCCAGTATTTCATGCACCGCCGCTCATCCAGATAAGTATACAACATCTGGTCGGTGCCGTCAATGCCACCCATTCCATTGTTGTATCGGTGTACAATCTGGGGTTTAGTTTTAACAATGATGAATACCCTTCTTCGTTTTGAATACCTTACATTACGGGCTGTGGCATCACTTGAGAGTAGAATAAACTGACTTTTATTTCTAGCTTTCTCTCTGTACGCTAAGAGGAGTAGTGGTCCTTTCCTCATATACTTTTTTTACCCTATTGCGAATCTTCCTAATAATGGCTGAGGGATACCTTTCCTGTCCAGTCTCAGTGTTCCTGTTATCCAGGTTTGGTTTGTGTACAAATATTCTGCCAGGGGTATGCTGGTAACAAAATTGTCCAAAAATAAATGAAAACCTTTACCCAAGTAGTTGCTCATTTCTAGCAGTCTTTTCACAACAGTGAAGCCAAGTCCATTTCTTTTTATTTCTTCTCTGTCTTCTGGGGTTTTTTCAACGCTTCCTTTGAAGCAAAAAAATTTCAAACAGTACTTAGTTGTCGAATTGCACAGGACCCACAGCTTTATACCCCACCTATGGTGTTTCTTTTTCGGAAGGTATTGAGTTAAAGCTGTTTGTTTTTTTGTTCCCACAAGGGATTCATCTACAGGTAATGATTTATTTGGGGTGTATTGAAACTTGAAAAGTCGGTTTGCGTGGTCTATGATCGGCTGGAATCGCCCACATGGGTCATAGTCTGGGTCACCATGTCCCGCCAGAGTATTATTATCAACTATGTGAAAGAACTTCAGAATAAGTTGGAAACGATTTCTGCTGAACATTTTCGGAAACCAATCAGTTGATTGGGAAGAGTTCGTTGACCAGTAACTCCAGATGTTAGGTTTTCTAATTATTCCCATGTTCATTATAACAGAGATGAAACCTTTAATTTCTTCAATTGAAACGTTCACCCACTCTCTAATACGACTTCGAGGGGAAAGGTGTTCTTGGGATTGAACGTACTGTCGGGCATACCTATTTGTTTCACGGACAAATGTTTCCAAAAGTGATACTGTAAAAAAAAGATAGAAGTAATCAATTGGTTTTGAATTTGGGGGAGGGCAATGTTTAGGTCCTGTCATTTCTGAAAAACGAAAGTTATGGTTTGAGCCAGGGTCATTTTCTTCTTCTACATCTTCCCATCCATCATTATTAGTATCGTTTGTGCCGTTTACAATTGGAGCTGCAACATTCTCAGTGCGTGTGGGCCTAATACCTCTATCTCCTCTGTTTCTTCCCCCTCTAGTTCTTACCCTACGTCGGGTACCAAGAGATAGTCCTCTGTTTACAGCATATCTATTTGCGGGCCCTGGCAAAGGCTCAGGGAAAGTCAGAGGTGCAGGATCAAAAAATAAGTTTGAGGGCCCTGGCGTAGGCTCAGGGTAATGCTGGGGTTCTGGGTCAACAAAGTCATTGAGGGCCCTGGCAAAGGTTCAGGTAAGAGCAGAGGTTCAGGGTCATCTGGGTCGATATCATCATACATCATTGTATCATTATTCACAATTTGAACATTATTAATAATAGGTGGGTCATCGTTTTCACTATCAGAACCACTTAAGGGTAATCGACTTATCTCTGGATCTGGCTCAAAGGTCGGATCGTCATCTGTGTCATCACTGAATAGCGAACTAGATGAACTAGAAAAAATCTCAGAATCAGAGTCACCAATGGAACCGTCATTGTCATCACCAATAAAGTTTACACCACTAGACTGGACAACACTATTTATAAGCGTATCTTCACTAACTGGAGAACGAGAACGTCGTCTTTTACTCATTTTATTCTTTTCTCTTTTACTCACTTAGTAAAATTTCAAATAAAAATTCCACTCATAAAAATGTAAACTAACCACAACACTCTTTTCGCACTAACAACAATGTAAACACCCGTTTTGGGGGGAATTCCCAAGGTCAACAATCAGCTGTTTACTAACCTGCCAGACTGCTTGGCGCCAACCAACGAAACAGACGTGCGAGACTGCGTGGCGCCAGACCGTAAGAAATACGTCGAGCGCTTGTAATATAACGATCGTATGATATAATTTCATGCGTTATAATACTTATATTCGTGTGGAAAACTTTGTTACTATTGTATTAGTGTAAATATTGAGGTAAATATAAGTAAAACCTAATAATAAATAAATAAAAACTACGATGCCGATCGCATCGGCTTGCAGCATTCTTCGCATAAATTGGCGGGCAATGACATCGGCTCTCGGCATTTCTCGCGTTCAACTATGAGCCGATGTCATCGGCTCTCGGCACTCAAAGGGTTAAACCACTATCACAATCTTAACAACTTAATCTTTGGAGTGCTACAAGTCTTCTGTAATAAATATAGCATCATTTAGAAAAGAGTTTACATTCAGTTGAGCCCAATGTGCAAGCAATATCCCAAAAACAAAAACAAGTCTATTAAAGTTTAAATACTTTGGTTCTGTTGGCTAATTAAATAAAAAAAACTGGGTGTATGATTGCAGATAAATAATTAGTCTCATGTAGACATACTGTGTGTCAAATAGTATGTCGCTTAGAGCTATATTAGAGCGTCAAACACAAACAATTCAAAATCAAGGAGAGACTGTAACAAATTGCTGAAATTTGAAAAATGTAGTGCTACCGTACCTATAAAATACAGCACCAAATCCGGCTTTCAACGTACTACTGGGGCAGTAGTAGCAGTAGCTCAAGCTTTACAACAAAGAAACGTTAGCGAATTTTGAAAATATTATTGCTCTGGAGACACTGAACAAGTTATCTGTAACTGATTTAAAAGTAGCTCGAGCTTTACAACAAAGAAACGTTAGCGAATTTTGAAAATATTATTGCTCTGGAGATACAGAACAAGTTATCTGTAACTGATTTAAAATAAGTCGTAAGGGGCTTATTTTCGATACGATTATAACTCAGAAACATGAAACTAGTATATATGATTTAATAAAATGTGTGTTGAATCACCAAAGGGCGTGGTTGAAACAATGAATTTTCTTACCAGCGAGAACATAAAATTATATTTTTCGATGTTAACCCTTTGAGTGCCACAGCGTCGCTCACAGCGACGCGATGTGTTTACGCATAAATTGCCGAGCGTCGCTGACAGCGACTCTCGGTATTTTACGTAGTACTTCATATCAAAACAAGGTACTGGCTTTCAAAGTATTTTGTTTTGATCCAGAAGCTTCCAGCTATCAGATCTACAGCAATTTCGTTGCCTTTGGTCTGTTAGCAGACCCTAATTTAGTCATCTCTGTCGCAGATGTCATCTGTATTTGTTGTTGTGTAATGTTATATGTTTGTTGTTGACGTAAATATCACTTATATTATTGTTATTGAAGTTATACTTTAGTGTTTTTTACTTCCTATTTACGTATGAAATAAAAATAAGTAGCAGAATGGATAGAAACTACTTGAGTAACCTTCGGGAATTAGTTTACAATGATCTTGGAAACAGTGTCATTGTCGTAGATTCAAAGTTTTTGTGAAAGTAAAAGATACACATACATCTTTTGTTTTCTAGTTTATTGTGCATTTCATTTACTTTGGTAGGCCTAATGCTTATATACTAGTAATAATAAACATGTTTACTGACAACAAAACCAAAAAATAATATTTGTTTATATTACAAAATTGTACTTCAACTGCTTAGTAACCACATAGCCTAGGCCTAGGGCCTTTTTTGAATTGTAACATATTTTCATTTATTTTTTTGCAAACATTAATTGATATTGATGATTTATACATCTGTTTTGATCAGCATTTTCTGCTCTTTCTGCCTATTGGGTTGAAAAATATCAAATTAAATTTTTAGCATAATTTACGTAAGTCAAAGTTGAAAGAAAAAAAAAATTTTTAATTTGTTTTATATAAAAACATATTTTTTAAGCCCCAATTTATTTTCTGATTATAGTTACTTTATACTATTTCATAGAGAATTTATTCATAAACAAAATAAATAAAAAATTACATGGATACCTATAAAATTGTATTTTATATGATATTTTATGTAAACTACTACATTTTCCATTGAAATTAGCCCGGCAATTTATGCATAAGAAATGGCCATGATGCCGCGGCACTCAAAGGGTTAAGGAATGAATAGCAAGTTTATTAGACCAGTGCAATCATGAGGTTATGGAAATATATTTAATTAAGTTTAAAATTAAAAATATTTACTAAGAAAGACATTTTCCGTGACTGTAGATTGCCACAAAACGCTTACACGCGAAAGCCTATGTAGATTTGTGTATACTGCATTACCGTTAACACCGAACATTATTTGAAATATTTAAATAATGCATGTCGGTAATGTAGTCTACGTATTTAATAGATTTTTAACTGCTTTTTTAAAGGTTTATTAATTAAAAACTGTGAGTTTTGGCAATTTTCCTGGGGGTTTCAACGTAAAATCTACCTGTATGCCAAATTTCACGTCCCTAGCTTGTCTGGAAGTAGTCTGGAATTCGTATACCTCAGTCAGTCAGTGAGTGAATGAGTTACACATGCGGCTGTATATATGTTAGACTCGCTTCGCTCGCTAGGGGCTCGGCCCCCAGACCCCTGTGGGGGGCTTCGCCCCCAGGTCGCTCTTTGGCCGCAATTTAATGAAAATTGGTCCAAATTCTCTTTAAGACCTATAAACTCTACAAATATTCCAAGGTTTTTATTATTTTAAGGGATTTAACCTATCAGATCTGGTCATATGCCAGTTGGTGAATACTACTTGGCATGGAGAAGTATTGTACGTTAAATTTTAAGTCTCCATTTATTACCTAAATGCTTGGAAAGAAAATTGAAACCCTACACTGGATTTTGTGATATAGCCTTTATAGGATGTCGCCTAAACCTTATAAGGGGGAAAAACAAAGTTAACAACCTAAATTGCTATGCATTTGGTCAACAATAAGCATTCTGCAACAAATATAACATTATTTATAAGAGTTTTAGCCCTTGCTGGAGCGCTACATAACAAATACACCTAAAAAACACAAATAAATTTACAAAAGTTCAAAGTCTTTTTTTTTCTTTCTGGTGTTTAAGTGATATAATCTGGGCTTATGACTGGTTCTAAATACTAATTAATTGTAATATAGGAATACTATGTGCCAAATACTAGGCCTCTAAGTTCTGTATTAGAACGGCAAACCATTGAAAACCACGTAAAAATCTTGAAATTTAACAAATATAGCGCTATCTAAGGGATAAGGGGTCGAGATACGGAAGAAAGTCATAGTAAGAAAATTGTAGATCGCCTAAAATCCATGGAAAGTGGTAGTCTCCGTTTTTTGATATGACAATCTGTTTGGCGGCTAGAACTCAAATAAAACGACACCTTTTTATTTAATTTTTTGATTTGCCATTATTAATTTTTATTTAGGGAATTTTAACTGACTAAAGTAAAATTTGGAAATTTTCTCTGGGGTTAATAGATGAAAAACACTACCATGCTAAATATCAAGTTCATAGCTCAAGTATAAATGGTGTCACGTGCATGTCAATTAATCTCAATTGGCACAGAACCATCATAGCATTACTACTTATATGAAGAAAATGGTCAGATCTAAAGATATTTAGAGTTTTTCATTTTCCGACAGGTTTAAGTAATCAAGACTGGTCAAATTACTGCTGATATTTACTAAGACATATTTTATAGACATATTTCGTGCCCAAAATTAGGCCTTCATCAATTATATTAACATGATACAAAATAAAATACCACCAAAAAATCTCGAAAATATGCCAAAATTTGAAAAATCTAGTTGTACCAAAATACAACTCTTCTTCTGTCAAACAAGGTTTATAAAATATACATTTTTTAAGTTCCAAGGGTTAAAATCAGCACAAACAACTAAAAACCTAGGAAATGTGGTAACCATCGATAAGTTGTAGTTTATGTACGTAATTAAAAAATCGTACAAAAACCTTTAATCTGTAGTTCATATAGTGAAATCTGCAAATATTATGTGCAAAAAATTAGGCCTCTCTGAACAATATTGAAGTAGAACACGATTTCAGAACCTGAAACCTTGAAAATCCTCTAAATTCGGTCAAAACCAATCCTGAAAATCATGCAGAATATGTGGAAATAAAACAAATAAATAAATAACCAGTAAATATTTTTAAAATCGTCATACAACTTGAATAAATAATATACAGAGTTCCTCAAGGATCTATTTAATAAGGTAAATATATTAAAAGTACACACATTTTAAGGCTTAGCTTTCTTATAGAGGGTTAAATCATACAAATTGGTCATATGCATGCTGCATACTACGTATAGGTCATAGTATTCAGAAATCGGATATGAAATGATGATATTCCAGGTAATATTTTTTACGCCGCCAGACACTATGCAAGTGCGTGAAATAATTTAAATCCTTACTTTTAACTGTCCTTATTTGACAAAATTTGTGTTGTTAAAGGGAAAAAACACCATAATAACATAAAATATTATGTTCGTGCCGAATAAAAGTAATCTGTAAAAAATATAACCTAATTAAAGTGGGGCTTTTCCCACCTGTTATGACCAAAAGACCAAAAAATCCAGAACAATTTAGACATTTTTTATGGGTTTTTAATAAATAAAATTGTTTCTATGACTGCTGTTGGCCCTGGCATGTAGACGTATTGTGTGTATAGGTATATGCACCCATATATTATTAAGGGCTTGTGAATAATGAAAATAGAATAGAATATACTAATGAAATAGAATTAATAGTCTTAATGGATAAAACCATCAGTTACCACCTTAAGTTAGAACTAAGTTTAGTGACTACCAATTCTTTTTAAATGTTTAAAAATAAATAGGTTTAATAGAAAAATGATAGGTTTAATATTAAAAGAGTTAAAATGTTACTACAGCATAAGCTGCATACTACATTACCGATATTACCGAAAACATTTTGAAATCCAAATAATGCATTTAAATAACGTAGTTTACGTACTCATAGATTTTTATATTTTTGTCAAGGTTAATAATTAAACATTGCGTGTTTTTGCAATTTTCCGATGGTTTATAGTTACAAGCTACACTGTATGTCAAAAGTCACATTCCTAGCTTATCCGTAACTGGCCAAGGCAAAAGTGTACAAAATGTCACGTTCCTAGTTAGATCATCTAGAAGTGAGATATAATTCGTATACCTGAGTCAGTTACACCATGAGCTCGTATACAACCGGTCGCAAGCTACGAGAATCTCGTCAATGGCACATACGCACAACCATAGATTAAGCATATCCCTAAGGAGTATGTTTAATTTATGACACCACTCACCACCCCCTAGCACAAGCAGAATTCGCCATGCACTGCGCGTAGTTGCTAAAAGAAGCAAGCTGAGAATAATGCAAAGCCTAGTAAACTGATCCACGGGCAACGCAAGAAAATGTTATTGCTGCCAAAAATACGTAAAAACTGGACAATACACCAAAGGGTTTAAGGGAAATTGTATAATGAATCATCAAAAGGTGTGGTTGAAACACCAAGTTTTCTTACCAGCGAGAACCTAAAATTATATGTTTAGATGTTTAGCAATAAGCAATCATGAGTATATGTAAACATATTTAGTTAAGTTTAAAATTATTAATATTTAATAAGAAACACATTTTTTGTGACTGGATTACCACATAACGCTTACACGAGAAAGCCTATTTAGATTTTTGTAAACTGCATTAGCAAAAAGGTTACAATATCGAAATAATGCATGTCAGTAACGTAGTCTACATAACTATTAGATTTTAAAGTAGTTTTTTAAAGGTTTTATAATTAAAAATTGTAAGTTTTGGTCATTTTTCTGGGGGTTAAAAGGTAAAATCTACCTGCATGCCAAATTTCACGTCCCTAGCTCATCTAGAAGTGGGTTAGAATTCGTATACCTCAGTGAGTTAGTTACACATGCGGCTGTATATATATTAGAGGCTGTATAGTATATTAGATTCCCTGAAAGGACCCATTACACAAAGGTTTTTGTTATTAACAAAACTAATCCATTGGAATATTTACGATTACAAACAAATTTAAACCTTCAACTTCAAAACTCTTTTATGTATACCGGTAATCTGGTATGTATTGGTTATATTTTACTCTTTCTCAACTAAGGCTACTGTACTAATGTTCTATTTGTTATTTTAATTTTAGGTTTGAAAAGTTTACTGGAGGTGGATTTTTAGGAGAGTTGGTGAGGTATGCCCTAGTGGATTTAGCAAAGTCTGGCTTAATATTTGAAGGAACTATCAGCCAAAAATTGTTAAAAGAAGATTCTTTTCCATCACCTCACATAACTAAAGTCGAAGAGTAAGTTTTTAGATACCTATTTTAACATTTTTCCGCTTAATTTTATGTATGTTATCTATATGTTAAAGATAAGTTAGTTTTATTTGAGCGAGAGGCTTTTTATCTATTATTTATTTTTCTTGATACATTTTTAATTTTTACTTAATATAAGTGATGATTCCACAATAACTTAATTACATGCTTAAACAGTTACATGTATATGGAAACTGCTCGTTGAAGTTGTTGTTATTTGTTTGTCTTTACTGAAATACAGTGGAACCTCGATAACTCAAACCTCAGGGGGAACGAGAAAAATTTGAGTTATCGAATATTTTGAAATATCGAGGTTCGAATTATCAAGGTGATTCTCCACAGACTTTGACTTATTGAGGGTCACAGTGACACAATAGATAGATCATAGAATGGTAGAATCCTTATATCACTTGGTGCTTTGTACCATAAATAATAATACCGTATAATAATAATTACTAAAATTAAAAAGGATTTGAATAATTTGAATGACTAAAATAAGCCCGGAAATATTTTGTAAAGCTTTTTTGGTTAACGTAGTAGAGGATGAAATACTTTGAAACACTTCCTTCAGTGAAAATATTGTAGATTAGGAAAGTAAACAAATAATGACTCACAGGTCGGTATTTTGGTGATGTTTTTCCCGTTCGACCACTTCCTGTCTATTTTCTAGACGTTTTTTGCTCAATTCTTATCACCTGCCCCAAAACAAATCTCTCCCCCTAGGGAAGTCAGTTCTGACCAACTACGCATCAATTTCAATTTAGCTAAACGTCAATGTACTGTAGGCTATTAAAATAATTTGCAAAAATAAAAAGTAACAAAACATTGTAACAATTAAAAATGCAGAGCATTGTTGAAATTAGGGTGAAGCAGTACGACACTTATTTTTGATTTAAAATTGGCGACAGAGTGTTCACTGGTGTTCCTGATGTAACTTTTTTTATTTCCTATGTCAACAGCCTCAAATAATCTTCAACTTCTCATAGAGTTTTGCCATCACGTTTTGAAAAAAACTGCAAACAATTAGTAAAAACGCAACCTAAAAACTACGTTTCATGCACTACATCCAGATCCTTTAAACTGGCAATAGGTATACAAATTAACGACACCGGGTACAAATTTAATCAAATCAAAACCATTTTATTTAAGAATAATACATAATTTACAACAATATGAGACTGTTCCTTATTTAGGAAATAAAATCCTAACATAGGTGAAACGCGTGCATGAGGATGAGAGTGTTTGATATGCACGTTGCTCAACATAAATTTCTCGGTTGTTTTACCGACAGCAGGAGCACCCGGGAAAGAGATGTAGTGAGGAGGGAGGGTTGGAATTTCTGGTTGCAAAGACACTAGAGGTTTGTTGAATGAAAAAATTTGACTTATAGAGGTTCTCTAGTCAATACTTCGACTTTATAGAGGTATGGCGACTGTACACATTCGAGTTATAGAGGTTATACAACTAAAACTTCGACTTATAGAGGTGCGGTGACAGGCTAAGAATACTAAAAAATCGAGTTATCGAGGTGTTTCTTGCTAACCCTTCGACTTATAGAGGTAAAATAACATAACATTAGGTAGGCAAGTTCAAGGGGATTGTCAAAAATTCGAGTTATCAAGGAATTCGACTTATTGAGGTTCGAGTTATCAAGGTTCCACTGTAACTCTTCATATGTGTTGATTTGTTATTTATGTATTGTAGCGTGGTTACTAATTTTAATTAATGTTTGTAAATAATTTAATGATAACGATTGTTTGACCCTGAGTTAAGGCCAGTAGTGGAGAAACCACAAAGAGGGGCCACTTCCGGCGCTTTTTTCCCATGTTATTCTTATGGGGAGCCGTTTTTGCACCGAAACCAGCTCCCGCCTTACACAAGTTTCCTTGTTAGCCTGTACTAATGTCCAACCCTTGCCTATATTAAATATATTTTCCCAATCCCCATCCCTCCTCTATATTTTTTAAAATTAATTTTCAAATTCAGGCTAAAAAACTATCTTTAGTGTTTATGGTCCGATTTGTCTGCAATTTGGATATGTTATTGTCCTAGGCAAGTGTTTTAATGAATTCCACTTACATTTCCCAAATTCACTATAACGGTCAAATTAAAAAATATTTTTTGAAAAATACTATAGTGCCAATTGCCACCTTCTTTATTAACTGTCCGATTTGTCTTCAATTTGGATATGTTATTGTCCTAGGCAAGTGGTTTAATAAATTCCACTTACATATCCCAAATTCACTATTACGGTCAAATTAAAAAATATTTTTGAAAAATACTGCCAATTGCCAACTTCTTTATTTACTGTCCGATTTATTTAAAATTTGGATATGCTATTGACCTAGGCAAGTGTTTTAATAAATTCCACTTACATATCCCAAATTCACTATTATGGTCAAATTAAAAAATATTTTTGAAAAATACTGCCAATTGCCAACTTCTTTATTTACTGTCCGATTTGTTTAAAATTTAGATATGTGATTGTCCTAGGCAAGTGTTTTAATAAATTCCACTTACATTTCCCAAATTAACTATTACGGTAAAATTAAAAAATATTTTTGAAAAATACTGCCAATTGCCAACTTCTTTATTTACTGTCCGATTTGTTTAAAATTTAGATATGTTATTGTTATAGGCAAGTGTTTTAATAAATTAGCCTTACATTTCCCAAATTCACTATTACAGTCAAATTAAAAAATATTTTTGAAAAATACTGTCAATTGCCAACTTCTTTATTTACTGTCCGATTTGTTTAAAATTTGGATATGTTATTGTTGTAGGCTAATGTATATGCACCATCCACATTTTACAAATATTGCGGTTAAATTTTAAAAAATTTGGAAAAATACTGCCAGTTGGCAACTTCTTTATTTATGGTCTGATTTGTTTAAGATTTATATATGTCATTATTCTAGGCTAGTGTATATGTACCATCCACATTTGACAAATTAACTATAATGGTCAAATTTAAAAAATATTTTGAAAAATATACTAACAATTTCAAACTTCTTTATTTACTGTCTGATTTATTTTCGGATATGTTATAGCTCTTATATAGGTAACAAGACCACACTACCACACGTTCCACTACCCCGTATAATACAGTATTTTGTCTTTTTTGTTTGTTTATTTTGCTGTAATCCCAAAACTGACTTTGCTGTTTATTGTCCGATTTGCCTACACTTTGGATATTGTCCTAAGCATTTATTGTCTGATTTATTTTTGGATATGTTATAGCCCCCAACTATTATATCTAAAATTACAATATTATTTCCACCTATAATACAGTTGATGTGTTGTTTGTTTTGCCGCAACCTAAAAACTAACATTGGTATTTGTGTTTTTACAAAACTATATTTTGTAAATTACTACCAATAACTCCTTTATTTACTTTTCAACTTGTTATATCCCCCTATATCTAAATTTACCGTATATTATTTACCTTTTAGTGCTGTTTTGTCGTAACCAAACTTTGGATATGACTGCAATATATTACTGGCCATTGCATAAGTAAATACCCCATTTCCAAATTCACTATTACGGTTGGATTAAAAAAAATAAATACAAGCTTATTATATACATCCAGCTGATAAGTAATATATATCTACAAAATATTTATGGTCAAAACTGCCTAAATTTTGGATATGTTTTAAGCCAATGCGATAACAAAAAATAAATTTTTAAAACCCAAAACAACTAAACACAAAACACTAATCTTTCTTTGTGCTTGTTTGGAGTAGTCTTTATTTTATCCAACTTAATTTTAATTTTGCAGTTAAAATCAAACTTCCCACATTCTAGCTCCCTTTCCAGCCAGTGGTTGGAGACATAAAGGTTACGAATATTTTCAAACTGTACAATATATCTTTTTCTACCCCTATGTTGGACTTGTTTAATAGCGCTTATTAATAATTCCGCACCATATTCCAAATCCTCCAGTCTACTACATTCTTTAAATTTAACATTGCCTTTAATATCTTGCATCTCTATGTCTTCTTGTCCAACATCATCCCACTCATTGTTACGGAAACTTAGGTTTTCTATTTTTGGAAAGGAATTGCCATAAAATGTTGCGGTTCCGTTAGTGTTAAAGCTTGCAAGTGGCTCGTTGGTAGGTAGATAAATAATGTCCAAATCACCACTGTATGGCAACACGCTATAACCTTGCCTATTCTTATTTATCTCTATAAATACAGTTTTACAGACACCTTTAACATAGCATACACCCCTCCGTCCATCCTTTTCTGCCAACACTCCCACAAACTTGTTGTTTACTACAAACGCATACACTATATAATGTCCATAATGCTCTAGATCCTCCCAACGTCGCAGGAAGTAATCTTTTAATTTATCCTCTCTTTCCCTTCTTTCTTGTTCTTTAGCCAACTGTGCTTTGTATTCCTCTGCAACAGTATTTTCCACATATTCCAATTTACGCTTATTACTGTCAATGTCTTCTAATTCCAATTTCCTCTTTTTGGAACAACTCTCTAAGAAAGGCTTGGAAAGTGGCTCTATTTCTTTAATAGTGTATGGGTACAGTTTATTGGTCCGGCTTCTTAAAACGTAGGGAGTAAGGTTAGGACTTTCCACCAAGCCTAATTCTTCTAAATTGATGTGTTTAGGTATAGTGGAGAAAGGTGTATTTGATTTTGTAAAACATGTGCCCCCAGATTTGATGTAACACTTATGATTTACACTTATGGCATCAGGAAACTCCTCTATTACCTCTACATAGTTAGTTGGTAAACAGTTAAAGCTAAATGCAGATAGAGCATACTTTATTAACTTTTCCCTTTGTGTACTATCTTTTGGCAGTTTTAGTTGTACTCCAGTTATCTTCTTCGTATTACTATTACCCCAATATGCGTATTGTAATAAATCGTTAAACACTAAACAACAACTGTTTTGTAATTGATTGGCAACTTTCACCCACATCTTATGCAGAGGTACAGCATAGAATGGAGCATTTTGAAAGTACCGTTTGTTGTCTTCTATTAGACTTAAACAATCTCTTAAAGGTTCAAACCCTTTACCAAAACCTCTACAATAGTTATAGATTGTTGCCTCTAACCTTGTTATTCCATTCTCTCTAGCTAGTTTAGACGAGAACGTTTCTTTTAGTCTCGCATCTGGACAGTTTACAAAGTTTATTATATGGTTTCCTATACTTTTAATTACTCCAGGACTTGTAATCTGGCATATAAATTTATTATATATTTTTACCCTGCTATTTACATTAAACCATGTTAAACAATCTTTACTAACATTATCTACAATAACATTATATCCATTCTTGTACGCCCCTTGGTAGCAAAAGTTAAAGTTTTCTGTAAGATATTGGCACATTTCCTCTTTATTAAATATTCCAGCCAAATCTAGTGTTATATCGAAATCCATAAGATAGTACATTTCTTTTTCCAGATCTTGCAGTATCTTTGGAAGATCTTCCAACAAATCCTTAATTTTAACATTTGCAAGCTCTATTTTATAGGGAATTGCTATAGGATCATCATACTTTTGTTTAATTTGGTCAATATCTTTCTTTATTATTTGTAACACACCCTCGCTTTGGACCCCAGAGGACCTCTCCAAGGAGAATGGTAGTTTGGCCACAACACCATGTCGAGCTAAAGAGAACTTTTTAAATATTCCTCGTAAGTAGCTATTAAACGAGCCACATATTTCCTTCTTAACTTTAAATTTATTCCGAACGTCCCCATCACAATCCGTAACATTGGTTATCTTAACTAACATTATGTTATCACAAAACGCATCCGTTATAGATGTTAAGTTATTTAATTTTGGTTCGCCCTCGCAATAGTTTATATTACCTATGTCTGTAAGAAGGTTATTATTACGTAGATTTTCTAATAAAAACCATATACCAAATCTTTCGTTAGTAGGTTTAATACAATTTCCCAATAAATGGCTAACAGAGTACATTTCTTTTATACAAAAAAAGTAGCGGAAACATGTAAACAGGACAGATTACACTATAGGTATATATGTGTTGTAAATATATGGATATTGTATATAAACATAGGCGAGCGGTAAGTGTAACATGTACGTGGACACCCATATGCAAATATGGAATACCCACTATTAATATAATTCCAAATTCGACTAAATAAGTTTATAGTCTCAATATAATTAACATATTAACATTAGTACCCAAATTGTCGAAATTCTATAATTCTATTCTTAGTCCTTGTATTAGGTTTTGTACTATTAAACCCTACATTCTTATCCTGTGCAGTAGAGTAATATATGTATTTAATACAGATACGCACATTCTACAAGACCTGTACATCTGTTGTATAAGCAGCAGAATAGACGTCTCACCCATTGTGTTGTTGTAAAGTAAAACATAAATGTAAATTGTGCTGGATACAACCGGCCAGATATTAGACAGGAAATGTGTTGGAAGTGTATTGCCAAATAGTAATACAAATCACATAGTGCAGCATGTAATCAATCCATTACTATTTAGACAAAGGTCAGTATTGGTACAACATCCGATATATTAGCCAAACCCAGTCCAAACATTGTGTCCTCAAAATGTTATGATTGTGTTAAATTTGTTTATATTACATATATTTCTTACACAATTTACAAACTATTTTTTGTGTCAGTTGACAGAACCTGTAAAGTTGTGTAAAATGGCTGTAAACCAGTATCTGTGCCTGTGTCGTAATGTGTTGGAGTGTGTTATTTATTGTGTCTCTGCATTTGTGTTGTTTTATAAACTTTAAATATTACTATGTCCTTATACTCTTACTATTTCTGTTACTATAATATTATTTTTTTACTGTTTGTTTTCCAAGTTTGATTGTGGGTTTGGCTAATATATCGGATGTTTACCAATACTGACCTTTGTCTAAATAGTAATGGATTGATTACATGCTGCACTATGTGATTTGTCTTACTATTTGGCAATACACTTCCAACACATTTCCTGTCTAATATCTGGCCGGTTGTATCCAGCACAATTTACATTTATGTTTTACTTTACAACAACACAATGGGTGAGACGTCTATTCTGCTGCTTATACAACAGATGTACAGGTCTTGTAGAATGTGCGTATCTGTATTAAATACATATATTACTCTACTGCACAGGATAAGAATGTAGGGTTTAATAGTACAAAACCTAATACAAGGACTAAGAATAGAATTATAGAATTTCGACAATTTGGGTACTAATGTTAATATGTTAATTATATTGAGACTATAAACTTATTTAGTCGAATTTGGAATTATATTAATAGTGGGTATTCCATATTTGCATATGGGTGTCCACGTACATGTTACACTTACCGCTCGCCTATGTTTATATACAATATCCATATATTTACAACACATATATACCTATAGTGTAATCTGTCCTGTTTACATGTTTCCGCTACTTTTTTTGTATAAAAGAAATGTACTCTGTTAGCCATTTATTGGGAAATTGTATTAAACCTACTAACGAAAGATTTGGTATATGGTTTTTATTAGAAAATCTACGTAATAATAACCTTCTTACAGACATAGGTAATATAAACTATTGCGAGGGCGAACCAAAATTAAATAACTTAACATCTATAACGGATGCGTTTTGTGATAACATAATGTTAGTTAAGATAACCAATGTTACGGATTGTGATGGGGACGTTCGGAATAAATTTAAAGTTAAGAAGGAAATATGTGGCTCGTTTAATAGCTACTTACGAGGAATATTTAAAAAGTTCTCTTTAGCTCGACATGGTGTTGTGGCCAAACTACCATTCTCCTTGGAGAGGTCCTCTGGGGTCCAAAGCGAGGGTGTGTTACAAATAATAAAGAAAGATATTGACCAAATTAAACAAAAGTATGATGATCCTATAGCAATTCCCTATAAAATAGAGCTTGCAAATGTTAAAATTAAGGATTTGTTGGAAGATCTTCCAAAGATACTGCAAGATCTGGAAAAAGAAATGTACTATCTTATGGATTTCGATATAACACTAGATTTGGCTGGAATATTTAATAAAGAGGAAATGTGCCAATATCTTACAGAAAACTTTAACTTTTGCTACCAAGGGGCGTACAAGAATGGATATAATGTTATTGTAGATAATGTTAGTAAAGATTGTTTAACATGGTTTAATGTAAATAGCAGGGTAAAAATATATAATAAATTTATATGCCAGATTACAAGTCCTGGAGTAATTAAAAGTATAGGAAACCATATAATAAACTTTGTAAACTGTCCAGATGCGAGACTAAAAGAAACGTTCTCGTCTAAACTAGCTAGAGAGAATGGAATAACAAGGTTAGAGGCAACAATCTATAACTATTGTAGAGGTTTTGGTAAAGGGTTTGAACCTTTAAGAGATTGTTTAAGTCTAATAGAAGACAACAAACGGTACTTTCAAAATGCTCCATTCTATGCTGTACCTCTGCATAAGATGTGGGTGAAAGTTGCCAATCAATTACAAAACAGTTGTTGTTTAGTGTTTAACGATTTATTACAATACGCATATTGGGGTAATAGTAATACGAAGAAGATAACTGGAGTACAACTAAAACTGCCAAAAGATAGTACACAAAGGGAAAAGTTAATAAAGTATGCTCTATCTGCATTTAGCTTTAACTGTTTACCAACTAACTATGTAGAGGTAATAGAGGAGTTTCCTGATGCCATAAGTGTAAATCATAAGTGTTACATCAAATCTGGGGGGCACATGTTTTACAAAATCAAATACACCTTTCTCCACTATACCTAAACACATCAATTTAGAAGAATTAGGCTTGGTGGAAAGTCCTAACCTTACTCCCTACGTTTTAAGAAGCCGGACCAATAAACTGTACCCATACACTATTAAAGAAATAGAGCCACTTTCCAAGCCTTTCTTAGAGAGTTGTTCCAAAAAGAGGAAATTGGAATTAGAAGACATTGACAGTAATAAGCGTAAATTGGAATATGTGGAAAATACTGTTGCAGAGGAATACAAAGCACAGTTGGCTAAAGAACAAGAAAGAAGGGAAAGAGAGGATAAATTAAAAGATTACTTCCTGCGACGTTGGGAGGATCTAGAGCATTATGGACATTATATAGTGTATGCGTTTGTAGTAAACAACAAGTTTGTGGGAGTGTTGGCAGAAAAGGATGGACGGAGGGGTGTATGCTATGTTAAAGGTGTCTGTAAAACTGTATTTATAGAGATAAATAAGAATAGGCAAGGTTATAGCGTGTTGCCATACAGTGGTGATTTGGACATTATTTATCTACCTACCAACGAGCCACTTGCAAGCTTTAACACTAACGGAACCGCAACATTTTATGGCAATTCCTTTCCAAAAATAGAAAACCTAAGTTTCCGTAACAATGAGTGGGATGATGTTGGACAAGAAGACATAGAGATGCAAGATATTAAAGGCAATGTTAAATTTAAAGAATGTAGTAGACTGGAGGATTTGGAATATGGTGCGGAATTATTAATAAGCGCTATTAAACAAGTCCAACATAGGGGTAGAAAAAGATATATTGTACAGTTTGAAAATATTCGTAACCTTTATGTCTACAACCACTGGCTGGAAAGGGAGCTAGAATGTGGGAAGTTTGATTTTAACTGCAAAATTAAAATTAAGTTGGATAAAATAAAGACTACTCCAAACAAGCACAAAGAAAGATTAGTGTTTTGTGTTTAGTTGTTTTGGGTTTTAAAAATTTATTTTTTGTTATCGCATTGGCTTAAAACATATCCAAAATTTAGGCAGTTTTGACCATAAATATTTTGTAGATATATATTACTTATCAGCTGGATGTATATAATAAGCTTGTATTTATTTTTTTTAATCCAACCGTAATAGTGAATTTGGAAATGGGGTATTTACTTATGCAATGGCCAGTAATATATTGCAGTCATATCCAAAGTTTGGTTACGACAAAACAGCACTAAAAGGTAAATAATATATGGTAAATTTAGATATAGGGGGATATAACAAGTTGAAAAGTAAATAAAGGAGTTATTGGTAGTAATTTACAAAATATAGTTTTGTAAAAACACAAATACCAATGTTAGTTTTTAGGTTGCGGCAAAACAAACAACACATCAACTGCATTATAGGTGGAAATAATATTGTAATTTTAGATATAATAGTTGGGGGCTATAACATATCCAAAAATAAATCAGACAATAAATGCTTAGGACAATATCCAAAGTGTAGGCAAATCGGACAATAAACAGCAAAGTCAGTTTTGGGATTACAGCAAAATAAACAAACAAAAAAGACAAAATACTGTATTATAGGGGGTAGTGGAACGTGTGGTAGTGTGGTCTTGTTACCTATATAAGAGCTATAACATATCCGAAAATAAATCAGACAGTAAATAAAGAAGTTTGAAATTGTTAGTATATTTTTCAAAATATTTTTTAAATTTGACCATTATAGTTAATTTGTCAAATGTGGATGGTACATATACACTAGCCTAGAATAATGACATATATAAATCTTAAACAAATCAGACCATAAATAAAGAAGTTGCCAATTGGCAGTATTTTTCCAAATTTTTTAAAATTTAACCGCAATATTTGTAAAATGTGGATGGTGCATATACATTAGCCTACAACAATAACATATCCAAATTTTAAACAAATCGGACAGTAAATAAAGAAGTTGGCAATTGACAGTATTTTTCAAAAATATTTTTTAATTTGACTGTAATAGTGAATTTGGGAAATGTAAGGCTAATTTATTAAAACACTTGCCTATAACAATAACATATCTAAATTTTAAACAAATCGGACAGTAAATAAAGAAGTTGGCAATTGGCAGTATTTTTCAAAAATATTTTTTAATTTTACCGTAATAGTTAATTTGGGAAATGTAAGTGGAATTTATTAAAACACTTGCCTAGGACAATCACATATCTAAATTTTAAACAAATCGGACAGTAAATAAAGAAGTTGGCAATTGGCAGTATTTTTCAAAAATATTTTTTAATTTGACCATAATAGTGAATTTGGGATATGTAAGTGGAATTTATTAAAACACTTGCCTAGGTCAATAGCATATCCAAATTTTAAATAAATCGGACAGTAAATAAAGAAGTTGGCAATTGGCAGTATTTTTCAAAAATATTTTTTAATTTGACCGTAATAGTGAATTTGGGATATGTAAGTGGAATTTATTAAACCACTTGCCTAGGACAATAACATATCCAAATTGAAGACAAATCGGACAGTTAATAAAGAAGGTGGCAATTGGCACTATAGTATTTTTCAAAAAATATTTTTTAATTTGACCGTTATAGTGAATTTGGGAAATGTAAGTGGAATTTATTAAAACACTTGCCTAGGACAATAACATATCCAAATTGCAGACAAATCGGACCATAAACACTAAAGATAGTTTTTTAGCCTGAATTTGAAAATTAATTTTAAAAAATATAGAGGAGGGATGGGGATTGGGAAAATATATTTAATATAGGCAAGGGTTGGACATTAGTACAGGCTAACAAGGAAACTTGTGTAAGGCGGGAACTGGTTTCGGTGCAAAAACGGCTCCCCATAAGAATAACATGGGAAAAAAGCGCCGGAAGTGGCCCCTCTTTGTGGCTTCTCCACTACTAAGGCCAGGTCACACTACGCTAGTTACCAGCTGCTGTAAATAATTTAATGATAACGATTGTTTGACCCTGAGTTAAGGCCGGGTCACACTACGCTAGTTACCAGCTGCTAGTTGTTAGCTGCTAGTAAAAAGCAGGAAAAAAGCTAGTCTGACCACAACAAATGTTGCTAGTTTTAGCAAAACAGAGAGGTTTGAGTGGTCTCACTCTAGGTGGATTTAAAAAAGGTGTGCTATTGCGCATCGTAGTGTGACGTCATTTGGAGGCGGAAGCGCGTCACCATTGTATTCTGACTATCCTATGGGAAGGAGTGGGGCACATGGGGTAGTCAGACTACTTCAGTGACGCGCTTTTTTAGGAACAGGTTTACAACAATGGGAAATTTAACGGCAGCTATAGCCTATCCAAAAAATCAGGTCGGGATCAGAACGTCTACCCTCCCTCCATCCCCACCACACCGTTATCGTTGAGAGGGACATAATTTATTTTGTATATATGTACATTGTTAGCAAATTTCCTCTAGGAAAATGGCGCTTTGGATTTTGCTGCTGTCTGCCACAACCTTCCTGCGTTTGGTCTTGACGCGCCAACATTGAAATTTACCTAAAGTTTCCTTGTATTAGCCAAACCGAAACTCTGACAAAAAAACCTAGAATCGAAAAATGTAAAATAGACATTTATGTTTCAATTGGCTAATCTAAAAATGTCCCGTTTACAAAAATAAAAAGTGCCACAGAGGCTCATATTTTACAATACACAAGTAAAACACGGTAATAGTTTACCATCACTTAAAATAAGCAGTTTTGGTATTTGGAAAATAAAAATTATACCGTTATTAAGCCTGGTTCATGCAGGCCAGGAAAAAGTAAGGGTTTTTACAATTAAATCAGCGTAATTTGGAGTTTCGGCCGCGGTGTTTTGCATGGAGGGAGGGTAGAAGTTTGCTATCCCGATCTGGGTTTTTGGATAGGCTCTAGCCGAGAGTAGCATCAGCTGTCACTGTAAACCAGCTGATCAAATAAACACCGTGACGTCACCAGGAGGCTGTGCAGAACATGCTCAAATTCATCCTTCTGGATAACACACCTTACTTAAATCCACCTAGGTCTCACTAAGCTGTTTGCTCGTAGTGGCAAATTAATAATTATCAGGTGTGTTAGCTTATGTATTTCATCAACATTTAAACAGTGTTGTAAACAAATTATAGTTAAGACCTTATCCCCTAGATTTGCTAGTGGTTTTAATACATTTGGACATTTCCAATTTTCTGGATAAGCCAAAAAATTTGACTTTCCACCTTCACTCTTAAAGATTACTTACGAATGTGCACATTTGAATGTATTTAATGATCGTTGTATGATATTAGAATATGATTGATAAGGCGTTTAATATTAAGCATGAATAACATTTGTTTAAAGACTAGTGCTTTGTCAATAGCTCAATTACTCATTAATAAAATGTTTGTTTGGTAGAAATGAAGGTTGCATGTTAAAATTTATTTAGGCTTGGAACCATGATTTGTTGTCTGGAGATAGGCGGCAGGTTGCATTTTATAGTTTTACATAATACAATAGGCAACAGATCTACTTCCAGAAAAAAGGATAAGCAGAATTTAATACCAATTTGAGCCTTACAAGCCAGGCGAAACAGCAACACCGTCATATATATATATATATATATATATATATATATATATATATATATATATATACACACACACACACATACTAGTTAATTTTCCTCACAACAAAATGGTGGCAGCATGCAATTTTTTTGAATAGTGTTGTCTCCAGTAGGCCTATATATAGACATCTTTGGAATGACTACCAAGTTTATCCAGATTTTTGCACTTGTACTGTAGTTAAATATCAGCTGGTTCAAATTAACTCCAGTGATTGTACTTTTTTGTTTTATTCGAGACATAAAGTAAATATTAACAATAGCTTGTATAGCTAGTAGCTCGCAATATTTGCATTTATTTATTTATTTCAATTTTCCTAGCTGCTAGTAACTAGTGCTGGTAACCAGCCTAGTGTGACCCTGGCCTTTAATTTTGTTATCTTATAAATATTGTTTGTTATTTACTCCCATAAATTTGCATAAAGTAATTAAATGTATTATGCCTCTCCACTATGTTTATCACCCCTCAGAACATTTGATAATTTGATTGTAAATTATTAGTAATTTATGATTTAATGATTAAATCCCACGAACAATTGTCATTTAAAATTAATTAGATAAGTCTACCCCCCTATAATTTCTGAATACATTCATGTAAAGTTGCTCCAAATCATATTTGAATACATATATCTAACTCTAAATTCTAAATTTATCTAAAATTTTATATTAGCGACTTGAAGACGTGTTTATGAACAAACTGATTTCGGGTACTGATGTTTGTGAACCTAAGTGTTGATTTAGATACTCTCCATAGACCTCGGATATTGTTAGCAGCATGTAAAGGACATTGTCCCTTTTTCAGTTGAAAATCCCTTAAATAGTATATTAGACGCCAAAAGTCTTCAAGTGCTCAGACATCAATCAGTTTAAACCTTTTTGGCAAATCAAGATATCATTTGAAGCCTGAGCGAAATTATATAAATTGCAATTTGCTAAGATCCAACCAGTCTTTTTTTAATTGTCCTACATTATTTTAACTCCAGGAAGATTCAATCAAGTGCCGAAGAAATAGAATATTCTTGACAAACTCTTTATTCATCATCAAAGAATAATTATATTGATCTAAAAATGTAATATCAAAGTTTAAAGAAAAAAAATCATAATCAAAATATCCTTGTGAAGATTAAAGTAAACCACCATTTTGGTTTTATTGTTGATGAAAGACAAGGTTGATCAAGTGACAAAATTAATTTCCTCATTAGTTAATCTCAATACTGTTATTATCAATTGATTTGTTTAGCTGCATTTAATTTTCTATCTACGTTTTATTTAATATCAGTTCCTCTCCCTTTTCATAAAAAAGATTCTTCCCTATATAAAATGATCACTAACCAGAATTAATGTATTTTGATTGCTAATTATAACTCCATTTCATATTTTCAAATCCCAAGAATTATATACATGTGTACTCTTTTAAATTCTATTTCATAAAACCATGTGTAAATTTCTCTTAATAAATCAAAGGCCGCTGTTATACTAGGTGACTGCTGACTGGTGACTGCTGACTGGTGACTGTTGCCTGTCAACTCTTTTAACATTGCTGTAAATGGGAGGTATTACTCTGACTTGCGACTGCTGCAGCTGTAAATAACAGTGTTACGAGAGTTGACGGGCGACAGTCGCATAGTATAATAGCAGCCGAAGTTATTTTTTCATTGTAACAGCTGACTATTTAACAGCTTATAATAAAACTAGAGACTTGAAGGGGCCATAGCCCCTAACCTTGCTTCAAGATTCTGCCTCATCTGATTTTTATACTCTTTACATGCTGAGGAAGATAGAACAGTATAAGTAATAACACATGTCAGGTCGTAAATGAAGTAGACACTTAAACAGATGTTTTAATGTAAACAGAGCAGACTTTTTTAAATTCCCATGCTTTTCTTATGGGGGATGTTTTACGTTATTTCTCGTTTGCTGAAACATTTTTGTGTTACTCCTAGTTTTTCCTGAGTCCCCGGGATCAAGACCTTAAATTTCAGCCATCTCCTATCATCCTGCAATTTGCCAAACTCCCACAATTTTGACTTAAAAACGTCGTTTACAGAATTATATATAAAGATAAGGACTAGAATAGTTTACTTGTAATTCAAATTATATCAATCAGCTAGTTTAATCGATTTCAGTCAGTTATGATAAAACTAGTGGATAGAGTCATCTTATTTTATTAATATAAACAACTTTTATTTGTCCTCACCATCATCATGTTTTAACGCACTGCGTGCGGCGGGTACCAAGGTATCTTGGCAGGAATCACTTTCAGGTGCTCTTTCTGGAGCGCTATTTTCACTTTCTGGACCGCTCTAACTTTGTCTCCTCACTGGGGGGGCCTAGCCACACAATATTTCTAGTGGTACTTTATATTATAGCCATTTTTAGTGATTGTGCAGAAGACCAACTGTGACCTTGGTTTCTATTTTGGGCGAGGGTTGGGGTGGGGGACGGGAGGAAGAAGGAGTGCGGGGAGGTAGAGCGCAGATATTTATCGAAGATTCATAAAACATGACATATCTTGTCCCTCTGTTATCAGTTGTTTTGAAACCTGGTTTGTGTCGGTTGGTGATTTATTTTGCTTTTAAAACTGGACCCAAACTGCGCACACGGTCAGTTAATATGTAGGAGAACACCAGGTGGCGGCGGGTACCATAGGATATTCAAACTTCAAGGGACCAATTTGAAAGAAAACATGCTGGAATACAAATTTTGACCATTATTCGCCAAAACCTTTACAAAATGTTTAGCCCTTAGATGATTATTATCGCTCTCAATGTGTTAAGTAATTTTACATTACATATTGATTTATCCTCATAAAAAGTCTATAATTTTTTCCTCCTTGCCTGATCTCGCCCAAGTTGTTTACATTCTGAGCTTCTGTCTTTAAGGTAGATTTTAAAAAGACTTTCTATGAAAATTATTAGATCAACCCTCAGTAACTGTCTTAAACATTTCTGTGTGGAGATGACTTAATGGTCAGTGAAGGGGAAGGAGGTGAAGAAAATGTTGCCCCCTCCAACGTTCTTCGACACAGACTACCAAGACATTTCAATTAACGTTAATTATGTGTTACAACAAGTTTTAATAAAATCCGGCCTTCTCAGAGAAAATTTGGACTCGTGGGAAAATTAGATTATGGGCGGCCCCCCTTACCCCTCTCAATGTATAAGGTTCAATATGTTGGAATTATATATTATATATGTATGTATCGGGCTTGTGTATTGCTTTCTGTATTGTAGTATGCAAAAGCATATTGTCTGTTATTTTATTATACTTCTGATGGGCATTGCTTACAACCAAAAGAATGCTATTTTGTAATAAAAAAAAAAATCAACCACTCTTCCCGGGCCCTCAAAGAGTCCGGGCCCCTGGGCAATTGCCCCCCCCCCTCTCTGGGCGGGCCTGATAAAATCTTGAAATTAAGAAAAATTAAATAAATAAATTGCTTAATTTTGTGGCAAAAGTAAGAATGGTATGATGTATTATGGTTAGTTTCCCCTCATTTACTTTCTATTCTACAAATGGCCAAGAAGTCATCTCTATACAGTAATTTGTCCAAAACTTATTAAAACTCACCTATTGTTGATTCTGGAGATTTGTTCACTTTACAGGGATGCAATAAACAAGTTGACAACAAAAACAGAAGAGATCCTGAAGACCTATGACCAAAATTATACACAAGATGATATTGCAGTTTTGAAATACCTGTGTGAGATAGTGTCTCGAAGATCTGCACTTCTGATTTCTATTTGTAGGTGTCATAGTACTAAAAAAGTTTAGCTTTATAATCTTGCTCCTATTTTCTAGAGAAACAATTTTGGTATATAACATTTTGTAAGTAGGTAGTTGAATAAGATATTTTAAATACTGTATCCACAAGTCTCAAATAAATAATTTGAAAGGACAAATGTTTACAAAATGCCCTTTAAACAAATGAAAATAAACAACTTTAGAAAATACATAACAGTGGTGGAGAGGGAAGAGGCGGCTACCCACACCTCACCGTCAGGGGTACTAGGCGACCCAGCTGTTTTGGCTACCAAACTCCTCATGTTTTGTGTCGACTAAAAACAAAAACAATGTGTAATTCCCCCCAGAATGCTACACGGGCGCCTGTTTGGAAACCTCATAGCGTTTACCGCATGCCTCTAAGATACACAATGGGAACTACACAATAGTCATGTAACTAGTGACAGAAGAGGGGGATATGGCACTCAAAGCGACGTCAAAACAAATTTTGGGGGATTTACAATTGTTGGGGGGGATTTTTGAAACTATAATTAAATGTGGCAATTTGTGAATCAAATTGAAAATTCGTGTTTGTATGAGAGGATGACAGTAATAAATAATATTATTGGCAAAGTATTGCTATAGTAGATAATGCGCAAAATAACCTTTCTTTTAAGAGATAGCAAGTGTTCCTATACCAATAATAATCCTAGACATTTATGCTTCTGATTATAGGTCCGGATTGGATTGAAACATTAACCTAAAAAAATCACCTGAAACTGTTTTCTCGATATGCTCGCAACCTAACCACACTTTCTGAGCTCTAACTAAGAGGACTAGATTTAAAAACAATAATTTTGTTGTAAACAAAACGGATTGAATAAATGTAGTCGCTTATGTTATGGTTTTACCTTATTAAAATACTAGGCCTATTGAATGCAGGTCTTAAGCACTTTGTCTATTCATAACCATACAGAAAATTAAAGGTTTGATTTCAAGCTAATATAAAAGATGGGAAGTAGTAATTCCAATATATGATTTGTGATTTATAGGATTTATATTTTGTTTTTATTTTAGCAGGTGATTCCTAAGTGTGCTGATAACCTGCTTATTTCCAAAAAAATTATCTTAACTACTTACAAAATTCATTATAATTAAATGTTTATTTAGGTTTGTGAGCATGGCGAAAAAACATAGCAAATTCTGTAGTATAAACTAAATAAGTTATAAAATTATGTAACACTCTGTTTTCTAATGCAGCTACTTACAAGTACAGAGGTTGGCCCCCTCTGAAATAATTAAATCAGCTGTAGTGCTAGCCTACAGTCTGCTTGTGATACTCTACTGAATTACAGCAGTGTTTACATTTTGCCCTCCTGCAACTGAAGGAACTACAGGATTTCTCTATTGACAAGACCTGAGCTACATGACTCATCAGAAGCCTGCACCGGCCTGACAGCTGATAACGGGCGGTTTGGGGTTTTCAGTAGTTATTTGGTCAGTTGCTCATGGGTTTTCTGGCAGTTAGTACCCTTTCAGTACCTTGGATATTTATAAAGGTAAGAGTTTAGATCTTTCACATTAAAAATAATGCTTCAATGTTTAAATCAATCTGCAATAATAATAAGCCTCTACCATTCAAAACTGAGTTAAATTATAGAAAATGCATATAAAGAAATTAAAAGTGGTTTAAATTATGCTTTGAAAGCACAGGCATAATTTTAGAAAACTATTTGAAGACTAAGTCAGGTATTTTATTGTATTTATTATATTAATGGGAAAATAATTATGTCATATTTTACTTATTGTCTATTTTTACTTAATGTTTAAATAAAATATTTGGTTTAATATCTGAGTTGTAATTTTCTGTAAAATGGGTGATCAAATATTTTGTAACATGTTAAATGTTGTTTTATCCTGTCAAGCGTGTTCATGAACTTTCTGGTTGTAAAATAATCAACTCACGTTCTCTTGTGATTGAAAAAATTCAAAATGGTTTTGAATACAGTTATTCATGAAGAATAATATTAATGGCTTCATTTGATTTTACAGAGATTGTCTAGTTGGGACTAAAGTATGTATAAAGTAATCTGTTTTTGCTTATTAAAAACAAACAAACAAAATTGTGGTTTATTATAAGATATAAAAGTAATTAAATCACTTGGTTTATCTTCATGGCATTAACAATAGGAAATGTACAGATTTAAGAGGGTTATAAGATATAGTATTATTTTAAAGAAATTCAGTCTTAATGTGGGGAAAATCTATTGTATTATCAGCCCTATTGAAGACAGTTTTGCAGTCAACTATAAAGGAAATGTAAACTCAATTTTAAAACATATTATTGATAAAATTGTTATAATTCTATTGATAACTGAATATTCTCTTGAAAAATAGAGAGATTAAATAGTTCTTTAATGTAGTAATTTTGTGTATGATTATTTTTAACTGTGGTAAATTGTTTAACAAATATTTGATTATACTGTGCAATCGTTATCTATTTATTATCTTGTATATGTGAAATATCTGTACATTTGAACAGAGATGAATACTCTATTGATGAATTGTGATGAGTTAAATTCAACAACCAAACAATTCTTTTGTCAAAATAATGCCTCTGAAGGGTTTAAAAATAGCTTAACTATAGGCTCAGGAATGTTGCAATTTTATTTGGAAAAACATTATTATATATTTACCTTGCAAAATATAAACTATTTTATTGGAGGTTGTTCCATTTATGCATGAAAATTTGTTTAATGTGATTATTATAAAACGTTTGAATTTAATTGTTGTAAATTGGATAAGTATTTTTCAAATTTATTTCTGAAAACTGAACACTGAGTAAATATAATTGTGTTAATCTAACTTAGTACTATTGCATATCTGTGGAATATTTTAGGGTTTATCCCTTACTGCAACTGCAGCCTGGACACCTTGGAGACTCTGCTAGTGGCTGCTACTGTACCTGCTGCTACGGTTGGCTAATACTGCTCGCCTCAACATCAGTGGGCCTTACGCGCACCTTCGATTCTGGGACTTTGTGTCTGTGACTGGGTCGACCCACCCCCTGTGTCATCGGGGAAACCGTACCAAAAGTAAGAACTTTCCATTTTTTTTATATACTAATGGAATTTGGACGTCCGATCCCTTTTGATGAAGAAACCTTTTTTGTAGAAACTCAACTGTGACTCTGAATTAGACTGACGTATTTGTCTCCAACAAAATTCAGGTGGAACACCCCCTGGAACTTACTACAGGATTGTGCCATTGGAACATGATCATCTAGATATTAAATGTAGATTAGTTTATATGCAGTGATTTGTCTTATTGTGTTTATATATGTATATTTTCAATGTCTAGATGTCTTAGGTACTGTTTTCTGAATATTACTGATTGTTGATTATTTAGTTGATTCTTATATTTACTCTCTAGCTGGTGGCCACCATATATATTTCTGTTGTTTTAGACTTAAGTGAGCTCATATGGAAAATTGAGGCTAGGTGAAGGTTACTAAGAATTTAATTCTGAACAATTGGTTCATTAACACTTGAATATTGATTTAAAATGAAGGTACAGGAAGTTGAACTATTGAATTTAATTTATATCTTGAGTAATTGAAATTGTTGTCTGCTGAACAGTTGTATTTAGTCCTTATGACTTTTTTTTGTGATTATATGATTACTGTTCACATTAGTGTTTTTTTTATTTGACCTGAGAGAACAGTAAACAAACCAAACTTTGTTAGCTTAGTAAAAATAAAAGGTTTGTCAATCCAAGTTGGAACTTCAAATTTTGAATTTGTTCATTACTTTTTAATTTTGTTCATCCAATTGAATAGTGAAATTTAAAATCTTGTGCACCTACTTTGAATGGTCGAGGCTAATTAAATATTTCCTCCCCTGGCTATCAGCTGCCGGTCCAACAATTCAAGGTGGAGTTTGTCCCTCGCAACAGCTCCAAGAATATCTCCTATCAGCGAGGTGGCGCCCTATACCCCGACCAGACATAAGTAGTGGCCAGATATCCTAGATAGTTCTCAGCCTTAGAACCCCGCCCATCACTGAGCATAGCTTGGGCAACGTAACAATGGCGCCTTGAACGTGGGGCCTGACTTAGCCTAACACAGCCTGAAAAAAAAAAAAATAAATAAATAAATAAAATAACTAGCAGTTGTTTATTGTTGACATATATAATTGGTGTTTGAGACATATATTTTCCTGCAGATTATATACTTGGTAGTGGTGGCAGAAATATATTTCAATATTCACATGAATGTTGATAACTGATTTTATTTTCTCTTCTCGAGTTGCTGGGAGGTAATACAAGATATATATACGCTATAGGCTTATGCAGTTTATTTCCATGAAAATAAATTTTGGGATATTTTATTGATTTTGTGTGCACATTCTACTGTTGTAAATTTATTGCTTGCTTGTCACTTTTTGAAATTTTTATTTTGCTAATAAAGATGAATTCTCATCACCTGAGAAAGTCTGAAATCCAGTATGAGCTGAAGATAAGGGGTCAGCCTATTGAAGGAACGGCAAATGATTTAAGGAAAAGGTTAACACAATGTTTTTCGTCTAATGTGGGAGTGGTTGAAGATATTGTACTGAAGTTGGAACCTGAGACTGAACTCGAAGAGTGTGAAGAAAAATGCAATGATCTGTCATCATTAGTTGAAGAATATGAAGGAAGTGGGAAGGCTCCAGAGGGTCAGCGACTACTTGCTAGACTGGGACATCTTCGAATGCGAATTGATAGAATCCCGATTAATGATTGGAATAAAGAAGAGTTAGAAGAGAGAAGATCAGTATTATTGATTAAAACTAAGGCCCTGATAGACTTAGTCGCTGACAAAGGAAATGAACTTGAATCTGAACCTCTAAGCGAGAATGGTGAAGATAAAAAGAAAGAAGAAGATGTGTCTACTGGGGAAAAGAAGACTGAGGATAAGGGACCTCCTTACACTGATGATCTAGCAAGTGGGTTGGGAACGTCTGCGGCAGTGAACCTTAAACCATCAAGACCAAACCTTCAACCAGCATCATATCATAGCGTGACTCAAGCTGCTTCTGAAAATCAACGTCCAGTTTTACAGAACGCGCCCATGCCCTCAAGTTCATCATCTCTAGATAGCCATTTGACGAAAGCTGTTCCGATTTACAAGTGGGGACTTCGCTTCAGCAACGAACACGGGCAGAGTGTAGGAGCATTCTTACAACGCGTTGAAGAACTGAGGAGAGCCAGAGGGGTTTCTCAACCGGAACTGTTCAACTCAGCGGTGGATCTTTTCTCTGGATCAGCACTAGTTTGGTACAGATCAACGATTGGAAGGATAACTTCATGGGAATCTCTTTGCTCAGAAATGAAAATTGTTTTCCAAACAGCAGATCATGATGTCAGACTGCAACAGGAGATATTCAATAGAACACAAGGGGAGAACGAATCTATCGATATGTTCATTGCATGTATGGAAGGCCTATATGCAAGACTTGCAATCAGTGTCCCAGAAGAAACTCGTCTAAAACAAATATTGCATAACCTACACCCCCAACTACAAGATCGACTTGCCTTGTTTGAAGTCAACAGTATAGAAGATCTTCGCTTACTTGGAAGAAAAGCAGAAATGGGCCGCCGCAGGGCTACCACTTTACGACCAATGTACTCAAATAAGACAAGCCTAGAACCTGATTTGTTGTGTAATGATTCGAGCCACCCAAGACGTAATCATAATGGAAAACTAGCAAGTCTACAAGCAAGAACCTTATATCAAAAGACTATCAAGTGTTGGAACTGTAACAATCAAGGCCACCGTTTTGCATCATGTCCCGAACCCAGGACATTATTTTGCTATGGTTGTGGAGCACGAGATACCAAGAAATCTACTTGTGCCAACTGCAAGCCTTCAAAAAACGTGTAAGTTTGGGGGTCACTTTGGAACAAGCTGACTCCCGGGAAAATATTATTAGAGATTCTTCTGAAGAAAAGCTGCAAGAGAACACCAAAGTAGAATATTTATTCGAAACTGTGGATAATGACTGTCGACCTTACCTTGATGTGAGGGTTTTCGGAAGAAAAATTAGAGCTCTTTTGGACTCAGGAGCGTCACGAACTATTCTTGGAAAAGAAGGGTTATGGATACTAGATAAATTTCCTGCAAAATTATCAGAAACAACAAACCGATTCATTGAAACTGCAGACACAAGCAAACATCATGTGCAAGGATATGTGACTATACCCATTGGCCTAGAGGCTAGAACAAGAGACATAACTGCGTTGGTTGTACCGTCTTTAAATCAATCATTGATTCTTGGAATTGATTTTTGGAACCGAATGCAGATTATAACGGATATTTCAAATAGGACTTGGGAGTTTTCTCCGAACATTAAATTAAGCTGTTTAAAAGAATTCCAAGGAATAATGTCAAATGAGAATTTAACTGATAAAGAGAGAAAACAACTTAAGGATTTTGTTGATGAACAGTTTTCGAAAACCACTGATGTACTCGGGAGAACCGATCAAGTTGAACATTTAATTGACACTGGTTCTGCACCACCGATCAAGCAGAGATATTATCAGATCTCTCCTGCCCGTCAAAAACTGGTAATTGATGAACTAAATCGAATGTTAGAATGGAACGTTGTAGAGCCATCTAAAAGTCCATGGTCCTCCCCAATCCTATTATTGGACAAGCCTGACGGAACCCATCGTTTTGTAGTCGACTT
This sequence comes from Allygus modestus, assembly GCA_963675035.1. Classification (NCBI taxonomy): domain Eukaryota; kingdom Metazoa; phylum Arthropoda; class Insecta; order Hemiptera; family Cicadellidae; genus Allygus; species Allygus modestus. The sequence goes on from OY776111.1 coordinate 103,270,777, forward strand.
CAGAAAACTTAATCAAGTCACAAAGAGAGATGCTTACCCATTGCCTAAAGTGACCATGATATTAGATCGCCTTAGAGATGCACGTTACCTTTCTTCACTGGACATCAAACACGCTTATTGGCAAATACCTCTACATCCCAGCAGCAAAGAGAAGACGGCATTTACTATACCTGGTCGTGGGTTGTTTCATTTCAACACCATGCCATTTGGACTCAGCAATGCGCCTGCAACCTGGCAAAGGTTCATAGATAACGTTCTTGGAGCTGACCTTGAACCATTTGTGTTTGTGTATCTTGACGATATCGTGATCCTGACACCTACATTCAGTGAACATTTGAGAGTCTTGAAAGAAGTGTTCAACAGACTGAACAAAGCTAAACTTACTCTCAACAAGGACAAATGTAAATTCTGCCGGCCTGAGTTACGTTATTTGGGATACATTGTGGACAAACATGGTCTTAGGGTGGATCCTGAAAAAATCGAAGCGATTGTTAAGATACCGGTACCGAGATCTGTGAAAGAAGTAAGAAGGTTTTGCGGTACTGCATCGTGGTACAGGCGTTTTATTGAAGACTTTGCTACTCGGATGTACCCCATCACTAAGTTGTTGAAAAAGAAAAGTAAATTCAGCTGGACCCCTGAAGCACAAGAAGCATTCGAAGATATGAAGAGTTGTCTGATAAAGTCACCAATACTTACATGTCCCAATTTTGAAAAACCTTTCTCCATCTCTTGCGATGCTTCGGCTGTTGGAATTGGGGCTGTACTAACCCAAGAAAGTTCTACAGGTTTGGGAGAAGTTGTAGTCGCTTATGCTAGCCGCACCCTTACGAAAGGAGAGCAAAAATATTCGGCTACAGAAAGAGAATGTTTGGCAACTATTTGGGCAGTAGAAAAATTCAGACCCTACGTAGAAGGAACCCAGTTCACAATAATAACTGATCATTACAGCCTCCTTTGGCTACATAACTTGAAGGATCCCCAGGGGAGATTAGCCAGATGGGCACTCCGGTTGCAGCCATATAATTACACTTTGATTCATAGGAAAGGAAAAGACCATATCGTACCAGATATGCTGTCACGCCTACCTGAGACTGAACAAGTTGAAGTAATCCACGGAATGAAAGAAGACAATTCCAGTCAAACAGAAGACTCAACAGACAAGTGGTACCAGAAGATGAAGCGCCTAGTCACCGAACGAAATGAAGATTATCCATTGTGGCGGGTCAAAGAAGGGAAATTGTTGAAGTTGGTTATTGAGAAGACCCAGTTAGAAGATGACAGTAGCGAATGGAAGATAGTTGTCCCAAAAGATAGAAGAACAGATCTTCTGATGGAAATGCATGATTCAGTCACAGCAGGTCACATGGGTGTTTCCAAAACTTATCACCGCATCAAGAGACATTTCTACTGGCCAAAAATGCGACAGGACATAGCCAAATATATTAGGAAATGTGAAGTATGTCAGACAACTAAATATGACCAGAACAAACCAGCAGGATTGTTAGGCCAGAGACGAAGTGTAGACCAACCCTGGGTAATGCTCAGTACTGATCTTATCGGACCATTCCCTCGCTCCACCAAAGGATATAAGTATTTGCTTGTTGTAATCGATACATTTACAAAATTTACCTTGATGTATCCTTTGAGGGCAGCTACTGCATTGGCAGTTGCAAGACATCTAGAAGAAGATGTTTTCATGATGTTCGGGGTCCCGAAATATGTTTTATGTGATAATGGTTCAGAATATGTGGGTAATGCCCTGAAGAAACTGATGCAGGAATACAAGGTGAAACTGTATCTGAATGCTAGTCGACATCCTCAAGCAAACCCAGTGGAGAGGACTAATCGAACCATCATTTCGATGATTCGAGCTTATATCGGTGATAATCATCGACATTGGGATAAGGATCTTCCTCAACTTGGGTTCGCGTTGCGTTCTGCAGTGCACGAGACGACCGGGTTTTCTCCTGCATTCTTGACATTCGGTAGAGAGCTTAGTACTACCTCTGAGGGATATGCTCTGCTGAATGATCAAAGTCAATTACCTGATGATGAAGACAACTGTAAGGATCATGTGACCAAGCTCCAGAAACTCAAGGATATCATCCCCCTGGTGAAGTCTAGGTTGGATATGGCTCATAGCAAGAGTGCAGGGAGATACAACTTACGAAGAAGAGAAGTTGCTTTCAAGGAAAATGACTTAGTCTTGAAGCGTAACTTTGTGCAGTCTAATGCTGCTGCCTATTTTACCTCCAAGTTGGCTCCTAGATTTGTCGGACCGTACCGCATTGTCAAAAAGTCATCACCGGTGACTTACTGCCTTCAAAGTGCGGAGGGTAAAGATATTGGAACCTGGCATGTCCAAGACCTAAAGCCCTACGTCCAATAGGCATATTCGAAAATTTGGGAAATTTTCTTTTGGCGAAGGGGGTGGTGTAACACTCTGTTTTCTAATGCAGCTACTTACAAGTACAGAGGTTGGCCCCCTCTGAAATAATTAAATCAGCTGTAGTGCTAGCCTACAGTCTGCTTGTGATACTCTACTGAATTACAGCAGTGTTTACATTTTGCCCTCCTGCAACTGAAGGAACTACAGGATTTCTCTATTGACAAGACCTGAGCTACATGACTCATCAGAAGCCTGCACCGGCCTGACAGCTGATAACGGGCGGTTTGGGGTTTTCAGTAGTTATTTGGTCAGTTGCTCATGGGTTTTCTGGCAGTTAGTACCCTTTCAGTACCTTGGATATTTATAAAGGTAAGAGTTTAGATCTTTCACATTAAAAATAATGCTTCAATGTTTAAATCAATCTGCAATAATAATAAGCCTCTACCATTCAAAACTGAGTTAAATTATAGAAAATGCATATAAAGAAATTAAAAGTGGTTTAAATTATGCTTTGAAAGCACAGGCATAATTTTAGAAAACTATTTGAAGACTAAGTCAGGTATTTTATTGTATTTATTATATTAATGGGAAAATAATTATGTCATATTTTACTTATTGTCTATTTTTACTTAATGTTTAAATAAAATATTTGGTTTAATATCTGAGTTGTAATTTTCTGTAAAATGGGTGATCAAATATTTTGTAACATGTTAAATGTTGTTTTATCCTGTCAAGCGTGTTCATGAACTTTCTGGTTGTAAAATAATCAACTCACGTTCTCTTGTGATTGAAAAAATTCAAAATGGTTTTGAATACAGTTATTCATGAAGAATAATATTAATGGCTTCATTTGATTTTACAGAGATTGTCTAGTTGGGACTAAAGTATGTATAAAGTAATCTGTTTTTGCTTATTAAAAACAAACAAACAAAATTGTGGTTTATTATAAGATATAAAAGTAATTAAATCACTTGGTTTATCTTCATGGCATTAACAATAGGAAATGTACAGATTTAAGAGGGTTATAAGATATAGTATTATTTTAAAGAAATTCAGTCTTAATGTGGGGAAAATCTATTGTATTATCAGCCCTATTGAAGACAGTTTTGCAGTCAACTATAAAGGAAATGTAAACTCAATTTTAAAACATATTATTGATAAAATTGTTATAATTCTATTGATAACTGAATATTCTCTTGAAAAATAGAGAGATTAAATAGTTCTTTAATGTAGTAATTTTGTGTATGATTATTTTTAACTGTGGTAAATTGTTTAACAAATATTTGATTATACTGTGCAATCGTTATCTATTTATTATCTTGTATATGTGAAATATCTGTACATTTGAACAGAGATGAATACTCTATTGATGAATTGTGATGAGTTAAATTCAACAACCAAACAATTCTTTTGTCAAAATAATGCCTCTGAAGGGTTTAAAAATAGCTTAACTATAGGCTCAGGAATGTTGCAATTTTATTTGGAAAAACATTATTATATATTTACCTTGCAAAATATAAACTATTTTATTGGAGGTTGTTCCATTTATGCATGAAAATTTGTTTAATGTGATTATTATAAAACGTTTGAATTTAATTGTTGTAAATTGGATAAGTATTTTTCAAATTTATTTCTGAAAACTGAACACTGAGTAAATATAATTGTGTTAATCTAACTTAGTACTATTGCATATCTGTGGAATATTTTAGGGTTTATCCCTTACTGCAACTGCAGCCTGGACACCTTGGAGACTCTGCTAGTGGCTGCTACTGTACCTGCTGCTACGGTTGGCTAATACTGCTCGCCTCAACATCAGTGGGCCTTACGCGCACCTTCGATTCTGGGACTTTGTGTCTGTGACTGGGTCGACCCACCCCCTGTGTCATCGGGGAAACCGTACCAAAAGTAAGAACTTTCCATTTTTTTTATATACTAATGGAATTTGGACGTCCGATCCCTTTTGATGAAGAAACCTTTTTTGTAGAAACTCAACTGTGACTCTGAATTAGACTGACGTATTTGTCTCCAACAAAATTCAGGTGGAACACCCCCTGGAACTTACTACAGGATTGTGCCATTGGAACATGATCATCTAGATATTAAATGTAGATTAGTTTATATGCAGTGATTTGTCTTATTGTGTTTATATATGTATATTTTCAATGTCTAGATGTCTTAGGTACTGTTTTCTGAATATTACTGATTGTTGATTATTTAGTTGATTCTTATATTTACTCTCTAGCTGGTGGCCACCATATATATTTCTGTTGTTTTAGACTTAAGTGAGCTCATATGGAAAATTGAGGCTAGGTGAAGGTTACTAAGAATTTAATTCTGAACAATTGGTTCATTAACACTTGAATATTGATTTAAAATGAAGGTACAGGAAGTTGAACTATTGAATTTAATTTATATCTTGAGTAATTGAAATTGTTGTCTGCTGAACAGTTGTATTTAGTCCTTATGACTTTTTTTTGTGATTATATGATTACTGTTCACATTAGTGTTTTTTTTATTTGACCTGAGAGAACAGTAAACAAACCAAACTTTGTTAGCTTAGTAAAAATAAAAGGTTTGTCAATCCAAGTTGGAACTTCAAATTTTGAATTTGTTCATTACTTTTTAATTTTGTTCATCCAATTGAATAGTGAAATTTAAAATCTTGTGCACCTACTTTGAATGGTCGAGGCTAAATAAATATTTCCTCCCCTGGCTATCAGCTGCCGGTCCAACAATTCAAGGTGGAGTTTGTCCCTCGCAACAGCTCCAAGAATATCTCCTATCAGCGAGGTGGCGCCCTATACCCCGACCAGACATAAGTAGTGGCCAGATATCCTAGATAGTTCTCAGCCTTAGAACCCCGCCCATCACTGAGCATAGCTTGGGCAACGTAACAATTACTAGCCTACAACATATTAATAAAGGAAAATAAACTACGACCAAATAAGTATATATGAACATTTAATTGTGGACATTTTCCATATTGACTGTTTTTAAAGCAGATTCATGGAAAACGGCTTAGTTACGAGGGTCATCCAGAAAATAAAGAACGTTTGCTTACTGCACCTAGCACAGCTCCCCCATCACCGGCATTGCGTGTGTGGCAGTCCACTCACCTACCCACCAAAGTATGAACCGAGTCTCGTTGCTATGCGGTCACCTGTCTTATTTCTACAGCTATTCAAAATGGAGGCTGCAATCGAAAATCCCACCAAATATGAAATACGCAGTATTATTCAGTTTCTGAATTTAAAAATGTTCGGGAATATATAATTTTTTAGAAAAACACCAAAGAAAATTTATCGTGAAAGTGCAAACAAGTCTTCAAGTCAAATATTCAGGGGAAACAATGGTGCAACCGGTTTAATGAAAGAAAATCCATCGTGAACGACGAGGATCGGCGTGGCAGGTTAAAGATGATTTGAAAGAAAGACTTGAGGAAAATTTGAGGAAAACAGCTGCTAAAATCTTAGCACATAGCCGACCTTTCAGTTTCGTCCAGGAATTAATTTTATGGTTATGACAGAACGTTTAAACATTTAATCCAAGATATCTTCTAAAAATGCATATCTCTAAATGCAAACAAACGCAAAAAATAATGTATTGTAAATTAATTGAGAAATCAGTTTTGATCATTCTAAACAATCTTCCTACAGCATTCGATTTTTTTACCAACACCAAACAATAGCCTAATAGCAAAAACACATGTTACTGCCTTTTAGGGTTATGTTTTCTGTAATGCTAATTGAATACAATTATTGTTAGGTGAGCACTTTTTCGCCTACAAAATTTAGAGGTTGTTTGGTCGATATCGAACAATTTTACCAACCGGTTGTTTTATCGATTGGGAAGGCGATAATGACGTCACGACAAGATGAAACGGAACGACCAGAACCACCCATTCATCAACCGATTGTTTGTTTGTTTTATCGAATGAACTTTCAATTACGATTGTTATTGTTTTGTGGTGGAAAAGCATAAATGGTGATTCGATTAAAATTCAAGCAGATATAAGTTAAATCAAAAGTTGTGGATACAGTGTTAAATTGGATCTAAAAATGGATGTACATGAACAAATAACCAAGTTGCAGTTCACGACAAAATTATAGTAACCTAACTTAACCTAACTCCGCAGAGCGCTGTATGGTGGCTGTTAAATGGATCTAAAAATGGATGTACGTGAACAAACAACTAGGTTGCAGTTCATGACAAAATTATAGTAACCTAACTTAACCTAACTCCGCAGAGCGCTGTATGGTGGCTGTTCGTTGTGCAAGATAATTACAAATAAAGGGATTAGTATAAGTAAATAAAAGTCAAACCTAAAAAAGTGAGATTTAACCCCGAACAAATTAAAGTAATCTTTAAAAAATATTTCAGATTTCAAAAAGTAAACATCAAAAGTGAGATTTGAACACGGGACCGCACGATCGTGGATGTGACGCCGTATCCACTGTGCTACCGAGGCCTGCCGCATTAGCCGAAAGTTACAATACATCAGGCAGTGAGCAATGATTCATTCGATAAAACAAAAACAATCGGTTGGTCGGTTGATGATTCGGTGGTTCTGGTCGTTCCGTTTCATATTGTCGTGACGTCATTATCGCCTTCCCAATCGATAAAACAACCGGTTGGTAAAATTGTTCGATATCGACCAAACAACCTCTAAATTTTGTAGGCGAAATAGTGCTCACCTATTGTTTAATGACCCCCTGCACTCCCCTCGGCAATCGTCTGAATGGTTTTGTCAGCTGTTCCAGAAGGAAGATTCTTTTTGCATGAACTGTAATATATATAGTACAGTATATAATATACCTAATATTTATAACCTAATCTAATATATAACTAAGGTTTTTTTTTCATTGTCGCCATCATCATTATCTGTGTCTGTATAATTCTTTTTCGGTTTTGGTAGAATCTCGGTGTGGTCGCTTCCCCCCGGTCAACTTTATTGTAGGTATGTAGGTTCAGCTCACTCGCTGTCTCAACGCAAGAGCTACAAAGTTAAGTTAAAATATATTGCTGATAACGGGGGGGGAGGAATTGGCCACATTTGGGGGGGAATAGCGCCATGAGGCTTGGGGGGGATGGAATTCCCTGACCATGATTCCTCCAAGGACGATCACAATGCATGTGATGTAACCACATTGGGACTCTAGGTGCGGGAGCATCTGAAACGTAAGAGGTGTACGAGAGGTAACGTATGGAGGGGAGGGTTTCTGACTGAAATCATTTTTAAGGGAACAGCCCTGACCTCAATACTACTTTGACTTATTGGATTCTCATGTATATTTAATTAATGTCCCTTCAACAAACTTTCTGTTATTGAAAGAAAAAACCATAAAAAATTGTATGAACCATAACCATTATACTTTTTGCATGTTTCATGATGCAGGGTTTTTGCCTTGTTCCAACTAAATTTATGATCATTTTCCTGGCAAGTTTCACCAATTTAGAATTTAGTGTTTTGCTGCTTTAGCTATAATTTTTAAATTGTAACCTATTAAATTAAATGTACTTGAGGTATTTTGCATTTGTTATTTATGTCTTAGGCTGTGCGGGGATCTTAAAGCAGATGAACAAGCCCAGAAACACAGTAGCTGTAGATGGAAGCTTGTACAAACATCATCCTCGTATCAAACACTGGATCAGTGACTTTGTTTCCATCCTCACACCCAGCCACAAGGTTTGTTTGTGTAATCCTACTATCTATTTATATAAAGCTAGACGGGTTCACTGACTGACTGACTGACTCACTGTAATAAATTATGAGGCACTTCCCATAGTCGGACCCTACTCGATCCCATACTTAAAGCTCTTGAAGAGAAACACCCAGATTAATTGCCAAAAGTTAACATTTTTGAGTTTTGGCAGCACTTTTTGGGCGGGGAACATTCCACTTTTTCAATTTTTCCACTTTGACCGCGTTTTCTACAGAAACGGTAAGAAATGGCAAAAAATGTTAAATACAAAAGTTGTAGAAAATTTAATTCCTCACTAACACATTTTTGTTAGATTTAAGATTTGATCATCCGTTTAGCCGCTATTCATCAGAGAAGGAGTAAATGTTGTGTGTTTTGGCCCATTTAAATGTGTACTAAGTTTTGGAAAGCTGTTTTATGAAAGCACACCACCTTTGGCTAATACCACATGTTTGTTTGTTTGTTTGTTTATTGGGGGATTAGGAGGCCCCGGCATAGCCGGCTAGGCACGTCTCCCTTGGGATATTGTACAGCCACCGGAAAGAGGGAAGAGTTGGATGGGAAAGGTGGTAGGATGGGGTCAGTCTGCCTCGCTCCAGAAAGGGAGAGAGATCCTTACCTAGCTCCCGGGCTCTGTGGGTGACAACACCCCAGGACGATTTGCCCTCTAACCCGACGACCCCCTAAGTCCACCAGACAGGGACCGCCATCGCACAGAGGCTCCAACCTCTCAGGGGTCGGGTGACCCCAGGACGGTTCGTCCCCCAGCCCGGCAGACCGAAGACCATCGGGTAAGGGCCTTTCCTCCCAGGCACCCGTCCCAGGCTGCAAGGAAGATCCACTACTCCCTCCAATCCAAGGACTTGGACTAGACTGGGTATCCAGGCTCAACTGGGAGTCAAGCCCCCAGAAGAGACAAGGAGGAACCAAGGAAGGAAGTTGTCACACTGGATAGCCAAAATACTTACCAGTTCTGTGACAGCTTCATTTTGCAGTACCCAATGTCAACCTCTGTACTAGTATAGACCAGTCAGAGAGCCATCAAGGGCCATACCACATGTTTGTATCAGCTAATTTGAATAAACCTCCCGTGTAGGCGATAATATGCTCACCATGAGGTTTATATTAATCAGCTGTTACAAAACCAGCAAGCAAGGAATACCATAGAGTGGCAATGTGGCGCGTGGACTGACGCCGACTTTGAAACACCGGGACCTCTGGTGGAGGGCATATGGCGACTAGACACCCTAGTAGCGAGCGTCTGGACTGTCAAAACAAGACCCTGATCAAAATCATTTTGTTTTGTTAATAAAGGCTATAAGCAAAAAGTATTTCACTGTGCGGCTTCACCACTACAGTAAATTGTACAGTGAACAAATTCACAAAGAAAAAGTAAGAAGCCAGTTAACCAAAACAATTACATTTTTAGGCCAGTAGATTTATTCTAATTTGCTTTCCAATTATTTTTATATTTGTATATTAGTTAGTTTATTATTATTACTTAAGTAAATTCATTACTATTGAATTCACTCTATTATTGTTGTTATCTTTAGAAAATTCACATTAAAGTATAATTCGCTTGCAAAACTGCGTATTTATTTGTTTACCTAAGAAACATTTATTATTGATTGATTTGAACTTCAATGATGGTTACATTTTCCAAAATATCAATAACTATGTTTAAAATTTGAAAAATGCCTTTATAGAACGAAAAATGTGGATATGGAATGTAATCAGATTGGTTCCCACTCCACGCTGTGCGATGCAGCGTCGGCGCGGCGGCCGGGTTCGGGGCCATTCAGTGGAAAATTAACTTCTCACTTTACAGCTGCCTGCAGGCTAAACTAAAGGTTTTACACAAAAATTTTAAATGTAAACGTTAAAATTTGGTTCATTTCAAACAACTTTCTCACTGGCAAAAATCACCTGACCAAAAAATAAAAAACTTACCAGCCGACCAACTTTTTCATGTTCCAAATTTTACGAAAACTTGTTTTACTACATATTTATATATTTTTTTAATTGTTCAAATTTCAATTTGCATATTTCTAAAACACCATTACTAGGGTGATATAGTATTATTTAATATCTCAAAATTTCAGAATTTTATCTCAACTCTTAAGTGGTCGATTCAACGGTGTTAATGAATCGCGGCAAATTAAAAATTGTGGTCGCGGCGGACAGTGGAGCTGCCTGTTGCACCTCTGCTAACACAGAAAGGTGGCTTCAGCGCCTCTGATGTGTAAAGGATAGGGATTGCCACTCTATGGTATTCCTTGCTCGCTGTACAAAACATGGTGAGCACATTATCGCCTACACGGGAGGTTCAATATCGCGAATATCTTTTGATACGATATCGGAAAATGTCATTAACCGATTGTTTGTTCTATCGAATGGATTTAGCCCAGTAGCCCAGTGGATATGTTACCAGATTCACGATCATGCGGTTTCGGGTTCGAATCCTACTTTTGATGTTTACTTTTTGAGGCCTGAAATTTCTGTTTAATTTCACTTTATTTTGTTTTTACAAATCAATTTATTTGTAATTATGTTGCACAACGAACAGCCACGATATAGCGCTCTGCGAAGTTAGGTTAGGTTAGGTTATTATAATTTTGTCAGGAACTGCAGCCTAATTTTTTTGTTATTTTTTACATGTAAATCCATTTGTAGAACTCCAATTTAACATTGTAACCACAACTTTTTACTTAAATTATATCTGATTGACTTTGAATTGAGGGAGCACTTTATTTTTTTGCTTTTAAACACCTCGAGTATCATAGTCGGTATTTCATTCAATAAAACTAACAAGCTGCCAGATAGTAAAATGTTTAAATATCAAACCGATATTGGACCGCCTGTTTAGACTATAATGTGCTCACCAAAGTCATTGTTGTGTAGTTTTTCTTTGGTTAACAGACTACAATATTTGAGTTTGATTGAAACTTGTGTAAACTGAGGAGTGCTAGTGAGCGAAGCGAACTCCAAAAGAGGGTTTGGGGGCAAAGCCTCCAATGGCGATAAGCCTAGTTATTATATATATATATATATATATATATATATATATATATATATTTATATCCATCTAAACCTACCCTGGTAGAATTGTTTTTATTTGAATGAGGAAACAGTGATCAGAAGAAAAGTTATTCTAACACATCAAATGAAATCAAGGATAACATCATCTAGGAAATCTAGGATAACTAAATATTTATATATATATATATATATATATATAAATTGTCAAACTAAAAAAGGTTAAATTAATTTTTGTTCTTTGGAAGTGATCTAGTTATGGTAATCCTTAATGTATACCATTTTATTTCGAAGCCATTAAAGCTTCATCTTCAGGCCACAATATGTAATCCTAAATATGTATTACGATCTGAGGTCGTAATAATTCCAAAACTTTGCTTGAAATATGAATACACAAACACATTTAATCCGGCTAAAAAAAAAAAATAAAGTAAAACTAAAAGCTGGCAAGATTTTAGTCAAAAAATGAAATTATTAATTATAATTAGACTATTATATTTGTGACTGAATATCAGCCATCCTGATACAGTAGAACTTTGATAGTTCGACAGTCTGTATACTTCGACACGGGCCGTAACAACATGACAAGACTGTAGCGGCGACCGATAGTGTCCTTGACGGGTTCGCCGGTCAGTGATGGGAGCCCATTTATTATTTTCGCGAACGTGCGCTACCGCCATTTCTATAAATAACTTATCCTTCTTAACCCCTACTCCGTCCTATCCACCCCCTTCCCAGTAAGTAGGTCAAGTCAGTTCGCTCGAGACACTGCAGGAGTTAAACACGTTTTTGATTCATTCGTGATACGCTATTGTTTTTCTGCTCATAATACTCCCTGTGTTAAAATGTACCATATACTCCCTATAGTTTGACATTTCGTTAGTTCGACACCCCTTTAGTCCACAAAGTGTCGGAACTATCGAGGTTCTACTGTATCTATAATTTTGAACACAAAGACCTTAATTCATATATAACTAATTCTTACACTTCTGTAATAGGAACTAAGTTGATGGATATTTTGTCTAATATACAGTAGGACTTCCGAATTGGCATGTAAACTTGACCTAAGGAATATTGGAAAATTAATGTGAAATCTCTGTAAACCGCAAATACCACATATCTTAAAGTTAAAATAACATTATAAGAATTATCAAAGTCAAGTCTCTTTGATTATTCCACATTCCAGTGCCATTTCATAGAAGCAGATGACGGAAGTGGCAAGGGGGCTGCGATAGCTGCTGCCGTTGCTTTGAAACATTAACGACATGTCAGTGAAACCGGATGACGATGGGATACCTTTCAAAAGCTGCAGTTTAGAATAGTACTGTATTTCCGGGTAGTTTCTTGGACAAGGTTAATTATAGACTTGTTAAAACACATTAATGGTACATTGTCTTTCCAAATGTGAGTAAATGTTGGGGAGGGATATTTATCAATATATTACAATGTCAAGCAGGAATCCACTTTCAACAATACAGACTAAATTCATTCAATACAAACAATTTCATCTCATCTATAAGTTAAACTAATTATTACTAAATTCACCAGTAGCACTGATCAGTTTGAAAAACATGATCTTTTAAAAGAACATGTAAACATGATATCTGATTGCAAACATGTTTTATAATATTCTTTAATTTTGATTAATGGTATTTTAATAAAAACTTTATTAATTTTATGTTTGATATATTACAATTAAACTGTGAATTAGAGTAACATATCTCGATTACTGTGTTTTAATGTGAGAATAGGGAAAACTAGGTTGTGAAATTATATTTCAACCACTTTTATTGTTTTATTACTATCAAGCTTTTGTATCTATAATAATGATTTGCCTTGTTTATGTCTAAGATAATATAATAAAGAATGAACATAGAAAGTTGTGTATTATGGGGATTATTGTAACCTTTCGTAGCCCACCTAATCCTGACAGTGATGTAGACTGAGGTGTGTAGGATTGTAGGAATTGTAGGAATGTAGACAGTGTTTCATGAATGTTTCTTATTGTAACCTTTCGTAGCCCACCTAGTCCTGACAGTGATGTAGACTGAGGTGTGTAGGATTGTAGGAATGTAGACAGTGTTTCATGAATGTTTCTTATTGTAACCTTTCGTAGCCCACCTAATCCTGACAGTGATGTAGACTGAGGTGTGTAGGATTGTAGGAATGTAGACAGTGTTTCATGAATGTTTCTTATTGTAACCTTTCGTAGCCCACCTAATCCTGACAGTGATGTAGACTGAGGTGTGTAGGATTGTAGGAATGTAGACAGTGTTTCATGAATGTTTCTTATTGTAACCTTTCGTAGCCCACCTAATCCTGACAGTGATGTAGACTGAGGTGTGTAGGATTGTAGGAATGTAGACAGTGTTTCATGAATGTTTCTTATTGTAACCTTTCGTAGCCCACCTAGTCCTGACAGTGATGTAGACTGAGGTGTGTAGGATTGTAGGAATGTAGACAGTGTTTCATGAATGTTTCTTATTGTAACCTTTCGTAGCCCACCTAATCCTGACAGTGATGTAGACTGAGGTGTGTATGATTGTAGGAATGTAGACAGTGTTTCATGAATGTTTCTTATTATAACCTTTCGTAGCCCACCTAGTCCTGACAGTGATGTAGACTGAGGTGTGTAGGATTGTAGGAATGTAGACAGTGTTTCATGAATGTTTCTTATTGTAACCTTTCGTAGCCCACCTAGTCCTGACAGTGATGTAGACTGAGGTGTGTAGGATTGTAGGAATGTAGACAGTGTTTCATGAATGTTTCTTATTGTAACCTTTCGTAGCCCACCTAGTCCTGACAGTGATGTAGACTGAGGTGTGTAGGATTGTAGGAATGTAGACAGTGTTTCATGAATGTTTCTTATTGTAACCTTTCGTAGCCCACCTAATCCTGACAGTGATGTAGACTGAGGTGTGTAGGATTGTAGGAATGTAGACAGTGTTTCATGAATGTTTCTTATTGTAACCTTTCGTAGCCCACCTAGTCCTGACAGTGATGTAGACTGAGGTGTGTAGGATTGTAGGAATGTAGACAGTGTTTCATGAATGTTTCTTATTACTGAAAACAAAATTTAATCAGCTGTTGGTCATATGTTAATCAGTCTAAGGAATTTGGAGAAACATTTGATAGATCTTGCATGTAAAATTATAACATTAATCTGGCTGACATGCAGTTTCAATACACATGTTCGTTCTATATTCTATGATAAGATGTTGTATTGTTGCACTTGCAATAAAAAGTATGATTATAATTACCACAGTCACAGTCACAGTTATGTTACTTATTGATTACAGTCTCTGGTTGTCAAAAGTCATTTTACAATCTCCATTGTTTTCCTACCTTATTTGTGTGATCAACAACATAAACATTATAACAGGTGAACTTATTACTCCTAATGTTGAATTAATATTCCATTATGTTTTGTATAAATCTATTCCATAGTTTTCAATAAAACAAAGGGAGGTTTCCCAAAAAAAAACATAGTATACAATCTGTGCTGTAAATTCTATAGTCAATAGTCAAATATCTTTATTCATTCAGAAGTACAGTGTACAACATTTGAACAGTGTCAATATATTATAAGTGATACAATAAGTTCAAGCCTTTCTAAACATAGATATATATCTTTTACTCTTAGCCTGGATGAGTGAGGTGGAAAAATTCATCCAGTGTGTAAATGGCTGCATCTATCAAATATTCCTTCAGTTGTTTTTTAAATTTTGTGTGATTGTTTTCATTCAAAATATGTTGCGGTATCTTTTTCAAAAATTTGCCTCCCGCATACGATGGCCTTTTCTCATAAAATTGTAATCTATGGTGACTACAAACGGCCTCATTCTTTTTCGTTGTATTATATTGATGAATGGGATGAATAGAAACATTATTTGCCAATTTATTTCTTGCTACTAAAATTGAGTCAAAATTATATTGTCCATATACAGTAAGTATTTTTAACTGTTTAAAATATTCTCTAGCCGAATCATTATGTTTTAGTTTAAGCATTATTCTTATAGCTTTCTTCTGCAATTTTAATATCCTATCGAGATTTTCTTTTTTTGTTGCACCATATAGGCAAATTCCAAAAGAAATATGAGAATGAATATGTGCAAAATAAATATTCTTGAGGGTTATTAAATTGCAATGAAAGGACATTTTTGAAAGAACATAGATTTCAGAATTTATTTTGGTCAGTACTTTACTTACATGCTCATTCCAATCTAAGTGTTGATCTATTGTTAGTCCTAAAAAATTTGTACTTTCTTCCTGTAAAATGAAATTAGAGTCATACATTATTACTGGTTCATTACCACTTTTATTTTGTGCTGTTTTAAATGTAACAAAATTTGTTTTTTCATGGTTTAGTATTAAATTTTGATTTGGTAAATAATTGCCTAAATTCCCAAGTTCTATGAAAGCTGTCAATTCCGTTTGTTCAAGAGTTGGGGATGATATCATTAAACTAGAATCATCAGCATAAAGGCACAGTTTACTGCTCGGTTTACATGTCAGTGTGTTATCTATGTCCTTCAAATAGCATAAGAAAAGCAAAGGCCCCAAAATAGACCCTTGCGGAACGCCAAATTTTATTGTTTCTATTTTTGATGCAGCTTTAATAATTTTATTGTTTGATACATTACTGATTTCAACAAATTGTGTTCTATTGGTCAGGTAAGAATCAAACCATTTTACTGAATTTTTGGAGACCCCAAGAGATGATAATTTTTGTAACAGTATAGGATATTTCACACTGTCAAAAGCCATGGTTAAGTCCATGAATATTCCTGTTGTATTTTTACCTCTGTCAACAGACTCGATCACTGCCTCTAAAAACGAAACAGCTGCAGAGGTGACTGACCTTCCAGATCTAAACCCATGCTGAATGTCATCTATTAAATTGAATTTTTCAAGGAATGAAGTTAATTGTTGTTGTACTATTTTTTCATAAATTTTTGAACATTTTTTTTCTAGTGTTTCCACTTTTACTAAACAGAAACAAGGCAATCCGATGTTTAAAATAATCAAAGGATGGTAATGTTAATAAATGCTTCTAGTTTAGGCAATATAAAGTTATTCAAAATAGTTTGCCAAATCTTACAAGAGAGCCACATAAGACATTCCATAGTTAGCTAAGGAGTTTTTAAAGTATGGTCAACAACATCTCAATTATTGTCATTATAAATAACCCTTAAATAAATCGATTTTTAAGAAGAAGTATAATTGGACCCAATGAATCTGTTTACAGTATCTGATCAATTTAGAGTTAGTAGTTGTCCTTCTCTTTCCATACTTAAAACAGTTTCTCATAGCAAAGCAATAATCTAGTGCCTTCTCATCAACACAACTTCAACACCAGAAACAGAAAATTTAATCTAGCCATGTAACATAACTTAAAGATTTTAGAACTTATCCCTACACACCCAACAGCATTAAAATAAATATATCTTGCTTAACATTTTTTTACTCAAACCTTTTCTGATCAAAAATGTGATTGTGAACTCTCAGTCTCTCCAGAAAACATGTAATAATTTGGCCTAATTTGTCTATTTCGATTTACCTATGACCTGATTATATTTTGTATAAAAACAGATCTATGTTGTGAACATTCTAAATAAACATTTAATTGATGCCATCACAAAGTTGATGGTGTAAAGGCAGACAGATGTTCAGAAAACAGCTGACAAAAGATCCAACGCTCCTGATGAATTTAAAAATTGCGTTATTGTCCTTAAATAATAGTGTATTCCTCAACTACACAGTTTCTAAGTTGGGCTTACACTGCCAACATTGAAAATGCAGGTACAGACAGTGGTGCAAGAGTTGAAACGAAAGGTGAGAGTAATGATATACCAGATAATCATAGCCGATCACCTAGTTGGTTTAAAAAATTTGTTTTCCCTGTTTCTTTAAGTTTATAAAAAAACAGGGCCTTTTTAAAGTTTTGAAAGAGTTTTTAACTGTTTAATCCACAAGTGATTAAAATAAACATCAAAGCAACAATATAATATTATACAGAATCACAAAAAATTACTTGTTTGGTCAATTATCTGGCATTCTAAGAACTGGCACGCTCTGCTCGAGCCACTCACGATCGGCTTTTTCCACTTGTGTTCGGGAGCTCACAGACCTCGGCCAACTCTTGCCACCAGTGTGCAAGGTGTGCGTGTCATTTTCTTTGTCATCCAGTGTTTGTCTGTATTCGTTTCTTGTCCGAATTTGTTATGTTTTTACATATGTTTTTAATTTGTCATGTAAAACGTGTGTTTCAATCATTGGTTGTCATGTAAAACATGTGTTTCAATCATTGGGTTTTGCATGAGTTGATTATCTTCAGTAAGCCCTTTAAATATATATATGTTCAGTTATCCGGCAAAATTAATTATCCACGATGGCTGTGGTCTCAAATGTGCCAGTTTAAAGAGCGTCCACTGTATATTTGAGGTGGAAGCTCAGTGACAGTAACGCAGAGGGAGGAGTGGTGCTTTGCTGCTGCTACGAGGTACGCAGTAAGAGGAAAAAACTCTACTGAACTACTCAACTCTCTGCTGCAAAGAGGGGCTGCTCCTACTCCTCTCTTGAGCTTGGAGCGTTCAGTAAATCGGCTCCAGCTCCGATGACACACGTCTAATTTCCAGAAACGACCTTGCATGTGCTGTTTAAAGCAATTGGACAACATTGTTCTAGGCCGGGCATTGATTTTATTAAAATAAGCAGACATGGTGCCAGTGCCTGCACTATAGAATGTTAAAAACCGTCTAATTTGGAATTTATATTGTGGTGAGCGAGACTAATGTCTTTTAACTCTTTGTGGAATGTACAACAATGTAGAATACTTTCTCACGACTGGTAATCGCAAACGAATGCACAGTTGAAAGAGAATGAATTCTCCCTCTCGAATACTAAGCAAATCAATAGTTGTTCTTATTATTTTGTTTGTTGAGTTTATTTATAAACATATAAATAAAATTTTACGTCGTTCGGCAACTGATAGCAACAAAATTATTAGCTATTATGAAAAGCAGTAACAAAACATCACAGTATAAATGAAAAGTTAAAACGTATATGTACTACGTTGCAGCACCATTGTCAAAATATTATTGCATTTTTATAATCTAGTGAGCTTATCCAGGGAGATTCAAAACTCATCCTGTAAGGTCATTCATTCATTTTAAATAGGCAATTATCACAAATGTTTTACGATCATCAAAATATATTTCTTCCAGCTATTATGCATTAAAACATAGCTGATTTAGTGTTTTATGTACTACCTTGATGATAAATATATATTTTAAAATACATATAATGAAATGGTAAAACCACCTTGCCAAATTTGAAGGTATTATTGTGACAATATCCTTAATACAGCTGACGCTCTCTTAACCGTCCTCGCTTTGACTGCCCTGTTTCCTGGAAATAATTCACGTCTGTCGCCACAGCCAACAACGAACCGATACTGTAGGGTCTACCTTAAAAAAGTTCATGTCACATCAAGTTGATCAAATGATTCTGTAGTTAAAATTGAGTCTTGGTAATGATTCTGTAGTTAAAATTGAGTCTTGGTACCTATTTTGTAACTGTCGTATAAGTTTTATAATAATTGTTAGTGCTCAATATGACAATACCTAGGTGTTATTCTTTTAACTGCCCTTTTAGTTACCCGACCCAAGGCTCGGTGCCATGGAGGGCGTCTACTGTATATCAAACTATTCCCTGTAAAATCATTAAAAAATGTCATTAGCATTGAAACATAACAAAAAATAAAAATAATATTGAAATAATCCATAAAGAAATCCTCAAGCAATATTTCAATAAATTGATGGAGCATGTCTCACAAGCATATCCTCTTCAGCAGGAGCTTGCTGGAAGCATGTTGCAACAATACTGGGGTGGATTGTGGTGCGAGGTTGCTGGCCTAAGACTAGCAGAGTGAGCCCGGGTCACTAAAGCACACGGGATTGAATTGGCACCAATCAAGACAACCGTGTAG
Source organism: Allygus modestus (assembly GCA_963675035.1). Lineage (NCBI taxonomy): Eukaryota > Metazoa > Arthropoda > Insecta > Hemiptera > Cicadellidae > Allygus > Allygus modestus. The sequence goes on from OY776111.1 coordinate 103,289,897, forward strand.
CCTTGGCCAATCATTTACAATACATTCGATCCATATTCTGTCTCTTTTCCTAATATACATTGAGCCGGTGGCCCTTAGTTTGATGGGGGTCTGGGATGTATGTTTTGGGTATAAGTCGCAATTGAAAGGGGCAGAATAGAATAGTGGGAAATTAAATGCTGAATAAATTGCAAACCTAAATTTAATGTAAGTTAGATATGGGAAACCTGGGAGAGGAAATATAGACTATCTTGGTTGGTGACTAGGTTGATGTTTCAGGTCATTAAACACCAATCTGTATTGAAGAACTAATGAAAGCGATGCTGGATTTTGCCTGAAGGAAGGATCGGTCTGCTAGATAAAAACTCGCCATAGCTAGCTTTGATGGGTCCCTACTTATTCAAATACTATTTCATCTACTGAAATGAACATTTTTAAGGTTCTTAAAAATACTTAATTAATTCTACAACAAGCTCACAAGCTAAACATACCTATCTTAAATACCACATTTAAATCTGGTAGCCAAAGATAAAGAATTTCCTGAAAGCCAGAATGACTTATGGCGTGGGATAACCCACGCTATTTCATAATTACATTTATCCATCCCTTAGCCTGACTTTCTCTTGGTTCCTCTTGAAAGTAATTATTCCTCGTTGATCAACCCACCGTAAAATGATAATGACGCCAACCGGACAAATGCATGTCCTACTACTTTTTGAAACAAACATACGAGAGGGAAGATGCTGGAAGGGCCGTGATTCTACAATATGCTATGCAGTACATCATGCCACTTCCGTTAGCGCCATTGGACTCGAGGTGACCTACAAGTTTATTGTCCAAATCATATATGTTTAGGGAGACGTAGCGTTATATTTGTTTTGCCATTAGTTTATTTACTTATAGATTACTACAAATTGAGTTATTCTTTTAAGAATCCTCTGTATATAATATATACATTTTTTTATATATCTCAAGGTACTAATTTTATAAAGTTGTATGAAGGAATCAAGAATTGATTCCAAAAATTTACAAGTTAAAAATACTGTATAATCAACGGCATATGAATCTTAAATTTTATTATAGGGTGTAATCGATAAGTCTTTATTACATTATGTAATTACACTGGTACTACACTGTACTTTCTTCCCAGACAGTTAATATAGGCATCATAAAAGATGGTACTAACACCAAATGTGTTTACCTTCAAAGAATCAGGTTGAAAAAATCAATTTTAATTCATATTAACTTGTTATTTTATTCATATCGTCATCAAGATTCTTCTCTGTGGTATAAAAGTGTTATATTTATATTTACTTGCCAATTGCCACGATTTCTAGCGCATGTACCATCCACACAACACTCTTTTTGCTGACGTAAGTGTCAGTAACATCAGTTTACTTGACTGACTCATTTGGCCAAAAAAAGTAGAAAACAATTTATAAAATACCCCCGTTGCAGCAAACCTGTGTACTTAGCGAATTCCCGATGCATATATATGTCTTAATACTGCATAAAGCCGCTTATCAAGATTCTTTAATATACATACATATATATGCAATTTATAACATTTTAATTAATTCCCCATAAGAATAATATGGGGGTTGAGTGTGCAGGTTTGCTGCAATAAGGAATACAAAATATGGGTTGTTGTGCAAATATAAATATAAGTCAACTAGGTAAAGCCACATACCAAGTTTCATCAATATACATTCACTAGCTGCCATCGTTCCCGGGGATACGACAGTTGTGTGTGCTGCATTCTGTGGTTGAACCGTGGAACTACTACGATTCATAATCAGCTGATAGAACTTTAATCAGCTCAAACCAAAGTGAATGTCCATAAGAATAACACAGGGTTGGAACTTTGAAGCCCCGTGGGGCATAGCCCTATGGGAATTTCTTAAAATCCCTTAGAGGGTGCCTATGATATTAGAGGAGTCTTCATGCAACATGTTGTGCCTCTAGGTGCCAATTTGGATTGATTGGAATTTTTTATTTATAGATATAGAAGTGATAAATGCCATGTTAATTATTCTCTATAAGAATAACATGGGAGCTTAGTACGCAGGTTTGCTGTAACAGGGAACAATTAAAAATGTGTTTTTATGCAAATTTTGGTATAACTCCACTAGGAGAAGCCACGTTCCAAGTTTTATTATTTTATGTTCATAATTAAGGTTGACATAATATTTTACTTATTCTCCATAAGAATAACATGGGGCTGAGTACGCAGGTTTTCTGCATCAGGAACCATCGGTAACAAATGTTCTTTTTGCAAATAACAATAGACCACAAAAAAATGAAGCCATATACCAAGTTTCGTTGGTATACGTTCATAAATAAGCAAGATGTAATATTTTTCTTATTCTCTATAAAAGTAACATTGGAGAATGTACTGTGTTTAGTACTTTCAAAATCTCTGTAACCAATTGACAATGATTAAAACACCAAATTTTTTTTAAGCTAAATTCAATATGGTGCAGATTAAAATTTGACCTTTTCAAATATTATATATAAAGGATTCAACAAAACCCCCTCCAAAATAATTCTTTGGATAGGTCTGGTTTTCTAACTTAAGGTCATAAATGTTATAAATGTTGCTTTACACGTTTGTACCAAATTTAATAAAAATCGGACCATTTTTAAAAGAGTTATCGTGCTCACGAACACATATCTATATATACAGTTTTGAACGAATGGTGTTTTTGGCACCTGGGGACCTCAAAACGAAAAGTTATCTTGGTCCATGCCTAGGTCTTACCATGCTGATGCCGGTAATAGCTTCTTTTCCATAGGGGAGAAATTCGCTAAAAATAGGTTTTTTAAATTGAATCTTTTGAAATATTAAATAATGTAATTTATGAATGATTAGTTGCTACCAGTTAACTGTATTTATCACACTGTATTTATAAGATTACTCAATTTAAAATACCCCTGTCACAGCAAACCTGCATACTCAGCGAATTTCCAATGCATAATATTTGTCTTAATACTACATGAAGCCGCATACCAAGTTTTATGAAAATATATTCACTTATAAGCGATTTTAATTATTCTCCATAAGAATAACATTGGTAATGAGTACGTAGGTTTGCTGAAACAAGGAACACAAACAATTGGTTTTTATGCAAAAATATAAATATAATTTAACTAGGCGAAGCCACACACCAAGTTTCATCAATATTCGATCATAAATAAGCGCTATACAACATTTTAGTTATTCTCTATAAGAATAACGTGGGAGCTGAGTAAGCAGGTTTGCTGCAACAAGGAACCAAAAAAATGAGTTTTTATGCAATTACCAATATAATTCAACCAAGTGAAGCTATATACCAAGTTTTATTAATTTATGTTCATAGTTAAGGGTGTCATTACATTTTACTTATTCGACATAAGAATAACATGGGGGCTGAGTACGGAGGTTCGCTGTTACGGGTATAATCAACAAAAAATCAATTTTATGTGCAAATATCAATATACCAGTACTACGTGAAGCCACATACAAGTTTCATCAACATACATTCATAAATAATTGAGATATAAAATTTTATTTATTCTCCATAAGTATTAACCTTGGACAACGTACTGTGTTTAGCACTTTGAATATCTCTGCAATGGTTGGGCGTAGACTCACAATTTAAACACCAAAATGATTGTTTTGTGGAACTGAACAGATTGGTAAAAGTAAATGTGAAGTTTACATTAAAATAAACTGAGGAAAAGCCAAAAACCTTTTTCCCATAAGATTAACATGGGAGATTTTATGAGTAGGGTTTTTTGGATTTTCTCTGCAACTACTTAACCTAGGTCAATAATTCAAAATACTATATTATTTTTTTAAGCTCTATAACATGGTCAAAACCAAAATTATGTTTTTAAAATATTGTAGGGTGAAAAATGCAAAAAACTAATTTTTGGAAAATTTAAAACCCCCATAAACCCCCCTTCCCATGGTCCGATTTTTCTGGTTTTCGAATTTAAAGTCATGAATGTCATTTTACACATTTTAGCAAATTTCATCGAAATCAGACTTTTTTACTCAAGTTATCGCATTCACGGACTCATCAATATATATGTATCAATTTGAACGAATAGTGTTTTTGTCATCTGGGGACCTCAAAACAAAAAAAATCATGGTCTCGGGCTTAAGTCTTACCATGAGACCTACGGTAATAGCTTCTTCCCTACAGGGGAAATTCGCTAAAAGTAACAATATGTAAATGTATAGATGATTTTATGTAGGTTTATAAAAAATGGGAGGAAGAATTATCAAAAGACAGCTTGCTTGCAGAAATAATTCTAAATTGGTATTTATTTTCAAAAATAAATTCCCAGACGATATTCTTTGTAAATGATTGACAACTCTCGTGTAGGGCTTGTCATAACTCGCGTTTCCAACAATAATTAATAAACGTGCTTATCGCATTGATCCGATGTCCAACACAATATGTCTAAAGAAATGAAGGCGTATGAAGAAGTCCTATGACATTTTACGGTTGATTTTGGAGCTCCAACAAAGTTAGCTAGAATTAGTTTATGGTAATGGCCACTGACCACTCTCATCATTAGTTTATGGTAATGGCTACTGGCCACTGCCGTCATTAGTTTTTACTAGTAATCGTAAAATTAGATTCATCTATTGTATTAAACAAGGAGGCATGCGGGTGACTGTGACAGTTGCACAGCTGATGTGCGCCTGACAACTAACTGGTCGCGGTGATGTGGAGGGGCCGCGGTCACGCCACGCCACGCCAGCGCCACCACGCCAGCGCCGAACTCGACACATCACTCGCGCCAGTCGCCGTCAACTCGCCACAGTGTCACAGTGCTGCCGCGCAGACGCGCACTCACACACATCGCAGGTGAGAACTGGCAACAATATCACCACTGTATGTACGGTAGTTTACTAAGGAAACTGTTGCAGTTGTTAGCTGGTAGTTATGTATGTAAATTGTGAGTAGTAGATCAATTTAAATGTTTGACAATTAACGTAGAAAGATAATTTGTTCAAATTCCACATTTTAATTCATAGTTTGTCAGTTGATTAAAAATATTTTATCTTCCGAGTTTTGTCTTTTTCAAAAAAGATTGAAAACATTTAACATTTCTAATCGTGCCTAGTTAATTTTATGATAAACATGTAAATAAAAACTCAATTTTAGTAATGATGTTTTACAATTGCGCACAAGTCATACGAAATTATAAATAAGCTACCGAATTTGACTCGGTGCATATCAGAATTAGCATTATAAAATAATAATTTTTTTCTGCTCTGGCAATATTTGGTTTTCTTTTTAAATTGGCTTAATGTAGGTGTCACGTACATTTAAAAGACAGTTTTATTTATTTAGGCCTAGTTAATTTCGGAAGGGGTTTCTGTTGAGAGGTTAATGTGAATTTTTTTTCATTTCGTCGGATAAAATAATATTATGCTACTTTGTGGTTTTATGAAATAATTAGGTATATTTTCATTGTATATTAGATTCAACTGAAACGTAAATAATACTTACTAGTGGCTTGAAGGGGCCAAAGCCCCTAACTTTGCTCCAATACTCTGCCTTATCTGATTTGAACCCATATGTCATTCCGTAAACAAAGTGGACTCTTAAATCACATGTTATAATGTACACAAAGCAGACGTTTTAGCAAATTTCCCCTATAGGGAAGAAGCTATTACCGTAGTCGGCATGGTAAGACCTAGGCCCGGGACCATGATAACTTTTCGTTTTGAGGTCCCCAGACCCCAAAAACACCATTCGTTCGAAACTGTATATATATATATATATATATATATATATATATATATATATATATATATATACTTTTAAAAGTGTAAATTAAAAAACAACACTTGTAAGCTTTCCTTCTATATTTCGGAGGAGTTTATACCCCCTTCTTCAGGAAGAAAATACTTAAAAACAGAAAATTAAAACTTACACATAATAATAAAAATAAATATATATATATATATATATATATATATATATAAATATATTTAAAAAATAAATAAAAATATATATGTATCCGTGAGCACGATAACTCTCGTAAAAATGATCCGATTTTGATAAAATTTAGTATTAACGTATAAAGCAACATTTATGACTTTAAGTTCGAAAACCAGCCATATCGCTTCATCCGAAGGGGTGTTTTGGGGGGGGGTTTTGTACCCCAAAAATGGGTTTTTTGAATTTTTTACATATAATTTTTGAAAAAGTCAAATATTGGTTTTCACCATTAGATTCAGCTTAAAAAAACACACAATTTGGTATTTTGATCATTCCTCTACGTCAATTGCTTACCGAGATATAAAAAAGTGCTAAACACAGTACGTTGTCTAATGTTATTCTTATGGAGGAAAGGAAACATTTTATATCTCGCTTATTTATGAACGTATACTGACGAAACTTGGTATAAGGCTTCATATGGTTGTGGTCTATTGATATTTGCTCAAAACAATTTGTTGCAAAAGGCTCCCGTAGCAGCAAACCTGCGTCCTCAGCCCCCAAGTTATGGAGAATAATTAAATGCTATATCTCCCTTAATTATGAACATAAATGAATAAAAACTGGTATACGACTTCACCTAGTTGAGTTATATTTATAATAGCATAAAAGCCCATTTTTTGTGTTCCTTGTTGCAGCAAACTTGCGAACTCAGCTCCAATGTTATTCTTATGGAGAATAATTAAAACTGTATATACCGCTTATTTGTGAATATGTTTTTATGAAACTTGGTTAGTGGCTTTATGTAGTATTAAGACATTTATATATCCATTAGAAATTCGCTGAGTGTGCAGGTTTGCTGCGACGGGGAAATTTAAATTCCCATGCTTTTCTTATTCCCTGGCATCAAGACCTTTAATTTGAGCCCTCTCCCAATATTTTGCAATTTGACAAACTCCCACAATTTTTACTTAAAAATGTCGCTTACAGGATTATATATAAAAATAATAGTCAGAGCCCATTGTAGGATCATATCCAATTTAGTGAGGTTTGATTACCTACTCATAAACAAGTCCGATTTTAATTTGTTCTAACGTCGTGTTTGCCACCTTAGCTTCCAGGGTGATGGCTATCCTTAAAGTCACTCACACATTATATAAGCACCAGCAATTATACTGATAAAGGAAAGCATTTGATGAAACGAGTAAACAATTATGTTTGTTTTCTACCTTGGGACCAACACATTCAACTTCCCTAATGATGTCTAATTATAGACACCTTAAATCTTATAGGCCTAAAATAATACAAATATTTCTTACGGAAAGCAGCAAAGCGACTTTAATGAGTCAACCAATTCAAGGCCATATGTTACTAAGGTTAAAGTCACAGTTTTTATAAAACAGATATCGCTATGATACAATTGATTGTTCCTGATTGTTGTTTCATAACCAGAGATCAACTCTAGCAGCTAAAAAACACACGAGCCACTGGAAGCGGCGACACTTCCTACGTGAGCGCTGCCAAGTGTAAAACTTTGAAATCACACCGAGCGCGACCCGGGGCAAATTATAAAATCACAGCGCCGTCTACTGCTTGATGAATTGTAACTTAAACTACTGCTTGATAAATTGATACGCTACGGTAGTGTAATGGATATGGCACTGGATTCACGATCATGCGGTTCCAGGTTCAATCCTACCTTTTCGTGTTGACTTTTCGAGGTACCAATTTTTGTTATATTTTACACAAACCCATTTTTGCAATATGTTACAAAGAAAAGAGCCGCCATACAGCGCTCTGCGGAGTTAGGTTAGGTAATTTTACTATAATTTCTTCGTAAATGTAGCGTAATTTTTTAGAATGTAAGTAGGTGTCCTCTGTTTATATTTGAAAATACTACATTTCACTATTTTCTCATAATAAAGCATCTGTTTCGGATAGTTCGTCATCGGACAAGTTCGGCTTCCTTCGGGTGGCAAAGTCTCCGCTTCCAGTGGCTCGTGTGGTTTTAGCGAATTTCCCCAATAGGGAAGAACCTATTACCGTAGTCGGCATGGTAAGAGCTAGGCCCGGGACCATCATAACTTTTCGTTTTGAGGTCCCCAGACCCCCAAAACACCATTCGTTCGAAACTATATATATAGTAGAAATGTTCTTTCCAGATTCAAATTTTAAAATTCTATTAATTTTCGTTCATCTGGTGAACTTCGTCAGATAAATATAAAAGAAGGTGTATAATAAATATGTACATAATTGTATAAAAAATCTAATATATATATATATGTGTGTGTGTGTGTGTGTGTGTGTGTGTGTGTGTGTGTGTGTGTGTGTGTGTGTGTGTGTGTGTGTGTGTGTGTCCGTGAGCACGATAACTCGTAAAAGTGATCAGATTTTGATGAAATTGGGTATAAACGTGTAAAGTAACATTTATGACTTTAAGTTCAAAACCAGCCAGATCGCTCCATCCGAAGGGGTATTTTGGGGGTTTTGTACAACAAAAATGTTTTTTTTTAAATTTTTTAAATATAATTTTTGAAATAGTCAAATATTAGTTTTTACCATTGGATTCAGCTTTAAAAAACACACAATTTGGTATTTTGATCATTCTGGTATTTTGATTGGTTTCCGAGATATTGAAAGTGCTAAACACAGTACGTTGACTAATATTATTCTTATGGAGGAAAAAACCAATTTTAGGCCTATATCTCGGTTATTTATGACTGTATACTGACGAAACTTGGTGTACGGCTTCAACTGGTTGTGGTCTATTGATATTTGCTCAAAAAACAATGTTTTGCCAAAGGCTCCCGTAGCAGCAAACCTGCGTACTCACCACCCATGTTATTCTTATGGAGAATAATTAAATGCTAAGTCTCTCTTAATTATGAACATAAATGAATAAAAACTGGTATACGACTTCACCTAGTTAAGTTCTATTGGTATTACCCTAAAAACCCATTTATTGTATTCCTTGTAGCAAACCTGCGTACTCAGCCCCAATGTTATTCTTATGGAGAATAATTCAAATTGCATATATCGCTTATTTGTGAATATATTTTTATGAAACTTGGTAAGTGGCTTTATGTAGTATTAAGACATTTATATCTCCATTGGAAATTCGCTGAGTATGCAGGTTAGCTGCGACGGGGGTATTTTAGCTGCTAGTGAGATCAACGGTTTTTCGATTCCCAGAATTTAAACAGTATGTTATTTTGAATTACCACGATTAAAAATCCTTGTTTGCGTCATGATCTAGGTTCATCAATAAAACTCCCTATCAGTTATTGTTCCTACGTACCAAACGAATGTTGTTATTTTTTTGTAAAAGGCCCACCTCTATCAAAATACGTGTATGAAGTAACATTTATAATATTAAATTAGTTAAACATTAGTTTAGACTTTCTTTTGGGCGGTTAAAATATCATTTGGTGAGGGGGGCAGTGGTTTTGACTGCCATCGCTTTTGTTTGTGTTGCATGTATTTTTATAAACACCGTTACGTGAGGGGTTGGTAGTCTACATCAAATTTAATTCATTTGCAACTCAGAACACCCCATCTGGTTTGCTACCGTATGCTCGTTTCTCCGCGCTTCTGCAGACTCAGGAGACTCATGCAGGCCCGAGAAGGAACATGGCGTTCTGACATTCGTTGTCGCATTTACTCCGACATCAGAATTGTAACTGAATGAGTTTCCCATATTGTGAATGCAGTGTGACGGTTGTCGTGAGATGTCTGGCTCGAACCGCGGTAACGGTGTCTGGAGCTTTCACACTGGCGAAGGCCCACAGCCGCACGCATACCACACACCACATATCTCGGACCACATACCACACACACCATACACCACAACCCATAGAACCACTGTGAGCTATGCAAGGTACAATGCAATCCAACACGGGCTGTGTCATGTTCTACTGTTATGTTTTTACTCAAATGAAAATGTTTATCGTTTCAATATACATGGCAAAGTATAGAAATGATAGCTTACAATTTCATTACCTTTCTATATCTTAAAAAAGACAAGTTAAAAATTACCACTTAAATTTTGATTAGTGAATTCGATAAATTTAACACTGCTGTTTAGCAACCTTAGAATATCAATGTTTGAAATTGATCAATGATTTAACAGTTGCATTTTTACTTTCTCCCCTTATACATACATGGTATATGGAGAAAGTATTGTTTTCGTTAAATATTTCGAATTTGAGTTGTTAGTGGAATATTCGTTTTGGTGCTTCCTGAACCCAAAAAAGTGGTTTTTACGTGATGTCTGTCTGAGTGTGTGTGTGTGTGTGTGTGTGTATGTGTGTGAATGTGTACAGAGAGCTAGAGCCCTAACCAATGGACCGATTTTTATGAAATTTGGTATGTAGGTACTAATCCTCGATATCTCCAGGTGTTTTTTTCATTTTTTAGCGAATTTCGTCCCCTATAGGGAAGAAGCTATTACCGTAGGTTATCGGGTAAGACTTAAGCCCGATTCTATGATAACTTTTTGTTTTGAGGTCCCCAGATGCCAAAAACACTATTCGTTCAAATTTATATATATATACATATATATATATATATATATATATATATATATATATATATATGTGTGTGTGTGTGTGTGTGTGTGTGTGTGTGTCCGTTACCGTGATAACTTTTGAAAGAAGCACCCGATTTTTATGAAATTTGGCACAAATGTGGAGAGTAACATTTATGACTTTAGTTCGAAAACCAGATAGATCGGTCTATGGGAAGGGGGTTTTATGGGGGTTTAAAATTTTCCAAAAATCAGTTTTTTGAACTTTTTATCCTAACATTTTAAAAACACTAGATTTTGGTTATAACCATTTTGTAGAGCTTAAAAAAACAAACAATTTAGTATTTTGAATCATTAAGCTAGGTTTAGCGGTTGTGGATAAAAGTCAAATAATGTGTCCATAAAATGTCCCATGTTAATCTTATGGGAATACGGTTTTTAGATTTTCCTCAGATAATTTCACTAAAAACTCCACATTTCTTTCTAGCAATCAGTTTAGCTCTACAAACCAATCATTTTGGCGTTTTAATTTTTGTTTTAGTCCAACCTTTGCAGTGATTCAAAGTGCTAAACACAGTACGTTGTCCAATGTTATCCTTATGGAGGATAAATAAAATGTTATATTTCGATTATTTATGTATGTATATTGATGAAACTTGGTATGTGGCTTCAACTGGTTGTGGTATATTGATAATAGCACAACAAAAGTTTTTTGTTGATTTTTCCCGGTAGCAGCAAACCTGCATACTCGGCCCCTATGTTATTCGTATGGAGGATAAGTAAAGTTTTATATCTCCCTTAGTTATGAACCTAAATTAATAAAACTTGGTAATTAGCTTCACCTGGTTGAGTTATATTGATAATTGTAAAAAACACATATCTTATCTTCCTTGTTGCAGCAAACCTGCGTACTCATTTATAATGTTATTCTTATAGAGAATAAATAAAATGCTATATACAGGGTGGTCATTAAAGAATGTCACAGACTTCGTGGGACAATAGTACTCATCAATTTGAACAAAAAATGTCCTAACATATTTCGAAAAATCCTTAGTTTAGCCGCTAGCCGCCATTTTGTATTTTTTACAAAAAAATTATATCTAAAATACCCCCGTCGCAGCAAACCTGCGTACTCAGCGAATTTCCAATGCATAATATATGTCTTAATACCACATAAAGCCGCATACCAAGTTTCATAAAAATATATTTACATATAAGCGATTTTAATTATTCTCTATTAGAATAACATTGGTAATGAGTACGTAGGTTTGCTGAAACAAGGAACACAAACAATTGTTTTTTATGCAATTATAAATAGAATTCAACCAGGCGAAGCCACATACCAAGTTTCATCAACATACATCCATAAATAATCGAGATATCAAATTTTATTTATTCTCCATAAGGATAACATTGGACAACGTACTGTGTTTAGCACTTTGAATATCTCTGCAACGGTTGGACGTAGAATCACAATTTAAACATCAAAATGATTGTTTTGTGGAGCTCAACAGATTGGTAAAAGCAAATGTGAAGTTTACATTAAAATGAACTGAGGAAAACCCAAAAACCGTTTTCCCATAAGATTAACATGGGAGATTTTATGAGTAGGTTTTTTTGGATTTTCTCCGCAACCACTCAACCTAGGTTCATAATTCAAAAAACTATATTATTTGTTTTTTTAAGCTCTGTAACATGGTCAAAACCAAAATTAAGTTATTTAAACATTTTAGGGTGAAAGATGCAAAAAACTGATTTTTGTAAAATTTAAAACCCCCATAAACCCCCGTTCCCATGGCCCGATTTTTCTGGTTTTCGAACTTAAAGTCATGAATGTCATTTTACACATTTGAACAAAATATCATCAAAATCGGACCTTTTTTACTCAAGTTATCGTGTTAACGGACACATATATATATATATAAATTTTAACGAATAGTGTTTTTGGCATCTGGGGACCTCAAAACAAAAAGTTATCATGGTCTCGGGCTTAAGTCTTACCATGAGACCTACGGTAATAGCTTCTTCCCTATAGGGGAAATTCGCTAAAACTACTTTAGCTAAAATAACCAAACCTTGCACGGACGTTTATTAAACATCAAAGAAAATTTAGAAAATGTTTTGTTTGATTTGCATTTTTATTTTCACAATGGCGGCCATTTAAAGTTTTTAAAGTCAAATAATAAAAAAAACTGTACATTTTTCAAAAATTTACCTTGTAACAAAAAAAACAACATTTTAATACTAAATCCAACGGTATTTTGTTTATCAAAATCGGACCACAAACAAGCGAGAAAGTTCACTTTTTCGGTTAGCCCGCAGAAGCTCCGGTCCCACCAGCAGCCCCAAATAGTGTGGGCGGCGGCGCGCGGTCCGGCGCAACAATGAAAATGCATTACTGTCCGCGAGAGGAAAGAGCTTCTGCGGGCTAACCGAAAAAGTGAATTTTCTCGCTTATTTGTGGTCCGATTTTGATAAACAAAATACCGTTGGATTTAGTATTACATTTTTTTTTGTTACAAGGTAAAGTTTTGAAAAATGTATAGTTTTTTTATTATTTGACTTTAAAAACTTTAAATGGCCGCCATTGTGAAAATAAAAATGCAAATCAAACAAAAACTTTTCTAAATTTTCTTTGATGTTTAATAAACGTCTGTGCAAGGTTTGGTTATTTTAGCTAAAGCAGTTTTTTAGATATAATTTTTTTTGTAAAAAATACAGAATGGCGGCTAGCGGCTAAACGAAGGATTTTTCGACATATGTTAGGAGGTAACTTTTGTTCAAATTGATGAGTACTATTGGCCCACGAAGTTTGTGACATTCTTTAATGACCACCCTGTATAACTTATTAATGAATGCATTTTTGTGAAACTTGGTAAGTGGCTCTAGGTAGTAGTGATACCCATATATTTGCATTGGAAATTCGCTGAGTACGCAGGTTTGCTGCGACGGGGTATTTGAATTTTTATTTTTAAGGGTAATTATCCCCCAATAATTGCCAAAAAACATGTAAAATCCAAATTTCTGAAAAACGGCTCTAACGATTTTGATTAAACTTTAGTGGTTTGTAGAGCTTTAGGTTTTCAACAAAATTACACCACCCGCATTCCTGGAAAAATTCAGGTTCAGAAATTACATGACTTAAAACATCCAAAATTAAGTTTTTTGGATTGTTCATAAAAAAACATAAATATAAAAAAATATTACTATTCACCATTAAAAAGAGCTCAAAAAACTAAATAATTTAGTATTTTGAATTACTATTCTACGATTGCTGGTCGATTGCGGAGAAAATTTAAATTTAAATTTTGCGGTAAACGCGGTACGCTGTCCAATGTTATTCTTATGGGGAGTAAAAAAATAACTATTTCTCTCTTATTTACAAATCAATTTCCTTAAAACTTGTTATGCAGGTCAAGTTAGCATTGACCAATAGGGGATGTTCGAAATATGTTGCCATTTAACCCGGGGGGGACAAGGGGGCATTTCCCCTCTCAAAACCACTGTGTGTAGCAACAGATCCTATAGTGCCTCCCAAAAAAGGATTTGGGTGTATATTTCTGAAAACAACTATTTTAGACAATTTCCTGTACATTTATCTGTACTTCATATTCTATATTTATTAAATTAAAAATAATGTTTTCACTAAAGTTTGGCTAAAAGGGAGAAAGTATGTGTCAGTTTCCTGATACCGTTTATTGTATAAAGTTCCATAAATAAAATTTCCTGCTGAAACATTTAATAACAGTGTCTCTAAGTAGAAATGACTTGTTCATTACAAGTGACTCTTCGTTGTGTAAAATGTACGTAGTTTACCACTCTTTCGAACGAATCGACAAAAACACAACAATGGATATGGCCGCATATTATCGCGTTGTTGGATGAAATGGTGAATCAATGTCGAGATAATTGGCGGTGGTGATAAGGCCCGGCCCGGGGTCACAGGTTATCAGTTAGTTATCGCCCTCCCCACAGCAACAGCCGCTAGCGCTGGCGTACCTCGTCCCATTGTGACGCAGTCGATCACGTGCCTCTTGGTGCCAATTTATCGGTCTTCGTTCCACCCGGGATCGGACTCTGAATAACAATTTGTTCAAACGTATTATAGTCATGCAGTAACAAATCTGTTGGACTTTATTTTCAGTTCAGTATGACATTGCTTGTCGTGTTATTAAATTGTGTTGGACTTTTTGCTCATCATTTATCAAAATGTAACACAAAAGACAGGCAAACTTTATTATGCACCAAGCTGCTACCCGGATCACTACATAGAGTTAATAAGATATGACTTATTATGAGTTAATAAGTTACTGACTAAATGTCGCATCGTATCCCAAGATAGTATTTTCAAAGACGCCCCACGTATTCTGGATGGTAAACGTTTGCCGCTATTGGGTAGCCCTTACAGCAATAGCCCGTCTGCGAGCTTCCTGTAGATCACTGCTCTGCTGTTTCGATTGCTCGAACTTTGAGACAAATTTGATTTAGTTTTCACCGGTATTATTATGATACAGGTACATTCGTGGTTAAACGTGCAACAAAAGTGTAAACCAAAATGTAAAATTATCATCTGAGCCAGTAAATGTTAGTTAGTGCCCATAAAATTAACATGGGAAGTTTAGTGGTCATTGGGGAAAAGCCCTAAAGGAATTTTATAACGTAAATAGACCTGATATGTTACTTTAGGATATTAGCTATCTTCCTACAGTTCGGAGCACAGTGCTTGGCTTCTGGATTAGCGTATGCTCTGGAATGACTTCGCCTCTATTTGGCTCAGTACCGTTAGTGTATGGATTGCATTATTTTTTGACCATCTAAATCCCACCAGAGGATAACCTATTGTTTGGGATTTTCGCTTTGTGATCACAGAAATGTAAATGTATATATGTAATGAAATATGAAATGGCTGTAGGCTTCTGTTTTGACTTTGTCACTTGCCTTATGACAAATAAAGATATTTGATTTAATTTTATTTGAGTGTTACGCAGTATACTTTTTTCAATAGAAAGCAAAATTCATTTAATTTTAAAACATTTGTTTTTGTTATTTTCGTTATTGTCTGTTAGCGAATTTCCCCTATAAGGAAGAAGCTATTACCGTAGGTGGCATGGTAAGACCTAGGCCCGGGACCATGACAACTTTTCGTTTTGAGGCCCCCAGATGCCAAATTCACCATTCGTTCAAATTCATATATATGTATACGACGTAGGCACGATAACTTTCGTAAAAATGGTCCGATCTTGATCAAATTTGGTATAACCGTGTAAGGCAGCATCTATTTTCCTGAGTCCGAAAACCAGACAGATCGCACCATTATAAGGGGGTTTTGTACTAAAAAATGGGGTGTTTGAACTTTTTACATATAACTATTTTTAAAACCAAACTTGAGTTTACACTATTGGATTCAGCTTAAAAAAACGAACAATTTTGTATTTTTATCATCGCTCTACGTCAATTATTTACCGAGATATTGAAAGTGCTAAATACAGTACGTTGTCCAATGTTAATCTTATGGAGAATAAGTAACATTTTATATCTCGTTTATTAATGAACATATACTAATGGAACTTGGTATGTGGCTTCATATGGTTGGGGTTTACTGATATGTGCGAACAAAACCCATTTTCTTTGTCCCCATGACAGCAAACCTGCGTACTCAGCAGCTATAATGTTATTCTTAATGGGTTATGATATCTTAATTGTTTATGAACATAAATTGGTAAAACTTGGTACGTTGCTTTATCTAGTGGTGATTCATTGGTATTTGAATAAAAACCAGATTATGTGGTCCCTGATGCAGCAACCTGCATACTCTGTCCTATTGTTTTTCTATTGAGAATAAATACAATTTCATATCTCGCTTATTTATGAATACTAGTAGCCTGTCACGGCTTCGCTCGCGATCACAACGTAATATTATACGGACATTCCCGTATAAATATTGTGTTACCGTTCCAAAGCCAACATGACCTGCATGACCTGTGTTTACTCTATCCAGCTGATTGCTTCAAACTTATAGTTATTTCTCAATGTTAAGCTTATGGGAAAACACTCAACTTTAAGGGGCTCCAGGGCCTCACTCACAAATTATTTCTCCATAAAAAAAAGTTTCCTGCACAACTTCACGTTAGGCTCTTTCCAATGATACCAAAAACATGAAAATCGGTTCAGTAGTTTAGGAGGAGTGATTGTCACAAAAAACCTGCTCGCCTATTAAATAAGTAAATAGATGCTTTGATGAAAGTTGGTAAGTGGCTTCATGACTTAGTGAAGTACCATTTTAAATTCGCTGAGTATGCAGGTTTGGTGCAACAGGGTATTTTTATTTACGAGAAATTTGAGTAGTTTCTCAGCGAGAACCCGTGCAGACGCCAAGCATCGTGCTCCGAACTGTATCAAATATCAGCTCAATCGGTTCAGTAGTTGAAGCTTGATTGAGCCCCAAAAAACAAACTTACAAAATTTCAGCTTTATAAGATTAGTATGATAAAACAAATAGCTTAAACTATTTAGTTACATTATAAAAATGTGTTACTCATTTATAATTGTCGAATAGTGACGGAGGGCCGCTGGGGCGCCGCTAGCGCTTTGACAAGTGCAGCTAAGTTGGTAGCCATTGTATAAGATTACACTAGATTGGCAACCCTGGGTTGCTATTGAGGTGAACTTCTGACGCAGTTGTCATGAAATCTGTATATGTAGTGTAAAGATCCTTTAACGGGTGAGTCTGATTTTCTTAAAATACATATTAACTAAAAATTACTCATGAATGCGGAATATATATTAATATCTTATTGCTAACAGTATTTGCATTTATTCTCCATTAATCTCAAGTTGTGGAAAATTCTCTCGAGTAAACCGATTGTTATACATTTATATTTATAGTCTAAACGCTGAGGTCCATTAATATATATTTTTACTAACGTGATCTCTGTTTTCACGCTTAAGGATTTATTTTTGTTTTGTAAAAATACAAACGGCTATTTTTTAACGTAGGTTTTCTCAATATCACCAAACTTTCAAATTATTTTTATAGTGCAGTAAATACTTTATTTCAAAAAATAAATTGCAACTCTTAGTTTATTTGTACTTTTAAAACTCATAACAATAACGCGAGTATAGTTTCTAATTTTACAAGTTACTGTTATAACTATACGATTAAAGCTACAACTAATAGCTGTTGTTATTAAAACTGTAACAAAATCCGAGTCGGTGTTTTGAAGTGTGTTCATTATTTCCCTTCAATCGCTGTGTGCTTTCGTTGATTAAATGTTTACATCTCTCACGGTGTTCTAAACCTGATTACGAGATTGTTCCTTTTTAATCTAGTTACCTACGCCCGCCATTATCAGTGTTTAAATTACACTAGTAAATACCACATTCACTTGTCGCATAAGGTATTGTTCAGGAGGTGTTTTAATTGAGCTGTTAGTTAGTATGCTTACATTGGCCAACCGCTCTCATTGTGTGTTGATAGAGTATCGGCTTTTCACGTTGCAATACAATTTCAAAAGACTGAATACACAAATCACACTTAGGGTAATACTTGTATTAATTGTGTATATAATGTTTTCAAATATGTATTTACTTCATTTTCCAAAATTTATAATCAAAAGCCTAATAAAATAAAATCAGTAACTGTATAAATACGAATGTCTGGCGTTATCTACTACTACTACTAGTTGTTTACGTCATAACATAAAACAACGTACAAACATTTGATGACGGACGCCAAAACAGACATTCTTGATCAGAAACGTGTTAGATCGACAGCTGTGCCTGCCACCACACTCGTGTGAGTGATGGGACACTTGCTTCGAACCAATCATGTTCTTGAAAACACATACATATTAAAATAGATTCCTTCAGTTCGTTCTGTCATCAACTACGTTATATTAATGTACTAGAAACTGTATTAATGTATTAGTATTAACAATTTTATTAATTATACTTGGTGAATCATCGGAAAAATATGATTATACATATGATTTATTCTTAATAAGGGGCTGGGCCGATTACACATAAAATAGATGGTACATCGACCCTTGAATAAAATAAATGAAATAACATAAACGATCGATGGACCATCAGTCGTTTAGGAAATGTAATTTAATGAAAAATATAAACGGGTCTATGGGTCATCAGACCATTTTATAAATTAAGATAAAATATTATATTTTGGTCTGATGGACCATCGACCCTCTATCCATAAAATAACATATTATAAAGACATAGGGTCGATTACACATAAAATAGATGGTACATCGACCCCTAAACCAAAGTTATTTAGAATAATGTTTTAACGGGTTGATGTACAATCTATTTTATGTGTAATCGACCCTACTCTTTATATTATTAGATTGTTAAACGCATGGTTCGATTGCACATCATATAGGTGGTACATCGACCCCCCAAATTAAACATATTTAAATTAAGGTTTTAAAGGGTCGATGGACCATCTATTTGATGTGTAATCGACCTTTTACTTATTTTTTTAATATAATATTAATATTTATAATTTTGGGACCGATGGTACATCGGGCCTTATTTTATTTCATTAGAGAAATATATAAACTGGGTCGATGATCCATCGACCCCTTTTGTAAACAAATATAAATTTGTATAAATGGTTCGATGGGCCATAGACCCTTCCTCAGATATTTAAATTTCTTTCAATATATCAGAGGGTCGATGGACCATCTATATGATGTGTAATCGAGCTTTCCCCCTTAATAACACCACTAGATTTTTACTAGTTCGCAGTAGTTACTATAGTAGGCATTAAATATAAGATAAATTCCACATTTAATTGATTCAAAACCAGTATTTATTCAGGCCAGTTTGATGGCACGAATTTATCGTCAGTATTTTTAGGAAGTGTCCTCCCACTATACAGTTGCATGGATGATGGCGCGCAAGTAGCAGGCAGGTAGTGCGAAGGCCTTATTTACCTCAGTGACGTGTTTGTGTAAACAGCCAGCTACTGAGCTCAGCATTGATCATGTTGCCCTCCTCTTGTGTTAGGCAATGGGTTGTGACGTTTCATCTACTTGCCAAGCCAGCTATATAGACGATGATGACGTGTAGGCAGCAGGCAGGTGGATGCGAATGTATTGTTTACCTCAGAGTGACGTGTTTGCGTAAACAGCCAGCTGCTGAGCTCAGCATTGATCATGTCGCCCTCCTCTTGTGTTAGGCAATGGTTTGTGATGTTTCATCTACTTGCCAAGTCAGCTATATAGACGATGATGACGTGTAGGCAGCAGGCAGGTGGATGCGAAGGCCTTGTTTACCTCAGAGTGACGTGTTTGCGTAAACAGCCAGATGCTGAGCTCAGCGTTGATCATGTTGCCCTCCTCTTGTGTTAGGCAATGGGTTGTGACGTTTCATCTACTTGCCAAGCCAGCTATATAGACGATGATGACGTGTAGGCAGCAGGCAGGTGGATGCGAAGGCCTTGTTTACCTCAGAGTGACGTGTTTGCGTAAACAGCCAGCTGCTGAGCTTAGCATTGATCATGTTGCCCTCCTCTTGTGTTAGGCAATGGGTTGTGACGTTTCATCTACTTGCCAAGCCAGCTATATAGACGATGATGACGTGTAGGCAGCAGGCAGGTGAGTGCGAAGGCCTTGTTTACCTCAGAGTGACGTGTTTGCGTAAACAGCCAGCTGCTGAGCTTAGCATTGATCATGTTGCCCTCCTCTTGTGTTAGGCAATGGGTTGTGACGTTTCATCTACTTTCCAAGCCAGCTGTATAGACGATGATGACGTGCAGGCAGCAGGCAGGTGGGTGCGAAGGCCTTGTTTACCTCAGAGTGACGTGTTTGCGTAAACAGCCAGCTGCTGAGCTTAGCATTGATCATGTCACCCTCGTCTTGTGATAGGCAATGACTTGTGACGTTCATCTCCTTGCCAAGCTAGCTATATAGACGATGATGACGTGCAGGCAGCAGGCAGGTGGATGCGAAGGCCTTGTTTACCTCAGAGTGACGTGTTTGCGTAAAGAGCCAGCTGCTAAGCTCAGCATTGATCTTGTCGCCCTCGCTTTGTGTTAGGCAATGGGTTGTGACGTTTCATCTACTTGCCAAGCCAGCTATATAGACGATGATGACGTGCAGGCAGCAGGCAGGTGGATGCGAAGGCCTTGTTTACCTCAGAGTGACGTGTTTGCGTAAACAGCCAGCTGCTAAGCTCAGCATTGATCTTGTCGCCCTCGCTTTGTGTTAGGCAATGGGTTGTGACGTTTCATCTACTTGCCAAGCCAGCTATATAGACGATGATGACGTGCAGGCAGCAGGCAGGTGGATGCGAAGGCCTTGTTTACCTCAGAGTGACGTGTTTGCGTAAAGAGCCAGCTGCTAAGCTCAGCATTGATCTTGTCGCCCTCGCTTTGTGTTAGGCAATGGGTTGTGACGTTTCATCTACTTGCCAAGCCAGCTATATAGACGATAATGACGTGCAGGCAGCAGGCAGGTGGATGTGAATGTATTGTTTACCTCAGAGTGACGTGTTTGCGTAAACAGCCAGCTGCTGAGCTTAGCATTGATCATGTTGCCCTCCTCTTGTGTTAGGCAATGGGTTGTGACGTTTCATCTACTTGCCAAGCCAGCTATATAGACGATAATGACGTGCAGGCAGCAGGCAGGTGGATGCGAATGTATTGTTTACCTCAGAGTGACGTGTTTGCGTAAACAGCCAGCTGCCGAGCTCAGCATTGATCATGTCGCCCTCCTCTTGTGTTAGGCAATGGTTTGTGATGTTTCATCTACTTGCCAAGCCAGCTGTATAGACGATGATGACGTGCAGGCAGCAGACAGGTGGATGCGAATGTATTGTTTACCTCAGAGTGACGTGTTTGCGTAAACAGCCAGCTGCTGAGCTCAGCATTGATCATGTTGCCCTCCTCTTGTGTTAGGCAATGGGTTGTGACGTTTCATCTACTTGCCAAGCCAGCTATATAGACGATAATGACGTGCAGGCAGCAGGCAGGTGGATGCGAATGTATTGTTTACCTCAGAGTGACGTGTTTGCGTAAACAGCCAGCTGCTGAGCTCAGCATTGATCATGTCGCCCTCCTCTTGTGTTATGCAATGGTTTGTGATGTTTCATCTACTTGCCAAGCCAGCTGTATAGACGATGATGACGTGCAGGCAGCAGACAGGTGGATGCACGGTAACTAGAAAAAAATACGGTAGGGGCCATAAACATAAACAAATGACGTCAATGGATCGAATGTAAACATGTCTGTTTTTATTTACACACTGATATGTCAAAAAACCCGTATTTTTCTGTTCTCCCTGCAGACGCCTGGAACTAAATAAGTAAATATTGCAGTTTTAAGACTTTTAGCAGAAAGATTTTGAGGAGTAAATATTTGATATTGAGGCGAGCAAATCACTGGAATATTATCATTTGTTTTCGCAACTTTAAGAGATTGCGTTATTTAATTGTACTGCTTTAATAGCGAATTTCCTATGGTAAAGTGAGGAATTACCCTCATAGTGAAACTTAAGCCCAGGTGCATCAGAATAGCCAAAAAATAAAAAAATCTGTTTTACAAAAAACGTTTTTAGTGTTTTTAGTGCCCTTCTTGGTTTGAATAAAAAGTGTTTTATGCAACACAACGAACCATCACGAAATATACCTAATATAAAACCACAATGAAAGAAACAATTACCGGTATGCCAAATGTGTAAACTAAGTGTAAATAAACGAAAAAAAAACTAAAAAAATGTAAAAACATACTATTGTTGGTTAAAACACTAAAATAAATAACAAACTATCTGAATAAGGGTGCTAGGTGGATCAAGCCTAAAAATCAAGTTAACATGACGATTCATAAATGAAACCAACGTTTTATAAACATAGCACTTGACAGATAAAATATGAACAGAACCATATGTCAAGAAAGTTTGTTTACATTCGATCCATTGACGTCATTTGTTTATATTTATGGCCCCTACCGTATTTTTTCTAGTTACCGTGGGTGGATGCGAAGGCCTTATTTACCTCAGAGTGACGTGTTTGTGTAAACAGCCAGCTGCTGAGCTCAGCATTGTTCATGTCGCCCTCGTCTTGTGTTAGGCAATGAATTGTGACGTTTCATCTCCTTGCCAGGTAGACGTGAGTCATCACGTGACTCGCGTCCTACTCAGTTTGGTTGTTTTTTGTTGTTGACACAATCATCAATCAAACCATCAACGCATCTTTTTGCCAGTCATGCAACGATGTGTCTCGTTTGATTATCAGTACAGACGCAATTTATTGCTCATCCGTCGTTGCTAGGCTTCTAATGCCATTGTTTGTTGTAAGATAATAATTTCAAACTATTCTGGGATGGAAACCCGGTAACTAATCCTGTTTTCAACTTTACATTAGTGGCGAATTCACTACTGTCATTGCCACTATATGGAATTGAACATAAGGGACAAGCTACAACAGGTGTAGTGGGGGCGAGTTTATTAATTTTGCATACGAAACTACCAGGAACCTTTTAGACACCTATAATCTTGTATAGAAACACTGAGATAACACCCAGCTAACTGTACATTTACACCAAGGTCGTAACGATAATGTATAAGAAAAATATTAGAGGTCGCTTTCTGATAAATTTGTTGTAAGGGGTAAATATTATGCCGTAGTAAAATGTCAACATATTACAAATGTTGTATTGGTCATCAGTGGGGCTAGATGTTTAGTTTTAAAACAGGAATTAGCATTAAGATCAATCATCATATATTCGCGTAACAATACTCAATGTTATATTGTGATTTTGGAATATTTCGATAGTAATTTACCAAACTCGAGAGATTAGAAATAACAATAAGTCCCGATAGCAGTATTGTCGTGATATCAGATCAGATGGTAGTAATAGCGGTAGATGCAGTTATCAGATAGTCATGCAGCTTATCAGTGTTATCAACAAGTTGATAGCGGGTCAATAGAACAATAGCGCAGCTGTTAAAACACTTCCTCTCCGTGCGCTGTCACTGGCTGGCATGGCTGGATGTACAGTCTGGTTCGTCGTTATAATGTTACATCGCACGAAAATTATGTTTCTATTCCATTTGTCGTATATGCCGTGGATTTCTACGGGTTCATCTATGAATGCATTGTGCTCAACCCCTTTTTATGCTTTACTTCAATAATTGTTCCTTATTTTATGGTTATGGTTATCATCGTTCCCGCCGTGTTCTGGTATGATGTTAAGGAAATGCGTTCATTTATAACGTAGGCTTCCCTTTACGAAATTCGTTCGAATGACTTAAATATGTTTTATTCCTAAACTTTCATTGTAAGCGGATGTCCCAACATTATCAATTTCCATTTGCTCAAGCCACACACCGGATATCACTCTTGTTCGTGATATGATCTTCCTCCAGAGTGCTCGTCGTGGTACGCAGCCTTGTGAACGGCCGAGAATGTTGCTATCGCTGGTTTATCGGTCGATTACTCCACTAAACAACAGTATCATAATTCAGAACGTTCGCTTCGGGTGGAACAGAGCCGATACGAAGGCTACACCGGTGATCGGTTCCTGGTCGAATGTCGGTGAAATGTCCCCGTTACCTGATCCGCAGACGCGACCGCAGGCGGCGACCGGCTCAAGCCACCATGCAAGCCACCGGCAGCGGCACCAGTGACCTCGCACTCCTTATCATGTTATCACACCGCCACCGCCTCCAACGTCCTGCATATTTAAAATTCAGACTTTTTAGACATATGTTTTACAAACAACCTCAACTATTAGGGTTGCTCATGTGTCATTTATTTACCTTTTTGAGCTCTTAATTCCTTCAGTCCGGTTTTATAACGGTGGGACCGGTTGATTTAGTTTTATTTAAGTTATTATTAACATGATTATCAAAATACAGTGAGATCCTCGAGACAAGAGCGGGTCATAAAATGGTTTTAATGTCAACTTGCTTTTTGTCATTTTGCTAACTACTACTAATAATTCTGCGTTTAGATTAGTGTGCAGTTGTAATTTTCTAACACCATTAATTTCTTGATTGACGTTCTACTGATTTTTAGTTACTCTGGATTGAACTATCCTGTCATAATGTATCAAAATTAAAATTCCAAATATATTAAAAAAGTCATTAGGGCTTTGTTCCAGTGACCATATACGTTTTAATGTTGATGTACTGTAGATGGTGATTTTATTTACCTTTTTTGTTATACATTTTTGTTGTAAATTCCAATACATTGTTAACCATTGTCACGGAATGAGTATTATTATTATTATTATTTCGTACAGATGATTATAATTATGTTTAAATATTCCCGTTGTAAGGGGTAATAACATACCTGGTTAAAGTTAAAATGTCCATAGCATGTATAAATGAGATTTTAGCAGGTAATTTACAGCACAGAGATGCTTCTCCGCCTACTGACGTTTTTCCCGCGCGTTAGTCTCGGAGGCAGCGATCTACCTCGTAGGCCGGCGGTAGGCGTGACCTCGATATCACTTATCAGCTCTGGTGACCTTGACAGGTAGCCAGTTCGGCTTTACTCAGTGACCTTGAAGGTTCGGTTAGGCTGACATAGGCAATTATCAATAGTCTGCTGCCGATTGTTATTTCTTCCTGGAAAACCTTTTAATTTCTCTTGTTACTTTGTGCTGTCTTGATTATGGATTGGTTTGAACTAAATTTGGATAATGGACAATATTACAATTACAGAATTCAATTATTTAATGGTAATGGAATCATCCAAAGGATGAATCGTTCTTAACGGAAGAGTTCTTAATGAAAAGCTTGAATGCTCTTCCACGGCTAAATCTGCGAATCATGAAACTATATAAAAAGATTTATTAAGAAATATAAACTATACATGCAAGGCTGTACCTAGTGTGAACAACAAAAATAGATTTGCATGATAATGCCTTTAAAATAACTAACTGCCTTTAATAAACAGTTCTTTCTTACTGCCTTTAATAAAAAGTAAACAGCGATTACATTATTATTTATATCTACTTATAATACGCTCTTTAATGTTTATTTAAATCCTAAAAAGTACAGTTCATTAGCATTCTAACAACAAAGACGGTGTAGAGCCGCTTATCAGCTGTCACTGTCGCTCTGATAACCCTGCGACACCTTCACACCTTCGTTATTCAAAGCCAACACATTAAGGCCACGCTACCCAGTCCGCCATATTGGTTTTATCGCCCTTAAAATAATGTTAAGTTCAGACCCCCAATTTTTCACTACTCTCGTGAGATAAAATTTTGATGTTGGTGTTAATTGAAAGGTATTCTTATCGCGGGTGATTATTGTTGAAGATATTTTGAAAATTAATTATAATATTTATTAAAAACTGTAATTTTTTTAAGTTAAAAAAATAGTAAAAACACAAGGACTTAAAAAGGATAAAAAGATTTATGTAATTTAAAGTGACCGGCAAATAGCATTTTCAAGCCAAATATATAAGCTTATCATAACGAAACCGAGGCAAAGTCGAACGAGTGTTTGACAATTTTTTCTGATAATCTGTAACACTTATACGAATTTTTACTCGCAAAAATCACTCTATACTTTATTTTGAGTAGTCAACAAAATTACCTAAATCAGATTGAAAATGAAATAAAAATGTGGGTCCTAAATAGATGTTTAGTTAGCATTGCGCTTATGGATAATCAATCCAATATGACCGACGGGGGAGCGTGGCCTTAAATGTTGAACTTTGGGGCCATACACATACATATTACGTGACACGGTTTTCAAACCTCCCCTCCAAGTAACGCAGTATCCCCCACTTTAACTTTATGTTTACCTTTGTTACCTTTACGTTTACCTTTATGTTTACCTTTACGTTACCTTTGTGTTGTGTGTTACGCAATATGTGTTTGACCTATAAGAGCTGTCAATGTAGGCATAAAGCTTATATAGACTCATTGTAATGCTAATTTGGTTTCTAGACTTTTACAACCGATACATTTACTCGTATACAATTTAAACAAACTAAATTGTAACTTTATTCTCGAAATGTAGTACGTAAGCTGTATCAGTAGCAGTAAGGAGGTTGTTTATTGGTCTTGAGTTGTGAGTGCAGAAGCAGTGTCCGCAGCAGTGGCGGGTCATGCTCTGTTTGATAATCAGAACATTATCATGCTAGAGGATGCGCAGTGACCCGCCGTGACTATACTGTTGACATCTTTGCTTATTTTGTTTACTCTTTCATTAATCAGTGGTTAACGATTAGCTTGAGACTTCATCACTGGCCTCGAGATTCACAATTGTGCATAAGCAGTGTCCGCGGCAGTGGCGGGTCATGCTCTGTTTGATAATCAGAACATTATCATGCTAGAGGATGCGCAGTGACCCGCCGTGACTCTACTGTTGACATCTTTGCTTATTTCGTTTACTCTTTCATTAGTCACTGGTTGACGATTGATTAGCTCGAGACTTCATCACTGGCCTCGAGATTCACAATTGTGCATAAGCAGAAGCAGAATAATTAAGTTAATTTTCCATAGCATGTATAAATGAGATTTTAGCAGGTAATTTATAGCACAGAGATACTTCTCCGTGGTCGTAGATTCCTTCATTAATTTAGAAAGCCTACACGTTCATTTAATCGTATCATTATCATTTTCCTCTTATCGTCATTCTGTATTAATCTAAATACATAAAACAAAGTCGAATTAGTATGTTAGTTACGGTAGTTAGTAAGTTAGTTACACCATAAAGCTGTTATAAGGATTCGAAACATACTTGAAAGGCATAAACATATGTTCATTATGGAAAAAATCTACTGGAACGTCAACTCAAACTCTATGTTCGCTGCCGAAGTTATCTCTATATAAAAATATGCGAGTGAGCATAGCGAACGAGCTCATCCGGGAGGCAGGTGAGCGAAGCAAACGAGCTCATCTTGAAAATTAACAGGCATTTCTGAAATAAAACAAATTCAATGACATTATGACAGGACAACGTCTGTCGGGCCAGCTGTTCTGTATATTTGTCAAACTACCCCAGTTAGTTCTGCTTGGACCACTCTGATTTTGGGTCAGATTATCTCGGTAAATTTCAAAAACCTACTAAATTTCAAAAACTAGATTGGTGTATATATTTTATTGTATGTACAATGTACACGTTAGGGGGTTTTTCTATCTTTTTAATTTTGTAAATAACAGTTTATACCTGAGCGTAGTCTTTTTGTGTAAGTATATCAATACTTTCATTATGATGTCTAAACAGTTAATTTTATGTTTTATTAGCATATTAAGTGTTGTTACAACTACACAATGTAATAAAACACATATTATATCACTTAAAAATAGAATAAAACTTATATTCATATGCAGTATAAGTGTATATTAAATGACTATTAAATTTCAATCTGTCCGCCACTCGTAGCTCTGCAGACCTCTAATCGATAATTCAACCCACACATGGTGCAACATGTATCCATTGTTACTGAGGATACTGCTTAAAATATTATTACTGTATTTATCTTATATGTGTCTCATTTAGTTGTGAGTAAACGTGTTTCGCATATTCCCACAAAAAAATCACATGGATAGAAGTTGGGGGGGGCTTGATATGGGACCACTTCTACCCAGGACTAAAGATAGACCTCTACCTATCCTTGAAAGGGTAAACGAGTTCGCACGCAGCACGCTGACGTGAGGGAAGTGAATTTCCACATAATAAACTTTTAAAACTCAAATTCAGTGTAAAACATACATTTATTTAAATTTTTATTGAATTCTGAAAACATTGATTTTTTTGCTGTTCTGATGCTCTTGGTTTCATTTACCTGCAATGCTGAGAATACAATTTTGCGCATTATAAGGTTAGGAGAAGGTCCAGTCAGGCTTGAAAGTAGGCGTGAGGTTGCTGGGGATGATAAAAGTGCACCAACAAATGAATAACAGGCTTTTCTAATGTAAAACCCCCATAAGACAACGTACTGTGTTTGGTCAATACACATTTTCTTCTATAACTTGGTAAATAGTTATGCTAAAATAACGGGAGAGGGCTTAAAAGTTTCGCCTCACTAATTTCCATCTTTATAAATGGATTAATTTTACATCCGGGGCTTTTCTGACCCTTTTTGGGCCCAAAAACTCAAAATTTGAAAGATTAATCCCCCAAAAAAGGGGTTTAGAGTTTTCCGATTGTTTTTCCCAACAAACTTGTTCAACTGATTATAGAAAGGAATGTCCCTACCAAATTTGAAGTAAATCGGACAAAAAATGCGACCGCTAGAGTGCATACACACACACACACATATATATATATATATATAAAATTTTAAACAACCCCCCCAAAACGTGTTCAGGGGGTCACGTTAGGAACTTCTATGGTGGTCCCGGGCTTAAGTTTCACCGTGCGGGTCATGCTAATAGTTCACTTTCCATAGGAAATTCACTAACAATATCAACCTAAATCTGATAACGGGAGGAATTTCCTTACCTTCCGAAACGTAGTGTAGTTTTAAACACTAGAAGCGATAGGTAAAGTCCTAATAAATCAATAATAAATTCAAATTCATCGCTATATGAGTTTCAAAAATACAGCAACATAAACATATATATTGTTATAAAATACAATTTCAGCAATCAATTAAGTTATGTTTACAGTTGTTCAGAGCTGCCACGGGGTGATTGGGAGCCTGGGGCAAAAATTCTGTGGTGGGGCTCCAGAGACCCCTATTTTTATCTTGTTAATTTTGACTGGGGGCCCCCTAGGGTCCCTGGAATTTGGGGGTGCCTGGTGCAAAGTGTCCCAGATATATTCCCTCTTGGCGGCCCTGCAATTATTGGAAACAAAACTACTTGAGCTGCAGAATCCAGTGCTACCAATCTGGATTTTCTAATTTGCTTAGAAATTTGTGTATAAGATGTATAAACCGCACCATTATTTTATGAAAACCCTGTATAAAATGGTGCAATGCACTTTAAACAACAAGTCCAAATACCTTGTTCATAAAGGTGCCTTGTGCCCATACCTTGTATTGGTATATAACTATTTATAACAACACACTAAGCTACTCCACTAGCCAGATTAACAATTAAATGATAAATCGTAGCTATTTTTACATATAGACGGTTGTTACAGGGTGTCTATGAGGAGATGACAGGAGAGGTGCTCAACGAGCTGCGGGATCCGACGTGGATCCTAGACCGCCGCAACAGCGGGAACCTGTTCTGGCGGCGGGACTCAGCCTCCTCCTCAGAGAAGAACAGGGTGAAGTTCCGCTGCGACGTGGAGGTGGTGGAGTACCTCCGCGTGGAGCCCGAGCCTCCGCAGTACGAGGACTGGAGCTCGGACGAGGAGGACGAGAGGTACGGCTGGCGACTGCGGCCCTGGGACCAGGAAATCCCCCCGCCTAGCAGCTTCTGGGGCGGGGTGTGCATGGTGGTCATAGCGGCGGTCATCACTTACCAGTGGCTGGCTGTGTGACACCAGCATACGTGGTGTCGTCAGGCTACTGAGCTGCAGAGGCAGGTCGAGGGAGTTACTGGAGCCCATAGTGATCACACCGATAGAGCTGCGGTCGGGTTGTTTGACATGTTGATGGAATATTGTACCGAGGCATGTAATTAGGCAAGAAGGTAAACCGCTTTTAATCGAGACTGTCCAAAATGTCTACAGAATTTTATAGAATTTAATAAATTTGGAAAGTATCCTCAGTTTGCTCTCTGAATTCTTGCATAGAAATACACGATAGATACACGACAACTGTATAATGGAACGATTGTTGGATCTTTTATTGTAGCTCATGAAAATTTGTGTTGCAATCACAAAATTTGATCTGTTATATTTTTCATTACCTGATATTATTTCAAACACAGCAATTCACCCAGGACTTCCAGATGTTATATGCTAGATTTAAGGAATTAGGAGGCGGCAGCATTAGCCAGTTAAGCACATCGCCTTCTGAAAACTAGACTTTTTGCCACTTCTTTCTTCATTGTGGATGATTTTCAGTCACTTTTGAATGAACAAATATGTTTTAAAACGATTGCTATGCTCATAACTTCGGTCCATTCTAAGTGAAATGTTCTGTATGAATTGCTGTTTGGAGATACACCAGCTGTTACTCAGCAGTCTGCACTCACTGCTGCCTCTACAGATGATCACCACTGCCTCGCTGTAGCAGGTCCTTTATCACCTAGCGATAAACTCATCTGAGAAATATTGTTTGGTTATGAAAAATCAAATGAGTGATCACAATGTGCATTTAAAGAAAATTTTGATTGCAGCATACACCAAATTGAGCTACAACAAATGTCTATCAATGGCACAATCCTTCAGCTGTCACCGCTGAATGCTGACTCCTAGCACCCGTTTCTGTTCAAACTGAGGTTTTACCCCCATTGCAAAAAGTTTAGTTAGCAAATGGTTACTTTTCAAACAGCCCTTGTATTTCATAACTTACATATTTCTTAGACTAAGAAAAAACTTAATTTACAATTGGAACATCAGTTATAAAAAATCAAATATCTAATGTAATTCAATTAGTACTGCTCAATTAGATTAAAATAATTTCTGTACTGTTAGTAATTTAATCAGTAGTTTGTTTGAAACTAATTGTGCATTTTACTATTAACCAAAATTTAATAGTAAAATGACATATGGCTTTTATGTCATATTGTAGGAACTTATATGGTGCAGTTATTTTTTCCCATGATTCATTAACTCTCGGGAAACTGTGTAAGCCTTTTTTAGCGAATTTCCCCTATAGGGAAGAAGCTATTACCGTAGTCGGCATGGTAAGACCTAGGCCCGGGACCATGATAACTTTTCGTTTTGAGGTCCCCAGACCCCAAAAACACCATTCGTTCGATACTGTATATATATATATATATCTATATATATATATATATATATATATATATATATATATATATATATGTGTCCGTGAGCACGATAACTCTCGTAAAAATTATCCGATTTTGACGAAATTTGGTATAAACATGTAAAGCAGCATTTATGACTTTAAGTTCGAAAACCAGACAGATCGACCTATCCGAAGGGGTATTTTGGGGGGGTTTTGTACCCCAAAAATGGGTTTTTTGAATTTTTTACACATAATTTTTGAAAAAGTCAAATTTTAGTTTTGACCATTCGATTCAGCTTAAAAAAACACACAATTTGGTATTTCGATCATTCCTCTACGTCAATTGGTTACCGAGATATTGAAAGTGCTAAACACAGTACGTTGTCTAATG
Source organism: Allygus modestus (assembly GCA_963675035.1). Lineage (NCBI taxonomy): Eukaryota > Metazoa > Arthropoda > Insecta > Hemiptera > Cicadellidae > Allygus > Allygus modestus. The sequence goes on from OY776111.1 coordinate 103,321,530, forward strand.
TTATTCTTATGGAGGAAAAGAAAAATTTTTTATCTCGCTTATTTATGAACGTATACTGACGAAACTTGGTATACAGCTTCATCCCGTTGAGGTCTATTGATATTTGCTCCAAAAAATTGTTTTTGCATAATCATCCCGTAGCAGCAAACCTGCGTACTCAGGCCCCATGTTATTCTTATGGATAATAATTAAATGCTCTGTCCCCCTTAATTATGATCACAAATTAATAAAAACTGGTATACGACCTCTCCTAGTTGAGTTATATTGATATTAGCATAAAAACCAATTTTTTGTGTTCCTTGTTGCAGCAAACCTGCGTACTCAGCCCCAATGTTATTCTTATGGAGAATAATTAAAATTGTATATATCACTTATTTGTGAATATATTTTTATGAAACTTGGTAAGTGGCTTTATGTAGTATTAAGACATTTATATCTCCATTGGAAATTCGCTGAGTATGCAGGTTTGCTGCGACGGGGGTATTTAATATTCTTAAAGGTATTTTTCACCTAAAATAAATATATTACTCTCTTGTACAAAATAATGTGTCCTACCAAACAATAGTATTTACTTGTTATCCGTATTGGATGTAGTTGAGTAATTAGTGTAATTTATAGTCATGGGCAGAATTAGAGGTTGTTTGGGCGGGAGGGTATGCTTTCCAAGATTTCCTTGCCAATAAATAAATATTAAAACTTGTTTTAGCATTGTGATTTTAGTTTGTACAGTTAAAATATTCTGACATTACCTGGAAACATCTGAGGATTTTTATAAGTTTTGACAAAAACAAATATTTTCCCAAATATGAATACTGTCATAAGAACAACACATTATCTGTTAGACAAATAACCTAGAATTAGAATTTTCTTAGTAAAATGAAAACACTACATAAAGAGTATTTTAGGATGTAACTATCAAACCGCTGTACATTCATTTAACTATACTTCAATATGTACAGTTCCCATTCTTATATAACTTGTTACTTTCCACATTTTAATAACTGAGGTCCTCCATCACTAATTATGTAGAGAATATTAAAATCTTTGTTCCTAAGAGTTGGGGTGCAATGCCCCCTCCCTCACGCCGCTCATGTTTATAAATGTATGACTTTTAGATTTCAAAGTGACTTCACCTTTTTATGTTCATGTTTAGTCATTATATGACTTGCTTAAATGTCATGACAAATGAGAATAATGTGATTTTAAAAGATTATTTATTTATGTTCTTGTCGTACTTAGGATTAAAGTGAGAAAGTGTTTTTCAGTTATAGACTATAGGAAGCGTCACAGTTTTAACGCATCATCATTGTGATATTCTAGAATAAGAAAATTCCATATTTATATACAGAGATTATAGTGTAAGTTTGTTCTTTATATTATGAATCTATAACAGATGTTAATAAAATAAATAATGTTACTTGCATTTTTGTTTTCCCCCATAAAATACTCTAATGGTCGCATATCATTTGTAGTGATATACGGGTGGTGATGTTGTTCACGTCCACAGCGAAAAGTCCTTAAGCTGCATGTACCCCCCGGGTGATGCTAAACTAAGGACACATTTGGGTGGCTGGACTATCACACCTGTGATCTTCCAGCTGTGTCAGCTGCTTCTCGAAAGACGATGTATGGCTTTACAATGTCTGACCTCTGAGTTGATGATTGCTAATCCTCTTATATCATTTGCACAGGGTCCAGGCCCAGTAGTGTGGTCCTGTACAGGTGGTAAACTTATAAATAACGAACAATTCATAAAACTTCGTGCCCGAGCATATCTAGCTACTTCTTGCCTTTAGGACACTAAACTGAAAATCGATGCACCCTGTAACATTGTTATACAAAAATGTAAAGCTATAATTAGTTTTAGTACAAACGTTCTCAGATCTTGAAATATATTTTAATATGTTTTTTACTTACTCTTCAGACAAGGGCATAAGTTGTATTGATGTTACAGAATAAAATAATGCAGATGGAGCCGTAATCTTATCTGTCTGTATTCTTTATTTCTTTCTTTGTCCTGTATGCAAGTATTTATCCTATTGCGATGAAACTTTGCACGGTGATTCAGGTTGACCCAGGGTGGTTTTAAACCATTAAATTGAAGTCCTAAACCTTAGCCCCACTGGAATTTTAAATTACCTGTTAAAACACGGATATACTGTGAAATAATAATTTGTTGAGTAATACTTTGATGTTTGTAACAATATTTTTCTGAAAAAGAAGCAAGAATCAAGTAAGTCCATGTGGTCAAAGTCACGAATACCAGCTGCATAGTTGTTACCAGTACTTAAAAGTTCAGATAAGTACACTAAATACCTTACCTTTCTTAAGGTCTAAATAATTTTTGTGACAGTTCATAAATCTTCACAAGTAATCATGAATAATCTATATCTATAATACGCTAAGCCGATTTTTGTTAACAGAACTCCTCCGTTATTTTTTAACCAATTTCAATGATTAAAGTGTAAAAAATGGCCCAGATTCGTAGTTGTGCAAAGTGCTTTTCAATTTCCATTATTGTTTTGCTCAAAGTTCAATTTGTTCCCATATATATAAGATGGAGAGTAGTTTGAATTCAGTTGCATTCTAAACCAGGTGATGATACAGTAAAATACAGAACTGCTGAGAAAGTAACTGCTGAGTTGTACAGTAACAGCTGATAACTGATATAAATAATAAAAGTTTGTTTTGCTCGATTTAGAGCAACAGGTCCACTAGTTAGTTATACCGTGTGTCCCAAAAGTCCCACTCCCCTATTATTTTTTTAAGGACTGCATATAACGAGATTATCTTCCGGGGAAGTCTTAGTGACCCAAAAATAAAACTTTTGAAGAGTCAACATTTTCAACCCCCCCCCCAAAAAAAAAATAGGGGTTTTGGGTGATACCGGTAAGTCAAAAAACTTAAAAGGAAACCCCCCTTGAGAGATATATCATTTTAAAGGGCGTAAAAAAGAAGAAGAATGGCACAAGTTAGGGGTCTATAGCTCTGTCCTATAACACACAGCGTTAGATTGAATTTTTTAATTTCATAAAACATTGCAGCTTATTAGATATCAAATTTTACAATGATATTTAATAAGCTGTTATGATTTAGAGGATCATCGTAGAGACTTCTAATTTGCACCTTCTTTAGTTAAGGCCTTTAATAGAAATATCACTCAGTAAGGGTTACTATTTAACATTTTTGACTTAGCCCCAAAAAACCCCTATTTTGGGGGATGGGGCCAAACTTGTTCACTTACTAAAAAATAAATGGCTTGGTTACGTAAACGTTCCAATCGAAAAATCTTATTATTTCGAAATGTTATTCGTCAATTTAAATTACTGCTATGTAAAAATAATGCAAAATGAAATTTTTAAAATTTAAAACTTGAACACTGTGTTATAGAACAGAGCTAGAGACCCCTAACTTGCGTCATTCTTCTTCTTTTTTTACGCTCTTTAAAATGATACTTCACTCAAGGGAGGTTATTATTTAAGTTTTTTGACTTACCCCCCAAAACTCCTATTTTGGGGGAGGGGTTTGAAAGTTTGGACTATTCAAAAGTTTCATTTTTGGGTCACTAAGACTTCCTCGGAAGATAATCTCGTTATATGCAGTCGTTAAAAATATAATAGGGGGGGTGGGACTTTGGGACATACGGTATAAAATATGCAATGTTATTTAATTTTAACAAGAATATTTTATTTTTGCATTCATCCAAAGCTGCTGAAAATCAATTAACTTAATCTAAATTAAATTTAAAATGTATCTATATTAACTTTGCATATATATTGCATAAAATGAGTTGGCAATAGAACAGCCAAGAACAATCACATGTGCAGAGTCCAGTGTTAATCCCTTGTTGGAAACCTGACTGCCCCTTCTTGATTGAAATGACCTACGGTAGTGTTAAGAAATAGAAATTTTGGGTCCCGTTCCCAATAGAATATTTTAGCCAAACTTCTGGAATGGCATCACAATTTGAACTAAGATATATAACGTATATGAATTAGACAATAACAAAAGGGAGAAAATATAAGCTCGTATTTGAGCAACTGGTTTCGCTTGTTTTAACATCCATTTGTTCAGTATAAAATATTCTATCCTATAATCTAATATGAGTAAGGTTTGATTGCTTGCAACTCTGATCTCAAAAACGGCTCCAACGATTTTCTTCAAATGTTGGAAATAACTAATGTCTAGGATAAAAATAAGTTCTAGAGAGGTCTCACCCCTAGGAAAAACAGAATTTTGTAGAAAAACGAGTATGAAAAGTTTACAAAATTAACACATACAATTAACGCACAGTTAAAGGCTCGTTTACACTGGATTCGCGGGGGCTGGGCCGATTACACATCAAATAGATGGTACATCGACCCTTGAAATAATAAATGAAATAACATAAACGATCGATGGACCATCAGTCGTTTAGGAAATGTAATTTAATAACAAATATAAACGGGTCTATGGGCCATCAGACCATTTTATAAATTAAGATAAAATATTATATTTCGGTCTGATGGACCATCGACCCTCTATCCATAAAATAACATGTTATAAAGACATAGGGTCGATTACACATCAAATAGATGGTACATCGACCCCTAAACCAAAGTTAATTAGAATAATGTTTTAACGGGTCGATGTACCATCTATTTGATGTGTAATCGAACCATGTCCATACCCTGGGTCGAAACATACCAACTTGTTGATGATGTCATCAGCTATAACAAACCCAAAAGGGAGAAAATATATGCTCGAATTTGAGCAACTGGTTTCGCTTGTTGTACTATGTTAATAAAACATCTATTTGTTTAGTGTAAAATATCCTATCCTATACTCTAATATGAGTAAGGTTTGATTGCTTGCAACTCTGATCCCAAAAACGGCTCCAACGATTTACTTCAAATGTTGGAAATAACTTTATGCCTGGGATAAAAATAAGTTCTAGAGAGGTCTCATCCCCAGGAAAAATTAAGGTACTTTGGTATTATACGGATGCCACTATTTTTGGAGGTTAAATTTTTACCGGATACAAAGAATAACTACATAATTCGAAAAAACGTACTTTTATTGACTTCCTGTACAAATTTTACATCATTCTGATGAGTGGTCTTTGTGTTGTGCCTCCCAAAAGACAGCGATGTCCGCTAGGATCGTGTTGAATGCGTCGCCGCCGCTAGCAGCCATACCCGATCGCCACATGTACTCCGCCAAATATACAGCGCGCTGCGGCAGTTATGTTAGGATGGGTTATCATAAAAATACGTACGGTTTCCTCTTCATTTCGAGGTAAATCCCACACCAAAAGAACGTCACTCATTATGAAAACAAATGTAACGTAGTCACGGCAATAAATCACTCATGACACTGACCCAGATACAGGCGGTGACAGGTGATGCGCGCGCTCCGGTCAACGACCTGATCTTGGCATAGGCCCCCTCCAAATAGTTGGAGGGGGTTTGGCGGCCTGAAGTATGACTCATCAGGTATCATTCGATTCGTAACGAAACAAGGAAAGTCCTACAATCATTTTTATGATAACCCATCCTATTTTTTTATAACATAACTGCCGCAGCGCGCTGTATAAGGGTGGCATCCGTATAATACCAAAGTACCTAAATGAAATTTGGTAGAAAAACGAGTATGAAAAGTTTAAAAAATTAAGGCACGTTTACACTGGATTCGCTGACAAATGTTGCAGACTAAAGTTGTCAACACATTTTAGTAATTTTCCGACAATATTTGTGGTTTCATCATTAAAAAAGAGTACGACGACACAAGTTGCAAACATTTTTAAGATTGGAAAAATTTGTTGACAACAGTTCGTTCTCCTTGTCGTACGCAGTTTTTGTAACAGAAATTGTGTTTTCCACCAAAAGTGGGAAAGTTTTGTCTGCGACTTTTGTCACAGTACATTTGCGGTGCTGGCGACCAATCTCTCGCGTCCCTCCACCGTCCAATACTACTAAATGCAAGTGCTGCCCGGCCTTTAATTTGTACCATACCGTCTCAGGTAGACGTAGACAAAATTTCAAATAATAAGGTTTATACATAATACTTTTCCTCTGAATACAAACATACCAACTTGTTGGTGATGTCATCAGCTATAACAAAACCAGGACTGATTTTACAGGCCTATCAATCAAGACCAGCCAATAGTAGACGTGCTCATTGCCAAATTGCACACCATTTTATCGGAATAACACTCAAGTGATATTTTTATACAGGTTTCACAAAAATGCGTAGCGCGCTATGCAGAGCCGGATTCTACATAAAAAAACGAGTCGAAAATGTACAGTATCATTTTTGCGATTTCGGATTAGTTTAGTCGTAATCCGTCATTTAGTATTTTTTTTTGAAAATAATTAATAGTAATTCAAAAACCCTTCGAGATATTTTTTTGAAACTTGGTATAAACTTTAACCCATTGGCGTAGACATACGAGCAGGTCTCGTTCCTTACTTGTAATTTTATTAACGTGTGAATTGGAGTATAAAATTGGTGTTTTTAAATGGATTAATGGCATATTTTAATTAAAATATTGTTTTCTTTCAGTTTAGAGAGTCGCATTGGCACACACACAGTAGACATAAGTAAAAATTAGCAAAATCAGTGTTGACCATGTGCAAGTCTCAAAGAATTAACCGATCCCGTCAACTTCCAAGCAAGCCTGCCACCGTTAATTTTACTTGGGCCCTCCCACCAACGTTGCCACAGACCGGTTAACTCATTGAGAGTTGCACAACTGGTCAGTTTTGGTCGTGTGCGACCAAATGCACGAGGGAATTAAATTTTATGTCTTGTAAAATTTTGTTTTAGTTGCTAGTTTTCCAGGAATTTGACTTTGAAAATGTTATATGGCCGCCATTTTGAAATTTATTATAAAAAAGTTGTCAACACATTTTAGTAATTTTCCGACAATATTTGTGGTTTCATCATTAAAAAAGAGTACGACGACACAAGTTGCAAACATTTTTAAGATTGGAAAAATTTGTTGACAACAGTTCGTTCTCCTTGTCGTACGCAGTTTTTGTAACAGAAATTGTGTTTTCCACCAAAAGTGGGAAAGTTTTGTCTGCGACTTTTGTCACAGTACATTTGCGGTGCTGGCGACCAATCTCTCGCGTCCCTCCACCGTCCAATACTACTAAATGCAAGTGCTGCCCGGCCTTTAATTTGTACCATACCGTCTCAGGTAGACGTAGACAAAATTTCAAATAATAAGGTTTATACATAATACTTTTCCTCTGAATACAAACATACCAACTTGTTGGTGATGTCATCAGCTATAACAAAACCAGGACTGATTTTACAGGCCTATCAATCAAGACCAGCCAATAGTAGACGTGCTCATTGCCAAATTGCACACCATTTTATCGGAATAACACTCAAGTGATATTTTTATACAGGTTTCACAAAAATGCGTAGCGCGCTATGCAGAGCCGGATTCTACATAAAAAAACGAGTCGAAAATGTACAGTATCATTTTTGCGATTTCGGATTAGTTTAGTCGTAATCCGTCATTTAGTATTTTTTTTTGAAAATAATTAATAGTAATTCAAAAACCCTTCGAGATATTTTTTTGAAACTTGGTATAAACTTTAACCCATTGGCGTAGACATACGAGCAGGTCTCGTTCCTTACTTGTAATTTTATTAACGTGTGAATTGGAGTATAAAATTGGTGTTTTTAAATGGATTAATGGCATATTTTAATTAAAATATTGTTTTCTTTCAGTTTAGAGAGTCGCATTGGCACACACACAGTAGACATAAGTAAAAATTAGCAAAATCAGTGTTGACCATGTGCAAGTCTCAAAGAATTAACCGATCCCGTCAACTTCCAAGCAAGCCTGCCACCGTTAATTTTACTTGGGCCCTCCCACCAACGTTGCCACAGACCGGTTAACTCATTGAGAGTTGCACAACTGGTCAGTTTTGGTCGTGTGCGGGAATCGAACCCACGAACATCGTATCGCCACCTGGCCAAGGTGTTTCCACGACGTAGCCAACTCAGCTAACACGACCAAAGGCCTGGCGGCGATATTAAGGGTTTTCAGTCAGTCCGCGCCCCTAGCGGATAGAACCGTAGAAAAAAACGAGTCGAAAATGTACAGTATCATTTTTGCGATTTCGGATTAGTTTAGTCGTAATCCGTCATTTAGTATTTTTTTTTGAAAATAATTAATAGTAATTCAAAAACCCTTCGAGATATTTTTTTGAAACTTGGTATAAACTTTAACCCATTGGCGTAGACATACGAGCAGGTCTCGTTCCTTACTTGTAATTTTATTAACGTGTGAATTGGAGTATAAAATTGGTGTTTTTAAATGGATTAATGGCATATTTTAATTAAAATATTGTTTTCTTTCAGTTTAGAGAGTCGCATTGGCACACACACAGTAGACATAAGTAAAAATTAGCAAAATCAGTGTTGACCATGTGCAAGTCTCAAAGAATTAACCGATCCCGTCAACTTCCAAGCAAGCCTGCCACCGTTAATTTTATTTACTTGGGCCCTCCCACCAACGTTGCCACAGACCGGTTAACTCATTGAGAGTTGCACAACTGGTCAGTTTTGGTCGTGTGCGGGAATCGAACCCACGAACATCGTATCGCCACCTGGCCAAGGTGTTTCCACGACGTAGCCAACTCAGCTAACACGACCAAAGGCCTGGCGGCGATATTAAGGGTTTTCAGTCAGTCCGCGCCCCTAGCGGATAGAACCGTAGACGCCCGCGGTCATTAGTTACATATTTTGCTACTAGAGTGCAGCACCAATCAATTCCCGTTATAGGCTACTACAAATAGAATAAAATTACTACCTCAATGGGTTAAGTTTCTGGTTTTTAACATTTTACAAAAACTATTTTTATTTAACTTATCAAATTTCAAAATGGCGGCCATTTAAATATTTCAAAGTCAAATTCCATGAAAAATAGCAACTAAAACAAAATTTTACAAGACATAAAATTTAAAGCACTCTGTAATCCAAATCTAATGGCATTTTTACTGTAAAAATCGGTTAATAAATAAAAAATGTATGGTAATTTTTTATAATAAATTTCAAAATGGCGGCCATATACAAATTTCAAAGTCAAATTCCTGGAAAACCAGCAACTAAAACAAAATTTTACAAGACATAAAATTTAAAGAACTTGGTCAAATGCACGAGGGAATTAAATTTTATGTCTTGTAAAATTTTGTTTTAGTTGCTAGTTTTCCAGGAATTTGACTTTGAAAATGTTATATGGCCGCCATTTTGAAATTTATTATAAAAAATTGCCATAACTTTTTTATTTATTAACCGATTTTTACAGTAAAAATGTCATTTGATTTGGATTACAAAGTGCTTTAAATTGTATATCTTGTAAAATTTTGTTTCAGTTGCTAGTTTTCATGGAATTTGACTTTGAAATATTTAAATGGCCGCCATTTTGAAATTTGATAAGTTAAAAAAAAATATTTTTGGAAAATGTTAAAAACCAGAAACTTAATGTTATACCAAGTTTCAAAAAAATATCTCGAAGGGTTTTTGAATTATTAATTATTTTCAAAAAAATACAAAATGGCGGATTACGCCTAAACTAAGCCGAAATCCAACAAATTTTACTCTTCTTTTTAACTTTTTGTGTATGTAGAATATGGTTCTGCATAGCGCGCTACGCATTTTTGTGACACTCTGTATAACAAAATGACAACAGTGACAGCGTAGAGCCGTATTGTTGGCTGAGCCCAAACGTCAACCCTCTTGCCCGTTTTAAATAGTATATGTACCTATGAGGCCCCTGGAGGATTTGAAAGTGAAACGATCGCAAATAAATATGTAACATGATAAATATATTCATATATAATAATATTCACCTAATACAATTTTAATCTATATAACCTTATTGTTATCAAAAATACGGGACTGTAAAAGAAACATAGGCCTAATATCATTAAAATATTCGATAAAATAGGATAATACACTTAGGGCCATTGTGAACGTTATTATCTAGTTTGGTAGTGAATTACAGGCAGAATATACAGCTATACAGAGATAGCTGTATGAGAGCATGCAGAGGCCCAGTATTTTGAAGTGGAGGGGGTAGCTACAGCCTGCAATATAATTGGGTCTTAATAGGAATATCTAGGTGTACTTACTTCACTTCGCGGACTTGTTACAGATTACCGATAAAAAAATACTTCAAAAATTTTACTCGAAAGAACCAGTTAGAATTAAGGATTAAGGATGAAAGCCATATTATTTAACTCAAATACCTATAAACAAAAGTCACTCTTGACATAGGTCTATTTAAGTCTTCGAAAGCTTTTAAAACTATAATACCCCCGTCGCATCAAACCTGCATACTCAGCGAATTTCCAATGAATATATAACATAACACATTAAAACACTTAACAGGATTCATAACAAATATATTCACAAACAAGCGATATTAAAAATATTAATTAATAATCTCCATAAGAATAACATTGGGGATGAGTACGCAGGTTTGCTGCAACAAGGCACACAAAATAATTGGTTTCTATGCAAATATCAACAGAACTCATCTTAGTGAAGTCACATACCAAGTTTCATCCTTATACATTAATAAATAAGCGATATATAACATTTTAAGTATTTTCCATAAGAATAACATGGGGACCAAGTACGTAGGTTTGCTGCTACAGGAACCATAGGCGAAAATTTTGTTTGTGCAAACAACAATAAACCACAACCAGATGAAGCCATATACCAAATTTCGTCAGTTAAGGCAAAACTACTAATAAACAATGCTAAAGAGTTAGTACATGTATAGTAAATGTTCCAAAAAGCACGGTATTGTCTGTAGTAAAATTAAGGTGTCTCAAACAGATTGCAGACAAACTAATTGACCTAGAAGGATGAAATAAAATTATTTACAACTAAATCGACCCCAAGGAATAACGTAAAAATATGTTTAGTTTGTTACAAATACAGAGTGTTCCAAAAACGAAGGGCACTAGTTTGAATCTCGGAATTTTCAAATATAATAAACACATGTCAAGTTATACATAATTTTGAAGCTCTACACTCGGCTAACATTTTGACAAAAACAGAACTCACTTATCTTAATCCGTTTAAAAATGGCGGCAATTTTTTTTTAAATATTGACATTTACGGAATACCCTGTATCTGCTAAACCACAAGACATATCTTAGTTCTGGTTCAAAATTCTTACTCGTTTTAAAATCAGCGCTACAAAAAATACTTTTTTTGAAAATATTTCTGTGCCCAAAACTCCAAAAAGTCCAATAGTAATGTATGTCAAAAATTATATCATGTTAAAGGTCTTGGAAATCCTAGCAACTTTCTTATTTACACCAACTTCGTATCTCTTTTTGGTGTTTATCAATCAATAAAAATCCTCATTTCCCTACATAAATACCATGTACATTATACATAACCCATTTATAAAAGAGGCCTCAGAGTACTTTGTAAGTGTTACGCACAAATAACATGCACTTTATGTGGGAAACTGATGATTTTTGTTGATCGCTAAAACAAAAAGAGATACAAGGTTGGTGTAAATTAGAAAGTTGCTAGGATTTTTAAGATCTTAAATATGATATAATTTTTGACATTATGTTACTAGTACCGGGGGACTGAGCCATGCTCGGTGTTTGATTCCGCAGAAGAGGCATTGAATTTGTTTTATTTCAAATACTCGTTCATTTTCAATATGAGCTCGTTCGCTTCGCTCACTCGCCTATGTTTAGAAAAATACGAGTTTTCCTGAGGTAGTGGTTTTCACCAATCGATTTTTTAGACCCAAAAGCTCCTAATCCCAGGGCCAGGTAAGAAGGGCCGTAACATTTCACCTATGAGCGGACGTCCCTGTCACGTGACCCACTACGTCACCGCGCTGACAGCCGGCTCGAAGTACCGCGCTGCCAGTGCTTTTACTCCTAAAACTTCCACGGCTGAAACTTGTGTTCTATTAGACACCGTAATTATACGACTTCATCGTTATTTTGTAGATGAATCAGGCTTTATTGCGATATAATTTTCAAAAGGATTGGCAGCTGATCTACTTATAAAACTATTTAGTAAGAAACAGAGGTTTGTATGAAGTTAAATGAAATCACGTTGAAAAACCACTAGTTTTTTATCAGTATAAAAAATAAAACTTAAATACTATGATCAGAAGAATGATTTTGATCAATTTAATTAATAATAAAGGAAGGTAGTTTAAGTCACATTATGTGTTTAAAAACAACAAACATCCTCCTCTAGCGGCAGAGGAATGCGAGAATTTAAGAAACAATTTTGCTAAAGAAAAATAAAGCGCTTAGATAATGAAAAAGAAACACTCACCTGTTATACTTTATTTTATATTTATACAGATACAGATCATACTCATTATAACATATTTCTAAATGTTAACATACAACTATTTACAAATTAATTTTATTTTCCACTCTTCATCAATGTTTCTTATGCAACAGCCAGATTTCACTGAAAACAGAAAAATAGTTGTATCACTTGAAATGTAATTTTTGACTACAATTTGCATTTGTAATGTAGGTAAATAATGTTTAATATTACAATCCAATAAATTACAACATGTGCGAGCAATGGCAACAATTAACCAACATTCTTTTTAAGATTTTGAAAAACAAGATTTACCCACATTTTAATGTGTTGATACTGGTTATTTACTGTTTTAAAATAATACTTTTCTTTGGTAACATTTGTTTGTGATTGAGATAGTGTAATTCATGGCTACCAATACCTACTGCTCTCGTTAAGTTAACCAATTTTACTATGAAGGTTTTATGTTACTTAATATTTTGCTTAAATAATATGGGTATATTATAAGTGTTAAAAAAATATATAAACAGGATAAATAAACTACGCCACACAACACTACATATATATTCACACCTATTCAGTACAGATACAAGGCGGTCAATATATACAAAAGATGGTAAAGGGCGATCGATTTCAACAAGGTCCAGTCTCTGTTTGGGCCTGATATGACCGGTGTATCTTGTTGAAATCGATTGCCTTGTACCATATTTTGTGTATATTTACCGTCTTGTATGTAAGTACAGTACAAGAGTATATATAGTTTGTTGTGTTGTGAGACGTAGTTTATTTATCCTGTTTAGTTGTAACGACACGTACTAAATAATTTATTTATATAGGTTACCGATAATCTACTTACTTTTTTTGTGATGCGATCCACTTTTTGGCTTTCTTTGTTTCACTCCTTTTACTTTCTCCCTCTATACATAGTATATGGAGAAAGTATTGTTTTCGTCAAAATTTTCGAATTTGAGTTGTTAGTGGAAATATTCGTTTTGGTGCTCCCTGAACCCAAAAAAGTGGTTTTTACGTGATGTCTGTCTGTGTGTGTGTGTGTGTGTGTGTGTGTGTGTGTGTGTGTGTGTGTGTGTGTGTGTGTGTGTGTGTGTGTGTGTGTGTGTGTGTGTGTGTGTGTGTGTGTGTGTGTGTGTGTGTGTGTGTGTGTGTGTGTGTGTGTGTGTGTGTGTGTGTGTGTGTGTGTGTGTGTGTGTGTGTGTGTGTGTGGTGTGTGTGTGGATGTGTGTGTGTGGATGTGTACAGAGCTAGAGCCCTAACCAATGGGCCGATTTTGATGAAATTTGGTATGTAGGTACTAATCCACGATATCTCCAGGTGTTTTTTTCATTTTTTGAATTTTTGATTTTTAAGGGTAATTATCCCCCAAAAACCGCCAAAAAACATGAAAAATCCAAATTTCTGAAAAACGGCTCTAACGATTTTGATTAAACTTTAGTCGTTTGTAGAACATTAGTTTTCCAACAAAATGACACCACCTGCATTCCTCTAAAAATTCGGGTTCAGAAATTACGGGACTTAAAACATCCAAAATTCAGTTTTTTGGATTTTTCATAAAAATACATAAATATAAAAAAATATTACTATTCACCATTAAAAAGAGCTCAAAAAACTATAATACTAAATAATTCAAATAATTTAGTATTTTGAATTACTATTCTACGATTGCTGGTTTCGGAGAAAATTGAAATTTTCATTTAGCGGTAAACGCAGTACGTTGTTCAATGTTATTCTTATGGGGAATACAAAAATTACCATTTCTCTCTTATTTACTTATCAATTTTATTCAAACTTGATATGCTTGTCAATTAAGCATTGACCAACAGAGTTAATTTGAAATATGTTGCCCCTTAATATCTCTGGGGGGAATAGGGGGCATTTCCCCTCTTAAAACCCCGAGTGTAGCAATGGATCCTGTAGTGCCTCCAAAGCAGGAATTTGGGTGGATGTTTTTTAAAACAACTTGTTTACAAGATTTTCTGTACATTCTACCGTGCTTTGTATTCTATATTTAGTAAATAAAAAATAATTTATTCATTAAAGTTGGGCTAAAAGGGAGAAAGTATGTGTCAGTTTCCTGATACCGTTTATTTTAAATAAGTTCTTTATTTAGATGTCTTATTCGAATAATCGGTCTAATTCTAGCATATATTTGAATAGCGGATGTTGTCACATTTTGATACTGTTGTGAGAGTCTACATGTTAGTTCCTTGACTACACCCTTCTCTTTGTAAAACGAATTATCTCCATGTAGTTCTTTAAAGACAAATTCAAACTTCTTAACTGTTTCCTTCCATGTTTCGATGGTACAGTGAGTTTCCCATAAGATAGGGTTGAAATCCTCTTTTCACTTGATAGCTCTTCTTCTGGAATATTTCTGGACATAGACCCTAAAAATGGATCAAATTTCCTCACTCGGTATGCGACATAACCTGCAACGTAAGTTAAGGCTTCTTTCTCCGCCCAGCAAAGTTGGCTATCCACTACTTCCAACTCGGTATGGAGTGTCGGATCATCAGGGTTTATATTTTGACCTGCTTGCAAATAATCAAGGTCCACTACCATTTCTGGTTCATATTCAGCAATGATTTTTTCAACCTTGTCTGTGGTAAAGGCATTGTTTATCAACTCTGCTGTCAAATAAACACCAAGGTGTTCACATTCTTTCGACTCGGCTACATTTATTTTGGACGAAGGTTTCGCCATTTTGTTAGCCAATATTAGTTTTTTAACCGTGAGATAACCTCACTAGGTGTCGGATGATCTGCAAATTTACCATCTCCTCGGATTTGACTGAATAAACTTCCAAGGACATCTTGGGTAAGCCTTGTAGTCATAATGTATTGGACTCCCATGAGTCTTAAGCTTTCCGATAGGCCTAACAATGAGCTAATTGAAATCAACATCCCTTTTTGGAACGGCATTATACAGGGTGTCCAAAAAGTCCCGGGTCGGTTAAATATTTTTCGAAATATTTAAAATAGAGCTTCAAAACTGTGCACAAAGTTACTGGACATCAAAATCTATTTTAACACATATTCAGTGATCCGCTACTTCCTCAGGGGGACGGCCCGCTAGGAGTCAGAAGAAAATCTTAAATGTAAGCATAGGTTGATATGCATATCAAATAAAAGGTCTTTATTAGTAGAGTACAGAGCCACAAACCCGACCTCAAACGAAGAAACGAGTAAAAAATTACAGCCGTTCAAAGATGGCTTGAGTTTGCAACTTAGGTAAATGTAATCAAGTTCATGGAACACACTATCAGTCACAAATAACTTTCTCTTTTAGGTTTATCATGGCTCATTCATTTTCCTTGTTTGTTTTATTTTCGATCCCTCTCAGAAATAACGAAACTTATAATTCTACAATAGTATTAATTGTAAACAGTTTTGGGTTAGTAATGTTAAAATCGAAAAGCTCGTCAGTTTATTTTCTACATTAACCTAAGTTGAAAACTCAAGCCATCTTTGAACGGCTGTCATTTTTGACTCGTTTCTCCGTTTGAGGTCGGGTTTGCGGCTCTGTACTCTACTAATAAAGACCTTTTATTTGATATGCATATCAACCTATGCTTACATTTAAGATTTTCTTCTGACTCCTAGCGGGCCGTCCCCTTGAGGAAGTAGCGGATCACTGAATATGTGTTAAAATAGATTTTTATGTCCAGTAACTTTGTGCAAAGTTTTGTAGCTCTATTTTAAATATTTCTACAAATATTTAACCGACCCGGGACTTTTTGGACACCCG
This sequence comes from Allygus modestus, assembly GCA_963675035.1. NCBI lineage: Eukaryota > Metazoa > Arthropoda > Insecta > Hemiptera > Cicadellidae > Allygus > Allygus modestus. Next base: position 103,337,616 of record OY776111.1, read on the forward strand.
GTACTTTTTTCCCCTTTCACACGAAAGTTTTCCTTCCTGTGATCCTATGATAAGTTGGCTCTTATCATAGCTCTTATCATTACGGCTCGTGAAATCTCTTCATTTGTCTGCCGAGTGATTTTTCCTTTGCCCTCCAATAATTTAATTTGATTTGGCGTTAACATTTTTGAGGCGAATGCAGTAACTTTAGAGCTGTCTCGAAATTTCTTTTTACACAAAGATATCTGTGTTCTTAAAATACTTATGATTTTTGCATATTTTCGGTGGGACTTGAGATTACATTTCTGTTTTTTTTTTTCAAGTAGCGTTGTTCAACTTATTTTGTATAAATACAAGTTCATTTTGTGACGTGTTTAGTTGTAATTTTAATTTGTTATTCTCTTCGAGCAGGATTTCATATTTTTCACAGTTAGAAAAAGAAGACAATCCTTTTTGAGGAGGAACAGTAGTCTTTGTGGCATGGTAATTTGTGTTACCTTCATTTTCCGAAGTAGTTTAGGGAGGGGCTTTTGTCAAAACACAGTTACGTTTACCAACTTCATTTTCCAAACTATGCAACCGTGTTTTTGGGCTTATACTAATAATCTAATCTAGCGCACTGGAACGAATTCGTCTGTTTTGAAATCTGCGCTCTCTCTCTTCATTGTTTGAAGTTGTAAAATCACTTAACGGTTGAGATAAGAGGGGAGATTGGGGCAGTTTTAAGGTAGGCACAGCATTTTTATGAAGGGTTTTTTTGGTGGGCAGGTTCAACAATCTATTTTTGATGTCATCAACGTAATCTTCAGAAGTAAAATGGTCACTGCATATACGGGTATATTTACGATTAACACTATCTTTACGCTTATAGTTTGACACCCAAATTTTGCAGATATCAGGGTCCTTTGGAAATAAATGGTACATCACCGTAGATTTTTCAGTTTTTTTTTAATTATTTGGACAGGTTGCTATAGCACAACAACTCATTATAAAGTGTTCAAATATTTAAACTCAATATTTAAACTACATGTTATGGACATTATTTTATCACTTTTCAATACGTTATAACCGAAAAAAAGCATTATTTGAAACTATCTGACAACACTGATATTTATTTCAAGTTCGCATATATTGTTAGATTAGTTTAAAGCCCCCTAAACCTTTTTAACTTACTTATATACATCTACTATTTTATCCTTTGGACTTGGAGTAACATTTAAAACCAACACTATTTAACATAATTATATGGTATTTAAAAAAGTAAACTAATATGTCTCCAGCGTGTTGGTTACATCATTTACTGTTTTATTACCTTTCGAGTGGTATGTTTGTCTAATCTATAAAAAAGAGTGGAAGAAAACCTACGTTCATTATTTTGCAGTTGCTTATGAAACGCCATTTACATGGCCTGCCCCCAGTAACATATTCCATGGAAATAGATGTAGCACTAGCACTTTTGTTTTGCCTTATAGTATAGCTGTGGTATTTATACTATTCGCAAGGAAATGAAACGGGCTACTTAAAGAACATTGATTTTTTGATTTTTTATAATACCTTGACGCAGCAAACCTGCTTACTCCACGAATTTATAATGCAAACATAGGTCGCCATGCTCACCAACAAATAAACTATATTATCTTGTTTAATCATAATATATTGGTAAATTGGCGAGGTATAAAGTTTTAGTCATCCTCCATATTCTTATGGAGGATGACTAAAACTTTCTTCTTAAAATGAGAAGAAGGGCTGTGTAATGAGAATAGGATTTTACTTTTTGGAGTTTTGGGCACATTAACATTTTCAAAAATAGTAGCACTCTGAGTGATTACGCAGATTTACTGTAATGAGGCCGACAAGAAATGGGGTTTAATGCAAATATAAATAGACCACCACCAGAACATTTTTACTGTAAATTATGTCATAAAGAAGCTTATACAATATTATTACTGTACACTCTTAAACACCCTGTATTTGCTGTGATGTCTGAAAACACGATATATGCACGGTGACCATACCTCCCACAGTCACGCATTATCCCACAAGAATAGTTTTATGTAATTCAACTTTATCTGTTACAAAAACGTTTGAGATGTTTATTACTTTGACTGCTATAGATAAAACAGACTTATATCAAATATTCCATATTCCATATTCCATGTTCCATATTTAGATGCTCGTCATACCTAGTATGGACAAATAATAGTTGTTAAATTTACATAAATATTTACTAAAATAATTGCAGAGTTCATTAATAATTTCAGGTCTTTAAACTAATCTTACAAACAATAGTAGTGAAAACTAAATCAATAACAACAAATAATTAAACTCACGGCAATCACAATAACACTACAACACTACAAACAATACAAGAAGTGAATAAACTGAACAAGCAAACTGTGCTTAGTAAGCACACACATTCTACTTTCTGAGCCAAATACTAAGATTATATTTCAGGATATTCAAAAATAGATCAGGACACGTGTACGAGAGGAAACGAGTGAACGGAATGACCCTTGGACAATAGATTTTGCATTTAGACGTACAGATTCGTAGAAATCTGTTTAGAAAAAGTATTCATTTAGCATTTGCGCCAAGCACGTGGTGAGCGGCTGTCAGCGCAGTGACGTCACAGCGCTGTCCGGCGGGCGGGAGCGGGGCGGGAGAGGGTCACGGCGGCAACGCGCCGCGAACAAAGAAATGGTATAGCCTTTGTTATAGGGCCCTGCCTAATCCCAAACTTTCAGCAAAATCCTTCCGCTGGATCTCGAGATAAATTTTGCAAACAGACATAGCTCATATTAGAGTATAGGAGTACCGGGGGACCGAGCCATGCTCGGTGTTTGATTCCACAGAAGAGGCATTGAATTTGTTTAATTTCAAATACTCGTTCATTTTCAATATGAGCTCGTTCGCTTTGCTCACTCGCCTCCCGGATTAGCTCGTTCGCTTCGCTCACTCGCCTCCCGGATGAACTTGTTTGCTACGATCACTCGCCTATCGAAAAAAGAGTTTGAGTTGCCATTCAAGTAGTTTTTTTTGTTAGTGAATTTCCTTTGGATAGTGAACTATTAGCATGACCCGTACGGTGAAACTTAAGCCCGGGACCACCATAGAAGTTCCTAACGTGACCCCCTGAACACGTTTTGGGGGGTCGTTCAAAATTGTATATATTTATATATATAAACTATTATCATGACCCGTACGGTGAAACTTAAGCCCGGGACCACCATAGAAGTTCCTAACGTTACCCCCTGAACACGTTTTGGGTGTCGTTCAAAATTGTATATATATATATATATATATATATATGTGTGTGTGTGTGTGTGTGTGTGTGTGTGTGTGTGTGTGTGTGTGTGTGTGTGTGTGTGTTTGCACTCTAGTGGTCGCATTTTTTGTCCGATTTACTTCAAATGTTGTAGGGACGTTCCTTTCTGTAATCAGTTGGACAAGTTCGTTGGCCAAAACAATAGGAAAACTCTAAATCCCTTTTTTGTGATTAATCTTTCAAATTTCGAGTTTTTGGGCCCAAAAAGGGTCAGAAAAGCCCCAGATGTAAAATCAATGTGTGTCAAAAGATGTGAATTAGAAAGGCGAAAGTGTTAAGCCCTCTCTCGTCATTCTATAGTAAAAATATTTACCAAGTTATTAAAGAAAATTTGTATCGACTAAACACAGTACGTTGTCTTATGGGGGTTTTAGACTAGAAAGGCTGTTATTCCTTTGTTAGAGTAATTTTATCATCCCCAGCAACCTCACGCCTACTTTCTCCTAACCTTATAATGCGCAAAACTGTATTCCCAGCTTTGCAAGTGAATGAAACCAGAAGTATCAGAACAGCCAAAAAACAATGTTTTCAGATTTCAATAAAAATTGGACAAATGTATTTTTATACACTGATTTTGAGTTTTAAAAGTTTTTATGTGTAAATTCACTTCCCTCGCGTCAGTGAGCTGCGTGCAAACTCGTTTCCATTATGAGAGTTGCCATTCAAGTAGGTTTTTTTTTATTTCCATAATCATAAACAGCTGTTTACAATATTTTAATTTATAGAAGCTGATTTAATGGATTGGTTTTGTTATTCATAGTAACCGGTGTTATGATTTTAAACTCCATAAGTCCAATGGTAACATTTTCAATTTTCAAATGAGTTGTTTAGAAAAATACGAGTTTTCCTGAGGTAGTTGTTTTCACCAATCGATTTTTTAGACCCAAAAGCCCCTAGTCCCAAACTTTCAGCAAAATCCTTCCGATGGATCTCGAGATAAATTTTGCAAATTAACAAACAAAAGACTTGTATTAGACTTGTATTAAAGCTTGTATTAGAGAATAGGATTTGACTTTTTGGAGTTTTGGGCACATTAACATTTTCAAAAATAGTATTTTAGCGAATTTCCCCTATAGGGAAGAAGCTATTACCATTGACTATAAATGTCAATGCTATTACCGAAGGTGACATGGTAAGACTTAGGCCCAAGACCATGATAACTTTTCATTTCGAGGTCCCCAGATGCCAAAAATACCATTCGTTCAAATTGTTATATATGTATATATATATGTGTGTTTATTTGTCCGTAAGCACGATAACTCTCGTAAAAAAGGTCTGATCTTAAAGAAAAATTTAGCAAAAATGTGTAAATGTGTAAAAATGTGTACCATTTATTTGAACAATTTCCAAAACCAGACGAATCGCACCATCCGAAAGGGGGTTTGTACCCCAAAAATGTATTTTTTTTTTTTGGGGGGGGGGTTAAACTTGTAATTTGTGTTTAAATAAAATTGCAATTTTAACCATTGAATTTAGCTTAACAAAACAAACAATTTGGTATTTTGATCATTGCTCTACGTCAATTGGTTACTGAGATATTGAAAGTGATAAACTCAGAAAGTTGTCCAGTGTTATTCTTATGGAGAAAAATAAATATTTGATATCTCGCTTATTTATAACCATAAACTGACGAAACTTGGTATGTGGCTTCATGTGGTTGTGTTTTATTGTTGTTTGCATATAAAAACAGTTTTTCGCTGATGGTTCCCGTAGCAGCAAACCTGGGTACTTGTCCCCACGTTATTGTTATGGAGATTAATTAAAATCGAATATATCGCTTAATCTATATCTATAAAAGAGGAAGTATGTATGTATATATATAGATGTATATATATATATATATATATATATATATATATGTATGTATGTAGCCTATGAAATCCGAAACCGCTCGACAGATTGTGTTGAAACTTTCAGGCATTATTAAGCATTATTCAAGGATGGTTCGTGTGAAATTTGGTGCAAATCTGTCTAAAGGGCTCCGACCCAGAGGGCATACAAGGGTGCAGTGTCAGGTTTTAGAAATTAAGTGTTTACAAAATTAACAGCTGTAATTAATTAACAGCTGTAATTAAAGAAATTCAGTTTCTTTAAACTGTCATTTGCTTAAATGTAAACAACACAATGTAAACAAAGAAATGTAAACACTGGCTGGTTTATTATCTTTTGAATTGTGTTACTTGAATGAATTGTGTCTTGAATTTATATTAACTTTTTTATTTTAACTTAACTTAAAATATTTCTTTTTTTATCCACATGCCACCAAAAAAAGAGTTAATCGGCAGAAAATTTGCCAAATCAAAACAAACTGCAGAAAAAATAGCAGCCGAAAACGACGAAGAACGTGAGTCGCGGCTTGAAGACCTACGGAATCGGGTGTCTACCTCCACAGAAGCCGAAACCAATGAAGAACGTGAGTCACGGCTTGAAGACTTTAAGCAACATTTATGACTTTAAGTTCGAAAACCAGCCAGATCGAGCTATCCCAAGGGGTATTTTAGGGGGTTTTGTACCTCAAAAATGGGTTTTTTGAATCTTTTACATATAATATTTTAGTAAATCCAATTTTAATTTTCATAATTAAATTCAGCTTAAAATAAAACGATTTGGTGTTTTGATCATTGCTCTTCGACATTTGGTTACCGAGATATTGAAAGTGCTAAACACAGTATGTTGTCCAATGTTATCCTTATATGGAGAATAAGACAAATTGTATATCTTGCTTATTTATTAACGTATCCGGACGAAACTTGGTATATTGCTTCATGCCGTTGGGACGAAAAACGATTTTTTTGCTATAGTTCCCGTAGCAGCAAACCTGCGTAGTCAGCCCCCATGTTATTCTTATGGAGAATAAGTCAAATGTTATCTCCCTTAATTATGAACATAAATAAATACAACTTGGTATGTGGCTTCACCTAGTTGATTTATACACAATTTTTTATAAAAAACCATTTTTTGTGTACCTTGTCTCAGCAAACGTCTTCAGACACCATTTTATTCTTATGGGGAAAAATTCAAATGTCATAAATAATTTATTTATGAATGTATATTGATGAAACTTGGTATGTGGCTTTATGTGGTATTAAGATACATATGTATGCATCTGAAATTCCCTGAGTACGCAGGTTCGCTGCTACGGAGGTATTATACAATACCTCAACTGTTTTCATTAATATTATCGCGTAATTTCGTATTGATTACCTCATAAAATACGCTGGCGCGATCTCTACAAAAGGAATGCGAGGGGGAGGGAGGAAGTGAGAAGAATCAATTGTCGTTTGCGATGTTTTCCCCGCGACAACTATAAACTGAGCGAGGACAGGTGAAAGTTGCGGCTCGCGTCGCTGGCTTCCACAACTGTGTGGAACTGATGACACAGTGGCTGTCAAGTTAAAGCATTAATTTGCATTAGGAAATAAATATCATCTGTTTACTTAGATATAAGTAAAAGCATAATTACCACCGGTGGTAACATGGTAACCCTGTTTTCGCTTTTAGGTACCTTGCTGCAAGTCGTTATAAGAAACATTTCTTTATTAAACCAGAAACATCCAAACAACATACCAGTTTTAGAGTAACGATTGTAATTCTACGAGCAACATTTATTCACCGGTGGAAGTTACAGATGTGATCTCATACCCAGTCATACAATGGAAACTTTCTGAGGAAATATTCCATTCGCTTGTTATTCCATAGCACAGCAATCATGCGAATCCTGTTGGTAATTTGTAAATGCAGAACGCGGTCAGTGACTGAAACCTTATGTTGTTATTATTGTAGGTACTGAGTTTGGTTTTACAGTAGATCAAATCAGTTGTTACTTATTTGGATCGTTAGACAGTTAGTTAGTACTGACGGTAAAAGAACGGAAATTTCACATTAATCATAGCTGTCTAAAATATGCGAAGAGCGAAGAGTAATCTAATCAGAAGTAATTCTGGTTAACAGCTTAATTAATGCAGTTGCATATTCGACAACAGTGATCACGCAGGAGCTGTATCAGCCTATGCGGTCAGCTGATTATTATCTGAAAATGACCGGCGATGCCCTCAGAGCTAAATTTGATTTAATAACTATCAGGTTTTATATTTTACTGGCTGCTGTGCTTCACAACGTGGGTGAAAATTCAGAGTAGAAAAATTGTAATCAAAACAATGACAGCCTGTAGTTAGATATAATCCTTGTAACAGCTGTTTAATTAAATGAATCGAATTAATACAAAAACATATGTGACTTAAAGAAAAACACTCCTCCAAATGAATAACATGGGGACTTGGAAGTCCTGTGGGGTAGAGCCTATAACACACCTGGTACATTAAAGTTGTGCAAACTTCAGCAGAATTGGTCCAGTGGTTTTGGCGTGATGGAACATTACAGTCATTACAGTCAGAGACAACCTCATTTGTATAATAGTAGTGATATACCCTAGAGTTTGATTGGTACTAGCTCCAGCTCCCAGAAAGAACGTTGTTAATGTAACCTATTGACTTTTGGCGTGATGGAACATTACAGTCATTACAGTCAGAGACAACCTCATTTGTATAATAGTAGTGATATACCCTAGAGTTTGATTGGTAATAGCTCCAGCTCCCAGACAGAACGTTGTTAATGTAACCAGATGACTTTTGGCGTGATGGAACATTACAGTCATTACAGTCAGAGACAACCTCATTTGTATAATAGTAGTGATATACCCTAGAGTTTGATTGGTACTAGCTCCACTTCCCAGACAGAACGTTGTTAATGTAACCTGATGACTTTTGGCGTGATGGAACATTACAGTCATTACAGTCAGAGACAACCTCATTTGTATAATAGTAGTGATATACCTAGAGTTTCATTGGTACTAGCTCCACTTCCCAGACAGAACGTTGTTAATGTAACCTGATGACTTTTGGCGTGATAGAACATTACAGTCATTACAGTCAGAGACAACCTCATTTGTATAATAGTAGTGATATACCCTAGAGTTTGATTGGTACTAGCTCAACTTCCCAGACAGAACGTTGTTAGTGTAACCTGATGACTTTTGGCGTGAAAGAACATTACTGTCATTACAGTCAGAGACAACCTCATTTGTATAATAGTAGTGATATACCCTAGAGTTTGATTGGTACTAGCTCCACTTCCCAGACAGAACGTTGTTAATGTAACCTGATGACTTTTAGCGTGATGGAACATTACAGTCATTACAGTCAGAGACAACCTCATTTGTATAATAGTAGTGATATACCCTAGAGTTTGATTGGTACTAGCTCCAGCTCCCAGAAAGAACGTTGTTAATGTAACCTATTGACTTTTGGCGTGATGGAACATTACAGTCATTATAGTCAGAGACAACCTCATTTGTATAATAGTAGTGATATACCCTAGAGTTTGATTGGTACTAGCTCTACTTCCCAGACAGAACGTTGTGAATGTAACCTGATAACCTTTGGCGTGATGGAACATTACAGTCATTACAGTCAGAGACAACCTCATTTGTATAATAGTAGTGATATACCCTAGAGTTTGATTGGTACTAGCTCCAGCTCCCAGACAGAACGTTGTTAATGTAACCTGATAACTTTTGGCGTGATGGAACATTACAGTCATTACAGTCAGAGACAACCTCATTTGTATAATAGTAGTAATATACCCTAGAGTTTGATTGGTACTAGTTCCACATCCCAGACAGAACGTTGTTAATGTAACCAGATGACTTTTGGTGTGATAGAACATTACAGTCATTACAGTCAGAGACAACCTCATTTGTATAATAGTAGTGATATACCCTAGAGTTTGATTGGTACTAACTCCACTTCCCAGACAGAACGTTGTTAATGTAACCAGATGACTTTTGGCGTGATGGAACATTATAGTCATTACAGTCAGAGACAACCTCATTTGTATGATAGTAGTGATGTACCCTAGAGTTTGATTGTTTCTAACTCCAGCTCCCAGACAGAACGTTGTTAATGTAACAAGATGACTTTTGGCGTGATGGAACATTACAGTCATTACAGTCAGAGACAACCTCATTTGTATAATAGTAGTGATATACCCTAGAGTTTGATTGGTACTAGCTCCACTTCCCAGACAGAACGTTGTTAATGTAACCAGATGACTTTTGGCGTGATGGAACATTATAGTCATTACAGTCAGAGACAACCTCATTTGTATAATAGTAGTGATATACCCTAGAGTTTGATTGGTACTAGCTCCACTTCCCAGACAGAACGTTGTTAATGTAACCTGATGACTTTTGGCGAGATGGAACATTACAGTCATCACAGTCAGAGACAACCTCATTTGTATAATAGTAGTGATATACCCTAGAGTTTGATTGGTACTAGCTCCAGCTCCCAGACAGAACGTTGTTAATGTAACCTGAAGACTTTTGGCGTGATGGAACATTACAGTCATTACAGTCAGAGACAACCTCATTTGTATAATAGTAGTGATATACCCTAGAGTTTGTTTGGTACTAGCTCCACTTCCCAGACAGAACGTTGTTAATGTAACCAGATGACTTTTGGCGTGATGGAACATTACAGTCATTACAGTCAGAGACAACCTCATTTGTATAATAGTAGTGATATACCCTAGAGTTTGATTGGTACTAGCTCCACTTCCCAGACAGAACGTTGTTAATGTAACAAGATGACTTTTGGCGTGATGGAACATTACAGTCATTACAGTCAGAGACAACCTCATTTGTATAATAGTAGTGATATACCCTAGAGTTTGTTTGGTACTAGCTCCACTTCCCAGACAGAACGTTGTTAATGTAACCAGATGACTTTTGGCGTGATGGAACATTACAGTCATTACAGTCAGAGACAACCTCATTTGTATAATAGTAGTGATATACCCTAGAGTTTGATTGGTACTAGCTCCACTTCCCAGACAGAACGTTGTTAATGTAACAAGATGACTTTTGGCGTGATGGAACATTACAGTCATTACAGTCAGAGACAACCTCATTTGTATAATAGTAGTGATATACCCTAGAGTTTGTTTGGTACTAGCTCCACTTCCCAGACAGAACGTTGTTAATGTAACAAGATGACTTTTGGCGTGATGGAACATTACAGTCATTACAGTCAGAGACAACCTCATTTGTATAATAGTAGTGATATACCCTAGAGTTTGATTGGTACTAGCTCCACTTCCCAGACAGAACGTTGTTAATGTAACAAGATGACTTTTGGCGTGATGGAACATTACAGTCATTACAGTCAGAGACAACCTCATTTGTATAATAGTAGTGATATACCCTAGAATTTGATTGGTTCTAGCTCCACTTCCCAGACAGAACGTTGTTAATGTAACAAGATGACTTTTGGCGTGATGGAACATTACAGTCATTACAGTCAGAGACAACCTCATTTGTATAATAGTAGTCATATACCATAGAATTTGATTGGTTCTAGCTCCACTTCCCAGACAGAACGTTGTTAATGTAACAAGATGACTTTTGGCGTGATAGAACATTACAGTCATTACAGTCGGAGACAACCTCATTTGTATAATAGAAGTGATATACCCTAGAGTTTGATTGGTACTAGCTCCACTTCCCAGACAGAACGTTGTTAATGTAACAAGATGACTTTTGGCGTGATGGAACATTACAGTCATTACAGTCAGAGACAACCTCATTTGTATAATAGTAGTGATATACCCTAGAGTTTGATTGGTACTAGCTCCAGCTCCCAGACAGAACGTTGTTAATGTAACCTGATGACTTTTGGCGTGATGGAACATTACAGTCATTACAGTCAGAGACAACCTCATTTGTATAATAGTAGTAATATACCCTAGAGTTTGTTTGGTACTAGCTCCACTTCCCAGACAGAACGTTGTTAATGTAACCAGATGACTTTTGGCGTGATGGAACATTACAGTCATTACAGTCAGAGACAACCTCATTTGTATAATAGTAGTGATATACCCTAGAGTTTGATTGGTACTAGCGCCACTCCCCAGACAGAACGTTGTTAATGTAACCAGATGACTTTTGGCGTGATGGAACATTACAGTCATTACAGTCAGAGACAACCTCATTTGTATAATAGTAGTGATATACCCTAGAGTTTGATTGGTACTAGCTCCACTTCCCAGACAGAACGTTGTTAATGTAACCAGATGACTTTTGTTGTGATGGAACATTACAGTCATTACAGTCAGAGACAACCTCATTTGTATAATAGTAGTGATATACCCTAGAGTTTGATTGGTACTAGCTCCAGCTCCCAGACAGAACGTTGTTAATGTAACCTAGTGACTTTTGGTGTGAATGAACATTACAGTCATTACAGTCAGAGACAACCTCATTTGTATAATAGTAGTGATATACCCTAGAGTTTGATTGGTAATAGCTCCAGCTCCCAGACAGAACGTTGTTAATGTAACCAGATGACTTTTGGCGTGATGGAACATTACAGTCATTACAGTCAGAGACAACCTCATTTGTATAATAGTAGTGATATACCCTAGAGTTTGATTGGTACTAGCTCCACTTCCCAGACAGAACGTTGTTAATGTAACCTGATGACTTTTGGCGTGATGGAACATTACAGTCATTACAGTCAGAGACAACCTCATTTGTATAATAGTAGTGATATACCTAGAGTTTCATTGGTACTAGCTCCACTTCCCAGACAGAACGATGTTAATGTAACCTGATGACTTTTGGCGTGATAGAACATTACAGTCATTACAGTCAGAGACAACCTCATTTGTATAATAGTAGTGATATACCCTAGAGTTTGATTGGTACTAGCTCAACTTCCCAGACAGAACGTTGTTAGTGTAACCTGATGACTTTTGGCGTGAAAGAACATTACTGTCATTACAGTCAGAGACAACCTCATTTGTATAATAGTAGTGATATACCCTAGAGTTTGATTGGTACTAGCTCCACTTCCCAGACAGAACGTTGTTAATGTAACCTGATGACTTTTAGCGTGATGGAACATTACAGTCATTACAGTCAGAGACAACCTCATTTGTATAATAGTAGTGATATACCCTAGAGTTTGATTGGTACTAGCTCCAGCTCCCAGAAAGAACGTTGTTAATGTAACCTATTGACTTTTGGCGTGATGGAACATTACAGTCATTATAGTCAGAGACAACCTCATTTGTATAATAGTAGTGATATACCCTAGAGTTTGATTGGTACTAGCTCTACTTCCCAGACAGAACGTTGTGAATGTAACCTGATAACCTTTGGCGTGATGGAACATTACAGTCATTACAGTCAGAGACAACCTCATTTGTATAATAGTAGTGATATACCCTAGAGTTTGATTGGTACTAGCTCCAGCTCCCAGACAGAACGTTGTTAATGTAACCTGATAACTTTTGGCGTGATGGAACATTACAGTCATTACAGTCAGAGACAACCTCATTTGTATAATAGTAGTAATATACCCTAGAGTTTGATTGGTACTAGTTCCACATCCCAGACAGAACGTTGTTAATGTAACCAGATGACTTTTGGTGTGATAGAACATTACAGTCATTACAGTCAGAGACAACCTCATTTGTATAATAGTAGTGATATACCCTAGAGTTTGATTGGTACTAACTCCACTTCCCAGACAGAACGTTGTTAATGTAACCAGATGACTTTTGGCGTGATGGAACATTACAGTCATTACAGTCAGAGACAACCTCATTTGTATGATAGTAGTGATGTACCCTAGAGTTTGATTGTTTCTAACTCCAGCTCCCAGACAGAACGTTGTTAATGTAACAAGATGACTTTTGGCGTGATGGAACATTACAGTCATTACAGTCAGAGACAACCTCATTTGTATAATAGTAGTGATATACCCTAGAGTTTGATTGGTACTAGCTCCACTTCCCAGACAGAACGTTGTTAATGTAACCAGATGACTTTTGGCGTGATGGAACATTATAGTCATTACAGTCAGAGACAACCTCATTTGTATAATAGTAGTGATATACCCTAGAGTTTGATTGGTACTAGCTCCACTTCCCAGACAGAACGTTGTTAATGTAACCTGATGACTTTTGGCGAGATGGAACATTACAGTCATCACAGTCAGAGACAACCTCATTTGTATAATAGTAGTGATATACCCTAGAGTTTGATTGGTACTAGCTCCAGCTCCCAGACAGAACGTTGTTAATGTAACCTGAAGACTTTTGGCGTGATGGAACATTACAGTCATTACAGTCAGAGACAACCTCATTTGTATAATAGTAGTGATATACCCTAGAGTTTGTTTGGTACTAGCTCCACTTCCCAGACAGAACGTTGTTAATGTAACCAGATGACTTTTGGCGTGATGGAACATTACAGTCATTACAGTCAGAGACAACCTCATTTGTATAATAGTAGTGATATACCCTAGAGTTTGATTGGTACTAGCTCCACTTCCCAGACAGAACGTTGTTAATGTAACAAGATGACTTTTGGCGTGATGGAACATTACAGTCATTACAGTCAGAGACAACCTCATTTGTATAATAGTAGTGATATACCCTAGAGTTTGTTTGGTACTAGCTCCACTTCCCAGACAGAACGTTGTTAATGTAACCAGATGACTTTTGGCGTGATGGAACATTACAGTCATTACAGTCAGAGACAACCTCATTTGTATAATAGTAGTGATATACCCTAGAGTTTGATTGGTACTAGCTCCACTTCCCAGACAGAACGTTGTTAATGTAACAAGATGACTTTTGGCGTGATGGAACATTACAGTCATTACAGTCAGAGACAACCTCATTTGTATAATAGTAGTGATATACCCTAGAGTTTGTTTGGTACTAGCTCCACTTCCCAGACAGAACGTTGTTAATGTAACAAGATGACTTTTGGCGTGATGGAACATTACAGTCATTACAGTCAGAGACAACCTCATTTGTATAATAGTAGTGATATACCCTAGAGTTTGATTGGTACTAGCTCCACTTCCCAGACAGAACGTTGTTAATGTAACAAGATGACTTTTGGCGTGATGGAACATTACAGTCATTACAGTCAGAGACAACCTCATTTGTATAATAGTAGTGATATACCCTAGAATTTGATCGGTTCTAGCTCCACTTCCCAGACAGAACGTTGTTAATGTAACAAGATGACTTTTGGCGTGATGGAACATTACAGTCATTACAGTCAGAGACAACCTCATTTGTATAATAGTAGTCATATACCATAGAATTTGATTGGTTCTAGCTCCACTTCCCAGACAGAACGTTGTTAATGTAACAAGATGACTTTTGGCGTGATAGAACATTACAGTCATTACAGTCGGAGACAACCTCATTTGTATAATAGTAGTGATATACCCTAGAGTTTGATTGGTACTAGCTCCACTTCCCAGACAGAACGTTGTTAATGTAACAAGATGACTTTTGGCGTGATGGAACATTACAGTCATTACAGTCAGAGACAACCTCATTTGTATAATAGTAGTGATATACCCTAGAGTTTGATTGGTACTAGCTCCAGCTCCCAGACAGAACGTTGTTAATGTAACCTGATGACTTTTGGCGTGATGGAACATTACAGTCATTACAGTCAGAGACAACCTCATTTGTATAATAGTAGTAATATACCCTAGAGTTTGTTTGGTACTAGCTCCACTTCCCAGACAGAACGTTGTTAATGTAACCAGATGACTTTTGGCGTGATGGAACATTACAGTCATTACAGTCAGAGACAACCTCATTTGTATAATAGTAGTGATATACCCTAGAGTTTGATTGGTACTAGCGCCACTCCCCAGACAGAACGTTGTTAATGTAACCAGATGACTTTTGGCGTGATGGAACATTACAGTCATTACAGTCAGAGACAACCTCATTTGTATAATAGTAGTGATATACCCTAGAGTTTGATTGGTACTAGCTCCACTTCCCAGACAGAACGTTGTTAATGTAACCAGATGACTTTTGTTGTGATGGAACATTACAGTCATTACAGTCAGAGACAACCTCATTTGTATAATAGTAGTGATATACCCTAGAGTTTGATTGGTACTAGCTCCAGCTCCCAGACAGAACGTTGTTAATGTAACCTAGTGACTTTTGGTGTGAATGAACATTACAGTCATTACAGTCAGAGACAACCTCATTTGTATAATAGTAGTGATATACCCTAGAGTTTGATTGGTACTAGCTCCAGCTCCCAGACAGAACGTTGTTAATGTAACCTGATGACTTTTGGTGTGATGGAACATTACAGTCATTACAGTCAGAGACAACCTCATTTGTATAATAGTAGTGATATACCCTAGAGTTTGATTGGTACTAGCTCCACTTCCCAGACAGAACGTTGTTAATGTAACCAGATGACTTTTGGCGTGATGGAACATTACAGTCATTACAGTCAGAGACAACCTCATTTGTATAATAGTAGTGATATACCCTAGAGTTTGATTGGTACTAGCTCTAGCTCCCAGACAGAACATTGTTAATGTAACCTGATGACTTTTGGTGTGATGGAACAATACAGTCATTACAGTCAGAGACAACCTCATTTGTATAATAGTAGTGATATACCCTAGAGTTTAAATGGTACTAGCTCCACTTCCCAGACAGAACGTTGTTAATGTAACCAGATGACCTTTGGCGTGATGGAACATTACAGTCATTACAGTCAGAGACAACCTCATTTGTTTAATAGTAGTGATATACCCTAGAGTTTGATTGGTACTAGCTCCACTTCCCAGACAGAACGTTGTTAATGTAACCTGATGACTTTTGGCGTGATGGAACATTACAGTCATTACAGTCAGAGACAACCTCATTTGTATAATAGTAGTGATATACCCTAGAGTTTGATTGGTACTAGCTCCAGCTCCCAGACAGAACGTTGTTAATGTAACCTGAAAACTTTTGGCGTGATGGAACATTACAGTCATTACAGTCAGAGACAACCTCATTTGTATAATAGTAGTGATATACCCTAGAGTTTGATTGGTACTAGCTCCACTTCCCAGACAGAACTTTGTTTATGTAACCTGATGACTTTTGGCTCAATGGAACATTACAGTCATTACAGTCAGAGACAACCTCATTTGTATAATAGTAGTGATATACCCTAGAGTTTGATTGGTACTAGCTCCACTTCCCAGCCAGAACGTTGTTAATGTAACCTGATGACTTTTTGCGTGATGGAACATTACAGTCATTACAGTCAGAGACAACCTCATTTGTATAATAGTAGTGATATACCCTAGTGTTTGATTGGTACTAGCTCCAGCTCCCAGACAGAACGTTGTTAATGTAACCTGATGACTTTTGGCGTGATGGAACATTACAATCATTACAGTCAGAGACAACCTCATTTGTATAATAGTAGTGATATACCCTACAGTTTGATTGGTACTAGCTAGAGCTCCTAGAAAGAAAGTTGTTAATGTAACCTGATGACTTTTGGCGTGATGGAACATTACAGTCATTACAGTCAGAGACAACCTCATTTGTATAATAGTAGTGATATACCCTAGAGTTTGATTGGTACTAGCTCCAGCTCCCAGACAGAACGTTGTTAATGTAACCTGATGACTTTTGGCGTGATGGAACATTACAGTCATTACAGTCAGAGACAACCTCATTTGTATAATAGTAGCGATATACCCTAGAGTTTAATTGGTACTAGCTCCAGCTCCCAGTCAGAACGGTGTTAATATAACCTGATGACTTTTGGCGTGATGGAACATTACAGTCATTACAGTCAGAGACAACCTCGTTTGTATAATAGTAGTGATATACCCTAGAGTTTGATTGGTACTAGCTCCACTTCCCAGAGAGAACGTTGTTAATGTAACCAGATGACTTTTGGCGTGATGGAACATTACAATCATTGCAATCAGAGATAACCTTATTTGTATAATAGTAGTGATATACCCTAGAGTTTGATTGGTACTAGCTCTAGCTCCCAGACAGAACGTTGTTAATGTAACCTGATGAATTTTGGCGTGATGGAACATTACAGTCATTACAGTCAGAGACAACCTCATTTGTATAATAGTAGTGATATACCCTAGAGTTTGATTGGTACTAGCTCCACTTCCCAGACAGAACGTTGTTAATGTAACCTGATGACTTTTGGCGTGATGGAACATTACAGTCATTACAGTCAGAGACAACCTCATTTGTATAATAGTAGTGATATACCCTAGTGTTTGATTGGTACTAGCTCCAGCTCCCAGACAGAACGTTGTTAATGTAATCTGATGACTTTTGGCGTGATGGAACATTACAATCATTACAGTCAGAGACAACCTCATTTGTATAATAGTAGTGATATACCCTAGAGTTTGATTGGTACTAGCTCAAGCTCCCAGACAGAACGTTGTTAATGTAACCTGATGACTTTTGGCGTGATGGAACATTACAGTCATTACAGTCAGAGACAACCTCATTTGTATAATAGTAGTGATATACCCTAGAGTTTGATTGGTACTAGCTCCAGCTCCCAAACAGAAGGTTGTTAATGTAACCAGATCACTTTTGGCGTGATGGAACATTACAGTCATTACAGTCAGAGACAACCTCATTTGTATAATAGTAGTGATATACCCTACAGTTTGATTGGTACTAGCTCCAGCTCCTAGACAGAACGTTGTTAATGTAACCTGATAACTTTTGGCGTCATGGAACATTACAGTCATTACAGTCAGAGACAACCTCATTTGTATAATAGTAGTGATATACCCTAGAGTTTGATTGGTACTAGCTCAAGCTCCCAGACAGAACGTTGTTAATGTAACCTGATGACTTTTGGCGTGATGGAACATTACAGTCATTACAGTCAGAGACAACCTCATTTGTATAATAGTAGTGATATACCATAGAGTTTTATTGGTACTAGCTCCAGCTCCCAGACAGAACGTTGTTAATGTAACCTGATGACTTTTGGCGTGATGGAACATTACAGTCATTACAGTCAGTGACAACCTCATTTGTATAATAGTAGTGATATACCCTAGAGTTTGATTGGTACTAGCTCAACTTCCCAGACAGAACGTTGTTAATGTAACCTGATGACTTTTGGCGTGATGGAACATTACAGTCATTACAGTCAGAGACAACCTCATTTGTATAATAGTAGTGATATACCCTAGAGTTTGATTGGTACTAGCTCAAGCTCCCAGACAGAACGTTGTTAATGTAACCTGATGACTTTTGGCGTGATGGAACATTACAGTCATTACAGTCAGAGACAACCTCATTTGTATAATAGTAGTGATATACCCTAGAGTTTGATTGGTACTAGCTCTAGCTCCCAGATATAAGGTTGTTAATGTAACCAGATCACTTTTGGCGTGATGGAACATTACAGTCATTACAGTCAGAGACAACCTCATTTGTATAATAGTAGTGATATACCCTAGAGTTTGATTGGTACTAGCTCCACTTCCCAGCCAGAACGTTGTTAATGTAACCTGATAACTTTTGGCGTGATGGAACATTACAGTCATTACAGTCAGAGACAACCTCATTTGTATAATAGTAGTGATATACCCTAGAGTTTGATTGGTACTAGCTCCACTTCCCAGACAGAACGTTGTTAATGTAACCTGATGACTTTTGGCGTGATGGAACATTACAGTCATTACAGTCAGAGACAACCTCATTTGTATAATAGTAGTGATATACCCTAGAGTGTGATTGGTACTAGCTCCAGCTCCCAGACAGAACGTTGTTAATGTAACTTGATGACTTTTGGCGTGATGGAACATTACAGTCATTACAGTCAGAGACAACCTCATTTGTATAATAGTAGTGATATACCCTAGAGTTTGATTGGTACTAGCTCCACTTCCCAGACAGAACGTTATTAATGTAACCTGATGACTTTTGGCGTGATGGAACATTACAGTCATTACAGTCAGAGACAACCTCATTTGTATAATAGTAGTGATATACCCTAGAGTTTGATTGGTACTAGCTCCACTTCCCAGACAGAACGTTGTTAATGTAACCTGATGACTTTTGGCGTGATGGAACATTACAGTCATTACAGTCAGAGACATCCTCATTTGTATAATAGTAGTGATATACCCTAGTGTTTGATTGGTACTAGCTCCAGCTCCCAGACAGAACGTTGTTAATGTAATCTGATGACTTTTGGCGTGATGGAACATTACAATCATTACAGTCAGAGACAACCTCATTTGTATAATAGTAGTGATATACCCTAGAGTTTGATTGGTACTAGCTCCAGCTCCCAGACAGAAGGTTGTTAATGTAACCAGATCACTTTTGGCGTGATGGAACATTACAGTCATTACAGTCAGAGACAACCTCATTTGTATAATAGTAGTGATATACCCTAGAGTTTGATTGGTACTAGCTCCACTTCCCAGACAGAACGTTGTTAATGTAACCTGATGACTTTTGGCGTGATGGAACATTACAGTCATTACAGTCAGAGACAACCTCATTTGTATAATAGTAGTGATATACCCTAGAGTTTGATTGGTACTAGCTCCACTTCCCAGACAGAACGTTGTTAATGTAACCTGATGACTTTTGGCGTGATGGAACATTACAGTCATTACAGTCAGAGACAACCTCATTTGTATAATAGTAGTGATATACCCTAGCGTTTGATTGGTACTAGCTCCACTTCCCAGACAGAACGTTGTTAATGTAACCTGATGACTTTTGGCGTGATGGAACATTACAGTCATTACAGTCAGAGACAACCTCATTTGTATAATAGTAGTGATATACCCTAGAGTTTGATTGGTACTAGCTCCACTTCCCAGACAGAACGTTGTTAATGTATCCTGATAACTTTTGGCCTCAGAAAGCCAGAAATCAATTTAATCAATCTATTCCTGACACCAGTGGCGTAGATAGACCTTTGTCAAGGGGGGATATCTCATTAGGGAATACAAAACAAAAACTGTGCTCGTGACTAATGCGGATACCGGTACACAAAATTGAAGACACCATTAACATGTCTCTCACATTCTTAAGTATTGATATAGGCCTACACATCCAAGACATAAACCATTGAAACAAATAAGTAATCAGTATTTGTAACAGGGCTAAAAAGTATTTGTATTTGTATCAGTTGCAATCAGCACTGGAAAGCTGGAGAGTAATCTTTAAGTTAGAGTTGCCAAGTCACCAGATTTCCCAAGAGATTATGGGTACCGGAGTTTTAAGATAAAAACATATCCCAGGGGAATTTCCTTGAAAAATAAAAAATATCCCCTTTTTGAAATTGTTCCTAAAAATGCGTTGAATAACGCAAATTTGTGTTGAAATCCTATCTGTGAACGACAATATATTTACGTTTCAAACTTCATCGTCATGCAACGATTGCCAAATAAGCTAAACTCTTTTCCCTGTTCACACTAACCTAGCTCTATTATTTGTTGTTACTCTTTGGCTTTATTTCGTCGAGAAATATCGTTGAATTTTACATGGATTTGCGGTTATAGACTGTTGATACAATATGAATATTTATGGCTCCCTGTAGTTAATGAAATTACTAATCTAATATGGCAACCGTAGTTAAGCACATCACTAAGACCGTCTAGACGTCAAGGTCAAGGTCAGGTGCGCTAGTTGACGAACTGGCTTGGCTGCTAGGGGGTGAGGGATGACCGTTCGGTGACTACCGTCCTAAAAACGCAATGCGCAAATGCCGTGCCGTGTTCCGGTGCATTTAATTTGCTACTATTTATTGTACGCGAACAATATTTGTAATACTGTACATAACTAAGATATTTTGGAGATATTGCACATATATTTTTTTATTTTTCAATAACAGCATTTATTTTTAATCAAAAGGCATAAGCTTGATTTCAGAAGGATGTAAATTTTTATTTTTCCAAGTTTCAAGGGGGGGATATATCCCCCTGATCCCCCCCGTACCTACGCCACTGCCGGACACGAATGAGCAAAAGATAATAACTACTACAGGAAGGATTCTAAATAGATTCGTTTCTCTGTGTATTTACACACTTGGTATTTACCAAGTCGGGCATTTATTATTACTAATTTAAATAGAGTAAAATTCCATTCAACCACAGCTCAGTAATCGAACCTCCAGCCATCCGAATCGATTTGGGTAGCAAATCGACCTCGTGTAGATTAATAATAATAATTAATTATAATAATTAATTAATAATAATAATTAATCGATTCGGTAGCAATCGACCGAATCGATTTGGGTAGTGATTACGAGTATTTAATGCTAACCATAGCCTACATTTGTAAATAAATTTTTAGTTAATAATTTGCTAAATGTTATTTGCATCACACCGTTCTTAATTTCTGTCAGTTACATTTAACTTAATCTTTATAAATATATAGAGTGTGAAATTTATCTTTATCCCCAAGCTATATCCAATCCAATCATCTGAATTTCCACTTATCCGAATTGATCCAATTAATTAGGATAATTCTAGTGGTGCCGAATTTCATCTTGATTCCCGTGAGCTTTTTTCCGATTTGTGCGATTCAGTTATTCCATTAGATCCCGTGGCCCAGCACTCGAAGGCCTCTCAAGAAGTCTATTAGAAGAGGAAAAAGCATAGGTATGCAATTCGTTGGAGTTTTATCAAGATAATGCCTTCAAATTCGGCACGGCGGATTCCCCATTTGATTATATGCATTCAGAGTTAGTGTTTTAAATCTAACACTTTATATTAAATGGATAATTTGTTTCAATCATTTAGGTAAAATAATCATGGTTAATATTTTATTTACTTGTTCATACTGTGACTGAGTTAACTTTGTGTTGTGTAAGACAGTAGTTTAATTATGATTGTGATCCAAAGACTGATATACAACCATTCAACCATTCATTAAAGTGAGTGCAGATTAATTTACTATCTCCTTAGTACGGCAAACGGAAATCACTTATTGCTCGTTGTTGCTTCATGCACAAGGTGTATAGTCAATGATAGAGCTTACCACTGGTGTTTCTCACTCGAGAAAACGCCTGCAAACTGTAGCAGGTGAAAAGAACGCACAAATGCTTCACGGGAAGCGTTCAATTTACTGCAGGCTCCCAATTAACTGCGTATATCGCTGAGTATACTGGGAGATGTGAATTTAAAAGAAAATAGCAATTGATACAAGCATTTGGCAAAAACGAAATCAATGGCTTGTAATATAAGGTTTATACAATTATTAAATACTGGAACCCAGACGAATAATATTTTGCTAGTGCAAATCCACTCATAATTTTATACTATAAGCGTACCGTGACAAAAAAGAAAAGAATATTCTGTTTCAACCAAATGTTAACTCTTACTAATTTAGATTTTAAAAACCAGTAATTATAAAAGTTATCATTATTATTTTCAACTATTTTTCAATTAAAAACAATTATATTAAAGTCAGGATGTAACGGATGATTATTTGTATACGTAATCTCATATTATTACGTTTATGACATTCGACTAAGGGTTTTAGAAAGCTCATAAAAATCGAGCAAATTCTTCTCGCCATTTTACGACAAACGACTACCGAACCAAACTGCATCACCGTTGGCTGTCCTCCTCATCGCATAATATCGGCTATGGGCGACGATCTTACATTATAAAATCAGCAGGAAATGGCGATAGAATCACATTATCGGCCGCAAATGGCGATCGAACGACGAAATGTTAGCTGTAAATAATGACCGGATCACTCAATATTGGCCGTAAATTACGATTTAATATTGGTTGTAAATATCGAACGTATACCACGTGATAAATGATGGACCGGATCAAGTGATTTCGGCCGAACGACGTGACAGGAACTTTGTGAATGTAGGAGGGACGCGCCCCTCCCAGGCCCCCCGACGGTTATGTTAATAATGTAGTGTCCCAGTTCATCATCAGTACAGTGAGAGGGATTGGTGTTGATAACAATCTCGCTCAACTACGCATTTTTTAAATTCAGGGGAACATTCATCTTAGCAGAACTACTGTACTAGGTAATATTCTGTGGCACCTGATTACGTTGCATGACCACAGAGAACGTATAGAACTTCTCTCATACGTTCTCTGTGGCATGAAATACTAGGTGACATATTCTGTTAGCCCGTACACATTACCATTTTTGCAAATTAAAAGTTAATGCTGACCCACATTAGCGGCAGCTGTAGATGATGTATGGTGTGCCGTTATGTCGCTGGGCACCTGCTGCGGGGATGTGTGTTACTGCCATCTTACTGCAGGTACAGGTGTCCGCACCGCCACACAACCGTTACGTTACGACCATTTACGTTTGTTGCTGTTAAACATGGTGAGTGGGTCCAGTTTCTCGAGTTCGAGCATATGTTTCTCTGGTGGAACTACCTAGCTCGAGTATGTACCTACAAATCGATGCACTTTTAGCATTGCACTAGTCTATAGTTACTTAGTTAATATTTTGTTATGCTTTATTCCGCTTCATGGCAGAAACGCTAAAGGCTAGCCATAGATACAGGAACATTTTATATGATCATAGTTTCTTTTAAAACAGTTAATGTGAACTGTAACATAAAATATAATGTATTAAGGGGACACGGAGTCCCTATCCCCGCCATGTTAAATCACTATACTTTAGGTACACTTTATGGGAAAACCATTAATGCTGTCATTTTGAAATTTGGTATGTTTGCTTCTATATACTGTTGTGAGTATTTTGATGAACTAAAATTAAAATACTCTAATTATTAAAAAAATATGATTTTATTTATTTGATAATATTTTTATTCATGTTTTATATACATTATATGTCTAAAAATAAATTATATACAAGATAGAAGATTTCTGGTTCATCATTATACTAAAGATAGTCCCCTGGACAACCTGTGAAAATTTCAGAAGAATCCTTCCATAAATACCTGAGTAAAGTGTACCTAAAGAGCAAAAAAGTTAATTTTTCAAAAACAACGGAAATGTCAGTCATAGGCCTGATAAGGAAGACTATATCTTAAAAAACTTAGATTACTTACATTCAGAAACCTCCAGAGACATAAGATGGTTCATCTGCTTCCTCATCATCTTCTAGTTTCCTTTTAACACTCCTTCTATGCTGTCTTGCCAATTTTTCGATTACTTTCATTGCGCGGTCAGCATCACGTAATCGCGCCAAATCTTTTTAATAAAAACTGGATGGGAACGAAATAAAAGCTAGCATATCAAATAAACTATGCAAATAACTCATACAAAATCGCACATTTATGAAACATTTATGAAATATTTAAAATTAATTTATAATCTTAACTATTTTATGAAAATACCCAACTACTTTAAGAAACTATTGTTATAATTGTTTTAAACCGTTATGTTGCTCGATCAAAAAGAACGAAAGTGCATAAAATAAGTTGCGATAGTTTCTTTGAAGTCGCTTCATGATGCGCAGGATATGTATTGTTTCGTCCTTTTAGTAACTGGTTGGCGTAAATGTACGCCTATTTGTATATTTTCACAGCCAAACAGTAAATTATCGATGGATCTACTTTCTTGTTGGCATTACAGAGAGGGTCATTTTTTATATTATGTGTGTATAGGTGATCTGGAACAGTACAATGGCCGATTCTAACACATGATATAATTTTAAACTTTCATCTTGATTTCTTACATTGTAAAATTATGTCGGCGACATGTGTAAGCTTCAATCTAAAAGCTCTGTTGACCTTTGTGACTGATTTAGTTTCCCATTCACAAGCAAGTTAGCTTTCGTGTCGTTGAAACTAGGGAGAAACGAAAAATGGAAGATTATTTATATTTTTTAAATTTAGAGAAATTTTTGAAAAATAATTATGCTAACCCGTTTCCTTTTATTAAAACATGGAATTGATTCAACATTTAATAATTCAAATTTGATAAACTTTAAATTATGTAAACAATTTCTCAGATTACATATTACTGATGTACATCTAATTTGCAGTTTTGGCATTACATTTCGAATTTTTAAGAGAACACTTTTTTTAATACAAACAAATATTTTATATGGTGGTAATGTTGCTGTAAGAACAGCGAGAGCTTCTTATGGGTCTATGTTTTTAGTGACGTAACGTAACGATTGGGATTTAATTTCTGATTCAATATATAATTTTTAAAATATCGAAGTATATTCGTTCATAGAGGACTTGAAATACCCCCGTCGCAGCAAACCTGAGTACTCAGCGAATTTCTATTAAATATGTATGTCTTAGTAATACATTAAGCCCTTACCAGGATTCATAATATATATATTCACAAATAAGTGATATTTAAAATATGAATTATTCTCCATAAGAATAACATTTGGGATGAGTACGCAGGTTTGCTGCAAAAAGGAACACAAAATAATGAGTTTTTATGTAAATACCAATAGTACTCATCAAAGTGAAGTTACATACCAAGTTTAATCTATATAGTTCAAAAATAAGTGATAATATATAACATTTTAATTATTCTCCATAAGAATAACATGGGGACCGAGTAGCTAGGTTTGCTGCAAAGGGAACCATAGGCGAAAAATTATTTTTTCTGTGCAAACAACAACAAACCACAACCAGATGAAGCCATATACCAAGTTTCACAAGTTTATGTTAATAAATAAGCGGGATATAAAATTATGATTTTTCTACATGAGAAAAGCATTAGACAACGTACTGTGTTTAGCACTTTCAATATCTCAGTAACCAATTGGCGTATCAATGATCAAAATACCAAATTGTTTTTTTAAGCTGAATTTAATGGTATAGATTAAAATTGGATTTTAATCAAAATTACATGTGAAACCCCTAAAAAGAAATTTTGGGGTACAAAACCCCCCTTCGGATGGTGCGATTCGTCTGGTTTTCGAACTCGTTCACTCGTTGAAATAAATGGTGCTTTACACATTTGTACCAAATTTTATTAAGATCAGACCTTTTTTTCGAGAGTTATCGTGCTCACGGACACACACACACACACACACACACACACACACACACACACACACACACACACACACACACACACACACATATATAGCTACAATTCAATAAGGAACTGAACAAATTCAATACATTACACTATATTTTGCATTTCGCTTCTTCAGGTGTATAAAATAAAATAAAATAAAAATAAGTATAAATAAAAACTATAATATCTAACAAAATTAAATAACAAAAAATATATATACAAATATGAACGAATGGTGTTTTTGGCATCTGGGTACCTCAAAATAAAAAGTTATCAGGGTCTCGGGCTTAAGTCTTACCATGAGACCTAAGGTAATAGCTTCTTCCCTATAGGGGAAATTCGCTAAAATGAGATGTGCATATACCGGTGATAGTACAATACTAAATACACTATTACCCGTTTAAAGACTTAAACTGACATGCTTCAAAGACTATTTTCAAACGTTGAGTGTAACTGGAAATTATCAGTAATTTCCTAATTTTAAATGATTGAGAGATTCGAATTGAGGATTCAATTGTTCGTAAAACAGATGAACTTACCGTATTTATAATATCTATACAGTTTTTCAGTGGATCCAAAGGTTTAACTTTAACTATCGGCGTTTAAGTATGCTCTTTGTGCCGTAGAAACAGCAACAACAAAAATTCAATTTTATACCTCTACACCTTATTATAATAACCACAGTTTTACGCCAATCGCCAACGCCATTGCCATTAGTAACGGACCATTGGGACCTTCCCAATTTTAACCGAGAGCTATTTTACTTAACCAATCACATCACTTCCTTCTGTACTTAATAAATATTTGATTTTATAAATTTGTATTACTTGAAACAATTTTACTGAGAGCTAGGTATTCCACGTGTGCTTTTCAGTTTTTGAATGCAGAACAACTTTTAACAGTTGCTGACTAGGCGTGACCCACATGTGTCGTTCCAGCTGTTTGTTGTCCAGGTGATAAGCAGCTGATTGTTAACTGCTGGTCGCTAACTTTTGTGCTTGTTGTAGCTATACAACTGGGAAACGCTGAACCACCACCAGCCAGTCACACTGTGCCGACTGTGTATGGATACAAATTGCTGAAGCACGATAGTTTATTGTCTTTTAGCCGTTGTCCCGTTCTCCCCACGAGAATCTCGCAGACATAAAATGCAATTTGGAATCTCTATATATTATTACGCTAGGGGGGTTTTCTTCACAGTCATAACTTGATAGCGGCTGGACGGATTTTAACGTTTGAGGTGCCAAATGAAAGGTATTTTTACGTATATTTGCCAATACGTCTCAGAATTTTAGGACAAGGCATAAATAACTTAAACACAGTAAAGAGCTGAAGTTTCGGAACAGTGGCGCTATCCGACGGCGTAAGTCTAAACTACGTGTTGATTGAAAGTACGTTGTTATCAGTTTTAATATCTGATGTTTTGCTATGTTTGTTTACAACTGAAGAAACCTTTCGTTGGGTATAATTTTGCTCGGATTTGAGCAACAGGACAACTAGTAAAAATAAATATAGACACGGTTGCAGACAGTAGTTAGAAATATTTATTGAAACGGTAGTTTTTATTTTAATTGTATTTTTGAAAGAAAACACGTCACAAAAATCCAATAGAACATTTTTTTCATAAGTATGACACTGGAACTTTTGAGGCCCAGCGGAGCAAACCCTGAGGTCCATAGGCGTAATTCGGGGGTGGCAAGGGGGCAGTACCCCCCCAATAATTTTGAGGAAATATTATTGTAATATATGCAAATTCACAATAATCACGATCACGATCATTTTAGCCCCTCTAATCAAAATACTGAAATTACTCTTATGCTGAGGCCCGAGGGTGGAATCAATTGCTTTTCATCTAGAGGAAAGCGCCTTTAATTTGACGCCGCAATCGTCAATACCCCCGTCGCAGCAAACCTGCGTACTCAGCGAATTTCCAATGCATAATATAAGTCTTAATACCGCATAAAGCCGCATACCAAGTTTCATAAAAATATATTCACATATAAGCGATTTTAATTATTCTCCATAAGAATAACATGGGTAATGAGTACGTAAGTTTGCTGAAACAAGGAACAGAAACAATTAGTTTTTATGCAAATATAAATATAATTTAACTAGGTGAAGCCACATACCAAGTTTCATCAATATTCAATAATAAGAAAGCGCTATATAACATTCTAGTTATTCTCCATAAGAATAACATGGGGGCTGAGAAAGCAGGTTTGTTGCAACAAGGAACAAAAAAATGGGTTTTT
This sequence comes from Allygus modestus, assembly GCA_963675035.1. Lineage (NCBI taxonomy): Eukaryota > Metazoa > Arthropoda > Insecta > Hemiptera > Cicadellidae > Allygus > Allygus modestus. The sequence goes on from OY776111.1 coordinate 103,366,040, forward strand.
ATAAAATTATCAATATAACTCAACCAAGTGAAGCTACATACCAAGTTGTATTTATGTTCGTAATTAAGGGAGTCATCACATTTTACTTATTCTCCATAAGAATAACATGGGGGCTGAGTACGCAGGTTTGCTGCTACGGGAATAATCAACAAAAAATCATTTTTTTGTGCAAATATCAGTATACCAGAACTACGTGAAGCCACATACCAAGTTTCATGAACATACATTCATAAATAATCGAGATATGACATTTTATTTATTCTCCATAAGGATAACATTAGACAACGTACTGTGTTTAGCACTTTGAATATCTCTGCAACGGTTGGACGTGAAACACAATTTTTTAAGCTCTATATTATGGTCAAAACCAAAATTATATTTTTTTTAAATTTTAGGTTGAAAAATGCAAAAAAATGATTTTTGAAAAATTTAAAACACCCATAAAACCCCCTTCCCATGGTCTGATTTTTCTGGTTTTCGAACTTAAAGTCATGAATGTCATTTTACACATTTGAGCCAAATTTCATCAAAATCGGACGTTTTTTACTAAGTTATCGTGTTAACGGACACACACACACACACACACACACACACACACACACACACACACACACACACTCACACACACACACACACACACACACACACACACACACACACACACATATATACATATATAAAAATTTGAACGAATAGTGTTTTTGGCATCTGGGGACTTCAAAACAAAAAGTTATCATGGTCTCGGGCTTAAGTCTTACCATGAGACCTACGGTAATAGCTTCTTCCCTATAGGGGAAATTCGCTAAAATCGGTCATAACGTAGCTGAACGCACGTAGCTGAAGGAATTAACGATTAATATTTATTTTCTCTCTTAATTATAAATATATTTTAATTAAACTTGGTATGTGACTTCATATTATGGTTCATAAGTTGCACTTGAAATTCGCAGAGTATGCAGGTTTTATATCACGGGGTGGTTCATATTTTGATAAGGGTGACTAGAAAAATCATAGTACATATTATGTCGTTTTTGAAAACCGTTTAGAAAATCACAAATGAGAAAGTATATTTCCATAAAAAATACTACATCGAGTCCCAACAAATCATGAAAGATTTGTCGTTGGGTGCTCATGATTAAAGTATACCTATATTTAGGTTCGTTACCTAGGCTAAGGTTCGTTACCTATCGTTTAATCGTTACAAACCTTATTGAATCTAAAATCAACTAAGAGTGTTAATCGAGAATCAGCTATGATTGTGATTTCATTTACGGTTGCTAGAGGGGAATGTGTCTGCGGTTTTCACTCTCAAATGCGACCCGCGTGTTAAGTTTTTGATATAAATATAGCAGACAGTTTTGGCCGCAGCCTCCATTCCGCTCACGCTCGCTCTCCTCTCGCACATTGGTTGTCAAGGTCCAACAATCTCCTGAAATAATCCAATGTCAGCCTTGCTGATTTCTCGCTGATTTACACATGTTTTTCATTCAGATATACAGTAAAACTTATCATACGAATCATTTCACGACTATGAATTTGTTGTTATATTTTGAGTTTATTCATATTTTTTGTAAACATAATTTGGTTTAGCTATTTAAACAGAGTTATATATATTTAGTGAAAATATAAATTAAATGTTGGATGAATGCATATCCAACATTTACTTTCCAACAGCTCAAAAATACTTGAATCCTTCCTAAGATGCATAGTGAAGGCTTAAACGTATTTTTGAGCTGTTTTAAATTCAAATATTAGCGGGTTATTGTGATGAGTGAGTTCCAAAATGAATTTGAGCTTCCTCGCTTTCAGTATTTTTTTATTCTTTTATTGTTTGCCTATGTATTTTAAATACTATCCCATTTATGGGTTTTCTTCATCCCAACCTTAACAACTCTGTGTAACCTTTAGTATCTCTCACTGAAGTTACACTTTTGATATGTGGTACAGCAGATTTTTGGGGAGAATAAAAAAACGCGTATCATTATAATAAACTTGTATTTGATTATTCGTTAATATTCAATCAATACCCCCGTCGCAGCAAACCTGCGTACTCAGCGAATTTCCAATGCATATATATGTGACTCACTACTACATAGAGCTATTTACCAAGTTTCACAAAAATACATCTATAAATAAGTGATATATAGCATTTTATTTATTCTCCATAAGAATAACATTAGGGTTGAGGACGCAGGTTTGCTGCAACGAGGAAGATAAGTAATGTGTTTTTTTTCAATTATCAATACAACTGAAGGTGAAGCTACATACCAAGTTCTCTTAATGTAGGTTCATAATTAAGGGAGATATACAACTTTACTTATTCTCCATATGAATAACATGGGGGCCGAGTATGCAGGTTTGCTGCTACGGGGACTATCAACTAAAAAATTGTTTTTTGTGCTAATATCATTATACCACAACTAGTTGAAGCCACATACCAAGTTTCATTAATATACATTCATAAATAATCGAGATATAGAATTTTATTTATTCTCCATAAGGATAACATTGGACAACGTACTGTGTTTAGCACTTTGAATATCTCTGCAACGGTTGGACATAGAACAACGATTACAACACCAAAATACTTGTTTTGTTGAGCTAAACACATTAATAAACAGAAATGTGAAGTTTTTAATAAAACTATCTGAGAAAAATCTAAAAACCTTTTTCCCATAAGATTAACATCGGACACGTTTTTTTGGATTTTCTCCGCAACCACTTAACCTAGGTTAATGATTAAAAATACTAAATTGTTTGTTTTTTGAAGCTCTATAAAATGACTATAAACAAAATTGAGTGTTTTTAACATTTTGGGGTCAAATTTGCAAAAAACCGATTTTTGGAAAATTGTAAACCTCCATAAAACCCCCTTCCCATAGTGCGATCGATCTGGTTTTCGAACTTAAAGTCATAAATGCTACTCTCCACATTTGTGCCAAATTTCATCAAAATCGGGTGTTTCTTTCAAAAGTTATCGCGGTAACGGACACATATATATATATATATATATATATTTATGTATATATATATATATATAGATATAGATAGATAGATATATATATATATACATATATATAAATTTGAACGAATAGTGTTTTTGGCATCTGGGGACCTCAAAACGAAAAGTTATCATGGTCTCGGGCTTAAGTCTTACCATGCCACCTACGGTTATAGCTTCTTCCCTATAGGGGAAATTCGCTAAAACGTACAGTAAGAATGAATACACAAATCAAAGGAAAAACAATTGATTCATGCCATATTAAAATTATTTAGGTAGATAGTTAAATTCATCGGTTTACACAGAAGGTTCGAACAGCCCATCACTGGAGCAGAACGAACTATACATAATTCTCACCGGTGTACCAACCTTACAAAATCAGCGGCACGATTTGTCATTGCATATTATCAAACAACAGAGCTGTCTCCAGTATTTAGCATTGAACTCTAAATCGAGTAAAGTTCGTTTGTTTGCTTGCTTGCAACTGTTACATCAAACACAGTTTTCTTCGTTTCAAAACTAATGCTCGCCTTGTAGGGCTGGCGAGAAGGTTCTACGGTCACAAACATGAAGTGGACTCATTTCCGAGTGATAAATAACGGCGTTTAGAGGTGTTTAGCACAGCTAAACCCGCAGATGAATGCAGCATGCAACCTGCACTCGGTACAGTGGCGGATGCGAGAGGCGTGGTGTGTGGTGTGTTCCATCACCCGAGGACGGCGCTGCCCTGACAGAGGTGCAGTTTCCCGCGGATGCATGCAGCATGCAACCTGCACGCGGTACAGTGGCTGATGCGAGAGGCGAGAGGCGTGGTGTGTGGTGTGTTCCATCACCCCAGGACGGCGCTGCCCTGACAGTGCTGCAGTTTCCCGCGGATGCATGCAGCATGCAACCTGCACTCGGTACAGTGGCTGATGCGAGAGGCGAGAGGCGTGGTGTGTGGTGTGTTCCATCACCACAGGACGGCGCTGCCCTTACAGAGGTGCAGTTTCCTGCGGATGCATGCAGCATGCAACTTGCACTCGGTACAGTGGCTGATGCGAGAGGCGAGAGGCGTGGTGTGTGGTGTGTTCCATCACCACAGGACGGCGCTGCCCTTACAGAGGTGCAGTTTCCTGCGGATGCATGCAGCATGCAACTTGCACTCGGTACAGTGGCTGATGCGAGAGGCGAGAGGCGTGGTGTGTGGTGTGTTCCATCACCACAGGGCGGCGCTGCCCTGACAGTGGTGCAGTTTCCCGCGGTCGCATGCCTGCACTCGGTACATTGGCTGATACGAGAGGCGTGGTGTGTGTTGTGTTCCATCACCCCAGGACGGCGCTGCCCTGACAGACGTGCAGTTTCCCGCGGATGCATGCAGCATGCAACCTGCACTCGGTACATTGGCTGATGCGGGAGGCGAGAGGCGTGGTGTGTGGTTTGTTACATCACCCGAGGACGGCGCTGCCCTGACAGAGCTGCAGTTTCCCGCAGATGAATGCAGCATGCAACCTGCACTCGGTACAGTGGCTGATGCGAGAGGCGAGAGGCGTGGTATGTGGTGTGTTCCATCACCCCAGGTCGGCGCTGCCCTGACAGCTGCAGTTTCCCGCGGATGCATGCAGCATGCAACCTGCACTCGGTACAGTGGCTGATGCGAGAGGCGAGAGGCGTGGTGTGTGTTGTGTTCATCGAGGTAAAACTACTGGAGAGATCGCTAAGTGAGCTAAAAACGGCCCGCGTAGGTCTGTGCGGAACAGAAATGGTGGGCCACTGTGTGCTCAGAGCTGTTTCTGGCGTTGAACGCGCTGTCGTTTACACGCTCCTGGACTTCACTGCCATGTTTGAATTGTAATGAAATTTATATATCCTTTGTGTACGTGAACTACGGAATCCGAAAGTATAAATATTGTTTTATTTTACCGTTTTTTAATATTTTTAATAATTAAAAACTCTTACGTGTTATTAAAGAGGGACATGAAAAAGTTACTCAGCGAGGAAGTTTTTTATTTTTAGGTTAGAAACAAACTTCCAGCGGGAAAGTTCTAGATAATTAGTTTCTCTAGAACTTTTATTTCAAACATTTTTCGGTAAAGGTGTTGGTTTGCCTACAATTCGTTTGGAAAGATGCTGAAACCTTTCGCCACGCTCTATCCAAGACGTGCCACGCGCCGGGCGCCGTGCCGCGCTGTTAAATTCAACTCAGTGATGCTGTGTTACAACATAGCCTAGTTTTTTGATAAAATACATAGTTATACGACTTTTGTTTTAGTCGTATTTTGCTAAGTAATCTTACAACATTCTACAATTCAACTGTAATGTGTAATGTAACAGTTAATCAGTAAATAAAAATTAATTTTGAGAAAAATCATTTCATTTAATCATATGCCTTCCAAAATACTCTTAAAACTGACTAATGCTACGGATACATTTATACTATACCCCATTATTATTATACTGTACTTGTATCGTCTCTTAAATAAATCATAATCAATTGTTATCATACACTGAAGATAATTTTTTGTTATTCAATAGCGAAATGTTGTATTAATGCAACATTATGTAATCGTTCTTAATACTATACGTGGACGGGTGAACGAACCATGTTGGTAATTAATGTTTATTAAGAATACATTTGCTATTAAAAAGTATTTGTCTTGGTATTCATTCATCAACAAAATTTTATGATATAGGCCAATTAACTTTCATACAATCTACAACTTTTGGCAAACGTCGAAGTTTATATGCTAAAATTCAAAGTTTCACTAGTCAAAAGAACGGTATTACTGCTCATAAAAAATTCATTCCAGTACCAAAAACTTCAAAACATCATTATTGAACAACACCTAAAGCCTAGTAGGTCGTACATAAATTTATATGACTGGAAATATGAAAGAATCAGCCATCAAGGAGATTATTTTACAAAACTCCCAACTTTCTGTTATTTTTACGCAACTAAACCTGGTCGAATATATTTACTTTCGGTATTAAAAATTCGAGAAACTATTCAGGAATACGGATCAGAAGGCCATTCAACCATAAAAAAATGTTCTCTGGCTGCAAATTCAATTCAAGTGAGCGCGCGTCGTGTTTTTCCCTATATCCCCCATGCTAAGCGCTGCCGCGGTAGCCCACCATTTGCGGCGCGACCTCGAACGCGGCCGGACCGAAATTTGGTTCGCTTCACCACGGGCGCGAGCGGTCCAGTAGTTTTAAGTCTTTGGTTGTGTTCCATCACCCCAGGACGGCGCTGCCCTGACAGACGTGCAGTTTCCCGCGGATGCATGCAGCATGCAACCTGCACTCGGTACAGTGGCTGATGCGAGAGGCGAGAGGCGTGGTGTGTGCTGTGTTCCATCACCCCAGGACGGCGCTGCCCTGACAGACGTGCAGTTTCCCGCGGATGCATGCAGCATGCAACCTGCACTCGGTACAGTGGCTGATGCGAGAGGCGAGAGGCGTGGTGTGTGTTGTGTTCCATCACCCCAGGACGGCGCTGCCCTGACAGACGTGCAGTTTCCCGCGGATGCATGCAGCATGCAACCTGCACTCGGTACAGTGGCTGATGCGAGAGGCGAGAGGCGTGGTGTGTGTTGTGTTCCATCACCCCAGGACGGCGCTGCCCTGACAGACGTGCAGTTTCCCGCGGATGCATGCAGCATGCAACCTGCACTCGGCACAGTGGCTGATGCGAGAGGCGAGAGGCGTGGTGTGTGGTGTGTTCCATCACCCCAGGACGGCGCTGCCCTGACAGACGTGCAGTTTCCCGCGGATGCATGCAGCATGCAACCTGCACTCGGTACAGTGGCTGATGCGAGAGGCGAGAGGCGTGGTATGTCGTGTGTTCCATCACCACAGGGCGGCGCTGCCCTGACAGTGGTGCAGTTTCCCGCGGATGCATGCAGATGCAACCTGCACTCGGTACAGTGGCTGATGCGAGAGGCGAAAGACGTGGAGTGTGGTGTGTTCCATCACCCCAGGACGGCGCTGCCCTGACAGTGATGCAGTTTCCCGCGGATGCATGCAGCATGCAACCTGCACTCGGTACAGTGGCTGATGCGAGAGGCGAGAGGCGTGGTGTGTGGTGTGTTCCATCACCCCAGGACGTTAGTTACGTTTTTCATCCGTAAATAACAGTTCACTTGAGTAAATGCCAGAAGCAATCTATTAAGTTAAACTTTATCTAGTAAAAGAAAACCTGTGTTGGTGTGACTCAATAAAAGCGCTGTTCAATTAAAGCAAACAATTGCTTCGTGGCATTTTTAATCATAACACAACCATTTGTTCAGGATCATGCATATTTTGTTAGCTTTTCCAGTAAATATTGTTAAATCGTATTTTTTTAAATTTTAACACCCTATATGCTTTTAGGGTAATAGATTTTCTTCCAACCAAACTTTATGGGAACAATCCAAAAGTTTTCTTTGGTAATATTAACATTTGAAGTTAAGTTATTTGTAGTTTGTAGTTCTATTTTAACATTTCTTGTTTTTTTTTCATAGAGGAAGGAAATTCCGGAATTTCAAATGTTTATAAAACTAAAAAAGTCCAGAAATAAGTAAACACTACCATTTTTAACCTTGCCGAAAATAAAAAGTTGTGGGGAATAATACACCTTAGTACTTTTATTGCTTGATTATCAGTGTCTCTGCTGAACATATAATATGACCTAAAGTTTATTTAAATAATTCTCCTTTGATTAGAGTAAAGATTAGTGCAACAATTTATTACTTAACAAAAAGATAATCATGCAGGTTCCCATCATTATGCTTATCGTATTTATAACTAGTCTTGTAGGCTGCCAGCAAACCCGTACAGTTAACGTGTAGCAAAAGATTTTATGTACTTCATTGACAAAGCTAAATATAAAGGATTCATATATTTTGTTTGGTTATCATATAAATGCCAACTGAATGTAGGCGTTAGTTTATAAAATAACTGATGCATTAATGTTAGTTAACTTTTATTATAGTGAATTTCCTATGGAAAGTGAACTATTAGTATGATCCGCAAGGTGAAACTTAAGCCCGGGACCACCATAGAAGTTCCTAACGTGACCCCCTGAACAAGTTTTGGGGGGGTCGTTCAAAATGTTATGTATATATATATATATATATATATATGTGTGTGTGTGTGTGTGTGTGTTTGCATACTCTAGCGGTCGCATTTTTCGTCCGACTTACTTCAAATTTGGTAGGGACGTTCCTTTCTATAATCAGTTGGACAAGTTCGTTGGGCAAAACAATCGGTGAACTCTAACCCTCATTTTTTTAAATTTTGAATTTTGGGTTACTGGGCCCAAAAAGGGTCAGAAAAGCCCCTAATGTAAAATAAATGCGTAACAGGTTATATCAATTAAAGAGGCGGAAATTTTAAGCCCTCCCCCATCATTCTAGCACCAATATTTACTGAGTTATTAAAAAATAAAGTTTGAGTAAACATAGTACGTTGTCTTATGGGAATTTTACATTGGAAAAGGCTGTTTTTCATATCTTGATGTAGTTTATCACTCCAAATGGGTACTCCGATTTTTGATCCCAACATTACCTCCTCCTAAGCTTATAATGCACAACATTGCCAACCCAATACTAGATTTAAATAGAACCAGGTGTATCAGAACAGCCAAAAATATAATATTTTCCATTTTGCTAAAAATGGCACAAATCCATTGTTTAAACCCGTTATTTGATTGTTTAAAGTTTGAAATGCGGAAATTCACTTCCCTAACGTTCGCGTGCTGTGTGCGAACTCATTCACAGTTAAAACAACCAAAGGAATTGTCATAAAATTAAGAATACATAAATATTTATCAGTGTGAATATAAATAGTGCATGGAGGAAGTGTTTAATGGTGATGGTTGGCGACGCAGCCGCGCGCCTTCTTGGCCGTGTGTCAACTCAGACACGAGCTGCTGGTTGTATAACAGGCGCTAAGTGTTCTTCCATTTGGTAAACAAAGTCATCTGTTACGAGAGTATTTCAACCTTGTAGATTTATTTGTTGGCTCGACTTTGGCTAATTATTATCGTTTAAACTATTTACTGTATTAAAAGTGAACGTTTTACCGAGTTTAGTGGCGTATATATACAGTTGGTATTTTATGAGAATTAATTTGTTGTTTTCAAGTCCTAATCTTTAAGTTTGGCCATTTAGATTAAGTTGGAGCAAAGTTACAGGAAAATCCTTAAAGTAGGAATTTGCCCTATTTAATCACATTTATCAGCTTATTTCACTCGTGGAGCTGCATGGTTGTTTTATCAACCACCCTACCACCCTTAAACAACAAAAGGATTTTTCGTGAATAATAATTCCACTTAGTCATAATTACAAATAACATCATTCTAGCTAAAGTAATGTAACGAGATTTTATTTTCATCGAAACATAATTAATTAATTTCTCTTCGTCCGTTGGTGGTAAAAGTAATTCCTGTTCTCTTCCGTTTCGGGCGGACCCCTCCATAAAATCGGTATACAAACTGTACTTTTCCTATTCCTATTCCTAGACCTAAGAATCAGTGTACGAAATGTATCCATTCCAGCATATTAGGAGGTCGGAGAATTATGTATAAACATCTTAGGCTCTAGCGTTTATAACTAAAGATTACACTGTTTTCCTATGAAAATTCTGAATTGTCATAATATTTTAAACCCCAATAACTTTGCAACAATCTCTCTGAGATGTCACGGCACACAGTGGACTTTATTTCTGGCAAAAATATTACCGTGTCCTTTTAATTGTTGAAATGAAGAATACGTTCTCCACTTTATCTGTACTTTGTGGAAAAGACGTAGAATTTAATTAATTGTGTGTTCCCTTTAAAGTTCAGGGGAAATCAGGGAATAGTTAGAAGTTTCCAGGGAAAAGTCAGGAAGAAGCCAGGGAATAGTCAGGAAGAAGCCAGGGAATAGTCAGGAAGAAGCCAGGGAATATTTAGCAATTTTTTTGTAAGTTTAGGGAATCCTAAAATTTGCAAAAAAGATTAAAGGAAGACAGGAAATGTTATAGAAGCTCCTGTACAATGTCAAAGGTGATATTTTCAGAAGGTATGCTGTTTCAGAATTCTTGCCATATTTTAAATATAATATATTATTAATAATAAATCAACACAGAAAAGTAGCCTATTTTAAATATCGAAAAAAGTGGTGAAAAATTTAGCGAGAGTAATAATTACTGGCTATAATTTTCCATACAATATATTTATAGTGTAATAAATGGGATTATTGTTAAACATAGAACACTAAAGAAATACACTACTCCTAAGCTTAACTTATTAGCGAATTTCCTATGGAAAAGTCAGCTGTTAGCATGATGGTGACACTTAAGCTATTATCGTTTAGGGATCACAATAGAAGTTCCTAAGAAGTTTCTTGAGTGACCTCCTGAACACTTTTTAGGCGGTCGTTACAAATTATACACGTGCGCATGATGCATGTGTATTTTCACTCTAGCGGTCGCATTTTTTGTCAGATTTATTTCAATCTTGGTAGGGTTATTCCTTTCTATAATCAGTTGGACAAGTTCATTGGGCGGGACCGCGTCTAGTCGCCTTCCCGTCAGATCGCCACCTTTTCAAATTATTTTGGAGGTGGCGACCTGTCGTGTATCGTACACGACAGATAGCCACCTTTGTAAAGAATGTGGCGATCTGTCGGAGTGGCTACTTGTCGCAGCCGTGCGAGGTGGCGATCTGACGGTAGCGTACCCGACAGACCGCCACCTCGGAGTAAAGAAGGTGGCGATCTGTCGGGGTGGCGACTTGACGAAGCCGTGCGAGGTGGCGATCTGTTGGGTACGCTAACGACAGATCGCCACTTCGCACGGCGGCGACAAGTAGCCACCCCGACAGATCGCCACCTATTTCACAAAAGGTAGTAGAATTTACGGACTAACCTACATGTTATTTACACTCGTGGAATCCCTAGTTCTTTTAGAATATAAAGATATAAGTTTTGCCAAACATTTTTCTGATAAAAAAAAAACAAAGTAACAAAAGAAGTAATTAACTATAAACGGATGGTGAAAATAAAACATATCATGGTCAGAAGTAGAATAAGGTAGAATATAGAATTCTGACGTAACACAATGGGGGAAGTAGAAACATATAAACAATCTATACACGTACAAAGTGTGATGGTCCTGACTCTTGTTATAACCATATCCTTACTTCTATAGTAATCTTGTTTTGTTTCAAAAGTACTGAACAATCATTTTAAGAAATTGTTTTTGTTCTAGTTTTATGTACGGTGTATTTATGATTTAGTACTGTTTTAAATAAATAAATTGTAATATGAAAATGCATGAAATTGATTAATGAACAATTTTAAACTCTGTAGTTATTTTGTCCTTTGAAGATAATAGTTGTTTAAGAAAGTCCATGCACTGAGCGCCCGGTTAGTCGGTTTGTTATATTCAATACTTGGTAAGGTGCACATATAAAACAAGTTTAAAAAAAAATATGTTGTGGATCTATACATATAAATATGATTTGAGGTGCTATTAACCAAATTTGCTCTTAATTATCCTGTTCTCATCTTCCAATTAGGAATACATTATACTAAAATATGACTGAAATAAGTTAATAATGGATAGTAAATATATTAACTGGATAACTGGATATATTAACTGGTTATTATATCAACTATAATAGCTTGATTTTTATAACAGTCCATTCGCAGGAAATCTGCACACTCAGTGCATTCCGAATTAAATTTTTGCAAAAAATATTTTAGCAAATCCTTCGCCTTGATTTTACCATCCTTCAAATGTTATCAGATTCATCTATTTTATGTACATTTCCCACGTCTCGCATTAAATAAATAAAATACAGTATCACAATTTTTTTTGTTATAAGGCTTATTTTGTTATATAATTAGCTGTTACAACACATACCATGAAAATAAATAAATATTTAGTATTCTATGATGCGCTATACTCGGTGACCGCGACGGTGTCAGGACAAATGCGTGGACGGACATTTTTGAGCGCGTGTGACCCTTTTAATCTACGGCTTTTGGCTCAGTCAGGACATGTATTATGACCACAGGCAAACCAGGAAGAAAACGGAGTTGATAAAACGTGACACTTCCTCTCCCCAATTGTACACTTCCTCCGTACAACGTACAACATTGTCGCATTACTGTCGCTATGTATGTGAAGTGTGTAGATAACAACAATATAATCTGCCCCAACCCACTTATATGAATTCATTAAAATGTAGTATTCACAGCTTTTGCGTTAATTTCTTCTGTAAATACTGTTTTGTGGATTTTGCACACTGTGATCGCTGTTGACTTTCATAAAGTTCTGAACGATTACTTCTATGAAGGTAATTTAATAACGTTTCAACGATGGAAACACTGTGTGTGTCATGTGGGAGCGTTTCGCTCAATACCACAAATCATGTTTCTTGTTCTCTGTAATTATGCGTTTACATTTCAAAATTATGTTTTTTATTACGTTCAGTTAAGTTAGAAGATACAAACTAACAACTAAACTAAATATTAATGAAAAACTAGTGAGAGATGGAAGACTTTGACGATTTATGTTTTCATTTCTTTATAAACTACAGTAAATTGTAACTTGATGATGACAGTTTACAATTAGATTGTATCAGTATCTAAATACAATTTTATATTTTAATTATTTATTTTAAATATCAATTTATAACTTGACAATGTATTTTTCCATACAAGTTTGTCTAGGCTACCGGAAAAATATACCACAAATAACTGGTATCACAAGTTTAAACCAAAATGAAACCAGTTTCTTTTATAAGTACCTCCTACTTGCACTTTTTATAAGTACTTTTCTTTCTCACCACCCAAGTATTCCTCGTTGCCCTTAAAAATGCTAGCTCTTGTCCTTTTTTAAAACATATAAGTTTTCTATTTCTCGTGGCTTTCCTATCAACGATTGTAGTAAAAAAATGGTTGCTCTATTAAATGGTTTTATGTACAGTACTCATAGGAATGAGTACTATAAAACTGGGATTTAAGTTTCGAAAATACACTTTCACAAGAATTGTTAAACACTGGTCCATTGCCGAATCAGGCCCACATTTTGAAAGGAACATTTTTTTCTGACACTAAGTTTTCCTCGACGTAATCTACAAGTTTCCTTACTTTTCGAGATGCGGGAATTTCGGTCATCACGTTAGTATATATGAATAAGACGACAACTCTTATACCAGAGGATATGAATATGTGGGTTAGTTACGTTGTCGTGACGTTCCAGCGGGTCGGCATAGCCTGGCCCACTGTAGCTGCTGTAGAGCGCATGGGCCCTTTTCAGGGTTTGCTCATAATTCCCGAACCGCATTCTTTAATGACAGTGCAGGTTAAAGGCGGCCGTGTTTCACGGAAGAGTTAACTTCCCCCATACTCGGGGAATATGATTACAGACATTATTCTGTTACATGTAAAACCGTTGCGATACGTCCATTTTACATTAGAATGTGGGGAAAGGGGAGTTTGTATAAGATTTTAAAGTATAATAGATTAATAACACATGTGTATTCATTGTACAGTGCGATCTGACATTTGTCCCGCCTAACAAGAAACAACAGCCGTACAGCCGTTGTTTTATGTACATTGGCTCTGCCGTTGGATAATAAATGAAATAAAATAAATAAGAGTTACACACATGTTACTGCATAAAGTTTGTGTAATTCGTCAAATACTGCTAAAATTACAACATGATACTTGAACAACTCTTAACATTCGCCATACTTTTAAAAAAGGGCACATAAAAATTAATTTATTATAAAACAAAACATTTATCTTCTAAAATCAAGCCGATAGAGCCCGACCTCACGTAAAATCGCGCGATTTATTCACAACTCATATGGCGTCTAAAAACTGTTTAGGCATTTTTGGAGCTAGTTTGAAACAATCAAGAATAATTAAAACTTGATTTTCAAACAAACCCACATATTAACAATTTCGAATTAAATTACTGTTTTCATAGTCCTCACATTCAAAACGGAATATCAATGTTTACAGTTTACCACTCCTACCACTCATTTACAGACCTACAAGAGTCCAATTCTACTTTGAATGTAATACAAACCTGTAATCTTGATTTCCTTTTAAACTTAAATTTATATTATATATCCAAACGTTATCTCTGTCATACGTTCTAGAAATTTATGCAAATCTGCATAACGTTGAATCTGCACAGGGACGTTTAAGATTACTGATATAGGCTACCCAATGATTATTAATTGTTCGGCATATAAAATAAGTTGGAGTCTCTACACGTGCACGGAAGATATTTTGTTCAATATCGTCATGGAATAAACATTTTATTCTGTTGTTATAATATTATGGGCTATTGGTAAACTATATATATATATATATATATATATATATATATATATATATATATATATATATATATATATCTATCACACCAAAAAAAAAACAACCAATATTTTTATCAATAGTTTTAAGACGTATCTCTAAAATTGAGAAATTAATGTTATTGTTATTGTTGTTGTGGGTCATTTTATAAGAGTGAAAGTTGGAGAGAATAAATCTGACCTGACTTATTTATTCTAATTTACAACACAATATTTTTCACTTAAAAATAAAATAAAAATTAATTACCGTGTTTTAACACTAATAACTCTAGTCCTCGTCCTCATTATACCGGTTACACCAACAAAAGTTTGGTTAAATGATTATAATTACAAATTAAGGTTCGTTTACACCACAGCATTGACTATAATAGTTGATGGACATAAAGAACGAGTCAGTCAACTGATATTGCCAGCTCGAAGGCGACTTTGTTGGTTTAAACGCTGTATTTGTTGCAAATAATTTAGGTTTCAAGACTTGCCTGCTGTGGGCTAAAAACCAGTCCAGCCATCATCCATCGCCCCAGAGGATTAGCGACACTACCACCCAAAGACTTTTTAACTCGATGCTACCACCCCACGCGCACTCACACTTACACATTTCCGGCCTACCTGCTGCTAACTGTTCTTCGATGAGTCATCACCTACTAGGCCTTGTCAGCAAAACTGCAACTTTAAAACGACTAACTATTTTATTCGTATAGTATTATTCACATTTTCCACATTATTCCATGAATATAGAGTCCAAACATGGCGTAATTATGATATTCCTAAGAGTTTGTAATTCAAGTTTTATATTCAACTACCTGACTCATATAAATGCTTAGACATATTTTATTTTTAACGCTGTAAAAATATATATAATATATAGTTGAGCAAAACAAATGTTGGTCGAACATAATTCTAGTCTTGCACGCTTACATAAGATTCATATCCCATGCTAGGAGCCCGAAAATATGTAATTGGTTATCTACAAAATTAAGTGCTGTTCTTAACTTTCTTAATTGCCTAATTAATTTTGTTTATTTTTATTTTCAGCTTACTATCCATGTGATTTTAATAAATCCTATACTCTAATATGAGTAAGGTTTGCTTGCTTGCTTGCTTGCTTGCTTGCGACACGGATCTCAAAAACGGCTCCAACGATTTCCTTCAAATGTTCAAAATAACTAATTTCTGGGATAAAAATAAGTTCTAGACAGGCCTCATCCCTAGGAAAAATCAAATAATGTAAAAAAACTAAAATGAAAAGTTAAAAAAATTAACATTGGGCTTATGGAGTTTCAAATCAAAACAAAAAAATTGTAACAGCTGTTCATAATCAACCAGGGAACTGTCAAAGTAATACTCATGTTGTTCATCATTATTAACATGTGGTTTCCTGAGAGCAGAGATTAAAATATTTGAGTTAAGATTACATATATAGAGTAGTAAAATAAATCAAAGGGACATTGAGCTATAAATAACAACTGGAGGGACCTTAAAAATGTAGAAAAGAGGCAAATGAGTTATAGAAATCAGATTATCAGCAGGGGGAAGTGGTGAAATATTACTATAAGTCATCTAAACAAACTGACTGGCCTTCCCCCGAGCAAAGCTCGGCCCCCCAGGTACTTAAATGTAATTATAACATAGACATAATTTATACAGTTACTCTTTGTTTGCTACAATATTTGAGTATGCAAAATTTTCTAAAATGGTAGATTAACAAAAAGAATTATTTGTTTAACAAACACTCTTCATTTGGATGAAGAATGCGATTACTAACCTGCATTCGATTATTTCGTTTGGAATTCCTGTGTCGTATTATAAATACCGTAACACTTTTATAAAGTACTGCTTTTACCATTTGAAGCATTTCTTCTTCACGTTTTTAGTTTTAATTTTATAAATGTTAAGTACAGTTTAATTGTATTTTTACTTTTTTTAATTACTTTTTTTAAATAAGTAATATAGTCTCGACTGAGCGAAAAGTATTCACATGTACATTACATTTGTATTACAACATTCAGAACAGCTTATTAAACAATGACAAATATAGTTTATAAATGTTAGTATGGCCTATTGGACACTCCGACCCCAGGAGGGACAGGAGGACCTCCCCCCCCTCGATTTTTTTTTGCGAATATTTTTATTGCGAAAATTTTTTTGCAAATATTTTTCTTTTTTGCACAAACATTTTTTTGCAAAATTTTTTTTGTCAAGACCCAAAAACCGGGGGGGGATATCGGTTACCATAGGTCGGATCTGATTTCTGATTGCAGATTCTTGTTCGTCTAGTCGAGCCGAGTCATTTGAGTACCCACATCGTACACTTTGGATGATGTAGGGGGGATATCGGTTACCATAGGTCGGATTTGAATTCTGATTGCAGATTCTTGTTCGTCTAGTCGAGCCGAGTCATTTGAGTACCCACATCGTACACTTTGGATGATGTTTAAAAAAAGGGGCCCGCACCACACTTTTGACCTTTTTTGCATTTTTGGAATCTCCTCGTCAAGCCGAGTATTCTCAGTACCCACATGACATACTTTGGATAATTAATACAAGAGTTGATCAGGGTAACGCTACAACCAACAGAGCTAGCCCATCAGCGCCTGCGGACAATTGAACTACCAGTGAATGCAAATTTTTAGGAGAATATAATTGTACTCTGCACCGAGGCAGACGTTCACACAAATAACCGTCGCGTCCAGTCCTGTCTGGGAATACGGATGCTGTAATTTGATACCTCGACGGGAGGGCGCAGGTGATCACACAAATAACCGTCGCGTCACCCTCCTGTCTGGGAATGCGGATGCTGTAATTTGATACCTCGACGGGAGGGCGCAGGTGTTCACACAAATAACCGTCGCGTCACCCTCCTGTCTGGGAATGCGGATGCTGTAATTTGATACCTCGTCTGGAGGGTGCAGGTGTTCACACAAATAACCGACGCGTCACCCTCCTGTCTGGGAATGCGGATGCTGTAATTTGATACCTCGACTGGAGGGTGCAGGTGTTCACACAAAAAACCGACGAGTCGAGACCTGTCTGGAGTGCAGCTGTGCCCGACCCCAGGAGGAGCAGGAGGAGCCCCCCCCCAGACGCCTGCACCAACACTTGGAAGAAAATCTCCTCTTTTTAGAAAGATTTCCTTCTATTTCCTAACATGAAAAGCTTTTGTGGCCTTGAAAAAGGCCGATTATGATGGTGGGATCAGGTGGAGGCTAAGGTGTTGGAAAACGTTTATTTTTTACTGTTGAAAAACTTTGTTACTTCATCAGGGTGCAGTTCATCGGTCCGCCGATTCCACCACATTTCAACAAGCATCATGTACTTCTGCTCATGTTCAATGGCGTAGAAGTGCTCCTCTTCAATGGGGTAGAAATTCATCTTGTAGTCCATGTCACGCTGCCAATATTCCCATTCCAAGTCGTCCAGCGGGCAATGGTTCCACATGCCGTCGATTCCCCGTTGTCTGGAGTACAGAACGTCGTCAAGATCTTGGATAGTTGAACACACTTTTGGCTCATGAACGTACTTGAACTTTTTGTCAATGCGCCATAGCCTCTTCTTATGGAAATGCTTCAAGGTGCAATCATCGTCGTCTTTTCTATTGTAGAACTCATCACCTTCGAAGTAATCATCTTCATTGTCAAACGGCCTCTTCTTATTATTGATATTCATTGACGTTTCCGCCGCAACACATACATCCTCCAACTCGACGTCTGTGATGCTACAATCCTACTCGATGTTGTCCATGATCTCTTCGTAGCTGTTGCCGCTTCGAAACTCAAGACTAAACTAAACTTTACTGCTAGGAGCGGGCTGTGCGTCGTGGGATGATGGGCGCAGGTGTACAGACAAAAAACCGACGCGTCGCCCTCCTGTCTGGGAATGCGGATGCTGTAATTTGATACCTCGACGGGAGGGCACAGGTGTTCTCACAAAAAACCGACGAGTCGAGACCTGTCTGGGAATGCGGATGCTGTAATTTGATACCCCAACAGGAGGGCGACCGACCCTTGCAGGAACCCATAATTATAGACCACCCGCGTCGAATTCCAAGCAATAAATCACCAATTGTCAAACACCCACGGTCTCATTCTTGTTCTAGTCTTCAACAATTCCTGAAGTATGGGGGAGCGAAAATCTCCCCCTAAGCCATTATGTGTTAGGGGGAGCGAAAATCTCCCCCTAGTAATTAAATAAACAGAACACCAGTTGTCAAACACCCACGGCCTCATTCTTGTTCTAGTCTTCAACAATTCCTGACGTATGGGGGAGCGAAAATCTCCCCCTAAGCCATTATGTGTTAGGGGGAGCGAAAATCTCCCCCTAGTAATTAAATAAACAGAACACCAGTTGTCAAACACCCACGGTCTCATTCTTGTTCTAGTCTTCAACAATTCCTGACGTATGGGGGAGCGAAAATCTCCCCCTAAGCCATTATGTGTTAGGGGGAGCGAAAATCTCCCCCTAGTAATTAAATCAACAGAACACCAGTTGTCAAACACCCACGGGCTCATTCTTGTTCGGGAGTTTGAAGTGTGTGGTTGTGTAATAGTGTTGCTGTGTGACGTTCTGTCAGAGTGTTCACCCGACGTTTTGACCTAACCTATAAAATGAACCACTTAACCGCCTATGTGTTTAATGATCAGCCTTTGTCTGTACTGTTTGACAGCAGCGATAATCCATGGTTCAAAGCTAAGGATGTAGCTAAAATATTGGGCTACGCTATCCCTAAAGAAGCAATCAGAGTAAATGTTAGAGAAAAATATCGCAAAACAATTCCTGAAGTATGGGGGAGCGAACATCTCCCCCTAACCTATAATGAGAAACATTCAATCTTTCTTAACGAGCCGGGATTATATTCGTTACTTATGAAATCTAAAATGCACATTGCCGAGAAGTTTCAAGATTGGATCTTTGAAGAAGTTTTGCCATCCATTAGAAAAAATGGTCAGTACAGACTTATAAACGAGAACCAACGGCTGCTACAATCACTTACAAAGTCGCTGACAAATAACCGAAAGCTAGATCAAATAAACTCCGAGTTTAGAACTACAAATGATATATTGTGTATGGAAAACCAATCCATGAATCAAACGCTGATCGAACAGACACCTAAAGTGGCAGTGTTGCCTGAAGATGTAAATCTGAAGCATATATTTTGTGTGTTAATTAGGGAAACCCTTCTAGAGCAGGACGGAGTTTGTGAATACAAGTGCATTCGAACCCAAAAGAGGAATTTCAAACAAGCCTTGAAAAAAGCAAAGAAAGAAGGATTTACAATGTGCTACTGTAGAGAAAATGTCCCCAACGGCATAAACATAGTGAATAAGGCTAAAGAAGTGATGAAGAGTTACGGCATGCACATTGACTGCAGATACAACAACATCCTAACCTCGCACAATTTCATTAATGTAGTTGAACATATCTTTGACAATGCATAAGTCTGCACTTGTGGACTCGTTCCAGAACCTTCGGCGCTAGTCAGGTGGCTAGTCAGTCGATACGTGCTCCAAAGAAGACCAGTGCGGATGACGCAAGAAAAGTAATCACCATATCAATGAACAAAATACGTTATAAACGTAACAACATCCGAGAAAGGCTCGCAATCAAGTTAGTGTTGGATAGAGCGAGAGATGTGTTTGAGAGAAAATATCATATATGAAACAGCATACTTTTAAAGAAAACAAAAATATTGAATATCATGTGAAAGAATATAACTATGAAGAAAACAAAACAGACTGTTAAATTTCACGTCGAGCTAAATACACACTACACCTACGAGCCGTGCGAGGATGTACAACAATTAACGTGGACTCAAATCGCAATAGATGAAATGAGATTTCGCAGACCGTTGGAACTGATGTTGGGTGAAAAAATCAAACATCTAACCTATTGCAACAAGATGTGCCACAGCGAGTGCGTACAGTTTACTTCAAGGGTGAGCAGACACACCGCCAGTCAGTAGTACGGTTGAAGTCGCACGGTAAGGACGTGAACATGGACGCTTACGCTTCTGCGGACGACTATATCAAATCGTTTATTCAGGAGATTGAGGTTATGAACAATAATGCTAGTGATCGGTCATTGGAATCATCTCAGACGTCATCTGTAAAACCGGTCACTGCCTGCAAGAGACGAAGGAGACCAACTCCCATCGAAGTGGAAACCAAGAAACCAGGATGGGTACCAAAACCAACAGATGATTGTCCCATAGTGTCATGGATGGACGATGGGAATACTTTTGCCGTTCAAAACCCGGGAAACAATGGAAAAATTTGATTGAAAATGGAAATGTACGATGGTACAGATATGGTGTACATGTGCGGTTTATTTTTGGACAAAGATGGTGAAATGCACCAAAGTGTTAAACAAGTAGTTGATAAAGTGGAAAATATGTGGGTCGATAAATCAACAGGAGTACCGAAAATTACAGGCTTAACTCAAACTGTTACACAACGCAGTGCAGTTTCACAGCCAACGTCGAAGAAGCGAGCTGTGAGGAAGAAACGACGAGTTGCGCCAGCAGTCAACTAGAGCATCCGCATTCCCAGACAGAAGGGCGACGCGTCGGTTTTTTGTGTGAACACCTGCGCCCGACCCTTCGGACCACCCACTTAGAAAATGGCGGCGAGGGTTTATAAGGTGGAGCCCCGCCCGATTGAGCATCATTCACCACCAGACCACCACCTCACATAGACCTACTCCAACTACTACTACTAGAGATGTCGAGCAGCAGCAGCAGCACTTTCAAGCCAGAGTTTCAGAGCGTGAACGGCACTGCAGCAACCGCGGACCTGAGAGCTACCCTCAACAACTGCAAGTCTGACTCTCCGCTCTACACCAGGATAGCCGATCTCCGAGAGGAATGCGGCTATCTCATCACTGCGATGGAGCGAGCCACCACACCCTTTGGCGAGACGATCATCGTGATCCTGGAGGGGCAGGTCGGGGACGACTTCTTTCAGCGAGTCTACCTGCCTAGGCGCTTCAACGAGGTCCTGAGCAACACCGACATCGAGCGCTGCAACAGCGGGTTTGGAGAACGCCTTCGCTTGGTGAAGCGCAGCCCGAGGGGTTCCAATAGCAGATTCACACCTTTGGAGTTTATGTAAAGCAAGACTTGAAGATTATGTAAATACCTTTGTAAATTAGTTTTCGTAGTCAATACTTATAGTCACGTTCAGAACATAACCACTGTGTTATTTATTTCACTTAACCCCAAAAATGTCCTTTAGTAGTAAGTTTAAGAGTGTGAGTATGGTAACTGTGAGGTGTTTAGCTCAGTAGTAATCATGGGCTTGATGTGGAAACATCCGTTCTCAGTAATTGTGGCGGGACCTTCGGGTTGTGGCAAGTCACAGTTTGTGTCAAAGTTTATAAAACACATTACAGAAATGTGTGACACGCCAATTACCAGTATAAACTGGCATTATGGTAGTGGTGGTGGTGGCGGCGGTGGTGACTCAAAAAATGTTAACATTAACCACATAGAAGGTCTACCAAACTTGGAGGATTTTTCTGTGAACGAGCCGATACTTGTGATTATAGACGATATGATGCGTGAGGCCGACAATCGTGTGGTGGATCTTTTCACAAAAGGTTGCTATCATCGCAACATTAGTGTGTTTTTCATTACACAAAATTTGTTTCATCAAGGACGCGGGCAGAGGGACATCTCACTGAATGCGCATTACATTGTGTGTTTTAAGAATCCTAGAGATAGAGTTCAGATTAGGTACTTGGCCAGACAAATATATCCAGACAGCCCGAAATTCATCGAGGAGGCGTACGCTGACGCTACGAGGAATCCACACGGCTACCTTCTGATAGACTTGAAACAATCAACAGACGAAAATATGCGAATACGAAGTTGCATATTTCCAGACGATTCTACCAACTATGTGTACTTGCCAAAGAAAAGGTAATTTCGCCATCAGTAGTAATCATGTCGTGCTTGCGGAAGGACGCAGCTCTGCTCACGGCTTTCATACACGCAACACCCAAGGAGCGGAAGGCACTGTTAAAGGTGTGCGAAAAGAGCCGCATTCGCTCAGTGTGTGAGTGCGCATACAACGTGTTGCGAGGTAACGTTCCTCTGGCGAAGAAGAGTAAAAGTCAGTTAAGCAAACACAAGACGACGCTACGTCGATTGGTGAAACGCGGCGAAGGGTCAAAGATACGAAAGTATCTCATACAAAAAGGCGGTGGCATCTTTATACCATTACTTTTGAGCGCAGTACTACAAGTAGCATTGAGTAGTTAAAAATAACTGGCATCCACAATCAGTTCTATTTGACACTGCCCATCAACAGTTCGATGCAGTATTATCCGAAAAATACAGTTGCAAATTATATAACACATTTGCCGAGAGCTATTCAACTGGACGCTGGCGACTGGGAAATTGCACTTGTGGAAGCGCACTATCCCTGTACATTTCTATCAGTCGGTAATGACGAAACAATTGACAATTGCATACAGCCGCAAGAGGAAGCAAAAGTGAACATAGAAGCGTTGGCGCGGGTTATGGACAGCACTGCCGATGTAACACCAGTAGTATCAGCTACTCCAAAACAAAACCACAGAATTAAATTGAAACTGGTGATTACGCAAATATTCAAGAATTGTGTGATCATATCAATTCACAAGATCTAGCGATTACTTTTGGTGTAAAGTTCACCGTTGAAAACTCATACAAAAAATTCATTGAAGTATCGATGGGAACTGATGTTGGAAAAATTACATTAAGTCCAACGTTAGCGCTTCAATTGGGGTTCGATCAGAATGAATTGACGCTGGAAGGTGATGCAGTTAACAAAAGCATCCGTTCACCCAACATTCGTCTTGGCTTACCGTCACACATGTACGTGTATTGTGATTTAGTCGAGCCGCAGATGGTCGGCGATACAGTCGCACCGTTATTGAAAATTGTCAATATATCCACGTCTACTTATGTATACGGATTGCATAAATCAACATCATTCATCGATCCGCACTATGTGCCTGTTATGAATAGATCTTTTGACAGTGTGGAAATTGACTTAAGAGATGACATTGGTAATCATTTGCCATTCCACTTTGGAACGTCGTGCGTGAAGTTACACTTTAGAAAAGTAGCTAGTCATTAGTGAAAAAAATGGAACCTGCAAAGAAGATGGTAGTTGTGCCGCAAGAGTTGATTGATCGATTGCAATCAAATGCTACGGATAACAGGCCAACTAATCTATCCAGTGAAAACAGCCTCGACGCGGAGATGCAACAAATATTGAATAACAAACGCATGGACGATAGTGAAAAGTGGAAATTGTACAAACAAGCGTTACATCGATTCTTGCATATTGCAGAGAATAGACGTCATCCGATTAGCATACCTATCGTGGAGACGGGTGGGATTGAACATAGTCGACGATCGCACCCCGCTGCGGAAGGTGGTCCAGTGGAAGAGATTGTGGAAACGTTTTCCAAAACTTACAGATCTGATGCCCGCAATCTTTTACGTTTCATGAAACGTGACGGCAGCTTAATCAGTTGGGAAAGTGGCTATTCAGTGTACATCAATGGTGAAAAAATCCCAGAGTCAAATCTAGTGGATATCTTAAATTGCATATTAAAGGTGCGTATGCGTGATTATACACCGCCAGGATGGCGGGAAGTGCTCAACGCATTGAAAGCGATGAACGTGCCAAAGGACTATATGAATAATCTAAGAGCACTAAAGGAAATAAATGCCGAATATCGATCATCATTCACAGGAGAAGGATCAGACAATGAAGTGGACACTTCAACTGAATCAATACTGAGAACACCGCTAGTAAATCGACTGTGGTCGGCTAGAGGAAAACGTGTAACATCCACACCGGTGCGAGCGACAGAGCAGTTTAATTTTTTAAATAGAAACAAGCAGCCGTCAAATCTGGACAAGTGGGAACCGTACACAGGATAGGTTTTCATTATGGAGCGTTTGTATTACAATCCCATCGAACCTTCGTCGTATGGTGGTGTAGCTCCTTTAGCGCGAGCTGCAAAACCAGTATCAAAACGCAAAGTGATTGAATGGTTACAAACACAGGACACTTACACATTGCACAAACCGGCACGCAAGCGTTTCCCGCGCAATCCTTACATAGTGTATGGTCCATTTGAATTGTGGCAAGCGGACTTGAACGATATGCGTGGTCTTAATAAACACAACGACGGCGTCAACTACCTACTGACTGTAATAGACGTGTTTAGCAAACACCTGTATGTGCGGACGTTGAGGCGGAAAGAAGGAGCTGAAGTGGCCAACGCTTTCGAGGAGATATTTGCTGAAGCGGCCGACACACCACGTTGTCTACAAACTGACAAAGGTACTGAATTCACCGGTGCCAAGACGAAAAGGTTATTCAAACAATACGGAATCATCTATGTCACTACACAAAACCCAGATGTTAAAGCGGCCGTAGTGGAACGCGTGAATCGCACTTTGAAAACGCGCATGTGGCGATATTTGACTTACAAAAACACATATCGTTACGTAGATGCGTTGGACAAACTGGTTAGCGCATACAACATCAGCGCTCACAAGAGTCTAGGCAACAGAATACGACCAGTCGATGTGACTGCCGACAATAAGCGAATATTGCATCAGGTATGGCGTCGCATGTTCGGTAAGATACCGCGTCGTGTTAAGCCAAAACTGAAAGTTGGCACCACAGTGCGCATATCTAAGGAGAAGGGCACATTCGCAAAAAGTTACGAGACTAGTTGGAGTAAAGAAGTGTTTGTGGTGCGTCGTGTAAACACATTGATGCCTCTACCAATGTCCCCTTTGCGGATCTCAAAGGTGATCAAGTGACTGGACAGTTTTACGAATACGAATTACAAAAAGTGACAATATACAACGACCATCTGTTCAAGATTGCTGAAATACTAGACACTGCTGGTCGCGGTCGCAGTAAGCGTTATTTCGTCAAGTGGGAAGGTTACGGAGACGAGTTCAATTCTTGGGTAAGAGCGATAGATTTGCAAAATGCCTAATAGCAACCAGTTCTATTTGACATTGCCCAGCAACAGCTCAAAGGATTATTTTCCAAAAAACACAGTGTCCAATTACACTACACATCTGCCGAGACAAATTCGATTAGAAGGCGATGGCGAGTGGGAGATGGCTTTGGTCGAAGCGCATTATCCATGTTCCTTTATGACTGTGGACGAGGAATCGTGTATTCGGCTCGAGTATAAACTCGTTCTGCAAAGTATTCCCGTCACACTTAGTGTCGAGCAGATTATGCTAAAGTTGAAACCCGGTTATTACAAGAACATAACCGATTCATTGAAAATGATCAATACCGCGAAGGATGTCACCCAGTACTTGTACTTTGAGTATGACAAAAATCAGGACAGAGTCAAGATCACGACAATGGTGGACGGTATAAGCAAAGTGCATTTCAGCCAAGCGCTGTCTCTCCAGTTGGGTTTCGATCCGTACGAGAACGTTTTGTCAAATGACCTCACAGCAATATGGCCGCCAAATCTGACTATGGGACTGCCGACAAACTTGTACGTGTATTGTGATCTGATTGAACCGCAGCTGATTGGCGACACTACAGCGCCGCTTTTGAAGATTATCAACATTGACAGAGAGAACTACACACACGGCGCGCATAAGACTGTGCATTTCACCAGTCCTCATTATGTGCCAGTTATGAAAGGAACATTTGAAACGATCGATATTGACCTAAGGGATCTCGCTGGTAAAAAAGCGTCATTCCTCTTTGGGACGTCGTACGTGAAGCTTCATTTCAAAAGAGCTCAGCAATGATGAATACAAACGATCCGCACTTGGCGTACTATCGCCGCCAACAATTGCAGCAGACCAGCGGCAGTATCGATAGGGTATTTCGCGGTGCATCCTACCAGCGCGGACATGGAATTGGCAGTTTCCTAGGCGGTATGTTCCGCACCATCACACCGCTACTCAAGTCGGGAGCCTCTGCTGTGGCCAAAGAGGCGTTAAAATCCGGTGTTGGATTCTTGGGCGACATGACCATGCGCCAGCGGGATCCCAAAGAAGCCGCTAGAGATCATTTCAGCCAGTTTACAGACTCGCTAAAACGCAGAGCGGACGGTAAACTTCAACGCGTGCTAAGTGGCGGTGGCGGCTCTCGCACGAAACGCCGTCGCGTAACGCGAAAGAATACCGCGAAACACCAACGCGCTACTCCTGCGCGAAAGACTAACGCGATACTCTCGTGTAAGAGGAACGCGAAGCGCGCCATGTTCGGCGGCCGTCGTGTCACACCGCAGTCTTTGACGAAACTCCTCGAGGAAGGTCGTCGTCATCCAAGAAGGGCAAGAGCAGCAGCAGAAGAAGAGAAGGACAGTTAGAAGGAAGAAGAGAAGACGAGGAAGACAAAGACGAGGAAAGCAGTGAGGAGAACGTCTGTACGTGATATATTCAATTAACACACGCTAGCAATGTCGTTTCTACATCAAAAGTCGTGTGAATGCGTCAAGACGGAATTGGACTTATTCTCATTACCGCCGACGCAGACCAGTATCGAGAGCGGCAAATGGGTTCAGTACAAACCAATCTCCACACTGACTGATGATTCGCCCATCGAGTTTGTAGTGCCCGGCAACGGCGAAGAATACACCGATCTTTCGCAAACAATGTTGGAAGTTACAGCTTCTATTGTCAAATCGACAGGAGCGGCAATCGCAGATGCCGATGAATCGGATAAAATTGGCCCAGTCAACAATTGGCTCCACACGTTATTCAGTCAAGTCGATATGAGTATGAATCAGAAACTGGTCACACCACAAAACAACACTTATGCATATCGGGCGTATATTGAAACATTGATGAATTACGGCTATGATGCTAGGAAATCACATTTAACATGTGGACTGCGGAACGCGGACGACACCGGCTATATGGACAATACTCTGGGCGATAACGATGGACTAAAGGCGAGACGAAAAATGACAACTAAAAGTCGTGAAATCGATATGCTCGGTCGCCTACATGTGGACATGTGTAATCAGAACAAGTTCCTGTTGAACGGTGTGGAACTGCGTTTTAAACTGATCCGATAAAAATATTCCTTCTCCATTATGGCGGATGAGGGTGACTACAAGGTGCACATTGTTGATGCGAATCTCTGGATACGAAGGTGTAAAGTTAGTCCCACGGTACTGTTGGCGCACAGTAAGACGCTTCAGACCGGCACAGCTAAATACCCAATCACCAGAGTGGAATTTAAAAAATTCACACTACCGTTTGAAGTGAGGAGCAAACCTTTGGACAATGTCTTTCTAGGTCAAGTGCCGAAAAGAATTATTGTCGGACTGGTCACCAACACCGCTTATAATGGCGATTTAAAAAAGAATCCATTTAATTTCCAAAATTTCAAAACCAACTACTTCTCGCTGTACGTGGACGGTGAACAAGTGCCGTCCAAACTGCTACAACCACACTACGAAACCGGCAAGGGAAAATACGTGATGGCGTATCACAGTCTGTTTTCAGGCTCCGGCATACACTTTAGCGATGCTGGTAATCTCATAAATAGAGACGATTACGACGATGGATACTGTCTGATGGCATTCGATCTAACACCTGATATGTCAGCAAGTGACACAACTCATTGGAACCTAGTGCGCAACGGCAGTGTGCGTATGGAGATTGCTTTCGACACGGGACTCACAGAGACCGTCAACTGTCTGGTATACGCATAGTTTGATAACGTCATCGAAATCGATCGTCATCGCAACGTGTCTGTGGACTTTGGCGGTTAGTTCGTCTGTGGTGACGTCATCGTCCTCCTTAGTCAACAACCAACATTCGCACAAGATGGATCGTTTATGCAGAGTACCGCGTAAAAATATAGCATCTCCAATTATTTTGGATTTTCAATGTTTCAAGGACAACGCAAATGACTACATTCTGAAGGAAGTCTGCGTCTTGGAATTGGTCAGTGGAACACTGCTAATGCATCATATCGCTAAATCACCATTCAGTCGAGATTTCCTATCACAAGAGAAACTGCGTGAAAGCTATTGGCTCACAAAACACTGTCACGGATTGGAATGGGACCAAGGCGATATCTGGTATCATGTGTTAGAGGAAAAGTTAGTGCATGCATCGCCAAACGACCGATTGTCTATGTCAAAGGTGCTGAGAAAAAAGAGTTTGTACGATGCAATTTCATCACGGATCACTGTACTACTAATGTAATCGACATCAACGATATTGGCTGCGGATCACTATCGTCAATCAACAGTCTACTATCAACAAACGCAGTGTGATGTCGCCATCACAGAACAGCTCACACACGATGTGCTCTAACCAATTGCATCACATTACGCGGTTGGTTACATCTAAGTACAAATATCGATGACGCTGATGATTACGCTGACGATGCTGCGAGTGATACCAGTTCCTGCTTTTGTTTTGCTACTAGTACTACTCCTACTAATGACTGTGGCGTCGACACAGTAGAATGAATACCTTAGAGATACAAAAGTGTATGGCTAAACTGCCCGTACAGAATGTTGGTGTCTACGCTGCGGATCAATTGCCCCATTATATTTCACCATCTACTGCTATGATTGTGAACACTGATCCACACAATGAAGACGGCACTCACTGGGTCGCTTTCTACCTTAACAAAGGAGGAGGAATAATTGAATTCTTTGACAGCTACGGTCAACCGCCACATCTTCAATTCTACCAAGGATTCCTGAGACGCAACGCTCGTCGCTACCTGTACAACGAGCATCGCATTCAAAGTGACAACACTCTGGTCTGCGGTCAATACTGCCTTGTATTCCTGTACTGCCGCACCCACTACGGCATGAAGATGAAGGACTTTGTACAGCTCTTTGAACACTCTTCTACTGGCCACAACGACGCACTGATCAGAAGACTCTTTGCACAAATGTATACCAATTGAGTTTTGAAATTTTGCATTTTTTCTCAATAAACTAGTTGTGTACTCAGAATAAAAAAAGAAACATTCTTATTATTTCCCATCCTCGCCTCCTTTACCCCAAAGTGGGGCAGATCTATCATACAATGACATTAGCAGGTGCATTCCTGTTCTAGTCTTCAACAATTCCTGTAGTATGGGGGAGCGAAAATCTCCCTCTAAGCCATTATGTGTTAGGGGGAGCGAAAATCTCCCCCCTGGTAATTAATCCAATTGAACAACAGTTGTCAACCACCTGAGGTCTCATAGGTCCATCGCACTTTTGGGGTAGACCTAACGTACAATTATAGGTCTGCCCCAAATTGGGACAGACCTATCATACAATGATTGTAAAGTAACATTTATATCTGAACCTGGTTTATATGAATTAACATATTCCTGAATAATTTTTTTTACTTTAGTATCTTAAGACTATGTGAGGGGAGAAAAAAAGACGAATGTATATACGAACAATTTGGCTATTTATTTACACACCTTATAGATATTTTACATCGAGTATGTACTCCTGAACATTTGAGATTGACTAGCAAAAACGAGACTAGTCACAAACTAATGACTAGAAAGAAGGAGAAAATTTCTAAGTTTTACGAGACTCGATACAAACTAATGACTAGATTTTTCAAAATAATGTACAAGTCAAGTCAGGGTCTTTGGTAATATGTCACAACCACTCAACGCTCCTCATCCTCCGCCTCTACATCGTCTTGCAGTATGTCTTCGGGCTGGGGTGGGATGTCAATATGCCCCCATGGCAGTGTATTTACACCGTCCAGAAGGATGTAACGCTTGTCGTCGTTATAGCTCAAGGATAGCTTATCAACTTGAACAGTGAAGACGCGGTGGTTTCGGGACTGGAACCTGCTGTTGATGGTTCTTTTCAACACACCGTTGAAAAGGCATTCCCGATAGTTGTCAGAGGTTAGATTGTGTTTTACAACACCTCTAGCGACTCCCTTGGCGCGCTTCACCGTCATGGCCTGCAGCTCGTCATCTTCAGTCCTCTCCTTGAACTCGACAATATCCATGAAGTATAGTTTCGAGCGAAGAACGAGGTACTCGAGCAGCGGAAGTCCGTTCGCTTCATCCTTAAACTTTCCGATGACTTTGGCGTTGATGGGGCTGTAGCAGGGATGGTTTCGGGGTTACGCACTGGTGTCGAAATCATCCAGATGCTCCAACATGTCCTTATAAACATCTTCAGTCTAGATGTTGAACACGAAGCTGTCAGTGTCCATGTAGTCAACCTTCAGACGATCACCGTAGCGGTTCTTCATCTTCCGAAGGAAGTCGTACATGAGCCACTTGCTCAGATCGAGGACAAACATTCCGACGTAGAGCGGTTTGTCCAGGACGATATTGACTTTTGACATGTGGACAATGGCGACGTCATCGTTGAAGTAGGTTCGGTCCAGGAAGTTTGACTTGGCCACGTACTTCCTGAACATCTCCGGCGTACACACCAGTTTAGCGTTCATTCGCTTTCGAACATTCTCGATCGTCTTGCCAAAGACCGCGTTGTTCATAAGCTTGAAAAAGTCTTGTTCAAACTTGGTCTTGGCCTTCTTCCGCAGTTCTGTGTTCATTAGGATGTAGCTCTCTAACCACCGAGACTGACGGAACGAGATGACGCGATGCACGTTCACAAGCTCCAGTCCGTTTTCCAGCGCCTGTTGCAGTATTCTGTAATGACAGATGTAGTTCTTCTTGTCATCCAGAGTCGTAACGAGCTTCTTGAATTTCCCTCCTGGCGGACGTTTGGTCTCGCAGCAGTAAGGAAGATCCTTGTGAAGGTCGTGCAGGTGGGCGGGGTAGCGAAGGTCAACTTCCAAGACGTAGCCCGTGGGTCCTTCGGGGTCCAACGCTGCAATGTCCAGGGACGCGATCTCCTCGCGGCTGAGCCATTGGAAGTGTCCCTGTGGAAGACACTGGGACATGGCCCAACCGTAAAGGTTGTTGGCGTCCAAGTATAGCAGGTGATGCGTTGGCTCTTCAGGTCGTCGATCTTCAGGGCGACATCCATCATGGTTGGCCTTGGCGTGTCTGGTGATCGCCTGGGAAATACCTCCTCTGATGCCTTGCTCGAAGAAGAGGTACATGTCATAGTCCTGTATCGTATGAAGCTCCACTCGACAGGTCCTTAACATGACATCCCAGGCGTATGACGGTAGGGTGTAGTAGTGCGCAGGGTCTAGTTCGTATTCAGCCATCGACGTGTCCCTGAAGCGTTCAAAGACGTCAGTCAACAGCGCAATGTCACAGCGCAGGTACTTCTCGGCGTAGTCCTTGAGGTTCCTACGACCGAAGGTTTCCCACACGTTGCGAGCATGCTCGTAGTCTGCATCCGTGATGTCCTCCAGGGTCAGGTCGTTGTGAAAATCTCGCTGCAGAGGCAGTTCCGTAGTATCTTCCAACACGGGGTTCGACGTTACAAAGTTGTACGGGAACACGCCTTTCCTACGGACTAGATCGAAGAGGTGGTCTTCGGGGAATCTCTTCCTAGTCTCCAAGAGTTGAGCTGGCGGAAGTGCTGCGGCGAGGCTGGCGAGGCTCAAAGCCAGGAACCTGTAGGTGTCGAGGAACCTGACTCTGAATCCTGGCTGTCTTTTTCCACGCCCTGGCATCCCAACCGGTGCGATGTAACGCTCTTCCGTGTGAGCCAACACCTCAACATCACCGGGGTCGACCGCCAACTCCCGCACTATGAAGTGAGCGTCGTAGTTGGAGAGGTTGTGAAAGTAGCAGTTGACTACTCGCTGTTCCCTGTAGCGTAGGTTACATGATCTGTGCGCAGCGCCTTGGAACTCGTAGGGCGGCGCGTGGTTGTGATCACGAACCTTTGGGTCTTCGCTTGAAAATGTCGATCCGCAGAGGTAGCAATTCGCTGTCGAGTTGTACTGCATCGTTTCCGCTGGGGTCAGGACAGGGCGCAGATTTCTTGCTTCGTACAGGAAGTTCCACAATCGCTCAACATCAGTTTTCAACATCTCCATAAATGTCTTTGACGCATCATCTCCGAAGTAGACTCGAGGCTCGAACTCCTCAAGTCCGTACGAGTCAATAATCTGCTACGCAAAGGCGTATGGGATGTGAATGTGGGTGGCTACTCCTCCGTGTGGTTCATCGACTTGTTCATCCATCTCCGTGGTCGGCAGTAGAGCACACTCAAAGTCCGCGTAGATGGTGAAACGCTCGCGTCGGGTGAACTCTGGATGGCTGAATTTGATTTCAGTCTTCTTCGGCGTATCCATGCGAATAGGGGCCGAAGCGGAGCAGTATTGCCTGTGCTCCTCCAGACGCTGAGCACCCGTCAGACGGACGGCTTATTCGGACGGTTG
Source organism: Allygus modestus (assembly GCA_963675035.1). Taxonomy (NCBI): domain Eukaryota; kingdom Metazoa; phylum Arthropoda; class Insecta; order Hemiptera; family Cicadellidae; genus Allygus; species Allygus modestus. The sequence continues at coordinate 103,398,680 of OY776111.1, forward strand.
TCAAAGTGCGCGAATCACCGCTTACAGATGAATATCCTGCCCATACGTGCTGTGAGTTGGGGACGGATCAGTCGACCAAGGTCTTTGATGTAGGCGCAGTGACTATCACCGTCCGTTGTCACGTACAAAATGTCACAATGGTCTTCGCGCTCCTGCCTACAAATCTTCAAGGGGAAGACGGTGTCCTGATACTTTGGTCGTCCGTTAGGTTTCTGACCCACGCGCGTGTGATCAATGCCATAGACGTTGATACTGATGTTGTTCGTTCGCTCAAACGCCTTGATACTTTTCAGAGCAACGGGGAATTGAAGGTCGGTCCAATCGTAGCGGGCGATGATGTCATCGGTGTACAATGCCGGTCTTTTGGGGTGATCTTGAACAAACTTGCCCAGGACTGCATACATAAAACACCGCTCATCGGTGTTCAATACGTTGACGACTGCTTGGGTGTTCTCCAGAGACGTAAGCAGTGGGAGCCAAGCTCGACCATCTTCACCTAGAGGAGTGTATTCGTTGATGCCGACCTCCAAATCACGAACGCGAATGTATGTCCACCCGGAGCCGATATTCTCACACTCGGCCTTCTCTCTGATAAGCTTCGCAAAAGCTGTTGAAATGTAATGGTTCAGGTCCGAGGTCACCGTCAGCGGAGTCATCTTCGTCTTGAAGTTGCGCAGGCAGGTGTTGTTGTGAACATTTTTGGACTCACACTCCAGCTTCAAGTTGACCTTTATGCTGCGGTGTTTCGCCAAGGTGTTCTCAAGCAACTCCGTAAGGCTCACAATCAACAACGCCATCACTTCTCCGATTGTGACGAGATTCTCCATCGGTCGCTGCAGACGGTAGGTTAAGAGGCGGTTGCGGAAACCCCGTAGAATAAGTGAGAACACGGGGCTAGACTGTCCTGCTCCAGTCATCTCAACATCATCGGGTTGCGGGTGTGTGCTCGTTCCGGGTTGTGGCTCCGTGCTGGGTCCTGGCTGGGGTTCGTCCTGTACCATAGCCACTCGGTTCAGGATCAGGTCCTTCATGATCGGGCAGAAGTAACGCTCATGCTGGTCCTTGTTGAACAGCTGGTTGAAATCCAGACCGCAGTATGCGCAAGGGAATCTTCGTTCTTGACCATCGCCGTGAAATTGCTTGGCGTGTCGACGCAGGTTGTCTTCCCTCTTGAATTCGGCGCCGCATGTGTCGCATAGGAACCTGCGGACTCTGCTGTGTATCGAATCCACATGTCGACGCAGGTGTATTTCACGACGGAAACGGCGACCGCATTCATGGCAGGTGTGGTGGCGAGGACCCGGTCCTTCATCTGAAAATAAAAACAAAAAACAGATTAGGGTAACTAAAGATCCACTTCCCCTCTCTCGAGAATCACATTTCAAAATGGAGTTGTTAATTAAAAATATCAATTTTCAAACAGGGAATGTAATCTTCTGTACTGTTTGTCTACATTGATGATTCGGGGTTCAAAGCTAAGGATGTAGCTGCAATATTGAGCTGCGCCAACCCTAAAGAAGCATTATGTTTTAGGGGGAGCGAAAATCTCCCCCTAGCAATTAAATCAATAGTACACCAGTTGTCACGGTCTCATTCTTCTTCAGGTACCTAGTTAAAAAATTATAAAAAAGGTAATTAGTTTCAAGGGGAAAAAGTTATTTTAATGTAGATTCTCACCTTCGTCGGAGTGTCGGTTGTCATAGGCAGTCGTCTGCGGAGCATCAATCACCTCCCGGGGTGGAATGACTCGGTGATTCGCTTCCATGTGACGCTCTAAAGCTCCCCGGTCTACGAATGTGGCTCGACAAAGCCGTCATGCAGCTTCTCCATCTGCAAACGAACAAAACGATTAGATTGTGAAATGTTTAACACCTACCTTTGTTTAGAGTTCTTTCAAATTCTCAGTGCCCCCCCCCCCCGTTAGGACCTTTCGGGGGGGGGGGGGGTTAAATTGTTTTTAAGTATGTAATGTGGGTACTCTGATGACTTGACTTGATGGGGCGAGCAATAACATAAGTTATTAAAATTAAATTATATTGATATAGTCATGTAATTTTAAATTTAAAAAACAAAGAGTTCTCTATTCGCACTAAATAGTTAAAGCTGTTAAATAAAAATAATTTTATCACTCTCCGGTTATATTGCATAACGTATTCCGGGATACAATACCTATTCCGTTATGTTCTATATTACTAACATTTAGGTCCGATTAAAACAATAATGCAACGCAAAAAACGTACCTTGCTGCGTTGGTGGTGGTGGTGGTAGTTGTGGTCTCAAGCCGTGGAATCTGATGTGGTGTTGCATCAAATTGTTTCTACGCACGTACACACAACCACAAATGGTACAAACGTGTGTGGCGTTCATCTTTAATATGGATTATAAATTTTGATAATCACAAACAATACAGCACAACACGAACGTTTTAAATAGTTCAAAGGTGCTTTACGCAAATCGCAAATGATGATAATCAGCAACTAACACAAATCGCGTAGAACGGAACAGGATCGGACTAACACGTCTTCACGCACTGAACTCTCGAACTGAACTGAAGGAGGGCTGGTGATGTGGGGTGACGCTCTCCACTAATGGATTGCGGAGAAGGTCGGGGCAAAAACTCTCAACCGCTGTCTGGGGTAAAGACCACCCTGCTCTAATGGAACTCGATATGAACGGTCTATAATGGGTTCCTGGAAGGGTCGCGTCGCCCTCCTGTCGGGATATCCAATTACAGCATCCGCATTCCAAGTGTTGGTGCAGGCGTCTTGGCGGCAAAAGTGTCACAGACGAAACCTTGACGTGGGGTCTCCTCCTGGGGTCGGGCGCAGCTGCACCCCAGACAGGTCTCAACTCGTCGGTTTTTTGTGTGAACACCTGCACCCTCCAGTCGAGGTATCAAATTACAGCATCCGCATTCCCAGACAGGAGGGTGACGCGACGGTTATTTGTGTGAACACCTGCACCCTCCAGTCGAGGTATCAAATTACAGCATCCGCATTCCCAGACAGGAGGGTGACGCGACGGTTATTTGTGTGAACACCTGCGCCCTCCCGTCGAGGTATCAAATTACAGCATCCTCATTCCCAGACAGGACTGGACGCGACGGTTATTTGTGTGAACGTCTGCCTCGGTGCAGAGTACAATTATATTCTCCTAAAAATTTGCATTCACTGGTATTTCAATTGTCCGCAGGCGCTGATGGGCTAGCTCTGTTGGTTGTAGCGTTACCCTGATCAACTCTTGTATTAATTATCCAAAGTATGTCATGTGGGTACTGAGAATACTCGGCTTGACGAGGAGATTCCAAAAATGCAAAAAAGGTCAAAAGTGTGGTGCGGGCCCCTTTTTTGTAAACATCGTCCAAAGTGTACGATGTGGGTACTCAAATGACTCGGCTCGACTAGACAAACAAGAATCTGCAATCAGAATTCAAATCCGACCTATGGTAACCGATATCCCCCCCTACATCATCCAAAGTGTACGATGTGGGTACTCAAATGACTCGGCTCGACTAGACGAACAAGAATCTGCAATTAGAAATCAGATCCGACCTATGGTAACCGATATACCCCCCCCGGTTTTTGGGTCTTGACAAAAAAATTTTGCAAAAATATTTTTGTGCAAAAAAGAAAAATATTTGCAAAAAAATATTCGCAATAAAAAAATTCGCAAAAAAAATCGAGGGTGGGGGGGGAGGTGCTCCTGTCCCTCCTGGGGTCGGAGTGTCCAATAGTCCCTACTAATGTTGTACTTTTGTGTTAGGCTTTAGTTGAACAATATTCCTTTCCCAAACAACATCAAAGATACCACTTAATCCATATTCTAAGGTAACTAAAAATACTTTTTTGAGAGTTCATTAAAGCTAGAATTTTAACCATAGTTGAAAAATTCTTTCGCACCTTTCGTACACTTGATATTTAGGAGGAAGTGTAGGAGGAAAATACTGAACGGCTTATGCCCAACTAATGCGCGTGCCACGAAATATGATTCAATGTAAATATTTAAAATCCCAGACTACACAACAGAGACTCAATTATTTGTTTATTATTACTTTATTTGTATATCAAACTGTACTTTATCTCTGCGCACGTTATGTTATAATATTTGTTTGGTGTTAAAACTGTTTAATTAAGCGTGCAACAACTGTCAACTCGTTGGTAGTTTATTTTGTTGTTGTTATACCACGATTAGTTAATTTTTTAATAATAGTATGCTTTAGGATAATTTTGTCGTTCGTCTTTACAGACAACATGTACACTCATTAGAGTTCAGTTGTTATAAGGCGGGGAAATAGGGAAGAAACCTTTGTTGACAAGGCCATTACAAGGTCTCAAGACGCTAAGTGTAAAAATTCAGTTGTGGAGTTGTTCTGTGAGCAAATTTATGTTCGTTCAAGGTTTTTTCAAGTAGCCCCCAAAAATAAATTATGTAATAATATTTATTTGGCAGCCTAGGGATTCAATTAAATGTTTGTAAATCATAACATTTTCAACTGATAACAGTGGTGGATAGACGTGTATTGTCCCCGTATACTCGCTATTTCTGTGAAGGAGGTGGCGATCTGTCGGTAGCGTACCCGACAGATCGCCACCTCCGAGAAGGGAAGGTGGCGATCTGTCGGGGTGGCGACTTGTCGCGGCCGTGCAAGGTGGCGATCTGTCGGTAGCGTACCTGACAGATCGCCATCTCCGAGAAAAAAGGTGGCGATCTGTCGGGGTGGCGACTAGACGGCAATGACATTTCTATAAGTAAGACATTTTAAATTTTACGAGGTGGCGATCCGTCGCCTATGACCAAAATGCCGAGGTGGCGATCTGTCGGGGTGGTGACTTGACGGCGACCCCATTGGGCAAACCAATTGGAAAACTCTAACCCCTTTTTTTCTGATTTTATTTTTAAAATTTTGAGTTTCTGGGCCCAAAAAAGGGTCAGAACAGCCCGGATGTAAAATTAATGGATGTAAAAATATGGAGCTTAGAGAAGCAAAAGTTGTAAGCCCTCTCTCATCATTTTAGCACATCATTCTAGCCTCCTCGTTCTGCTGCGCCGCGCCGCGCAGCGTGCTCCTTCTATGTCCCTTACACCGTACAGCAATACCTCGATGGTTGTTCACCACCTCATCTGCGTTCTATTTATACTCCGTCAGGTTTCCTGGTCGGCGACCTGTTTTCCACTTGTTGTTTACCGGCCGGCCCAGTGCCAACAGCGGTGTGTCCCGGGTTATTCTAGCCAGTGAATACAGAATCTAAGACTCTGTATTGTTCTAGCCTCCATGGCTTGCTACACCGCGCCGAGTGGGGTCATAAGACGCAGACGCAGATGACGAAGACGAAGACGCAGATGAGGTGGTGAACAACCATCGAGTTATTGCCGGACAGTGTAAAGGACACAGACGGAGCACGCGGCGCGGCGCAGCACAACGAGGAGGCTAGAATAACCCGGGACAAGCCGCTGTTGGCACTGGTGCGGCCAGTAAAAAACAGGTGGGGAAACAAGTCGCCGACCAGGAAACCTGACGCAGTATATATAGAACGCAGATGAGGTGGTGAACAACCATAGAGTTATTGCTGGACAGTGTAAGGGACACAGACGGAGCACGCGGCGCGGTGCAGCACAACGAGGAGGCTAGAATAACCCGGGACAAGCCGCTGTTGGCACTGGTGCGGCCAGTAAACAACAGGTGGGGAAACAGGTCGCCGACCAGGAAACCTGACGCAGTATAAATAGAACGCAGATGAGGTGGTGAACAACCATCGAGGTATTGCTGGACAGTGTAAGGGACACAGACGGAGCACGCGGAGCGTAATCAGAAGTTATTAATATAAAGTAATGACCGACTACTTTTGTGAGCAATATGCTATCAGCAGCCAAAAACTACCTGAGAGATTTATTGCACACCTATGATAGGCATGTGCATCTCTGTGCAATATTTATCAGCAGCCACGAGACACCCACGATTTATTGGCTACGACTGTCATCTGCATCTCTGTGCAGAGAATTACCTTTCTGCTCTACCTTGAGTCTGAACACTCGAGGCTGTATGGTGGTTTCATACCTCTCTCCTTAGCAGTGTTAAGGTCTATCATCTCTCCTTTAGAGCGTGTGTTGCTGCTTTATAACTTCTATTCTGCAAATTCGGCTGGATCTACCAACGTTTTCAATAATCATGTATAGTAATCAGTGATACTAAAGTGCGTGTATAGACGAGTTAATATTTCCATTGAATTTATTTGTAGATGGGGATTCTCACTTCCATGTTTGACTGCCAGGAAGGCTAAATTTAACGACCGAGCTATTGCTTTATTCGCTAACCCTTACGCCACAATCGCTGGCATGGATGTTAATTATAAAGGTCACAACAGCCCGCCTTATTATTATTTTTTTGTTTCAATTTCAATGCCAGCTGAATTTTTGAATAGACCACTTTCCAAATGTTTCGAAGGGAAAGTGGTCCAAACCCATCAAAACACATACTAATTTATATGTTTACACAGGCTACAAAACCATGAATGATTGTCATGGCACATTTCACTCAATGCTAAATAGATTTACAAATTATCAAACAAATGAGCAATTTAAAGTGATTAGTCATTCTTAGGTCTTAAATTAAATTAAATTGAATGGTAAATAAAAAAGTGAGATTACACACACTTTTTTAATTTTTAATTTTTAAACTAACAGTAATACTAAGTTTGGTAGGTGTAGACAGTATTTACACATACACTAGCCTAGGACAATAACAAAATTAAATCACCGTTTAATCTTCTATATCTATAAATACGAAAACCCTATTATCCTCCAGACCAAACCTCTACACCTACATCCACGAAATTCGGCACGTATACTCTTTCCACAACGTAAGTAACCGCTAAGAAGTGATTTTGAGAAATTCCCACAGGGCTCCACACCACGGGTCTTCAAAGTTCCAATCCCATGTTATTTTATGGAAATTTATACATACGAAAAACCGATTATCCCCCAGGGCAAACCTCTACACCTTCAACTACGAAATTCCGCAGGTATACTCTTTCCACAACGTAGGTAGCCGCTAACAAAGCATTTTAAGAAATTCCCATAGGGCTCCACCACACGGGTAGTCAAAGATTCAATCCTGTGTTATTCTTATGGACAATTAATAAATATGTAAAACCGATCATCCCCTAGGCCAAACCCCTACAACTATAGCCACAACATTTGCACGCATCTTCTTTCCATAACATAGGTAACCACTAGAAAGGATAGTAAGAAAGTCCTACAGGGCTCCGCCCCACGGGGAGTCTAATTTCCAATCCTGTGTTATTCTTTCGGACAATTTATCAATACGAAAAACCAATCATCCCCTAGTCCAAACCTCTACACCTAAAACCACGAAATTTGGCATGTACACTCTTTTCATAACGTAGGTAACCACTAAGAAAGGATTTTAAGAAATCCATACAGGGCTCCTCCCCACGGGGAGTCAAAGTTCCAATCCTGTGTAATATTCTTATGGACATTCAATTTAGTTTGAGCTGATGAGAATTCAAACAGCTGATCATGTTTCGTAGTAGTTCCACGGGTTAACCACAGAATGCAGCACACACAACTGTTGTTTTCCCGAGTGAAACCAGGAAGGCAGCTACATTAGTTATACTAGGCTTATCGCCGTTGGAGGCTTCGCCCCCAAACCCCCTTTTGGAGTTCGCTTCGCTCACTTGCATTCCTCAGTCAACTAAAGTTTAAATCAAACTCAACTATTGTAGTTCATTAACCAAAGTAAAACTACACAACAATGACCTTTGGTGAGCACATTAACATCTAAACTTTTCTGTTCGATATCGAAACATTTGACCAACCGGCTGCTTGTTCGTTTTATCGAATGAACTCCCGACTACGATGGTTGTTTCGAGGTGTATAAGAGCAAAAAATAAAGTGCTCACTCAATCAAAGTCAATCAGATATAAATAACAAGTTGTGGTACAATGTTAAATTGGAGTTCTACAAATGGATTTATGCGTAAAATAACAACAGATTATACTTCAGTTCACGACAAAATTATAGTAACCTAACCTAACCTAAATCCGCAGAGCGCTGTATGGTGGCTGTTCGTTATGCAACATAATTACAAATAAATTAATTTGTAAAAACAAAATAAAGTCAAATTAAACAGAAATAGCAGATCTCAAAAAGTAAGCATCAACAGTACGATTCAAACCCGTGACCACATGATCTTGAATCATCTGACAACATATCCACTGGACTTCTGGGCTAATTCATTCGATAGAACAAAAAATCGGTTGATTACATTTTCCAATATCGTAACAATCGATATTTGCGATATTGAACCTCCCGTGTAGGCGATAATGTGATCACCTTGTTTTAGCGAATTTCCCCTATAGGGAAGAAGCTATTACCGTAGGTCTCATGGTGAGACTTAAGCCCGAGACCATGAAAACTTTTCATTTTGAGGTCCCCAGATGCCAAAAACACCATTCGTTCAAATTTTTATATATTATGTATATATATATGTCCGTAAGCACGATAACTCTCGTAAAAAAGGTCCGATCTTAATAAAATTTGGTACAAAGGTGTAAAGCACCATTTATTTGAACGAGTTCGAAAACCAGACGAATCGCACCATCCAAAGGGGGTTTTTTAGGGGGTTTTGTACCCCAAAAATGGGGTTTTTGGGGTTTCCACATGTAGTTTTTAATTAAATCAAATTTTAATTTTTACCATTTAATTCAGCATAAAAAACAAACAATTTGGTATTTTGATCATTGCTCTACGTCAATTGGTTCCTGAGATATTGAAAGTGCTAAACACAGTACGTTGTCTAATGTTATTCTTATGGAGAAAAAGAAAAATGTTATATCTCGCTTATTTATGAACATAAACTAACAAAATTTGGTATGTGGCTTCATCTGGTTGGGGTTTATCGTTGTTTGCACAAAATACAAAATTTTCACGTATGGTTTCCATAGCAGCAAACCTAGGTAATCGGTCCACAAGTTATTCTTAGGGAGAATAATTAAAATGTTACATATCGCTTACTTATAAATTTATATGAATGAAACTTGTTATGAGACTTTACTTAGATGAGTTCTAATGATATATGCATAAAAACACCTTATTCAGTGTTCCTTGTTGCAGCAAACCTGCTTACTCATCCCCAATGTTATTCTTATGGAGAATAATTAATATTTTAAATATCGCTTGTTTGTGAATATATTTCTTATGAATCATGTTAAGTGTTAATGTGTTATGTTATATATTCATTGGAAATTCGCTTAGTATGCAGGTTTGCTGCGACGGGGGTATTATATAAACCTGATGTGAGCAAATTACCCCTTACGCGGGCTGTTTAATCAGCTGATACAAACATGTGGTATTATCCAAAGATAGCGAGCTTTCATTATGCAAATTTCCAAAACTGTTCACATTTAAATGGGCCAAAATACTCAAAATTACTCCTTCTCCGATGAATAAATCTGACGAAAATCGTTAGTTGGAAATTAATGTTTCTACAACTTTTGAATCCAAAATTGTTTGCCATCTCTTACCGTTTCCGTACAAAACGCGCTCAAAGTGGAAAAATTGAAAAAGTGAAATTTTCCCCGCCCCTACAATACCTCAAAAACTCAAAAATGTTAACCTTTGGCAGTTTTTATGGCAGTTTCTCGTCAAGAGCTTTAATTCAAGTATGATTGAGGGGGGTTAGATTACGGGAAGTGCCTCATAATTTATATCTGTGAATGAGTGAACCCGTCTAGCTTTATATAAGTAGAAGATAACCGGGTAGATTGAATATATTTTGGTCTGATTTAGACAATTAATATTTAAAATATAGGGGATGTATTATGAATTAAAAACCAGTCTGGTATTAATTACACAATCTATAATATTAAAAAGAAGAGGTGGTTTTTGTCTGTCTGTCTGTCTGTCTGTCTGTATGTCTGTCTATCTGTCTGTCTGCCTGATGTCCCGGGTAAACGCAAAAACTACTGAACCGACTGGGCTGAAACTTTACACAAAGGTAGATCTTGAACCCATACAACACATAGACTATTTACTTCCTTAAAATCCCATCGGGCTTCTCCCCGTGAACGTCCTAAGTTGCAATGTTTACATTTCAGAAGAAAGTAAACATTCATAAACTGAAATGCGAACAGCTGAGGACACTTCCATTTGACAGCTTAAAGATCAGAAGCAAGAACAGATGTTTCAAGCTAACTTACCTTTCTAACCCGTGCGAAGAACGGGTACATTCTACTAGTGGTGATATATTTAAGGCTGGGCAGCAGTTTAGTCATTGGTTAAAAATTATCCCAATGTTGTTCTTAAAGAGAAAATAGGTTTATTATATGGCATCCACTATATTGACACTACCGTATAATACATAAAACGTCTGTCATATACTCCAAAAAATGATGTAGTTTACATTATTTGCATCCTTTTACTTTCTCCCCCAATACATAGTATATGGAGAAAGTACTGTTTTCGTCAACATTTTCGAATTTGAGTTGTTAGTGGAAATATTCGTTTTGGTGCTCCCTGAACCCAAAAAAGTGGTTTTTACGTGATTATGTGTGTGTGTGTGTGTGTGTGTGTGTGTGTGTGTGTGTGTGTGTGTGTGTGTGTGTGTGTGTGTGTGTGTGTGTGTGTGTTTGTGTGTCTGTGTGGATGTGTACAGAGCTAGAGCCCTAACCAATGGGCCGATTCTTATGAAATTTGGTATGTAGGTACTAATCCACGATATCTCCAGGCTTTTTTTCATTTATTTGAATTTTTGATTTTTAAGGGTAATTATCCCCCAAAAACCGCCAAAAAACATGAAAAATCAAAATTTCTCAAAAACGGCTCTAATGATTTTGATTAAACTTTAGTCGTTTGTAGAACTTTAGTTTTCCAACAAAATGACACCACCCGCATTCCTGTAAAAATTCGGGTTCAGAAATTACAGGACTTAAAACATCAAAAATTCAGTTTTTTGGATTTTTCATAAAAAGACATAAATATAAAAAATATTACTATTCACCATTAAAAAGAGCTCAACAAACTAAATAATTTAGTATTTTGAATTACTGTTCTACGATTGCTGGTTTCGGAGAAAATTGAAATTTTCATTTAGCGGTAAACGCATTACGTTGTCCAATGTTATTCGTATGGGGAATACAAAAATTACTATTTCTCTCTTATTTACTGATAAATTTCATTCAAACTTGTCAATTTAGCATTGACCAACAGAGGAAATTCGAAATATGTTGCCCCTTAATAACCCTGGCGGGGGGGGGGGGGTAATAGGGGGCATTTCCCCTCTTAAAACCACGAGTGTAGCAATGGATTCTGTATTGCCTCCAAAACAGGGATTTGGTTGGATGTTTTTTAAAACAACTTGTTTACAAGATTTTCTGTACATTCGACCGTGTTTTGTATTCTATATTTAGTAAATAAAAAGTAATTTATTCGTTAAAGTTGGGCTAAAAGGGAGAAAGTATGTGTCAGTTTCCTGATACCGTTTATTTTTGTGGCAACAGGATATTTCGTACGATGAGATCAAATGAGGTGTAGGTAGTAGCCTCGCGCATGATTCATATTTTTCCTTGTTAATGCAGTGTACAGAACAGCTTTATTTGGTCAAACACTTGTTAAGATAACTACTGAGCAGTACAATTTAATGCAATAGCCACCGCCACCAATTACTGTCAATAATAACTACAAATTTTGAAATAAGAGTTTTGCTACTTTTAACATATATAGACAAGAAACCTGCCCCTTGTCCCTCCAAAACTCAAAAAGTAGTATTCAGAGCAACAACAAAAATTGTAAAGGACCGATTTAGTTTTAATATTGTATTATCTACAATTTTGTATTACAAAATATGCCTAAATAGAATGGCATTTAAGACATCTGCAAAATAAGTAAAACGTTACTTCATTTTAAATTTTAATTCTTCCACTCCTTACCAACCAACGCTATTTCAGGGAAGACCTTTTACCACATTTCAAGCTTATGGTGCTGAACAACTTCCAGCAGTCAGCAGTCTTTTTATATGGAGTTCAAGCCCAGTGTTAACTTTACTGTAGGTTCCTGCTATATGGGCGTTCCGTACTGCTCGGTGGACGTGGAATAAAGTACAGCCGAACTGTAGAGCTGAAATGTACACCCACTGCACATCGCAACGAATGAAGTATGGGGCCACACACATATTACGTAACGCCCTAAGGGGGAGAGGGGGTATGGCGTATCGTTATGCTACGTTATGTGAGGGAGGGGGAGGTTTGGATCAACGTTAAGTAACTCACACATATTAACCCTAAGAGCTGGTGCACTCCCGTATTTATTGATACTGTAAAATCTTTCAAAATTAAAAATAATCAAATTGATATATAAATCAAGGTTACAGTTAGTTATATAAAACATACTTCTGTCATACTATTTTAATGGCAGTTAAACTAAAAATTTATACTAATAAAGTAGTTGTTCCAGGTGTGTTTGTGTTTAATAAAAGTACTGGTATGTGTGTGTGTCTCGGTTGATTTCGAAAACGGTACCTCCAATCTGCTCCCGGACCGTACCACGTTGTAAAGGACCGAGACATTGTAGGTATGTATTTTTTGTTTTTTCTTCAGACCTCAGGGCTGCGCCCCATTGGCACCAAAAGCTGCCATGTTATTCTTATGGAGAAAAGGATTTTCCTAAATGGCTCGAAAACGGCTCTTCAAATCTGCTTCCGGACCATACCATATGGATAATGTTAGGGGACTAAAAGTCATTGAATATTTTTTTTCGCGGCCTCAGGGCCCCGCCCCCCTGGCTTCTTCTATCACTTCCCGTCGTCCGAATTGGACGTGTGATGGTTCTTTGGATTTGTTTCACAAAGCCGCATATCTTGAATGATATCCCAATGTTGGATACGTCAACCCGCACCAAATTTAAGGCTCCGCCCCCCTGGAAAAATTTTCTTGTTATTTTTATTCTTTTTAGCGAATTTTCGCTATAGGGAAGAAGCTATTACCGTAGGTGGCATGGTAAGACTTAAGCCCGAGACCATGACAACTTTTCGTTTTGAGGTCCCCAGATTCCAAAAACACTATTCGTTCAAATTTATATATATATATATATATATGTGTGTGTGTGTGTGTGTGTGTGTGTGTGTGTGTGTGTGTGTGTGTGTGTGTGTGTGTCCGTTACCGCGATAACTTTTGAAAGAAACACCCGATTTTGATGAAATTTGGCACAAATGTGGAGGGTAGCATTTATGGCTTTAAGTTCGAAAACCAGATCGATCGCACTATGGGAAGGGGGTTTTATGGGGGTTTACAATTTTCCAAAAATCGGTTATTTGCAAGTTTGACCCCAAAATATTAAAAACACTCAATTTTGGTTATAACCATTTTATAGAGCTTAAAAAACAAATAATTTAGTACTTTGAATCATTAACCTAGGTTAAGTGGTTGCGGAGAAAATCCAAAAAAAAAACGTGTGCCATGTTAATCTTAAGGGAACACGGTTTTTAGATTTTTCTCAGATATTTTTACTAAAAACTTCACATTTCTGTTTATTAATGTGTTTAGATCAACAAAACAAACATTTTGGTGTTTTAATCGTTGTTCTACGTCCAACCGTTGCATAGATATTCAAAGTGCTAAACACAGTACGTTGTCCAATGTTATCCTTATGGAGAATAAATAAAATTCTATATCTCGATTATTTATGAATGTATATTGATGAAACTTGGTATGTGGCTTCAACTAGTTGTGGTATATTGATATTAGCACAAAAACAAGATTTTTGTTGATGGTCCCCGTAGCAGGAAACCTGCATACTCGGCCCCCATGTTATTCATATAGAGAATAAGTAAAGTTGTATATCTCCCTTAAGTTTGTACGGTTTCTCATCTCATTTAGGCAAATGCCGGAATGGTTCCCAAAAAAGGGCCGTACCCCGCCAGGAAGGGAAAGATAGGACTCAGGCCTACCTTACCTGGTTTAAAGATTTCCCCATAAATTTAATATTCTGTTTTGTAAATCCAACACATTGTTAAACATTGTCACGGAATAAATATTATTATTATTATTAATTATGAACCTACATTAAGAGAACTTGGTATGTAGCTTCACCTGGTTCAGTTGTATTGATAATTGAAAAAAACACATTACTTATCTTCCTAATTGCAGCAAACCTGCGTCCTCAACCCTAATGTTATTCTTATGGAGAATAAATAAAATGCTACATATCACTTATTTATGGATTTATTTTTGTTAAACTTGGTAAATAGCTCTATGTAGTAGTGAGTCACATATATATGCATTGTAAATTCGCTGAGTACGCAGGTTTGCTGCGACGGGGGTATTCATGATTTCGGCCAATTGTCATTGATCCAAATCATTTGGGCAGGTGTTATGACCCCGACCTTAGGGCTCCGCCCCAGTCGGGAAAACATTGCCATGGTCATTGTTATAGGAAAATGAGTACTCCAGGTTATTACGAAAAAGGCTCCTCAAATTTTCTCCCAGACCATACCACGTTAGTAAGGGACTAAAGGTCTTCGGGTAATTTTTTCGCGACCTCAGGGCTCCGCCCTACTGGCTTCTTATATTACTTCCTGTCGTCAAATTTGGACGTGTTATGGTTCTTTGGATGTGTTTTACAAAGCTGCATGTCTTGAATGATGTCCCAACGTTGGACCCCCTCCCCCTCCCACAAACCTTAGGGCTCCACCCACCTGGCAAAATTGTCATGTTATTATTTCCGTTATTTTGCGTGATTTCAGCCAGTAGTGGAGAAACCACAAAGAGAAGCCACTTCCGGCGCTTTTTTCCCATGTTATTCTTATGGGGAGCCGTTTTTGCGCCGACGCCAGCTCCCGCCTTACACAAGTTTCCTTGTTGGCCTATATTAATACCCAACCCTTGCCTATATTAAATATATTTTCCCAATCCCTCCTCTATATTTTTTAAAATTAATTTTCAAATTCTAAAAAACTATCTTTAGTGTTTATGGTCTGATTTGTTTAAAACTTGGATATGTTATTGTCGTAGGCAAGTGTTTTAATAAATTACACTTACATTTCCCAAATTCACTATTACAGTCAAATTAAAAATTATTTTTGAAAAATACTGCCAATTGCCAACTTCTTTATTAAATGTCCGATTTGTCTGCAATTTGGATATGTTATTGTCCTAGGCAAGTGTTTTAATAAATTTCACTTACATATCCCAAATTCACTATTACGGTCAAATTAAAAAATATTTTGGAAAAATACTGCCAATTGCCAAATTCTTTATTTACTGTCCGATTTATTTAAAATTTGGATATGTTATTGTCCTAGGCAAGTGTTTTAATAAATTCCACTTACATATCCCAAATTCACTATTACGGTCAAATTAAAAAATATTTTTGAAAAATACTGCCAATTGCCAACTTTTTTATTTACTGTCCGATTTGTTTAAAACTTGGATATGTTATTGTCGTAGGCAAGTGTTTTAATAAATTACACTTACATTTCCCAAATTCACTATTACAGTCAAATTAAAAATTATTTTTGAAAAATACTGCCAATTGCCAACTTCTTTATTTACTGTCCGATTTGTTTAAAATTTGGATATGTTATTGTTGTAGGCTAGTGTATATGCACCATCCACATTTTACAAATTCAATATTGCGGTTTAATTTTAAAAACATTTGGAAAAATACTGCCAATTGGCAACTTCTTTATTTATGGTCTGATTTGTTTAAAATTTATATATGTCATTATTCTAGGCTAGTGTATATGTACACACCATCCACATTTGACAAATTAACTATAATGGTCAAATTAAAAAAATATTTTGAAAAATATACTAACAATTTCAAACTTCTTTATTTACTGTCTGATTTATTTTCGGATGTGTTATAGCTCTTATATAGGTAACAAGACCACACTACCACACGTTCCATTACCCCCTACAATACAGTATTTTGTCTTTTTTGTTTGTTTATTTTGCTGTAATCCCAAAACTGACTTTGCTGTTTATTGTCCGATTTGCCTACACTTTGGATATTGTCCTAAGCATTTATTGTCTGATTTATTTTTGGATATGTTATAGCCCCCAACTATTATATCTAAAATTACAATATTATTTCCACCTATAATACAGTTGATGTGTTGTTTGTTTTGCCGCAACCTAAAAACTAACATTGGTATTTGTGTTTTTACAAAACTATATTTTGCGGTTGGATTAAAAAAAAAATAAATGCAAGCTTATTATATTTGCCACAAGCTTATTATATACATCCAGCTGTTATATTTGCCACATTTCCAATATTGTTGTGACCCTCTCAACTACCTCTCATTGTAATATAATAAGTAATATATATCCACAAAATATTTATGGAACTGCCTAAATTTTGGATATGTTTTAAGCCAATGCGATAACAAAAATAAATTTTTAAAACCCAAAACAACTAAACACAAAACACTAATCTTTCTTTGTGCTTGTTTGGAGTAGTCTTTATTTTATCCAACTTAATTTTAATTTTGTAGTTAAAATCAAACTTCCCACATTCTAGCTCCCTTTCCAGCCAGTGGTTGGAGACATAAAGGTTACGAATATTTTCAAACTGTACAATATATCTTTTTCTACCCCTATGTTGGACTTGTTTAATAGCGCTTATTAATAATTCCGCACCATATTCCAAATCCTCCAGTCTACTACTGTACATTCTTTAAATTTAACATTGCCTTTAATATCTTGCATCTCTATGTCTTCTTGTCCAACATCATCCCACTCATTGTTACGGAAACTTAGGTTTTTAATTTTTGGAAAGGAATTGCCATAAAATGTTGCGGTTCCGTTAGTGTTAAAGCTTGCAAGTAGCTCGTTGGTAGGTAGATAAATAATGTCCAAATCACCTCTGTATGGCAACACGCTATAACCTTGCCTATTCTTATTTATCTCTATAAATACAGTTTTACAGACACTTTTAACATAGTATACACCCCTCAGCCCATCCTTTTCTGCCAACACTCCCACAAACTTGTTGTTTACTACAAACGCATACACTATATAATGTCCATAATGCTCTAGATCCTCCCAACGTCGCAGGAAGTAATCTTTTAATTTATCCTCTCTTTCCCTTCTTTCTTGTTCTTTAGCTAACTGTGCTTTGTATTCCTCTGCAACAATATTTTCCACATATTCCAATTTACGCTTATTACTGTCAATGTCTTCTAATTCCAATTTCCTCTTTTTGGAACAACTCTCTAAGAAAGGCTTGGAAAGTGGCTCTATTTCTTTAATAGTGTATGGGTACAGTTTATTGGTCCGGCTTCTTAAAACGTAGGGAGTAAGGTTAGGACTTTCCACTAAGCCTAATTCTTCTAAATTGATGTGTTTAGGTATAGTGGAGAAAGGTGTATTTGATTTTGTAAAACATGTGCCCCCAGATTTGATGTAACACTTATGCTTTACACTTATGGCATCAGGAAACTCCTCTATTACCTCCACGTAGTTAGTTGGTAAACAGTTAAAGCTAAATGCAGATAGAGCATACTTTATTAACTTTTCCCTTTGTGACCTATCTTTTGGCAGTTTTAGTTGTACTCCAGTTATCTTTTTCGTATTAGTATTACCCCAATATGCGTATTGTAATAAATCGTTAAACACTAAACAACAACTGTTTTGTAATTGATTGGCAACTTTCACCCACATCTTATGCAGAGGTACAGCATAGAATGTAGCATTTTGAAAGTACCGTTTGTTGTCTTCTATTAGACTTAAACAATCTCTTAAAGGTTCAAACCCTTTACCAAAACCTCTACAATAGTTATAGATTGTTGCCTCTAACCTTGTTATTCCATTCTCTCTAGCTAGTTTAGACGAGAACGTTTCTTTTAGTCTCGCATCTGGACAGTTTACAAAGTTTATTATATGGTTTCCTATACTTTTAATTACTCCAGGGCTTGTAATCTGGCATATAAATTTATTATATATTTTTACCCTGCTATTTACATTAAACCATGTTAAACAGTCTTTACTAACATTATCTACAATAACATTATATCCATTCTTGTACGCCCTTTGGTAGCAAAAGTTAAAGTTTTCTGTAAGATATTGGCACATTTCCTCTTTATTAAATATTCCAGCCAAATCTAGTGTTATATCGAAATCCATAAGATAGTACATTTCTTTTTCCAGATCTTGCAGTATCTTTGGAAGATCTTCCAACAAATCCTTAATTTTAACATTTGCAAGCTCTATTTTATAGGGAATTGCTATAGGATCATCATACTTTTGTTTAATTTGGTCAATATCTTTCTTTATTATTTGTAACACACCCTCGCTTTGGACCCCAGAGGACCTCTCCAAGGAGAATGGTAGTTTGGCCACAACACCATGTCGAGCTAAAGAGAACTTTTTAAATATTCCTCGTAAGTAGCTATTAAACGAGCCACATATTTCCTTCTTAACTTTAAATTTATTCCGAACGTCCCCATCACAATCCGTAACATTGGTTATCTTAACTAACATTATGTCATCACAAAACGCATCCGTTATAGATGTTAAGTTATTTAATTTTGGTTCGCCCTCGCAATAGTTTATATTACCTATGTCTGTAAGAAGGTTATTATTACGTAGATTTTCTAATAAAACCCATATACCGAATCTTTCGTTAGTAGGTTTAATACAATTTCCCAATAAATGGCTAACAGAGTACATTTCTTTTATACAAAAAAAGTAGCGGAAACATGTAAACAGGACAGATATAATTACACTATAGGCATATAGAGGTTGTAAATATATGGATATTGTATATAAACATAGGCGAGCGGTAAGTGTAACATGTAAGTGGACACCCACATGCAAATATGGAATACCCACTATTAATATAATTCCAAATTCGACTAAATAAGTTTATAGTCTCAATATAATTAACATATTAACTAACGGTGCCATCCCGCATTAGTACCCAAATTGTCGAAATTCTATAATTCTATTCTTAGTCCTTGTATTAGGTTTTGTACTATTAAACCCTACATCCTGTGCAGTAGAGTAATATATGTATTTAATACAGACACGCACATTCTACAAGACCCGTACATCTGTTGTATAAGCAGCAGAATAGACGTCTCACCCATTGTGTTGTTGTAAAGTAAAACATAAATGTAAATTGTGCTGGATACAACCGGCCAGATATTAGACAGGAAATGTGTTGGAAGTGTATTGCCAAATAGTAAGACAAACACCACATAGTGCAGCATGTAAGCAATCCATTACTATTTAGACAAATGTATAAGGTCAGTATTGGTACAACATCCGATATATTAGCCAAACCCACAATCAAACTTGGAAAACAAACAGTAAAAAAATAATATTATAGTAACAGAAATAGTAAGAGTATAAGGACATAGTAATATTTAAAGTTTATAAAACAACACAAATGCAGAGACACAATAAATGACACACTCCAACACATTACGACACAGGCACAGATACTGGTTTACAGCCATTTTACACAACTTTACAGGTTCTGTCAACTGACACAAAAATAGTTTGTAAATTGTGTAAGAAATATATGTAATATAAACAAATTTAACACAATCATAACATTTTGAGGACACAATGTTTGGACTGGGTTTGGCTAATATATCGGATGTTGTACCAATACTGACCTTTGTCTAAATAGTAATGGATTGATTACATGCTGCACTATGTGGTGTTTGTCTTACTATTTGGCAATACACTTCCAACACATTTCCTGTCTAATATCTGGCCGGTTGTATCCAGCACAATTTACATTTATGTTTTACTTTACAACAACACAATGGGTGAGACGTCTATTCTGCTGCTTATACAACAGATGTACGGGTCTTGTAGAATGTGCGTGTCTGTATTAAATACATATATTACTCTACTGCACAGGATGTAGGGTTTAATAGTACAAAACCTAATACAAGGACTAAGAATAGAATTATAGAATTTCGACAATTTGGGTACTAATGCGGGATGGCACCGTTAGTTAATATGTTAATTATATTGAGACTATAAACTTATTTAGTCGAATTTGGAATTATATTAATAGTGGGTATTCCATATTTGCATGTGGGTGTCCACTTACATGTTACACTTACCGCTCGCCTATGTTTATATACAATATCCATATATTTACAACACATATATACCTATAGTGTAATCTGTCCTGTTTACATGTTTCCGCTACTTTTTTTGTATAAAAGAAATGTACTCTGTTAGCCATTTATTGGGAAATTGTATTAAACCTACTAACGAAAGATTCGGTATATGGTTTTTATTAGAAAATCTACGTAATAATAACCTTCTTACTGACATAGGTAATATAAACTATTGCGAGGGCGAACCAAAATTAAATAACTTAACATCTATAACGGATGCGTTTTGTGATAACATAATGTTAGTTAAGATAACCAATGTTACGGATTGTGATGGGGACGTTCGGAATAAATTTAAAGTTAAGAAGGAAATATGTGGCTCGTTTAATAGCTACTTACGAGGAATATTTAAAAAGTTCTCTTTAGCTCGACATGGTGTTGTGGCCAAACTACCATTCTCCTTGGAGAGGTCCTCTGGGGTCCAAAGCGAGGGTGTGTTACAAATAATAAAGAAAGATATTGACCAAATTAAACAAAAGTATGATGATCCTATAGCAATTCCCTATAAAATAGAGCTTGCAAATGTTAAAATTAAGGATTTGTTGGAAGATCTTCCAAAGATACTGCAAGATCTGGAAAAAGAAATGTACTATCTTATGGATTTCGATATAACACTAGATTTGGCTGGAATATTTAATAAAGAGGAAATGTGCCAATATCTTACAGAAAACTTTAACTTTTGCTACCAAAGGGCGTACAAGAATGGATATAATGTTATTGTAGATAATGTTAGTAAAGACTGTTTAACATGGTTTAATGTAAATAGCAGGGTAAAAATATATAATAAATTTATATGCCAGATTACAAGCCCTGGAGTAATTAAAAGTATAGGAAACCATATAATAAACTTTGTAAACTGTCCAGATGCGAGACTAAAAGAAACGTTCTCGTCTAAACTAGCTAGAGAGAATGGAATAACAAGGTTAGAGGCAACAATCTATAACTATTGTAGAGGTTTTGGTAAAGGGTTTGAACCTTTAAGAGATTGTTTAAGTCTAATAGAAGACAACAAACGGTACTTTCAAAATGCTACATTCTATGCTGTACCTCTGCATAAGATGTGGGTGAAAGTTGCCAATCAATTACAAAACAGTTGTTGTTTAGTGTTTAACGATTTATTACAATACGCATATTGGGGTAATACTAATACGAAAAAGATAACTGGAGTACAACTAAAACTGCCAAAAGATAGGTCACAAAGGGAAAAGTTAATAAAGTATGCTCTATCTGCATTTAGCTTTAACTGTTTACCAACTAACTATGTAGAGGTAATAGAGGAGTTTCCTGATGCCATAAGTGTAAAGCATAAGTGTTACATCAAATCTGGGGGCACATGTTTTACAAAATCAAATACACCTTTCTCCACTATACCTAAACACATCAATTTAGAAGAATTAGGCTTAGTGGAAAGTCCTAACCTTACTCCCTACGTTTTAAGAAGCCGGACCAATAAACTGTACCCTTACACTATTGAAGAAATAGAGCCACTTTCCAAGCCTTTCTTAGAGAGTTGTTCCAAAAAGAGGAAATTGGAATTAGAAGACATTGACAGTAATAAGCGTAAATTGGAATATGTGGAAAATACTGTTGCAGAGGAATACAAAGCACAGTTGGCTAAAGAACAAGAAAGAAGGGAAAGAGAGGATAAATTAAAAGATTACTTCCTGCGACGTTGGGAGGATC
Organism: Allygus modestus; assembly: GCA_963675035.1. NCBI lineage: Eukaryota > Metazoa > Arthropoda > Insecta > Hemiptera > Cicadellidae > Allygus > Allygus modestus. The sequence goes on from OY776111.1 coordinate 103,420,515, forward strand.
TAGAGCATTATGGACATTATATAGTGTATGCGTTTGTAGTAAACAACAAGTTTGTGGGAGTGTTGGCAGAAAAGGATGGACGGAGGGGTGTATACTATGTTAAAGGTGTCTGTAAAACTGTATTTATAGAGATAAATAAGAATAGGCAAGGTTATAGCGTGTTGCCATACAGAGGTGATTTGGACATTATTTATCTACCTACCAACGAGCCACTTGCAAGCTTTAACACTAACGGAACCGCAACATTTTATGGCAATTCCTTTCCAAAAATAGAAAACCTAAGTTTCCGTAACAATGAGTGGGATGATGTTGGACAAGAAGACATAGAGATGCAAGATATTAAAGGCAATGTTAAATTTAAAGAATGTAGTAGACTGGAGGATTTGGAATATGGTGCGGAATTATTAATAAGCGCTATTAAACAAGTCCAACATAGGGGTAGAAAAAGATATATTGTACAGTTTGAAAATATTCGTAACCTTTATGTCTCCAACCACTGGCTGGAAAGGGAGCTAGAATGTCGGAAGTTTGATTTTAACTACAAAATTAAAATTAAGTTGGATAAAATAAAGACTACTCCAAACAAGCACAAAGAAAGATTAGTGTTTTGTGTTTAGTTGTTTTGGGTTTTAAAAATTTATTTTTGTTATCGCATTGGCTTAAAACATATCCAAAATTTAGGCAGTTCTGACCATAAATATTTTGTGGATATATATTACTTATTATATTACAATGAGAGGTAGTTGAGAGGGTCACAACAATATTGGAAATGTGGCAAATATAACAGCTGGATGTATATAATAAGCTTGTGGCAAATATAATAAGCTTGCATTTATTTTTTTTTTAATCCAACCGCAAAATATAGTTTTGTAAAAACACAAATACCAATGTTAGTTTTTAGGTTGCGGCAAAACAAACAACACATCAACTGTATTATAGGTGGAAATAATATTGTAATTTTAGATATAATAGTTGGGGGCTATAACATATCCAAAAATAAATCAGACAATAAATGCTTAGGACAATATCCAAAGTGTAGGCAAATCGGACAATAAACAGCAAAGTCAGTTTTGGGATTACAGCAAAATAAACAAACAAAAAAGACAAAATACTGTATTGTAGGGGGTAATGGAACGTGTGGTAGTGTGGTCTTGTTACCTATATAAGAGCTATAACACATCCGAAAATAAATCAAATCAGACAGTAAATAAAGAAGTTTGAAATTGTTAGTATATTTTTCAAAATATTTTTTTAATTTGACCATTATAGTTAATTTGTCAAATGTGGATGGTGTGTACATATACACTAGCCTAGAATAATGACATATATAAATTTTAAACAAATCAGACCATAAATAAAGAAGTTGCCAATTGGCAGTATTTTTCCAAATGTTTTTAAAATTAAACCGCAATATTTGTAAAATGTGGATGGTGCATATACACTAGCCTACAACAATAACATATCCAAATTTTAAACAAATCGGACAGTAAATAAAGAAGTTGGCAATTGGCAGTATTTTTCAAAAATAATTTTTAATTTGACTGTAATAGTGAATTTGGGAAATGTAAGTGTAATTTATTAAAACACTTGCCTACGACAATAACATATCCAAGTTTTAAACAAATCGGACAGTAAATAAAGAAGTTGGCAATTGGCAGTATTTTTCAAAAATATTTTTTAATTTGACCGTAATAGTGAATTTGGGATATGTAAGTGGAATTTATTAAAACACTTGCCTAGGACAATAACATATCCAAATTTTAAATAAATCGGACAGTAAATAAAGAATTTGGCAATTGGCAGTATTTTTCCAAAATATTTTTTAATTTGACCGTAATAGTGAATTTGGGATATGTAAGTGAAATTTATTAAAACACTTGCCTAGGACAATAACATATCCAAATTGCAGACAAATCGGACATTTAATAAAGAAGTTGGCAATTGGCAGTATTTTTCAAAAATAATTTTTAATTTGACTGTAATAGTGAATTTGGGAAATGTAAGTGTAATTTATTAAAACACTTGCCTACGACAATAACATATCCAAGTTTTAAACAAATCAGACCATAAACACTAAAGATAGTTTTTTAGAATTTGAAAATTAATTTTAAAAAATATAGAGGAGGGATTGGGAAAATATATTTAATATAGGCAAGGGTTGGGTATTAATATAGGCCAACAAGGAAACTTGTGTAAGGCGGGAGCTGGCGTCGGCGCAAAAACGGCTCCCCATAAGAATAACATGGGAAAAAAGCGCCGGAAGTGGCTTCTCTTTGTGGTTTCTCCACTACTTCAGCCAATTGTCATTGAGCCATAACATTTAGGTACCGTAGGTATTTTATAACCATGACCTTGGTACTCCGCCCCATTGGCTATAACCTCGCCATGTTATTTTTATGGAGAACAGAGTACTCCAGGTGATTTCGAAAAAGGCGCCTCAAATCTGTTCCCGGACCATACCAGGTTTTTAGGAGGATAAAAAAACTTCGGTTAATTTTTTACCGACCTTAGGGCTCCACCCCACTGGCTTCTCCTATCACTTCCCTACCTCCGATTTTAACATGTGACATATTTTTATTTGGATTTTTTAACTGCATTTTTCGAATGAAGCCCCACATGAATACGTCCCACCCAGCACCTTAAAGCTCCGCCTCCTTTGGCAAGTTCCTACGTTATTTCTTTCAAAGTTGTTGCCGATTTCAGCCAGTTTTTTATTGATCTATAACGTTTAGATACCTTTTTTTGTAACCCCGAACATAGGGCTCCGCTCCACTGGCTTAAACGTTGTCATGTTTATCTTATGGAGAAAAGGTACTCCAGTTGATTGCGAAAAAGACTCCAATAAACCAATCCCACGCCATACCACGTTGTAGGGGACCAACAATATTTTGAATACGTTGCACCCTCACATGGCTCCGTTCCACTGATGGTCTCAAAGAGGCCATGTTATACTTATGGAGAAAATACGATATCTATAAGGCTCGGGAACGGTCCCTCAAACCTGCTCCTGGACCAAACACCGTTGTTATTTAGTATGGGTAATTTTTTTAACTTAGGACTCCACCCCAGTGGCCTAAAAAGTTGTTATGTTATGGTGAAAATATTGCTCTTGGAGAGACGAAAGGCGTTCGGTCTAGGTACTAAATACAGTATTAGCCAAAATAAACAGTACTGAAACTGAATCAGCAGTAGTTGCCTTTTCGATCAGCTGAGTCAATTGTTGATTGTTGCCACGGCTTCGTGTTCATTACTTCTTTCTCATTTGAGGTTAGTTTTTGCTAACATGGTGCTATCAACGGTAGAGAAAACTTTTATCGTAGAGCATTATTTTCGCTCATAAGGAATTGGACGTGCGGGAGGGCCAAAGCTTGTCACTCACTGCATTACGTTTTCAAGAACATTTCCACAAAAACCCGCCTAGTAACTCTGTGATTCTTAGTGTTGTTGAAAAATTTCGAAGAACAGGTAGTGTTTTGACACAGTGAAAGGGTTTTTCAGGTCGCCCAACCACTGTCTGTACAAATGAAAACCACGGAAGGGTGTTGCAGCAAGTGTTACAGTCACCGAAAATAAGCCTAAAGCGAGCTTCTCTTAAACTGAATATTAGCAATACGCCAATGAGAAGAATGTTCAAAAACATTGGTGGTTTTCCCTACAGGATACAAACTGGACAACCTTTGGACTGTAGAAACAAACTAGCCAGAGTTCAGTACTGTGCTTCGATGTTAGCAATATGCTATGAAGAACCTGAGTTTCTGAGTGATGTATGGTTTACAGATGAATGTCATGTGCATCTTAGTGGTTTCATAAACAAGCAGACAACACGTTTCCTTGGATTTGAACGTCCTGACATTGTTGTAGAGAGGCCACAGCATAGTAAGCGTGTAACCATTTGGTGCGCTGTGTCAGGGAGGGGTATAGTGGGTCCATACTTTGTTGAAGGCAATAATGGAGAGAATCTTACTGTAAATCAGTATCGATATAGGGCCATTCTTGATCGTTTTGTGAGAGACCTCAGGAGATTTTGTCGTGCACGAAACCTGCCGTTAGGTTCACAGTGGTTTCAGCAAGATGGCGTAACCGGTCACACTGCCGATAACAACATTGCTTTCCTCCAACGAACCTTTGACAACCGTCTCATCTCCCTTAGAACAAACATTCCTTACCCAGCCCACTCCCCCGATCTTACAACACCGGACGCCTACGTCTGGGGAATGTTGAAAGAAAACATTTTCCGTGAGGATCCACCATCTACCATCGTTCAACTCAAAGAAAAAATAACCATGTGAATTAGGAGAATGAAACAACCCCTATTCACAAAAATTATGCAAAACCTTCAAGAACGGTACGAGTGTTGCCTCAAACTGAACGGCGGTCATGAACATGTTATTAACCGAGTTTAACAGATTTTGCTTCCTTTGACTTGTATGTGTTGGTAAAATTTATATGTAATGTTACTATGTATACCATAATAAAATATTACCATTTCAGTGCTTTTTTATTTTGGCTAATACTGTACATAACGTGTTTTAAGTAAGTTCTGTATTGCTTTACACCTATGTTTGTGTTGTTTTAGAGTAAAATCATGACTTGATACACTAATGCCAGCCACATCTTTAGCTTTGTAAGTTGTTATTTGTATGAGTTATAAATTAATTTTTTTACATTTTAGCTTAGATAGTTTATTTTGTTATTTATATTATTAGTAACAGTCTTGTTTGTTTTTATACATTCTGCTTTGAAATAAGTTATTAAAAAAATGTTGAAAAGAAAGTCATTAATTAATTGAAATCCATATTCCAAATTGTTAATAAAACGACGTTTAAACGGTTTAAGCTGTTTTAAAGCCTTCTACGAATGAGTTACATAACACATTGGAGAGGGGGGTATGGTCAAGCGTTATAGTGCGTTACATGGGGGAGGGGGGTCTGAAATTACGAAAAAATGTGTTACGTAATATGTGTATGGCCCCTATGTAGTAACATTTACGCTCGGTTTAAATACTAAATACTGGATGTTTCTACACACGATATTCGTCTCTCGCTGCAACGCAATTCGCTCCTGGCAAATGCGGCACAACTCACGGTCAGTGAGCACAGAGTGTTATTTACACATTCATTGCGCATGTTTACCGCTTTATCTTGCCGTCTGTTTTTAACCAGCCTAAATTCCTACCATGTTTTACAAGACGCGTTGCGGCGCCGCGCCGTGTCCCAGATGTACTATTCTCGCCGTGCTTTGTTTGCCGTAAACATCACAACAGGTCGCCTCCACCCAAGGTCTGGACAAGGCCCGGCCAGCTTGCCTGTTTTGGTTGTGTGCCATAATTTTGACCCGTTACGTAGTTGTAATTTGAAAACCTATCAGAATTATTATAAGCTAACTTCTACAACGACAACTTGACTAGTTATTTATGACTACTTGTTATTTCTCCGATTTTATTTTTATACAGTTAGTTGGTAACAGGAGTAACAGGTTAAATAAGTCTTTCTAGAGCTAAACTGTTATATTAATCTATAGCAGACCCGTCACGGCTCCGCCAGCGAACTCTATAATTGAAACAGAATTAAATGTAAAGTTATGTGCTCGTGTACTCGTGTAAAGTGCCCTATTCTTCGCACAAAGATCATTAACCCCCACATGTTTCAATATTACTAAGTCAGCTTTTTCTACATCACTAACAACCTAGAGGCTAATCCAGTCCTCCATTAAAACGTATTAAAATGGTTTCCGTGATACCAATAAACAAATCAATATCCATAAGAGTGATATTATAAATTTAGAGATCCGTGGGACGTAGCCCTAAGGAATGTTTGAAACACGAAAATGCCTGTCAGGAACCACATACTTTAATTCGACATTTCAGCTCAATCGGTCTCGTAATTTTCAAGATAGACCGGACTATACATGACGACGGATACCACCTTTAGAATACCGTAAAGATTAGGGGAACGGCGCCTCAAAATATTCCCGGAACGGGAATAGGCTTACGTCTTTTACTCTGGTATATTAGCTTTTCGAATAAGAAACATATTTCTATGTTACCATTTCAATGTCCGCAAGAATAGGAACCCTTGGAGACGCTCGGGGAATTACTAGAGAGTTAGAGTGCTGGAGATACTAGGGAGAATTACTAGAGAGCTAGCTAGAGTGCCGGAGATACTAGGGAGAATTACTAGAGAGCTAGAGTGCTGGAGATACTAGGGGGAATTACTAAAGAGCTAGAGTGCTGGAGATACTAGGGGGGATCACTAGAATGCTAGAGTGCTGGAGATATTAGGGAGAATTACTAGAGAGCTAGAGTGCTAGAGATACTAGGGGAATTACTAGAGAGCTAGAGTGCTGGAGATACTAGGGGGGATCACTAGAATGCTAGAGTGCTGGAGATATTAGGGAGAATTACTAGAGAGCTAGAGTGCTAGAGATACTAGGGGGAATTACTAGAGAGCTAGAGTGCTGGAGATACTAGGGGGAATTACTAGAGAGTTAGAGTGGTGGAGATACTAGGGAGAATTACTAGAGAGTTAAAGTGCTGGAGATACTAGGGAGAATTACTAGAGAGTTAGAGTGCTGGAGATACTAGGGAGAATTACTAGAGAGTTAGAGTGCTGGAGATACTAGGGAGAATTACTAGAGAGTTAGAGTGCTGGAGATACTAGGGGAATTACTAAAGAGTTAGAGTGCTGGAGATACTAGGGGGGATCACTAGAATGCTAGAGTGCTGGAGATATTAGGGAGAATTACTAGAGAGCTAGAGTGCTAGAGATACTAGGGGGAATTACTAGAGAGCTAGAGTGCTGGAGATACTAGGGGGAATTACTAGAGAGTTAGAGTGGTGGAGATACTAGGGAGAATTACTAGAGAGTTAAAGTGCTGGAGATACTAGGGAGAATTACTAGAGAGTTAGAGTGTTGGAGATACTAGGGAGAATTACTAGAGAGTTAGAGTGCTGGAGATACTAGGGAGAATTACTAGAGAGCTAGAGTGCTGGAGATACTAGGGAGAATTAATAGAGAGTTAGAGTGCTGGAGATACTAGGGAGAATTACTAGAGAGCTAGAGTGCTGGAGATACTAGGGAGAATTACTAGAGAGTTAGAGTGCTGGAGATACTAGGGAGAATTACTAGAGAGCTAGAGTGCTGGAGATACTAGGGAGAATTACTAGAGAGTTAGAGTGCTGGAGATACTAGGGAGAATTACTAGAGAGTTAGAGTGCTGGAGATACTAGGGAGAACTACTAGAGAGCTAGAGTGCTGGAGATACTAGGGGGGCATTACTAGAGAGCTAGAGTGCTGGAGATACTAGGGGGAATTACTAGAGAGCTAGAGTGCTGGAGATACTAGGGGGGATCACTAGAATGCTAGAGTGCTATAGATAGATACTAGGGGGAATTATTAGAGAGCTAGAGCTAGTTTGCTACAGCCATCGAACACGAGCTGAACAATAGGCTCTATATTTAGTAGCGAGTTGGGTGCGATGTTGGACACACATTGCTGAGTTCCTTTAACAACCGCGTTACAATACAGCCATGGCCACATAAGAAAATAGGCTTATTAAAAATGTTCCACCTTTGTTAATGTTGTTGGCACCATATAATAAGGAATGATTATGTCCATTACTTCTTAGGTTTAACTGTTGAGAACTTTATGTGTTAATAAATGTAATTACACATAATTTACAAATGTAATTCTCGTTGATACACATAGCTTATATAATCAACCGGCAGTGAGGTATATGCCCTTGAAAATGCTTTAGGGTGACTGAGAGGATTTTAATAACAAATATTCTTTCTTTCATTTGCACAATGGTTCACTTAAACTCGTCATTAAAACACATCTCAAAAGATCTGTTATAAATGTGAAATATTAATTGTGATCTTTATACTAGGAGTACGCTCAAATATTTGCGTAATGGGATGACTGAACTCAGAAGTGGTAGATTTTACTGCTGTTAACATAAGTTCTAACAGAAATTTCATTACAAAATATTAAATAAATAGTCTTGATCCTGGGACCTCTGTAGGAAAATATATTATTTTATTTTGGTTAATTTTAGGTTTTGGTAGTAAATCGTTCTTAAATTATATATTAGAGGTGCAAATTCTTCAAAAAAACATAACACAGCAAGTTGTCTACGCAGTGAGGTGTGCCTCTATTTTTAAATTGGATATTACCTGAGTACCCAGGTTTGCTATGACGGGGATATAAATATCATAAACTGACAAAGAACACAGCTGGTAGAAGTAAATACGAAACGAGTTCGCACGCAGCACGCTGGCGTGAGGGAAGTGAATTTCCACATAACAAATTTTAAAACTCAAAATCAGTTTAAAAACATACATGTATTCCAATTTTTATTGAAATATGAAAACATTGATTTTTTGGCTGTTCTAATGCTTCTGCATTTACCTGCAAAGCTGGGAATACAATTTTGCGCATTATAAGGTTAGGAGAAGGTCCAGTCAGGCTTGAAAGTAGGCGTGAGGTTGCTGGGAATGATAAAAGTACACCAACAAATGAATTAGGTGGTGGCCATAATGTAAAACCCCCTTAAGACAACGTACTGTGTTTAGTCGATACACATTTTCTTTAATAACTCGGTAAATGTTTATGCTAGAGTGACGAGAGATGTCTTAAGACTTTCGCCTTACTAATTCCCATCTTTTTACATGCATTAATTTTACATCTGGGGCTTTTATAACCCTTTTTGGGCCAAAAAACTCGAAATTTGAAAGATTAATCCCAAAAAAGGGTTTAGAGTTATCCGATTGTTTTGCAACGACTTGTTCAACTGATTATAGAAAGGAACGTCCCTGCCAAATTTGAATTAAATCGGACAAAAAACGCGACCGCTAGAGTGCACACACACACACACACACACACACACACACACACACACACACACACACACACACACACACACACACACACACACACACACACACACACGGTTTTCCGATTGTTTTGCAACGACTTGTTCAACTGATTATAGAAAGGAACGTCCCTGCCAAATTTGAATTAAATCGGACAAAAAACGCGACCGCTAGAGTGCACACACACACACACACACACACACACACACACACACACACGCGCGCGCGCGCGCGCGCGGGAGGGGGAGAGGGGGCTCTTTCCTACAAATATCTCAATATATCCGTATGTTTACTAAACATTTCACTAAACACTGTAATATTTATGAACATAAGAACAGCTGTTTATTTTATTTTCTGTGCATTTAATTGTAGGCTATGTTGTTTTGAAATATTTTCAATAGATCTTCACATTTGACATTTATAGTTTTAATTTGTTTTTTCACATTTCATCTTAAATTGTTTGGTTGTATTTTCTTTTTGTATTTTTAGTTTAGTATTTAGTTTGTCTTTGGTATAGAATTTAAAAATGGACAACAGCAATATCAATTCAAAGTTAAAAGGCAAAGTTATTCATAGCCAAGGACGAGAAATAGTGTCAAATGTATATAAGTTTATGAAACAAGAAGCAGACTCAAAAGGTGTTATAATTCCTTTATCCAAGGCTCGAGAAAGAACTGCTGCAGCTACACGAGTTTCTGAACGAGTAATTACCAGCATTAATAGCGAAATAAAGAAACTAAGTGCAAGTGATGACAATGAAACTAAGTGTTTTACTTCACCCAACAAACGCCACACTTCTACAAGGCCTGTGACAGGATTAGACGACTTTGACAAATGCGTGGTGAGAAACTGTATATAATTTTCATATGCAAAATAATCGTCTTCCAACCACAAAACTGCTAATGGACAAGTTACGAGAAAAAATAAACTTCGAAGGAGGTAAAAGCAGTTTACGGTCTATTCTCAAAGAAATTGATTTTAAATGGAGAAGAACCCAAAATAACAGAAAATTATTGATTGAAACCCCAGAAGTGAGGGAGAAAATGATTTCGTACCTCAGGACAATAAAAGCTTACAGAGAACAAGGTCGACCCATCATTTACATCGACGAATCATACATTCATTCAACACATATGAAGAATCAATCATGGTCAGATGAATCCAACAAAGGTGCGAGATTGCCAATTTCAAAGGGGGACAGACTAATTATCGTTCATGCTGGTGGTGAAAAAGGATTCGTTCCAAATGCATTGACTACATGGAAAGCATCAACTCATTCTGGGGACTACCATGACAATGTCAATACAGATATGTTTATGAAATGTGAATCAGAAAAGTTGCTGCCAAATCTGGATCCAAACAGTGTCCTGGTTATCCGTAATGCTCCGTATCACAATTACCAAATTGAGAAACCTCCAAATTCAAAAAGCAGAAAACAAGAACTTAAAGACTGGCTGCTAAAGAACAGGATTCCGTTTAGTGAAGACATGTATGTGCCCGAGTTGTATCAACTGGTGAAGCTAAATAAACCCCAATTATCACGATTCATGTTCGATGAAGCAGTTAAACCACACGGTCATGATGTCCTAAGACTGCCTCCATACCATCCAGACCTTAATCCGATCGAGTTAATCTGGACCGATGTGAAAGGGTATGTGGCAAGTAGAAACACTACATGCAGATTTGCAAATGTCAAGAACCTGACAGAGGAAAAGATTTCTTCAATGGGACCAGAAGATTGGGACAGAAAAATCACGTTATTTCTATTGAGAAAGACTACATTTCAAGGGAGTTCGGAATAGACAGTCTCGTCGAATCGTGTATAGTATCACTATAGAGAGTGACTTAGAGTTAGAGGAGAGTTATGACGAAATTAGTGGAATAGAAAGACTTTAATTGGATGATTTCCTAAATCTGTCTGACTGCTGTATCAACTGATGTTAGTTAATAGTAATCAGGCTAAATTTTTCACTATCCGTAAGTATCTTAGTAAATAAATTATTTATTCTTCCTGTTGTTTTGAAATTTTGCTTCAAACTGCAAAATTAGTTATACGTAGGCATTATAGAAACGAGAGTTATTTATATTTTAAATTAGTAGAGTAAGTGTCATTTTTACTTACTTACGATTTAAGCCTTTTTTATAGTTTACTCCACTTTTTATCATAAAATACCCTACCCTAATCATAACAAAAATCTTTGATTTGATCTTAAGAGTCTGGAAATTGAGGTTAATTTCTTGTCAAACTACGCCTCAGTTCATTGGAGTTTTAATGTAACTATTTCAATATATAATCATTAAACCGTACTTTAAAACCGCAGTTATTTAGTACCGGTAATGAAGGAGAAATTTTGCATGGTTTTTAAATTGAAAAACCTCCTTATTGCAATTCTGGAAATCACCAAGCATTGTGATTAAACAATTATTGAGGTTACCTTTATACAAAAAAATTTCTGCTAAAGCCGGTTCCAGTCATTCGACATTCGCCGAGCGCCAAGCGCGAGTAGTGATGGGTGTTCGACTACTTGAGAAGCAGCGAGCATTAGTGCTCGTCTTTTCCCGTACGGTGTTGGTCTTTTGCACACATCAAAGCACACGAATATTCCTTGTTCCTGCAACGAACAGGGTGCTCGGAAAAGCACATATGTCTGAAGATGTCTGCTCGGTAATCGGCGAATACCAACACAAGTAGCTCGACACTCGGCAAATAATCGGCGCTCGGCGAATGACGAATGTCTGAAGCCGGCTTAATGTTGTCATCAGCTGTTGTAAGACAACTATTTGCTTATGTTTATTGTGTGGTCAGTAGCATCTCTCCCACGCGCGCAGAAACTTTGGCCCATGGAATTATTTATTCAGATGTTTATGCTGCTGGAAAGTTTGTATATAAAAGTCGTCTACACAACTTAACCTCGCCAAAACATTTGAAAACTTCATAAAAATTGCAAATGTAATACAAACAAATTCAAGTAGGTGAACAAGAAGGTTCCAAATGCGTAAGAAACACAAACTTTAACTTTACGACGTGATGAATAAGAAATACATAGATGTTTGGAAGTTGCTACAGATTGTTGGTTTCATCGTCCTATTTTATGTAATCGCTCTTCTGGTCTTCTTTGCGTTCCATCAAATCGGGTTCTACTGGCACTGCCACCGGATTGTGATTCCCGCGCCGCCAGAGGAGAGCGTCCAGTCCGACATGTTGGAGGAAATGAAGAAGAGTGTAGCAGTCGCCAGGAGCAGTCGCCGGCGCTCCCGTCCGCGGAACAAGTGACTGCTGGGATCACGGCCGGTGGATACAACAATACTAACCTCTGTTGCATCGATGTAACAGCCACATTGGCCACCTGGACTTTTGTTTTTAACTCTCCACATTGGTAATGTTAAGGTCGATACACATTGTGAAAAGTGCCAAAATCACTTACTGTTATTTCGAAAAATAAGTACTGATTCCCAATATGATTCAAAAATATATTGTCTATATTTTGACTAGCTTGTGCGATAATACTTGCTTCAATTTGTGAATTTAATCAAAATGTATTGTATTTTGTACAGTTTTTTTTTATATTTTCATTGTAATAATTCTAAATAGAGACCGCAATATTTGTTCATTACATGTGATACATTGTTTATTTAGAAAGGCTTATACCTATCTATACACAGGGTGTTTGAAAAAGAACTCCCTATTTTCGGGAACAATTTTAATTGTGAAACATACAAAATGTTACATTTATGAATACATAGTGTAAAAGAGAATATCTTAAAGTTTAGGTTTTGTCCTAGTAATCTTCGACGTGCGCGCACCATTAGTTGCTCTACTAAGATCAAGACGTTTTTCCACTTCTCGCCAGATATTTGGCAACAATGCAGGTGTAACTCATGCAACTATCGATCCTTCGTCATAAATAGTAAATGTCACGGATATACCGCAAATACCACATCCTTTACATGTCCCCAAAATAAAGAGTTTAGTGGGGCCAAATCTGGGTTTCGAGGTGGCCAGGATAAAGGATCATCGGAGCAGTTGCATCAGTCACACCTGCAATGTTGGCGAATACCTGGCAAGAAGTGAAAAATCAAATTGATTTGTGTAGAGCAACTAATGGTGCGCTCATCTAAGTTTACTAGGAAAAAACCAAAACATGAAGATTAATAAATTTAAGATTGTGTATGTTTCACCATTAAATTTGTTCTCGAAAATAGGGAGTTATTTTTCATACACCCGGTATATTTTTAGAAATTTGTACTATCGAATCACTTTAATTAAAATTACGTCTCGATCCTAGTTTCACGAGAACAGAATAGTTTTTTTTCCACCGAGGACAAAGGCCATTTATCTGCTTGACATTAAAGGTGGATTTCCTTTATTAATTCGCCCTTCTGGGCATGGACAGAAAAGTCGCTTTCGGAGCGAAATCGAGTGTGGAGAGCTCACAACTTCCTTTACTTGTATTTTCATGAAATATGTACAACAGTGACACTTCATAGCGGCTGCATTGCGACAAACAGTGACACTTCATAGCGGCTGCATTGCGACAAACAGCGACACTTCATAGCGGCTGCATTGCGACAAACAGCGACACTTCATAGCGGCTGCATTGCGACAGTGACACTTCATAGCGGCTGCATTGCGACAAACAGTGGCACTTCGTAGCGGCTGCATTGCGACAAACAGCGACACTTCATAGCGGCTGCATTGCGACAAACAGCGACACTTCATAGCGGCTGCATTGCGACAGTGACACTTCATAGCGGCTGCATTGCGACAAACAGTGACACTTCGTAGCGGCTGCATTGCGACAAACAGCGACACTTCATAGCGGTTGCATTGCGACAAACAGCGACACTTCATAGCGGCTGCATTGCGACAGTGACACTACATAGCGGCTGCATTGTCTTCTTTGCCGCTCTAAAAGTGCAACATACATCTCTACCAGGCGGTGCTACCATTTCAACAGATGAAAACACTGCTTTCAGGTGTAAGACTCAATAAATCCTATAACTTAATAAACAGGTGGTTTTTGTTTTGGAGAGTGAGATCTATTGAACTGATTATTATGCTTGACGAGTCAGTTTAAATAGGTCAAAGTGTAGATTGTGCAAATTGTCTTATGACATATATTTGTCTTTAGAGGTCTGCTCCACAGACCATCAAAGCTTCAACGCAAATAAATGAACTAAATACTCGTATATTTACCAGTTGTTGACACATTAACAAAACAAAGCACAGTTTCAATCAAGAACAGATGTTACTTACACTATATATATAGGACGACTGGATTGCCAACACCGTATGCATAACATACGTTATGAGGGGTGAGATATATTTAGAGGCATGAGAAGAACATTCGACCTGAGCAGCAGGTCCTACATAGTCTAGAAGAAAATAGAAAGGTAGCGGTCACGAACAAATTGCGCGCCAAACGTAAGGTTGTAGTGCTCATTTGTCGTCACTATCATTGATTTTGAATACAGAAATCAATGCCACTATCCAACATTCACCTCACGTTTAAACCTTTTTTTACAATGAGGTTATTTTGATTTTGCAAATATCCCTCGTTGCTATGTTTTTGTATTCAAAATAGGATGAAAGGGGTTTCAAAACAATTTAATTTAATTCCTCAGCTATCCAAAAGATGTAGAACTAATACATAAACTGATATTTACGAAAGGAATAAAATAAGAGGTGCTAGTGTGCGGGGGAGCTTCTCTCCAATCCACGACGTATGCGATAGTGTGACTTCCGAATCAAATATTTTTTCTAGATTCCTTGAGTCAACTCAGCTTAACAAGGCTAGTTGATCGAATGTTATAAACGTAAACTAAAATCGTGTCGAAAACAACGAGCCTAGAAGTTTGCTCGGTTATTACTGTAAAAATGTAAATTTACATTCTTAAAAACATTCGACATATGTTAGTTGTGATTTAATTTACAAAACCGGTTAGTAATCAATTTTACCATGTTGTATGGATGTGGTTATTTGCACGCGTAACACCTGAAACATCCTTTCTCACTACTGTATGGGAACCCCTGCTTTAGAGCACTCACCTCGTAGTCATGTTGTATGGATGTGGTTATTTGCTCGCGTACCACCTGAGATATCCTTGCTCACTACTATCTGGGAACCCCTGTAGTAGAGCACTCACCTCGTAGTTATGTTGTGTGGATGTAGTTATTTGCTCGCGTACCACCTGAGACATTCTAGCTCACTACTGTCTGGGAAACCCCTGTTTTAGAGCACTAACCTCGTAGTCATGTTGTATGAATGTGATTATTTGCTCGCGTACCACCTGAGACATCCTTGCTCACTTGTGTCTGGGAAACCCCCGCTGGACAGCACTCACCTCGTAGTCATGTTGTATGGATGTGGTTATTTGCTCGCGTACCACCTGAGACATCCTTGCTCACTACTATCTGGGAACCCCTGTAGTAGAGCACTCACCTCGTAGTTATGTTGTGTGGATGTAGTTATTTGCTCGCGTACCACCTGAGACATTCTAGCTCACTACTGTCTGGGAAACCCCTGTTTTAGAGCACTAACCTCGTAGTCATGTTGTATGAATGTGATTATTTGCTCCCGTACCACCTGAGACATCCTTGCTCACTTGTGTCTGGGAAACCCCTGCTGTAGAGCACTCACCTCAAAGTCATGTTGAATGGATGTGGTTTTTTACTCGCGTACCACCTGAGACATCCTTGCTCACTAATATCTGGGAACCCCTGCTGTACAGCACTCACCTCGTAGTCATGTTGTATGGATGTGGTTATTTGCTCGCGTACCACCTGAGACATCCTTGCTCACTACTATCTGGGAACCCCTGTAGTAGAGCACTCACCTCGTAGTTATGTTGTGTGGATGTAGTTATTTGCTCGCGTACCAACTGAGACATCCTTGCTCACTACAGTCTGGGAACCCCTGCTCGAGAGCACTAACCTCGTAGTCATGTTGTATGAATGTGATTATTTGCTCCCGTACCACCTGAGACATCCTTGCTCACTTGTGTCTGGGAAACCCCTGCTGTAGAGCACTCACCTCAAAGTCATGTTGTATGGATGTGGTTTTTTACTCGCATACCACCTGAGACATCCTTGCTCACTAATATCTGGGAACCCCTGCTGTACAGCACTCACCTCGTAGTCATGTTGTATGGATGTGGTTATTTGCTCGCGTACCACCTGAGACATCCTTGCTCACTACTATCTGGGAACCCCTGTAGTAGAGCACTCACCTCGTAGTTATGTTGTGTGGATGTAGTTATTTGCTCGCGTACCAACTGTGACATCCTTGCTCACTACAGTCTGGGAACCCCTGCTCGAGAGCACTAACCTCGTAGTCATGTTGTATGAATGTGATTATTTGCTCCCGTACCACCTGAGACATCCTTGCTCACTTGTGTCTGGGAAACCCCTGCTGTAGAGCACTCACCTCAAAGTCATGTTGTATGGATGTGGTTTTTTACTCGCGTACCACCTGAGACATCCTTGCTCACTAATATCTGGAAACCCCTGCTTGAGAGCACTCACCTCGTAGTCATGTTGTATAGATGTGGTTATTTGCTCGCGTACCACCTGAGACATCCTTGCTCACTACTGTCTGGGAAACCCCTGCTGTACAGCACTCATCTCAAAGTCATGTTGTATGGATGTGGTTTTTTACTCGCGTACCACCTGAGACATCTTCGCTCACTACTCTCTGGGCACCCCTGCTTGAGAGCACTCACCTCGTAGTCATGTTGTATGGATCGGGTTATTTGCTTGCGTACCACCTGAGACATCCTTGCTCACTACTATCTGGGCACCCCTGCTTGAGAGCACTCACCCCGTAGTCATGTTGTATGGATGTGGTTATTTGCTCGCGTACCACCTGAGACATCCTGGCTCACTACAGTCTAGGAACCCTTGCTTAGAGCACCCGCATCGTAATCATGTTGTATGGATGTGGTTATTTTCTCGCGTACCACCTGAGACATCCTTGCTCACAACTGTCTGAGAACCCCTGCTTTAGAGCTCTCACCTCGTAGTCATCTTGTATGGATGTGGTTATTTACTCGCGTACCACCTGAGACATCCTTGCTCACTACTGTCTGGGAATCCACTGTTTTAGAGCACTCGTATCGTAATAATGTGGTATGGATCAGGTTATTTGCTCGCGTACCACCTGAGACATCGTTGCTCACTACAGTCTGGGAACCCGTGCTTAAAGCACTCACTTCGTTGTCATGTTGTATGGATGTGGTTTTTTACTCGCGTACCACCTGAGACATCCTAGCTCACTACTGTCTGGGAAACCCGTGTTTTAGAGCACTCGCATCTTAATCATGTTGTATAGATCGGGTTATTTGCTCACGTACCACCTGAGACATCTTTGCTCACTACTGTCTGGGAAACCCCCGTTTTAGAGCACTCGCATCATAATCATGTTGTATGGATCGGTTATTTGCTCGCGTACCACCTGAGACATCCTAGCTCACTACTGTCTGGGAACCCCTGCTTAGAGCACTCGCATCGTAATCATGTTGTATAGATTGGGTTATTTGCTCGCGTACCAGCTGAGACATCCTTGCTTACTACTAAGTGGGAATTCTTGCTTTAGAGCACTCACATCGTAATAATGTTGTATGGATGTCGTTATTTTCTCGCGTACCACCTGAGACATCTTTGCTCACTACTGTCTGGGAACCCCTGCTTGAGAGCACTCACCTCGTAGTCATCTTGTATGGATGTGGTTATTTGTTCGCGTACCAACTGAGACATCCTTGCTCACTACTGTATGGGAACCCCTGCTTAGAGCACTTCCATCGTAATCATGTTGTATGAATGTGGTTATTTACTCGCGTACCACCTGAGACATCCTTGCTCACTACTGTCTGGGAAACCCCTGTTTTAGAGCACTCGCATCATAATCATGTTGTATTGATCGGTTATTTGCTCGCGTACCACCTGAGACATCCTTGCTCACTACTGTCTGGGAAACCCCTGTTTTAGAGCACTCGCATCATAATCATGTTGTATGGATCGGTTATTTGCTCGCGTACCACCTGAGACATCCTTGCTCACTACCGCCTGGGAACCCCTGCTTAGAGCACTTGTATCGTAAGCATGTTGTATAGATGGGGTTATTTGCTTGCGTACCAACTAGAAACATTCTTGCTTGGTTGACGCTTGACGGATGACTGAAGGGTTGAGGGCGAGGGCCTACAAAATAAGGTTATGTAAATTAAAAACAGAAAAATGCCAATTAAAACACAACCAAACTGAGTATTAATGTGGATATTTAAAATAAGCATAAATATGAGTACTTAGTAACAGAATTATATAGTTCCTTTAGATTTAAGCCAAAGATAATTCTTCTAAAAGCTCACATAATTAATTCTACATTCACACCCGACACTGAACATATGATATTTCCTCAAGCACTCAACAATCAATAAATGAAAAAATTGAATATTTACACATTCATCATAAACAAGTTAGGTACTGTATAATGTATAAACTTTTGTAAATTCAAATAGTCAAAATTAAACTGATAACGTTTAAAAAAAAAAAATAATGAACATAAACATCAAAATCAACAAAATCAACAGTAAAACAAAACAAGTTCATTATCAACACAATATTTTAAAATATAAATTATTTTAATTAGAAATGAAATTCAAATAGCATGACAACTTAAATACAACCCCATAATTGTTTTCTTAAAGTGGAAGAACAATAAGCTCTTGTAAATTTGCGGCATATTGAATACAAGTTTATAATAAATAATGAGGTAAAGAATTACAAAATAGGTTGTCTTGCAAAACGTAACTTATCAAACATTTCGTAGAATAAATGCAAATAATATACAAATAAATTTATAATTAATGGAATGATTACTATTCTAAGCTAAATCAGTTGTTATTGACTTTAGGGGTTTCAGTTGTCTATGGGGAGGGGGCTCAGCTTATTCACGCGCCTTTTCACTTCACTGGACGTTGTCTTTATGGTCGCGACTCTGGTGAGCCCGTCCTTTCCGGGGTGAAGGCTAATGACTCTACCTAGTGGCCAAGAGAAGGGTGGAGTATTGTCCTCCTTCAGCACAACTACACTGCCTTCTGCTACCGCTGACCTTGGTGCCTTCCATTTCTTGCGTTGCTGAAGATTGTTGAGGTACTCCTTAGACCACCTGCTCCAAAAATGCTGAGTGAGCTGCTGGACTCGTTGCCATAGGGAGAGGCGGTTCTCTTGTAACAGCATCAGGGATGGCTTTGGCACTGCTGTAAGTGAGCCACCGGTCAGGAAGTGAGTGGATGTAAGGACAGACAGATCGGAAGGGTCATTAGGTATGGGAGTTAGTGGGCAGGAATTTAAAACAGCCTCTACTTGGGTTAATACAGTGGTAAGCTCTTCAAAGGTTAAAACAAGCGTTTCCGACTATTCTTTTCAAATGGTGTTTTAGTGATTTGACCGCAGCCTCCCACAAACCTCCCATGTGAGGCGCATAAGGAGGATTGAAACTCCACTCAATACCCTCTAGACTTGTCTTGTGTGTTATTTCTGGAGTCTCTGCTTTGAGAAACTCTCGTAGCTCTCTTAGTTCCCGCTTTGCACCTACAAATGTTTTTCCATTGTCCGAAATCATTTTGGCGCATATTCCCCTTCTGGACACAAATCTTCTCATAGCTGCTAGGAATGATTCTGTTGTGAGATCACTCACTAATTCTATATGAACAGCCTTGGTAGCGAGACATACAAAAACGGCTTCATAAGCTTTTGTTGTACGTGCTCCTCGGCGCTTGGAGTGCTTTATGTGGAATGGGCCACAATAGTCAACTCCTGTGTGTTGAAAGGGTCGAGATTGGGTGACTCTTGAGGCAGGTAGATCTCCCATGAGTTGCTCATTGGTTTTGGGTTTGGCCCTGAAGCACCTAACACATTGATGCGTAATCTTTATCGTCAAATATCGACCATTAATAGGCCAGTACTTCTGCCTAATTGCATAAAGCAGCACTTGGGGCCCACAGTGTAGTTGTCTTATATGCTCTTCGGTAGCAATCATCTCGGTTACTTTATGATTCTTTGGAAGAATAATATGGTGTCTTCCATCATAGTTCAGGTTAGATTTATCTAGACGACCGCCCACCCTGATCAATCCATCCTTGGACAAAATGAGACAGAGACATGAGGGAGTTTCCTACCTCATGTAGGAGAAATACTTTAGTGGCATTGATTTCCTCCATCGTTAGAGGACCTGACATTCGATCGTTTCCTTAAGAATTTAAGTTTTAACAAATCGACGGCAGTAGCTCAAAATCCTTATAATCGTCCTAAATGAGGAACATTTATTTATATGATGGTCCGTCAGATCTGATTCAGAACTATTTCAACATACGTGTGATGATACTCTTGTGTTCCTTTCTTCTGGTAGGGGCTCCGTCATATTAGTTGTCATGGTGTTGTGTGGCCAATATTGCCTATCATCTTTAAGCCATAATGGGCCCTCCCACCATAGATTGCAACGGAGATGTCTTTGGTTCGTGCCCCCCTCGAGATAAGGTCAGCAGGATTGTCAGTCGTGGCCACGTGTCTCCAACTTCCTTGACATGTGACTTCTTGAATTTTGGACACCCTATTAGCCACAAACGTTGTCCACCTCGCTGGCTCTTCCCTTAACCAAGTGAGAACAACAGTCGCATCAGTCCAATATGTTATGTTATTCTACAGTTCCTGTAAATGAATTTTAGCTCTAATAATTACAGGTGCAACTAAACCTAGAGGGTCAAAAAGTCTTGCGATGTCAGATGAGACTGTTCGTTTGGACAGACGATGCACTGATACTTTCATTGACGGTGTATATCTAAAATGAAATTCATCTTCTTCAGCATCCCAGCAGAGCCCTAATGTCTTCTTTGTTGAATCTGAGGACTCAGCAAACTCTTGAGGCTTCCTCTCCAATAGATTGTGTGGTAAATGTGAAAGAAGTTCTGATGAGTTAGAATTACACTTTCTAAGATTAAAATGACCCTTAGAAAGTAAATCAATAAGTTGCCGTTGAAGTACGAGGCCTTCCTCAATAGTGGTTGTTCGAGTCAGAACATCGTCTACGTATAAGTCTCCATTTACGTCTTGAGACGCCTCCGGAAACATAGCGCCCTCGTCTATTGTCAACTGTTTAAAGGTCCTAGTTGCCAGATAAGGAGCAGATGCCGTACGTTACTGTTTTTAGTATAAATGTTTTGATGCTCTGTGAAGGATCATCTCTCCATACGATTGTTAGAAGCTCTCTTTGAGACTGATCAACTGATATCCGGCGATACATCTTCTCTAGGTCAGCAATCATCACAAATGTATGCATTCTGAATCTTAAAATTTCTGAAAATAAATCACTTTGAACAACGGGTCCAACAAGTTGCATATCATTGAGCGATCTCCCTGTTGAGGTTCTTGCCGAAGCGTCACATACTACCCTAAGCTTTGCGGTGGAACTTTCTTCCTTGATGACTGGATGGTGCGGAAGGTAATATTTAGGCTATCTGAGGCTACTTGATGCTGCTCAGAATTAACCTCCTCCATATGTCCCAAGTCAATATACTCGATCATAAATTTGGTGTACTGTAGTGTGAGCCCTGGATTTATAGTTAGTCGTTTCTCAACCTGATCAGATCTCTTCAAAGCCATTTCTCTGGATTCTCCAAGTGTTCTTGGATCTTCTTTCAATGGTATGCTTACAGTGTATTGTCCACTGGGGTATCTTTTGGTGTGTGCAAGGAAATAGACTTCACACTTTTTTCGTCAGATGTGAGCAGAGCCTTTGAAGTAGGTTCCTCTAATTCCCAGAAAGCCTGGATTTGTTTGTCAATTCTGTCTGTTAAGGAAAGATTACAAATAGATGTTGGATGCTGGTTTATCTGCACTGTATCTGCCTCTAACTATCGCAGTCCATTTCAACTTATCTAACCAATGCACAGAAGATAAAAAATATTTCTTGGCCAATAAGCATGTCAATGGGGCCTGGAGACTAAAAGGTGGGATCAGCCAAAATCACGGTTCGAGTAATTTTGAATTTCTGAATATTCTCCGGGATTAGGACCAGTGATTTTTGGCACAACTGTACTTACACTCAACTGGACTCATTGCATCCATTCTAGTTGTTCTACTGGACACTCGAGACCTTAGTGTAACTTGGACAGAACTGTGGGCATTGATTTGGTTACCGTTAATACCTGACTCCGTAACAGTTTGTCTTTTTCTTGCAAGACAAAGCTGCTGCGCTACAGTCTCAGTCAGAAATGAGGACTGAGACATTGTGAAGGAGTGCTCTGCATTGTATGGGTGTGACCATGTACTATCACATCCACAACTGCGGTAGATAGCAAGACCTGACTGTTTTCAAAGCTGGATGAACTATGGAAACTTACTTGATCTGCTCTAGACTGTTTGTTACTAGGAGTATTGGTCAAATATAAAAGAGTATTATATTTGCGCTTGCATTTTCTTCAACCTCCCAACGTGCACTGAGTCACTGTGTGTATCCTGGCCTCAAACAGTTAAAACAGATTCCAGCCTGTTTTAGAACTTGGATTCTGTCTTCATGTGGAAGACAATAGTTTTTCACATTTATAAATTGTATGTTTTCCTTGGCAAAATCGACAAACTATCTCTTGGGAAACGAAACAGTTCTGTTTTCATCTTTTTGTTTGAGTAACATTGTTGATAGGTCTACTTGTGTTGTACTGTTTACTTGAATTTTCCAAGATGTGACAGCGGCGCTCAAGGGAATCTGTTAAATGGTTTAGTTTGGGAAGTTCATTATAAACTGTGGAGTTCTCCCAATCTCGATTGATGGTTGACGGTAAATTTGTCTTCCCTAAGTGAACAATTAGTGTGTCCCAGTGATATGTTGGTTGCTCAAGGACACCTAGAGCTCTCATGTGTGTCAGCGTACTATCTAACAGCTGTCTAAGTGCCATTGTCGACTCCTTTTCCATTGTGGGAAGGTCAAAGAGAGCTTTTACATGTTTCTCTACAATCAATCTTAGGTTTTTGTACCTATTTTCAAGCAGTTTCCAGGCTACTGTATAGTTAGTATAAGACAGTTGTAATGAACTAATTACTTGGGCAGCTTCATTTTGAAGTGATTATTTTAAATAATGAAGTTTCTGTATGTCAGTTAAAGTGTTGTTGTCATGGATCAGAGCTGTAAATGAATCTGAGAAGGAGACCCAGTCTTCATAATTTCCGGAAAATGTAGGTAGACTTATCGAAGGGAGGCATACTTGAGGTGTGTCATTTGATGTATTAGTTGTAATGGGTTTTCCAATAGGTGTTACGTGGTTTTGAAGTGATGGCGTTTTACTATGTATGAAGTCTTCTGCTTGAGAAGTGATCTCGTAATATAGTAGTTCAAAGGTGTCTCTATCATGTTCATGACTTCCACTGTTGTCAAGAAGCTCTACTTGGGATTGGATAGCTTCATACTCAGTCATGCATTTTTCTACTTTTTTAAGTCGGTTTTTTTGGCTCGGTAAGGCTCCCATCATCTTGAAATGAATAAAAAAATGTTTTAAATCTAGCCAGGGCTGCCTTAATCTGACCACGTTTCTGGATCAGTTATTTTAACTCTTCCTGATTGGAATCGTTATCATTGTTGTCACCAGCCATGGTTACCCAAGCAGAAACCAATATTACAGAAATCCGATGATGAAAGGTAAATTTATAAATTATGAAAGGAAACTGAATGGTAGACTGGAATGGAATGCTCGTACAAACATAGAAGAGAGGAAAGTGACAGTCAGCTGTGAGTTGGGACAGTGACACTTGTGTGTAATAGTTGTAAGAAAGGGCATGAATAGAAACAACAGAGGGGGCCAGTTTATGGCTCACTCACCAACACGTGTGAAGAAGGGCTTCGAAGCGATGGCGGCGATGTCAATGTCGATGTCCCAGCTCGCGAAGTTCCAGGAAGGGCACTCCACAAAGTCTCGAACGCAGTGAAGGGCCGTAGGGTCGCTATTGTCCTGGAGTTTCAAAATCCGCTTTCTACCACCAGTAGAACACTCCACAGCACAAAATACAGCTTAAAACTTTGCTTCTAAAACACTAACACTGAACTGTTTCCAAGATTAAGTCACTTAATCCGAATGAACCCGGGACTGGAGGACCAAACGTGGCGGTGCAACTTCGTGCCTCATTTTTTACGCAAATTAATGTTTTGTAAATTAAATACTTGTTTGTTGAAAACTGAATTTATTGTCACTTGTTTAATTAAAATGTGAAACAATATCTAAAACTTGATAAATGAATAAACTGGACGTAAATAATCGAATCTAATCTTAATGAAATATATCTAGTCAAAAAGAATGAATCTAGGTTAAAAATGGATCAAATCTCGTGAGTCTCGCAAGTGTCATTCGGTTGACGCTAGACGGACGACTGAAGGGTTGAGGGCGAGGGCCTAAAGAATAACCCTCTCCAACACCCCCACAATCGCCAACAACAGAAGTGAATAGGCCTATGTGTTACACGGGTTCCAGATCTACCTTTGTGTATAGTTTCAGCCCAGCCGTTTCAGTAGTTTTTGCGTTCACCCGGAACATCAGACAGACAGACAGAAACCACCTTTTCTTTATAATATTACTAACTGATGTACCCGTTCTTCGCACAGGTGTTTTCTTTACCCGTTCTTTAGTCAATGCAATTTGCATTTTAGATAGCTTGAAACAGCTGTTCTTGCTTCTGCTCTTTAAGCTGTTAAAAGGAAGTATCCACAGCTGTTCGCAATACAGTTTCTGAATGTTTACTTTCTTCTGAAATGTAAACATTGAAATTTAGGACTTCATGGGGCGTAGCCCTAGGAGATTTTAAGGAAGTGAATAGGCCTATGTGTTGCATGGGTTTAAGATCTACCTTTTTGTAAAGTTTCAGCCCAGTCGGTTCAGTAGTTTTTGCGTTCACCCGGAACATCAGACAGACAGACAGACAGAAACCACCTCTTCTTTATAATATTAGACAGACTAGTAGAATGTACCCGTTCTTCGCACGGGTTAGAAAGGTAAGTAAGATTGAAACAGCTGTTCTTGCTTTTGCTCTCTAAGCTGTCAAATGAAAGTATCCACAGCTGTTCGCATTACAGTTTCTGAATGTTTACTTTCTTCTGAAATGTAAACATTGAAACTCAGGACGTTCTCGGGGCGAAGCCCGAGGGGATATAAAGGAAGTGAATAGGCCTATGTGTTGCATGGGTTCAATATCTACCATTGTGTTTAGCCCAGTCGGTTCAGTAGTTTTTGCGTTTACCCGGAACATCAGACAGACAGACAGAAACCACCTCTTCTTTACAATATTATAGATACATAGATAGATATACATAGTTCAGTAGCTATGAACCTGTAGTAACTACGAACCTATGTTTTGGTATTTTAGCTCACCTAGAAGGTCCATCCATCATGGTTCGATCGCTGCGGCTAAGACATCGATCAACTGTACAGTACGTCAGTCAGTACAGCACGACACCAGTTCTGCTTGGAATATACTGATTTACCAGTGGTTGGACCACGAGTAAGGAAGTATATTTCTTAAAGACATTTTTACTAAATTCTCAAGTTACGGAAAGAGTTGAAGCGGCAGTGAGAGTGGTGGTGGGCCGTGCCAAGAGCGAAGGCCGCGTGTGCCAGAAAGGCAACAGAAATACATGCGTGCTGCTGTGTAATCGGCCATGACCGGCCGTGGGTGAATCGTTCTCACTCACACGTATAAGGTCGTTCAAATATGGAACCATACAGTTTTCGCTAAATTTATGTACCAGTATCAACTGCCGAATCTGAAATTTTTGCCAGCATCGTTCTCTCAGCCATTGTGGAGTGGAATTAAGTAATGAACACACTCTCTTGAAGGTATCGAGTCAAGCGGTTCCTTACCCGATATTTTACCAGACCTGTGTTATACCAAACACAGTATATGGCTGTGCAGTAGATAATCAGACAGGATTTCTTCATAAACATAACACGTGGGCGAAAAATATTAAATTAACGAATTATTTTACTTAACAATTTCGATGCTATTTATGCATATCTGTAGCGATCAAAATCTAGAAAAATTACTTTAAATAAACGGTATCAGGAAACTGACACATACTTTCTCCCTTTTAGCGTAACTGCAATGAATAAATTACATTTTATTTACTAAATATAGAATATAAAGTACAGATGAATGTACAGAAAATTGACTAAAATAGTTGTTTTCAGCAATATCCATCCAAACACCATTTTGGGAGGCACTACAGAATCCGTTGCTACATAAAGTGGTTTTGAGAGGGAAAATGCCCCCTTGTCCCCCCCAGGGTTGTTGCAACATATTTTGAATATCTTCTGTTGGTCAATGTTAACTTGACCTGTTTATCAAGTTTAAACGAAATTTAAAAGTTAGTAGGCCTAAGAGAGAAATAGTAATTTTTGTATTCCCCATAAGAATAACATTGGACAACGTACTGCATTTACCGAAAAATTAAAATTTTAATTTTATCCACAACCAGCAATCGTAGAATAGTAATTCAAAATACTAATTTATTTAGTTTTTTGAGCTCTTTTTAATGGTGATTAGTAATGTTTTTTAACATTTATGTTTTTTCATGAAAAATAAAATAAACGGTATCAGGAAACTGACACATACTTTCTCCCTTTTAGCCCAATTTTAATGAATAAATTACTTTTTATTTACTAAATATAGAATACAAAGCACGGTCGAATGTACAGAAAATCTGGTAAACAAGTTGTTTTCAAAAACATCCACCCAAACCCCTGTTATGGAGGCACTACAGAATCCATCGCTACATACGTGGTTTTAAAAGGGGAAATGCCCCCTATTCCCCCCCGCAGGGTTATTAAGGGGCAACATATTTCGAATTTCCTCTGTTGGTCAATGTTACTTGACAAGCATATCAAGTTTGAACGAAATTCATCAATTAATAAGAGAGAATAGTAATTTTTGTATTCCCCATAAGAATAACATTGGACAACGTACTGCGTTTACCGCAAAATGAAAAATTAAATTTTCTCTGCAACCATAATCGTAGAATAGTAATTCAAAATACAAACTTATTTAGTTTTTTGAGCTCTTTTTAATAGTGAATAGTAATATTTTTATATTTATTTTTTTTATAAAAAATCTAAAAAACTGAATTTTAGATATTTTAAGTCTTGTAATTTCTGAACCCGAATTTTCACAGAAATGCGGGTGGTATCATTTTGTTGGAAACCTAATGTTCTACAAACGACTAAAGTTTAATAAAAATCGTTAAAGGCATTTTTGATAAATCTTGATTTTTCATTTTGGCGGTTTTTGGGGGATAATTACCCTTAGAAATAAAAATCCCAAAAAATGAAAAAACACCTAGAGATATCGTGGAATAGTACCTACATACCAAATTTCATAAAAATCGGACCATTGGTTAGGGCTCTAGATCTGTACACATCCATACAGACAGACAGACAGACAGGCAGTCAGACAGACAGACAGACAGGCAGTCAGACAGACAGACAGACAGACACACAGACATCACGTAAAAATCACTTTTTTGGGTTCAGGGAGCACCAAAACAAGTATTTCCACTAACAACTCAAATTTGGAAATTGTGACGAAAACAATACTTTCTTCATATACTAAGTAAAATATCCACCCAAATCCCTGTTTAGGAGGCACTACAGAATCCATAGTAGGGTATATTCAGCCGATTCTGCGTGTGGTGGGTGAGGTGGGTGAAAAATTTGCATAATTTATCCCCCCCATTTGTTTTTAACTACCCTAATTAATATGCAAATTTGTAATTACCCTAATTAATATGATTGTTTTATTTTTTTATAATTACTCTAATTAATTAAAAAATTAATTACCATAATTAATATACAATTTTTTTATAATTACTCAAATTAATATTTAAAAAATGTAATTACCATAATTAATGTGCAATTTTTTACCATAATTAATATTCATATGTTTAACTACCATAAGTAACTAGAGTAATTGTCTATCGACGTAACTGGAGTAATTGCGTATAGTTCAATGTAATTAAACAAATTATTACAACAAAAATACCCCCCCCCCCCGCCGACCAACATGACAGTGATCGATGATAATGTCTTTGGGACAAAGGACCCCCCAGACAGAGGGTAAAATTTATTGCCCAATAGCAATCACCATTAAAAGACCCTTCTCCGAATTCCATTATACTAGGTAAGTAATTACCCAGTAGGTGGCCTTTAACGATGGACCCTTCTCCGACAGTGATTTATGATAATGTCCTACCGACAAAGGCGCCACTCCGACATTCCCAGACGTGGGGTTGATTTTATTACCATGTCTAGGATCCTTCCCCGAGTTAATTAGACAAGGGTTTTTTTTGTCAGCACCTGCGATGCAGCTGCATCAACCCATGGGAAACATTCCGCCGATAGCTTCTCAGACTGAGGGTGTTTTTTCCGTAACACCTGCGTCCGCCATTGGGAACCAACACACAAGGCGCTTCCAACAAAACCGGTCAACGCCGACTCCTAGCTCAATCTTAGTCTGAACACAACAGTGTACAGTTGTGCTACAGTTTTGCTCCACGAGTGTGTGTGTGCCATTCTCCTTGGATTTTTAAACGCAAGTAACATTCATTCTTCTTCTTATTAGTTGTAATGTACAAGAATATTAAATTTTATGAATAATTTTTATAAGAATGTTATTATATTATGCATGATGTAATATTCTTTATATCCTATTTTATAACAATGTCAGAGATCATCACATAATTACTAATGAGGATTATATTGTAAAATATCTAAAACATGCACAAAAATATTAAATTTTATAAATAATTTTTATTAGAATGTTATTATATTAATCATAATGTAATATTCTTTACATACTTTTTATAACAATGGTAGAAATAATCTTAATAAGCACTAAAGAGTATTATGTATTGATAATGCTACAAGTATATAAATGATTTTTTAATTATGTAATAAATATTGTTTAGACTTCATCATAAAAACTCAAATAATTTCTATTATCTTAAAATATTAACATGCTAGAGCAACAATCTTGAATATTACAATTTATAAATCATTTTTATAAGAATGTTATTATATTATTTATGATGTCATATTCTTTATATACTATTTTATAACAATGCCAGAGATCATCACAATAAGTAATAATGAAGATTATATTGTAAAATATCTAAAAAAAATGCACAAGAATATTAATTTTTATAAGAATGTTATTATATTATTCATTATGTAATATGCTTTATATACTATTTTATAGCAATGTCAGAGATCATAACAATAAGTACTAATGAGGATTATATTGTAAAATATCTCAAAAATGCACAATAATATTACATTTTGTAAATCATTTTTTATAAGAATGATGTTATATTAATCATAATGTAATATTCCTTACATACTTTTTATAACAGTGGTAGAAATCATCTCAATAATCACTTACGAGGATTATGTATGGATAATGACACAAATATATAAGTGATTTTTTAATTATTTAATAAATACTGTTTTAGACTTCATTATGAAAACTCGAGTAATTTCTATTATCTTAAAATAGTAACATTATGCTAGAGCAACAATCTTTGTTTAGTCTCCTTTGCTATTCACTATTAGGTTTTTATCATATTAGTTCAGGATTTGTGTTACATCTTTAGCTGTAAACCAGGTTTTATTCATTGATATCAAGAGTATGGGTTTATAATTCAATATTATTTCTCCTAACATCAAAGAGAAATATCATACATGAGTTGCAATCTTTGTTTAGGCTATTTTATTCCTTACGGGGGAGAGTCAGATAAAAATGGTAAATTTAGATATCATAACTATTGATTTATCCGAATATTAAATACATAGGCTGTTAATTAAGATATTTTATAACCAAACAACATCCTCTATAATTCCGTTTCATATTTTGTGTGTAATTTGCATAATCCCCCAACTTCCTTTAATCATTCTTCCTGAGGTGAACTACGATTTGGCAGAGCCGACGCCCTTCATCGTAACATCGTCACCATTGACCGCCCCATACCTCCCCAGCCTCAGAATCCTGCGACTCGGTTAGTATTATCAGTAATAATTTACGTAGATTAGAACTTTGAAGGAGGAGCATAAATACTCATTATATATGGTTCTTAAAATCAATATATGCTCTGAAAGGTTTGTATAATAGTTGTACTAATAATTCACGTTGTTGATTTATATATTGCTACAACGCTGAGAGCCAGCCCCGAATATAAATTTAAAGGGAGAGTATAAATTTTCAAATAATATGTATTGAAAGGGTTTGTATTCGTTGTACTAACAATCCACGTTGGGTTTTCAGATATTACTGCACCGCCGAGAGCCGACTCCACCAACGATCCTAACCTGGTTCCCGCCCAGACACTAAAAAAATCCCCGAGAGGTAAGAATCATTTAGTGTTAGTAGAAGTTGTACATATTTGTAAAAATCGATTTATTTATAACATTAAAAACAACATGTATCACATTAAAGCAAATAATCTTTCAGTACTAGAAGTACATTACAAATATTTTAAAGATTAAATAGCTTTGCATCACAATATTCATTCTCACTCTTACGTTTAGTTTGTTTTATATCACTTTAACATGAAATATCTAAATGAATCTCATTGATGTCAATAATCTTTAGTTTTGACTAAATAACATATATATAATAGAGGTTTTGTCTCTCTTTCCAGAGTTCTCATGTGTTCGATGCGGCAAAGCCTGTTCGAGGACGCCACTAGCTCGGCACATGCGGTATGCTTGCCGGGGTCGTCAGGAGCGGGCGGTCCTAGTGGTTCCAGCAGTTGCCGGTTCCAGCGGACTGCAGCAACTATCACCTGTGCCTTCTTCATCATCAGCTGCCACCATCGATGAAGCTGGACCGCCAATAATCCCTGATGACTTGGCTCCTATCGGCTTTGAGGAGTTCCAGACGGCATTCCGCGGGCGATTGAAATCATACCGTCTGATTGAGCCCGCGGATCAAACCACCTCTTTGATCGAATCCCTCAGTACTGTGCGGGCGCAGGTAATTACACTCATGCGACGCGTATTACAGCAGGTAAATGCCATCAAAGTACAGTTGTGGATAGTCTGCCAATTCGCGAACGTACATGGCAAATCTTGTGAGCGGAACTTTAAAACCAAATACGTTTCCCTTTTCCAAACCTCAGACGTGGAGGAAATATGCCAGCGATTCCTACAGACAATTATGTTGGAAAAGGAGACGTGTGAATTGAAGGGTTCGGGATGGAGCTTTGTTAGGGTGTTAGAAACAGAAGTGAGAGTAGATGTATATAACCCTCTCATAGGTAGCTCCTTTATCCCGCTGCCGCAAGATATCGCCATGAAAAAAGCTGTGGTTAATGTGCTGAACGATGCGGATGAACGATGATTTGAATATTCAATCCTATCTAAATTCATTGTAGATCCCTTTAGAAACCAGCTCAGAGCTCATTACTTTACTGCAGAGCTCCGAGCACAAAACAATTTCAA
Source organism: Allygus modestus (assembly GCA_963675035.1). Taxonomy (NCBI): domain Eukaryota; kingdom Metazoa; phylum Arthropoda; class Insecta; order Hemiptera; family Cicadellidae; genus Allygus; species Allygus modestus. The sequence continues at coordinate 103,451,908 of OY776111.1, forward strand.
TTTTACAATCTCATCTTTCCAGTCACGTTATCGCAAATCCGCACGTTCGAGCACAATAACCGCGTTGTAAGCGTAAATGTGTATGGTCTAGATAAGAAGAACAAGAAGAGGAACGACACCAATCAAGAAGTTGAACACATTGTCTATCCTCTTCGCGTCGTGGATCAAGAGCTACCCAACCACTTCGACCTTCTGTTCCTGACCAATGAGAGGACATCCCACTATGCTCTGATAAAGAATTTTGAGAAGTTGATATCTAGTCAGTTGACTCGCCGAGGACATCAATTATTCATATGCAAGAGATGCCTCGCATATTTTGACAATCAACCGACTAGGTTAGGCCTCAGGGTAGATGAGCGCCTGGAAGAACATCAGCGCTACTGTTCAACCTATGTTCCTAACCTATGTATCGCCACCATCGAGCGTTATAGACGACGAGTATGAGTGACCTGGAGGGTGAGCACTTTTCGCCTACAAAATTTAGAGGTTGTTTGGTCGATATCGAACAGACGATACCGCAACGTTTCATCAACCGATTGTTCGTTCATTCTACTGGATGATTTGAGATTGCCGACTGCCGAGAAGTTAAACTTGGAAATGGAAACCAGGTCTTAAACAGATAAGATGTCTTTAAATTTACAAATTGGTTGCAATCATAAATACAAAGACCCCGAGGTAGGGTTAAGATAATTAATCGGTCTCTCTAAATTACTTGTGATAAGAGAAAAATTGTTCATAAATTAAACTAGTATGAAATAAAACCCATTCCTTGCCCAAGTAATAGGCTTAATTATAGCTAAGGACTTGAAAGACTCAGTTATTATGATGAGTTATATTAACTTTCCATATCCATAATTTAAAGTACCTATAAACTCTTAAACTTCTATAAAATCTTCGAACGTGTCAGCTTCATAAAATCTTCTAGCGCTACTCATTTTGTATTCCAACAACCACCATTTTCCTTCCAACTTCGAAAACATCTATCTACTATAGTAGTCAACATTCAATCGATAAAACAACCGGTTGGTAAAATTGTTCGATATCGACCAAACGACCTCTAAATTTTGTAGGCGAAAAAGTGCTCACCGACCTGGAGCACCCACTCCTCCCATCCCCTCTCCCCGCTGGCCACTACAGACACAGACCCACACGGATACTATAAGAAGATATCCTTCTTAGTATCCGTGGCAGACTCGGCTGGCCGTCCCTTACCGCCGCGTCGCGCGCCGCACTGGGCTACGGGCCACAGACCTGGAGCTATGGGCCAGGGGCGGATACAGAATATCATTTCTTGAGTCATAAGTGAAAGATGTATAGTATAGATTATGTGTTTTCTTAGGTGGTTAGAGGGTCAAGGAAAACCTACCAACGGGACCGATATCCGGTAAATGATTTTTAATAACATTTTTACTTTCTCCCCCTATACATAGTAAGATGGAGAAAGTATTGTTTTCGTCAAAGTTTTGGAATTTGTGTTGGTAGTGGAAATATTCGTTTTGGTGCTCCCTGAACCCATAAAAGTGGTGTTTACTGTGTGTGTGTGTGTGTGTGTGTGTGTGTGTGTGTGTGTGTGTGTGTGTGTGTGTGTGTGTGTGTGTGTGTGTGTGTGTGTATGTGTGTGTGTGTGTGTGTGTGTGTGTGTGTTGTGTGAGTGTGAGTGCGCATAAAGTAACAAATGGCACCATTTAGGAGTTCTTAAGAAGACCTGTGGCAACAATTGTACTTATGACAACACGCTCGGTACCTATGGTGACAGTTGCCACTTGTTTTCTTAGAGACGTGAAAGTGTCGTTATAATGCCTCCGAAATTAACACAAATTCCATAAGAGTTAGTTCAGAGTTAATCCAGCAGATTTCGTTGGCATCGTTAATGCCACTTACACAGTCATTAATCTTATCGTTTCTCAGATACTTTGTGAAGACACATTACACAGTGTGTATTTATTTATACTCACAGTGTAGCTGTGAGTATTTATTTTGGAGCTTTCCAAGTGGCCCAGAGGTGGCCCTACATGAAGGCGAATATGGCGGCGCCTGGGGCCGCGCGCTGTTTTAACGATTGGAACATGCAATAACGCTAGTTTAGCAATCGGAAAACATGTATATAAAATCATAAATAATCAGTGAAACGTCGTACATGCACAACTAATTCACATATTTTGTTTATGCTAACGCGGTTGGCGAGCATAAATATTATGTTGGGGATAATCATTGCGTCGGTGTTGGTAACATGGTCGACTGCAGCGTCCGTCGCGTCCGTCGCGTCCTCATCGTCACATCGCGTGTTCTGTTACATCGTCACATGATTGAGTCTGCCGGTGTATCATGCAAAAGGTCAGGTGCGGATACAGGGGGGAGGTCATGGGGGGTCATGATCCCCCCCCCAAAAAAAACCCTCAGAACTTCACGTATTTTACCCATTTTTCACCGTAAAGGTTATTGTATTTTGACAATTTAGATATTTTTCACTCATGACCCCCCCATAAAACGATCGTCTGTATCCGCCCCTGCAAAAGGTGGAGTGTGGCCGAAGGCGTCGGGTCTCAGTGGCACATGCGACCCCTCCATGTACGAAAATGGGCGCCTACCTGAGTCCGAGTACTATTAGTGACCTTTTGAGTTGGTTCTAATAGTAACCATCACTCACCAACTAGTAATTTGACTCAGCTGAAATTTGATAGAAAGATAAATAATACATCATATCTAAATATTTACCTACTACTGATCCATAAATCCTATCTTGCACAGCCTTAAGAATTCCTATGTTCGCAATCACGCACCAGCTAATTGACCGATAAAGCTAAAATATTGTAGGATATGCAATGTACCTCAGTGAAAAATAAAACCTTTCCTTATCGAGAAGACATTTGGGGCTATGCCCCGCTGCCCTTGACATTTCCAATGTTAACCAACACTTACGAACTAATTGCCGATTGATATGAAATGTGGTAGTGAGGTGATCAACATATCACTTTTATACACCACTAGGCTTGTCACCATTGGAGGCTTCGCCCCCAAATCCCCTTTTGGAGTTCGCTTCGCTCTCTTGCATTCTTCAGTTAACGAAGATTAAATCAAACTCAACTATTGTAGTTCATTAACCAAAGAAAAACTACTCAAATATGAGCTTTGGTGAGAGTATTATCACCTACACAGACGGTCCAATATTGGTTTGTTATCGAAACATTATACTAACAGGCTCCTTGTTCATTTTATCGAATGAACTCCCGACTACGATAGTTGTTTCGTGGTGTATAAAAGCAAAAGCTAAAGTGCTCACTCAATTCAAAGTCAAGCATATGTAAGTTATAAAAAGTTGTGGATACAATGTTATATTGTAGTTCTACAAATAGATTTACGTGTAAAAAATAACAAGTTAGGCTGCAGTTCACGACAAGATCATATTAACCTAACACCACAGAGTGCTGTATGGTGACTGTTCGTTATGCAACATAATTACAAAAAAATGGATTTGTAAAAACATAAAGTCAAACTAAACAAACATTTCAGACCTCAAAAATTAAACATCAAAAGTACGATTTGAACCCGAGACCGCATAATAGTGAATCTGACAACACTGGGCTATTGTAGCTTGTCGAACTTCCTGAAAGTAGCAATTCATCAAACAGTGAGTAACGATTATAAATTCATTCAATTCAACAAACAATTGGTTGGGGACATTTTCCGATATTGTAACTATCGAATTAGGCTAACGATATTAGCGATATTGAACATCCCGTGTAGGCGATAATGTGCTCACCCTGTTTGTAACAGCTGATTTGTATAAACCTCAAGGTGAGCACATTATTGCCTACACGGGAGGTTTATATAAAACAGCTGTTACAAACATGTGGTATTAGCCAAAGGTAGTGTGCTGCCATAAAACATCCAAAACTTTGTACACATTTACATGTGCCAAAACACACCAAACATTCCTCCTCCTCGGAGGAACTTTACCTTGTTATTCTTTCTGTTTGCTGGCTTAACAAATAATATTTTTCGTCATACTGCTTCAAAAACAACTGTTTTTGACAGATGCGTTGAGATTCAAAAGTTCTTCTTTTTAGTCTTTGGATAATAACATATGTTTTGATGATCATTATCGTACTAGTACTAAATACCCCCGTAGCAGCAAACCTGCGTACTCAGCGAATTTACAATGCATATATATGTATATTAATACCACATAAAGCCACATACCAAGTTTCATCAATATACATTCATAAATAAACGATTTATGACATTTTAATTATTCTCCATAAGAATAACATGGCAGCTGAGTATGCAGGTTTGCTGAAGCAAGGAACACAAAAAATGGGGTTTTATACAAATATCAATACAACTCATCTAGGTAAAGCGACATACCAAATTTCATTAATTTATTTTCATAATGAAGGCAGATAACACGTTACTTATTCTCCATAAGAATAACATGGGGCTGAGTACGCAGGTTTGCTGCTACGGGAGCCTTGGGTAAAAAATTGTCTTTTTGAGCAAATATCAATGGTCCACAACCTGGGGGCCTATTTTTGAAACGGGTGAGTGGTGAGTCACTCGTCAACAGTCAACTCACTCACAAGCTAGTTTTGGTATTTTTGAAATCCGTCGGGTAAGAAGTGAGTCGAGAGTTGACTGGTGAGTCACTCGTCGTTAATGACAATTGGCAACGTCGCAAACCAAAAACATGGCGTAAATGTCAACCAATCATGATGAAGCAACTGGCTGCACACTTCCGATTCCGGCGGTGTTTCAAAGAACAGCTGCCTTGACAAGTGTTTAAGAGATTCTTTGCTCTTTGAAGTAAATTTTAAATTCAGGCAATTATTATGAATAAGTTTAACGATAACCAAAGAGATTTATTAATAAGCTTCATGGAGGCTAATCCCAAATTAGCTAAAACCACACTCGACCATTCCTTTACGAAGGAAATGTCAAACAAAAAATGGGATGAGCTTGCCAACAGACTAAATAGCCTAGGTGGAGCAAATAAAACCGTCAAACAGTGGAAGAGGGTAATGTAATTAATTACTTATACATATATAATTTTATTTTGAACTTGAAATGGATGCGCGTTTCTAAAATACACATGATGTCAACGTTTTTTAGAAGTTACAAATCATTGATAGCATGGGAATACATTTGTAGGCTTAAGGTGTAGTGCTTAAGTTACTTTCAACAGCTAAACAAAATATATTAGCCTACTTTAAAACAGTATCTGGTAGTAAGTAATACATACTCTAAATTTGCAATAAAACTCAAAGGTATCTTTATTGATATTTACTCGTAGATCTGTTTACCACCTTGATTTTTTTATTAGACCTACTGATTCCCTAGTCCATACTTGTTCAGTTTACTATTGTTTTAAATGCCAATAATACTGACACACAACTTTTAACTTACTGTAACATCCTTTAGGAAATAGAATTATAGTTATTGGCTGAACCTCATCCTGATTTTGGTAGGCCTTCATGTCTTTATTTACTCTGAAACTGTAAATGTAAATGGCAGATAAAATAAGCAGAGTCTGTAACTTAAGCTTGTGAATTGCATTATTGCTTATTCATGCACTTGATTAGGTAGGCTTAGTATTTGTACTATTGTTTACTCTTACACCTTGTATTTGTTGTATTGTCCATGTTTCTCTTAGATTTCAGTCAAGTTTTATTGATTTTCTTTCTTACAAGACGGTATTGTTGTTTGCACTTTAGTTAGGCGTAGTTAAATTGTATGCAAGACTTGATTTTCACTTAGCCTGTCAAGATTATCTAAATAGAATTTTGGAGATGATAATTTTAATCGGTTGCATGATTAAATGAGCACGATCTGCATGTATATTGACTACCCATTTAAACAAACCATTTTGATTGCATAATAGTATTGCTGACTTACACTAAACACAGAGATTAATGATAACATTATCGATTTTAGTGATATTGATTTGTCATATAGAAATACTTTCATTTGGATGATTAGGTCACTGCGATTTTTAGGCTACATTTTATTTTTTTGTAGCCTACAACAGTATACAATTTAATGTCTGCTTGAATTTCCGTTGTAAGAAAGGGTGATCATTTTTGTATATTGTTTTATATGAACAGTTACATAGACCTAGGCCTTTCTAATATGAAGGACACTGCCAGTCTAAATTTCCTGCTGCGGTTGTGCAACATTGGCTAGTTGCTCATAGAAAATATCCCTTAGTGATATTGGGAAAATGTGTTAAATTAGGGTGTCTACTGATATTTGATTTTGAAATTCCAAAGCATATTCCCAGCACGTGTTTGACAAAATCCCAGTGTAACGCAGCAACATTTCATTCTAATAGGAAGTGACTAATATTAATGTCATTCAGTAATATTTTACTATCGTTAAAAAGTAGTCCATTAAGTAATTGTTTGAAGAACTGTCAGTAATTTATAATTAACATATTTCCCCAACAACAAAATTTACACAACAATTTATGTAAGAAAATGTACCTACGCTGTCTATTTAAAAAGTTAAAAAAAGAAATTCACGCTTGAGACTAAAAATTAGTTGTCAAACCTTAAATTTTTGTTCATCCGATCAGAATTCAATCTTATTTTAATAAAATTCCAGTATTTTGTCAGTGTACAATTAAAACTCCAGTATAATAATTTCTAACAACAGTAAACACCCTGTAAATGGTTTACATTTATTTCACCTTTTTCCAACACATAATTCATTTTGTGTCAAAACCTTAGAGGAACAAACTTTTTAAAACAATTTCATGTTCTTTTAAGGCTCTGGTGTACTTTCAACTCGCAGAATAGAGTTTGTGTATTCATTTTAGCAATGCATTTTCAAACAGTAATTAAACTTTTTGGGTAGACCCGATTTAGAAAATTGTATCGAATGTAAAATCAATTTGACTGACCAAACAAAAAAATGCTTGCAGTCATGGACAGATTTAAAAATGATGTCAAAAAAGAAGGCAGCAATAATGAAGAAGCAGTTGGCCAAAACTGGAGGGGGTCCATTGTCATCCGGCAGCGAGGAAGATGAGTCTGAAGAGCTCGCCCGGCTACTCAGGGAGGACTCTCCTGTAGAAGCTTCTGCAGCCAGATCCTTCAACACAGCTGCTGGCGGATTTGGCAACTCAGCAGGCCATCAAGTTGCTCATGAAAGGATCCTTTCCATCATCGGGAAAACGGCGGTAGAAGGAATTAGAGGCATTAAAGAACTGGGGGTGAGCAAAAAGGAAAAGTTTATTCATACTAATTATACTAGATAGGCAATATGGTGTAAATAATCCGATATAGTTACCAGCACAAATAAACAATAAATGTAAATTGTTATATTTATGATTGTTTTTGTATATTTTTAGTTTATGTCCAATAATACTTGTTATCATCCAATTACTTTTCATTTAAATACATAGCGTTGAGGTATAAGTTATTATTTGAAAATATGAGTTGCATTATTTCTTCATAGTTTTGAATAAACTATATTACCTACACAGTATATTTCATTACTGCAAGTCAGACCATTGCATGTATCATAATACAAGTTTTGGTTTTTATTTTGCATTATGAAGTAATATTTTGATTGTTTTCAGTTAAGGAGTTTGATTACAAATATATAAATATATATAAACAGCAATGAAAAGAAAACCAAAATTTATTTTATAATTATGATAGCAATAATGCTGCATTTTCAAAAGGCTGGGGAAAGACTTAATGTATAAGGTACTAAAAAGACAAGGTTACCTTTACTTATTCAAACTTATTTTTAATTCAGAAATAATAGAGGCACCAAAGTTGTTAGGAAATGTTTAGACCAGTTTTCCAAGATATGTATACTTACATATTTGTATTAAACTGCATATAAATGTTGATTTGTTTGATGCCTACCAAATAAAAATTATGATTTCTCTTGAGTATTGTGTTAATTTAATAACAACAATACACAGTGGTTCTCTTAACAGATTTTATTTACTCTGTACTACATTATAGCCATTTAACTTACTTTTAAAGATTACACTCCACTAGCAGTCAACATTTAGAGAATTTCCACCATGTCTCAATTTTGGTAACCTTTTACTCTAATTCATATTAATTCTATTGTCTTATTTGATTTGATTTTTTAATGCAAAATGAATCTTCTAATCATGCACAAATATTTTGTTTCAACTTTGAAAAGTTTTTTAGCAAATTTCCCCTAAAGGGAAGAAGCTATTACCGTAGGTGGCATGGTAAGACTTGAGCCCGAGACCATGATAACTTTTTGTTTTGAGGTCTCCAGATGCCAAAAACACTATTCGTTCAAATTTATATGTATCTGTATATATTTATATATGTGTCCGTTACCTCGATAACTTTTGAAAGGAATGCCCTATTTTGATGAATTTGGTACAAATGTGGAGAGTAACATTTATGACTAAGTTCGAAAACCAGACTGATCCGACTATAGGAAGGGGTTTACAAGTTTCCTAAAACCAGTTTTTTTTTCAATTTTTATCCCAAAATAAAAAAAAACACTCAATTTTTGTTGTAGCCATTTGATAGAGCTTACAAAACAAATAATTTAGTATTTTGAATCATTAACCTAGGTTAAGTAAAAAAAAGGTGTCCCATGTTGCTCTTATGGGAAAAAAGTTTTTAGATTTTCTCAGATAATTTAACTAAATCTTAACATTTCTTTTTATAAAAAACGTTTAGCTCTACAAAACAACCATTTTGGTGTTTAAATTTTTGTTCTAATACCAACCGTTGCAGAGATATCCAAAGTGCTAAACACAGTACGTTGTGCAATGTTGTTCTTATGGAGAATAAATAAATTTTGATATCTCGATTATTTATGAGTGTATATTGATGAAAATTTGGTATGTAGCTTCAACTAGTTGAGATATTAGCACAAAACAAATGTTGTTGTTGGTAGTCCCCGTAGCAGCAAACCTGCATACTCGGCCCCCATGTTATTCGCATGGGGAATAAGTAAAGTTGTATATCTCCCTTAATTATGAATCCAAATTAATATAACTTGGTATGTAGCTTCACCTGGTTCAGTTATATTGTTAATTGCAAAACAAATTACTTATCTTCCTCATTGCAGCAAACTTGCGTCCTCAACCCTAATATTATTCTTATGGAGAATAAATCAAATGTATCACTTATTTATGAATGTATTTTTGTGGAACTTGGTAAGTGGCTTTATTTAGTAGTGAGACACATACATATACATTGGAAATTTGCTAAGTATGCAATTTTGCTGCGACGGGGGTATTTTAATCAAAAGTCAATAATAAAATAAAATTTTTAGCTTAACTTTAAAAAAAAGCTTAGAAAAAATGGGCAAACTAGGAAAACTATAGCTAAATTTACATTACCAAAGTTTATAATAACAGCTTATCAAAAATAATCAGTGAGCTGTCAAAGTAAAACTCACAGGGTACGAATTTATATATGAATTTTCTGAACAAAGCTCTACACCCAAAGTATCTGAAATTATGACATTTCAACTCTAAAATGTGTTTGGGCCTTATGTTAACCAAGCAACAAACCTTTTTTATTTTCAGTTAGAACAGTATATAGACTCCGATTCGGATGAGATGCCTGACGAGCCGCTTCCTAAAAGACCAAACCTTGGAGCAGGTATTATACATCTCATATCTAAGCATTTTGTAAAGGAGGGTTCCAAGAGGGTTGAGGATTTTCTTTCTAGTGCTGTGAAGATTTTACAATGCCTCTTGATATAGTCTAAACCAAACGTTTTGTTGCAAATAATTTGTGGTAAAAATGTAGGTTTAAAACCCTGCAATTTTATTTTATATTTATGCAATCATATTGTTTGTATATTTACAAAGGCTAAAGAAATACATTAAAGATACAGTACTAGACTAAAGACTATTACTATGACAACTGCTGTGACTTTATTACAGAGTGAAATTAATTCCTTAGCCCCCATATATTGGCTTGAAGACAAAGTTCCTCAAATTGGCAAAACAATATTTCAAAAACTTAATAGGTGGTAATACAATACCTCCTGGTTTCTCAGGTCATAATTAATTTTTAACTTCATTTTACCACTTTAAATTTTTAGTTCAATACCTAATAATTTGCAGTTTATAAACACGTTAATATTTTTTCTGCACACTGTATAACTATAATCTGTTACTGATACTTTATATCTTACAATATCCATGAACATTATGAATAAAGAAATTTTGAATTATGAAACCTGTCCCAGGTGATCGCCTAAAGGTAGTTATCATTCCTATTTACTTTCACCAATTATTAACTACTGTATTTGATAACAATGAAGGAAAATAGGTCCTCCAACCAATAAAACGATGGATAAGTGACCAGTTAAAAAAGGTTAAACTAGTTAAAATTAACAATATGATATTGATACAGACCCCTGGGCGAACCCAGCTACTGTATCATGGGGAGGTGCTTTGCTGGTTGGAACCTAGAAGCTCCAAACACCTTGGGGATAGGAAAGGGGGGTTACAACTGAAATGAAAATTGTTACTGTTCATTACCGAATTACATTCTATTACCTGATGCTAGCTCCGCACCGTCCACACCCACCTGGAATGGAGGAACTTTTGGGGTTCTCACCTTGGCTTTTTTTATGCGTTTGTCTGTTTTTGGATCGTACGAGTTCTGATTTCTTGTTAGTGTGTTCGTCCAGTGATTGTGTTGTAGTTTGGATTTTTGTGAGTGTTGTTCGTGGGGGGTGGTTTTTGGGACATGTCGTTTCGCTGTCTCATGTGGTAGTGTTGTATGGTGGTGGTCTGATGATGGTTGTGTTGGTTTTGGGTGTGAGATTGGGGATGGTTGAGGGGTGGTTGGGGATGTCGCTTTAACATTCCTGAGGGGGTTCGTCTTCTGAGCTGACGTGGTCTGATGTTGGTTCGTTTTGAGTCTCAAATACTGTGTTCGAGAAGCGTGTTCGGAACTGTGTTTCCGTCTCCTGGAATTTTGATTACCTCTACCCAAGAATCGTTCCATTCCACTGTCTCCGTTGACATGTTCATACTTGTCTCCCCCCTGTTTGTGTTTTGCCTGCAATCATGTTTTTGTTTATTTGAGTGTGAATCTGAAAGTGAATATGGTGCATGTTCCTTTGGATAGGGAAAGAAGACAATTGATTTGTTTGATTTTCGTTTAAGTAAAAAAAGTTCATTCAAGATTAATTCCCCCACCGTTTCCCTTTCTTAACCTAATTATACTTAAGCATAGAAGCCAGGGGGTCTCCCGTTTTTTATCTATTTGTTCCTCCTTCCATTTGGCTTGTGGTCAGCACGGAACCCCATCATCAACGGAGGTGGTACATGTAACAGACAAAAAATTACTAGACATTTTTATTTGACGCCGCATTGGCGAGACACCTAGCGCGGTGCAATGGTGCCATCCCATCCCCGGGTGAGTGCGCCACTACTCGGACCCTGCGGAGTGGGGACAACTAGTTAAAATTAACAATATGTTTTAAAAATGTCATCAATTTTCATAAAAATACAACAAAACTCATAAACACACAATGTGTGCAAATTTTAAATTCGGTTTTGTTTTTAAAGATATTATGTCTAAAAAATTGTGGTTTTCAGCCTCTAGAAAGCCATCCAAGGAGGCCACAGAAAGAGTGGCTTCAAAGAAGCAGCTGGCTGCCCAGTGGCTGGACAATTCCAAAAAAAAAATAGAAGCCACTGAAAAGGTTGCAGAAGCGTTAAACAACATAGCAAGTCAGATTGCTAGAATTGCAGACAGCTTTGAGCTTTATAATGCTCAAATAAATTAATAAGTTCATAACATTTTGCAGAACTGGCATTTGATAGCAGACTGTATTTAGTTTCTTTGCCAAACTGTGTATATATGCATCCAATTTTAAGTAATTTTGTAATTACAACCTTTGTACATTTCACCTGATTTATAATTTCCCCTTCAAAGTTAATCTGTAATTCAAAATTTGCCCAGTTATGTGAGGGTTTAAATTAAAATAATTGAGTTTTGGAACAATTTAGCTTAAGAAAATTTGCTGTGAACCATTTATTTAATTCTTAAAATCATAATTATTGAACTTTGTAAACTGTTAGGATTTGTTGTCATGATTTGTAATATTTTGAATAAACTGTTTTGTGAATTTTGGTAGAAATACTAACAGTATGGATTAGAATGATGTAAAAATGTTTTTTGATATTTGAAAGAGATATTATTAATGAAACAGTAACAAATTGTATTTTACTCGTTACACAATCATGTTCCTTTGTTAATGCTGTCATCAGCATGTGCTTTACTTTATGTTCTCACAAGTCTGCAAACTTAAGAAGATGGTTTTGGTTTTTATTTTATTTTGAATAAACTACTCTATTTTATTCCAAAGTCGAACTGTACATATAGATAAGTTATAATAAATGTTCTATTTAAAATTCAATTGGTTGTATTCATTGTATTACAAATAAACTACTCTACGAATTACACTCTAAAACTAAAATAAAAAATGCTCATGCTTTTTGTACATTTCCAGTGCTTTCCGCACAAAATACAGAGCTAGGATACCCCAGCCTTAACAAGAAACCTGCATTATAAAGTGTATTAAAACAAAGTCATAAATATAACAAATAACCTTAAAATAACAAATCAGAAAATTATAACACATACATCCAACCACATAACACCAATCATTACATGCAAATAACAAGCATGCGACAAGCTTTCAAAAGATGCAAAAATCATGATAGGTCCAAATTAAAAAGAATTTTTGAGTACTCTAAATACTATATGTAGCAGCTAAATGTTGTTCTATCAATACATTGTTTTCTTACAATATTTCTTTGTCATGCCTTAATTCAACATTTATTTTTATTCTTGTATTATATTTGTGATCAATTTAATATTCTCTAGTGAATTTTAATGTAACCAAAATTGCTTAAAAATATACACATTATGGACTCTTAATATGTCTAGTTCTTTAAAATAATTTCAAGCAGTTTAATTTTTTTCTTAAATTTAGAATTATCCTTATATTTTTGTACAGTTTTAAAATTGCAATTTGATGTTGCGCCATAAAAGCTTATGCCATATAAAACGTGACTGTGGATCATAGCAAAATAAATTTGTCTTAATATTTGTATACTACATATTTTATATATTTTTTGTAATGTATTTATTCCAGCTACTCGTTTTATTACACTTTCTATATGAAAATTCCAACTTAAATTTTGATACATGTGCAGTCCTAAAAACTTTGAATGGTTTATTTGTTATAAATTGTTGATTTTTAATGTATACATGTTTCTGTTTATATTAATGGTAAAAACTATTTTAATTTAAACTGATGGTTAGCTGTTTTAATTTAAACTGTTAGTTAACTATTTAATTACAAAGAGTGTGAAGAATAAAACTTTCATTACCAACAATCACGTAAGCAAATTTTTAAGTTATCAAAGGAGTTAGTAGTAAAAAAGTTGTAAGGGGTAATTAATGTACCTTAAAAGTAGAAATTCAATTAGTTGTTAAAATAATTTTGTACAATTCTATTTCTGGTAACTAAAGCCCTTCCATAATTTTCATTAACATTATCCACTGGCACTACTTCATCATCAATAACTGGTTCATTGTTTAACAGTAAGGGGACATTGTTTCTTAAACAAATGTTGTGGAGGGCTGCACAACAATGAATAATTTTTGCAGCTACTGGAGGGTAGTAGTGGAGAGTTCTATCTCTAAGCAGACACCTAAACCTGTTTTTAAGAAGACCGATTGTGCACTCAACAGAGGCCCTGGCTCTTCTTAAGCTTCTGTTGAAGCGGTATTCGGGGCTTCCTTCAGGAGCGTTGTCAAATGGCTTCATTAAAACAGGCTCCAGGCCGTAACCACTATCTCCTAAAACAAAATGAGGGAAGGGGAAAGGATGAGGTAAACAGGAAGGAATGAGAAGTACTACATCGGGAATGACGAAACTGAAGCACAGATCGCAAAACAGGAAGTGCACAATATTAACTGAAATGAGTTTTGCAGTGTTAAATGTAGAACTAGTTAAACTATATAATTTGTAATTACACTACTCTTAACTTCCTTACTCAAGCTTACCATCAGAACTTGCTGCTTGTTTCTGTTTGGTCAAAAAACAAGCTAATATAGTTTTGTGCATATTCCTGAGCTACCCACATATAAACAATGAGCAATGAGTTTTCAAACATGTAGTTTTAAAATACCATGGTTCCCCCTTCAATGAGATTGTGCCATTACAACAAAATGAAGGCCTTTTAGAACCCCAATTCGTGAAAAATTATCAGAATTGTTTTATTTGTTGTGTGTGTGAGACTCAGTAGCTTTCTGAAAGGTTTGTGGTTAATTTTTGATATATCTATTTCAACCAGATCTATAATGAAATGTTACTGTGAATAACATTTTAAATTCAATGCAGTCAATGGGACTATGAAGAGGGATACGTTTTATATACTATAGACTTGGGCTTACACATTGTTATTATAGTTCACAACAATTAATTACCAGACCATATAATACTAGCTGTCACCCACAGGCTTCGCCCTGCAAATGATTTATAAAAACTATGGTTAGCATGTGGAACTACTATGAATCAAGATTAGCTATTTGTATTTTCATCAACTCAAACAAAAAATGAATGTCCATAAGGAATACATGGAAACTTTGTCAGGTTCTCTGGCGGAGCCCTAAGGTCAGATCAGAATGAAAACCAGTCAGCTGCCCTATTTTATGCCTAAAGAATCAGTGTTCAAAAAATTCAACTCTCTAGGTAAATGGGAAGTAGGAGAGTTCGTGGTGAGTGAATGAGTCAGTCAGTGAGTGAGGGCTTTTGCTTTGTATAGGTATAGATTAGCCTTAATTTGTGTTTGCCACTTTACCTATGAGCCATGTGTTCCTTAAACCCTGCTGGTAAAGGTTGTTCATTCGATCTCTTAATTTGCTAGCATGCCAAATGAAGGAATCATGGGTACTTCCTGGAAACCTTGCCCAAATAGACAAAATTCTTCTTTCGGAGTCAGAAATCTAAAATGATAACAAACGTTAAAAATGACACTGGTGTATTTAGACCAAAAAACAAAACACGACTAGAGGATGACTAAAATGTTTTTGGCTTGAAATTAAATTGCATAAATAATTAAGGTTTGATTAAATCTTATCTTTCTAATAGCTAAGCTAATGCTTTATTAGGCAGTGAAGGAATTGCTGATGGGATTGTGTTTAAAAACTATGTATCAATTGGGAAAACAGAATTACATAATTATCTAACCTGAGGTTATAAGTTTTGATAAACTGATTGATCAATTTATTATAGCCTAACATCTAATATTGCCTGTTATCTCATGCTAGGAGGTGGGCTGAGAATTATATTAATGTACAGGTCTTATGGTCAGTAATTTTTGTTGACTTACTATTTGAGTGTTAATGGAATGGAAGTTCTTTCTATTCACATAAATATTTTCAGGATGATTTTCATCTTGCTTTGGAGGTGATACTATGGCTACATGTGTCCCATCGACAGCACCAATCGTTCCAGGAAACCCATACTTTTCCCAGAATCTGAAAAGGATTTTGTATAGGTTAACTCAAGTATGTAAATGTAAGTAGGCTTATACAAAATATTCCCATCACAGTAACCTGCATTCTCAGCAAATTTCCAATGCAACTATAAATACAGTAAACACCGGATTATTGACTAATGTGGCAGCATTTTGATACGGAAAGTGAAAAATCCAGATAATCTGAAGCTACTATAACATCGCTTAAATAACGATCGAGACACTAACATCTGCAATATAGATGTTGAAGATTGTGTGGAAAGACTGTAAAACAGAATAGACACAATGTTTGTTTGACTGACGTAATACACAATCCAATCACAGCTACAAACACAACATAATAAACTCGCAAGTTGTAGTTGGTAATCAACGGTTAAATATATCCAGAGGTCTCGTCTGGAATAAAAACGTGAAGCCTACTTGG
Source organism: Allygus modestus (assembly GCA_963675035.1). Taxonomy (NCBI): domain Eukaryota; kingdom Metazoa; phylum Arthropoda; class Insecta; order Hemiptera; family Cicadellidae; genus Allygus; species Allygus modestus. Next base: position 103,467,858 of record OY776111.1, read on the forward strand.
TCAACCGCCATTTTCCTTAGGTTACCAATCATCCTCTCAAGTTTCATTTTTGTCAGCCATCTGTCATACAACTCGTGAAGGGAGGATTTGATGTTGGTTACCATGGGAGCAGAGTTGACAGAGGGGCAAATTGAGGTCGACCATTTAGGCTGCACTTTATTTACATGATACAAAACCTCTAGATATATTTCACCTCGTTAGTACATTAAGTTACTGCGGTTGCTTCTGAGACTCAGAAGGCGCAACCGCGGGAAAAACATTAACGATTTGACTGTAATTTATATTTTTTATTTCAGGCAACCTCATCCGGATGATTCGGATCCGGATAATCCGAGGTTTACTGCAGATCACCACCATATGAAGGCACATATAGTTTTATAAATAAGCGATATATAAAAGTTTGCTTATTCTTCATACTAATAGGACTGCGTTTGGCAACTTTCAATATCTCAGAAACCAATTGATGTAAAGCAACAATCAAAACACTAAGATAAAATTAATAAAGTATATCTATCATCAGTTACTATTATTATTTAATTTATCAGCACCAAGAAATCCCCTCCATCTTAACTGGTCCACTATGTCTTGTTTAATTGCTCCATCACCCTTCATATCGACCTTCATCCGGTTCCAAACCATCTCTGCTTTGGTCTTCCGTGGGGTCGCCTTCCTTCAAGATTAGTTTCATCTCTTTCCTAAGCCGACACTCTCCTCTTCTTCTCAGTACACCTCCAGTCCAGTGGATTCCTATTGTTAATAGGGTGAAAAATAGCTAAAAATAATATTCAAGAATTACTAACCCAAGCTTGATTTGGGACATTTCCAACTGATTGTAGGGAAATTTTACATGATTTCCCAATATGGGCTCCATGGCATCACAGACAGAGTGTAGACAGTGACTTACACTTGATTGTGACAGACCAAGGTATCTATTCTGTCCAATACATTCTTGGTAGCTTCCAGAGGCCATAAATCTGAGAGTTGTCAGTACCTGGAGAAATATTCATACTAGGTTATTTAATAGCCTACCTAAGTTAATATTACTTGCAGTGTTTTAAAAACAATACAAATAATACATGAATGTTGATAGCAAACAATTACGAGACCATAACATTCATGCGGATGAGACCAGGCATGCACTAAATTTCCACCTACCAGTGTACAATACTGTACTATTTGAGATGAAATAATCCTGCTTGGGGAGGAAATTTTTCAAACTTCTTCCCGTAGACCTGAGACCACTAGAAGGAAACAGACTGGAGGCAGTCCTGACCAGATGGCTAACCAGTCGGCCGTTTTACTCCCTGGAAAGCTAACACATATTTTGAAGAAGAACTAGGCTACGTAAAATTTTACATTGCTTTTCTCAATAATTTATAAACAAAAATTCTCGTCTGTTCTTTATTGCGATGTATAACTGTTTAAAAAAATCATACACTTTTAGCTAGCCCTAGACTACAGAACTTAACAAATACAGATAGCCATTGCCTGAAAAATAAACGGTATCAGGAAACTGACACATACTTTCTCCCTTTTAGCCAAACTTTAATGAAAAAAAGATTTGTTATTTACTAAATATAGAATATGAAGTACAGATAAATTAACTGAAAATTGTCTAAAATAGTTGTTTTCAGAAATATTCACCAAAATCCCTTTTTAGGAGCACTAAAGATTCCGTTGCTAAACAAAGAGATTTTGAGAGGGGAAATGCCCCCTTGTCCCCCCCAGGGTTAAATGGCAACATATTTCGAACATCCTCTATTGGTCAATGCTACCTTGACCTGCATATCAAGTTTTAATGAAATTGATCAGTAAATAAGAGAGAAATAGTAATTTATGTATTCCCCATAAGAATAACATTGGACAACGTACTGCGTTTACCGCTAAATGAAAATTTCAATTTTCTCCGCAACTAGCAATCGTAGAATAGTAATTCAAAATACTAATTTATTTATTTTTTTGAGATCTTTTCAATGGTGAATAGTAATCTTTTGCAGGACTTATGATTTTTTATGAAAAATCAAAAAAACTGAATTTTGGATGTTTTAAGTCCTGTAACTTCTGAATCCGAATTTTTCAAGAAATGCGGGTGGTGTCATTTTGTTGGAAACCTAAAGCTCTACAAACCACTAAAGTTTAATCAAAATCGTTAGAGCCGTTTTTGAGAAATTTGGATTTTACATGTTTTTTGGCGATTTTTGGGGGATAATTACCCTTAAAAATCAAAAATTCAAAAAAATGAAAAAACGCCTAGAGATATCGTGGATTAGTACCTACATACCAAATTTCATAAAAATCGGTCCATTGGTTAGGGCTCTAGCTCTGTACACATCCACACAGACACACACACACACACACACACACACACACACACACACACACACACACACGGACACACACACACACACACAGACAGACATCACGTAAAAACCACTTTTTTGGGTTCAGGGAGCACCAAAACGAATATTTCCACTAACAACTCAAATTCGAAAATTTTGACGAAAACAATACTTTCTCCATATACTATGTATAAGGGGAGAAAGTAAAAAGATTGAAATGTAAAATGAGTTGGCACACAGCTTGCTGACATGAGGGAAGCGAATTTCCGTATTAAAAACTAAAATAACGGGTTTAACTTTAACACACACTTGTGACATTTAAAAAAAATAGAAAACATTTAGTTTTTTGCCTGTTCTGATATTCCTAATTCTATTTTTAAAACTGCAATATTGGGATGGTAATGTTGTGTATTATAAGGTTAGAAGAGGTCCTATCAGGATCAAAAGTATCATTGTGCGGGTCATGCTAATAGCTCACTTTCCCATAGGAAATTTACCAATAATGAGTTGGCAGAGGTAAGGTAGCCTAATGAATCCCTTTTTAAAAAAAACATACAAGTGGTAATTCTTAAACCCAATTTAGAGTAGGCTAATGTTTTTAATAAGTTTTCTACTGTTAATACGTTAAATGCCATTGAGTTAGTACTTTATACATAAACATACAGGGTAGTTTACCAACTTTACATACACAAAGTTAGTAGGACCTAGCATATCTTAATTTATGCTACCTTGGTAGGTCTGGGCTTTTCATTAGACACTAGCCGCCATAGTATCCGAATTCACCTGAAAATACAATAGGCCTAATTGTGTGTGCTGTGTTTAGTGAGGACAATCTTAAAAAGCTATTATGAATAAGTAACACTCGTTTTACGCCATCACCTGGTCAGATAGCTAAAATTTAATCCACATCATTGGAATTTTTACAACTCATGGGGCTGAGCTCTTCAGTAACATCAGTATCCTTTAATTTTCTTATTATAGACCTAAAGAATTAGTGTACCATATTTAAACCTCTCGAACATACCGAGAAGTTGGGATGGACTATACCCAGGGCGTTCGCTTTTATATGTTTAGAGATACCTACCTACTGCTTCCGAGCTTCCCTCATAGATATTTATACTACATCTAACTACACAGTGTAGGTAGTGGTTATCAACAACATTATTGTACATTAATGTTAATTAGGCCTACACAATTTATATAGTAAATAAATACATAAAGTAGATTAATAACCTAACAAAAACTAAGACTAAGACACTAAGACTTGGCCACTCACCCTTATGTCACTAGGAATGGCACTGGCACGATTTACTGCTGGAAGCCTAGGCTCCAGTTCTTGACACAGCTCCCTAGCAAGAGGTTTGCTAAGCCTGAAGAGCTTAACAAACTTCCTATCCTGCAATTCCCATGGTGAAAGCCGGCTATTAAAAACTATTGGACCTCTATCGTCCAATTCCACCTCGGCCTCCAAATCTCCTAAAACATACCTTAGACCGAAATTCGGAATAAAGTCCATATCTAAAAAGAAAAACGGTATAAAAATAAACTATACTAAAATAAAATCTGTATAAAGTAAATAATTTTGGCCACAAACAACGAAATAACAAATATTAACCTAAAAACTGTCAACAGCCAATATGGCGGAGAATCAAAACACCGACATAAACAATGTTACCGTGATAAGAAGAAGAAACTGCACTCACTCGTTGACTCACCAGCAAAATGCCTGGTGAATGCTTTTGGGTGAGTTAGTCAATCAAAAGTATCTCACAACTGTTTCAAAAATACGAAATTAGTGACAAGTGACTGAATCAACTCACACTCACCACTCACCCGTTTCAAAAATAGGCCCCCAGATGAAGCCGTTTACCAAGTTTCGTCAGTATACGTTGATAAATAGGCGAGATATAAAATTTTTCTTTTCCTCCATAAGAATAACATTAGACAACGTACTGTGTTTAGCACGTTCAATATCTCGGTAACCAATTGACGTAGAGAAATGATCAAAATACCAAATTGTGTGTTTTTTTAAGCTGAATCCAATGGTGAAAACTAAAATTTGAATATTTCAAAAATTATATGTGAAAAATTCGAAAAACCCATTTTTGGGGTACAAAACCCCCCCAAAATACCCCTTTGGGTAGAGCGATCTGGCTGGTTTTCGAACTTAAAGTCATAAATGTTGCTTTACACGTTTATACCAAATTTCATCAAAATCGGATCATTTTTACGAGAGTTATCGTGCTCACGGACACATATATATATACAGTATCGAACGAATGGTGTTTTTGGGGTCTGGGGACCTCAAAACGAAAAGTTATCATGGTCCCGGGCCTAGGTCTTACCATGCCGACTACGGTAATAGCTTCTTCCCTATAGGGGAAATTCGCTAAAAGATCATTGTTGATGATACTTTTGATTCGAGGTCGTCATAAATCGATTAAAATTCACTCGATTATAAATAATTTAAACATTCATTGTTATTATCGAAACATTCATTGTTGAATTGTTATTATTTTTGCGTTCGTTTCCCGTACACCACTGGTGAGTGACAACTGTGAGTGACACGATGGACGAAGTTAGTAGGCCTAACGATTCGTATCGAAATATAATAGAAAAAGCCCAAACAATTCAAGAATCGAATGTTTGTTTTGAAGAACAACCGATTGATTCGAACCACAATGATTGGTTTGCAGTGATCGACTCAACAACCGATAGATATGAATGAACCGAAGTTATGCATGTGCAACAGCTGATTGTTTCAAGAGACAAGCTGAAAGAAACATTTGAGGTTATGAAGACAGAGTACGTAAATTTTACTTTTGTTTTTATTTAAACCTTAAGTTTTTTGGCAGTATGACGAAAAACATAGTTCGTCACTCGGATCAAAAGTGTCTTTTTAATACTCGCTCATTTCCCAGCCTCGGCTTCGCCTCGGCAGTTAAACTGGAGCTCGTATTAAAAAGATCAACTTTTGATCCTAGTGACGAAATATACTATTACCCATGATTTGGACAAGAGTACATTAAATTTCTTCCAGACCGCTAGGGGAAAAAACATGGATTTAACTAATTGGGTAACCTTGGTTACTTGGGTTGAGGTCTTGGATTATGGGGTAAGAAGTCAAGGGTTCAATGCACCATCTGAATTTGTGAGGTTTTATTCTACTATTTTTTTCTAACATTAGTTTAAATGCCACCGAGAAGAACAAATCTATTGTCCTAAACTGTAAGTAACAAAATCTATAGTAAACTAATTCTGAAGTGTCTTGATTAAACATCTCTGATTTGCTATACAAATGAACATATCAACTCGGACATTTATCAAAGCAATAATAATACATTTCAGGTAATGGTAAAATTACTAGTAATAAAAGACTTATGTTGCTTTAAAAGTAAAAACTTTGGATCTTTCCAAGCTGATAAACGAATTATCGAATATTAAATCTTACGAAAATTCGTTAGTTTGGAATTAAATTTTCTACAACTTTTGTGTTTAACATTTCGTGCCATCTCTTACCGTTTTATTGAAAAAGGCACTCAAAGTGGAAAAATTGAAAAAGTGTAAATTTTCCCGCCTAAAAATTGCCTCCAATATTAAAAATATTAACTTTTGGCAATTTGAGAGTTTCTCGTAAAGAGCGTGAATTCATGTAAGAGGTCGAGTAGGGTCCGATTATGAGAAGTGTCTCATAATTTAAGTCAGTGATTCAGTTTGTCAGTCAGTGAGTCAGTCAATGAACCCGTCTAGCTTTATATAAGTAGAAAAAGTTAACTGAATAATAATAAAACTAATACTTTGGAACTATATTAGTAGTGGTGAAATGATGGTTTAACCCCAGAATCGGCGCTTTTTTCCCATGTTATTCTTATGGGGATCAGTTTTTGAGCCGACGCCCGATCCTACCCTACACAAATTTTCTTTTTGGCCCCTGCCTTATTTTCCCCCATTTAAAATTTGCATTAATTTTAATACATCCTTTGCAGAAATCCACGAGTTCAAAAATAACTCCACACTAAATAAACAACACATGTAAACAACTTAGAAGTTATTGTATAGTAGTGGGTAAAGGAGAAAGAGACCCCAGAATCGGCGCTTTTTCCCCATGTTATTCTTATGGGGAGCTGTTTTTGAGCCGACGCCAGCTCCCGCCTATAGAGCTCCCGCGCGTTGGCCAATACTAATGTCCAACCCTTGCCTATATTAAATATATTGTCCCCATCCCTCCTCTATATTTTTAAAAATTAATTTTCAAATTCTAAAAAACTATCTTTGGTGTTTACTGTCCGATTTGTCTGCAATTTGGATATGTTATTGTCCTAGTGTTTTAATAAATTTCACATTTCCCAAATTCACCATTTCCAAATGTGTATTAATACCTAAAATGTGTATGTAAAAAATAATATTGCACCACCAAAATTGGAAATTTTTTTAATTTTTGCAGTAATTAAACTGCAAAAATGTCTTATTTTAGAGTTAAAAAATATGTTTTTATTATTTAAAAAAGATAAAATTTTAAAATTTTCAACCAAGGATATATATAGAAGCCCCAAAATCACCACCCTCATTCCAACAAAAAATGTTGACCTGTGCACAGTGCTCCACGTCTTACTCCAACAGAAGCAATTTATTACGCCATTATCGACTTGTTCACAAAGTTATTCCTAAAATTTGTAAAATATGTCATCAAATATTTGACAACAGCAATTTTAAAATGCATATGCTAGAGAACCACAATACTTGTAATTTGTGTAAGAGAGTCATCACCCGCGACAAGAAACGCCACCACCTACGATGTGACAAGCGACCCTATAATGTGTTTAAGTTTTACGGCGAGTCCGCGGATATATTAGACACTCTCCAATCTTGTCCTCTACCCATCAAATGGATTCTTATTAGGAGAGTAAAATTCATCAAACACTCAGTGGACAATAATGGTGATTTAATCATTGACAAAGAATGTATTGCTGATTTTCGAAGTTTAACTAATTTGTCAATTGAGAAAGCACAGCTAAAGACTCAAATTGAAAATTCACTTTTAAAAATCGATACCTCCATGCACAAGTATCAAGCTCAAGGCAGTGGATGGATATATGACCGCACCAAATACTGGCAGTTGCATGTTTACAAATATAAGCCCCTAACTCCCAAATCATACATTCCCACGCCAGAAAATATAAAATCAAAACATGCTGTTTTAAATATTAAAAACACCGATAATAAATGTTTCACCTGGAGTGTTTTAGCAAGCTTAAGACCAAGGAATAGTAAACATGCAAATCGAGTATTTTACTACGAACCCTATGAGGGCCAGTTAAATATGACAAATATAAAATATCCAGTAAAAATATCTGACATTGATAAATTTGAAAAACAAAATAACATAAGTGTTAATGTATATGGAATTGAAGGAAAAACAATATATCCACTGAGAACAACTAAACTAAACGGCAATACTCACGTCAATCTGCTGCTTCTAAAACACGGTCAGAAATCACATTACTGTTTAATTCGTGATTTTGACAAGTTAATGTTTAATTCTACAAAACACGCCAATAAGAAATATTTTTGCAAGTTCTGTTTGCAACATTTTGGCACCAAAGATAAATTGGAACGTCACATAACATATTGTAAACCCTTTGATGCCCAAAGAGTACAAATGTCTAAAAAAGATACACTACAATTTACGAATTACAAATATCAACTTAAAGCTCCCTTTGTGATTTATGCAGATTTCGAATGTTTTATAAACTGCGGCAAACACACGCCTTCTGGATTTGCTTATGTTGTGGTGAGAGACTCTAAAATTATTTACGAAGAGTTGTACAGCGGTGAAAATGTGATGGATGTATTTTTCGAAAAGTTATTTAAAACTTATGACTTTATTAAAAGTCAGATGGAAGTATATGTTCCCCTTGTAATGACTCCAGAGCAAGAGGCATCCTTCAAAAACTCTAAATACTGCCACATATGCCAACAGCTGTTACTGGGTGATAAAGTGCGCGACCACTGCCATCTAACAGGCAAATTCCGAGGACCCTCCCACAACGCTTGCAATTTAAACTATAAAGTAACCAAGAAAATTCCAATATTCTTCCACAACCTTAAAAACTATGATGGTCATTTAATTATGCAACACTTGGGAAAACTCAATCGCAAATTGAATTGCATAGCCAAGGACATGGAAAAATATATATCGTTCTCTGTTGATGATTTGGTATTTTTGGATTCCTACAACTTTCTGTCTCTTCCCTTAAGCAAATTAGCTTCCAATTTAAATACATTTAGATTTATAGACAATCCACTACTACAACGCAAGGGCGAATTTCCATACGAATACATGACAGGACCAGAAAAGTTTTTAGAGCCCCTACCACCCATAGAGGCATTTTACAGCAGCCTAACTAAAGAATGTATATCTCCTGCACAATATGAACATGCTAAAAACGTATGGAATCATTTTAATATAAAGAATTTAAAAGAATATCACGATTTATACCTTAAAACAGATGTGTTGTTATTGGCTGATGTGTTTGAGACATTTAGGGACTTGAGTTTAAAGGATTATAAACTCGACCCCGTCCACAAGTACTCATTGCCTGGGCTATCATGGGAGGCGTGCCTTAGAATGACTGGCATAAAATTACAGTTATTTAGTGACATTGACATGCATTTGTTTATAGAACACGCCATTAGAGGTGGTGTAAGCATGATTTCCACGCGCTATGCTAAAGCCAACAATAAGTACATGGGCGAACATTATGACCCAAATCAAGAAAGCACCTATCTTGTATACTTAGACTGCAACTCGCTATACTCTACAGCAATGTGCGAGTCGTTGCCCATTGATGGCTTTAGATGGACAAATGAGAAAGATTATAAATCCAATAAAAATGAAAACTTTGGATTTATTTTGGAAGTTGATTTAAAATACGATAAAAGTTTACACGACTTGCATAATGACTACCCGCTCGCACCAGAAAAAATGAATGGAAAATTAATACCAAACTTAAATGACAAAACCAAATATATTCTACATTATAAGGCACTAAAAAAATACGAAGAACTGGGTTTGGTAGTTACAAAATACCACAGAATCTTAAAATTCAGACAATCAAATTGGCTTGCACCCTATATTAATTTTAATATTGAAAAGCGACAAAAAGCTGAACATGATTTTGAAAAAGACTTTTACAAACTGTTAAATAACAGTCTCTTTGGTCGAACAATTATGAACCAACGCAAGTTTCGTGATATACATCTTGTAGACGAGTCTAAGTTAACAAAGTATGTTACAAAGCCAAGATTTGACTGCAGCAAAATGTTCGATAACAACTTGCATGCTGTGCATTTAAATAAATTAATTGTAAAGTTTGATAAACCAATATATTTAGGAATGACCATTTTGGATATCAGCAAAGTAATCATGTATGATTTCCACTATAATTATATGTCAAAATTTAAGAATAAAAAGTTCTTAATGACAGACACGGATTCTCTGATGTATTCTATAGTAACAGAGGACTTTTACAAGGAAATACAAAGCGACTTGGACCGTTTCGACACCTCTGCATACAGTAAAGACCATTTCTTATACTCTGATAAAAACAAAAAAGTTACGGGCAAGTTTAAAGACGAATTAAATGGTCAAATTATGTATGAATATTGTGGTTTAAGGCCAAAATTATACTCTTTCATTCCTCTACAGTGGTTATACGAAAAAGAAAAGCAAAATGAGCTAGAGGTTAAGAAGGCAAAAGGAGCTGACGGCGCTACAGTTAAACATCTCTTAAGACACCAACACTACTTACACTGTCTTGCAACCGGAGAAGATTACTACGAGAATGTTACAAGAATTAAATCCACAAACCACCATCTGCAAACATTAACGATGAACAAAAAGGTACTCTCTTTTGATGACGACAAGAGGTTTATTCTAGATGGCATCAACACCCTTGCCCTTGGTCACTATAAAATTGGTCAAACATAAATCTGTATTTGCCATTATTCTTTGGCCTTTCCTTGTCTATTACAATAAAGCCATATTTAGTCCTATCCCAGCACTGATGGCAGAGATTTCTAAATTGGTTAAATGAAAAATCATTTCCCACATGATTGTTATACACGTGTTTTAAATTTAAATCGTCTTGTTTAAATAATATTAGGAAATTAACATTGTCACGTAAATGTTTGTTTACTTTACTGTAAGATTGACACAAGTAAAAACTGTTAATATTTTTGTGTCTGCCCATTGAGAAAAATTGTGTGATATTTGGACTATTTATGTCGTCAAATACAACTATTGAGTGTGATTCTACATCATTTGGTGTGATTTCACAGTTTGAATATGTGTGTAATTTAACTTCATCACACAGACGGAATATTTCAATTATTTTTTTATATTTTTCTTGTTCTAAAGATTTGGATATTATATATAAATTTGTAAACTTTAATCCTTGTTTTTTTACAATTAAGTTATAAATTACAACAGTCTTCCCCGAACCACTGGGCCCTATTATAAGACAGCGAATATTATTAGGAAATAGGCCCAACTTCTTTGGTGTATTTTCTTTATGTGCAATTTTAAATTTGTTCTTTTGTTGAATAAATGACATTTTTTATATAATGGTGTATTTTCTTTATGTGTTAAATCTTTTGTTTAATAATTTTTTTATATAATAAAAATGGCAAAGAGAAAGTGTAAGAAGGGTAAGGGATTATTCTTAAAGCCATATAGAGGCCGTGGCTTGTTAAATACCCTTATAAACAACCTTCCTTTCCCTCTCCACCTACCTGGAAATTATAAATGGTGCGGGCCCGGAACTAACGTGCGTGAAAATTTAGCCAGAAATGTACCTCCAAAAAATAAGCTAGACTCTTATTGTAAAGAGCACGACATATTCTACATGAATAATCCTGATACAGCCACCCGGAACAAGGCAGATATGAGATTAGCGGACCAGGCTTGGACTAGGGTTTCGGCAAAGGACGCTAATCTGGCCGAAAAAGCAGCAGCTTATGCAGTGACAAATTTGATGAAGGCCAAGGCAAAAATGGGAATGGGATTAAAATTTAATAAAAAAGATGGACAACTTTCAGCTGTTAGAGGCCGCAAGAGACGTGCCTCACTTTCGAGGAGTGTACCTAAAAAACGAGCTAAGAAAACTGAGACCAAAAGTAAGAGAATGTGGAATTATTAATTTAGACAGTGACAGGGGCACACATTGGACAGCATATCGTAAAAATAAAGATATTGTAATATATTTTGACCCTTTCGGAATACAGCCTCCAAAAGAGGTAATTGAATATTTTGTACCATCTAAAATTTACTATACAACTGATCAAATACAAGATTTAAACAGTTCCATTTGTGGAATTTTATGTTTATCATTTCTGAAAAATTTTAGTTTATAAAAATGGATTCATTTACTATAACATTTACGGGTACAGAGCCAGAGTTGAAGTCTGTGTTCTTTCCTCCTATAGAATTAAATGGTGATTATGTAATTGGGCTGGTAGATTTTCAAAGTTATAATTCTATATTTAATGTTAAAAAACCCCTAAATACTTTGACATATTACAAAATGCACAAAATTACAACCCCAAAAGGGGAGGTTACAATTGACGAATTAAACCGAGCATTAGATGGTAAAGTTGAAGTTATTATACAAAATAAAGTAGCATTAATTAATACAAAAGTCAAACTTATATTTTACAAAGGCCTAGTTCCAAAATTAAATAAACTTAAAGACACAAAATTAACTATAGACGAGGGTGAGGATGTGTATTATTACGATCACAAAGCTCCAAATGTAATTGAAATTGCTGAAGGTACATACGAAGTGTTTGAGCTTGCGAAGGAAATTCAAAAGCAACTCCCAGATTTTGTACTTATAGCCGATAATAAAACTATGAAAGCCACATTACATTCTGGCCATGTGTTTGATTTTACAAAACCGTGTTTAGGGTCTGAATTATTGGGATTTAAAGGATTTTCTACTCCAGATATTGCGTTTAAATCCGTAAATAAAATCAACATAAATAATGTAAATGTGATTAGAGTAAAATGTAATATTGCGAATGGGTCTTATTTAAATGGTGACAAATCACACACCATACACAGTTTTTACCCAGAAGCTCCTCCGGGCTACAAGATTATTGAGGTCCCCAGAAATATTATATACTTCCCTGTAAATAAGAGAAGTTTAGATGTTGTTAGCATTACATTTGCAGATCAACACGACAAGCCAATTGACTTTAATAAAGAAGAAACTACAATTACTTGTCATATAAAAAAGATATGAGAATTTACAAGAACGGGCTGAGTGTGCAAAATGCCAGGTTTCTGCGATCAATTGGGTTGAAGTTAAAATTTTCTATTAATAAAAATGGAAGATTTTCTAGACGTTGCAGGAAAATTCCAATACGATGATAGCCTGGTTAAAATTACAAATCACTCCTATGTTCCACACAACACTTTAGCAATAAATAATTCCGATGAAATTCGAATATGCATAAATAATCAAGATTTACTAACACTCCCATGTAGGAGTTATTTGTATATTAAAGGAGAAATAGAGAATCATGATAAAGGACATTTTATAAATAATGCATTTGCATTCTTATTTGACGAAATTAGATACGAAGTTGCTGGTAAAGAAATAGATATTGTAAGAAATCCGGGAATTTCCAGTCTTATGAAAATATTGTGCTCTTACAATAAAACAACTAAATTGTCAAATGCAGCATTTGATTCTGATGAAAATTTAAAGGAGTTCCATAAAAGCGGCAAGTTTAGTACTTGTGTCCCGTTAGAGCTGTTAATGGGTGTGTTTGAGGATTTTAATAAGGTTTTAGTAAATGTTAAACAAGAATTGGTGTTGAAAAGATCCAAAAACGACTTAAATTGTATATTAACAACATCTAATGCTCCAACTGGTGTCGATCCTATTCCTAAAATTACACTTAAATCGATTCAGTGGGTGATGCCGCACGTGGTACCATCTGATGGGGAGAAGCTTCAATTACAAAAGATGTTATTGCAAAATAAAAATTTGCAAATTGCATTTAGAAGTTTGGAGCTACACGAACTCCCATCATACCCCGAAACCAAGAGACATACATGGTCAGTTAAGACGTCTTCGAGTTTGGAGAAGCCCAGGTATGTTATATTTGGTTTCCAAACGGGTAGGGACAACAGTGCACGAAAAAGAACTGATGAATTTGATCACTGTAAATTGAAAAATATCAAAGTGTTTTTAAACTCTGAATATTATCCTTATAGTGATTTAAATCTCGACTTTGAAAATGGAGATGCCTCTAAAGCTTATGAGATGTTTGTGAGGTTTAGGGAGAGTTACTACAACACTGTCCCCGATCCTATGTTTAACAGAGCTGACTTTATAAATAAATATCCTCTAATTGTAATAGATTGTTCTAGACAGAATGAATCAATCAAAGAGGGGGTTGTAGATATTAAATTAGAAATTGAAACTGCAGAAAACGTCCCTTCAAACACATCTGCATATTGCCTAATAATACACGATAAGGTGTTTGAGTATAATCCTTTGACAAATGAGATAAATAAAATGTAAATAAAATGAAAACAAATATTCAACAAGAATTGGTAGAGTCTGCAAAACAAATAAGAGAAAAATATAGGGCGTTAAAACGTGGTAAATTTCTAGAGGCTGAAGAGAGGTTCCAAACATTCCAACCGTTAATAGAGCCTTTGCAAGAATTAAAAAATTTAGCCACAAAAACAGAGAGGCCAGTTCTCCCAATGATTTTAGAAAAGACCCCGTCTAGAATACCAAGAATAACACAAATAACACCACACAAATTAGATTTTGGTCTTTTAGCATCAGACTATTTAGGAAATTACCTTAGTAGAAGTAGTATGACAGACACCACATATGGTATTAGGCGAGAAGGAAATAAATTTTTTATTGGGAATCAGGAAGTTCAAATTGCCAATGATGATGTTACAGTTGGAGAAAAAATTTATAAAGGGACAAAGGGATTGTGGGAATTGTTAACTTTAAAAGAACCCGTAAACTATAGTCAGGCTGATTTGCAAAATTATAAAGAGATTTTGGAAGCTACAAATGCACATTTAAAGGGTTATAAACCGGGTGCGGCGATGTCAAGTAATAAACACACTAAATATCTAAATATAATTAAACCCCTGTTTAAGACTGTTGGTGAAGGTTTAAGGCAGGTAACTGGTAATAAAATAGACTATGTTTATTGGGACGATCCTAATGAGCTTGTAGATAGGTTAAGACTGCTTTGGTTAAGCCGATTGGCGGGAAATTCTGGAGTGGATAATGAGATAGATTCTATCATAGAAGAATTGAGGGAAAGTGGAATTGTTTATTAAATAAAAATATGATAGATAAATTTTATCGCGTATATAACCCGTATAGTAAACCAGAAGCTAGAAGTTTTAAAGAAACTACTTTAAATCTAAAAGATGATTGTTGGAATGCTTTAAATTATAAAATTAGTAATGTTAAAGGTGGGGAGTTTACTGACGATGTATCGACTTTGGGGCAGACGTTAACCAGGAAAGGTGATGCTTTTGTACAAGGTAATACTAAATATAAGTTTTTAGAATCCAAGAATAATAATTGGAACGCTAATAAACGCAAAATTACTAATGTTAAACGAGGTGAAAGCTCAACCGATGTACCCACATTAGAGCAAACTTTAATAAGAAAAGATGGTGTCTTTGTACAAGACAATAATAATTATGAATTTTTGGAATCGGAGGGAAATGTTTGGAATGCCAAAAAGCGAAAGATTAGTAATTTGTTGGCTGGTAAAGAAAGCGATGATGTTGTAAACGTCTCTCAAGTACCAAAAATGGATCTAAACTTTTGGGATTTTAATAATAAAAGGCTAGTTCGTGTTAAACCCGCTGTTGATGAGAACGATTGTGTTACAAAACATCAGACTGTGACTTTAGACGGTCTTAAATTTGATGGTAAAAATAAGCAATTAACAAACATTTTACCTGGGATATTGCCAAATGATGTGGCTGTTGTTAAGCAAATATTAACAAAGGGTGAGAAAAGCATAATAAAACAGGGGGATAAATATTATAATGTATTAACATTAGATGGCGATGTGTGGGATGCAGAGGACAAATTAATAAAGAATGTACCTGAAGGCAAAGATAGGAGTGATGTTTGTTTAATGTCGCAGGTTTTGAGGTATGACGATAATATTAAAACTTTTAGACAAGACAATATTAAATTTGATATTTGTTTAAAATCACACGCATTAAGGTTTAACAATAAAACTAATAAATTTATGCAAGACAATAATGAAATCGATTTGATGATGTACAATCCTAAATTGTTGGTTGCAGACCCTACATCTTTAAGCGGATTTAAGACTTTAGATGGAGGGGCATATTTGCCAAAAAACTATGTATATCAAAGAATGAGTGATGGTATGTTAGTTGGTAGCAATGGAGGTGTTTTTGAAACGACAGAGACTGGCAGATACGTTAACATTAAAAATAAAGAATAAAAAATGGAAAAAATTGCTTACGAATTGCATAAGCCCGCGAGAAAGAACTTTGTTAGAAGGTCTTTTAAGGTGTTGGGTATAAACGAAACTGTTCAAATAGATTTAATAGATATGCGGAATTATGCTAGAGAGAATTCTGGGAATAAATATATTTTAACTTTAATAGACACATTTTCTAAAAAAGCTTGTGCTGCTCCACTAAAGAATAAAACTGGATTAGTAGTCACAGAAGCTATAAAAACTATTCTCCCAAAGGGAGTTAAAAATATTCAATCTGATAACGGAAAAGAATTTTTTAATGAACATTTTACCAAACTAATGAAAATTCTAAATATTAATCACTACCACACTTACTCTACAACTAAGGCGGCTATTGTGGAAAGGTTCCAGAGAACTTTAAAGAATTGGTTGTATAGAGAGTTTAGTGCACAAGGGAGTTACAAGTGGTTGGATTTACTTCCAAAGTTAATAAGGATATATAATAATAAAGTACATAGATCCATAGGCATGAAACCTAACCGTGTAAGTGCTAAGAACTCTAAAGACGTACACGAAAGGTTAGCATCTAAAGTACAAGTTAAAAAGCCAAAATATAAGGTGGGTGATAGTGTAAGGATATCTAAATATAAACATGTATTTAGTAAAGGATATACCCCCAACTGGACGGGAGAGCTTTTTACAATAGCAGAAGTTAAGAAAACAAAGCCTGTGACTTATATTTTGAAAGATGAGAATGGCAATATAATCAAAGGAGGATTTTATACAGAAGAATTGTTAAAGACTAAATATAAAGACATGTATTTGGTAGAGAAGGTAATTAGGAGGAAGGGTGATTTATTATATGTCAAATGGCTCGGGTTCCCAAGTAGCCAGAACTCGTGGATTTCTGCAAAGGATGTATTAAAATGAATTTTAGGGTCAAAATATGGCAAGAGTCAAAACGGAAATTAGGGTGCAAAAGTCAGTAAATAGTTGGCAATTCAACCGTAATAGTGAATTTGGGAAATGTGAAATTTATTAAAACACTAGGACAATAACATATCCAAATTGCAGACAAATCGGACAGTAAACACCAAAGATAGTTTTTTTAGAATTTGAAAATTAATTTTTAAAAATATAGAGGAGGGATGGGGACAATATATTTAAGGCAAGGGCCAACGCGCGGGAGCTCTATAGGCGGGAGCTGGCGTCGGCTCAAAAACAGCTCCCCATAAGAATAACATGGGGAAAAAGCGCCGATTCTGGGGTCTCTTTCTCCTTTACCCACTACTATACAATAACTTCTAAGTTGTTTACATGTGTTGTTTATTTAGTGTGGAGTTATTTTTGAACTCGTGGATTTCTGCAAAGGATGTATTAAAATTAATGCAAATTTTAAATGGGGGAAAATAAGGCAGGGGCCAAAAAGAAAATTTGTGTAGGGTAGGATCGGGCGTCGGCTCAAAAACTGATCCCCATAAGAATAACATGGGAAAAAAGCGCCGATTCTGGGGTTAAACCATCATTTCACCACTACTTATATTCTAATATTGTGATTAACTTATAGTTTACCGATCGATATCAGTTAAATTATACTAGCATAGAGTATAAGCAATGTCCACTTGTCGTGTCATAAACGCATGGGACGAAGTTAGTCTCGATATAAATATTACACAATAAAATAGAGGATAACTAAATTACCAGTTTAGGGCGTAGTTTTCCGTTGGTAAGATATATTCTCGTGGGAAACTAAAATTATTGAAATGTTGGGTGTATGTCTGGCTAAGATAAATAAATGATAAACGAGTTTGCACGCTGACGTGAGGGAAGTGAATTTCCACATAAAAACTTTTAAAACTCAAAATCAGTGTAAAAACATACATTTATCCAATTTTTATCGAAATATGAAAACTTTGATTTTTTGGCTGTTCTGATACTCCTGGTTTCATTTACTTGCAAAGAGTAGGCGTGAGGTTTCTGGGGGTAATAAAAGTACTCTAACAAAGGAATAACAGGCTTTTCTAGTGTAAAACCCCCATAAGACAACGTACTGTGTTTAGCCGAAACACATTTTCTTTAATAACTCGGTAAATATTTATGCTAGAATGACGAGAGAGGGCTTAAAACTTTTGCCTTTCTAATTCCCATCTTTTTACATGCATTAATTTTACATCTGGGGCTTTTCTGACCCTTTTTGTGCCCAAAAACTCGAAATTTGAAAGATTAATCCCCAAAAAATGGGTTTAGAGTTTTCCGATTGTTTTGCCTAACGAACTTGTCCAACAGATTATAGAAAGGAACGTCCCTACCAAATTTGAAGTTAATCGGACAAAAAATGCGACCGCTAGAGTTATATATATGTATATATATACATATATATATATATATATATATATATATATATATATATATATATATATGTATATATATACAATTTCGAACGACCCCCCAAAACGTGTTCAGGGGGTCACGTTAGGAACTTCTATGGTGGTCCCGGGCTTAAGTTTCACCGTGCGGGTCACGCTAATAGTTCACTTTCCAAAGTAAATTCACTAATAATTGCCACCTAAACATTACTACAAGCAGCTGTTAAGATAAGTATGGCTTCTTTCAGATTCCTGACACCACTTTTTAATTCAGAGATAACACACATGTCGTAGAAGCAACGCTGTCGACTCTACATACCTTAGTAACACCTGTCGCAAAATCGCACGGGGTGTGTAAACTGTCAGATGGGGCCACAAGTAACTTTAAGGAAATTCCTTTACTGTCGTCATTTATAATGTAGAGGACACGTGTCGCCATAAGAACCTAGTCGCCTTTATGTATTCTTAAAACGCGTGTCGTCATAAGGTATACACAGGATTTTCAACATGACATATTTAAGTGTATATTATCATACTCGTAATGTAGAGGGCAAGCTGAACAAGAATATCTAATTTTTTTCCTAGCACCAGTATTAATGGGTGGTGCCATAGAGCATCTGAAGCGACACTGTCACCACATGTGACGTTAAGGGTGTGTGTGTGTGTGTGTGTGTGTGTGTGTGTGTGTGTGTGTGTGTGTGTGTGTGTGTGTGTGTGTGTGTGTGTGTGTGTGTGTGTGTGTGTGTGTGTGTGTGTGTGTGTGTGTGTGTGTGTGTGTGTGTGTGTGTGTGTGTGTGTGTGTGTGTGTGTGTGTGTGTGTGTGTGTGTGTGTGTGTGTGTGTGTGTGTGTGTGTGTGTGTGTGTGTGTGTGTGTGTGTGTGTGTGTGTGTGTGTGTGTGTGTGTGTGTGTGTGTGTGTGTGTATACAGAGCATGAAATTTCATGAAATTCATGAAATTTGGTATGTAGGTACTAAACCACGATATCTTCAGGTATTTATTTCATTTTTTTAATTTTTGATTATTAAGGGTATACTTATCCCCTAAAAATCGCCAAAAAACATGAAAAATCAAAATTTCTCAAAAACAGCTCTAACGATTTTCATTAAACTTTAGTGGTTTGTAGAACTTAAGGTTTTCAATAAAATGACCTGCATTTCTGTAAAAATTCTGGTTCAGAAATTACAGGACTTAAAACATCCAAAATTAAATTTTTTTATTTTTCATAAAAAATATAAATTTAAAAAATATTACTATTCACCTTTAAAAATAGCTCAAACAACTAAATAAATTATTATTTTGAATTACTATTCTACGATTACTGGTTGCGGAGAAAATTTAAATTTTCATTTGTCGGTAAACACAGTACGTTGTCCAATGTTATTCTTATGGGGAATACAAAAATTAATATTTCTCTCTTATTTACTTATCAATATCATTAAAACTACATGCAGGTCAAGTTAGCATTGACAAACAGAGGATGTTCGAAGTATGTTGCCACTTAACCCTGAGGGGGGGATGCGAGGGCATTTCCCCTCTTTTAACCACTGTGTGTAGCAAAGGAATTTTGGTAGCGCCTCCATAAAAGGGATTTGGGTGGACATTTTTGAAAACAACTTATTTAGAAGATTTTCTGTAAATTCAACCGTAATTTATATTCTATATTTAGTAAATAGAAAGTAATCTTTTTCATTAAAGTTAGGCTAAAAGGGAGAAAGTATGTCAGTTTCCTGATACCGTTTATTTACATTAATTGCATTAAGTTACATAGTTATCGACTATACGAGAGGGACGTACACCCCCGTAAGGCTGTGTTTAAAGAAGTTACGAATTTACTGAATTAATACATTTAAGAAATTGTTTATATTAATTCACTGAGGAATTTCGTTTTCGGCCAACTACGTCGTTATTTCTAACAGATTTGGACAATCGATGTGTAATATTAAAGTGTTTACAATTCAGATGTATAGAAAAATCTAAAACTCAGAAATACGGCTTCAGTTTTTAAAATATTTACAGTAAAAAAATTCTCCATGTTATTTAAAGGGAGAATTTTTTTGAGGAACTCGGCCTTAGTTTGAGAAAACCAGGTAACACGACCAGGTCATGGAATTCGTACAACTTTGAAGCTTAAACGTTCCGATACTCCCCAAAGTTGTCACATTTATAATTTTCTTCCTTTAAGTTTGTTAAATTATATAAAGTATAAAGTCGTTAAATCTCCACATGTTATTCATATGGGAGAATTATTGTTCAGGAACAGGGCCTTAGTTAAAGAAGCCTGGTAAAGTGTGGTTATGGAATTTGTACTTAATTGAAACTGAAACATTCCCATACTCCGCAAAATTGTCAGATTAATCATTTTCGCCTTTAAAGTTTGTTAAATAATTCGAAATGTAAATGCCTGCAAAAAATGTTGGTGGGATTAACAAACAGCTGATTATGCCCTACCCAGATTGAATTCATTGTTGTTTAGCGCCGCGCCGGCGCCGCCAACAAGCAGGGCCATGCATATTTACGTTGAAGACCATTTTGTTCTCCTCGATCGCACTGTTATCTTACAGATTTCTACCAAACTATTTGCAGTTTCACACTTTTCAGATTCCAATCTAGGGATCATACGGTTCATTTTCTCCAAAATAATTTTTCTCCATACGTTAGGAATCTTTAGAAAAACGCTTAATTTGAGAACATTACTTATGTCCTACCACTTATTTTGAATTAAAATCACGATTTTTAAATCGTATGATCTCTAGATGAACATTTATTGAATTAAATAACATCAAATTATTTTTAATTGGTTAACAATTTAGCCTACAATGAGGGAGATGCAAACCCCTTACTTGAGCGTGCGGAAGGGAGGTACGGCGCACCCTTAACTGTGATATTCATTTGACAGCTGTTCAGCTCATTAAGCATTTAATTTATTTTCGTGTATCATAAATGTTAAAACGAGTTCGCACGCAGCACGCTGACGTGAGGGAAGTGAATTTCCGCATAAAAACTTTTAAAACTCAAAATCAGTGTAAAAACATACATTTGTCCAATTTTTATTGAAATATGAAAACATTGATTTTTTGGCTGTTCTGATACTCCTGGTTTCATTTACTTGCAAAGCTGGGAATAATATTTTGCGCATTATAAGGTTAGGAGAAGGTCCAGACAGGCTTAAAAGTAGGCGTGAGGTTGCTGGGGATAATAAAAGTACTTTAACAAAGGAATAACAGGCTTTTCTAGTGTAAAACCCCCATAAGACAACGTACTGTGGTTAGCCGATACACATTTTCTTTAATAACTCAGTAAATATTTATGCTAGAATGACGAGAGAGGGCTTAAAACTTTCGTCTCTTTAATTCCCATCTTTTTACATGCATTAATTTTACATCTGGGGCTTTTCTGATCCTTTTTGGGCCCGAAAACTCGAAATTTGAAAGATTAATCCCCCAAAAATGGGTTTAGAGTTTTCCGATTGTTTTGCCCAACGAACTTGTCCAACAGATTATAGAAAGGAACGTCCCTACCAAATTTGAAGTAAATCGGACAAAAAATGCGACCGCTAGAGTGCACACACACACACACACACACACACACACACACACACACACACACATATATATATATATATATATATATATATATGTCTATATATATATATATATACATATATATATATATAAAATTTTGAACGACCCCCCAAAACGTGTTCAGGGGGTCACGTTAGGAACTTCTATGGTGGTCCCGGGCTTAAGTTTCACCGTGCGGGTCATGCTAATAGTTCACTTTCCAAAGAAAATTCACTAATAAAATGTAACCTTTAATACCCCCGTAGCAGCAAACCTGCGTACTCAGCGAATTTCCAATGCATATTATGTATCTTAATACCACATAAAGCCACATACCAAGTTTCATCAATATACATTCATAAACAAACGATTTAAGACATTTTAATTATTCTCCATAAGAATAACATGGCGGCTGAGTATGCAGGTTTGCTGAAGCAAGAAACACAAAAAATGGGGTTTTATACAAATATTAATATAACTCATTTAGGTAAAGCCACATACCAAATTTTATTAATTTATTTTCATAATTAAGGGAGATAACTCGTTACTTATTCTCCATAAGAATAACATGGGGCTGAGTACGCAGGTTTGCTGCTACGGGAGCCTTTGGAAAATTTTTTTGAGCAAATATCAATGGTCCACAACCAGATGAAGCCGTATACCAAGTTTCGTCAGTATACGTTCATAAATAAGCGAGATATCAATTTTTTCTTTTCCTCCATAAGAATAACATTAGACAACGTACTGTGTTTAGTACTTTCAATATCTCGGTAACCAATTGACGTAGAGAAATTATCAAAATACCATATTGTGTGTTTTTTTAAGCTGAATCCAATGGAAAAAACTAAAATTTGACTATTTCCAAAATTATATGTACAAAATTCGAAAAACTCTTTTTTGGGGTACAAAACCCCCCCCAAAATACCCTTTTGGATAGAGCGATCTGGCTGGTTTTCGAACTTAACGTCATAAATGTTGCTTTACACGTTTATACCAAATTTCATGAAAATCGGATAATTTTTACGAGAGTTATCGTGCTCACGGACACAAATATATATCGTGCTCACGGTCTGGGGACCTCGAAACGAAAAGTTATCATGGTCCCGGGCCTAGGTCTTACCATGCCGACTACGGTAATAGCTTCTTCCCTATAGGGGAAATTCGCTAAAAAGTAACTTATTTTTTAAGTGTTCGTTTTAATTTTGTGATTTTGTGACTTTTTAGCTGTATCGTGCCACATATAAAAGCGAAAGTGCATTTCATAATTTGTCATATTTTCAGTCAGTTATTTCATTGTTGTTGTGTATTCTTTCTACAGGTTACCGTCAGATTAGTCAAACATAATGTATTTTATCTAAGAATTTTGACGGGCACCCAGGCCTACTATTACTTTTATTTCCGGACTGAACAAAATGAATATCTTTATATATAATTCTGTAAGCGAAATATTTAAGCCAAGTTCTGGGAGTTTGGAAAATCGCAGGATAATGGAAGAAGGCTCAAATTAAAGGTCTTGATCCCAGGGACTCGGGGAAAAATAACAGTATTTCCAAAACATTACTAGCAAATGAGAAATTACGTAAAACATCCCCCATAAGAAAAGCATGGGGATTTAAAAACATCTGCTTAGTTTACATTAAAACAGTGATTAATTGTGTACTTTGTTTACGAACCGACATGGGTTCCTACTTAGAGCAAGGTTAGGGGCTATCAACCCTTCAAGCCACTATTAATAATAATTTAACTTAATAAAATATTGTAGAACTTATTTGGATTGCAGAACTTTATTACTGATGCAATATACAATGACGACCAGCCCTAGCGACTAGTGTTTAAGGCAGTATTAGATGTAATAAGATAACAAAAGCATTGACTACTGAAAAGTAGAAAACATAATCAAGAAATATGATGACCTACAAATAAATTATATTTACTTAGTACTTCTTTATAGCATGCAATACAAATTATTCCTTGCTTATTTGTAAATGTAATCTGCAATTAAGCTACTATATGGTGAAACAGCTTAGCGCCGCTGTGGCGGGCCAGGGTATCAGAGGAGAGATACAAGATGCAGGGAGCAGGAGTCTGGCAGGAGTAGAGAGCACTGCTTTTTTGCGCTACTATCTATAGCAACACCTTCACTTTAAGTAACTTAATCGCCAGCAAAAGTAACAGATACCCGAAAATAAAATGATCAAGTACAGGGTGAGCATGAGTACATTCAGTATAACTGGTATCAGACTAACCTAGCAAGTAACGAGTACTGAATACTAAGGAATCAGAAACGGCAGCTGAGACTCATTGATAAAGGAACTAAATACTTTTGGCCAATAGGAGCGCTAGACTCAATCACATATAATTTTAAAAATGATTGCATAATGTGTGAAATTGTTACTTAATAAATAAATATTTTTAGTCAATTAAATTTACTTTAATGGTTTAGTTTACCTAATTTTGAACAATTGTCTTAACCTAACCATTTGTGACTCAGGCTTAGTTGATGGAGTAGGCCTACCGAAATTATTCCTAGCAGTAATTATATTGTTAGGCCAACACATCCGACAAATGAACCATTGTTACAAAGATTAATAATGATTTCAAAGTAATCAGTATGTTTAACCAGTACTAAAAAATTACTTGTATCAGGTTTAATCATTATTGAATCAGTACTGATTCACTAAAACCACAGTCTACTATACACAGTCTCGCAGCTGAGTTGCAAAAGTTGTCCGCCTGGCCCAGTGTTTCCATCCAGGGAAAAAATAAATCCCTCTACTAAAGATATAAAAAATTCCTCTTTATCCCTCATCAATATGTAAAAATCCTTTTCTATCCCTCTTCCTCAAATTTTACGCAACACATATCTCCCATACATACCAATTTACAATAAGCCCTCTAAAGCCCCTTTTAATAATAAATAATTTTAGAGAAATAAGTTACATGGTAAAACCATGTGGGTTTCAGTGATGTCCGCTGATTTAATAAATAAAATATCCCCCTAATTAATATTGAAACTTAAACCTCTCCCAAGGCCGAGGGAGGTGGATCCTTAACATTGGTAATGTAAATTATATTATCATTTCATTTTAAAAAATAAGGCGATTTTTGTGACCGAGCTATCAGTAAAACTATACGTCTAAAATCATCTGTTATGTGTCGTTTGAAAATCCTTAACGTGTATTGTGCCTTTTGAGGGTCTCAAGATTATGCGTAAACCCAAAAGCTACTGGGAAGCCATTAAAGTTGAGTTTTAGCCCATTTAAATATCATTGAACAGCATCACTGTAGAATCACTCTATCAATGAACGGCATCAGCGTACAATCAAAATTCCTTACAGCCGTTTTAGGCTAAATTCTGGAATGACAACACCAAATAAAATAATTAAGGGCTGCCGGCGAAACTAGTTTAGGTTTAAAATAATGGTTAATGTGTTATTTAAAAGAACTTGGCGTCTAGAAGTGTATTTTGGGGTGTTGGAAGACGTCCACCTTAAGGGCCCAGCCCCGATGGCTTTCAAAGATCCAATATTAATCTTACAGATCAATAGAAAAATCAATGTAATTTAACATTTAACAGCAGCTGTTGATACTAACATATAGTACAGAAGTAAGATCAACTGTTTTAAGACAACTTCTGGAATAAAATCTCAATGTAAACTAACAAAACGGTAATAAACATTTGCTCCAATTTGAGCAGCTGGATTTGCTAGTCAGGATAAACCAATTAACTGGAGTTGTATTGGTTAAAAACTACTCTTGATGTATATTTTTTTTTATTTATTTGTGTAATTTAAAACAATACAATAATTAAAAATAAAGACAACTTTTTAAATGTCACTCTATTAATAAGTTATAATCTCTTGCAACTTGATTTAATTCTAAACGAGTTCGCACGCAGCACGCTGACGTGAGGGAAGTGAATTTCCACATAAAAACTGTTAAAACTAAAAATAAGTGTAAAAACATACATTTACTCCAATTTTTATTGAAATCTGAAAACGTTGATTTTTTTTGGTACTGTTCTGATGCTCCTGGTTTCATTTACCTGCAAAGCTGGGAATACAATTTTGCACATTGTAATGTTAGGAGAAGGCCAGACAGGCTTGAAAGGAGGCGTAAGGTCGCAGGGGAAATTAAAAAAAAACTACATACATTGGCGCAAAGTTTTTTAACTACTTGCCCTTGGATATAAAAAATTTAAAAAATTCCAAAAAATTCAAAGCAAAGTTAAAAAATTAATGATTAATAACCCATCATGTTATTCTTTAAATTAATATTATGATAAGTTTGCATGAGACTGTGTTAAAATCGGTTGTGTTATTTTTTATGTGATTATTATGTTTAGCTTGTAAGTAATTAACTTGACACCATTCATGTATCATGTATACGATTTTGAATAAAGATATTTTGACTATTGACAACTGACTATTGACTACACTCTAGCAAAGAAAACGAGTTCGCACGCAGCACGCTGACGTGAGGGAAGTGAATTTCCATATAAAAAACTATAAAAACTTAAAATCAATTAAAAACATACAATTATTCCAATTTCTATTCAAATCTGAAAATATTGATTTTTTTGCTTTTCTGATACTCCTGGTTCTATTTACCTGCAATGCTGAGAATACAATTGTGCGCATTATAAGGTTAGGAGAAGGTCCAGTCAGGCTTTAAAGTAGGCGTGAGGTTGTTGGGGATGATAAAAGTACACCAAAAAATTATTAACAGGCTTTTCTAATGTAAAAACCCCATAAGACATCGTACTGTGATTCGTCAATACACATTTCCTTTAATAACTCGGTAAATATATATGCTAGAATGACGATAGAGGGCTTAAAAGTTTCGCCACACTAAATCCCATCTTTTTACATTCGTTAATTTCACATCAGGGTCTTTTCTGACCCTTTTTGGGCCCAAAAACTCGAAATTTGAAAGATTAATCCTCAAAAAAGGGGTTTAGAGTTTTCCGATTGTTTTGCCCAACGAACTTGTCCAACAGATTATAGAAAGGAACGTCCCTACCAAATTTGAAGTAAATCGGACAAAAAATGCGAACGCTAGAGTGCCTGCACATATATATACAGTTTCGAACGAATGGTGTTTTTGGGGCCTGGGGACCTCAAAACGAAATTTTATCATGGTCCCGGGCCTAGATGTTGCCATGCCGACTACGGTAATAGCTTCTTACATATAGGGGAAATTCGCTAAAACTTACATGACCAAAATGTAAATCGTGGTTCTAAGGATTCATATTTATCTCTGCCTGAAAACTGAACAATTGTAGTTTGTGTAGTCATTGATAAAGGTATTAAGGTAAATCATGTATCAACGTACACGAGGTTACTGACATGTGCCATGGTTGTATACACCGGTATACTAAATTCACAAACTAAACTAAAAGACTAATGACTGACAAAACTTTTAGTTTTAAAATATCGAAACGATATATTTAATTTTGTAGTTCACAAAAATGGAAATGTTTGCTTAAAACATAAATTTTAAATATTATTCAATTTATTATCTGTAAGTAGGCCTACCATCATTACGTTTTTCGATGATCGTTATTTGTCTGTACCATTGACTTTGGTTAATTGTGTTAGTTAAATATTTTGTATTTCATTATAAAATGTTATTTAAAATTGAAATTTGATTCGTAATTTAAATCATTCTTACGTTCAGTGATGATGTCCATTAATTTGTCAACGGGTGTAACGCTAGTTTTCTGATAAGAAGCAAAACAACCTTCTAAGTTAGGTAAAGTCGACTCATATTTTCAAATTTAAAAGGTGACATGTTTGTACGTTCTCTCGACCAGTATTGGACCCGACTTGACGGCCAAAGTGGGGCTCATAAAATCGTGTTGCAAATAACCCAAGCAAACATGATGAGTGTACCAAGTGATCAAGTGACGTGCCCATCTCACCCTTGCTGGCTTTAGCCGGTTATTTCCCGCTGTTCTCATATTAAACCATCGATTCTTATCCGGCGCTATCATTGGTGATAAAACTGATGGTTTTCCATCGCGCCTCTTTCATAATGAGTCACCTATCTGTCTCTTTTTAGCTAATTTACCCGATATGGATGACTCTATTTCCGTAGTCGACATGGTGAGACACAGAACCGGAACCAAGATGACTTTTAGTTTCGAGAAAATCCAGATACAAACAAAATCCATTCGTTCAAATTTGTATATCTATGTGTTCGAAAACACGATAATTCTCAGAAAAGAGGTCCGATCGGAATTTGGTACAAGCAAACGGATCAACCCATCCGAAGGTTTTTTAAAATCTTTTACATATAATTTTTGTAATTAAATTTCAATTTTCACCATTGTATTCAGCTTAAAAATAAATCATTTGGGACTGCTGAGAAAGTGCGTTGACCAATGTTATTCTTATGGAGAAAATTGAAATCTTATATCTCGTATATCTTGAAGATATTTATAAAACTTGGTATGTGGCTTCATATGGTCATATGGTAGTCTATTGATATTTGCACCAAAAACAGTTTTTTTTAGTCCCCGTAACACCAAAGCTGCGTACTGAACCCTATTAATGACGAAACGAAGTGAAGGAATCTATGTATTAGCAGAGACCATGATTCATCGTCCTTCAGTGTGTGTGTTCGTAAAGCAATAACGTGAAAACGGCTGCACGGATCGTTTTCAGATTTTACACACGTTTTCTAGTAAACTTCACGCTTCCGGTTCAAAAATGGAACTCGTTGGTTAAACAGTTTTCTATTAATTAAGATTTAAAATTTTGTAAAACTTCCATAAGGTAAAGCATAGAATAAAAATTACTGCTTGCGAAGTACGAGATACTAATAAAAATTGTTTCGTAACTATAAGAAACTACAAAAAATGGTCCTACTTATATGTTTTATGATTAAATAAAGTATTGTTCGTTTAATATCAGTTAATTCAATCTATCAAACACGTTTGAAATTTTTAGATTAAAAACTAACACCAGTTGATATGAATAAAGATAACGTTCTCATGTAATGTGCCATACACATATTACGTAACGCAATTTTTCGTAATTTCAACCCCCCCTCCATTTAACACACCGTAGCGGTTGAGCATACCCCTGCCTCCCAATGTGTTTGGTAAACAATTGTTGTAGACTTTAACACAGCTTAAAGCTTTTAAATATCGCTTTGTTAGCAAATTGGAATATAGATATAATTAAAGCATTACACTTTTAATTACTTTATTTTTATAACTTTGTTAGAACAAACCAGGATGTTACTAATAATACAAACAATAAAATAAATTATCTCAGCAAAATGGAAACAAATTTAAATAATACAAATAGAAAACAACTAATATGGTAACAGTTGTAGCGTATATAACAAACAAAATAAATGTATAAGTTATACTTTTTTAAAGTAATTTTGAGAGATCATAAAACTAAGGTCAACAACTAAATAAAAACAGTTACATTTTAAAGAACCAAACTGTCCAATAAAAGATGTATAAGCTAAATGTTAACAAAAATTGAAGTAAAAACTGCAGTAAATGGCAAATACTTATATGGTAAAGTAGTTTGCAACAGAAAATAAATTACTGCACAGTAATTTACTTTTGTATGAATAATATAGTTACGTAACGTTGATACAAATCCCCCTCCCCCACGTAACGCATCATAACGCTACACCATACCCCCTCCCTCCCTTAAGTGCGTAACGTAATATGTGTATGGCCGCAAACTATTTATACAAAAGTAATATATAAGGATTTCCACCCACCGGGTAAGTGTCATATCGATAACTTGGTTTCTGCTTATTTATTTAATTATTTAAAATTTCGATAATATGGTCATCCGGGAGAGTAAAAAATTTAAATGAGGCAGAATATTGGAGCTAGGTTAGGGGCTATGACCCCTTCAAGTTACAGTAATAGCAAACCTTATACTCAGCTAATTTCCAATTTAAAAATATATACCTCATTGCATAAGCAACTTATTGTGTTATTTGTTGTTGAAGAATTTTCTCCTCTAATATAATTAAGAATGGTTTATCCTATGACCTAAAATTAACCAAAATAAAATAAATAGATATTTTCCTATACGGGGCCCCAGGATAAAGAGTATTTATTTAATATTTTGTGATGAAATTTCGGTTAGAACTTACGTTAACAGCAGTAACTTTGATCTACCATTTCTGAGTTCGGTCATCCCATTACGTGAATGTTTCTAAGCGTTACTACTACTAGTGTTACTATGAGAGTAAATAAATTGTTAAATATCGCTTATTAATATTTTTTTTAATCTGAATATACTTTTATGACACTTTTCAAGTGGTTCTATATGGAAGTGGGGTAAATATTAGGTCTATATATACAATGGAGATTTGCAGGTTTGCTGCGGCGGAGGTATTTTTATTTTCGTTTAACATTATATAACGTTTCTTTTTTTGTAAGTCATCGTTTGTATTTTTTATTTAATTATGATACAACTAACCTTACTCAAAATATTGTTAGTGTAAATGGTATTTAGTTTCATCTAACGGAAGAAGGGCTTGAGTTGATAACATGTCACTAAATTGTTGGTAATGTAAGTGAATCACATGGTGGCAATAAAAGAAGCTGTGAGCGTTGTGAGCTCTAAAATAAAACGCTGCATGAGGCCTGTAAAATTAAATGTAAGCCTGTAAACAACGATTCTCTTGTAAAATAGTCGTGGTGTATTCAGTCCTAATACATCAAATTCTTTGAACAAGGATGAATAATACTTTTTGTTGATATTAGAAAATCCCATAAGCTTTTTGACGGAGTTATAATTATACTGAGACCAATACTTATACTTATCCTCCTTCAAATCCAGGGCCATGGTTGGTCTTCCAGAATGCAGCAACATTAATGAAAAAGTAAAAAATGTGAGAACAGCAAATTCGCCAACAATTTTTAAGGCCCCACTAAAATAAATAGGCGATTGCGAAAGATGGGTTCCATTTATTTAGAGGCTGTATTTATTAAAGGAGAGATAATTCTGCAATGAGAGGCTAATTCAATTTGTGAGCCTTAGTTTTAAACTTGGTAATAAAATTCATTAATCATTGTTCATCGCTCTTCAGAGAATTTTAATAAAACTATATAAACTAGTAGCATAAAAAGATGAAGATTGATATACACAGATTCATATTATATTCTTCAATGATAAGGACAACATAATTACAACTCTATGTTGACCAACACGCCGGCTAGCCTCTGGTAGACTGTAAAATATAAGAACGGGACAGGAATAAATTCATCGCTTTGAGAATTAGTGGCAAACATGGTTTTGCATGTGTTGTTGGCGAAGGAATTGGTTGCAATTTAACCAGATTTTGTTGCATGTTAGAGACCAGGAAAACGCCTATATGAAAAGTTAGACTTGCCTGTCCCAATATCTAAACCGTTGTGGTGTAAATTGCAATTGTCAGAATTTTATTTTTAACATTTTTTCTCGGGTTGGCTGAACATGTATTTTATTGAATGACAAAGATCGTCCAGAGCTATACATAGACTCTGCCTTATCTCCGCTCTGACTCAGGTTGATGTTGGCTCACGTAATGTGCAAGACAATAATAGTCTTTGTACTCAAGAATAGTGCACTCTAACTGTTATTGTATTTATTTATAACCGAAACATAATCTATCCGATTAAGCAAATAAATTACTATTTCAATCCAACTTTCCAACTTGATATTTTAATTCATATTAAGTTATAGCGGATGTCAAAATTAATTAACAGTGCGTATTATGGGGGAATTACAAACTGTATCTATGTATATAAGGCATAACTTAGCATTTTAAACGGTAAAATTTCACTTCGCTGCAAAATATTTTCCGCTCTGTTTTCCACTTTCACTGTATAGTTTTATTTATTTGTATTTTAACTGAGACAAAGACGTTATTGTCTTACTGTATAATATATTGACGTTATTCAACTTGTAATTTGTTGAATATTTGTTTGTTCTACTGAAACCAAAATCGCCTTAGTTGTCATACCATGCCATTGGATAAGTAAACAAATACAATCAGATAAATATCCATGTTTAATTAATCGTTATATTCATTCACACTCATATTATAGTTTTAAATGAACTTAACCCTTGCTGATTTGATAAAATAAGGTTAGTGTCAAAATATTGAGCAGTTTTTTTTTCTTAATACCATTACATTTATATATGAAAATATGTTTTAATGACTTTACCGCATCGTTCAAAATATTGAATGATTGTTCCAGTAATTTGGCGTTTTAAATATGACAGAAAATCGGCGTCACCCAAACTTTAGCGGGCGTCAGTCGATTTATCTGATTCATTTACGCTCAGAGGTTAGATTGAATTCGCTTTCCACGGGGAACAAGCGTTGATTAGGCTCTTAGCTTACTCAGTTCAAATTAACTCTCACGTGGTAATTCATTCAAAGGTCACCTCGAAAGAACATTCCCTACGAAAAACGTTTTATCACAATGTCCTCCGAATCTTGAGTCCGGTCAAGACGACCAGGGTTCACCACATAACGCAGCACACATCTGCTGTATATTTACAGAAAGGCGAGTGAGCGGACCAATCCAACTCTATTTTCTATTCATTGTTTTCGCTCGTGGGGTTTTATATGACGTTCAAGTGAAGGCTAGGTGGCGCCGACAACACGACGACGGGTTTCTCGGTTTTTCTCGCCTTATCACCAGACGACCTTGAAGGCGGTTATTGTTTATTCGCTCTTATCACCATCGTACATGTTTTCGACGCCCAAGTCTAAGCTGCACTTGTCAGCCACACTGAAGTTGCAGCGTCACCTTCAGTATATGTTTGTATGTGTACTGGTTTAAACTAGGTCTACGCTCGTTCTTCACGTAAGAGGATGAACGAAGACTGAATTTTTAAAGATATATTTGAATAGACATGTTAAGTATTTAGCTTTTGTTAACTTACACCTTTTTTAGCCAAACACTTTTAAAATAGGTCAACAAATATCTAGACCATATGCAACATATCTAAATAATTATAATTTGTTTATATTGTAATCTGACAGAGAAAGATTACAAATGTGTGAATGTACGAGTAAAAGTACTTAATGATTTCAACAGTTTACTTGTATTTAAAAATACTTAGAGAAAATTTCAATTGATATATTATAAAACTAAGGAGCTTTGCAAAGGTCCGCAAGCATTCGTTAACGTGTCTACTAAAATATGTTACAGATTTACGAGATAAGAGACAACCGACAAAATTTGAAGTACCAGCTATCATACTAATCATTCTAATATTATAAAGCTGAAAGTTTGTGAGTTTGTTTGTTTGTTAGTTTGTTTATTACTTTGTGGCTCAAACGCTCTAACTACTAAACCGATTGAGCTGATTTGGTAGGAAGATTGCTAATATCCTAAAGTAACATATAGGCCTATTCAAGTTTTAAATTCTTTTATGGTTTAGCTCCAATGGCTACTAAACATCCCATTTTAATATTATGGAAAGTAACATTTATTGGATCAGATTATAACTAAAACAGGTGTTATGCATTTTTTATTTTGAGTTAATTTCTTTGTTTATATTTTGGTTTACATTTTTTTTGCACCTTTAACCACGAAGGTACCTGTATCACAATAATGCCGGGGAAACGTAAATAAAATTTGTCTCAAAGATTGAAAAAGCCCGATTTATTAAAGTGGTTAGAAGTCAAGAAACTTAAAACACAAATGGAAAGCTTTACGGTAGGCAGCACACAGAGCAAAACAGCAAGAACAACAACTTCGACGTGAAGAGCAAGCTCAGCGGCAGGCTCAATTTGAAAGTAACTGAAATGGCACTATGGCAGAGCAGTGATCTACAGAAACTATTGAGGAAGCTGAAGCTCGCACACGAGCTAGAGCTACTGCTGTAAGGTCTATGTCCAAAGGCAGCAAACGATCGCCAGAACTACGTAAGGCGTCTTTGAAATTTCTGCCTTGATGCGACTCTTAGTCGGCTAACATATATCTTACTAACGCTATGTAGTAGGCGTGGAAGCCGCGACGGGTAACGCTAGTTATACTATAGTCGAATTAAAGTAGCTTTAGGATTGTCTCTAGTGACACCAGTTGGGGCTAGTGGAAACCCATGGAGCAGTAGCGCTTTGCCTGGCCAATGACGGGGCAGCTTTGACCAAACGTAACCACAGCAACCAAACACATGTGGCCTAAAGTGCCAGTTTGCTTTTTGTTTACTGGTCACAATATTTTAGGCGTCTGCTAGAAGAAAATAAATGTTTGTTTTTATTTAGTCATGGAAATTACATTCGCAAATGCAAGTTTGTATAGATTTTGATTCTTCAAATGTTTTGTTAAAATATTTTCGGTATTTAATGTATATTTCCCGTTGTTTTATAAAACTGAGTAAAGTGATTCCCATGATGTTTTTCACCGTTTGTAATATCGTACCTGTTTATATTAATCGGCTAAGGGAATTTTTTTGGTACCGATTTCTCGGATGTGCGACATCGTACAATAATAAATTATAAACACTTATTTAGTAATATTAGGAGATGTGTTGAATGTAAATAGTTTTTTATTTGAGCGTGCCATTTTGGCTTTCAAAGTTTACATATTATCCTTATGGGAACATGCGTTCTGCTTTTCGTATTTGTTTATAATTTTCATTTCCATTAATAAGCAGTTGCCTTATTCAAATAAATATGTAGGACAACAGCAAGAACAGATTATTCATAAATAAAACATTTTACTGACTACTGGAATGGTAACACCATTTTCTTATCGGTTTTAACGCCACATTAAACAAATTAAACCTATTGTATAATATTGAATGTATACTGATGAAACTTTGTATGTGGCTTCACCTAGCTGAGTTATAATGATATTTACGTGAAACCATAGATTAAGCATACTCCTTAGGTGAAACCCCATATTTTGTGTTCCTTGTGGCAGCATACCTACTTCCTCAGCCTCCATGTTATTCTAATGGGGAAAAAATGGGGAATTAATAATGGGGAATTAAAATGTTGTATATCGCTTATTTTTATGAATGAATATTGATGAAACTTGGTATGTGGCTTCACATAGTTGAGTTATAATGATATTTACATGAAACCCCATATTTTGAATACCTTGTTGCAGCATACCTGCTTACTAAGCCCCATGTTATTCTTATGGAGAATAATTAAAATGTTGTATATCGCTTATTTTGATGAATGAATATTGATGAAACTTGGTATGTGACTTCACCTAGTTTAATTCTATTTATATTTGCATAAACACCAATTGTTTGTGTTCCTTGTTTCAGCAAACCTACGTACTCATCCCCAATGTTATTCTTATGGAGAATAATTAAAATTTGTATATCACTTATTTGTGAATATATCTTAATGAAATTTGGTATGCGGCTTTTTGTGGTATTAAGACATATATTATGCCCTGGAAATTTGCTGAGTACGCAGGTTTGCTGTGACGGGGGTATTTTTTTCCTTCAATATCATGCAGTGTACCAAGTTTCATAAACATATTTTTACAATAAATGTAGGTGACATTAGACAACGTACTAGGGCAACGTTGTATTTAGCACCATCAATACCAAAGTAACATACCGAAATTTCTTTTGAACGAATTCTATGTAATAGCTTATCTCTGCAGAGGGAAGTTCGCTGATAATAAAATGTCCCTCTGAGTGTCTCTTAGGCCCGGAACGTCACTTGTCCAGATAGTTGTTGTGAGGCGGGACAGCAGCACGTTGCGGTGTGCGTGTGTGGGTCGCGGTCGGTAGGACTCGCACTTGTGAGTTTCTCAGTGTGAGTGTGTGGGTTGTGATTGTGGATGGGAGTACATGCGAGGACGGTCACACGCGTGGCATGCGGACGTTGCAACTCCACACACACGGTGCGGCTATATCGGGGATCCATTGTTCTCCTTGGGCTTTAAATACATCAGTGTTCTCTAGCTTGTTGTTTTCCATTAGTTGGCATTGCTGTCCTCTGAATAATAGGCATTTAAGTACAACGTATCTTATGCCTGTTACTGCTATTATCAGTGTTTTTATTTATTTCCACAAATATTTGTATGTTTTAAAACTCTAGCACCTTTGAACATGGACCGGTTGGCAAGAACTCAAAAGAGGTAATGCCGAGATCATTCCTCAGCCGTGTGAATCAAAATTTACTTTTCAGCCTTGAAGTGGACAAAACCAGCTGCAGGTCTCGTAACCAGTAGTGTGTGCTGCATTCTGTGGCTAACATAATGAACTATACAGAATAAATAACACCTGCTAAGTACTCATCTGATTGATCCAATACAACTTATATACAAGTTTAACATGGGAACTTAGACCAGAGGGGGTCCTAAAAGGGTCTCAAAATGGTCCAATGAGTGCATTAAATTTCTACCTAATTTTAGCTCAATCAATCAAGTAGTTGGCACGTGATCGGTTCACAAACATTCAGATTTATATTAATAATTTGATTAATGTCATTAAACCAACAAACCTTGACTATTTAAAAGTTGCTTTGAATGATTAACGTGCTGATGTCGGAAAGTATTATTTTCCTCATAGGCCACACGCACTTGATGGAATTATGGTC
Organism: Allygus modestus; assembly: GCA_963675035.1. Classification (NCBI taxonomy): domain Eukaryota; kingdom Metazoa; phylum Arthropoda; class Insecta; order Hemiptera; family Cicadellidae; genus Allygus; species Allygus modestus. The sequence continues at coordinate 103,504,195 of OY776111.1, forward strand.
AAAAGAGGGCTAATTAGGGGAAAATCACTATCAAGAATACAGATGCCTAAATACTTAGCACAAAAACTCAAGTAAATATTAGAGATTTTAAAACGAATTAACATTCCTTGTCTTATTAACTAAATTGCATTTCTATGAACATACTAGCTGGCCCGACAAACGTTGTCCTGTCCTAATGTCATTTAATTTGTTTTACGTCAAATACTCGTTCATTTTCAAGATGAGCTCGTTCTATACGCTCACTCGCCTATTTTTATATAGAGCTAACTTCGGCATCGAAAAAAGAGTTTGAGTTGTCATTCAAGTAGATTTGTTATTTCTGTAATGAACATATGTTTATGCCTTTCAAATATGTTTAGATATAATTCTTGTTATCAGTTGTCTGGTGTAACTCTGAACTTTGATCAAATCAATGGGAACTTTGAAGGCCAGTGGGACAGAGCCCTTGGGTCGGATTAAAAATTTTCTGTTATAAAAACCTTGTCCTGAAATTAACAAACACAACATAAAAAGAATTATATAACTTGGTGCACTCATTCTCAAGTTATGGCGTGACAAAGGGAAATAGGGATTCATTTGTATAAATTAAGATGAATCGCATCGTGAGCAGCGATCTCTAGAACAACATCGTGAGTTACCTGCGCTGCCCTCCCCCTAACTTAGCTAAAGGAAAAGCTATTATTAAGATTGAATAGTCTAATTTATTTTGGTGGAGAACACAATTTAATAAATAAAAGTAGGAATGTAGGAAATTAGTTTGATAAAAGACATCTGAAAGTCGTTTATTGAGAAATTTAGTATTCAAATTGAAACTGAGCATATTGAACTTATTTTATTCTTTAACCAAATGATTAATCACTCAAGTTTATACAGAGACTAGGCTATCACCATTGGAGGCTTTGCCCCCAAACCCTCTTTTGGAGTTCACTTCGCTCACTTGCACTCCTCAGTTAACACAAGTTTAAATTAAACTCAACTATTGTAGCCCGTTAAAAAAAGAAAAACTAAACAACAATGAATTTGGTGAGCACATTATAGCCCACAGGCGTTCGATATTGAAACATTGTTACTTTGGTATTATACGGATGCCACTGTTTTTCCAACTGGCTGCTTGTTCGTTTTATCGAATGAACTCCCAACTACGATAGTTTTTTGTCCGTTTTATCGAATGAACTCCCGACTACGATAGTTGTTTGTTCGTTTTATCGAATGAACTCTCAACTACGATAGTTGTTTGTTCGTTTTATCGAATGAACTCCCAACTACGATAGTTGTTTCGAGGTGTATGAAAACAAAATATAGTGTTCACTCAATTCAAAGTCAGTCAGATACCTTTTTTCACTGGCTGTAACTTCACAACACCATTCTGACGCTATCTCTACTTCCCGAGTCGGTGACGTATTTCCTGCCTCCACGTGGCCACCTACAAGATATCTGACTCAGATGAAACATGCGCCGGGAAAATGAATCGGAATTGGAATCTGAATCGGCGTGCACTCTGGACGTACCGTAAGGGGGTTCAGTCAGTTTCAGACCTAATTAACACTCAATTGGTCTGCCGTCGTCGGTTCACCGTTCACCCCACCCGTAACTATTGCGTGAAGAGTATTATGGAAGAGTATAGTTGCATTATGCTTTTAACAAGTGTGTTAAAAGCACACTTGGTGTGCTAAAAGCTTGGTGTGTTAAAAGCCTTTTGTCCATTGGCACCGAATAATCACTTAATAATCTAATTTGGTGTCCCTTTTTATAGTGCGATTATCGAAAAAGTGACTGGCGGAGCGACCACGCGGCGACCTAGTTTATATACAAACATTCTGTTTTATAACCTAGTGAAAACGTAAAACACGTCGTTAGACCTTTGTAATAAACTTTATTTAAATATTCAGTTACACACGTTTTCAGCACATGTTTCAAATATTGTTTATCTTATTCCGATGAGTTTATATTGATAGTTATATTCTTAAACACAAATTAAAATAAACAAATTACGCAATAATTAATGTTTTTAAATAAATCCATTACGCTGTAGATTCCATCGGCTTTTCATAGAGCCGCGATACAGTACCAATCACAGCATAAGGCTTTGGGGTGGTTCTGAACGAGACTGTACTTAAGCCTAATTTCAACCCTTTCGCATGGGTGAACATTGACCGCGTTACCAATGGAGCTGTCCCCACTGAGTGAACCCGTCTAGGTTTATATTCATAAATACAGAGATTTGCGTACCTACAAAATATGTTATAAAGTACTTTATCATGTTATAAAGTTATCCGTACTTTGCAGGATCCGTGGTTGGTAATAGGTTTCTCGCTTTGTAACGAAAAGTTGGCGTTGTAAATTATTATTTATAACAGCTGGTATTAAAGCTATAAACCTCAGCCGGACGTCGCGGCGTCGCGTCGCCAAGGCCGCGTTGAATGTTGCATGCCGCTTCCAAGAGTGACTGCGCATGTCTACTGCACTTCGCATACCAACATACATGCAGATACGTCATGGACGATTCGTTATTTATGATTTATGACCTTCACGTTTAATATCAGTTCGAGACAAACACATTCCCCACCGACATGTCGCGACAGTGAGGTGACTCCAGTGTGTGTGACGGTTGGTCGATAGTGAAGGGGTTAAATGAGTAGTTTACTAATTGAAACAATATTCTATTTCAGAGAAACCACCTCAATAATATTTCCTATTGCAAATATGTCATTTGTACCCGTTTCTATATACGGTATATGCACAATTGTTTGTCCATGATTGTTGGTCACTTCCAGACATTCTATAGTGTGACTGCAGTTGCATTTTCCACTGAAGAGGTTATACCCGTTTGTAGGTCTCCAGTTCCTTAATTATTAATTAAGTTTAAAGAAGAAAGGCGATACAGAAAATAAAATTTGTATTTTGTACATCAATCCCACTTCCAAACTTATTTTGTAACCAAAAATATTAACATTAAAAATAATGAATCCTACTACTTTGTTTTAAATTAAAATCACATGATAAACTTGGTGTATAGTCAGTTGCCGCTACACAGTTAGCCCCCCGTGGAGACCCGGGGCCTTTTGAAGCGAACTTGACGTCCTGATCGGGTGGTGTAGTTTGGAAACACTGAAGTTTTGTTATTGTCTTGAGGTTGCTCAACAGGAGGAGGAGGAGGTTTGATGTTGAGGGTCTGGGGTGGATATTCTGGAACATTTTGTGATTCATCAGTCAAAATGTAAGCAGTCTGTAAGTTACTCTGTCGATGCTCACCTTGGTCTTAGTTTGGAAACACTGAAATTTTGTTATTGCCTTGAGGTTGCTCAACAGGAGGAGGAGGAGGTTTGATATTGAGGGTCTAGGGGTGGATATTCTGGAACATTTTGTGGTTCATCAGCCAAAATGTAAGCAGTCTGTAAGTTACTCTGTCGATGCTCACCTTGGTCTTAGTTTGGAAACACTGAAGTTTTGTTATTGCCTTGTGGTTGCTCAACAGGAGGAGGAGGAGGTTTGATGTTGAGGGTCTCGGGTGGATATTCTGGAACATTTTGTGGTTCATCAGCCAAAATGTAAGCAGTCTGTAAGTTACTCTGTCGATGCTCACCTTGGTCTTAGTTTGGAAACACTGAAGTTTTGTTATTGCCTTGAGGTTGCTCAACAGGAGGAGGAGGAGGTTTGATATTGAGGGTCTAGGGGTGGATATTCTGGAACATTTTGTGGTTCATCAGCCAAAATGTAAGCAGTCTGTAAGTTACTCTGTCGATGCTCACCTTGGTCTTAGTTTGGAAACACTGAAGTTTTGTTATTGCCTTGAGGTTGCTCAACAGGAGGAGGAGGAGGAGGTTTGATGTTGAGGGTCTTGGGTGGATATTCTGGAACATTTTGTGGTTCATCAGCCAAAATGTAAGCAGTCTGTAAGTTACTCTGTCGATGCTCACTTTGGTCTTTTGTCCGTTAATGATAATAGACAGGGCCGTATTTCCCTAACGGCGGCGGCGGACAAGGCGAACGCCGCCGCTGGGGGCCTCAGCCTGAGGGGGGCCTCCCTTGATATAGTTTTCGCTTTAAAAAACATTTTCACTCACAAAATGTGTTATGTAAAAATCGTTATTACATTTATTCTACTTCCCGTTGTTACCGCATAAATCAATTTTAATATTATTACTAAGATTACAGTTTTTATTAGCTCAGAGAGGTGTGCGATTACTCGAAAATTAGTTTGAAAACTCTAAAAGTTTTGAAAAATACTCGAAAGTTCTAGTGAAAATTTCCTGCCAATCTCCGGACGATTGCGACCTCCAAAATCACGTAGTGACAGCCGCAAAAGACGACCGAGAAACATGAATTGGTCATAAAAATACCCCCGTTGCAGCAAACCTGCGTACTCAGCGAATTACCAATGTCTTAATACCACATAAAGCCGCATAACAAGTTTCATAAAAATATATTCACAAATAAGCGAAAAATACAATTTTAATTATTCTCCATAAGAATAACATAAGGAATGAGTTCGCAGGTTTGCTGCAACAAGGAACACAAAATAATGGATTTTCATGGAAATATCAACAGAACTCAATTAAGTAAAGTCACATACCAAGTTTCATTCATAACAAATTATAAAAAAGCGATATAGATCATCTATATTATTAATAGGCAAGCATGATTTTTGTATAGTACGTTTTTCTCAGCTCGTGCGCATCGTAAGAAAAATCTAGGCACACGGTTAGAAATGTATTTTTCTGTAGATGTGCACAATACTATCCTAATTTACATTAGTTTCTGAGAAATAGAGAACATTTAATTTGAAATTTGAAAAAATAACATTGGCCTTCCACGTTGGTTACGGAATAATAACTTAAAACGAGTTCGCACGCAGCACGCTGACGTGAGGGAAGTGAATTTCCACATAACAACTTTTAAAACTCAAAATCAGTGTAAAAACATACATTTGTCCAATTTTTATTGAAATCTGAAAACATTGATTTTTTTGCTGTTCTGATACTCCTGGATTCATTTACTTGCAATGCTTGGAATACAATTTTGCGCATTATAAGATTAGGAGAAGGTCCAGACAGGCTTGAAAATAGGCGTGAGGTTGCTGGGGATGATAAAAGTACTCTAACAAAGGAATAACAGGCTTGTCTAGTATAAAACCCCCGTAAGACAACGTACTGTGTTTAGTCGATACACATTTTCTTTAATAACTCGGTAAATATTTATGCTAGAATGACGAGAGAGGTCTTAAAACTTTCGCCTCTCTAATTTCCATCTTTTTACATGCATTAATTTTACATATGGGGCTTTTCTGACCCTTTTTGGCCCCAAAAACCTCGAAATTTGAAAGATTAATCCCCAAAAAATGGGTTTAGAGTTTTCCGATTGTTTTGCCCAACGAACTTGTCCAATTGATTACAGAAAGGAACGTCCCTACCAAATTTGAAGTAAATCGGACAAAAAATGCGACCGCTAGAGTGCAAACACACACATATATATATATATATACATATATATATATATATATTATATATATATATATATATATATATATATATATATATATATATATATACATGCATACAATTTTGAATGACCGCCCAAAACGTGTTCAGGGGGTCACGTTAGGAAATTCTATGGTGGTCCCGGGCTTAAGTTTCACCGTGCGGGTCATGCTAACAGTTCACTTTCCAAAGGAAATTCACTAATAAATATGTAGCACAACAGCAAGAACAGATGATTCATAAATAAAAAATTTTACTGACTACTGGAATGGTAACACCATTCTCTAATCAGTTTAAACTCCACATTAAAACAAATTAAACTTGTTTTTGAGGGGGGAGGATGAGGGATGGGAGAGGATGAGGTGGAGATGAGGTTTCAAACATAAATAAAAAGACTACTGATTACTGGAATGGTAACGCCATTCTGATACTGTTTTAACACCACATTAAACGGGGAGTGGATGAGGTGGAGAGGTTTCATGAATAAATAAAAAATAAAAAAATATTACTGGATTTTTGTAGCCCTTCCTTTAGCCTTTTTAACTTCACATTAAGATAAATTAAACCTGTTTGTAAGGGGAGGGGATAAGGGATGGGGAGAGATGTCAGACATAATTAAAAAGGCCACCGATTACTGAAATGGTAACATCCTTCTCTTATTCGTTTTAACTCCACTTTCAAAAAAATTAAACCTGTTTTTGAGGGGGTGAGTATGAGGGACGGAGAGAGGATGAGGTGAAGAGGTTTCAGGCATAAATAAAAAGGCTACTGACTACTGGAATGGTAACGCTCTTCTGCTATTTATAACTCCAAATTAAACGGGGAGCGGATGAGGTGGGGAGGTTTCAGTCATAAATAAAAATATTAATTACTACTGGAATGGTAACACCCTTCTCTGATCCATTTTAACTCCACATTAAGATAAATTAAACCTGTTTTTGAGAGAGGAGGATGAGGGATAGAAAGAGGATTAAGGTTGGGGAGAGGATGAGGGACGTGGAGATGATGAGGTGGAGAGGTTTGAGTAATAAATAAAAAATCTAATGAATACTGGAGTAGTAACGCTCTTCTGCTATCCGTTTTAATTCCACATGAAAAAAGTTACCTGTGGGTTCGGGTGGGGGAGGGGGAGAGGGAGGAAAAGAGAGGAGAGATATATATAAGCACCACAGAGCCCATTAGATATTAAACTTTTTTTCAAATATTTGGTCAAATTTCGACCACTGGGTGGTCTCTAGTTTTAATTATTCTCCATAAGAATAACATGGGGTCCGATTACCTAGGTTTGCTGCTACGGGAACCATACGTGAAAATTTTGTTTTTTGTGCAAATAACAACAAACCACAACCAGACGAAGTCATATATCAAGTTTCGTCAGTTTATATTCATAAATAAGCGAGATATAAAATTTGTATTTTCCTCCTTAATAATAGCATTAGACAACGTACTGTGCTTAGCACTTGCAATATCTTAGTAACCAATTGACGTAGAGCAATGATCAAAATACAAAATTGTTTGTTTTTTAAAGCTGAATTCAATGGTACGGATTAAAGTTTGATTTAAATAAAAATTACATGTGAAAACCCCCAAAAAAACATTTTTGGGGTACAACCCCCCCCCAAACCCCCCTTTGGGTGGTGAGATTCGTCCGGTTTTCGAACTCGTTCAAATAAATGGTACTTTATACATTTGTACGAAGTTTGATTAAGATCGGACCTTTTTTACGAGAGTTATCGTGCTTATGGACACATATACAGAGTGACAATTAAGTCTGGAACCTCTTTTTTAATTTTTAAACCACAATAGAAAAAAATACCAAAGTTCACACGTGCTTACTGGTGATAGTAAAGTACACATCTGCCCAATTACTGACCGGTTAACCCCTTTGGGGGACGGTCAACAAGGAGTCAGACAAAATTCTTAAATAGTAGTATAGGTCGAGTTTGATATCAAATTAAAGGTCTCACTTAGCAGAGTACAATACCGCAAACCGGACTTCAAAAGGTGGATTCATTCAGTAGTTATAGCTGTTTGAATTTTAAAACTATCTAAAAATGTAAATTATTAAGTATTACAAGTAAACACTAATTTTTAAGTACCTGTGATCAAAGTAAGTGTTCAAAATGTTCCCCTCCCATCGTCTGGCAATGTCCTAGGTGGTTGTAAAAGCCATCCACTGCATTTTGAAGATAGTCACGAGGAATATCTTGAGCTTCTTGGACTATGAGATTTCTTAGGTGCGCCAAATCTCGAGGCTTAGTACGATGAACTTTATCTTTGAAGTATCCCCAAACAAAAAAATCCAGCGGAGATAAATCAGGGGAACGAACAGGCCACTCTACTGCACCACGTCTTCCAATCCACTTGTGAGGGAATATTGTATCCAAGTATTGTCTAACAAGGAGAGCAAAGTGTGGTGGCGCGCCATCTTGTTGGAAATAAATTCTTTGAAATTGTCGACCAAGAGCAGCTTGTAGTGCAGGAATTATCTCATTTTGGAGCATTGCTAGATACGAGTCACCATTTAAATTACCATTGACAAAGAATGGGCCCACAATTTGATTTCCTATAATACCTGCCCAAACGTTAAGTTTTTGTGGATGCTGTGTATGACTCTCTTCTTTCCAGTGCGGGTTGCTGTTGTCCCAATACCGACAATTATGTCTATTGAAACTGCCATTCAACGTAAATGTTGCCTCATCAGAAAATATAATATCGTTCAAAAGAATTTGTTTTCGGTCAATTCTATCCGTCATTACTTCACAAAATTCGAGCCGCCGATCGAAGTCGTCTTCGTTCAGTTCCTGAACCAAATGTACTCGGTACGCCTTGAAAGCTGCCTTTTTTAACAATTTTCTGACTGACTCACGAGACATTTCATGAGTTTCTGCAGCAGATCTAACTGATTCATTTGGATTTTCGACGAAAGACTGAAGAACATCTAATGATGCGGCTTCACCCGTCACTGTTGTTGGTCTTCCAGTTCTGACACGATCCTTAACGCTACCAGTCTCTACAAAACGGGCCACTGTCTTTATTACTGTAGACTTAGAGATAGGATATCTCTCAGGAAAAGTATCATTGAATAAATTTTTAACTGCTTCATATGATCTTTCATCATCTCCCCACCCACGCATCATTAAAATAGTTATTCTTTCACGCTCACTAAGTGACATAACGGTAAATAAACAAATTAATAACCAATTTTAAAACTTGTTAATGACTGAAAATTATTCCATCTGCATAACTAAACCCACTAAAAGCTTCAGTGCAACTGAACTGTTACCTTCCTAACAAAATACAGATAACAACGGTTGCAGTCAAAGTTCAAATTGTGGAAAACCCAAAGAGCCACTTTCACATTCTAACAGTAGTTGTGTTATTGGTAATTACTGATGAGGAGTTATTCCTGGCTTTGATTGCCACATTGTCAGACGATGGGAGGGGAACATTTTGAACACTTACTTTGATCACAGATACTTAAAAATTGGTGTTTACTTGTAATACTTCATAATTTACATTGTTCGATAGTTTTAAAGTTCAAACAGCTATAACTACTGAATTAATCCACCTTTTGAAATCTGGTTTGCGGCATTGTACTCTGCTAAGTGATACCTTTAATTTGATACCAAACTCGACCTATGCTGCTATTTAAGAATTTTGTCTGACTCCTTGTGGACCGTCCCCCAAAGGGGTTATCCGGTCGGTAATTGGGCAGATGTGTGCGTTACTATCACCAGTAAGCACGTGTGAACTTTGGAATTTTTTTCTATTGTGGTTTAAAAATTAAAAAAGAGGTTCCAGACTTAATTGTCACCTTGTATATATATATATATAAATATTATATAATATATACATATATATATATATATATATATATATATATATATGTTATACAAATTTGAACGAATTGTGTTTTTTGTATCTGGGGATCACAAAACAAAAAGTTATTATGGTCTCGGGCTTAAGTCTTACCATGAGACCTACGGTAATAGCTTCTTCCTTATAGGGGAAATTCGCTAAAACAACCAAACGTGTGTAAACGACGACTGAACCACGTAATATCGGCTGTAAACGACGACGGAAAACTTAATGTCGGCCAAAATTAAGACTGGACCACGTAATAACGGCCGAAAATGACGACGTTACAGATAACATCGGCCAAATCTGTGTCCGGGCCAACTAATGCCGGTCGAAATTGACTTCGCAACACATGACGACCAGAGCTAAGCTACTGGACCGTGTAATATCGGCCGTAAATTACGGAGGTAAATAAAATGTCGGTAAAAGCTTAGCCAGCTTTCTTACGCAGGAAGACCCTGTAAATTGCTGCAGGCAGGCACCTACAGAGGTTGCAGACACATCTGTAAACAATCCAAGGCGAGCTTCAGAATCAGGGTGATTGAGCAATGTAGCATTGGCAAGGTTTTCCTTACAACTAGTAAAAGCTTCGTCTAAGTCCTCGTTCCAGTTCACAGGTTGGGAGCCTTTAAGTCCAGCAAGTGCGTCGTGGAGGGCGGACTGATATTTAGCTGCATTGAGAATAAAGCGACGATATAAATTGATCATACCCAGAAACCTACGAAGATCACGCGCAGTCTGTGGTCTTTTAAACTGTTGAATGACAATGACACGATCTGGCAAAATTTGGTTCCAGCTGCAGATACTTCGTAGCCAAGGAAGGCGACTGCAGAAGATGCAATGACACTCTTTTTAACATTTACAAGAATGCCATAGGCTACTCAGAGATACGTTTAAAGAGCATGTTCAGATGTTTCATGTGTTCTTCCTGGTTGCTAGACAAGATCAGAATGTTATCGATTTAATCAAAACAGAAATTTATACCAGAAAGGACTTCATCAATAAACCTTTTGAAATGTTTGTTCAGCATTTCGAAACCCGAATCCTATGAAAGGAAACTCAAACAATCCAAACGGAGTGGTAATTGCAGTTTTGGGACTGTTGTCTGGATTTACAGGAACCTGAGTGTAGGCTTTAACTAAGTAAATTACACTAAATACTGTGCATCCATGTAAGTAATGACCAAAGTCGTGTCTGTGTCTAACAGGATACTGGTCGGGAATTGTTCGGCGTTGAGTGCACGATGGTCTCCACAGGGTGCCACCCAGCTGTCTTCTTGGGTACCAAATGGAGAGGTGAAGCCCAAGGACTATCAGAACGACGAGCTATACCTTCCTGAACCATAGAGTCAAACTCTGGCGTAGCTATTTTAAGATAGTCGGGAGCGAGACGACGCGACGGGGCGACAAAACACGGGCGGACCTTTAGTTGTCCGAATATAATGTAAAGTCGAATGTCGAACATTCCGAGGCAATCCAGATGGGTGGATTAACTCTGGAAAAGCTGCAAAAATCTCGTGATGGGGAGTGTTTTCAGAGAGAGCCTTTATACTGGGTTGAGAGCTCTGAGCCGGTTGGCAAAAAGTCACAAAACCTGTTGTTCTCACAGACCTGTTGTTAAAAAAATGGACTGGGCATCCCTATTACATTAGCATTGCAGCTGGTGAACCCTGTTTTTGACATTTCCGCCATCTTGGTGGTCCAACATTTGATAAAAATAGTAGAATATTAATTTTGAAGATTTAATAATATTTGGCATCATATTTATTAAAGACTGGATACTAATAACTAAAGCATTAACTTTGTAGAGTTGTTAGACCCATAAATATATTTAGTTATTTAAAATTTTATAACAAATATATTAGTAATCTTTTTGTTTCCTATAGTTTGATATATTACTCATTCCCCTTGGGCTGTAAGGGGCCATACACATATTACGTAACGCATTTTTCGTAATTTCAGACCCCCCCTCCCCCATGTAACAACGCACCATAACGTTTGGTCATACCCCCCACCCCCCAGCCAGTGTGTTACATAACTCAATCGTAGTAGGCTTTAAAACAGCTTAAACCTTTTAAACATAATTTTATAAGCAATTTGGTATATAGATTTTAATGAATCATTAAATTTTAAATGGCTTTCTTTTAACAACATTTTTTTAAATACATTATTTCATAAAAAAGTATACAAACAAATCAGACTGTTGCAAATAATATAAACAACAAAATAAACTATCTCAGCAAAAACGTAACAAATTAAATTAATTAAAAATAAACTAATAAAAATACAATAGAACTTAAACTGAAAATGTGGGTGGCATTGCGCAACACCTTATCAAGTCATGATTTTACACTTTAAAACAACACAAAACATAAATGTAAAGCAATACATAACATACTCAAATCACGTTATGTATTTATTTTCACTTTAACTGATATTAAAATAGTATGACGGAAGTATTTTTTATATAACAAACTGTAACTTTGATTTAGATATCAATTTAATTATTTTTTCATGTTCAAAGATTTATAACAGTATCAATAGATACGGGAGTGTTCCAGCTCTTAGGGTTAATTTGAGTGGAGTTACGTAACGTTGATCCTAAACCCCCCCACCCTCATATAACGCAGCATAACGCTACGTCATACCCCCTCCCCCCTTAAGTGCGTTACGTAATATGTGTATGGCCCCTAACAATATCGTTACTGTACCATCATTTCAATAGACAGAACGTTGTCTTTTATTTCTTATATAGTTTCAAACATAATTGTTATAATCTCTAAATTCAAATAATGTTATTAACTGTTGAAGAATAGTTCTATTTGATTTAGAGTATTGACAAAATTGAGATTTAACAGTGTAAGAACCACTTAATGTTAGTAAATAAATACTTTTTTTATAAAATCATCCAAAATAAACATATTTTTTGACTGATGTGTATTTTTAAGACCAAAGTCACAACATAAGTAACACTATCTGTTGGGACTCAAAGAAATTACAAATAACCATCTTGGCGGTCCATATTTAATGAGTGCTTCACTTTTATACCCTTGATGCCCAGTCTACTTTTGTCTGTGGTTGTTCCGTCGACAAGACGTTTATTACGACAGTCTGGCAAGAGATTGAAATAAGCCAAAAAATCAGAACCAATAATTGGCAGGTGTACATCAGCTACAATGAAGCGCCATGTCAAAGATCAGCAAAAACCAAAGTCTAATGTAAGGTTTATGAAACCATAAGGATATATAGTTGAGTTGTTTACAGCACTTAATGTGTAGTCAGTCGGGCAACGTCGATCAGGTAGGAGTCATTTAGGAAAACAACAGAGGTCAGATCCGGTGTCAATAAGGAATCAGTTTCGACTAGTTCGATCTGTAACGTAAAGGCGGCTTCCAGCAGTTGTACAGTCCGTTGCCGCCATTACAGACTGGTGCTGGAGGTTTCCTGAAAATTGCAAGGAGGGATGCATTTCGTAGCATTTTTACCGAACTTACTGTGATACCAGCGCATACGAGCTGATTCCTTTTGTTCCTTTATAAGCCTTGAAATTGAACGACTTCGAGAATGCCTACGGGACCGATTGTTTTGTTTAAAATTTGCAGAGAGTTCCGCAATGTTATCGGAAAGCGAACGAAGTGTATTTAATAAGGCGTTACCCGAGTCAGGAGATGGTGAATTTACGGCAGCCGACATAGGAACTGGTGGTTGAGCCACTTCGATGATTTTATCAGCCAATCCAGCCAATTTGTCCAGCGAAGCTCAAGTTGAGTCGTTAGAATTGCCTGAGCGTGTGGAGGTAAGCGCCGTAACCAAAGCTGACGAAGGTTGTCCTGGAGAGTCAAGGATCCAGCTAGGGAGCGAAGATGACGTAGGAATTGTCACGGTTTTCGACCACCTAATTCTTCATCCCTGAGAAGTTGTCGTACTCGCTGACAGTGACAGTTGACTCTGATACTGAAAGTCGTTGAATCAGTTGAGTTCGTAGAACTTTTTACTTGTCTGTCTTTGGTGGGTTAGTGATGATGTCCTCCACTTCGGTCGCGTAGCGGGTGTCTGGTTGTGCCACGGCGTAGTGGAATTTTGTTTCATCGCTAGTAATTCCAGATATTATGAATTGAGACTTTGCTTGTGAAAACCAGAGACTTGGTCTATCTGCCCAAAATGGAGTTAACTTCACAGCAACCCGATTTACAGTAGTTACATTTGACTGAGGGATTGCATCAAGGTTCGTAGAGCTTTCAGACCAGGTGTGCTGAGTCGATCTATTTAAGGTTTTCTACTTTACCGGAAGAGACCTCGTAAAAACAGCTGGAAGGTCACGTGATCACCAATCCAATCTGCAGTGTTGCTGGAAACACGATATTTATCGTATGAGTACCATATTTTCCTAATCAGTGTAATTAGAATTAACATTGTTTAACTGCTTACATTCTATGATAAGCTGTTATTTTATGAAACTAATATATTGTTTTGATTTATCTGTATTATTAGAATAATGGATTAAGGGTTTAAATTTTCTTTCTGCGTGTCCAGTGACAATTTAAAAATAGCTGTACCATTATTATACCCTTAAGGTTGGCAACACTTTATGGTATGTTGTTGATTTATGAATCAGCTGGACGCCCTCGTAAGACATCTTTGCTGCGAACATTACTCTTATGTAAATAAGCTCACCTGGTCTGAAAGCTCTGCGAACCTTGGGATTGCATTGTGTTCTCTTGCGATTTTCTGACTCAATTAAACATTTTTAGCTCTTAGTTCTTCCAACTGTCTTTCGATTTATTCTAATGACATCGTAGAATTAAACTTAATAAAAGTAAAGTTTAATTTTGAAAAGAAAAATGTTTCAGTTAAATTATAGGCCAGCTGACATTATTGGCCAGCTGGCCAATTGACAGGCCAGTAGCTTGTCGGTTTCAGTGGTGGTCACAGTGGCTGATCGACGTCGCAGCTATGCGAGGACAGCTGTAAACACGCTTTATGGCAACCTAACCTCGGTCAACTTGACGACTATTGCGGCGGCGTGACCCCGACTGCACAATTCTGCACTTAACAGCCGGCTTTATTTAGCTTCAGCCTAGCACCCGACTGTAAACAGGTCATGGTGGAATAAACGACTTCGTTAAAAGATTTACTGTATTGAAGTATGCGGTTTCCAAATGTAATTTGTCGGGGAACAGGGAGAGTCGTATGTAGACGAGGCTAAGGTTTATCAAAAGTACTGCTCGTTTGCCGTTATTAAATCTTGTAGATATTAACGAGAGATAAGAATCAGATGTCGACCGAGATTATACTCAAGGGTAACTTCGACATGAGTGGTCGCGGTCGACATCAGCGTGTAGACCTATAGTCTTGTATTAATATGGGCAAGAACACCTCCACCGCGACATGACCATCACCGTTCTATTCTCAACTATAATATGAATAAAACACATATAGGTCAATAGGGACAAAGACGACGTCAAAGACAACTTCAACCAATATCAGCTTCGGAACTAAAGAATAATCCATTTCCAATAACTCAATACTGCCTCACTTTACTTGTTTTATATTTAACAAAAACACTTCTAACAAATTGATTTTAAAATAGCTTATTCCATGGCCTCCCACAGCCTTAACTTAAAAAATTAGGCTAATGTTTTATCTAGCGTGTGGTAAATATATATCATATTGCACGGTTAGAAGATAACGGATAAAATTCATCTAAAACAAAGAACAGAAATAACTGTAAGGTATCAGCAACTACAATGTTATGGAACCATTCTAATAAATGTGTGATCGAGGTTTTAAACGAAATTTAAATGTTAAAAGCACTCGATTCTTATTTTAACCATATTATAAAGCTAAACAAAATTGTAGTATTTTGAATCATCAACCTAAAGTAAGGGGTTTCGAAAGCAATACAAAACTACCCGAACAATTCCCCATGCTAATCTTATTTGAACAATGATTTCGGTTGCTTCACAATTATTTTTAATGAAAATCTCATTTGTTTTTACCAATGAGATCAGTTATAATTAAAACAATCATTTTTATGTCTAAACTGTTGTTCTACGACAATCCGTTGCAGAGATATTCAAAGTACACGTAACACGGTACATTGTCCAATTTTATTCTTATGGAGAATAAACATTATTATGCATCGTGATTATCTGTGAATCAACTTAATGAAACTTGGTATATGGCTTCAGTTGGTTGGTGGCCCTTTGGTTTTGCCTAACGCCGTCTATTTGGAGTCACTGTTGCAGCAAACCTGCGTAATCAGCCCAGTATTACTCAAATGGAGATTTGATGAAATATTATATCTCGCTTATTAATGAATATATTACAGCTTAGAACTTAACTGCATTTGGTAATTAGGTGTATAGGATGCATTTGAAATTCTGTATGTATGAAGGTCTGCTACGAGGGGGTTATTTTATTTGTTTTCAATTGTGGAAGAGAGTCCGCAAAGCCTATTCTCATCACTAACACTTTGGTCTGTTTCAAAAGCATAAAATCCATTTCTACGATTCAAAGATCAAGTTAGTTATAGCAGGCCTACTCTAAATGAACCCTTTTAGTCCCTGGAACAAGCAAAAAAATTAAAATTAAAAGTTGGGGATCAAATAAATGCATATAAAGGAGTAAAAATCAGCCGGGAGCCAAGCTCGAAAATGATGACGACACGAGATGTGACGTCATCAAAATTGCCGCTCATTGAATTATTATAGTATCATATCTCGGTAACTGCTTATCCGATTTTGATCAATGAGATATTATTCTAAACATCTTGATATTTCCTAAAAGAAATGTTTTATATATTTTTTCGTAAATATAACTGTTTTAATCCATTTAAAAATTGTGGTTTGATTATAAAATTCCGTATTTTTAGCGAGTTTATTCGTGGTAGTCCGTGGAAGAAGTGTCATATTGTCATGTACCATAAACATATTTCGCTTCCAGGCACCAGCACCAAACTTTGGGGATGGAATAAATACATACGAAGGAGTAAAAATCAGCCGGGAGCTAAGCTCAGAAATAATGACGTCACAAGCTGTGACGTCATCAAAATGGCCGATGAGCTATGTCTTATAGTCGGTAAATTCTAATCTGATTTTGATAAATGATCTTTTATTTTAAAGACCTTGCTATTTCCTAAAATAAATGTTCTTAGGTGTTTTGCCGAAAATGTAACAGTTGTTGAATACATTTAATACCCCCGTCGCAGCAAACCTGCATAGTCAGCGAATTTCCAATGCATACATTTATATACCATATACAGCCACTTTTACCAAGTTTCATAGATACATACTCACAAATCAACCGTAAATAAAATTTTAATTTTTCTCCATAAGAATAACATGGGTATTGAGTACCCAGGTTTTCTGCAACAAGGAACAGTAAATATTAGGTTTTAATGTAAATATCAACAGACCACAACCAGGTGAAGCCACATACCAAGTTTCAGCCGTATCCATTAATAAATAAGCATTTATACAATTTTAATTATTCTCTATAAAAATAATATGGGCGCTGAGTACGCAGGTTTGCTGCTACGGGAACCATCGGCAAAATATTGTTTTTTGGACAATTATCAATATACCACAATGAAATGGAAGCCATATAACAAGTTTCGTTCGGATACGTTCATAGATAAGCGAGATATAAAATGTTTGTTATTCTCCATAAGAATAACATAGGACAACGTACTGTGTTTAGCACTTTTAATGTCTCTGAAACCAATTGTCGTAGAGAAATGATCAAAACACCAAATTATTCGTTTTTTTTTAAGCCGAATGCAATAATGAAAAGTAAAATTAGATTTCCTAAAATATTATATGTAAAAAACTCAAAAACCCCATTTTTAGGGTACAAACCCCCCTAAAGTACCCCTTCTGATAAAGCGATCTGTCTGGTTTTCGAACTTAAAGCCATAGATGCTACTTTACACGTTTGTACCAAATTTCATCAAAATCGGACCATTTTTACGAAAGTTATCGTGCCTACGGACAAATTTATAAATGTATATATACAGGATTAAACTAATGGTGATTCTGGCATCTAGGGACCTCAAAACAAAAATTATCATGGTCCCGGCCCTAGCTCTTACCATGCCTATAGCGGAAATTCGCTAAGGAAAGTGATTTTATTGTACTATTCTGTATTATTAGCGAATATCTTTGTAGGAAAGACGCTATTATCACAAGTATCATGGCAGTAGGATATGGATTGTTATAAATTATCATTTTGAAGCACAAAAATGTTAAAATTTCAGAAATTAACAAAATTGATACGTGTAAAAATGTTTGATTTAAATTTTTAAGTTCGATAATGTTTGGGACAATCGTGTAAAGAGGATTTATTTAGTATGATAATAAGATATTCTTGTTAAAACTGCACTGTAATTAAAAATATAACTATAATAAAACGAGTTCGCACGCAGCACGCTGACGTGAGGGAAGTGAATTTCCAAATATAAACTTTTAAAACTCAAAATCAGTGTAAAAACAAACATTTATTCCAATTTTGATTGAAATCTGAAAACTGTGATTTTTTTGCTGTTCTGATGCTCCTGGTTTCATTTACCTGCAAAGCTGGGAATACAATTTTGCGCATTATATGTTAGAGAAGGTCCAGACAGGCTTGGAAGTAGGCGTGAGGTTGCTGGGGATGATAAAAATACTTTAAAAAGGAATAACAGGCTTTTCTAGTGGAAAACCCCCATAAGACAACGTCAGGGGGTCACGTTAGGAACTTCTATGGTGGTCCCGGGATTAGGTTTCACCGTGTGGGTTATGCTAATAGTTCACTTTCCAAAGGAAATTTACTAATTATAGTAACTAGCTAATTACCCGTGCTTCGCACAAAGAATTTAGGAATGAACAGCTGATTAAAATTGTTGCTGCAACTACATCTATTTCTGGTCTATTAAACATATTGCTCATAAGAATAACATGGAAACTTTAAAGTCCAATGGGGCAAAACACATTGAACTGAGGGAGACAAAAGGTATTCCATGACTTCTACAGAGAAATCCCGTTAATTTGACACCTCAATCATCAAAATCGGTTCATAAATAAAAGAGTTTTGCTGTACACAAGAAATTCCTTAGGGCATTAGTATAGTAGATTATAGTTTTATTAATTTGAATAACAGATATAAAAAATAAAAGCATTACAAAATATATACAAAATAAATATTTCGACAGTTATAACTTATCCTGCCAAATACTTACTCAAAGTTAGGTTTCGGTTTATAGAACAATCCTTCCTTACCTCAGCTGTTGGCTGCTTTTGTATTGTGCATAAACACAAGTTGCTAAAAAATATAGGACTATGTACATAGGTAGTCAAACTGAACATTAATACCAGCTCTAATATCTTTCTGGGTATTTTTTCAGTATGTTTGTTGCGATGTTTAATTAATTCACCTGTTAAAATCAACCCATTAATTTAGTAATGTGGAGTAACATTTATTTTAGGAAATAGCAAGACCTTTAAAGTAATATCTCATTTATAAAATCGGATTAGCGGTTACCAAGATATGGTACTTTAACAAATTCAATGAGCGGCAATTTTGATGATGTCACAGCTCTTGACGTCATCATTTCTGAGCTTGGCTCCCGGTTGATTTGTACTCCTTTACATGTATTTATTCGATCCCCAAAGCTTGGTCGGGGCCCCGGTTTGCCCCGGCCCCGGTTTGGTGCTGGTGTCCGGAAGTGAAATATTTGTATCGTCTCTATACCATACAAATGAGACGATAGAAATGGAACTGTGAGGACCTCCCGCAGCGCCGTCCTCGCGCAGTAAAAATGTTTGGCGGGGAACTGGCGCTGTCCCCCCACCCTGCAGCCGCGAGTACTACACCAGGGAGCCACGCCCTCGTTCCCGCTCCATAGATAACCGCTTGGTTGTTATTTAAAGTTCCTACCAAATCGTAACTTTATTGTTTCAGTTCTGATTTGAAATCTGATTAAACCACTGAGTTTCTAGCAAAATATTTCTAGACGATTTTAGACCACTCTTTACAACCCCCTTTAGCATTCAACGAGTAATATATTAAATAATGTACTTCAGCCGTCAAAGGTCAATTAATTATACACTGTAAAAGATTACTTTTTCCGATGCCTTTGCTTGACTTGTGAATGAAGCAATTACAAATGAGTTATACGTTAAAACGTGTTATATGTATTAATTGGATCAAATTATATTAAAAGTATGTATTATAAGGAATAACTTAAATTCTGTATTCGTTCATCCTTGTATATTTCCCTCTTTATTAAGAGTAGCATTAAAGCGTGGAGAGAAATAACAAAAACTGGTGATTTTCTGAGTCTTCTTCACACATACACAACTACATTTTAGTTTGTTATTTTCTGTGTTTTCTTACACCCGCGTGACTCAACATTTAAGTGTTATCGAATAATCGTAATTCCTGTGGCAGTTGGTAATGGAACAAACACTGGCTATCAGGCCTGAGCAACTATTGACTCGGCCACGGGGCTGTTTCCATTACGTAGACAAATCACCCAACCAACATGTGGTTGTCTATGGTCCACACCATCAGCCGAGGTGCTGCGCGCCGCCGCGCCGTGGGCCCAACAAGGGGAATGTCTACAGCTCTAATCTGGGGTAAAAAAGTGTAGCCTACATGGTTGATCGCCATTCCCCCGTCCAATCTGCTCCCATGGCAACCAACATCGTAAACTAATCAAATCCTCTCTTCTCAAGTCATATGACAGTCAGTTGAAAAACAATTAACTTGTTAAAAGTGGATTTGACTAGTTACCTGAGGAAAATAGCGGTCAGAATGAAGGCTTCACTTTTCTACACCAGGCGAGACCTCTATATGTATTTACCTTGCTGCGTGGACCTCGCAGCATCGTTTGTTATTTTTTGTTTTTAGTCGATTCCCTTTCACAGCTTTGTGGTAAACTGAATGCACGTAAAAATTTGTCAGCACTCCGCGTCAGGAACACTTAGAGAACTTAGAGATAATATCTGTACCTCACAGAGCTTATTAAGGGACGTAATTTCCAATTACGTTCATTGCCTAGACCGAGCGCCTTTCGTCGCTCCAAAAAAATATGGTTTCGTCTTCTCACCATACTCCTTACATGGGACATTTTTAAGGCCACTAGGGCGGAGTCCTAAGCTCGGGAAAACATAAACATACTAACAATGGATCTCGGAGCGTAGCCCTAAGTTCGGTGTTATGAAAAAGGTATCCAAATGTTAGGGATAAATGACAATTGGTTAAAATCATGCAATCAAAAGAAATCAACTTTGCCAGGGGTCGGAGCCCTAAGCTTGGTAGGGGGTGACGTATTCTACGTTGGGGCATAATTCAAGAAATGCGGCTTTGTAAACGAAATCCAGAAAAACCATCATACGTCAAAATTGGACGTCGGGTAGTGATAGAAGAAGCCAGTGGAGCGGAGCAATTCTCCGAAAACATTTAGTCCCCCAACAACGTAGTATGGTCCGGGAGTAGGTTTGCGGAGATGTTTTCGAGCCATTTAGAAAAAACTTTTCTCCACAAGATTATCATGGCAGCTTAACCAGCCTAGTGAGATATAAGTCACAAAGAAGTTACAACTACAGTAATAAAAAAACTCACATGTTAGTCCAGTCAAGGCAGCAGGTGTAGAGTGCGTGTACAGGTCCCTAAGTGAAACTTCAGAAACTTGTTCAGGGTGCTTAGGGAGTGAACATACCAAAAGTCCTGACGTCTACGAGGTGAGCCCCCCCAGGAGGGGGGGGGAGAAGTCCAACTTTTGGGTTTTCCGATTATATCTCGACAACTGTGCGACGTAGAGAAAATATTAGCAGTAATAAATTAAAGCTAATGTAATTATCTACGACTTTGATTCTATACCTTTTTTCGAATTCATAACCGTTGTTGAACTACACGTTCTCAAAAGGTAGAGATTTTCGAAAAAAGTAATTTTACCTCAAATTTTTCGTTAAACATTTTTCCATATCGTCTAAACTAATCATTAGAGAACAAGTTTCATTCGTAAAAAGGTGTAGAAAATTTAATTTAATTTTAGAATATACATAATTTGCTAATTAATCTTTAATCAGTCAATAACTACAGACATTTTAACTTTTTTCATAACATTTTGTCATTTTCAGAAAAACCCGATTTTATCATATTTCTCGAGAAAGTGCATCGTAGAGAAAAGGTTCTGAATAGTAAATTTAGGCTAATATTATTATCTAAAACTATGATTCTATACTTTTTCGAATTTATAACTGTTGTCGAGCTACACGCTCTCAAAAGGTAGAGATTTTCTAAAGTCATTTTATCTTACATTTTTCGTCAAACTTTCCTCCATTTCGTCTAAACTAATCATCAGAAAAAAAAACTTAATTTTAAAAAGGTTCTAGAGAGTATAATTTTATTTTTTAAATATACATAATATGCTAATTAATCTTTAATCAGTCAACAACTACAGACATTTTAAGTTTTTTCAAAAGATTTTGTCATTTTCAAAAAAAACCTATTTATATTATATTTTTGTTTGTTTTGTTTGTACTTCTAATAATTTTGTTGTCATCATTTAAAGAGACTTATTAAATGAAGGAGACAAGAATCATTTACTTGAAAATATAATATTGTATTTTTAAGGTAATAAAAAAGTCCTGCACAGCTTGTTTGAGCCTACCAACAAAGCTCTTCTCTGTCTCAGATGAACATAATAGTGGTCGGAGGTTTTCCACTGCACCGAGTAATGTGGCAAAAAGATGCCTCCGCTGCCACAATTTGTGATGGGTAAATCACCTATGACAATCACCATTATCCTGTAATGACTCGCACTGTAGTGTTTGATGGGTACACAAACTCAGCCAACAGTACGAAACCGTTGTCGACACACCGTTGTCGAGATATAATCGGAAAAACTAAAAGTTGGACGATCTATCAAGAGAGATTGGACGATCTATCAAGAGAGATATAGAGGTTGGGGGCTCACCTCGTATACGTCAGGACTTTCGGTATGTTAACTCCCTCAGCACCCTGAACAAGTTTCTGAAGTCTCGCTTAGGTACCTGCTCGCGCACTCTACTCCCCCTTTTGGCATTCGTTGATTGGACTATGTGTGTGATACTTGAAGCCAGATGATCCAAATGTTATGTTATTCTGAGTCATCCGTGGAATATATTTTGTTTGCTTATCTGTTTACACTCGTCTTGTTTCCGATCCATAATTCAATGTTACTTTCTAAACAATGTTATCGGGTTTTTCTCATTTTCATTTCATTTAATTTGTTCAGGTGTATTCATTTCAGCGAGGTAAAAACCAGTTGGATACTTAAATTATCTGATCTTCGTTTAGTTGTAGTGTTCTACAAATTATGTCAGAAATTACTAACTGACTAAAATGCTCGATAAAGTATATTTTTGAGAAATGTATAGTATATTTCATCACTAGGGCCGAAAGTGACGCTTTTCGATACGAGCTCAAGTTTAACGACAGAGGCGAAGCCGAGGTCGGAAATTAGCGAGGATCGAAAAGCCACTTTTGGCCCATGTGATGAACTATATTTTTCGTCTTACTGCACAATATATTAAGCTAACTGCTTTCTCAAAACTAATATTTTACAACTTGTTCACCTTTAAAAGCTTGCTCCCAAGGTGGCTTCCATCTTGTTCTTGCTCTTGCTATTTAAAACAAACAGCTGTTACTACAGATGTATTCAACTATTGTCTGTTATGTTTGTTTTAACTTTAGGTTAGACTAACTATAACGATATGTATATCGAATGCTGTGGACTATCGATTGCAAGAAGGAATACTTTAGTCAACCGTTTTGAGCTATATCAGGAATCAGACTCGTAACGTTTCCTAGATTTAGCTGGTCATAAACTTTCTTGAATTTCTTGGGTTTTTTGTAATATATAAATTTATTACCCATATCATTCATTTTGTCGGACTGACACGCATCAAATATACTTAAACCGACAACAACGCAACAATGAATTACAATCGATAAAATAATTGATTGTAACACTCAATACAATCGATTACTTACAATCGACATACACAAGTTTGCAGATTCACTACATTGATATTTATAAATGACAGAAACGGAACAGCTGATGACCTCGACACCTGCTGATTCTTTTCCCTCCAAGGACTGAAAAGAAGTACTTTCGCCCCCCAACGCATGTATTGAAAGCAGCCGTTTTCCAAGCAGTATGACGAAAAATACTTTATACAAATTCCTTGATTCAGTCCAACTGCCTGGTTCTCGAATTCATCGAAGTGGGTGATTTCCTATACCACCGCACTTAAAATTGGCTTTAACTCCAAAGGACTTTAAAACAAATTATACTTAGCTTAGGCCCACTATGGTGTTATACTTATTACGTCAATAACCTCTCCCTGGAAGAAATTCGTTAGAATTATCTTTGAATTTGAGAGTGAACTCGGAGATTGGGAACTCGGATATTGGGTATTAACATATTTCACCATATTCGGTTTGTATTATCTCAAAGTGTCTCCAACGTACTGTGCTGTGAGAAGCAATCAGTGTTATCGCTAACACGCAAAGAACTTTGACACCTATTTTTTAAGACACTTTAGGGATAACCTTTTAACAGACTAGTCTTGTTTCATAACTCGCTGTAACTTGTTGTTTTCAATTAGGTTTTTCATAATACAAATTGTTATGTAGGGATAAGACTTTTTGCGTCAATTAACTCTAAACAATTAAGACCATTTCATACAATTTTGTTGCCCTGTATTTTGTTACGATTTAGGTTTCGGCTATTCATTTATAACACCACCCCTCTAGCATTTGTGTCAACACGATTATTTTAGTTTATCAGATTAATAACAAAAATCTAAGCAAATTATTTAAATTACCTACAGAAGTGCAGCATAAACATGTAAATGTTATAAGAGAAATTCATTCGCCCGCCTGGCTCAGGAAAGCGATTGAATGAAGCATTGAAGCAGATTTGCCCATTACGGTTTATGATCATTTCTGGGCATTCTAAATCATGACAAAACGTCAAAAGTCAAGGTAATATAAACCACATGCACCGAAACAATATTCAAAACGCAATGGAAAAGAATGCTATACAAAACTCATTTGTAGGCAGAGAGTAGGCATAATTAACTATTTCCAAAATAATAGTGCACATGCATTACCACTGTTCACAATTTAATAAATTTACAGAAATTAAAATAAAATAGTTTTAAACAATTTCATATTCCTAACGAGTTGTGTAAATTTTTGAATTTGCAGCGGTTTTTTTAACACTTAAATAAGGATTTCTAACATCCTTATAATAATATTTAATACCCCCGTCACAGCAAACCTGCATACTCACCGAATTTCCAATGGATGTATATGTTTCTTACTACCACATAAAGCCACTCACCAAGTTTCATAAAAATACATGAATAAACAAGTGATGTATAGCATTTTATTTATTCTCCATAAGAATAACATTGAAGGGTGAATACGCAGGTTTGCTGCAACAAGAAAGATAAGAAATGTGTTTTTATACAATTATTAATATAACTTAACCAGGGGAAGCTACATACCAAGTTTTATTAATTTATGTTCATAATTAAGGGAGATATAAAACATTACTTATTCTCCATAGAAATAGCATTACGGCTGAGTATACGGGTTTGCGCTACGGGGATAATAGGAAAAAAATGATTTTTTTGTGCAAATATCAATATAACAGTACTAGGTGAAGCCACATGCCAAGTTTCTTAAAAATAAATTCATAAATAATCAAGATATCAGATTTTAATTGTTCTCCATAAGGATAACATTGGACAACGTACTGTGTTTAGCACTTTGAATATCTCTGCAACGGTTGGACGAAGAATCACTATTTAAACACCAAAATGGTTTTTTTTTCAGAGCTGAACTGATTGGTAGAAGCAAATGTGAAGTTTACATTAAAATTAACTGAGAGAAAGCTAAAAACCTTTTTCCCATGAGATTAACATGGGAGATTTGATTAACACGTTGTTTGGATTTTCCCTGCAACCACTTAACCTAGGTCAATGATTAAAAATACCATACTATTTGTTTTTTCTAAGCTCTATCAAATGGTCGAAACCAAAATTGAGTGTTTTACAAATTTTAGGGTGAAAGATGCAAAAAACGATTTTTGGAAAATTTTGAAACCCCATAAGCCCCCCTTCCCATGGTCCGATATTTCTGGTTTTCGAACTTAAAGTCATAAATGTTGCTTTACATGTTTGTGCCAAATTTAATCGAAATCGTATGTTTTTACTCTCTCTCTCTCTCTCTCTCTCTCTCACACACACACACACACACACACACACACACACACACACACACACACACACACACACACACACACACACATAAATTTGAAAGAATAGTGTTTTTGGCATCTCGGGACCTCAAAACGAAAAGTTATCATGGTCTCGGGCTTAGGTCTTCACTATAGGAAATTCGCTAAAAATTGGATGGTGTGTGTCCGTCTGTCTATCTGTCTGTTTGTTTATCTGTCTGCTGTGTGTTCCTCAATCACTCAAAAACTACTGAACCGATTGGCATGTAAATTTACAGGAATTTTCCTTGTATATACCAAATAAACACATAGGTCTATTTTCGTTTTGAAAATCCTATTGGGCTCTGCCCCACGGGACTTCCAAGTTCCCATGTATTCCTTATGGGCATTCATTTTTACTTTCTCCCCCTATACATAGTATATGGAGAAAGTATTGTTTTCGTAAAAATTTTCGAATTTGAGTTGTTAGTGGAAATATTCGTTTTGGTGCTCCCTGAACCCAAAAAAGTGGTTTTTACGTGATGTCTGTCTGTGTGTGTGTCCGTGTGTGTGTGTGTCCGTGTGTGTGTGTGTGTGTGTGTGTGTGTGTGTGTGTGTGTGTGTGTTTGTGTGTGTGTGTGTGTGTGTGTGTGTGTGTGTGTGTGTGTGTGTGTGTGTGTGTGTGTGTGTGTGTGTGTGTGTGTGTGTGTGTGTGTGTGTGTGTGTATGTGTGTCTGTGTGGATGTGTACAGAGCTAGAGCCCTAACCTATGGGCCGATTTTTATGAAATTTGGTATGTAGGTACTAATACACGATATCTCCAGGCGTTTTTTTCATTTTTTTGAATTTTTGATTTTTAAGGGTAATTGTCCCCCAAAAACCGCCAAAAAACATGAAAAATCCAAATTCCTCAAAAACGGCTCTAACGATTTTGATTAAACTTTCGTGGTTTGTAGAACTTTAGGTTTCCAACAAAATGACACCACCCGCATTTCTGGAAAAATTCGGGTTCAGAAATTACAGGACTTAAAACATCAAAAATTCAGTTTTTTGGATTATTCATAAAAAATCATACATGTTAAAAAAGATTACTATTCACCTTTAAAAAGAGCTCAAAAAACTAAATAAATTAGTAATTTAAATTACTATTCTACGATTGCTAGTTGCGGAGAAAATTGAAATTTTCATTTAGCGGTCAACACAGTACGTTGTCCAATGTTATTCTTATGGGGAATACAAAAATAACTATTTCTCTCTTATTTACTGATCAATTTCATTAAAATTTGATATGCAGGTCAAGTTAGCACTGACCAACAGATGATGTCCGAAAGGTGTTGCTATTTAACCCTGGGGGGGCAAGGGGGCATTTCCCCTCTCAAAACTACTGTGTGTAGCAACGGACTCTATAGTCCTCCAAAAAAGCAATTTGGGTGGATATTTCTGAAAACAACTATTTTAGACAATTTTCTGTACATTTATCTATACTTCATATTCTATATTTAGTAAATAACAAATATTTTTGTCATTAATGTTTGGCTAAAAGGGAGAAAGTATGTGTCAGTTTCCTGATACCGTTTATTGTTTAAGTTGATGAAAAATACAAACAGCTGATCATGATTCGTAGTTCCACGGGTTAACCACGGAATGCAGCATACACAACTGTCGTAGTTTGTATAAATCATTTGCGTGGTGAAGCCTGCGGGAAACGTCTAGTTTTCTCATACATACTTTTCATTTTTAGTAAATTACTAGATAAAATTATAGATATTTTCGCATAAATTAGGCATTTTCAGCGTATTTTTCTTGTACAATTTCGACTTATTGAGGCCCTCCAGTCAACATTTCGACCTATACAGTTTCGAGTTATAGAGGTTTTCCGTCTAAAGCTTCGAGTTATCGAGAGGTTTCCAGCCAACCCTTCGACTTATAGAGGTAAACTATCTTAGTATTAAGTGGGCAAGTTCAAGGGGAATAACGAAATTTATCGAGTAATTAGATTTGAGCTCCTT
This sequence comes from Allygus modestus, assembly GCA_963675035.1. Taxonomy (NCBI): domain Eukaryota; kingdom Metazoa; phylum Arthropoda; class Insecta; order Hemiptera; family Cicadellidae; genus Allygus; species Allygus modestus. The sequence goes on from OY776111.1 coordinate 103,531,796, forward strand.
TCTTGAGGTTCGAGTTGTGGAGGTTCTACTGTAAGTCACAAAACAAACTAATAAAACAGCAATCTAACCGTCTTCACAGTTTCAATAATGACACGTAACTGTTTGCAGCCAGACCTTCGCCGACTCCAGTTTTTCAACCAATGCCCGTCATATCACTGGGCCGGCCTCGTACGTCTGCACCGCCTCTCTTGACCCACATCTCAGCAAGTGCGCCAATGTTTGCCAACTTCGCACACCCTCTCGACCGTCTTATTTTAATCGTTCTTAAGCTGGCCATTCATAAACACTCGATGGGACACGGAGACAAACAACGTTTATCTGTAGATGTACTCTGGTATCACGCCTGATAGTGGGCGTATCGCAATGCCATGGGCTTGCTGTGCCCTCGCTGCAGACACTAGAAGGCCTCTCTATTTGTGTTTACGAAACACTCTGTTTTTATCTAAAGTTGGACCTGAATGAAGTTGTTATTCGACAAACTGACGCTGAAGTACCGACGGAAGGTATCATTCAATAAGAGCGGTAAAGTATCAGACAACATTAGTTTGTTGTGCTTGCATCATTGTTAAGTTAAACTAAACATATTCTAAAATTGCAAGTGTTTATCCATTGGGATATTGGGAATATAATAGATAATTGAAATAATGTAATCCTCGTTGCTTAATCGTTGTCATTGTGTTTGCAACTGACGATTGGTGTAGGCCTATGCACGGTATATAATATAAATCTTATACGGTATACACAATCTTATCTCATACAGTGTATGTACAATATGTTTTTATACTAGTCGCAATAGAACCCGATTTGACGCGGGAATGAGATATTTGTGTGTGGTCACAAATTAACATTAATGGTTAGCACAAATGCATCGAAGTTCAATATTGAGGCTATTTTATTCAGGCTTATATGCAAGATTTGCCAAAAATGTTGAATTCTGCCAAGTTATTCAGTTTGCTGATTACTCAAGGACTGTGATCTCTGTAAACAACACTGAAAGCCTAGAGATTCGCATGAAACAATCACTTCATGAATTTTATTCCTGGTTTAAAGTCAATGGCATCGTGTGAAATAAATCCAAGCCTAACGTATTAATTTTGAACATTAAAAAAGGACGACAAGTAAAGACGTTTTGAAATATCACAATGTATAATACGATATTTGTATAAGGAATATTAATGCCATACAATATTGTACTCATTCACAGAGAAGAAAGAATTTTTCTTCTCAGTGACTCATTTGTAAAAATTTTGGTTGCAATACAATTTTATTTGATTATCTTTAATATTGGAAAATGTCAAAAGTATTCGAGTGTGAAGTATTTTTAAGTAGACAATTCAGAAGCACTTGCACAGACATATCAGGGGAGAGATGATAAGGCAGAGGACATGTACAGAGGTCTGATTTTACCAGACAAACAATTTTTTCGCCAGCACACCACAAGGCTACGGAGTGCTGATAAGGTGAGCCGTCAATTGGTGATAGCTGATCGTTGCTATTCAACACTTGGAGTTTTTCCGACCTATATAACAACATTTCTGGAAGTTACTGGATCAGAGTCTAAAGAAACAAGAAAGTTCTTACTGACATAATATTGGCTGTGCAGCTTCGTTTGCAGTCTGGGTAGCTGTGAATTATTTTTACTAAATGCGGCATACCTCACTAAACGCAATTTTTGTTCAATTACTCAAAAACTACTGAACCGATTGGCATGAAAATGTACAGGAATTTTCCTTATATTCCAAATAAATACATAGGCCTGTTTTCGTTTTGAAAATCGTATTGGGTTCTGCCCCACGGGACTTCCAAGATCCCATGTATTCCTTATGGTCATTCGTTTTTGTTTGAGCAGATGAAAATACAAACAGCTGATCATGATTCGTAGTATAGTTCCACGGGTTGGCAACAGAATCCAGCACGCACAACTGTCTTTATTTTTACTTTCTCCCCCCTATACATAGTATATGGAGAAAGTATTGTTTTCGTCAAAATTTTCGAATTTGAGTTGTTAGTGGAAATATTTGTTTTGGTGCTCCCTAAATCCAAAAAAGTGATTTTGAGTGATGACAGATCGTGTGACTGTCTGTGTGTGTACAGAGGTAGAGACGACACCAGTGGGCCGATTTCGATGAAATTTGGTATGTAGGTACTAATCCACGATATCTCCAGTAGTTTTTCATTTTTCTTTAATTCTTGTTTTTCATGGATAATTATTACCAAAAAAACGCAAAAAAAAACGTAAAAAATCCAAATTTCTCAAAAATGACTCCAACGATTTTAATTAAAATTTAGTAGTTTGAATAGCTTTAGGTTTCCAACAAATCAACAACAACCGCATTTCTGAAAAATTCGGATTCAGAAATTACAGGGCTTAAAATTTCAAATATTCCGTTTTTCCCATTTTTTCGTAGTAGATCAGTAGTTTTTGTGTTTACCCGGAACATCACACAGACACACACAGACAGACAGAAACCACCTCTTCTTTATAATATTACTAGTAGAATGTACAATGTACCCGTTCTTCGCACGGGTTAGAAAGGTAAGTTGGTTTGGAAGAGTCGTTCTTGCTTCTGCTCTTTAAGCTGACAAATGGACGTGTCCTCAGCTATTCGCATTACAGTTTCTGGATGTTTACTTTCTTCTGAAATGTAATCATTGAAACTTAGGACGTTCACGGGGCGTAGCCCGATGGGATTTTAAGGAAGTAATAGGCCTATGTGTTGCATGAGTTCAAGATCTATCTTTGTGTAAAGTTTCAGCTCAGTCGGTTCAGTAGTTTTTGCGTTTACCCGGAACAACAGACAGACAGACAGACAGAAACCACCTCTTTTTTATAATATTATAGATAGATGGATAGATATTAAATAGAAAAAAATATTCATTAAAGTTGGGATAAAAGGGAGAAAGTATATGTCAGTTTCCTGATACCGTTTATTATAAATCATTTGCGGGGCGAAGCATGCGGTAAACAGCTAGTACGTTATAAGTGGCTATGTACTTTGGGAGGTTTGAGGATAACATTTTCTTGAGCTCGAATAACAGGCCCTTATAGTTATATAGATTTCGGTACATACATCTTATTTTATTTATATAGATTAATTATACGGTATATTGAAATAAATATATATATACTTGATGTACACGTTCTTCGCACAGGGGTTTTCCTTACCCGTTCTATAGTCAATGCAAATTTCATTTTAGTTAGCTTGAAACAGCTGTTGTTCTTGCTTCCGCTCTTTAAGCTGTCAAATGTAAGTGCCCTCAGCTGTTCGCATTACAGTTTCTGAATGTTTACTTTCTTATGAAATGTAAACATTGAAACTTAGAACGTTCACGGGGCGTAGCCCGAGGGGATTTTAAGGAAGTGAATAGGCCTATGTGTTGCATGGGTTCAAGATTTACCTTTGTGTAAAGTTTCAGCCCAGTCGGTTAAGTAGTTTTTGCGTTCACCCGGAACATCAGACAGACAGACAAACAGAAATCACCTCTTCTTTACAATATTATAGATAGATAGATAGATTAAGACATATATTTTGCATTGAGTACGCAGGTTTGCTGCGACGGGGGTATTATATTAATATTAATAATACCGTTTTGATTGTGGCTCCTCTCTTCCTATCCTGGGTAAACTGCGTTGTTCCTAGCAGGCCCACTTCCTACCTGGGTTACCTTCAGATAAGTTGAGTTGTGTTAGCTGCCTCTACAGCTGCGGAGAAACAGGTACACACTCGACCATGTTCGGTAGGATGTAAAATTAGCTGGAGGAAATTTCGTGATTGATAAGCCTTCTAATAACTAGTACATATTGAGATTCCAAAAACTACGTATGTATATTTGTAATGGTGAAAGAGTGATTTTAAGAACCGGTAAATTACAACAAACATTGATTGTGATAATGTTTCTAACCTATAACTACCGTAGGTCGAAAGGCACTAAGCCACAAAAAAATGATGAGCTGCCTGAGATTCGGAATAAAGTTACTCTACACAGAAGAAAGTGCTCTCAACCTATATATAGCACTGACTGTGGTAAAGTCACAATAGGGGAAAAAATTAGAAAATAATTTACAAAAAAATACTATATTTTACAATCTGTACATTATATAAATCGTTACGAACAGCAAAGTGCCAGGAAAATGTCAGTGGTTGCGATGGTATCCGTCGATGGTTCGCAGGTATATATTATTCTTGGAGGGAACTCGTTCCTGTAGCTTGGGTGGCGGAAACCGCATCTCCTGACGGTCCTCCACGCGACGACGACGTAGACACTGGCAGAACAGCAGGTAAAGCCAGATCTTGACACACACCACGCCACAAGAGACCAGGAACAGCGCGCCGTACACCACCAGGAACACGGCCCATTCCCTCAACGTCGCCATCACCGCATCCTGCAACAATGAGGATTCAGATCATGACACACACCACGTAGTATATAGCAGACCAGGAACAGCGCGCCGTACACCACCAGGAACACGACCCATTCCCTCAACGTCGCCATCACCGCATCCTGAAACAATGAGGAGTAAGATCATGACACACACCAAGCAGTATATAGCATACCAAGAACAGCGGGCCGTACACCACCAGCAACACCACCAGGAACACGACCCACTCCCTCAACGTCGCCATCACTGCATCCTGCAACAATGAGGAGTCAGATCATGACACACACCACGTAGTATATAGCAGACCAGGAACAGCGCGCCGTACACCACCAGGAACACGGCCCATTCCCTCAACGTCGCCATCACTGCATCCTGCAACAATGAGGAGTCAGATCATGACACACACCACGCAGTATATAGCATACCAAGAACAGCGGGCCGTACACCACCAGCAACACGACCCACTCCCTCAACGTCGCCATCACCGCATCCTGCAACAATGAGGAGTCAGATCGTGAAAAACACCACGCAGTATATAGCATACCAGGAACAGCGGGCTGTACACCACCAGCAACACCACCAGCAACACAACCCACTCCCTCAACGTCGCCATCACCGCATCCTGCAACAATGAGGAGTCAGATCATGACAAACACCACGCAGTATATAGCATACCAAGAACAGCGGGCCGTACACCACCAGCAACACCACCAGCAACACAACCCACTACCTCAACGTCGCCATCACCGCATCCTGCAACAATGAGGAGTCAGATCATGACACACACCACGCAGTATATAGCATACCAAGAACAGCGGGCCGTGCACCACCTGCAACACCACCAGGAACACGACCCACTCCCTCAACGTCGCCATCACTGCATCCTGCAACAATGAGGAGTCAGATCATGACACACACCACGCAGTATATAGCATACGAAGTGACTACGTACACGTGCAATGTAAAGGCAAATTCACATCGCTACCGCTTAGGTTAGGTTAGGTTACGTTACGTTACTTTAGGTTATGTTAGGTTACGTTACGTTAGGTTAGTTTAGGAGGTTTTATGGCTCTCAATCTGTTTTAAAAATCACAGGAAAAGTAATGTACGGTGCATAATTTGGAACGGGCGTGTACAGTAGCGGCTCACGTCAGACGTGTACGTAGCCTCTGCCTATAGCATACCAAGAACAGCGGGCCGTACACCACCAGCAACATGACCCACTCCTTCACAGTGGTGTAGTGGTGCGGGAACGCGTGGGAACGGCGTTCCCACACTGGTTTTCAAAACCCGGGAAAATCCCAGTGCTCCGGTTCAGGGAAAATTAAATAATAACTAAATATTATAAAAATATATTTTTATGTCCATAATAAAATGCAATACTTAACAAACATTTGTAACAAAGATTTGGCGATCATGTACGACATATTGGCCGAGTTGTCCATGGTTTCTGAATGCCTTCAAAATAGACAAGCTACTATAGTGTATGCTGACAAAATCTTAAGAAGGTCGAATGCTTTTTTCGAGGGCCTTCAAGAGAAACCCGGCACTAAAAGCCTTGAGGCTAAAAGAGCTAAAGTCGAAGGCAACTTTTGTGGTGTCCCCCTAACAAGTAATAGCAAAATAATTGCTATTAATGACCAGCAGTTGCTATCAAGTGTCATTAACAACCTTAATAAAAGGCTTTTCACGACTAGGAGCAGCAACGAATCTTCTACACGGACTGACGATCAGGGAAAGTTAGACATCACTCCTATCAGAACTAAAAGTACTCGAAAGCAAAAGTTGGCCTCAAGACAAGTCTGTTCGATTCGGGGAAGAAGAAATCGAGAAGCTCTGTGCAAGATTTAAATTGAATTTGAACCCAATCAAAAACAGCTTCAGAGATTATTTAGAAAACAGCACCGTCATTCCAAAGGATTTAAACCCACTGTTGAATTGCTCCAAGCTCATTCCTTGCAGTTCATCAGAGTGCGAACGGGGTTTTAGTCACATGAATATAATCATATCGCCAACTAGAACGAGGCTGACCATCGAACATGTGACAGCCCTAATGTTCATAAAGTTGAATGGTCCAAACATCCGGACCTGTCATTTAACAAATTTGGTTATGTATGTTGCTATTGCTATTTAGGGGGTTAACGTACATAAAATTAGTTAAATAACTTTTTCTAAGTTTAAATGTAAAATAATAAAGTTAGTTTGTTAAATGTAAAAAAATACTATTTTTTATTTTTATTTTCCCAAAATCATCCAAATTATTAAAAAGTTTCTTGAAGCCTCAGTAAATTCAGTGAGCATAAAATACACAGCCTAATACGCTTGTAGCTATTGCTATCGTACGCAATCAGGGAAATCATATCCTTATTTGCAGGGAATTTGACAATATATTGAGCGTTCCCACACTGGAAAATTTACCACTACACCACTGCTCCCTCAACGTCGCTATCACCGCATCCTGCAACAATGAGGAGTCAGATCATGACACACACCACGCAGTATATAGCATACCAAGAACAGCGGGCCGTACACCACCAGCATCGCCACCAGCAACACGACCCACTCTCTCAACGTCGCCATCACCGCATCCTGCAACAATGAGGATTCAGATCATGACAAACACCACGCAGTATATAGCAGACCAGGAACAGCGGGCCGTACACCACCAGCAACACCACCAGGAACACGATCCACTCCCTCAACGTCGCCATCACCGCATCCTGCAACAATGAGGATTCAGATCATGACAAACACCACGCAGTATATAGCAGACCAGGAACAGCGGGCCGTACACCACCAGCACCACCACCAGCACCACCACCAGCAACACGACCCATTCCCTCAACGTCGCCATCACCGCATCTTGCAACAATGAGGATTCAGATCATGACAAACACTACGCAGTATATAGCAGACCAGGAACAGCGGGCCGTACACCACCAGCAACACCACCAGGAACACGATCCACTCCCTCAACGTCGCCATCACCGCATCCTGCAACAATGAGGATTCAGATCATGACAAACACCACGCAGTATATAGCAGACCAGGAACACCAGGTTTTGCGGTGGTGGTGATGGGCCGTACACCACCAGGAACACGACCCATTCCCTCACCGTCACCATCACCGCATCCTGCAACAATGAGGAGTCAGATCATGACACACCACGCAGTATATAGCATACCAGGAACAGCGGGCCGTACACCACCAGGAACACGACCCATTCCTTCAACGTCGCCATCACCGCATCCTGCAACAATGAGGATTCAGATCATGACACACACCACGCAGTATATAGCATACCAAGAACAGCGGGCCGTACACCACCAGCATCACCACCAGCAACACGACCCACTCCCTCAACGTCGCCATCACCACATCCTGCAACAATGAGGATTCAGATCATGACAAACACCACGCAGTATATAGCAGACCAGGAACAGCGGGCCGTACACCACCAGCAACACCACCAGGAACACGATCCACTCCCTCAACGTCGCCATCACCGCATCCTGCAACAATGAGGATTCAGATCATGACAAACACCACGCAGTATATAGCAGACCAGGAACAGCGGGCCGTACACCACCAGCAACACCACCAGGAACACGATCCACTCCCTCAACGTCGCCATCACCGCATCCTGCAACAATGAGGATTCAGATCATGACAAACACCACGCAGTATATAGCAGACCAGCAACACCAGGTTTTGCGGTGGTGGTGATGGGCCGTACACCACCAGGAACACGACCCATTCCCTCACCGTCACCATCACCGCATCCTGCAACAATGAGGAGTCAGATCATGACACACCACGCAGTATATAACATACCAGGAACAGCGGGCCGTACACCACCAGGAACACGACCCATTCCTTCAACATCGCCATCACCGCATCCTGCAACAATGAGGATTCAGATCATGGCAAACACCACGCAGTATATAGCAGACCAGGAACAGCGGGCCGTACACCACCAGCAACACGACCCATTCCCTCAACGTCGCCATCACCGCATCCTGCAACAATGAGGATTCAGATCATGACAAACACCACGCAGTATATAGCAGACCAGGAACACCAGGTTTTGCGGTGGTGGTGATGGGCCGTACACCACCAGGAACACGACCCATTCCCTCAACGTCACCATCACCGCATCCTGCAACAATGAGTAGTCAGATCATGACACGCCACGCAGTATAGCCTGTAGCAGACCAGGAGCTTAAGAAATGCGTTTGAAAATGTTCCTTGCCAATCAGCAGGCAGCTGATCAGCACGTTGTAGTTTACAATCAAACGTCTTATTGTTGGTGTTTGTATATGGATCGGCCAGGTCAGATGTTAATGCCAAATCGAGCGAGACGAGTAATTCTTATCTTGGTTACTCAAGTTCATACTGTACAAACAAATCATGATAAGAATATTATCTTGGTGTGTGACACATACGACCTAGCCCTTGGACTTCCATACATAGCTAACCTACCACAGCTACCAAAAATTCCAAGTCCAAGGGTTAGGTCGTACGTGTCATATTATGAAGCAAGGAGAAATTCTGATGAGTTTTCAGACTTTACAATCAGACCCTACAGACTCAAAATTGCGCTAAACTAAGGCTAAGGAGAAAACGTTCTGTGTTTTAGTCTCAAGAGTAGTGTGCATTTGGGGCTGCTGGGGCGGAAGTGACGTCACATCCGGTGAGTGACCGGATGCGCTGAGTGAAAAAATACGTCATCTGAGGCTGAGCCAGTGACGTAGGCGGTTTTGTGACGAAATGAGTAAAAGTTCAAAGTTCAAGGTCACGGTGAAGTTTTTTTAAAAAAATCTACCTCGCACTCGTAAAACGATTGTGATTCGATAGTTAATCGATAATAAATATCGAATGAAAATTATCGAATGAAACAATCGAATGATACGAGTGCGAGGTAGTACTATTACAAATATTACTTTATTTACAATAATTCATGTTTACAATAGTTCCCCGTTGTTCGTTGTCATCGATGTTGTTGATCCGGACGAGTTGCGGCCATCACTTCGCTTTCTGAAGAAAGACGGTAGATACTTCGATCCCTGCGCAGAGTCCATGTTGTGTTTTTGACACCTATCTGTTCTGTTAGGTGTTTGCATTTCATTGCTGTCAGGAGGAAAGAATACGTGACGGCAATGAAATAGAAACATCTATCAGACCTTGAGTGAAATGATATTGTTATTTTGTGAAGAGCGTCTCGGAGAGCTCGATGTTCACCGGTCGAGAGCCGGAGGTGTACTGACTATTCGCTAGCTAGCGTTTTTGGTATCAAACAAAATGGTGGGGTAAAAGTGTAGTAGAACGAAGCAGATGGTGGACAGCAGATGGGCGGCGGCAGGTGGCAGGCGGCAGGTGGCAAGTGTGCGGCAGATGGTAGTCCCCCACTACACCAGTCCCCCACTACACCAGTCTCCCCACCAAGTTTTACATCGCACAATAACTAGTTTACATGTGTTAGTTAGGGTTTAGCTCTTAGACTGTCAAGACCTTACCTCCGTAACTAAAAACCTCAATAATGTTTGCGCTTCAACGCTGTATAAGTATAACAGCTACTATGATCTAAACCGGTGCATGTATTCATATGGTTCTTTTTGCGTAGCAAACAACTGGTTAAAAGTGTTTCAACCTCAATTATTCTTCGACGAAACCGCTCATTGTCCACTAAAAGTGTAGACCTTCTGTCTTCATCGTCAGGGAAGTAGAAAGTAGTGTCAAGGGGACTACTGAAGGTCACCTTCCTCATGTTCCTGTAAAACTGCGACATTTTTCAGACCGTCTAGGTAGATGTTCATACGACAAGAGCTGGAAGAATAATGATGTAGCGTTATCGTGTATAATAGGCATCTACCCCCACCACAACGTTACCTTGTCCTTCAAACCATCGTTTTTACGCCACGGATGCTATACTGTTGGTTAGATTTAAATTTAAATTGCACCTACTTGTTCGCCTTGTCAAGCTGCGTAATTGAAGTACCCACATGTTAGACCTTGAACCAAAAACAAAGAAGTTATTTAGGTTTGTCCTTGAAAATAGTTGTTTTTTCGCTGTTGCTGCTATACCCTTTGTTGGATCTGAATTCTGTTTGCACCAACTTGTTCGTCTGATCAATCCGCGTAATTTGAGTACCCACTTAATATATTTTAAACCGTAAATAAAGAAGTTATTTAGGCTTGCCCTTGAAAATAGTTGTTTTTCGCTGTTGCTGCTATACCCTTTGTCGGATCTGAATTCTGTTTGCGCCAACTTGTTCGTCTGATCAATCCGCGTAATTTGAGTACCCACATGACATACTTTGCACAAACTGTGTACCCCCCCCCCCCCCCCACCCTTCCCCCCCCCCCCTTTTTTGGGTCATGTTCAAGGTCAAGGTCAAGGTCAAGGACCTTGGGACTTAGAAATTTTCACAAAGTGGGCTGCACACAAACATAAGACTAATAGTCTCCTGCCTATGTACAGGCCAAGTCCCTAACTTGAAATGCTTATGGTGGTCCTGAAAAGGACCGTTTGTGTTTGAAGGAGATGGTGGATAAGGAGCGGTGAGCGGTAGTCAGTGTTTATTTTTCCTTTGTAACCCACTTTACTTGTCCCTTCTGCCGTACTAAAATCAAGTCGCACTTGGTCTCAGGAGGTGGCAGAGTGGACCTTGGAAGGTGGACCTTGACGTAACGGCCGCCGCCAAAGAGGTGTTGGAGTAGGTACTCATCATCGCTGATCTTCCCCACAAGTAGATACTCCACGTTTAATTTCAACTGCGCAAACTTGACGGCGACAGACTCCAGCGGCGTTACCAACTCGGTAAGTTTCACCGTAGCCGTCCTCTTCATTATCTCCTCAACAGTTGGTGGCGGCGATGAAGGTCGAAGCGATGAAGGGCGAGGTGATAGCGATGGTGAAGATGCAGTGGACGTCGAAGGCCGTTGGTCGAAGTAAAGTGGGTGGTTTCGAAAATTCTTCCGTATGCAAGATTTAAAAGAACTAGGTCTTTTGAATCCGCTCCTTTTTTCCGAAGACTTCTTCAAAGTCTCCTTCAAACGTTGCAGTTTCTCGGGTGTAATGGGAGAAGACATAGCGCAGAGGTGTATTCAGTTCGCAAGGCAAAGCTGGAATGAGGTACCAGACGGAGCAAAGCGGGTCGCCAAGTGTAACCGTGACATTTCCATATACGGGTAGAAAGCTAAAAACCGGTCTACATCCGGTTCCCCTTCCCCCGTGACGACACAACCTCCCCCCCCCCCCCCCCTTTTGGGTCATGTTCAAGGTCACCCCCCCCCCCCCTTTTTGGGTCATGTTCAAGGTCACCCCCCCCCCCCCTTTTTGGGTCATGCTCAAGGTCACCCCCCCCCCCCCCCCGTGACGTAACATCCCCCCCGTGACGTAACATCCCCCCTTCCGCTTCGGTGACGTCACTTTGCCTTTATAAGCGGGAGCAGTCCGCAGTCTCGTCGCAGTAGCTTGCCGCCCGCTGTTTGGGTATACGTCCCAGTGGGTTGCACTCTGCTGCAGCGTAGGTCTGTTAAGTGTGCGTTGGGCCCGACGCGCAATTAAGAGATCCGCGCCCTTGCATGTTTAGTTAGTTTGTTAAGCATGTTAGATAACGCTTGTAGTTTGCTGCTAGGTAATGTAGTTAGTCTAATATATGTTAGTGTTTGGTATCGGTTTGAAGTGTCTTATTTACTAATGAAATATGTACTCCCGGCCCTACAGGTCCCTCAACAACCTTGGTCAAAACTTGGGTTCGCAGCAGCCTGACGCCGGGTGTTTGGGTCTACGTCCCACCGGGTTTCAGTGATACTGTTGACCTTTGCAAAACCGACCTTGGTTGTTCTTGTAAAAGTAACGTTAACTGATTAATTTTGTTTACATAGTTGATGGTAAAGTCTTTATTTTCAAAGTAATGTATCTTGCTTCTCATCCTTTTCCTAACCCCTCTAAGGTATGGCGCGCAAACCGACCTTGTGTCAATACGGCGCGTAAACCGGTTGACATTTCCCATCTTAGCCTGAGAAAACTGTGTAAAATATAAAGTCAGTCTCTTGTTTAAAATCAGTCTCTTGTTTGTTGTCTTTTGTCCCCTTCCCAAATACAGAGCGGGGAATAGAGCAGTATGTTATGCTCTATTCCCCGCTTTGGCTTCATGTTCAGATGACCTTGGGACTTAGAAAATTCACGTACAAAGCGGGGAATAGATCGGTTTGTGGTCCAAGTGAGAATCAATTACTGCTCTATTCCCCGTTTCAATAATATGACCAAACGACCTTGACCCACTTCGGGACTTAGAAAATCCTCGTATTGTAATATATCCCCCCCCCCCCCCCTTTGACGTAACATCCCCCCTTCCGCTTTGGTGACGTCACTTTGCCTTTATAAGCGGGAGCAGTCCGCAGTCTCGTCGCAGTAGCTTGCCGCCCGCTGTTTGGGTATACGTCCCAGTGGGTTGCACTCTGCTGCAGCGTAGGTCTGTTAAGTGTGCGTTGGGCCCGACGCGCAATTAAGAGATCCGCGCCCTTGCATGTTTAGTTAGTTTGTTAAGCATGTTAGATAACGCTTGTAGTTTGCTGCTAGGTAATGTAGTTAGTCTAATATATGTTAATGTTTGGTATCGGTTTGAAGTGTCTTATTTACTAATGAAATATGTACTCCCGGCCCTACAGGTCCCTCAACAACCTTGGTCAAAACTTGGGTTCGCAGCAGCCTGACGCCGGGTGTTTGGGTCTACGTCCCACCGGGTTTCAGTGATACTGTTGACCTTTGCAAAACCAACCTTGGTTGTTCTTGTAAAAGTAACGTTAACTGATTAATTTTTGTTTACATAGTTGCTGGCAAAGTCTTTATTTTCAAAGTAATGTATCTTGCTTCTCATCCTTTTCCTAACCCCTCTAAGGTATGGCGCGCAAACCGACCTTGTGTCAATACGGCGCGTAAACCGGTTGACATTACCCATCTTAGCCTGAGAAAACCTTGTAAAATATAAAGTCAGTCTCTTGTTTAAAATCAGTCTCTTGTTTGTTGTCTTTTGTCCCCTTCCCAAATACAGAGCGGGGAATAGAGCAGTATGTTATGCTCTATTCCCCGCTTTGGCTTCATGTTCAGATGACCTTGGGACTTAGAAAATTCACGTACAAAGCGGGGAATAGATCGGTTTGTGGTCCAAGTGAGAATCACTTACTGCTCTATTTCCCGTTTTAATAATATGATCAAACGACCTTGACCCACTTCGGGACTTAGAAAATCCCCGTATTGTAATATATATTTACTCGTTACAACATTATTACCCCCACCGTATAACACTTGCACTCCCCACCACTATCAGTATGTATAAAAGAGGGTCCCCCAGCACTAGTAAAATCATTCTTCCTCTTGTGCTGTTATACCTCACACCATGGCACACATTAGGAAGCAGACACAACCTCTCAAATTGAAACCTTCTGCTTCGTCTTCGCCCGCCTCTACCACTCCGTCTTCTGCGGTTCCATCCATCCTTCGGACAGCCCTGATGTTAGCTAACATCGTCCCGGAGAACTGTCCACCACTACCTGCTGCGTCAACGACTTACACAAGTCCTTCACCTCTTCCGTCAACTTCTCGTGCTGTTTCTCCAAGTCCTTTGTCAACGTCTCGTGCTGTTTCTCCAAGTCCTTCTACATCTTCAAGTTGTTCTACATGTTCATCAAAGTCTTCCAAATCGTCTGCTTCTTCATCCTCATCAACATCAAGTTCGAGACCAAGCCAACCAGCCACCCAATCATCTTCTCCAACCAGACCTTCAGTAATCTGCACATATACTTCATCTCCTTCAGAGAAATTTAAACAACTTAAATCTGTACAAAGGATGTGCATGCTTCCTGCACAACAATGTAATTATATATTCAAAAAAGGTGCTAAGAAAGGTGAACGCTGTGTTAAACGTTGTATTTTAAATGAAGAAACGTGCAGTCTTCATTTAAAATTAAACCATGGCGCATCTCCTTCTTCACCACGTGCAACAGTGGTGCCAATTAAAATTCGAATTAACAGGCTTTGTAAAAACAAACGCTACTTCTTTGTTAAAATAAAGGACTTTGCAAAGGTGTTGGTTCAATGTGAAGGTAAACTGTATTATGTAGAGTTACCTAGAGCCATGGACCTCCACGTCAAAAAACCTACCCACAAGGACTATTTAATTCGAAATGATACAGGTATCACTGTGTGGAAATCATTAAAATAATAATATAAATAAAAAGACCAAAAGTTTATTCCAAATTAAATAAAGCATTTTTTCCAAATTAAAAAAAAAAGTGTGGACAACCTATTTACAATTTGTAGCATATGCTGCAGAGTGTAAATAAGTTGTCCACACTTTTTTTTGCAATGTTACAACGACCTTGACCTAGATAACGGACTTGGATAATTTACACTAAGTCAAAGATAAACTTAAAAGGAAAAAGGAGAAATATTATACTAAAGTCATTATTCAACAGTAAAGAGGGGAGGGGGTAAGCGGGTATTTAAGCGAGCGATTCGGAATATAATTATTAGTTGTATCATCATGAGCGTCAACAGCAACACATGGGGAAAGGAAATTAACGAAGAGGAGTTGTACGCAATTGCTGAGGCTGCAGAAATGACTGAAGTTTTTAAGATTAATAAGGTTGCGGAGAATGATGCTCAGTCACATCCGCAACAAACTACATCATCGATGCAGTCTACAACGCAGCAACCAAGACCCTATCATGTTATCCTGGAGGAGTATAATGAGGCGATGAGGTACGCCTTTACTAAGTGGTGTGGTCAACCGCGTTCTCCTGAACAATGGGAGGAGCATGATGCAGACTTTCGCCTGGTTGCAGACTTAGAACTTGAGCTTCAAAGAACAAAGGCTGCTCAATAGTGAGAAGAGTTATTGTTTACTTTAAAATACAGAGCGGGGAATAGATCAGTTTGCGGTCCAAGTGAGAACCACTTACTGCTCTATTCCCCGTTTTGGCAACTTGTTTAGATGACCTTGGGAATTAGACAATTTTCGTTTGGTAAAAAACAACATTGAAATATATGTTGTTTTTCAACATATATCCCCCCCCCCCCCCCCACTTCCATTGGGTATAAAAGAGACACCTTATCGATGGTAAAATTAGTCTGCTGCTTGTATTCGCCCACCTCAGACACCATGGAGCACATCACTGTTTCATCTTCTGCTGCCCCATCGATACTTGTCCAGGCTATGATTCTATCCAACATTTTTCCAGAGACTAGTAATACTTCGCCAAACTTAAACTCGAGATCTTTCAAAACCGAGAGAAACAATGCTAGTTCTCGGAAAATGAGAACAAAGATCGCTGACCGTTATAAAGTATTAAGAAGCATATTACCATCCTCCAATCCGTATGATTCTAAATTAACCACTATACAAAAGACAATAAAATACATTGCAAACCTACAATCGCAGCTTCAAGAACCGTCCTCAATTCACAAAGAAGTTTTACACAACCCTCCACCTTTTGAATCCGTTTTTCTTAAAGAGGATGAGTTAGCGGACCAACATTTTTTCGCTGAAGAACCTTCAGCTTACAAACAAATCTTCCTTATGGATGAAGATCAGGACGAGTAACTATCTTAAAACTAAAGTCCTTTGAAATACAAAGCGGGGAATAGATCAGTTTGAGGTCAAAGTGAGAACCTCTTACTGCTCTATTCCCCGTTTTGGCAATATGTTCAGACGACCTTGACCCACTCACAGACTTAGAAAATCTGCGGATAGGATAGAAAAATAAAACTGTTAAATAAAACTTTCCTTCTCTACTACCTACCCCCACTCTACTACCTACCCCCCACTCTACTACCTACCCCCACTCTAATGGTATAGGTAAGCGGGGTATTTAAGCGGCCGCTCCAGAACTTAGTAATTAGTCAGCTATGGACAGTCAAGCTGGATCATCCAACTTACATAGAGAGCCTAGAAATGTTCGAGAGCAGAAAAGGGTGCTAAAAGTAAATAAAGCATACAAGATACTACAATCAAAATTACCATTTGCTAGTCCAAAAATGTCAAGATTATCAATTATACAACACGCGACAAAATACATTAAAACTTTACAAATGGAGTTGGAAAAACCATTGACTTCGCCTCAACTGCCTGATCAACCAATCTCCAACTCAACTCTTAAAGAAGTTTTTCTTGATGATGGTGATGTTGCAATAGAAAAAATTCTTAATGAAATTGTAACATTCGAAATTGATCAATTTGTTTCAACTGACTAAAGATGGTTTGGAAATACTGAACGGAAGAATACAGAACGGGGAATAGATCAGTTTGCGGTCAAAGTAAGAACCACTTACTGCTCTATTCCCCGTTCTGGCAACTGGTGTAAATGACCTTGGGACTTAGAAAATATTCGTTTGATAAAAAATAATGAAAGATCTTCTTATTTCTTACAACAACAACAATATCCTTTCCTAACCCCCACCACCACCTAAACTAAGTATAAAGGAGGTTCTCCATCGTTGGTAAAAATTAGTACTCTGCTGAAAATGAGTGCATCCACTCCTTCTATCTCTGCAGCAACTATAATAGTTAGCAGACGGGTCGAAAACATTGATCAGTTGCTTGCTGTAAGGAGATTACTGCTACGGTATCTTGATATAGAGGTTAGTTGTCAATTGTACATGTGGAGACCAACAAGTGAAGTTTACAGTAGCGAAAATGAAGCATTTGAAACAAACTATAGTAGAAAGTTATATAAAATCTTTGGCAATATGGTAAGGTTAGTCGATAATGGATGGAAGATTAACATAACATTTTATATTGTTCCAAACCTGTAACTAAAGCAAAAAAAAAAACAAAAAAAAACGATGGGTATATAAGCCCGATGTTGCAGAGACAATTATCACTTTGGTTCTGAATTGCATCAAGAGAGCACCTACCATGGTATACCTCCACTATATTGACTCTACTGCTAAAGCGGATACTTTTATCCAGCGTGTTTACCAACTGTTAACGGAGTACCAACATGTTCAGGTCAAAGGATTGGGTATTCGTGGAACAGAAGAAGTAAAAATAGATGTAAAACCAATCCCTTTGAAGAAAAAAATTGACCAATTATTACGAGAAAGCTACATCCTGTGCCTTTATTACACAACCTCATAAACTACATAAAAGGCCAAAGGGGGGGGGGGGGGGGAATACAGAACGGGGAATAGATCAGTTTGAGGTTTGAATAAGAATCTCTTACTGCTCTATTCCCCGTTCTGGTAATAGGATAAGGTGACCTTGACCCACTTACAGGACTTAATCATTTGTGTTACAATAATACCTCTTCCCTATCACTTTTCCCTACCACTTGCACTTTCAACACTTACCCCCACCACCACCAAAATCAGGTATAAAAGGTGGTTTCGTATTAGTGGTAAAACCAGTCTGCTACTTGGAATCATGTCGCCCAGAGATAACATTTTCCCTTCTAAGAAGACTATACTGGAATTGATTCAAAATATTCCAGTAAATATAAACGAAGATGAAGACGAAGACGATTCAGAGATGGAAGATGAACTATTTAGTGATCTTGAACTACTGAGTGAGTTTGCTAGCAGTGAACCATATCTTGGAGAGATGGAGCTGTTGGAGCTGTTGACTGACGACGACGACGACGATGATAATGAACCAGAATGTCATCATCAGTTGCTCTGTTTGGAGGAAATGGACCTTGTTGATAGTGAAACCCCTCCAAGCAGTATTAATATCGATGATGTAGTTCTAGATCCAATCACAGGGAACTTTTGTGTTCGTCGTCGCTTATTTAGTGATATGAGCTCATCATCATCATCATTATCATCAGAAGAATCTGAATAAGTCTTTGTTGTCTTCAAATAGTTTACTTTAAATACAAAGCGGGGAATAGATCAGTTTGTGGTTATAGTGAGAATCACTTACTGCTCTATTCCCCGTTTTGGTAATATCGTTGTATGACCTTGACCCATTTACAAGATTGAAAAAGTGGGGTAACTTATACATTTAATGGTGGGGGAACGTCTATTTAAAGACGATGCAACAGTGTATATTTATCATATCGGCATGATGAACCCACCAGGAAACTCCGTTTGCTACAGCTTTCCCCTCATCGATATCGATGATGTGATAAAACTTACATCAATATCAAAACGGTTTGAACTCGAAAGGCGACTCATAAAAGTCGACGTAATTCCACAAGATCTTCGTTCGGCAATGTTGACCATCGAATATGTTAAAGATGAATCTACAACTGAAGATCCCTATTGTTTTATGAAATTTTTAGTTGATCGAGATGCAATGTGTACAATCCGACTTCACATCCGAGTTTAAAATCTATCAAATGTTCCTGTTGGAGAAAATTGTCTTAGTTAAATACAGAGCGGGGAATAGATCAGTTTATGGTTTGATATGAAATCATTTACTGCTCTATTCCCCGTTTTGGCAAATATGTTCAATGACCTTGACCTAAATACAGAACTTTGTACCCTTCAGCTACAATAGTAAATATAAAATGCAAAAAAATAGTAAACTTAACGTAATACGTACCCCCACCACTTTTGCTAGGGTATAAATAGAGGGGTATTTGCAGTGTTTTTCATTATTGTTTTGACCCTTGCGGAGATCGCACCTACATTATGCATCGCTGCGATATTTGCAAGTCTTCATTTAAGGATGAATTTCTTTTAATGATTCATAAAGAATTAAAACATAACAACAACCAAGATGAAAAGTATGAAGAAGAAGAATTGAAAGAAATAGATCGAATGTTAGCTCAACACCAACATTCCAGACCAAGTGTTATTCAATATGCATCATCAACATCGACTTCTACGCCTGCTATGTCTACACTTCACCGTCCTTCAACATCAACACCATCAACATCGACTTCAACGCCTGCTATGTCTACACTTCACCGACCTTCAACATCAACAGCTGTAGATGTGGAACTACACGCTCAAGCACTACCCGGTAAGGTAGTAACACATTTTAAAATTGACAACGTAAAATTACAACTTGAAAACTTTCTACATAACGCCAAAGAATTAGTAACCAAAACATTAAAGAATGAACAAAAAAGATTAAATTTTATCAAATTTGGACTGTTGCTAGATGCTATATTCACTAACATACAAAACGAAACATCACCAAGAGGTTTTATGACAAAAAACCGAACCATCATGGCTGCGTCAGATATTGAAAAGATTGTAACAGAATGTTTTGAGGAACTTTTGACAAAAATACAAGAGCATGAAGGAAGAGGATCTGGATGGACTTTATTAAGTATAACAAGTCTGGATGTTAGAGTTCATAAACACGGTTATGGAATGAGAGGAAGTAGTTACATTCCTCTTCCGAAAAAAGTAAGTGATACCAAATCCTGTATTAATGTGCAAAATGAAGATAACGAATGTTTTAAATATGCTATGTTGGTAAAATATGTAAACAAAGACCACCAAAAAAGACCAAGTCAAAAATATGAAGAAGTTCAACATAAGTATAATTTCCAGGGAATGACTTACCCTGTTGCAATTACTGATATATCAAAATTTGAAAAGCAAAATCCGTCGGCTTCAGTCAACATATTTGGTTTGGATTCGTCAAATAATGTGTATCCCTTGCGCATAACATCGAATGAGCGCAACAATCATACTGACCTGTTATTAATCAATAAAGGAGAGATATCCCATTACGTGTATATAAAAGATTTTGAAGGGCTTGTATGTAAACAGTTAACAAAACATAAAAGTAAAATCACAACATGTAAGAGATGCTTTTGCCACGTGAGCAAACCATTAAGAAGAGGAGGTTCAGAATGGTTATTAGAACATCAAAGGTTATGTAGTGGGAATTATGAGGTTAGAATTAAATTACCTCATCCTAGCAGAGCATACGTACAATTTGACAAAGTAAATCAACAATACCCTATTCCATTTGTTGTGTACGCGGATTTCGAAGCATCTTTACTTCCAATTGAACAACAAGAAGAGGATATTACAAAAAGAAGCAAATATCAAAAACACGCACCAAACAGTTACTGTATACTAACAAAATCCACGCTGTCTGAAGAACATCTTCAAGAATTTGGACTATCATCTGCTCCGAAGATTTATCGCGGTGAACAAGCAGCGAAACACTTTGTAGACGATTTGTATTATATTGCCTCTAAGGTGGAAGAACTCTACAAAATGAAAATACCGATGCTGCCTATGGAAGAACATCAACTACAACATCACAATCTGGCAACAACATGTTATCTGTGTAATAACATATTTACACCAGATAACGTTAAAGTTCGTGATCACGACCATCTTACAGGAGTCTACAGAGGTGCAGCCTGTAACGCTTGCAATTTGAATTACAAACTTCCATCTTTTATACCCGTTGTTCTACATAACCTTAGTGGATATGACTCTCACTTTATAATTCCCGAATTGGGAAGAGATGATGGGGCGATAGATGTTTTGGCAACAACAATGGAAAAATTTATAAGCTTCTCTAAAAAGGTTGGCAAAATAAAACTTAGGTTTATTGATTCGTTTAAATTTATGCCTTCTAGCCTAATGAAATTAACTGAGAATTTAAAAAAAGAAGATCTGATAGAAACAAGCAAAATTGTAGCCAGTAATAAAATGGATCTGGTTCTTCGAAAAGGGGTCTTCCCCTACGATTACATCGATGGACTGCATAGATTTAATGAAACATCACTTCCTCCACCAGAACAATTTAACAACAAACTTAATGATTCGGAAATTTCACTTGAAGATTATCAACATGCATGTCGAGTATGGAACGAGTTGGATATGAAGACCTTAGGAGAATACTCAGACTTTTATGTAAAACTTGACGTGACTCTTCTCTGCGATGTTATGGAAGAATTCCGAAGAACCTGTTTTGCAGCATACGGTTTGGACCCTCTACATTCGTATACATCTCCAGGACTAGCTTGGCAAGCAATGTTGAAAGAAACAAAATGCAAACTCCAGCTGTTAACAGATATAGATATGGTTTTAATGGTTGAGTCGGGTGTTAGAGGTGGATTAACTCAAAGCGTGACAAGACATGTTAAAGCCAACAACAAATATCTACCAGACCATGATCAAGAGAAACCTTCAACGTACTTGGGATATTTCGACGCAAATAATCTGTATGGATGGGCCATGTCGAACCCACTTCCATTTGACAACTTTAAATGGGTTGATCCCGATTGTATTGGGGATATATCACAAATTCCAAAACATGGAGATACCGGATATATTTTGGATTGCGACTTTGAATATCCAGAACATTTACACGATCTTCATTATGACCTTCCACTCCTTGCAAGAACAGAAATTTCACCAACTGGAAAACACCCCAAATTAATGATGACCCTTAACAATAAACAACGATACGTAGCTCACTATTGCGTTGTTCAACAAGCTATCGAATTAGGTTTACGTCTTACTAAAATTAATAGAGCCGTGGAATTTTCCCAATCGTGCTGGTTGAAACCGTACATAGACTCGAACACTACCAGAAGAGCAGCCGCTACATCAGCCTTTCAAAAAGACTTTTTTAAATTAATGAACAATGCGATATTCGGTAAAACATTAGAAAACAAAAGAAGACATAAAAACGTTAAACTTGTTACAGATCCGAACAAACTACAGAAACTCGTACAACAGCCTAACTTTAATACATCTATAATTATTAATGAAAATCTTGTAGCTGTATCTATGAAGAAAACAAGTGTGAAGATGGATCGTCCTTTGTATATAGGAATGTCAATCCTGGATATCTCCAAGACTCATATGTACGATTTTCATTACAAAAAGATGGTCACCTTTTATGGACGGGAAAACATCGGCATCTCCTACATGGATACAGACGCTTTTATATATTGGATAATTACTAACGATATGTATGAAGATCTTCGGACATTTGATTACAAAAACGACTTTGACTTTTCCGACTATCCAAAAGATCATCCAAACTACGACAATGACAGAAACAAAAAAGTGCTTGGCAAATTTAAAGATGAAGCCAATGGTGTTATACTTCAAGAAATTGTTGCACTAATGTCAAAATTATATTCTTTACAACTAAATGAAAACCAAGTCATTAAGAAAGCTAAAGGAGTAAAAAGTTTGTATTTAAAGAAGAATGTGCATTTTAATCACTATAAGAAATGTTTATTTGAAGATCAAGATATAATAGCAAAATTTAACACAATCAGAAGTTTCAACCATCAGCTGTACAGCGTGACTGAAGTAAAAAAAGCTCTTTCTTCAAATGATGATAAACGACACATCCTTGCAGACAATATCCACACTCTACCATTCGGCCACTATTCCCTCAACCCTATTGACGAGTAACCCTTTCATCGTCCTACATCCCTTTTCCTTTTCCTTTCCGTATAAAAGGGGGAACACAGCAGTATTTTGCTGTGTTCCCCCTTTTATACATTAGTTTGGAATGACCTTGGCCTATATAAGCAGATTTATACAAAAGAATATTTAATACCATATCAGCTGTCTTCGTGAAACCATCATGTCAGACCTGAAGGAGAAGATTATTAATGAACTACACAAACCTGCAAGAATAAAGTTTCCAAGAAGAAATACTGTTATAAAAGGGATAAATGATCTATATCAAGCGGATTTAATTGAAATGCGACCGCATAGCAGAATAAACAAAGGATTTAAATATATACTCACAATTATTAATTGTTTTACAAAAGTTGCAGACGCTTTGCCTCTAAAGGACAAGACTGGTAAAAGCGTAACAGAAGCCATGGAAATAGCCATAAAAAGAGATAAAAACAAAATTAAACATTTACAAACTGATGATGGAACAGAATACTTTAATACAAACTTTGCACAGTTAATGAATAAATATAAAATAAATCATTATTCTACAAATTCAGAGAAAAAAGCAGCTATTGTAGAAAGATTCAATAGAACCTTAAAAGGAGCACTCTATAAACAATTTTCAAAAAGAGGTTCTTACGTATGGTATGATGTTTTACCACAATTAATAAATGATTATAACAACAGGTTTCATAGAACTATTGGTATGAAACCTAACAAAGTAAATAGAAGAAATGCAAAAGATGTATTGAAACGCATAAAGAAAAATACAAAGCCTAAAGTAGAAAAAATGCAGCCAAGAAAATTTAATGTAAGTGATAAAGTACGGATTAGTAAATATAAGGGAGTGTTTACCAAGAAATACCTTCCCAATTGGACGAATGAAGTTTTTACAGTGTATAAAGTGCAACCGACTGTACCTGAAACGTATATCTTAAAAGATAACAAAGGAGATTTGTTGCAAGGTGCATTTTATGGACATGAAATGTTAAAGTCAACAGTAGGTGATGTATATCTTGTTGAAAAAGTGTTACAAAGAAAAAAGGACGCAGTTAAAGTGCGGTGGTTAGGGTTTAACAAAACTGAGGATTCATGGATACCTATAAAGGACTTGGTGTAATGCAAGCAACTCATTTCATCGTTAACCTTTGAGCAGGATGGAGATTATTCACCATAAAGATCGATTCAATATTAATAACATAGATGATTTAACTGTGGATAACGTTAATATCAACAATGGTAAACACGGTAGTTTATTTCCAAACACTGTTCGATGTATAGTAAGTGGCCCCTCAAACTGTGGAAAGACCAATGTTGTCTTTAATTTGATCACTAATCCGCAGGGATTAAGGTTTAATAACCTATATATTTTTTCAAAGTCCCTACAACAACCAAAGTATCAATTGCTGGATAAAATCCTATCTGATGTGTCCGATGTTAATTTTTACAAATTTAACGCTAGTGATAGCATTATGCAACCAAACGAAGCGAAACCGTATTCTGTATTTATATTTGACGATGTATCTTGTGAAAATCAGGATACTATTAGAAACTACTTTGCCATGGGAAGACATAATAACATCGATAGCATATATATAGGACAAACTTATAGCAAAATCCCAAAACAACTTATCAGAGATAATGCAAATGTTTTAATTGTATTTAAACAAGATGATACTAACCTAAAACATACATATAACGATCATGTAAATGCTGATATGGCATTTGAAAAGTTTAAAGAGCTTTGCGGAAAAGCATGGGCGGAAAAGTATGGATTTCTGGTTATTATGAAAGATCAAGCTATAAAAGACGGCCGTTATAGAATAGGTTTTGATAAATTTGTTTTACTACACTGATTAGCGGTATTACTGTACAAGTCGTCAAGGTGTGAAGATGGTTAACCAGGAAAAGCTACTAAAAGAAATAAAATCACTTAGTGATTCTATTAGACAAAAAAACCGAGCTTTAAAATCAGGTATAAATGAAAGAGAGCAATTTTTAGAAACAACATTTAAACCTGTTACTGAACCTTTAAAGCGATTAGCACAAAATATGGAAAAACCTTCAATTCGCTTCGAAGGAGACAAAATGCTACCAATTTCCAAATATGAAGAAGAATTTCAGAATGATGAAAGTTTTGACCAGTTACAAACATCTGAAGAAAGCGACGAGTATGAAGAAAGCGGAGATATAGGAGATTTAAGGGAAAAGAACATTGCAGGAGATACAAGTACAGAAGATACAAGTGCGGAAGATACAAGAGCAGAAGAAGAGGATATCAACCCATCCAACTTAAGCAAATTAGGCACAGATATTATGTTTAAAGGAACACTTGGAAGAAAATATACATTAAAAATGTTACATGGCACACATGCTAATCGAAATTATCATACATATGGAGCTAGAATAGAGGATAAAGGATTAATGATTGGAGATAGAAAGTTAGATATAAACGAAAATGATGATATAGTTATTGGTGATAAGAAATATAAAGGTACAACAGGTTTGTTTGAACTCATCTTTAAAAATAATCCTGGTAAATATACTAAAAAGGATTTACAATTGTTTAAAAATATACTAGAGTATACAAATGCACATAGAAAAAAATATTCCAAAGACCTACCTATTTATAGAAACAGGTCAATAAAATACACAAACATTATATCTAGTCTTTTCCCCTCGAAATCAAATAAAGCTCCAATTAAAAGAAGAGCTTTATCTTCTGCTGAATTAAATGTTTTGCATAAAAAAAGAAAAACAACTGATCCTACTACATCTGGAAGGGGATTATTAAAAAATTTGTATAAAACCAATATAATATATTACAACGATATAAATAAGTTAGTTGATCGAATGAGGTTATTACATGAAGCTATGGAAGCCGGGCACACTGGTTTAGAAAACGAATGGGTAGCTTTGGTTGATGAACTGCGAAAACGAGAAATAATTGTTCAGTAGACGTATATATAGTAAGAACCTAAACGATAGCGATTCAGTTACATCATGAGTGTGGACAAGTTTGGACGGTATTCCGAGTTTGGAGTAAAATCTGGATATAGTGAAAAAAGAACTGGGTTTCCGTTAACACCTGATGGTAATTATAATTTTGAAGGAAAAGTAATTCAAAATGTTGGTGATCCGCTTTTGTCTTCTGATGCGGTTACGGTACAATACATGGATAAAAGAACCCCGATTGTACACGAAGACCATTGGGGGTTTTCCGGTAAAAGGTTAAGCAATATAAAACATCCCATTTATGATGGTGAAGCAGTAAATTTAGCGACTTTAAAATTGTTAACGATTTACAAAAAGAATGAAACTGATACAAGCTATGATGTAAAAAAATTAAAATTGTCAAATGTAGGTGATTGTGAGCAGGATGGAGACGCTGTAAATAAGAAAATATTTGATATAGTACACAAGAAATGGACTACAGAATATGAAAAACATATGGAAAGGTTTGGTGCAGCTTTATTTAATTATATCCATCGGGCTTCAGGAAGAGCTGTAGCTTCAGATGTTGACAGCCACAATTATTTAGACTGGAAAAAGATACACAATCCAGAAAAACCTAATCAATTAGATAAACCGTCTGAGCCTTCTAAAGTCAAGACATTAGGAAAGGGGGATAAAGTGAATGTGATTAATGAACCAACAGAAAACGATGAAGATTACATAAGAGAAAAAAGAATTTAAATACCCATGATAAGGGATAAAGCATCAGTCATATTCGAGAGATGATACAGAGAGGATGATGGAATCCAATATTACTGCGTGGAGTTTAATATCTCAAGAGCCGAGATTTCCCCAAGGAGTGCTGACAGATGGTTTTGTTCAACGGTTTGATAGATATATGGATTGGGAACAACTTTCCATACACTACCTCTTCACAATGACTATGTTAAGAATTTATTTTCACAGAGTTAACTGGATTCATATTTTACAAAGACAACAGTTTTCAGAAGACTTCCTTGTAGAGATGACATCAAATTTTAATAACTGTTGGGAAGTAATAAGTAAATATCAAAATCTCTCTGAAAATTACATTGACAATTTTAAAGATAAACTAGACTGGAATGTGTTATTTAATTATCAACGATTAAGTGGCAAGTTTCTAAGGGAACATGACAATTATTTAGATTTTATTCATTTTACCGAAAACAACGATACCATCACCAGCGGAGAAACATTTGAAACATCTTCAATTACACCTTATTTCTATTTTTACTACTTTTATTTATTATGTCTACATTTAATTAATTAATCCATTTCTATATAATAAATGGATTTTAAACAGTATATATAATACAAGAAGCCAAGACTAATATTACATTCATTGTAAAACATTTATAGAGTGCACCTACTGATTGTAAGTTTGGCTATAAATAGTCATGCCGAGGGCTAAACGCATCAGTCATAATCGAGAGAGATTACAGAGAGGAAGGGGAATAGCATCAACAGCATTTTCTCTATTAAGTAAACCGGTTGGAGCTATAGTTAACAAGGCGATTGATTTATTACCTGTGGAATTACATTTACCTGGAGGATATCAATATTGTGGTCCTGGAACCAAATTAGAGAAACGGCTTGCTAGAGGAGATCCTGGAATAAATAAGCTTGATCAGGCCTGTAAACAGCACGATATAGCGTATTCCAAATTTGGTGATACAAAAAATAGATCAATAGCGGATAGAGCACTTTCTGAGAAAGCTTGGCAAAGAGTAAAATCTAGTGACGCGAGTATTGGTGAAAAAGCAGCGTCTTTAGCAGTAACAGCAGCAATGAAAGCAAAAACTACGTTTGGAGGAGGAAAGAGAAGAAGGCGTGGGAAAAGACCCGCTAAGAAACAAGGAGGTAATATCAGAAGAAAACGTCGATCTACTAGTGGTAAAGGTAAAAAGAAACCAACAATATGGTCAATGATAAAAAAGGGAGGAGGACTATACCTAAGACCGTATCGTGTGTATTAAATAAGAAAGAGCAATTAATAATTAAAAACA
This sequence comes from Allygus modestus, assembly GCA_963675035.1. Classification (NCBI taxonomy): domain Eukaryota; kingdom Metazoa; phylum Arthropoda; class Insecta; order Hemiptera; family Cicadellidae; genus Allygus; species Allygus modestus. The sequence continues at coordinate 103,559,533 of OY776111.1, forward strand.
AAGAATTAACCAATGAAGAACTGATTACATATGCTTCTTGTTTGAAAATCCCATTTTTTAGAGGAGTATTTATGAAAGATGAATTACCGGTTAAAATGTGGAAAAATGAGACTGGTATAGTAAATTTGGATAATAGTGAAGGATTAGGCACTCATTGGGTGTGTTACAAGAAACTTGGTGAAACGATTTATTATTTCGACAGTTTTGGAAACCTTCCACCACCGAAAGAACTTCAACAATACTTTCGTGCGGCAGAAAATGTTTTTTACAATTATACAAGAAAACAACCTGATGATACATCCATTTGCGGTCATTTATGTTTAGACTTTTTAGCTAAAAGTGTTAGTCAACTTTAAGATGTCTTCGTATACAGTGTCATTAACCGGTAACTCATGTACTTTGCGCAGTATTCTGTTTCCAGCGCTACGTTTGCAAAAAGGAAGACTATGGGAAGCCGCATTATTGGATTTAACAACATATAACTCTATTCCAAACGTTAGTGAAGGAATTAATAACAAAATACATTATTACAAGACAAAAGATAATAAAGGAAAATATTCAGCTTTGGAAGAATTCAGTTTACCAACAGGAGCTTATGAAATTGATAATATAAATGAAGTTATACAAAAACATATGGGAAAAGAAAATATAACGATAAAAGGCAATAACAATACAATGAAAGCCGAAATTACTTCTAAGTATTATATTGATTTTGGCCAAGAACGTTCAATTGGTAGTTTATTGGGGTTTTCTAAGGAAACAAAGGTATTAGAACCTAATACAACTCATTCTGGGAATAGAACTGTGACGATCATCAAAGTAAACAGCATAGACATTACATGTAACATTATACAAGGATCCTACAGAGATGGAGAAAATCGGCATATATTACACACATTCTACCCATCAGTCGCACCGGGTTTCAAGATAGTAGAAAAGCCTCAAAACCTTGTGTACCTACCGTTAAACACCAGTTTTATTTCAGACATCGTGCTGAACATAGTGGATCAAGACGGAAACCTTATTGACTTTCGAGGAGAAGCTATTACTGTAAGAATACATATAAAATCATCCGCTTAGATAATGGGGTTATCATTTAAAAAGAGAGAGCCAACCAGCAAAGAGGTCAGTAGCTCATCAGCTGTAGAAGGATTAACAAGTGACAACATTCGTTTTCTAGAAGAAATTGGATTAAAGGTCATTAACAATGGATATACTGGATATAGCGCAGGGCCCAACATTCGACGAGACCTTATGGGAAAAGGAATATCACACGCACAACCCTTACGCTTCGTCCAAATTAAACAATAACGATGAAATTAGGATTCCTATACAACAACAAGACATTTATACTCTTCCATGCGAAAGTTATTTATATATTGAAGGAAAAGTAACAAAAGCTGACGGTACTGTTGGAACCACTGTTCCGTTCATAAATAATCCTATGGCATTTTTGTTTGACGAGATTAGATATGAAATTTCAGGAGTTACAGTCGATTCAACAAAAAAGGTTGGAATTTCCAGTACATTAAAAGGATTAGCATCTTTAACACCAAATGAGAAGAATCTGTTAGCTGTTGCAGGATGGGTTGCACCAGACAAAAGTATAATTACTCCTGACGCTTCGGGAAACTTTGATTTTTACGTACCTTTAAGATTACTTTTAGGATTTGCTGAAGATTACAGAAGAATAATAATAAATGTAAAACAAGAACTAGTTTTATTAAGGTCATCAAACGATAATGATATTATTAAAGCATCTGCTGGAACAACTGAAGCCAATTTAGACTGGAAACTAACATTAGACAAGATTGTTTGGAGAGTACCACATGTGCGACTAAATGATGAACACAGGATTACATTATTAAGAAAGTTAAAATCAGATCGAGACATTGTAATGCCATTCAGAAGCTGGGAGTTTCATGAATACCCCGTTTTACCTTCAACACAACGGCATACATGGACTGTAAAAACTTCTACTCGCTATGTCTTCTCCCATTACACCCGAGAAACTGCAACGTTTGAAGGAGACTTTGAAGAAGTCTTCGGAAAAAAGGAGCGGATTCAAAAGACCTAGTTCTTTTAAATCTTGCATACGGAAGAATTTTCGAAACCACCCACTTTACTTCGACCAACGGCCTTCGACGTCCACTGCATCTTCACCATCGCTATCACCTCGCCCTTCATCGCTTCGACCTTCATCGCCGCCACCAACTGTTGAGGAGATAATGAAGAGGACGGCTACGGTGAAACTTACCGAGTTGGTAACGCCGCTGGAGTCTGTCGCCGTCAAGTTTGCGCAGTTGAAATTAAACGTGGAGTATCTACTTGTGGGGAAGATCAGCGATGATGAGTACCTACTCCAACACCTCTTTGGCGGCGGCCGTTACGTCAAGGTCCACCTTCCAAGGTCCACTCTGCCACCTCCTGAGACCAAGTGCGACTTGATTTTAGTACGGCAGAAGGGACAAGTAAAGTGGGTTACAAAGGAAAAATAAACACTGACTACCGCTCACCGCTCCTTATCCACCATCTCCTTCAAACACAAACGGTCCTTTTCAGGACCACCATAAGCATTTCAAGTTAGGGACTTGGCCTGTACATAGGCAGGAGACTATTAGTCTTATGTTTGTGTGCAGCCCACTTTGTGAAAATTTCTAAGTCCCAAGGTCCTTGACCTTGACCTTGACCTTGAACATGACCCAAAAAAGGGGGGGGGGGGGAAGGGTGGGGGGGGGGGGGGGGTACACAGTTTGTGCAAAGTATGTCATGTGGGTACTCAAATTACGCGGATTGATCAGACGAACAAGTTGGCGCAAACAGAATTCAGATCCGACAAAGGGTATAGCAGCAACAGCGAAAAACAACTATTTTCAAGGGCAAGCCTAAATAACTTCTTTATTTACGGTTTAAAATATATTAAGTGGGTACTCAAATTACGCGGATTGATCAGACGAACAAGTTGGTGCAAACAGAATTCAGATCCAACAAAGGGTATAGCAGCAACAGCGAAAAAACAACTATTTTCAAGGACAAACCTAAATAACTTCTTTGTTTTTGGTTCAAGGTCTAACATGTGGGTACTTCAATTACGCAGCTTGACAAGGCGAACAAGTAGGTGCAATTTAAATTTAAATCTAACCAACAGTATAGCATCCGTGGCGTAAAAACGATGGTTTGAAGGACAAGGTAACGTTGTGGTGGGGGTAGATGCCTATTATACACGATAACGCTACATCATTATTCTTCCAGCTCTTGTCGTATGAACATCTACCTAGACGGTCTGAAAAATGTCGCAGTTTTACAGGAACATGAGGAAGGTGACCTTCAGTAGTCCCCTTGACACTACTTTCTACTTCCCTGACGATGAAGACAGAAGGTCTACACTTTTAGTGGACAATGAGCGGTTTCGTCGAAGAATAATTGAGGTTGAAACACTTTTAACCAGTTGTTTGCTACGCAAAAAGAACCATATGAATACATGCACCGGTTTAGATCATAGTAGCTGTTATACTTATACAGCGTTGAAGCGCAAACATTATTGAGGTTTTTAGTTACGGAGGTAAGGTCTTGACAGTCTAAGAGCTAAACCCTAACTAACACATGTAAACTAGTTATTGTGCGATGTAAAACTTGGTGGGGAGACTGGTGTAGTGGGGGACTGGTGTAGTGGGGGACTACCATCTGCCGCACACTTGCCACCTGCCGCCTGCCACCTGCCGCCGCCCATCTGCTGTCCACCATCTGCTTCGTTCTACTACACTTTTACCCCACCATTTTGTTTGATACCAAAAACGCTAGCTAGCGAATAGTCAGTACACCTCCGGCTCTCGACCGGTGAACATCGAGCTCTCCGAGACGCTCTTCACAAAATAACAATATCATTTCACTCAAGGTCTGATAGATGTTTCTATTTCATTGCCGTCACGTATTCTTTCCTCCTGACAGCAATGAAATGCAAACACCTAACAGAACAGATAGGTGTCAAAAACACAACATGGACTCTGCGCAGGGATCGAAGTATCTACCGTCTTTCTTCAGAAAGCGAAGTGATGGCCGCAACTCGTCCGGATCAACAACATCGATGACAACGAACAACGGGGAACTATTGTAAACATGAATTATTGTAAATAAAGTAATATTTGTAATAGTACTACCTCGCACTCGTATCATTCGATTGTTTCATTCGATAATTTTCATTCGATATTTATTATCGATTAACTATCGAATCACAATCGTTTTACGAGTGCGAGGTAGATTTTTTTAAAAAAACTTCACCGTGACCTTGAACTTTGAACTTTTACTCATTTCGTCACAAAACCGCCTACGTCACTGGCTCAGCCTCAGATGACGTATTTTTTCACTCAGCGCATCCGGTCACTCACCGGATGTGACGTCACTTCCGCCCCAGCAGCCCCAAATGCACACTACTCTCAAGGGTTACAACTCAAAATCCCCAAAAGAAAAATGCAACCGCAATAGTTACGCTAATGAGACTCAAAATACCCGAGAGCTTTGGCTGGAGGTGTCTTTACTCTCGCAGTTATTCGTATGGAGAATAATTAAAAAGCTATATATCATTATTTATTTATATAATTTTATTAAACTTGGTACGTTGGCTTTATGTGGTAGTAACAAACAGATGCTGTATATGCATTGGAAATTTGCTGTGACTGTGCAGGTTTGCTGTGACGGGGATGTTACTAATGAACTAATGTATTACTAATGAACTACGGTACCAATGAACTTAGTATAAAATAAAATATTAATTTTCTCTTTCGTATCCGCGCGAAAAACTGCTATTTTTATAATTAAAGAAGATTGTCACAGTACAGGCCGGCTGACGGGTAAATGAGTCAGTGAGGAAATTGGAAAAAAGATGTTTCATTTTGGTTTGAATTCAGGAAGTGAATTGCAGATGATAATAATGAATCATATTATCATACTTATTTTCATATTTTTTATTTTCTCTCCCTAGAAAGAACTGTTTTCGTTCAAATTTTAGAATTTGAGTAATCGGTGGAAATATTCGTATTGATGCTCCCCGAACCCAGAATGTGATTTTGAAGTGATGTATGTCTGTGTATCTCTATGCATTTATGGATGAACAGACCTATGAGAGGCATACCAATCGGCCGATGGTGATCAAATTTGATATGTGAGCACTAATCCACGATATCGCCAGGCATGTTTTGAAAATGTATTTTATTTTATTATTTTAAAGGGTAACCAGGGGTCTTATCCCTACAAATAAGTAGAAAGTTGATACTTCCTGATACTGTTTATGTTATCTATCCTTTACTAGTTGTGATTTAAACGAAAATTCAACGACATGGATGTTTGTTTAATATAATTTCTTGTGTATATTAGAATCCTTTTAGGAACACTGGATCACAGACATTAGAATCGATATAAGATATATAGATTCGTTTCTCTGTGACTGGATCATAGGTCCTCATTCACTGGGCGGTAGATTGGACACAACACGTCTGCTTTGGCCCGCAGATGTATAATGACTTCGCTTTGGCCCGCAGGTGTATAATGACTTCGCTTTGGCCCGCGGATGTATAATGACTTCGCTTTGGCCCGCGGATGTATAATGACTTCGCTTTGGCCCGCAGATGTATAATGACTTCGCTTTGGCCCGCGGATGTATAATGACTTAGCTTTGGCTCGCAGGTGTATAATGACTTCGCTTTGGCCCGCAGGTGTATAATTACTTCGCTTTGGCCCGCAGGTGTATAATGACTTCGCTTTGGCCCGCAGATGTATAATGACTTTTCTTTGGCCAGGGTCCTTAAACAGTTGGAGGCCCCGGCTGAACTTAAGTTGAGAAAGTAATTCACATTGCCAACTAAAGATAATGAACTTTTCAATAATACTGTACTTTGAACCTGTGTAAAGGTTCTTGTAAAGATTTAATTTTGTAAATTTGTTATATTTAATTTAGTTTTTAAGCTTTTGAGTTAATCTGAACAGCAATTTTGCCCTACGAAGCACTCATGAATATTGGCATTTTTATTTAATTTTATTGCATTCGACTTGTTTCAGTCGCAATTAGAATTCAGTTTCAGATCAGTTGAGCACCAATTGCCTGATACCGAATTTTATTTAATGAATATTATTACTTTCGCCGTGGAACATTATTGGACCAAATGTGCCACTTGTGTACAATATGCTCACACTGCTAGACGGTGTTGGTTTACAGATACATTTGTCATTTTTAGTAAATTTCCTTTGGAAAGAAAAGCCCCGGATGTGAAATTAACGAATTTAAAAAGATGGGAATTAGTGTGACGAAACGTTTAAGCCCTCTCTCGTCATTCTAGCATATATATTTACCGAGTTATTAAAGAAAATGTGTATTAACCAAACACAGTACGTTGTCTTCTGGGGGTTTTAGATTAGAAAAGCCTGTTATTCATTTGTCGGTGTACTTTTATCATCCCCAACAACCTCACGCCTACTTTAAAGCCTGACTGGGCCTTCTCCTAACCTTATAATGAGCAAAATTGTATTCCCAGCATTGCAGGTAAATAGAACCAGGAGCATCAGAACAGCCAAAAAAATCAATATTTTCAGATTTGAATAAAAATTGGAATAATTGTATGTTTTAAACTGCTTTTGAGTTTTTATAGTTTGTTATGTGGAAATTCACTTCCCTCACGTCATCGTGCTGCGTGCGAACTCGTTTAAAGTTCAGGGTGGTTATTTGCATCGTGATGAAAAGTATCGTTCACTACTTGTCACAAAAGTCCTATTTCGTGGCTCGATAGTATTTTCCACGCTCGGCTTCGCCTCGAGCGTAAATAAAATAGGTCACTTTCGTGACTAGTATAGTGAAATATACTATTTCTAGAATGAATGTTAGGCGTTCGCAAAAAGGTAGTAGTTTGTTTATTTATGATTGTGGAATCTAACGTGGCTCTTACTCTGCTCAATTTGAATGTTTTGGAAATTTCCATATATTACTTGTAGGCCTTTAATATAAATAAGGGGCGATGAATCGCACGTTGACGACGTTGACTGCCAGCGTAGAGTTTCCGTTCATCATTATATTACTACGCATACATCACTATTTAATACGCAGACACACTGTTAAGCTAATTATTAAGGTGTGAATGAATTATGAGTACAGGATTCTGGCCAAGACCTGTTGATCCTTTAGTCAGTGTAAATAATAATTATTACAAATCCAATGACCAATGACAACTACGAGAACGACTGGCCGGGCGGTTAGTTGCACTAAATCATTGCACATTGTGGGCTGATGATCGACTGACTGCCCCATGCAACGATCACCGTGAGATGTAGCTGTTATTTGTGTAATCGAAACAGTTTTGTATTCGTGAAATTTATCCCCCAACTCTGTTCTATTGATTCTTAAAACGTATAATTTGTTGCTGCCTTTACTGTTTATTATCCATCAACCATAAACTTATACTAGAGACCCTGCTAAATAACAGCGATGTCCTGTCATTGCACTGTAATAATGAAGGTTATATATTAGTACATGCCTGATATCATTATCTCAGAGGCTATTTGATCGACAATATATTTATCGCTGTTACGTAACATGTAAGATAAAGCATTTCAGATTGTTTTCGTAAATTAAATCCTATCATAAATAACACATAATAATTTTATTCACTTGTTTACAAAGCAGTAATTTTTAACCAAACTTAACAAAACCCATCTGCAAGACACGATTGCTGAAAGTGGAAATTAATCAAACAAAATTTTAAATGTGTTTACAAAAATAAACAATATTGAGAACAATCTGCAAACTAAACCAGATGAAAACTAGAAGCGTCTGGTCAATAGATGGTTTAGTTGTATTTCATATAGCTTAGATTAATTTGTTATATTGAAGTATAGAATAACACTCAGTGAAACGAATGAACTTCAAAAAAGGGCTCTTAAACAATTACTTGTATAATAAATAATATGAATGTATCGATAGTTTATGAATAGTTACAGCTCACTATCTACAGCTTTGGCTGTAGGGTAAGTCGGTTTTGGTCACATTAAATAGTTTGAGTTAAAAAAGCAGTTTCCTGAAAAAAATATTTAAATATGTATTTAAAGTGTTTGTATGTTAAATATTAATTACCTTGACACAGATATCTTGGAGTAAGATGCCAGCGCACCAGCCGAGGAAACTATAAATTATAAACAGGACACATTTTCTAACCTAAGTTTTTAAAGTAGATCAACAGGGCCGCACGACGTGGCATCAGATCAGCTGTGAACTGTGAACTTCAGTGTTACCAACACAACCAGATTCACTCAAATTATGGCACAATGTACCCGATCTTCGACCCTCTCCGTCAATAATAAGTACAGTCGCAGCTCGTTGTCGGTACAGTCATTGGCTGTACAAATTGCTCCCTCCTAGCTTACGCTCCTCATTTTGATTTTGAAACCGTATTCGGTTAATCATTATCCTTCTTTGTCAGAGCTTGAAAAATAATAATGCTGCGAACCTTAAAATTAGATAAAAAATTAAAATCGTATAAATTTATCTTAACTAGAAATTTAAATTCAGTACGTCAGGAGAACGAATTTCTTCTCAGCTGTAGCTAGTACGTAATGACGAAATACAAAGCAACCAAGCAATTCAGAAGCAAGAGGATGCAGACATAACATACCGCTAGGGCAATACAGAGGCAGGGATGGACCCCCTGCCTCTGTATACCCCCTCTTGCCGCTGGGGTAAAACAGAGGCAGGGGGTTGCAGACATAACGTGCCGCTAGGGTAATACTGAAGCAGGGGGTTGCAGACATAACGTACCGCTAGGGCAATACAGAGGCAGAGGTGGACCCTCTGCCTCTGTATACCCCCTCTTACCACTAGGGTAAAAAAAGGCAGGGGGTTGCAGACATCGCTTCCGCTAGGGTAATACTGAAGCAGAGGGTTGCAGACATAACGTGCCGCTAGGGCAATACAGAGGCAGGGATGGACCCCCTGCCTCTATATACCCCCTCTTGCCACTGGGGTAAAACAGAGGCAGGGGGTTGCATACATAACGTGCCGCTAGGGTAATACTGAAGCAGGGGGTTGCAGACATAACGTACCGCTAGGGCAATACAGAGGCAGGGGTGGACCCTCTGCCTCTGTATACCCCCTCTTACCACTAGGGTAAAACAGAGGAAGGGGGTTGTAGACATAACGTGCCGCTAGGGTAATACTGAAGCAGAGGGTTGCAGACATAACGTGCCGCTAGGGCAATACAGAGGCAGGGGGTTTCAGACATAACGTGCCGCTAGGGCAATACAGAGGCAGGGGGTTTCAGACATAACGTGCCGCTAGGGCAATACTGAAGCAGAGGGTTGCAGACATAACGTGCCGCTAGGGTAATACTGAAGCAGAGGGTTGCAGACATAACGTGCCGCTAGGGCAATACAGAGGCAGGGGGTTGTAGACATAACGTGCCGCTAGGGTAATGCTGAAGCAGAGGGTTGCAGACATAACGTGCCGCTAGGACAATACAGAGGCAGGGGGTTTCAGACATAACGTGCCGCTAGGGCAATACAGAGCAGGGGGTTACAGACATAACGTGCCGCTAGGGCAATGCAGAGGCAGGGTGTTGTTGACATAACGTACAGCTGGGCAATAACGAGGCAGGGGGTTGCAGACATAACGTACAGCTAGGGCAATAACGAGGCAGGGTGTTGCTGACATAACGTACAGCTAGGGCAATAACGAGACAGGGGGTTACAGACATAACGTACAGCTAGGGCAATAACGAGACAGGGGGTTACAGACATAACGTACCGCTAGGGCAATGCAGAGGCAGGGTGTTGCTGACATAACGTGCAGCTAGGGCAATAACGAGGCAGGGGGTTACAGACATAACGTACAGCTAGGGCAATGCAGAGGCAGGGTGTTGCTGACATAACGTGCCGCTAGGGCAATAACGAGGCAGGGTGTTGCTGACATAACGTATAGCTAGGGCAATAACGAGGCAGGGTGTTGCTGACATAACGTACAGCTAGGGCAATAACGAGAAAGGGGGTTACAGACATAAAGTGACGCTAGGGCAAGGCAGAGGCAGGGTGTTGCTGGCATAACGTACAGCTAGGGCAATAACGAGACAGGGGGTTACAGACATAACGTGCCGCTAGGGCAATGCAGAGGCAGGGTATTGCTGACATAACGTGCAGCTAGGGCAATAACGAGGCAGGGGGTTACAGACATAACGTACAGCTGGGGCAATGCAGAGGCAGGGTGTTGCTGACATAACGTGCCGCTAGGGCAATAACGAGGCAGGGTGTTGCTGACATAACGTATAGCTAGGGCAATAACGAGGCAGGGTGCTGCTGACATAACGTACAGCTAGGGCAATAACGAGAAAGGGGGTTACAGACATAAAGTGACGCTAGGGCAAGGCAGAGGCAGGGTGTTGCTGGCATAACGTACAGCTATGGCAAAAACGAGACAGGGGGTTGCTGACGTAACGTGCCGCACCCCCTCGTTATCTTGATTTAGATATTTATACATATATATAAATTTGAACAAATAGTGTTTTTGGTATCTAGGGACCTCAAAACAAAAAGTTATCATGGTCTCGGGCTTAAGTCTTACCATGAAACCTACGGTAATAGCTTCTTCCCTATAGGGGAAATTCGCTAAAAATGCAAAAAACTGATTTTTGGAAATATAAAACCCCCATAAACCCCCCTTTCTATAGTCCGATTTTTCTGGTTTTCGAACTAAAGTCATTAACTTTACACATTTGAGCCAAATTTCATCGAGACCGGACGTTTTTTACTCAAGTTACCGCATTCACGGACACACACATAATATTTATGTATATATTTTAACGAATAGTGTTTTAGGTATCTGGGGACCTCAAAACAAAAAGTTATCATGGTCTCGGGCTTAAGTCTTACCATGAGACCTACGGTAGTAGCTTCTTCCCTATAGGGAAAATTCGCTAAAAGACACATCTAGAGAATAAGAGCTTTTGATTTATAGCTTTAATATGGGCAAAAATAGTTCTCAGGCCAAAATACGTCGAACTAAAGTCAAGGAATTATTGTAATAGAATACTAATTAAATCATTGTCTAGACGCCGACACAACTAGGGCGTATTATAAGGCGAATATGAATGAATGATGAGTGTAGAATGGGTGAGATGCCTTGTAGGGGCCTATAGTCTTGTTACTGTCTAAGACCGTTGTTTGTCAGTTAGGGCAAAGGAAGTCATATTGTAAAACTAAACAAAGATTTGATAGTGGTGGATAGGTTAATATTTGTAATGTTTTTTAATTTGTCGCGAGCGAAGCTGCGGGTAACAGCTAGTTTTAAAATGTTTCTTGCCAATCAGCAGGCAGCCGATCAGCGCTTTGTAGTTTACAACCAAACGTCTTATTGTTGGTGTTTGTATATGGATTGGCCAGGTCAGATTTTAATGCCAACTCGAGCAAGATGAATAATTCTTATTTTGGTACTCGAGTATCGCAACCAAAAAAATAACGAAAATAATAATATCTTGGTGGGTTACATATACGACCTAACCCCTTATAGACTTACAGTTGTTACTATGGTTGGCTACCTATGTATGGAGCATGTATTCAGACTTTACAATCAGACCCTACAGACTCCAAATTGCGCTAAACTAATGCTAAGGAGAAAATATTCTGTGTTTTAGTCTCAAGATTACCCTTTGAGATATGAAGTGTGAAATCATGAAAGAGTATCTGAAGGCCAATGGTGTTACACATTTGAAATGCTAAGTACTTCAATCAAACAACTATCACTCACTGTAAGTAGTCTTATCTACGTAGTGTAGATCATCAGAACTTAACTCAGACTAAATTTCAGCCGCTCTCCATGTTATACACCCGTAAGCTAGACCTGTAACGTCGTGGATCAGCAATCCTGTGTAATTTATGTGTTTACCGGTAGTGAATGACGACATTAGCAAACAATACGTATTACACTCACGACTGAGGTAAACAAGGTCAGTGTCAGCCGCCTTCTCCGTAACCAGCTGCACAAACATGTTGATCCGCCCCCCTCCCATTCAATGTTATCAATAATCCCTCCCTCTTTTCAGGACTGAATTCGCTTGTTTAGATTATATTAAAACGCAACTTAGGAATTACAACTTCAGCCAGCCTAAACCCGACCCGATTATGTAGCAGTGACATCCCACCCCGATTATGTCTGAGGATGATTGACCTACCGGCACCCAACTCGCTGATTACCGCTCAGTTGTGTCCATTCTCATTGGCCAGCAACTAACCACGCTCTATGCGTGTATGCTACCATACCGGCCTTGGTATAGCCCATACTGAAGGGAAAGTTTACGAAGTCTTGATTAGATTATATGACTGTAGGAAGGACAAAGTTGCGTCAGTCATAGTGTCTGGCGCCGCCGCGCCGTTCCTCCTATACGATACGCTCCCGAACTGGTTTCAAGAAGAGAAATTGACAATAAACTTACAAAATAAACAACTCCACGCTCTGGTTCTTTTTAATTAGTTTTCAGACTGTCATTTCTTAGTCGGGTGGATTACTAGCACGTAGGTTAAGCTGTCGTTAGCAAATTGATGATCAGAAAATACTGTTATCTTATTTATACAAATGAAAAAAAACACTCGTAGTAAAAAAGAAACCGGCATCATAATGTTTAAGATTTAAGCCTCGGCAAGAAAGTCCATGATCGAGTGTCTTCGCTGTCGAAGTAGTTATAATAGTCTGATTAATTGTCGAGCTACACCCTGAAATTAATTATAACAAACAATCTTTACAATGTGTACATATGATTGTTGGGTTAGAAAGGTTAGAAACGGCAGCAGAGTGGATTTTACTGCAATAAAATGTATTAATATTCCTGATTGGATACAGCTACTGTCATAGCTATTGTATCTGAGTAATGGCTTCTAGATTGTTAATTATAGTTTTAACCTTGATTTACGTAATTCTTGATTACAATTTTTCGATCATAAGACACGCTTGGTAATAACTATTTAAACCTTGTAGAACCTTTCTATGCGTTTTTAAGGTACATTTTACATAATATGAGATGTACACCATCTATAAGTGCGTGTGTGCATGCGTGTTTATGGGTGCGTTAACTTTCGTAACACAGGAGAGATCTTGATGACATTTGATACAAACAATGTAACGTTTATGGCTTTTGGATCGAAACCCAGAATGTCCACCCATCCGAAGGGGAGCTGGGTGTTTTGATTCGTCTTAAAATTTAAACCACTTAATTTATTGAATTGATTGCAGTTGGTTCCATATATATTGAAAGAGCTAAACTTGGTACGTTGTCCAAAGTTATTCTTATGGAGGCTAAATAAAATTGTTTGTCTCCCTTATTATGAACATATATATTATTAAAAGAATTTCTTTATTTTTGTTCAGCGATTTTCAACCCCAAAAACTATTATTTTATATACATATTTGGTATAAATCGAAAGCTCCTACACTCTAGATGTGCCTTTTGGGGGTTTCATAAACTCTCGACCACGGGGCTTTGCCCTTCGAGCTCTCAAAGTTTCAATGTTAATCTTATGGAATTGAGTGTTACTAGTGGCTTACAGGGACTATAGCCCCTAACATATGGTTTTGTGTAAGTGGATAATCACAGCTGATCATTAGTTCATTTTGCTTATTAACTAAAACACTGTAGTGATATTTCCATTAGAAAATCATTGGATCCTTGAAGTACAATGGGGCGTAGCCCACGTAATTTTTGAAATTTCTGATATTTTTCCCATCGTCCTTGGCCCTCAAGCTTTAAAATGAATCGTCATAACCTAACTTAACTACTTCCTAGCTCGAGATATTTCGTGGGGACCGATTCGCTTATGGATTTAAATATATAGATTCAGCTGATTGTAATGTAAATAAACTTTTAAAACGTCTGGCTCTATGCCTGCTAAACCCCCGTACGGAGAGGTGATCACTTTTTCGTCTACAACATTTAGAGGTTGTGACGTCACGACAATATGAAACGGAACGACCAGAACCACCGAATCATCAACCGACCAACCGATTGTTTGTTTTATCGAATGAATCGTTGCTCACTGGCTGATGTATTGATACTTTCGGCTAAGGCGGCAGGCCTCGGTAGCCCAGTGGATACGGTGTCAGATCCACGATCGTGCGGTCCCGTGTTCAAATCTTACTTTTGATGTTTACTTTTTGAAATCTGAAATGTGTTTTAAAGATTACTTTAATTTGTTCGGGGTTAAATCTCACTTTTTTTGTTAACTTTTTTAGGTTTGACTTTTATTTACTTATACTAATCCCTTTATTTGTAATTATGTTGCACAACGAACAGCCACCATACAGCGCTCTGCGGAGTTAGGTTAAGTTAGGTTACTATAATTTTGTCGTGAACTGCAACCTAGTTGTTTGTTCACGTACATCAATTTTTAGATCCAATTTAACACTGTATCCACAACTTTTGATTTAACTTATATCTGCTTGAATTTTAATCGAATCACCATTTATGCTTTTCCACCACAAAACAATAACAATCGTAGTTGAAAGTTCATTCGATAAAACAAACAAACAATCGGTTGATGATTCGGTGGTTCTGGTCGTTCCGTTTCATATTGTCGTGACGTCACAACCTCTAAATGTTGTAGACGAAAAAGTGCTCACCGTACGGAGAATGGGACATCTGCTAGTATTATATTGATGAAACTTTGGGTGAAGTCTATTGACATTTTTGCATTTGAAAAGCAAGTGTTATGATCCTATGGCAGCCAACCTGTCACTCAGTATTGGGGCTAATGTTAATCTTATGGAGAATAATAACTAATTAGTATACTATACTCTAATATGAGTAAGGTTTGCTTGATTGCTTGCTTGCTTGCTTCCGACACGGATCTCAAATACCCCGTAGCAACAAACCTGCATACTCAGCGAATTTCCAATGCATATTAATTTACCTTAATACCACATAAAGCCACATACTAAGTTTCATCAAGATACATTCATAAATAAACGATTTATGACATTTTAATTATTCTCCATACAAATAACATGGCAGATGACAGTAGTGGTGAAATAGCGGGGAGGCATACTGTTCGGCGCTTTTTTCCCATGTTATTCTTATGGGGAGCCGTTTTTGAACATTTGCCAGCTCCCGCCTTACACAAGTTTCCTTGTTGGCCCATATTAATACCCAACCCTTGCCTATATTAAATATATTGTCCCCATCCCCCTCTATACTTTTTAAAATTTTCAAAAACTATCTCTGGTGTGTTTTGTGTCCTTGGATGTGTTATTGTCCTAGTGTTTTTATAAATTCCCCCAAATTAAAAAAAATACTACCACCAATTTCCTGATTTAAAATTTGGATGATTGTCGTGGTGTTTTAATAAATTCTACATATCCCAACTACACTCGAATTAAAACTGCCAATTTTGACCCTATTTTAAAATTCATTTTAATACATCCTTTGCAGAAATCCACGAGTTCTGGCTACTTGGGAACCCGAGCCATTTGACATATAATAAATCACCCTTTCTCCTAATTACCTTCTCTACCAAATACATGTCTTTATATTTAGTCTTTAACAATTCTTCTGTATAAAATCCCCCTTTGATTATATTGCCATTCTCATCTTTCAAAATATAAGTCACAGGCTTTGTTTTCTTAACTTCTGCTATTGTAAAAAGCTCTCCCGTCCAGTTAGGGGTATATCCTTTACTAAATACATGTTTATATTTAGATATCCTTACACTATCCCCCACCTTATATCTTGGCTTTTTAACTTGTACTTTAGATGCTAACCTTTCATGTACATCTTTAGAGTTCTTAGCACTTACTTGGTTAGGCTTCATCCCTATGGATCTATGTACTTTATTATTATATATCCTTATTAACTTTGGAAGTAAATCCAACCACTTGTAACTCCCTTGTGCACTAAACTCTCTATACAACCAATTCTTTAAAGTTCTCTGGAACCTTTCCACAATAGCCGCCTTAGTTGTAGAGTAAGTGTGGTAGTGATTAATATTTAGAATTTTCATTAGTTTGGTAAAATGTTCATTAAAAAATTCTTTTCCGTTATCAGATTGAATATTTTTAACTCCTTTTGGGAGAATAGTTTTTATAGCTTCTGTGACTACTAATCCAGTTTTATTCTTTAGTGGAGCAGCATAAGCTTTTTTAGAAAATGTGTCTATTAAAGTTAAAATATATTTATTCCCAGAATTCTCTCTAGCATAATTCCGCATATCTATTAAATCTATTTGAACAGTTTCGTTTATACCCAACACCTTAAAAGACCTTCTAACAAAGTTCTTTCTCGCGGGCTTATGCAATTCGTAAGCAATTTTTTCCATTTTTTATTCTTTATTTTTAATGTTAACGTATCTGCCAGTCTCTGTCGTTTCAAAAACACCTCCATTGCTACCAATTAACATACCATCACTCATTCTTTGATATACATAGTTTTTTGGCAAATATGCCGCTCCATCTAAAGTCTTAAATCCGCTTAAAGATGTAGGGTCTGCAACCAACAATTTAGGATTGTACATCACCAAATCGATTTCATTATTGTCTTGCATAAATTTATTAGTTTTATTGTTAAACCTTAATGCATGTGATTTTAAACAAATATCAAATTTAATATTGTCTTGTCTAAAAGTTTTAATATTATCGTCATACCTCAAAACCTGCGACATTAAACAAACATCACTCCTATCTTTGCCTTCAGGTACATTCTTTATTAATTTGTCCTCTGCATCCCACACATCGCTATCTAATGTTAATACATTATAATATTTATCCCCCTGTTTTATTGTGCTTTTCTCACCCTTTGTTAATATTTGCTTAACAACAGCCACATCATTTGGCAATGTTCCAGGTAAAATGTTTGTTAATTGCTTATTTTTACCATCAAATTTAAGACCGTCTAAAGTCACAGTCTGATGTTTTGTAACACAATCGTTCTCATCAACAGCGGGTTTAACACGAACTAGCCTTTTATTATTAAAATCCCAAAAGTTTAGATCCATTTTTGGTACTTGAGAGACGTTTACAACATCATCGCTTTCTTTACCAGCCAACAAATTACTTATTTTTCGCTTTTTGGCATTCCAAATACCATTCTCCGATTCCAAAAATTCATAATTATTTTTGTCTTGTACAAAGACACCATCTTTTCTTATTAAAGTTTGCTCTAATGTGGGTACATCGGTTGAGCTTTCACCTCGTTTAACATTAGTAATTTTGCGTTTATTAGCGTTCCAATTATTACTCTTGGATTCTAAAAACTTATATTTAGTATTACCTTGTACAAAAGCATCACCTTTTCTGGTTAACGTCTGCCCCAAAGTCGATACATCGTCAGTAAACTCCCCACCTTTAACACTACTAATTTTATAATTTAAAGCATTCCAACCATCATCTTTTAGATTTAAAGTAGTTTCTTTAAAACTTCTAGCTTCTGGTTTACTATACGGGTTATATACGCGATAAAATTTATCTATCATCTTTTTATTTAATAAACAATTCCACTTTCCCTCAATTCTTCTATGATAGAATCTATCTCATTATCCACTCCAGAATTTCCCGCCAATCGGCTTAACCAAAGCAGTCTTAACCTATCTACAAGCTCATTAGGATCGTCCCAATAAACATAGTCTATTTTATTACCAGTTACCTGCCTTAAACCTTCACCAACAGTCTTAAACAGGGGTTTAATTATATTAAGATATTTAGTGTGTTTATTACCTGACATCGCCGCACCTGTTTTATAACCCTTTAAATGTGCATTTGTAGCTTCCAAAATCTCTTTATAATTTTGCAAATCAGCCTGACTATAGTTTACGGGTTCTTTTAAAGTTAACAATTCCCACAATCCCTTTGTCCCTTTATAAATTGTTTCTCCAACTGTAACATCATCATTGGCAATTTGAACTTCCTGATTCCCAATAAAAAATTTATTTCCTTCTCGCCTAATACCATATGTGGTGTCTGTCATACTACTTCTACTAAGGTAATTTCCTAAATAGTCTGATGCTAAAAGACCAAAATCTAATTTGTGCGGTGTTATCTGTGTTATTCTTGGTATTCTAGACGGGGTCTTTTCTAAAATCATTGGGAGAACTGGCCTCTCTGTTTTTGTGGCTAAATTTTTTAATTCTTGCAAAGGCTCTATTAACGGTTGGAATGTTTGGAACCTCTCTTCAGCCTCTAGAAATTTACCACGTTTTAACGCCCTATATTTTTCTCTTATTTGTTTTGCATACTCTACCAATTCTTGTTGAATATTTGTTTTCATTTTATTTACATTTTATTTATCTCATTTGTCAAAGGATTATACTCAAACACCTTATCGTGTATTATTAGGCAATATGCAGATGTGATTGAAGGGACATTTTCTGCAGTTTCAATTTCTAATTTAATATCTACAACCCCCTCTTTGACCGATTCATTCTGCCTAGAACAATCTATTACAATTAGAGGATATTTCTTTATAAAGTCAGCTCTGTTAAACATAGGATCGGGGACGGTGTTGTAGTAACTCTCCCTAAACCTCACAAACATCTCATAAGCTTTAGAGGCATCTCCATTTTCAAAGTCGAGATTTAAATCACTATAAGGATAATATTCAGAGTTTAAAAACACTTTGATATTTTTCAATTTACAGTGATCAAATTCATCAGTTCTTTTTCGTGCACTGTTGTCCCTACCTGTTTGGAAACCAAATATAATATACCTGGGCTTCTCCAAACTCGAAGACGTCTTAACTGACCATGTATGTCTCTTGGTTTCGGGGTATGATGGGAGTTCGTGTAGCTCCAAACTTCTAAATGCAATTTGCAAATTTTTATTTTGCAATAACATCTTTTGTAATTGAAGCTTCTCCCCATCAGATGGTACCACATGCGGCATCACCCACTGAATCGATTTAAGTGTAATTTTAGGAATAGGATCGACCCCAGTTGGAGCATTAGATGTTGTTAATATACAATTTAAGTCATTTTTGGATCTTTTCAACACCAATTCTTGTTTAACATTTACTAAAACCTTATTAAAATCCTCAAACACACCCATTAACAGCTCTAACGGGACACAAGTACTAAACTTGCCGCTTTTATGGAACTCCTTTAAATTTTCATCAGAATCAAATGCTACATTTGACAATTTAGTTGTTTTATTGTAAGAGCACAATATTTTCATAAGACTGGAAATTCCCGGATTTCTTACAATATCTATTTCTTTACCAGCAACTTCGTATCTAATTTCGTCAAATAAGAATGCAAATGCATTATTTATAAAATGTCCTTTATCATGATTCTCTATTTCTCCTTTAATATACAGATAACTCCTACATGGGAGTGTTAGTAAATCTTGATTATTTATGCATATTCGAATTTCATCGGAATTATTTATTGCTAAAGTGTTGTGTGGAACATAGGAGTGATTTGTAATTTTA
This sequence comes from Allygus modestus, assembly GCA_963675035.1. Lineage (NCBI taxonomy): Eukaryota > Metazoa > Arthropoda > Insecta > Hemiptera > Cicadellidae > Allygus > Allygus modestus. The sequence continues at coordinate 103,578,957 of OY776111.1, forward strand.
ACCAAGCTATCGTCGTATTGGAATTTTCCTGTAACGTCTAGAAAATCTTCCATTTTTTTTAATAGAAAATTTTAACTTCAACCCAATTGATCGCAGAAACCTGGCATTTTGTACACTCAGTCCGTTCTTGTAAATTCTCATATATTTTTTATATGACAAGTAATTGTAGTTTCTTCTTTATTAAAGTCAATTGGCTTGTCGTGTTGATCTGCAAATGTAATGCTAACAACATCTAAACTTCTCTTATTTACAGGGAAGTATATAATATTTCTGGGGACCTCAATAATTTTGTAGCCGGGAGGAGCTTCTGGGTAAAAACTGTGTATGGTGTGTGATTTGTCACCATTCAAATAAGACCCATTCGCAATATTACATTTTACTCTAATCACATTTACATTATTTATGTTGATTTTATTTACAGATTTAAACGCAATATCTGGAGTAGAAAATCCTTTAAATCCCAACAATTCAGACCCTAAACACGGTTTTGTAAAATCAAACACATGGCTAGAATGTAATGTGGCTTTCATAGTTTTATTATCGGCTATAAGTACAAAATCTGGGAGTTGCTTTTGAATTTCCTTCGCAAGCTCAAACACTTCGTATGTACCTTCAGCAATTTCAATTACATTTGGAGCTTTGTGATCGTAATAATACACATCCTCACCCTCGTCTATAGTTAATTTTGTGTCTTTAAGTTTATTTAATTTTGGAACTAGCCCTTTGTAAAATATAAGTTTGACTTTTGTATTAATTAATGCTACTTTATTTTGTATAATAACTTCAACTTTACCAGCTAATGCCCGGTTTAATTCGTCAATTGTGACCTCCCCCTTTGGGGTTGTAATTTTGTGCATTTTGTAATATGTCAAAGTATTTAGAGGTTTTTTAACATTAAATATAGAATTATAACTTTGAAAATCTACCAGTCCAATTACATAATCACCATTTAATTCTATAGGAGGAAAGAACACAGACTTCAACTCTGGCTCTGTACCCGTAAATGTTATAGTAAATGAATCCATTTTTATAAACTAAAATTTTTCAGAAATGATAAACATAAAATTCCACAAATGGAACTGTTTAAATCTTGTATTTGATCAGTTGTATAGTAAATTTTAGATGGTACAAAATATTCAATTACCTCTTTTGGAGGCTGTATTCCGAAAGGGTCAAAATATATTACAACATCTTTATTTTTACGATATGCTGTCCAATGTGTGCCCCTGTCACTGTCTAAATTAATAATTCCACATTCTCTTACTTTTGGCCTTAGATGTTTTAGCTCGTTTTTTAGGTACACTCCTCGAAAGCGAGGCACGTCTCTTGCTGCCTCTAACAGCTGAAAGTTGTCCATCTTTTTTATTAAATTTTAATCCCATTCCCATTTTTGCTTTGGCCTTCATCAAATTTGTCACTGCATAAGCTGCTGCTTTTTCGGCCAGACTGGCGTCCTTTGCCGAAACCCTAGTCCAAGCCTGGTCCGCTAATCTCATATCTGCCTTGTTCCGGGCGGCTGTATCAGGATTATTCATGTAGAATATGTCGTGCTCTTTACAATAAGAGTCTAGCTTATTTTTTGAAGGTACATTTCTGGCTAAATTTTCACGCACGTTAGTTCCAGGTCCACACCAACTATAATTTCCGGGTATGTGGAGAGGGAAAGGAAGGTTGTTTATAAGGGTATTTAACAAGCCACGGCCTCTATATGGCTTTAAGAATAATCCCTTACCTTGGACCTTTTTACACTTTCTCTTTGCCATTTTTATTATATAAAAAATGTCATTTATTCAACAAAAGAACAAATTTAAAATAGCACATAAAGAAAATACACCATTTTTATTATATAAAAAATGTCATTTATTCAACAAAAGAACAAATTTAAAATAGCACATAAAGAAAATACACCAAAGAAGTTGGGTCTATTTCCTAATAATATTCGCTGTCTTATAATAGGGCCCAGTGGTTCGGGGAAGACTGTTGTAATTTATAACTTAATTGTAAAAAAACAAGGATTAAAGTTTACAAATTTATATATAATATCCAAATCTTTAGAACAAGAAAAATATAAAAAAATAATTGAAATATTCCGTCTGTGTGATGAAGTTAAATTACACACATATTCAAACTGTGAAATCACACCAAATGATGTAGAATCACACTCAATAGTTGTATTTGACGACATAAATAGTCCAAATATCACACAATTTTTCTCAATGGGCAGACACAAAAATATTAACAGTTTTTACTTGTGTCAATCTTACAGTAAAGTAAACAAACATTTACGTGACAATGTTAATTTCCTAATATTATTTAAACAAGACGATTTAAATTTAAAACATGTGTATAACAATCATGTGGGAAATGATTTTTCATTTAACCAATTTAGAAATCTCTGCCATCAATGCTGGGATAGGTCTAAATATGGCTTTTTTGTAATAGACAAGGAAAGGCCAAAGAATAATGGGAAATATAGATTTATGTTTGACCAATTTTATAATGACCAAGGGCAAGAGTGTTGATGCCATCCAGAATAAACCTCTTGTCGTCATCAAAAGAGAGTACCTTTTTGTTCATCGTTAATGTTTGAAGATGGTGGTTTGTGGATTTAATTCTTGTAACATTCTCATAGTAATCTTCCCCGGTTGCAAGACAGTGTAAGTAATGTTGGTGTCTTAAGAGATGTTTAACTGTGGCGTTGTCAGCTCCCTTTGCCTTTTTAACCTCTAGCTCATTTTGATTTTCTTTTTCGTATAACCATTGTAAAGGAATGAAAGAGTATAATTTTGGCCTTAAACCACAATATTCATAATTTGACCATTTAATTCGTCTTTAAACTTGCCCGTAACTTTTTTATTTTTATCAGAGTATAAGAAATGATCTTTACTATATGCAGAGGTGTCGAAACAGTCCAAGTCACTTTGTATTTCCTTGTAAAAGTCCTCTGTTACTATAGAATAAACAAGGCTGTCTGTGTCTGTCATTAAGAACTTTTTATTCTTAAATTTTGACATATAATTATAGTGGAAATCATACATTATTACTTTACTGATATCCAAAATGGTCATTCCTAAATATATTGGTTTATCAAACTTTACAATTAATTTATTTAAATGCACAGCATGCAAATTGTTATCGAACATTTTGCTACAGTCAAACCTTGGCTTTGTAACGTATTTTGTTAACTTAGACTCGTCTACAAGATGTATATCACGAAACTTGCGTTGGTTCATAATTGTTCGACCAAAGAGACTGTTATTTAACAGTTTGTAAAAGTCTTTTTCAAAATCATGTTTAGCTTTTTGTCGCTTTTCAATATTAAAATTAATATAGGGCGCGAGCCATTTTGATTGTCTGAATTTTAAAATTCTGTGGTATTTTGTAACTACCAAACCCAGTTCTTCGTATTTTTTTAGTGCTTTATAATGTAAAATATATTTAGTTTTGTCATTTAAATTTGGTATTAATTTTCCATTCATTTTTTCTGGTGCGAGCGGGTAGTCATTATGCAAATCGTGTAAACTTTTATCGTATTTTAAATCAACTTCCAAAATAAATCCAAAGTTTTCATTTTGATTGTATTTATAATCTTTCTCATTTGTCCATCTAAAGCCATCAACAGGCAACGACTCGCACATTGCTGTAGAGTATAGCGAGTTACAGTCTAAGTATACAAGATAGGTGCTTTCTTGATTTGGGTCATAATGTTCGCCCATGTACTTATTATTGGCTTTAGCGTAGCGCGTGGAAATCATACTTACACCGCCTCTAATGGCATGTTCTATAAACAAATGCATGTCAACGTCTTGAAATAATTCTAATTTTATGCCGGTCATTCTAAGACACGCCTCCCATGTTAGTCCAGGCAGTGAGTACATGTGGACAGGGTCGAGTTTATAATCCTTTAAACACAAGTCCCTAAATGTCTCAAACACATAAGCCAATAACAACACATCTGTTTTAAGGTATAAATCGTGATATTCTTTTAAATTCTTTATATTAAAATGATTCCATACGTTTTTAGCATGTTCATATTGTGCAGGAGATATACATTCTTTAGTTAGACTGCTGTAAAATGCCTCTATGGGTGGGAGGGGCTCTAAAAACTTTTCTGGTCCTGTCATGTATTCGTACGGAAATTCGCCCTTACATTGTAGTAGTGGATTGTCTATAAATCTAAACGTATTTAAATTGGAAGCTAATTTGCTTAAGGGAAGAGACAGAAAGTTGTAGGAATCCAAAAATACCAAATCATCAACAGAGAACGAAATATACTTTTCCATGTCTTTGGCTATGCAATTCAATTTGCGATTGAATTTTCCCAAGTGTTGCATTATTAAATGACCGTCATAGTTTTTAAGATTGTGGAAGAATACTGGAATTTTCTTGGTTACTTTATAGTTTAAATTGCAAGAGTTATGGGAGGGTCCTCTGAACTCGCCTGTTAGGTGGCAGTGGTCGCGCACTTTATCACACAGTAACAGCTGTTGGCATATGTGGCAGTGTGTAGAGTTTTGGAATAACATCTCTTGCTCTGGAGTCATTACAAGGGGAACATATACTCCCATCTGACTTTATTAAAAGTCATAAGTTTTAAATAACTTTTCGAAAAACACATCCATCACATTTTCACTGCTGTACAACTCTTCGTAAATAATTTTAGAATCTCTCACTACAACATAAGCAAATCCAGAAGGAGTGTGTTTGCCACAGTTTATAAAACATTCGAAATCTGCATAAATCACAAAGGGAGCTTTAAGTTGATATTTGTAATTCGTAAATTGTAGTGTATCTTTTTTAGACATTTGTACTCTTTGGGCATCAAAGGTTTTACAATATGTTGTGTGGCGTTCCAATATATCTTTGGTGCAAAAATGTTGCAAACAGAACTTGCAAAAATATTTCTTATGGTCATATTTTGTAGAATTAAACATTAACTTATCAAAATCACGAATTAAACAGTAATGTGATTTCCGACCCTGTTGTAGAAGCAGCAGGTTGACGTGTGTATTACTATTTAGTTTAGTTATTCTCAATGCATATATTAATTGTCCTTCAATTCCATATACATTAACACTTATGTTATTTTGTTTTTCAAATTTATCAATGTCGGATATTTTTACGGGATATTTTATATTTGACATATTCAACTGGCCTATGTAGGGTTCGTAGTAAAATACTCGATTTGCATTTTCTTTACGATTCCTTGGTTTCAAGCTTGCTAAAATACTCCACACGAAACATTTATTATCACTATTTTTAATATTTAAAACAGCGTGTTTTGATTTTATATTTTCTGGTGTGGGTATGTATGAGTTGGGAGTTAGGGGTTTATACTTGTAAACATGCAGCTGCCAGTATTTAGTATGGTCATATATCCATCCACTGCCTTGGGCTTGATACTTGTGCATGGAGGTATCGATCTTAAAAAGTGCTTCTTTAATTTGAGTTTTTAATTGTGCTTTCTCAATTGATAAATTAGTTAAACTTCGAAAATCAGCAATACATTCTTTGTCAATGATTAAATCACCATTATTGTCCACCGAGTGTTTGATGAACTTTACCCTCCTAATAAGAATCCATTTGATAGGTAGGGGACAAGATTGAAGAGTGTCTAATACTTCCACAGATTCACCGTTAAAAATATACAACTTGTAGGGTCGTTTGTCACAGCTTATGTAGTGGCGTTTCTTATTACTGTTAACAACCTTTTTACAAACTTTGCATGTATTATGTTTTTCTAGCATATGCGTTTTAAAATGATTGTTATTATCAAATATTTGATGGCATTTTTTACAAATTTTAGGAATAACTTTGTGAATGTTACGATAGTGTCTGATTAAATTACCTCTTTTGGAGCAGGGCGCGGAGCACATCGCACAGGACAACATGTTGGATGTAAATAAATTTTGAGATGACATTACTCTGCTTTTTATAAACAAAAAATTACCATTTTTTAAATTAGACAAAAATTATTTAACAGCGGTTTTTAAATTATATTTTACAAGTTTACGAGAGTTCATATTCGAAATGCAGTCACATTCGAAATATGATTTACAAATGGATATTTAAATATGGAAACCTTAAAATTTGGAAATGGTGAATTGGAATTGGAATATTAGGCTATTTCACAATTTTCGGGTTGATTAACAGTTGTGATTGTCCCTGAAGACACCACCTTAGCTACAACTACCATCGCTAACACTCCCAGCTAACCGAAGTCCTGGGTGTGAGACGTGGAGAGGTGAGCCGTGACGCCGAGACGTCCGGTGGAGAGGTGAGCCGTGACGCCGAGACGTCCGGTGGAGAGGTGAGCTATGACGAGTCCAGTGCTGGTGGTGACGTCGTCTGGTGCCGGTGGTGACGTGTCAGTGGTGAGATGTCGTGTCACTGGTGGTCTTGTAGAACAATAGTGCTGTGTTGTCGGTGGCTCCTTATATACACGTCGAGAGGCCGGATTTTTCAATTTAACCAGGAAATTACCTCACATTGGCTGGACTTTCAACCAGGAAATTACCTCTGTGGTAAGTGGAAATTCTGGTCAATGTGACGCGTGCTTGCACATGACCGACTTTAGTGTGTTAGTATGTCAGTGTGTCAGTGAGCGGTGGATTGTTGCGTGTGCCGTGGCGTCATGGTTAGTGGGCAGCGGTGTGGATTGTTGCGTGTTTTAATTAATCAGTTGGCAGTTCGACCGTAATAGTTGGGATTTATTAAAACACTACGACAATCATCCAAATTTTAAATCAGGAAATTGGTGGTAGTATTTTTTTTAATTTGGGGGAATTTATTAAAACACTAGGACAATAACACATCCAAGGACACAAAACACACCAGAGATAGTTTTTGAAAATTTTAAAAAGTATAGAGGGGGATGGGGACAATATATTTAATATAGGCAAGGGTTGGGTATTAATATGGGCCAACAAGGAAACTTGTGTAAGGCGGGAGCTGGCAAATGTTCAAAAACGGCTCCCCATAAGAATAACATGGGAAAAAAGCGCCGAATAGTATGCCTCCCCGCTATTTCACCACTACTGATGACTATGCAGGTTAGCTGAAATAAGGAACACTAAAAATGGGTTTTTATACAAATATCAATATAACTCAAATAGGTAAAGCCACATACCAAGTTATATTAATTTATGTTCATAATTAAAGGAGATAACACGTTACTTATTCTCCATAAGAATAACATGGGGCTGAGTATGCGGGTTTGCTGCTACGGCAACTATCGGCCAAAAAATGGGTTTTTGTGCAAATATCAATAGGCTACAATGAAATGAAGCAATATACCAAGTCGTCAGGATAAGTTCATAAATCAGCGAGATATAAATTTTTCATATCCTCCATAAGAATAACATTGGACAACGTACTGTGTTTAGCACTTTCAATATCTCAGTAACCAATTGACGTAGAGCAATGATTAAAACACCAAATTGTGCGTATTTTTAAGCTGATTCCAATTGAAAAAAATAAAATTGTACTTTTTCAAAAATTATATGTAAAAAACTCAAAAAACCCATTTTTGGGGTACAAAACCCCTCCTAAATACCCCTTCGGATAGGTCGATCTGTCTGGTTTTCGATCTTAAAGTCATAAATGCTGCTTTATACGTTTGTACCAAATTTCATCAAAATCGGACCTTTTTTACGAGAGTTATCGCACCCACGGACACACACACACATATATATATATATATATATATATATATATATATATATATATATATATATATATATATATATATATATATATATATATATATATGTATATATGTATATATATATATATATATACAGTTTCGAACGAATACTGTTTTTGGGGTCTGGGGACCTAAAAACGAAAAGTTATCATGGTCCCACGCCTAGGTCTTACCATGCCGACCACGGTAATAGCTTCTTCCCTAGAGGGGGAATTCGCTAAAACGGCTCCAACGATTTCCTTCACATGTTGGAAATAACTAATTTCTGGGATAAAAATAAGTTCTAGACAGGCCTCATCCCCAGGAAAAATCAAATAATGTAAAAAAACTAAAATGAAAAGTTAAAAAAATTAACATTGGGCTTATGGAGTTTCAAATCAAAACAAAAGAATTGTAACAGCTGTTCATAATCAACCAGGAAACTGTCAAAGTAATACTCATGTTGTATGATTATTAACATGTGGTTTCCTGAGAGCAGAGATTAAAATATTTGAGTGAAGATAACATAAATAGAGTAGTAAAATAAATCAAAGGTGCATTGAGCTATAAATAACAACTGGAATGACCTTAAAAATGTAGAAAAGAGGCAAATGAGTTATACAAATCTGATTATCAGTAGAGGGAAGTGGTGAAATATTACTCAAAGTCGTCTAAACAAACTGACTTGCCTTCCCCCGAGCAAAGCTCGGCCCCCAGGTACTATCACTTATTTAAGAACATTTATGTACTTGGTATATTTAATTAAATACTCTTCTGGTTGTGATTAGGTTTTATTTTACATAAAAACCCAATTTTTGTGATCCAGTTGCAGAAAACCTGCGTAGCTGCTTACGAAGTCCTAATTATTCTTATTGAGGATAAATAAAATGTATACCTCATTTATATATGACTATATTTTGATGAAAGTTGGTAAGTATGGCTTCATGTAGCTTGAGGTACAAACAACGAGTTAAATATATCTAGAGGCCTCGTGTAAAAAAAAGTGAATTCTGCATATTCGGGTAACCAATCTAATCCTCTCTTCGCCGAAGAGAGGATCAGCTGGCTAACATTTAATTCGTGAAGAGAGGATTTGATTGGTTATTTGAGGAAAATAGCGGTCAGCATGTAGGTGACATTTTTTACGAGACGAGACCCCTAAATATATTTAACTTGTTGGGTACATGCAGGTTGGTATATTTGTACTTGTTGGTTGGTAGTATGTAGGTTTCCTGCAACAAGGGTATTTTCTTACACAATTTGTAATATCTATCCACGTGTCGTATTCATCATATTTTTGTCAATAGCTGACATGGGGACCTTCTGCGTATTATTTTTTAAATATATATACGTCAGCGGATAATATTATCTGGTTTGTTAAGCTTTTCTTAATGACAGGACATTGCATCAGCCAACGGGGCGGTTATCTCGAGGCAGGAACGGCTCGCGGGTATCGCTAATCAGCTGTTAACAGCAGTTCAACAATGCCCAGCCAATCAGGTGTCGACTACTTGTTGACACGCCCAGGTGTTTGTTGGCTCTATTTTTGTTATTTTAACAACTAATGGTCAGAAGGGATTTCCAGATGCGTTATCTGAGGATTATACTTCCGTACGTAACGTGTCCTTATTTATAGAAGCTAGCTGTTTGTCGCGGCTTGTCCGACAAACTAAAACATAGGATTATTAATCACGCAATTCATACTACGAATTCTAATGTTGACAAACCATCCTCACTCTACATCCATAGATCGATTTTTTCACAAAATGATGGTTAGCATTGTAGGCTTCACTACTTTACCCCGGACGAGTGCTCTAAATATATTGACATCATTGGTTTACGCTACATGTTATGAAATTGTTTAAAAACAAACTTAACCTGTTAGCGTCGGCTGATAAACTTTCTCAAAATTAAAATCCAATTTGGAAAAAATTAAAACTCTACATTGTGGCTTCAATGAATTTTTGTTTCATTTAGGTACCCGAAAATCCGCCGAGTAGTTATCGAAGTGTTAGGATAAAACACCAGTTTCTTTTAATGCATAGGTATAGGATTAAGAACGAAAATAAATAATACTAGTGGCTTGAAGCCAGCATGCAAGCAAGCAAGCAAACCTTCATGGCCCCTAATTTTGCTCTAATACTCTACTCTGTTTTAATTTTGTCCCAACTCATTTGTAGGAACACATGTCAGTTCGAAAACACAGTTGACAATTAATCGCATGTTTTAATGTAAACAAAGCAGACGTTTTTAAATCCCCATGCTTTTCTTATGGGGGATGTTTCACACTATTGCTCGTTTGATGGTAACTTTTTAGAAATACTGCTATTTTCCCTGAGACCCTGGGATCGAGACCTTTAATTTGAGCCGTCTCCCATCATCCTGAAATTTGCCAAACTCCCACAATTTTGACTTAACAATTTCGCTTACAGAATTATATATAAAGATTAGGTTTGTGGATGGTATACATAACTCAATGATATATATTAGGGAGGTTTATTGTATAACTAGAGGTAACACTGCTTAACGATTTTGTTCAAAAAAGCGAGCCGGTGACTTTGTCAGTTTGACACAGCCGGTGACACTGGTGAGGCAAATTTATTGTTCTCTGAACTATCCTGATTGGCTGTTTTATTCCTATAAGTGAATCTACTCATGCAAATCACTGGAATAAAAGTAATAAAAGTTGGAGTAAATTCATTCTTTCGTATGATTTATGTATCTAATCTTTCCGTGAAACATGATTAATTATGAGGAAATAACAAATACAAGTTTATTAAGTTTCAAATCATGGATTAGGTACTTGTTTGATTCACTTTGTCGGCTCGTTCGATTTCAGCGAGTAGTTCTTTGCCTCACCAAAATTTGGAAAGAACGGCTCGCAGTCAGTGTTATCTCCAGTTATACAATAAACCTCCCTGATTTGTATACACGGCATCATCGCAGTGTTTCCACTCCTCGGTAGAAAATAATTCACAGACTTTTTGAAAATCCCTCTGTATCCCTCAATCAGGTATAAAATCTAAATCCCTCTACAAATTTGAGTTTTATAAAAAGGTTTTGTACCACATAGAAGTAGTATATTATTATTATATATATTGCATACTACTTCTCTGTGTTTGTACTTATTAGTTGGTTATGATAAAATATAACTGTTGAACTTCTTGGCATTCTACTGGGTTTAAATATAAATAAATAAATACACATTTGATTCTACAGAGTATATATTTATGGGCTTCTGTTGGGTCATACCTTTTCATTTTAGGAACAACTTCAGCAAGTTGGATTAATCATTCACAACATGATTAACAGAAATAATCCAAATCCACATACTGTTCGATCACAGACCTTCTAGACATAGTTCTATTGTTATAATAGTTAAAGGCGGCCCCACACTTCTCGCGAACACGCCCAAACATTCGGCCGAACTCCGAATGTTCGGAGTATTCGCGAGAAGTGTGGGAGCTGCACGAACGTTTGAATACATGCGGGAACATACGGGACGGAAGAACATTCGGGAGAATGTTCGGCCGGATGTTCAGGCCTGTTTGCGAGAAGTGTGGGACCGCCTTAAAACCTTGTAAACCCATCCCACCCACCAGCCCATTATATGTTGTTATATATTTTTCAGTCATAACAAAACGAGGCTACTACACAAACAATGTTTAAAGAATTAAGATTCTGTAACCGACATTTTAAGGAATTGTGGACTTTGGGTTAGTAGCAGAACGGTAGGAGGGAGCTCAAATTAAAGATAAATGGTTTTACTAAAGATTTGCACCAAACCATGTAATGAAGGCAAAGCACCCATAAAAGAAAAGTAATAGGATTTTACAACTTACATAATTTACAAATAATGTTTCTATTTGCTTGCACCACGGCATATTTTGTTGACGTCTGCTTTGTTAAACCATTTAAATATATGTATTAATACAGTAATAACCTCATGGAGTGGAAACGCTAAACTGCTAATGCAAGTCCAGTCTTTGGAGAATTTTTAATTTTATATTTAAATTAATCGTTCTTTAAAAATACATAATATGCATAACTAATTTAAAATACCCCGTCGCAGCAAACCTGCATACTCTGCGAATTTCCTATGTATGAATATATTTCTTACTACCACATAAAGCCACTTACCAAGTTTCATAAAAATACATAAATAACTAAGTGATATATAGCATTTTATTTATTCTCCATAAGAATAACATTAGGGCTGAGAACGCAGGTTTGCTGCAACAAGGAAGATGAAAATATGTTGTTTTTTTGCAATTATCAATATAACTCAACCAGGTGAAGCTACATACCAATTTTTAATGATTTATGTTCATAATTAAGGGAGATATAAAGCTTTACGTATTCTCCATAAGAATAACATTAGGGATGAGGATGCAGATTTGCTGCTAAGAGGATAATCAACAAAAAATCAATTTTTTGTGCAAATATCAATTTACCATTACTAGGTGAAGCCACATACCAAGTTTCATCAATATTCATTCATTAATAATAGAGATATAAAATTTTAAATATTGTCCATAAGGATAACATTGGACAACGTACTGTGTTTAGCACTTTGAATTACTCGGCAACGGTTGGACGTAGAATCACAATTTAAACACCAAAATGATTGTTTTGTAGAGCTAAACTGATTGGTAAAAGTAAATGTGAAGTTTACAGTAAAATTAATTGAGGAAAAGTAAAAAACCATTTTCCCATAAGATTAACATGGGAGATTTTATGAACACGTTTTTTGGATTTTCTCCGCAACCACTTAACCTAGGTTAATGATTCAAAATACCAAATTATTTGTTTTTTAAGCTCTATAAAATGGCTAAAACTAAAATTTAGTGTTTTTAAAATTGTAGGGGAAAAATTCAAAAAACTGATTTTTGAAAAATTTAAAACCCCCATAAAACCCCCTTCCCAGAGTCCGATCAATCTGATTTTCGAACTTTAAGTCATAAATGTTACTCTACACATTTGTGCCAAATTTCATCAAAATCGGGCGTTTCTTTCAAAAGTTATCGCGGTAACGGACACACACATATATATATATATGTATATATATATATATATATATATATATATATATATATATATATACATATATATACATATATATAAATTTGAACGAATGGTGTTTTTGGCATCTGGGGACCTCAAAACAAAAAGTTATCATGGTCTTGGGCTTAAGTCTTACCATGCCACCTACGGTAATAGCTTCTTCCCTATAGAGGAAATTCGCTAAAAGGCAAACAAAACAATATTTGTATGGTTTAAAATATATTTTTAGAGGTAACTGTGGAGGCAATTTTAAAACAAAATGAGAACAGTAACGAATGTAATGAAGGGTATGAAGTTGAAGTTGGTATGTATCATCTTCGGATAAATTGTTTTATAATGTTTGCCCTACATGAAAATATATTGCAATTTTAGATTATTATAACAAAAGGCTTTAAAATAAGGTGGATTATAATAAATTTTCTTTATGGAAAAGAGTTGAATCCAATCATTTACACCAGGTCATATGTAAAACGTGTAGAAACAGAAACAAGCAAATAACAATGATTTCTTTGTTCACAATAATATGAATCTAAAACAATGCATGTTTAAATCTTTCAAATCCCGTGCCCGACGGTTTATTTTGTAAATTTCTTGAGAAATTGCATTAATAGAGTGTTATATAGTTTATTCACGTTTTAAATTAAATATTAGAACTTTATCTTTCGTTTGGTATCTATAAAATGGTTATGCAATAGAGTTAATGATTTACTGGTAATACAAGAAAACCCTATTATCACCTACAATTCGGGACCTTTGGAATTAGCATAGTTGGTATTCAATTGTAATCTCAGTACAGCTGGACTCTTGAAGAGACACATTACAGCAGCGAGGCTGAAGGCCCCTTCAAGCTACATAGATAAATTGTAATAATAATTTTCGGTACTTTAAGTTGTATCTAAATAAATCCCGAAGAAGTGCCCGTAGATGAGACAAAACAAAGTAATCAAATCGGTTTATTCTATTGGTTTCCGGTCAAAACGAATATTTAAAACTGTTTAAATGAATACGAATGTAAAATTTAAAGTGGGCATCCCAAAAATAAACTTGCTATTTATTAAACATCGATATCAAAGCCACGGAAGTCATGGAATTGGTCGTTGTATAATAATACCTAATTGCAACTATGAAATTTATTATAAATCACTTCAAGATGGTCTAGTTCTGATACTAAACTATTAAACTTAGTCCATTCCTCCGTTACATAGCATTTATCCATTTGGATTTAATGCCATGCTATGAATCCAAATTTAGATTCGGTAGACTAAATTTCATATATAAACTAAAAACAACTCAACAAAACTTAAAACTTTGGACTTAATCCCAAAACATAGAGATAGAAGAATTCTATTATTATGCACAATCACTTAAAAAATAAACAATTTGTAATCTCTTTGGGCGCAAAGTGCTTCTCGGCCCCGCCCACATGCGTCACCACAGCCTGTGTACTGATAACAGTGATAACAGAGGGCTGATAGCGCGAGATGACGACACAAGGTCGGGACCTCCCCACAACACAACACACCCTCCACACCGGCCAAAGCTGGCTATTTGTTGACGAACAATATCAAAGTGCAGCTTAAAAAAAATTATATCATACACGTAAGGTCGAATTTTGTAAACTTATAGATCGTAAACAATTTTTTACTAGTCTGCCGATTGTAAGTTTTCAAGGTAACAATTTCCGATGTTAGGTTTTCAAGGTGACACTCTGTTGGTAATATTTTTCTACGAAGTTTATTATGTACCTCCATGTCTTATAAGGTGTTCTGTTTAGCGTAACATTGTACCATGTACTAGACTTGTGTGTAGTATTACATCGTCCCGAACCAGGGAATCGACTTACAGCAGAATGTACTCAGTCACGGGTTTCATACTAATTGTTAATAACCAACAACATTGACACCTAATAATACTAGGTGTACGCTCATTCTTCCCGTAAGAGGATGAACGAAGACTGAATTTTTAAAGATATGTAGGCAGGTACTGGATTGGTAACACTCTTCTGTTATCCGTTTTAACTCCACAACAGCAAGAACAGATAATTAATAAACCAAACATTTTACTAATGGAATGGTAACACCATTCCCATATCCGTTTTAACTCCACAACGGCAAGAACAGATAATTTAGGACTAATGTAAATAAAAAATACTACTGACTACTGGAGTGGTAACACCCTTCTCATATCCGTTTTAACACGACAGTACCTGGGGGGCCCAGCTTTGCTCGGGGGAGGACCAGTCAGTCAGTTTAGATGACTTGGAGTAATATTTCATCACTTTCCCCTACTGATAATCAGATTTGTATAACTCATTTGCCTCTTTTCTAAATTTTTAAGGTCCCTCCAGTTGTTATTTATAGCTCAATGTCCCTTCATTTATTTTATTTTACTCTATATATGTAATCTTCACTCAAATCTTTTAATCTCTGTTCTCAGGAAACCACATGTTAATAATCATAAAAAACATGAGTATTACTTTGACAGTTACCTGGTTGAACAGCTGATAATATTCTTTTGTGTTGATTTAAAACTCCATAAGCCCAATGTTAATTTTTTTAACTTATCATTTTAGTTTTTTTACATTATTTGATATTTCCTGGGAATGAGGCCTGTCTAGAACTTATTTTTATCCCAGAAATTAGTTATTTTGAACATTTGAAGGAAATCGTTGGAGCCATTTTTGAGATCAGTGTCGCAAGCAAGCAAACATACAAGCAAACCTTACTCATATTAGAGTACATGATACCTGGGGGCCGAGCTTTGCTCGGGGGAAGGCCAGTCAGTTTGTTTAGATGACTTAGAGCATATTTCACCACTTCCCCCTACTGATAATCAGATTTGTATAACTCATTTGCCTCTTTTCTACATTTTTAAGGTCACTCCAGTTGTTATTTATAGCTCAATATCCCTTTGATTTATTTTACTACTCTATATATGTAATCTTTTCTCAAATCTTTTAATCTCTGCTCTCAGGAAACCACATGTTAATAATCATAAACAACATGAGTTCCATGTGGTTCCATAAAATCAGATAATAAATCCTTTGAATGAAGATTACATGTAGAGTGGTCATATCCAGAATGACTCAAAGGTGCATTATAATAACAACTGTTGTGACCTCAAAAATGCTCGTTAGTAGGGTACATGGTGAAAAACAACTCCAAGTCATAAACAAGATTGACCTTTCCCTAGCAAAGCTCAGCCCCAGGTAGTACTTAAAATATATGAGTATAACTTTGAGAGTTCGCTGAAATATTTTGAACAGCTGTTATGACTCTTTTGATTTTATTTTAATTTCCAAAAGCCCAATGTGATTTTTTCAATTTTCCATAGCGGCTTTTTACATTATTTGATTTTTTTGGGGATGGGACATGTCTAGAACTTATTTTTAACCCAGATATCAGGTTTTACAACACAAGTAGTTGGAAGGACACATTAGTTATTTTTCAAGAAAATCGTTGGAGCCGTTTTTGAGATAAGAGTTGCAAGCAATCAACCAAGCAAGCGAGCATGCAAACCTTACTCATATTATAGTGTAGGATAGGATTGAGTCAAAATAATTCAGCATTTGTATTGATTGACTATAACATATTTTTACTCTTAGGCACATAGAATGTACACGAGACAGGGACAATGATTCTGGATTCTAGCATGTTTGAAGTTCTGCATACAGACGGCCAGGGCTGAATTTAGGGTCTGTACAGGCTCTGGTCTACACCCTAAATGCAAGTGCGGGCCCTTACCAGCCCGGCCAACTTTCCTGTTTTATTTATATAATATAACTTACGCTTATATCAGGCTCTACAGATGGCGTTGTGCAATTACTTAAATTTCAAATTGCTAAAATCCGTATTGCTGCCTAGTGTATATTAACGTTGTCATGGCAAGATATTATTAAGTGATTTTCATTATCTAAATACATGAAACAAAGTCGGGATTGTATGTTAGTTATTTAGTTTCATCAAACAGCTGTTATAAGGATGATATCTAAACATACTTGAAAAGCATATAACATATGTTTATTATAGAAATAATAAATCTATTTGAATAGAAACTCATTTTCAATACCGAAGCAAGCTCTATATAAACATAGGCAAGTGAGCGTAGCTAACGAGCTCATCTTGAAAAAGAACGAGAATCTTTGACATAAAACAAATTCAGTGACATTAGGACAGAATAATGTCTGTCTGACCAGCTAGTAGTACTCAACCCGAACGCTGACCCGAACTCCCGAACGCTTACCCAAGGATCATCTTTCCTCCATAAATTTAACAAGGCAACTTTTAAAGCCAGCGCGGCGGAGCTCCAAGGTCGGGGTTAAAAAAAATTACAAAAATTTTTTGTACGATTGAAAATTTTCTAAAATTACTAAAAAAGGCGTAAATAATAACATAGAAAATTTTCCTGTGTTGTGGAGGTCTATGGTTGAGTAGGCCGGCGTATCAAACGTGGGGACATCTTTCAGGAGATGCTGTTTTAACAAAATAAATCCAACGAATCATACGTTAAAATTAAACGTTGAGAGTGATAGTAAAGGCAGAGCCCTGAGGGAAGAACAAAGAGGTATCCATAATATTTTGGTACCCAACAACGTAGTATATAGGTCTGGAGCAGTTTTGAGGAGCCGCTTTCGAAATCTTTGGATTTTTTATTTGGTGGTTTATATTAGGTTTCTAATAAAATATACCACCTGATTTTTTAGAAAAATTTGGGTTCAGAAATTACAGGGCTTAAGAGATCCCAAACTTCAGTTTTTTTTTACCTTTCTTAGTACCATAAACTTTAAATATTTTTAGCAGGTTTCAACAGTTTTATCTCATTGCCATAAAAAGCTCTAAAAGATGAAAAAATTAGTACTCCAATCCACACACGGTTAAATTAGTATTTCGTTAGTAGGCTATTCGGCTAATGGTTGTGGAGAATATTTCAATTTCCATTCAGCAGTAAACTAAGTATATTGTCCGATGTTATTCTTATAAGAAATAAAAAACATATATCTCTTGTATGCTGATTAATTTTATTAAAACTTGGTGTGTTAGCATTGGCCAATAGAGAATATTCGTCCTAGGACAACCTTAAAACTGGTCTATAGGTACCAGTTTGGATGCTGACATTGGGTCCAGCAAATGAAATTGTCATTACATATGAAGTTTTTTGGATGTCCATTATGACAAACTTCCCTTTCACCTTTGGTCCCTCCACTTGCAGCGGCTCGGGGCGGAAACTCAGGGGTTGGTTCCCAACCTGAGAATGTATGGTCCCTGGCTGTTGTACATGGATACCCCATCCGTTGAGTTGGCAAGTTGGAGGGCAGAGCGGGTCCACGTTGAGCCTGATCACAGCTGTCACAAGGCACGGGAGTTGGTACTCTGAAAGGCCAATTGGGCTGCCTGTCCCATCCCACCCTTTCCTTTCCTGCTCTATATCCTAACCTTCTGGTAACCTGCGCAAAATTCCCGCTTGTGGAAAACGTGCCTATAGCAGCTTTGCTGGGGTTTCCTAACCCAGCAACAATGAATAGAGAATATGCGGAATACGTTTCCATCTAACCCTGGAGGGTGAGGTGGAGCAATTAACCTCTTAAAACCACTGTGTGTACCTAGCAAATTAGATTAAACTGATTGCGTTTATTTGGTCACATGTCCTAGCTATGGCCATCAGGCCTGTTCACGATTTTTTATGACTCGGCCAATGACTAATATATTTTTGGCACCGGATGGTTTTCGACGAGTTTTAAATATATAACCTGAGGGAAAAGTTGCCAATTATTATTAGACCTATTAATTTCCAGCTCCAAAATCAGGGGGTTAAACATACAGAAATATACTTGTTTTAAACCCATTTAATGTAAAAAAAGGTATTCAATGATTTATTTATATAAAAGTATCTTATAAAATTCATACCTTAAATTTAAAAATGTTTACATAATTAATATATGTAATATATAATTAATATAGTTTGAATTTAAATACACAAGCTACTGAAATCGCAGCACTAGAGGTTTAAAAGCAAAATCCAACATCTACATTAATGACAATTTTTCAGGAGGGCAATCTGTCTACATCGTAATTAGTTGAACAATGTAGACGGTTGGGATTACGGAGATTTGGACATCTTGATTGTTTATGAAAATCAATATTAACCACATAACCACAGAAAATGCAAACAAATATAAACTGTAACCAGACTATTTTACTGACCGGTAGATTACAAAACTTTAATCCCATGTCATTAGGTGACAGTGAGGCTTATTTGGTACATTACATGTAATAAAGATAGTTTGCACGTATGACCGTTGAGTAAGTCTGCCATCAAGTTATTTGTTCACAATGTAAAGAAACTACTATAGGTCTACAACACGCTTGATTATCAATCACAGTCAGTCGTGTTACAGAGTTATACTGTCCCAGTAATTCAAAAATTCCAAAACCTATTGTATTAATTTATCATCACTAGTCCAAACACTTAGCTTTTACATCGAAGTTTTCCAGTAAAAAATAAACTGATAATAAATCTAAATAGATACAAGCATTGTTTTAAACACAACAAAACACTATTAATTTACATAACACTCACATTTTAAACTATTTCGAAATAAAATAATTGATGGAACAAAACATGACCAAATGCATAGTTTTGGTTATGTTTACATTTGAGTAATTTATAAACAAATATCCAGTGTTTCCACTCTTCGGTAAAAATATGCCACGCACTGATACAAAAAAATCCCACTGTATCCCAGACTCTCCCTTATAGTATCCCTCGTCATATCCCACACTTTCCCACTGATTTGTTAAACATTGCAACACAATTAATGATAAATATTATATGATTATTGAATAATGTATTAGTACAATATTTATACCGTTAGATAGAGCTTATTTAGATCTACTAATTACCTATAGGTATTTTACATTTTAGTACCTCAAAGGATTTTGAGCAATGCGACATAGGTTAAATGACACGGTGAATTAACTAAATTAAATAATTTATTTACGTGAGAGGTACTAATATTTTTAATGGTAGTACTAAATAGTACGAAGTAGGTACTAAATAATGGCAAATAGTTTGCTTGTTAATTCCAACATGGCTCGGCCAGCGAAATTGACATGATTCAGTGTTCGTTCTATGACGTTTATAAAATCATAATAGGTGCGGACAGCGAGGTTAAAAAATGGGAAACCCCGCAACTGCCAGTACGGCGAGAAAATCCACTAGAAGTGCTACTGCTAAGGTGCTCTGGTCGTAAGTTGCAAGCAAACTTGCAGACGTAATGCCGATTTCAAAAAAATCCCACTTTTATCCCACAATCTCATTTTATCCCACAAGCAGTCAAAATATCCCATATAGGGGATAAAAATCCCTCAAGTGAAACACAGATAAATCCCAGCTGACATTTTAAAGACAACCATAGTCAATAGCTTACTACGAAAACCAATTCAACTACTGAATATCAAACATTAAAATTAGTTTTAATAATTATTAATAATCCAAAATAAAATACAAATGCTGTGTTAAAACATCCCTTTGGTATCCCAAATGACTCCTTCAAAATTTCATTAAGAAATGTTTTACAGTTATTTAGTATTTCGATAACACACCCACACACCCACACACGGCCACTAAAACTTCTTCATCAATACAGTGATTCACTTCGTTCATCAATTAAGTGAATAACTCAACACTTGTTTCAAATAGCACCCGAGAGGAAATCACTGTACAGTTGACCATCCTTATAAGGTGATGTTATGGGTTCAGTTCCAATCACTGGGGTTGTCTTGTTCAGTTTTCCAGTTAATGTAGTAGAATGAGGTTTCAAGTAAAAATGGTTATTCATATAAACAAAGGTGTTTATTTTACATCTGGAACATAATACTGCGTAAATAAAACGGGTTTCACTCGTCGATGTAATAGAAAATAATATCCACATAAAGTTTGTAGCACTTTTGGTAGGTGAGTAAATATTATTCTTATCTTGGTTTATCTCATCATTATTCTACTCAAACCATTTTTATGGATAAACTAAGTAGCCTTTTTCATATTTTTATCTATTGCAATAATGCCGCATCTTATTCTAGCCTCATTTTCAGCTATAGTAGTGACTTCTTCGTAGACTTCATATGATTTGACTCTAAATTCATCAGCAATTTATACGGTTATGGCGGGCGTTTATCATTAGACTGCCATAAGGGCAGAGTCCAAGGACATATGGCAAAGTTTCAACCGTGTAAAATCACAGTTGTACTACGTCTACACTGGTTGCCATCCTTGGACCAGCCTGTTTAAATATTAAATATTAGAACGTTATCTTTCGTTTGGTTGTGCAGTAGAGTTAACAATGATTTATTGGTAATATAAGAAAACTCTATTATCACCAACAATTCGGGACCTTTGGAATTAGCATGGTTGGTATTCAATTGTAATCTCAGTACAGTTGGACTCTTGATGAGACACATTACAGCAGCAGCAGCGAGGCTGAAGGCCCCTTCAAGCTACATGGATAAATTGTAATAATAATTTTCGGTACTTTAAGTTGTATCTAAATACAACTTATCGAAATCCCGAAGAAGTGCCCGTAGATGAGACAAAGCAATGTAATCAAATCGGTTTATTCTATTAGTTCCTATTGCAGGTGCCACATCACCAGTCATCTTAATAAAATCCGCATATTCTAAAGAAACTCTTAAAGAATTCTAGGGCATTCTTCACAAAACACACAACTTTGCATTTCTTCTGGAACTGAAACCATTGATAATATTCAACTTACCTAAGTTTTTCTCTTATCGTTTTGATTTCGTATTGTCATTAAATTATATATCGGGCATATTCTTAACTTTATAGATAATCTTTAATCTCTGCTTTATATGATTATTAAGTCTCTAAAGTTTATAAGATGAGATAATTTGGCTTTCCAAAACTTTGCAATATGCTGTACATGTCTTCCAAAGAGTCTTGATAATTCCAAGTGCTTTACCACCTTTGGATGAATGTAACATGGAAGTACACATCATTAGACAAGTCAAGAACTTCTTTTGCAAGGGACCTAATGATGACTTTTATTATATAATAGTAATTACTTATTTCCACTGTAATAGTACTACTGTATGACGAAACCGATGAGTTACAGTCAACGTTTGCCAGTCGAAATCAGAAAAGGCTCCTTTCCCGTCATTCGTTTTCTTCACAACACAACTGTTGGAAAATTCCTCTCGCACTTTGCAATTCGTTGTTGCATGTTTCCACTTCAGTTTCTGAGAATCGCCAGTGGCTGTGCAGCTTGCTCTAACTGTTATCTGATAATGGAAGTGCAAATTTGCTCGGCTTCAATGTCTTATGCGGTCCTCGGGTTCCCAAACATGTTTTTAAGTATCTGACTTCGTTTGATTTTACCTTTAAAGGAAGGATGTAAGCGTGTGCTGGATCTAAAATGATCCCGTTCGACTATATAGAAGGCTGTTCGCGTGCAGTTATGCACAATTTTCGTTTGGGAAGAGATAGCGATCTCTAGTTTTCACCATTGGTAAATATTTTTTAAACTCTTTAAAATGAGGGGTCACTCAAATGGGGCTTACTTTTAAACATTTTTAAACATGCCATCCCCCATTTTGGGAGGAAACTCAAAAATGTCAACAATGTCAATATACTACACCTTAAAGTTAGCATTACCACCCAAAGGATATTTGTTTATTTTAACAAATACAAATTTAGAGGTGGGTCTGGACTTTTAACACCCGATATGTTGGAACTGATGAAGCCTTAACACATATTTTACAATCCAACAGTGTTTTTGTGGTGCGTTTTTCTCCTAAAATTATGTTTTAAACAAATATTTTTATGTTTTCCAAAACACTTGCCTCCATGTTGTTAATAAAAATGATTCCGACGCAGCAAACCTTGGCTCAGCGAATTTCCATTGCATATATAAATGTCTTAATACTATACCAAGTTTCATAAAAATATATTCACAAACAAGCAAAAATATCATGTAAATATCAATACATATTACTCAACTAGGTGAAGCCACATATAAAGTTTCATGAATATACATTCATAAATGATGTATATACCATTTTAATTATTCTCCATAAGAATAACATTGTGGCTGAGTACGCAGGTTTGCTGCAACAAGGAACACAACAAATGAGTTTTTATGCAAATATCAATATAACTCAACTAGTTGAAGCCATATATCAAGTTGTACTAACTTATGTTTATAATTTAGGGAGACATAGCAATTTTAATTATTCTCCATTAGAATAACATGGGGGCTGAGTATGCAGGTTTGCTGTTGAGGGGACAATCGCCAAAAAATTATTTTTTTAGCAAATATCAATAGGCCACAACCAGATGAAGCCAAATACCATGTTAGAATACGTTAGAATATGTTAGAATACGTTAATAAATAAGCGAGATATAAAATTTGTCTTATTCTCCATAAGAATAACATTGGACAAGTACTGTGATTAGTACTTTCAATATCTCCGCAACTAATTGACGTCAATATGTATACATTGTTGACGTAGAGCAATGATCAAAACACCAAATTGTGTGTTTTTAGTTGAATCCTATGGTGAAGATTAAAATTTGAATTTTTTAAATAATACATGTAAAAACTTCAAAAAAAAAAATTTTTGGGGTAAAAAACCCCAAAAATACCACTTCAGATGGGTCGATCTGTCTGGTTTTCGAACTTAAATTCATAAATGCTGCTTTACACGTTTCATTAAAGTCGGATCTTTTTTTTATATATATATATATATATATATATATATAAGTAATTTTTCAAGTAATTTTATTTTTATAAAAATCATTTTTTTACCTAGAAATTTCACATTTAAATATGTTTTTTCTGGAGTATTATTTGGAGTTTTCATAATATCTCTTGGTACGTACTAGGTAATAATTCTATATAAACACCATACAAATTTCAAACGGATATATATATATATATATATATATATATATATATATATATATATATATATATATATATGTTATTTTCTGAGAAATTTGACATAAATAAATCAAAAAATCAAAGTTTCGGAAAATATATTAAATGTTTTACAAACATTGTGTAGCTGTCACTACTGTCTGGCAGAGCTGACTTGTTGCACAAGCCTTCAGTACTTTATTTTTTTCAACCAGTTACTTTATAAGTATACGTAAATGAGTTATATCATTGTAAAGGGGAAATATAATAAATAATTTACTAAAAAATGAAAATAAATAAATAACATATATCTATCTATACTTGTTTTTTGTGACAAACACTCCTCCTAAACTACTGAACCGATTTTCATGTTGTTGGTGTCATTGGAAAGAGCCTAACGTGAAGTTGCGCAGGACACTCTTTTTATAGAGAAATAATTTGTGAGTGAGGCCCTGGGGTCCCTTAAAGTTGAGTTTATTCCCATAAGCTTAACATTGGGAAATAACTATAAGTTTTAAGCAATCAGCTGGATAGAGTAAACACAGTTAACCAGTAGGCCATGTTGGCTTTGGAACGGTAACACAATATTTATTGCTCGGATTAGAGCAACAGGACAAATAGTTTTTAATAATGTTCTACCCATAGTAGCTGTCACTACTGTCCGGCAGAGCCCTGAAATGTTGCGCAAGCCTTCAGTATTTTATTTGTTTACAGTAATTATACGTAAATGAGTTTTAGCATTGTAAAGGGAAAATTGTAATATATAATTTAAAAAATAAAAATAATAAAAAAATGTTTGTTTAAAGTCACCTTAAATTGAAAACATATGTTTTGGGAATAAGTCCAAAAATGACTACTCTTAAATGAAAATTCAATTAAATAAATTTTTCTTGTACTGATAACAAGCTTCTCAAGATTAAAATATACTGTCTACATTTATTGATGAGATAGCGTAACTATAGTCTACTATTTCCGAACCAATTCATCAATCAGCAACCTATTTTATTCAAGCTATTTGCCCCCTGGGTTCATTGTATGATTGAAAAAATGTTTAAAACCTCTAGTCGTCAATCCACTAGTTTACTAGGTAGTACTAGCTTAGGACTAGTTTCGGGACTAATATTGTCCGATAGTAAAATCTATATATCAAAGAAGCTAAAATAGTTGCATTGTCTTACAGTTCAAAACGTTTTCAACACTAAACATTAACTTACGTACGAATTCACTTATCTTTATTCAATTTTGAGCCTATTATTTATCTGGCTCATAATCAAATTGCCTACACTATTCTTGATTTTCTTTACAAATAACCAGAGAATAAGTTTGTCATTTGTTGGTTATCGTTTTACATTTTACAGTTGTTTAACGAATTTCCTTATACGTATCAACGTATAACTTATGTCATGGTAAGACAATATAAAGGAAGCATGACTATTTCGTCTTGAGATCTCCCGACTCTAGAACAATTTTATATAAAACTAATAGTAATACTGTTTTAAGGCAAAATGCATCATACAAAACCTTAACTGTCACTTGTTTTATATGTTACCATACACTTATCAAGCCCTTAGGCTGATTTAATACAATTGCCATACAAGTTGCACATCAAGGTATACGACATCTAGACATAGATAGGGAGGGAGGCCTATTCAAAAATAAAGAATTGATCGTGTTGGAATAAATTTTTAACGGTGATAAAAATGTTAGCTGTGGCAGTGGTATTTACTTTTGATAGTTGGCAGCACCGCCGTTGGCGCCTTGTGGGAGTTGTTTTGAAGAGCAATCCTTGATAAGCCAGTAATTGGACTAACTCGCCCGCCAATGGGACTATAATTGGCCTCCAATCCTCTTCACCTTAATTGGACCCTTTGCTGGCAAAAACAAGTAATGTTTCTGCCAATTTAATTGGCTCTGTACATACTAACATTTGTTTGCGACGTTGTTGTTGTGAAGGGATTTACAACAGGTAATGTAATAAAACTGAAGGTGAAAATTGCGATTTAAAAATCTTTAATAACAAAAATTACATAGTGAACCAAAATCAACTTACAACGTTCCGGTTGCAGTACTTTTTACATGAATGTAAATTTTTAAACCACTTCCTTCACAAATCATACGAAATCGTTGAGTTACGTTTCACTTTAACAACTAAAAACTATGGAGGAAACGCAATGAAAAAGGTTTAAACGATATTATATTATATTTGTATATTGTCACTGAGTTATTGTTATAATGGTGGAACGGTATATAGCACGAGTGAAAACTCAGGCCGTTCATAAGCTCAATGTTAAAATTTACATTAGTTCTATGAACGGCCTGGTTTGTCACTCGAACAACATACTAGAGTACCATTGTCTATAGTCAGCACTGGACCACATCTTGAACATCCGAAAATATCATGTATATTAACATTTTAATCAGCTACCATTGTTTGGGAATTATTAACTGTGTTTTTGTGTAAACTTCAAACTTCAAGGGACCCCCTTTCGTATGTTTCAAATTACCCATAAAACATAAATTTCTGACTCAAAGATTCGTTATGATTTGCAAGTCGTTTTTGTATTTTGACGATTTTTCTTTCAAAAAACATTTAATGGCCATACAAAAAACGTATCACGACGCGGCAGTTTTATTCATTTATGTTTATAATTAAGGGAGATAACATTTTACTTATTCTCCATAAGAATAACGTGGGGGTTGAGTACGCAGGTTTGCTGCTACGGGAACTATCGGCAAAAACATTGATTTTTGTGCAAATATCAATAGACAAAAACTAACTATATGAAGCAATATACCAAGTTTCGTCAGGATAAGTTGATAAATAAGCGAGATATACATTTTTTCTTATTAGTGAATTTCCTTTGGAAAGTGAACTATTAGCATGACCCGCACGGTGAAACTTAAGCCCGGGACCACCCTAGAAGTTCCTAACGTGACCCCCTGAACACGTTTTGAGGGGGTCGTTCAAAATTTTATATATATATGTATATATATATATATATATATATATATATATATAGGTTTATGTATAAGGCCTTTTGAAGTCAACTTGCACGAATTCACAGCGTTTCAAAGTCAATTTCTGACGCCACAAGGTGACGCCGCAAGGACGGATTTTAGACTGTTTCGCCGCCTTTTGGCGTCGACGCCGGAACGCTTGAATACCTTGTGACGTCGACTTCGTTAAGCAATTGCATTTCGGCGTCACTTCATTTAATCGTGGAACTTGCATTGTTTTACTGACTATTGACGTCAAGTTAGGCAGGCTGACGCATTTTGACGTCAGCAAGTCTGACTCCTCAAGGTGAAGGTGTTCCATGAGAACATCTTTTACATTGTTTTGTCTTTTTTACACCGACAACTTTAAGCGACTGAGTTTTAGCATCATTTTATTTTAAAAAAGTGTATTCTTTCGTCGACATTTGGCGTGGATTTAAACGTTATGTTTTGATGTAATTGTATGAGTTTTCATGTAAATTTAGTATAGTGACAAAATGGAATTGGATTTGTTGATTTTCAACCTCATAAATCTAAAATGAAGAATTCCACAACATGTATTAGTGGAATTACATATACTACATTATTATATATAGTTTTAACACAATATTAATGAAAAATAAAATATATTAAATTACGTTAACAAAATAATTCAATCTTTGTTTTTTTATAAATAATGATGGCAAGTTTTAAGTTGGTATTATAATTGAATACAGTAACAGAAGTAAGTTAATATTTGGTTTCGGATTTATGATTTTCTAATGACTTTTTTGTTTGTTCTCGATGAAAAGTCTATATTTCGTACTATTATTTTTCGTTACAAAATAAACTCCCTATACGGAATTAGTCCTAATTAAACACAGAAAGTATAAACGTAAAAATAATATATATATATTATGGTATTCATAGCAAAATAATAAATCATAGTAATGTACAGGTACAATTTTCGTTGGACAACCTCATGCTACGTGTATAACAAGTTTTCACGAGATATATATGCATTTATATTATGTGTTTTAAAGGCACTTGTAAATTGTTTACATTCGTCGGCATTTAAACGCTGGCGTAAACGGTTTTGTCTCTACAAATATTAATATAATATACGTTATGCAAAAAAATTGTGTATTTAACATATAAATTAAGGTGTACAACAGTTTCATTAAAATTAAAAAATCATAAATAAAAATCAAATTAATTTTTCAAATTTCATATACCGGAAAAATATCTAAGTGTAATTTAACATTGCGTAATTAGTTATAATAACCATCGTTGTTGTAGTTATATGATTTCACAGAGTTTTGAAGAAAGTTCTTGACACCACAAGGCGTCCGAGTAAAGGCGATGTTTACATTCATTTGCAGCGTTTTGACGTCAAAAAAACGAACCAGTAAAATCTATGTATATCTCTTATTATTGGTTAAATGTCTACAGATACGAAATTTTGTAAGAGGACAAAACGTGTACAGAATGTCATTTTCGATTAGGTTGTACTATTCTTATACTAGTTATATCAGTTTTATGCCAGAATCTATAAGATAAAATATCAGTGGACATGTTTTTTTTTCATTCGAGAAGAAGTTTCAAGGAGATTGTGAAATTTGTAAATGATCTGTAAAAAGATGCCACATATCTTCAATAAAGAAATGGTCACTATTGGTTAATATATTATGCACAGGAATAAATTCGCGTTTAGCGCAGACATATTCTCCCGTCAAAAAGTTACATTGAATCTATTTCAAATTTAAAGTTTAATGTTACTTATTTGTCAAAAAATTTCGTTAGGATGTCTTTTCCCATTTTTACACAAAAATTAAATTTGTTTCTAACTCCATAAATACTTGTAAAACATTTTTATTTTATAAAATATATGTATTTTAAACATATACAACCTTATTTAAATGAAATTAAAAATAAACTTAAATATTATAACTAGTCAAGACCTAAGTGCAATGTAACACTGTATAATTTGGTTTAATAACAATCTCTTGTGGTACTTGTATGATTTCATAGCGTTTTGAGGCCAGTTCTTGACGCCACAAGGTATCCACGTAAAGTCAATGTTTACATTCATTTGCAGCGTTTGATGTCGTCAAAATGAATCAGTATAATCTACGACTATTTCTTATTCTGGTTAAATGGCTATAGATACGAGATCTTGTAACAGGAGAAAAAGTGTGCAGAATGTCATTTTTGATTAGGTTTTACTATGTTTAGATTAGTTCGATCCGTTTTATGCTATACTTTTGCAGAAAGTAAAATGCACTGAAACCTAATATTTTGTAATTCTAGAAGTAGTTACAAGAAGATTTCGAAAATTTTGATGATTTGTAGAAAGATGCCTTCTACGTTCACTAATAAAATGATCACTATTGAGTTAATACACTATGCACAGAAATAAATTCGCGCTTAGCGCAGAAATATTCTCCCATCAAAACGTAGCATTGAATCTATTCCAAAGTTTTACTGGGTGTTGGTGTTAATGTTAACTAGTTGTCAAAAAAAATCGTTAGGATATCTTTACCCATTTTTACAAAAAAAAAATAGATTTGTTTCTTAATCCATAAATGTTCGTAAACCATTTTAATTTGTACAATATAAGTATTTTAATCACACACAAACTAATTTAACTGTTATTAGAAAAAAAACTTAACTATTATACCTGGTCGAGACCTAAGTACAATGTACAATTGTAAAATGTGTTTTAATAACAATCTCTCGTGGTACTTGTATGATTTCTTAGCGTTTTGAAGACAGTTTTTGACGCCACAAAGTGTCCACGTAAAGTCGATGTTTACATTCATTTGCAGCGTTTTCACGTCGACAAAATGAACCAGTATAATCTACGTATATTTCTTATTATTGGTTGAATGGCTACAGATACGAGATTTTGTAAGAGAAGAAAAAGTGTGCAGAAAGTCATTTTTGATTAGGTTTTACTATGTTTAGATTAGTTAGATCCGTTTTATGCTATACCTTTGCAGAAAGTAAAATGCACTGAAACAAAATATTTTGTAATTCTAAAAGTAGTTACAAGAAGATTTTGAAATTTGTATATGACCTGTAGATAGATGTTTCCTAAGTTCAATAAAAAAATGATCACCATAGAGTTAATATACTATGCACAGGAATAAATTCGCGCTTAGCGCAGAAATATTCTCCCATCAAAAGGATACATATAATCTATTCCAAAATTTTACTGGGTGTTGGTGTTAATGTTACCTAGTTGTCAAAAAAATTTCGTTAGGATATCTTTACCCATTTTTACACAAAAAATAGATTTGTTTCTAACTCCATAAACATTTGTAAAACATTTTAATTTGTACAATATAAGTATTTTAAACATATACAACCTTATGTAAATTAAATTAAAAATAAACTTAAATATTATAACTGGTCGAGACCTAAGTACAATGTAACACTGTATAATTTGGTTTAATAACAATCTCTTGTGGTACTTGTATGATTTCAGAGCGTTTTGAAGCCAGTTCTTGACGCCACAAGGTATTCACGCAAAGTCAATGTTTACATTCATTTGCAGCGTTTTGACGTCGTCAAAATGAATCAGTATAATCTGCGAATATTTCTTACCATGGTTAAATGGCTACAGATACGAGATTTTGTAACAGGAGAAAAAGTGTGCAGAATGTCATTTTTGATTAGGTTTTACTATGTTTAGATTAGTTCGACCCGTTTTATGCCATACTTTTGCAGAAAGTAAAATGCACTGAAACTAAATATTTTGTAATTCTAGAAGTAGATACAAGAAGATTTTGAAAATTTTAGATGATTTGTAGAAAGATGCCTTCTACGTTCACTAATAAAATGATCACTATTGAGTTAATACACTATGCACAGGAATAAATTCGCGCTTAGCGCAGAAATATTCTCCTATCAAAACGTGGCATTGAATCTATTCCAAAATTTTACTGGGTGTTGGTGTTAATGTTACCCATTTGTCAAAAAAATTTCGTTAGGATATCTTTACCCATTTTTACACAAAAAATAGATTTGTTTATAACTCCATAAATGTTCGTAAAACATTTTAATTTGTACAATATATGTATTTTAAACATATACAAACTAATTTAATTTAAATTAGATATAAACTTAACTATAATACCTGCTCGGGACCTAAGTGCAATGTACAATTGTAAAATATGTTTTGATAACAATCTCTTGTGGTACTTGTATGATTTCACAGCGTTTTGAAGCCAGTTTTTGACGCCACAAGGTGTCCACGTAAAGTCGATGTTTACATTCATTTGCAGCGTTTTCACGTCGACAAAATGAACCAGTATAATCTACGTATATTTCTTATTATTGGTTGAATGGCTACAGATACGAGATTTTGTAAGAGAAGAAAAAGTGTGCAGAAAGTCATTTTTGATTAGGTTTTACTATGTTTAGATTAGTTAGATCCGTTTTATGCTATACCTTTGCAGAAAGTAAAATGCACTGAAACAAAATATTTTGTAATTCTAAAAGTAGTTACAAGAAGATTTTGAAATTTGTATATGACCTGTAGATAGATGTTTCCTAAGTTCAATAAAAAAATGATCACCATAGAGTTAATATACTATGCACAGGAATAAATTCGCGCTTAGCGCAGAAATATTCTCCCATCAAAAGGATACATATAATCTATTCCAAAATTTTACTGGGTGTTGGTGTTAATGTTACCTAGTTGTCAAAAAAATTTCGTTAGGATATCTTTACCCATTTTTACACAAAAAATAGATTTGTTTCTAACTCCATAAACATTTGTAAAACATTTTAATTTGTACAATATAAGTATTTTAAACATATACAACCTTATGTAAATTAAATTAAAAATAAACTTAAATATTATAACTGGTCGAGACCTAAGTACAATGTAACACTGTATAATTTGGTTTAATAACAATCTCTTGTGGTACTTGTATGATTTCAGAGCGTTTTGAAGCCAGTTCTTGACGCCACAAGGTATTCACGCAAAGTCAATGTTTACATTCATTTGCAGCGTTTTGACGTCGTCAAAATGAATCAGTATAATCTGCGAATATTTCTTACCATGGTTAAATGGCTACAGATACGAGATTTTGTAACAGGAGAAAAAGTGTGCAGAATGTCATTTTTGATTAGGTTTTACTATGTTTAGATTAGTTCGACCCGTTTTATGCCATACTTTTGC
Source organism: Allygus modestus (assembly GCA_963675035.1). Classification (NCBI taxonomy): domain Eukaryota; kingdom Metazoa; phylum Arthropoda; class Insecta; order Hemiptera; family Cicadellidae; genus Allygus; species Allygus modestus. The sequence continues at coordinate 103,610,802 of OY776111.1, forward strand.
AGAAAGTAAAATGCACTGAAACTAAATATTTTGTAATTCTAGAAGTAGATACAAGAAGATTTTGAAAATTTTAGATGATTTGTAGAAAGATGCCTTCTACGTTCACTAATAAAATGATCACTATTGAGTTAATACACTATGCACAGGAATAAATTCGCGCTTAGCGCAGAAATATTCTCCTATCAAAACGTGGCATTGAATCTATTCCAAAATTTTACTGGGTGTTGGTGTTAATGTTACCCATTTGTCAAAAAAATTTCGTTAGGATATCTTTACCCATTTTTACACAAAAAATAGATTTGTTTATAACTCCATAAATGTTCGTAAAACATTTTAATTTGTACAATATATGTATTTTAAACATATACAAACTAATTTAATTTAAATTAGATATAAACTTAACTATAATACCTGCTCGGGACCTAAGTGCAATGTACAATTGTAAAATATGTTTTGATAACAATCTCTTGTGGTACTTGTATGATTTCACAGCGTTTTGAAGCCAGTTTTTGACGCCACAAGGTGTCCACGTAAAGTCGATGTTTACATTCATTTGCAGCGTTTTCACGTCGTCAAAATGAATCAGTATAATCTGCGAATATTTCTTACTATGGTTAAATGGCTACAGATACGAGATTTTGTAACAGGAGAAAAAGTGTGCAGAATGTCATTTTTGATTAGGTTTTACTATGTTTAGATTAGTTCGACCCGTTTTATGCCATACTTTTGCAGAAAGTAAAATGCACTGAAACCAAATATTTTGTAATTCTAGAAGTAGATACAAGAAGATTTTGAAAATTTTAGATGATTTGTAGAAAGATGCCTTCTACGTTCACTAATAAAATGATCACTATTGAGTTAATACACTATGCACAGGAATAAATTCGCGCTTAGCGCAGAAATATTCTCCCATCAAAACGTAGCATTGAATCTATTCCAAAATTTTACTGGGTGTTGGTGTTAATGTTACCTATTTGTCAAAAAAATTTCGTTAGGATATCTTTACCCATTTTTACACAAAAAATAGATTTGTTTATAACTCCATAAATGTTCGTAAAACATTTTAATTTGTACAATATATGTATTTTAAACATATACAAACTAATTTAATTGAAATTAGATATAAACTTAACTATAATACCTGCTCGGGACCTAAGTGCAATGTACAATTGTAAAATATGTTTTGATAACAATCTCTTGTGGTACTTGTATGATTTCACAGCGTTTTGAAGCCAGTTTTTGACGCCACGAGGTGTCCACGTAAAGTCGATGTTTACATTCATTTGCAGCGTTTTCACGTCGACAAAATGAACCAGTATAATCTACGTATATTTCTTATTATTGGTTGAATGGCTACAGATACGAGATTTTGTAAGAAGAGAAAAAGTGTGCAGAAAGTCATTTTTGATTAGGTTTTACTATGTTTAGATTAGTTATATCCGTTTTATGCTATACCTTTGCAGAAAGTAAAATGCACTGAAACAAAATATTTTGTAATTCTAAAGGTAGTTACAAGAAGATTTTGAAATTTGTATATGACCTGTAGACAGATGTTTCCTAAGTTCAATAAAAAAATTATCACCATAGAGTTAATATACTATGCACAGGAATAAATTCGCGCTTAGCGCAGAAATATTCTCCCATCAAAAGGATACATATAATCTATTCCAAAATTTTACCGGGTGTTGGTGTTAATGTTACCTAGTTGTCAAAAAAATTTCGTTAGGATATCTTTACCCATTTTTACACAAAAAATAGATTTGTTTCTAACTCCATAAACATTTGTAAAACATTTTAATTTGTACAATATATGTATTTTAAACATATACAACCTTATGTAAATTAAATTAAAAATAAACTTAAATATTATAACTGGTCGAGACCTAAGTACAATGTAACACTGTATAATTTGGTTTAATAACAATCTCTTGTGGTACTTGTATGATTTCAGAGCGTTTTGAAGCCAGTTCTTGACGCCACAAGGTATTCACGCAAAGTCAATGTTTACATTCATTTGCAGCGTTTTCACGTCGACAAAATGAACCAGTATAATCTACGTATATTTCTTATTATTGGTTGAATGGCTACAGATACGAGATTTTGTAAGAAGAGAAAAAGTGTGCAGAAAGTCATTTTTGATTAGGTTTTACTATGTTTAGATTAGTTCGACCCGTTTTATGCTATACCTTTGCAGAAAGTAAAATGCACTGAAACAAAATATTTTGTAATTCTAAAAGTAGTTACAAGAAGATTTTGAAATTTGTATATGAACTGTAGACAGATGTTTCCTAAGTTCAATAAAAAAATGATCACCATAGAGTTAATATACTATGCACAGGAATAAATTCGCGCTTAGCGCAGAAATATTCTCCCATCAAAACGTAGCATTGAATCTAGCTTGGTGTTGTAACCAAGCCAGGCCATGCATATTTACGCTTGCAGACCTTTTTGTTCTCCTCAATCGCACTGTTATTTTACAGATGTCTACCAAAATATTTGCAGTTTCACACTTTACAGATTCCAATCTAGGATTCGTGCTGTTCCTTTTTTTCCAAAATAATTATTTTCCTTACGTTAGGAAGCTTTAGAAAAACACTTAATTTGAAAACTTTACTAATGGCCTACCAATTAGTTTGAATGAAAATCACGGTTTTTAAACCGTATAAATCATAGATGCTTATTTTGGGAATGAATTAAAAACAAATTAATTTTAATTGGTTAACAATTGAGCCTACAATGTGGGGGATGCAAAACCCTACTCTAGTGTGCGGAAGGCAGGTAGGGCACACCCATAAGGAAGCACGTTGGGCGTGCCATTATTATTTATTAACTTAAATATTATCATTTTATTAGATGACAATTTAGCTGAGGACACATGGAGGCATACGTAACAACTAACTAACAATCCATTCACGTGTAAAATGTTTAATAATGATCTGATTGCCCTGTTATTTTATTAGGAAATGAAACACTATAAATGTCTACTAGTAATTTTCGTCTCCAAGTTATCGTGTTATTGTTATTGAATTACAATATTGGGACACTTATACTGGTGCTAAGATTTATGAATATTAAAACCGACGTATATGGTAGATTTAGCAAAAGTGTTTTTTTTCAACAGTACAAGCTTATTAATAGTTTTTAATGATCAGTCCTTCATTTTGTAAATTTTCTGAGGGGAGGATGACAAACGACAGGGAATTAGTTAAGGGGTTTCAGGGAATTAGTTAAGCGGGACACAAACAGATAACCCCCCATGGGGGGGGGGCTAGCGAAGGAATCATTGTCTCGGCACGCCTGGTAAATTACAACCAAGTACGGAGTAAAGGGACCACCCGCCGTACCTGGAAATCCGTTGGAATCCACCATTTTAGAGACCGCATTCTGCATGAGTAGCATGATGTCCCTCAAGTAACTGAGAATACTTACGTGAAAATTTCAACATACATATTTTGAAAGACCTTGTTACTTTGGTACTTTGTTAATTGATCAAGTTTCTTTTAACTTTTTTTGAAGATTGTTTGAGGCACCTATTTGTTTTGATATGATAGTGGGAGTTTACTAGCTGGACGTTCGGTTGTTTGTAAGTGTAGTTGGGGGAAATATTCCCAACTAAGAATTGACGTTTTTATGAACCTGTCAATGCCAATGGGTTGAGGGGAGAAATGGTGGAAGGATAGCAGCCCTGTCTTCTCGTGGAGAAAGAGTAACGTAATAATAGAAATATATAAAGTGGACATCTAGGGTCGGCTGATAACACCGCTGGTTACTGCCGACTGATCCTATCCTACTGGAACTAGTTCGTAGGTCAGGACCCTGAACTGAATTGCTACACTTTAAACAGTAGTAGTGTTTAATTAAAAATGTAAACTTACTTTAGATTTGTTATTTAAGAAATTATAGTGGACATTTTCCGTGACTGATTGCACTTGGTGGTGTCCCAAAACCGAATGAGTAAATTTGGTTCTCAAACTTACCTTCTTTCGCATATTTTAAGGGGAGGGGTGTCTAAACTGTGATTTGGAATCTGGAGTGGTCGACCTCTGGAGTAGAGGAATGCAAGGGTGGGAAATGACTCACCGCGGTCACCGGCCTCAGGACCACCTTGGATAAGGGTATATAGCCTTGCTGAGATAAACATTCATCTTTTGCAAAGCATAACATTGCATTTTTATATGTGTTAATTGTAATAATGTTCTCGCTTATTTTACATTTTCAGGATGTTTACTCCGTCAACTATTAAATCATGCGGGCTCTTCATTATTAGAGCAACTATCAACTGATAAAGCGGAATGTTAAAATTTTTAAAGAATATTGCTGTTTACATTTCAAATAGAGTTTAAAAAAATGCAAATGTGCATGTTTGTTCATTAGCAAGGGCTTGGTATTCGTGCGGATAAAATAAATACAATAGTACAGCTGTCAGGTTAAATTTACCAAAGTTGTAATAGTTTTGATATGATATTTTCGCAATTACTTAATTAAAAATATGTTAAATACATTCTTACAATTTAAGAATTTAATAAATATAACAACCAAATCCTATCTGGGATAAAAGTTTAATTGAACTTATATTTAACACTTTTAATATTGCTCGGCGAAATGTACAGGCTAGTTGTAATTTTCAGCTACATGAAGAACCAACATCAGTAAACTCTGAGCGTAAAGATTCAGAACGGTATTTGACCGTTCTCTTGTGATCTGTGACTAGCATAAGTTGTTCCCGTTCGGGCGGTGGAGGCATGACATACCCGGCGGGGCAGGTAGGCGGCCGACCCTAATTAGTACGGCTCATTGATTTTCGTAGATGTGACGAACTCGGACATGACGATCTCGGTGGACACGTTGACGGTCCACTGGGGGAACTTACTACTTTTTTAAGGAGTAGGATTATGGACCCTTATATATTTCTTTGACCACTCGGGGAACCCAATGTCAGCCATACCGTCAACCGTTCAGTCCATGATTTAAGCTATTTTTTTAGAGAAAACTCGTTTTTAAGAATTTAACTTTAAGTAACTATATCTTCATCTATGGATAATTATCATATTAAATTGTTTAAGTCAGATGCATGCAGTGTTTTATATACCTATGTCGGATCACAACCTGTGGCGATTATGAAAGAGCAATGTCAAACGAAATAAATCAATATAAGTTGTATTAATTTATTTAATTGGTCTTACAGATGTGTTTTAATTGTAATATATAAATTCCAAATTATAATTATTTTGCTGTTTTTTCACGTCTCCTTATTTATGTATTTAATTATTAATTAAAGACTTAAACACGACGGGTAAATTTCGGTAAATATATTTCGTCTACTTTTTACACTAGATCTACTGTATGGACCAACGAATCGAATAAGGTTCGTTCAGGGGCGGCCCGTCAGTTTTTCAGCGCCCGTGCAAAGACCAAATGTTACGCCCCCCACCATAATCCAAAACCTCCCTACCCCATAGTTCTGAGATCGGGACCGCGTCTAGGTGTAACCCCGTCAACCTGTTACCCCGACAAACCGTCACCTTTTAAAACAGGTTTTGAGGTGACGAGTTGGCGCGCATCGTCCCCGACAACCCGTCACCATTTGAAGGAGGTGACAGGTTGTCGGGGTGACACCTTGACGCGAGCGTGAGAGGTGGCGGTTTGACGTCGATGCAACCGACAACTTGACACCACAGCAAATCGCCACCCCGATAGGCTCCTCCCTTTGAACTAAAATTACATATTTGCACACATAATCAATTCGTTTAACACTGCAATAGAGACAGCTTCTTAGACTTTATACTTTGTATGGTCCAACAAAACCGCTGATGATTTTTGTGGTGAATGGTTCTATCAGTGGTTTTAAACTATTTCAACTTTCTTAATAGAGGCGGCATAACAAATTTATAATGCGTGAATTCTACTAAACGTATTTTTCAGCTCGCTTCAATGCTGTTTGTCATGTTTATAATAATTCTAAGGTAGGTAAAAAACTTTCGCAATACCGCAGAAGTAGTCATTATAGAAATGATTTTGCAATTTCGTCAAAACATCATGGAAAAATTTGAACACAATCCCCTTAGTAGTTAAAAATAAGTTTCACTGGGGGGTGACCATAATCAAAATGTGTTTCATGTGCAAGCTGCAGTTGGTTTATACGCATAAGGCAAGACAGTTTTCAAAGCGTACTCACGCGTACTCATTTGTGTCTATATCATTGCATTTTTTCCGTTACTAGATGGGAACTGACGAAATTTTGTTGAGTTTGTCATTATGTATTGCTAGATTCAAAGTGATGTGATTGATTATCATGAGAATTTGATCAATCCTGCAAATCACACTTCGCATAGAATTTACATATTATTTATTTTCCATGCCGCCTTCATGAGAAAAGTTGAATAGTTGAAACCACTGATATGAAAAAATGGTAGTATCTAAAGAACCGTTCACCTTTTTCCTTTGACAGTAGTATATTTCGTTTGTATATACTGTATGTCATTTATTGGAAGCGGCTGGCCAAATTAGGTTTCTTATGATGATTTCATTAAGAACTTGGCAGAAGAATAAATCAGTTATTATATGTTGCAGCACATGCCAGTTTTAAACATCGGTTGTTTGTAGGATTGATTGAATAATCAATAGTTCATATTTAAATTAAACATAGCATATCATAGCATATCCTAGCATATCATAAATTTATTTGAAAACATACTTGATCTTTGCACGGGTTACAGAGAATATGTGAATCCTGATGTGTCAGCTTTTTCAGCCTTTTACTTGCGAAACCTACTCTTTGTGTCATCTTCTTTGTTTACGTTTTAAAAGTCAACTAAAATTGAAATGAAAAATTGTAAAGTGATTACTTTTAATATATTTCAATTTTAAACTTTATTCATAGTATCATAAGGCACTTCTATGAGAAAAAATATGAGTGACTTTGAAATTTCATTTAGGTTTGATGAGAAATAAATTCGCTAGGCTTTCTGAACATCGAGGTGGAAGATTCGATCAAAATTTACGAAGCTTGTAATTTTTTTCGCTACTTAAAACGTTTATTTCTCGATTATTATACCATTCTAAAACAAACTGTCGTATACTTTGGTGTTTTTTAACGTGTTAAAACGGAATTAGATCAAATTAGGGCTTTAAATGTCTTTTTTTGGTGGGTCGAAAAATCGCCTCATTTTCCTTCCTGTTAATAGTTACTCACGTCGCGTCGTCGTTTGCTCGTCGTCTGCTGGTGGACTTGGCGACGAGAAACGACCGTGCCTCTAAATTAATGTAGCTTTAAATACGGTAGAAGATTAAACATGAATAATTTATAATTTTTAAAAGTTTATTATTTGTTTTAAGCATGGTAGCGCTGATAAGCCAAGTGGAGAAAGCCTATTTTTGCGTTATAAGAAGACGGAAACAGATGGAGCGGGGTGGCAGGTTGTCGGGGTGACACCTTGACGCGAGCGTGCGAGGTGACGGTTTGTCGTGAACGGCGACGAGAGATCGTCACCTGGGAGTAGAGAAGGTGACGGGTTGTCGGGGTGACACCTTGACGCAAGCGTGCGAGGTGACAGGTTGTCGTCTCTGCACACGACAAACAATCACCTCTAGAAAAGAGGTGACAACTTGACGGGGTGACACCTTGACGGCATCGGTATATTTTTACGAGGAAACAGGTTGTCGCCTGTGGCCAAAATGCCGAGGTGACGGGTTGTCGGGGTGACACCTAGACGGCTTCCCCTGAGATCGACTGACACATGCGCGCCTCTCTCCCTTATTCGGCTGAAGTGGGCCCAAGCGCCCTAAACAGCCACAGTGGGCCAGGGACTTTCCCGCTCACTGGAATTTCACGAAACGAACTAATCTCTTCCTCGCTTGTTGTTGCGTTTGCGATGTTTCTGGTTCCGTGCTAAGCTAATCACCTGAAATGACAAGCAATGGAACACATTCAGATAAGAGACTTGTGTAGTTCAAAATCTTGATTTCATATATTACCGTCCTGGAAATGTATCCCGTTTCCGATCTTCCGCGCCACTAAACTTTTTGCCATAAAAAAATTAAAAACCTCAAATAACTAAAAAATCTAAAATTTTAAAACAACAAATGTGCACACTTGTAATCCACGTATCACAATACACTGTGTATCATAAAACAATTATGTGTTTCTTTAAGAGAAATAATAATGAAAACAAACCCTTAAAACTAAGCAGGAACGGTGAAGTACATACTGATAACAGTACATCTGTTCTGAGCGTGGGAAAGATTTCGTCCAGGTCCAGGGGAACCAAAACAATATTCAAAACGCTGATCAAAACCGACCGCGATTCTGACGGTTCGTGGAATCTGTGAGGCTGAAGTTTGCGATGGATAGGCTACAGCAAAGTTTGTTGTTGAGTTATTTTTGTTTTTGAAAAAAACTAATGATTTCTGAATATAATATTTGTTTAATGATTTTAATGTATAACACGTTTTTCAGTTATACTGACTATATCTTCGAGTATTTAATCTTTAAGGTTGTGTGTAGCTATAAAGCTTATTTTGAATTTGTTTATTCTATGATATATTGAATCTTATCTTCTAAAAGTGTTTGGATCAATTAAGTTTAACACCAATGACTCTAAAAACTCAAGTTGGGTGTAAACATGGTTTTTTTCGATAGTACTATACTGTGATACACTGTCGCAACTTATTTAAAGTAATGCCAATTAGTAAGAAATACAGATGATTAGTCAATTAACTACGACCAGAGCTCAAATAATCTTAATCTGTAATGAGGAAAAGTATATGTTTGATTCTTAACATTTCCGACTAAATCTTCAATGCTCCGAAATGACTAAGTTAACAAGTAAGAACTTGGTTGAAATGGTTACTAACAGACGGAACGATAAACTATATTTTTCAAAGTAAACTAAACGAGTTAACCTTACAAGTAACGATGTAAGGGGGCGCCAGAATCTGAGGAGGGTGCGTCATATTTCCCCCTTATTTCATATTATACTAAACTCAAATAGATCAAATACCTATTTAATACTCTCCAGCCTCCAAACCATATCTTTCCTCATCTATAGGAACTAGTTTAAAAAAAAATCGGCGTGGGCGGATTAAAACGATTAGTTGCATTGTGTTACTTTATATTTTAACATTGCAAATTTCTTGCATCGTACTGCGAGTTTTATTCAAACTCTCAATACCAATCAGAATGCCCTGAAGTTGTCACAAACCGATAGAGGTCAAAACAGCTGCTCGTTTTTAGTTTTGGAATAGAGGGGAGCAGAAGTTGTATTATCTGATATGTAAATTTAATGTTTAAGTATGATGAAGGTGCAAAACATGGTGAATGTTCATAACTTTCTTTCAAATATTGCCTTTCAACAACTTATAATAATAATATACAACAATTTACAAAATCAGTTTGGTTTTTATATATTTTCAAATTCTTTACGTTAGCGCGACGGCCTATGCCGCCCACCCCGCACCAGGTGGTGTACTGACATGGGGGGGGGGGCGTAGGGGGCGGTTCGCCCCAGGCCCCGCTTTGGCATAGGCCCCCAAATTTTGAAAAATGTTCGAAAGTCTGAGCGAGTATTTTCCGCCGATCTCCGGAGAATCGCTACGGATCTTCTGTCATATTTTGGGCCGTTATTACGTAGTAAAGTCGTCATTTTTGGACAGTATTTTGTTTTCCGTCGACGTTTGTAGCTGATATTACGGGGCAAGGACGTTAATTCCAGATTATTTCATATGTAATGTCTTCAGTTACGGTCGATAAAACGTGGTTCGGTCGCCATCCACACAGTTAGGTAGTTTTTTATGTCCGATTCATGTGTAATACATAATGTTATGTCTCGTAATTTTCGGCCGATTATACGTGGTGCGATCGTCTTTGGCGGCCGTTTACTACGTGATTTGGCAGGTCGCGATCGTCCAAAGATTGGCGGGAAATACTCGCTCAAACTTTGGAGTATTTTTCAAAACTTTGAGTTCATTTGACTATTTAAATACTCAAATTTTTGAGTATTCGCACGCCCCTAATCATCGTACACATATACATGAATAGGCTTTCCTCTTCAACCCCTACTGTATATATAGCCCCTAACAAATATATCCGCCACCCCAGGCTCCCAACTCAAAGCCGCCTTTAAAGGCGGCTATACCCAACTACGACGGCCGCATTCCACGACCCGTTATGAGCGCCGAGCGCCGCCCCACCCAAAGCGCCGCGCCCCGCGCGCCCCGTGCTGGAGCACGGCTCGCACTGCCCTAGAGCCAGTACTGGGTTCGTTACTCCGAACCAAGAAACGATACAAACACTTCAATATAATTTAAAATGTATGAGGTACAAACAATAAAACAATAACTTTCGTATTTCGAATTAAGAATAAATGTAGGATTAATGTTATTAAGTACTTGCGTGGCCAAGCCTTGCTCGCGGAAAGTTCAATTAAGATAAGAATACTTGAATTGATTTTAGATCCCCAATTACGAGCATGACTAATTAAGTCACTGTTATTAGAAAACCTTATGTTTCACTGAATAGAATGAGAAATATGTTTGACGGTTAGTGGTTAGTTTATTCAGGTATTCTTAAGCTGTTTAGATATTAACTTTGATTTATATTACATAAGTCCAACGTAATGGGTGGGTTTCAAAACTCCGAGATTTCATAATTCCGAGGTCTGTAAAAATCAACTAAATGTTTAAAATATCATAACTCCGAGGTTTCATAATTCCGAGGTCTTTAAAAAGACAACTAAGAATTAAAATGATCATAGTTCCGAGGTTTCAAAACTCCAAGAAATATAAAAATACAGTTTATCATAATTCCGAGGTCTCATAGTTCCGAGGTCTCTAAAAGTCAACTAAGAATTAAAATGATCATAGTTCCGAGGTTTCATAACTCCAAGTTCCCTTTATTTAAATATAAAAATGCAGTTTATCACAGTTCCGAGGTTTCATAATTCCGAGGTCTCTTAATATCAACTAAATATTGAGAATATCATAACTCCGAGGTTTCACAATTCCGAGGTACAGTCCGCGCCAACAGCTTGCCGACTCCGCGCGGGCCCGTAGTAGATGGCAGATCGCAAACAATTCAACAATCCTTCAATTTTGTTTACTAGTTGTGGAATGTAAAACATTATATGCGTGACAATTTAATTGTACATTAATCTTTAACGGCTTAAAAACGTTAAACACAAAACCAATAGATTGTCAATTTTAAATACGTAGGTTGTCTACGTATTTAAAATTAAAATATGAAAATTGTATGCTCTATTTTCAAATCTACTGTGATTATACCCACTTATAATTTACTTGAAATTATGAAAGTTTGCACAGTAAATCATGGTCAGTGCTCCGAACTGATAGTTAATTTAAACATAAAAAATATATATTTCTTTAGTTATGATAATTAACAAAAGTAAAACCAATTATTGAAATCCGTGATCGTGACATAACAAAGTTAATAAGCGAGGATGTTTTGTATATTTAGGCTAAGAACTTTTTGTCACTGACAAAGTTTTAGATAAAGATTTCATACGTCACCATAGGATTTTGGGGGAAAATACAATTAACGGTTCAAGATATAATTTAGGTTGAAGCGGAAGATTTATTTGTCTCATCACAGCGCTCAGGGCCCGCTCCACGTCGCCGTCGCGTCGCGACGAGCCTGCCCGCTGCTATACACCTGGTTTGGTTTGAAATACATCATGTTTCTCAGGTTTACTGCGACAAGGGTATTATTGTTTATACCCCTGAATACTATAAGTTGTAATCATGTGTTTAAAACTCATACCAGAATTGCTGAACTACCAGAATCCGCCAGCTCCGCCTGAACTACCAGAATCGCTGCCTGTAAGAAGGTCGGCCAGAAAAAGGAAACCAGGAAAACTAGGCTATATGAATACTGATAAATTTTAATAGACTTCAGTGAAATAAAAAGGGAGGACTGTTATATCTCTGAATCTTATTAGTTTTAATAAAGAGTTTAATTTGACTAGATATGTTCTAGATTTACATAACAACATGACAGTCTGTTGGATGTTTCCTCAGTGTTATTGGATTTGGCCACTTACTGAGGTACACCCTGTATTTTGATAAAACTTGGTATGTGGCTTTATTTTGTTATGATATATTGGTATCTCAACAATATTCTATTCAGGTCAATACATTTCACAAATAATAATATGAATATGTATGTATGTATGAATGAATATGTATATGTATGTATGAATATGTATGTTTTATTCGAATTTTGGTTTCTTGTGCCAAGAAAAGAATCTTGTAAACATGGGTCCTAAAACCAAAACGCTTAGTTTTCATTCTGCCTGTCTGCATATGTTTTTTTTTTAAATAATGAATTATATGTTAATAATCTCTTAAGGTGTTAACTTCAAACTTTGTACATATATGACGACTATTTCAATGTTGAGTATCAATTTTCTACTTTGTACCATTTCAAAATGGCAGCAATTGCTTGCTTAAAAATCATAATACCGACAAAACTATAAACTGTTAAAAAAAATACGAAAAGGTAATACAGTGTTATCCTCTAAAATATGCTATCGGAAATACACATGTGTTATGTACCATTTTCACGCTTGGTGATTTCGAGACGTAACCACCGAGGCACTTTCCTACCCTAGTGCCGTAAAAATCTGGTGATTTTTGCCACACTGTTATTAGTTTCTGACATGTGTGCATTAGAAATCAGCTGTTTTTATTAATCTAATTGTTAGATTAACGTAAACTCAATATAAACACTAGCTATGTTGGGAAAAATATTATATAGCAAATCTGATAGAAATGCCTAAAATAGACGTTTCATTATTGTTATTATATTCAGTGTGATGTTAAACTGTTAGTTTAAGGCAGTTTTTGCCCAAAAATTACTTATTATTATTGCCCTAACTCTTTCTTCTTAATTCCCTAAAATTAACAACTTTTTATTTTAAAAGTGTGGTAATTGAGTGAGCTCTTTTTATTACAGTGATTCTTTAAATTTATTAGAAGTAGGCCTTTGGTCTGACATTAGCAGCAGAGAAACCGGTGTTATTTCTTATGTTGGTTTCTGCCGCTAGTGACCTGTTATTAAAAGAAAAAGCCAGATGTAGAGTCATATATTCATTACAGATGAGGTCATTCAGCTTACGTCCATAAACCTAATAAGTAACTGGTACATAAACCAGGTAAACATAGTAACTTAGAAGTCCCGTGGGGCAAAGTCCTATCATTGAATCGGTATGAAAAAACTCTAACTTTTTATTGTAGACTTTAAAAAATCAATGTAGCATGCCGGGAAATTATAGAATTAATGATTAGATTAGGACTGAGTGAGATTTTGGAGTTTATATATTAAGATGTATTTAATGCATTCATTACCATTAAGCAGATGGCGCGAGTAGGTATCTATTGTCGTGGCATGTACCGATGACTATCTCTTCTAAGTACGGGACAAAGCGACCGCCACTTCACGTGCTGCCTACGGTCGGGTGAAAGCTCCGACTTGGGGGCTTCACTTTTTCATGGAAAATTAACATGTATTACACCTTATAAATTAAATAAGCTAGTTGTGCTGAACCGAGCCAGACCGGGCTGATCGACGGGTATCTTAATCCCCTTAAGGCAGTTTCTATTTTGCGTAGCGTATTTACTCTTGGGTTAACCAACTAAAATTCGGCCCTTGGATAACTTTGGGCCTGTATGCTATTCAAGACCATAGCCAATCGTAGGCCAACTGCCTCGGTCTGCTTACCTGTGAGGCTGTAATATAACCTCGAGAAAATTGTCGGTCTCGCCTACGACGTCGGGCTCCAACAATTTCCATCAGGGAGACAAAGTTGCACTTTACTCCCTTAATACACAAATAACTATTAAAACTACCGTCAGATCGCAGCTTTCCACACTAAGGATCGACCAACGTCATATTTTTCTAGGTGTCTAATAGCATTTCACTGTCACGATACCTATCTACTCTGTTTTGCCAATATAACACGGGCAGCTGCACTGAGAACCACATCCTCCCACACTCGACATCCTCCAAGTAATGTGACCTGGGCGGGGCCGGCTTGGGCGGGAAAACAATACGTGTAAAAAAACGAAAAAGGTCTCAAAACGAAATGTTACTAAAATGTTTGATGATAACTTTTGTCATTAATTTCTGTTGCTAACAAAAATATAAGTAACATTTGTTGGAAACTCTGGTGTAAACGCGGCTTGTTGCTTCCACTTGAAAATCTTTCTGAGCATCCAAAAGCTGTACAATAATATCATTAACAACTAAATGGTTACCAAGGGCGGTTCCAGAGAAGGGTCCATGGGGGCCATGGCCCCCCCCCCGAGATTTTAGAAAATATATTTTTTTCTAACTGAAATTAAGTGGACTAATACAACTTTTATGAACTAGCGATCATTTCCTATGAAAACAAACCATCAAAACAGCATTTTGCAAGCAACAAAGTATTTAGCCAGCTCTCAATGCTAGAACTCAATCGTATCAGAACACTAATGTATTGACAAAGATGATTGGAAACACTGGCAGTGTCTATTCCTCTATCATGAAATTCTTATAGTAGGCTATTTGTATTAAAGCAGGTATCTCTATAGGTATATTTAATTCTGTAAGCGAATCAGTCCCCACGAAATATCTCGAGCTAGGAAGATGTTAAGTTAGGTTATGACGATTAATTTTATAGCTTGAGGGCCTTGGACGGTGGACAAAATTTCAGAAATGTTAAAAATAACCTGGGCTACGCCCCACTGGACTTTAAAGATCCAATGATTTTCTTATGGAAATGCCACTACAGTGTTTTTATTAATAAGCAAAATAAACTAATGATCAGCTGTGATTATCCACTTACACAAAAACCATATGTTATGGTCTATATACCCCTAAGCCATTAGTTTCTTATTTATTATGAACCAAAAACAAAACACAACAACACCTAATCAAATAGTACATTACAATTAAAGTCTTAAAGTACTTTAAAAGATATTTTTTATCAAAGTTTTCGAATAACAAGTACCAACAAAGTACAAAAAGTTAGGAAAACCTACCCCAATCCTAATAATTTCTAATAGGTAGTTATAAAGGTATATGCCAAATATATTCCAAATAAAACCCATACGGTTACATATTCACTCTCCCCCAATACTGACTCGTTCACTAACATTATACATAAGCTATCATATATAAGTTATTTTTATCCAATTTGTATATGTCCATTAAATGTATGAAATTCCATCAAACGTTCTAGGTCTTGTTTTGGGTAAAATCACTTGCTGATATTCAACACGTTTTTGAGTGTTGCTCCTTAAACAATACACTGACTATTTAACCACAGACGCAGTTTTTTATCAACCAATCAATTTATGTGTTGCTAAATGATAAATTTTCGTTTAGATTTTTTAGCTACATTTAAGTTTTTTATAGGTTTTAGGATTTCGCCTAGTACAAAAATGCCGAATCTAAAGGTATAAACATCATCTATGGCTGAACAAATACAGTTTGCAGACAAATAATAAGGCATTTATTTGGATATAAGTATAGGATAAAATGGTTTATTTTTATGGCTTTAAATTGATACTACAATTGATAAGTAAATGTTTGCACAACAACGAAGCTGCAGGCTCCAGCGCCGTACGACCACAGCGCGGCAGCCGGCGTGGCATGCTCACTTGTGGCGCAGACTGTACCTCGGAATTGTGAAATCTCGGAGTTATGATATTCTAGACATTTAGTTGATTTTTAGAAACCTCGGAGTTTTGAAACCTCGGAATTGTGATGAAGTGCAATATTATATTAAACTAAACAGACCTCGGAATTATGAAACCTCGGAGTTATGATAAATTTAATATTTAGCAGATTTTTACAGACCTTGGAATTATTAAACCTCGGAGTTGTGATGTTTTTAATACTTAACTGATTTTATAAAAACCTCGGAGTTTGGAAACCTCGGAACTATGATAATTTTAATTCTTAGTTGACTTTTAGAGACCTCGGAATTATGAAACCTCGGAGTTATGATATTTTAAACATTTAGTTGATTTTTACAGACCTCGGAATTATGAAATCTCGGAGTTTTGAGACGCTCCCAACGTAATGTACGGTATAAATAAAAATATATTTATCCAGAACCCAAAAAGTGCTCTTTTTAGCATCCAAAACCCAATAACTGCTCTTAAAGAGCACTTAAGAAAGAGCACGTAATGGGAGCTTCCAGAACCCAAAAAGTGATCCCTCTCCTCTTCCCCAACATTACTCCCAACTACCCCTCGCCCGCTGGTCCCAGTAGGTGCTCCTGCATTTTTGCAAGTGTAGGGAAATTTCTCCCAACGTCCGCGTTTGCCGCCAAATCGTCCCGCCCGCCACTACGCAACGCTCGCGCACTCGTCACGTGTTGTTAGTACAAAAACCGTTAGGGACCCCACCTTTTCACTTCCGGGACACACTCTTCGAATATCTCGGCAACCCTTCGACATAGAAAAATAATTCAAAATACTTAAATGATTGTTTTTTCGAAATGAATGTACCTAGTAAACTGAATTTCCTATTAAAATGTGACGTAAGAGAACCTCATTTTTTTGCTGGCGGGAATAACTAAAGATAATCTACAATACTTAAACTTTTTTGCTGGTTTGGTGACTGTAACATTGTGGAGCCCATGACACGTGAATAATACTGTCTTAATAAACATTAAGTATGTCTGATTACTGTTTTTCAAACAGTTTAGATAATCTTTATGCATATTTTTGTGAATTTTACTTCACAGGGAAGGTGCCTTTAACGTTTTAAAATCCATAGTTATTTTGGTATACTAGTATAGATAGATGAATATTTTTTTATTACCCTTAAGACATTTAAAAAAAACCCTTTGTAATTTAAAAAGTATAAACAAGTATTAATTTTCATCTTGCTTCGCACCTGTGAAATCGGCCGTCCGGTCCAGACAGATCTCGTACCCTATTGTCGTTGGGCAAGTTGTTATGACCCCCACGTCTAACCCTCATCAACCAGTCATGTACCCGAATGTCTTTGCGGGGTTCATGAATACAGCACCAACCCTTAAATGTTGTAAAAAACACATTAACTTGAAACCGAACCCTTCACCGGCCGCCTTGACACACATGTACCCGGTACCAGCCACCCCTCTTACTCATAACACTTATACCCCTCCTCCTTCACCCCCCCCCCAACTAACTACTCTCTTGAAAACCGGGGGTTACGGGTTATGTGGGAAAAATTGGTTTATCATCTATACAAGAATGGGGGAAAAACTTGTTCCACAATCAATAGAGTGATACTGTATGCCCACTTTAAGAAACATCAAAAATGCATCTTGAACTGTTGATTTGACAAATTATGTTTATCTTCCTCTTATTTTTATTTTTAAATTAATTATTTAATCCTCTAAAAGCCCCTCAATCATTTCTTTACATTATCAACCATGATGCAATGATCCCTAAACTAACTAACAAATAGGAGTTTGTGTTACCGTTCCGGTCATTTACTAGATTAAAATAGTAAATTATCATACTTTTTACCAATACAGTTTATTAGAATTGTTTTTCTTTGTCTTAACCAGTGAAAGAACGGGGTGTAAAGGAGCCAACTCTTTTTTAGGTTTGGTATGTTAATTCACTTATAGAGTTGTACGAGGAGCAGTAACGGCTGGTGAGTTACTGAATTAGTTAAATAATTGTTTATACATTTTGCGGGAACCCTAGGGGGAAATGGAGCTTTAACGTGCTTTACGGAGAAAAATCTTAAATATAATACACTGAGAGAGTTAGAGGCAGATGGGTCTGAAATAGTCGGGAGGGTGGAGAAGAGAATGAAGGGAGTATATATTTGGGGTTGTGGAGGGTCAACCTCTCTACCCTACCTGTAAATTTCCTTGGTGCCGTATTTAAGCGTGTAATAACGCCTGATTAAACTCTTAATGATGGTCATATTTGGTGCTGTATTCAAGTGGTGCCTGTCGCTGTACGAGATCGTTGCGACACAAAACGCCTTTATGAATTTCTAAGCTGCTTTCTCATTCGCCTCTAGTGGTGGGTCCAGAAATAAAACATTGGAGGGATGGTTTCTCGGTCCATAAATGGTATTTAAATTCCCC
Source organism: Allygus modestus (assembly GCA_963675035.1). Taxonomy (NCBI): domain Eukaryota; kingdom Metazoa; phylum Arthropoda; class Insecta; order Hemiptera; family Cicadellidae; genus Allygus; species Allygus modestus. The sequence continues at coordinate 103,628,897 of OY776111.1, forward strand.
GGTGGTCTTTAAAATCTAGTTTTGACTAATCTGCATGTTCTTAGAATACTTACTAAGTAGTTATATATGCATACAATACTAATAAAAAAAACTCCACATTAATTAATAACTTTAGTAAACGGAAAGCTGTTACATTATGTAATATATGTTTACATAATGATAGTAAAATAACTTGACTATGGAAAAAAATCTTTAAATTTCAAGCATTTCCAACTAATCATTGCTACTGTTATAAAAATGAGGTAGTGTCTGTCTATTGTTCTATTTACATTTACAGACACTTACCCCTACATGAATGTTCGTATACGGACACATATCTCTGCGCAGGGGTTTGTGTCCAGCAGTACACATTATATGTATTGCTGGATGTTCCATACATCTCATTTACAGTTCAAACCAATAGACTTGCTTTATTTCTCCCTTCACTATCGGTTTATCGTGCATTTTATATCATGCAAATTTACCTGTACCTACAGTACAGTGCAATACAATCAGATGTTATTTAAAAGCTTTGACTTACGTATTCGCAATCAGCTCACCTTCACAGACACACACTTAAAGAAATTTAATATAGGTATCAATTTATCCGTTTTATAGCTGCAAAAGTGTCCTATCAACAGCGTTGATGCACATGGTTTTCATCCTTCTTTGCTTAGGTCCTATGGTTTCAGCGGTATTCATGCCAATGTAGGTTTCTATCTGGGCCTCCTTCAAGGTGTCCAGAAAAATGCAAATGTTCGGGTGGGGAGACTGGCGCGTTTTTTAAAAATTACTATGAATACTTACACAGGCGTTTATGGTCTGTCAAAGGTCCAATGAGTTTAGAGACAAATGAAAATAAGAATCCGTAGCGTTAATTATTTGTTTACATTCCATCCTCCGCCCGATTACCCGGCTACCCGGCTACCTGGGGTATCGTTGGCGCTTTCCCGGTGCGTGCCAGGCAGACCATTTTTCGACCCTCGCATAACTGGCGCTTTCCCGGTTTACCCGTTGCCTTCTGAAACAAAGGGAGCTGCCGGCCCTTTCTGGTCAATACCTTCCATATTTTTGGGGCTTCCTGTTGTAAACTATACGTGGCGTCAACTTGGGGAGAGGTGAGAAACTACAAAGACTGTAGTCGACTGCGACAATAGTCTCAGCCTTTATATTGTGTTGGCTCCGAGTTCGTTTGACGGCTGAAGGGTGGCGTGATTGGTGAATCAGTACTTGTTTCAGTAGCATTATTCAAACATTTTTTGTTCCAAGAAAATACTAAATTAAATCAAGGAAGCCTAACATGATGTATCCCGATCATTTATTTACTCTGATTCCAAGACCTCGTCCACACCGACGCGGGAGCGGTCGCGTTCTAGTTATTATAAATTTATTACCGGACTTTCCGCGGGAAGATCGCTGGTGGGAACTGGAGGGAACACACTGACGCGGGAAGGCCTGTAGGCCCTAATCTACTTCAACAGTTGAGGCCGCTCGAAAACGGTTTACTTCATTCTTGGGACAGTTTGTATAAGAAAGGGCTATTATCAGGTCAACCTCAGTGGAGCGAAACCTTGCATGAAACGTTGTCCGTAGCAAATATTTCCGCGTCCCACATATATATCAACAGTAATGATAACTCACTTTTAATACTATCTGTGAAGGCATTTTTAAGTTTGCTTGTATGCTTGCTTGCTTGCGACACTGATCCCAAAAAACGACTCAAACGATTTCCTTCAAATGTTCGAAATAACTAATTTCTGGGATAAAAATAAGTCCTAGACAGGCCTCATCCCCAAGAAAAATTAAATAATGTAAAAAAACTCAAACGAGTTCGCACGCAGCACGCTGACGTGAGGGAAGTGAATTTCCACATAAAAACTTTTAAAACTCAAAATCAGTGTAAAAACATACATTTATTCCAATTGTTATTGAAATCTGAAAACTGTTATTTTTTGGCTGTTCTGATGCTCCTGGTTTCATTTACTCGCAAAGCTGGGAATACAATTTTTCGCATTATAATGTTAGGACAAGGTTCAGACAGGCTTGAAAGTAGGTGTGAGGTTGCTGAGGATGATAAAAGTACTCAAACAAAGGAATAACAGGCTTTTCTAGTGTAAAACCCCCATAAGACAACGTACTGTGTTTAGTCCAAACACATTTTCTTTAATAACTTGGTAAATAAGTATGCTAGAATGTCGAGAGAGGGCTTAGAACTTTTGCCTCACTAATTCCCATATTTTTACATGCATTAATTTTACATACAGGGCTTTTCTGACCCTTGTTGGGCCCATAAACTCGAACTTTGAAAGAATAATCCCCAAAAAAGGGGTTTAGAGTTTTCCGATTGTTTTTCCCAACGAACTTGTCCAACTGATTACAGAAAGGAATGTCCCTACTAAATTTTAAGTAAATCGGAAAAATGCGACCGCTAAAGTGCAAACACATATATATATATACAATTTTGAACGACCCCCCAAAACGTGATCGGGGGTCACGTTAGGAACTTCTATGGTGGTCCCGGGCTTATGTTTCACCGTGCGGGTCATGCTAATAGTTCAATTTCCAAAGGAAATTCACTAATGAATAGTTACAAAAATTAACATTCGCCTTATGGAGTTTCAAATAAAAACAAATGAATTGTAACAGCTGTTCATAACCAACCAGGGAACTGTCAAAGTAATACTCATGTTGTTTATGATTATTAACATGTCGTTTCCTGAGAGCAGAGGATAAAATATTTGAGTGAGGATTACATATATATATATTGAGTAATAAAATAAATCAAAGGGACATTGTGCTTTAAATAACAACCGAAGTTTTCCTTAAAAATGTAGAAAAGAGGCAAATGAGTTATACAAATCTGATTATAAGTAGGGGGAAGTGGTTAAATATGCTCCAAGTCATCTAAACAAACTGACTGGCCTTCCCCCGAGCAAAGCTCGGCCCCCAGGTACCATCTCGCTTATTTATGAAAGAATACCGACCAGACTCGGGATATGGCTTCAGCTGGTTGTGGTCTATTGTTAATTGCAAAAGAAAAAACATGTTTACCGATATTTCCTGTAGCAGCAAACCTGCGTACTCACCTCCAAAGTCATTTTTATGGTGAATAAGTAAAATATTACTAGCAGGTGTCCCGTTCTCCGTACGGGGATGTATCAGGCATAGAGCCAGAGGTTTTTCAATTTTATTTACATTATAATTAGCTGACGTAATAAAACGTAACTCCATAAGATTAACATTGGAACTTTGAAAGACTATGGGACAAAGCTCTGAAGTTGGAGGTTTTTTCAAAATTCCAAAAGGCACATCTAGAGAGTAAGAGCTTTTCATTGATACCAATCATGTATACAAAATAATTATTTTAGGAGTTGAAAATTGCCGAACAAAAATCAAGAAATTCTTTTAATAATATAGATGTCTTTCTTAATAATGAACATAAAGTAATAAAAGTTGGTATATGGCTTTACCTAGTTGAGTTTAAACAAAATTTCATGAAACCCTATATTTTGTGTTCCTTGTTACAGCAAACCTGCGTATTTAGCTCCCATGTTATTCTTATGGAGAATAACTAAAACGTTATACATCACTCATTTGTGAATGCATATTAAAGAAACTTGGTAAGCGGCTTTATGTGGTAGCCTATGCGATATATTTATGCATTGTAAATTCGCTGAGTAGGCAGGTTTGTAAACTATCATAACTTTTATTAAATCACTACCATCCTTGCATCTATATCATTTTAATTAATAAATCTTTACCTTTTTACACTGATATACAAATTGCATTTTAGGGAGTATAAAGACTATCATCGCTGTTAACAAAAATGTTTGATTCAGTTTTGCACATAACTATAAAAAGTTCATAAAAACTACAATTACAGTGAATAGCTAGAATGCCACCCTGCTGTCAAATTTATCAACTAATAAAACAAAATAACATATAGACACCTATGTATAACAAATATGTATGAATAACAAAATTTATATTTATGTATGTGTGTGTGTCCGTTAACTCGATGACTCGAGTAAAAAAAGTCTGATAACGATGAAATTTGGCTCAAATGTGTAAAATGACATTCATGACTTTGAGTTTGAAAACCATAAAAATCGGACCATGGGAACGGTGTTTTATGGGGATTTACAATTTTGCAAAAATCAGTTTTTTGCATTTTTCATCCTCAAATTTGTAAAACACTTAATTTTGGTTTCGACCATTTTATAGAACTTAAAATGAAAAATAGTATAGTTTTTTGAATCATTAAACTAGGTTAAGTGGTTGCGTAGAAAATGAAAAAAACGTGCTCATAAAATATCCCATGTTAATCTTAGGGGAAAAATGTGTTTAGCTTTCCCTCAGTTCATTGTAATGGAAACCTCACATTTCTTTTTACCAATCAGTTTAGCTCTACAAAACAATCATTTTGGTGTCTTAATTGTTGTTCTACGTCCGACCGTTGCAGAGATATTAAAAGTGCTAAACACAGTACGTTGTCCAATGTTATCCTTATGGAGGATAAATACAATTTGATATCTTGATTATTTATGAATGTATATTGATGAAACTTGGTATGTGGCTTCAACTAGTTGTGGTATATTGATATAAGCACAAAAAAAGTTTTTTGTTGATTTTTCCCGGTAGCAGCAAACCTGCATACTCAGCCATAATGTTATTCTTATGGAGAATAAGTAAAGTTTTAGATCTCCCTTAATTATGAACATAAATTAATAAAACTTGGTATGTAGCTTCACCTGGTTGAGGTGTATTGATAATTGCATAAAAACACATATTTTGTGTTCCTTGTTGCAGCAAACCTGCTTACTCTGCCCTATGTTGTTCTTATAGAGAATAAATAAAATGCTATAGTTTACTTATTTATTTATGTATTTTTATGAAACTAGGTAAGCGGCTTTATGTGGTAGTGAGAAACATGTGCATGCATTGGAAATTTGCTGAGTACGCAGGTTTGCTGCGACGGGGGTATTTAAATCCCCATCCATTTGTTATGGGGAATGTTTTGCGTTATTCCTCGTTTGCTGATAACTCTTAAAATCCTGCTATTTGTTCCCGAATCCCTGTGGGATCAAGACCTTTAATTTTAGTCGTCTCCCATCATCCTGCAATTTGCCACAATTTAGACTTAATAATTTCGTTTATAGAATTTGTATAGCAAGTGGCTTGAAGGGGCCGTAGCACCTAACCTTTCTCCAATTACACAGGCCAACGATGAACACGTTTTTTCACTAAAAATACGGTACCTTATTCTTATGTTTTTAAGGTGGTGCGGAATCCAAATATGATACTTAAAAAGCTGTATCTCCCAACTTTTTTTCATATTTTATAGTGAAATTTATTAAATTAAGCAAATTTTTATTGAATTAAATAGCTTTTATATAGTTAAAACAATTGTTGTAAATATCTAATGGAGGTATATGATGTTGGTAACACTGCTGAAACACATTTGCTGGACAAAAAAGGTTGGTTCTATTTCTCTGTTAATAGCTGATTTTTTTTTAAAGTCAACCTTATCTCACTTCACATTTCCTATGCAAGTGTTAAGTACAATGTATTATCGCGGTTGTAAAAACTCTGCTGGCAGTTTTTGTTATATTTGTGGTGAGTTTGTGATTAAAAAACACCAATGAAACATTACAGACTTTGTGAAAAAGGTTTATCTATCATACTTTGAAATTCAACTTGTTGATCAGGATAAATCTTGGGTGCCACCTTGAAGATCCGAAGAACGTGTTCCTACCACATATAAAGCTATGCCTCATGAAACAGTTTGTAAAGGCTTTACCTACAGATGGACCATGTTTCTACAAAATCCCTGCCAAAAGTTTCCACACCTTTCAGAAACTAAACTTAAAGAAGGCGTCTTTATCGGACCTGCATTAGAAAAATGATGTTTGACGTTGTTGTAACATATTGTTATAACTTTCATGTAATTATTTTTGGGACGAAAAGACACAAATTTTTATCCCGCACAGGTTTTTCTAAATACAGTATTACGGTTTTTAAGATATTTAGCTTTGAAAGACAAATATGGCCACCATTTTGAAAAGTTACAAGGTAGAAACTTGATATTCCATACCAAAATGAGTCTTATTACATGTAATACATGTACCAATTTTAATGTTGATATCTTCTGATATCCATAAGATATAACGTATTAAGTAAAGAACACATACATACAGATAGAAGGAAAACTAAGAGTTTTAGGACATACCTTCTTATGAACTTAGTTCTTTCTTTTTATATGAGGAATTGTATCCCAAAGTTCTGAAAGGTATTTTTTTCAACCCGTTTATAAAGTTAAACAAATTAAAATTACAATAATAACAACCTAGTTGTCCTGTTGCTCGAATCCGTGCAAATTTGTACCTAACGAAAGGTTATTTCAGTTGTAAACAAACATAACGAAATATCTGATATTTAAACGGATGATAACATCTGAGAATAATGCGTATAACGTACTTTCAAGCAATACGTGGTTTACACTTCCGCCGGCGCCGGCGCCGCACAGTGGTCAAATTCCTCTGTTTACACGCGAAAAAGGGGTATTTTTCATGTCTGCAAAAATGTGTAATTTTTAACTGAAGAGTTTCCTAAAGGGTTGGGAAACCAGAAACCTGCTTTTGATTCTCCTACAGGTCGAAGGGTGGAGGGGAATTCTTCGGGAAACCCAAGAATAAAGTCACATTCCTTTATTACCAGTCCAGATTTGCTTGTTGGAAAATGTTGCTGTACGATACAAATCTGCTCTTCCACTAAACTGAAAATCGTCCTAACGCAATGGAAAACATCCTGAAAGACAATAAACGTAATTATAAGACTTAAACAATATTTTAACCGTATTTATTAACCCTTAAAATGTTTTAAAAACAATAAAAATTCGGTTGTTCCACTTAAGTAGTGCATAATCTTTTGGGTTGGTGATCGTTGGTCATAATTTTATTACTGGTTGATAGGTCTTTTTATACTTAACAACCCCTATAAATTTCAGCTGCTACCTCTTGCAACCTTTAGAGATATATAATTTTTTGTAGAATCATATCATAAAAAGTTTTAATCAAAGAAATATACATATATTACAGTTAAGTACCTGGGGGCCGAGCTTTGCTCGGGGCAAGGCCAGTTAGTTTGTTTAGATGACTTGGAGTAATATTTCACCACTTCCACCTGCTGATAATCAGATTTGTATAACTCATTTGCCTCTTTTATACATTTTTAAGGTCACTCCAGTTGTTATTTATAGCTCAATGTCCCTTTGATTTATTTTAATACTCTACATATGTAATATTCACTGAAATCTTTCAATCTCTGCTCTCAGGAAACAATATGTTAATAATCATATACAACATGAGTATTACTTTGACAGTTCCCTGGTTGATTATGATCAGCTGTTACAATTCTTTTGTTTTGATTTGAAACTCCATAAGCCCAATGATAATTTTTTTAACTTTTCATTTTAGTTTTCTTACATTATTTGATTTTTGCTGGGGATGAGGCCTGTCTAGAACTTATTTTTATCCCAGAAATTAGTTATTTCGAACATTTGAAGGAAATCGTTGGAGCCGTTTTTGAGATCAGTGTCGCAAGCAAGCAAGCAAGCAAACCTTACTAATATTAGAGTATAGGATTCGGGAATACACATTTGGATTGGTGACATTGGATTTTTGCACAACATTTTATTACTGGTAGATAGATTTTTTTATTCTACACAACCCATATTAATTTCAGATGCTACCTCTTGCAAACTTTTGCAATACATTTTTTTTGCAAACTGCTACCACTGAACGAGTAAGTTATTTTAAATTTGATAAATTTGTCGAATACAGTTTTTATACCATATTGTTTTATACTGCTGATATAACTGGGAACTTTTTTTGTTTGAAAGGTCGTATTGTGCATTCAACCCCTAGAAAAATCTATTTAATATGCTCGCGAAGAAGACGATGGAGGACTTGTTCCACATGCTGCTTGTGTCATCCGATCCTTTAATTAGTAGCTATAGAATTATACATCGAAAAAGGGCTAGCAAACTACCCTCAACTGTACTTAGTTTTCTACAGGTTCCAGAAGAACCCAAATCTGTAGAAGTAAGGTCAGAAGACTCAGAAACCAACATCAGTGATAGTGATTAACCTACTAAGTATGTGCAAAACATCTCAATAATGTTATTTTTTTCAATAAGTATTTTAGTGTTTTTGTTTTTTTGTTTAATGTAATAAAGTAGGCGAAATATGTGCTATAGTTACGTATTCCACTCCGTAACATCCTTTTCATGCGTCACAAGGAGTTTTAAATAGTTTGCAAAGTCTTTAGATTTTTTCGCGTCTATATCGCCAGCCGTGACCACTCTGCGCCGTCGCGTCGGATAGCGACACTGTTCCGAAAATTCAGCCCTTTAATTTATTTAAGTGAGGCCTTTTCTAAAAATTCTGAGACGTATTGGAAAATCTACGTAAAAATATATTTAATTTGACACCTCAAACTTTAAAATCCGTTACGGTGCCGTTATCGTGTAATGTCTGTAAAGAAAAACCCTCTAGAGTATTAATATATACTGTAGGATTGTTGTAAAACCAGAGCAAATGAGGACAATCTTAGGCCTATCCGTTTTTTAAGTTGTTTAACGCGTACGGGTAATTTCGGATCGGTCGAGGGAATTTTTTTGGGTCGGGTTGTGGTAGACAGTTGTTCCGGTAGCAACAGATTGTGTGCATCCCTGGGATGCCATGCCCATTTCTCAGAAGGGAGAGGAGGGGGCGGTACTTCTGGTGGGTTTGGGAGTAAGATGGCGGAAAGATGGTGGTCTTCGTTACCAAATATAAATGGGACCAGTTTGAAACGTTACGAAATTGAAGGCCTCCCAAACCGAACAGGGTAGCTACGCTGATTTACAGCAGGTGCGGCGGATCAAAGAGAACCCTCGGGTTTTCCAGAGAGACTACCTTCCCTAACCTCTTTCACCTGCGTTGAGTACTTTTCATAGTACATTGGAGTCAAAATGGCAGACACAGGGAGTTTACTTAACGACGTTCAAAATAAACTGATGATAATGATAAAATGCGTAGGACTATGGTCAGTTTGCGATTTCGTTCGTTTCAGTGTTTAAAGATTATTATTAGTCCTTTGAGCTTTTAAAAACAAACAATGAACTTCCCGTATTTCAAAACCTATTGTTATGATAATTGCTCATGGTTAAAATTAAAGGAAAACTTAACGTTAATGGTAGGGAGGATAGAGACTAAATTCTAAATTGAAGCCAGTTACTTCAATAGGCATTTTACTTAATTGATAGCTTATTTTAACTTAGTATTTGATAAACATTTAAACAGGGTCAACTGTGTATGTTGAAACATATATGTAGCCTATACTGCCTATATTAAAATGTGGTATTACTTACTATGGGTGTTAGATATTGCCCAAGTTTCAAATCTATTAGTGCTGTACTCTGAAGTGTTTTTGAAGGTTGTCCAAACTGATATTAAAAATATTTCAAGATGGCGATCATTATAAATAGCGACGAAAATTGCATCCTTATTACGCATATATAAATTAATATTTTTCCGTTTACAATGGAATTGCTCTTAAAGTGAACATACAAAATTAAGATTTATTTTATTTTAGAGGTTTTAACTAAATACTTAAGAGTATTATGTTAAACAAATTATTAAAAATGTAGATTTAGTTTTTACTTTTGTTATGGTTATACATAACAATTTAGAGCCTTTTAGAACATTATGATACATTAAAGAGGTTTTTTGGTTTGTTCATATTCCTACAACAATTTAAGCTGAGAAAATTAAAATGACCAACACTTCACTATAATTGCTGTGTAAACGATGTTTAATGGCACTTGTAATATTGTAATGTTTTATGGGTTTCAGTTTGATATTTCCAGATTGTTATTGTGTAAATAACACCTTTGGTGAACGTATCTGTAAAATGTCCCCGTGAAAAAAGGGCTGTATTAATCTCACCTTTCAGTGACAAGACTAAAACGATTTATTGTGCACAGTTCGTAATAAAGACAATGTATTCATACATTTCTCAATATTTCTATGAAAATTCAATCTTTTACTTAATATTGTTTCAATATTTCCTTTAATAAACTATGTCGTACAGTTATTAATTCATCCAATATGAAAACACCATAATTTTAGTACAGTCGCGTCGCTCGACCAATAATCCTTTTTTGTTCCTTTACTAATGTTTCATTATTGGCTTAACACTTGATAATTAACTAACTTACCCCATAATTATTTATTAATCCACTTTCCAATAAATGCAACTTTCCGACAAAATTACTTGTATTTTAAGATTATTGACATACGTTTGCCATGATATAAAAACCCTCCCTTTATCAATCATATAAAACTAACTGTAATAAATAAATATACAAATTATATATTATATTACAAATTTAAAACGCCTCAAACTCCCTTGATCACAGTTAACCTCCATAGGTAGACTCGCAAATCCCACCTATTCTTAAGAAATTCACAATGAATGTATATGTACTAAATTACCACTTAAAGGCCATTTAGCATGTTATTTTTTAAAACACATTCATAAATTATGTTACGATTGGGGGCGTACTCAACATGGGGGGCCCATTACAAAAAATACATATTAACCTATGGGGTTTTTCCAGTAGATGCGGGTTAGTAAAACAATTTCAACGATCAATTACATGTCAACATTGGACGCCTGGAAGTTAAAGAAAAGGCCCTGGGTGGAGTCTTACTAAAATAACGTATCCATAATCAGTTGGTCCCCCTACGACGTGTGGCGATCTGGGGACAGTTTTAGGAGCCATTTTAACAATTAACTGGAATACCATTTTAGTACCTAGACCAAGCGCCTTTCGTCGCTCCAATAATAATCTTTTCACCGTAACAATGACATGGCAACTTTTTAAGTGCACTGGGGTGAAGTCCTCAGGTTGGAAAAACGTATCCATACTAACAACGTGGTATGGTCCAGGAGCAGGTTTGAGGGGCCCTTTTTCAGCCATCTGGACAACGTATTTTCTTCACAAGTGCCAAGTTTTTAATGTGGTCACATGGCAACTTTGAGCACAATGGAGTGAAGCCCTGAGATAAGCGGTTATGAAAAAACTACTTCAAATTTTATGGATCTGTGAAAATTTGCCCAAATCACACCAAAATATGGAACAAATAACGAGGCAACTTTGCCAGGGGACGTTAGGGGGACCCTAACGTTGGGACGTATTCAACGAGGGCATCGTTTAAGAGCAGAGGGGCTTTGTAAACTTACCTAAAGAACCAACACACGTCAAAATTAGTTGTCGGGATGTTGGATAGAAGAAACCTGTGGGGTGGAGCCCTGAGGTTGGTAAAAAAGTATCCGAAGTAGTCCCACAAAAATATAGAATGGTCCGGGAGCAGATTTTCGGCGCCGTTTTCGAGCCGTTTAGAAAAACATTTTCTCCATAAAAATAACATGGCAGCTTTTGATGCCAACGGGGCGAAGCCCTCAAGACTGGGGATAAACCAAAAATATACCTAATTTTTTTGGTGATCTACAACGTTGTATGGTCCAGGAGCAGCTTTGAAAAGCTTTCTCGCAATAACTTGGGGTACTCTTTTCTCCATAAGAATAACATGGCAACTTTTGGCCAGTGGGGCGGAGCCCTAACTTCGGGGTTACAAAAATAAAACGTTACCATATGTTATGGATCAGTGACAATTGGCTAAAATATAGAGAGAATAACATGGAAACTTTGCCGTGGGGAGAAGGGGGGAAGAAACGCTAATGTTGGTGGGGTCACATATCCAACGTTAGGGCATAATTAAACAGATACGGCTTTGTAAAACAAATCCAAAGAACCATCACACGTCAAAATTGGACGTCGAGAAGCGGTAAGAAGAAGCCAGAATGGCGGAGTCCTGAGGTTGGGGAAAAAGTATCCGGAGTCATTTAGTCCCGCAATAACATGGTATGGTTCGGGAGCAGATATGAGGAGCGTTTTTCGCAATCACCTTGAATACTCTTTTCTCCATGAGATTATCATGGCAATGTTTTAGCCATTGGGGTGGACCCCGAATAAAGGGTTATAAAAAACCTATCCAAATATTTTAGATCATTGACAACTGGCTAAATCACGCAAAAAAAACGGAAAGAATAACATCGAAGTTTTGCCAGGGGGCAAAGCCATAAGGTTGGTGGGGGGGAAATTCAACGATGGGGCATCATTCAAGAGATGTAGCTTTGTGAAAAAAAAATTAAAAAAATCATCCCACGTCGAAATTGGACATCGGGAAGTAATATAAAAAGCCAGAGGGGTGGAGCCGATTGGGGAAAAACTATCTGAATCATTATAGTCCCCCAACAATATGGTCCGGGAGAAGTTTTGAGAAACCGTTTTCAAAATCAACTGGGACACACACGCACAACTTCTTTATTATTATATAAATTTTCGTCATGGAAACAATATGGCAAAGTTAAAGGAAATGGGGTAGAGATTTAAGTTTGGGTTTATAAGAAAATATATCATAATTAAATGGGACAGTTAAACCTGGATAAAATCATGCAAACGGACGTAAATCATAATATATGGCAACTCTCTCAGGGGGCGGAGCCCTATAAGGTTGATGGGAAGGACGTGTCCAGCGTAGGGGCATCATTCAAGATACGTGGATTGATAACACAAATCCAAAGAACTTTACCACGTCAAAATTGGTTGGCGGGAATAGTGATGGAAGAAGCCAGTGGGATAGAACCCTGAGGTCGGGAAAAAGGTATCCGACATATTTTAGTCCCCCAAAAACGTCGTATGCTCCGAGAGCAGTTTTGAGGAGCCGTTGTCAAGCCAATTAGAAAAATAGAAATATTTTCTTCATAACAATAAAACGGTAGCTTTTAATCCCAGTGGGGCAAAGCCTTGAGGTCTAGGGGTAAACAAAAAAATATCTATAACATTTATTTTGGTCATTTATATAACTTTGTATGGTCCGGGAGCAGTTTTGATTATTCGTTTTCAAAATCACCTGGACACACACGAACTACTACTTTATTATTAGAGGTAACAGACCTTTCTTTCTTAAGAGCATCATCGTAACTTTTGGGCGAAGCTCTAAAGTCCTAAGACTTTGATTATTAGCTTTAAGCCTTCGTACGGGCAACCTAATTGACCATGCGAAGTTTCACCCCATCGGATAAACGGTGTAGGAACACATGGACGTAAAACAAAAAACAGATACACCCTACCATCTTTCTTGGGCGAGGCTGGAGGACGAAAGGAAAAGTACTACAACAACGATATTGTTTGGAAAGTTTAAATTAAATAATACTTGTATTAATATAATACGGTCTTGCACATTCAATCCACCTTTTAAGTAGGAATTAATAATAACAATTACCTTCATGATAATTTCAAAAAATGTATTACGACTTCAAAACACAGTGAAATTATCAAGAAATTATTAGAATTTAAAGCATATTTTAGCTGTTTGAAGTCAATGGTGCAAATTACACGACTTTGGAACGCGGCGAATATCTCCAGATTTATTGTAAATTCTATGCACATTTTGACGTTTCGAAATCAGCTTATTAACCAGCCTTGACTTCGAAACGCCGCTAAAATATCTATATATATATATATATATATATGTATGCACTCTAGCGGTCGCATTTTTTGTCTGATTAACTTCAAATTTGGTAGGAATGTTCCTTTCTGTAATCAGTTTGACAAGTTCGTTGGGCAAACAATCGGAGAACTCTAAACCCTTTTTTGGGGATTAATCTTTCAAATTTCGAGTTTTCGGGCCCAAAAAGGGTCAGAAAAGCCCCAGATGTAAAATTAATGCATGTAAAAAGATGGGAATTAAAGAGACGAAAGTTTTAAGCCCTCTCTCGTCATTCTAGCATAAATATTTACTGAGTTATTAAAGAAAATGTGTATCGGCTAAACACAGTACGTTGTCTTATGGGGGTTTTACACTAGAAAAGCCTGTTATTCCTTTGTTAGAGTACTTTTATGATCCCCAGCAACTCACGCCTACTTTCAAGCCTGCCTGGACCTTCTCCTAACATTATAATGCGCAAAATTGTATTCCCAGCTTTGCAGGTAAATGAAACCAGAAGCATCAGAACAGCCAAAAAATCAATGTTTTCAGATTTAAAAAAAATTGGAATACATGTATGTTTTTACACATATTTTGAGTTGTAAACTTGTTTTATGGAAATTCACTTCCCTCACGTCAGCGTGCTGCGTGCGAACTCGTTTTCCTTAAGAATGACATTGGACAACGTTATGTGTTTAGCACTTTTAATATCTCTGTAACCAATTAACGTAGAACAATGATCGAAACACCAAATTGTTTGTTTTTTAAGCTGAATTCAACGATATAAAGGAAAATTTCAATTACTAAAATATTATATGTAAAAAAAACATTTTTGGGATACAAAACCCCCCTAAAATACCCTTTTGGATGAAGCGATCTGCCTGGTTGTCGAGCTTAAGTCATAAATGTTGCTTTACAAGTTTGTACCAAATTTCATAAAAATCGGACCATTTTTACGAGAGTCATCGCACCCACGGACATGTATATATACAGTAGAACTTCGATAGTTCGACAGTCTGTATACTTCGACACGGGCCATGATGACATGACATGACAGTAGCGGCGACCGATTTTGTCCTTGACGGGTTCGCCGGTCAGTGATGGGAGGCCCGCTTATTGTTTTCGCGAACGTGCGCTACCGGTTTTTCTATAAATAACTTATTAACTTCATACCCCGTACAACGTCCTATCCACCCCTTTCCCCGCCCTTCCCAGTAAGTAGGTCAAGTCAGTTCCCTCGAGACGCTGCAGTTAAACAAGTTTTTGATTCTTTCGTGATAAGCTATTGGTTTTTGCTCATAATACTCCCTGTGTTAAAATGTTCCATATACTCCCTATAGTTCGACATTTCGATAGTTCGACACCCCTTTAGTACACAAAGTGTCGAACTATCAAGGTTCTACTGTATACAGTTTTGGACGGATGGTGTTTTTGGCATCTGGGGACCTCAAAACGAAAATTTATCATAGACCTGGGCCTACGTCTTACCATGTCGACTACGGTAATAGCTTCTTCTCTAAAGGGGAAGTTCGTTAAAAACTGGATGATTTTGAGGGTTAATTATTACAAAATTAAATTCCGACTAAGATTTCAATGCATGTGTAGTAGACCTGCTGTCGAAGAGACTTGTGTAAATTAGTATTATATAATTTATATTTGTAATAATCGAGAGGCCCCATTTACTTATCTTAATAATGATGACTGCCTGCAATCAATATTGCTGTGGAGAATCCAAAAGTGTGAATAAATATGAGCTCAGAGGAGCGAATTACAGGGATCTGAAAAGAGAAGGGGGAACAATTGTGGTTACAGCGGGTGTGGATTGCAATACAGTAATTACAACAAGGCGAGGAAGAGAATGGAAAGTCCCCGTGACCTTGGCAACAGCTGAGCGACAAGTGGCTTGGTGAGGCTCCACGCTGTCTGCTGCCTGACTCACTGCCTCGCACATCGTACCTGTAGCAACATCCCGTAGTGTGGATGTGAATTGACCCTAGATCTGGCATTGGTTAATTATTAACCACAAAAATGCGAGTTGTCACAGGCATTGATTAATTATTAACCAATACGACATGGTCCGGAACTTTCTAATATTAAAATACGAAAATAGTTTTAAACCGCAATTAATCGAAAGATGAGATTCTGAAGATTCATTTTCATATTTAAAACATTATTGAGCGAGTATTATGTAGCCAGAAACATAGTTTTAAAAACAAGAGAGTTCAAAATTTATTTTGGCGGCGGAAAATATTTATCACCTGATCACAAAAACAGCTGTTTATGTCGATCGACAGATAAGTCAATTCGAATCACGGGGAAACTGCAGAGTTACCATAAAAACCGAAATTTCTCGAACTACAAGTCGTCTGTTGACAGTTTTGGCTATCTGTTGTAGTTTCAGCAGAAAATATGTGTCAGTAAAGTACAGGTTTTGTACCTGAGCGGCAATTTTCTTATTGGCATTGGTTGAATAATTGACCAATACTCCGTCAACTAATATCCGTCACTAATATTTCCGTTTTCAAATTATTTGTTCCGTAAGATATTTATACTGGAGGAAAGAAGAAGAACTGGCCTTCACTTTCATGCCAGTTGTATACCGGAATTTACAGGAATTTTCGTTTGGGAGCTGGTCGAAAAAAGCCTGATTCCTCGTTCTTCGAGATTCTATTGTATTGAACTAGCCATTTTGTTTTGAAGTGCGTGTGACTGTTTTATTTTGTGAGTTATAAAACGTTGTGACATAGTTATTTTTAGTGTTGTGTTTAGTGAATTGTGTACATTCGTGTACCTACTGTTACTGTATACAATACTGTATCAGTGGAATACACGAATAGTACACAATTTATTGTGCTAATACTGCGTTGTGTTTAAGTGCCATTTTCTAGATTACTTTTTGAAGTGTGCTTGTAAAAATCTGTACGCATTATCATATATTCGCTTGTACACCTTTTTCTGTTGTATATTGTGCACAGTAATATTACATTTTTTGAAACTACAATAAATTCTCTACAATTTTTATATCTCAGAATTTTGATTAGTTGTACAAATTCTATGCGGTTTTGAAAATGTCTTAAAAATTATGTTTATGTATGAAAAATTTCAAAGATTTACATTCTGACGTCAATTACTCAGAAATTTTAGAATTCAACTGCATATAACTATATATTTTCAGAAAGATCTTTTATTTGTCTATTATGCAGAGTCATATTTATTTACTGTTGATGCATTCCATTATTTCCTATATGATCAAAAATTTTGTATTTTTTCTAAAAAAAAGTATTTGCATAATTTATTTTATTTTGTTTTTTATTTTTTTAATTTTTTTAATTTTTTTTTATTTTTTTTATTTTTTATTTTTATTTTTTATTTTTTATTTTGTACCTGTAGCAACATCCCGTAGTGTGGATGTGAATTCAATAAATGCAATAACGCGATTGCCAGAAAGATAGTCCCAGTGAGCTTGACAACAGCTGAGTGACAAATGGCTTGGGGAGGCTCCACGCTGTCTGCTGCCTGACTCACTGCCTCGCACATCGTACCTGTAGCAACATCCCGTAGTGTGGATGTGAATTCAATAAATGCAATAACGCAATTACCAGAATGATAGTCCCAGTGATCTTGGCAACAGCTGAGCGACAAGTGGCTTGGTGAGGCTCCACGCTGTCTGATGCCTACAGTGGCGGATCCAAGGGGGGCGAGGGGGGCGATCGCCCCCCCCCTCAAGCTCAGAAATGTTTGTTATATCTATACTTATTTAATAGGCGAGCAGGTTTTTTGTGACAATCACTCCTCCTAAACTACTGAACCGATTTTCATGTTGTTGGTGTCATTGGAAAGAGCCTAACGTGAAGTTGTGCAGGAAACTTTTTTATAGAGAAATAATTTGTGTGTGAGGCCCTGGGGCCCTTTAAAGTTGAGTTTTTTCCCATAAGCTTAAAATTGGGAAATAACTATAAGTTTTAAGCAATCAGCTGGATAGAGTAAACACAGTTAATCAGCAGGCCATGTTGGCTTTAGAACGGTAACACAATATTTATAAATGATGATCGCCAGCGAAGCCGCGACCGGTTTACTAGTACTGTATAAAAATATTGCGTTATATAATTTGCATCTGTTAAATGTGTTGCGATTAGTTCTTTATCGCCAATACAATTTATGCATTGCCTACCGTAGGTTATTTTTCTAAACGTCTGTATGCATACTAACGTTGTGGAACGAAGCGTTAACAGTTAGTTGGAGTGATAATTCCGTTCTGATGACGCCTGACAGTTGGCTGCACTGACGCACTGACGCGACTGCCCTTACACCCTGCCTCCTTTTTTACCCGCGAAACTGCGGTCGCGTACTTGGGTGTGGGTGCCGGCAAACGTCAAGATTTAACGTTTGTGTAGTTATCAGAAGATCTCAAATACAACAGCAGTAGCTCGAGTGGGCGGGGCGGTGAGGTGCAGGCAAAGTGGTGCGTACGTCAAGTTACCATATGGCAACGGGAGTTTGCTCGCGCATCCACTGTGTCCACGTGATAATTGTTAGTCATCACACCCTTACACTGCGCATAAATGCTGCCTTTTCGCCTTTTCTTTAATAGTTCCGTTCACTTTAGTCTATGTTGGGTTTAACTGTTAAGCTTTATAATAATCTTTATAATAAGCTTTATTATAATCCACGCTGTCTGCTGCCTGGCTCATCGTACCTGCAGCAACATTCCGTGGTGTGGATTGCAATACAATAAATGCAATAACGCGATTACCAGCATGATAGTCCCCATGACCTTGGCAACAGCTGAGCGACAAGTGGCTAGGTGAGGCTCCACGCTGTCTGCTGCCTGGCTCATCGTACCTGCAGCAACATTCCGTGGTGTGGATTGCAATACAATAAATGCAATAACGCGATTACCAGCATGATAGTCCCCATGCCCTTGGCAACAGCTGAGCGACAAGTGGCTAGGTGAGGCTCCACGCTGTCTGCTGCCTGGCTCATCGTACCTGCAGCAACATTCCGTGGTGTGGATTGCAATACAATAAATGCAATAACGCGATTACCAGCATGATAGTCCCCATGACCTTGGCAACAGCTGAGCGACAAGTGGCTAGGTGAGGCTCCACGCTGTCTGCTGCCTGGCTCATCGTACCTGCAGCAACATTCCGTGGTGTGGATTGCAATACAATAAATGCAATAACGCGATTACCAGCATGATAGTCCCCATGCCCTTGGCAACAGCTGAGCGACAAGTGGCTAGGTGAGGCTCCACGCTGTCTGCTGCCTGGCTCATCGTACCTGCAGCAACATTCCGTGGTGTGGATTGCAATACAATAAATGCAATAACGCGATTACCAGCATGATAGTCCCCATGACCTTGGCAACAGCTGAGCGACAAGTGGCTAGGTGAGGCTCCACGCTGTCTGCTGCCTGGCTCATCGTACCTGCAGCAACATTCCGTGGTGTGGATTGCAATACAATAAATGCAATAACGCGATTACCAGCATGATAGTCCCCATGCCCTTGGCAACAGCTGAGCGACAAGTGGCTAGGTGAGGCTCCACGCTGTCTGCTGCCTGGCTCATCGTACCTGCAGCAACATTCCGTGGTGTGGATTGCAATACAATAAATGCAATAACGCGATTACCAGCATGATAGTCCCCATGACCTTGGCAACAGCTGAGCGACAAGTGGCTAGGTGAGGCTCCACGCTGTCTGCTGCCTGGCTCATCGTACCTGCAGCAACATTCCGTGGTGTGGATTGCAATACAATAAATGCAATAACGCGATTACCAGCATGATAGTCCCCATGACCTTGGCAACAGCTGAGCGACAAGTGGCTAGGTGAGGCTCCACGCTGTCTGCTGCCTGGCTCATCGTACCTGCAGCAACATTCCGTGGTGTGGATTGCAATACAATAAATGCAATAACGCGATTACCAGCATGATAGTCCCCATGCCCTTGGCAACAGCTGAGCGACAAGTGGCTAGGTGAGGCTCCACGCTGTCTGCTGCCTGGCTCATCGTACCTGCAGCAACATTCCGTGGTGTGGATTGCAATACAATAAATGCAATAACGCGATTACCAGCATGATAGTCCCCATGCCCTTGGCAACAGCTGAGCGACAAGTGGCTAGGTGAGGCTCCACGCTGTCTGCTGCCTGGCTCATCGTACCTGCAGCAACATTCCGTGGTGTGGATTGCAATACAATAAATGCAATAACGCGATTACCAGCATGATAGTCCCCATGCCCTTGGCAACAGCTGAGCGACAAGTGGCTAGGTGAGGCTCCACGCTGTCTGCTGCCTGGCTCATCGTACCTGCAGCAACATTCCGTGGTGTGGATTGCAATACAATAAATGCAATAACGCGATTACCAGCATGATAGTCCCCATGCCCTTGGCAACAGCTGAGCGACAAGTGGCTAGGTGGAGGCGCCATGCTGTCTGCTATCTATCTGGCTCACTGCCTCGCACTTCGTACCTGCAGTTACCCCTTGCGATCGTGTTATTAGTTAAATGTGTAGAGGTCAGATGACTATAATAGAAGATTAGATAATTCACTTCCTTTTCTATATTAAATTTTACGGATTCAGAACTTATAAGTCTTGGGATATGACCTTTATGTTCCTTAACTCTCATCTATAATATCACAAAGAAGAGGTGGTTTCTGTCTATCTGTCTGTCTGATGTTCCGGGTGAACGCAAAAACTACTGAACCGAGTGGGCTGAAACTTTACACATAGCTAGATCTTGAACCCATGCAACACATAGGCCTATTCACTTCCTTAAAATCCCCTCGGGCTACGCCCCGTGAAATCCTAAGTTTCAATGTTTACATTTCAGAAGTAAACATTCAGAAACTGTAATGCGAACAGCTGTGGACACTTCGATTTGACAGCTTAAAGAGCAGAAGCAAGAATAGCTGTTTCAAGCTAACTAAAATGGAAATTGCATTGACTAAAGAACGGGTAGAGAAAACCCCTGTGTGAACGGGTACGTCAGCTAGCTATTAATCCTATACTCTAATATAAGTAAGGTTTGCTTGCTTGCTTGCTTGCTTGCGACACTGATCTCAAAAACGGCTCCAACGATTTCCTTCAAACGTTCGAAATAACTAATTTCTGGGATAAAAATAAGTTCTAGACAGGCCTCATCCCCAGGAAAAATCAAATAATGTAAAAAAACTAAAATGAAAAGTTCCAAAAATTAACATTGGGCTTATGGAGTTTCAAATCAAAACAAAAGAATTGTAACAGCTGATCATAATCAACCAGGGAACTGTCAAAGTATTTTTATTTTTTGTATCTTTTATTAGAGGCTTTGTATGAAATTACATGAAGCCTTAAGAGCTACGAACATAAATTATTATATTACAATTCAAGTCCAAAATTTAATTGATTTCATCCGGTTTATGGTCACTTAAATAATTTTCTCGATTTTATACAAAAATTCTAAGACGTAACACTATAATTTTGATAACACACTGAATTAATTTCAATTATATAAAGAGTTCTGATGTATGAAGTCCAAATATTACAATTCAAGTCCAAAACTTAATCAATTTCATCCGGTATATGGTCACTTAAATAATTCTCTTGATTTTGTGTAAAAATTCTAAGATGTAACAAAGTAATATTAATGTTTTATATGATGATTATGAACATGTGGTTTCCTGAGAGCAGAGATTAAAATATTTGAGTGAAGATTACATATATAGAGTAGTAAAATAAATCAAAGGGACATTGAGTTATAAATAACAACTGGAGTGACCTTAAAAATGTAGAAAAGAGGCAAATGAGTTATACAAATCTGATTATCAGCAGGGGGAAGTGGTGAAATATTACTCCAAGTCATCTAAACAAACTGACTGGCCTTCCCCCGAGCAAAGCTCGGCCCCCCAGGTACTTAATATTAATGAACAAAAATATTAATGTGGCTTCATCTGGTTGTGGTCTATTCTTATTTGCACAAAAAACAATTTTTACCAAAACTTCGTGTACCACCCCCCGATTTTATATTTTGCTCCCCCCTCTTCGATTTTTTTATTTTTATTTTATGTCCCCCCCCTATTTTATATCCCCCCCCCGATTTTATATATTTGCAACCCCCCGATTATTATTTTTGCCCACCCCCGATTTTGTATGATGTTCCCCTTTCTTCGATTTTATATTTTTATTTTATGCCCTCCCATTTTATATCTTTGCCCCCCCCCCGATTTTATATTTTTTGCCCACTCCGATTTTATATTTTTGCTCCCCCCACCGATTTTATTTTTGCCCCACCCCCGATTTTATATTTTTTTCCCCTTAATTTTTTTTTTATTTTATTCCCCCCCATTTTATATTTTTGGCCCCCCCGGTTTTATATTTTTGCCCCCCCCCCGATTTTATATTTTTGCACGCTCCCCAATTTTTACAAGAACAGCTGTTTCAAGCTAACTAAAATGGAAATTGCATTGACTAAAGAACGGTTAGAAAAAACCCCTGTGGGAAGAACGGGTACGTCAGCTAGCTATTAATTAATATTAATGAACAATATCTGGTTGTGGTCTATTCTTATTTGCACAAAACACAATTTTTACCGATACTACCTTTTCCCCCCTCCCCGATTTTATGTACTGCTGCCCCACTCTTCGATTTTATAATTTTATTTTTTGTCCACCCATTTTATATTTTTGCCACCCCTTTTTATATTTTTTGCCCCCCCCCCCCCGATTTCATATATTTTGCCCCCCGAAATTTTATATTTTTGCTCCCCCCGATTTTTATTTGTATTTTATTTCCCCCCGATTTTATATTTTTGCTCCCCCCCCGATTTTTATTTTTGCCCCCCTCCCCAATTTTACGATTTTATATTTTGCTCCCCACCACTGATTTTATATTTATGCCGCCCCTCCTACCCTCCCCGATATTTTTTTATTTTTTTGTAATATAGTTCTTTTATTTCTAAAAGCGAATCCAAAGTGTTGCGTGTACCGATTTGAAGTCGCAAACCACACGCCGTTTACTACCCGACAGAGTTCCTCGACTTATCAACAGGACCCGATCTATCTGCCAGTATATTTCGTTGACTTTGATTTAATTGTACATTAAACGAGTAAAATGTAATTTTAATATTGTAAAATAATGTGGATTGTTATATGCTTTAGTTAATCTACCATTTATATACAACCCGTCCGAAGGACGGGTACACAGCTAGTAGTAAATAATTCCTATGAAAGTAAAGATTATTCTTAAACATCGTATATACCCAACGGTCAATTAGAGGTGATTAACAACTTATTTATAAAATAAATTAAACTTGGAAAACTCTTCAACATTTAAGTCAGCTTTCCATGTCAAATGAAATCAAATGATTTTAGAATAAAAGATTACATATAACAATCAAACAAGTGAAAGGAAGTAGAATTATTCCCCTTAATCGACTGCAAATCCATTTTCGGGGAAAGATTACAAGTCAGTCTTCTTGAGATATTGTGTAATTTTTAGTGAATTTCCTTTGGAAAGTGAACTATTAGCATGACCTGCACGGAGAAACTTAAGCCCGGGACCACCATAGAAGTTCCTAACGTGACCCGCTGAACACGTTTTGGGGGGTCGTTCAAAATGTTATATATATATGTGTGTGCGCTCTAGCGGTCGCATTTTTTGTCCGATTTACTTCAAATTTGATAGGGACGTTCCTTTCTATAATCTGTTGGACAAGTTCGTTGGGCAAAACAATCGAAAAACTCTAAACCCATTTTTTCGGGATTAATCTTTCAAATTTCGATTTTTTGGGCCCAAAAGGGTCAGAAAAGCCCCAGATGTAAAATTAATGCATGTAAAAAGATGGGAATTAGAGAGGCAAAAGTTTTAAGCCCTCTCTCGTCATTCTAGCATACATATTTACCGAGTTATTAAAGAAAATGTGTATTGACCAAACACAGTACGTTGTCTTATGGGCGTTTTACATTAGAAAAGCCTGTTATTCATTTGTTGGTGTACTTTTAACATCTCCAGCAACCTCACGCCTACTTTAAAGCCTGACTGGACCTTCTCCTAACCTTATAATGCACAAAATTGTATTCCCAGCATTGCAGGTAAATGAAACCAGGAGCATCAGAACAGCCAAAAAATCAATGTTTTCAGATTTCAATAAAAATTTGACATATGTATGTTTTTACACTGATTTTGAGTTTTAAAAGTTTTTATGTGGAAATTCACTTCCCTCACGTCAGCGTGCTGCGTGCAAACTCGTTTAATTTCACATTATATTATACCAGTCACAAATGTTCATTGTTTATCAGTTTGACCCCCGGGGAGATTAGCCTCTTTTCGTTACCCCAGACTGTTTTGTTTCACATCGCTTCTCGGAATAGATTATGTGACCTCCCCAGTCTGAATTATGTCATTTCATCATCAGCATCATGTGATTCTTATTACTGACAGGCGATATTTGTGTTATTTCAATATTATTTTAATCTCGCCTGTCAGTCATAAGAATCATATGCTGCTCATATTGAAATGACATAATGCCATAGGCCTAATGTATAATACGTATACAGAATGAAATGAAGTAACTGTTAACGATTTTTTGTGGATAAATTAAACCCTAAATCTCATAAACATGTGTACTTAAAACGTTCATATTCAAAAAAATGATTTATAATAAGAGTACTTTTTCCAATTTTTATAAATTTGGTACTTTTACAATAAGACTTAATTTTGTCTGCTTATATAAGGGAGAATCGAGATCGTTAATGCATTTTTGAAATCTCCATAAAATTTACAGCCAGACTAACAAGATAAATAATCATTTATATTAAAATATAATTTGAGATTACATTAGTTGTAAGTTTCAGGACAACAGTATTTCTAAAATTCATAATTTTGTATTCGCCCCGAATTCTTTAAAGGTATGGCAAATACTGTATTATAAAAAACTTAGCCATTAAATAAGCTTTAAAACGATGTATGTACTATATTTTAGGATTTGACGACACTAGTTGAAATAATACGGTTTAACTGGCTAATAATTTATCCCTAGAGGCAAATACTCATCACGAACTCTCCTACTTCCCATTTACCTTTGAGAGTTGAAATTTTGTACACTGATTCTTTAGGCATAAAAATAGGAAAACAAAATGGTTTTCATCTTGATCTGACCTTAGGGAACCGCCAGAGACTCCCGACAAAGTTCCCATGAATTCCTTATGGACATTCACTTTTGTTTGAGCTGATGAAAATAAAAACAGCTGATCTTGATTCGTAGTAGTTACACGGGTTAACCACAGAATGCAGCACAAACAACTAACTGTAATATTTTTACTTTCTCCCTCTATACATAGTATATGGAGAAAGTATTGTTTTCGTCAAAATTTTCGAATTTGAGTTGTTAGTGGAAATATTCGTTTTGGTGTTCCCTGAACCCAAAAAAGTGGTTTTTACATGATGTCTGGCTCTCTCTCTCTGTGTGTGTGTGTGTGTGTGTGTGTGTGTGTGTGTGTGTGTGTGTGTGTGTGTGTGTGTGTGTGTGTGTGTGTGTGTGTGTGTGTGTGTGTGTGTGTGTGTGTGTGTGTGTGTGTGTGTGTGTGTGTGTGTGTGTGTGTGTGTGTGTGTGTGTGTGTGTGTGTGTGTGTGTGTGTGTGTGTGTGAGTCTGTGTGGATGTGTACAGAGCTAGAGCCCTAACCAATGGACCGATTTTTATGAAATTTGGTATGTAGGTACTAATCCACGATATCTCTAGGTGTTTTTTCATTTTTTGGAATTTTTGATTTTTAAGGGTAATTATCCCCCCAAAACCTCCAAAAAACATGAAAAATCAAAATTTATCAAAAACGGCTCTAACGATGTTTATTAAGCCTTAGTCGTATGTAGAACTTTGGTTTTCCAACAAAATTACACCATCCGCATATCTGTAAAAATTCGGGTTCAGAAATTACAGGACTTAAAACATCAAAAATTCAGTTTTTTGGATTTTTCATAAAAAATTAATATTAAAAAATATTACTATCCACCATTAAAAAGAGCTCAAAAAACTAAATAATTCAGTATTTTGAATTACTATTCTACGATTGCTGGTTGTGAGAAAATTGAAATTTTCATTCTGTGGTAAACGCAGTATGTTGCCCAATGTTATTCTTATGGGGAATACAAAAATTACTATTTCTCTCTTATTTACTGATCAATTTCATTCAAACTTGATATGCTTGACAAGTTAGCATTGACCAACAGAGTAAATTCGAAATATGTTGCCCCTTAACCCTGGGGGGGGAATAGGGGGCATTTCCCCTCTTAAAACCACGAGTGTAGCAATGGATTCTGTAGTGCCTCCAAAGCAGGGATTTGGGTGGATGTTTTTGAAAACAACTTGTTTACAAGATTTTCTGTAAATTTTACCGTGCTTTGTATTCTATATTTAGTAAATAAAAAGTAATTTATTCATTAAAGTTGGGCTTAAAGGGAAAAAGTATGTGTCAGTTTCCTGATACCGTTTATTTATAAATCATTTGCGGGGCGAAGCCTGGGGGTAACAGATAGTATAAGATATTGTTGATAAGCACATTGAAAGCACATGTCAGTGATTGTCTTGTATTCTCGAGGAAGTTGAAGCAGGCCGAATGTAGGCAATCTTTTTCCAACAATATGGAGCTCCATCATTCACTAATTACCCACTATACAACGTGGATAGACCGTGGTCCTGCCAGGTCACCCAATCTAAGTCGTACCCCGGTATAGATTTTATTTTGAGTGGTATTGTGTGAAAGGTTTTGTTCATTCATCTCCAGTGAGGATTGAGCAGGAAATTCGTAACTGAATCATGGACGGAGCTTTCAAAATTAGATAAAAATTGTCGTTGAAGATAGGAGTCATGCGTAAAATAGTGCGTTGCTGAATTAGTTAGAATGATTATCTCAGGACCACGAGGAGGCCAACCGGGGCACTTTGCTCGAGGCCCCCGAAAAAACACCAAGATAAACAAATATGGTTGTCTGGGGCCCCACTTAAATTTTGCCCCAGGCCCCCTGTCACCCCATTTCAACACTGTCAAGTCCTAAAATTGCTGTACAATTTTATTTTGTGGTATTATTAAATATTTTCGGTTTAACCTTTAGTAAAAATACTTGTTATTATTAATAACAATGCATTGAATAAATAATATGGTAGCTGAATCAGTTAACAGTGTTTCCATTATTAATATTTGCATTATTTCGGTAGCCAATAATCACCGGTTTACTTAAATTAAACCTATTTCAACTACAATGTCGCCAAACATGGTATATCGGTAAGGTATGGTACGGGTATATCGTTTTCAAGCTTATTTAATTACCAAGTTTTTCACGCCTTTAAATAGTTTAAATAAAGTGTTTTGAGCTTATACAAAACAATGAATTTTACAAACACTGATATACTAAAACATGTAACTTGCAACTGTAATCTAAAAAATATATTTTAATACTAATTATTATTTCTCTTGTTAGTCTGGGTGTAAATTTTATGGATAGTTCAAAAATATCTTATATATAATTCTGTAAGCGAAATTTTTAAGTAAAAATTGTGGGAGTTTGGCAAATCGCAGGATGATGAAAGAGGGCTTAAATTAAAGGTCTTGACCCCAGGGACTCGGGAAAAATTGCAGTATTTCTGTAAAGTTACCAGCAAACAAGAAATAACGTTAAATATCCCCCATAAGAAAAGCATAGGATTTAAAAACGTCTGCTTTGTTTACATTAAAACATGCCATTAAGTGTGTCCTTTGTTTACGAACTGACATGTGTTCCTACTTGGAGCGAGGATAGGGGCTATCGACTTTTCAAGTCACTAGTATATTCTGAATTTCAATACGAGCTCATATACGCTGTGAAGATATCGTTTTATGGTTGAAAGTACAAATTTCTAAAAATATAGAAAATTGGTTTTATTATATGTAGCTTTTTGAAAATGATTTTTAAGTACATATTTATATTAGATTTAGCGTCTACATTATCCACAACCACAACAAATCTTCAACACTAACTTCACTCCGCCCTGTTTATATGCAGGGGCGTTCGGCGAGAGTGTAAAACAAATGCAAGAGTCGGTATAACTCATCACAATGAGCAAACAACTTGGTATAACCATTTTTCTAAATCGCCCCGTTTTCCGTCTGTCTGCCTGTAGTGATTTTGAATCAGTTCAGCATATTTAGGAACCAATATAACTGACTCGAAACGTGCTACTTGTATTATACTAATCTAGGGCTAATTTTGTTTAAAAATTGGCAATTCTATCTTTAACCGTTTCGTCCGTTTCAAAATGATGGCCCTTTCAGTCTTTTAAAGCTTAATCCTATATAATAATAGCGTGTAGTGTCGACGTGTATCCACCTATTCCAAGTAAAATACTAAACGTAGAGAGGCCAGGTTGGTGTCAATAGATTTCCTTAAGGCCAAGGATAATGAAAAAATACGAAATCCTATAAATTTACTCAGTTATAAGTTTGCTATTGGCAAAAAACACAGTTTTTATTTTGGCAATTTTTCATCAATCATTTTGTTTACCGTGCCATGTGTTCCCTTTCCATTCTTTGAAACCAAATTCAATACGACAGCTGAGTAAAGGTAGCAAGTTGAGCAAGTTGGGTTTGTAAACAAAGCAGACAATCTTAATTCAAATTAGGTTTTTTAATTGAAATTGGCAGGCAATAAGCAACACAAATTATATGCTGAGTGGAAATAGAGTTTATAATACTGTATAAAAGTTGCAGAAAAATTAATTGTAATTCAAATTCAGATTTAAGAATTCTATATTGTCTATTTAAATTTACAATTTGTTTCCTTTAATGTTGCAGTAACAATTGTGTTTTATTACTAATAATATAACCAAAGATAGATTTTTTCCTTTATTTAATCCTGGGTCACGGAAATTATTCCGACAAAGCGGCATTATAGCAGTTCACATCTGGAATTGTAGTCTTTGTATGGAATTACAAATCAAGTTTGAACTAAATTGATCAATAAATAAGAGAGAAATAGTAATTTTTGTATTCTCCAAAGAATTACATTGGACAACGTACTGCGTTTACCACAAAATGAAAATTTAAATTTTCTCCGCAAACAGTAATCAAAGAATAGTAATTCAGTATACTAAATTATTTATATTTTGAGCTCTTTTTAATGATGAATAGTAATATTTTTATATTTATGTTATTTTAATGAAAAATCCAAAAAACTGAATTTTTGATATTTTAAGTCTTGTAAGTTCTGAATCCGAATGTTTACAGAAATGCGGGTGGCATCATTTTGTTGGAAAACTAAAGTTCTACAAACGACTAAAGTTTAATCAAAATCGTTAGAGCCGTTTTTGACTAATCTTGATTTTTCATTTTTTTTGGCGGTTTTTGCGGGATAATTACCCTTAAAAATCAAAAATTCAAAAAAATGAAAAATGCCTGGAGATATCGTGGATTAGTACCTACATACCAAATTTCATAAAAATCAGACCATTGGTTAGGGCTCTAGCTCCGTACACATCCATACAGACAGACAGACAGACAGACAATAGACACACAGACATCACGTAAAAATCACTTTTTTTGGTTCAGGGAGCACCAAAACGAAAGTTTCCACTAACAACTCAAATTCGAAAATTTTTACGAAAACAATAGGTACTTTCTCCATATAATACTATGTATAAGGGGAGAAAGTAAAATTGTTGTGTGAAGTTGAGAAGGAAATGGTTTTATTGTAAATCCAAGTTAACAATTTAACCATAACTAATATCCCGGTATCCAGAAGGAAGGGAATTTGAAGCAGATTGTAAAATATATAAAGGTTAAGAGGTTTTAATGTTATTATATAAGCATTTACTCCAAAGTAACATAGCAGTCAGAATAGGCAGACGAATACGCTACTGAAAATTAAATACCCCTGTCACAGCAAACCTGCGTACTCAGCGAATTTCCTATGAATGAATATATTTCTTACTACCACATAAAGCCACTTACCAAGTTTCATAAAAATACTTAAATAAATAAGTGATATATAGCATTTTATTTTTTCTCTATAAGAATAACATTAGGGCTGAGAACGCAGGTTTGCTGCAACGAGGAAGATAAAAATGCGGGTTTTTTCCAATTATCAATATAACTCAACCAGGTGAAGCTATATACCAAGTTTTAATGATTTATGTTCATAATTAAGGGAGATATAAAGCTTTCCGTATTCTCCATAAGAATAACATTAGGGATGAGAATGCAGGTTTGCTGCTAAGAGGATAATCAACAAAAAATCAATTTTTCGTGAAAATATCAATATACCAGTACTAGGTGAAGCCACCTACCAAGTTTCATCAATATACGTTCATAAATATTCGAGATATCAAATTTTAAATATTCTCCATAAGGATAACATTGGACAACATACTGTGTTTAGCACTTTGAATATCACGGCAACGGTTGGACGTAGAATCACAATTTAAACACCAAAATGATTGTTTTGTAGAGCTAAACTGATTGGTAAAAGCAAATGTGAAGTTTACATAGAAATGAACCGAGGAAAAGCCAAAAACCTTTTTCCCATAAGATTAACATGGGAGATTTTATGAGCAGGTTTTTTTGGATTTTCTCCGCAATCACTTAACCTAGGTTAATAATTCAAAATACCATATTATTTGTTTTTTTTAAGCTCTATAACATGGTCAAAACCAAAATTAATTTTTTGTTTTAGGGTGAAAAATGCAAAAATTTATTTTTGGAAAATTTAAAACCCCCATAAACCCCCCTTCCCGTGGTCCGATATTTCTGGTTTTCGAACTTAAAGTCATGAATATCACTTTACACATTTGAGCCAAATTTCATCGAAATCGGACGTTTTTTACTCAAGTTATCGCGGTAACGGACACACACACACACACACACACATATATATATATATATACGAGTACATACATATATATAAATTTGAAGGAATAGTGTTTTTGGCATCTGGGGACCTCAAAACAAAAAGTTATCATGGTCTCGGGCTTAAGTCTTACCATGAGACCAACGGTAATAGCTTCTTCCCTATAGGGGAAATTCGCTAAAAAGGTATGTTACATCGTAGTTCTCTCACGTCAATTGCCTCGATAGCTCAGTCAGATGAGTGCTGAGGACACTAACACTTCAGGTCATCCTAGCGGCCCGCGGTCGAAACTCGCGCTCAACCGAATTCTTTTTGTTCTACACTTTTCATTGAATGTACTTTTTTACCCAACATATCGTTGTATTACCATCACATGATCAGTTTCAAGAAGTTTAATCAGAATTTAGATGATTAATAACAAAACTCAATTTGGTGTTACGGAATGCTTGTTTGCTTGTAGGCCTATGTTTATTGTAGACGTATAATTCAACATACTCCCGTGGTTTTAACACGACTTAGAAATAGGATTGATTACTGCTTAGTACGATGCTTTAAGAATACACATTTCCTAAATTTAGTTTCATACTATCAGACCTATTAACAATGAATTAGGTAAAC
This sequence comes from Allygus modestus, assembly GCA_963675035.1. Taxonomy (NCBI): domain Eukaryota; kingdom Metazoa; phylum Arthropoda; class Insecta; order Hemiptera; family Cicadellidae; genus Allygus; species Allygus modestus. The sequence goes on from OY776111.1 coordinate 103,659,938, forward strand.
TAAGATTAACGCCAAGTGAAATTAAGTTTAAGCCTGGTGAAAAAAACCTATGCAACACGTTTCTGCGATCAAGGATGATTCAGGGCATTTTAGGTAAGGGCTAACGTAATCAGCGTTTTACGTTACATGTTAGGTAATAAACATTTTGCTTTTGAACGTTAGGGCTACAATTGCGAACACAAAACTAAACTTTCTGGCCAGATTTATCCTTATTACATCGCAGAAACAAGATAAAAATGATTAAATCTGTTACAGAAGCTTCGTTACGTTAATTTTACTTATAACTAACATACATAACTATGACTGGTAGATTATATGACTAAAATGTATAATAAAACAACAAATTTTAACTAGCCACTTAGCTACACTAACTAAGATTAAAAAGTTATCAGGTAAAATATGTTGTAACATGATATAAATTACTCATGTCGATCGATGTAGGCCTATGCATTACGTTATATTTGTTATGACAATCATCTGTTTAATATTGTTTTAACTTTTTCATAATCTTAATGTTCGTTCTACTTTTAACGGACTATGGTTTTAAAATGATAAAATACCCTCGTCGCAGCAAACCTGCATACTCAGCGAATTTCCAATGGAGATGTAAATGTCTTAATACTACATAAAGCCACTTACCAAGTTTCATAAAAATATATTTCTTCCGACATTTGCTCGTAGTGATGTAAAATACCCGGGTATTTAAAACTCGGGGTAAATACCCTGGGTATTTTATTTACCCATGTAAATACCCAAAAGTAATAAATATCCAGGTATTTTGGGTTTTTATGATATTTTACGTAAAAACGCCAATGTAATTCACATCTACCATTACTACCCGAGTAGGGTAAGAAGGAGAGTCCGAGGGCAGGAGGAGTCAGGAGGAGCACCCCCCCCCCCCGAGCCCCCCCCCCCCTCGCGAATTTTTTTTTTGCGAATTTTTTTTTGCGAATTTTTTTTTGCGAATTTTTTTTTTTTTGCGAATTTTTTTTTTTGCGAATATTAACCTAACCTAACCTAACCTAACCTAACCTAACCTAACCTAACCTAACGTAACCTAACCTAACGTAACGTAACCTAACCTAACCTAACCTAACGTAACGTAACCTAACCTAACCTAACCTAACGTAACGTAACCTAACCTAACCTAACCTAACGTAACGTAACCTAACCTAACCTAACCTAACGTAACCTAACCTAACCTAACCTAACCCATCCTAACCTAACCTAACCTCGGATTTGAATTCTGATTGCAGATTCTTGTTCGTCTAGTCGAGCCGAGAAATTTGAGTACCCACAACGTACATTTGGACGATGCAGGGGGGGGGGGGGGGCTATCTCGGTTACCATAAGTCGGATTTGAATTCTGATTGCAGATTCTTGTTCGTCTAGTCGAGCCGAGAAATTTGCATACCCACAAAGTACATTTGGACGATGTGTAGGGGCTATCTCGGTTACCATAAGTCGGATTTGAATTCTGATTGCAGATTCTTGGTCGTCTAGTCGAGCCGAGAAATTTGCATACCCACAAAGTACATTTGGACGATGTAGGGGGGGGGGGCTATATCGGTTACCATAAGTCGGATTTGAATTCTGATTGTAGATTCTTGTTCGTCTAGTCGAGCCGAGAAATTTGCATACCCACAAAGTACATTTGGACGATGTAGGGGGGGGGGGGGGCGGGCTATATCGGTTACCATAAGTCGGATTTGAATTCTGATTGTAGATTCTTGTTCGTCTAGTCGAGCCGAGTCATTTGAGTACCCACATCGTACACTTTGGACGATGTAGGGGGGGGGGGGCTATATCGGCTACCATAAGTCGGATTTGAATTCTGATTGCAGATTCTTGTTCGTCTAGTCGAGCCGAGTCATTTGAGTACCCACATCGTACACTTTGGATGATGTTTACAAAAAAGGGGCCCGCACCACACTTTTGACCTTTTTTTTTTTTGCATTTTTGGAATCTCCTCGTCAAGCCGAGTATTCTCAGTACCCACATGACATACTTTGGATAATTAATACAAGAGTTGATCAGGGTAACGCTACAACCAACAGAGCTAGCCCATCAGCGCTTGCGGTCAATTGAACTAACAGTGAATGCAAATTTTAAGGAGAATATAATTGCAATGCTTTGATCATATACTGCATATACCTTCAAGTACTCTGCACCGAGGCAGCTGTTCGCACAACCGACTGACGCGTCCAGTCTACTGTCTGGGAATGCGGATGTTGTAATTTGATACCTCGACTGGAGGGTGCAGGTGTTCACACAAAAAAACCGACAAGTCGAGACCTGTCTGGGAATGCGGATGCTGTAATTTGATACCTCGACGGGAAGACGGCTGACCCTTCTAGGAACCCATAATTATAGTCCGCCCGTATCGAATTCCGAGCAATAAATCACCAGTTGTCAAACACCCACGGTATCATTCTTGTTTTTGGCTTCAACAATTCCTGACGTATGGGGGAGCGAAAATCTCCCCCTAACCCATTATGTGTTAGGGGGAGCGAAAATCTCCCCCTAGTAATTAAATCAACAGAACACCAGTTGTCACGATCTCATTCTTGTTCTAGTCTTCAACAATTCCTGACGTATGGGGGAGCGAAAATCTCCCCCTAAGCCATTATGTGTTAGGGGGAGCGAAAATCTCCCCCTAGTAATTAAATCAACAGAGCTAGCCCATCAGCGCCTGCGGACAATTGAACTACCAGTGAATGCAAATGAGGATGTTGTAATTTGATACCTCGACTGGAGGGTGCAGGTGTTCACACAAAAAACCGACAAGTCGAGACCTGTCTGGGGTGCAGCTGCGCCCGACCTCAGGAGGGCCAGGAGGAGCAGAGGAGCAGGAGGGGCAGGAGGGGCAGGAGGAGCAGGAGGAGCAGGAGGGACAGGAGGAGCAGGAGGAGCAGGAGGGGCAGGAGGAGCAGGAGGAGCAGGAGGGGCAGGAGGAGCAGGAGGAGCAGGAGGGGCATGAGGAGCAGGAGGAGCAGGAGGGGCAGGAGGAGCAGGAGGAGCAGGAGGGGCAGGAGGAGCAGGAGGAGCAGGAGGAGCAGGAGGGGCAGGAGGGTCAGGAGGAGCAGGAGGAGCAGGAGGGGCAGGAGGAGCAGGAGGAGCAGGAGGGGCAGGAGGAGCCCCCCCCCCCCTCCAACCGGGCAAGGTTTCGTCTGTGACACTTTTGCCAGCCAAGACGCCTGCGGACAATTGAACTACCAGTGAATGCAAATGCGGATGTTGTAATTTGATACCTCGACTGGAGGGTGCAGGTGTTCACACAAAAAACCGACAAGTCGAGACCTGTCTGGGGTGCAGCTGCGCCCGACCTCAGGAGGGCCAGGAGGGACTGGAGGAGCCCCCCCCCCCCCCCAGACGCCTGCACCAACACTTGGAAGAAAATCCTCCTACATTAGAAGGATTTCCTTCTGTTCCCTAACATGAAAAGCTTTTGTGGCCTTGAAAAAGGCCGATTGTGATGGTGGGATCAGGTGGAGGTTAAGGTGTTGGAAAACGTTTATTTTTTACTGTTAAAAAACTTTGTTACTTCATCAGGGTGCAGTTCATCGGTCCGCCGATTCCACCACATTTCAACAAGCATCATGTACTTCTGCTCATGTTCAATGGCGTAGAAGTGCTCCTCTTCAATGGGGTAGAAATTCATCTTGTAGTCCATGTCACGCTGCCAATATTCCCACTCCAAGCCGTCCAGCGGGCAATGGTTCCACATGCTGTTGATTCCCCGTCGTCTGGAGTACAGAGCGTCGTCAAGATCTTGAGTAGTTGAATACATTTTTGGTTCATGAACGTACTTGAACTTTTTGTCAATGCGCCATAGCCTCTTCTTATGGAAATGCTTCAAGGTGCATTCATCTTCGTCTTTTCGGTTGTAGAATTCATCACCTTCGAAGTAATCATCTTCATCGTCAAACGGTCTCTTCTTATTATTGCTATTCATTGTCGTTTCCGCTGCAACACATACATCCTCCAACTCAACGTCTGTGATGTCACAATCCCACTCGATGTTGGCCATGATCTCTTCGTAGCTGTTGACGCTTCGAAACTCAAGACTAAACTAAACTTTACTGCTAGGGGCGGGCTGTGCGTCGTGGGGTGATGGGCGCAGGTGTACAGACAAAAAACCGTCGCGTCACCCTACTGTCTGGGAATGCGGATGCTGTAATTTGATACCTCTACGGGAGGGCGCGGGTGTTCACACAAAAAACCGACGAGTCGAGACCTGTCTGGGAATGCGGATGCTGTAATTTGATACCCCGACAGGAGGGCGACCGACCCTTGCAGGAACCCATAATTATAGACCACCCGCGTCGAATTCCGAGCAATAGTACACCAGCTGTCAAACACCCACGGTCTCATTCTCAACAATTCCTGACGTATGGGGGAGCGAAAATCTCCCCCTAGTAATTAAATCAACAGAACACCAGTTGTCAAACACCCACGGTCTCATTCTTGTTCGGGAGTTTGAAGTGTGTGGCTGTGTAATAGTGTTGCTGTGTGACGTTCTGTCAGAGCGATCGCCCGACGTTTTGGCCTAACCTACAAAATGAACCACTTAACCGCCTATGTGTTTAATGATCGGCCTTTGTCTGTACTGTTTGACAGCAGCGATAATCCATGGTTCAAAGCTAAGGATGTAGCTACAATATTGGGATACGCTAACCCTAAAGAAGCAATCAGAGCACATGTTAGAGAAAAATATCGCAAAACAATTCCTGAAGTATGGGGGAGCGAAAATCTCCCCCTAACCTATAACGAGAAACATTCAATCTTTCTTAACGAGCCGGGATTATATTCGTTACTTATGAAATCTAAAATGCCCATCGCCGAGAAGTTTCAAGATTGGATCTTTGAAGAAGTTTTGCCATCCATTAGAAAAAATGGTCAGTACAGACTTATAAACGAGAACCAACGGCTGCTACAATCACTTACAAAGTCGCTAACAAATAACCGAAAGCTAGATCAAACAAATTCCGAGTTTAAAACTACAAATGATATATTGTGTATGGAAAACCAATCCATGAATCAAACGCTGATCGAACAGACATCTAAAGTGGCAGTGTTGCCTGAAGATGTAAATCTGAAGCATATATTTTGTGTGATGATTAGGGAAACCCTTCTAGAGCAGTACGGAGTTTGTGAATACAAGTGCATTCGAACACAGAAGAGGAATTTCAAACAAGCCTTGAAAAAAGCAAAGGAAGAAGGATTTACAATGTGCTACTGTAGAGAAAATGTCCCCAACGGCATAAACATAGTGAATAAGGCTAAAGAAGTGATGAAGAGTTACGGCATGCACATTGACTGCAGATACAACAACATCCTAACCTCGCACAATTTCATTAATGTAGTTGAACATATCTTTGACAATGCATAGGTCTGCGCTTGTGGACTCGTTCCAGAACCTTCGACGCTAGTCAGGTAGCAACAGTCGATACGTGCTCCAAAGATGACCAGTGTGGATGACGCAAGAAAAGTAATCACCATATCAATGAACAAAATACGTTATAAACGTAACAACATCCGAGAAAGGCTCGCAATCAAGTTAGTGTTGGATAGAGCGAGAGATGTGTTTGAGAGAAAATATCATATGAAACAGCATACTTATGAAAAAAAAACAAAAATATTGAATATCATGTGAAAGAATATAACTATGAAGAAAACAAAACAGACTGTTAAATTTAACGAGGAGCTAAATACACAGTACACTTACGAGCCCTGTGAGGATGTACAACAATTAACGTGGACTCAAATCGCATTAGATGAAATGAGATTCCGCAGACCGTTGGAACTGATGTTGGGTGAAAAAATCAAACATCTAACCTATTGCAACAAGATGTGTCACAGCGAGTGCATACAGTTTACTTCAAGGGTGAGCAGACGCACCACCAGTCCGTAGTACGGTAGAAGTCACACGGTAAGGACGTCAACATGGACGCTTACGTTTCTGCGGACGACTATATCAAATCGTTTATTCAGGAGATTGAGGTTATGAACAATAATGCTAGTGATCAGACATTGGCATCACCTCAGACGTCATCTGTAAAACCGATCACTGCCTGCAAGAGACGAAGGAGACCAACTCTCATCGAAGTGGAAACCAAGAAACCAGGATGGGTGCCAAAACCAACAGATGATTGTCCCATAGTGTCATGGATGGAGGATGGGAATACTTTTGCTGTTCAAAACCCGGGAAACAAAGGACAAATTTTATTGAAAATGAAAATGTACGATGGTACAGATATGGTGTTCACGTGAAAGTGTTAGACAAGTAGTTGATAAAGTGGAAAACATGTGGATCGATAAATCAACAGGAGTACCGAAAATTACAGGCTTAACTCAAACTGTTACACAACGCAGTGCAGTTTCGCAACCAACGTCGAAGAAGCGAGCTGTGAGGAAGAAACAACGAGTGTCGCCAGCAGTCAATTAAAGCATCAGCATTCCCAGACAGGAGGGCGACGCGTCGGTTTTTTGTGTGTGAACACCTGCGCCCGGCCAACTACTAGAGATGTCGAGCAGCAGCACTTTCAAGCTAGAGTTTCCGAGCGTGAACGGCACTGCAGCAACCGAGGACCTGAGAGCTACCCTCAACAACTGCAAGTCTGACTCTCCGCTCTACACCAGGATAGACGATCTCAGAGAGGAATGCGGCTATCTCATCACTGCGATGGAGCGAGCCACAACACCCTTTGGCGAGACGATCATCGTGATCCTGGAGGGGCAGGTCGGGGACGACTTCTTTCTGCGAGTCTACCTGCCTAGGCGCTTCAACGAGGTCCTGAGCAACACCGACATCGAGCGCTACAACAGCGGGTTTTGAGAACGCCTTCGCTTGGTGAAGCGCAGCCCGAGGGGTTCCAATAGCAGATTCACACCTTTGGAGTTTATGTAAAGCAAGACTTGAAGATTATGTAAATACCTTTGTAAATTAGTTTTCGTAGTCAATACTTATAGTCACGTTCAGAACATAACCACTGTGTTATTTATTTCACTTAACCCCAAAAATGTCCTTTGGTAGTAAGTTTAAGAGCGTGAGTATGGTAACTGTGAGGTGTTTAGCTCATCAGTGTCATCATCAGAATCATCGATATTTGTACATAGATGTAACCCACCGCGTAATGCGATACAATTGATTGGAGCGCATCGTGTGTGAGCTGTCTTGTGATGGCGACATCGCACTGCGTTTGTAACAAAATAACGTGTACATTAACACGACGATCACTTTTCTTGCTTAAGTCACGATGTGCATTATGGCGTACGGGACGATTGGTAATAACAGCGTTTAAAGTAAACTGTGCACATTCGTTGTGATACGTCTTGTCACAGCACGTTAGATTTCACATTCTCACATTCAACATCAATTACAATTGTAGACGTAATCTCATTTCATCTGTTGTGATTTAAGTCCACGTTAACCGTTGCACATCCTCACGAGGCTCGTAAGTGTAATGAGTATTTAGTATGACAATAAACTTCTCGAATGTTAGTACGTTAAATCGTAGCTTGTTCATTGACGCATCGATCCCTATTCTTTTTTCAGTCTCAATATGCATTATGGCGTACGTGCCAGATGGTACTAACAACGCTTGAAATAAACTGCACACATGTGTTGTGATACATCCAAACACAACAAGTTAGATGCATCATTCAATCATTCAGCATCAATTGAAATGTTATGCGTGGCATCATTCATCTGGTGTAATTTGAGGGAATAACTCGACTACGAACCTTTATCGTATGTTAGTTCGTTAACAACGTAAATTGTACATTAACACGACGATCACTTTTCTTGCTTAAGTCACGATGTGCATTATGGCGTACGGGACGATTGGTAATAACAGCGTTTAAAGTAAACTGTGCACATTCGTTGTGATACGTCTTGTCACAGCACGTTAGATTTCACATTCTCACATTCAACATCAATTACAATTGTAGACGTAATCTCATTTCATCTGTTGTGATTTAAGTCCACGTTAACCGTTGCACATCCTCACGAGGCTCGTAAGTGTAATGAGTATTTAGTATGACAATAAACTTCTCGAATGTTAGTACGTTAAATCGTAGCTTGTTCATTGACTCATCGATCCCTATTCTTGTTTCAGTCTCAATATGCATTATGGTGTACGTGCCAGATGGTACTAACAACGCTTGAAATAAACTGCACACATGTGTTGTGATACATCCAAACACAACAAGTTAGATGCATCATTCTAACATTCAGCATCAATTGAAATGTTATGCGTGATATCATTTCATCTGGTGTAATTTGAGGGAATAACTCGACTACGAACCTTTATCGTATGTTAGTTCGTTAACAACGTAACTTGTACATTGACGCATCGATCACTTTTCATGCTTAAGTCACAATGTGCATTATGATGTATGTGACGACTGGTAATAGCAATGCTTGAAGTAAACTGAGCACATGTGTTGCGATACGTCTTGTCACAGCAGGTTATATTGCTCATTTCCCCATTCAACATCAATTACAATTGTATGCGTAATCTCATTTCATCGGTTTTAATTCAAGTCCGCGTTAACTGTTGTACATCCTCACGCGGTTCGTAAGTGTAACGAGCATTTAGTTTTACATTAAACTTCTCGTATGTCAATCCCAAGTAATCGGTGTTTGAAGAAGTTTGCCTTTCCCTCAAGAATTGTCACTAGCATTATAACATACGCGTTTAATAACCAGATCGCACTTGTAATATTTTTGTATACCGATAAAAATTCCAAGTAATCGAGGTTTGAAGAAGTTCGCACATTGATAAAAAAAAAAAAAAATCCAAGTAAACGATGTTTGAAGACGTTTGAGTTTTCGCCATCACACAAGTTCCAATCTTGAGTAATGTCAACCCAAGAAAATGAAAGCTAACAGCATCACGTAGTTGTGTTAAGTTACGATAGGTATAGTTAGGTTTATTAAGACTGTTTCCAGTTAGAAAGGGGAAACATGGAGAGACTTATCTCATCGTTAGGTTACGATATCCAGTGTAACGTTAGGTCCCTGCATAGAAATAGGAAACGTAGACAGTTGTATCTCATCCTTAGGTTATGTTATGCTCTGTTAAGTTAGGTTTGTGCTTATAGATAGGAAATATTGTCAGTAGTATCTCGTCGTTAGGTTAAGTCATGCTCTGTTAAGTTAGGTTTGTTGTTGAATATACAAAAAAAATCTGTACCTTAATGTCGGCGTGCGCAATTTAAAAATGGTATAATCATAATGCGCACGCCGACATTAAGGTACAGATTTTTTTTGTATATTCAACAACAAACCTAACTTAACAGAGCATGACTTAACCTAACGACGAGATACTACTGACAATATTTCCTATCTATAAGCACAAACCTAACTTAACAGAGCATAACATAACCTAAGGATGAGATACAACTGTCTACGTTTCCTATTTCTATGCAGGGACCTAACGTTACACTGGATATCGTAACCTAACGATGAGATAAGTCTCTCCATGTTTCCCCTTTCTAACTGGAAACAGTCTTAATAAACCTAACTATACCTATCGTAACTTAACACAACTACGTGATGCTGTTAGCTTTCATTTTCTTGGGTTGACATTACTCAAGATTGGAACTTGTGTGATGGCGAAAACTCAAACGTCTTCAAACATCGTTTACTTGGATTTTTTTTTTTTTTTATCAATGTGCGAACTTCTTCAAACCTCGATTACTTGGAATTTTTATCGGTATACAAAAATATTACAAGTGCGATCTGGTTATTAAACGCGTATGTTATAATGCTAGTGACAATTCTTGAGGGAAAGGCAAACTTCTTCAAACACCGATTACTTGGGATTGACATACGAGAAGTTTAATGTAAAACTAAATGCTCGTTACACTTACGAACCGCGTGAGGATGTACAACAGTTAACGCGGACTTGAATTAAAACCGATGAAATGAGATTACGCATACAATTGTAATTGATGTTGAATGGGGAAATGAGCAATATAACCTGCTGTGACAAGACGTATCGCAACACATGTGCTCAGTTTACTTCAAGCATTGCTATTACCAGTCGTCACATACATCATAATGCACATTGTGACTTAAGCATGAAAAGTGATCGATGCGTCAATGTACAAGTTACGTTGTTAACGAACTAACATACGATAAAGGTTCGTAGTCGAGTTATTCCCTCAAATTACACCAGATGAAATGATATCACGCATAACATTTCAATTGATGCTGAATGTTAGAATGATGCATCTAACTTGTTGTGTTTGGATGTATCACAACACATGTGTGCAGTTTATTTCAAGCGTTGTTAGTACCATCTGGCACGTACACCATAATGCATATTGAGACTGAAACAAGAATAGGGATCGATGAGTCAATGAACAAGCTACGATTTAACGTACTAACATTCGAGAAGTTTATTGTCATACTAAATACTCATTACACTTACGAGCCTCGTGAGGATGTGCAACGGTTAACGTGGACTTAAATCACAACAGATGAAATGAGATTACGTCTACAATTGTAATTGATGTTGAATGTGAGAATGTGAAATCTAACGTGCTGTGACAAGACGTATCACAACGAATGTGCACAGTTTACTTTAAACGCTGTTATTACCAATCGTCCCGTACGCCATAATGCACATCGTGACTTAAGCAAGAAAAGTGATCGTCGTGTTAATGTACAATTTACGTTGTTAACGAACTAACATACGATAAAGGTTCGTAGTCGAGTTATTCCCTCAAATTACACCAGATGAATGATGCCACGCATAACATTTCAATTGATGCTGAATGATTGAATGATGCATCTAACTTGTTGTGTTTGGATGTATCACAACACATGTGTGCAGTTTATTTCAAGCGTTGTTAGTACCATCTGGCACGTACGCCATAATGCATATTGAGACTGAAAAAAGAATAGGGATCGATGCGTCAATGAACAAGCTACGATTTAACGTACTAACATTCGAGAAGTTTATTGTCATACTAAATACTCATTACACTTACGAGCCTCGTGAGGATGTGCAACGGTTAACGTGGACTTAAATCACAACAGATGAAATGAGATTACGTCTACAATTGTAATTGATGTTGAATGTGAGAATGTGAAATCTAACGTGCTGTGACAAGACGTATCACAACGAATGTGCACAGTTTACTTTAAACGCTGTTATTACCAATCGTCCCGTACGCCATAATGCACATCGTGACTTAAGCAAGAAAAGTGATCGTCGTGTTAATGTACACGTTATTTTGTTACAAACGCAGTGCGATGTCGCCATCACAAGACAGCTCACACACGATGCGCTCCAATCAATTGTATCGCATTACGCGGTGGGTTACATCTATGTACAAATATCGATGATTCTGATGATGACACTGATGAGCTAAACACCTCACAGTTACCATACTCACGCTCTTAAACTTACTACCAAAGGACATTTTTGGGGTTAAGTGAAATAAATAACACAGTGGTTATGTTCTGAACGTGACTATAAGTATTGACTACGAAAACTAATTTACAAAGGTATTTACATAATCTTCAAGTCTTGCTTTACATAAACTCCAAAGGTGTGAATCTGCTATTGGAACCCCTCGGGCTGCGCTTCACCAAGCGAAGGCGTTCTCAAAACCCGCTGTTGTAGCGCTCGATGTCGGTGTTGCTCAGGACCTCGTTGAAGCGCCTAGGCAGGTAGACTCGCAGAAAGAAGTCGTCCCCGACCTGCCCCTCCAGGATCACGATGATCGTCTCGCCAAAGGGTGTTGTGGCTCGCTCCATCGCAGTGATGAGATAGCCGCATTCCTCTCTGAGATCGTCTATCCTGGTGTAGAGCGGAGAGTCAGACTTGCAGTTGTTGAGGGTAGCTCTCAGGTCCTCGGTTGCTGCAGTGCCGTTCACGCTCGGAAACTCTAGCTTGAAAGTGCTGCTGCTCGACATCTCTAGTAGTTGGCCGGGCGCAGGTGTTCACACACAAAAAACCGACGCGTCGCCCTCCTGTCTGGGAATGCTGATGCTTTAATTGACTGCTGGCGACACTCGTTGTTTCTTCCTCACAGCTCGCTTCTTCGACGTTGGTTGCGAAACTGCACTGCGTTGTGTAACAGTTTGAGTTAAGCCTGTAATTTTCGGTACTCCTGTTGATTTATCGATCCACATGTTTTCCACTTTATCAACTACTTGTCTAACACTTTCACGTGAACACCATATCTGTACCATCGTACATTTTCATTTTCAATAAAATTTGTCCTTTGTTTCCCGGGTTTTGAACAGCAAAAGTATTCCCATCCTCCATCCATGACACTATGGGACAATCATCTGTTGGTTTTGGCACCCATCCTGGTTTCTTGGTTTCCACTTCGATGAGAGTTGGTCTCCTTCGTCTCTTGCAGGCAGTGATCGGTTTTACAGATGACGTCTGAGGTGATGCCAATGTCTGATCACTAGCATTATTGTTCATAACCTCAATCTCCTGAATAAACGATTTGATATAGTCGTCCGCAGAAACGTAAGCGTCCATGTTGACGTCCTTACCGTGTGACTTCTACCGTACTACGGACTGGTGGTGCGTCTGCTCACCCTTGAAGTAAACTGTATGCACTCGCTGTGACACATCTTGTTGCAATAGGTTAGATGTTTGATTTTTTCACCCAACATCAGTTCCAACGGTCTGCGGAATCTCATTTCATCTAATGCGATTTGAGTCCACGTTAATTGTTGTACATCCTCACAGGGCTCGTAAGTGTACTGTGTATTTAGCTCCTCGTTAAATTTAACAGTCTGTTTTGTTTTCTTCATAGTTATATTCTTTCACATGATATTCAATATTTTTGTTTTTTTTTCATAAGTATGCTGTTTCATATGATATTTTCTCTCAAACACATCTCTCGCTCTATCCAACACTAACTTGATTGCGAGCCTTTCTCGGATGTTGTTACGTTTATAACGTATTTTGTTCATTGATATGGTGATTACTTTTCTTGCGTCATCCACACTGGTCATCTTTGGAGCACGTATCGACTGTTGCTACCTGACTAGCGTCGAAGGTTCTGGAACGAGTCCACAAGCGCAGACCTATGCATTGTCAAAGATATGTTCAACTACATTAATGAAATTGTGCGAGGTTAGGATGTTGTTGTATCTGCAGTCAATGTGCATGCCGTAACTCTTCATCACTTCTTTAGCCTTATTCACTATGTTTATGCCGTTGGGGACATTTTCTCTACAGTAGCACATTGTAAATCCTTCTTCCTTTGCTTTTTTCAAGGCTTGTTTGAAATTCCTCTTCTGTGTTCGAATGCACTTGTATTCACAAACTCCGTACTGCTCTAGAAGGGTTTCCCTAATCATCACACAAAATATATGCTTCAGATTTACATCTTCAGGCAACACTGCCACTTTAGATGTCTGTTCGATCAGCGTTTGATTCATGGATTGGTTTTCCATACACAATATATCATTTGTAGTTTTAAACTCGGAATTTGTTTGATCTAGCTTTCGGTTATTTGTTAGCGACTTTGTAAGTGATTGTAGCAGCCGTTGGTTCTCGTTTATAAGTCTGTACTGACCATTTTTTCTAATGGATGGCAAAACTTCTTCAAAGATCCAATCTTGAAACTTCTCGGCGATGGGCATTTTAGATTTCATAAGTAACGAATATAATCCCGGCTCGTTAAGAAAGATTGAATGTTTCTCGTTATAGGTTAGGGGGAGATTTTCGCTCCCCCATACTTCAGGAATTGTTTTGCGATATTTTTCTCTAACATGTGCTCTGATTGCTTCTTTAGGGTTAGCGTATCCCAATATTGTAGCTACATCCTTAGCTTTGAACCATGGATTATCGCTGCTGTCAAACAGTACAGACAAAGGCCGATCATTAAACACATAGGCGGTTAAGTGGTTCATTTTGTAGGTTAGGCCAAAACGTCGGGCGATCGCTCTGACAGAACGTCACACAGCAACACTATTACACAGCCACACACTTCAAACTCCCGAACAAGAATGAGACCGTGGGTGTTTGACAACTGGTGTTCTGTTGATTTAATTACTAGGGGGAGATTTTCGCTCCCCCATACGTCAGGAATTGTTGAGAATGAGACCGTGGGTGTTTGACAGCTGGTGTACTATTGCTCGGAATTCGACGCGGGTGGTCTATAATTATGGGTTCCTGCAAGGGTCGGTCGCCCTCCTGTCGGGGTATCAAATTACAGCATCCGCATTCCCAGACAGGTCTCGACTCGTCGGTTTTTTGTGTGAACACCCGCGCCCTCCCGTAGAGGTATCAAATTACAGCATCCGCATTCCCAGACAGTAGGGTGACGCGACGGTTTTTTGTCTGTACACCTGCGCCCATCACCCCACGACGCACAGCCCGCCCCTAGCAGTAAAGTTTAGTTTAGTCTTGAGTTTCGAAGCGTCAACAGCTACGAAGAGATCATGGCCAACATCGAGTGGGATTGTGACATCACAGACGTTGAGTTGGAGGATGTATGTGTTGCAGCGGAAACGACAATGAATAGCAATAATAAGAAGAGACCGTTTGACGATGAAGATGATTACTTCGAAGGTGATGAATTCTACAACCGAAAAGACGAAGATGAATGCACCTTGAAGCATTTCCATAAGAAGAGGCTATGGCGCATTGACAAAAAGTTCAAGTACGTTCATGAACCAAAAATGTATTCAACTACTCAAGATCTTGACGACGCTCTGTACTCCAGACGACGGGGAATCAACAGCATGTGGAACCATTGCCCGCTGGACGGCTTGGAGTGGGAATATTGGCAGCGTGACATGGACTACAAGATGAATTTCTACCCCATTGAAGAGGAGCACTTCTACGCCATTGAACATGAGCAGAAGTACATGATGCTTGTTGAAATGTGGTGGAATCGGCGGACCGATGAACTGCACCCTGATGAAGTAACAAAGTTTTTTAACAGTAAAAAATAAACGTTTTCCAACACCTTAACCTCCACCTGATCCCACCATCACAATCGGCCTTTTTCAAGGCCACAAAAGCTTTTCATGTTAGGGAACAGAAGGAAATCCTTCTAATGTAGGAGGATTTTCTTCCAAGTGTTGGTGCAGGCGTCTGGGGGGGGGGGGGGGCTCCTCCAGTCCCTCCTGGCCCTCCTGAGGTCGGGCGCAGCTGCACCCCAGACAGGTCTCGACTTGTCGGTTTTTTGTGTGAACACCTGCACCCTCCAGTCGAGGTATCAAATTACAACATCCGCATTTGCATTCACTGGTAGTTCAATTGTCCGCAGGCGTCTTGGCTGGCAAAAGTGTCACAGACGAAACCTTGCCCGGTTGGAGGGGGGGGGGGGGCTCCTCCTGCCCCTCCTGCTCCTCCTGCTCCTCCTGCCCCTCCTGCTCCTCCTGCTCCTCCTGACCCTCCTGCCCCTCCTGCTCCTCCTGCTCCTCCTGCTCCTCCTGCCCCTCCTGCTCCTCCTGCTCCTCCTGCCCCTCCTGCTCCTCCTGCTCCTCATGCCCCTCCTGCTCCTCCTGCTCCTCCTGCCCCTCCTGCTCCTCCTGCTCCTCCTGCCCCTCCTGCTCCTCCTGCTCCTCCTGTCCCTCCTGCTCCTCCTGCTCCTCCTGCCCCTCCTGCCCCTCCTGCTCCTCTGCTCCTCCTGGCCCTCCTGAGGTCGGGCGCAGCTGCACCCCAGACAGGTCTCGACTTGTCGGTTTTTTGTGTGAACACCTGCACCCTCCAGTCGAGGTATCAAATTACAACATCCTCATTTGCATTCACTGGTAGTTCAATTGTCCGCAGGCGCTGATGGGCTAGCTCTGTTGATTTAATTACTAGGGGGAGATTTTCGCTCCCCCTAACACATAATGGCTTAGGGGGAGATTTTCGCTCCCCCATACGTCAGGAATTGTTGAAGACTAGAACAAGAATGAGATCGTGACAACTGGTGTTCTGTTGATTTAATTACTAGGGGGAGATTTTCGCTCCCCCTAACACATAATGGGTTAGGGGGAGATTTTCGCTCCCCCATACGTCAGGAATTGTTGAAGCCAAAAACAAGAATGATACCGTGGGTGTTTGACAACTGGTGATTTATTGCTCGGAATTCGATACGGGCGGACTATAATTATGGGTTCCTAGAAGGGTCAGCCGTCTTCCCGTCGAGGTATCAAATTACAGCATCCGCATTCCCAGACAGGTCTCGACTTGTCGGTTTTTTTGTGTGAACACCTGCACCCTCCAGTCGAGGTATCAAATTACAACATCCGCATTCCCAGACAGTAGACTGGACGCGTCAGTCGGTTGTGCGAACAGCTGCCTCGGTGCAGAGTACTTGAAGGTATATGCAGTATATGATCAAAGCATTGCAATTATATTCTCCTTAAAATTTGCATTCACTGTTAGTTCAATTGACCGCAAGCGCTGATGGGCTAGCTCTGTTGGTTGTAGCGTTACCCTGATCAACTCTTGTATTAATTATCCAAAGTATGTCATGTGGGTACTGAGAATACTCGGCTTGACGAGGAGATTCCAAAAATGCAAAAAAAAAAAAAGGTCAAAAGTGTGGTGCGGGCCCCTTTTTTGTAAACATCATCCAAAGTGTACGATGTGGGTACTCAAATGACTCGGCTCGACTAGACGAACAAGAATCTGCAATCAGAATTCAAATCCGACTTATGGTAGCCGATATAGCCCCCCCCCCCTACATCGTCCAAAGTGTACGATGTGGGTACTCAAATGACTCGGCTCGACTAGACGAACAAGAATCTACAATCAGAATTCAAATCCGACTTATGGTAACCGATATAGCCCGCCCCCCCCCCTACATCGTCCAAATGTACTTTGTGGGTATGCAAATTTCTCGGCTCGACTAGACGAACAAGAATCTACAATCAGAATTCAAATCCGACTTATGGTAACCGATATAGCCCCCCCCCCCCTACATCGTCCAAATGTACTTTGTGGGTATGCAAATTTCTCGGCTCGACTAGACGAACAAGAATCTGCAATCAGAATTCAAATCCGACTTATGGTAACCGAGATAGCCCCTACACATCGTCCAAATGTACTTTGTGGGTATGCAAATTTCTCGGCTCGACTAGACGAACAAGAATCTGCAATCAGAATTCAAATCCGACTTATGGTAACCGAGATAGCCCCCCCCCCCCCCCCTGCATCGTCCAAATGTACGTTGTGGGTACTCAAATTTCTCGGCTCGACTAGACGAACAAGAATCTGCAATCAGAATTCAAATCCGAGGTTAGGTTAGGTTAGGATGGGTTAGGTTAGGTTAGGTTACGTTAGGTTAGGTTAGGTTAGGTTACGTTACGTTAGGTTAGGTTAGGTTAGGTTACGTTACGTTAGGTTAGGTTAGGTTACGTTACGTTAGGTTAGGTTAGGTTAGGTTACGTTACGTTAGGTTAGGTTACGTTAGGTTAGGTTAGGTTAGGTTAGGTTAGGTTAGGTTAATATTCGCAAAAAAAAAAATTCGCAAAAAAAAAAAATTCGCAAAAAAAAATTCGCAAAAAAAAATTCGCAAAAAAAAAATTCGCGAGGGGGGGGGGGGCTCGGGGGGGGGGTGCTCCTCCTGACTCCTCCTGCCCTCGGACTCTCCTTCTTACCCTACTTACCCGTGTTATTATCAATGTATAACATTTGATTTTTAATTGATTACAATTATTAATTATTTTACCAGTAAATAAATAATAACATGGCAATTGTTGTAAAAATACCTGTCAAATGTTCAAACCACATCACCACAAAACTATAAAGGAACTATAAAGGATACGAGACATTTTATACAAATTTAAAAATATTTAATTTTATAATTTGACAAATAGAGAACAAAATTACAATTTAATTGAATTTAATTTCTTTTCCTCCAAAATGTTAAATTTATTAAACACTCCCAAAAGCCATCAAAGCAGTAAATACCCAGTCCTGGTATTTATGTTGATCTTGTTCATTTGCTAAATGCTTGTGGTAACCATGTTATACTCTTAAAAACAGTTTTTATGATCATTTTAAAATCTTTACAGCATGGGAATTTCAATGAACCTAGTAAAAATCTGCTAAATATTATAGAAATCATAAATACCCACGTTTTGAGTATTTACCCGGGGCTTGGGGTAAGTACCCGGGTAAATACCCATTTTTTATTTACCTACTCGCTGGGTATTTACCCGACCCACATCACTATTTGCCCTATAGGCCCTATAACCCTATTATTTTCTTACCTGGCCCTGATTTGCTCGTCATTTAACTTCATTGACTGGGCTAGGTGGCCGAACGCCGCACCGAGCGCTGGAGTGAAATTGTAGCTTCTATTGATTCCTGAGTAGGATGCTTGAAATATTTAGGTAAAACTTGTTGGAGTGTATTTGAAAGGGGATTTTATGCTCTACAATTTATATTAACAGTTTTTCTTATATGCAAACTATAAGGGTACTTGGTGAAAAATGCTTATTAGTTACATATGCAAAAATAAATACATTTTAAATCATCAACCAAATATAAAAAAATAAATGAATACATATCGTTTTGTATAATAAGGTATTTTTACAAGCCTGGTTTTTACAAGACATTTTTTAGCAAGCGGGAAGTTTCTAAGTCCATTAGTCTACTAGTAATACCCATTTCCGTAAATCCTTGAACAAATCCAACATGGCCGACTAATTTTTCAAAATGGCGGAAAAGTCCTCATGAGATTTTCTGGGACTTTCTTCTGTGGGTTCAGGAGACCTTGATAAATGATTTCCAACAGAATTCAACTTTTTTAGCGAATTTCCCCTATTGGGAATTTAGCGAATTTCCCCTATAGGGAAGAAGCTATTACCGTAGTCGGCATGGTAAGACCTAGGCCCGGGACCATGATAACTTTTCGTTTTGAGGTCCCCAGACCCCAAAAACACCATTCGTTCGATACTGTATATATATATATATATGTGTGTGTGTGTCCGTGAGCACGATAACTCTCGTAAAAATGATCCGATTTTGATTAAATTTGGTATAAACGTGTAAAGCAACATTTATGACTAAGTTCGAAAACCAGCCAGATCGCTCTACCCGAAGGGGTATTTTGGGGGGGTTTTGTATCCCAAAAATGGGTTTTTCAAATTTTTCACATATAATTTTTGAAATATTCAAATTTTAGTTTTCACCATTGGATTCAGCTTAAAAAAACACACAATTTGGTATTTTGATCATTTCTCTACGTCAATTGGTTACCGAGATATTGAAAGTGCTAAACACAGTACGTTGTCTAATGTTATTCTTATGGAGGAAAAGAAAAATTTTATATCTCGCCTATTTATCAACGTACTACTGACTACGGTAATAGCTTCTTCCCTATAGGGGAAATTCGCTAAATTCCCTATAGGGGAAATTCGCTAAAAAAGTTGAATTCTGTTGGAAATCATTTATCAAGGTCTCCTGAACCCACAGAAGAAAGTCCCAGAAAATCTCATGAGGACTTTTCCGCCATTTTGAAAAATTAGTCGGCCATGTTGGATTTGTTCAAGGATTTACGGAAATGGGTATTACTAGTAGACTAATGGACTTAGAAACTTCCCGCTTGCTAAAAAATGTCTTGTAAAAACCAGGCTTGTAAAAATACCTTATTATACAAAACGATATGTATTCATTTATTTTTTTATATTTGGTTGATGATTTAAAATGTATTTATTTTTGCATATGTAACTAATAAGCATTTTTCACCAAGTACCCTTATAGTTTGCATATAAGAAAAACTGTTAATATAAATTGTAGAGCATAAAATCCCCTTTCAAATACACTCCAACAAGTTTTACCTAAATATTTCAAGCATCCTACTCAGGAATCAATAGAAGCTACAATTTCACTTGGTATACGGCTTCATCTGGTTGTGGACCATTGATATTTGCTCAAAAAGACAATTTTTTACCCAAGGCTCCCGTAGCAGCAAACCTGCGTACTCAGCCCCATGTTATTCTTATGGAGAATAAGTAACGTGTTATCTGCCTTCATTATGAAAATAAATTAATGAAATTTGGTATGTCACTTTACCTAGATGAGTTGTATTGATATTTGTATAAAACCCCATTTTTTGTGTTCCTTGCTTCAGCAAACCTGCATACTCAGCTGCCATGTTATTCTTATGGAGAATAATTAAAATGTCATAAATCGTTTATTTATGAATGTATATTGATGAAACTTGGTATGTGGCTTTATGTGGTATTAATATACATATATATGCATTGGAAATTCGCTGAGTACGCAGGTTTGCTGCTACGGGGGTATTTTAATTTCCTTACTCAAATACTAATTGCACTGGACTAATTTTGTTTAGTTTAATATACTATATAAAACAGTTAATATTGTGTTCTTTAAACCCCTATAATACTACTAGAACGCTAAATGAAACAGATAATGTACGCATTACGCTTATTGGCTGTGAGCCTGTGTAAGTTAATACACCATTTATATTTTTAACACTTTTTTTCTGTAACCTTCTACATTTGAAGCCTATTTACGACCTATATTTACGAGAAACAAAGTCGCGTCAAGAATCGATGAAACCGTGGGAGCGGAAATGCTGAAAAAGCGAAACCGGACTTTGTAAATATTTTAGTTGTTATGTTACAGCTGTTTAAGGATATGACAAGCAGGAAGTATGAATCAAAATTCTTAAAAAAGCTATCGCAATTTTTCTTTCAACTTTCATTAGAAATCATCATCGAAAATTATCTAGTAGCGATTGTAAAATGCAGTTCTGTGAAAACACTGGCTTAAGACTTGTTAAAAAGATAAGGTGGGTTTTTCCAACACTCTGCTTAACAATTACAGTAAAGTAATTAAAGAAAATATTGTTAAGAGGAAACAATCAGACAAACGAAAAGTAGAAAAACGTCCGTAGAAAAGTAGTACTGTACATATTTTATTTGTCAACATTCATTGTAAATTAAAAAGATAACGATTTTCATAGAAGATAAAAAATTGTCTTTTACTTAACCATAACCTCTAATTAATTGGTTTTAAACTCTGTTAGTTATTTATCCCATCGCTTATACGTTTATCTCGGAACACAAATTGGTTGATGTTACTGTTACCTCATTCGAATCTTATATTCATCATTTTAATTCATTAATCAAACCTTTTGAATTTTTTTGTATTAAATTCAGGCAGATTGATCTTCGAACACATAGTAATCAACTCAATTAATATAGTCGTAATCACGCATTTAAGTAAGAGAAGCGGGCGACCGCAATTCAAATCATATGGGGCAGGCGAGCCCAGCCGGCCACCGTTTGTGACGTCACAGAAATAGCATGCAGGCCCTGAGTTCTCGTAGGCCCCATCCAGGGTCGCGCCTTTCTATCCTGACTCGGCGCTATTGTTTGTTACAGCCAAACCATCATCAGTGGTGCAGGACCTCTCGCCTCCCACCCATTGTCTTGACATAGACTTATCGCGGAGTGTTAATGGAGGTGCTCGGTTCTACATTAGAGAGGAAAAAAAACATAAAACAAATAACCTTATCGAATTGTATGTTTCACTATACGAAATGTTGCGTTCCTCATAAGAACATCAAAAAGTAAAAAATTGCATGCAACTCTTTAAATTTGTGGAGATATATTTGTAGAGGTGGGAGGTGGTGGAGAGAAATCAGAGGAAGCCGTAGTGCAGTGAGTTGGCCGAGGCCTGATCACCTCTGATACTCCGATACTGGGCATTATACCAGCTAGCCATCGAGGTAAAACTACTGGAGAGATCGCTAAGTGAGCTAAAAACGGTCCGCGTGGGACTGTGCGGAACAGAAATGGTGGGCCACTGTGTGCTCAGAGCTGTTTATGGCGTTGAACGCGCTGTCGAACGTACTGTTCGTTACACGCTCCTGGACTTCACTGCCATGTTTGAATTGTAATGAAATTTATGTATCCTTTGTGTACGTGAACTACGGAATCCGAAAGTATAAGTATTGTTTTATTTTACCGTGTTTTAATATTTTTAATAATTAAAAACTCTTACGTGTTATTAAAGAGGGACATGAAAAAGTTACTCAGCGAGGAAGTTTTTTTTTATTTTTAGGTTAGAAACAAACTTCCAGCGGGAAAGTTGTAGATAATTAGTTTCTCTAAAACTTTTATTTCAAATATTTTTCGGTAAAGTTGTTGGTTTGCCTACAATTCGTTTGGAAAGTTGCTGAAACCTTTCGCCGCGCTCTATCCAAGACGTGCCACGCGCCGTGCCGCGCTGTTAAATTCAACTCAGTGGTGCTGTGTTACAACATGGCCTAGTTTTTTTATAAAATACACAGTTATACGAATTTTTTTAGTCTTCGAATTTGGGTTACGTTTAATTCAGATTTTTTAGATTTAATGCTTGTGATTTTAATGTCGATCGAATAATCAATCAGACATGCAATCACTTTAGAGGCTCTATTTTTACCAACCACCTATCAAATAACTCCTTTGATGAAGTCAACCATAAGATAAAGCTAGTTAATTTAATCGGTGGTTTGTTTTTGAAAATAACTGGGCATCACAGAGCCAAAGAAGCTACTAGTGTAGCTAACTTACCACGCCTTGGTTTCAGGAAAAAACTTACTAAGCTTATTTTGTTCAGCAATGTTTGATTTACTTTGCTAAATAATCTTACAACATTCTACAATGCAACTGTAATGTGTAATGTAACAGTTAATCAGTAAATACAAATTAATTTTGAGAAAAATCTTTTCATTTAATCCTATGCCTTCCAATATACTCTTAAAACTGACTAATGCTACGGATACATTTATACTATACCACATTATTATTATACTGTACTTGTACTGTCTGTTAAATAAATCATAATCAATTGTTATCATACACTGAAGATAATTTTTGTTATTCAATAGCGAAATGTTGTATTAATGCAACATTATATAATCGTTCTTACTACTCTACGTAGACGGGTGAACGAAACATGTTGGTAATTAAAGTTTATTAAGAATACATTTTCTATTAAAAAGTGTTTGTCTTATATGGTATTCATTCATCAACAAAATTTTATGATATAGGCCAATTAACTTTCATGCAATCTACAACGTTTGGCGAACGTCGAAGTTTATATGCTAACATTCAAAGTCTCACTAGTTCAAAGAACGATATTACTGCTCATAAAAAAATCATTCCAGTACCAAAAACCTTCAAAACATCATTATTGAACAACACCTAAAGCCTAGTGTATCGTACATAAATTTATATGACTGGAAATATGAAAGAATCAGCCATCGAGGATTTTTTTTTACAAAACTCCCAACTTTCTGTTCTTTTTACGCAACTAACCCTGGTCGAATATAGTTACTTTTGGTAATAAAAGTTCGAGAAACTATTCAGGAATACAGATCAACCATAAAAAATGTTCCCTGGCTGCAAATTCAATTCAAGTGAGCGCGCGACGTGTTTTTCCCTATACCCCCCACGCTTTAAGCGCTGCCGCGGTGGCCCACCATTTGCGGCGCGACCTCGAACGCGGCCGGACCGAAATTTGGTTCGCTTCACCACGGGCGCGAGCGGTCCAGTAGTTTTAAGTCTTTGCAGCTAGCAGCCAGCAGCCAACAGTACATGTAGAGGTGGGAGGTTGGAGGTGGGAGGTAGTGGAGAGAAATCTGAGGAAGCCGTGACGAGTGCAGTGAGTTGATCACCTCTGATACTCCAATACTGGGCCAGCCAGCAGCCAGCAGCCAACAGTACATGTAGAGGTTGGAGGTGGAGGTAGTAGAGATAAATTAGAGGAAGCCGTAACGAGTGCAGTGAGTGGCCTGAGGCCTGATCACCTCTGATACTCCAATACTGGACATCATACCAGCTAGCAGCCAGCAGCCAACAGTACATGTAGAGGTGGGAGGTTGGAGGTAGGAGGTAATAGAGAGAAATCAGACGAAGCCGTAACGAGTGCAGTGAGTGGCCTGAGGCTTGATCACCTCTGATACTCCAATACTGGACATCATACCAGCTAGCAGCCAGCAGCCAACAGTACATGTAGAGGTGGGAGGTTGGAGGTAGGAGGTAATAGAGAGAAATCAGACGAAGCCGTAACGAGTGCAGTGAGTGGCCCGAGGCTTGATCACCTCTGATACTCCGATACTGGACATTATACCAGCTAGCAGCCAGCAGCCAACAGTACATGTAGAGGTGGGAGTTTGGAGGTAGGAGGTAATAGAGAGAAATCAGACGAAGCCGTAACGAGTGCAGTGAGTGGCCTGAGGCTTGATCACCTCTGATACTCCAATACTGGACATCATACCAGCTAGCAGCCAGCAGCCAACAGTACATGTAGAGGTGGGAGGTTGGAGGTAGGAGGTAATAGAGAGAAATCAGACGAAGCCGTAACGAGTGCAGTGAGTGGCCCGAGGCTTGATCACCTCTGATACTCCGATACTGGACATTATACCAGCTAGCAGCCAGCAGCCAACAGTACATGTAGAGGTGGGAGTTTGGAGGTAGGAGGTAATAGAGAGAAATCAGACGAAGCCGTAACGAGTGCAGTGAGTGGCCTGAGGCTTGATCACCTCTGATACTCCGATACTGGACATCATACCAGCTAGCAGCCAGCAGCCAACAGTACATGTAGAGGTGGGAGTTTGGAGGTAGGAGGTAATAGAGAGAAATCAGACGAAGCCGTAACGAGTGCAGTGAGTGGCCCGAGGCTTGATCACCTCTGATACTCCGATACTGGACATTATACCAGCTAGCAGCCAGCAGCCAACAGTACATGTAGAGGTGGGAGTTTGGAGGTAGGAGGTAATAGAGAGAAATCAGACGAAGCCGTAACGAGTGCAGTGAGTGGCCCGAGGCTTGATCACCTCTGATACTCCGATACTGGACATCATACCAGCTAGCAGCCAGCAGCCAACAGTACATGTAGAGGTGGGAGTTTGGAGGTAGGAGGTAATAGAGAGAAATCAGACGAAGCCGTAACGAGTGCAGTGAGTGGCCTGAGGCTTGATCACCTCTGATACTCCGATACTGGACATTATACCAGCTAGCAGCCAGCAGCCAACAGTACATGTAGAGGTGGGAGTTTGGAGGTAGGAGGTAATAGAGAGAAATCAGACGAAGCCGTAACGAGTGCAGTGAGTGGCCTGAGGCTTGATCACCTCTGATACTCCAATACTGGACATCATACCAGCTAGCAGCCAGCAGCCAACAGTACATGTAGAGGTGGGAGGTTGGAGGTAGGAGGTAATAGAGAGAAATCAGACGAAGCCGTAACGAGTGCAGTGAGTGGCCCGAGGCTTGATCACCTCTGATACTCCGATACTGGACATTATACCAGCTAGCAGCCAGCAGCCAACAGTACATGTAGAGGTGGGAGTTTGGAGGTAGGAGGTAATAGAGAGAAATCAGACGAAGCCGTAACGAGTGCAGTGAGTGGCCTGAGGCTTGATCACCTCTGATACTCCAATACTGGACATCATACCAGCTAGCAGCCAGCAGCCAACAGTACAGTAGAGGTGGGATTTTGGAGGTAGGAGGTAATAGAGAGAAATCAGACGAAGCCGTAACGAGTGCAGTGAGTGGCCTGAGGCTTGATCACCTCTGATACTCCAATACTGGACATCATACCAGCTAGCAGCCAGCAGCCAACAGTACATGTAGAGGTGGGAGGTTGGAGGTAGGAGGTAGTGGAGAGAAATCAGACAAAGCCGTAACGAGTGCAGTGAGTGGCCTGAGGCTTGATCACCTCTGATACTCCAATACTGGACATCATACCAGCTAGCAGCCAGCAGCCAACAGTACATGTAGAGGTGGGAGGTTGGAGGTAGGAGGTAGTGGAGAGAAATCAGACAAAGCCGTAACGAGTGCAGTGAGTGGCCCGAGGCTTGATCACCTCTGATACTCCGATACTGGACATTATACCAGCTAGCAGCCAGCAGCCAACAGTACATGTAGAGGTGGGAGTATGGAGGTGGGAGGTAGTGGAGATAAATCAAACAAAGCCGTAACGAGTGCAGTGAGTGGCCTGAGGCTCGATCACCTCTGATACTCCGATACTGGACAGGATACCAGCTAGCAGCCAGCAGCCAACAGTATATGTAGAGGTGGGAGGTTGGAGGTAGGAGGTAGTAGAGAGAAATCAGACGAAGCCGTAACGAGTGCAGTGAGTGGCCCGAGGCTTGATCACCTCTGATACTCCAATACTGGACATCATACCAGCTAGCAGCCAGCAGCCAACAGTACATGTAGAGGTGGGAGGTTGGAGGTAGGAGGTAGTAGAGAGAAATCAGACGAAGCCGTAACGAGTGCAGTGAGTGGCCTGAGGCTTGATCACCTCTGATACTCCGATACTGGACATTATACCAGCTAGCAGCCAGCAGCCAACAGTGCATGTAGAGGTGGGAGGTTGGAGGTAGGAGGTAGTAGAGAGAAATCAGACGAAGCCGTAACGAGTGCAGTGAGTGGCCCGAGGCTTGATCACCTCTGATACTCCAATACTGTACATTATACCAGCTAGCAGCCAGCAGCCAACAGTACATGTAGAGGTGGGAGTTTGGAGGTAGGAGGTAGTAGAGAGAAATCAGACGAAGCCGTAACGAGTGCAGTGAGTGGCCTGAGGCTTGATCACCTCTGATACTCCGATACTGGACATTATACCAGCTAGCAGCCAGCAGCCAACAGTGCATGTAGAGGTGGGAGGTTGGAGGTAGGAGGTAGTAGAGAGAAATCAGACGAAGCCGTAACGAGTGCAGTGAGTGGCCCGAGGCTTGATCACCTCTGATACTCCAATACTGGACATCATACCAGCTAGCAGCCAGCAGCCAACAGTACAGTAGAGGTGGGATTTTGGAGGTAGGAGGTAATAGAGAGAAATCAGACGAAGCCGTAACGAGTGCAGTGAGTGGCCTGAGGCTTGATCACCTCTGATACTCCAATACTGGACATTATACCAGCTAGCAGCCAGCAGCCAACAGTACAGTAGAGGTGGGATTTTGGAGGTAGGAGGTAATAGAGAGAAATCAGACGAAGCCGTAACGAGTGCAGTGAGTGGCCTGAGGCTTGATCACCTCTGATACTCCAATACTGGACATCATACCAGCTAGCAGCCAGCAGCCAACAGTACATGTAGAGGTGGGAGGTTGGAGGTAGGAGGTAGTGGAGAGAAATCAGACAAAGCCGTAACGAGTGCAGTGAGTGGCCCGAGGCTTGATCACCTCTGATACTCCGATACTGGACATTATACCAGCTAGCAGCCAGCAGCCAACAGTACATGTAGAGGTTGGAGTATGGAGGTGGGAGGTAGTGGAGATAAATCAAACAAAGCCGTAACGAGTGCAGTGAGTGGCCTGAGGCTCGATCACCTCTGATACTCCAATACTGGACAGGATACCAGCTAGCAGCCAGCAGCCAACAGTATATGTAGAGGTGGGAGGTTGGAGGTAGGAGGTAGTAGAGAGAAATCAGACGAAGCCGTAACGAGTGCAGTGAGTGGCCCGAGGCTTGATCACCTCTGATACTCCAATACTGGACATCATACCAGCTAGCAGCCAGCAGCCAACAGTACATGTAGAGGTGGGAGTTTGGAGGTAGGAGGTAGTAGAGAGAAATCAGACGAAGCCGTAACGAGTGCAGTGAGTGGCCTGAGGCTTGATCACCTCTGATACTCCGATACTGGACATTATACCAGCTAGCAGCCAGCAGCCAACAGTGCATGTAGAGGTGGGAGGTTGGAGGTAGGAGGTAGTAGAGAGAAATCAGACGAAGCCGTAACGAGTGCAGTGAGTGGCCCGAGGCTTGATCACCTCTGATACTCCAATACTGTACATTATACCAGCTAGCAGCCAGCAGCCAACAGTACATGTAGAGGTGGGAGTTTGGAGGTAGGAGGTAGTAGAGAGAAATCGGACGAAGCCGTAACGAGTGCAGTGAGTGGCCCGAGGCTTGATCACCTCTGATACTCCAATACTGTACATTATACCAGCTAGCAGCCAGCAGCCAACAGTACATGTAGAGGTGGGAGTTTGGAGGTAGGAGGTAGTAGAGAGAAATCAGACGAAGCCGTAACGAGTGCAGTGAGTGGCCCGAGGCTTGATCACCTCTGATACTCCAATACTGTACATTATACCAGCTAGCAGCCAGCAGCCAACAGTACATGTAGAGGTGGGAGTTTGGAGGTAGGAGGTAGTAGAGAGAAATCAGACGAAGCCGTAACGAGTGCAGTGAGTGGCCCGAGGCTTGATCACCTCTGATACTCCGATACTGGACATTATACCAGCTAGCAGCCAGCAGCCAACAGTACATGTAGAGGTGGGAGTTTGGAGGTAGGAGGCAATAGAGAGAAATCAGACGAAGCCGTAACGAGTGCAGTGAGTGGCCTGAGGCTCGATCACCTCTGATACTCCGATACTGGACAGTATACCAGCTAGCAGCCAGCAGCCAACAGTACATGTAGAGGTGGGAGGTTGGAGGTAGGAGGTAGTAGAGATAAATCAGACGAAGCCGTAACGAGTGCAGTGAGTGGCCTGAGGCTTGATCACCTCTGATACTCCGATACTGGACATTATACCAGCTAGCAGCAAGCAGCCAACAGTACATGTAGAGGTGGGAGTTTGGAGGTAGGAGGTAGTAGAGAGAAATCAGACGAAGCCGTAACGAGTGCAGTGAGTGGCCCGAGGCTTGATCACCTCTGATACTCCAATACTGGACATTATACCAGCTAGCAGCCAGCAGCCAACAGTACATGTAGGGGTGGGAGTTTGGAGGTAGGAGGTAGTAGAGAGAAATCAGACGAAGCCGTAACGAGTGCAGTGAGTGGCCCGAGGCTTGATCACCTCTGATACTCCGATACTGGACATTATACCAGCTAGCAGCCAGCAGCCAACAGTACATGTAGAGGTGGGAGGTTGGAGGTAGGAGGTAGTAGAGATAAATCAGACGAAGCCGTAACGAGTGCAGTGAGTGGCCTGAGGCTTGATCACCTCTGATACTCCGATACTGGACATTATACCAGCTAACAGCCAGCAGCCAACAGTACATGTAGAGGTGGGAGTTTGGAGGTAGGAGGTAGTAGAGAGAAATCAGACGAAGCCGTAACGAGTGCAGTGAGTGGCCCGAGGCTTGATCACCTCTGATACTCCAATACTGGACATTATACCAGCTAGCAGCCAGCAGCCAACAGTACATGTAGAGGTGGGAGTTTGGAGGTAGGATGTAGTAGAGAGAAATCAGACGAAGCCTTAACGATTGCATTGAGTGGCCCGAGGCTTGATCACCTCTGATACTCCAATACTGGACATTATACCAGCTAGCAGCCAGCAGCCAACAGTACATGTAGAGGTGGGAGTTTGGAGGTAGTAGAGAGAAATCAGACGAAGCCGTAACGAGTGCAGTGAGTGGCCCGAGGCTTGATCACCTCTGATACTCCAATACTGGGCATTATACCAGCTAGCAGCCAGCAGCCAACAGTACATGTAGAGGTGGGAGGTTGGAGGTAGGAGGTAGTAGAGAGAAATCAGACGAAGCCGTAACGAGTGCAGTGAGTGGCCCGAGGCTTGATCACCTCTGATACTCCAATACTAGACATCATACCAGCTAGCAGCCAGCAGCCAACAGTACATGTAGAGGTGGGAGTTTGGAGGTAGGAGGTAGTAGAGAGAAATCAGACGAAGCCGTAACGAGTGCAGTGAGTGGCCCGAGGCTTGATCACCTCTGATACTCCGATACTGGACATTATACCAGCTAGCAGCCAGCAGCCAACAGTACATGTAGAGGTGGGAGTTTGGAGGTAGGAGGCAATAGAGAGAAATCAGACGAAGCCGTAACGAGTGCAGTGAGTGGCCTGAGGCTCGATCACCTCTGATACTCCGATACTGGACAGTATACCAGCTAGCAGCCAGCAGCCAACAGTACATGTAGAGGTGGGAGGTTGGAGGTAGGAGGTAGTAGAGATAAATCAGACGAAGCCGTAACGAGTGCAGTGAGTGGCCTGAGGCTTGATCACCTCTGATACTCCGATACTGGACATTATACCAGCTAGCAGCCAGCAGCCAACAGTACATGTAGAGGTGGGAGTTTGGAGGTAGGAGGTAGTAGAGAGAAATCAGACGAAGCCGTAACGAGTGCAGTGAGTGGCCCGAGGCTTGATCACCTCTGATACTCCAATACTGGACATTATACCAGCTAGCAGCCAGCAGCCAACAGTACATGTAGGGGTGGGAGTTTGGAGGTAGGAGGTAGTAGAGAGAAATCAGACGAAGCCGTAACGAGTGCAGTGAGTGGCCCGAGGCTTGATCACCTCTGATACTCCGATACTGGACATTATACCAGCTAGCAGCCAGCAGCCAACAGTACATGTAGAGGTGGGAGGTTGGAGGTAGGAGGTAGTAGAGATAAATCAGACGAAGCCGTAACGAGTGCAGTGAGTGGCCTGAGGCTTGATCACCTCTGATACTCCGATACTGGACATTATACCAGCTAACAGCCAGCAGCCAACAGTACATGTAGAGGTGGGAGTTTGGAGGTAGGAGGTAGTAGAGAGAAATCAGACGAAGCCGTAACGAGTGCAGTGAGTGGCCCGAGGCTTGATCACCTCTGATACTCCAATACTGGACATTATACCAGCTAGCAGCCAGCAGCCAACAGTACATGTAGGGGTGGGAGTTTGGAGGTAGGAGGTAGTAGAGAGAAATCAGACGAAGCCGTAACGAGGGCAGTGAGTGGCCTGAGGCTTGATCACCTCTGATACTCCGATACTGGACATTATACCAGCTAGCAGCCAGCAGCCAACAGTGCATGTAGAGGTGGGAGGTTGGAGGTGGGAGGTAGTAGAGAGAAATCAGACGAAGCCGTAACGAGTAAAGTGAGTGGCCCGAGGCTTGATCACCTCTGATACTCCAATACTCGGCATTATACCAGCTAGCAGCCAGCAGCCAACAGTACATGTAGAGGTGGGAGTTTGGAGGTAGGATGTAGTAGAGAGAAATCAGACGAAGCCTTAACGATTGCATTGAGTGGCCCGAGGCTTGATCACCTCTGATACTCCAATACTGGACATTATACCAGCTAGCAGCCAGCAGCCAACAGTACATGTAGAGGTGGGAGTTTGGAGGTAGTAGAGAGAAATCAGACGAAGCCGTAACGAGTGCAGTGAGTGGCCCGAGGCTTGATCACCTCTGATACTCCAATACTGGGCATTATACCAGCTAGCAGCCAGCAGCCAACAGTACATGTAGAGGTGGGAGGTTGGAGGTAGGAGGTAGTAGAGAGAAATCAGACGAAGCCGTAACGAGTGCAGTGAGTGGCCCGAGGCTTGATCACCTCTGATACTCCAATACTAGACATCATACCAGCTAGCAGCCAGCAGCCAACAGTACATGTAGAGGTGGGAGTTTGGAGGTAGGAGGTAGTAGAGAGAAATCAGACGAAGCCGTAACGAGTGCAGTGAGTGGCCCGAGGCTTGATCACCTCTGATACTCCGATACTGGACATTATACCAGCTAGCAGCCAACAGCCAACAGTACATGTAGAGGTGGGAGTTTGTAGGTAGGAGGCAATAGAGAGAAATCAGACGAAGCCGTAACGAGTGCAGTGAGTGGCCTGAGGCTCGATCACCTCTGATACTCCGATACTGGACAGTATACCAGCTAGCAGCCAGCAGCCAACAGTACATGTAGAGGTGGGAGGTTGGAGGTAGGAGGTAGTAGAGATAAATCAGACGAAGCCGTAACGAGTGCAGTGAGTGGCCTGAGGCTTGATCACCTCTGATACTCCGATACTGGACATTATACCAGCTAGCAGCCAGCAGCCAACAGTACATGTAGAGGTGGGAGTTTGGAGGTAGGAGGTAGTAGAGAGAAATCAGACGAAGCCGTAACGAGTGCAGTGAGTGGCCCGAGGCTTGATCACCTCTGATACTCCAATACTGGACATTATACCAGCTAGCAGCCAGCAGCCAACAGTACATGTAGGGGTGGGAGTTTGGAGGTAGGAGGTAGTAGAGAGAAATCAGACGAAGCCGTAACGAGTGCAGTGAGTGGCCCGAGGCTTGATCACCTCTGATACTCCGATACTGGACATTATACCAGCTAGCAGCCAGCAGCCAACAGTACATGTAGAGGTGGGAGGTTGGAGGTAGGAGGTAGTAGAGATAAATCAGACGAAGCCGTAACGAGTGCAGTGAGTGGCCTGAGGCTTGATCACCTCTGATACTCCGATACTGGACATTATACCAGCTAACAGCCAGCAGCCAACAGTACATGTAGAGGTGGGAGTTTGGAGGTAGGAGGTAGTAGAGAGAAATCAGACGAAGCCGTAACGAGTGCAGTGAGTGGCCCGAGGCTTGATCACCTCTGATACTCCAATACTGGACATTATACCAGCTAGCAGCCAGCAGCCAACAGTACATGTAGGGGTGGGAGTTTGGAGGTAGGAGGTAGTAGAGAGAAATCAGACGAAGCCGTAACGAGTGCAGTGAGTGGCCTGAGGCTTGATCACCTCTGATACTCCGATACTGGACATTATACCAGCTAGCAGCCAGCAGCCAACAGTGCATGTAGAGGTGGGAGGTTGGAGGTGGGAGGTAGTAGAGAGAAATCAGACGAAGCCGTAACGAGTAAAGTGAGTGGCCCGAGGCTTGATCACCTCTGATACTCCAATACTGGGCATTATACGAGCTAGCAGCCAGCAGCCAACAGTACATGTAGGGGTGGGAGTTTGGAGGTAGGATGTAGTAGAGAGAAATCAGACGAAGCCTTAACGATTGCATTGAGTGGCCCGAGGCTTGATCACCTCTGATACTCCAATACTGGACATTATACCAGCTAGCAGCCAGCAGCCAACAGTACATGTAGAGGTGGGAGTTTGGAGGTAGTAGAGAGAAATCAGACGAAGCCGTAACGAGTGCAGTGAGTGGCCCGAGGCTTGATCACCTCTGATACTCCAATACTGGGCATTATACCAGCTAGCAGCCAGCAGCCAACAGTACATGTAGAGGTGGGAGGTTGGAGGTAGGAGGTAGTAGAGAGAAATCAGACGAAGCCGTAACGAGTGCAGTGAGTGGCCCGAGGCTTGATCACCTCTGATACTCCAATACTAGACATCATACCAGCTAGCAGCCAGCAGCCAACAGTACATGTAGAGGTGGGAGTTTGGAGGTAGGAGGTAGTAGAGAGAAATCAGACGAAGCCGTAACGAGTGCAGTGAGTGGCCCGAGGCTTGATCACCTCTGATACTCCGATACTGGACATTATACCAGCTAGCAGCCAGCAGCCAACAGTACATGTAGAGGTGGGAGTTTGGAGGTAGGAGGTAATAGAGAGAAATCAGACGAAGCCGTAACGAGTGCAGTGAGTGGCCTGAGGCTTGATCACCTCTGATACTCCGATACTGGACATTATACCGGCTAGCAGCCAGCAGCCAACAGTACATGTAGAGGTGGGAGGTGGGAGGTAGGAGGTAGTAGAGAGAAATCAGACGAAGCCGTAATGAGTGCAGTGAGTGGCCTGAGGCTTGATCACCTCTGATACTCCAATACTGGACATTATACCAGCTAGCAGCCAGCAGAGCCAACAGTACATGTAGAGGTGGGAGGTTGGAGGTAGGAGGTAGTAGAGAGAAATCAGACGAAGCCTTAACGAGTGCAGTGAGTGGCCTGAGGCTTGATCACCTCTGATACTCCGATACTGGACATTATACCAGCTAGCAGCCAGCAGCCAACAGTACATGTTGAGGTGGGAGGTTGGAGGTGGGAGGTAGTAGAGAGAAATCAGACGAAGCCGTAACGAGTGCAGTGAGTGGCCCGAGGCTTGATCACCTCTGATACTCCAATACTGGACATTATACCAGCTAGCAGCCAGCAGCCAACAGTACATGTAGAGGTGGGAGTTTGGAGGTAGGAGGTAGTAGAGAGAAATCAGACGAAGCCGTAACGAGTGCAGTGAGTGGCCCGAGGCTTGATCACCTCTGATACTCCAATACTGGACATTATACCAGCTAGCAGCCAGCAGCCAACAGTACATGTAGAGGTGGGAGTTTGGAGGTAGGAGGTAGTAGAGAGAAATCAGACGAAGCCGTAACGAGTGCAGTGAGTGGCCTGAGGCTTGATCACCTCTGATACACCGATACTGGACATTATACCAGCTAGCAGCCAGCAGCCAACAGTGCATGTAGAGGTGGGAGGTTGGAGGTGGGAGTTAGTAGAGAGAAATCAGACTAAGCCGTAACGAGTGCAGTGAGTGGCCTGAGGTTTGATCACCTCTGATACTCCGATACTGGACATTATACCAACTAGCAGCCAGCAGCCAACAGTGCATGTAGAGGTGGGAGGTTGGAGGTGGGAGGTAGTAGAGAGAAATCAGACTAAGCCGTAACGAGTGCAGTGAGTGGCCCGAGGCTTGATCACCTCTGATACTCCAATACTGGGCATTATACCAGCTAGCGGCCAGCAGCCAACAGTACATGTAGAGGTGGGAGTTTGGAGGTAGGAGGTAGTAGAGAGAAATCAGACGAAGCCGTAACGTGTGCAGTGAGTAGCCCGAGGCTTGATCACCTCTGATACTCCAATACTGGACATTATACCAGCTAGCAGCCAGCAGCCAAACGTACATGTAGAGGTGGGAGTTTGGAGGTAGGAGGTAGTAGAGAGAAATCAGACGAAGCCAGTAGAGAGAAATCAGACGAAGCCGTAACGAGTGCAGTGAGTGGCCCGAGGCTTGATCACCTCTGATACTCCAATACTGGACATTATACCAGCTAGCAGCCAGCAGCCAACAGTACATGTAGAGGTTGGAGTTTGGAGGTAGGAGGTAATAGAGAGAAATCAGACGAAGCCGTAACGAGTGCAGTGAGTGGCCTGAGGCTTGATCACCTCTGATACTCCGATACTGGACATTATACCAGCTAGCAGCCAGCAGCCAACAGTACATGTTGCGGTGGGAGGTTGGAGGTGGGAGGTAGTAGAGAGAAATCAGACGAAGCCGTAACGAGTGCAGTGAGTGGCCCGAGGCTTGATCACCTCTGATACTCCAATACTGGACATTATACCAGCTAGCAGCCAGCAGCCAACAGTACATGTAGAGGTGGGAGTTTGGAGGTAGGAGGTAGTAGAGAGAAATCAGACGAAGCCGTAACGAGTGCAGTGAGTGGCCCGAGGCTTGATCACCTCTGATACTCCAATACTGGACATTATACCAGCTAGCAGCCAGCAGCCAACAGTACATGTAGAGGTGGGAGTTTGGAGGTAGGAGGTAGTAGAGAGAAATCAGACGAAGCCGTAACGAGTGCAGTGAGTGGCCCGAGGCTTGATCACCTCTGATACTCCAATACTGGACATTATACCAGCTAGCAGCCAGCAGCCAACAGTACATGTAGAGGTGGGAGTTTGAGGTAGGAGGTAGTAGAGAGAAATCAGACGAAGCCGTAACGAGTGCAGTGAGTGGCCTGAGGCTTGATCACCTCTGATACTCCGATACTGGACATTATACCAGCTAGCAGCCAGCAGCCAACAGTGCATGTAGAGGTGGGAGTTTGGAGGTAGTAGAGAGAAATCAGACTAAGCCGTAACGAGTGCAGTGAGTGGCCCGAGGCTTGATCACCTCTGATACTCCAATACTGGACATTATACCAGCTAGCAGCCAGCAGCCAACAGTACATGTAGAGGTGGGAGTTTGGAGGTAGGAGGTAGTAGAGAGAAATCAGACTAAGCCGTAACGAGTGCAGTGAGTGGCCTGAGGCTTGATCACCTCTGATACTCCAATACTGGGCATTATACCAGCTAGCAGCCAGCAGCCAACAGTAAATGTAGAGGTGGGAGTTTGGAGGTGGGAGTTAGTAGAGAGAAATCAGACTAAGCCGTAACGAGTGCAGTGAGTGGCCTGAGGCTTGATCACCTCTGATACTCCGATACTGGACATTATACCAGCTAGCAGCCAGCAGCCAACAGTGCATGTAGAGGTGGGAGGTTGGAGGTGGGAGGTAGTAGAGAGAAATCAGACTAAGCCGTAACGAGTGCAGTGAGTGGCCCGAGGCTTGATCACCTCTGATACTCCAATACTGGGCATTATACAAGCTAGCAGCCAGCAGCCAACAGTACATGTAGAGGTGGGAGTTTGGAGGTAGGAGGTAGTAGAGAGAAATCAGACGAAGCCGTAACGAGTGCAGTGAGTAGCCCGAGGCTTGATCACCTCTGATACTCCAATACTGGACATTATACCAGCTAGCAGCCAGCAGCCAACAGTACATGTAGAGGTGGGAGTTTGGAGGTAGGAGGTAGTAGAGAGAAATCAGACGAAGCCGTAACGAGTGCAGTGAGTGGCCCGAGGCTTGATCACCTCTGATACTCCAATACTGGACATTATACCAGCTAGCAGCCAGCAGCCAACAGTACATGTAGAGGTGGGAGTTTGGAGGTAGGAGGTAATAGAGAGAAATCAGACGAAGCCGTAACGAGTGCAGTGAGTGGCCTGAGGCTTGATCACCTCTGATACTCCGATACTGGACATTATACCAGCTAGCAGCCAGCAGCCAACAGTACATGTTGAGGTGGGAGGTTGGAGGTTGGAGGTAGTAGAGAGAAATCAGACGAAGCCGTAACGAGTGCAGTGAGTGGCCCGAGGCTTGATCACCTCTGATACTCCAATACTGGACATTATACCAGCTAGCAGCCAGCAGCCAACAGTACATGTAGAGGTGGGAGTTTGGAGGTAGGAGGTAGTAGAGAGAAATCAGACGAAGCCGTAACGAGTGCAGTGAGTGGCCCGAGGCTTGATCACCTCTGATACTCCAATACTGGGCATTATACCAGCTAGCAGCTAGCAGCCAACAGTACATGTAGAGGTGGGAGGTGGGAGGTGGGAGGTAGTGGAGAGAATCAGACTAAGCCGTAACGAGTGCAGTGAGTGGCCCGAGGCTTGATCACCTCTGATACTCCGATACTGGACATTATACCAGCTAGCAGCCAGCAGCCAACAGTACATGTTGAGGTGGGAGGTTGGAGGTTGGAGGTAGTAGAGAGAAATCAGACGAAGCCGTAACGAGTGCAGTGAGTGGCCCGAGGCTTGATCACCTCTGATACTCCAATACTGGACATTATACCAGCTAGCAGCCAGCAGCCAACAGTACATGTAGAGGTGGGAGTTTGGAGGTAGGAGGTAGTAGAGAGAAATCAGACGAAGCCGTAACGAGTGCAGTGAGTGGCCCGAGGCTTGATCACCTCTGATACTCCGATACTGGGCATTATACCAGCTAGCAGCCAGCAGCCAACAGTACATGTAGAGGTGGGAGTTTGGAGGTAGGAGGTAGTAGAGGGAAATCAGACGAAGCCGTAACGAGTGCAGTGAGTGGCCCGAGGCTTGATCACCTCTGATACTCCGATACTGGACATTATACCAGCTAGCAGCCAGCAGCCAACAGTGCATGTAGAGGTGGGAGTTTGGAGGTAGGAGGTAGTAGAGAGAAATCAGACGAAGCCGTAACGAGTGCAGTGAGTGGCCTGAGGCCTGATCACCTCTGATACTCCGATACTGGACATTATACCGGCTAGCAGCCAGCAGCCACCAGTACATGTAGAGGTGGGAGGTGGGAGGTGGGAGGTAGTGGAGAGAATCAGACTAAGCCGTAACGAGTGCAGTGAGTGGCCTGAGGCTTGATCA
This sequence comes from Allygus modestus, assembly GCA_963675035.1. Lineage (NCBI taxonomy): Eukaryota > Metazoa > Arthropoda > Insecta > Hemiptera > Cicadellidae > Allygus > Allygus modestus. Next base: position 103,697,510 of record OY776111.1, read on the forward strand.
CCTCTGATACTCCGATACTGGACATTATACCAGCTAGCAGCCAGCAGCCAACAGTACATGTAGAGGTGGGAGTTTGGAGGTAGGAGGTAGTAGAGAGAAATCAGACTAAGCCGTAACGAGTGCAGTGAGTGGCCTGAGGCTTGATCACCTCTGATACTCCGATACTGGACATTATACCAGCTAGCAGCCAGCAGCCAACAGTACATGTAGAGGTGGGAGTTTGGAGGTAGGAGGTAGTAGAGAGAAATCAGACGAAGCCGTAACGAGTGCAGTGAGTGGCCCGAGGCTTGATCACCTCTGATACTCCGATACTGGGCATTATACCAGCTAGCAGCCAGCAGCCAACAGTACATGTAGAGGTGGGAGTTTGGAGGTAGGAGGTAGTAGAGGGAAATCAGACGAAGCCGTAACGAGTGCAGTGAGTGGCCCGAGGCTTGATCACCTCTGATACTCCGATACTGGACATTATACCAGCTAGCAGCCAGCAGCCAACAGTGCATGTAGAGGTGGGAGTTTGGAGGTAGGAGGTAGTAGAGAGAAATCAGACGAAGCCGTAACGAGTGCAGTGAGTGGCCCGAGGCTTGATCACCTCTGATACTCCAATACTGGGCATTATACCAGCTAGCAGCTAGCAGCCAACAGTACATGTAGAGGTGGGAGGTGGGAGGTGGGAGGTAGTGGAGAGAATCAGACTAAGCCGTAACGAGTGCAGTGAGTGGCCTGAGGCTTGATCACCTCTGATACTCCGATACTGGACATTATACCAGCTAGCAGCCAGCAGCCAACAGTGCATGTAGAGGTGGGAGTTTGGAGGTGGGAGGTAGTAGAGAGAAATCAGACGAAGCCGTAACGAGTGCAGTGAGTGGCCCGAGGCTTGATCACCTCTGATACTCCAATACTGGACATTATACCAGCTAGCAGCCAGCAGCCAACAGTACATGTAGAGGTGGGAGTTTGGAGGTAGGAGGTAGTAGAGAGAAATCAGACGAAGCCGTAACGAGTGCAGTGAGTGGCCCGAGGCTTGATCACCTCTTATACTCCGATACTGGACATTATACCAGCTAGCAGCCAGCAGCCAACAGTACATGTAGAGGTGGGAGTTTGGAGGTAGGAGGTAATAGAGAGAAATCAGACGAAGCCGTAACGAGTGCAGTGAGTGGCCTGAGGCTTGATCACCTCTGATACTCCGATACTGGACATTATACCAGCTAGCAGCCAGCAGCCAACAGTACATGTAGAGGTGGGAGTTTGGAGGTAGGAGGTAGTAGAGAGAAATCAGACGAAGCCGTAACGAGTGCAGTGAGTGGCCCGAGGCCTGATCACCTCTGATACTCCGATACTGGACATTATACCGGCTAGCAGCCAGCAGCCACCAGTACATGTAGAGGTGGGAGGTGGGAGGTGGGAGGTAGTGGAGAGAATCAGACTAAGCCGTAACGAGTGCAGTGAGTGGCCTGAGGCTTGATCACCTCTGATACTCCGATACTGGACATTATACCAGCTAGCAGCCAGCAGCCAACAGTACATGTAGAGGTGGGAGTTTGGAGGTAGGAGGTAGTAGAGAGAAATCAGACTAAGCCGTAACGAGTGCAGTGAGTGGCCTGAGGCTTGATCACCTCTGATACTCCGATACTGGACATTATACCAGCTAGCAGCCAGCAGCCAACAGTACATGTAGAGGTGGGAGTTTGGAGGTAGGAGGTAGTAGAGAGAAATCAGACGAAGCCGTAACGAGTGCAGTGAGTGGCCCGAGGCTTGATCACCTCTGATACTCCAATACTGGACATTATACCAGCTAGCAGCCAGCAGCCAACAGTACATGTAGAGGTGGGAGTTTGGAGGTAGGAGGTAGTAGAGAGAAATCAGACGAAGCCGTAACGAGTGCAGTGAGTGGCCTGAGGCTTGATCACCTCTGATACTCCGATACTGGACATTATACCGGCTAGCAGCCAGCAGCCAACAGTACATGTAGAGGTGGGAGTTTGGAGGTAGGAGGTAGTAGAGAGAAATCAGACGAAGCCGTAACGAGTGCAGTGAGTGGCCTGAGGCTTGATCACCTCTGATACTCCGATACTGGACATTATACCAGCTAGCAGCCAGCAGCCAACAGTACATGTAGAGGTGGGAGTTTGGAGGTAGGAGGTAGTAGAGGGAAATCAGACGAAGCCGTAACGAGTGCAGTGAGTGGCCCGAGGCTTGATCACCTCTGATACTCCGATACTGGGCATTATACCAGCTAGCAGCCAGCAGCCAACAGTACATGTAGAGGTGGGAGTTTGGAGGTAGGAGGTAGTAGAGAGAAATCAGACGAAGCCGTAACGAGTGCAGTGAGTGGCCCGAGGCTTGATCACCTCTGATACTCCGATACTGGACATTATACCAGCTAGCAGCCAGCAGCCAACAGTGCCTGTAGAGGTGGGAGTTTGGAGGTAGGAGGTAGTAGAGAGAAATCAGACGAAGCCGTAACGAGTGCAGTGAGTGGCCCGAGGCTTGATCACCTCTGATACTCCAATACTGGGCATTATACCAGCTAGCAGCCAGCAGCCAACAGTACATGTAGAGGTGGGAGGTGGGAGGTGGGAGGTAGTGGAGAGAATCAGACTAAGCCGTAACGAGTGCAGTGAGTGGCCTGAGGCTTGATCACCTCTGATACTCCGATACTGGACATTATACCAGCTAGCAGCCAGCAGCCAACAGTGCATGTAGAGGTGGGAGGTTGGAGGTGGGAGGTAGTAGAGAGAAATCAGACGAAGCCGTAACGAGTGCAGTGAGTGGCCCGAGGCTTGATCACCTCTGATACTCTAATACTGGACATTATACCAGCTAGCAGCCAGCAGCCAACAGTACATGTAGAGGTGGGAGTTTGGAGGTAGGAGGTAGTAGAGAGAAATCAGACGAAGCCGTAACGAGTGCAGTGAGTGGCCCGAGGCTTGATCACCTCTTATACTCCGATACTGGACATTATACCAGCTAGCAGCCAGCAGCCAACAGTACATGTAGAGGTGGGAGTTTGGAGGTAGGAGGTAATAGAGAGAAATCAGACGAAGCCGTAACGAGTGCAGTGAGTGGCCTGAGGCTTGATCACCTCTGATACTCCGATACTGGACATTATACCAGCTAGCAGCCAGCAGCCAACAGTACATGTAGAGGTGGGAGTTTGGAGGTAGGAGGTAGTAGAGAGAAATCAGACGAAGCCGTAACGAGTGCAGTGAGTGGCCCGAGGCCTGATCACCTCTGATACTCCGATACTGGACATTATACCGGCTAGCAGCCAGCAGCCACCAGTACATGTAGAGGTGGGAGGTGGGAGGTGGGAGGTAGTGGAGAGAATCAGACTAAGCCGTAACGAGTGCAGTGAGTGGCCTGAGGCTTGATCACCTCTGATACTCCGATACTGGACATTATACCAGCTAGCAGCCAGCAGCCAACAGTACATGTAGAGGTGGGAGTTTGGAGGTAGGAGGTAGTAGAGAGAAATCAGACTAAGCCGTAACGAGTGCAGTGAGTGGCCTGAGGCTTGATCACCTCTGATACTCCGATACTGGACATTATACCAGCTAGCAGCCAGCAGCCAACAGTACATGTAGAGGTGGGAGTTTGGAGGTAGGAGGTAGTAGAGAGAAATCAGACGAAGCCGTAACGAGTGCAGTGAGTGGCCCGAGGCTTGATCACCTCTGATACTCCAATACTGGACATTATACCAGCTAGCAGCCAGCAGCCAACAGTACATGTAGAGGTGGGAGTTTGGAGGTAGGAGGTAGTAGAGAGAAATCAGACGAAGCCGTAACGAGTGCAGTGAGTGGCCTGAGGCTTGATCACCTCTGATACTCCGATACTGGACATTATACCGGGTAGCAGCCAGCAGCCAACAGTACATGTAGAGGTGGGAGTTTGGAGGTAGGAGGTAGTAGAGAGAAATCAGACGAAGCCGTAACGAGTGCAGTGAGTGGCCTGAGGCTTGATCACCTCTGATACTCCGATACTGGACATTATACCAGCTAGCAGCCAGCAGCCAACAGTACATGTAGAGGTGGGAGTTTGGAGGTAGGAGGTAGTAGAGGAAAATCAGACGAAGCCGTAACGAGTGCAGTGAGTGGCCCGAGGCTTGATCACCTCTGATACTCCGATACTGGGCATTATACCAGCTAGCAGCCAGCAGCCAACAGTACATGTAGAGGTGGGAGTTTGGAGGTAGGAGGTAGTAGAGAGAAATCAGACGAAGCCGTAACGAGTGCAGTGAGTGGCCCGAGGCTTGATCACCTCTGATACTCCGATACTGGACATTATACCAGCTAGCAGCCAGCAGCCAACAGTACATGTAGAGGTGGGAGTTTGGAGGTAGGAGGTAGTAGAGAGAAATCAGACGAAGCCGTAACGAGTGCAGTGAGTGGCCTGAGGCTTGATCACCTCTGATACTCCGATACTGGACATTATACCAGCTAGCAGCCAGCAGCCAACAGTACATGTAGAGGTGGGAGGTTGGAGGTAGGAGATAGTAGAGAGAAATCAGACGAAGCCGTAACGAGTGCAGTGAGTGGCCCGAGGCTTGATCACCTCTGATACTCCGATACTGGACATTATACCGGCTAGCAGCCAGCAGCCAACAGTACATGTAGAGGTGGGAGTTTGGAGGTAGGAGGTAGTAGAGAGAAATCAGACGAAGCCGTAACGAGTGCAGTGAGTGGCCCGAGGCTTGATCACCTCTGATACTCCGATACTGGACATTATACCAACTAGCAGCCAGCAGACAACAGGACATGTAGAGGTGGGAGTTTGGAGGTAGGAGGTAGTAGAGAGAAATCAGACGAAGCCGTAACGAGTGCAGTGAGTGGCCCGAGGCTTGATCACCTCTGATACTCCAATACTGTACATTATACCAGCTAGCAGCCAGCAGCCAACAGTACATGTAGAGGTGGGAGTTTGGAGGTAGGAGGTAGTAGAGAGAAATCAGACGAAGCCGTAACGAGTGCAGTGAGTGGCCCGAGGCTTGATCACCTCTGATACTCCGATACTGGGCATTATACCAGCTAGCAGCCAGCAGCCAACAGTACATGTAGAGGTGGGAGTTTGGAGGTGGGAGGTAGTAGAGAGAAATCAGACTAAGCCGTAACGAGTGCAGTGAGTGGCCTGAGGCTTGATCACCTCTGATACTCCAATACTGGACATTATACCAGCTAGCAGCCAGCAGCCAACAGTACATGTAGAGGTGGGAGTTTGGAGGTAGGAGGTAGTAGAGGGAAATCAGACGAAGCCGTAACGAGTGCAGTGAGTGGCCCGAGGCTTGATCACCTCTGATACTCCGATACTGGACATTATACCAGCTAGCAGCCAGCAGCCAACAGTGCATGTAGAGGTGGGAGTTTGGAGGTAGGAGGTAGTAGAGAGAAATCAGACGAAGCCGTAACGAGTGCAGTGAGTGGCCCGAGGCTTGATCACCTCTGATACTCCAATACTGGGCATTATACCAGCTAGCAGCCAGCAGCCAACAGTACATGTAGAGGTGGGAGGTGGGAGGTGGGAGGTAGTGGAGAGAATCAGACTAAGCCGTAACGAGTGCAGTGAGTGGCCTGAGGCTTGATCACCTCTGATACTCCGATACTGGACATTATACCAGCTAGCAGCCAGCAGCCAACAGTGCATGTAGAGGTGGGAGGTTGGAGGTGGGAGGTTGGAGGTGGGAGGTAGTAGAGAGAAATCAGACGAAGCCGTAACGAGTGCAGTGAGTGGCCCGAGGCTTGATCACCTCTGATACTCCAATACTGGACATTATACCAGCTAGCAGCCAGCAGCCAACAGTACATGTAGAGGTGGGAGGTTGGAGGTAGGAGGTAGTAGAGAGAAATCAGACGAAGCCGTAACGAGTGCAGTGAGTGGCCCGAGGCTTGATCACCTCTGATACTCCGATACTGGACATTATACCGGCTAGCAGCCAGCAGCCAACAGTACATGTAGAGGTGGGAGTTTGGAGGTAGGAGGTAGTAGAGAGAAATCAGACGAAGCCGTAACGAGTGCAGTGAGTGGCCCGAGGCTTGATCACCTCTGATACTCCAATACTGGACATTATACCAGCTAGCAGCCAGCAGCCAACAGTACATGTAGAGGTGGGAGTTTGGAGGTAGGAGGTAGTAGAGAGAAATCAGACGAAGCCGTAACGAGTGCAGTAAGTGGCCCGAGGCTTGATCACCTCTGATACTCCAATACTGGACATTATACCAGCTAGCAGCCAGCAGCCAACAGTACATGTAGAGGTGGGAGGTTGGAGGTAGGAGATAGTAGAGAGAAATCAGACGAAGCCGTAACGAGTGCAGTGAGTGGCCCGAGGCTTGATCACCTCTGATACTCCGATACTGGACATTATACCGGCTAGCAGCCAGCAGCCAACAGTACATGTAGAGGTGGGAGTTTGGAGGTAGGAGGTAGTAGAGAGAAATCAGACGAAGCCGTAACGAGTGCAGTGAGTGGCCTGAGGCTTGATCACCTCTGATACTCCGATACTGGACATTATACCAGCTAGCAGCCAGCAGCCAACAGTACATGTAGAGGTGGGAGTTTGGAGGTAGAAGGTAGTAGAGAGAAATCAGACGAAGCCGTAACGAGTGCAGTGAGTGGCCTGAGGCTTGATCACCTCTGATACTCCGATACTGGACATTATACCAGCTAGCAGCCAGCAGCCAACAGTACATGTAGAGGTGGGAGTTTGGAGGTAGGAGGTAATAGAGAGAAATCAGACGAAGCCGTAACGAGTGCAGTGAGTGGCCTGAGGCTTGATCACCTCTGATACTCCGATACTGGACATTATACCAGCTAGCAGCCAGCAGCCAACAGTACATGTTGAGGTGGGAGGTTGGAGGTGGGAGGTAGTAGAGAGAAATCAGACGAAGCCGTAACGAGTGCAGTGAGTGGCCCGAGGCTTGATCACCTCTGATACTCCAATACTGGACATTATACCAGCTAGCAGCCAGCAGCCAACAGTACATGTAGAGGTGGGAGTTTGGAGGTAGGAGGTAGTAGAGAGAAATCAGACGAAGCCGTAACGAGTGCAGTGAGTGGCCCGAGGCTTGATCACCTCTGATACTCCGATACTGGGCATTATACCAGCTAACAGCCAGCAGCCAACAGTACATGTAGAGGTGGGAGTTTGGAGGTAGGAGGTAGTAGAGGGAAATCAGACGAAGCCGTAACGAGTGCAGTGAGTGGCCCGAGGCTTGATCACCTCTGATACTCCGATACTAGACATTATACCAGCTAGCAGCCAGCAGCCAACAGTGCATGTAGAGGTGGGAGTTTGGAGGTAGGAGGTAGTAGAGAGAAATCAGACGAAGCCGTAACGAGTGCAGTGAGTGGCCCGAGGCTTGATCACCTCTGATACTCCAATACTGGGCATTATACCAGCTAGCAGCTAGCAGCCAACAGTACATGTAGAGGTGGGAGGTGGGAGGTGGGAGGTAGTGGAGAGAATCAGACTAAGCCGTAACGAGTGCAGTGAGTGGCCTGAGGCTTGATCACCTCTGATACTCCGATACTGGACATTATACCAGCTAGCAGCCAGCAGCCAACAGTGCATGTAGAGGTGGGAGTTTGGAGGTGGGAGGTAGTAGAGAGAAATCAGACGAAGCCGTAACGAGTGCAGTGAGTGGCCCGAGGCTTGATCACCTCTGATACTCCAATACTGGACATTATACCAGCTAGCAGCCAGCAGCCACCAGTACATGTAGAGGTGGGAGGTGGGAGGTGGGAGGTAGTGGAGAGAATCAGACTAAGCCGTAACGAGTGCAGTGAGTGGCCTGAGGCTTGATCACCTCTGATACTCCGATACTGGACATTATACCAGCTAGCAGCCAGCAGCCAACAGTACATGTAGAGGTGGGAGTTTGGAGGTAGGAGGTAGTAGAGAGAAATCAGACTAAGCCGTAACGAGTGCAGTGAGTGGCCTGAGGCTTGATCACCTCTGATACTCCGATACTGGACATTATACCAGCTAGCAGCCAGCAGCCAACAGTACATGTAGAGGTGGGAGTTTGGAGGTAGGAGGTAGTAGAGAGAAATCAGACGAAGCCGTAACGAGTGCAGTGAGTGGCCCGAGGCTTGATCACCTCTGATACTCCAATACTGGACATTATACCAGCTAGCAGCCAGCAGCCAACAGTACATGTAGAGGTGGGAGTTTGGAGGTAGGAGGTAGTAGAGAGAAATCAGACGAAGCCGTAACGAGTGCAGTGAGTGGCCTGAGGCTTGATCACCTCTGATACTCCGATACTGGACATTATACCGGCTAGCAGCCAGCAGCCAACAGTACATGTAGAGGTGGGAGTTTGGAGGTAGGAGGTAGTAGAGAGAAATCAGACGAAGCCGTAACGAGTGCAGTGAGTGGCCTGAGGCTTGATCACCTCTGATACTCCGATACTGGACATTATACCAGCTAGCAGCCAGCAGCCAACAGTACATGTAGAGGTGGGAGTTTGGAGGTAGGAGGTAGTAGAGAGAAATCAGACGAAGCCGTAACGAGTGCAGTGAGTGGCCCGAGGCTTGATCACCTCTGATACTCCGATACTGGACATTATACCAGCTAGCAGCCAGCAGCCAACAGTACATGTAGAGGTGGGAGTTTGGAGGTAGGAGGTAGTAGAGAGAAATCAGACGAAGCCGTAACGAGTGCAGTGAGTGGCCTGAGGCTTGATCACCTCTGATACTCCGATACTGGACATTATACCAGCTAGCAGCCAGCAGCCAACAGTACATGTAGAGGTGGGAGGTTGGAGGTAGGAGATAGTAGAGAGAAATCAGACGAAGCCGTAACGAGTGCAGTGAGTGGCCCGAGGCTTGATCACCTCTGATACTCCGATACTGGACATTATACCGGCTAGCAGCCAGCAGCCAACAGTACATGTAGAGGTGGGAGTTTGGAGGTAGGAGGTAGTAGAGAGAAATCAGACGAAGCCGTAACGAGTGCAGTGAGTGGCCCGAGGCTTGATCACCTCTGATACTCCGATACTGGACATTATACCAACTAGCAGCCAGCAGACAACAGGACATGTAGAGGTGGGAGTTTGGAGGTAGGAGGTAGTAGAGAGAAATCAGACGAAGCCGTAACGAGTGCAGTGAGTGGCCCGAGGCTTGATCACCTCTGATACTCCAATACTGTACATTATACCAGCTAGCAGCCAGCAGCCAACAGTACATGTAGAGGTGGGAGTTTGGAGGTAGGAGGTAGTAGAGAGAAATCAGACGAAGCCGTAACGAGTGCAGTGAGTGGCCCGAGGCTTGATCACCTCTGATACTCCGATACTGGGCATTATACCAGCTAGCAGCCAGCAGCCAACAGTACATGTAGAGGTGGGAGTTTGGAGGTGGGAGGTAGTAGAGAGAAATCAGACTAAGCCGTAACGAGTGCAGTGAGTGGCCTGAGGCTTGATCACCTCTGATACTCCAATACTGGACATTATACCAGCTAGCAGCCAGCAGCCAACAGTACATGTAGAGGTGGGAGTTTGGAGGTAGGAGGTAGTAGAGGGAAATCAGACGAAGCCGTAACGAGTGCAGTGAGTGGCCCGAGGCTTGATCACCTCTGATACTCCGATACTGGACATTATACCAGCTAGCAGCCAGCAGCCAACAGTGCATGTAGAGGTGGGAGTTTGGAGGTAGGAGGTAGTAGAGAGAAATCAGACGAAGCCGTAACGAGTGCAGTGAGTGGCCCGAGGCTTGATCACCTCTGATACTCCAATACTGGGCATTATACCAGCTAGCAGCCAGCAGCCAACAGTACATGTAGAGGTGGGAGGTGGGAGGTGGGAGGTAGTGGAGAGAATCAGACTAAGCCGTAACGAGTGCAGTGAGTGGCCTGAGGCTTGATCACCTCTGATACTCCGATACTGGACATTATACCAGCTAGCAGCCAGCAGCCAACAGTGCATGTAGAGGTGGGAGGTTGGAGGTGGGAGGTTGGAGGTGGGAGGTAGTAGAGAGAAATCAGACGAAGCCGTAACGAGTGCAGTGAGTGGCCCGAGGCTTGATCACCTCTGATACTCCAATACTGGACATTATACCAGCTAGCAGCCAGCAGCCAACAGTACATGTAGAGGTGGGAGGTTGGAGGTAGGAGGTAGTAGAGAGAAATCAGACGAAGCCGTAACGAGTGCAGTGAGTGGCCCGAGGCTTGATCACCTCTGATACTCCGATACTGGACATTATACCGGCTAGCAGCCAGCAGCCAACAGTACATGTAGAGGTGGGAGTTTGGAGGTAGGAGGTAGTAGAGAGAAATCAGACGAAGCCGTAACGAGTGCAGTGAGTGGCCCGAGGCTTGATCACCTCTGATACTCCAATACTGGACATTATACCAGCTAGCAGCCAGCAGCCAACAGTACATGTAGAGGTGGGAGTTTGGAGGTAGGAGGTAGTAGAGAGAAATCAGACGAAGCCGTAACGAGTGCAGTGAGTGGCCCGAGGCTTGATCACCTCTGATACTCCAATACTGGACATTATACCAGCTAGCAGCCAGCAGCCAACAGTACATGTAGAGGTGGGAGGTTGGAGGTAGGAGATAGTAGAGAGAAATCAGACGAAGCCGTAACGAGTGCAGTGAGTGGCCCGAGGCTTGATCACCTCTGATACTCCGATACTGGACATTATACCGGCTAGCAGCCAGCAGCCAACAGTACATGTAGAGGTGGGAGTTTGGAGGTAGGAGGTAGTAGAGAGAAATCAGACGAAGCCGTAACGAGTGCAGTGAGTGGCCTGAGGCTTGATCACCTCTGATACTCCGATACTGGACATTATACCAGCTAGCAGCCAGCAGCCAACAGTACATGTAGAGGTGGGAGTTTGGAGGTAGAAGGTAGTAGAGAGAAATCAGACGAAGCCGTAACGAGTGCAGTGAGTGGCCTGAGGCTTGATCACCTCTGATACTCCGATACTGGACATTATACCAGCTAGCAGCCAGCAGCCAACAGTACATGTAGAGGTGGGAGTTTGGAGGTAGGAGGTAATAGAGAGAAATCAGACGAAGCCGTAACGAGTGCAGTGAGTGGCCTGAGGCTTGATCACCTCTGATACTCCGATACTGGACATTATACCAGCTAGCAGCCAGCAGCCAACAGTACATGTTGAGGTGGGAGGTTGGAGGTGGGAGGTAGTAGAGAGAAATCAGACGAAGCCGTAACGAGTGCAGTGAGTGGCCCGAGGCTTGATCACCTCTGATACTCCAATACTGGACATTATACCAGCTAGCAGCCAGCAGCCAACAGTACATGTAGAGGTGGGAGTTTGGAGGTAGGAGGTAGTAGAGAGAAATCAGACGAAGCCGTAACGAGTGCAGTGAGTGGCCCGAGGCTTGATCACCTCTGATACTCCGATACTGGGCATTATACCAGCTAACAGCCAGCAGCCAACAGTACATGTAGAGGTGGGAGTTTGGAGGTAGGAGGTAGTAGAGGGAAATCAGACGAAGCCGTAACGAGTGCAGTGAGTGGCCCGAGGCTTGATCACCTCTGATACTCCGATACTAGACATTATACCAGCTAGCAGCCAGCAGCCAACAGTGCATGTAGAGGTGGGAGTTTGGAGGTAGGAGGTAGTAGAGAGAAATCAGACGAAGCCGTAACGAGTGCAGTGAGTGGCCCGAGGCTTGATCACCTCTGATACTCCAATACTGGGCATTATACCAGCTAGCAGCTAGCAGCCAACAGTACATGTAGAGGTGGGAGGTGGGAGGTGGGAGGTAGTGGAGAGAATCAGACTAAGCCGTAACGAGTGCAGTGAGTGGCCTGAGGCTTGATCACCTCTGATACTCCGATACTGGACATTATACCAGCTAGCAGCCAGCAGCCAACAGTGCATGTAGAGGTGGGAGTTTGGAGGTGGGAGGTAGTAGAGAGAAATCAGACGAAGCCGTAACGAGTGCAGTGAGTGGCCCGAGGCTTGATCACCTCTGATACTCCAATACTGGACATTATACCAGCTAGCAGCCAGCAGCCACCAGTACATGTAGAGGTGGGAGGTGGGAGGTGGGAGGTAGTGGAGAGAATCAGACTAAGCCGTAACGAGTGCAGTGAGTGGCCTGAGGCTTGATCACCTCTGATACTCCGATACTGGACATTATACCAGCTAGCAGCCAGCAGCCAACAGTACATGTAGAGGTGGGAGTTTGGAGGTAGGAGGTAGTAGAGAGAAATCAGACTAAGCCGTAACGAGTGCAGTGAGTGGCCTGAGGCTTGATCACCTCTGATACTCCGATACTGGACATTATACCAGCTAGCAGCCAGCAGCCAACAGTACATGTAGAGGTGGGAGTTTGGAGGTAGGAGGTAGTAGAGAGAAATCAGACGAAGCCGTAACGAGTGCAGTGAGTGGCCCGAGGCTTGATCACCTCTGATACTCCAATACTGGACATTATACCAGCTAGCAGCCAGCAGCCAACAGTACATGTAGAGGTGGGAGTTTGGAGGTAGGAGGTAGTAGAGAGAAATCAGACGAAGCCGTAACGAGTGCAGTGAGTGGCCTGAGGCTTGATCACCTCTGATACTCCGATACTGGACATTATACCGGCTAGCAGCCAGCAGCCAACAGTACATGTAGAGGTGGGAGTTTGGAGGTAGGAGGTAGTAGAGAGAAATCAGACGAAGCCGTAACGAGTGCAGTGAGTGGCCTGAGGCTTGATCACCTCTGATACTCCGATACTGGACATTATACCAGCTAGCAGCCAGCAGCCAACAGTACATGTAGAGGTGGGAGTTTGGAGGTAGGAGGTAGTAGAGGGAAATCAGACGAAGCCGTAACGAGTGCAGTGAGTGGCCCGAGGCTTGATCACCTCTGATACTCCGATACTGGGCATTATACCAGCTAGCAGCCAGCAGCCAACAGTACATGTAGAGGTGGGAGTTTGGAGGTAGGAGGTAGTAGAGAGAAATCAGACGAAGCCGTAACGAGTGCAGTGAGTGGCCCGAGGCTTGATCACCTCTGATACTCCGATACTGGACATTATACCAGCTAGCAGCCAGCAGCCAACAGTGCCTGTAGAGGTGGGAGTTTGGAGGTAGGAGGTAGTAGAGAGAAATCAGACGAAGCCGTAACGAGTGCAGTGAGTGGCCCGAGGCTTGATCACCTCTGATACTCCAATACTGGGCATTATACCAGCTAGCAGCCAGCAGCCAACAGTACATGTAGAGGTGGGAGGTGGGAGGTGGGAGGTAGTGGAGAGAATCAGACTAAGCCGTAACGAGTGCAGTGAGTGGCCTGAGGCTTGATCACCTCTGATACTCCGATACTGGACATTATACCAGCTAGCAGCCAGCAGCCAACAGTGCATGTAGAGGTGGGAGGTTGGAGGTGGGAGGTAGTAGAGAGAAATCAGACGAAGCCGTAACGAGTGCAGTGAGTGGCCCGAGGCTTGATCACCTCTGATACTCCAATACTGGACATTATACCAGCTAGCAGCCAGCAGCCAACAGTACATGTAGAGGTGGGAGTTTGGAGGTAGGAGGTAGTAGAGAGAAATCAGACGAAGCCGTAACCAGTGCAGTGAGTGGCCCGAGGCTTGATCACCTCTTATACTCCGATACTGGACATTATACCAGCTAGCAGCCAGCAGCCAACAGTACATGTAGAGGTGGGAGTTTGGAGGTAGGAGGTAATAGAGAGAAATCAGACGAAGCCGTAACGAGTGCAGTGAGTGGCCTGAGGCTTGATCACCTCTGATACTCCGATACTGGACATTATACCAGCTAGCAGCCAGCAGCCAACAGTACATGTAGAGGTGGGAGTTTGGAGGTAGGAGGTAGTAGAGAGAAATCAGACGAAGCCGTAACGAGTGCAGTGAGTGGCCCGAGGCCTGATCACCTCTGATACTCCGATACTGGACATTATACCGGCTAGCAGCCAGCAGCCACCAGTACATGTAGAGGTGGGAGGTGGGAGGTGGGAGGTAGTGGAGAGAATCAGACTAAGCCGTAACGAGTGCAGTGAGTGGCCTGAGGCTTGATCACCTCTGATACTCCGATACTGGACATTATACCAGCTAGCAGCCAGCAGCCAACAGTACATGTAGAGGTGGGAGTTTGGAGGTAGGAGGTAGTAGAGAGAAATCAGACTAAGCCGTAACGAGTGCAGTGAGTGGCCTGAGGCTTGATCACCTCTGATACTCCGATACTGGACATTATACCAGCTAGCAGCCAGCAGCCAACAGTACATGTAGAGGTGGGAGTTTGGAGGTAGGAGGTAGTAGAGAGAAATCAGACGAAGCCGTAACGAGTGCAGTGAGTGGCCCGAGGCTTGATCACCTCTGATACTCCAATACTGGACATTATACCAGCTAGCAGCCAGCAGCCAACAGTACATGTAGAGGTGGGAGTTTGGAGGTAGGAGGTAGTAGAGAGAAATCAGACGAAGCCGTAACGAGTGCAGTGAGTGGCCTGAGGCTTGATCACCTCTGATACTCCGATACTGGACATTATACCGGCTAGCAGCCAGCAGCCAACAGTACATGTAGAGGTGGGAGTTTGGAGGTAGGAGGTAGTAGAGAGAAATCAGACGAAGCCGTAACGAGTGCAGTGAGTGGCCTGAGGCTTGATCACCTCTGATACTCCGATACTGGACATTATACCAGCTAGCAGCCAGCAGCCAACAGTACATGTAGAGGTGGGAGTTTGGAGGTAGGAGGTAGTAGAGGGAAATCAGACGAAGCCGTAACGAGTGCAGTGAGTGGCCCGAGGCTTGATCACCTCTGATACTCCGATACTGGGCATTATACCAGCTAGCAGCCAGCAGCCAACAGTACATGTAGAGGTGGGAGTTTGGAGGTAGGAGGTAGTAGAGAGAAATCAGACGAAGCCGTAACGAGTGCAGTGAGTGGCCCGAGTCTTGATCACCTCTGATACTCCGATACTGGACATTATACCAGCTAGCAGCCAGCAGCCAACAGTACATGTAGAGGTGGGAGTTTGGAGGTAGGAGGTAGTAGAGAGAAATCAGACGAAGCCGTAACGAGTGCAGTGAGTGGCCTGAGGCTTGATCACCTCTGATACTCCGATACTGGACATTATACCAGCTAGCAGCCAGCAGCCAACAGTACATGTAGAGGTGGGAGGTTGGAGGTAGGAGATAGTAGAGAGAAATCAGACGAAGCCGTAACGAGTGCAGTGAGTGGCCCGAGGCTTGATCACCTCTGATACTCCGATACTGGACATTATACCGGCTAGCAGCCAGCAGCCAACAGTACATGTAGAGGTGGGAGTTTGGAGGTAGGAGGTAGTAGAGAGAAATCAGACGAAGCCGTAACGAGTGCAGTGAGTGGCCCGAGGCTTGATCACCTCTGATACTCCGATACTGGACATTATACCAGCTAGCAGCCAGCAGCCAACAGTACATGTAGAGGTGGGAGTTTGGAGGTAGGAGGTAGTAGAGAGAAATCAGACGAAGCCGTAACGAGTGCAGTGAGTGGCCCGAGGCTTGATCACCTCTGATACTCCAATACTGTACATTATACCAGCTAGCAGCCAGCAGCCAACAGTACATGTAGAGGTGGGAGTTTGGAGGTGGGAGGTAGTAGAGAGAAATCAGACTAAGCCGTAACGAGTGCAGTGAGTGGCCTGAGGCTTGATCACCTCTGATACTCCAATACTGGACATTATACCAGCTAGCAGCCAGCAGCCAACAGTACATGTAGAGGTGGGAGTTTGGAGGTAGGAGGTAGTAGAGGGAAATCAGACGAAGCCGTAACGAGTGCAGTGAGTGGCCCGAGGCTTGATCACCTCTGATACTCCGATACTGGACATTATACCAGCTAGCAGCCAGCAGCCAACAGTGCATGTAGAGGTGGGAGTTTGGAGGTAGGAGGTAGTAGAGAGAAATCAGACGAAGCCGTAACGAGTGCAGTGAGTGGCCCGAGGCTTGATCACCTCTGATACTCCAATACTGGGCATTATACCAGCTAGCAGCCAGCAGCCAACCGTACATGTAGAGGTGGGAGGTGGGAGGTGGGAGGTAGTGGAGAGAATCAGACTAAGCCGTAACGAGTGCAGTGAGTGGCCTGAGGCTTGATCACCTCTGATACTCCGATACTGGACATTATACCAGCTAGCAGCCAGCAGCCAACAGTGCATGTAGAGGTGGGAGGTTGGAGGTGGGAGGTAGTAGAGAGAAATCAGACGAAGCCGTAACGAGTGCAGTGAGTGGCCCGAGGCTTGATCACCTCTGATACTCCAATACTGGACATTATACCAGCTAGCAGCCAGCAGCCAACAGTACATGTAGAGGTGGGAGGTTGGAGGTAGGAGGTAGTAGAGAGAAATCAGACGAAGCCGTAACGAGTGCAGTGAGTGGCCCGAGGCTTGATCACCTCTGATACTCCGATACTGGACATTATACCGGCTAGCAGCCAGCAGCCAACAGTACATGTAGAGGTGGGAGTTTGGAGGTAGGAGGTAGTAGAGAGAAATCAGACGAAGCCGTAACGAGTGCAGTGAGTGGCCCGAGGCTTGATCACCTCTGATACTCCAATACTGGACATTATACCAGCTAGCAGCCAGCAGCCAACAGTACATGTAGAGGTGGGAGTTTGGAGGTAGGAGGTAGTAGAGAGAAATCAGACGAAGCCGTAACGAGTGCAGTGAGTGGCCCGAGGCTTGATCACCTCTGATACTCCAATACTGGACATTATACCAGCTAGCAGCCAGCAGCCAACAGTACATGTAGAGGTGGGAGGTTGGAGGTAGGAGATAGTAGAGAGAAATCAGACGAAGCCGTAACGAGTGCAGTGAGTGGCCCGAGGCTTGATCACCTCTGATACTCCGATACTGGACATTATACCGGCTAGCAGCCAGCAGCCAACAGTACATGTAGAGGTGGGAGTTTGGAGGTAGGAGGTAGTAGAGAGAAATCAGACGAAGCCGTAACGAGTGCAGTGAGTGGCCCGAGGCTTGATCACCTCTGATACTCCGATACTGGACATTATACCAGCTAGCAGCCAGCAGCCAACAGTACATGTAGAGGTGGGAGTTTGGAGGTAGAAGGTAGTAGAGAGAAATCAGACGAAGCCGTAACGAGTGCAGTGAGTGGCCTGAGGCTTGATCACCTCTGATACTCCGATACTGGACATTATACCAGCTAGCAGCCAGCAGCCAACAGTACATGTAGAGGTGGGAGTTTGGAGGTAGGAGGTAATAGAGAGAAATCAGACGAAGCCGTAACGAGTGCAGTGAGTGGCCTGAGGCTTGATCACCTCTGATACTCCGATACTGGACATTATACCAGCTAGCAGCCAGCAGCCAACAGTACATGTTGAGGTGGGAGGTTGGAGGTGGGAGGTAGTAGAGAGAAATCAGACGAAGCCGTAACGAGTGCAGTGAGTGGCCCGAGGCTTGATCACCTCTGATACTCCAATACTGGACATTATACCAGCTAGCAGCCAGCAGCCAACAGTACATGTAGAGGTGGGAGTTTGGAGGTAGGAGGTAGTAGAGAGAAATCAGACGAAGCCGTAACGAGTGCAGTGAGTGGCCCGAGGCTTGATCACCTCTGATACTCCGATACTGGGCATTATACCAGCTAGCAGCCAGCAGCCAACAGTACATGTAGAGGTGGGAGTTTGGAGGTAGGAGGTAGTAGAGGGAAATCAGACGAAGCCGTAACGAGTGCAGTGAGTGGCCCGAGGCTTGATCACCTCTGATACTCCGATACTGGACATTATACCAGCTAGCAGCCAGCAGCCAACAGTGCATGTAGAGGTGGGAGTTTGGAGGTAGGAGGTAGTAGAGAGAAATCAGACGAAGCCGTAACGAGTGCAGTGAGTGGCCCGAGGCTTGATCACCTCTGATACTCCAATACTGGGCATTATACCAGCTAGCAGCCAGCAGCCAACAGTACATGTAGAGGTGGGAGGTGGGAGGTGGGAGGTAGTGGAGAGAATCAGACTAAGCCGTAACGAGTGCAGTGAGTGGCCTGAGGCTTGATCACCTCTGATACTCCGATACTGGACATTATACCAGCTAGCAGCCAGCAGCCAACAGTGCATGTAGAGGTGGGAGGTTGGAGGTGGGAGGTAGTAGAGAGAAATCAGACGAAGCCGTAACGAGTGCAGTGAGTGGCCCGAGGCTTGATCACCTCTGATACTCCAATACTGGACATTATACCAGCTAGCAGCCAGCAGCCAACAGTACATGTAGAGGTGGGAGTTTGGAGGTAGGAGGTAGTAGAGAGAAATCAGACGAAGCCGTAACGAGTGCAGTGAGTGGCCCGAGGCTTGATCACCTCTTATACTCCGATACTGGACATTATACCAGCTAGCAGCCAGCAGCCAACAGTACATGTAGAGGTGGGAGTTTGGAGGTAGGAGGTAATAGAGAGAAATCAGACGAAGCCGTAACGAGTGCAGTGAGTGGCCTGAGGCTTGATCACCTCTGATACTCCGATACTGGACATTATACCAGCTAGCAGCCAGCAGCCAACAGTACATGTAGAGGTGGGAGTTTGGAGGTAGGAGGTAGTAGAGAGAAATCAGACGAAGCCGTAACGAGTGCAGTGAGTGGCCCGAGGCCTGATCACCTCTGATACTCCGATACTGGACATTATACCGGCTAGCAGCCAGCAGCCACCAGTACATGTAGAGGTGGGAGGTGGGAGGTGGGAGGTAGTGGAGAGAATCAGACTAAGCCGTAACGAGTGCAGTGAGTGGCCTGAGGCTTGATCACCTCTGATACTCCGATACTGGACATTATACCAGCTAGCAGCCAGCAGCCAACAGTACATGTAGAGGTGGGAGTTTGGAGGTAGGAGGTAGTAGAGAGAAATCAGACTAAGCCGTAACGAGTGCAGTGAGTGGCCTGAGGCTTGATCACCTCTGATACTCCGATACTGGACATTATACCAGCTAGCAGCCAGCAGCCAACAGTACATGTAGAGGTGGGAGTTTGGAGGTAGGAGGTAGTAGAGAGAAATCAGACGAAGCCGTAACGAGTGCAGTGAGTGGCCCGAGGCTTGATCACCTCTGATACTCCAATACTGGACATTATACCAGCTAGCAGCCAGCAGCCAACAGTACATGTAGAGGTGGGAGTTTGGAGGTAGGAGGTAGTAGAGAGAAATCAGACGAAGCCGTAACGAGTGCAGTGAGTGGCCTGAGGCTTGATCACCTCTGATACTCCGATACTGGACATTATACCGGCTAGCAGCCAGCAGCCAACAGTACATGTAGAGGTGGGAGTTTGGAGGTAGGAGGTAGTAGAGAGAAATCAGACGAAGCCGTAACGAGTGCAGTGAGTGGCCTGAGGCTTGATCACCTCTGATACTCCGATACTGGACATTATACCAGCTAGCAGCCAGCAGCCAACAGTACATGTAGAGGTGGGAGTTTGGAGGTAGGAGGTAGTAGAGGGAAATCAGACGAAGCCGTAACGAGTGTAGTGAGTGGCCCGAGGCTTGATCACCTCTGATACTCCGATACTGGGCATTATACCAGCTAGCAGCCAGCAGCCAACAGTACATGTAGAGGTGGGAGTTTGGAGGTAGGAGGTAGTAGAGAGAAATCAGACGAAGCCGTAACGAGTGCAGTGAGTGGCCCGAGGCTTGATCACCTCTGATACTCCAATACTGGACATTATACCAGCTAGCAGCCAGCAGCCAACAGTACATGTAGAGGTGGGAGGTTGGAGGTAGGAGATAGTAGAGAGAAATCAGACGAAGCCGTAACGAGTGCAGTGAGTGGCCCGAGGCTTGATCACCTCTGATACTCCGATACTGGACATTATACCGGCTAGCAGCCAGCAGCCAACAGTACATGTAGAGGTGGGAGTTTGGAGGTAGGAGGTAGTAGAGAGAAATCAGACGAAGCCGTAACGAGTGCAGTGAGTGGCCTGAGGCTTGATCACCTCTGATACTCCGATACTGGACATTATACCAGCTAGCAGCCAGCAGCCAACAGTACATGTAGAGGTGGGAGTTTGGAGGTAGGAGGTAGTAGAGAGAAATCAGACGAAGCCGTAACGAGTGCAGTGAGTGGCCCGAGGCTTGATCACCTCTCAAACTCCAATACTGTACATTATACCAGCTAGCAGCCAGCAGCCAACAGTACATGTAGAGGTGGGAGTTTGGAGGTAGGAGGTAGTAGAGAGAAATCAGACGAAGTTGTAACGAGTGCAGTGAGTGGCCCGAGGCTTGATCACCTCTGATACTCCGATACTGGGCATTATACCAGCTAGCAGCCAGCAGCCAACAGTACATGTAGAGGTGGGAGTTTGGAGGTGGGAGGTAGTAGAGAGAAATCAGACTAAGCCGTAACGAGTGCAGTGAGTGGCCTGAGGCTTGATCACCTCTGATACTCCAATACTGGACATTATACCAGCTAGCAGCCAGCAGCCAACAGTACATGTAGAGGTGGGAGTTTGGAGGTAGGAGGTAGTAGAGGGAAATCAGACGAAGCCGTAACGAGTGCAGTGAGTGGCCCGAGGCTTGATCACCTCTGATACTCCGATACTGGACATTATACCAGCTAGCAGCCAGCAGCCAACAGTGCATGTAGAGGTGGGAGTTTGGAGGTAGGAGGTAGTAGAGAGAAATCAGACGAAGCCGTAACGAGTGCAGTGAGTGGCCCGAGGCTTGATCACCTCTGATACTCCAATACTGGGCATTATACCAGCTAGCAGCCAGCAGCCAACAGTACATGTAGAGGTGGGAGGTGGGAGGTGGGAGGTAGTGGAGAGAATCAGACTAAGCCGTAACGAGTGCAGTGAGTGGCCTGAGGCTTGATCACCTCTGATACTCCGATACTGGACATTATACCAGCTAGCAGCCAGCAGCCAACAGTGCATGTAGAGGTGGGAGGTTGGAGGTGGGAGGTAGTAGAGAGAAATCAGACGAAGCCGTAACGAGTGCAGTGAGTGGCCCGAGGCTTGATCACCTCTGATACTCCAATACTGGACATTATACCAGCTAGCAGCCAGCAGCCAACAGTACATGTAGAGGTGGGAGGTTGGAGGTAGGAGGTAGTAGAGAGAAATCAGACGAAGCCGTAACGAGTGCAGTGAGTGGCCCGAGGCTTGATCACCTCTGATACTCCGATACTGGACATTATACCGGCTAGCAGCCAGCAGCCAACAGTACATGTAGAGGTGGGAGTTTGGAGGTAGGAGGTAGTAGAGAGAAATCAGACGAAGCCGTAACGAGTGCAGTGAGTGGCCCGAGGCTTGATCACCTCTGATACTCCAATACTGGAAATTATACCAGCTAGCAGCCAGCAGCCAACAGTACATGTAGAGGTGGGAGTTTGGAGGTAGGAGGTTGTAGAGAGAAATCAGACGAAGCCGTAACGAGTGCAGTGAGTGGCCCGAGGCTTGATCACCGCTGATACTCCGATACTGGGTATTATACCAGCTAGCAGCCAGCAGCCAACAGTACATGTAGAGGTGGGAGTTTGGAGGTAGGAGGTAGTAGAGAGAAATCAGACGAAGCCGTAACGAGTGCAGTGAGTGGCCTGAGGCTTGATCACCTCTGATACTCCGATACTGGACATTATACCAGCTAGCAGCCAGCAGCCAACAGTACATGTTGAGGTGGGAGGTTGGAGGTGGGAGGTAGTAGAGAGAAATCAGACGAAGCCGTAACGAGTGCAGTGAGTGGCCCGAGGCTTGATCACCTCTGATACTCCAATACTGGACATTATACCAGCTAGCAGCCAGCAGCCAACAGTACATGTAGAGGTGGGAGTTTGGAGGTAGGAGGTAGTAGAGAGAAATCAGACGAAGCCGTAACGAGTGCAGTGAGTGGCCCGAGGCTTGATCACCTCTGATACTCCAATACTGGACATTATACCAGCTAGCAGCCAGCAGCCAACAGTACATGTAGAGGTGGGAGTTTGGAGGTAGGAGGTAGTAGAGAGAAATCAGACGAAGCCGTAACGAGTGCAGTGAGTGGCCCGAGGCTTGATCACCTCTGATACTCCAATACTGGACATTATACCAGCTAGCAGCCAGCAGCCAACAGTACATGTAGAGGTGGGAGTTTGGAGGTAGGAGGTAGTAGAGAGAAATCAGACGAAGCCGTAACGAGTGCAGTGAGTGGCCCGAGGCTTGATCACCTCTGATACTCCAATACTGGACATTATACCAGCTAGCAGCCAGCAGCCAACAGTACATGTAGAGGTGGGAGTTTGGAGGTAGGAGGTAATAGAGAGAAATCAGACGAAGCCGTAACGAGTGCAGTGAGTGGCCTGAGGCTTGATCACTTCTGATACTCCGATACTGGACATTATACCAGCTAGCATCCAGCAGCCAACAGTACATGTAGAGGTAGGAGTTTGGAGGTAGGAGGTAGTAGAGAGAAATCAGACGAAGCCGTAACGAGTGCAGTGAGTGGCCTGAGGCTTGATCACCTCTGATACTCCGATACTGGACATTATACCAGCTAGCAGCCAGCAGCCAACAGTACATGTAGAGGTAGGAGTTTGGAGGTAGGAGGTAGTAGAGAGAAATCAGACGAAGCCGTAACGAGTGCAGTGAGTGGCCCGAGGCCTGATCACCTCTGATACTCCGATACTGGACATTATACTGGCTAGCAGCCAGCAGCCACCAGTACATGTAGAGGTGGGAGTTTGGAGGTGGGAGGTAGTGGAGAGAATCAGACTAAGCCGTAACGAGTGCAGTGAGTGGCTGAATGGCCCGAGGCTTGATCACCTCTGATACTCCAATACTGGACATTATACCAGCTAGCAGCCAGCAGCCAACAGTACATGTAGAGGTGGGAGTTTGGAGGTAGGAGGTAGTAGAGAGAAATCAGACGAAGCCGTAACGAGTGCAGTGAGTGGCTGAATGGCCCGAGGCTTGATCACCTCTGATACTCCGATACTGGACATTATACCAGCTAGCAGCCAGCAGCCAACAGTACATGTAGAGGTGGGAGTTTGGAGGTGGGAGGTAGTGGAGAGAAATCAGACGAAGCCGTAACGAGTGCAGTGAGTGGCCCGAGGCTTGATCACCTCTGATACTCTGATACCGGACATTATACCAGCTACTGGGTAGTCGCCGCCTCGCTGCGCTGAGGTCATCGGGGAAGGTCGCCTTGTTAGCATCTTACATGTACAACTGTAATTCCTATTTGACTTACTCGTTTATTTATTTTGAATTAGTTAAATTAAATTATTATATTTTTCCATTTTTTTGCGTTCTTTCTGAAAGAGACTTTTTCCATATTAATCTATTTTTGGTGTTAAACAAAACATTTATAGACTATGTGTTATACTATGATGGTCTGCCGTTACACTTTAGGCGCATAAATGAGCAAAACAACAGTTATAACGTTAAAGCGCGAACAAAGATGATCTACGGGGGAAGAACGCTACATTTAGTAAACAATATAAAATAATGTAAACAAAACAGTGTCAGTTTTTAACAGCGTTTTATTTAATTGAAATGAAGTCAGTAAACATGTGACATAAACCCAATAAAATATTTCTTCCATTACAATTACATGTGAACCTTAAGACACATTGGGGTGTAACGTAGGAAGAATTTTACGAATCTCTCTAAAGTAAAACCTTCTCCTCCTTATCGCTTAATTACTGGCCAAATTTCATATCAATCGGTAAAGCCATTACACTGTGATACCGTTACAAAGAAGTGACAAAGTGAGGGAAAGAGAGCTTTGCTCAGTTATGCTAAATTCCGTAAGTAGGCCCGAAGTAATGTGGTGTTACACAAGCGTTAATACGACGTTAAATTATAGTAGGCTTAATTTTGTTCTAATTAATCATAAACACAACTTATAGGATAATTTCTGTTTGACTGATACCCTATTCCTCATACATAATTTTATTCGACTACTAAATGTGAAAAAAAATACTTAAGTACACCTCATTATTCAGAGTAATGCTTTATAATCATAGAGTTTTTCCTTTTCCACCAAAGGTTTCTCTAGAAACTTATGATAATAATGAATTATTCAGTGACCTCGGAGTTGATACCTTCAGTTTAAAGTACTGTCAACAAAGCCTCGAGGGTCGGTTTTAGGGCCGCCTAACTTATCAGAGAGGCTCAGGCCTTGGACATGGACTTCCTGAGTGGGCGATGCCGGCCAAGCCGACCTCATGATAAACAGAGGAGACTCCAGCCAGCGAGGTCGCGGCCGCGGGAACGCGCCAACAACACCATACAGCAAAGAGGGGCCCCACCGCTAGGCGCCAACATCACCATACAGCATAGTGGGGCCCCACCGCCTCCTCCATTGCTCCTCTATGTATTAATGTGAATAAAACGAATTATTATTCACAATTCAAAAATTATTAGCCTTGAATCTGTTATTTTAGCGAATTTCCCCTATAGGGAAGAAGCTATTACCGTAGGTCTCATGGCAAGACTTAAGCCCGAGACCATGATAACTTTTCATTTTAAGGTCCCCAGATGCCAAAAACACCATTCGTTCAAATTTTTATATATGTATATATGTGTGTGTCTCCGTAAGCACGATAACTCTCGTAAAAAAAGGTCCGATCTTAATTAAATTTGGTACAAATGTGTAAAGCACATTTATTTGAACGAGTTCGAAAACCAGACGAATCGCACCATCCAAAGGGGGGTTTTGGTGGGGTTTTGTACCCCAAAAATGGTTTTTTTGGGGTTTCCACATGTAATTTTTATTTCAATCAAATTTTAATTTTTACCATTTAATTCAGCATAAAAAAACAAACAATTTGGTATTTTGATCATTGCTTTACGTCAATTGGTTCCTAAGATATTGAAAGTGCTAAACACAGTACGTTGTCTAATGTTATTCTTATGGAGAAAAAGAAAAATTGTATATCTCCCTTATTTATGTACATAAACTGACAAAATTTGGTATATGGCTTTATCTGGTTGGGGTTTATCGTTGTTTGCACAAAATACAAAATTTTCAGGGATGGTTCCCGTAGCAGCAAACCTAGGTACTCGGTCCCCATGTTATTTTTATGTAGAATAATTAAAATGTTATATTTCGCTTATTTATGAATGTATATGGATGAAACTTGGTATGTGACTTTACTAAGATGAGTTCTATTGATATTTGCATAAAAACCCATTATTTTGTGTGCCTTGTTGCAGCAAACCTGCGTACTCATCCCCAATGTTATTCTTATGGATAATAATTAATATTTTAAATATCGATTGTTTGAGAATATATTTTTTATGAATCCTGTTAACTGTTAATTAATGTGTTATGTTATATATTCATTGGAAATTCGCTGAGTATGCAGGTTTGCTGCGACGGGGGTATTTATTATTGATGAACGAAGTGAATCACTGGATTCTTGAAGAAGTTTCAGTGGCCGTGTGTGTGTGGGTGTGTGTCATCGAAATACTACATAACTATAAAACATTTCTTAATGAAATTTTGAAGGAGTCATTTGGGATACCTACGGGATGTTTTAACACAGCATTTGTATTTTATTTTGGATTATTAATAATTATTAAAACTAATTTTAATGTTTGATATTCAGTAGTTGAATTGGTTTTCGTAGTAAGCTATTGACTATGGTTGTCGTTAAAATATCAGCTGGGATTTATCTCTGTTTCACTTGAATGATTTTTATCCCATATATGGGATATTTTTACTGCTTGTGGGATAAAATGGTATTGCGGGATAAATTGGGATTTTTTGGAAATCGGCATTACGTCTGCTAGTTTGCTTACAACTTACGACCAGAGCACCTTTGCAGTAGCATTTTTAGTGGATTTTATTGCCGTACTGGCAGTTGCGGGGTTTCCCGTTTTTTAACCTCGCTGTCCGACCTTATTATGATTTTATAAACGTCACATAACGAACACTGAATCACGTCAATTTCGCTGGCCGAGCCATTTTGGAATTAACAAGCAAAATATTTGCCATTATTTAGTACCTATGTCGTACTCTTTAGTACTACCATTAAAAATACTAGTACCTCTCACGTAAATAAATGATTTAATTTAGTTAGTTCACCGTATCGTTTAGCCTATGTCACATTGGTCAAAATCCTTTGAGGTACTAAAATGTAAAATACCGATAGGTAATTAGTAGATATAAATAAGCTCTATCTAACGGTATAAATATTGCACTAATACGTTATTCAATAATCATATATAATATTTAACATTAATTGTGTTGCATTGTTTGACAAATCAGTGGGAAAGTGTGGGATATTATAAGGGAGAATGTGGGATGAAGTGAGATTTGTTTATCAGCGCGTGGGATATTTTTACTGCTGAGTGGAAACACTGAATCTTTGTTTATAAATCACACAAATAATGTAAACATGTTTTCAACTATGAAGTAGGTTATGTTTTTTTCCATCAATTTTCTTATTTTGAAATAGTTTAAAATGTGAGTGTTATGTAAATTAATGGTGTTTTATCGTGTTTAAAACAATACTTAGCCTATATATATTTAGATGTATTATTAGTTTATTTTTTACTGTAAAATTTCAATGTAAAAGCTAAGTGTTTGAACTAGTGATGATAAATTAATACAATAAGTTTTGGAATTTTTGAATTACTGGGACAGTACAACTCCGTAACACGGCTGACAGTGATTGATAATCAAGAGTGTTGTAGACCTATAGTAGTTTCTTTTCATTGTGAATAAATTACTCGATGGTAGACTTACTAAACGATCATACGGGCAAACTATCTTTATTGCATGTAATGTACCAAATAAGCCCCACTGTCACCTAATGACTTTTTTTAACTTTATTTTATTTACAATCTGTTCTAAAAACTATTGAACATTAAGTAAATTTGATAAAATAACAAAACATTCGTCGGTCTTCATCCACTGAAAAAGCCAACAAAACACTGTATAATACAATACAAATTTAAACTAAAAAAGAGTTAATTACTTAACAAAACGAGTGCTCAAATCCAAAACATGGCATCTTTTCAGTATTTACACAAAGTTTCTATTGTCCAAAAGATTTAAAGCCAGATAGTTCGGATGATTTTCTAATTTAGATAGGTACTTGACACTATATCTTGTTATTAGTGAATTTCCTTTGGAAAGTGAACTATTAGCATGACCCGCACGGTGAAACTTAAGCCCGGGACCACCATAGAAGTTCCTAACGTGACCCTCTGAACACGTTTTGGGGGGTCTTTCAAAATGTTATATATATATATATATATATATATATATATATATATATATATATGTATGTATATATATATATATATGTTTGCACTCTAGCGGTCACATTTTTTGTCCGATTTGCTTCAAATTTGGTAGGGACGTTCTCTTCTGTAATCAGTTGGACAAGTTCGTTGGGCAAAACAATCGGAAAACTCTAAACCCCTTTTTTTGGGGATTAATCTTTCAAATTTTGAGTTTTTGGGCCCAAAAAGGGTCATAAAAGCCCCGTATATAAAATGAATGCATGTAAAACGATGGGAATTAGAGAGGCGAAAGTTTTATGCCCTCTCTCGTTATTCTAGCATAATAATTTACCGAGTTATTAAAGAAAATGTGTATCGACCAAACACAGTACGTTGTCTTATGGGGATTTTACATTAGAAAAGCCTGTTTTTCATTTGTTCGTGTACTTTTATCATCCCCAACAACCTCACGCCTACTTTAAAGCCTGACTGGACCTTCTCCTAACCTTATAATGCGCAAAATTGCATTCCCAGCATTGCAGTTAAATAGAACCAGGAGCATCAGAACAGCCAAAAAAATCAATGTTTTCAGATTTGAATAAAAGTTGGAATAAATGTATGTTTTTAACTGATTTTGAGTTTTTATAGTTTTTTATGTGGAAATTCACTTCCCTCACGTCAGCGTGCTGCGTGCGAACTCGTTTCTTCTCTTACGGTTGGAATAGGACTGTCTCTGTGTAAGAATATTCATTGTTTACGTACCACGGTGGTTGAAGAATGCACCTTAGAAATTTTGATTGGAACCTTTGAATCCTATACTCTAATATGAGTAAGGTTTGCTTGCGACACTGATCTCAAAAACGGCTCCAACGATTTCCTTCGAATGTTCGAAATAACTAATTTCTGGGATAAAAATAAGTTTTAGACAGGTCTCATCACCAAGAAAAATCAAATAATGTAAAAAAACTAAAATGAAAAGTTAACAAAATAACATTGGGTTTATGGAGTTTCAAATCAAAACAAAAGAATTGTAACAGCTGTTCAAAATCAACCAGGGAACTGTCAAAGTAAATACTCATATTGTTAGCGAATTTCCCCTATAGGGAAGAAGCTATTACCGTAGGTGGCATGGTAAGACTTAAGCCCGAGACCATGATAACTTTTCGTTTTGAGGTCCCCAAATGCCAAAAACACTATTCGTTCAAATTTATATATATATATATATGTATATATATAAGCCATTCTTTCTCCTTTATTGCTTGAAAACGTTTGTATTATAAACGAAAATTCGCAAAAAACTTCTTTTTCATCATGTATATCTATCGTTTTAATGTGTTAGTATATATATATATATATATATATATATATATATATATATATATATATATATATATATATATGTGTCCGTTACCGCGATAACTTTTGAAAGAAATACCCGATTTTGATGAAATTTGGCACAAATGTGGAGAGTAGCATTTATGACTTTAAGTTCGAAAACCAGATCGATCGCACTATGGGAAGGGGGTTTTATGGGGGTTTACAATTTTCCATAAATCTGTTTTTTCCAAATTTGACCCCAAAATGCTAAAAACAATAAATTTAAGTTATAGCCATTTTATAGAGCTTAAAAAACAAATAATTTAGTATTGTGAATCATTAACCTAGGTTAAGTGGTTGCGGAGAAAATCCAAAAAAACTTGTCCCATGTTAATCTTATGGGAAAAAGGTTTTTAGATTTTTCTCAGATATTTTTACTAAAACCTTCACAATTCTGTTTATTAATGTGTTTAGCTCAACAAAACAAACATTTTGGTGTTTTAATCGTTGTTCTACGTCCAACCGTTGCAGATATATTCAAAGTGCTAAACACAGTACGTTGTCCAATGTTATCCTTATGGAGAATAAATAAAAATCTATATCTCGATTATTTATGAATGTATATTGATGAAACTTGGTATGTGGCTTCAACTAGTTGTGGTATATTGATATTAGCACAAAAAACACGTTTTTTTATAGTCCCCGTAGCAGCAAACCTGCATACTCGGCCCCCATGTTATTCATATGGAGAATAAGTAAAGTTGTATATCTCCCTTAATTATGAACCTAAATTAATAAAACTTGGTATATAGCTTAACCTGGTTCAGTTATATTGATAATTGCAAAAACAAAACATATTACTTATCTTCCTCGTTGCAGCAAACCTGCGTCCTCAACCCTAATGTTATTCTTATGAAGAATAAATAAAATGTTATATATCACTTATTTATGGATGTATTTTTGTGAAACTTGGTAAGTAGCTCTATGTAGTAGTGAGTCACATATATTGGAAATTCGCTGAGTACGTAGGTTTGCTGCGACGGGGGTATTTATGACTATTAACATGTGGTTTCCTGAGAGCAGAGATTAAAAGATTTGAGTGAATATTACATATATAGAGTAGTGAAATAAATCAAAGGGACGTTGAGCTATAAATAACAACTGGAGTGACCTTAAAAATTTAGAAAAGAGGCAAATGAGTTATACAAATCTGATTTTCAGTAGAGGGAAGTGGTGAAATACTACTCCAAGTCATCTAAACAAACTGACTGGCCTTCCCCCTAGCAAAGCTCGGCCCCCAGGTACTGATGTTAAATTTGAATTACTGGATGTCCCCCAAAGTTGAATACCATACGTCCAGATTGGTTTCAAGATTACTTTATATAATAACAGTTTGTTTTCAGATGAAAATTTAGAATTTTTTATTTAATAGCCAATAAAAGTTTCTGAATTTCGGATTCAAAGAGAGTCTCTTATTCCAAATATGACTTTTCCATGTCAGTTTTCTGTCAAGAATCATGCCTAAATACTTAACTTCATTTGTTTGAGGAATTTGAATGTTATTTAAGGAGACCGGGGGACATGTAATTAATATTGTTGTGAATGCGTGGATTTGTTTTCATTCACCTTTATCCTCCATTTTTGCAGCCATTCTGAGAGATCGTTCAACCCTGATTGTAACATTTGGGATGCTATCGCTGGATCCTCACTAGATGTCATTATGACAGTATCGTCAGGGAAGGTCGCAATACTGACATTTGGATTTTCAGGAAGGTCTGCCGTATATAAGGTATAGAGGACTGGGCGCAACACGCTTCCTTGAGGAACGCCTGCTTGTATTTTGTGAAGTTTTGTGACACTATCTCCAAATCTCACTCTGAAATATCGTTTGGACAAATATGATTTGATGACACTGTAAAATGTATGAGGAAGATGAATTTTGAGTGTATAAAGCAGACCTGTATCCAAACTTTATCAAATGCTTGACTCATGTCAATAAACACAGCTGAACAGAACTTCTTGGTCTCAAGGTCCTCTTTGATAATATTTACAACTCTATGTACCTGTTCTACTGTAGAATGTTCTTGCTGGAAACCAAACTGGTGATTTGGAATTAAGTTTGTTTCTTCTATTACAGTTCGAAAATGATTCAAAAAGAGTTTTTCAAAAATTTTGGAAGCAATCGGGAGAAGACTAATTGGTCGGTAAGAACACACTTGATTTGAGGGGTTTCCTGGCTTAGCAATCATTATGATTTCGGATATTTTCCATTGGGCTGGAAAATGTTCAGTTCGCAAAATCGAATTAAAAATTAGAGTCAAAAATAAAACGGCCTTTTTTAGGAGTTCTTTTAGAATTTTTCCCGTGATCAAATCGTATCCAGGAGCTTTGTGTGAATTTAACGCCTTTATTATGTTCGTAGCTTCTGAGGGTGTAAAGGGTATTATTGGTAATGATAGCTGATTTGGAGAATCAATAAATTCATGTATTTCCTGATAATCAATTGGACTAGGGTGTGGGGTGAATACTGTGGATAGATGGTCGGCAAATACCTCAGATTTCTCTTCATTACTTCTGGCCCATAAACCGTTGGGTTTACAGATGGGAGGTACTGGAGTCAAGCTGTTTCATTGTTCTGGTAACCTTACACAGTGAAACATTACTAACTTCTGTTGGTGACAAACTAGACGTGTAGTCACTAAACCATTTATTTTTAAGATTTTTCAATGCTCGTTTTAATTCTTGAGAAGCTCTGTTGAAGTTGGTTTTGTCTCTTTGGTTTCGTGACTGTTGTCAAATTCTCCTCAGCCTTCTCTTCTCCGCTATTTTACGTTTTATATCAACTGGATAGTTAAAGCTAATCCGGTTTGTTTGGTGGCCATTGGGAGTTGCTTGCCAGCAGGATGTTTGAATCACGGAATTAAACAGCTCGACTGCATCATCTATATCATCGGCTGACTTCAAAGGTATTTTCAGCGAGAGGTTTTCATTTACAAATGTGCGGAAGACATTCCAGTCAGTAAATGTATTATAAAGGGTTTGTGGGCGTTCTTTAATGATAATGGACGAGCTTATAGTGGCAATAATTGGAGAATGATCTGATGACAGGTCCAGACTCGATTTAATATCAATGTAATTTTGCGCAATTACTTTTGTCACAAAGAAATCTAGTAGGTCTGGAATCTTTTGAAGATCTGTGGGCCAGTACGTAGGTTCACCTGTAGATAAATATTGGAAATTGTTATTACTAAGTGATGTTACAAGTTGTCGACCTCTTGGGTTAGCGAGTCTCGATCCCCACATCGGATGTTTTGCGTTATAATCGCCTCCTGCCACGAACCTAGGGCCAAGAGTACTGAAAAAATCAGTGAAGTTTTGATGAGTAACATTGTGCTGAGGAGGGCTATAAATTTCAGATACAGTAAACGGCCCAGCCCAGACCTCTACAACAATACTTGTAGCTTGAATGTGATCAAACTGATACTTTGGCAATTCGTAATGTTTAATTTGGTTTTTGATCAAAATAGCAATTCCGCCATGTGCAGTATTGTCTAGATGGTTTGTGCGATAAAATAAAAATTTGGGATTTTGAAGTAACTAAGATCTGTGAAGTGAGTTTCTGAGATGAGCATCAAATCAATTTTGTTTTGTGAAATAAAAAGTTGAAGATCTTGGTTATGATTAGCCAAACCGTTAGCATTCCAGAGACCTAATCGAAAAAACTGATTCATTTCAATTTAGATACAACGGTTGACAATAGGTTCAACAGAGTTCCTATTTGTTGGGCCTGCTGAAGCATATGTTTTTCAAACCTGTCGAAGAAAGATTGTAAAGTTTTACATCGCTGTGGTTAGCAGTTTCGTAACAAAAGGGAACATTTCTGGAGGACACGGCTTGGGCATAAGAAAGATGAGGGGTCGTTGTGGGAGATTGTTCTGTTTTTTGAAGCAGCTCTTTATCAGATTTGTTGTCATTTTGTCTAGGGGGGTTTTCTTGCACCATTTTACTTCTTAAGGGTGGAAAGGTTTTGTGTTTTATGTCCCGATAAATATTACAGCCTTTGTAATTCGCAGGGTGGTTCCCTTGACAAAGTGCGCATTTAGGTGGTACTTCAATTGACTTTGTGCATGATTTTGTGTCATGTTGCTGACCACATTTAACACAGCGAGGTTGATGCCAACAATACGATTTAGTGTGACTATAGTTTTGGCATTTCTTACATTGAACAATTTCTGTTCTTTTATAAGGGGGTTCAAAAGAAACTTTGGCATTTAATAGATACTCCAAATTGAAGATATGTTTGTTGTTCGAGTTAGGCTCGAGATCAATAAAAAACATTGATAGTGGATCTTTTGTTTTGTATTGTTTGGCATTGGTTACGTTACGGACCTTGAAACCGCGGTCTTCAATAGCAGTTTTGATGTCTACAACGTCTGTTGAGAAGTGCATATGTTTTAAAACAACGCGATATGCTTTATCTTGTTTTAGCTGGAAGGTGTGAAAGTTTATTTTCAGTTCAGTAAATTTATGAACTGATTTACGGTAGGCGTCAATAGTGATGGAGTTTAGCTTTATTTTATTCTGTTTGAGGAATTGTATGTGTAATCCTGTTTCAAAACAACAGATTCAACCGTGGTTATCATGTTTTTCACGTTTACAATGTCCGGGGCAAATATTGGTGGAGATTTAGGTTCACGGGAAGGAAAGGTACCCGTGGTTTCATCTTCCATTACGTCCTATTCACCAAGAGGATCAAAGCTGTTACTAGTTTTTAAAGTAAAGTCATTTGAAGTTTGGCGTGATTTTTTAGAGTGTTGGTCAATGTTAGAATTTAAACCTCGCTTGTGGGGAGTTGTTGGGATGGTTTGCCACTCGCCATTTTGACTGAGCTCATGAGTTTCCAAACTAGGAACTAGATCAACATTTATTTTACTATAATTATGTTCATCAGCAAAGTTGTGGTTAGTGACAGTGTGGCAATTATTGGGCATTTGATTTGAACATTTGACATTTGAAGCCATGTCAAATGTCAACAATAAACAAAACAAATGAAAAGGACAAATTAGCAAAGTAGGGTTAGGGAAAAACAAAACTATTATATCACAACATTTATGAAAACGGTTAGCAAAAATACAATAAAACTATAGTTCAAACCTAGTAATATTAGTCCTTTTACCATGGCATAAAACAGTTCACAGAGAATTACCACGTTTTTATGAAACATCGACGCACTGAAAAGAAATACATCCTCACTGCACGATATCACAGCTGGAACCACCTAATGACATGGGATTAAAGTTTTGTCATCTACCGGCCAGTAAAATAGTCTGGTTACAGTTTATATTTATTGGCATTTTCTGTAAATAATATTGATTTTCATAAAAAATTAAGATGTTCAAAACCCCGTAACGTTATCCCAACCGTAAACATTGTTCAACTATGTAGTTATTGTAGACAGATTGCCCTCCTGAAAAATTGTCACTAATGTAGATGTTGATTTTTGCTTTTAAACCTCTCGTACTGCGATTTCAGTAGCTTGTGTATTTAAATTCAAACTACATATTAATGATGTAAACATTTTTAAATTTAAGGTATGAAGTTTATAAGATACTGTTCTATAAATAAATCATTGAATACCTTTTTACATTCAGTGGGTTTAAACAAGTATATTTCTTTATGATTAACCACCTGATTTTGGAGCTGGAAATTAATAGGTCTAATAATAATAATAATTGGCAACTTTTCCCTCAGGTGATATATTTAAAACTCTTCGAAAACCATCCGGTGCCAAAAATATATTAAAGTCATTGGTCAAGTCATAAAAAAGCGTGAACAGGCCTAATGGTCATAGCTAGGATCTGTGACCAAATAAACGCAATCACTTTAATCTAATTTTCTAGGTACACACAGTGGTTTTAAGGGGTTAATTGCTCCACCTCCCCCTCCAGGATTAGATGGAAACGTTTTCCGAATATTCTCTATTCATTGTTGCTTGATTAGCATAGCTGCTATCGGCACGTCTTCCACAAGCGGGAATTTTGCGCAGGTTACCGGAAGGTTAGGATATAGCAGGAAAGGAAAGGTTGGGATGGGACAGACAGCCAAACTGACCTTTCAGAGTACCAACTCCCATGCTCCTGTGACAGCTGTGATCAGCCTCAAACAGGTGGACCCGTTCTGCCCTCTAACTGGCCAACTCAACGGATGGGGTATCCATGTACAACAGCCAGGGACCATACATTCTCAGGTTGGGGACCAAACCCGGAGTTTCGGCCTCCAGCCGCTGCAAGTGGAGGGACCAAAGGTGAAAGGGAAGTTTGTCATAATGGACAGCCAAAAAACTTACCATATGTAATGACAACTTCATTTGCTGTACCCAATGTCAGCCTCAAAACTGGTATAGACCAGTTTTAAGGTTGTCCTGGGACGAATATTCTCTATTGGTCAATGCTAACACACCAAGTTTTAATAAAATGAATCAGTATATAAGAGAGATATGTTTTTTATTTCTTATAAGAATAACATCGGACAATGTACTTAGTTTACTGCTGAATGGAAATTGAAATATTCTCCACAACCATTAGCCGAATAACCTACTAACGAAATACTAATTTAACCGTGTGAGGATTGGAGTACTAATTTTTTATCTTTTTGAGCTTTTTATGACAATGAGTTGAAACCTGTTAAAAATATTTAAAGTTTATGGTACTAAGAAAGGTAAAAAAACTGAATTTTGGGACCTCTTAAGCCCTGTAATTTCTGAACCCGAATTGTTCTAAAAAATCAGGTGGTACATTTTATTAGAAACCTAATATAAACCCCCAAAAATAAAAAAATCCAAAGATTTGAAAGCGGCTCCTCAAAACTGCTCCAGACCTTTATACTACGTTGTTGGGTACCAAAATATTGTGGATACCTCTTTGTTCTTACCTCAGGGCTCTGCCTTTACTATCACTCCCAACGTTTAATTTTAATGTATGATTATTCGTTGGATTTCTTTTTTATAAGCAGCATCTCCTGAAAGATGCCCCCACGTTTGTGAAAGATGCCCCCACGTTTGATACGCCGCCCTGCTCAACCATAGACCTCCACCACACAGGCAAATTTTCTATGTTATTATTTCCGCCGTTTTTAGTAATTTTAGAAAATTTTCAATGATACCAAAAATTGTTGTTACTTTTGTTTAACCCCGGCCTTAGAGCTCCACCTCACTGGCTTTAAAGGTTGCCATGTTAAATTTATGGAGCAAAAATGTTTCTTGGGTCAGCGTTCGGGAGTTCGGGTCAGCGTTCGGGTTGAGTAGGCTACTACTAGCTGGTAAGACAGACGTTCTTCTGTCCTAATGTCATTGAATTTGTTTTATGTCAAAGATTCTTTTTCTTTTTCAAGATGAGCTCCAAGCTCGTTCGCTTCATTCACTCGCCTCCAGGATGAGCTCGTTAGCTACGCCCACTCGCCTATTTTTATATAGAGCTTGCTTCGGTATTGAAAAAGAGTTGCCATTCAAGTATATTTGTTATTTCCATAATAAACATATGTTATTATTATGTTATAATCGTGAAATAATAACTGGATTTCATGTATATTATTGAATGTATAAACGCCCATAAAGAAAGCAGCTATTTTGTCAATTTATCTTATTCATACAAAAATAAATGGATTACATATAAATTGTGAAATTTATAAACACCAATAGAAACGAGAAAAATAAAGGAGCTGTATTTTTGCTGCATTATTCTTTGGCAGACCAAATGAATTCTCTTACTTAATGAACTTAAGTTTTAAGTAATCATCTGATGTAAATAAACTCCTCCATAATATTAACATGGGAACTTTAGGAACCATTAGGGCGAAGCCCATTGACGATATGTTAGTTTGGATGGGTGATGACATATCTAGGCATAATTACCTATCAGTTAACAAAATAATCATTACAATCGGCCCAGTAGAACGGACTGACGGACTGGGGCCTGTTTCATAAAAGTTACTAGACTAGTATTACTAGTCCACAGACTAGTATTATCAGTGAATTTTACAAGTGTACGTTTCATAAACTTACAAGAGTAGGATAATAGTTACCAGTGTAGGGACTAATATTACTAGTAGTATTTACCAGTGTAGATTATATTCTGTTTCACAAACCTCTACACTTGTATTTTAGACTAGTAAATACCAGTGAATTTCTACCAACCTCTCTACATAAGTATTAGTTAGCCAACTACTATTTTTAGTAAGAAAATTGCTGAAAAAATAGTTTTTTAATTATTTTTTAGGTTTGTAAAGACAAACATTCATATTACTTCTGCTTAATAAAGAGGGTTTAAATTAAATTAGCAATAACTTTGAAATACTAATAATTATTTATTTTATATAGTTGATATGAAGTGATATTACTCATAATTGTTTCATTATTTAAAATAAATACGCAACTTTAAAACCAACAATGCATAACTAGAAAAGGATGTAATTAAACAATACTTATGAAGTATATTGAGATTGAAATTGAATCATACCAACATACGGTATTATCAGTTTCGCTACAAAAGGCATCTTACTAACTTAACATTCATAATTAATTCATATTCGCCTTAAAATTCATGCGATTTTGTGTCTACGTATTATTTTGCCGTAGCTCGAAGAGTGGTAGAACTCATATATACACATGAACGTACGGTTCGAGAAGGCTACAGCTAATGAGCTATAATTATTAAATATGGCCGTTCAAAATAGTGTCATGGGAAATATAAACTCCTAAATTTGCTATTTTCGTAATTGTTATATAAAATATTGCGGTCTTGTATATATGATTATTACTCGTAAAGACAAAAGTAATTATAAGGATAATTCAATTTTGATATTCGTTTGAATAAATAAAACAATCCTATTTAATTTAATCAAAAACCCGCAAATAGGGTTATGAAAAAATATTTTAAACAAAATCAGCTGACTAGTAATTTTGATCACGTGACTTGTAAAAACCACTGATATTTACTAGTAGTAGAAAAACGTTTATGAAACAGAAAATATGAGCACTTGTAAAATAAACACTAGTAAATACTAGACTTGTAACTTGTAAACTAGTATTTTTAGTTTTGGCAATTTTTTAAATATATATGATGACAGTTGTTTGTGCTGTATTCTGAGGTTAGTCCGTGGAACTACTATGAATTAAGATCAGCTGTTTGTATTTTCATCATTTCAAACAAAATGTATGTCAATTAAGGAATACATGGGAACTTTGAACCACCGCGGGCAAAGATCTATAGGATTTTCGCAACTTTAGTATGCCTATATGATACTCAGGACTATCAAGTACCTCTCTGCCAAATTTCAGCTTAATCAGTCCAGTGGTTATGGCGTGATTGAGCCACAAATATCTAATCAAACATACAAAGTTTCACATTTTAAGGCCTTAAAATTGTGCCATCCTATAGTAACACATTTTTCTAATCACAGCTGTTACCAATATAAACCTCAATTTGCACACGTTCCAAAACAAACTTTTTCTCCCATTAGAATAACATGGTAATTTCAATCCCCAAAGGACAAAGCCCCAGGACGAAATTTACCAATTGAAGTAGCCTAAAACCTTCCACCACATTCATAGAACACAGTGAAAAAGTTTCGTTGCAATCAGTTAATTAGTTTTCCCGTGAAAAACGGACAAACTTAGTCGAAATCAAATAAAATTAGTTTTTTAAGAGGTCGCTGTTTAATTTCAAAAAGACTTATGCTAGTTTTAATCCGTCTAAAACCTTCTCATATGTGCATATAATACAGGAAATAATATTCAGCCATAACAGTACTTTAACTCGTTTTTACGTGAAAAGCGGACAAAGGTGTGATGCAAAGCGTTACCAACTAACCAACAGACAGAAATTGAGAAAAGGCTTGATTCGGATTCTCTGAACTATGAAACGCAAAAATAACCAATAATTTCATTATTCTAAGCAATTTACAGACAAAACTCTAATTTTAGCGAATTTCCCCTTTAGGGAAGAAGCTATTACCGTAGTCGGCATGGTAAGACCTAGGCCCGGGACCATGATAACTTTTCGTTTTGAGGTCCCCAGATGCCAAAAACACCATTCGTTCAAAACTGTATATATATATATATATATATATGTGTGTGTGTGTGTGTGTGTGTGTGTGTGTGTGTGTGTGTGTGTGTGTGTGCGTGAGCACGATAACTCTCGTAAAAATAATCCGATTTTGACAAAATTTCGTATAAACGTGTAAAGCAGCATTTATGACTTTAAGTTCAAAAACCAGGCAAATTGACCTATCCGAAGGGGTATTTTGGGGGTTTTGTATCCCAAAAATGGGTTTTTCGAGTTTTTTTTAATATCATTTTTGAAAAAGTCTAATTTTAGTTTTTTCCATTGAAATCAGCTTAAAAAGACGTACAATTTGGTGTTTTGATCATTGCTCTACGTCAAATGGTTACAGAGATATTGAAAGTGATAAACACAGTACGTTGTCCAATGTTATTCTTATGGAGAATAAGACAAATTGTATATCTCGCTTATTAGCGAATTTCCCCTATAGGGAAGAAGCTATTACCGTAGGTCTCATGGTAACACTTAAGCCCGAGACCATGATAACTTTTTGTTTTAAGGTCCCCAAATGCCAAAAACACTATTCGTTCAAATTAATATATATGTATATATATATGTGTCCGTTAACACGATAACTTGAGTAAAAAACGTCCGATTTTGATGAAATTTGGTTCAAATGTGTAAAATGACATTCATGACTTTGAGTTCGAAAACCAGAAAAATCGGACCGTGGGAAGGGGGGTTTATGGGGGTTTTAAATTTCCCAAAAATCAGTTTTTTGCATTTTTCACCCTAAATTTTTAAATACCCCCGTCGCAGCAAACCTGCATACTCAGCGAATTTCCAATGGAGATATAAATGTCTTAATACTACATAAAGCCACTTACCAAGTTTCATAAAAATATATTCACAAATAAGCGATATATACAATTTTAACTATTCTCCATAAGAATAACATTGGGGCTGAGTACGCAGGTTTGCTGCAACAAGGAACACAAAAAATGGGTTTTTATGCTAATGTCAATATAACTCAACTAGGTGAAGTCGCATACCAGTTGTTATTCATTTATGTTCATAATTAAGGGAGACAGAGCATTTAATTATTATCCATAAGAATAACATGGGGCTGAGTACGCAGGTTTGCTGCTACGGGAGGGTTATGCAAAAACAATTTTTTGGAGCAAATATCAATAGACCTCAACGAGATGAAGCTGTATACCAAGTTTCGTCAGTATACGTTCATAAATAAGCGAGATAAAAAAATGTTCTTTTCCTCCATAAGAATAACATTAGACAACGTACTGTGTTTAGCACTTTCAATATCTCGGTAACCAATTGACGTAGAGGAATGATCGAAATACCAAATTGTGTGTTTTTTTAAGCTGAATCGAATGATCAAAACTAAAATTTGACTTTTTCAAAAATTATATGTAAAAAATTCAAAAAACCCATTTTTGGGGTACAAAACCCCCCAAAATACCCCTTCGGATAGGTCGATCTGTCTGGTTTTCGAACTTAAAGTCATAAATGCTGCTTTACATATTTATACCAAATTTCGTCAAAATCGGATCATTTTTACGAGAGTTATCGTGCTCACGGACACACATATATATATATATATATATATATATATATATATATATATATATATATATATATATATATATATATATATATATATATATATATATACAGTATCGAACGAATGGTGTTTTTGGGGTCTGGGGACCTCAAAACGAAAAGTTATCATGGTCCCGGGCCTAGGTCTTACCATGCCGACTACGGTAATAGCTTCTTCCCTATAGGGGAAATTCGCTAAAAACTTAATTTTGGTTTTTACCATGTTATAGAGCTAAAAAAACAAATAATATGGTATTTTTAGCGAATTTCCCCTATAGGGAAGAAGCTATTACCGTAGTCGGCATGGTAAGACCTAGGCCCGGGACCATGATAACTTTTCGTTTTGAGGTCCCCAGACCCCAAAAACACCATTCGTTCGAAACTGTATATATATATATATATATATATATATATATATATATATATATATATATATATATATATGTGTGTGTCCGTGGGTGCAATAACTCTCGTAAAAAAGGTCCGATTTTGATGAAATTTGGTACAAACGTGTAAAGCAGCATTTATGACTTTAAGTTCGAAAACCAGACGGATCGACCTATCCGAAGGGGTATTTTGGGGGGGTTTTGTACCCCAAAAATGGGTTTTTTGAGTTTTTTACATACAATTTTTGAAAATGTAAACTTTTATTTTTTCCCATTGGAATCAGCTTAAAAAGACGCATAATTTGATGTTTTAATCATTGCTCTACGTCAATTGGTTACTGAGATATTGAAAGTGCTAAACACAGTACGTTGTCCAATGTTATTCTTATGGAGGATAAGAAAAATTGTATATCTCGCTTATTTATCAACTTATCCTGACGAAACTTGGTATATTGCTTCATTTCATTGTGGTCTATTGATATTTGCACAAAAATTCATTTTTTGTCCGATACTTCCCATAGCAGCAAACCTGCATACTCAGCCCCATGTTATTCTTATGGAGAATAATTAACGTGTTATCTCCTTTAATTATGAACATAAATTAATAGAACTTGGTATGTGGCTTTACCTAGTTGAGTTATAATGATATTTGTATAAAAGCCCATTTTTAATGTTCCTTATTTCAGCAAACCTGCATACTCAGCCGCCATGTTATTCTTATGGAGAATAATTAAAATGTCATAAATCGTTTATTTATGAATTTATATTGATGAAACTTGGTATGTGGCTTTATGTGGTATTAAGATAAATTAATATGCATTGGAAATTCGCTGAGTATGCAGGTTTGCTGCTACGGGGGTATTAATTATTAACCTATGTTAAGTGGTTGCGGAGAAAATCCAAAAAACATACTCATAAAATCTCCCATGTTAATCTTATGGGAAAAAGGTTTTTGGCTTTTCCTCAGTTTATTTGAATGTAAACTTCACATTTGCTTTTACCAATCTGTTCAGTTCCACAAAACAATCATTTTGGTGTTTAAATTGTGGTTCTACGCCCAACCGTTGCAGAGATATTCAAAGTGCTAAACACAGTAAGTTGTCCAATGTTATCCTTATGGAGAATAAATAAAATTGTATATCTCGATTATTTATGAATGTATGTTGATGAAACTTGGTATGTGGCTTCACGTAGTACTGGTATATTGATATTTTTACAAAAAATTACGAGTAATTTTTGTGGATTATTCCCGTAGCAGCAAACCTGCTTTCTCAGCCCCCATGTTATTCTTATGGAGAATAACTAGAATGTTATATAGCGCTTATTTATGATTGAGTATTGATGAAACTTGGTATGTGGCTTCGCCTAGTTAAATTCTATTTATATCTGCATAAAAACCAATTGTTTGTGTTCCTTGTTTCAGCAAACCTATGTACTCATTACCAATGTTATTCTTAAGGTGAATAATTAAAATCGCTTATATGTGAATATACTTTTATAAAACTTGGTATGCGGCTTTATGTGATATTAAGACATATGTTAGGCATTGGAAATTCGCTGAGTACGCAGGTTTGCTGCGACGGGGGTATTTAACAACTTATACTGATGAAACTTGGTATATTGCTTCATATCGTTGTGGTCTATTGATATTTGCACTAAAAAACATTTTTTGGCCGATAGTTCCCGTAGCAGAAAACCTGTGTACTCAGCCCCCATGTTATTCTTAAGAAGAGTAAGTAACGTGTTTTCTCCCTTAATTATGAACATAAATTAATAAAATTTGGTATGTGACTTTACCTAGTTGAGTTATATTGATATTTGTATAAACCCCCACTTTTTGTTCCTTGCTTCAGCAAACCTGCATACCCAGCCGCCATGTTATTCTTACGAAGAATAATTAAAATGTCATAAATCTTTTATTTATGATTGTATATTGATGAAACTTGGTATACTTGGTATGTGGCTTTATGTTGTATTAAGATACATATATATGCATTGCAAATTCGCTGAGTACGCAGGTTTGCTGCTACGGGGGTATTTCCTTATCAAATGGTATGATCAAGTACTCTATGCACAGTTTTCAATGCACGCTGCGATCTAACATGTGATTTTAAAGTTCTATTTACATTTCGTTGTTATTCCGTAACCAACGTGGTACCTATAGGGCAATGTTACTTTTTTAATTTCAAATTAAATTTCCTCCATTTCTCAGAAACTAATGTAAATTACGATAGTATTGTGCACATCTACAGAAAAATAAATTTCTAACGGTGTGCTTAGATTTTTCCTACGATGCGCACGAGCTGAGAAAAACGTACGACAAAAATCATGCTTGCCTATTAATATAATAGGTAGATTAGTAGGATGATCACAGCTGATAATTAGCTTTGTACATACACAAGCTTTTGCATTCATTGTCATTAGTTAGTTCAAGCTTTTAAATTGTTTTCGAACTTTAATGACAACGAAGCGCAAACAAAGTCGGGATTTTACCCATCTAATTTCTGTTAATGTTCCAAGTTTCAGCCTTCTGGTAGTACGATCACTTCGCAAACCTCCAAAAATTTTTTAGCAATTT
This sequence comes from Allygus modestus, assembly GCA_963675035.1. Taxonomy (NCBI): domain Eukaryota; kingdom Metazoa; phylum Arthropoda; class Insecta; order Hemiptera; family Cicadellidae; genus Allygus; species Allygus modestus. Next base: position 103,740,546 of record OY776111.1, read on the forward strand.
AAATTATTTTTCCTTTCGCAATTATATATTAAGGTAAGACTTACCTCTGTCGTTTGGTGATTGGACTTTTGTGTATTTTTACTAGTACACAAATGTATGATATATTTGAAAAGGTCGATGTAAATGTGGGTGACCTCAAAACTACTTCCCGAATTGTTTATCCTTCTAGGTGGTGAATGGCAACTTCCATAATCGTTGAAACATTCGTTTCTTTTACTTGGATGGATATTATGATGTTTTATCTGCAGAATATTATAGACAAAACAATACTTTCAGAAGTAATATACAGATAATGCAATGCGTTTTTGCATTTTATAAGTTCCAAAGATTCTTTCTAACGCCTCAGTATTTTAATGTATCGTCAAAAGATGCGAGTCGCACAATCTTGACAAAATTCTTGATAAAATCAGTTGGACAAGTTCGTTGGGCAAAACAATCAGAAAACTCTAATCCCCTTTATGGGGATTCATCTTTTCAAATTTCACGTTTTTGGGCCCAAAAATAAGGGACAGAAAAGCCCCGGATGTAAAGTTAAAGCATATAAAAAGATGTAAATTAATGAGTCGAAGATTTTAAGCCCTCTTTCGTCATTCTATATAGCATAAATATTTATCGAGTAATTAAATAAAATATTTCGACTAAACGCAGTACGTTGTCTTATGTAGGTTTTACAACAAAAAAACTGTTGGTGTATTTTTATCATCCCCAGCAACCTCACGCCTACTTTAACTCCTGACTGGACCTTATCCTAACCTTATAATGTGTAATATTGTACTCTAAGCATTGCAGGTAAATGGAACCAGGAGCATCAAAACAGCCAAAAATTCAATGTTTTCAGATATCGACAAAAATTTGAATAAATGCATGTTTTTACACTGATTTTGATTTTTAAAAGTTTGTTTCGTGAAAATTCACTACCCTCACGTCAGCGTGCTGCGTGCGCACTCGTTTCATAGGGTATCATGAGTAAAGGACTTTTTAGCACGTTAAAAATTACATTATGGCGTCAACTCACTAAACGTCGTTAATATTTAGGTCGGAAGGAGTATAGGCCTTCCATTTCTGACAAGTCGGTATAGTTTCAAATTCGCGTAGTGCGAGTGGTATGTGTTTGAAGAAACCCCACAGCAACGTCTTAACGACGCCATAACTCGTGCTGAGTAAACAAACGTGAGGCCCAAAACAACCAACCAACGGCCGACCACGGCCAAATGTTGGGCTACGCTACAGTTTCGTCACGAGATTTATCGTGCCGCGCTGCACGACACAACACCGCTCTCTGGCCGCCAACCGAGTCCCATTCGTTCACTGTGTTCGTGGCTACATTCCGTTGTATGTATTCCAAAAAATAAAATATTAGTAACGATGTTTTTATTGAGTTTGTGAATGCGCAACTTTTTAAAAACCACTTCAGTAATTCCATTGTAATTTTAAACGAGTTCGCACGCAGCACGCTGACATGAGGGAAGTGAATTTACACATAAAAAACTTTTAAAAACAAAATAAGAGTACAAAACATACATTTATTCCAATTGTTATTGAAATCTGAAAAATCTTTTGGCTGTTCTTATACTCCTGGTTTCATTTACATGCAATGCTGGAAATACAATGTTGCGCATTATAAGGTTAGGAGAAGGTCCAGGTAGGATTGAAAGTAGGCGTGAGGTTGTTGGGGATGATAAAAATACACCAAAAAATGAATAACAGGTTTTTCTAATGTAAAATCCCACAAGGCAAAGTACTGTGTTTAGTCAATATACATTTTCTTTAATAACTCGGTATATATGTGTGCTAAAATGATGAGAGAGGGCTTAAAACCTTCGACTCACTAATCACCTTCTTTTAGCATTTATTAATTTTCCGGGGCTACTCTGACCCTTTTTGGGCCCAAAAACTAATAGTTTGAAAGACTAATCCGAAAAAATGGGGTTAGAGTTTTCCGATTGTTTTGACTAACGAACTTGTCCAACTGATTATAGAAAGGAATGTCCCTACCAAATTTGAAGTAAATCGGACAAAAAATGCGACCGCTAGAGTCATACATAATTGTTAACGACCCTCAAAACGTGTTCAGGAGGTCACGTTAGGAACTTCTATGGTGGTCCCGGGCTTAAGTTAGTATTTTTCCATAGGAAATTCACTAATAAAGTATAGTATTTTTTTAATCAGATTAAGGGTTTACCCACCCAGTTAGCGGGTGGGTATCTAAATCAAAACCATTATAATATTTTGTTTACATACTCGTAACTTATCCGTGTGTTTTTGGATTAGTTTAAATCACAACAGTAGGGGGCAATTACTCACAACCAATTAATCTAAACGCATTAAACACATTAAAGGTCAGTACAGTACCGTTCAAGTGGTTAACATATTGTGTTTTTACGTTTTTATCAAAAACTGTGAAGCATAGCGGGTGCTCATACTCATTTTGCTTAGACAGAGATGAATGATAACTTTAATTGTTATGTGCATGTGACAACATCTTTTTCAGTACTTTGATGGAATTTCGATCATTGAAACCATTGGGTTTTATACAAAAGGTGCGTTAATAACAAATTTACAATACTCCCAGTTATATAACATAGTTGGGGTAAAATTGCTCTTTTTATTCTATAATGCATCGCCGTTTATTCAACTAACAGGTTAATACTGGGTTTTGATAAGTTGCCCGCATTGATGTAATCGAATGGTTCTTAATTGCATATGTAGCGTTTGCTAATTGAGGAAGTACAATGATTATTAACGTTTCAGTCGATGTTGTATTGTATGCATGCGGGGCAGGTGAGGTGGGGTGACTCATAGATGATAAGGCGACCTTGTCAAGGTCTTCTCTTTGCATACTGTGTTGTTATCAAGGTTGAATTAATGTTCTTTCTGTCTTCATAGAAGACCTTAAATTACGTTCAAATTTGTACATTTTTGTTATTCATGATTTTAAGAATTGCATTTCCTAATGGCAACACTCACTCACACTAGCTCTCTTTCGGTAAATATAGCAATCACGGATTAAAATATAGTTATTGCTGAATGAAGTTGTCCCAGATGGACGGAAAATTTGCGTTTATATTTTACTGCACTATATTAGGCCTAGTGACCGCCACTAAAAGCTATCTGAAGGAAAATTATATTTCGATAAATAACACTAAATACAGCGACATTGACCTTGATTTACATTTACCATAATTTCATAAGAGTTTATGTTAATTTTTAAAACATATATCATATTTATTTGTTCTTATATTCAACTTCACAGCCATTGGGGATTCCGACCATGACATCTTTCTTTTCATTACCTTATATTGTGTTTAGCTTTCAAAATTTTTGTATTTACGAATCGGTCCAATTCTAGTTTATTCCGGGATGTTTGTACTATATATATATTCCACGATTAAGTTGCAGATTAAGAAGAATTATATCACGCAGCTAGTTGATTTAGTTAAATCAATTATTTGTTTAGTATCATTTCGCTCATTTGGTCTGATGATGACTGTAGTGTATTTACCGTCTTGTATGTAAGTACAGTATAACAGTGAATATATTTTGTAGCGTTATGAGACGTCGATTATTGTATCATGTTTACTTAAATAAAAATCTATTTTACGTAGATGTAAAATTCCCTACTCATTAAGAGGGACAGTCTTTACAGGTTTTAAGTGATTTCCCAACTTTCGTTGCCGTATATTTGCTGCAGCCGCATCACAGACATACATATTTGTTTTAAGTTTTAAGTGGTCAATTCATAACAAAGTAAAATAGCCGGGATTGTGTCAGATGCTTGATTTTTTATAATATTATCTTATACATGAGTTTATCGTTATTACTTGTTTATCTTTATTATTAAAATAATTTCTTGATTTTTGTTTGGCAAGTGAAATAAAAAGCTTTTATTCTCTTTATGTGACTTTTGTGGGTTTTAAAAACATATACCTTCAAGGCGCCACCCCATAAGCTTTCAAAGTTCCCATGTTAATTTTGAGGAAGTAATTTGTTTAGGTTGCCAGTTGATTAAAGTATAATGAAACAATTCCAAAACATCTAACCCTTTTCCTGTGCGATTTAAACGCGGTGATTCCCATTCAATGCTAACACATGCTGAAAGTTTGTACACTGTTATCACAAGCTAAAATATGTCTTGATATTGTTTGTAGGTTTTTCTATAGGGACCGCGTCAAATCCGGACACATTTATAGTCCCGATTTGTCACTGTCCGACTTTGACGCATCTGCACTGGAATAAAAGTGTCCGGGTTTGACGCCTTACGTACCCGACAAACCCGGACAGTTTCTAAACCCGGACTGATTTGACGCTGTCCGACTTTGACGTCGACCCGTTCTATAGCTATGTTTTTGAAGATTTTAATGTTGTATTTTAGAAAACCAAGATTTAAACAATTTTGGATTGGTTATAAAATAAGAAAAGAATAAATTCTGTTGTACTTTCTTAAACTGTTATTTATTTATTTTTCCCTTGGTGCAATAATATGAAATAACATGGTTAGTTCAACATGTAGTAAAACCTTCAAATCTCAATCTCCTTCCATTCTGAGAAAAGTGTGCAAAAGCCCTAAAAAAGTGACTTGCGACTAATTGCGATAAAAGTTGTACAGGTAACCTATTTGGGTAATTTATGATTTTTGACATGCGTTTAAGCGTGCATCACCTTTTTAAAATTAAAGTAACTAGTTTATACTTTTTGGATACTATGTGCTATATAAAAATATTCAAAAAATAATATACAATAATAAAATGCATGAAACCAAAAAATGTAAACAAAATTCTTGCATTATCCCCTTTATGTAAAACAACCGTACTTTTTGTTTTTTTCCATCGTGGGGAAATTGTTCATTCGTAGTAAATAAATAAATAAATATTCTAAAAATTTAAGCCTGGGAAAACTGCCAAAAACTCAATTGTGTAGGAGGGAAAAATTGGTTATCACAAATGATAAATGTAATTACCATTATCTGGCCCGCGCCACGATAACGCGGGATAACTCGCCAACACCCGAATGGACCGAACTTCATTCGGTTAATCGGTTTCGGGGCTATTTTTAACAATTCATTAGTCATCGATTACATGTTTGAATCAAGATAACTAGGTAATGGGACTTTTTGAATTTTTTTCTCATAACGATGTTGTTTTTAAACCAGTAGTTTTCCACTCTATGTAGTTGGATGTCTGGTTATTATATCTACACAACTATGTATATGACTATCAATCAGGGAATTTCCGATGAGTACCAAACCTCAACCTACCACTTGTAGAATTAAATCCTCGTATAATAACAGTAGTACCTGGGGGCCGAGCTTTGCTCGGGGGAAGGCCAGTCAGTTTGTTTAGATGACTTGGAGTAATATTTCACCACTTCCCCCTACTGATAATCAGATTTGTATAACTCATTTGCCTCTTTTCTACATTTTTAAGGTCACTCCAGTTGTTATTTATAATTCAATGTCCCTTTGATTTATTTTACTACTCTATATATGTAATCTTCACTCAAATATTTTAGTATCTGCTCTCAGGAAACCACATGTTCATAATCATCATATAAAACATGAATATTACTTTGACAGTTCCCTGGTTGATTATGAACAGCTGTTACAATTTTTTGTTTTGATTTGAAACTCCATAAGCCCAATGTTAATTTTTTTAACTTTTCATTTTAGTTGTTTTTCATTATTTGATTTTTTCTAGGCATGAGGCCTGTCTAGAACTTATTTTTATCCCAGAAATTAGTTATTTCGAACATTTGAAGGAAATCGTTGGAGCCGTTTTTGAGATCCGTGTCGCAAGCAATCAAGCAAGCAAACCTTACTCATATTAGAGGATAGGATTTATACGACGTGCATTATAATACATTAGAATAGGTACATGCATGCTCGTTACAGTGCAGTTACCAGTGATGCTTGGGGTAACTATCGTTTATGTTTGGGCACTAAGTAAAACAAACTTAGTATTCCAATTTTTATTTTTATTTTCTGACTGACCGGCCTGGCTTTTCTTCCCCGGCCTTTCGCTTTTGTTAATGACTTAGTAACACTTGGTTTCTAACTGACAAATTCGGGTATTGACTAGTACCAACCTAGTATAATCTTATGGTGTAATCGGCATTTAATTTACAAACATGTAGGGCCAGTGAAACGTACTTCGCTGGTCTACAGTTAATGTTTAAATGATCCGGTAGACCAATTAGTCACCACGCTCGCCGGTGTTGATGCCACTTCAAGATGTTTCGGTTTCAATGATTATACCGCAGACCAGACTACGGTAGGGTAATGTTCCAGGTGCGTGTTGTCGCGAATGTGCGTGCGTGTGCGAAGTGTGCATGTGTGTAGTCGTAACTGTGGCACCAGTGGTAGCGGTGTGATAACGGTTATCATCTGTGACAGTGTGGTCACCTCGCAAGAATAGGCTACGACTAATCTCCATCTTTATTACTAGAAGCATCATCGCTGATGAAATGTGTAAAAATGGTTAACGGATACGATATCTCTAGAAATCGTGTAGTTTTAAAAAAGTTGTACAGTTATAAAGTTGACACTCCACACCGTCTCGAGACTCCTCTGAACTCTGCATAAAGTTATATATATTTTTTACTTAAGGCTCCGGTCTACCCTACAGAAAATCGCACCTCCGGGCGCCGCGCGCCGGCCGCGTAAAAATACATTGTTAAGATAGAGAAAAGGAGTGGTGCGGAGGTCCGCAGGATTCCTGCCTGTGGCTATGATAGTGATGTTATCAATATAATATAAACGGGATTTGATAAACGAAAGTTAACTCTACTCATGTTTTTTTTACAATTTAAAAATAATGTTTCTATCTTAATATGTTGTAGTTCATTTTTGTACATTTAAAAGGGCTTGTAAATGCAACTCAGTTAAATAAATGTAAAAAGTAAATACCCCCGTCGCAGCAAACCTGCGTACTCAGCGAATTTCCAATGCATAATATTTGTTTGAATTCCACATAAAGCCGGGTACCAAGTTTCATAAACATATATTCACATATAAGCGATTTTAATTATTCTCCATAAGAATAACATGGTAATGAGTACGTAGGTTTACTGAAACAAGGAACACAAACAATTGATTTTTATGCTAATATAAATATAATTTATCTAGGCGAAGCCACATACCAAGTTTCATCAATATTCAATTATAAATAAGCGCTATATAACATTTTAGTTATTCTCCATAAGAATAACATGGGGGCTGAGTAAGCAGGTTTGCTGCAACAAGGAGCAAAAAAATGGGTTTTTATGCAATTAAGAATATAACTCAACCAAGTGAAGCTACATACAAAGTTTTATTAATTTATCTTCAAAATTAAGGGAGTCATTACATTTTAATTATTCTCCATAAGAATAATATGGGGGCTGAGTACGCAGGTATGCTGCTACGGGAATAACCAACAAAAAATAAATTTGTTGTGCAAATATCAATATACCAGTACTATGTGAAGTCACATACCAAGTTTCATCAACATACATTCATAAATAATTGAGATATCAAATTTTATTTATTCTCCATAAGGATAACATTGGACAACGTACTGTGTTTAGCACTTTGAATATCTCAGCAACGGTTGGGCGTAGAATCACAATTTAAACACCAAAATGATTGTTTTGTGGAACTGAACAGATTTCTAAAAGCAAATGTGAAGTTTAAATTAAAATAAACTAAGGAAATGCCAAAAACCTTTTTCCCATAACATTAACATGGGAGATTTTATGAGTAGGTTTCTTTGGATTTTCTACGCAACTACTTAACCTAGGTTAATAATTCAAAATACTATATTATTTGTTTTTTTAAGCTCTGTAACATGGTCAAAACCAAAATTAATTTTTTTTAAATTGTAGGGTGAAAAATGCAAAAAACTGATTTTTGGAAAATTTAAAACCCCCATAAACTCCCCTTCCCATGGTCCGATTTTTTTGGTTTTCGAATTTAAAGTCATGAATGTCATTTTACACATTTGAGCCAAATTTCGTCGAAATCGGACGTTTTTTACTCAAGTTATCGCATTCACGGACACACACACACATATATATATATATATATATATATATATATATATATATATATAAATTTGAACGAATAGTGTTTTTGTCATCTGGGGACCTCAAAACAAAAAATTATCATGGTCTCGGACTTTGAGACCTACGGTAATAGCTTCTTCCCTATAGGGGAAATTCGCCAAAAGGTTCATTTGTAGATAATATTTCCCTCTTTAATATTATACTTTAGCTTTAATTAAAGGGTTTATGGTATTGGTATAAATAATCGTTAAGATGTAAAGAGGAATCCTGCTAACCCTTTACTAGCGCTGCGTGGAAGGGATTGGAGCCTTCATGAATAAATAATTTAACGATCGTTATGTAATAGTGGAACTCCACATACAGTTTTATTCTGATTTTAAAGTCGGTGCTGAGATCGGATGTCGCAGGGCTCAGTTGTAGGCCTGAAGATGGTCCCGCTCTGTTTTCGTTATAAATACGAACCCTTCATTGCCCTGCTGCCAGAAACTGTCTCGTGTTTTTTTCATCATAAGAGCGATGTTAACTTTCGTGAGCGGCTAATACATTTTCTTTTATAGTGTCTAATTGTAGCTGCAGTGGAGTCAGGGCCCTGGTTCAGACGGGGTTACAATGGTTATAATACTGTAGCTTCTTCCCCAAACAGGGAATTCTTAAACATCGAACACACTATAAAGTAATTGTATATATTTGTTGTACTTTAGTTAACAAACATTATTTTAGCGAATTTCCCCTATAGGGAAGAAGCTATTTTGAATTTAACGTTAAATTCAAAGTTTAACGAGCTGCTGTATTTTGGGGGACAGCTCCATTGGTAACGCGGTCAGTGTGCGCCCATGCAAAAGGGTTGAAATTAGGCTCAAGCACAGTCTCGCTGAGTATGGCTTTAATTATTCTCTATAAGAAAAACATTGAGTACGTAGGATTGCTGCAACAATAAACGCATGAAAATGTGGGATTTCATGCAAATATCAATATAAATCACCTAGGTGAAACCACGTACCAAGTTTAATCAATATGCATTCATAAATAAGCGATATATACCATTTTGATTTTTCTCCATAAGAATAACATGAGGGATGAGTACGCAGGTTTGCTGCAACAAGGAACACAAAACAATTGTTTTTTATGCAAATATCAATGTAACTCAACAAGGGGAAACCAAATACCAAGTTTTAGCGAATTTCCCCTATAGGGAAGAAGCTATTACCGTAGTCGGCATGGTAAGACCTAGGCCCGGGACCATAATAACTTTTCGTTTTGAGGTCCCCAGACACCAAAAACACCATTCGTTCGAAACTGTATATATATATAATATATGTGTGTGTGTGTGTGTGTGTGTGTGTGTGTGTGTGTGTGTGTGTGTGTGTCCGTGGGTGAGATAACTCTCGTAAAAAAGGTCCGATTTTGATTAAATTTGGTATAAACGTGTAAACAAACATTTATGACTTTAAGTTCGAAAACCAGCCATATCGCTCTACCTTAAGGGGTATTTTTCGGGGGTTTTGTACCCCAAAAATGGGTTTTTTGAATTTTTTACATATAATTTTTGAAGTAGTCAAATTTTAGTTTTCACTATTGGATTTAGCTTAAAAAAACACACAATTTGGTATTTCGATCATTCCTCTACGTCAATTGGTTACCGAGATATTGAAAGTGCTAAACACAGTACGTTGTCTAATGTTATTCTTATGGAGGAAAAGAAAATTGTTATATTTCGCTTAATTGTGAACGTATACTGACGAAACTTGGTATACAGCTTCATCTCATTGTGGTCTATTGATATTTGCTCAAAAAAAATTGTTTACCAAAGGCTCCCGTAGCAGCAAACCTGCGTACTCAGCCCCCAAGTTATTCTTATGGAGAATAATTAAATGCTCTGTCTCCCTTAATTATGAACATTAATGAATTAAAACTGGTATACGAGTTCACCTAGTTGAGTTTTATTGATATTAGCATAAAAACCCATTTTTTGTGTTCCTTGTTGCAGTAAACCTGCGTACTCATTCCCAATGTTATTCTTATGGAGAATAATTACAATTTGATGTATCGCTTATTTGTGAATATATTTTTATGAATCTTGGTATGCGGCTTTATGTGGTATTGAGACATATATTTTCCATTGGAAATTCGCTGAGTACGCAGGTTTGCTGCGACATGGGTATTATTAAATTATGTTCATAATTAAGGGAGACATTACATTTTACTTATTCTCCATAAGAATAACATGGGGGCTGAGTACGCAGGTTTGCTGCTACGGGAATAATCGGTAAAAATAGATTTTTTTGTGCAAATAACAATAGACCACAACCAGATGATTACCAAGTTTCATTAGTATCCGTTCATAAATAAGCGAGATATAAAATTGTTCTTATTCTCCATAAGAATAACATGGGACAACGTACTGTGTTTAGAATTTTCAATATCTCTGTAACCATTTGACGTAGAGAAATGATCAAAACATCAAATTGTGTGTTTTTTAAGTTGAATCGAATGGTGAAAACTAAAATTAGACTTTTTTAAATATTATGTGTAAAAACTTCAAAAAACCCATTTTTGGGGCACAAAGCCCCCCCAAAATACCACTTCGGATGGGGCGATCTGTCTGGTTTTCGACCTTAAAGTTATAAATGCTGCTTTACACGTTTGTACGAAATTTCATCACAATCGGACCATTTTTACGAGAGTTATCGCACCCACACACACACACACACACACACACACACACACACACACACACACACACACACACATATATATATATATATATATATACAGTTTCGAACGAATGGTGTTTTTGGGGTCTTGGGACCTCAAAACGAAAAGTTATCATGGTCCCTAGCCTAGGTCTTACCATGTACTACGGTAATAGCTCCTTCCCTATAGGGGAAATTCGCTAAAAGGGGCAAAACATCGAATCATTAAGTGGTTATTTAAGGAGCTGTATTTTGAAGAGTGGAACAAATCAACGTTTATTGTGTGGATACCAGTGAACTGAGGAAGTTGTATGAACACGAATTTAGTAATCAGCTGATTGATAAAAACTTGATACGATGAACGTGTAAACTTTGGAAGCCTATATGAGGCGGAACCATAAGAGTTGATATCATCTTTTAAACCCCAAAAAGCAGGCACATCAAGAGCCTTCTACAAAATTGTAAGTATTAGCAAAGAAATTCTGAAAAGTTCCAGGGGTTCTAAGTGACAATAAAATTGGATAGTTAGTTTATTTATTTATTTGATTTACAATTACATCAAACTCTTATTACTGTATAAAAATTATGACAATTTCCCATGCTGTGTATAGTTAGTGATAGAAAACGATCTTGATTCTTGTCTACATAATCATACATAATCATAATCATAATCATATAGTTTTAGTGGGTTTGCTGCACAAAATTTAAGAAAAGAGAAACATAAAAACGTATGTTTATTTTGAAGGGAGAAGTTTGATTACACATCACATAAATGGTCCATCGACCCTCTGATATACTGAAAGAAATATTAAATCTCAAAAGAAGGGTCTATGTCCCATCGAATAACTTGTACAAATTTAGTTTTAATTATAAAAGGGGTCGATAGACCATTGACCCAGTATGTATATTTCTCTAATAAAATAAAATAAGGCTCGATGTACCATCGGCCCCAAAATTAAAAAATATTATGATTATATTAAATTGTGGCGGTGACGCTAGGTACCGCACTTTTTACGCAAATTAAGGTTCTGTAAATTAAACACTTGTTTGTTAAAAACTGAATTTATTGTCACTTGTTAAATTATAATGTAAAACAATATCTAAAACTGGATAAATGGATAAACTGAACGTAAATAATTGAATCTAATCTTAATGAAATGTATCTAGTCAAAAGGAATGAATCTAGCCTAAAAATGGATCGAATCTAGTGAGTCCCCAAGTGTCACTCGGTTGACACTAAACGGACGACTGAAGGGTTGGGGGCGAGGGCCTAAACAATAACCCCCTCCAACACCCCCGCAATCGGCGTCAACATCCACCTTGAAAGTACCACTTTCAAATCAAACAAAAATAAACAAAAATAACATTAGGCTAAACATATAATGTGATCAAACGGCAAACGTATCTTCAAAACAAGTGAACAAGTGTTAAGTACTGGCAAAGTAAATTGACTCTTAAATTACATTTGTTCAACAATCAATAAAGGCGATAATTGAATATTTACATACTAGGTGTACGCTCATTCTTCCCGTAAGAGGATGAACGAAGACTGAATTTTTAAAGATATGTAGGCAGGTACTGGATTGGTAACACTCTTCTGTTATCCGTTTTAACTCCACAACAGCAAGAACAGATAATTAATAAACCAAACATTTTACTAATGGAATGGTAACACCATTCCCATATCCGTTTTAACTCCACAACGGCAAGAACAGATAATTTAGGACTAATGTAAATAAAAAATACTACTGACTACTGGAGTGGTAACACCCTTCTCATATCCGTTTTAACACGACAGTACCTGGGGGGCCCAGCTTTGCTCGGGGGAGGGCCAATCAGTCAGTTTAGATGACTTGGAGTAATATTCCATCACTTTCCCCTACTGATAATCAGATTTGTGTAACTCATTTGCCTCTTTTCTACATTTTTAAGGTTCCTCCAGTTGCTATTTATAGCTCAATGTCCTTTTCATTTATTTTACTACTCTATATATATAATCTTCACTCAAATCTTTTAATCTCTGTTCTCAGGAAACCACATGTTAATAATCATAAAAAACATGAGTATTACTTTGACAATTCCCTGGTTGATTATGAACAGCTGATAAAATTCTTTTGTGTTGATTTAAAACTCCATTAGCCCAATGTTAATTTTTTTAACTTTTCATTTTATTTTTTTTTACATTATTTGATTTTTCCTGGGGATGAGACCTGTCTAGAACTTATTTTTATCCCAGAAATTAGTTATTTTGAACATTCTAAGGAAATCGTTGGAGCCGTTTTTGAGATTAGTGTCGCAAGCAAGCAAACATACAAGCAAACCTTACTCATTAGAGTATATGATACCTGGGGGCCGAACTTTGCTCGGGGGAAGGCCAGTCAGTTTGTTTAGATGACTTGGAGCTTATTTCACCACTTCCCCCTACTGATAATCAGATTTGTATAACTCATTTGCCTCTTTTCTACATTTTTAAGGTCACTCCAGTTGTTATTTATAGCTCAATATCGCTTTGATTTATTTTACTACTCTATGTATGTAATCTTCTCTCAAATCTTTTAATCTCTGCTCTCAGGAAACCACATGTTAATAATCATAAACAACATGAGTTCCATGTGGTTCCATAAAATCAGATAATAAATCCTTTGAATGAAGATTACATGTAGAGTGGTCATATCCAGAATGACTCAAAGGTGCATTATAATAACAACTGTTGTGACCTCAAAAATGCTCGTTAGTAGGGTACATGGTGAAAAACAACTCCAAGTCATAAACAAGATTGACCTTTCCCTAGCAAAGCTCAGTCCCAGGTAGTACTTATACTATATGAGTATAACTTTGAGAGTTCGCTGAAAGATTTTGAACAGCTGTTATGACTCTTTTGCTTTTATTTTAATCTCCAAAAGCCCAATGTGATTTTTTCAATTTTCCATAGCGGCTTTTTACATTATTTGATTTTTGGGGGTGGGACATGTCTAGAACTTATTTTTAACCCAGATATCAGGTTTTACAACACAAGTAGTTGGAAGGACACATTAGTTATTTTTTAAGAAAATCGTTGGAGCCGTTTTTGAGATAAGAGTTGCAAGCAATCAACCAAGCAATCGAGCATGCAAACCTTACTCATATTATAGTGTAGGATAGGATTGAGTAATTCAGCATTTGTATTGATTGACTATAACATATTTTTACTCTTAGGCACATAGAATGTACACGAGACAGGGACAATGATTCTGGATTCTAGCATGTTTGAAGTTCTGCATACAGACGGCCAGGGCTGAATTTAGGTCTGTACAGGCTCTGGTCTACACCCTAAATGCAAGGGCGGGCCCTTACCAGCCCGGCCAACTTTCCTGTTTGATTTATATAATATAACCTACGCTTATATCAGGCTCTACAGATGGCGTTGTGCAGTTACTTAAATTTCAAATTGCTAAAATCCGTATTGCTGCCTAGTGTATATTAACGTTGTCATGGCAAGATATTATTAAGTGATTTTCATTATCTAAATACATAAAACAAAGTCGGGATTGTATGTTAGTTATTTAGTTTCATCAAACAGCTGTTATAAGGATGATATCTAAACATACTTGAAAAGCATATAAACATATGTTTATTATAGACATAATAAATCTATTTGAATAGCAACTCATTTTCAATACCGAAGCAAGCTCTATATAAACATAGGCAAGTGAGCGTAGCTAACGAGCTCATCTTGAAAAAGAACGAGAATCTTTGACATAAAACAAATTCAGTGACATTAGGACAGAATAATGTCTGTCTGACCAGCTAGTAGTACTCAACCCGAACGCTGACCCGAACTCCCGAACGCTTACCCAAGGATCATCTTTCCTCCATAAATTTAACAAGGCAACTTTTAAAGCCAGCGAGGCGGAGCTCTAAGAAAATAACAACAATTTTTTGTATAATTGAAAATTTTCTAAAATTACTAAAAAAGGTGTAAACAATAACAAAGAAAATTTTCCTGTGCGGTGGAGGTCTATGGTTGAGTAGGGCGGCGTATCAAACGTGGGGACATCTTTCAGGAGATGCTGCTTTAACAAAATAAATCCAACGAATCATACGTTAAAATTAAAAGTTGGGAGTGATAGTAAAGGCAGAGCCCTGAGGGAAGAACAAAGAGGTATCCATAATATTTTGGTACCCAAAAACGTAGTATATAGGTCTGGAGCAGTTTTGAGGAGCCGCTTTCGAAATCTTTGGATTTTTTATTTGGTGGTTTATATTAGGTTTCTAATAAAATATACCACCTGATTTTTTAGAAAAATTTGGGTTCAGAAATTACAGGGCTTAAGAGATCCCAAACTTCAGTATTTTACCTTTCTTAGTACCATAAACTTTAAATTTTTTAGCAGGTTTCAACAGTTTTATCTCATTGCCATAAAAAGCTCTAAAAGATGAAAAATTAGTACTCCAATCCACACACGGTTAAATTAGTATTTCGTTAGTAGGCTATTCGGCTAATGGTTGTGGAGAATATTTCAATTTCCATTCAGCAGTAAACTAAGTATATTGTCCGATGTTATTCTTATAAGAAATAAAAAACATATATCTCTTGTATACTTATTAATTTGATTAAAACTTGGTGTGTTAGCATTGACCAATAGAGAATATTCGTCCCAGGACAACCTTAAAACTGGCCTATACCAGTTTGGATGCTGACATTGGGTACAGCAAATGAAATTGTCATTACATATGAAGTTTTTTGCATGTCCATTATGACAAAATTCCCTTTCACCTTTGGTCCCTCCACTTGCAGCGGCTCGGGGCGGAAACTCAGGGGTTGGTCCCCAACCTGAGAATGTATGGTCCCTGGCTGTTGTACATGGATACCCCATCCGTTGAGTTGGCCAGTTGGAGGGCAGAGCGGGTCCACATTGAGCCTGATCACAGCTGTCACAAGGCACAGGAGTTGGTACTCTGAAAGGCCAATTTGGCTGCCTGTCCCATCCCACCCTTTCCTTTCCTGCTATATCCTAACCTTCTGGTAACCTGCCAAAATTCCCGCTTATGGAAAACGTGCCTATAGCAGCTATGCTGGGGTTTCCTAATCTAGCAACAATAAATAGAGAATATGCGGAATACGTTTCCATCTAACCCTGGAGGGTGAGGTGGAGCTATTAACCTCTTAAAACCACTGTGTGTACCTAGCAAATTAGATTAAACTGATTGCGTTTATTTGGTCACATGTCCTAGCTCCTGTTCACGCTTTTTTAAGACTCGGCCAATGACTAATATATTTTTGGTACCGGATGGTTTTCGACGAGTTTTAAATATATAACCTGAGAGAAAAGTTGCCAATAATTATTAGACCTATTAATTTCCAGCTCCAAAATCAGGGGGTTAAACATACAGAAATATACTTGTTTTAAACCCATTTAATGTAAAAAAAGGTATTCAATGATTTATTTATATAATAGTATCTTATAAAATTCATACCTTAAATTTAAAAATGTTTACATCATTAATATATGTTAGTTTGAATTTAAATACACAAGCTACTGAAATCGCAGCACGAGAGATTTAAAAGCAAAATCCAACATCTACATTAATGACAATTTTTCAGGAGGGCAATCTGTCTACATCGTAATTAGTTGAACAATGTAGACGGTTGGGATTACGGAGTTTTGGACATCTTGATTGTTTATGAAAATCAATATTAACCACAGAAAATGCAAACAAATATAAACTGTAACCAGACTATTTTACTGACCGGTAGATTACAAAACTTTAATCCCATGTCATTAGGTGACAGTGAGGCTTATTTGGTACATTACATGTAATAAAGATAGTTTGCACGTATGATAGTTTAGTAAGTCTGCCATCAAGTAATTTGTTCACAATGTAAAGAAACTACTATAGGTCTACAACACGCTTGATTATCAATCACAGTCAGTCGTGTTACAGAGTTATACTGTCCCAGTAATTCAAAAATTCCAAAACTTATTGTATTAATTTATATACAAGTCCAAACACTTAGCTTTTACATCGAAGTTTTCCAGTAAAAAATAAACTGATAATAAATCTAAATAGATACAAGCATTGTTTTAAACACGACAAAACACTATTAATTTACATAACACTCACATTTTAAACTATTTCGAAATAAAAAAAATTGATGGAACAAAACATAACCAAATCCATAGTTTTGGTTATGTTTACATTTGAGTAATTTATAAACAAATATGCAGTGTTTCCGCTCTACGGTAAAAATATGCCACGCACTGATACAAAAAATCCCACTTTATCCCAGACTCTCCCTTATAGTATCCCTCGTCATATCCCACACTTCTCTTCCCACTGATTTGTTAAACATTGCAACACAGTAAATGTTAAATATTATATGATTATTGAATAATGTATTAGTACAATATTTATACCGTTAAATAGAGCTTATTTAGATCTACTAATTACCTATAGGTATTTTACATTTTAGTACCTCAAAGAATTTTGAGCAATGCGACATAGGTTAAATGATACGGTGAATTAACTAAATTAAATAATTTATTTACGTGAGAGGTACTAATATTTTTAATGGTAGTACTAAAGAGTACGAAGTAGGTACTAAATAATGGCAAATAGTTTGCTTGTTAATTCCAACATGGCTCGGCCAGCGAAATTGACATGATTCAGTGTTCGTTCTGTGACCTTTATAAAATCATAATAAGTGCGGACAGCGAGGTTAAAAATGGGAAACCCCGCAACTGCCAGTACGGCGAGAAAATCCACTAGAAGTGCTACTGCTAAGGTGCTCTGGTCGTAAGATGTAAGCAAACTAGCAGACGTAATGCCGATTTCAAAAAAAATTCCACTTTATCCCACAATCCCATTTTATCCCACAAGCAGTCAAAATATCCCATATAGGGGATAAAAATCCCTCAAGTGAAACACAGACAAATCCCAGCTGACATTTTAAAGACAACCATAGTCAATAGCTTACTACAAAAACCAATTCAACTACTGAATATCAAACATTAAAATTAGTTTTAATAATTATTAATAATCCAAAATAAAATACAAATGCTGTGTTAAAACATCCCTTTGGTATCCCAAATGACTCCTTCAAAATTTCATTAAGAAATGTTTTACAGTTATTTAGTATTTCGATAACACACCCACACACACACTTTGTCCACTGTAAAAGCACTTTTCCTCATGTAAATACTTTCCCATAAAACACTTCATTACAACTGTCTGCTACTAACTTCACAGTAGCCTGGAAACTGCTTGAAAGTAGGGACAAAAACCTAAGATTGATTGTAGAGAGACATGTGAAAGCTCTCTTTGACCTAATGGACATAATGGAAAAGGAGTCGCCAATGACACTTAGACAGCTGTTAGGTGGCACGCTGATACTCATGAGATCTCTTGGCACCCTTGAGCAACCAACAGATCACTGGGATCCACTAATTGTACACCTCGTGAAACCTAAGTTACCGAGAACCACCTATAGAGATTGGGAGAATTCCACAGTTTACAATGAACTTCCCAAACTAAAACAATCAACAGATTTCCTTGAGCGTCGCTGTCACATCTTGGAAAATTCATCTAATAATTACAACACAAGCAGACCTATCAACTATGTCATTCAAACAAAGGAATCCACAAAACAGAACTTTATCGTTTCCCAAGAATGAGTAGTTTGTCGATTTTGTCAATGAAAGCACGCTATCTATCAGTGTCAAACACTTCAGAATACTTCACATGAAGACAGAATTCAGATTCTAAAAAAGGCAGGAATCTGTTGTAGCCGATTGAGACCAGGACACATAGTGACTCAGTGCACGTTAGGAGGTTGTAGGAAATGCAATCGCAAACGAGTAGTGGGGAAAGGGGACTTTTGGCTCACTTGGAAAGGGGGCATGGGCGTGCTGAGTCCGCACCGGCTGGATGGGCGTGTTGAGCCCCTGGCTTCCTGTAAGATCGATCCCCCCCCCCTCTTGTGGTATCCCATTGTTTGGATGGTATTTATATGATGGGACTGTTTCAGATGAGTTAGTTGGGATCTGGCAGTCGTCCGGGAAGGAGCGTGACAGGACCACTGTACGCAAGCAGCGAGGGTACGGACAGCGCTCGCAACATAGCCAACACTACTGGAGACATCGCCAAAGGGACGTCCGACGACGCACCAGGGAAGTTCCTGAGTCGCTGAGGACTGCTACCCTACAAGTCTACCCTCAGTGCTGATAAATTAATATAATTTGGAAGCCGAGAAAACATTTGTACATGGTTGTGTGTATATTAGGTAGCGCAATAAATATCAGTGTTCTTACAATGGAGAGTTGTCACTGAACCCTTGGTAGACCGAACTCAGATGTTGTGTAAAGGGCCTTTTTCATCATATAGAAGAAAACTCCGTTACACAGTTTTAATGCATTAATTACCTAGGTAACTTAATTTTTGAGTGATGTTTTTTAAATAATGAAGTTTATGTATATCAGTTAAAGTGTTGTTGTCATGGATCAGAGCTGTAAATGAATCTGAGAAGGAGACCCAGTCTTCATAATTTCCAGGAAATGTAGGTAATCTTATCGAAGGGAGGCGTACTTGAGGTGTGTTTATTGATGTATAAGTTGTAATAGGACTGTTATCAGGTGTTACTAGGGTTTGAAGTGAATGAATTCTTCGGCCTGAGAAGTGACCTCGTAATATTTTGGTTCAAAGGTGTCTCTATCATGTTCACGACTTCCACTGTTGTCAAGAAGTTCTACTTGGGATTGGATTGTTTCATACTCAGTCATGCAATTGTCTGCTCTTTCAAGTCTTATTTTAGCTCTACAAGACTCCCAACATCTTGAAATGCATCAAAAAATGTTTTAAATCTTGTCAGGGCTGCCTTAATCTGACCACGTTTCTGGATCAGTTGTTTTAACTCTTCCTGATTGGAACCGTTATCGTTTTTGTCCCCAGCCATCATTACCCAAGCAGAAACAGTATTAAGGAAAGCCTATAGTAAAATATAAATTTAAAAATTATTAAAAGAAACAGAATGGTAGACTAGAATGGACTGTGTGTTGGGTTTGTTTACAAACATAGGAGAGAGGAAAGTGACAGTCAGTTGTCGTTTGGGTCAGTGGCATTTGTGTTTAACAGTTGTAAGAAAGGGCATGAATGGAAACAACAGAGGAGACCAGTTTATGGCTCACTCACCAGGAGAGCGGTATTTCTGTGGCGTGAAGCTGGCCCCGCCACATCGAGCACTAATTTTAAAAACCACATAGAGATTTAGTGCTTAATTTGTGCTTCTCTGTGGTACATATAACAAAATTTGTGCTCAACCAGAACAGATTAAAATTAGCATTAATCTAGTGGTGGGCCAGCATCACGCTTAGCCCACCACAAACACAGATAATTTGTATATATACCTAAATATTTAGTGCTAAATTTGTGCTCATCAAAAACTCGTCCAAAACAGTAATTACTTGTTATGGCGATGACGTCATCCAGCCCGCCACCTCAAAGAAATCAATGAAAACCGGTGTCAATATTTGGTGCTTAATTTGTGCTCTCAGAGTATACCAATTTTATCATTTGTGCTCATCAAAAACCAGCCCAAAAACATTATCATTTGTCGTGGTGATGACGTCACCCAGCCCACCACCTCACCGGAATCCTCGAAAACCGGTGTCAATATTTAGTGCTTAATTTGTGCTCTCAGAATATATAAGTTTTATAATTTGTGCTCATCAAAAATCAGCCCAAAAATGTAATTCTTTGTTTTGGTGATGACGTCATCCAGCCCTCCATATCAAAAGAATAATTTAAAAACTGTGTCAATATGTAGGGCCTATTTTTGTTGCATTCAGAATAGAAGTTTTATAATCTGTGTTCATTAGACACCCGTTAAAAAACGGGTCACGGGGCGTGAATACAAAGATAATAGTGATCACATGCCATGAATGAAAAATAAAATAAACACATCAATTGCAAAAGCCGCACAGACAAAATAAATCGTCGTACGTTGCGCCACAGCTCTTCCTTGACATCTGTTGCAAATCTAACGCGGTATAATTTTATACGCCATAAGGGGCTCCCAAAAATCATCATATTATTTTCAGAGGTTATTAATTAACTTATGGGGGTTTGTTAGATTCTGTTAAACTAGTAAGGTTATACGTTATATAAAACATGACGGATATATCCGTCTTTTAAACCGCAACAGAGAAAGATTAGGGAAAGATTTAGAATATAAAAGGATCCGTGGTCCTTATATATTCTGAGAGCACAAATTAAGCACTAAATATTGACACAGGTTTTAATTGTTTTCTTTGAGGTGGCGGCCAGGATGACGAAATCGCCATAACAAATAATTAACGTTTTTGAACAAGTTTTTGATGGGCACAAATTATAAAACTTATACATTCCGAGAGCACAAATTAAGCACTAAATATTGACACCAGTTTTGATGAATTCCGGTGAGGTGGCGGGCTGGGTGACGTCATCACCGCGACAAATAATTAGGTTCTTGGGCGGGTTTTTGATTAGCACAAATTATAAAACATATATATTCTGAGAGTACAAATTAAGCACTAAATATTGACACCGCTTTTCATGGATTCCGGTGAGGTGGCGGGCTGGGTGACGTAATATTACTTATATATTCTGAGAGCACAAATTTAGCACTAAATATTTAGGTATATATACAAATTATCTGTGTTGGTGGCGGGCTAAGCGTGATGCTGGCCCACCACTAGATTAATGCTTCTTTCAATCTGTTCCGGTTGAGCACAAATGTTGTGATATGTACCACAGAAAAGCACAAATTAAGCTCTAAATCTCCATATGGCTCAATTTGTATGCTCATATTTGTGCTCAATGTGGTGGGGCCAGTTTCACGCCGGTCACAATTTCACCCGGAGCATAGTTTATCCATATTCATATTTTTAGCGAATTTCCGCTATAGGGAAGAAGCTATTACCGTAGTCGGCATGGTAAGACCTAGGCCAGGGGCCATGATAACTTTTCGTTTTGCGGTCCCCAGACACCAAAAACACCATTCGTTCGAAACTGTATATATATATATATATATATGTGTGTGTGTGTGTGTGTGTGTGTGTGTGTGTGTGTGTGTGTGTGTGTGTGTGTGTGTGTGTGTGTGTGTGTGTGTGTGTGTGTGTGTGTGTGTGTGTGTGTGTCCGTGGGTGCGATAACTCTCGTAAAAAAGTCCGATTTTGATGAAATTTGGTATAAACGTGTAAAGCGACAAGTTCGAAAACCAGCCATATCGCTCTACCTTAAGGGGTATTTTTGGGGGGTTATGTACCCCAAAAATGTTTTTTTTTTTTGAATTTTGTACATAAAATTTTGGAAATAGTCAAATTTTAGTTTTCACCATTGTATTCAGCTTAAAAAACACACAATTAGGTATTTTGATCATTCCTCTACGTCAATTGGTTACCGAGATATTGAAAGTGCTAAACACAGTACGTTGTCTAATGTTATTCTTATGGAGGAAAAGAAAAATGTGTTATCTCACTTATTTATGAACGTACACTGATGAAACTTGGTCTACGGCTTCATCTAGTTGTGGTGCATTGGTATTTGCTCAAAAAGCGATTTTTTGTCTAAGGCTCTTGTAGCAGCAAACCTGCGTACTCAGCCCCATGTTATTCTTGTGGATAATAATTAAATGCTATGTCTCCCTTAATAATGAACATAAATGAATAAAAACTGGTATATGACTTCACCTAGTTGAGTTATATTGATATTAGCATAGAAATCCATTTTTTGTGTTCCTTGATGCAGCAAACCTGCGTACTCAGCCCCAATGTTATTCTTATGGGGAATAATTAAAATGGTACCTATATATTGCTTATTTGTGAATACATTTTTATGAAACTTAGTAAGTGACTTTATGTAGTATTAAGACATTTATATCTCCATTGTAAAATCGCTGAGTAACGCATTTTACATTTCTCATCTCGTGTACCATAATTTATGTAATCATTTTCAAGACCTAGATTTATTTAATATCCCTTCTATAAACATATTAAAAAAACGTGTTAATGAATGGTTGCTCAGGTTGGGTGTGGACAAGGCCGAGTCTATTATCGCGGCGGATTACAGTCGGCCCTAAACTGACCCTTGTACTCTGGCCGCCCTGAGCATCCCCCCCCCAAAGCCACTCGCCATCATGCATGGACATTTTCAGCTGCTGCCAGCATTCTCATGCTCACTTCATTCATATTCATTTTCGTGTTGTTTTTTCCTATTAATAGATATCTCATAGTTTTTATTATATTTTGTTTTTCCTTGATATGTTTACTACATATAAATTATTATTTGGTCATTTTTATTTTGGATACAACTCAGAGCCGACCCACAGGCCTCAGCGCCTATGTCCGCTTATTCCTAAGACCTTAACTAAACTTTGTTCATAACATTAAAGGTTATTTTATAATTTCTCAAAGCACAAATTTTCTTTTATTAATAAACAAAATTAACTTACATAATGTTGAATTTATATATATATATATATATATATATATATATATATATATATTTGGTATTTATAGCGCTGTACGATTTTATAATTGTTATTATTTTTGTTTCTGGAATAAATTCATTCATTCATTCATTCCATGACGTCACCTCTCCAGCTGATTCGAACTTTCGATATTCGATTGTGATTCGTTCGATATACTAAATACAGCTATCGAAACGTGGAACTTCTCTTCCCGAAACGAGAGAGACTCTACAATTTAGTAATAGTTGTGTACCTTTAATAGTCATTGAGCCTGTAACATCGTATCCTTCTCACACTCATAATAATCATGTAATTAAGGAATCATTCCTTTAAACTCATCTTAAAATGTAAGCCCTAGTTTCTTCAGCGCCCAATGAATGTGATAATAATAATAATAATCGTTGACATAGGATTTTACATAAGTAGGCCTATGGAATTAAAGTAATAGCGAATGTTTAGTAGCTTACGGTAACTCCAACAATTCCAATAGGTACACTTATCCTATATATCATTTGTCTTTTGGCTTATTATCAATTAAATAAGTTAATCATCGATGATTATAATTTTTAACAAAAGAATGTTTTTAGCCTTCTCTATTAACTAAAAATGTGTTGGCAAGGTAGGCCTAAACCCCTAAACTTGCAACCAAGTAACTCTCAAACACTGTTAAGGCTGGTAACAGTAAAATTAAAGAATTTTTAATTTTGATAAAAACTAAAACACAAGCCTACTTATTTAAAATAAAATTATATCTCGATAAATTTGGCAATTATTTAGGCCTATGCTATAATAAATAGGGCCTATCACATGGAGTTCGTAAAACTTTTAAAAGGTTAGACAGGCTATTGATAAAGTACAAAAAATAAGGCTATAAGGCTTAACAGTTGTGGATATTGTGCTATTTTAATTTCCTCCTTCAAATAAATTAAGTAGATTATGTTTTAGCAGGGTATATCGCTAGCCTAACGTTAAGGTTTAGACTTAAGCTTAATGGGTTACAGGTTCCAATCCCAGGATATTTTGAGGGGTCTGGACTGCTTTCCCTTATGTTAGGGTATCTCTGGTTTTAAAATGCTGTTGGTGTTGAAAAAAAAAAAAAACTTTGAATAACTCAAGTTATTTCCCCACAATTTACAAGAATCTGTTTACTTCGGGGATGTTAGTGGGTACAGTACGAAAAGCACACCATAACAATCGAATATTTTTTGCACGAGTCTGTTAAGACATATTTTGAAGTCGTTGTTATTTTGTGATCCCTCAACTTAATGAGCACATAATTTAATGTTTTCACATTTACAACCAAAGAATTATCCTCTTCCAACTCCATATCCATGAATTCCTTCCTTCTTCAAGCAAGCATCAAAGATACAAAGAACAAAGATCTAACGGCGAATATAACTGACCCGGCGACTCGGGGTTCATACGATTTAAACTCGGAAAGGGAAAGAATTGAGTATCGATAGTCGATATCAATATAAACTATATTAGTAGTCATGACGTGATGGATGTACTCTGCTCCGGGTGAAATTGTGCTCACCCACTCACCAACACGTGTGAAGAACGGTTTCGAAGTGATGGCGGCGATGTCAGTGTCGATGTCCCAGCTCGCGAAGTTCCAGGAAGGGCACTCCACAATGGCTCGAACCCAGTGTAGGACCGAAGGGTCACTATTGTCCTGGAGTTAAAATCAGCTTTCTCCAACCAGCAAACCACTCCACAGCACTTGAACAGCTTAAAGACTTTGCTTATAAAACACTATCACTGAACTGTTTCCAAGATTAAGTCGCTTAATCCAAATATATCCGGGACCGGAGGACCAAATGTGATGGCGGTGCATCTACGTACCGCACTTTTTACGCAAATTAAGGTTCTGTAAATTAAACACTTGTTTGTTAAAAACTGAATTTATTGCCACTTGTTAAATTATAATGTGAAAAATATCTAAAACTGGATAAATGGATAAACTGAACGTAAATAATTGAATCTAATAGAAATGTATCTAGTAAAAAGGAATGAATCTAGTCCAAAAATGGATCGAATCTCCTAGCAATGACCACATAAACTATGTAGTCATTGCTCCTAGTGTCACTCGGTTGACGCTAAACGGACGACTAAAAGGTTGGGGGCGAAGGCCTAAACAATAACTCGCTCCAACACCCCCGCAATCGGCGTCAGCATAATTAAATAAGTAAAAGGTCGATTACACATAAAATAGATGGTCCATCGACCCTTTAAAACCTTAATCTAAATATGTTTTGTTTGGGGGTCGATCCACCAACTATATAACGTGTAATCGAACCATGCGTTTAAAAATCTAATAATATAAAGTGTAGGGTCGATTACACATCCAATAGATGGTACATCGACCCGTTTTAACTTTTTTCTAAATATTTTAGTTTTGGGGGTTGATGTACCATCTATTTGATAGTCTTTAAATATGTAGTGTTTATGTAATGTTTAAATATGTAGTGTTTATGTAATGTTGTCGATGGTACATCAGACCAAAATATAACATTTTATTTTAATTTATAAAATGGTCCGATTGCCCATAGACCTGCTTATATTTTAAATTGATTTAAATTTCCTAAAAGACTGATGGTCCATCGTTCGTTATGTTATTTCATTTATTTTATTCAACGGTCGATGGACCACCCATTTGATGTGTAATCGTGTAATCGGCCCAGCCTCATTTTGAATGATATTTATCAACTGATATACCTAAAATGAAATCACTTGTTTTACGTAGACTATTTATGTTTTAGTTGATATATACATATATAGGCGCCTATTTTCTACACCTATTATCCGCTATGACACTTTTTGTAAAAATAACTTCCCAGATAATCATGAACCGATCTCAACGATTGAGTTATAATTAAAATGCCTTGATCCACATGGTTTACCAAAGTGATGTTCAATTCTCGATATTTATATTCTAAAGGGCACGGGCCATCTTTAAAGTTCGTTTTAAATACCCATAAAATACGTCATATTTTTTCTTATGTGTCTGTGTTCACATATTTTATTCTATCATGTTCCAGGGCGATCCTAACTAGGACGAACCCGACAATGTAAATAGTTTTGCATAAAATCATAGTACATTAACAATTCTGTGAATAATGACATGTAACATTGAACCAGAAATAATTAATTATAAACACAAAAAATCACTTTGAGGTTAACTACATTCCAGAAAAGATGACGGTACATTAAATCACACTTTTATAGCATTAAAATATGTTTTGGGCATCATACAAAAACCAAACTATTGAGTTACAACATTTCACTTTGTGGTTTTTGCTCGGTTTCGGTTTTGAGTATTGGGTTCAGTTTTTACATAAACAGCGAAATAATGTTACTTTATCTGTGTTATATATATTCTGTGTAAACATGTTAAATACAACTATGTTTAACATAAGATATTCATTATTTCTTCTTATGGACACCCCCACAGGAATTATTTAAGAAAGTATGGTTAAAGCACATTATGCACTTAGTTTTCCATTTATATGGAAAAAGATCACTTAATGATGCTCAAATAATTATCAGTTGTGTTGTTGTTAAATAACATTTGTAAATGTAGGCTATATTGACTTTTTACTTTCCGTGCACGAGAGATATTGAATATATTTTCACTTATTTTGGATTAACGTTTGATATTTAAAAAGCTGTAATATTCCTGACACTTTTATTTAATGTGTTTAAGCAGCTTTATATAGTATCTTCTGCCTCGTTCATACATTAAACGGAAAACCAAATGTGCATGTGTTCAGTTTGTGCAAACATGATTTTTGAATATATTAACTATCCATAATTTGTTTTAAATAATTTTAGCTCTTTTGCATATTGGACAAATGGCGGATAAAATAAAAATTTAAAAATCACAATATTATACAGAAACAAAAATCCAGGGGTGTTATATTAGTTTCCACTTAACCTCCTTTAATAGTTAAGAGCTAAGAGCTAAAAAAATAGCCGACACACTTATATTGATCACTCTTTGGACAGCAGTGCCAAAGAGTATGCGAGTATGAATACAACTCAGATCGGTGTGTCTGAAAGAATTATACCTTTTTAACAAGTAAATTATTTAGTTTTTATTAAAGTTATTGTTTCATATTTTGTTATGCTATCCCCAAAAAATTTGAACTGTATATATGCTGGGCCAATTATTTGCATTAATGAACTTGATTACTCTCCCTATATAAAAAAGATGTACTCAATTATTGGCATCTACACGCCTTAACAGAAGGCGTTCATGAGACATACATTTGTCTCATGCGAGTATGAATACAAATAACACTATTTTTAAATTTGATTTTATGAAATTTGGTACAAACGTGTAGAGCAGCATTTATGACTTTAAGGTCGAAAACCAGACAGATCGACCTATCTCAAGGGGGATTTTGAGGGGGTTTTGTACCCCAAAAATGGGATTTTTGAGTTTTTTACATAGGCCCTATAATTTTTGAAAAAGTCAAATTTAATTTTTTTTTCATTGGAATCGACTTAAAAAGGCGCACAATTTGGGTGTTTTAATCATTGCTCTACGTCAATTGGTTACTCAGATAATGAAAGTGCTAAACACAGGACGTTGGCCAATGTTATTCTTATGGAAGATAAGAAAAGTTGTATATCTCGCTCCCTGACGAAACTTGGTATATTGCTTCATTTCATTGTGGTCTATTGATATTTGCACAAAAACCCATTTTTTAGCCGATAGTTCCCGTAGCAGCAAACCTGCACACTCAGTCCCATGTTATTCTTATGGAGAATAAGTAACGTGTTATCTCCTTTAATTATGAACATAAATTAATAGAACTTGGTATGTGGCTTTAACTAGTTGAGTTATATTGATATTTGTATAAAAACCCACTTTTAGGGTTCCTTATTTCAGTAAACCTGCATACTCAGCCGCCATGTTATTCTTAAGGAGAATAATTAAATTGTCATAAATCGTTTATTTATGAATGTATATTGATGAAACGTGGTATGTGGCTTTATGTGGTATTAAGTTACATATATATTAATTGAAAATTCGCTGAGTGTGCAGATTTGCTGCTACGGGGGTATTATTCATTTATGTTTATAATAAAGGGAGATATTGCATTTAGTTATTATCCATAAGAATAAAATGGGGCTTAGTACGCAGGTTTGCTGCTACGGGAGCCTTTGGCAAAAAACAATTTTTTTTAACAAATATCATTGGACCACAACCAGATGAAGCCGTATACCAAGTTTCGTCAGTTAACGTAGAGGACTGATCAAAATACCAAATTGAGTGTTTTTACTTTCTCCCCCTATACATAGTATATGGAGAAAGTATTGTTTTCGTCAAAATTTTCGAATTTGAGTTGTTAGTGGAAATATTCGTTTTGGTGCTCCCTGAACCCAAAAAAGTGGTTTTTACGTGATGTCTGTCTGTGTGTGTGTGTGTGTGTCCGTGTGTGTGTGTGTGTGTGTCTGTGTGGATGTGTACAGAGCTAGAGCCCTAACCAATGGGCCGATTTTGATGAAATTTGGTATGTAGGTACTAATCCACGATATCTCCAGGCATTTTTTTCATTTTTTTGAATTTTTGATTTTTAAGGGTAATTATCCCCCAATAACTGCCAAAAAACATGAAAAATCCAAATTTCTCAAAAACGGCTCTAACGATTTTGATTAAATTTTAGTCGTTTGTAGAACTTTAGTTTTCCAACAAAATGACACCACCCGCATTGCTGTAAAAATTCGGGTTCAGAAATTACAGGACTTAAAACATCAAAAATTCAATTTTTTGGATTTTTCATAAAAATACATAAATATAAAAAATAATACTATTCACCATTAAAAAGAGCTCAAAAAACTAAATAATTTGGTATTTTGAATTACTATTCTACGATTGCTGGTTTCGGAGAAAATTGAAATTTTCATTTTGCGGTAAACGCAGTACGTTGTCCAATGTTATTCTTATGGGGAATACAAAAATTACTATTTCTCTCTTATTTACTGATCAATTTAATTCAAACTTGATATGCTTGTCAATTTAGCATTGACCAACAGAGTTAATTCGAAATATGTTGCCCCTTAATAACCCTGGGGGGGAATAGGGGGCATTCCCCTCTTTAAACCACAAGTGTAGCAATTGATTCTGTAGTGCCTCCAAAGCAGGGATTTGGGTGGATGTTTTTTAAAACAACTTGTTCACAAGATTTTCTGTACATTCGACCGTGCTTTGTATTCTATATTTAGTAAATAAAAAGTAATTTATTCATTAAAGTTGGGCTAAAAGGGAGAAAGTATGTGTCAGTTTCCTGATACCGTTTATCCAATGGTAAAAACTAAAATTTGACTATTTCCAAAATTATATGTAAAAACTTCAAAAAAAACATTTTTGGGGTACAAAACCCCCCAACATTTTAACCCTTCAGATAGGTTGATCTGTCTGGTTTTCGGACTTAAAGTCATAAATGTTGCTTTACACGTTTATACCAAATTTCATCAAAATCGGATCATTTTTACGAGAGTTATCGTGCTCACGGATACATATACATATTTATATACTGTATATACAGTTCCGAACGAATGGTGTTTTTGGGGTATGGGGACCCAAAACAAAAAGTTATCACGGTCCCGGGCCTAGGTCTTACCATGCCGACTACGGTAATAGCTTCTTCCCTATAGGGGAAATTCGCTAAAAGCTCTCAGCCTCAATGCAGTTATGCCTGTCACTGACAATAGCTGAGAATGATGATGTGTTGTTTCGTCAGCGGAGAACCACAGTAGTACAGTAGTGTTGTTGTCAATAGCAGAAGTGACAGGTCAGTCTGCGAGTGGCGTGATGTCCACTCAGAGTTAGTCACCTGACCTCCTCCCTCTCTCTCACACTCACTCATCGTATAGAACAATTGAACAATAGAAACCGGTTACATGCGTCATTGCGTCATTTACTCCGGCGCATTTACTCGCTTTTGTTCTTTATCAAAGTACAGTATAGTGTTATCATGTGGCCATGTTTGCGAAGTTCAATGTTTTAGTTCTTAAAACAATTTATGATTTTCTTTTCTTACCAGTTGGAATAATGTATTTTAAACATGTATAATAACATTTGTTCAAAAGCAGAGTTAGGGGCGTAGTTAAGTTTACCGTGTATACATGTATCTAGTATATTGGGTTTTATATCACTTTGCTAGTGCTAAGCACTTAGGGCCTAATACTTGTATTTGACACTATTCTTGTAACACTACATCAATGAATAAAGAAGATTTTAATTTTAATTTTAATGAAAACTATATTGTCATTGAATAAGCCGTGGTCCAACGGTGTTCGTTGAATTGAGACCGTGAAATACGCGGCGAGTTCTTCGTCTTGCTAAACCATATATTTCACCCGGTGGTTCAGAAAGGCTCGCAGTTTTAACAACGAATACACAAACTTTTATTTTAAAATTGACTATATAGTCGCCTGTCAGTATAAAGTTTTTTTCTCTCTTTTATTCACTTGAGTAGCAGATTATGCTTGAAAAGCAACATACATTTAGTATTAG
Organism: Allygus modestus; assembly: GCA_963675035.1. Classification (NCBI taxonomy): domain Eukaryota; kingdom Metazoa; phylum Arthropoda; class Insecta; order Hemiptera; family Cicadellidae; genus Allygus; species Allygus modestus. Next base: position 103,771,288 of record OY776111.1, read on the forward strand.
CAAATATAATACAGTACGAGTTTTTTCTCGCACCCACGTCACCCATTTAACTGATTCTTGGACACGTTAAAGCTCTTGTATGTTACAAGATGTGTGCGAATATTTCACACAACTTAATGTTATTATTTTTATAACTTGGTTTCCTATAAATCCACTGATGAGTCTTCGGACTTGCAATCGATTTAAATTGCTAATTAGTTTTGTATTGTACTCTAGAGGTATTATATGGGGAGAGCGGGGTAGTAACGTGCACTTGCTAAATTATGTTTTATCTTTAATTCATAAACTTGAATCAAATAGTGAATCATCTCATGTTGGAAACATTTAGTTGCCTTCAAGTTCTTGATTCAATATTTGGAATATAAAATCGATTTAAATTTATGCAGCCATTTTACAAAAGTGTTACTTAACCTATTGGACGGTATAACCCCAAAGTATTACATCGAAGCTTTTGAAGGCTCTTGAATATTTTGAGGGGGAGGGCCCTAAAGACGAATGTAAATTATAAAAATATACACTTCGTTTCATGAAATAATGATCAAGCATAAAGATTGGTTTAGTTAAGTAGTAACTTAGATCACAGAGAAGTATCTCGCTCTTTCGGAAAACCTATTTATTTTTAAATTTTGTATACAGGACTAACCACCAAAGTACTCGGAGAATGCACACAGTTTTGAGCGCTGCATTATGTAGTTAACCTTATGAACTATTTGGAATAACTTGCATGTTATATTGTTTATGTTATCTGGTAAAATAAACTCAAATTCGAAAATGTTCACGAACAATAAACAATACTTTCTCCATATTCTAAGTTAAGGGGAAGAAATAAAAAATCTCTGATGGTTGTTATTACGGCAGTGTCATGTTCGAGTTCGGAGACAACAGGACCTGCCCGTCGCCCGTCCTGCCGTCTTGCTGCTTCTGTAGTCTGTGTTCTATCAATATCAATGAATACTTTATATCGTAATTGTGTTGTGTTGCCGTCGCTGTCAACTCTCAGCTGTCACCGCCGCCGCGCCGCCCGTTGCTAAGAGACGAGTCATGTGATGCAACTGCGCGACGGCAGCCAATCAGAGACCTGCTTCTCCCTCCACCCGCCTCAACAGCCATCGACCGCAACATATGATCGCTCTCAACCACTCAGTTAGGTTCGAAGCTTGAATCGGTTGGTTCGAGAGTTCGGCGCCTGCTGCGCGTCTTCTAGTCTTGTTTCATGTTCGAAAGGACGTACTGTTTTATATTAGTGAATTTTGGATTCAGGTAGTATTTGTGCGAGTCAGTGTGTTTCCCAAGGAGTGACCATTAACGGCCTAACCATTCCTATTGCCAGTGCCAGGCCGGACGAGTCGTCCGGCGCCGCTACCCCGGAGGACATGGGTCACCAGGCACCCCAGGATGTGAGTTTACCCTCCTAAACTTGTTTCTTAGTTTTTTAATTGCACTGCAACTTTAGTTTAGACTGTACGCACCGTAACTTAAGTGTCCAAGGTTAAAACTATAGGTATAAAAGCTATTTGGAGAAAAACTTCTTTTAGAACTAGTCTGCAGTCAATGGTTAATGAAATTCAATTTTTAGTTCGAAAATCTTGGTTACTTATCAACATCTAGGCCTAACTTAAGTGTTTCGCTTGCTTAGGGATAATTTTTTCAGAGCCTAGCTTTTAATTCGCTCATGCAGTTTTCATCGTGCGGATTGTATTGTCGTGATTATAGGTCATGCTAACTTTTTTGGTTCGTAGGTTATTAATACTTTTTTATTGTTTTTGGAGCAAGGATCACGAATTCATCTAACTCATCTAAGATCACAAACTCAAAATACTGGATGTTATAGTGCTATTGCAAAAACAAACAGGACTGCTCATGTTTTGGCATTTTGGATTTGTGAGTTGTAGCATTGATTCAGTATACATCAGCATTAAGTTAATCAATTTTATTAGCCACGGCAATATGTGATATTTTTCGATTTTATGGGAATCTATTTAAGTAGGCCCTAATACGGTACGTTAAAGATTATGTAGTACCTATTTGTGGTTAAATTGGAATTCCCCTAATTTGAATGCTTTATTGTGACAAAATCCTATTATTTAGGGTAGTATAGGCTAGGATATATCAAAATGTTCGTTATGATCCTACACATAAAGTGTCATAATTCAGAAAATATCCGAACATCCTTTAAGGCTGGCTTTAAAGTTGTTATTTAGACAACGATTTTATTTGGTCAGGTGATTGACACACATTTCATCTTTCAAACACATGTTTGTACCCCCCTGTGTTGTGTAACTAGGATGCAAACAACTAGGCCTACCCAAAAACAATTTTTTATAAATTAATATTCAGGAATCCATTCTACAATGTCAAAACTGTTTTTGAAGCACTTCGGAGTATTCTCCTTTCACTTTGACACTATGCCTACTTATTTTTATTTATAATTGCAAGTTTATTTACCTAGTAATTTGTACATATAGATTAGTCCCTTTTCTTAAATGGCTAATATAAACACGTTTTCGGAAAGTGCACTTTATTTCTTATTTGAATATTGCCACTTTTTTCTTTTTCATGTTGGGGTTTATAAAAAATATGCCAACTTTACTCGGAGAGGTTTTAATAGGAGTGAATAGGGGCATTACTGTGTGTTTCATATACGAAAAGCCAACTGATGCTATACCTACTTCTGCCTTCACTGTAAACTGAACCCCACAGGGTTTCTTAACCTTAAGTTACAATGTGGCTGTAGACGTAAACAGTCTTAATGCATATCTAATGTAAACAGAAAAAAGCTCCTTTAGCAAACCATGTCAGAACTTAACATAAAAACCCAGTCAAAATATAAAGAATAAACAATAATTGTAAACTTATTTCGTAATAAAACCAAACATAGTAATGCATGCCAGTTTTTGTTTCATAAAATATTCATTCATCTAAATGCTGGATTTTACTTTAAAAAAACTTACAAATTAGTAAAAGGAATATGGAAATGAGAAAACAGGAGAAAGGGGGAGGTTATTTAGGCTACTTTTACATCTTTATTAGGCTATGTTTTATACAATATGTAGCCTATTTTGTATTTGAACAGCCGAGAACCATGTCACTTTTTTCTAAATTGTCACCTTTTGTGATTATAGACTGTTAGGGTACCATCCTGGTAAGGAGAAAGGGGGAGGTTATTCAGGCTACTTTTACATCTTTATTAGGCTATGTTTTATACAATATGTAGCCTATTTTGTATTTGAACAGCCGAGAACCATGTCACTTTTTTCTAAATTGTCACCTTTTGTGATTATAGACTGTTACGGTACCATCCTGGTAATTGTCAAATTCCGATGCCTATGTATTTTTATCACGATTTATGGGTATAACTCGTGTAAGCTTACACACTTGACTACCTGAGGTAATCTTAGTTGAATGCTCTCAAAAATACGCATTAACCACAGACTTGAAACCAACATTATTTGGTCTGTAAACTAATAACAACTGCTAGCTGATCAAACAGCTGTTGCATATTGCATGATTGACGTAATTTTTAAATATTAAATAATAATAATAATAATAATAACAAGCATATCAAGTTTGAATGAAATTTATCAGTAAATAAGAGAGAAATAATAATTTTTGTATTCCCCATAAGAATAACATTGGACAACGTACTGCGTTTACCGCAAAATGAAAATTTCAATTTTCTCCGAAACCAGCAATCGTAGAATAGTAATTCAAAATACTAAATTATTTAGTTTTTAGAGCTCTTTTTAGTGGTGAATAGTAATATTTTTTTATATTTATGTCTTTTTATGAAAAATCCAAAAAACTGAATTTTTGATGTTTTAAGTCTTGTAATTTCTGAACCCGCATTTTTACAGAAATGCGGGTGGTGTCATTTTGTTGGAAAACTAAAGTTCTACAAACGACTAAAGTTTAATCAAAATCGTTAGAGCCGTTTTTGAGAAATTTTGATTTTTCATGTTTTTTGGCGGTTTTTGGGGGATAATTACCCTTAAAAATCAAAAATTCCAAAAAATGAAAAAAACGCCTGGAGATATCGTGGATTAGTACCTACATACCAAATTTCATAAAAATCGGCCTATTGGTTAGGGCTCTAGCTCTGTACACATCCACACAGACACACACACACACACACACACACGGACACACACACACACACACACACACACACAGACAGACATCACGTAAAAACCACTTTTTTGGGTTCAGGGAGCACCAAAACGAATATTTCCACTAACAACTCAAATTCGAAAATTTTTACGAAAACAATACTTTCTCCATATACTATGTATAGGGGGAGAAAGTAAAAATCAGCCACGTAGTAAAGACAGAACATTCAATATTCACAGCCTTGGTTTCTTTATGTATTAAACTGTTATTTGTATCTTTTGTTATTTTTCTACCCCTGAGTTAAGTACAACATATTCGAGTTTAGCAGTTTGAAGGAAGTGCCAGTAAAGAAAACGAATCCTAAAACCATGTTGTGCGCTTATATATTTGTGGCCGTCCACGTCAAGGGTGAAAATTAGCGTTTTATTTTACATTTATTTTTAAGAATCATATGAAGAAAGACGTTTCAGAATATAGGCCCTACCTAAATTAAAAATACCTTTATCATATAGAATATTTATTATTGCCACTATTTCCCTACTGACCAAAGGCCGTGGGAAGAGATACTGATAAAGGTCCCAAAGTCGCTCGTCAGCTAAAGCTCATAAATCCGCTGTATCGACATTTGTAGTTACATAAGGGAAGACAGAAATAGAGTTGCTAAAACAGCTTGGTCGATGTCCTCAGGTTGACCCGCTCTATTGGCACCACTGCCAACAGCTGATTAGATTGTCCGACGAACCAACAGTTGGCAGCATTGTTCTACATTCACACTCTCCCAACTTTTATTTTCCTCTTATAATGTTTTCTATTGATGTATTATTATTTTATCTACTCGGTATCTCAATTTTTAGGCTAGTATTTGTTTAGGATGTTCACCCGATACAAATTTAATATTTTGCCGATTTGAAATGCCAATAGAATAGTATTTTAAATTGTTATAGTTTTACGATAAAGGAATATTGTCATTTTAATAATTGTGAAATATGAAAATTTACAATATGTTAGCGAATGTTCCCTAAAGTTTCCCTAATTACCTAATTCCCTAATTTCCCTAATTCCCTAAAGTTTTCGTCTTCAAATGTGTAATTCTCTAATGTTGCTTGAAAATTCTAACACTGATGTTCTTTTCGGATGGACAATATTTCCGAAGACATTTTCTTGTCCTACAGACCAGTACAAGAGGGATAAATAAACCCATTCGTAGGGAATAAACATTATGTCAACGTCAATCATTCATACAACACTCCTTATTATTCACTTACACTAATGAATGCCAGAGACAGCACATTGTCTCTGTGTTTGTTGTGTTTACGTCGAGAAACACGGGCAGAGGCGACACGCGGCAGCGCCCGAGCCTCGCCTCAACACAAATTTTGCTACCTCTTTAACCTGATTTATTTCCATAAGCATTGATCGTAAATTTTTCGAAAAAATATATGTTATGATTTAACTCAAGCTCTCAAACTTTGCCGCTGACAAAACGTTCCTGACCAAACAATAAAAAAAATCCTTGATTAGTATTCACATTTTCATGTTTTCATACTTAATTTAACCATTTCTTCATATATTATTAGTTATTAAAAATACAATAGAATATATTTTAAATATTTAAGCTTACCATCAGTGAGGAGCACTAACAAATATTCTCTGTGCCAAGTTTGGTAATTTTAAGTCTACTATAAGTGTGTCTAATCATCGTATACTTGAAAAAGGGTTTCTGCCGCTGTGTGCAGCAGTTACCGGGAGTTGCCCACAAGAGCGGTAGGGAATTGGCTTCACTGCCCGTAATGCTTTTTGGATATACGTAGCCCCTCTATTTCTATTCTGTGCTCGCTGCATCGACAGGACAACCTTTCAACGGTATGCGCGAATTTCTCATACGATGCACACAAGCTGAGAATACCCCCGTCGCAGCAAACCTGCATACTCAGCGAAGTTCCATTGGAGATATAAATGTCTTAATACTACATAATGCCACTTACCAAGTTTCATAAAAATATATTCACAAATAAGCGATGTATACAAATTTAATTATTCTCCATAAGAATAATATGTGGCTGAGTACGCAGGTTTGCTGCATCAAGGAACACAAAAAATGGGTTTTTATGCTGATATCAATACAACTCAGCTAGGTGAAGAAATATACCAGTTTTTATTCATTTATGTTATTGATACCAAGTTTCGTCAGTATACGTTCATAAAGAAGCGAGATATAATTATTTTCTTATTCTCCATAAGAATAGCATTAGACAAGTACTGTGTTTAGTATTTTCAATATCTCGGTAACTGATTGACGTAGAGGAATGATCAAAATACCAAATTGTGTGATTTCTTAAGCTGAATCCAATGGTGAAAATTAAAATTTGATTATTTCAAATATGATATGTAAAAAGTTCAAAAAACCCATTTTTGGGGTGCTCCCCTTTAGATGGAGCGATATGGCTGGTTTTCAAACTTAAGTCATAAATGTTGCTTTACACGTTTATACCAAATTTCATTAAAATCGGACCTTTCACTTTCTCCCTCTATACATAGTATATGGAGAAAGTATTGTTTTCGTCAAAATTTTCGAATTTGAGTTATTAGTGGAAATTTCACTGACTGTTTTTTTTTATTTCACTGACCTTTTGCATACCAGGGGAGGGCCCACGGTGAAAGTTGTAACATTTTTTAAATAGAAGCCTATGTCGAGTTATACCGGTACCTCGTTTTAAAGGTATTTTTAAATCAATGGTGCAACTCCGGTTGCAAAGGGTTGACCCAGTCAAACTTTCCAGCATCTCAAAGTGTCCAGTATTTTCTAAGTGCAAAACAGTTGCCTTTGTTTTGTTGATTTTAAATCAGCTGTCAGATTTAATTTCAAACACTTGTTTCATTGTTGATCACCTATTAAATTTAAATTTTTGTGCAACAACATATTTTTGAAATAATACAAATAATTATTGATGTTTCTGTTAATATCTAATATATAAAATTATCGTGTCACAGTGTTGTAACAAAACTCTTCAGAAACGACTTGACCGATTCTTATGAAATTTTGTTTGTATATTCGGTATGTCTGAGAATAGGACGAAAACTTTTTTAAAAATTTATTTATTTTTCAATAGGCGAGTGAGCGAAGGGAACGATGGAATTTTCATTGAAAATGAACGAGTATTTGACATAAAACAAATTCAATGACATTAGGACAGGACAACGTCTGTCGATCCAGCTAGTTTGTATTATAAAATTAACAAACTTTTATAACTTACTTAGTAAAATAACACTTGCTCTGTATTGAATGAAAATTCATGGTTACATGGAGAGCAATGAAACACTTGTTTGAGATTAAATCAGACAGCTGATTATTTAACATTAAAACTAAGACAGCTTGCACTAAGAAAATATGGAAACCTTTGTGCAGCTGTAACTTTGACTGGGTTCAACCATTGACTATAGATACTGTTATATTTATAGTCAATGGTTCAACCCTTCGCACCTGGAGTTACACAGTTGAGTTCTAATAGAAAATAAGTACCTTTAAAATGAGTTATAACTCGACAGGCTTCTATTTACAAATAATTGTATGACTTCCTCCCTCGGCATGATGTCCCCTTGTCATATAAAAAAATCTGTGAAATACGTCTAAACGTGGCTCTAAAGGCGTGAAAAGTAGCGAGCTAAACCTCCTAACTCGTCTAGATGTGGGTTACAAAACCAAATACAAAAACACTAGTTTCATTACATTCTGACCAGTAGTTCAGGAGTTATTAACTATATTCCAGACTTTCTCCCAACCCTGTATAATTGTAGCGTTTGTTTATGTGATTATAGTATGGGATAGTAATTTAAATCAAAGATAAAGATAAGTTTAATATCTGTCTGATACTATTAATATGCGGTCGAAAGACGAATTTGAATTCCCCTGTTTCTCCCATCTCTCCCGTTGCCAATCAATTATTACCACTACCAGCCGATTTATTGTTTATCTGACGGTGCTTTGTTTGCATCATATATGTGTAAACAACGTTATGACGTGCGTATTTCCATTATAGATTTGGTCTCTTGATTTTATATTTACTTAGTTTTTTCTATTTTACAATTAGTTGAGTTTACAAAATCAAATGAGTACAAAATATGCATAATATGTGTATATTTTGTTGCATCTGTTCTGGACATTAGCACACATATGTCTGCTAGCCAAAACAGCTGGCTGACGTGGGTAATATATAGTGGGTAAATTGTGGGAATTTGGGACAGTAATAAGTACCCATGGTGGGAAATCAGATTTTGACTTTCAACCGCACCTTAATATCAGGCAGATTATATTTTTAGTCGCATTTACCAAAATATATTGCATGCAATCAATCGAGAGCATGCTATTAATTTGATATTAATAAATACAAATTGTATCAACAATTACGAATTAAAAAATTCAGTCTTTTCCAGAAACGTTTTCATTTTTACGGTTGTCACGGGTTTCATCATAAAAGAAGGGCCGTAATCAAGTTCTTTCATCTATAGGCTGCTTACCTCCAATAATTTTACAAGTGATCAAGTACAAGTATCATGTCGGTGCCGGCACGTCGACACCCCGCGCCACGGGCCGCTATCGTGTTACGGCGACGCATGTTGTTTTCACACCACGTAGCCAGAGCCACACGTTTATCCTTTGTAAACAGCTGGGATCGCGTTACGTTTTTTATCGCTAACAACACTCCTGCGAATTGAATGTTTATGTTTAAAGCAATTTACATCTATGTTCGGTTACCAGTAAAAAACTACCTCCTTTTTCACCTTATTGCTGCAGGTGAAGAAAGTAAGGTGCAAGAAAAAAAGGTTTCATAGCAATATATCTCTAAGCAAAGAACAGGCTGATCTTCGGGATTTAGTCAGATCGTGGTACTCTATTACCAAGGATTTAGAGAGATCCAATTCACTGAGGCAACACTTCTTAAGATTGAAAGCTCAATATCGCCAGAGTATTAAATATTCTAAGTCTCTCAAGGTATCCAAACAAATAAATAACTCTTCAAACAAGTCAAAGACTATGTGGAACATCATAAATGAAAATAGGGTCACTTCAAAGTCTCATCATGATTTTATTTTTGCTGTAAAAAATATCAAAGGAGAATTAGTTACTCATCCAAAGGAGGTTTCCAAAATTTTCAATGATTTCTTCATAAATATATCACAGTGTAACACTTTTAATAGCAAGAATGTGAGTTCCTCTTCAAATGAAAGCTCTACTTTAAAGTCCTTCTTTTTAAAACCAGTAAACGCAGCAGAAGTTATCGATTTGATACATTCATTACAGCCCAAAACTGCATCTGGAGTTGATAATGTGTCATCCAAACTCCTAAGATACTGCTCTAATTCCCTAGCAAATCCTCTCGTACATCTAATCAATAGCTCTTTTGAAACTGGAGTATTCCCTGACTTTCTGAAACTTTCAGTTGTAAGCCCAATTTTTAAAAAAGGGAAAAAAGAAATGCTTGACAATTATAGACCTATTGCGATAACATCTTCATTCTCCAAGATTTTTGAGAAAGCAGTTTTAAATAGGTTGATTTCTTTTATTGACAAACACAGTATTTTATTTTCTGGTCAATTTGGCTTTTTAAAGGGCAAGTCTACTGTTGATGCCATGTTTTCCCTCATAAACTTTATTGTAAAAGAGCTAGATCTAAAGAAATCCGTAGCGGGTGTCTTCTTTGATCTCCGAAAGGCATTTGACATGGTAAATCATGGTCTGCTTCTTGAGAAACTTGAGAGCATTGGAATACGGGGCACTGCTCTAAAATGGTTTTCCTCCTTCCTTACTGGACGTAGACAAATAGTAAAGATACCTTCTATAGATAAAGATTGTATGACATACTCATACTCAGATGAGAAGCTTGTCATCTCCGGAGTTCCTCAGGGTTCAATCCTGGGCCCATTGTTGTTCATTTTATACATCAATGACTTAAAATCATGTGTTATTAATGTTAATCTGTGTCTTTTCGCAGATGACACCTCACTTGCCATATCGCATCAGGCAAGAACAGATTTGGAAATTGACTCTTATGTTAAATCAAATAGTATTGTGCAATGGTTCCATGAAAATATGTTGTGTGTCAATTCTGATAAGACCAAACTGCTTGATTTCTCCATTGGCCATAAAGAAACATCTCTTCTAAAATTGTCCATAGGTGAAAGTGTCGTTACTGCAGCAGATGACGTAACATTTTTGGGGCTTCACCTAGACTCAAATTTAAAATTTTTTTCTCACATAGAGCATGTCGCTAGCCGTTTGTCTTCAGGTGTTTTTGTGTTTAAGACGTCTATCTACCTTCCCTAGTACTGAAGTTCTTCTCTCAGCATATTATGCCCTCATTTATCCATTTCTTTCATACGCAGTTGTGATTTGGGGGTCTGAGAGCTCATATACGAAGACTCTTTTCATTCTTCAAAAAAAAGCTGTGAGAATAATTGCAGGAATCGATGAAGCAGTATCATGTGTTTCCTACTTCAAGGATTTTGATCTGCTCACCTTTCCATCTATTTATATCTTTGAATCACTTATTTTTTTAAAAAAGAACCAGCACATTTTTCAAGATTTTTTGCCATCGTCAAATAGTAAAACCAGAAACAAGCACAATTATAATATACCACCACACAAATCAACATTTTTCAAAAACCACGCAGTTTATAATTGTATAAAAATGTTCAATAGCCTTCCGACCACTCTTAAGCAAGAATGTAATCTAGTGACCTTTAAAAGAAATGTAAAAAGGTTTTTACTTAAAAGTAGTTTTTATAGTGTTAAGGATTATTTTGACAAGAAATATGTTTAGTTTTAGAAAAATGTTTGTAATGACGTATGCTAATGCAATTTATTTTGTTTTGTGGCAATAAATATATTTGATTTGATTTGAGGTCTGTTGTTTAAAACCTTTTTGTTAGACCTTAACATATTATTGACAATATAGCATACACTATCTGCTATCTAGTTGTGGTGATATATATAGGCCTCAAAACGTCCGCAACAGACAATATGTTACTTAATAGGAAACAGCTAGGGTTCCAGCAATGTTTATTCTGCGACCAAAGCCATCTGTAATTTAAATGTGGTTGTTCCTAAGCCGTCGTCGCCTCTCCACAATCGAGCAAGTGCATAGAATTGTTGACATTATTAGACAAACTTTTGAAGAAGGAAATATTGTTCGGTTTCCCTTGATGGACGTCAAGCTTTTGACAAAGCCTGGCACCCTGGACTCTTATATAACTAAAAAGATCTCTTCCTCACTCATACTATAAGGTTTTGAAATCCTATTTATCCAATAGACATTTTCAGATAAAGTTTGAAGAAATTTTGACTGATATTTTCCCAATAAAATCAGGAGTCCCACAAGTGTTCTTGGACCTGTTTTATACACGGTATTTGCGGCAGATTCACCCGATACTACTCTAGCAACATTTGCAGATGATACAGCTATTTTATCATCTAGGCTAACGAAAATCCTGCACTGTAAATCTACAAAATAGTTTAAATAATCTTGAGCAATGGTTAAACAAATGGAAAATTGGGGTTAACGAGTCTAAATCAACTCACATAACATTTTCTCTAAGAACAAATACATGTCCTCAAGCCACTCTAAATCATGTTTCTTTCAATAGAAAGTGTAAAATATCTTGGCATTCACTAAGACCGAAAACTAACTTGGTATATGCATATTTGGACAAAAAGGTTACATTGAAATTTGAAGTTAACAGAGCTTAACTGGCTCATAGGAAATAAATCAAAATTGTCACTTCAGAATAAAGTGTTAGTTTATAAGACAATATTGAAGCTAATCTTGACATATGGACTACTACAACTGTGGGGAACAGCAAGTAAATCAAATATTAACGTCATCCAACGAGTCCAGTCAAAATTGTTAAGAAGAATAACACAAGCTCCATGGTTTGTTTCAAATGAAACATTACACCAGGATCTAAAAATGTCATACGTAAGAGAAGAAATTTCAAAATTCAGCACCAGATACATTGATAAACTATACAACCATGCAAACTACCTTGCTGTCAATCTACTGGACAACATTGAAAGTGTAAATAGACTTAAACGTCATTGCATCCTAGGCCTGCCCCAAAGATTTTGACATTAAATCTTTAAAATTTTATGTTAATGCTACCACTGGGTAGTTATTAACTCATGCCATGTAAAATAATATCACATTTACTTATTGTTATATGAATGTAACAGATTGTAAATAAAACTATCTAAACAAAATTTAAATGTTATAACATACTAGTACAATGTGTACCCGTTCTTCGCACGGGTAACAGCTGTAATAAAAACAAATGTATCAGCTAATTGAAATTAAATATCTTTAAGTGTGTTTAAACTCATCCCTTTTCTTTATATTTGTGACCTTAGGGAAAATTTTATAAAAAAACTAATATTTTCCTCCAATTTGCTCACCGAGACCTTTCATTCAAGTATAGGGTTGATCGGTGTCAGAGTTATGGTTTTCTCAAAAGTTCCCGGGTAATGAGGCTTTATATATAGAGTACCTGGAGGGCCGAGCTTTGCTCGGGCAAGGCCAGTCCGTTTGTTTAGCTGACTTGGAGTAATATTTCACCCCTTCCCCCTACTGATAATCAGATTTTTGTAGCTCATTTGCCTCTTTTCTGATGCATTTTTAAGGCCACTCCAGTTGTTATTTATAGCTCAATATCCCTTTAATTTATTTTACCACTCTATGCATTTAATCTTCACTCAAAGTTTTTAGTGTCTGCTCTCGGGAAACCTCATGTTGAGAAGGTGCTCACAAGCTTCTTACTTATTTTTAAATGTAAAATTTGTTATTGCACTGACTTGGGTCTTAGTTTAATTTTGATGTCCACAAGATCAGACAATTTTATGCACAGCTCATTATTTATTCTTAATCTCAGGGTCGTTATTTTAATTTTAATATTAATTTGAACTTAAGAGTATTTAAAATGAAAACAAAAGTTAAATTGCAAAATCAGAGTTTCTTTAATTTCATGTCAATTGAAAAGTCAATACATTGAATAGTAAAACAGTTATTATGGTTCTCAATTCTAATTACAAATCTAATATTATTCTAAACAGAAAATCACACTCAATATAGTTCACTGAATGGTGAAGGAGGACTTAGCTTTGATTTACTCTGGTCGCTGTGATGTCTTGGAAGCTGGTGGAGTGGACCGCAGCATGACGTCTTACTGGGGAAACGGCCACGGGTGAATGATCGCGGCGATTGTTCATTAACATAGTTCTTGTTTGGAGATACGGCACACGCTGGTTGCAACACGGCGAAGTTTAAGTGTTAATATGAAGATCAGAGTGTCTTGTGTTTAATATGTAACACGCTCGCACACATACAGTCTCGAATTATTAAACAAATTCTTATTTACGCCACTGGTAAGATTTTAATGTTCATAGGCCGGATACGTAGCAAACTATTATCACGATCAACTTTCTTCTGTATCGACTAACGTTTATTCTCGATTAAAATCACCTATTATGAGAACTGACTGATTGTATTTACCCAGGACGGGTAATCGGCGATGACTTTATAGATGGCAACTAGGCCTCGGTAATGAGTGATCGACTACTACGGGGTAACCCGGCAAGAGTGTAAGCTGACGACTGTGATACGCGTTACACGTACCTACGCCCCTCGGGCTCGGTGACGACTGTACACACACCTCGTCGGTGGTACTTGAGGAACTCCCCCCGCGGCCGCGGTGGTCGGGTTATAAGGGAACTAACCACGTGACTACCCACGACCAATGAAATTTGATTCTACAGGACCGTGGCCTGAACCGCAGTTCGTACTGCGCTCAGTATCGCGGTCAGTAACTCACGTTGCTGTAATTTTCTACTGTGAACCACCGTCTTTCTCGTTGTAACTGGAATATATTTGACCGTTGGAAGCTTCCGAATAAATCTCAACTGTCTTTTGACTTTACATTTTAATATTACTTTACGATGTTTTATTGACTTTATATGATTATTATGAGGTTATTGTTTTATTAATTACTAGGGTTTTCGACCCACTACAGATACCCCCTTGGATTTTGAAGAAAATTTCTCAAAATTTTATGAAAAATTCAACTGTCCTTTCACCATTCATTGTCCTTTACAATAATCACCTTAAACTGAACAATTTCTTACAAGTCTAACACATATTTAAAAATCAAATTCAATACCCTTCATCAATATAAAATATATATACCCTCTTATAACTAACAATACATCATTTTTCCAAATGTCCAAAACATTTCCTGGATGGAAAAGTCCAAATCACATTCTTGTAGAACGTCCACACGATGCACTCACTACTAAAATATCTATAGTGTTCATCCTTAAACTAAACAATTACTACCTAACCTCGGGTTTCAGTGGCACTTATCTTAATAACCTACTTTTTACCCGACCAGAATCATCAGACTCCCTCTACTACTTCAAGTTAAAAAATTTTAAAATTTAAAAAATTTTATATTTTTTATATACATGTTTACCTATATATAGATTTCATGTACCATACATCACATAAGAGTATCACGTGACTCTTAATTACTCTTAATCTAAACATCTTAACTATAATCAAACACTTTCACCTTAAACATCTAACAAGAAACAAGTTATAATAATACTTAATACATCTTAAAATACATTTCATTTTTACATCTCCCATATATCCTACAAGTTCATTTACATTATACCTAAATTCACCAATTCAACCACTATATTGGTATATTTAAATTCCCCTACTTGTCTACTTTAGTATCTGTGTACCAACGCATTATCATCGTTCACCAACGTTTAATATCATCATCTTTTTATAAATATGTTTTCTCAATATAACCTATCTGGTTTTCATCATACATTAATATCCTTCTTGGTATATTAATTTTTTCGCCTATTATTGCGCCTCAACATTGCAGTGAGATTTCCAGCTATTTATTTGCTATTCAGCTTAGCTTATCCCTACGTATAACTCATCAAAAATCCCAACAAGTTCCATTTGAACTGTCTATTAACTTTATTTTCATTATTTCCTATCCGACAATTGGACTCCTCTAACACCATTAATTGTTACCCCACCATTCCTCTAACAATTCCTCAAACATTTTACCGAGACTATTTGCCTCCAAACTATTTATTATAGCTTTCCTCAAACAAAACTTCAAACATTTTTCTGAGACTATTTGTCTCCAAAACTATTTACTATAGCTTTCCCACATCTGAATCATCAATGATCCCTAAACATATTTTATTCGAACTGCCAACTAATTTTTTCTTAACAGACAGTAGAACATCTATCAACTTATTATAAACTATTTTACTAACTAATCATTTATTCATCTCCTCCTACAAATAAATTATCCGTCGTACTTAAACAAACTATCTCACGGTGAGGTCTGACTCACCTAAACAATGACTCATTTCCCGTCATCTAAAAAACATCTGGGCCGTAGCTCGCATATTTATAATCGTACAACGCGACTGTCTGTGCGTTGTCTGTTGCTTATACAGAACATCTGCATGTATTTACATCCTGTCTCACGACGTCCGTGTTCACCAAACTGTTTGGCTTGAGAATCTTACAATTATCTAGTGTCTAGATTTTGTCTTGTCCGGTTTATGTTAAGTTTAAGAAACAATTTCATGTTTTTCAGTTGTCATACATTATGATATTTTTAATTAACTCATATACATTTTAAATCATTTACTTATTACGTTATTTTCCAAGTTACTCACACTTATTACTAATAAAATTGTTTCTTTTGTCCACCAATATGCTTCACGATAAAATCGTTCCGCATACGGTTCTGTATCTTGTTTTGGTTCGTTTTAGGGCACGAATCAAACATCGTACTCAACAAAAAAGAGCCCATCCTTTTATTCGCTCATCCATTTATAAAAACTTGTTATTCAAACTTCCGGTCAATATCAGCTGAGCGCTCCGCGTGTGTGCGTGAGTGTGCGTCTGTGTGAGTGCGTGTTCTAAAAATAGCCTTGTCAGCTGAGAGACTAGGTCAACATATATTTTGCCCGAATCTTCCTTATTCATTACGCGTTTAACTGCACAAAATTTAATCTAAGTTTTCTTTCGCTGTGAGCGTTTCGTATTTAAGTTTAATAATCTATTACTTAATCTTGCTTCAAAACTATTTGATAATACTTGGAAATGTTCAATACTTAGCTATACTTTATTTTACTATAATCTTGATTTGTTTTTTAACTTGTTAACCTTTTTATTCTCTGTCCTAAATCTTATTATTTCAAATTATATACTAGAGTTACTGTCCCCCTCATCACTACACTCATCATTCATGGTGTTACACTGTTGAAACCTCATTCTACTTCTTTCTAATTTACTACTATTCAGTACACACTTATTTTTATTAGGTATATAATTACCAGAACGCACCGCCTTATCGCCCCGACATACCATACCTCGTCTATGTTTACGGTTATACGGTGTCAATTTGCGCTGATTAGGCCTATAATTATTGGATGGTATCCCTTTGTCTCCCCTACATACTGTCCTACCTAGTTTACTCCTAAACTTCGATACTTCATTACCTACTTCTCCTAGCACCTTTGCTATTTCATATCTACCCCCTACTATTCTTTCTCCTACTTTCATTACGTATTTATATACTTCCTCTACCTTCTCCGTATACTGTGATATCTCTACTTCGCTTATTAATTGCGCTGCTACTTCCGCCTTAAACTCCTTATTCCATCTTCCTCGCTCTACTTCAAAACCTGACTTAAACTTGTAATATTCATTTTTACGTTTACTATGCTTAGCAGTAATCTCACTACAATGTTGGTCCCTTTTATTGGTGATCTCAACATTACTTTTCACCCCCTGTCCTATATTATTTTCCTCACTACTCTTAAGAGTATCTACTTCTTTTTTCACTACTTTTACTTTAGGAGTAACAGCTGCAGCTTCGCTAGCTAATTGCTTAATGACAGACTGATTATATTCTGAAATTTTATCAAATTTCTCATCCATTTTACTCAATACTTCCCTTTTAATCTCATTAATATCAATTTTACTACACATTTCCCCTTTCATTTCATTCATAAAACCCCGCAACATAGCCATCATGTCAGCCAATTGTGGCTGTTTATTCGAACTACCCCCAGTCATTCCCACATTACTCGGTTCACTGATGTCCTCAGACATGGATTCACCACCCCCCAATACAATTTCTTTACTACAGTCTTCCATTTTAATCGTTAATACTCCTACCTTATCACTTTTTACGTCTTAGCTTACGCCACAGAACCCTTACATCACTATCTATACTTAAATATAACATCCTAACCTTTTTACTTGACATTTTTACTTTATTCAAAAAACTTACTTTTACAAAAATTTTACTTTATTTAAAAATACTAGATTCTTTTGATAATTTATTATAAATAAATTATCGCCTCGAGTTGGGGGCCATTATGAAGCAGTATTAAAGCTTCTTATATACTTTTTAAATGTTGAAATGTAAATTTATGTTATTGCACTGACTTGGGTCTTAGTTTAATTTTGATGTCCACAAGATCAGACAATTTTATGCACAGCTCATTATTTATTCTTAATCTCAGGGTCGTTATTTTAATTTTAATATTAATTTGAACTTAAGAGTATTTAAAATGAAAACAAAAGTTAAATTGCAAAATCAGAGTTTCTTTAATTTCATGTCAATTGAAAAGTCAATACATTGAATAGTAAAACAGTTATTATGGTTCTCAATTCTAATTACAAATCTAATATTATTCTAAACAGAAAATCACACTCAATATAGTTCACTGAATGGTGAAGGAGGACTTAGCTTTGATTTACTCTGGTCGCTGTGATGTCTTGGAAGCTGGTGGAGTGGACCGCAGCATGACGTCTTACTGGGGAAACGGCCACGGGTGAATGATCGCGGCGATTGTTCATTAACATAGTTCTTGTTTGGAGATACGGCACACGCTGGTTGCAACACGGCGAAGTTTAAGTGTTAATATGAAGATCAGAGTGTCTTGTGTTTAATATGTAACACGCTCGCACACATACAGTCTCGAATTATTAAACAAATTCTTATTTACGCCACTGGTAAGATTTTAATGTTCATAGGCCGGATACGTAGCAAACTATTATCACGATCAACTTTCTTCTGTATCGACTAACGTTTATTCTCGATTAAAATCACCTATTATGAGAACTGACTGATTGTATTTACCCAGGACGGGTAATCGGCGATGACTTTATAGATGGCAACTAGGCCTCGGTAATGAGTGATTGACTACTACGGGGTAACCCGGCAAGAGTGTAAGCTGACGACTGTGATACGCGTTACACGTACCTACGCCCCTCGGGCTCGGTGACGACTGTACACACACCTCGTCGGTGGTACTTGAGGAACTCCCCCCGCGGCCGCGGTGGTCGGGTTATAAGGGAACTAACCACGTGACTACCCACGACCAATGAAATTTGATTCTACAGGACCGTGGCCTGAACCGCAGTTCGTACTGCGCTCAGTATCGCGGTCAGTAACTCACGTTGCTGTAATTTTCTACTGTGAACCACCGTCTTTCTCGTTGTAACTGGAATATATTTGACCGTTGGAAGCTTCCGAATAAATCTCAACTGTCTTTTGACTTTACATTTTAATATTACTTTACGATGTTTTATTGACTTTATATGATTATTATGAGGTTATTGTTTTATTAATTACTAGGGTTTTCGACCCACTACAATGTTAACAATGTTAACAATTATAGTACAGTATTACTTTGACAGTTCCCTGGTTGATTATGAACATCTGTTACAATTCTTTTACTGTTATTTTTTTAGCGAATTTCCCCTATAGGGAAGAAGCTATTACCGTAGTCGGCATGGTAAGACCTAGGCCCGGGACCATGGTAACATTTCGTTTTGAGGTCCCCAGACCCCAAACACACCATTCTTTCGAAACTCCATAAGCCCAATGTTAAATTTGTTAACTTTTCATTTTTTTACATTATTTGATTTTTCCTGGGGATGAGGCCTGTCTAGAACTTATTTTTATCCCAGAAATTAGTTATTTCCAGTATTTGAAGAAAATTGTTGGTGCCGTTATCGAGATTATAGTGTTGCAAGCAAGCACGGACGCTCGCACGCAAACCTTATTCATATTAGGGTATAGGATACCCCCGTGGCAGCAAATCTGCGTCCTCAGCGAACTTCATTAAATGACACACTGAAAGGTACCTCACTACCACATAAAGCCACTTTTCAAGTTTCATCAAAACATCAAATAGCGAGATATGCTTATAACATATATAGGCAAGCATGCGAATTGCAGTACGCTTTTTTGAGCGTTTTTGTGCATCGCAGGAGAAATTCACGCAAAGCGTTAGAAGGTACAGACTACATTTATCGTTTCATATGTATTTTCCGATTTCTTTCTTGACCTATAGGCACATATCGCGGTGTTTATCCTATACTATAATGATGAGTAAGGTTTGCTTGCTTACGCCGTCCGAGCTTGCTTGCTTGCTTACAACTCTGATATCAAAAACGGTTCCAACGATTTCCTTCAAATGTGCGAAATAACTCATTTCTGGGATAAAAATAAGTTCTAGACAGGTCTCATTCCCTGGAAAAATCAAATAATATAAAAAAACGGAAATAAAAAGTTAACAAAATTAACATGGGCTTATGGAGTTTAAAATCAAAACAAAAGAATTGTAACAGCTGTTCATAATCAACCAGGGAACTGTCAAAGTAATATTATAATTGTTAACATTGTTAACATGAGGTTTCCTGAGAGCAGAGACTAAAAAATTTGAGTGAAGATTACATATATAGAGTGTTAAAATAAATTAAAGGGACATTGAGCTATAAATAACAACTGGAGTGACCTTTAAAATGTAGAAAAGAGGCAAATGAGCTATAAAAATCCGACTATCAGTAGGGGAAGAGGTAAAATATTACTACAAGTCATCTAAACAAATCGACTGGCCTTCCGCGAGCAAAGCTCGACCCCCAGGTGCTATTCATATTATGCGAGTGAGGTGGTCAGGAGACAGGTGTGCTGCTAAGCTATTCCTCGCGAGGAACACTCGGCCTGAGGCCAGCTGGCTCGCTGGTCCTCCGGCCTGGCACTGCGGCACTCGACCCATATGTCCATCGACGTGACTGAGGGATGCTAAAATAAGGCTTAAACTTCCGTTGAGGCAAGCTTAGACAGCTAGATTGATCGAGTTGCATGTCAAAATGTTGTTAAACGTGTTTCCAAACTATAAGTCAGCAGGTAAGGAAAGAACTCTATTCTTATTTGTGTATTAGACTTTTCAAGCTGAGTAGGTCCCAAATCAATATAAACTAGTAAACCCAGCTGCTCGAATTCAAGCAAAATATTTTTCCATTCAGTGTATATCCAACTCATATTCCATCTTATTAGTTTACATTGAAATGCCATTACAGACGGTATTTTTAAACAGCTGATCTTGCTTCTGTTCTGTTTGTTATTATCAACAGCTACTGTTAAATTTTCATTTTAGCGAATTTCCCCTATAGGGAAGAAGCTATTACCGTAGTCGGCATGGTAAGACCTAGGCCCGGGACCATGATAACTTTTCGTTTTGAGGTCCCCAGACCCCAAAAACACCATTCGTTTGAAACTGTAGCAGTTACCCGCGGGCTTCGCCCCGTTTGAATTTATACGATCAGATGCTGTTCCCTCTACACCAAAGCTCTGGAGTAAATGACCATCATGGTACACTCTGAATATGCAGTGGAAGAGCTCAGATGCGGCAATCAACTCACATACTGATCCGTAAGTTGATGGTTTCAACATCTCGCGACGGTAGTGTTCAGGGGAGATGTAACTATCCCCTTTAACATCATGAGTTAAAATTTGGAATTTTGCCCAATTAGTCGAAACATAGTTAACAATTTCCTCTCTTACTTGATCGCTGTAGAAATTATTTCCGTAAACTGAATAGCATATAGAATGAAAGAGGTACGAACCATCTGGAGGCATGTGAATAACTCTAAACTGTGAGTCTGTTTGTCCAAATAGTGTTAATTTTGTATCCATATCAAAAATTAAAAAAAATATATATAAAAGAAACCAATAACAATAAAAATATTACTAAAATTGTGTATTCATGACAAAAACAAAAAAACTAAAATATCATAAAATTCAATAAATTAGCTTTTAACCTGTCACACCACAACACAAAATAAAGATCATAAACATAAACAAACTCAATAAATTAGCTTTTAACCTGTCACACCACAACACAAAATGAAAATCATAAACATAAACAAACCAATGAATAATAACAGCTGTTTGTAAAAAATTTTAAAGAAACAGGTGGTAATGTAGAGTTTGCAAGACACTCGCCCATTTTTAACATTATTGGCTTACTCCAGTTCAAAAGAATTATAAATCAACGTTCTACCGTGGTTTTACTGTTTGTGTAGAATAGCAACAGCTGTTTACAATATTTTAAATTAGTCATCTGATATCATCAAAACAAATCTTTCTTCCATAAGAATAACATGGTAACTTTGAAGGTCTGTGAGGCGGAGCCCAATGGAGATACCGGCGTGTAAACTGCTTAGTTGTCCTATTTAAAGAATCAGTGTACAAAATTTCAGCTCTCTACCTACATGGGAAGGTGGAGAATTCTTGATGAGTGAGTCAGTGAGGGCTTTGCCTTTTATAGGTATAAGATATGTGTCCGTGAGCACGATAACTCTCGTAAAAGTTATCCGAATTTGATGAAATTTGGTATAAACGTGTGAAGCAACATTTATGACTAAGTTCGAAAACCAGCCAGATCGCTCTATCCGAAGGTATTTTGGGGGGGTTTTGTACCCCAAAAATGGGTTTTTCGAATTTGTTACATATAATTCTGGAAATAGTCCAATTTTACTTTTCCCCATTGGATTTAGCTTAACAAAACACACAATTTGGTATTTTGATCATTTCTCTACGTCAATTGGTTACCGAGATATTAAAAGTGTTAAACACAGTACGTTGTCTAATGTTATTCTTATGGAGGAAAATACAAATTTTATATCTCGCTTATTTATGAACGTATACTGACGAAACTTGGTATACTTGGCTTCATCTGGTTGTGGACCATTGATATTTGCTCAAAAAAATTTTTTACCAGAGGCTCCCGTAGCAGCAAACCTGCGTACTCAGCCCCATGTTATTCTTATGGAGAATAAGTAACGTGTTATCTGCCTTCATTATGAAAATAATTTAATGAAATTTGGGATGTGGCTTTACCTTCATGCGTTATATTGATATTTGTATAAAAAAGCCCATTTTTAGTGTTCCTTACTTCAGCAAACCTGCATACTCAGCCGCCATGTTATTCTTATGGAGAATAATTAAAATGTCATAAATCGTTTATTTATAAATGTATATTGATGAAACTTGGTATGTGGCTTTATGTGGTATTAAGATACATATATATGCATTGGACATTCGCTGAGTACGCAGGTTTGCTGCTACGGGGGTATATTTATTTTTATTCTTCCATAAGATTTATTGGAACTTTGAAAGCCCAGGGGGCAAAGCTCTGAAGATGGACGTTTTCCAAAACCCACATCTAGACTTCAAGGGCTTTCAAATAAGACATCGACAGTGATTTTAAACCTAATAGTTTTACCGGTAGCCCGTTCACAAAAATTACCTTATTTTACAAGATGATGATGATGATGATGATGGTGGTGGTGGTGGTCGTGTATTTAACTATACTCTAAATATGACATTTTAATACCCGCAATCAAAATACAATTGAGTCACAATTCGTACGTTTTGATGACACGGCTTTTGTCATTGCTCCCAATATTAGCAATTTTGTAGGTTATTGGGTAAGCCGTAAATATTGTTATACTAGTTTATTTTCCCCTACCATCGTGTGACTGAGGGTCGGCAGTGCACGAGGGCGGGGGCTCGGGCGTGCAGCTGCCGGCGCGGCGTCCGTCGTGTCTCACTCGTGTGTGGTGTATATGTGGTGCGGTATGACTCACCATCAACATCTGGCCCGCACTTGCAGAGTCATCGACCTACTCTACACCCGTGGAAAATTCCGTCACTGATAACAATTGTACGCGCTTATCACCTTATCCGTGGCACCGCAGCCGGCGAGCCGTGGCCAGGTGAAAGTGCCCCCAGACCCGCGCTGACTGGGGCACTCTCCTGCGCTGCGCCGGTAATGTCAATGCTTCGACATAGACATTAGACACTTGAAGCAGGGGAGACTCAGACTAGTTAGTAGGGGTTCTACTCTACTTCTAAGAAAATTATTATTTTGTTATAGTATTTTTGAGCCGTTTTTATGTCAAAGCAAAATGGTGCGGAGTTTGCAATACTCACATTTTCTTGCAAACGTCTTGGTATTTTATTTGTTTTCATAACTCACATTTAAAAGTGCTTAATCACACGTTTGATTTTCAAAACCAATTGCAGTGCGTGCCTAAGCGAGAGAGAAGAGTAGGGTCTAAGTGAATTGGTGCATTTTGTCGAAACAGTAGTGATAACAAAGCATTTGTCCTCAAGTACTACAACATTCAATATCATTATAAATACCAAACCATATAGATATTATTCATTCATCATTAGAATGAACAGTTGTTGTAACCCTTCGTGGTTCATCATTGCGTTGTAATTCAAGATTAACCATTTGTGTAATCTGTTGAGTAGTTTTTTCATTCAGTAGCCTACTTTACTTAATGTTTGAGGATGAGGGTTAAAATGAGACCTTTTCATCGCACGATCTCGGAATAAGTGTGTTCAACCGACGATCTCGTCATAAAAACCTGGCCTATTGTAGTTTTTACGTTATCGTATAGAAGGCTCGGTCATGAAGGCAAAGGTGTTCATGTGTTCATAAGTTGTTTGTTTTCACCTTCCAACCTTGACAATGCCTATGATAATGCTCCGCCGCGCCGTCGACGCCGTTGCCGGCAATCGCCAAATAAATTACGATTTATTTATTCAATTACTCATAAAATTATTTCAATTGTAGTATTTTTGAGACACCATTGTGCAATGGGCACAGTTTATATAATTCAACTTAAGAGGAAAGTTACGACGGATAAGTTATGCTCCAAGATTATTTGATCGACCAAGAAGAGTATATGTTGTGTTATTATTAAAACATGGTTTTTTGGTATTCAAAAAGATTATTAAATTTAGGATTTGAATACGGTAGCTCATATGTTGCAGTAAGTTTCCATAGTTAAATAACTGTATATTAATTTTCAAATAGAAATACTGCAACACAATCTAGACACAGTCCGGGCCAAACTTTCTAGGTCATTATGGATACATATGAACACATGTCGAGTTATTGGGTATTTCTTGCTGACGGTCTTATTGTTTGCCCACTGTACACTGTGTTCCCACGACCATGTTAGGCTCCTCGTTGACCTCGGCATCGGTCGTGATAAGCAGTGATTGTGCCGCTCATTGGGCCACAGTGAAGGTTGTTACAACTAATACCACCGAACCGTCAACTGAGCGATAACCTTGTTACACGTTTACAGCTGTTTGCCCGCGAAAGGTCGAACAAGTCAAATTATCACAAGTGGCTTGTTTGTGGTATAGGTTGTAGGGTATAGACATAGACTAGATTAAATACACCCCTAAGTAGTATACGGTATACTCTTGGGTTTTGGCTGTATTAGGAGTTTAATTTGTTGTACGTAGGTATTACATTAAATTAATACCCTCGCATGCAGCAATTTCTAACCTACAGTGATTCGCTAATCGCTTTTATAGCGACAATAGTGGCACTGGGGCTTTAGCCCCTAACATAAGTTTTTTTGTGTTAAGTGGATAATCACAGCTGATCATTAGTTCATTTTGCTTATTAGCCTCTTCAAGGACAAATATTTTTAATTTTCAAAAATTGTTAATTTTTTTATTTTATAGCTTTTTAGGTATGAATCACATGTTTAGCAGTCCTTTTAAAAATTAATATTTTTAGCCTTATTTTATAGGGATTATCTTAACGTACACACATGTGCCATTGCCCATTTATGAACGTTTTAATGCAATAATCAAATAATATTATTACCTAAAGGTAATTAGAATGATAATGGTTT
This sequence comes from Allygus modestus, assembly GCA_963675035.1. Taxonomy (NCBI): domain Eukaryota; kingdom Metazoa; phylum Arthropoda; class Insecta; order Hemiptera; family Cicadellidae; genus Allygus; species Allygus modestus. The sequence continues at coordinate 103,796,511 of OY776111.1, forward strand.
TATGAGTGAATTGATTGGTATGATGTACTATTAAGTTTCTTTCATTATTAAAAACACTTAAATATTAATATTTACCAATATAAAAAAATATAAAATAACACTACTTTTCACTACTAGGCCTAGCTTTCAAATTTAAGTTCATGCCTAAGCCAGGTTTAGGAATTTTTACGACATCTGTTCCTAATGTGATTCCTTCGTCATCAAGAGATAAGGCGGTCTTATCAAGTTGTAAATCCGGCTCTAGACTTAGGCTTAAACTTATGCCATTTTGTTTACCTTTTTCTCTTATAGGCTCTTCAAGTGGATCTTCATTTTCCAAACCTTCTGGTAAGTTGCTTTTTGTAAGTTGTAAGTCATAATGGCCTACCTCATTTAGGAAATCGTAAGTACCATCTTTATCAACATATCCACAATGTGCACTGTCTTCACAATCACTTTCATCAGTTATTATATCAATGTCCGATGCATTTGGATCTGTCAGATCGTTGAGAATGCTAATAATGACGTCAGGTTCAGAACGCAAATTTTCTTGAGCCATATCAATTTACAACAGCACCAAAAAGCACATATACATCGTCATAACATTTCCACAGGAAACTACTGTCAGACTGTAAAACGACCAAAAGCTAGGTTATACATCTGAGCAATGGCATATGTGTGTACGTTTGAAAAATGTTTATAATAGTATTTTGAAGTTTACTTAGAAACTGAATTTGATATTTAGCCAAAGTTGAGACCTAAAGGAAACTAAGAAAAAATCCCACCGGTGAAAACAACCCCAAGAAAAATTGCCAAACTTCTGGGTTTGACATTTGGCCTTAACACAAGACAGGTTGGAAAAAAGGTCGTGTCAGCTGTTTATAAGGCTAAAAATCAAACTAACTACCAGGTTGGCCAACATTGGAGAACATGTTGTACACAAATGTGCCAGTAATCAAACGTGGAACCAATTTTTAGTGAATTTCCTTTGGAAAGTGAACTATTAGCATGACCCGCACGGTGAAACTTAAGCCCGGGACCACCATAGAAGTTCCTAACGTGACCCCCTGAACACGTTTTGGGGGGTCGTTCAAAATTTAATATATATATAAATATATATATATGTATATACATATAAACATATATACATATACGTGTGTGTGTGTGTGTTTGCACTCTAGCGGTCGCATTTTTTGTCCGATTTACTTCAAATTTGGTAGGGACGTTCCTTTCTGTAATCAATTGGACAAGTTCGTTGGGCAAAACAATCGGAAAACTCTAAACCCCTTTTTTGGGGATTAATCTTTCAAATTTCGAGTTTTTGGGCCCAAAAAGGGTCATAAAAGCCCCAGATGTAAAATCAATCCATGTAAAAAGATGGAATTAGAGAGGCGAAAGTTTTAAGCCCTCTCTCGTCATTCTAGCATAAATATTTACCGAAAAAAACATAAATATTTTAGCGAATTTCCCCTATAGGGAAGAAGCTATTACCGTAGTCGGCATGGTACGACCTAGGCCCGGGACCATCATAACTTTTCGTTTTGAGGTCCCCAGATGTCAAAAACACCATTCGTGCAATACTGTATATATATATATTAATTTTACTATCATTATGAGAACAAAGTACTGTACCCTTATTTTGTTTCATAATTTATATTTTGACTAATCGCATATATATATTTGTGTGTCCGAAGGCACGATAACTTTCGTAAAAATGGTCCGATTTTGATTAAATTTGGTACAAACGTGTAAAGCAATATTTATGACTTCAAGTTCGAAAACCAGACAGATCGCTTTATCCGAAGGGGTATTTTAGGGGGGTTTTGTACCCTAAAAGTGGGTTTTTTGAGTTTTCTACATATAATATTTTAAGAAATCTAATTTTAGTTCAAACCATTGGATTTGGCTTAAAAAACGAACAATTTGGTGTTTTTATCATTTCTCTACGTCAATTGGTTACCAAGATATTGAAAGTGATAAACACAGTACGTTGTCCAATGTTATTCTTATGGAGAATAAGAAAATTGTATATCTCGCTTATTTATAAACGTATCTGGACATCAGAGGAATTTTCAATGAATATATATGCATTTGAAATTTGCTGAGTATGCAGGTTTGCTGCATCGGGGTATTTATTATTAATAAAACTTAATGTACACAAGTGTGCCAGGGTTCCTCAAGAGGTTTAATAAAACACTGTAGTGATATTTCAATTAGAAAATCATTGGATGTTTGCAGTCCAGTGGGGCGTAGCCCATGTAATTTTTGCCATTTCTGATATTTTTCCCACCGTCCTTGCCCCTCAAGCTTTAAAATGAATCGTCATAACCTAACTTAACTTCTTCCTAGCTCGAGATATTTCGTGGGGACCGATTTGCGTACGGAATAAAAATAGATTTTCATGCATTTAATTATCTTTTACCCTTAATTTATTCCCAAATTCAACCGCCTCTATGCAAAATTGTAAAATGATTTGGTGTAACGTAAGATGCATACATGTCCCCAGATTAAGGGGGTAATTATATTCGTGGACGTGACAGTTTGTTCCTTTTAATAAATAGCGGGTACGAAGCAGTAGGGTTGCATTTGGAGATAGTAATGGGTTAAAAGCAGGAGTGGAGTAGAGAGGCACCAGGGAGGACCTTGGGCCTGGAACCGGTCCGTCCACAACCACCACACCGCTCACACGTGTTCTTCACTGCCTCCCGCTCTGCTGTCTGTACCGTTTAGTTGGCCGTGATGCAGTGAACAGGTCCGTTCACAACCACCACACCGCTCACATGTGTACTTCACTGCCTCCCGCTCTGCTGTCCGTTTTCGTTCAGTTGGCCGTGTTGTAATGAACAGATCCGTCCGCAACCCCCACATCGCTCACACGTGTTCTTCACTGCCTCCCGCTCTACTGTCTGGTACCGTTCAGTTGGCAATGTTACAGTGAACAGGTCCGTCCACAACAAACACACCGCTCACACGTCTACTTCACCGCCTTCCGCTCTGCTGTCTGGTACCGTTCAGTTGACCGTGTTGCAGTGAACAGGTCCGTCCACAGGGAACAGGTCCGTCCACAACCACCACACCGCTCACACATCTACTTCACCGCTTTCTGCTCTGCTATCTGGTACCGTTCAGTTGACCGTGATGTAGTGAACAGGTCCGTCCACAACCACCACTTCGCTCACACGTCTACTTCACTACCTCCCGCTCTACTATCTGGTACCGTTCAGTTGGCCATGTTGCAGTGAACAGGTCCATCACAACAACCACACCGCTCACACGTCTACTTCACCGCTTTCTGCTCTGCTCTCTGGTACCGTTCAGTTGGCCGTGTTGCAGTGAACAGGTTCGTCCACAACAACCACACCGCTCACACGTCTACTTCACTGCCTTCTGCTCTGCTATCTGGTACCGTTCAGTTGACCGTGATGCAGTGAACAGGTCCGTCCACAACCACCACACCGCTGACACGTCTACTTCACTGCCTCCCGCTCTACTATCTGGTACCGTTCAGTTGGCCATGTTGCAGTGAACAGGTCCATCCACAACAACCACACCGCTCACACGTCTACTTCACCGCTTTCTGCTCTGCTCTCTGGTACCGTTCAGTTGACCGTGATGCAGTGAACAGGTCCGTCCACAACCACCACACCGCTGACACGTCTACTTCACTGCCTCCCGCTCTACTATCTGGTACTGTTCAGTTGGCTGTGTTGCAGTGAACAGGTCCGTCCACAACCACCACACCGCTGACACGTCTACTTCACTGCCTCCCGCTCTACTATCTGGTACTGTTCAGTTGGCTGTGTTGCAGTGAACAGGTCCGTCCACAACCACCACAAACAAGTATAGAAATAAAGTCATTTGAAGTGTATTTATAGCGGTTAGCCGCAAAACGCCTCCTCCCTTTAGAGCGGTGCGCTCCGTATGCTGAGGCTGGCTCGACCCTTGGGCCGGGGACTGACCATCCTTATATGTTTTATGACAGTAAACATTTGAAAATACCCCCTTTGGAGCAAATATGCTGTTCTCAGAGGAATGTTCAATGAATATTTATGTATATATTAATACCACATAAAGCCTTTTACCCAGTTTCATAAAAATATATTCACAAAAAGGCGATATACAACAATTGTATTATTCTCAATAAGATTAACATTGCGGCTGGGTACGCAGGTTTGGCGTAACAAGGAACGCAAAAAATGAGGTTTTAAGCAAGTACAATACAGCGCGTGTACAATATAATATAAGTACAATATACGCGAGCTCCGAATTCGGTCGAGCTCCGAATGTTCGGAGTAATTCGCAAGAAGTGTGGGAGCTGCACGAACTTTTTGGTACCAGTACACTATCGCCGAATGATTCCGCCAAATGTTTGGAACGAGTCGCCACAACGAATCTTACAACAAATAAACCGAGTGTGCACAACGAACTAACCGTAAACGCTCGCCCATTCGCTTCCGCTTGTCTCCTTTGATTCGTGCCAAAAATCCGACAAAAAACGGAGCACAGGCGAACACGAATCATGGCGATGCGAACTATCCCGAACATACACGCGAGCGCACTGAGTAACACTATCGTGCTCGCATTAGTTCGCGGTTGCAATGTTTTTGGTTTGGCACGTAACAGATGATTCGCACAAATGATTTTTAGTCAACATACTAAGACCATGTCAATGACCATGCTCACCCCACCCTAAAAAACCGGTTTAAACCACTTTATCAATAACACCCAGGCTTCACGAAGATTTTATTTGTTTTTTATAACTTTATAATATGTTCTAAACAAAAACTGAACATCAAGTAAATATGATGATTAGCAAACAATTAACTGAATGAACTTGAAAGTTAGAAATTAACCTTTGTTAACAATCCCAAACACTAAGTAATATTAAACGAATCTGTGAGGCAAGTCCAAAACTGTAGCTCGCTTCAGACGATAAACCGCATTTGAATTATCAAACAAGTTCACTGCCAGATGATTTGGATGGAAGTCAAGTTTCAACAAATAATTTTTACTCAATCTTGATATTTCTTGCCTGACTGTTGGGACATTCAAATCTTGATGAAGGGTTCTTTTGGTCACATACCAAGGTGCTTTTGTAATGTGCCTTAACACTTTCGATTTTACCTTTGAATTATTTCGACATTTGAGTTGCTCGCCGAAACCCACAGCTGAACTCCATATGACCAAACTGGTTTAAAAATAGTTTTATATAATAACAATTTGTTTTCTAAACTGAGTATTGATCTATGTCCAAGAAGCCAATTCATTTTGGTTGTTTTCAAATTTAATTGCCGTCTTTTTGTCCAGGTATGAGTTTTCCATATCAGTTACTATCGAGATGCATGCCCAAGTATTTGACTTCTGTCACTTGAGGTAGTTGAATATTGTTCATTGTTACTGGAGGACAAATATTTCGGTTCAAAGTAAAAGTTATATGTACTGACTTTGTTTCATTGACTTTTATTCTCCAGACTCTGAACCAGTTTAAAATGTCATCTAAACGTAGTTGTAAGTTGTCGGATGCTTGTACAGGATCACTATGAACTGACAAAACCGCAGTGTCATCGGCAAAGGTTGCAATATGTGTAAGCTCATTTTCCGGTAGATCTGCTGTATATATTACATATAAAAATGACCCAATCACACTTCCTTGTGGAATTCTAGACTCTCATTTATCGGTGTGAGAATGTCTTGGAATGTCTTGGTATTTAATTTGGAAAGATCTATTAGAGAGATCAGATTTTAATATATAAAAGAGAGAGTGAGGCAACAACTTTTTAATTTTGAATAACAATCCAGTGTGTTAGACCTTGTCAAACGCTTGACTGACATCCAAAAATGTAGCCGAACAATAATTTTTTTTCTAGACACTGTCGCACCGTATCAACGGCTCTGTGGACTTGTTCAGTTGTGCCATCTTGTTGTCTAAAACCAAATTGGTGGTTAGGTACTAAGACATTTTCATCGATTAAATCACGTAGCCGTTTAAGGAAAAGATTTTCAAATAACTTTGGTTTGGCACGTAACAGATGATTCTCACAAGCGATTTTTAGTCTATAGACTAAGACCATGTCAATCGTTCACCCCCACCCTAAAAAACTGTTTAGACCACTTATCAATAACTCCCAGGCTTCACGAAGATCCGCACGAAGTCTACTCGTGTTGTTTTTGTTGTTAACATGTGGTTTCCTGAGAGCAGTGACTAAAACTGTTGAGTGAGAGCTATAAAACCCGATTATCAGTTGGGGAAGTGATGAAATATTACCCAGTCATCTTAACAAACTGACTGGCCTCCCCCGAGCAATGCTCGGCCCCCAAGGTACTCTTATACCTATAAAAGGCAAAGCTCTCACTCTCTCATCACGAATTTTCTTACTTCATTTACCCAGAGAGTTGAAATTCTGTACACTGATTCTTTTGGCATAAAATAGGAGAACTAAATAGTTTTCAGCCTGATCTGACCTTAGGATCATCCTGAATTCCAGAGACCCCGACAGAGTTCCCATGTATTCCTTATGGGCATTCGTTTTTGTTTGAGCTGATGAAAATACAAACAGCTGATCTTGATTCATAGTAATTCCACGGGCTAACCACAGAACTAACTGTCATAGTTTTTATTAATCATTTGTGGGGCGATGCCTGCGGTAAAAGCTAGTTAAATTGCTACTAACACCTTGCCAAAAACAAAGTAGACCTAAATATTGTCCGATTGCTGTGAACTTTTATGTCAAATTTATCAGGGTTTTGTCACTATAAAAATACTGTACTTGTGCTCGAGTCTCGAGTCGACATATTTAGACTAGTTATGTTGATTGTAACCAGGCCTATGCACACAATGTTTGCTCTAATCACCAATGCTGATTTATCGAATGCATCTTGAATTCTGAAATTGAAACTGTTTGAACATTCCCCCAAACACAGTGTAGTGAAGCCAGAAAGAAGATAGTCCCATTGATTATATACTTCCTTCCGTAGAATCTATAGTCAATGATACAATGATACAGTACTCAAGACTACCTTACCTGGTTTAACACAATATTTGAAAATGTTGTTTTGTCAATTTTAATACATTATAACACTTTTTAAAAATTATAAAATATTGTTATTATTCAAAATGAAATTAAAGAAGAGAATACCTGTACTGTAAATCGTAACCGAATGTAGAGGTGGCGCGGGTGGGGGGAGGGGGGAGGAGTGTAGTTGTGTGTGAGATGAATTGACAGCGGCAGCGGCAAGGGTTGTGCACAAGGCGCTGTGTGATGCAAGCGCTCCACGTGGCCGCTATCTCAACTACACTAACTGTTACCATTATCATAGGACGTGTTCTTTGTTTTCAGCAAAACAACTCGGTTACAGTACACTACAGTGTTGACGTGCTGCAAACAAATCCTCCGCCTCGCCCTCTCTCACTGCTGCTTTAGGCCCACGTGTACGAAATAATTGGAATAAATCATACTGTATATGGATTTTTGTTAAAATCTAATATACAGTACTTGAAACGAACGAGCAGCGCGTTGTTGGGGCTACCTCGCACTCTCAAGGTCAACTGACAATGAAGTCATAGCCGCGACCCCGCGACCTGCCGATTACAGGAGTACCAACGAGTTTGTTTTTGTTAAGACTGTATACTTCAACTATCGAGCCTGTTACAGTGTATGACACGATGTATGTTGTTGGCTGTATGTTGGCCTTCTCTTCTGACAGGGGGTCAAGTGGCCTCAATGTTGGCGCGTGGGGAGAGGCTGATTGCTCAGGCCGCTATTACTTTCTCTTGTTGATAATCGAATATATTTTAGTGAATTTCCCCTATAAGGAAGAAGATATTATCGTAGAAGGCATGGTAAGATCTAGGCCCGGGACCAAGACAACTTTTCGTTTTGAGGTCCCCAGACCCCAAAAACACCATTCGTTCGAGACATATATATATATATATATATACAAAAACAATGTATATATATATGTATGTATATATATACTTATATATAAATATATATATTATATTCTTTAGTTCACTGCATAGGGCTACTATTGTTAATATTTTTTAAATAAATTACCAGAGTCCCCTTAATAATTCATTTTTACATTTCCCCTTGTACATAGTATATGAAGAAAGTATTGTTATCGTCAGAATTTTCGAATTTGAGCTGTTAGTGGAAATATTCGTTTTGGTGCTCCCTGAATCCAAAAAAGTTTTTTTTACGTGATGTCTGCGTGTCTGTCTTGTCTGACTGTCTGTCTATCTCTCTGTCTCTCTGTCTGTCTGTCTGTCTGTATGGATGTGTACAGAGCTTGAGACGACACCAGTGGACCGATTTTGATGAAATTTGGTATGTATATTCTAATCCACGATATCTCCAGGCGTTTTTTCATTTGTTTGAATTTTTGTTTTAAGGGTAATTATTCCCCAAAAACCGCTAAAAAAACATGAAAAATCCAAATTTCTCAAAATCGGCTCTAACGATTTTAATTAAACTTTAGTGGTTTGTATAACTTTACGTTTCCAACAAAATGACACCACCTGCATTCCTGGAAAAATTCAGGTTCAGAAATTACAGGGCTGAAAACATAAAAAATTCAGTTTTTTATTTTTTCATAAAAAATATAAATGTTAAAAAAATGTAATATTCACCGTTAAAAATAGCTCAAAAAACTAAACAATTTAGTATTTTGAATTATTATTCTACGATTACAGGTTGCGGAGAAAATTTAAATTTTCATTTTTCAGTAAACGCAGTACGTTGTCCAATGTTATTCTTATGGAGAATACAAAAATTACTATTTCTCTCTTATTTTCTGATCAATATCATTAAAACTTGATATGCAGGTCAAGTTACCATTGGCAAACAGAGGATTTTCGAAATATGTTGCCACTTCCCCCTGTGGGAGGGGCGAGGGGGCATTTCCCCTCTTTTATCCACTGTGTGTAGGAAAGGATACTGTAGTGCCTCCATAAAAGGGATTTGGGTGGATATTTTTGAAAACCACTTATTTAGAAGATTGTCTGTGCATTCAACGGTACACATATATATTCTATATTTAGTAAACAAAAAGTTGTTGTCATTAAATTTGGGCTAAAAGGGAGAAAGTATGTGTCAGTTTCCTGATGGCGTTTATTTTATTCACTGACAAGTGACACGTGTTTCGAGGTTTACCTCATGATCACAGTGCAGCTAATAACCTTAAACTTAAAATTAAATAATCTGTAAATAAACAAAACAGTATGATAATTGTGTTAACATATGTTAAACTATCTATCTAAATATGATTAATTCCTTTTGATTTTTTTATGGTTTCAAAAATTGGATTTTTGTGTTGCGCCTGTGACAAAATGAATGCCAAAGAAGAGCTACACATTTACATGAATTATTCAGAAGAGAAAACTAACATACTAATCATAATGCAATAGTAATAGTAATGTTATATTAATGTAATGTTATAGTAATGTTTGTATTCCCCATAAGAATACCATTGGACAACGTACTGCGTTTACCGCAAAATGAAAATTTAAAAAGTATGTGTCAGTTTCCTGATACCGTTTATTTATATTGATGTTTTTTATGAAAAATTCAAAAAACTGAATGTTTGATATTTTAAATCTTGTAATTTCTGACCCCGAATTTTTACAGAAATGCGCGTGGTGTCATTTTGTTGGCAAACTGAAGTTTAATCAAAATCGTTAGAGACGTTTTTGAAAAATCTAGATTTTTCATGTTTTTTTGGCGGTTTTGGGGGGACAATTACCCTTTTAAAAAAATTCCAAAAAATGAAAAAATGCCTGGAGATATCGTGGATTAGTACCTACATACCAAATTTCATAAAAATTAGCTCTGTACACATCCATACAGACAGACAGACAGACGCACATACATCACGTAAAAATCACTTTTTTGGGTTCAGGGAGCACCAAAACTAATATTTCCACTAACAACTCAAATTCGAAAATATTGACGAAAACAATACTTTCTCCATATATTATGTATAAGGGGGAGAAAGTAAAAATTAATTTTGAAGGGTAATCTGGTAATTTTATTTAAAAAATAATACTTGTGTATATATGTGACCGTTAGCACGATAACTCTCGTAAAAATGATCCGACTTTTAATGAAATTTGGGATAAACGTGTAAAGCAACATTTATAAAGCGGGATTTAAGTTTGCTCTGTGGTCGCTTGCGTAGTTATTTTGTTGGATTTATTAGATATATATACATTAGTTAGCAATGCTTGCAGTTAGATTAATGTTGCCTTCCAATCGCATCATCATAAAACAGACAGATAAAAAAAATAAACGGTATCAGGAAACTGACACATACTTTCTCCCTTTTAGCCAAACTTTAATGACAAAAATATTTGTTATTTACTAAATATAGAATATGAAGTATAGATAAATGTACAGAAAATTGTCTAAAATAGTTGTTTTCAGAAATATCCACCCAAATTGCTTTTTTGGAGGCACTATAGAGTCCGTTGCTACACACAGTAGTTTTGAGAGGGGAAATGCCCCCTTGCCCCCCCCAGGGTTAAATAGCAACACATTTCGAACATCATCTGTTGGTCAATGCTAACTTGACCTGCATATCAAATGAAATTGATCAGTAAATAAGAGAGAAATAGTTATTTTTGTATTCCCCATAAGAATAACATTGGACAACGTACTGTGTTTACCGCTAAATGAAAATTTCAATTTTCTCCGCAACTAGCAATCGTAGAATAGTAATTTAAAATACTAATTTATTTAGTTTTTTGAGCTCTTTTTAATGGTGAACAGTAATCTTTTTTAACATTTATGATTTTTTATGAAAAATCCAAAAAACTGAATTTTTGATGTTTTAAGTCCTGTAATTTCTGAACCCGCATTTTTCCAGAAATGCGGGTGGTGTCATTTTGTTGGAAACCTAAAGTTCTACAAACCACGAAAGTTTAATCAAAATCGTTAGAGCCGTTTTTGAGAAATTTGGATTTTTCATGTTTTTTGGCGGTTTTTGGGGGATAATTACCCTTAAAAATCAAAAATTCAAAAAAATGAAAAAAACGCCTGGAGATATCGTGGATTAGTACCTACACGCCAAATTTCATAAAAATCGGCCCATAGGTTAGGGCTCTAGCTCTGTACACATCCACACAGACACACACACACACACACGGACACACACACACACACACACACACAGACAGACATCACGTAAAAACCACTTTTTTGGGGTCAGGGAGCACCAAAACGAATATTTCCACTGACAACTCAAATTCGAAAATTTTTACGAAAACAATACTTTCTCCATATACTATGTATAGGGGGAGAAAGTAAAACAAATACAAAAAACACGGGGAATTTACCAACCTTTTCAGTGGCCGTGCTGCAATGAAATAATTAATCTGTTCGGAAATGTTCGGAGTTGTTCGGAACGTTGGGAAGAATGATTAAACACCTAGTTCTTATTTAGTAATAGTATGTTACAACATTAACGGTAATGCAATGTTTCCTGGAGTATTTGTATCACCACTCTCAACTGTGGCGGTATGGCCCGGCACAGCGACGCCGCGGCACCGAGTTGTAGGCGGCCTTGAACCGTTATCAAGATAGAGGAGACGGACGGCTTGTGACCTCCTGCCATCGCGGGCCAGTCGCGACCGTGGCGCCTCCTACGCCCACCTGGCCCGAGCGTTCATAGATTACAAGCGTGAAACGTATTGTAATTCAATTATTACTACATTTATATGTTTCATTTGTACCTTATATATTGTAAACAACATTACCCTATAACACAGCCAGTAGTTAATATATCAGTCAGGTTTTATCGTGCCACAATAGCTCATAAACCACAGGAGTCGCTTAGTGTGGAAACCCTGCGTGGCACAACGTAGCGCAGCTGTGAGCCCGTTCATATATGCAGGGCCGCCGAGAGCTATGGTGGGCCCCGGAGCAAAACACTAGCAAGGGCCCCCTCCCACCCCCACATAATGTAATATTTGTTTTCCTACGAACTCTTCATGTTATATTAAAATAAGTATATGTACTTACTTATTAGGTACTAACAATGTTTGTAAAGAATCGTAATTTATTTGTGAATTGTTTCAGTTTTGATCTTGACCAATTATTATTGGTGTAGCAGCTGGGAAAATTCATCATTCTTAATACTAGAACCAAGGCCGCACTAGATATACGATCAATCTTGAACAAATAAAAACCATCCAATCACTATACTACGCTAATGCAGAACATTACTAAAAAATGTAATTACATTTTATAGATTTATTGAATTGTTCAAATCACGGCGGAACGAATTGCAGTTGTGTCATAGACTATACAGTAGTTAGTCTATAATTTTATAAACGTGCAAGAGCGACCGGGTGTACAGCGGCACCGGGATCGCCTTTAGTTGTGACGTCACACACGTAGCAGAACGATCTGAATATCTAGTGCTGCCCAAATGGTGCTGCCTTGATAAGACACATCTACAACAGTTTAAAGATTTGTGAAAGTGGGAATCACAAAAACATTCACCTTACAAAACTATGATAAAAGTAAAACTAAGCTGTCATAAAGTACAGTATGTATAATATATCAAAAGTGTAACTACTTAACCATTACACGTTGTGGAAGAAACTAGGCATAAACATTGAGAACTAAGCGAGAAAGTCAAAAACACATAGGTACATTGTTGTTTACAATCTAATATATTATTTTGTTTACTCAATTCTTAATTTTGCACTGTCATAATTTTATTTTATTAAACTTATTAAATAATAACTAGGACTACGCACTGAGTTTTTTCTATATAAACTGGCTATAGTTGTGGTTAGTGGATACTGATAAAAACATGATGTACGAATAGTAATTTTGTATTACATTTATCATGGCTAGCAATTGGGTGAAAACCCCCCAAAACTGATTTTGTTACTACTAAATTAACTTGAGGCAAAGTCATTAAAACACGATCAGACTAGAGATGTATATCAACTCTTTTCCGGCAAATGTTCGAATTATTTGCCTATCAGCTGTAGCGGGTGTAGACTGGTCGTGGGGGCCCGCGCGATGTGCTGTGAGCTGTCTCTAGGTCTTCCGACTCCACAAAGATTAGCTTTTATATTTTGACACATCCGCCGATCAGAATAACTTCCTCTATTTCACAATATTAAAATTGTTTGTCACTGTGAACGATCAATAAAACTCTTATCTAGGCCTACAAAAAATCTGAAATTTTAATTCCTCATTCTATTATTATACGACTAGTAGTGAGTACTCATTAAGGCTGCCGGGCCCCGGGGATTTTGCCCCCCTCTCGTCGGGCCTGCAAATATGGAGCGCGAGCAGCGTTGTGCGGCTCAGCATTTACGTAAAACGGCAACGTAGGGTTGTTGTGAACGTGTAGTTGAGTGTGCGGCAATGTATGACAACTTGATGCCACTTCCTGTATTTTTATCCTCTAAGATCTTTTAGCTACCGGTAGGTAAAAAATATGTGAATGTAGTATATTGTTAAACTACTTTATCCCGACAGATTTGTCATCTAATGCGTCTAGTCTTATCCATAGCTCATATAAAATTGGTCGACGAATAATAATAATAATAATAATAATAATAACTACCACCGTCGCAGTAAACCTGCGTACTTAGCGAATTTCCAATGCATAATATATGTCTTAATACCACATAAAGCCGCATACCAGGATTCATAAAAATACTTTCACTATAAGCGATATATACATTTTAATTATTCTCCATAAGAATAACATTGGTGATGAGAACGTAGGTTTGCTGAAACAAGGAACATAAGAAATTGGTTTTTATACAAATATAAATAGAATTTAACTAGGTGAAGCCACACACCAAGTTTAATCAATATTCAATCATAAATAAGCGCTATATAACATTTTAATTATTCTCCATAAGAACATTATGGGGACTGAGTAAGCAGCTTTGCTGCAACAAGGAAGACAAAAATGGGGTTTTATGCAAATATCAATATAACTCAACAAAGTGAAGCCACATACCAAGTTTTATTAATTTATGTTCATAATTAAGGGAGTTATTACATTTTACTTACTCTCCATAAAAATAACATGGGGGCTGAGTACGCAGGTTTGCTGCTACGTGGATAATCAACAAAAAATCAATTTTTTGTGCAAACATCAATATATCAGTACTACGTGAAGCCACTTAACAAGTTTCTTCAATATACATTCATAAATAATCGAGATATCAAATTTTATTTATTCTCGATAAGGATAGCATTGGACAACGTACTGTGTTTAGCACTTTGAATATCTCTGCAACGGTTGAACGTAGAATCATAATTTAAACACCAAAATTATTGTTTTGTGGAGCTTAACTGATTGGTGAAAGCAAATGTGAAATTTGCATTAAAATGAACTGAGGAAAAGCCAAAAAAAGTTTTCCCATAAGATAAACATATTTTATGAGTAGGTTTTTTGGATTTTCTCCGCAACCACTTAACCTAATAATAATAATTTAATAAGGTTAATAATTCAAAATAGTATATTATTTGTTTTTCAAGCTCTATAACATGGTCAAAACCAAAGTTAAGTTTTTTAAAAATTGTAGGGTGAAAAATGCAAAAAAATGGTTTTTGGAATATTTAAAACTCCTATAAACCCCCCTTCCCATGGTCCGATTTTTCTAGTTTTCAAACAAAGTCATGAATGTCACTTTACACATTTGAGCCAAATTTCATCGAAATCGGACGTTTTTTACTCAAGTTATTGCATTCACGAACACATAAATATATATGTATAGATAGATATACATATACATAAATTTGATCGAATAGTGTTTTTGGCATCTGGGGTCCTCAAAATGAAAAGTTATCATGGTCTCGGGCTTAAGTCTTACCATGAGACCTACGGTAATAGCTTCTTCTCTATAGGAGAAATTCGCTAAAAGGAAGTTAAAGAGGAGGAGGAAAGAAGGAAGGCTAAAAAACAAGCAATAAGAAAACAGAAAACATTTGGAAGCAGAAGATAAGTTATTGAAAGTTAAAGTAAATGAGGTATGACCAGAGAAAATAAAACATTGAAAATTTACGAGCTGCTCAGAAACTAATGATGGAAGCTAAAGAAAGGTTTGACAAAGCACTAAAGAAGAAGAACTTAAATGAAATTAGAATAGCAAACACTATGTTGGAAGGGGCATTAGCTGTTAAAAAGCAAGCAGTAACAAAAAGGAAGGAATCAGAAAAAGCCTCTTGCTTGGTTCAAAAGCGCAAATCAAGTTTTATAACACAATTCATCACCAAAAAACCTAAGATTATTGATATATTTCTTAAGTTTCAAGTGGTAGTTAGTTATATACAATGGTAACACACTTAATTTACTTCAGACTAATATAGATTTTAAACAGTGCATATTTTGAAATCTAAGTAAACCAATAAAGTAAAAAAAAACGTTGGAAATACATACCTAGGTATATTATACTGCATAAGTGTACAAGTGTTTAATTTCTAATTTATTGTTTTGTAACAATATTGTATGGTTTATTGAAAAAATTAAAATAAAAAATAAGGAGACAAAAGAGGAAGTTAAGGACGACTTCCTCTTTTTCTATTTATTTAAACTTACAAATACGAGATATTGGTCACTTTTTATTATATTTGGTCACTTTTACCACTTTTTGGAGCCTCTGGACTGTTACTCCCAACGCCATATAATATGTATTGATATATGTTGGCGGCTTGAGGGGAAGCATTGGTATCTCCTCCACTGTAATAATATTCCTGTTTGTATTTTTTTTCAATTTTATTATATTTTTACCCTAATTTCCCTGGTCTATTATATGCTATTTTTGCTCATAAGAGTCTATTATACATTCATATTTCTTCAACTTAGGATTGTTTTCCTTATAAGTTTCTAGTCATAGGACCTGCTGAGTTTATCTCTATAATACTCAATAACTACCTACCTACAATAGTGTTCAACATACACATAGACATTTGTATAATCTAAACCGATTAAATTGTGTGGACATTTTCCTAATTAATTAAACAACTAGAGGTTTTGCATTTCACTCGAGTTACAGTAATGCATCTTAATTGAAACTAGAGACCTCAACTGCTTGGCTAACTGCAATGCCCTACTAAAATTCTCTTCGAAACGTACAATAATGTAGCGTGTGGTTCATTTGGTGTACATCATGTTTGCTTCAGAGATCTATTCCTCGTCTCGTTCCTAAATATATATATATATATACACATACTGGCAGAGAGGTGAGTGTCAGTTGCCGAATGTTGGTGCACCTGGTCGGTCGTTGCAGTCAGCTGTTGTTGCGCTGCCAATAAACTATAAATAACCGTGAACAGATGCCTACCCCTGGCAGATCGTTCCGCATAGGAGGCGCTTTTGACCTCATGCATGCGGTCATTCATGTCAAGCTGTGTATTTTAAGTTGTTCACAGTTTTTTTGTCTCTTTTCTGCATGTTAGTGTTATTGTAGTTATCCAAATGTTAACTCAGTGTTCCTAGTGAAAAGCAGTATTTTTGTTAATTTGTCGATTTGAATATGTTCACTATATACGCTATCTTCATGAGTGGTTCTAGTCAGTCTTCGTTCTAAATTTGTGATGAACCAACGGAACATTGTATAAATTGGAAAACTTCTGAGGGGCAATTGAACACTTGAATTATGTACTGTAGAAGCCCTTGCCCTTGTACATACAGCCAATGACTACATAAACTACATAAACTATTGTATATGTAGTCATTGATACAGCACCGCAAACGCGCCCACCGCACTATCCACTGCGCACGTGTTGTTTCATTTCATTTCATTTTTGTTTCATTGTTTTAGAACCTTCTGCAGATAGCTAGAACCCTCTCCCCACATTCAGGAAGAATGTTCAAGCAATTTGATTTCCCCCCAACGCACAACGCACTTCGTTGTTTCTCAGAAATTGTGAGCATCAGTAGAGATAAGATTCGAAATCTTTGTATGTGATTTTGTAAGCGATTTAAGTAAAAATTGTGAGAGTTTGGCAAATCGCAGGATGATGGCAGACAACTCAAATTTAAGGTCTTGGTCCCAGGGACTCGGGAAAAATATCTGTATTTCTAAAGATTTACCAGCAAACAAGAAATAACATAAACACCCCCACAAGGAAAGCATGGGGTTTTAAAAACGTATGCTTTGCTTCCATTAAAACATGTGTTTAAGTGTCAACTTTGTGAACTGCCATGTGATACTACTTATTCTCCTCAGCATGTAAAGAGTTAAAAAAATCAGATGAGGCAGAGTGTTGGAGTATTGGAGAGTATTGGAGCTATGAGGCCCCTTCAAGTTACTAGTCATGTCTTTATATATCTAGTGGCTTGAGGGGGCGATAGCCCCTAACATTACTCTAAAGTAGGAACACATGTCAGTTCGTAAACAAAGTAGACACTGAATCACACGTTTTAATGTAAACAAAGCAGACGTTTTTAAATCCCCATGCTTTTCTTATGTTTTTCGTTATTTCTAGTTTGCTGGTCATTTTTTAGAAACACTGCTATTTTTCCCGAGTCTCTGGGATCAAGACCTTTAATGTGAGTCGTCTCCCATCATCCTGCAATTTGCCAAACTCCCACAATTTTGACTTACAAATTTCGCTTACAGAATTATAGGCTAATAAATATAATGATTCTGTAAGCGAAATTTGTAAGCCAAAATTTTGGGAGTTTGGCAAATCACAGGATGATGGGAGACGGCTCAAATTGAAGGTCTTGGTCCCAGGGACTCGGGAAAAATAGTAGTATTTCGAAAAAGTTACTAGCAAACGAGCAATAACGTAAAACATCCCCCATAATAAAAACATGGGGATTTTAAAACGTCTGTTTTGTTTATGTTAAAAGATGTGATTACATGTCTTCTTTGTTTACTTTATTGTTTTATTTCCCTCAAGTAAAAAAAAAAACAGATAGGATAGAGTACTGGAGAAAGGTTAGGGGCTACAGCTCCTTCAAGCCGTATAGTTTTAATGAAATACCAATTGTAATGCTATTTCTTAGATATAAATGCTCTGATGTTGGAACCGAATTATATCACGATTATATTGTAACCTTTTGAGCTAAAACTATTTGTAACAGTTAATTAATGCTATAAATTAAAGTAATTCTGAAAGTAATTGTGTAGTCCTAATAGTTACTGAATAATAAATAAGTGAAAGAGAGAGTACTTTATTGTACCTTTAACATTACTATTAAAACATTAACATTAAACATCTGATCTGCAAAATAAAGTAGTAAGAACCAGCTTAATCACCTGGTAGGCCTACTCTGAAACATGTACACACATTTTTAAATGAAATGGTTGGCAGTAAATAATAATACAGTTACGTTGTCGCCCTGGTGAAAGATTACCATAAAATGGTGTGGGGTGTGTTGAGGTGGCCGTGATAGCCAACAACCAGGTTACCTCTGTACCACTACCGCCGCGCCGCGTCGTCAATGTCACCGAACCCGGAAAATAAACCTGGCCTCTATCGATTGTCATTGTGACTACTCCTTTTTAATTGATTGGATTTGGCCATAACATTTTATGTTTGTATTATCTGTAACCATTTATTTTTACTAACTAAAATCAATTATGTTAACGAATAAAGTCTTATTCCTCCTCGACGATAATTGGCTGTTACGTGTTACCAAGCTATCAGTTCCATAATGGAATAATGTTACATATTCATTAGCATTGTTCTTCTGGTGAACTTAATGTGCACCGTTTGGGACATCTTAGTATTTGAAGTAGCCCAAGACACGAAAAATAGTTTAAATTCTTACTCGTAGCTTTGTTTTGTTGAAATGTATCATTACGCTTGGTGCGACTACAGCAGGACCATTCTTTTTGCGCCAGCAAAGTAGTGTAGTAATACACTAGAGAGAATTCTAGTTCCGCCGCCTGCGCCGCGCTGTCGTCCCTCAACACAACACTACATCGCCGAACTGAGCAGTGAGCGAGCGCTCATATCACATGACCGCGTCACGGAGTAAACAGGAAAAGGAAGTGGTCCAAGGACACGAATCGCACGTAGTGTAGTGTAGTATTGTTAATCGTCGCCAAGGGCGTCCATGTTGACCACAATGCACGGCGCGGAACGAATGCCGCATAAACCAGTTTTAATTAACACTGTCATCTTGTTATCTTTATCGGCGAAATTAGCTACGCCATTTAAATACAACATAACAGGTATTACACAATGTGCCCAGTGTAAACAATGAAACGAGTTCGCACGCAGCACGCTGACGTGAGGGAAGTGAATTTCCACATAAAAACTTGTAAAACTCAAAATAAGTGTAAAAACATACATTTGCCCAATTTTTATTGAAATCTGAAAGCATTGATTTTTTGGCTGTTCTGATACTCCTGGTTTCATTTACTTGCAAAGCTAGGAATACAATTTTGCGCAATATAAGGTTAGGAGAAGGTCCAGACAGGCTTGAAAGTAGGCGTGAGGTTGCTGGGGATGATAAAAGTACTCTAACAAAGGAATAACAGGCTTTTCTAGTGTAAAACCCCCATAAGACAACGTACTGTGTTTAGTCGATACACATTTTCTTTAATAACTCGGTAAATAATTATGCTAGAATGACGAGAGAGGGCTTAACACTTTCGCCTCTCTAATTCCCATCTTTTTACATGCATTGATCTTACATCTGGGGCTTTCCTGACCCTTTTTGGGCCCAAAAACTCGAAATTTGAAAGATTAATCCCCAAAAAAGGGGTTTAGAGTTTTCCGATTGTTTTGCCCAACGAACTTGTCCAACTGATTACGGAAAAGAACGTCCCTACCAAATTTGAAGTAAATCGGACAAAAAATGTGACCGCTAGAGTGCAAACACATATATATATGTATATATATATATATATATATATATATATATATGTATATATATATATATGTGTATATATATATATATATATATATATATATGTATATATATATATATATACACATCAAATTTTGAACGACCCCCCAAAACGTGTTCAGGGGGTCACGTTAGGAACTTCTATGGTGGTCCCGGGCTTAAGTTTCACCGTGCGGGTCATGCTAATAGTTCTCTTTCCAAAGGAAATTCACTAATAATGTACAAGGTGGTTTTACTTTCAATAATTTACAATACTGTAGATTGAAAACTCTATGTTTAGGGTTCGATACCACCGGTATACATGTTTTTAGGTTTATTTATCATCATATTTAAGGTGATATTTTGACTATTTAACCATATTATATGGTTAAATATTTACCAATTATTATTACGATTGAGTTATTTGCTGATGTTTAGGTGTCCACTAAACACCAAATGTTTAGGTATACATTGTATTATTGAGGTTTGTTTCACATGTTTTAGTCACATGTGCTGCTGATAGATGCGTTCCTGCAGAACAACCGGTTGGACCATGTCACGCGGGTGATGAGCCTTCACCCAAAGTACCTGGACGTGTTCATGAGAACTCAGAACTTCATCCTGCGAGGGG
The DNA here is from genome assembly GCA_963675035.1 of Allygus modestus. Classification (NCBI taxonomy): domain Eukaryota; kingdom Metazoa; phylum Arthropoda; class Insecta; order Hemiptera; family Cicadellidae; genus Allygus; species Allygus modestus. Next base: position 103,816,945 of record OY776111.1, read on the forward strand.
ACGGGCCCCTGCCCTACGAATACAGGCACTATATCGCCATCATGGTATGTTCCCCAATCTGTAAACATTAAGGTGCTCTCTCTCCTTCAAAAGATACATGGAGGTTGTTTAGATTACATGTTAGATTAACCAACATTTTTTGTGATGGCTCAGATGCAAAATCTCCATTCTTTCAAATTTGTATTCATGTGTGATTGTGTATGAATGAATGTCATAACCTTTCAAATAATTCCCGGCTTGAATAAAGATTTGTTAATATTTATCACCATTAAAAAAGTCTCTATAGACAAATACATTGGTAACTTTAATTATTATTCTTTACCTAATGGTTGTGTCAAAACAGACCGTGAGGAACTTCCAAAACGCTCGTGTTACTTTTACGGAGAGTAAACGATACACGTTGACCTGCTGCTCACACTCGAGAACAATGTCTTCTCATGCTTCTGAATTGACATCACCCCTCATAACTTATCGCGAATATTGTATTATCATTCCAGTAGTTATTATTTATATAATGACTCTAACACCTGTTCTTGCTGATATGATGTGCTTTGTTAATGTTTCAAGAGCTGTTAAATATACGATTCAATTGCATATTTAATTTCTCAACTATGGAGTTTTGGGATAACAATTTTTGTTTATATTTTGTCAGTAAAATATAGCTCCTACATTTTAATTTGTACAGCCAATCATGATAGTTCTGTAAAACATACCATTTTCTCCTGATAGTCTGTAATTTTTACTTCCATACTCCAGTACCTTACTAAATACATATTTACACATATAATTTTGAATACTGACATGGTACAACTTTGTCGTTAGTATAAAACTAAAATAAAAACACTTAGTACATTTGAGAACTATAGACCATAATGTGTGCAATTTTACTCTAGCTATACATTTTTACAATATAATTCATTGATGTAGAACAGCTTGGAGTTATACAACTTTATATTTATGTTCTTTACCTATCATTCTATTCCTATTGAATCTAGCTACTTCTATATTCTGTTTTATTTCTATTTAAGAATTATATTCCCATAATTTAATTTTTGGTATAAGGATGAAAGGGTGTTGGAACTTTGAAAAAGGGGGGGGGGTCTCGTGAACCCTTACTGAGAAGAGCGGTAACGCAATTCGTTGATTTTGAAGACGGCAGCTCCCCCACGGACGGACGGTGCGGCGCGGCGGTAAGTTGATGGCTTTGGAACACGTCTCCCTTGATCCCCACCAATGCATTTACTTAATTTACTAGTTATAACAAGCTGAAGGTCAGACTGCTGACTCACTTATTTAAACATGATTATCTGTAAACCTGAAACTGCTTATACTAATATGATGTGTTGGGTCTGGACTGTACGAGAATTATTACTTAACAATTATTGGCAAAATTAGTATTTTAAATTAAAACTGGATTTAGATTTAAAATATCTAAATACGGTAAAATTTAAATTTGATTAGCTAAATTTCTTGCTCTTAAGGTTAAGTATCTGTGATTACTCAAACCAGTAACTATATGGGTCAAAGTTTATGGAGTCGAGTCAGCTTGTGTGACCAGCTTATCACCAGTCTGCAGACGTCCCCTGATACCACCCTAGAGATTCTGTCGTGTCGTGTTAAATATGTGTTGTTAATTTCATGGAAAATTAGTTGGGGGTGATTATTTATTTATTAACTTCCAGTTTTATAAATAATTGGTCTAGAACCAATTACCAGGATTATAATTTTCTCAAATGACATGATAGGAAACATTCAGTATTGTATTACAATTTGACTTGGGATTTATAAAATGTGAGTATTATAATGAACAATTTTCAAAAAATTGCCTACTTTTCGTAGCCTATGGTATCACAATTATTTATTTATTTCTGGTGGAACCAGTTTCGTTTCGATTCAGTTATGAGTCATCCTCAGGGCCGCCGAGAGCCATGGTGGGCCCCGGGGCAAAACACTGGCAAGGGCCCCTTCCCACCCCCACTTAATGTAGCCTAATCTATTTTTTACCTACAAACTCTTCATATGTCCTATTAAAATAAGTACTTATTAGGTACTGAAAGTGTTTGCAAAGAATCGTAATTTCTTTGTGAATTGCTTCAGTTTTGATCTTGACCAATTTTTGGCGTAGCAACTGGTAAGATTCACCATTCTTAATACTAGAACCAAGGCCGCACTAGATATACGATCAATCTTAAACAAATAAAAACTAGCCAATCACTACACTACACTACACTACGCTAATGCAGAACATTACTACATAATTTAATTGCATTTTATAGATTTATTGAATCGTTCAAATCACGACAGAACGAATTGCAATTGTGTCATAGACTACAGTAGTTAGTCTATGGTTGTATAAATGTGTAAGCGACCAGGTGTAAAGCGTCAGCGCCCGGGATCACCTTCAGTTGTCACGTCACACAAGCCCTTGCTAAAACACATCTACAACCTTTAACACCGTTTAAAGATTTGTAAAAGTGTGAAGCACAAAAACATTCACCCTACGGTGAAAATTTACGAGGTGTGATAACTACGAGGAAAGTACAACTAAGCTGTCATAAAGTACAGTATGCATAATATATCAAAAATGTAACTACTTTTACCATTACGCTATAGAAGAAAGTAGGCATAAACTTTGAGAACTATGTGAAAAAGTCAAAAACACATAGGTACATTGTTGTTTGCAACCTAATATATTATTTTGTTTGCTCAATTTTTAATTTTGCATCGTCATAATTTTAGTTTACTAAACTTATTAAATAAAAATTAGGACTACACACTGAGTTTTTTCTAAACAAATTGGCTAGGTGTGGTTGGTGGATGTAAACTGATGAAAACATGTTGTACGAATAGTAATTGTTTATTACATTTATCATGGCTAGGAAATACATGATAAAAACCCCAAAACTGATTTTGTAGCTACTACGTTAACTTGAGGCAAAGTCATAAAAACACTATCGGACTACAGATGTATATCAACACTTTTCTGTCATTTTTCGGCAAATTAATGTTTGAATTATTTGCCTATCAGCTGTAGGTAGGCTGGCCGCGGGGCCCGCGTGATATGCTGTGAGCTGTCTATATAGGTCTTCCGACTCCACAAAGCTTAGCTTTTATGTTTTGACTCATCCGCCGATCAGAATAACTTACTCTGTGTCACAATATTAAAATTGTTTGTCTCCGTGAACGAATAATAAAACTTTTATCTAGGCCTACAAAAAAATCTGAAATTTTAATTCTTTGTTCCATTATTTTACGACTAGCAGTGAGTACTTTCTAAGGCTGCCGGGAAATTTTCCCGTAAGGAAGAAGGTATTACCGTAAGTGTCATGGGCAAGACCTATGCCGCAGACCATGATAACTATTCATTCAAAATCATACACAGAAAAACCGCTAATCCATCACCAACGGGATGGACCGTAACACAAAATGGTTGGATTATCAAATTTATTTATATGAAAACGTGATAAAACTGTAGATTGAACAGAAAATATTTTAATGTATGTATAGTTTTAATATTACTGTAAATCATAAATAAAGTGTGTGTGATAAAAACCTTCACCGATCTACTGATTTACATCGTCGATGTTGAGTTATCAACAGGAAAAGTCCTGAACGGAGTGACACACTGACTGAATATGTAACAAACACCGATAACGGCAGTCACGAAGCTGCGAGGCATGGCTTATAAGTGAGGAGTCGGAACAGCCGAGGTCAGATTAGTGTGGTTCTACTGTACTGGTATATGAATCTACAGTATATGTTAAGACTATGAAAATCAGAAAAATCAAACGATTGGAAGAAAGTTTAACAGGGACAAAAAAAATCCAAATTGGTCACAAATCTGTTTTTTTTAGCGAATTTCCCCTATAGGGAAGAAGCTATTACCGTAGTCGGCATGGTAAGACCAAGGCCCGGGACTATGATAACTTTTCGTTTTGAGGTCACCAGACCCCAAAAACACCATTCGTTCGAAACTGTATGTATATATGTGTCCGTGAGCACGATAACTCTCGTAAAAATGATCCAATTTTGATGAAATTTAGTATAGACGTGTAAACCAACATTTATGACTAAGTTCGAAAACCAGCCAGATCGCCCCATCCGAAGGGGTATTTTTGGGGGTTTTGTACCCTAAAAATGGATTTTTTTAATTTTTTACTTATAAATTTTGAAATAGTTTAATTTTAGATTTTAACATTGAATTCAGATTAAAAAAACACACAATTTTGTATTTTGATCATTACTCTACGTCAATTGGTGACCGAGATATTGAAAGTGCTAAACACAGTACGTTGTCCAATGTTATTCTTCTGGGGAAAAATAAAAAATTTATATCTCGCTTATTTAAGAACATAAACTGACGAAACTTGGTAAATGGTTTCATCTGGTTGTGGTTTATTGTTGTTTGCACAAAAAAACAAATTTTCTCATACAGTTCCCGTAGCAGCAAACCTAGGTAATCAGTCCCCGTGTTATTCTTATGGAGAATAATTAAAATGTTATATATCACTTATTTAGGAATGTATATGGATGAAACTTGGTATGTGACTTCACTTAGATGAGTTCTATTGATATTTGCATAATAATTGATATTTTAAGTACCGGTATCGCTTGTTCGTGAAAATATTTCTTATGAATCCTGGTTATTGGCTTAATGTGTATATATTCATTGGAAATTCGCTGAGTATGCAGGTCTGCTGCGGCGGGGGTATTTATTCTTGAAAATATTAATAAATGAAATTACCACTTTCCAGCATTACTCCAATCGAGTATTGACATTCAAGTAGTGTAATATAGCCTGAACTGAATGGTGATGTGCAGGCGGCTGGCAGGCACCAGTGCAGCTACCTGGTGCAGTTGCAGAAGCAAGAGTTCTTGATGCAAGGAGGGGACAAGACTTGGCTCAAGGGTCTGCCTCACATCCCTCAGAAGCTGCGGAACCTGTACGAGATCAACAAGATTCTGGCTCACAGACCCTGGCTCCTTAACAAGACACACATCAAGGTAGTCGCATCCCAAGTAACCTCATTAGGTCTTACAGTGAGGCAGCTGGCTCAAGTCATTTACTAGGCCTAAGTAAAAATCCTTGGACAATTGGCCTTGCAAATCTTGTTTTTCTCAATATATTAACTATTGGACTATTAGAATTTTTTAGCTACATTTTTCTGATTATGTTGCATAGGCCTGGGCCTATGTGTTTTGTCATACAACGTATCTGTTACAAATAGGTCGTAATTATCATTGAAGGTTATTTGGCTAATCACTTACAGTACTTTCCTGCTATACAGTCTTTTTATGATTGGATGTTGTCCATTAGCCTTGAACTGGCATTATGCAGCGAAACACTACTGTACTTGGTTTGATATTGAGGCTATCTAAGCTGATAAAAATTGTAGGTAGGCCTACTCTTGTGATGTTTAGTGGAATTTGTTAAGGCTTAATTAAAAACAATGTGCATTTAATTTAAATATGATTGTTTTTTTTGTGTTTGAATGCCTATCTGTGACAAAGATATTTTATTTACTTATAAGTTTTAAGTACCTGTGGGGCCGAGCTTTGCTTGGGGAAGTCTCAGTTTGTTTAGATGGCTTGGAGTAATATTTCACCATTTCCCCTAACTGATTATTAGATTTGTATAGATCATTATCCTCTTTTTCGCGTTTTTAAAGTCACTCCAGTTGTTATTTATAGTTCAATGTCCCTTTGATTTATTTTACTACTCTATATATGTAATCTTAACTCAAGTATTTTAATCTCTGCTCTCTGGAAACCACATGTTAATAATCATAAACAACATGAGTATTACTTTGTCAGATCCCTGGTTGATTGTGAACAGCTGTTATAATTCTTTTGTTTTGATTTAAAACTCCATAAGCCCAATGTTAATTTTTTTAACTTTTCAATTTAATTTTTTAACATTATTTGATTTTTACTGGGGATGAGACCTGTCTAGCACATATTTTTATACCAGAACTTAGTTATTTCCAAAATTTTAAGGAAATCCTCGGAGTCGTTTTCGAGATAATTGTGCAACCAACCAACCAATCAAGCAAACATTGCTCATATAAGAGTATAGGATATAGTATAAGATAGGATATATTTGATACTTGCCATAGAAGCCTAGATATTTGTTTAATCGATTCAGTTGTAATAATAGGAAAAGTCTATCTTGAAGCTGGACTTCAGCTCAATAAACCTTTGTTGAAGTTGGAGGATGGGTGTCGGGGTCCAGGTTAGGGGTTGCATACAAAACCCTAATTTAGACCCCCATTAAGACAAAAAAACTTTGAAATAAAACCCTGTGTTTCTATAGAACCTTCAAAGCTTTACAAAAATTATATTCTTAAAGGAAATAGCCTTTAATAGTTAAAAAATGTGATTGTTGTAATTGTTGAAATGTGTGCGTTATGTACTTACAGAAACTGACAAAGGGTACAGACAACTGGTCCCTGTCGGAAGTGGTGCACGCCATAACGCTGCTGGTGCACTTCCATTGTCTGTGCAGCTTCGTATACGGTTGCGGGGTGAGCGAGGAGGCGGACGCGAGTGACGCATGTGATGCCACCGCGACCTGCGACATGGACGTGGGCGCGTGCGACATGGATGCAGGCGTGGGCGTGGACACGCTGATGCAGCGGATGAAGACGCTGTCCGAGCAGCAGGAGGAGTTCAGCGCGGAGGAGCGAGCCAAGCGCTTCGAGAGGGTCGAGCTGCAGAGTGTGGAGCTGGGCACGAGCGCCAGTCTGCGCGTCAAGCCCAGCATCGGGCACTTCGTGGAGGACCCGGACTTCATATATGAGGACTTCGCCAGGAGAGGCGAAGATTCGACGATACCTACGTTCAGAGTTCAGGTACTGCATTGAAATTATTACGTTATTAAATTGGTTACTAATGATCATCACAGTTAAAAAATGCTCTTTAGGTTGAAAATTAGTTTCTTCCACATCAGAGAATTAATTTCCAACTTCCAGATTGTTGATAATACTTAAACTCAATTTGTGGCTGATGTAAAAGAAAAAGCATTCAGTGTGTTTATTTTCTTTTGGTGTATTCCTCATAATTTCAATATTTAAATAAAGATAAAATATTATAACAGAGTTTACACGTTTTTATCATAATCGTTTGGCTAGTTTTTTGAAAAAGACTACAAACATGGGAGTAATTTTAATTATTGCTACTGTAACTATAGGCTAGGATACACACAAAATAGCTTTAGCTTCTAGCCTTCTTTCCCGTAGTATTGCTATCTAAACATATGAAAAGACCTATACTGATTGATAACCAACTCACGGCAAAAACTATTAAAGCTATAGGCTTAAAATTGTCAAGCTTACCCTAGAGAAAGGATTTTGCACTTGGACCTAAGAGCTCCGCCCCCAGGCCTTCAAAGTTCCCATGTAAATCTAACGGAGTTTCTAATTAATTTGAGTCAGCAGCCAAAATGAAACAGTTGAAGTAAATTGTCAATTTAGACAGGTTTTCCTATTTGATATAGTTTGTCTGGTTTACAGCAAAAGGTGCTCATAATTTACATTTCATTCGGTTTAAATTATAGTTTACACTGGCGAAGTCGTGATGGGCTGCTAGTATAGGCCTAATATAAAAACGATCTTGTTAAAATATTTCATCACTTTATGTTTTAGGGACGATTTGTTCCTTATATGAAAACTTTTCATTTCTTCCCCTTTTACACTTTGATAGAATTTGTCAGAGTAATTATTTTTTTCATTGGGGAAAAGTTTGGTTGGTAATTTTATCACACAAAACAATCCCCTCCTTCTATTTCAAGTCACGTTTACTTAGTTTGGTTGCAATTAATTTTGTTTTAATTTAAATTTAGATTTGTTATCAACCCAGTAATGACTCTCTAAGGTTGTGCTATACTTACTCTGCGGAATGACGTGCACTCTTCTGAATAATATACATTGTACTTGTCTCTTATCGCAACTGTTTTGCAAGTTGACTTTTGACCTCCAGATTGTGATATATGTTAGTAGCCTATTTCCTATTTTCCCTCTCAAAAATCAATCAATAATGGTTTCCTTTTGAAACTCGGTTAAAGCTGAACTCTTTAACTTGAAACCACTCAAATACTTAATTTTACTTAACTATTGAAAACTGTCTTCTATGTTCTTATTTTTCAAAATTTGTAATGGATTTTCTCTTTAAGAAAATGATATTTTAAGTAACGGGGAGAAACAATTAGATTACTTGTTTCACATGAAGTAATAAATAAAATATGGTATACAAAATTGTTTGTTATAGTTTATTTTAGTTGAGGAAGCTTAGCAAGCTAGAAAGTTTGGGATGAATCAAAGTGATCAAATGCCTATAACAAGCCCCGTAAGTTAGCCAAAATACAATACTTAATAATCCAGATGTAACTGAAGTAATTTGTCTGAACCAAATGTTTTATGGTATTGCCATAATCATCATTTGTCAAACAAACACCCCTCACTCACTCACTGTCAGATGTAGTGATCATTGTATCTCAAAAACGATAATGCCTATGAAGCTACAGTTTTGCTTGGTGGTTACCGTAATGCTGTAGACAGTGTTGGGGAGTAGCACGCTACAAGTAGCAGCGCTACAGTAGTGAGCTACTTTTTTAGTAGCGTCAGCTGTAGCTCTGCTACTTAAAAAAAAGTAGCTTTAGCTGTAGCGCCCTACATTTTTAGAGTAGATGTAGCGGATTATGTAGCTATTTTTGTTTTCTACTTTTACAATCTTGTAATTATTCATATATAGTTCACTTCAATTTATAATAACCTGAACCGAGTACAAATGTGTCTTTACTCATTGAAAGCTTTTACTACATTCATTTATATAGTTAGTCAACTGTTTCTGTTATTTTAGCTTTTTTATTTAACTGCTTTTTTCGATCCACTGCCACTAGGTGCTTCAAATTCAACTATTATAACAAAAACATAACCTCAAACCTCAATCTCTGACCAAGAAGTTCTATTGGTAATACTGGAGGCAACACTCATGAACAAAATTGCGAGTCGTTCTTTGCCAAATTTTGGTGAGGCAAAGAACAACTCGCTGAAATCGAACGAGTCAACAAAGTGACTCAAACAAATACCTACTCATGATTCGAACATTAATAACTGGTATTTGTTTATTTGCTCAGAATTCAATATATTTCATAACAAGAATAGATGCATAAAACAAACGAAAAAAATAATTTGTCCCAACTTGTATTACTTTTATTCCAGTGATTTGCATGAGTAGATTCACTTATCCTATACTCTAATATGAGTAAGGTTTGCTTGCTTGCTTGCTTGCGACACTGATCTCAAAAACGGATCTTCAAATGTTGGAAATAACTAATTTTTGGGATAAAAATAAGTTCTAGACAGACCTCATCCCCAGGAAAAATCAAATAACGTAAAAAAACTAAAATGAAAAGTTATTAAACGGTATCAGGAAACTGACACATACTTTCTCCCTTTTAGCCAAACTTTAATGACAAAAATATTTGTTATTTACTAAATATAGAATATGAAGTATAGATAAATGTACAGAAAATTGTCTAAAATAGTTGTTTTCAGAAATATCCACCCAAATCCCTTTTTGAGAGGCACTATAGAGTCCGTTGCTACACACACTGGTTTTGAGAGGGGAAATGCCCCCTTGCCCCCCCAGGGTTAAATAGCAACAGATTTCGAACATCCTCTGTTGGTCAATGCTAACTTGACCTGCATATCAAATTTTAATGAAATTGATCAGTAAATAAGAGAGAAATAGTTATTTTTGTATTCCCCATAAGAATAACATTGGACAACACCGCTAAATGAAAATTTCAATTTTCTCCGCAACTAGCAATCGTAGAATATTATTTTAAAATACTAATTAATTTAGTTTTTTGAGCACTTTTTAATGGTGAATAGTAATCTTTTTTAACATTTATGATTTTTTATGAAAAATATAAAAAACTGAATTTTGGATGTTTTAAGTTCTGTAATTTCTGAACCCGAATTTTTACAGAAATGCGGGTGGTGTCATTTTGTTGGAAACCTAAAGTTCTACAAACGACTAAAGTTTAATCAAAATCGTTAGCCGTTTTTGAGAAATTTGGATTTTTCATGTTTTTTGGCGGTTTATGGGAGATAATTACCCTTAAAAATAAAAAATTCAAAAAAATGAAAAAAAACGCCTGGAGATATCGTGGATTAGTACCTACATACCAAATTTCATAAAAATCGGCCCATTGGTTAAGGCTCTAGCTTTGTACACATCCACACAGACACACACACACACACACACACACAGACAGACATCACGTAAAAACCACTTTTTTGGGTTCAGGGAGCACCAAAACGAATATTTCCACTAACAACTCGAATTCGAAAATTTTGACGAAAACAATACTTTCTCCATATACTATGTATAAGGGGAGAAAGTAAAAATTAACATGGGCTTATGGAGTTTCAAATCAAAACAAAAGAATTGTAACAGCTGTTCATAATCAACCAGGGAACTGTCAAAGTAATACTCATGTTGTATATGATGATTATTAACATGTGGTTTCCTGAGAGCAGAGATTAAAAGATTTGAGTGAAGATTACATATATAGAGTAGTAAAATAAATCAAAGGGACATTGAGCTATAAATAACAACTGGAGTGACCTTAAAAATGTAGAAAAGAGGCAAATGAGTTATACAGATCTGATTATCAGTAGTGGGAAGTGGTGAAATATTACTCCAAGTCATCTAAACAACTGACTGGCCTTCCCCAAGCAAAGCTCGGCCTCCCAGGTACTAGGAATGAAACAACCAATTATAAGGATAGTTCGAAGAACGAGAAATTTGCCTCACTAGTGACCAACCTGACAAAATCACCGGCTTGCTTTGTAATGACTCCCTTAATTATGAACATAAATTAATAAAAATTGTATGTAGCTTCACTTGGTTGAGTTATATTGATAATTACATAAAAACCCATGTTTTTAGCGAATTTCCTCTATAGGGAAGAAGCTATTACCGTAGTTGGCATGGTAAGACCTAGGCCCGGGACCATGATAACTTTTCGTTTTGAGGTCCCCAGACCCCAAAAACGCCATTCGTTCGAAACTGTGTATATATATATATATATATATATATATATATGTGTGTGTGTGTGTGTGTGTGTGTGTGTGTGTCCGTGGGTGCGATAACTCTCGTAAAAAAGGTCCGATTTTGATGAAATTTGGCATAAACGTGTAAAGAAGCATTTATGACTTTCAGTTCGAAAACCAGCCATATCGCTCAACCTTAAGGGGTATTTTTCAAGGGTTTTGTACCCCAAAAATGGGTTTTTTGAATTTTTTACATATAATTTTTGAAATAGTCAAATTTTAGTTTACCATTAGATTCAGCTTAAAAAAACACACAATTTGGTATTTTGGTCATTCCTCTACGTCAATTGGTTACCGTGATATTGAAAGTACACAGTACGTTGTCTAATTTTATTCTTATGGAGGAAAAGAAAATGTTTATATCTCGCTTAATTGTGAACGTATACTGACGAAACTTGGTATACAGCTTTATCTCGTTGTGACCTATTAATATTTGCTCAACAAAAATTGTTTGTCAAAGGCTCCTGTAGCAGCAAACCTGCGTACTCATTCCCAATGTTATTCTTGTGGAGAATAATTAAAATTTGATGTATCGCTTATTTGTGAATATATTTTTATGAATCTTGGTTTGCGGCTTTATGTGCTATTGAGACATATATTTTGCATTGGAAATTCGCTGAGTACGCAGGTTTGCTGCGACGGGGGTATTTGTTCCTTGTTGCAGCAAACCTTCTTACTCAGCCCCCATGTTATTCTTATGGAGAATAACTCAAATGTTATATAGCGCTTATTTATGATTGAATATTGATGAAACTTGGTATGTGGCTTCTCCTAGTTAAATTATATTTATCTATATCTATAAAAGAGGAAGTATGTATGTATATATGTATGTAGCCTATGGACTCCGAAACCGCTCGACAGATTGTAATGAAACTTTCAGGCATTATTAAGCATTATTCAAGGATGGTTTGTGTGAAGTTTGGTGCAAATATGTTCAAAGGGCTCCGACCCAGAGGGCATACAAGGGTGCAGTGTCAGGTTTTAGAAATTTAGTGTTTACAAAATTAACAGCTGTAATTAATTAACAGCTGTAATTAAAAAAATTCAAAGTTTTGGGCGCAGCAACGCGCGCCGGGTAACTGCTATTATTTGTATAAAAACCAATTGTTTGTGTTCCTTGTTTCAGCAAACCTACATACTCATTACCAATGTTATTCTTAGGGAGAAAAATTAAAATCACTTATATGTGAATATACAGTATTTTTATGAAACTTGCTATGCGACTTTATGTGGTATTAAGACATATATTATGCATTGGAATTTCGCTGAGTACGCAGGTTTGCTGCGACGGGGGTATTTTAAATATAGGGTGGATTGTAAATGTTTAATGACCTTGGTTTTAAAGCATAACTAACCATCTTGTAATTTCATAATCTTTATTTAATAATGCATTTGATTACGCTACCCATTATTTTAATGAAAGTTTCATATAGTGTTTGTTAGTGCCGTTAGGTTATTATTCGTATTTTACTATCGAAAATGAGTGTTTTAGTGAAAAACAAGTGGTTGTTGTGGTGGTGGTGGTTTGGTTGTCGGTTAGTGTGGGAGTTAGTAGTAATATTTATCCATATTACTATGGGTATATATTATTATTTATGTTCTAATGTGCGTTATTGAAAATTTGAGTGTTTTCTAGGCTAGGCCTACAATGAATTTGGAAATTTTCACTTTTTTACTTTATCTAAACATCTCCCAACCGCGTTTTATTTATTTTATTTTATTCTAATTATTTGTTCCTTTGTGAACAAAAAGAGTATGCATATGATAGGCTTATCTTTTATGGTTTGTAGCAACCTCTGCAGATTTTGCTCCAATAGGCCCCTTCGGCTAGGCCTATGCTACAAATTTAGGTTCAAAAATCAATATGTGCTTATGGAACCTTTATTTGTTCAAATTTCTCTATACATACATGTATATATTCTTGTTCAGAAATGTATTTACTATAAATATATGTACCATTTATTATATTATAATAAAGTACAAAAATTAGATCTAGCTTCGAATAACTAATTTTGGATTTTGGCGAAACTCACATTTTGTTTTTCAACTCATATACAGTTATGAAAACAGTTATTACTTTTTACAAAAGTGCATTATTTCTAATAACTGTACTGTTACCTTTGGTAATATAACAGTTTTAGTATATTACTTTTATACTATTGATTTTATTTTTATTTTTCAAATGTACAGCGCAGGTTTGTCGATTTTCCCCAGTTTCCATATTTATTTCTATAATTCGGGTAACAATTTTTTTCTACTAAATCAAACACTTTTCCACGTAGGGAAATAAATTGCCTACATTTTGTATATCTTTGATTCTCTGTCAAAAAATTAGTGTAAAAATGCTAGGAAAAATATTTTCCTTTTCACATTTTTATCGCGGGTCATTATACTATTTTTTGATTGTTTTTTGCTTGTATTTGTTTTTAAGGTTTAACATTTAAATAATATATAATTCAGCAGAGTCTTGGTAACTTATCCATTTTAACCATTAAAGTCTGTAATGGAAATATACTAAACATTCTAATAGAATAGGCCTAATATGGTACCAGAACAACTGAAACTCACACACCCTGAACATTACACACACTGAAACATAACCTCAAAGCACATCGCGATCGCATTTGCGCATCACCGATTTCGAGTTGTCTGTTTTCGCTAAGGTACGTCTACACTTTCGCCGATCGTTGCGATTTCGAGCGACTCGTGCTCGTATAACCGTCCACATTCTGCAGCGAGTCGAGACCGCGAGCGGCACTAAGTATGGACGACCTGCCGCTCATCTCTTTTGACTCGGTCACAAAAACCGACAAGCATCGGTGTGATTGCGAGGCAAGCGCAGTCATCCCTTCGGTGGCGAACTAGCCCTCGACATTCTCGCATTCGCCGATTCACTCGGCTAGACTCGGCTACTACAGACTGCGCGCCAAACCGAGTCACAGCGCGTGACGTCTGCTAGGGTGTTAGCTACTGTCACTACAACTGTCATATCAGTAACTCGCCCGTTCTGTTTACATGGTACGCAGTTGAAATCGACAGCAACAGTTTACGTAATGTAGGCTCGTCTCCTCTACCACTCGCTCAGAGGTGATCGGTAAAGTGACATAGTGCAACCAACGCAACGTTAAGCCTCTACAACATCCCAACTACACTTCTAACCTTTTTGGATGTGGATCGTGATCATGGACTTTTAATTCAATTTGTATTGTTAAAACCAGATTTTCTGCAATAAAATTAAAAAATTGTTGTATACTTTTTATGTAGCAAAAAAGCGACAGCCTGTCCAAATATTGTCGCATTTTTGTGGTGCATGCCGCATTTTGCGACAAATGCGACCGCAGCTTAAACCCTGTACTAGAGGCTTGAAGGGGCCATAGTCCCTAACCTTGCTCCAATACTCTGCCTCTTCAGATTTCGTTTAACTCTTTACATGCTGAAGAAAATCATCACATGTCAGTTTGAGTTCATAAACAAAGTAGACACATCACATGTTTTAATGTAAACAAAGCAGACGTTCTGAAATCTCCATGCTTTTCTTATGGGGGATGTTTTACGTTATTTCTCGTTTCCTGGTAACTTTTTAGAAATACTGCTATTTTTCCTGAGTCCCTGAGATAAAGACCTTTAATTTAAGCCATCTCCCATCATGCTGCAATTTACCAAACTCCCACAATTTTTACTTACAAATTTCGCTTACAGAATTATATATAAAGACTCACTTCGCTCGCTGGGGGCTCTGCCCCCAGACCCCTGTGGGGGGCTTCGCTCCCAGGTCGCTGTTTGGCCACAATTTAATGTAAATTAGACCAAATTCTATTTAGGACCTAAATTCCACAACTATTCCAAGGCTTTGATTATTTGTAAGGGTTTAACCTATAAAATCTGGTCATGTGCCTGTTGATGAATAGGCCTACTACTTGTCATGGAGACGTAGTATGTTAAATTTTAATCCTCCATGTACTACCTAAGTGCTTGAAAAAAATTAATACCCTTAATTGATGTATGATGTGTAGCCTTTATGAGGCGTCTTTTGAACCTTATAAAAACCTGAAATACTATGACTGGGTAACTACAAGCCTTCTACAGCATATATGACATGATTTATAAGGGATTTTTTTGGGTGTTTAAGATATTTAATCTGGGCGTGGGAGTGTTGCTTAGTACTAATTGTAATGTAGGAATACTGTGTGATATATATTAGGCCTCTAAGTTCTATATTAGAGCGACAAACCATTAAAAAACACAAACAAATCTTGGAAAAAAATTAAATTTAAAAAATTAGTGCTACCTAAGGGTGAAGGGGGTGAGGTACGGCAAAATGTCATAGGACTAAAGTTGTAGTTCGTCTAAAATCCGTGGCACGTGGTGGTCTTCGTTGTTTGATAGGACAACCCGTTCGGCCGCTAGTGCTCAAGTAAAAAGGACTACATTTCGGTTTTGTTATTCACAATTATTTATTTTTTGAGTAGGTTCAAACTAAAAATAATAGGATTTGAGAAGAAAAGATGCAACGCACAAGCATGCCATATCTCACGATCCAAGTTAAAAGTATAAATGGTAATATGTGCTTTCTAATTAATAACATTTGTTCCAGAACCGGCATTTCCTTACTACTTATACTTAGAAACGGTCAAATCTTTAGATTTTAAGAGTTTTTGATTTTTCGACAGGTTTAAATAATAAAAATTAGTCATATTTCTGCTGCTATTTACTAAGTGTTATGTAGACATATACTGCGTGCCCAATATCAGGCCTCCATCAAGTATATTAACGTAATAGGAAATAAAAAACCACCACAAAATCTCAAAATTTGAAAAAATCTAGAGCTACCTAAGGGGGAAGGAGACGAGATACGACAAAAAGTCATAGGACCAAAGTTGTAGATCTTGCAAAATGCGTAGCACGTGGTGGTGTCCGTTTTTTGATAGGACCATCCGTTCGGCTGCTAGAGCTCAAAAACTAGAATTTTAAAATAAGCCTTTTGTTAAGGATTTTAAAATTTTTTTTGAGGGAGTTAAAATTTTAAATTGTTATTTTTGCCAATTTTCCTGGGGGTTGTACGCTACAAGCTACCTGCATGTCAAATTTCAAGTTTCTAGCTCATCTAGAAGTGAGTTAGAATTCGTATACCTCAGTGAGTCAGTTAGACATGCGGCTGTATATATATTAGACTCGCTTCGCTCGCTGGGGGCTCCGCCCCCAGACCCCTGTGGGGAGCTTCCCCCCAAGTCCCTGTCGTAGTACCTATGACACATGGTTTAATTACGCTAATAATCCGAGGTCCTAAGTAAACTCAAAATGTAAAGTAGACTTATTGAGTGAACAAATTTAGGCCTAGCAGTACAAAATTAGAGTATACAACAATTTAAAAATCGCTCCGCCTCCCCCCAGGCCCCTGTTTGGGGCTTCGCCCCCAAGTCCCTGTCGTAGTACCTATGACACATGGTTTAATTACGCTAATAATCCGAGGTCCTAAGTAAACTCAAAATGTAAAGTAGACTTATTGAGTGAACAAATTTAGGCCTAGCAGTACAAAATTAGAGTATACAACAATTTAAAAATCGCTCCGCCTCCCCCGTAGGCCCCTGTGGGGGGCTTCGCCCCCAGGTCGTTGTTTGGCCACAGTTTAATGTAAATTGGTCCAAATTCTATTTAAGACCTAAATTCTACAACTGTTCCAAGGCTTTGATTATTTTCAAGGGTTTAACCTATAAAATCTGGCAATATGCCTGTTGATGAATACTATTATAGAATACTATTGTAGAATTGATGAATACTATACTATAGACGTAGTTTGTTAAATTTTAAGCCTCCATGTATTACCTAAGTGCTTGAAAAAAATTATACCCTTTACTGATGTATAAAGTAGCCTTTAAAAGGCATATTTTGAACCTTATAAGAGATACGACCACCGTTAACAACCTGAAATACTATGACTTTGGGTAACTACAAGCCTTCTGCAACAAATATGACATGATTTATAAGAGATTTTACCCTCGACAGAGCGCAACATGAAAATGTACCCAAAAAAAACGAAAAGTCTACAAGAGCCCTAAAACTTTGATTTTTTGGGTGTTTAAGATACTTAATCTGGGTGTGGGAGTATTGCTTAGTACTAATTATAATGTATAAATACTGTGTGATAAGTATTAGGCCTCTAAGTTCTATATTAGAGCGACAAACCATTAAAAACCACGAACAAATCTATGAAAAAAGTTTAAATTTAAAAAATCTAGCACTATCTAAGGGTGAAGGGGGTGATATACGGCGAAATGTCATAGGACTAAAGTTGTAGTTTGTCTAAAATCCGTGGCACGTGGTGGTCTTCGTTTTTCGATAGGACAACCCGTTCTGCCGCTAGAGCTCAAATTAAAAAAATACTACGTTTTGATATTTTTATTCACAATTATTTATTTGTTTGAGTTAGTTCAAACTAAAAATAGGAGGATTTGGGAAGAAAAGGTGCAAGGCACATGCATACCAAATCTCACGTCTCTAGCTCAAGTATTATTGGTGTCACGTGTATGTCCAATAATGTAAATTGGCACAGAACCCCCAATACACCACTACTTATACTAAGAAAACGGTCATATCGAAAGATATTTAGAGTTTTTCATTTTTCGACAGGTTTAATTAATAAAAAGTCGTCATATTTCTGCTGCTATTTATTAAGTGTGATGTAGACATACTGCGTGCCCAATATTAGGCCTCCATCAAGTATATTAACGTGATAGGAAATAAAAAACCGCCACAAAATCTCAAAATTTGAAAAATCTAGAGCTATCTAAGGGTGAAGGAGACGAGATACGACAAAAAGTCATAGAAACAAAGTTGTAGATCTTGCAAAATCCGTGGCACGTGGTGGTGTCCGTTTTTTGATAGGACCATCCGTTCGGCCGCTAGAGCTCATAAAGTGTAATTTTAAAATAAGCCTTTTTGGGGGGAATTTAAATATTTTTTTAGGGGGGTTAAAATAAAGAAATTGTCAAATTTGGCAATTTTCCTGGGGGTTACAAGGTAAAAGCTACCTGCATGCAAAATTTCAGGTTTCTAGCTCGTCTAGAAGTGGTCTAGAATTCGTATACCTCAGTGAGTCAGTTACACATGCGGCTGTATATATATTAGATATGTTCATAAAAAAACTTAACACTAAAAAATAACAAAATACAGTATGCATTTGTGAAAATTCATGACTAAAAAACTAGATATGGGCGTATGGGACAATTAATACACCATTAAAGAAAGTAAGAACCAGACTGCGAAAGTAGCTAAAATTGTACCGTAGCTACTTTTTACTGGTAGCTGTAGCTAGCTACTTTAAAAAAGTAGCTTCCCCAACACTGGCTGTAGATGTGCATTAGGGCTGAGTTTAACAAAAATTGTACAAGGTCCTGTCCTACTACCTTCAGTAATGCGTTTTCATGAGTAGTACGGGACAGGCATTATTGATGCTTATTTTATTATCAATTGCCCACCACCTTTATTTCCTGACCATATAGCTGGTAGACACGCTTCTTACACAGTTATAACACTTGATTTACCAAATGAGTGTGTAAGGTTAACAAAAGAAAATAGAGTGAAGAAATATGAGTTTTTAGGCAACTGGAAAATATAAAACAATATTTGGCCAACAATGACAAATCCTCAAAGTTGAATAATGCACATATTATAGAATTTTCATCAACTTGTGGTCTTGTGGTCAGGACTACTCTTGGGACGACCAGGGGTACTCGCTCGTGAACCGTCTGTACAACGATGTGGGCAACCTGCTAGACGACAAGTTCAAGACAGCCTACAACCTGACGTACTACACGATGGGCGGCCGCAGGGATGTGGACACCTCGCGCTTCCGACGCGCCATCTGGAACTACATCCACTGCATGTTCGGCATCATGTGAGTACAGCACAAGCACTGCGCAAGCCGATAGTCAGCGCGAGGTGGCTACAGTGCCGGCCGGTTGCCGGATGTATCCGAGTCAAGGAGCAAATCGGAATAAGATGTTTCAATTGGGTACCGTTTTCGGAAGCCGATTTTCAGCCAATAATAATTAAACTTACGTTTTACTAGATTAACATTTATTTATTGTGTTTTTGAAGCTTAAAACAAATGTGTTTCTTTAATAATCTTGTCGTGAGTATACAAATTCTCCAATTTGTGACAAAGACTTGAAAATCTATTCCAATCGTAACCAAATGTTGGCAAGAAATACGGGAACAAATGGGAGTTCTTTTTTAATTTTAAATGATAAACTTTCACTTGGGAGAAAAATTAGCATATGTACCGTTTGCTCCGCGGTGTTTGGGTCAGCCAAAACAACGCAGGGAGGCAAAAGAGTAGGCCCCCTCCCCCAAAATTTTTTTTTCAGCAGCGTCCTTCCTGAGATTACACTTATATATTTATATAATCAGTAACTTAATGGATTCATGTGGTGTCTACATGTGCTAGTAAGGTACATTGATTGGAAAGTCTGACTACGTCAGTTTGTTGAAACAGGGATATGTTATGTTAATTTTTTAGATAAAAAAAACACCAGAATTATTTTTTATCAAAGAAAGTTTGAAAAAATTGTATATCCTGGCTTACATTACAGTATAATCCCTATTATCTAGTCATTGGGACTTGGGGTAACTCTGATACCAAGTACATCAAATTATATGGAGGGAACTTGTATTTCAGAGTTATTTGATGAAATCACTTGTTTAAAGAAGTATATGATTATAAAATACCATTATCATCAACAGATCGAGTCTTCAGTCGTAATAAGATAATTTTCAATATACATTTGTTATCTCAGTACTGTTACTATGTATTACAGTACTGTCTCTTGATAAAATGGCTGCCTAATACATATCTGTCAAAAATTTCATATGATGTTCTAAAATACATTTACTTTTCACAAAGAAGACTTAGCATTAAGTTATGATTATGTTTAAAATATCCGCTCAGCTGTAAATTGACCAAAAACCAGTAACACTGTCCTCTTGTGGTCCAGGCATGATGATTACAACTATGGAGAAGTGAATCATCTACTGGAGAGGTCACTGAAGTCTTTCATCAAGTCAACATGCTGCTTCCCTGAGCGGACGACCAAGGCTGACTACGACAGGGTCCTCAGGGAATTCAAACACAGTGAGAAGGTAAAAGTCCAGTGTGATGTAAATATACTTTCAGCTCATGACAGTTAGGGGTAGTACCCAAAAATTCAAGACTTCCGGCCAAGTTTTTCACCTGATTGTAACTGCTGAATCAAATAATATTGACCATAAATAATGACTGGACCACACAAAAATCGCTCAAAAATTATGGCGGGAAAGGTAACATCAGCCAGATATGACGATTGGAAAGTGTTATATTGGCTATAAATGGTGATCAGATAATTTAATACCGCCTGTAAATGACAATGGTAAGCATAATATAATCGGCCCAAAACGACAACTGGACCACACAATAGTGGCCAAAAATAATGACCATGTAATATCCAATGTAATATTTACCATAAAGCACGACTGGGCCAAGTGGTATTGGCGAAGTGGCAACCAGACCGTAATTTTTGACAGAAAATGTCGGCCAAACCACGCTTTATTGGTTAAATCCATAAACCAAGTTTGATTTTACTGACCAAAAATGTGAATTTCAACTTATAATAATGGTTAGAAATGAATATTGGTCTATAAAATACTATTTTAAACAACCCCAATATCACATTACAGTATACTATTTAAAATTACCTATTAATTATTAATAATGAAGTGTTGACTCAAAGTGCAAAAATCACTACTAGCTCACCCCTAATGTCAGGGTTTCCTTTGGACACTTGCCTTATTAGCGAATTTCCCCTATAGGGAAGAAGCTATTACCGTAGTCGGCATGGTAAGACCTAGGCCCGGGACCATGATAACTTTTCGTTTTGAGGTCCCCAGACCCCAAAAACACCATTCGTTCGAAACTGTATATATATATATATATATATGTGTGTGTGTGTCCGTGAGCACGATAACTCTCGTAAAAATTATCCGATTTTGATGAAATTTGGTATAAACGTGTAAAGCAACATTTATGACTTTAAGTTCGAAAACCAGCCAGCACTATTCCATAACAATTGTTCTATAACTATACAACTGTGGGATATTTTACTCCAATCACCAACATACTAACCTTTGTTAGATGTAAGTTTTCGCGTTTTATTGACCAACATGTGTGTTATCGGCCTAAAAAGACGACTGTTCAAATTCTCTTTATTCATTCATGTAAGTTTGTTACAAGAATAGCGTAACATATGTACATAAACAAATAATAATTGTGAAAAACTTAAAATGAAGTATAAAATTACAAAATTTAATTTCTCCTATGAAGAACAATAAAGATAATATTATTACACTTTCAATCAAGTAGAAAATAAAAGCCATCCCAGCCACAGTAGAAACACATTTTTATTATGTGGTAATATTTAAGTTCCAAAAATCATCAAGTGAATATAAAGATAAGGTTAATAAACAATTTTTAAGTATATTTTTTGAAAGTTTTAAAATTTTGTTCTTTTAAAATGTTATTAGGTAAATTAAATAAAAACTTTGTGCCTATGAAACTAGTCTTCTTTTCAAAGAATTTTAATCAATGTTGTTCCACATACCTATTATTTCTGGTGTTATGGTCATGAACATTTGGATTCTTAGTTGCAATATTTAATTTTGTTACATACAATATAGATTAAAAAATGTACAAATCGTATACTGTTAAAATACCCATCTGAGAAAAATATGGTCTTACAGACTGTTTTTTCTTAATATTAAAAATTATACTTAATGCTTTTTTTTGTTGAAGAAGAATTCGGTCTAAATTTTTTTTTTTAGCTCCATTTATGGCTATACCATAAGACATATGTGAGTTTATTAATGAAAAATAAATTGTTTTCAAGGTGTTAAGGTTACAAACCCTTGACATTTGTCGTAAAGCATATAAACCTGATAACATTTTTTTAACCACATGATCTACATGTTTATCCCAACATTTAATGTTGGTCTAGTACAAGTCCAAGGAATTTTGTGTTTTCAACTTGATTCAATTTTGAATTGTCTAAATAGACATCTGGTTCTAATTTAGATCTTGTTTGTTTAGTACAAAATGATATAAAATTTGATTTATTAAAATTTAATGAAAGAATTTGGCTGTCTGAAACTCTTTAACACTCAAAAGACTCAAGACAAACTTTAAATTCAATATCGTCTTGATTTTTGCCTGAAATAGTAATATTAGCATCGTCGGCGTAGAGACACACTGAGCCTCCTGCTTGTACCATACCAGGGAACCCCTTTAGATAACAAAGAAAAAGTAAGGGACCCAGTATAGATCCCTGGGGGACACCTCGCTTAACTATTTGCAGATTTGAGTAAAAATTTTGAATATACTCATATTTATTGTTGGGATAACTAAGTTTATGTTGAATTTGTACACATTGTTGTCTGTTTTTTAGATATGACTTGAACCATTCGTATTCTTTATTTGTAATATTCAAACCATTGAGAACATTAAGCAATTTCTCATGTGACACACTTTCAAAAGCTTTGGAGAAGTCAAGGAAAATACCGATTATTTTTTTCATTTTTGTTGATGGAGTCAATTATTGATTCAATGAAATTAATACAGTAGAAATCCAATTATCCGAACCCCAATTATCCGAATATCCAATTATCCGAATCGATTTTGAGTGAAATAATAGAAATATAAAAATCAAGAAAATAACAGCGGGAGCGCGTGTAGCGATAATGCGCCGTGAGCGCTAAAATAAAAGCCTGCGCTGTTACCTTCCGGACGATATTTTCGCAGGGAACAATAAGTCATACCCCCTTCCTGCCCTGCTCATCATCAGTCGCTACTCTTCTTTCACCGAGATTATCGTTCGAAATGAGTACAAAACGTAAACGTGTTGTCCTTTCGCTAAGTGATAAACTCACTTTGCTCGAGATGTTCAAGTGAAATAACCAACATTGAACAGTGAAATACGTACAGTATGTAGGCCTATTGAAAAGAGCAACTGTATATACTGTATTCAATTTAACTCCTGTAATTTAATTTTTATGACGTATATTCTTGATACAGTTCGCTCACTTTCTGTTCACTACATTTATAATAACTTAGTCGATAAAATTCTGATTTTTAGCGAATTTCCCCTATAGGGAAGAAGCTATTACTGTAGGTCTCATGGTAAGACTTAAGCCCGAGACCATGATAACTTTTCATTTTGAGGTCCCCAGATGCCAAAAACACCATTCGTTCAAATTTTTATATATGTATATATATATATATATATATATATATATATATATATATACATATATATATATATATATATATATATATATATATATATATATGTGTCCGTAAGCACGATAACTCTCGTAAAAAAGGTCCGATCTTAATGAAATTTGGTACAAATGTGTAAAGTACCATTTATTTGAACAAGTTCGAAAACCAGATGAATCACACCATCCGAAGGGGGGTTT
Source organism: Allygus modestus (assembly GCA_963675035.1). NCBI lineage: Eukaryota > Metazoa > Arthropoda > Insecta > Hemiptera > Cicadellidae > Allygus > Allygus modestus. The sequence goes on from OY776111.1 coordinate 103,840,566, forward strand.
TGTACCCCAAAAATGTGTTTTTTGGGGTTTTCACATGAAATTCTAATTTAAATCAAATTGAAATCCATACCATTGAATTTAGCTTAAAAAAACAAACAATTTGGTATTTTGATCATTGCTCTACGTCAATTGGTTACCGAGATATTGAAAGTGTTAAACACAGTACGTTGTCTAATGTTATTCTTATGGAGAAAAAGAAAAATTGTATATCTCGCTTATTTATGAACATAAACTGGCAAAATTTGGTATATGGCTTGATCTGGTTATGGTTTATTGTTGTTTGCACAAAAAAACAATTTTTCACCTATGGTTCCTGTAGCAGCAAACCTAGGTACTTGGTCCCCATGTTATTCTTATGGAAAATACTTAAAATGTTATATATCGCTTATTTATGAATGTATATGGATGAAACTTGGTATGTGACTTCACTAAGATGAGTTCTATTGATATTTGCATAAAAACCCATTATTTTGCGTGCCTTGTTGCAGCAAACCTGCGTACTCATCCCCAATGTTATTCTTATGGAGAATAATTAATATTTTAAATATCGCTTGTTTGTGAATACATTTCTTATGAATCCTGTTAAGTGTTATGTTATATATTCATTGGAAATTCGCTGAGTATGCAGGTTTGCTGCGACGGGTGTATATTTATGTATGGTGATGATTTTTGCTTAATTCCCGAGGTATACCTGATTATCCGAATTTCTGCATATCCGAATTGGCCCGATCCCCAATTAATTCGGATAATTGGAGTTCTACTGTACCCGCAGTTATTGTAGATTTTCCTGGACGGAAACCATGTTGCTCATCATCTGATTCCTCTCTAGATAATCCAATAGTTGATAATAAACAACTTTCTCAAACATTTTTAAAAAAATAGGTAGCAAGGATATTGGTCTGTAGTTTTTCTTGAATTCATGGACAAAAATAAGCAATTTGACTGTTTTTTTGGATAAAAAATTGCAATTTGACCGTAATTCGTGGTCGCCATAACTTTTAAACCGAAAACGACAAGTAGGCCTAAATGTAGTTTATCGGCCCAGGAAAACCGCAATAGTTTATACCCAAACCGTAATTTAAAGGCGGCCACACACTACCGGACCTTTGCTCGAACAAGACGCAGGACCTTTGATCGAGCAGGGAGCATGTAGCAGGGCACGAAGGTAGCTAAATTCACTCCAAACTTCTTCTCGATCAAGACCCAGAACAAGACATCGGATCGGACAGAGTGAGCGCGAAAACCACGGAGCGGGGTAAAAATGGTGGGGACGACTTTTAGTTTCCGTTGTGTAAGTCGACAGTGTACTTGTCTGTAGATTTCACCCACTTCACCCATGTCACCCATCTCCCCACGATTTCACCCACTTCTCTCCAAGCGTCATTCCTCTTCACTTAGTGGTAGTGAAGGATGGGACAAGTCCCACAAAACTGACCGATTGTTGTACTCGGAAATAAACATCAGTGTTTTCCTAAAACCACTCCATCGTGCAGACTACTTTACATAAACTAGTGAACTGGAAACTAAAATGGCAACAGTCAATACCAGCTGTATTATGTGCTCGCTGGTCAAGACCGCAACCCTCACCGTCGTCGTATCGCTAGCGGCGGGCCTCGTGACGGCGCTCGGAGCAGCGTATGGAGGTACCACACACTACCGAACCCCGAACCAGAACCCGAACAAGACATTGGACCGATCTTTCTTTGATCTTTCCTGAAAAAACCGCCTCGAGAGCGCTCGGTCTGATGCCTGGTCCGAACCCTTGTTCGATGTCTGGTTTGGAGGCCCCACTAACTACCGGATTTTCTCCCTTCGACCCCAAATCCTGATCGGTCCGATGTTTTGTTCGGGAAAAAGTCCGTTAGTGTGTGGCCGTCTTAAAAGCTAACACGCCAGCGGAAGTATCAAAGTATGTCATCTTCCAAATCGAAGATTTTACCAAAACTAAGATCGAAACACATTTTATCGGCCTAAAATAGCAATATATTCTCATTTTGCCGTCTAAAACGTCAATCGAGCCGCATTTTAGCTTGAAAACGGTCAAACTGGGTTTTTAGAGAAATTTACCGACCGGGCGAGTGTAGTTACCAGCCAAAATTGGTATTTTTTCGATCATTTTACAGCATATTACCATTGACTACATACATGAGTCAAGACCACAGTTTTTGTTATCGGCCATAAATTGAGTACAAACAATATTTTATGCCGGAAATATGCTTAATCGCTCAAAAACAGCAATCGGACCGCATTTTCTCGGTAATATATAAAGCCGGGTCGTGTTTTAAATACTAAAAACGACGTCCGAAACGCATTTTAGGCTGTGTTTTATCGGTAAAAACATAAATTTTGCCACAACATGGTGTTCAAAAACACCAAAACGACTGAATTTGTTTGGTATAGTAGACCGCGTTTTATTGGCCTGAAGCGGCAAGCGAACCGCATATTATCCACGGAAATGCAATTGTTTGTTGAGGCAAATCAAAATAGGCAATTTCACAGCATTATATTTCCCGAAAACAACCGTTACTCGCATTCTAAAGTCCGAAAAGCGATGGCCACAACGTGGTGTTTATTAACCGAAAATGATGACAGAGCCTCAATATATGCCAAAGTTCACAATCTAACCGTGATTAATCATAACAATTGGCAATCGGATCCAATCGGACCACATTTTCCCAGCGAAAAATGAAGCCGGATCCCATTTTATAGGCCCGAACGACTACCGGCAGTGTATTTTACGAATACAATCGGCGATTCAACCCCGTTCTATCTCCAGTGAGCGCCTATTTTTATTATTTACTGATTTAAAAACATATATACTCAAATCAAAAATATACAATGCTTGGAAAATAAATGGATTTTATGGTTCTCTTTATTTATTTATAAAAAATATTAAAAAGTTATCAGGCTTCAGGAAATTAATTAAATTGAATTAAATCGTAAATTTTCACTTTCCTATCACTTAGTTAAATACATCTTCAGAAGGAGCTGGATCTTCAGTTACATGACAGGTAGGCCCTAGCCTATAACTTGTTTCACACAATGTTTTACTCACAATTGCTTTTCTATTCATTGTATGCCTGTATTTCTTACAAGGCATTATTTGCTACGGTTGCAGTAATACCATAATACTGTACTCTGAAAACTGAAAAACGCGAACACACTGATACGGTACTCGTGTTGAGCGAGTGGCGGGATTCGTGGAGGGTGTGGCTGGAGGGAGTGTAGGGGGCGGCGCGACCTTGGACTACGCGCTCGTGAGTGGGGTGCGTGCGTGGTGGCGCTGTGCGTGTGAGTTTGTGTTAGTGAGGCGTAGTGCAGCTGGCCTACTCTGCCCCGGAAGGCAATTTCCAAGAACCAAAGGAGCAGGTCACAGACCAAACGAAAATAGATACAAACTTCAAACAAATTTTAATATGTATATCATACTGACCCGCACAACTACATCTATTATTTATGCCACAAAATTGTATAAATATATTTTTAAAAGTTTTTTAAAGTAAAATATATATTTCTGATTTTTTTATTTTGAAATTAAATGATATTAGTAATAATAACCTGAATTTATCCCACACAACTGCAAATTTTCATTGAAATCGGACCAACGGTTTTCTTACTGACCTTCTCCCAACATTTGACAAAATCTGTACTTTTAAGACCCATAACTCCCTTAATAGTAATGAGAATTATTTAATATATATCTATTTTGTTTCCTAATTTTCATCCTGATGTGAAAACATAATATATTACTAATTAATTTTTTGACCAAACACCCTTAAGTTGCAAGTCAAATGCAGTGAGTGTCATATTTGTGTTGTCTTGATGATTTTTTTGAACTCGTTCGATGTCTATCCCATGTTTGATAAGGAGATTTTAGTTAATTTGTTCAACCAATACAGCCCCTAATAGGTCATTTTTATTCAAATGCTTCTGCTGTTTGTCTGGTCTTCATAAAGTTACATAGTAGGAGTATTTATAGGGAGTTTATTATTTGCTACGTTTAAACACATAATTTATTTAGTCAGGAACTGGATTGATTTTTGTTTTTGTAATGATTTAATCGTTTAAACTGTTCTTTTCTTATTGTTAGAGACATTTTCAACAATTATGAACAATAATATTGAAATAAACATTTCAACAGATAAATTATCGCTAGTTCGTTTTTAGTGGTGTTTTTGAATAATTCAATTATGGGATTTTTTGGGAGGGAGGTAGGGAGGGGAGAGAGAGAGAGAGGGGGGGAGAGAGAAAGAAGATTGTATTTTGTATTTGTTTACTTCCAGAAATACAGAACAGATGGTTTATAAAACTATCATTTTAAATTATTTCTTATATTGTACGTGCGATCTTATATGCTCTTATAGGAGTATTATTTTGACCTCCAATTTTAGTTTTCCGAGTTTTCTTTGGGCACCCACATATAATTTCAAAGTGTCAATGTTCATTTATAAATAATTTTATAGGAACACGTTCATTATAGTCTACCTGATATAGGCTACAATTATAGTATTCCGCCACAAAAACACATCCTAGGATTTCAGAGATATAGAATAGAGATAATATCCTTCCTCATTCTATAGTCCTGGTAAATGTTTTTGTATTTGTACAGTAAAATAAAACATATGCTTATAATCTAACTAGCCGTTTCCTGTCATGTAATTGTTTACGTTTATTTTATTTTAAAATCTTTAAGGACTTTGTCATGGTAAACGATGTCAGACCAACGATGCTATACTTGACTTGGAATACGTTTTTATATTATATCTTTTTAGGTCTTGGTAACCCGTCAACACTGTGTTTTTGGGCATGAAAAAAGTAGGACCAAAAGTGACGCTTTTCAATCGAGCTTCAAGTTTTAACGGCCGGCTGAAGCCCTGGGCTGAGGCTGGAAAATGAGCGAGGATTGAAACACCACCTTTGGCCCTTGTGATGAAATATATTTTTCGTCATACTGAAAACAATATTAATATAATAATTTCACAGAAACTAAATTTCATTGACTTTTTCACCATTAAAAGTTTGATTCCATCTTGATCTTTCTACTCTTAAACGAACAGCTGTTACACGTACAAGTTTCCATTGTTTACAAGTTGAATAATTCGTTCAATTCTTATTTAACAGCCGATGACCTCAACCGAAGTGTCAAGTGATTTTATTTTTATTCTAGGAATAAAAAGAGCAACTTTAGCACCTCAACTTTAGCATGCGTTGAAAACAGCTGTTTTTAAAGCAGTATGACGAAAACGTCATTTGATGTCACCGTCGAGATCATCAGTTGAACGAATTATTTAACTGTAAACAATGACAACTTGTGTACAGCTGTTTGTTTGGAATAGCAAGATCAAAAGCCAACTGTGAATTGTAAAAAAAATAGGAAAATTTAGTTTTTGTTAAATTGTTAGCTTAAAATTGTCTGCAGTATGACGAAAAATATAGTTCATCACTAGGACCAATACTGGCTTTTTGGTCATCGCTCATTTTCTGGCCTCGACCGTTACTTTAGGTCGTATTGAAAAGTGTCACTTTTGGTTCTGGTGATGAAATATTCTATTTCGTCATGAGTCATACTGCATCAAAAACAGCTGGTTTTCTATACATGCGTCGGGATGCTAAAGTTGTTATTTTTATTTCTAGGATAAAAAGTACATTTAATTACACTTTTCGGTCAAGGTCATCAGCTAATATGAATTGAATGAATTACAGTATTAAAATGGTTAACAATGAAAACCTTTGTAACAGCTGTTTGTTTAAAGAGTAGCAAAATCAGTATTGAAGCAGACTTTAAATGGTAAAAAAGTAAACCAAATTTAGGTTTGGTTAAATTGTTACCTTAATTTATTGTGTCCAGTATGACGAAAAATATACTTCACTAAAAATATAGTGTAGTATGATGAAACTATTTTTACTGTTTTCAATTTGATATTTTCCATTTTAGACAATTAAGTAATTCTCTATAGTTTAATAGTAAATTAAATCCAAGGTAGGCTTGATTAAAGTGCCACTTAGCCTATCATTTTCTTGTTGCATTAATCATTAACATAATACAAATCTCAGTGCACCATACAATATTTTCCACGTAGCAACACAATTAGGGATGTAATTTGCATATTGTTTTTAATATTGTGCCATTGTAAGATTGAGAAAGAAATAGCCTAAAATTGTCGTTTTTTTAAGACTTAAATTTTGAAATTTTTCGGGGGGGAGCCCCCGAAACCCTCCTTCAGCTGAGAGGACTCCCCCAAGACCCCCGGTTAGCCCCGCTCAACCAGTTCTAGATCTGCCACTGCCAAACAACAACCTGCAGCCATATTAATTATTCATTATATTCATCTAGTTTGGTACTGTACATAAATAAGTTTATATTTGTCTGAAAAAACTGTCTGATATGATTGTTGACACTTTTGCAGATAGCACTGTTTTTGCCTTTGTTTCTTTAGTTAAAATTAAATATATTATGATTATTCATAATGTATTTTTAAATTACAGTAGAACTTTGATAGTTCGACACTCGATAGTTCGACAGTCTGTATACTTCGCTAGGGGCTGTGACGACATGACATGCCATTAGCGGCGTCCGATAGTGTCATTTTTAAATTACAGTAGAACTTTGATAGTTCGACACTCGATAGTTCCACAGTCTGTATACTTCGCTAGGGGCTGTGACGACATGACATGCCATTAGCGGCGTGCGATAGTGTCCTTGACGGGTTTGCCGGTCAGTGATGGGAGCCCACTTATTGTTTTCGCGAACGTGCGCTACCACCTTTTATATAAATAACTTATCCTTCCTACCCCCTACCTCGTCCTATCCACCCCCTTCCCCGACCTCCCTTAAGTAGGTCAAGTCAGTTTGCTCGAGACGCTGCGGGAGTTAATACGTTTTTGATTCTTTCGTGATACACTATTGTTTTTCTGCTCATAATACTCCCTGTGTTAAAATGTTCCATATACTCCCTATAGTTTTACATTTTGATAGTTCAACACCCCTTTAGTCCACAGTGTCGAATTATCGAGGTTCTACTGTATTAGCAAAAAACTTTTAATATGGAAAAATTAATAAAGGGTAAAGAATATTTTTTGATAAGGGTTAGGGGGAAGAGGGGCTGCTGCATTGACTGTAGAATGATTACAGGGGAAATTTTGTGGACAGCCTGTTATTGTTTTACCCATGGCATCATTTGTTTTTATTTAACACCAACAATATTGTCGTACACTGTGGAAAATATACATGTTAGTCATTCCTGTCAGTTCCGTAACCTTTCCTTGTCCTACTGATTTCCTTGACATTTCCAGGTGCTACCTGTTTACCCTGTTTGTGACTTAGCAGATAAATCATGTTGTTTTGGTGTTAATTGTGTAAGTAGTGGTTGAACATTCAGTTAAAGCTTCCCAACTGTTTTGGCCTATACTTTTTTTATATTAAACACAGTAACTTATTTGGTTTTTATTTGTTAAAATGCAAATAAATAAATCGTGCTGTTAGGCTCGGGTAGTTCATAATAGATATACACGAAGGTCATCCAGAAAGTAAAGAAAGTTTGCTTACTGCACCTAGGACAGCTCCCCCATCACTGCGTTTGCATGTGTGGCAGTCCACTCACCTCCCCACCTGAGTATGAGCTGAGTCTCGCTGCTGTGCGATCACACGTCTTAATTCTACAGCGATTCAAAATGGCGGCGGCAGTTGAAAATCCCGCCAAATATGAGATTCGCAGTGTTATTCAGTTTCTGAGTTAAAATATGTCCAGAGCATAGAAATTTTTAGAAAAACACCAAAGAAAGTTTATGGTGAGAGTGCAAAAAACAAGATCCTAAAATTGATGTAATGTAATAAGGTTTTAGCAGCTGTTTCCCTAAATATTTCCCTAAGTCTTTCTTGCAAATTATCTTTAGCGACCAATGATCTGCCACTCCGATCCTCATTGTGCACAATGGATTTTCTTTCATTAAATTTGCTTCACCATTTTTTCCTCTGAAGACTTTTTTGCATGTACGCTATAAATTTTCTTTTGTTTTTCCCTAAAATTTCTGTGGTCTGCACATTCAGAAACTGAATAACACTGCGTATCTCATATTTAGCGGGATTTTCGATTGTCGCCATAATTTTGAATCGCTGTAGAAATAAGACGCGAGGCCGCACAGCAACGAGACTCGGCTCATACTTTGGTGGGGAAGTGACTTGACTGCCGTTCATGCAATCGCGGTGATATGGGGGAGCTGTGCTAGGTGCAGAGAGCAAACGTTCTTTACTTTCTGGATGACCCTCATATTTTATTATATTACTCATTGAAAAGAATGTGCCTAGATCTATATACACCCCTTTTAACATGTTCCATGCGGCAAACATGTTTAACATGAAAATCTCATATGTTTCAATGTTGAGCCGTGCGGTAAATCTACTGCACCCGCATGGAACGTGTTAAAAATCTTGAGCTGCTTTATATGATGTTGAAAGATTGTTTTTAACTATGCACTTATATATTGTGTACAAGTTTATTCTAGATGATTTCATTTAAAATGTTTAAGCAATGCATAGTCACCTCTTTTGTTGGTAATGCCCAACCCTAAGATAATGTGTATATATATATATATATATATATATATATATATATATATATATTATGTATTTATATATGCTGAATAAGCGACCTTCTTACAGAACTTTGCAAGATTTGTGCAATAAATTGTGTAACACTGTTCTCTGTGGCATTGAATGATACAGCGGTTACCAAAAAGTGGCAGGGCCAGTAAATATCTGTCTTAACCCACAGGGTTTTTTTTTAATATTTGTGAAAAGTTTTGATGGAAGATCACTTATGCATCAGCAGCCCAACTACAGTTAACTTGGGTATTTTACTGTATGGGATAGTCAAATTCAGGGTCTCATGTGTGTGGTTCTGTTATTCCAGGTCCATGTGAACATCATGGTGTTAGAAGCTCGCATGCAAGCAGAGTTGTTGTACGCGCTCCGAGCCATCATGCGATATATGACGTAACACACGTGCCTACAACATCATGTGTACAGAACTATGTTAACCAGTTTGATTTAAGAGGTTATATATGATACATATAAGTTTCAAAACGTGATTTTGTGATGTACGATTTTAGCCTGGTCGTTATGTTTTATACGTGAAGATTTATATTTAAGAACGAGTTAATTGTTTAACCGATACTCTTTGTAATACGTTTTAGACATGTACCAAACAGTATGCTCGTACATATTAATCTATAAAAATGTGATTTTAATACTTGAAAAATATATTTTAGGTCAACAGATTGTACAATTGAAAAATGGCCACAGAATAAAAATACAGTAGAACCTCTCAAACCAATAAAAAAGTATACGACCTATTAAGACATACCCTACCCTGGCCGTACCCCACTACAGATCAGCTAACATGTGGAGCTAATGCTTACAGTTATAAAACAAAGAAATTAATTCATATTATTACCTGGAACAATAATAAGCTGTATGTCAAAGCATCATTAATAACCAACTACGATCACAACTGAACAGGGATGAATCACTTCCCAGTCAAACTTCTCAGATTCCTTAACAGATAGTTCTCCTAAGTCATGGTAGGTTCTACTGTATATGTCCAGTTTCAGAATGTTAATTTGCTCTGTTGCCATGTTTGCATGTGACATATTAAACTACAATGTGTATGGTTTTAATTTAATATTTATTAATAAACAATGTATTACTGAGTAAGAATTGCTTTATCTAAAGTTTTATCGAGCAATTTAATTACCAGTTTCATCTCAGATTTATTTATACCCATCTCAGACCATCAACGCCTCATATTTGTTGATTTTTTGTGAACCTCCTCTATTTTATCTAACGCACAACTTTTAGTACTGCTGTGTTGTAACCCTGATTTTGGTTTTTGTACTTTCTGGAACGTTGGAAAACAAAACGATGTTTAGGAACCGACATTAGTGTTCGAAGCTTGTAGTATTAAAGTATTATTGTTAAGACTCGAACAAGTATCAGAGAGGACGTTGCAGGAAATTGCCAGTAGTTGCCTGATCTCAACACCCATCACCTTTTCATTTAGTTTTAGTTGGGAGTATTCTATTAATTTGTTAGCATAAACTTCTTGACTAAATGCTTCCTTATCGGCAATTTATTTTATTACATCAATTTTGTTTCAAAGTTTCTGCCTTCTGTTGCAGTTTTATAAATTGTCTTGGTTCATGACTTATCTATTAAATGCTAAGAAATTATGAAGCTATTTTTACTCGCTCTACTTCCTATTGATAAATCAAGCTAATATAGTGGATCAAATACTTATATTCTGCTCAGGAATAGATTTTATAAGAATAATGAGTTATTTTTCCTAAGAAATCACATTTACAGTTGTTGTTCTCATGTTATGTTTTAAAGTAGAAACATTCTTTTCAGTATTCTGTGTAATCATTCTTTATGTTTTTAAGTTGTCATTAATTTGTAATAATTGTCTCACCACTAAAGTTGTATTTTTGTATAGTTTTTATTGTAATTTAATAATTGATAAACCATTGAATTATTATCTCAGGATAGCGACACAACTTCCACTGTACTGTAAGGCCTTAATATACATTTTAAGGAATATTTACCTCGTTATATGAAACAAATTAAAACATCTATATTTGTATATATTACCTAATGTTTGGTTGATTACTGTGTTCCTCTAAAAATTGCCTGAATATTTTAGCGGTCAGAAGTTTATCAGAACATCACATGGCTTGTCTGTGATGCTGTTCTCGTCTTGTCTTGTGATAGTAGACTCTTTTAGCTGTTATGTTATTTATGTTAAGTCATCTTGTCATTACTCAAGTTTTTATCTGTTTTTAAATATGTTAGCGATTTTGTATGTTTAAAATAATGTTAAAGAATTTGTCACTAAAACAAAAATTTATTGTTGTTAAGTTAATGTGTCAAACAAGTGGCATTTTCAAAAATAGAAATGAAATATTGAATTGGTGGTTTTATTTTTTCCTGTATGTCAAAATCTCGAAATAACTATGATAATGCTGAAGCTGGGATGATGAATATATATTTACAGGATTAATAAAAAGTCTGGAGACCACATTTTAACTTTTGAACGGGACATACTAGAAAAACTAAACTTATTGCACCTTCATTGAATATAAATACCCCCGTAGCAGCAAACTGCGTACCGGTACTCAGCGAATTTCCAATGCATTATACCCCAAGGCAGAATGTTTTCATTCTTTCTGCAACGGAATATGTAAAATCCCAAAACTTTCTGCAAGCCTTGCGCGATTTGTTATGCGCTACCGCAACCATTGGAATCATATAAAGCCACTTGTACAAAACTAGTAACTAAACAAATTATTTAACCCTTTCAGTGCTATGGCCCGATATATCGTCTCTTGAATCTGTTATCAATAAACACTGTTACTGCTTCATAAGCGATTGTACCGTTAGGCGCTCAGTCTGCAGTCTGAGTCTGACATGTGGTGAAACCTGGTAGACACGAATTGAACTACCTCGTCCAGCGCCTAGTCTCTATAATACCAACTGATCCACTGCAGCTGCTAGCCTGACCAGTGGCTGTGCGGTCTAAGGCGTTACCTTCCCGGCCGGGGGTAACACTTGGATCGAGGGTTCGAATCCTGTCACAGTCGGTGGTTTTTATGTGCAACTCATGGAGAGTTCACCTGTCTGTGGCAGAGTTGAAGGGGAGGGCGGACCTTAAGCAAACGGTGGACGGCTCGGGTCCAAGCTGACGGGATGGGTGGATTCTTTGTGAGTTGCACATCTGATCAGGTGTTTTGCTACTTTTTACCTATCCTTTACTGTGTGTGTCCAGCGGAAGCACGTTTTTATTAATTTTAACTGTTCAGGCGTTCAATATATTAAAAAAATCAACAAAACATCACGGATTCAACTACTCCTTTCAGAAGCTTAGCTCTCAAAGGGTTAAATAAACCATCCTTATTGGAAAACTCTCCAATTAATTATCTTTTTGGCAACCCAAAAGAAAATTAATTTAATTGCAACAATTACAACAATGTACTGTATAGCCTTAGACTATAATATAGTGTTGATAATAATAGCCTACAATATTAATCAGCTAGTACAGTACAGTAATAAATAAATAAATAAGTAAATAGTAAATAAGTAAATAAATAAATAAACAAGTCTAAAATAAGCACTACTTCTAAATTCATTTTTAGACTATATTCAAGGCATAATGGTCTATAGGCTTAATGTGCTGTATTAAAACAAATATATTTGGAAACACAGTTGGCTCTTTACAACCAACCAATCAATTTGTATAGTTCTTAAGTAGGTTTTTTTAGCGAATTTCACCTATAGGGAAGAAGCTATTACCGAAGGTCTCATGGTAAGACTTAAGCCCGAGACCATGATAACTTTTTGTTTTGAGATCCCCAGATGCCAAAAACACTATTCATTCAAATTTATATACATGTATATTTATATCTATATATGTATCCGTTAACACGATAACTTGAGTAAAAAACGTCCTATTTTGATGAAATTTGGCTCAAACGTGTAAAATGACATTCATGACTTTAAGTTCGAAAACCAAAAAAATCGGACCATGGGATTGTGGGGTTTATGGGGGTTTTAAATTTTCCAAAAATCAGTTTTTGCATTTTTCACTCAAAAATTTAAAAAACTTAATTTTGGTTTTGATCATGTTATAGAGCTTAAAAAAAAATAATATAGTATTTTGAATTATTAACCTAGGTTAAGTGGTTACGGATCAAATCCAAAAAACCTACTCATAAAATCTCCCATGATAATCTTATGGGAAAAAGGTTTTTGGCTTTTCTTCATTTTATATTAATATACACTTCACATTTGCTTTTACCAATCTGTTCAGTTCCACAAAACAATCATTTTGGTGTTTAAATTGTGATTCTACGCCCAACCGTTGCAGAGATATTCAAAGTGCTAAATACAGTATATTGTCCAATGTTATCCTTATGGAGAATAAATCAAATTTGATATCTCGATTATTTATGGATGTATGTTGATGAAACTTGGTGTGGCTTCACGTAGTACTGGTATATTGATATTTGCACAAAAAATTGATTTTTTGTTGATTATTCCTGTAGCAGCAAACCTGCGTACTCAGCCCCATGTTATTCTTATGGCGAATAAGTAAAATGTAATGACTCCCTTAATTATGAACATAAAGTAATAAATCTTGGTATGTAGCTTCACTTGGTTGAGTTATATTGATGATTATATAAAAACCACTTATTTTTGTTCCTCGTTGCAGCAAACCCTCTTTCTCAGCCCCCATATTATTCTTATATAGAATAACTAGAATGTTATATAGCGCTTATTTATGATTGAATATTGATTAAAATTGGTATGTTGTTTCGCCTAGTTAAATTCTAATTATATTTGCATCAAAACCAATTGTTTGTTTTCCTTGTTTCAGCAAACCTACATACTCATTACCAATGTTATTCTAATGTAGAATAATTAAAATCGCTTATATGTGAATATATTTGAGTGAAACTTGGTATGCGGCTTTATGTGGTATTAAGACATATATTATGTATTGGAAATTCGCTGAGTACGCAGGTTTGCTGCGACGGGGTATTTTAATATAATACTTTATTTCTAAATGACCCAAGTCACATCCTTAAGTTGTATAAATTAATTGTACAGTCAACTCCCAAATAAACGGGAGCGGGTTAATCGGGTTGCGGTTTAACCGGGGTCACGAAAGGTTTATTATTATTTATTCCCTTCTAAACATAAATAGAGCAATAATAACAATTTATTTTGCTAAATTACCTCCATAATCGTATTTAATTTACTTTGTTTATCAGAATAAACAAACAAAATATAGGGTTGGGTCATTGGGTTGAAGCCAATTGTGCTATCAGGTATCAGATAAAAAATTCCTTTATTTCATAAATTGTACATTGTACATACAGAACAGAGTCATTCATATAGGACTTAATGGACACACAATCAATGTTCCTTCACCAGAATATAATTATATTAGAATGAAAAATATCCTTATTGTTACAAAACTTAGATAATAAACTTAATTCATGAAACGCCTTTAAATTTTAAATAGCTATAAAAGTCAAATCAAAGATTTTATTTTTTTAATTTCCCGCCATTTTTATAAAGAATACAAGTTTCAAAAGATATTCCTTCAACTGTTTTTTTAACTTAATTAAATTATATTTGTTAGGCAAATTATATAAAAATTGATTACTAATTTTCAATTGATAATTGAGTTTCCTTTGTATAGAAATGCAAATTGTGTTGCTCCACCGTTATATGAAATCTTGTATTGTATTGATGTTGACAGAATATTACTGTTGGGTTTGCGTTTTGCTTAACAAACATTATTGTTTCAAAAATGTATAACCCATACACTGTAAGAACGCCTTAGTCTGAAAAATAATTTTTGACTGAATCTATACTTCTAAGTTTGAATATAACTTTCAAAACTTGTTTGTAGCAACACAATTCTGTTATACCGTATGCTAGATGTAAACGTACCAATGAGAAATAATTGTATCTTAGCGAATTTCCCCTACAGGGAAACCTATTACCATAGGTCTCGTGGTAAGACTTAAGCCCAAGACCATGATAACTTTTTGTTTTGAGGTCCCCAGATGCCAAAAACACTATTTATTCAAATTGATATCTATATTATTAAAAGAATTTCTCGATTTTTCTTCGCAGCATATCGACCCTAAGAAATTTATTTTTCTATACATATTTGGTATCAAATTAAAGCTATTTCTCTCTAGATGTGCCTTTTTCGGGTTTGGAAAATATCCCATGAAAAGCCTTCGTCCATGAGGCTTTTGAAATTTCAGCGAATGTGCTACTATCTATTGTTAAACCTGTGAACTTTTTCTAATTCACATTTGTTTATAACAAAACATATGGTGATGATTTGATTGAGTTCTTAAGTTTGACCACAGAATACAGCACTTTCATTTATTTACTTTGATGAAACTGGTGTATTCTTTAAAGTTATAAGTAAGATGATTTTCAAATAGGCTAATCTATCTATACTTATTTAATAGGCAAGCAGGTTTTTTGTGACAATCACTCCTCCTAAACTACTGAACTGATTTTTATATTTTTGGAAGGAGCCCAACGTTAAATTGTGCAGGAAACTTTTTTTATAGAGAAATAATTTGTGAGTGAGCTGTGGCCTCTTAAAGTTGAGTTTTTTCCTATAAGCTTCAACATTGGGAAATAACTATAAGTTTTAAGCAATCAGCTGGATATAGTAAACACAGTTAATCAGCAGGCCATGTTGGCTTTGGAACGGTAACACAATATTTATACGGGAATGTCAGTATAATATTACGTTGTGATCGCGAGCGAAGCCGCGACGACAGGCTACTAGTATATATAATATATTAGTGATGTGTCAAAACCAAAACTCAAATCTCAAAACCACCAAAACTTTGGAAAAGTTTCGGTTTCGAGATTCGATCGGCGAGTTTCGAGAATCAAAACTCAAAACTGAAGAGATTTTTTGTGTCGTTTTTTTAACAGAAATCACGCCCGGGTGTTGATTAATAATGTGAAGGTCAAAAGCCTACTGTCATCGGTCGTCTACCTTCACCTTTTGTGGATTATTGATTTTTTATTTGTGAAAGAACAACTCTAACCAAAGTTTATAATTAAGCTACAAATAATTGGTTCACTAGTAGTTCTGAAACTAATATTTTTCTAGGATACTTCGAGAGTGGCAGTAAGTTAACTGGTTACTTTGGAGTAACTGGATTTATTTTTCATAACCAAAACCAGGCAAGTAAATAGGATTTTGGAATTTGACTTTCGAGTTTCGAGATTCGATTTTTTAAGTTTTGGTTTCAGTTTCGAGATTTGAAATTTCTGGTTTTGACCATCACTATAATATATATATCTAAGTGTCCGTGAATGCGATAACTTGAGTAAAAAAAGTCCAATTTCGATTAAATTTGGCTCAAATATGTAAAATGACAATCATGAAGTTCGAAAACCAGAAAAATCGGACCATAGGAAGGGGGGTTTATGGGGTTTCAAAATTGTCCAAAAATAAGTTTTTTGCACTTCTCACCCTAACATTTTTTAAACACAATTTTTGTTTTGACCATTTTATAGAGCTTAAAAAAACAAATAATATAGTATTTTGAATCATTAACCTAGGGTAAGTGGTTGTGGAGAAAATCCAAAAAACATGTTCATAAAATCTCCCATGTTAATCTTATAGGAAAATGGTTTTTAGCTTTTGCTCAATTAATTTTACTATAAACTTCACATTTGCTTTTACCAATTAGTTTAGCTCTACTAAACAATCATTTTGGTGTTTCAATTGTGATTCTACGTCCAACCGTTGCCGAGATATTCAAGGTGCTAAACACAGTACGTTGTCCAATGTTATCCTTATGGAGAATATTTAAAATTTGATATCTCGATTATTTATTATTATTGATGAAACTTGGTATGTGGCTTCACCTAATACTGGTATATTGATATTTGCACAAAAAATTGATTTTTGTTGATTACCCCCGTAGCAGCAAACCTGCATACTCCGCCATAATGATACTCTTACGTAGAACAAGTAAAGTTGTATATCTCCCTTAATTATGAACATACATTATTAAAACTTGGTATGTAGCTTCAACTGGTTGAGTTATATTGATAATTGCTTAAAAACACATTTCTTATCTTTCTCATTGCAGCAAACCTGCATACTCAGCCATAATGTTATTCTTATGGAGAATAAATAAAATGTTGTATATCACTTATTAATAAATGTATTTTTATGGAACTTGAGGTTTATTGTGGCTTTATGTGGTAGTAAGAAACATATGCATGCATTGGGAATTCGCTGAGTACGCAGGTTTGCTGCGACGGGGGTATTTTTTTATCGCCAATTTTTTAGAGCACAAATGCCCTAAGACAAAAAGAGAGGGATTTTACAGCATTATTATTACATAGTTTAGCCATTTGACGCGAAGCGTATAGTCCCAATGATATTTTGTTTTACTACATAGTCAATGTGATTATCCCAGCCTAAATTTGCATCGATTTTGAATCCGAGGAATTTAGTTTGCTCTACTTGATACAATTTGTAACTGTTTAATATGATGTCAGGTTTAATTTTTTATCTTGTTTGTTTTGTAGAAAATGAAATAAAGTTTGACTTTTTTGGATTTAAGAAGAGATTTTTGTCATCATAGAATTATTTGACCGCCGAGAGAGAGATTAACAAAAGATGAAACTTCTCTCGTTTTGCCTGAAATTGTAATATTTGCGTCATCCGCAAACAGACAAGCAGAGCCACTCCCCAAAAACGTGGAAATTCCCCAAGATAATACAGAAAGAGAAGAGGACCCAGGATTGAACCCTGTTGGCCCCTATACCTTAATGTCTGCTATGGTGATTGAAATTTCCTTACATATAGAAATTTACTACTTGAACGATTCGTTGTACTTTGTATTTCAACATATTGTCTGTCTTTAAATAAGAGCTGAACCAAGCAAGCTCTTTACCTTTAATTTTTAAAATTTTGAGACTGCCAATTAGTTTTTCATGTGATACCTGTCGAAAGGTCTTGTGAGGTTCAAAAAATTACCAACTACTTTCTCGCCTTTATCCACTGAATTTATATTGATTCCATCAAATTTACACTAGCTGTTATTGTTGATTTACCTATTCTAAATCCACATTGTTGTTTATCTAATAATTTATTTTTTCCCAAAAAGCCTAATAATTGAATGTAAAAAAATAGGAAGCAACGATACAGGCCTATAGCAATTTGGACCAGTTAAATTTCCTTTCTTAAACACTTTAGATGGAAACAGCCCCGATATAAGTGATGAATTTATAATCTGATCTGAGTAAGAGGTTGTAAACTTAAAGAGAGGGACTGTTTCACTTTTATTGGAATTTCATTAATTCCTGTAGACAACTTAGTTTCAAAAGCCATTACCATTTTATTTAATCCTTTTTCATTAATCGGTTTGAATCTGATTCTCACCAAGGTATTAAATGGGTTTTCACATTTGAACTGTTGTACATTAAGGTAATGCCAGATTGTCCATTGCATTGACATAGAAACAGCAGTTGCAGAGACAACTCGCTTCAATGGGATTTGAAATAGTCATTTCATTATTGAAGAAATTATTGTTTTTGATACAATTTTGTTTATTATTTATTTCATAATTTACAATTTTCCAAGTCGCCATGGATTTATTCTTGGAGCTTGCTCTCTTTTAGTCAAAAAACAACTTTTTTCCGCTGAAAAAAGACACTGTCATTTATTTGATCTCGGAGTTCTTTTTTTATATTTAGAATCCCAGCTTGTAGCCCAGTATATAGGTAACTTGAGAGACGATCAGCTTACATTAAATCCGGTAAAAAATATTTTTGTGTCGGATTGTTTGGTATAGAACGGGGGTTGTAAAACGAAGTTTGTGACCTCGAAAGCCATGGGAGGAACTTTTGGTAGGAAAAAACCTCATATTTTTGGCACTTTTTCCATATTTCATCTTTTAGGCCTTAAACCAAGGCCTCGTACAGAAATTGTTATACTTGCTGAATAGACAAGATTTCCTATAAAATACACTGCTCAAAGTTGTTATTGCTAAATGTGATTCATATTTAAAATAACTTTGAAATTTACCTATGAACCTCAAAATTCCCGCACTTATCTGGTTTCCTTCCTGTAACTCGTAAACGAGACCTCGTATGGAAAATATAATACTTATTAAGATTAAAAGTAGACATGATGTACTATAAAATTCACTGGTCAAATGTAGTATTACTATAGTTAATATCAGAAGAACTTTTAAAGTCGATGACATATGCCGATCAAACTAAAATTTGTTGTACTTCTTTCAGTTTTTTCCTGTACCTTGTATACGAGATCTCGTACAGAAAATATTATAGTTTCTGCAGTTAGAGTAGACAAGATTTAATGTAAAACATACTGGTCATAGTTTGTATTACTATGTGTGGTTCATATTCCTAAGAACCTTTAAATTAGATGAAATTTGTCGATACACTTCAAATCTTGTTTCACACATTTTTCACACTATTTTCAGTTGTTTCCTGTGCCTTGAAACAAGGTAAGATACAAAAAATGTGATAATTGCTGAATTAAAAATAAGATTTTCTATAAAATACGCTTGTCAAAGTTGTTATTACTATTTGTCGTTATATTCCGAAAAACTTTGAAATTTTACAAAATTTGTTGATAAACCCCAAATCTTTCACACTTTTTCAGTTTTTGCTGTAATTTATATAAATGACGCCTGGCTGAGAAAATTGTATACCTACCTAACTTAAAGTATACCAAATTTACTACCAAATTCACTGGTCAAAGTTATTGTGATGGAATTCTAAATACGATGAAATTTGCAAATAAATATTAAAAGAGCAGGTATTAAAATCCATAGTATATTGTTTCACTTTAGTAAGTAATGCACTGCTACGATTTAATTGAACTTTGTCGGTTTTCTGTCGTGATAATAAATACATAAATATAATGCTCACCCTGACCCACCGGAATTTCTCGACTCACGGTTGTCAAATTACTTGTTGCGTTTTTGGTTGCTGGAGGAGATGCCAAACCACTGATGTTTGCTATGTTTGACCAGTTTGTGATCGTTAATGGTGGTTATTGTTTTTTTACGATGATGAATAAATAATAGCTGAAATATAAAACTACAACTCTCTCCATTAATAAACATACATATAAAGTTATAGCATAGAGGTAAGCAGGAAATAATTTAAAATGGTTAAACAAGTTGTAACTATTTTACAAGTATTAACAACAATTACATACAACTACAATTTTCCTCGATTTGACGGCCCAGGTTGAGGACCTTCATCTCCTGGAAATACATCAGGTTCCACTTCGACATCATGTTTTTCTATCAAGGGTGTAGTGGTGCGTGCTCCTGACGAAAATCTGGCCTGCACTGCTCAACCATCTGTAGAAACTGTACGGGCACTTCATGCTCAAACTCCCTACCTATAGACTTGGAAGAGGACGTTGACAGGGATGTCAATGCGAGGTAGGCGATTTGGATAAAGAAGATTCTGATGACGAGGAAAGACTGGGTAATGATGTAATAATTATCTTATGTAGTTATTATTAACACGATCGCTACCGAGGGACGCATATTTGCGTTGGTCCGGTCACTCCCACAGACCAAAAGAAATAATCTTAACATTGCAAACAGACCGGGAGTTATAGGAGTAACATTAATAACAGACCACGAGAGAAAGTGGGTTTAAATGGACTAATTCACTTCATAATAACCTAAAATGCATATGTAAACAATAACAATTATTTTTTATTTTACTTTGAGCAATTTTAAAACATTGCATATATACGTCGGTCAGTCAATACAATGGAAAATAGTAAAAAAGATTGTATTTTTGTTCATTAGACCGAGCGACGCACATTTGCGTTCTTGTAAATTTGATCATTTGTAGGTGTTTAAGTTGTATTTTAAGTGTTAAATAAATAAGGGTAACATGAATAAATGTAAAGTAAAGTTTTATTAAATACATTAGACTCACTAGTAAAACAAACAACAAGACAATCTTAAACATACGATAATATAAACAAAGTTAAATGACAACCAGCAGGGTAGCCAACCAGTACATCTCCCCCTTCAAAGATTAAGTCTCTTGGGAGGTTTTACACAACGCCCTGATCTTGTCATAACACATGTTGAGGTTTCCCTAGATGTGCCATGTGAAACCGATGGAGATTTTGTTAAGCAAATGTGGTCGTGATTAGTTGTTTCATGATCACTAGGCTGATTCACTGGTAACAGAACATTGGTGTATGACATTGGTGGGATTCGAGTGTTTTCTTTTTGTGGGCTTGGAATAGGTAATAAATGAAATCGGTTCCTCCGGACTGTAGTTCCTTTGTCTGTCAGCACATTATAAGAACGTGGATAGTTCAGCTTTTCAACTACCTCACCCTCTCGCTTAAGATCAGAAATCCAAACTTTGGAACCCATATTTAACATTGGTAATGGGCGAGTACCATGTCGTTTATCATAGTTCCGTTTGTAGTTTTCTCTATAACGAATCTCTTTTTCTCAGAGATGAGTAAGGTCTGGCTTTTGCTCAAGGTGACGTGGTAGGGTAGGCAAAGTATCACGAAGTCGACGTCCCATTAGTAACTGTGCTGGACTGTATCCATTGGCAAGGGGAGAGTTCCTGTAAGAAAGTAGTGCCAAATAGGGGTCTTCTTTGTTTTTCCTTAGTATAGTTTTAGCAATTTTAACAGCTGCTTCTGCCGACCCATTGCTCTGGTGAAACTGAGGACTGCTGGTTTTACATACAAAGTTGTATTGCTGGGCGAATTTTTTAAATTCGGAACTTGTAACTCCAAATTGGGTTCCACTGTCAGAATATACCACCTCAGGGATACCATGACGAGAAAATGTTGACTTGCATTTCTCAATAACTTCAGAGGCAGTGAGCGATTGTAGAGTTGCAATTTCAAAGTACCTGGAAAACTGATCTGTTATCGTAATGAACCACTTTCCATTGACTTTGAACAGATCCATTGCTGCTTTTTCCCATGGACGAGAAGGAAACTCAGAGCAAATGAGAGGCTCATTTCGATTTTCTCTATACTTTATACATATGGGGCATGATGCAACCATGATATTTATGTCTGATGCCATTCCTGGCCACCATAAGCTGAATCTAGCCTTTTCTCGACATTTAGTAGCCCCCAGATGGCCAACATGAATTCTATGAAGCATTTCTTCACGAAGACTTGGTGGTACAATTATCCTTGAATTGCGAAGCAGCAAGTTTTCTGCCAAAGATATTTCGTCTTTAACTGAGAAGTAAGGGACTAGTTGAACTGGAAGTTGTGATTTTTCTGGCCATCCAGTAACGCAATACTTTTCAATCATCTTGAAGATTGGATCTGCTTGCTGAGCTTTCCATAACTTGGTTATGTTTTGATCAGTTGTAGGTATAGATTCAACCACATTATTAACAAAGGCTTCAATTTCCTCTTCCATATCATATTTTTCCTTAATAGGAATTGGACATCTAGAAAGGCAATCTGCAGGAGCAAGATGTTTTCCTGGAGTATATGTTATTGAGTAAGAATACCGCATCATACGAAGTCTCATTCGCTGTAAGCGAGGTGTAATCTCATCCAAATTTTTTGACGAAAATATTTTCACAAGAGGTTTGTGGTCAGTTTCGATGACAATATCCCGACCAATTATATAATCTCTCAGCTTGTCACATGCCCATGTAACAGCTAAAGCTTCTCTTTCTATATTTGAGTAGTTCCTTTCAGTTTCAGTAAGTGATCGCGAAATATACGAAACTGGTCTGAATTTGCCATCATCTTGCTTCTGAAGGAGTACTCCGCCGAGCCCATATGAAGAAGCGTCAGCTGACACGAGGGTAGGCAAGCGAGGGTCGTAAAATGCGAGTTGGGGTGTGGTGGTCAAAAGTTTCTGTATAGTTTTAAAGGCATTTTGTTGTTGTTCTCCCCAAAACCATTCGTTTTTTCCTTTGAGGAGGTCATGAATGGGCTTCAGAATTTCAGATCTGTTTGGAATGTATTTGCCGCAAAAATTTATCATACCGAGAAAACGTTGTACTTCTTTTTTGTCAGTTGGAGGTTTCATCTGAAGATTGGCTTTAACTCTCTCTTGGCTGATTTGAACGCCTCGGGATGAAATGTGATGCCCTAGAAATTGTACTTCGGGCTGCGAAAAAACAGTTTTCTCCTTATTTAAGGTTATTCCAGCATTCCTAAGCTTCTGAAGAACTTCGTGTACAATTTTGTCATGTTCCGCTTGACTTGAGCCCCATATAAGTATGTCATCTATATGGGCCAAACAGTTTTGTTGAGAACCTAGAGCGTCTTGGATTCGTTTTTGGAAATACTCAGGAGCACTAGTGATTCCAAATGGAAGAACTTTGAATTTGTAACGTCCCCACGGTGTTAAGAACGTAGTAAGGTCTTGTGACTCTTCAGCAAGAGCAATCTGCCAAAACCCATGGTTGGCGTCCAGCTTGGAAAAGACCTTTGCGTTTTTTATTCGAGCCATTGTATAATCGATTCCCCAAATTGGGTGTGTTTGCCGATAAACATTTTTATTCAGCATAGTGAGGTCCACACATATTCTAACTTGAGTACTTTCCTTTTTTGGCACGACGACCATTGGGGCACACCATGAAGTAGCATGATCAACTGGAGTTATGACATCCATTTGCACCATTTTTTCAATCTCCTTCTTGGTTTTATCCCAAAGTGGAACGGGAATCCGACGTGGTACTGTAATTGCAAAAGGTTTTGCCTCCTCTTTCAGTTCAATGTTGTAGCTTCCCTTCATCCTCCCGAGTCCACAGAAGAGGTCAGGAAATTCTTTAAACCAGTTGTTAGAAGGTACAGTTGTCTTAGATATTTCTCGAATAACAGGTAGTAGATTAAGTTTTTCTATGGCTGGTCTGCCGAGCAATGGAGTTGTACACTTGTCAGCCACATACATTTTCTCTTTGCACGCTTGTCCTTTGTAGGACAGCATTGCAGTGACGGTTCCAAGTACAGAAAGAGGTGATCCCCCTGCCCCACTTAACATTCTTTTTGTGGGCTGAACTTCGAGTTTCTTGTTGAGTTTTATACTGGACGGTATAACTGTCACATCTGCACCCGTGTCAATTTTAAACTTCACTGTGTCGTTTTCGTTAATACCCACGTCAATAAGCCATGGATCTTTCTTAACTTCATTGGATTTTACACATCCGACAATGTGTTTTGATGGACGAGGTCCATTATCACAATCAGAAGAGTCGTCTGAATCATTCAAATCAATTTCACAAACTTTATTTTGTAAACAGCAGTGTGAAAAATGTCCAGTTCGGCTGCATTTAGAACATTTTTTGTTTTTTGCAGGGCATATTCCTCTTCGATGAGAAGGCGTTGAACCACACCATACACAAGATTCTGAGTATTTGTTTACTGTCGAACTTGAATACTTCGGAGGCCTTTGATTGTGTGTCTCTTTTTTAAATGAACGTCTTGGATAATCAAACCGAGAGTTTTGAAGACTGCACGAATTCTGTTGATTTCTGTTCACAGCATCGATTGTCAAGTTTAGTTCTTCTTTTTGACGTTTCAATTCCTCTGATTTACGAAGAGATGCTATAGCAGTTTCTAAAGTCACTTTATTTTCTAGTTGCAGTTTGTCACTAAGATCTTGGTCATGCATACCAATAATAATAACCATTAGTAGCATTTGTTCTTCAAGGGTCCCCCATTCGCAAGTTCGAGCTAATGAATATAAATCTGTCACAAAATCTTCTGCAGTTTCTGAAGTGCCTTGTTTCCGACGTAGAAATTTGACTCTTTCATAGATAATGTTTTTCTTTGGAGTAAAATGACCATCAAATTTGGCCATAACAACATCGAATTTTGTTTGTTCAGCAGTAAGATTGAAGGACGAAAGTATTTCTTCTGATTTTGAGCCCATTGCATAAATCAGCGTACTGACTTGCTTTTCTTCAGAAGTTTCATCTAAATCACTTATTGTACGATATCGCTCAAAACGTCTCTTCCAAGATGACCATTCCGATGGTTGGAAGGAAAAAGGTTCAGGCATTCTTATTTGTGTATGAGACATGTTGCTTGTTAGTTTAAAATGGTAGCTACCATTGAAGTTGTTTTACTTACCCCTAACTACGCAAAAGACTGCGCCATGTTTAAGTTGTATTTTAAGTGTTAAATAAATAAGGGTAACATGAATAAATGTAAAGTTTTATTAAATACATTAGACTCACTAGTAAAACAAACAACAAGACAATCTTAAACATACGATAATATAAACAAAGTTAAATGACAACCAGCAGGGTAGCCAACCAGTACAGTAGGTCTGCACAATCATTGATCATTGTTAATGTTCTGCCCATAATCAAACAAAAACCACTAAGGCATCGAAAATGACAATGTAAGCAACAGTTCTGCCAATTGCAATGTGACGTCACTAATCGTCATACGCACAGACCTAGCAACGCGCATGTGCGACAGATATCCCTACAGACTGATACAAAGAGATCAGGGCTTTAAAATAGACCGTTGCTAAGAAATACAAGTTTGAATAACAATGGGTCACTGACACAAATTCGCGTCGTCAGTCAATTTCAATGTGTCCAGCCGACGCAAATATGCATTGGTGGTCTATTGGGAAAACCACTCGACGCACAGCTGCGTTGCTGGTCTATGTGAATGACAAATTCCATTTAATTGCGGTAGCGAATGTGTTAACTACTTTTTACCGTTATTACATTACCTACTAATATTAACACTATCACATTTTTAGCGAATTTCCCCTACAGGGAAGAAGCTATTACCGTAGTCGGCATGGTAAGACCTAGGCCCGGTACCATGATCACTTTTCGTTTTGAGGTCCCCAGACCCCAAAAACACATTTTTTCGAAACTGTATATATATATATGTGTGTCCGTGATCATGATAACTCTCGTAAAAATGATCCGATTTTGATGAAATTTAGTATAAACGTGTAAAGCAACATGACTTTAAATTCAAAAACCAGCCAGCTCGCTCTATCCGAAGGGGTATTTTTGGGAGGTTTTGTACCCCAAAAATGTTTTTTTTTTTTAATTGTTTACATATAATTTTTGATATAGGCAAATTTTAGCATTGGATTCAGCTTAAAAAATACACAATTTGGTATTTTGATCATTCCTCTACGTCAATTGGTTACTGAGATATTGAAAGTGGTAAACACAGTACGTTGTCTAATGTTAGTCTTATGGGGAAAAAGAAAAATTGTATATCTCACTTATTTATGAACGTATACTGACGAAACTTGGTATACGTCTTCATCTGGTTGTGATCTATTGATATTTGCTAACAAACATTTTTTGCCAAAGGCTCCTGTAGCAGCAAACCTGCGTACTCGGCCCCCATGTTATTCTTATAGAGAATCAATAAATGGTATGTCTCCCTTAATTATGAACATAAATAAACAAAACCTGGTACACGACTTCACCTAGTTGAGTTATATTGGTATAAGCATAAAAACCCATTTTTTGTGTTCCTTGTTGTAGCAAACCTGCGTACTCAGCCCCAATGTTATTCTTATGGAGAAAAATTAATATTGTATATATCGCTTATTTGTGAATATATTTTTATGAAACTTGGTAAGTGGCTTTATGTAGTATTAAGACATTTATATCTCCATTGGAAATTCGCTGAGTATGAAGGTTTGCTGCGACGGGGGTATTACAACTTTACAATGATCATCATTCCTTTTAGTTTAATTGACGAGAAAGGAGTGGAAGAGGAAAAACGTGATGTCGAAGTGGAGCCTGATATACGAGGGTCATCCAAAAAGTAAAGAACGTTTTCTTACTGCACCTAGCGCAGCTCTCCCATCACCACGATTGCGAGTGTGGCAGTCCACTCACCTCCCCACCAAAGTATGAGCCGAGTCTCGTTGCTGTGCGGTCACACGTTTTATTTCTACAGCGATTTAAATTAGCGGCGGTAAACGAAAATCCCGCCAAATATGAGATACGCAGTGTTATTCTGTTTCTGAGTTAAGAAATGCCCAGACCTAGACATTTTTTGAAAACACCAAAGAAATTTTATAGTGAAAGAGCAAAAAACAAGAACTTAAATTGATGTAATGTGCTAAGATTTTAGCAGCTGTTTTCCTCAAATTTTCCTCAAGTCTTTCTTTCAAATCATCTTTAACGAGCAATGACCTGCCACGCCGATCCTCGTCGTTCACGATGGATTCTCTTTCATTAAACCGGTTGCATCATTGTTTCCCCTGAATATTCGACTTGAAGACTTGTTTGCACTTTCACGATAATCTTTCTTTGGTGTTTTTCTAAAAAAATTATATATTCCCGAAAATTTTTAAATTCAGAAACTGAATAATACTGCGTATTTCATATTTGGCGGGATTTTCGATTGCAGCCTCCATTTAGAATAGCTGTAGAAATAAGACAGGTGACCGCATAGCAACGAGACTCGGCTCATACTTTGGTGGGGAGGTGAGTGGACTGCCACACATGCAATGGCGGTGATGGGGGAGCTGCGCTAGGTGCAGTAAGCAAACGTTCTTTATTTTCTGGATGACCCTCGTATTTCCAGGAGATGAAAGTCCTCAACCTGGGCCGTCAAATCGAAGAAAAATGTAGTTGTATGTAATTATTGTTAATATATGTAAAATACCATTGTTAACTTGTTTAACCATTTTAAACGATTTCCTGCTTACCTCTTCGCTATAAATTTATATATGTGTTTATTAATGGAGAGAGTTGTAGTTTTATATTTCAGCTATTATTTATTCATCATCGTAAAAAAACAATAACCACCATCAACGATCACAAACTGGTCAAACTTAGCAAACATCAGTGGTTTGGCATCTCCTTCAACAACCAAAAACGCAACAGGAAATTTCACAACTGTGAGTCGTGAAATTCCGGTGGGTCAGGGTGAGCATTACAAAGTTCAATTAAATCGTAGAAGTGCATTACTTACTAAAGTGAAAACAATACACTGTGGATTTTAATACCTACACTTTTAATATTTATTTGCAAATTTCATCGTTTTTAGAATTCCATAACACTAACTTTGACCAGTGAATTTCGTAGTAAATTTTGTATACTTTAAGTTAAGTAAGTATACAATTTTCTCAGCCAGGCGTCATTTATATAAATTACAGCAAAATCTGAAAAAAGTGTGAAAGATTAGGGGTTTATCAACAAATTTTGTAAAATTTCAAAGTTTTTCGGAATATAACGACAAATAGTAATAACAACTTTGACAAGCGTATTTTATAGAAAATCTTTTTTTTAATTCAGCAATTATCACATTTGTTGTACCTTGCCTCGATTCAAGGTACAGGAAGCAACTGAAAGTAGTGCGAAAAATGTGTAAAACAAGTGAAGTTTATTGGCGAATTCATGTTTCGTTGAATTTCAAAGTTCTTCGAAATATGAATTACACATAGTAATAACATCTTTGACCAATACATTTTATAAGAAATCTTGTCTAGTTAAATTTTTGTCAGTTTAAAATTTTCTGTATAAGGTTTTGTTTACGAGTTACAGGGTAAAAAACGAAAGATCGTGAAAGATTTGAGGTGTATCAGCAAATTTCATTGAATTTAAAGGTTCTTCGGAATATGAACCACACATAGTAATACTAACCTTGATCCAGTGTGTTTTACATTAAATCTTATCTAATCTAACTGGAACAACAATAATATTTTCTGTACGAGACCTCGTTTACAAGGTACAGGAAAAAACTGAAAGAAGTACAACAAATTTTATTTTGACCGGCAAATGTCATGGACTTCATAAGATCTTCTGATTTGAACCAAACATAATAATACTACATTTGATCAGTGAATTTTATAGTACATCATGTCTATTTTAATCTTAATAAGTATAATATTTTCCATACGAGGTCTCGTTTACGAGTTACAGGAAGAAAACTAGAGAAGTGCGAGAATTTTGAGATTCATCGGCAAATTTCAACAAATTTCAAAGTTATTTTAAATATGAACCACATTTAGTAAACAACTTTGAGCAGTGTATTTTATAGGAAATCTTGTCTACTTTAAATTCAGAAAGTATAAAAATTTCTGTACGAGGCCTTGTTTGTGTAAGATCAAATATGGAAAAAGTGCCAAAAATATAAGGTTTTTTGCCTACCAAAAGTTCTTCCCATGGCTTTCGAGGTCGCAAACTTAGTTTTACAACCCCCCTTCTATACCAAACAATCCGATAAAAAATAATTTTGACCGGATTTAATGTAAGCTGATATATTGGGCTATTGGTTTGGTCATCTTTTTTTAATACCCTAAATTGTTTTTCTAATTCTAAGAGGTTATGTTTCTTTGGTTTTGTATCCTCAGGAACCCAGAGATTAATGTTTGTATATTTATCTACTACAATTTTTTTAGGAAAACAGACATAAAAAATAAATCCAAATGAAGAACTGAAAACATCATAAGGCTAATTTAGTGATACCATATTCTCTGGGCAGAAAAAGAGGACCCGTTGAGAGACAGATGAATAAATCGCGAAAATATGGACCCCCTAGCAAGTTAAGTACAAAAGTCGGGTAATTAGATGTTTTAAATTGAAAATCATGTGTTTTGATCTTTCTTCAAATCGCAAAATTAATCTTTGGGGACTTTAAGCTGCCAATTTCATAAAAAGTACAATTTTTAGGCATTGCAACAAATTAAGATAATTTTGCGAATAATAAAACTATCTGTCGAATGACAAACTTCTCAGGCATATTGGCATAACCTCACTCAGGACTCAGCTAGACCACTGAGCTCTATGTTATATCTGGAGTCACCACTCCAGATATAAGATGTGTTGTGTAGTGAGATGTCAAAGCAGAGCAATTGTGTCAGTGATCTAGTGGTTAGTAATATTTGTTTGAGTCCAACTGTCTGTGACAGTTTAAACTAAATTTAAATGACAATGAAAAATGTTCTGCTTTTAAATATAATGGTTTAGATATTGACAAAATTTATAACCAAAACGGTTTTACAAAATTTGGTTTGGAAACTGATAACTGTTTTAAAGAAATAGACATAGTAAACCATCAAAATTTGAAATATGAAAGAAATGTAAAATATAATAAACGGTATCAGGGAACTGACACATACTTTCTCCTTTTTAGCCAAACTTTAATGAAAAAAAGTTTTTTTATTTACTAAATATAGAACATGAAGTACAGATAAATGAACTGAAAATTGTCTAAAATAGTTTTTTCATAAATATTCACCAAAATCCCTTTTTAGGAGCACTATAGAGTCCGTTGCTACACAAAGAGATTTTGAGAGGGGAAATGCCCCCTTGTCCCCCCAGGGTTAACCCTTGTCCCCCCCAGGGTTAAATGGCAACATATTTCGAACATCCTGTATTGGTCAATGCTAACTTGACCTGCATATCAAGTTTTAATGAAATTGATCAGTAAATAAGAGAGAAATAGTAATTTATGTATTCCCCATAAGAATAACATTGGACAACGTACTGCGTTTACCGCTAAATGAAAATTTCAATTTTCTCCGCAACTAGCAATCGTAGAATAGTAATTCAAAATACTATTTTTTTTTTTTTTGAGCTCTTTTCAATGGTGAATAATAATCTTTTGCAGCACTTATGATTTTTTATGAAAAATCCAAAAAACGGAATTTTGGATGTTTTAAGTCCTGTAACTTCTGAACTTGAATTTTTCCAGAAATGCGGGTGGTGTCATTTTGTTGGAAACCTAAAGCTCTACAAACCACTAAAGTTTAATCAAAATCGTTAGAGCCGTTTTTGAGAAATTTGGATTTTACATGTTTTTTGGCGATTTTTGGGGGACAATTACCCTAAAAAATCAAAAATTCAAAAAAATGAAAAAAACGCCTGGAGATATCGTGGATTAGTACCTACATACCAAATTTCATAAAAATCGGTCCATTGGTTTGGGCTCTAGCTCTGTACACATCCACACAGACACACACACACACACACACACACACACACACACACATACACACACACGGACACACACACACACACACACACACACACACAGACAGACATCACGTAATAACCACTTTTTTGGGTTCAGGGAGCACCAAAACGAATATTTCCACTAACAACTCAAATTCGAAAATGTTGACGAAAACAATACTTTCTCCATATACTATGTATAAGGGGAGAAAGTAAAAATGATATTTGTACATCAAACTTCAGTAAAACTAATAGTATAGAGCGACCCAAAAAATATTATAATATAGAGGAAAAATCTAAAAAAATTTCTATAATGCACCAAAACATACAACATTTACCATCAAGAATAGACATTTTGTCTTTATTATTGGAAGAAATTCAAACTGATATATTGGTACTAACGGAGCACAAGATGAAAGAAGAAGAAATAGACCGTCTAAACTTAAAAAATATGCAAGTAAAATCCTTCTATGCCCGTAGAACATCACGTGGGGGAGGAGTAATAATTTTAGCAAATTCAAAATTTAATGTTAAATTGTTATTATTGCCGGATATTATTGAATTATTATCTGATAAAGAGTTTGAATGCTGTACAGCAAAAATTACATCTGGAAAATTTTCGTTTGTACTGGCTGGAGTCTATCGAACCCCAAAAACATGTTATGATAACAATTTTTTGGACAAATTTGATGCCGTATTAGAAATATTAAACAGTAAATTTAAAAACATTGTAATTGTTGGTGATGTGAATATTGATGTTCTTGAGAAATCTAAAAATACTTACAGGTTAATGAATATATTGGCCTCGCATAAGGTTAAAGCGCTAGTCGATTTTCCAACTAGAGTCTGTAAGACAAAGGAGAGTGGAATCGATAATGTTTTTACTAATATCTCTAAATGCAAAACAAAAATCTATGGCATAATCACTGAATTATCAGATCATGATGCTCAAGTACTTGAGATATATGATTGCAATATTGAGGCCTTACTTCAGAAAGAAAATGGTGTTTCTCACACAAGGAAATTTACAGATAATAATATTAATAATTTTTGTAAAATGTTATCAAGTGAAAATTGGTTTGAGGTTATGAATGCACCTGTAACAAACAAATTTGACGTTTTCTTTAATATTTTTATGTATTATTTTAATACAGGTTTTCCCAAAATTAAAAGTAGAGTGAAAAAAGAAAAAAAATGGGTCACAAATAGTATTTTAAAGAAAAGAAGTGATGTGTTATATCTAAGCAGAACTGTTAGGGAAACCAAAAATCAAGTTGTGAAGACCCTTTTGAGTGGGAAAAAGAAAGAATTGAAAAAAGAAGTTGCAGGCACTAAATACAAATTCTATGATGGTTTACTTAAAAAATCAAAAAATGTCAGTAAGACAACATGGAACATAATTAATAAGGAAATTGGCTCTAAAGCTAAGAGTGATTGTGGAAATAAAAATTTGCCATATATCGAGGGTTTAAGTTGTGATATTAGAAACGTATGCCAGTCTTTTAATGACTACTACACATGTATGGTAGTGTTGTGTATTTAAGTCATATTAGTTATAATCAGCTGTGGCATTTTTCATATGTTGAATGTTTATGTTTACGTTTTACTTTAGTTTGTGAAATATAATAAATGTGAGATGAGTTCATTCTTTAAGTGTTTTAATATTCAATATTGGCGACGAGCAAGTGTTTAAATATGTCTAGTATACCAAAGCTTCCAAGTTTTGATGAAAATAATGGCAATATAGAAGAGTATTTTGAAATAATTGAGCAAATATTTATTGCTTATAATGTGAAAGATACAAAAAAGGTTTGCTTACTTCTAAGTTCTATCGGCCCGAAAACTTACAGTTTATTAAGGAACCTTACTAGTCCTTCAAAACCATCAGACAAACCTTATGATGAGTTAGTGGATTTACTAAAAGGCTATTTCCAGCCTAAGCCTTTATTAATAGCTGAAAGGTTTCGTTTTCATAAGAGGAATCAGAAAGAGTCTGAATCAATGCAAGAGTACTTAGTGGAACTTAAGAAACTTGCTACTACATGTGAATTTGGCAGTAGCCTAGATGATACTCTAAGAGACAGGTATGTTTGTGGTTTAAAATGTCAAAACACACAAAAGATATTATTGACAAAACACAACTTAACATTGTCTCGAGCTGTGGAAATTGCTACTACGATGGAAAGAGCAGCGCAGGATGCAAATGAATTGTCCAATGACGTATCAGATACAACTCTTAACAAAGTTAGTTCAACTCCTTATTTTAATAAAATCAGAACAGGATCAACTAGACAAAATAGCAATTTTTCAAGAAGTAGATTTGAACCTGTGTGTTATTGTTGTGGAGAAACTGGTCACCGTAAGCCTGAGTGTAAGTTTAAAACTTTTACTTGTGGTTTGTGTAACAAGAAAGGTCATTTGGAAAATGTTTGTAAGAGTGAAACCAAAATACATTTTGGTAAGAGAGCTCACAATGTCGTTGAAGATCCTGCTCAAGTAATTGAAGAGAATGAACTGACTGTCGGTAGTGTTGGCCGTGTGGCTCAAATTTCTAGACTTTCTCCCATTTATGTGTTCCCTCGCATTAATAACCGAGTAGTTAAAATGGAAGTGGACACGGGATCAGCTGTGAGTTTAATATCAAGCTGTGATTTTGAAAAATACCTTAAAAACAGTAAAATAGAACCAACTGGCATAATTCTGAAGACTTACACAGGTGAACAAGTTGAAACTTTGGGAAAAGCCAGGGTAAAAGTCGAATACGAGTCAAGAAAATATGTTTTGGATCTTTATGTCGTTAAGAATGGTCAAAACCCACTTTTTGGACGGGAATGGATGAAAACAGTTCCATTGAACTGGAACAACATAAATTCGATGGTCAAGGACAATATAGATGACGCCAAGAAATCCTTCAATAAAGAAGTAAAACAGCTCTTAGATGAATTCCCAAACGTGTTTGATGGAAAACTGGGTCAAATAAGAGGTGTTGAGGCTAAACTCAGTATCAAATCAAATGCAAAGCCTGTCTATAAAAAAGCCAGGCCAGTTCCTTACGCTCATAAACCAATTATCGAAAAAGAACTGGAGAGATTAGAAAAAGAGGGAATAATATCGAAAGTGCAACATTCTGAATGGGCAACCGCAATAGTGCCTATAATCAAAGACAATGGGAAAATAAGAATTTGTGGTGATTACAAACTAACTGTGAATCCTTCTCTAAATGTTGATGAATACCCTCTTCCTAAAATCGAAGATATATTTGCTAGTTTGGGAGGAGGTGAACGATTTTCTAAAATAGATCTGAAGAATGCTTACTTACAGATGACTGTGGATGAGAAAAGTAAGAACTACTTAACATTGAACACTCATAGAGGACTTTATAAATGTAACAGACTAATGTTTGGAATTGCGTCAGCTCCTGCTATCTGGCAACGAACCATGGAACAAGTTCTTCATGGAATTCCAATGACACAATGTTTTCTCGATGACATCATAATAACTGGGAGGAGTAATGAAGAACATTACAAAAATCTACGAATGGTTCTGGAAAGACTGAACACTTATGGGTTGAAAGCAAATGTTGAAAAATCATATTTCTTTCAAGAAAAAATCGAGTATTGTGGGCATGTAATCGACGCCGAAGGTCTACATAAGTCAGAAAAGAAAATCGAGGCAGTGTCTAAAATACGAACCCCTACTAATGTCACTGAGTTGAAATCCTTTCTAGGACTTGTGAATTTTTATCATAAATTCCTTCCAAATCTTGCTAACATTTTGGAACCTTTGCATAAGTTGCTCCAAAAAAATGTAAAATGGAATTGGACAACAGAATGTGGAGAATCATTTACAAGAGTAAAACAGCTCGTGACCTCAGAACAAGTTTTGGTTCACTTTAACCCAAAATTACCAATCGTTGTGTCGGCTGACGCATCTCCATTTGGTTTAGGAGCCACATTATCTCATTTGTTTACTGATGGTAAAGAAAGGCCAATAATGTTTGCCTCTCGTACATTAAATAAGACTGAGAGAAAATATGCACAGATCGATCGAGAAGCCTTATCTCTGTATTGGGCAGTAAAGAAATTCGACCATTTCCTTAGAGGAAGGCCATTTACCCTGATTACAGATAACAAACCCATCAAAGCAATATTAAATGAAAATAGATCGATTCCAACTATGGCTGCAGAAAGATTACAAAGATGGGCTATTTTTCTAGGAGCTCATCAGTACAATATCATCCACAGGAATAAACAGTTCCAAGGGAATGTTGATGGACTGTCAAGATTACCCCTACCTGAAACTGTAGAAGATGAAGAGGAAAACCTTTTTCAAGTAAAAATTGAGGAATGTTTCCCTATAACAAGCAAAGACATAGAGAGAGAATCTAATAAAGACCCTGTTATATCGAGTGTTATTAGCAAAACATTGAGTGGTTGGGAAGATGAATTATGTGAAGACTCACTGAAACCTTATTTTTGTAGAAAAGAAGAATTGTCCTTAAAACTAGGATGTTTATTTTGGGGATCACGTGTTGTCGTACCTTCAAACCTAAGGGAATACGTTTTAAACGAATTACATCTTGGACATCCTGGCATAGTGAAGATGAAGAACTTGGGGCGAAGCTATGTTTGGTGGCCCGGGTTTGACGTCGATTTAGAAAGAGTGGTAAAGAATTGTCAGGGTTGCCAATTAGTTCAAAATAATCCAAATAAGGTACCCACACACATTTGGGAATGGCCAGAAAAACCTTGGTATAGGATCCATGTGGACTTTGCCGGGCCATTTTTGGGAAAACAGTTTTTGATTATTGTTGACGGACATAGTAAATGGCCGGAGGTTTTTGAAGTAAGTTCTAATTCATCCAACTTAGCGATCCAAAGGTTACGTTGTCTATTTGCAAGATACGGTATACCAGAGCAACTTGTATCAGACAATGGCACTTCTTTCACTTCAAAGGAATTTCAAACTTTCATGAAAGTAAATGGGATTATGCACATTCGAACTGCTCCATATCATCCACAAACCAATGGACAGGCAGAGAGATTTGTGCAGACATTCAAGAAAGCCATGTTGGCAATGGGGCCAAAAGATGATTTAAATCTCAAAATATGCAATTTTCTTTTGTCATACAGAATTACACCTCACAGCCTCACAAGCTACTCTCCAGCCATGCTTCTACTTGGAAGAAACCTTAGGACCAGATTAGATTTATTAAAACCAGATATTAAAAGAACAGTTAGCTGGAATCAAAAACCTTTCCTTGAAAATCAAGCAAAAACAATAAGAGAGCTGAACATCGGAGATAAAGTTTTAGTTCGAAATTACCAAGGTGGAGTTAAATGGAAAAAAGGTAAAATAATCAAGAGAGAAGGGCGCCTCATGTATCATGTCGAAATAGAACCAGGAGTTATCTGGAGAAGACATATAGATCAGATAAGCGGTACCATCACTGATCACAAATCATCACTAGTCACAAATGAGCTTTCTTGATTGCAAGGGGGGAAGAACTGTTGTGTATTTAAGTCATATTAGTTATAATCAGCTGTGGCATTTTTCATATGTTGAATGTTTATGTTTACGTTTTACTTTAGTTTGTGAAATATAATAAATGTGAGATGAGTTCATTCTTTAAGTGTTTTTTAATATTCAATAGGTAGACAACAATATATTGCCTGAATCAAACTTTGTTACTGATTTGGGAAAACCTCTAGAAGCATCTGGAAAAAATAAGGCAGAGTTTCATCCCAAAACAATTTGTTATGAAGATCTGGAAAAAATTATTATGTCCTTTGATAGCAAATTTTCTACTTGATGGGATGAGGTACCTATGCCAGTTATTAAACATGCTCGGGAGTATCTGATGCTACCACTGCAGCATATAATTAACTCATCTCTTATTACCGGAATTTTCCCAGAAAAATTAAAAATATCTAAAATTAAACCCTGTTACAAGGGCAGTGAATCAAAATCTTTTTCTAATTACAGACCAATATCCTTACTGTCCTCATTCTCTAAAATTTATGAAAAAGTAATGCATATACAGTTGTCAAAATTTCTTGAGGAAAATAATTTATTAGATAAACAGCAATTTGGTTTCAGGGAAGGAAAATCTGTCATTAATGCTGGGGTCGATTTCTGTGAATCAATTATTGATGCTATAGACAACAAAGAACGGGTAGTTGGAATTTTTATGGATCTTACAAAAGCCTTTGACAGTGTTTCTCATGAATTGCTGCTTCAAAAATTGCATTGTATTGGGCTGGAAGAAAGAGCCCTATGTTGGTTTCGATCATACCTCATAGGCAGAAAACAGTATGTTGCAATTGATAATATAAACAATTTTAATCAATTGACTACTTATACTTCATCAACAAATATTGTCAGGTACGGAGTACCACAAGGGTCTATATTGGGGCCATTACTATTTCTAGTATACATTACAGGGTTTCCAACCATAATAAAAGTACCAAATAATATTTGTTTATTTGCTGATGATATAAGTTTAAAAATATCAGGGATTTCTGAACCTGATGTCGAAATTTCTGCTTTTGTGAATCTTTCTAATACTATGCAGTATTTACATAAGTTAAATTTATTGCCAAACCCCATTAAAACCAAATATATTGAGTTCTCTGCTTCAAAATTAAAAAATGGTAAAAGCACAAATATTTTCATGGATGAATATTTTTTAAATGAAGTAGACACTATTAAATTTTTGGGATTAAACATAGATAGCCACTTTACCTGGGACAATCATGTAGATTCAGTTTGTAAAAAGATATCTTCAGGCCTTTATGCATTGAGACAGATGTCCAAATACAGTAGTTTTGAAACTTTAAAAATTGTCTATTATGCTCTAATTGAATCACATATAGCTTTTGGTTTATGCCTTTATGGTTCTACTTCAAATAATAATCTAAACAGAATACTATTACTTCAAAAAAAAACCTTCGTATTATGTTAAAATTGAAACCGGGGGACTCTGTAAAAGAACATTTCAAAAATACAGAAATTTTGACAGTTTATGGCTTATTTATTTTTCAGTTAGTAGTTCATATTAGATCAAACTTTCAAAAATTACCCCAATTAAATTCTTTTCATCAGTATGAAACAAGGAAAGGTAATCAACTGGCATACAGAAAGCATAATTCTTCATTTTTCACAAAAAAAACCTCATATATTGGAATAAGATTTTTTAATTCTTTGCCAGAATATCTTAAACGAATAACAGATCTTAAAACGTTTAAAAATCAAGTAAAGCTATATCTTATCAATAAGCCACTGTATAGTATTGATGACTTTTTTTCATGATTATTGTAGTGAACTTGGCAAGTTAGAGTTAGAATTAGAACCATGATTTTATTTAATTTGAACTATTGTTTGTTAAGAATTATTGTATTTTATTATTTGTTTTCAGCATACACCTAAACAATGTATGTATTGACACCATTCTGTGCATTTTATGTACTAATGAATAAAGTATTATTGATTGATTGACTCTATGTTAGAAAAGCGTGCCACTGTGTTTTTGGTCGTTATGTTGGCCAATGCGTTTTACTGATCCATTGTGGGAGTTTTTTACAGTTTGGTGGTACAGTAATTTTATTTCCCATTTAAATCAATGTTAATTTACTTAATTTAGTGATTTTTCAAAACCATTATCATTGTTTTAAAGTATAGGTCAATTATTTAGACGGTGACCTGCGCGAGAATTTTTCGCGCATGTAAGGGAGGAAAAATTAACCGCCCACTACATCTCAATCAACCCAAGAGAGGCGTAAGGGGAAGTGTTACCCCATCCATTTTTCATAAACAACGGCTGGTAAGGAACTTAGTGACAACTAACTTGTTGTTCATTAACAGTTGCAACTGCTACAAATCCACCTTTCAATTAGGTATTATTCTAACTGTTTTGTGGCTTAAAAAATTGATTTAATTTGTTTCTTAGATCAGCTGGAAAATATATTAACTATATAAACAAACGTTAAAGGATTATATTTGTTGTTGTCTCAAAGCATTGATTCTTTGAAGTTTTGAGTTTTCAGCTATCTTTGTATTGATTTATTTATGTTTAGCTTTCTTAATTGTATAAGTCTATAATTGGTGTTTGTTTTTTTGTCAAATTTATTGTTTATAACATGGGGATGTTATATTGACACTTGTTGCGGCGAACTTTGAGCTTGACCTATCGTTACGTGAATGTCCCAGGGAGTTTGGGGGTGATGGACAATCTCCAGGGAAGAGGCGCTCCCTCATAAGTTTAAGAAGTTTTTGTTGCATAATACTGTATTACTTGAAAAGGTATTTATTCTGGAAGGATTTGGTTATAAGTTTATCCAACTAATATTATAAATGTGAAAGTTTGGATGTTTGTTTGGATGTATGTATGGATATTTGGAGTTCCATCACGCATAAACTACTGGACCGATTAAGCTAAAGTTTTGCATGAACATAGCTTATGTATAACATTAACATACAGACCTGATAATGTCCACATCCAAGCTTAGGGCTCCACCCCCCCGGGTCCTATTAGTTTCCATGCAAACCTTATGGAAGGGTATAATTTATAAAATTACCAGCTGTAGTTGTTTGTAAGTTAGGAAGAAGGAAATCAGATGGTAAAACTAAACAAAGATTCGATAGTGCTGGTCAGGTTAGTATTTTTAATGTATTTTAATCTTGAAGCTAAGTAATAATTTAGGTAACATGAAAATAGTCTTGTTTCTAGGTTTAGGGTACCGGTAGATGATGAATGACATTGAAAAACAGGCACTTGGGTGGTTAATTTAATTATTTATTTTACTTACATATCAACATAATAATATTAATAAATAATGGATGATTCCAATATTAAATTCAAATCCAATGTCAATGTTAACTGTTGACAGTAAACACTACAGTAGACAGCCGGTCGGCGACTTTTTGACAGCGTCCACCCAATGAATTTTGATTGGTCCAGCTAATGCCAAGGTGACAACATAACAAAGTAAAAAACTGAACTAGACAGCACGCTTTTGGGAAATTTTTGGTCAAAGACTAGTGACTCCAGATATAACATAGAGTTCAGTGAGCTAAATATGCAGACGATAGACTACAACAGAGGCGATAAACACAGCGCGACGTCAAAACGTAAGCAATGAATACAAACTGATATCATTGATTAAGAACTAAAAATGACATTTTGTATGCAAAGTAATGGGTTTTGGGCGAAAAAATAACGATTTTATACCTAACTCAACTTAATTATCAGTCGATAAAAACGTAATTCCTAAAATTCAGTTTGCTGCTTGTAAAAACCCGGACAAATAGTGGGTTTCCCCAAAATCCGCCCAGATGTTTTCGAATGATCCAAAAAGAGGACATGTCTGGGGAATAGAGGACATATGGTAACCCTAGGATAATTAATATAACATATACTGTATAAAGAGGCTTGATATAACTCAGCCCAACTTGCGTTAGCTAGAAAGTTTAGGAACAATTTTATGTTATTTTGTGTAAATTTCCTACAAAGTTGTTTGTTTACATACTTATATCATTACAGTCAATGCTTTTATTCACTACTCAAACCTAAAATGCCCAGCAGTTGAGCATCATGGTCGTTAAAATTCCAGATATTTTTTAGTTGCCTACAAGTTATATTACTTATAAAGTTATCAATTGCAGTTTCAGAGTCTGAAGAAACTCTTTTTACAAAGTCAACTTTATATTTTATGACTTTAGAATAATGACAAATTTCCTGTAGGTCTTATCTTGAACTAAATCATTTTTATTAAAGTCACCTGCAATCACAACATTTCTAAAATTGTTGCTTAATATATTATATCTGGGCCAGTTTTAGGAGCTGTGGGCCCCTAGACTCAACCAGCGGTGTGGGCCCTTGCTGTCGTTTGGGTCCAAGTTTGTGATCTATTTTTTAACGAATTCCCTTAAGGGGAAAAGCTATTACCGTAGGTGGCAGGATAAGACCTAGGCCCGGAACCATGATAACTTTTCGTTTTGAGGCCCCCAGATGCCAAAAACACCGTTCATTCAAATTCATATATATATATATATATATATATGTGTGTGTGTGTGTCCGTAGGCACGATAGTAAACTTGATGAAATTTGGTATAAACATGTAAGGTATCATCTATTTTCATGAGTTTGAAAACCAGACAGGTCACCTCATTTTAAGGGGGATTTTGTACCCCAAAAACATGTTTTTTGATCTGTTTACATATAATTCTTTTTAAACCCAAATTTTTCTTTGCACCACTTGAATTCAACTTAATAAATACCCCCGTCGCAGCAAACCTGCGTACTCAGTGAATTTCCAATGTCTTACAAAAATATATTCACAAATAAGCAATAAATTCAATTTTAATTATTCTCCATAAGAATAACATTGGGGTTGAGTGTGCAGGTTTGCTGCTAAGGGAACCATACTTGAAAATTTGTTTTTTTGTGCAAACAACAACAAACCACAACCAGACGAAGCCATATACCAAGTTCCGTCAGTTTATATTCATAAATAAGCGAGATGTAAAATTTTTATTTTTCTCCGTAAGAATAGCATTAGACAACGTACTGTGTTTAGTACTTTGAATATCTCGGTAACCAATTGACATAGAGGAATGATCAAAATACCAAATTGTGTGTGTTTTTTAAGCTGAATCCAATGGTAAAAACTAATATTTTGTTTTTTTAAGCTGAATCCAATGGTAAAAACTAATATTTGACTATTTCAAAAATTATATATAACAAATTCAAAAAACCCATTT
Source organism: Allygus modestus (assembly GCA_963675035.1). Lineage (NCBI taxonomy): Eukaryota > Metazoa > Arthropoda > Insecta > Hemiptera > Cicadellidae > Allygus > Allygus modestus. Next base: position 103,881,853 of record OY776111.1, read on the forward strand.
TTGGGCTACAAAACCACCCAAAATACCCCTTCGGATGGAGCGATCTGGCTGGTTTTTGAACTTATAGTCATAAATGTTGCTTTACACGTTTATACCAAATTTCATCAAAATCGGATCATTTTTACGAGATTTATCGTGCTCACGGACACATATATATATAGTTTTGAACGAATGGTGTTTTTGGGGTCTGGGGACCTCAAAATGAAAAGTTATCATGGTCCCTGGCCTAGGTCTTACCATGCCGACTATGGTAATAGCTTCTTCCCTATAGGGGAAATTCGCTAAAAGAGGGCTGAAACCAAGTTTTCGACATGCCACTTGTCCGAATGACCATTTGTCCTCATGGATGAGCGAACGAAGTACGGGGTGAGTGAAATCCCTATACATCTTATAAATCTCATTTTCGGCCTACTACGTTGTTATTTCTCAACCGATTTGGACAATCGTTATGTCATTTTAAAGGTTTTACACTGCAGAGTAACAGACAAATGTAAAAATAAAAATAACGGTTTATTTGTTTAAATATTGATACTTAAAAAATTGCTCCATGTTATTTAAATGGGAGAATATTTTTAAAGGAACTCGGCCTTAGTTTGAGATTACCAGGCATTGTGTGGTAATGGAATTTGTATAAATTTGAAGATTAAACATTCCGATACTCCCCAAAATTGTCAAAAGTATAATTTTCTCCCTTTAATTTTGTTTAATGATATAAAGTATGAAGTCCTCAAATATTCCCATGTTACTGACCAGGAACTCGGCCCTAGTTTAAAAAACCAAGTAACGTATGGTCATGCAATGACAAAATTGAAGCTGAAACATTCCGGAACTCCTCAAAATTGTCAGATTTATCATTTTCGCCACATAAACCCATATACTGTACCAAGTTTCATCAATATACATAAATAAATAAGTGATTTGTAACATTTTACTTTTTTCTATAAGTATAACATGGGGTCTGAGTATGCAGGTTTGCTGCTACAGGAAAAATTGATTAAATAACAGTATTTTTGTGTAAAAATCAAAAGACCACAACAAGATGAAGCAATATACCAAGCTTTGTTAAGAATACGTTCATAAATAAGCGAATATACAATGTGTCTTATTGTTCATAAAGATAACATTGGACTACGTACTGTATTTAGCACTTTCAATATCTCTGTAACTAATTGATGTAGAGTAATGATTAAAACACAAAATTGTTTGTTTTTTAAGCTGAATTGAAAGGTGAAAACTAAAATTTGATTCCTTACAAGTAGGGATGAGTCGATACCGAAATTTATCGATTCTCGATACCGATACCAGAAAAATCGATTCCCGATTCTCGATACCGATACCATCGATACCTACGATTATTCAGTACCTATGGTTGTTAAAACTATTGTTAAAAACAGTTACAAACATAATTTAATGTTAATTTCACTAGTATGCTATAATAATGTAGAAAAACAAAAACTATTTATTATAAATTCATAATAGGGAAAAACTTGGTTGTAAGATAATGACCCAAAGAAATAATGTTGGTCAGCCGACTGGTTTATTGCTTTCAACCTTGCCCCTCCCATCCCTCTTCCTTTCTTATCTCCAAGGTAAGAGTTTTGCCGCCAAACCAAACACTCTTCATCTCTTTTGTAGAGCGGGTAAACGGCGGGAGTATCTCTTCCCGTGCACTTCGTAGCGCAGGTAAACGGCGGGGGTATCGATGGTATCGGTATCGACATTGAACGAATGAATCTCGATACCGATACCAATGTCCAAGAATCGGTGGTATCGAGAATCAATATCGAGAATCGACTCATCCCTACTTAAAAGATTACATTTTAAAAACTAAAAAAAATGTTTGGGGTACAAACCCTCCCCCCCCAAAACACCCCATTAGATGAAGCGATCAGACTATAGTTTTCGAACTTAAAGTCATAAATGTCACGATTAAACCAAATTTCATCAAAATCGGACCATTATTACGAAAGTTATGGCACCCACGGACACATATATATTTATCTGAGTGACAGGAACATTTAATTATAGACTAACGGCCACCCACCCAATATGTCATATATTTCATTTAAAAGTGTGTATTGTACTTAGAAGTTGTAGCCTTGTATGATTCGCTTTCATGTGGTATTGTGGGGACCGATTCGCTTAGGGAATTAAATATATAGAAGAAGAAAATATATTAATTGATTATATTTAAAGAAGATATGTGGTTTCCTGAGAGCATTAAATAAAACCATTGAATAAATATTACACAGTGGTCATATTCAAAATGAATAAAATGTGCATTGATTTATAATAGCAACTGCAGTGACCGTAAAACAGAAAAGAGGCAAATGAGCTGAGCAAATCTGCTCATTTGTAGGGGACATTGTGAAAAATTACCCCAAGTCATCTAAACAAACTGACGAGCTTCCCCTACCAATGCTCGGCCCCCCAGTTACTACTTAAACTACATGAGTATTACTTTGACAGTTTTTTTATTGCATATTACCGGAAAAAAAAAACAACTCAAAAAGCTAAGAAACTTAGTTTGAATTATTAATCTACGGCTAATGATTGTGGAGAAAATCTAAATTTTCACTCAGCAGTAATCTACATTATGTAAATTGTCCGTCGTTATTATCTTAGTAAGGTATTTGCTCGGGTGCTCGGGAAAGGACAGTCAGTTTGTTTAGATGACTTGGTGTAATTTTTTACCATATTCTCTACAAATGATCATATTTACAAATGATCATATTTGCTTAACTCATTTGCTTATTTTCTGTTTTAGGGTGAATCCAGTTGTTATTGCAGATCATTGTCCGTTTGATTCATTTTGAATATGACCTCTGTGTAATCTTTATTCAATGGTTTTAGTCACTGCTCTCATTAAACCACATGTTCATACTTAACCTACAATAGTACTACTTTGACAGTTCACTTATTGATTATAAACAGCTTAAGTTAATTTATCATATTTCATATTGGTTTGTTGTCCTATTTGATGTTTTTTGGGGATAAGACCTGTCTAGAACTTATTTCTATGCCAGAAGTAATTGAGTATTTCCAAATTTGAAGGAAAATGTTAGAGCCATTTTCCGAGATCATAGTTGCAAGCAAGCAAGCAAACCTTATACTCATATCTTAAATAATAATACGCTAAGCCGATCGTTGTTAAGAGAACTCCTCCGTTTGCTTCTGAACCGATTTTGAAGATTAAGGTATCAAAATATTTGTTCTGGATTCATAGTTGTGCATAAAAGTTTTTATTTTTTGACATTTTCATTTTAAAAGGCATGGACCACCCTCAAAGTCAGTTTTTTTTGCCCAAAAGATTAAAATGGAGAATAATTGGATTGAGTGAACGAAGTGAGGGAAAATCCTTATACATAACTTTACTGCTTAGACTGGTAAGAGAATCAACTCGAACTGGCGTGTCCGTGACCAAAATAACTCAAAAACGCCTCTACAGATCCACTTCAAACTTTAGATATATATTCTATAGTACGAAATCTCGGTCGAGTTCATTATTGGGAATATTTGGTTAAGGGTACTTTGGTATTATACGGATGCCACCCTTATACAGCGCGCTGCGGCAGTTATGTTAGGATGGGTTATCATAAAAATGATTGTAGGACTTTCCTTGTTTCGTTACGAATCGAACGATACCTGATGAGTCATACTTCCGGCCGCCAAACCCCCTCCAAATAGGCCAAGGTCAGGTCGTTGACCGGAGCGTGCGCATCACCTGTCACCGCCTGTATCTGGGTCAGTGTCATGAGTGATTTATTGCTGTGCACTACGTTACATTTGTTTTCATAATGAGTGACGTTCTTTTGGTGTGGGATTTACCTCGAAATGACAAGGAAAGTCCTACAATCATTTTTATAATAACCCATCCTAACATAACTGCCGCAACGCGCTGTATAAGGGTGGCATCCGTATAATACCAAAGTACCTAGTTAAGTAATAATAAAATTATCTTTAAAACAAATCTATTTTTTTTATCCCATAAGATTAACATTGGGAGCCATTTTAGTGGTACTTGAATCGTTGGTATTTAGCCATCGTCTATGTTTCAACTATTGAGTAACGTAAGTCACAGTGCCATAGATTCACTACAGAACTGTAGTTTATCATGTTCATGTTGACTAGAAAAAAAAAACTTCTTTTCGTAACTTGAAACACAAAACTAAGGTTTAAATATTATTAGCTTTTAAAAGTTGTATGTATATTTTATTTTCTACTAATTAAAAGATGCACTCTTATTTTTACATACTGTTATAATTAATAACTTTATTGGTACCGTACTCAATATAAAAAAATGCAGGCCGAGAGCTGGACTATGGGACTTTGGCCGCTCCAGACTCCAGACGACAAAATAACTGAAAGGAAAGGTGTCAACAAGAAAAGTATTAAAGTGATAAACCTCCTTCTTACGCGATTAAAGTGATTAAACGCTAATATATGTAATTATTTACATTATAATTTCCACTCATTAACAGTAGAAAGTCTTAATTTGTTCAAACAATTATTACCTCGCTAATAAAACGTAAGTTACCAAATAAAATTAGAAGTTTTGGTTATTTATTTATTTATTTACGGCTATCACCGATGCAACTTTACAATATGACAATATTAATATTAATTAATTAGGTTGATATTTTTAACACTGATTAATATTTAATAGCTTTTATGTTTGTAATTACCATACCTATGTCATGTTTGTTTAGTTTAGTTTGTTATTCAATTAAACTGAAAATAAAAATGAAATAAACAAACATAACATGATAATGTTGTTCCTGACAATGCATGTTTAAAAGTAATATTGGAACCAGCGTTTGTTATCTGGACAAATTTCAAGACACCTAAACTGAAACATAACATACCGTATCGTAAAACCGGCTAGACCCGGACAGAAGGTCTTGACCCGGACACGTACATATTTGTAAACTTAAATATTTCTAAACTAACCTGCAAATTTGAGCAGTCGTTCATTATAGGTAGGCCTAAAAATATGCCTTATTCACGAAAACAATCGGACAAACGTGAAAAAAATTACATGTCTTAATTAGACATAATATTTTATTTTTCCGAAAAGTCGTCAGTTATAAACAATTAGAGCCTGCCTCGTTTAAAACAAATGTAGGCATTTCTTTTAAACGAGGCATGCTCTAATCGTTTATAACTGACGACTTTTCGCAAAAATAAAATATTATGTCTAATTAAGACATGAAATTTGTTTCACGTTTGTCCGATTGTTTTCGTGAATAAGGCATATTTTTATTCAAAATTTGAGCGTGCATAATGCCATGCTATTTAAAGAGATAAACAACTTATATGTAAAAAAAGTTTCACATTTACGACAGGCCTATTCCAGTTTTGACCCGGACACTTTAATTATACTCCGTGGATGTGACTCTTCCACAAACGAACACCGAATAAACCGTCTCTTGTCAACCGTTACGACTCGTCCCTGCCGTAAACACAGTATTCCCGCCATAACTAATGACAACATTATGGTTTTTAGCTCTAATACGGTATTGTTTATAAGAGCAGCAGCGAAAAAGTATTCTTTGCCTAAATCTACCATACGTGATGTCTGTGGAAAATATATAAATGGGCCCCATGCTTCAAACTGTATTTTAAACGTCTTTTCCTTTTACGGTTCTTTGTTTAGTTTAATTTTAGTAGCAAAGAATAAAATCCCCAACCCAAAACAATTTTTTATTTATTTTACTTTTAAGCGTTTGATTGGTTCAAAGGCATCTGCAGACCTCAAAACACCGTCCAACTACAGACAAGAGAGGTTAGTTTATATGTTATAACGTTAGTTAGGTGGGTGTCCAGTTCAAGACCGTTTGTGGAGGTTAACCCGGACACTTTTATTTTTGTTATAATAACATCCAACATAGTAATATATAAGTTAGGCTAAAGGTAATGGATATAGTGAATAGTACACACACTTTACAATGGTCTGGTTTTTATTGGTGGCATCATTAATGGGAAGGCACTATAACCTAAAAATAGTAAAAAAAGTGTCTGAGGAGCCATTATACCAAAACCTTTTCTCAACAAGAATAACATGGCGGCTTTTGATGCCATTGGGGCAGAGTCCTGAGGTCTGGAGGAAAAGCAAAAAAGTAACTACCTACAAGTTGTTGGTCCTCTACAACATTATGGTCCGGAGCAGTTTTGAGTAGGCGTTTTCAAAATCACCTGAGACACACGCACATGCACAACCATTATAAGTATAGATTTTTCTCAATAAAAAATACTTTGAGCTCACGAAACAGCCCGATTAACATTTTTTACAAAATTCTTTATGTAAATCTACTAGCAAAAACTACTGTTCCAATTGTAACTGTTTTAGTACTAAATTAAAGGTTTTGGCCTGCAGTTATGTCATAATTACATTTCTTTTCTTTCATGTGTTTTTTAACGCACAATGTTTGCATTTATTACTCCCATAACAAATATTGTTCAACTTTCAATAAATCACTTACATTCCTAGCAAAAACTATTAAATAGTTTTTGTATTAAATTGAAGGTTTTGACATACACTAATGTCATCAATATCTTTGTTTAGTTTAGATGTGTTGTTTCTAATGAGAAAATAATTTTAATTTTTAGCTCTCATAAGAGCTCATGTTCAATTATTAACAACATTCCTTTTGTAAATCCATCAACCAAAACCAAAGGAACGATTTAAATAGTTTTGATCTGAAATTGAATTAACAATATTCCTTTTGTAAATCCACTGACAAAAACTAAAGGACCGATTTAAATAGTTTTGATCTGAAATTGAAGCTCCTGTCCTACAGAGATTGGTACTTTTATTTTCAGAAAACATGTTTTTCTCAGTGAAAAATTACTTTTAATATTTAACAAGTAAAAGAGATGCTCCTGTTTAACATTTTGATCGAATTTAGTTGAACAATTTACCAGAAATTGCAATTATATACCGGTATGTGTTATTCGACTGTGCAGGACTCGTCCTTCCAGACCGATTATGAAATTTGTTTACTAAGTTTTCTCTAACTTTTGCGTATGTGTGAACTAATACAATACATTTTAAAAATGGAAGGAAACGTCATTCCTATCTTGTGTGATAAATTTTGTTTCCCCAACCTACTTGGTAAAGTCAAATTTTACTCCTTGTAATGAAGGAGTATAGTGCTACTTTGTCTCCCGCGGAACAGAATCAGCTGACATTTCGCTGCAATCCTTAATACTACTATAAGGGAATCGGATCAGCTGATTAATATTTCGCTCCAGCTGCAATTAACATTCCCCAGATTAGTTATTACGCATTACGTAACCAAAATGGAGAGCGATTGTGAATGTGAATACTTATCAATACTTGTGGCTTTTGGGGTGTGAAAAAAAGTTGTGTGTAAATTTGTTGCCCTCGCCTACGGCGTCGGGCGCCAACAATTTCCCCCTTAATTGTTGCACTTTACTCCCTTAATACACAAATAACTATTGTTTCAAGCAGAAGTCCCCGTATTATTTTTACAGCAAACAAATTTTGCATAAATTAAAATTGAGATAGTCAATAATATAAAACATAAGTGGGATCATAATACACCGTTACTTAAAAAGAATGTGATCATAATGTTTTTGGAAATTTAAATGCTACACAACGTCTACTAAAACTGAACCATACACATAATCATCAATATATATAACTAGCTGGCCCAACAGATGTTGTCCTGTCCTAATGTCATTGAATTTGTTTTATTTCAAATAGCCTACTCGTTCATTTTCAAGATGAGCTTGTTCGCTTCGCTCACTCACCTCCCGGATTAGCTCATTCGCTATGCTCACTTGAATTTCGAAAAAAGAGTTTGAGTTGCCATTCAAGTACTTTTTTATTTCCAAAATGAGTTTCCATTCAAGTAGTTTTTTATTTCCATAATCAACAAATGTTTATGCCTTTCAAGTACGTTTACAGCTGCTTGGTGTAACTAACTTATCTTGGATCAAATCAATGGGAACTTTGAAGGCCTGTGGGGCAGAGCCCTTAGGTCAGATTAAAAATTGTCTTTTATAAGAATATCGTCCTGATATAAACGAATACAACAAAAATTAATTATTCAATTTGGTCCACTAATTCTCAAGTGATGGCGTGACCAAGGGAAATAGGGATACATTTGTATATATTAAGATGTATACAAAATGTTGGGCCTTGAAACAATGACTGGTGGGTTCTAAGAAGTGGGTCAAAGAGTTTTAATTACTATATTATATTTAACATTAGATACTACTTTTCCTTTCTTTTTAAAATAAGGCAATTTATTCTTCTTAAACACAAATTGAATGAATTAAGCCTCATTGTATTTAAGTTCTGCATTTATAGGCTAAGTATTTGAACAACAGTATCAAGCTATAATAACAATCGGAGGCCTGGGGGGAGTAGGCCCCCCCCAGTAAGGCTAATGTGTTACATTAAAACCTCTGGATTAGAGTTTAAAATATTTAGGCATTCAAAACCAATTGACTGATTTTAAAACGTATTAGTCGTCAAGTTATGTATTTATACGTATATATTTTTACAGCAACACTAAGCTACAATAATCATGACGGGTCCTCTAGTGGGACCAAAGTGTAAATAACTACTTTTAAACCATGTGCTCTCACTGATTGGGGGCCTTTATTGTCACCAACATATTATATTTTATCAAAATCTTCAGCTAATATTATTATGAGGGCCTAGATGATACAGCCCTCAGTGAGACTGAGGGGTGAGTATACCTACTTCATATGCACTTTGTCTGACTGACTGATTGACAGATTTCAGGCCTCATTGTTTGTCATTTTCTGGATTTGTATGTCATTGTCAAGCTGCAGTTATAATGGGGGGCCCATGAGGTATATTGTCAATTGAAACATTTTTGTTTGTATTGTTAACTGTGAGCTCAATCCTCGTACGCAATATAAGAGCGTACTCCTAGTTGTATTTTAATTGCAGCTGTTATACATTATGGCCAGGTTACTAGCAATACAATATGTTACATATAAGAAATGTCTTTATCTATATAAATAAAAATAAGTTTAGTTTCTGAATCGCTTTGAACAATGAATGCTGAATGCAGCAGGGATATTTAAATTTGTGATAAACTATCTACCTGTTTGTTAGTGAATTTCCTTTGGAAAGTGAACTATTAGCATGACCCGCACGGTGAAACTTAAGCCCGGGACCACCACAGAAGTTCCTACCAAATTTGAAGTAAATTGGACAAAAAAAGCGACCGCTAGAGTGCAAATATATATATATATATATATATATATATAGACATATATATATATACATATATATATATATATATATTTGCACTCTAGCGGTCGCTTTTTTTGCCCAATTTACTTCAAATTTGGTAGGGACGTTCCTTTCTGTAATCCGTTGGACAAGTTCGTTGGGCAAAACAATCGGAAAACTCTAAACCCCTTTTTTAGGGGATTAATCTTTGAAATTTTGAGTTTTTGGGCCCAAAAAGGGTCAGAAAAGCCCCATATGTAAAATGAATGCATGTAAAAAGATGGGAATTAGAGAGGCGAAAGTTTTAAGCCCTCTCTCGTCATTCTAGCATAAATATTTACAGAGTTATTAAAGAAAATGTGTATCGACCAAACACAGTACGTTGTCTTATGGGGATTTTACATTAGAAAAGCCTGTTATTCATTTGTTGGTGTACTTTTATCATCCCCAACAAACTCACGCCTACTTTAAAACCTGACTGGACCTTCTCCTAACCTTATAATGCGCAAAATTGTATTCCCAGCATTGCAGGTAAATAGAACCAGGAGCATCAGAACAGCCAAAAAAATCAATGTTTTCAGATTTGAATAAAAGTTGGAATAAATGTATGTTTTTAACTGATCTTGAGTTTTTATAGTTTTTTATGTGGAAATTCACTTCCCTCACGTCAGCGTGCTGCTTGCGAACTCGTTTATAAACAAAATTTGTTCCGCGTTTCACAAAAAAAGACTGTACAGAATGGAATAATACATTTTCGTGTGGAGCAGGAAATTTTCAAGCTGTTTCAAATTACGCGTGGTTATGGACACGTTTGTCGCCTTTTCTCCAGAACCACTTAACCTAGCTTAATGATTCAAAATACTACATTATTTGTCTTTTTAAGCTCTATAAAATGGTTATAACCAAAATCGAGTGTTTTAGTGAATTTCCCCTATAGGGAAGAAGCTATTACCGTAGGTGGCATGGTAACACTTAAGCCCAAGACCATCATAACTTTTCATTTTGAGGCCCCCAGATGTCAAAAATCCATTCGTTCAAATTTTTTATATATATATATATATTTATTTAAGTGTCCGTAAGCACGATTACTCTCGTAAAAAAGGTCCGATCTTGATGAAATTAGGTACAGGCATGTAAAGTAGCATTTATTTATACAAGTTCGAAAACCAGACGAATTGCACCATCCGAAGGGGGGTTTTTGTACCCCAAAAATGGGGTTTTGGGGGTTTTCATATGCAATTTTTATTTAAATCAAATATTTAGCTATACTATTGAATTCACCTTAAAAATTACCCAGCAGCTCCAATGATATTCTTGAGGAGAGTAACAAACTTGTATTACCTCATTTTTGTAAGGACATAAAGTGGTCAACCTTGGTATGTTACTTCATCTGGTGGTGATCCATTGATATTTGCATAAAAATCTGTTTTTTTATCCTTGATGCAGCAAACCTGCGAACTCAATCTTAGTGCTTTTCTTATGGAGAATAAATAAAATGTCATATCTCGCTTATTTATAACATGCTTTGATGAGACTTGTTCAGTGACTTTAAGACATAGTGAGGTACCATTTGAAATTCGCTGAGTATGCAAGTTTGTTGCAGCGGGGGTATTTTTTTGTAGTTTTCTGTGTGGCGCGTGTGCCTATGTAGCCTATGTTTATATCCGGCCTTATATTACATAAAATATCAAATTTGTCTAAAAAAAGGAAGATTATCAATTTTGAAGATCTCATCCATTAAATACCCCCGTAGCAGCAAACCTGCATACTTAGCGAATTTCCAATGCATATAATATTATCTTAATACCACATAAAGCCACATACCAAGTTTCATCAATATACATTCATAAATAAACGGTTTATGACATTTTAATTATTCTCCATAAGAATAACATGGCGGCTGAGTATGCAGGTTTGCTGAAATAAGGAACACTAGAAATGGGTTTTTATACAAATATCAATATAAGTCAACTAGGTAAAGCCACATACCAAGTTCTATTAATTTATGTTCATAATTAAAGGAGATAACACGTTACTTATTCTCCATAAGAATAACATGGGGCTGAGTATGCAGGTTTGCTGCTACGGGAACCATACGTGAAAATTTAGTATTTTGTGCAAACAACGATAAACCCCAACCAGATAAAAGCCATATACCAAATTTTGTCAGTTTATGTTCATAAATAAGCGAGATATACAATTTTTCTTATCCTCCATAAGAATAGCATTGGACAACGTACTGTGTTTAGCACTTTCAATATCTCAGTAACCAATTGTCGTAGAGCAATGATTAGAACACCAAATTGTGCGTCTCTTTAAGCTGATTCCAATGGAAAAAAATAAAATTTCACTTTTTCAAAAATTATGTGTAAAAAACACAAAAACCCCATTTTTGGGGTACAAAACCCCCCAAAATATCCCTTCGGACAGGTTGATCTGTCTGGTTTTCGAACTTAAAGTCATAAATGCTGCTTTACACGTTTGTACCAAATTTCATCAAAATCGGACCTTTTTTACGATATATATATATATATATATATATATATACAGTTTCAAACTAATGGTGTTTTTGGGGTCTGGGGACCTCAAAACGAAAAGTTATCATGGTCCCGGGCCTAGGTCTTACCATGCCAACTACGGTAATAGCTTCTTCCCTATAGGGGAAATTCGCTAAAAGGAACTGCCTGGCATGTAAGCTTATATTTTTGAAATATTAAGAAGGAAACATTGCTATTTCATAACATAATACAACTGTACCTGAAACAACAGTGACATCATTAGTAGAGTAGTTAATCTTGTAACAATAAGGTCCTTAGACATGACAGTCAATGTGTCAACAGCTGATAAGATTTATTTAATATTTTCAAAGGAATGTTCGCCCAAATTTTCAGTGGTTGTTCGCGAGTAGTGTGTTTAAACAGGGTGAACGTTCAGTGAATGTTTTGACGAATAGTCAAGCATGTTCATGAGTAGTATGGGACAGGCTTAAGAATATCCTAGATAAACCATTTGCTGGATATTTTATTTAATATTTACAAATATTCATATTAAACTAGTTAGTAATGTACACTATACAAGTTATTATTAGTAGGGTGATTATTTTACAAGAAGTAATTTGCAGCTAGTCCCACTTGGATTGTTTGAGCTTGTAAACCTCTTTGCCCTCGTGATCGATGGCAGGATAGTAGCCGAGACCTGCGTACTTGTTCCTCATGTAGGCGATGTAACTCACACACCCCGCCATGGCCAGCAGCCCGAGCCCCATCACCACCTTATTCTGAAAATTATATTCAATGTAAATCTATCAACTCTTGGCTGACTTGAGTTAAGCTAAGTTAAATGTTTTTAATGGATAAAGACTACACAAAAAGTATTTTACTTCCTAGTATTAATACACCTTTAGTTAATGGAATAAAATCTACAATCGTGATAGACATTTTTTCAAACCAAACTAATTTGGACGTAAGAACAGGCTTGTACCATCTTGTGCTGAGAATGAGGGAATGCACCAAGAACTTTCCTTCCAACTAGCACTAGATGAATTGATCAGTCTCAACAAGTCAGGGTAATAACTGCGACGCAAGCAGGCTGAATAAAAGAACCAGTGTGTCAAAGGCCCATGGGATTTTCCGAACTTGAGTGGGTTATCATGGTGTACCTACTATCGTTCTACCAAATGTCGGTTTCATCATTTCAGTAGTTGCTGTGTGAAGTTTGAAACAAAGGCCAGTGGGTCGAAGCCCTAAATAATATTTTGGTCTGGAGTAGACTTATGTCTGTTTTTAGTGTAGCTATCTTCCTACCAAACGTCAGTGCCTCAGTTCAACAGTAGGTGAGAGATGGTAAACTTAACTTTAAATGGCGGGGTTCTAGAACATTTTCAGAATGGGGGAGCGTCTGTCTGATTCTGGTGTATTACCTAATTCTCTCCACATTTCAGCTCTATCGTTACGGTATTTGATATTATAATGGTTACCAGGGTTATATTAAAGGCCACTAGGGCAGAGCCCTAAAGTATATTTTTATCAGGAGTAGGCCTATGTCTGCCTTGAGCTATCAGCCATCTGCCTACCAAATTTCAGCCCCATCATATCATATCTTTGAACTGGTAGAAGCGTGTTGGTTTAAACAAATATTCTGAAGTTGGGGGGGATCCCTAAAAGATTACAGAACAGGAAAAGGTTTATGTTTTACTCTGGGTATATTAGCTACACATCTCAGCTAGGGAATCTAATCCTGGGATCCCGCCCAATTTTCTTCCATCTCGGGATTCAAAGACCGAATCCCGGGATTTTTGGGATTGCTAAGTTGTCTCAAGTTACCAATACAGGTGATGTTTCTATCTGATGTAACCGCAATAAATCACTGCGGTAGTGGGTAATCACTTTAATAAAGTTATAAATCAAAACTTTTTGAATTGATAATTGTTTTTCTTTCTTATGTATTAACTATAGGCTTAAATTTTAATCCAATTTCTTGCAGTCACTTGAAAGAATCAGATTTTACCTGAATAGGGTAAGTGATGTTTGTGAGATAATTATGCCTTTTTTATGATAATTGATCTTTTAGCGAATTTCCTCTATTGGGAAGAACCTATTACCGTAGGTCTCATGGTAAAACTTAAGCCTGAGACCATAATAACTTTTCATTTTGAGGCCCACAGATGCCAAAAACACCATTAGTTCAAATTCATATCTATGTAGGTATATATATATATATATATATATATATATATATATATATATATATATATATATGTCCGAAGGCACGATAACTTTCATACAAATGGTCCGATCTTGTTGAAATATGGAACAAACGTGTAAGGCAGGATCTATTTTCATGAGTTCGAGAACCAGACAGGTCGCTCTATTTTATAGGGGGTTTTGCGCCCCAAAAATTGTTTTTTTGAACATTTTACATGTAATTATTTCTACACCCAAACTTTTGTTTAGACCATTAAATTTAGCATAAAAAAATTTTGTATTTTGATCATTGCTCTACGTCAATTGGTTACCGATATATTAAAAGTGCTAAACAAAGTACGTTGTCCAATGTTAGTCTTATGGAGAATAAGTAACATTTTATATCTCGCTTATTAACCCATTGGCGTAGACATACGAGCAGGTCTCGTTCCTTACTTGTAATTTTATTAACGTGTGAATTGGAGTATAAAATTGGTGTTTTTAAATGGATTAATGGCATATTTTAATTAAAATATTGTTTTCTTTCAGTTTAGAGAGTCGCATTGGCACACACACAGTAGACATAAGTAAAAATTAGCAAAATCAGTGTTGACCATGTGCAAGTCTCAAAGAATTAACCGATCCCGTCAACTTCCAAGCAAGCCTGCCACCGTTAATTTTACTTGGGCCTTCCCACCAACGTTGCCACAGACCGGTTAACTCATTGAGAGTTGCACAACTGGTCAGTTTTGGTCGTGTGCGGGAATCGAACCCACGAACATCGTATCGCCACCTGGCCAAGGTGTTTCCACGACGTAGCCAACTCAGCTAACACGACCAAAGGCCTGACGGCGATATTAAGGGTTTTCAGTCAGTCCGCGCCCCTAGCGGATAGAACCGTAGACACCCGCGGTCATTAGTTACATATTTTGCTCCTAGAGTGCAGCACCAATCAATTCCCGTTATAGGCTACTACAAATAGAATAAAATTACTACCTCAATGGGTTAATGAACAAATATTAATGAAACATGGTATATGGTTATCTGGTTGTGGTCTTTTATTATTTGCACAAAAACAATTTTTACCGATACTTCCTATAGCTTCCTGTAGCATCAAACCTGCATACTCAGCCCCACATTATTCTTATGGATAATAAGTAAAATCTTATGTCTCCCTTAATTATGCCATAAATTAATAACATTTGGTATGTAGTTTCACCTCTTGTTGAGTTATACTGATGCTTGCATAAAAACGCATTTGTTGTACTCCTTGTTGCAGCAAACCTGCGTACTCATCCCCCATGTTATTCTAATGGAGAATAATTAAAATATGGTATTCATCGCTTATTTATGAATGTAGATTGATGAAACTTGGTATGTGGCTTCACCTAGTTGAGTTATATTGATATTTGAATGAAAACCCATATTTTGCGTTCCTTTTGCAGCAAACCTGCTTACTCAGCCACCATGTTATTCTTATGAAGAATGATTCAAATGTTATATATCGCTTATTCATAAAAATGAATATTAATAAAACTTGGTATGTGGCTTCACCTAGTTGAATCGTATTGATACTTGCATCAAATCAATTGTTTGTGTTCCTTGTGTCAGCAAACCTACATACTCATCCCCAATGTTATTCTTATGTAGAATAATTAAAGTATCGCTTATTTGTTGATATATTTTTACGAAACTTGGTAAGCGGCTTTAAGTAGTATTAAGACAAACATGTGCATCGAAAATTCGCTGAGTACGCAGGTTTGCAGCGACACGGGTGATTTTCTTTTTATTAAGAACAAATTTAGTTTGTTTTGACCGCAATATAAGTAAATTCATTAAAATAACATTGGAATTTTTTTAATTAATGCTTACTCGATTACTTTTAGATCGTTTACTAATTGTTACATGATTTTATTATGAAAGTACTGTGTTTATTGAAAGGATAGTTAATAAATAATTTTAAATTGAATTAAAAGCAAGAGTCCATTAAACACCTGAAGGTGTTATGGGTCTTACTACTTGAGGCACGTACACTATTTTATCCCCCCTCCCCACCCCACAACAAAAATATATCAAAAATAGTAAATTTAGAAACTAGCACTGGAAGTTAAGGTTATATTAGCATCAAAACAAACAATAATTGTATGTTGTGAATACTTTGATTTTTGTAAACGGAATAGCTGACTGAGCTCTGCCGAGAGTGTGATCGTAACACTATGTGTCTGCAATCGTACCTTCCTAGTCTGCAATAAAGCTCATTATTTACCTCTCAAGATAGGGACATTTAACATTTGGTAAATATAAATATAAATACAGGGATGCTGATAACTCTGCAGGTGGTAATATATCTCCTGAATAAAACAAGATAGGAGCATTCAACTTTATTTCCACCTTTCAGTTGATGAAAACTATTGTTTTATGTACTGCACAGTCATATACTGTTCAGGGGGACATTGAAATTGATATCTTGAATATCTGTTTATTAGGGGCCATACACATATTACATGACACATTTTTCACCATAATACCTGAGCATACCCCTCCCCCACCCCCTCATATGTTACATAACATAGTTAATCATGGAAAATGTAAAAAAAGCTTAAATCGTATCAACAATTTTTTTTATTTTTTAAAGATTTCAATGAGAGATTTTTTCAATTCCTAAAACAAATCTGGTATACCAATCATAACAAATTAATTAAATAAAAAATTAAAAAAACATGTTCTTTTAACTAAAAAAAATTATGACAAACCCTTGCAGAACAAAACTCAATACAGTGGAACGATAATGTTAAAGTTTTTGAGACAAACGTCAACATGGAAGTGTTGGCGGAACTGATTGATGCGACGGTCGAAACATTTAACAATGAATCGGCCAGCGTTTTGATCGGCGACAGATCTCGTCACTGGCATTGCCTTGTGCCAGACGCAGCTCTCCTTCCTAAAGGTGACGAGGAAGACTTTCTGTTCTGGAGATCACCCCCCAGTGGTTCTGCGGGGCAGGCGGAACCCCCTCATGGAGAGGAACCGCGTCTCCATTAACTCGGAGGCAGGTGATCTTTTGGAAACCCCACAGGTGGAGTGAATTACCACCTGGGTGGCAAGAAGCGATCCCTCCACAAAGCAGAGAGACCCCTTCTCCCACTTCCAGGGTTTCTCTTGATAAAATCGGGCGGCCGCCCCTGAAGTGGTGCCCGAAATTTGATCAACCAATTCATGGCCCGAGCTGCTGAGATCTGAAGCCTCACACCGGCCGTTGGTGAACGCTGACCAACGTTGCTGTACCTAACACATCGCGGCCCGGCCCTCCTGGAATCTGAGAGCTCAAACTCGCCGGACGCAACCGTTCCCCCGAGGCTGCAAAGCTCAACTCTGCAGTTCACCAGTCCATACTGAAGAGGACTGTGAGAATGGCACAGCCTTCAGCTGGCACACTGCCGCCGCTTGGCCCTGGGCCAGGGACGCAGGTGGTTGTCCAAGACTGGTGCTCCTACATGGAGCACCACGGCAGTTGTCCAGCACTCTTGCTTATTGTGCCAACAGCCCGGCCCTCTTGATCTTCTGAGGACTCTGCTGGGAGCTCTCAGTGGACTGAGAGAATCATCCACCGGTCTGATGTCAGCCAAGACTCCATGATGAAATGGGAGTCCACGCGGGAGGCCACTGCATTAGCTGTGAGGACGGGAGGCCGTCCGCTGTCACCAGACCTCAAAACACCGTCCCTTACGGACAGGAGAGGTTAGTTTATACGTTATAATGTTATTTAGGTTGGTGTCAAGTATTCTTTGCCTAAATCTACCATAGGTGATCATGTCCGTGGAAAATATAATGGGCCCCATGGAAAGCAGACAGTTTTCAGCCCACAGGAAGAAAATGTCATCGCTGATCATGATGAACAAGTATATAAATATATATATATACATACATACATATATATATATATATATATATATATATATATATATATATATATATATATAAGAGGTATTACTCTTTGTTTCAAACTGTATTTTAAACGCCTTACGGTTCTTTGTTTAGTTTCATTTCAGTTGCACAAAGAATAAACAGCTGAAAACGTGACGTAAGAATATTCTTTATTCATCCCCAACCCATTAAAATTTTTTAAATTTCAATTTTAAGCTTTTGACTGGTGCAAAGGCATCTGCAGACCTCAAAACACCATCCTACTACGGACAGCAGAGAATGTTTAGGCGTTATATTGATATTTAGGTCAATGTCTGGGATTAGACCGTTTGTGAAGTTAAGCCAGACACTTTTATTTATTTTATAATAACAACTAACACATAGAAAGGTACAGAGATATTGTAAATGATACACACACTTTACAATGGTATGGTTTTTATTGTTGACATCGTTCTTTGAAAGGCACTTTAACCTAAAAAACGTAAAAGTGTCCAGGTTTAGCCGGTTTTACGGTATATGAAATTCATCTGGAAAACCACAGCCAAACTCATTTACATAAAGGGTGAAAAGAAAAGGCCCCAAAATGGACTCCTTGGAACACCAAAGTTGGTGATCTGATCTGAGTTGGCTTTTTCACCAAAGAAACCCTATTATCTTACCCAATTAAATATAAATCAATTTAATTGATCATTTAACAGCTGTACTAAGTTATACAAAACACAGTAATAAAGAAAGAACAGCTGTTCCAGCTAACTTCTGGAATGACATCACAATATTAAACTAAAAGGACCGTATATGCAGTGCCGTCCTTAGGGCGGCGCAACAGGTGCAGCTGCACAGGGCCTCTATCTATGAAGGCCACAAGTTTGAGGGATTTTTTTATGTGGAAGCGAGAGGCGTCACGGCCATGGCAGGGAGCTTAAAGTGTGGACTATTGGCAATTAAAAGTGATCAACCGAAGACAATGAACAAACAGCAAGAGTGGTACATAGTTTGTTAATAATAACAATATATTTTAAAGGCAAGTTCAGAAGCGTATGAATAAGTATTATACCATTACCAAAATGCAACCGCTGACCCAGTTCCTGGATAGGTCTTTGTCAAACTATTTTTACTATCAATAAAAACAATGAATAAATGAGATATTTACACTTTTTACATTTTGATTTGAGGCGGCCAGGTTCAGGGTATAAGGTCCGATACAGGCTCATCAAGATGAGCATCCGGATACTTGATTGAGGAGAGTAGTATAATCTTCTTATCAGCCACTCTTTGATTTTCTTCTTAAAAAGCTCTGATACTAAGTGGAAGATAGTCTTTCTTCTTGTCTTGTTGAGCCGACACCGAGGGATGATATTCTTCTTGGATCGAAGATTATATTCATGACACTGTTCCCTTGTTGGAATTTGGAGCTTTGTATTGTCTTTTACATTCACGAGAGAGTTGAGTATAGGGTGAGCTTGAGTGCTGTACTGCTGTCCGACACACACTTGGGGAGATCGAGGGCAACTGGATGGAGAGGGGGATGGCTCCGCCAATAACGAGTGTATTTCTCAACTTGTATCAAGCAAGTCTGAGTCGGGACAATGCAGGTGCGGTGCGAGGGAGAGGGGAGCGTGCAAGTGCAATCCATTTGTTCACTTCAATATTTTTCTTTAAGCTGTCAGTGAATAGATTCATGTGCCTAGTTTATGATTGTCATAAGTTATTATTTGGTCATAAGTAATAGCCATGTCATTAAATATATAACGTCTTTTTAAAATTACTTACCCTACTGTAATTAGACAACATAGTTTACTAAATAAACATTTTCTGTTACATAGTCGGTTCTTAGAGATATTGTTTATGAAAAAATAAAATTAGGAAAGGCCTTGCGAACATTTCTTGCCCCAGGCCTCGTGATGGCTAAGGACAGCGCTGCATATATGAGCTGAGTAACCCCCGTTGCAGCAAACCTGCATACTAAGCCAATTTCCAATTTATATAGCCTAAATGTTTCTCACTACCACATAGAGCCATTTACCAGGTTTCATAAAAATATATTTTTAAATAAGTGATATATAGCAATTTATTTATTCTCTATCAAAATAACATTAGGGCTGAGTATGCAGGTTTGCTGCAACAAGAAATATATGAAATGTGTTTTTATCCAATTATTAATATAACTCAACCAGATGAAGCTACGTAACAAGTTTTAGTCATTTATGTACATAATCAAGGGAGATATAAAACTTTACTTATTGTCCATAAGAATAACATTAGGGCTGAGTATGCAGGTTTGCTGCTATGGGGACAATCAACAAAAAATCATTTTGTTGTGCAAATATCAATATACCAGTACTAGATGAAGCCACATATCAAGTTTCATCGATATACATTCATAAATAATCGAGATATCAAATTTTAATTATCCTACATAAGGATAACATTGGACAACGTACTGTGTTTAGCACTTTGAATATCTCGGCAACGAATGGACATAGAAACACGATTTAAACACCAAAATGATTGTTTTGTAGAGCTAAACTGATTGGTAAAAGCAAATGTGAAGTTTAGAGTAAAATTAACAGTGGAAAACCTAAAACCCTTTTCCTATAAGATTATAGGGCCTGCCTATCATAGGATATTTTATGAACACTTTTTTTGGATTTTCTCTGCAAACACTTAACCTAAGTTAATAATTCAAAATACCATATTATTTGTTTTTTAAGCTCTATAAAATGGTCAAAACCAAAATTGAGTGTTTTACAAGTTTTAGGGTAAAAAATTCAAAAAACTGATTTTTGAAAAAATTAAAACCTTCATAAATCCCCTTTCCCATGGTCCGATCTTTCTGGTTTTCGAACTTTAAAAGTCATGAAAGTTGCTTTACACGTTCGTGCCAAATTTAATCGAAATCGGATGTTTTTTTCAAAAGTTATATAGTTAACGAACACACATATATATAAATTAAAACGAATAGTGTTTTTGGCATCTGGGGACCTCAAAACAAAAATTTATCATGGTCTCGGGCTTAAGTCTAACCATCTAGGGTAATAGCTTCTTCCCTACAGAGGAAATTCGCTAAAACTAAGTTATTTGCTATAATTCAAGCAACTGGATTAGCTGGTATTTCTTAAATGTATTAGTATGTATCTGTTCTTAGATCTTAGTTATATTTATTGTTTTGTAGGCTATGTGGTTAAACTCTGTTGGAGTTCTTACCATAATAAACCTACTTTAAAAACTATTCAGGACTTAAAAACTTACAGGTGTAGCATATAGTTCAAAGTTGACAGCTCTGAAAACCGAGCTTGTTTTTAAAGACTTAATGCCATCTCCAGGTTTAGCCTCCTTCTCTGCCATGGCCAGTAACAGTTCTGAAACATCAATGACACTCTCTGTAAATAGTCGTACAAGACTCGATTTTAAAATACACTGTTCAAATGAGATTTTGCCAGGAACAAGAGATGGGACAAATTGTTACAGGTCACCAAAATTACTAACTTTGTTATTGTTATTAGGTGCAGTAGAACCTCGCTACGGCGACCCTCGATAGCACGAAAATCTCGATAATGAGTCTGATTTTCTAATCCCCGTGAATCTCCCATAACATTCAATGTTATAAATACATCTATAACACGACTCCTTTTCAAATAATTACCTCGATAGCACGTCTTTTGTCATTTCATAGGCCTCTTACTGTACTAATAAATAAACCTCTATAGCGCGTCTTTTTAAATAACTGAACCTCTATAGCACGACTCCCACCTCAATAACACACTTCTTTGGGTAAGTGATCCTTTATTTCACGACTCTTAACCTCAATAGCGCGTCGTTTTGCGTTACGGAACCTCTATAGCACGACTCAACCTTTCTCACGCATAGTTCCCACGGTTAGAACGGATGTTTTGAAGTAAACAACAACGTCTTGGGCTCAGGTCTCAACAAGAAAACCCCTTCCCTACCCCCTTCCCCTTCCGGCTTTTCCTTCTCTATCACGGGTCAGATCAGTCGCATCATCGCATTATTTATTATCGCATTAACATTATTTTACTGCGTATTTCACAATAGGTTAGGGTACTATTTTGAGCTTATTAAATCTGTACTTTAGTGAACTGAGTCGGTTGATTTTTTTTCTTACTACCGTAAGTTCTGCATAGTATTTTATTGAGTAAGAAAACTCATCACAGTAGTAGGCCTACAATGAACAATTTACGGTAACATGAATTTTGTAAAACTAATATTACAGCCTAATTATAAACTTTACCAGGCCTATTATTTTTCAATCAATTTTTACTTTCTCCCCTTATACACAGTATATGGAGAAAGTATTGTTTTCGTAAAAATTTTTGAATTTGAGTTAGTGGAAATATTCGTTTTGGTGCTCCCTGAACCCAAAAAAGTGGTTTTTACGTGATGTCTGTCTGTCTGTGTGTGTGTGTGTGTGTGTGTGTGTGTGTGTGTGTGTGTGTGTGTGTGTGTGTGTGTGTGTGTGTGTCTGTGTGTCTGTGTGTGTGTGTGTCTGTGTCTGTGTGTGTGTGTGTGTGTGTGTGTGTGTGTGTGTGTGTGTGTGTGTGTGTGTGTGTGTCTGTGTGGATGTGTACAGAACTACAGCCTTAACCAATGGGCCGATTTTTATGTAATTTGGCATGTAGGTACTAATCCATGATATCTCCAGGCGTTTTTTTCATTTTTTTGAATTCTTTATTTTTAAGGGTAATTATCCCCCCAAAACCAGCAAAAAACATGAAAAATCCAAATTTCTCAAAAACGGCTCTAACGATTTTCATTAAACTTTAGTCGTTTGTAGAACTTTAGTTTTCCAACAAAATGGCACCACCCGCATTCCTGTAAAAATTTGGGTTCAGAAATTACAGGACTTAAACACCCAAAATTCCGTTTTTTAGATTTTTCATAAAAAGACATAAATGTAAAGAAATATTACTATTCACCATTAAAAGAGCTCAAAAAACTAAATAATTTAGTATTTTGAATTACTATCCTACAAAAGCTGGTTTCGGAGAAAATTGGAATTTTCATTTTGCGGTAAACGCAGTACGTTGTCCAATGTTATTCTTATGGGGAATAAAAAAAATACTATTTCTCACTTATTTACTGGTCGATTTCATTCAAACTTGATATGCTTGTCAAGTTAGCATTGACCAACAGAGGAAATTCGAAATATGTTGCCCTTAATAACCCTGGGGGGGGGAATAGGGGGCATTTCCCCTCTTAAAACCACGAGTGTAGCAATGGATTCTGTAGTGCCTCCAAAGCAGGGATTTGGGTGGATGTTTTTTTAAACAACTTGTTTACAAGATTTTCTGTATATTCGACCTTACTTTGTATTCTATATTTAGTAAATAAAAAGTAATTTATTCATTAAAGTTGGGCTAAAAGGGAGAAAGTATGTGTCAGTTTCCTGATACCGTTTATAATAAATGTTTTAATTGCTGAAATTGTATTGTTTTATGGCAATAATAAAGAAGTTTGTTTTAATTGTACGCGTGTTCTTTTATTTATGACTGATTTATACAGTAATTTTCTACTTAAAACACAACTTACTAGAAATGTTTCATAAAAATGGGCTTGGTATAGCAAAAAGTCTGTGACCTCGATAGCACGTCTTGTTGTGAAAACCACCTTGATAGCACGACCCTCAATTACAAGTGCACCTCGATAAGAAGACTATTTTAGAGATCCCCTTGAGAGTCGTGTTATCGAGGCTCTACTGTACTCTCTTCGTGTACAATAGGTGAGAATATAACACATATCGTCTATGTACTTGATTTCTTTTGAAACTTTTTATACTTGACGCAGGGTACACTTTCATAAGCGGAACGATATAAAACCCCGAATGAAAATGTTCGACATATTTTTATTAGGTCGATAGTACTAAGAGTACGCTCTAATGTCGCGTAAGAGGACGAAGCGAAGAGTTAAATTACCACCTTTTTTCAAAGTTAAATTGTTAAGACACCTATTGGCAGTTTAAATATTGTCTCGCATTATGACTAAAATATTGACAACATTACTTTTAGCAAATTTCCCCTATAGGGAAGAAGCTATTACCATAGGAGGCATGGTAAGCCTTAAGCCCGAGACCATGATAACTTTTTGTTTTGAGGTCCACAGATGCCAAAAACACTATTCGTTCAAATTTATATGTATGTATACATATATATAAATAAATAAATATATATACTTTTATATATATATTACTTATATATATACTGTATATGTGTCCGTTACCGCAATAACTTTTGAAAGAAGCACCCGATTTTGATGAAATTTGGCACAAATGTGGAGAGTAACATTTATGACTTTAGTTTGAAAACCAGATCGATCGGTCTATGGCAAGGGGATTTTATGGGGGTATAAAATGTTCCAAAAATCAGCTTTTTGACATTTTTACCCTAAAATATTAAAAACACTAAATTTTGGTTATAGCCATTTTATAGAGCTTAAAAAACAAACAATTTAGTATCTTGAATCATTAAGCTAGGATTAGTGGTTGTAGAGAAAAGTCAAAAAATGTGTCCATACAATTTCCCATCTTAATCTTGTGAGGATACGATTTTTAGATTTTCCTCAGATAATTTCACTAAATACCCCCGTCGCAGTAAACCTGCGTACTCAGCGAATTTCCAATGCATATATATATATATATATATATATATATATATATATATATATATATATATATATATATATATATATATATGGGTATCACTACTATCTAGAGCCACTTACCAAGTTTCACAAAAATACATTCATTTATAAGTGATATATAGAATTTTATTTTCTCCATAAGAATAACATTATAATTGAGTACGTAGCTTTGCTGCAACAAGGAAGATAAGAAATGTATTTTTTTGCAATTATCAATATAACTCAACCAGGTGAAGCTACATACCAAGTTTTATTAATTTAGGTTCATAACTAAGGGAGATAAAGCTTTACTTTATGTGAATAACATGGGGGCCGAGTATGCAGGTTTGCTGCTACTGGGAAAAATCAACAAAAACAATTTTTTTTGTGCTAATATCAGTATACCACAACTAGTTGAAGCCACATACCAAGTTTCATCAAAATAATACAAAAATAATCTAAATATAACATTTTATTTATTTTATTTACTGACGCGGTAACGGACACACATATAAGTATATATATAAATTTGAATGAATAGTGTTTTTGGCATCTGTGGACCTCAAAACAAAAAGTTATCATGGTCTCGGGCTTAAGTCTTAGCATGCCACCTATGGTAATAGCTTCTTCCCTATAGGGGAAATTCGCTAAAACTCCACATTTCCTTCTACCAATCAGTTTAGCTCAACAAAACAATCATTTTGGCATTTTAATTGTTGTTTTTCGTCCAACCGTTGCAGTGATATTCAAAGTCCTAAATACAGTACGTTGTCCAATGTTATCCTTATGGAGAATAAATAAAATGTTATATTTTGATTATTTATGTATGTATATTGATGAAATTTGGTGTGTGGCTTCAACTACGGTAGTTGTGGTATATTGATATTAGTAAAAAAAAAGGTTTTAGTTGATTTTTCCCAGTAGCAGCAAACCTGCATACTCAGCCCCCATGTTATTCATATGGAGAATAAGTAAAGTTTTATATCTCCCTTAGTTATGAACCTAAATTAAACAAACTTTGTATGTAGCTTCACCTGGTTGAGTTATATTGATAATTACAAAAAACACATTTCTAATCTTCCTTGTTGCAACAAACCTGCGTACTCAATTATAATGTTATTCTTATAGAGAATAAATCAAATGCTATACATCACTTATTAATGAATGTATTTTTGTGAAACTTGGTAAGTGGCTTGTAAGTTGTTGGGCTTGGTTGTTGGCTTGGTAAGTGGCTCTAGGTAGGAGTGATACCCATATATATGAAATTCGCTGAGTACGCAGGTTTGCTGCGATGGGGGTATTTATTTTAAATATATATACATAGAAAAGAATAGTATGTATTATAGTAGGCCTATATCTAGTAAAGCTTTAAATGTAATGAGGTTTAATAGTATCTGATACCATGTCTTTAGTACAAGTTGCACTTTGCAGGGTCTTTACTCCAGCTTTCACAGGTCCCTGGGCAGGCCTGGTGGTTTGGGCCATGTGGGCCCTTGTTGCCGGCCGGATTCAAGTTCACAACAGTGTCCTAAATAAGACACCGGCTGCCCGGGCCCCGGGGCTTAGTTGTCCCCCCCCCCCCACAGGAGTATAGCCCTGGCACTTTGTATTGGCAATTAAAAAACCCAGATCAGTTTTTGACATTAGTAGGGTCATAGTTCCCATTAGCGTGCATTTTATTAAAAGTGGCATATTTAAAAGTTGAAAATATTGTTTTATTGTACATTTATTATACATTTCAAATCAGGAGTTTCGACTAAACAATTTTATTGAAAATATTGTTTTATTGTACATTTATTATACATTTCAAATCAGGAGTTTCGACTAAACAATTTTAAACTAACATTTTATGAAACTATGAAAGACCCTAGCATATATCTTTATAAATATGACATAAATCAAATATCCTATAAAAGTGAAACTGATATGCGTTTTTCAAAGAAGGAACGAACCAAAACGTAAATCAAGTTTCTGAATTGTGATTTTAAAAGAAAATGTGACGAAGACAAAATGTAATAACAATCACTGCATCAACAATTCGATTTTCAAATACAGTGAAACCTCGATAACTCGAACCTCAGGGGGAACGGCA
The DNA here is from genome assembly GCA_963675035.1 of Allygus modestus. Classification (NCBI taxonomy): domain Eukaryota; kingdom Metazoa; phylum Arthropoda; class Insecta; order Hemiptera; family Cicadellidae; genus Allygus; species Allygus modestus. The sequence continues at coordinate 103,908,422 of OY776111.1, forward strand.
AAAATTCAAGTTATCAAATATTTCGAAATATCGAGGTTCGCCTTATCAAGGTGATTTTCCACAGACTTCGACTTATTGAGGGTCACGGTAATACAACAGATGGATCATGAAACGGTATAATCCTTACATAAGTTTGAGCTATGTATCAAAAATAATCATACCGTATAATAATTATTAAAATAAAAATATATTTGAACAATTTTAAATGTCTAAATTAAGCCCGGAAATATATTGTAAAGCTTCTTTGGTTAACGTAGTAGAGGACGAAATACTTCCTTCAGTGAAAATATTGTAGAGGAGGAAAGTAAACAAATAATGACTCACAGTTTGGTATTTTGGTGATGTTTTGCCCGTTCGACCACTTCCTGTCTATTTTCTAGACTTTTTTGCTCACCTCTTATCACCTGCCCCAAACAAATGCCTTCCCCTTATGGAAGTCAGTTCTGACCAACTACGCATAAATTTCATTTAGCTGAACATTAATGTACTTTAGGCTATTAAAATAATTTGCAAAACTAAAAGGGAACAAAACATGATAACAAATAAAATTGCAGAGCATTATTGGAATTATGGTGAAGCAGTACGACACTTTTTTTAGTTTTAAAATTGTTGACAGTGTTCACTGGTGTTCTAAACTGCTTCCCGATAACACTGTTTTTATTTCCTGTGTCAATAGCCTCAAATAGTGTTGAACTTCTCCTCATGGGGTAGAGTTTTGCCAATACGTTTTACCAAGCTGCAAACACTTCGTAAAAATTACGTTTCACATACTACATCCAGAACCTCAGAACTTACACTAACTAACGACTCGGAACACAAATCTAATCAAATCGAAACCATTTTATTTAAAAAACATACATAATTTACAAAAATTTGAGACTGCTCCTTATTTATAAAATCCTCACATAGGTGAAACCCGTTCGTGAGGATGAGTGTGTTTGATATGCGTATTGCTCATCAACATAAATTTGTCGGTTGTTTTACCGACACCAGGAGCACCCGGGAAAGAGATTTAGTGGGGAGGGAGGGTTGAAATTTCTGGCTGCAAAGTCACTGGAGGTTTGGTGAATGAAAAACTTCGACTTATAGAGGTTCTCTAGTCAATACTTCGACTTATAGAGGTACGGCAATTGAGGTTCTACAGCTTACACTTCGACTTATAGAGGTGCGGCGACAGGCTAAGAATACTGAAAAAATTTGAGTTATGGAGATGTTTCCTGTTAACCCTTCGACTTATAGCGGTAAAATAACATAGCATTTGGTAGGCAAGTTCAAGGGGAATGACAAAAATTCGAGTTATCAAGGAACTCGACTTATTGAGGTTCAAATTATCGAGGTTCCACTGTAAGAATTTTGTTCTTTCAGAACTATAATTTTACCAAGATTTACTGAACAGTACGAATTGGACGCATGAGTAGGACTATCTAGTGGAAAACAGTACATACAATATTTTTATATTATTTCTCAATGGTGCTTTTGTCGGTAGGCCATAACTCCTATACTTCATCGGATCCAATAACTGGATGAACTATAATTTTGAAGATTGCACCATCTTATATGAGCACATTCAAATAACTAAAAATAGGCGTCCATACCAATTTACAAACTGCACATGGGAGATTTAGTTAAAATGTTAAATATAATGAGTGAATCCCGTTGCTGGAATTTGAGCAGTAATTTTTGTTTCGGGATTAACCCGCTCAAATTCAGTATTGCAGTTTCTATTGTGATGCCGTTCCAGAGGTTAGCTTAAAACAGCTGATCTTGCTTCTGTACTGTTGTTACTATCAACAGCTGTCAATTGCTCAATTGAATTAATTTCTATCCTTCAATAAGATTAACATTGGAACTTTAAAAGCTCAGGGAACAAAGCCCTGAAGGTGGATGTGTTTTCCAAAATCCCAAAAGGCATATGTAGACACCAAGGTTTTCCAAATAACACATAAACAATGATTCAAGGCCTAATAGTTTCACCTACAGCCTGCTCAAAAAAATAGCCTTATTTTTACTTTTTCCCCCTTGTACATAATAATATGGAGAAAGTACTGTTTTTGTCAATTTTTTAATTTAAGTTATCAGTGAAATATTTATTTTAGTGGCCCCTGATTATAAAAATATTGGGTTTCGAATTGAAATCTGTGTGTGCGAGGGGGTGTGTGTCTGTCTGGATGTGTACAGAGCTGGATCCCACACCCGTTGTCCAATTTTGATTACATTTGGGATCTAGGTAAAAATTTCTCCCAAATAAATCATCAGGTCATACTATGTTATTATATTCCACAATATCTCTAGGGGTTTATTAATTTGTAAGAGAAATTATCCCTCTAAAAACATGAAAAATCAAAAAGAGTGATTTGTAGATTTAGGTTTCCAACAAAATGATAATACCCACATTTCTGGAAATATTTGGGTTCAGAAATTACAGGACTTAATGGTTCCAAAATTAAGTCTTTTGACTTTTCATAAAACCATGAATATTAAATAAAATTTACTTATCACCATTAAAAAAAGCTCAACAAACTAAATAAGCATTTTGAATTTTTATTCTATGATTACTGGTTGCAGAGAAAATTTAAATTTTCACTTAGAGGTAAATGCAGTACGTTGTCCAATGTTATTCTTATGGATAGTACAAACATTACCATTTCTCTCTTATTTACTGATCAATTTCATGAAAACTTTGTATGTAGATTAAGTTAGTGTTCGAAGTAGGTTGCCCCTTAACCTGGGGTGGTGAGGGGGAATTTTCCCTCTTAAAATATCGGTGTGTTGCAAAGGATTCTGTAGTGCTTCCAAAAGAGGGATTTGGGTGGATATTTTTTTGAGCAAATTTTTTAGAAGATTTTCATTATACATTCTACTGTAATTTATATTTTATATTTAGTAAATAAGAAACAATTTATTCATTTAAGTATGGCTAAAAGGGAGAAAGTGTCAGTTTCCTGATACAGCATAATGTAATAAGATGATGATGATGATTAAACAAATGTGTTGCCAATATAGGCTACCCAAAAAAAACATCATAATAACAAGTTATGACATTTATTTAATAGTGACAACAATATACTGGTATGTAGGTTACAGATTATAAAAAGACAATGATATCCCTCCGAGATTATGTGACAAATAGTGACTTCGCCAAACATATGTGATTGCTGCTGCTGCAGAACCCCTTTGGAAGGTTAAAAATACTTAAAATAATTTCCACTGAAATACATTTCATAAATGCAAGTAACGGAAAAAGTCAAAAATGTAAGTTAATGCTTAATACAGATAAGGCATTAAAATAAACTGTTATATTTTATATAATTACAGAATTACTGATGATATAGAGTCGGTTTGTAAAACGATTAACAAGCAATTCTGAAACTATTATTACCTCCGATATATTTAAACAAAGTAACTCCATTTTGATTTTCCACTGAATAACTGATAGAAATTAATCAAGAGGTTAAATTACCTTTAACTGTCAAGTGATCCAACATCGCTCTTGTGGGCGACCGGCTTCGACCCAGCTAGAGGGCCTGTTCAAGCCGGACGTAAAATTTTACTCACAAAAACGCAGGGTGTCTGGACCTGCACCCCGTGTCCACACCTGCCGCGCTGTGATCAGTTTTTTCTATGGCCAAAAATGTTTTTTGTTTTGTATGTTTGTCCATTCGTCTGTTATGTATTGTTTGTCTGTGAAACTTTGATGACCTCTTCGTGAGTAAAATTTTACGTCTGGCTTGAAAATGGCCCCCATCTGGGTCAAAACTGGTCGCCCACAAGAGCATTGGATTACTTGACAGTTAAAGGTTAAGTACCGGGGGACCGAGCCATGCTCGGTGTTTGATTCCGCAGAGGAGGTATTGAATTGGTTTTATTTCAGATACTCGTTCATTTTCAATATGAGCTCGTTCGCTTCGCTCACTTGCCTCCCGGATGAGCTCGTTCGCTATGCTCACTCGCCTATCGAAAAAAGAGTTTGAGTTGCCATTCAAGTAGTTTTTTTTATCTCCATTATGAGAGTTGCCATTCAAGTAGGTTTTTTATTTCCATAACCAAAAACAGCTGTTTACAATAGGCCTATTTTAATTTATAGAAGCTGATTTAATGGTTTATTTTTGTTATTCGTAGTAACTGGTGTTATGATTTTAAACTCCATAAGCTCAATGTTAAAATTTTCAATGTTCAAATGAGTTGTTTAGAATAATACGAGTTTTCCTGAGGTAAAGGTTTTCACCAATCGATTTTTTAGACCCAAAAGCCCCAAATCCCAAACTTTCAGCAAAATCCTCCTGCTGGATCTCGAGACAAATTTTGCAAACAAACAAACAGACATAGCTCATATTAAAGTATAGGATTTATTTAACCTCTTGATTAAAGTAACTCCTGCAGTTGGGGTTGTATATTGCCATAGATTAAGCATACTAAGGAGTATGTTTAATCTATGAGGAGTATGCTTAATCTATGATATTGTAATCCATATAATATAAGCAACCATCGGTAATGTATATGGAATGAATGGTAGAGTTAAAATAAAAATAAATATTCTGAACAAAGTCTCATAAGACATTAGCACCACAGAGAAATGTTGTTCATTTAATTAAATTTCAACATTGGACAACAGTGTGTATACTAAAATAACTTAAAAAACTCCCTGAATTTTACTGGGTCTGAGACTTTTTGTAAGACCAAAAGTCATCAGCAAAACTAATTTTAACTAAAATTATTGATGGTTGTGATAATAACTGATGTAAAACAAAACAAATGTATAATAATTGATGGTGGTAAGATAATTATTTTGTTACCAGCTGGCCCGACAGGCAGCTGTAATGTTGTCTTATCCTAATGTCATTGAATTGGTTTTATGTCGAATACACGCTCATTTTCAAGATGAGCTCGTTTGCTACGCTTACTCACCTATTGAAAAAAGAGTTTGAGTTGCCACTGAAGTAGGTTTTTATTTCCATAATGAACATACGTTTATGCCTTTCAAGTATGTTTAGACATAAGCCTAAACATTGTTAACAGCTGTTTGGTGTAACTAACTGAACTTTGATCAAATCAATGGGAATTTTGAAGGCCAGTGGGACAGAGCCCTTAGGTCGGACAACAAATTTTCTTTTATAAGAACCTTGTCCTGATATTAACGAACAAAAAAAAAATTATTATTCAATTTGGTGCACTCATTCTCAAGTTATGGAATGACAAAGGGAAGTTGGACTTCATTTTTACTTTCTCCCCCTTGTAAATAGTATATGGAGAAAGTATTGTTTTCGTCTTAATTTTCTAATTTGAGTTGTTGGTGGAAATATTTGTTTTGGTGCTCCCTGAACCCAAAAAAGTAATTTTTACGTGATGTCATGAGTTTGTCTGTCTGTCTGTCTATATGGATGTGTACACAGCTAACCTAACCAAAGCCCTAACCAATGGTCCGATTTTTATGAAATTTGGTATGTAGGTTAGGTACTGATACCAAAACACACAATATCTCCAGGCATTTTTTAATTTTTTGGAATTTTTTATTTTTGAGGGTCCCCCAAAAACCACCAAAACATGAAAAATCAAGATTTCTCAAAAACGGCTCTAACGATTTTGATTAAACTTCAGGCATTTGTAGAACTTTAGTTTTCCAATAAAATGACACCCCCACTATTTCTGTAAAAATTCGGGTTCAGAAATTACAAGACTTAAAATATCAAAAATTAAGTTTTTTGGATTTTTCAAAAAAAACATAAATATAAAAAATATAACTATTAACCATTAAAAAGAGCTCAAAAAACTAAATAATTTAGTATTTTGAATTACTATTCTACGATTACTGATTGCGGAGAAAATTTAAATTTTCATTTTGCAGGAAACGCAGCACGTTGTCCAATGTTATTCTTATGGGTAATACAAAAATTACTGTTTCTCTCTTATTTATTTACCAATTTCGTTCAAACTTTATATGCTTGTCAAGTTAGCACTGACCAACAGAGGAAATTCGAAATATCTTGCCTCTTAATAACCCTGGGGGGGGGGAAGGGGGCATTTCACATATTAAAACCACGTGAGTAGCAATGGATTCTGTAGTGCCTACAAAACAGGGATTTGGGTGGATGTTTTTAAAACAACTTGTTTACAATATTTTCTGTACATTTTACCGTGCTTTGTATTCTATATTTAGTAAATAAAAAGTAATTTATTCGTTAAAGTTGGATTAAAAGGGAGAAAGTCTGTGTCAGTTTTCTGATACCATTTATCCTATACGAGCAATGCAATCCTATATGAGCAATGTTTGCTTGATTGTTTGGTTGGTTGGTTGCACAATTATCTCGAAAACGGCTCCGAGGATTTCCCTCAAATTTTGGAAATAACTAAGTTATGGTACAAAAATATGTTCTAGACAGGTCTCATTCCCAGTAAAAATCAAATAATGTTAAAAAACGAAATTGAAAGTTGAAAAAATTAACATTGGGCTTATGGAGTTTAAGATCAAAACAAAAGAATTGTAACAGCGGTTCATAATCAATCAGGGAACTGGCGAAGTAATACTAAAATGTTGTTTATGATTATTAACATGTGGTTTCCTGAGAGCAGATTTGCGTGAAGATTACATATATAGAATAGTAAAATAAATCAAAGGGACAATGTGCTATAAATAACAACAACTGGAGTGACCTTAAAAATGTGGAAAAGAGGCAAATGAGTTATAATCATCTGATTATCAGTAGGGGGAAGTGGTGAAATATTACTCCAAGTCATCTAAACAAACCGAGTGGCCTTCCCCCGAGCAAAGCTCAGCCCCAGGTACTTGTATATTAAGAGAGTAAGGGAGAATAACATCTCTGACTTTATGATTAATTAGGTCCTATATTTCAATAATTAGGGCCTATACACCCGTCCTTTTACAAACCTGTTTTTCTTTGAACTCCAGCTCTGATTTGGTTGTAGGGACTTAACAAACTTGATATCTGATTTTTTCAAAATATTGTATTGTTAGGCAGTGTTCTAAGTGGGTGACGCAGTGTGAGCGAAATGAACGACGCGAACGACGAGCGATCTGACCAAGCGACTTTTGTATCCTATGTGCACACGAGCGATCTAGCGATTGAGGCAGAAAGTTAGCCAGTCACCCAAATGTTGCTCTACCATAGTCATGTTGTATGAAAATTCTTACTTAAAGTGTGTGCATGCACAAGAAATGATTAGGGACCCATTTCGGAGAATATCATCACCTATTTCACAAACTGAAAACCTGTAAAAATGGACCTGAGTTGTTTCATTCATATACTGGACTGCTATCAAGCACATTTATAGTGAATTTCCCTTGGAAAAGTGAACTATTAAGATGACTCGCACGGTGAAACTTAAGCCGGGACCACCATAGCAGTTCCTAACGTGACACCCTGAACACGATTTGGGGTCGTTCAAAATTATAGGGAGCGCAGAATTGGAACAGTCAGGAACTCCCACAGCACCGTCCTCGTGCAGGAAAAATGTTTGGTGGGAAATTGGCGCTGTCCCCCGCCCCGCAGCCGCGTGTAGTACACCAGGGCGCCACGCCCTCGTCCCCACTCATCTATAACAACAGCAGTCCTGCCAACTGACATAAACATCAGAATTGTCCTATACACTTAAAATACTACAATTTCAAACCACGAATCCTGTCATTTCCAGAATCTTATATTTTAATATGCTAGGGTGATTGTTGTCTTCAGCTATATAAATAAAATAAATGTTGTTTCTACTTTTAGCAGTGAAATTTTGTATGCAGCGGAGTTATTTAAATATGTGTTAAAATTTGTTAGCAGTGAAATGTTGTATGCAGCGGAGTTATTTAAATATGTGTTAAAATTTGTTAATCTGCCTGTCTGTTTATAAGCCAGATTTGTTCAGCATTTCACAAAAAAAGACTGTACTAAATGAAATAAAACATTTTCGTGTGGAGGAGGAAAAGTTTAGGCTAAAAACTTAACCCTAGGAGTGGCCAATGGCCGAGATTCGGCCCTATTTTGTGCAGCCTACTGTGGCAGGGGCCGAGAATCGGCCATTCGGGACCTAAAATTTTGTAACGTAAAAAAACCACTAATAATCAACTCAAAAGTGAACAATATATATATCATTCGAAAGATAATATTCTGAACTTTCATTTTATTACATAAACAAACCCTGTAGCAGCTATACAGCAATGTCACGACAGTTAGAAATCAAATGAATTTTTTGGCGCAATGCGATTCTAGCAGCCCAAAGCTAAGATGCTAAGAAAATGTCAAAACACTACTTTTTTGAAATTACCCAGCTCGGGTAATTTTTGTCGTGGGAAGTTGCGGTTGGTACCAATGCACTGCTAAAGAGATGCGCTTTATTTTGGTATTGATGTTTTGAACGAAATATTGATTAGACAGATCATATGATTTTTTGAAAACAGGTGTTTTCTGTTAGCGAATTTCCCCTATAGGGAAGAAGCTATTACCGTAGTCGGCATGGTAAGACCTAGGCCCGGGACCATGATAACTTTTCGTTTTGAGGTCCCCAGACCCCAAAAACACCATTCGTTCGAAACTGTATATATATATATATATATATATATATGTATATATATATGTGTCCGTGGGTGCGATAACTCTCGTAAAAATGGTCCGATTTTGATGAAATTTGGTACAAACGTGTAAAGCAGCATTTATGACTTAAAGTTCGAAAACCAGACGGATCGAGCCATCTGAAGAGGTATTTTGGGGGGGTTTTGTACCCCAAAAATGGGTTTTTTGAGTTTTTTATATACAATTTTTTAAAAAGTAAAATTTTATTTTTTCCCATTGGAATCAGCTTAAAATACGCACAATTTGATGTTTTAATCATTGCTCTACGCCAATTGGTTATTGAGATATTGAAAGTGCTAAACACAGTACTTTGTCCAATGTTATTCTTATTGAGGATAAGAAAAATTGTATATCTCGCTTATTTATCAACTTATCCTGACGAAACTTGGTATATTGCTTAATTTCATTGTGGTCTATTGATATTTGCACAAAAACCCATTTTTTGGCCGATAGTTCCCGTAGCAGCAAACCTGCATACTCAGCCCCATGTTATTCTTATGGAGAATAATTAACGTGTTATCTCCTTTAATTATGAACATAAATTAATAGAACTTGGTATGTGGCTTTACCTAGTTGAGTTATATTGATATTTGTATAAAAGCCCATTTTTAGTGTTCCTTATTTCAGCAAACCTGCATACTCAGCCGCCATATTATTCTTATGGAGAATAATTAAAATGTCATAAATCGTTTATTTATGTATGTATATTGATGAAACTTGGTATGTGGCTTTATGTGGTATTAAGATAAATTACTATGCATTAGAAATTCGCTGATTATGCAGGTTTGCTGCTACCGGGGTATTTTGTTGTACAATGGCAGATGGCCGAAAAAGGGCCATCAGGAAAATCGGATTTACATCTAGAGTAAGTTATAGTTACTAGTTAAATAATATGTTATTTTGAAGAGGAAGAAATGTAGAGTAATTTAGTTTTGCCGTTGGCAGCACTGTTTTATTCTGAAAATCATCACCAAGGAATTGTTTCATTACGTCACATTTTTGCCTAATCGGCAACTGCGCAGCTGTTTGCTATTTACGAAGTCTCAGTCAGTTTGTTTGGCTCGCTCCAAACTGTATTATATTTGGTATCATTGTAAACAGCAGATTTCAGGCTTTCTTCTTGTATCTGTCTCGATGTGTTGTGTTTTTGTTGACAATATGACATGACATTTGAAATATGCAATGTCGAAGTCCCAGTCCAAAATGGTACGCTATGTTTGACCGCTGTCAGTTGTGTAAGATTGTTTTAGTTATTTATTTAGCCGAATTTACGCAAAAATTGATTGTAGTGACATTCAGGGTGCTCTTGAATAAAGTATTAGTGACATTGATGACGATTTAGAGGGTAATATAGGCAGTGATATTGAGATGATCGACTTTTCTGATGTTGCGTCGTAGGCCTAGACTAATTGGATTATTTATCTTGTAGTGGTGAGTTATAAATTTATATGTATACTCCTATGTATTCTATGTATATCATGTTATATATTTCTATCTAGGGAATTGAATGTACTACAACATGATTATATTGCTTTGGGGGCAAAATATTAGACAAAAAAGTTATATACTAAATACTGTGAAATATTTTTTTTTCCAAATACACAAAAATAGCAAAACATTCTTTTATTTTTATTTATTTATAAGTGATAACAATTTTTTACCATCAACGTTATGACTTTTTTGGATTCCTTAGCTTTACAAATATGTATATAACATTATTAGTATATACATATATTACATGACTTATTTACAACACAACCTAACACCGTACAGTTTACATATATTTCGGGTTTCCGTTTATTATTATATTACACCCCTAAAACTTACAAAACAAATTATTTCCATAACAAGTTATATATTTCTAAGTAGGGAATTAGATTGTTTACAAAATGTATATAATGAATTTTCCATAAAAAATCAGTAGAAAAAATTTCGCCGAGGCTACTTTTGAAATTTCAAAAATAAAATTCTAATTGTTTTTCTTCTTTTCACTTTACCGAAAAAATTACCCTTCTAGATCTTTATCATTTTAGTATTTCTAGATTGCCCTGTTCTTCCTGATCAAAATGAATATAAGGTTGGCTAGGTTTACTTCTACGGTTGAATTTATAAGAATTTTCAAAAAAATGTCTGCAAAATCGACAAATTTAGCCTGCCACTCCACACTTTAGCATTGGGCCACTCCTAGGGTTAAAATGCGTGCTGCGGCGGTTAGGTTACTATAATTGCCGTACACAACACGATTGTTTCTGAGGATCCCATAATTTTACGCTGGATACAGGAAGTTTTTAAGCATGGATTGTGCATGAACTTTTTTCTATTTTGCTCCAAGCAGTGCAATTAATTTATCTGTATTTGATTGGCATGGCCTAATTTTACTGTTTGTATCGACAGTAGATTTCATTGGAATAATACTACTGACCTAGGCCTAACTTAACCATTGTAGGCATACTAAGAAAATCATTAGCCTAGCTAAATTAGTTCAACAAAATATTGATTATTTTTAATATAACAAGTCACATTTCTAACTACGCTTTATTAAAAAAGTTCATTACTTACAGCACAAAGAGAATGAAGGTATTTTTTGTAGCCTGCAAGAATATTCAAAATTTAAAACGCTTTTAAAATGTTCTCATAACCTCAACCTTAAAAAATGACACTGTTTGTGTTTCCGTGTTAGTTCAACCAGTGAGTATACATCCTACGGAGTATACATGACATCAATGGTTCAACTCAAGGAAGTTTATTGTATAACTGGAGTGGAGGTAACGGACAACGGTAACACTGCTTCACTATTTTGGTCGAAAAAGCGAGCTGGTGATTTTGTCACGTTGGTACACTGGTAAGGCAAATTTATTGTTCTTTGAACTATCCTAATTCGTTGTTTTATTCCTATAAGTGAATCTACTCATGCAAATTACTGGAATAAAAGTGATACAAGTTGGAAGAAATTAATTTTTTCGTATGATTTATGAATCTACTCTTGTTGTGAAAGATGATACATTATGAGCGAATAAACAAATACAAGTTTATTAATGTTCAAATAATGAGTTGGTATTTGTTTGAATCACTTTGTAGACTCGTTCGATTTAAGCGAGTTCTTTTCATAACCAAATTTAGCAAAGAACGGCTCACAATTTTGTTCTTCAGTGTTGCCTCCAGATACCAATAGATCTCCTTGTTTTAAACTATATTATCACAAGCAGCCTAGATACTAAGTATTACCATAGACTAACTACAGTAGTTAGTCTATGGTATTACAAGCAGCTACAAGCACTCAGCTCTATGTTATATCTGGAGTGACTACTCTCTGACTAAATATTTGGCAGAGGCTACGTACACGTCCGACGTGAGCCGCTACTGTTCACGTCCGTTCCAAATTATGCACAGTACGTTACTTTTCCTGTGATTTTTAAAACAAATTGAGAGTCAAATTGAAACCTCCTAACCTAACCTAACGTAACCTAACCTAACCTAAGCGGTAGCGAAGTGAATTTGCCCTTAAATTGGACGTGTACGTAGTCACTTCGTAAATATTTTCCAAAAACGTGCCGTAAACACAGACATTTTGTTCTATTGTGTTGTCACTTTCACGTTAACTGGGCCAATCAGGATTAATTGGGTAAACGATGTCAAAATTTAAACCAATAGAAAATAAAATACGAAGTGACTGCGTACACGTCCAATGTAAGGGCAAATTCACTTCGCTACCGCTTAGGTTAGGTTGGTTTAGGTTACGTTACATTATGTTACGTTAGGTTAGGATAGGTTAGGTTACGTTGGGTTAGGTTAGGAGGTTTTCTGGCTCTCAATTTGTTTTTAAAATCACAGGAAAAGTAACGTACGGTGCATAATTTGGAACGGACGTGAATAGTAGCGGCCCACGTCGGACGTGTACGTAGCCTCTGTCAATAAAATAACTATACCACCAAAATTGTAAAAATGAAGTGACTGCGTACACGTCCAATGTAAGGGCAGAGCTACCGCTTAGGTTAGGTTGGGTTAGGTTACGTTACGTTGTTACGTTAGGTTAGGATAGGTTAGGTTACGTTGGGTTAGGTTAGGAGGTTTTCTGGCTCTCAATTTGTTTTAAAAATCACAGTAAAAGTAACGTACGGTGCATAATTTGGAACGAACGTGAACAGTAACGGCTCACGTCGGACGTGTACGTAGCCACTGCCTTGTAAAAACACATCTGGATCAGTATAAAGACCATAAACACAGCGGCACGCTTTTTCACCACGGATTGGTGACTCCAGATATAACATAGAGCTGAGTATTTACAAGTGTTACTCGGACGTCATGGTATAAAACCAAAGCTAGCCAAAAGGCAAAAAGACAAAAAAAATAGATCAGATATAATTATTGTTATTGTTTGAACCAGTTGAGCCAAGGAGTTCTATTGGTAATACTTGAGGCAACACTGATGAGCAAAATTACGAGCCGTTCTTTGCCAAATTCATAGTGAGGCAAAGAACTACTCGCTTAAATCGTACTCATCCATAATTTGAAACTCAATAAACTTGTATTTGTTAATGTCTTAATAATAAATCATGTTTTACGGAAAGAATAGCTACATAAACCAAACGAAAAAATGAATTTACTCCAACTTTTATTACTTTTATTCCAGTGGTTTGCATGAGTAGATTCACTTATAGGAATAAAACATCCAATTAGGATATTTTAAAGAACGATAAATTTGCCTCACCAAGTGTACCAACCTGAAAAAATCACCGGGTCGCGTTTGTGACCAAAATCGTTAAGCATTGTTACCTCCAGTTACACAGTAAACCTCCCTGGTTCAAACAATAACAATAATAACATCTAGTTTTTTTGTCTTTTTGCCTTTTTGCTGGCTTTGATACTATACCATTAAGTCTGATTAACACTTATAACATCTAGTATCTAGGCTGCTTGAGATAATAAATTTTAGAGAAGGAGTTCTATTGTGAATACTGGATGCAACACTGATGAACAAAATTGCGAGCTGTTCTTTGCCAAATTTTTGTGAGGCAAAGAACTACTTGCTGAAATCGAACGAGTCGGCAAAGTGACTTAAACAAATACCTATTTATAATTTCAACATTAACCCTAGCCGTGGCCATATGTCGTAATCGCCAACATTGGTTGGCCATTCTACAGTTTTTGGCTGGCCACTGCTAGGGTTAATTAAACTTTAATACAAGTTTAGATCATGTTGCTTATAATTTATCATATTTGTTCAGTATTCAATTAAAATAATGCATTTGGAAATATGTTCATCACCTATTAATATTGCTCACTTCAGTCATAAAGTTAAGTTTTAATACTCAAATCGGGCCCGGGACAGATTCAGATATCTCACCTACACAAAGACACATCAGATAAACACACACTCAAGGAAAAGTCGGGTGATAACTCGTCCTTTTCAAAAAATGTGCACACTTTCCTCCCCCAACTATATCACGCCGCCGCCAAATTGGCCGCCCTCCTCCAGATACGCCCATGGCCCATGGACTCCACACCGTCACCCTTGGTCGCGGAAGCCTTGTCTGCCCACAACTCATGCCCATTACAACAGGAAACCTATTGGTGAGTCAATTTAGTTCAAACTATTGTGCGCTCTTTCTCAGTGTGGAATCCGCGCGGCATTGTTTTTTCCTAACAAACAAACTACTCCGGGCATTGCCCATTCTCAATGTCTCGTCTCTAAATACAGTGCACTATAAAATAAAACCTCTCTCTGAGCTAAACACGCTACAATATTTCACGACAAGATTAGATGCAAAAATCAAAGGAAAAAATTAATTTGTTCCAACTTTTATTCCAGTGATTTGCATGAATAGATTCACTTATGGGATTAAAACAACCAATTAGGATAGTTCAAAGAACGATAAATTTGCCTCCCTAGTCACCAGTGTACAAATCTGACAAAATTACCGGCTCGCTTTTTCGACAAAAATAGTGAAGATTGTTACCTCCAGTTATACAATTAACCTCCTTGGTTTAAAATCATGCATTGATTATACATCCTACGGAAGGATGTATTCCGTAGGATGTATAATCAATGGTTTATGTTAAAAGACAGGTTCTCGTCATTTATTATGTATAAGCAAGGAGGTTTATTGTATATATATATACAATATTATTGTATATATTATGGAGTTATTGTATATATAACTAGAGGTAACGGTAACACTGTTTCACTACTTTTGTCATAGACTAACTACAGTAGTTAGTCTATGCTTTTGTCCAAAAAACGAGTCGGTGATTTTGTCAGGTTGGTATACTGGTGAGGCAAATTTATCGTTCTTTGAACCTTCCTGATTGGTTGTTCTACTCCTATAAGTGAATCTACTCATGAAAATCACTGTAATCAAAGTAATAAAAGTTGGACAAATTCATTTTTTCGTTTGAGTGATGCATATACTCTTGTCGTGAAATATGATAAATTATGAGAAAATAAACAATTACAAGTTTATTAATGTTCAAATCATGAGTAGGTATTTGTTTGAGTCACTTTGTGGACTCGTTCAATTTCAGCGAGTAGTTCTTTGCCTCGCCAAAATTTGGCAAAGAACGGCTCGCAATTTTGTTCATCAGTGTTGTCTCCAGTATTACCAATATAACTCCTTGTATATAAGGAATACACATAATCAGTGATGCTGACGCTGATGTCCTCTTGAACCAATATTAAGTAAATCAATATAAAATATGATATATATAATCAATCATGACTCCTTTTAACTATTATATATACAGATACAGCAAACTTTATTTGATTGTACAGTCAATTGAGATTGAAAATGGCTTTTTCCAGATGTTGTCAAGAAAACTAAAAACGATGATATACCGGGTGTCCCATAAAGGTCCACCTCCTCTTAAGTTTTGAACGACTGTAAATTTTCAAAAGAATCTTTGGTAAATGTTACTAGCATAAGTCAAAGTACTTTTTTAAGTGGTTAAGGGTTTCAACCCTCTCACCTAAATAGTGGTTGCTGGGCGTAGTTTTTAGTTTTCATATAGCAACCCCTAACAAGTTGTATATCATTTTAAATACGGTAAACAAAGAAAATGAATGCCTCAACCTAGACCGCTCTATGTTTATTTGATCTAATGAAATGTTATGGCAAACAAAAATTGTATTATTTTTGTTATTTATACTGCTAAGGGTTGTCCCACACTTCTGGAGAACAGGGCTGAACATTCGACCGAACATTCTCCCTAATGTTCACTGAACATTCCGTCTCATATGTTCCCGGCGCATGTATTCATAAGTGTGTGCAGCTCCCGCACTTCTCTCGAATACTCCGAACATTCGGAGTTTGGCCGAATGTTCGGGCGTCAAAAATCTAGAATCAAATAATTTATTTGCCGTTGACATTTTACATGTATTAGCAATTGACTAAATCGCATACTAGCTCTAGCTGATGCAAGTTGCTACGATCATAGACTAACTACAGTAGTTAGTCTATGCTACGGTCAATTAAATAACATAACAATAACTTAGCCTGTGTGACGCACCACAATTCACTAAAAGGTATACTTATGTAATTTATATTTACTTTAGTTAAGTTTGGTTCGTTGATCTAAAGATATGTACTCATGAGGTTTCCTGTTGGTAAATAAATAATTGCTTGAGTAAAGATTACGGATTTTCAAATTCTGTTAGAAAATTATTGAAACGCAATTTTTGCGGGACTTCATATTATTGATATTGTTATTACTTAAAAGAGACATTTGTGTTAAATAAAAATATATCAAAATGTTAAATTCAATTCATAGTTATGGTGGATATCATAGTTAATTTGGCTTTGAAACGTTAACTTAACAGTTTCCATACCAAAATTAATTATTATATTTGTTCGTGGGACTGCCTGTTGGATGGGTTTTCTCTAAGAGGTAGAGGGCCCCATTATTTGAATTTCACTTTATATTTTATAAATCATCTACAATATGAACTGTTCTTGAATTTAATTTTCATTGCTGTTTTTGGCAATACTGCTGGTGAGGTGCCGACTCCCGAGGTGCGGTCTGATCTGGTCCTGGTCTGAAGACTTGTCATTGTCATTGTCTTGTTGCTGTGGGTTTTTTGGCTTTATGTGTTTGTGAAAGATTATGCAGGACTATTGATTATTCAGTAAGTTTTTGTGAAAGTGTAAAATCCATCGAAGATGACGGACTCAAAATACTTTACAACCACCAAAAAAGGGGAAATTTTTGAGCTGAAATCGGAGCTTAACAGTGACAAAAAGGAAAAGAAAAGGGAGGCTGTCAAGAAGGTGATAGCATCAATGACAGTGGGTAAAGATGTATCGGCCCTTTTTCCGGATGTTGTCAACTGTATGCAAACTGATAACTTAGAATTGAAGAAATTGGTTTACTTGTATTTAATGAATTATGCTAAGAGCCAACCAGATATGGCAATAATGGCAGTCAACACATTTGTCAAAGACTGTGAGGATGCAAATCCTCTGATAAGAGCACTTGCAGTTAGGACCATGGGCTGCATTAGGGTTGATAAAATCACAGAGTATTTGTGTGAGCCTTTACGTAAATGCCTTAAAGATGAGGATCCCTATGTTCGTAAAACTGCTGCTGTTTGTGTTGCAAAATTGTATGATATCAATGCACAGCTTGTTGAGGATCAAGGTTTCCTTGACCAACTAAAAGATCTTCTCTCGGATTCTAATCCCATGGTGGTAAGTAAGTGTATATGTACTAGGCCTTATCTGAGTTGCAGTTTCATAAGTGTCTTGCTAAACTCTCAAATGAAAATATCTAAGTATCTTAGGCCTAGGCCTAATTAGTTGATACATCAAACTAGGCTCTTATCCAATATTTTGTAAAATTATATCAGCCTCTATATTTGGATTTTTGTTTTTTCCATATGTTTTTAAAAGAAACTGAAAATGTCTGGCAATTCAGAATCAGAAAGTGGTATAACTAAATACCTGCTGCAGTTTAGTTTACAGCCCACATTCATTCGATTGACATTTTCGATTAAAAATGTGGATATATCGAACTACTGGCGATTGAAAATATGGATACTAAGTGGTGTCGGTTATTATTATCAGCAGTTTTTATAAATAAACATTTCATGACTCTAACAGAAGATAACAGAATATTTAATAAAATTAACCCTAGCAGTGGCCACCCATAAACTATAGAATGGCCAACCAATTTTGGCGATTTTGCAGACCTTTTTTTAAAAATTCGTATAAATTTGAAATGAGAACTAAACATAGCCAACCACATATTCATTTTGTTCAGAAAGAATAGGGGAATCTGAAAATAGTAAAATGAAAAAGATCTAACAGGAAATGTTTTCAGCAAAGTAAAAAATATATAAAAAAATTGAAATTTCTTTTTGAAATTTCAAAAGCAGCCTCGGTAAAACTTTTTCGTCCGATTTTTTATGGAAAATTCATTATATACATTTTGTAGACAATTCAATTCCCTACATAGAAATGTATAATATGTTGGGGAAAAAATTTTATTTGTAAGTATTATGTAAGTATATACGGAAAACCGCAAAATGTGAAAATAGTACAGTGTTAGTTAGTACTGTAAAAAGGTGATGTAAATATGTATATGCTAATAATAATATGTATATGTTTATAAAGATAATGAAATAAGAAATGTAAAAAAGTCATAAAGTTTATGGTAAAAAATTGTTATCACTTATGATTAGATGAATTTTGGAAATTTTAGGGTATTCGGGAAAAAAAATTCTACGGTATTTAGTATATAACTTTTTTTAGAAATTTATTCCTCCAAATACTATATATACATTTAGTAGAACATTCAATGCCCTACATAGAAATATATAATATGTTGGGGAAACAATTTTATTTGTAAATATATACGGAAAATCGCAAAATTTGAAAATTGTACAGTGTTAGTTAGTACTGTAAAAAGGTAATATAAATATGTATATTCTAATAATAATATGTATATATTTTTAAAGCTAATGAAGTAGGAAATGTAAAGAAGTCATAAAGTTGATGGTAAAACTTGTTATCACTTATGAGTAGAAGACTTTCTGAAATTTCTTGGTATTCGGAAAAAAAATGTTTTTACAGTATTTAGTATATAACTTTTTTTAGAAATTTTTTTCCCCCAAAACAATATAAACATGTTGTAGAATGTTCAATTACCTACAAAAATATACATAACATTCATAATAAATTATTTGTTTTTATATGTGTTATGTAATAATAAAAATAATCGGTGAACTTATGAAATGATGTAAATCGCGGTATATTCTAATACATGTAAATAATGCCATATTATTTCTATATATTATTCCTGCAGGTATTTAGAAACAATAAAATATATAAATATACATATACACAGGGTAGTGGCATATTATATAAGAGATAACGTGCGATTGTCACCATGTAGGAAAAATTACAAAATTATTATTTTTTATATTAGGCCTACTCAATAATGAAATACATCCTACCTTACAATTGTACAAAACCCCCGGCGTTGCATAAAGATTACTGTTATATACACACACACACTTCACTAACACTAACACTCCGAAATAATAAAGGATTTAGCAATAATTCACGGATAACAGAGCGCGAACGACAACAACACGGCATGGCTGCAACGTCGCAACTAACTACGCATTAGATGTGAGGAGTAACGCATTTCCTTCGTCTTCGAGAGAGCAGCCGGAAATAACCATGGGCAAGGCTGCCAATCTCAAAAGCTAAATTTCTTCCTCTTCAAAATGAAATATTATATGACTAGTATTTATAACTTGCACTGGATGTAATTCGTATTTTCCACACTAGCGCATTGCGTCTGTTGGCCATTTGTTAGAAATTCAGAAAACAGCTGTGTTCATAAAATCGTAACTGTTGTGCAATCAATATTTCGTTCTAAAAATCAATACCACAGTGAAACTAAACTCTTTGGCTATGCAGTGGTACCACCCGCAACATCCTAAGACAAAAATTACCTGAGCAGGGTAATTCCAAAGTAGTCGTGTTTTTACATTTTCCGAGCGTCGACTGCAGGAATGGCGTAGCGGCAAAATTTCATTGTAATTATAATTGTCGTGACATTGTTATACAACTTGTAAACGGTTCATTTATGTAATAAAATGAAAGTTCAGAATGTGATCTTTCGAATGGTATAAATATTGTTCACTTCTGAGTTGACTATTAATGTTTTTTTACCGTTAAAAAAATTTCGACCCGTACTATCGTATTGCGCTTGTGGCCATTTCAGGCATCACGTGAACCTAGCGCATTGCGCACCATGCCCACGGCTAGGGTTAAACTAAATCAGACAAAACAGAGATGAATAAATAAACTAAACAATTTAATGAGAACAAAATTAAAAAGGTAGAGGCTATGTATACGTCCGACGTGAGCCGCTACGGTTTACGTCCGTTCCAAATTATGCACCATACGTTACTTTTCCTGTGATTTTTAAAACAAATTGAGAGCCAGAAAATCTTCTAACCTAACGTAACCTAACCTAACCTAAGCGGTAGCGAAGTGAATTTGCCCTTACATTGGACGTGTACGTAGTCACTTCGAATTAAAAATAGAACGTTCTAACATGTGTAAACTTCTCCGGGATACAATTTTTTTTTAGGAATTAAACCTTTTTCTTGCATCAATTTTAAGCAAGTTTCAGTATTTATTAATTTAACATTTTGACAGATTTCATGGGAGTTCATATTGCAATAAACCTAGGTGCATTTAAATAAGGTGTGCTATTTAGAAGGACAAATTTGAACATGTTCTGCGCAGCCTTCAGGTGACATCACGGTGTTTATTTGATCAGCTGGTTTCCAGTGACAGCTGATGTTACTCTTGGCTAGAGCCTATCCAAAAACCCAGGTCGGGATCAGAAAATCAATCTTCCCTCCATTCCCACCAGCGCGGCCGAACCTAAAATTACAGAGTTTCGCTAACAATGTACATATAAAAAAAAATATATATATATATATATTATATGACGTCACTCAATGTTAACATTCTGGTGGGGATGGAGGGAGGGTAGACGTTCTGATCCCGACCTGATTTTTTGGACAGGCTATAGCCGCCGCTGAAGTTTCCCATTGTTGCAAACTCATCCCTAAAAAAGCGCATCACTGAAGTATTCTGACTACCCCATGCCTCCACTCCTTGATATAGGATAGTCAGAATACCTTGGTGACGCGCTTCTGCCTCCAGATGATATCACGCTATGATGCGCAATAGCATACCTTATTTAAATCCACCTAGCAATAAGCTACAGTACTTAACTTTTGCCAAAAAAACATTAACGTAAACAACAAAAATAAAGAATAACAATGTAGGCTAATTGAAAATCTATTTTCTAGAACAATCAAATTAAATAATCGTACAGTATCTATATATCGATATTTTTAATCGAAAATTTAAATCGAATGAATGTGGGCCGTACACTAAACTGCAGCCAAACTACCGATAAGGGGCCTCGGATGATTTTAAAAAAATTGTCCAAAATGTTTGAAATAACGTAAGCTGATTTTGGAAATGGTTGTTTTTTCCTGCGGGAACGTCAGGAAAACTGGGAAAAAAACCTGGAAAAATTGTTTTTCACAAAATGTAACGTTGTGGGTGGGCCCACTCAAATTGTGGGTGATTTCACCCTGAAAACAAAGCTGTTGTTATTTTTCAATTTGAATAAGTGAGTTGTTATTGTCAAAATGACGTGTAAAATCTAGTCAGTCTACTTAGGGGGCACAGGTGGAATCCGGGGTATTGGGTGGGGATATTTTGGTAATTATGATATAAGAACCATTACTCTTATAGAAATTGGAATTTTTTTCAAAATGGGTCACGGTTCTGCAGAGATGCTCTACGATACATTATCTTATGAACAATCGATATTGTAACCGATTCCAAATATCAAAATCGGAATCTATGTTTTTACATAAAACTTAATTGTTTGGCGGTCACATTCTGTTTGTTTATAATTTCTTTTTTGTAGTGACGAAAATTGCTGAAAGTATGCCTTCATTAAACTATCGCTATTTGTCTCAAAATGTTTTACTAAATAATGAGAGTGCATTTCTTTGTCTACAAGAAATTAAACTGCCGAATGAACTTGTATTAAACTTCTAGAATCACCCCTCCCTAATGTTGTTTGAGTCACTTTGTGCCTCATTATTCTCCATCTGAATTTGGATAAGCATCTAATTTAGTAATATTTATGCATACAAATTACTACTGAGGCATCCACAATACTTCACTCCACATGTAACAAAAAAAGTTTTTGGATAAGTTTAATTCCAAAAATTCTCAAATGTGGAGATGCAATGAAAACGTATCATCGAGGAGAAATTCAAGTTGTTTTTCGTTGTCAGAAGAGTTCTAAAACCAACCATCATCTAGAATATATGTAAGTGTGCTTAAAAACACTTTCTTTGAGCAAGCTGACTTTTGAGTATCATCATTACTTTTATGTATTTCTTCAGTATCAATGTAACCAACATATTTATAAATATACCAGTAATCCAGTTTTTCATTGAGTGTACTAATTTGCATTGCCTTTTGTTAGATTAGGCCACTAATTTTGAGTATCATTCAATTACAAATAAATATTTAATTGAGTTTTTCATTGAATGTACTAATTTACATCGACTCTTTTTAGATTACTAATTTCGAGTATCATTCGATTACAATATAAATATAGGCCCCTAATTGAGTTTTTCATTGAATATAAGTTACTAATTTACATAGACTTTTATTAGATTACTAATCTTGAGTAATCATTCGATTACAATATCGATACATAAACAACCGATTGTTCATCCGATAATCGATCGTAGAGCGTCTGCAGAACTATACCCTCAAAACATTCTAAATAGCATACTGATTTTGATAATAATATTTTTTACCCGCGGAAAAGTCGGGAAAACCGGGAAAATGGGAAAAAACGGGATATTTGTTTTTTTCTGTAATATAGTGTTGGGGGTACTCAAATTGTGTGGAAATTTACACTGAACACGAATATGAAACCCGTTTCACGATTTAATAATTAATAAGTGAGCTATTGTCAAATAAGTGAGCTATTGTCAAAAAAATGTTAACCCTTTGAACCCCACAGGAAAAAAAAATGTTTTTGTCTGTAAATATAAATTTATTAATGTAAACGCTGAAAAATACCGAAGGTAAAATAGCCTATTTGTATGCATTTGGGAAAAAAACATATCTCCACTTACGTTAAAGATATCATTATGATTTAAATATTGAATTGTTTGTATTTGTGCCCTCTATAATATGAGGGGTTTACTTTAAGCCTACAACAAATTTTTAATTTTGTTAAAATATACTAAATATATTTGAAAATTTAAAAAACCTCCTCTCCGATAAAAGATTTTTTGCCGTCCACACAAGGAATAATTTACGTGTGGGAAACAACTTTATTTAGTTTAAAATATTGTTCTTTATGAATAAAAAAATAAAATGATAGACCTCAGTTGGCTAAAAGACTCAAATACCCCCCTCACACCAAACCTGTGTCCTCAGCAAATTTCCAGTGCATAAGATATGTCTTAATACCACATAAAGCCGCATACCAAGTTTCTTAAAAATATATTTACAAATAAGCGATTTATACAATTGTAATTACTCTCTATAAGAATAGCATTGGGAATGAGTAAGTAGGTTTGCTGAAACAAAGAACACCACCAATTAATTGGTTTTATGCAAATAGAGTTCAACTAGATGAAGCTATATGGTACCAAGTTTCATGAATATTCATTCATAAATAAGCGATATGTAACATTTTAATTATTCTCCATAAGAATTATATGGGGGCTGAGTAAGCAGGCTTGCTACAACAAGTAACACACAAAATATTGGTTTTCATGCAAAAATCAATATATCTCAACTAGGTGAAGCCACATACCAAGTATCATCAATATACATTAATAAATAAGGGATATATACCATTTGAATTATTCTCCATAATAATAACATGGGGAATGAGTACGCAGGTTTGCTACTACGGGAGTTATCGGTAAAAATTGCTCTTTTTGTGCAAATAACGATAGACCACAACCAAGTATTAAGTTTTGTTAGTAT
Organism: Allygus modestus; assembly: GCA_963675035.1. NCBI lineage: Eukaryota > Metazoa > Arthropoda > Insecta > Hemiptera > Cicadellidae > Allygus > Allygus modestus. The sequence goes on from OY776111.1 coordinate 103,932,054, forward strand.
ACATTCATAAATAAGCGAGATATAAAATTATTCTATTTCTCCATAAGGATAACATTAGACTGTGATGAGCACTTTCACAATATCTCTGTAACCAATTGACGTAAATAAATTATCAAAATACCAAATTGTCAAATGGTCTATTGTTATTTGCACAAAAAAAGCAATTTTTACCAATGACTCCCGTAGCAGCAAACCTGCGTACTCATCTCCCATGTTATTCTTGTGGAGATTAATTAAAATGGTATATATCGCTTATTTTTTATCAATGTATATTGATGATACTTGGTTTGTGGCTTCACCTAGTTGAGTTATATTGATTTTTGCATGAAAACCCATATTTGGTGTTACTTGTTGCAGCAAGCCTGCTTACTCAGCCCCCATGTAATTCTTATGGAGAATAATTATTAAAATGTTATATATCGCTTATTTATGAATGAATATTGATGAATCTTGGTATGTGGCTTCATCTAGTTGAACTCTATTTATATTTACATAAAAAATAATTGTTTGTTTTCTTTGTTTTAGCAAACCTACGAACTCATTCCCAATGCTTTTCTCATAGAGAATAATTACAATTGTATAAATCGCTTAATTGTAAATATATTTTTATGAAACTTGGAATGCGGTTTTATGCAGGCGCAGATCCACGGGAGGGAAATGGGGGAAATTTCCCCCCCCAAGGCAAAAGGTTGCAGTTGCGCGCGCACCCCCGCATCAGCGCCAGTGCTACGTCCGCCCGGCAGCGTCATCTCGACTTGTCTGATTGATGCGTCGTCAGTCAGATTCATATGCCTTCTGTAATACTACTACAGAGTGTTCACAGACCGGAAATTCCTGGAAAATCGGATAATTTTACAGGAATTGCGGTGAAAATTCGTTAATTTAGTTTTAAAACGTCTTTTTCGGCCATTCTCGTTCATGCGGCTCGGTTGTCGTTCCCCAGGGAGGTAAAAACCATGGAGAGCTCGTCAAATGGACAGAAAACGGTCCGCGCATTGTCAGGCTAGACCCAAAGTGCAGGACACGGCAAATCTGAGTAATCCCGAGCGGTGAGCGCGTTGTCGTTTACACGCTCCTGTCCCTCTTAATAATAATACAACTACAATGAAACTTATATATTTCTTTTCTGCACGAATGTCCGCATCTAACGGTATCAATACATTTTAGTTTAAAATTATGTGTAATTTTTAATAATTAAAATATTAGAAGGTTGTAAGAACATGACATAAAAAAGTCAGTAAGCGAGAAAGCTTTTTATTCCTGAGGTAAAATTAAACTGCCAGCGAGAAAGTTGTAGCTAATTAGTTGATCTTCAAAATTTATTCGAAAACATTTTCGATAGAGCTTCTAGTTTCTTCAATAATCCGATATAAATCACGGCTATGTTCAGTTCTACGCGCGTCACCGTCGTCGTCGAGGACCATGGCCCCACGCCGGCGCCGTACTACCACATTAGAATAATCGCTTCTCATTTTACTTAGATTTTTATAAAAAGTATTTATATAAATATATATTTGACTCCATATTATATTGAGGTTATTGTTACTTAACACAGCTTTCAATTATGATTAAAAAAACATTTATCGAGATGTAATCTGACTCATGATTAAAAATTACATATTAAATATTATAAATGAATATGTAATTAAATTAAATGAAAAATAATATGAGACTTATTTGTTGTACCTAGTAAAATGTTATGCAAGAATAAACATATTTGTTTTGTTATAACGTGGTCGTGAAGCAAACATTCCTTACTAAATACTTTATTTGTCCATTTCCTAAGTTAAAATACAGGAGTCATAACCTCGATATGTATTGAATTTTATTTAAACATAACTTTGCCTTTTATTTAAACCCTTTAAAATTTCTATCACTTGAACATTTTTCCTTCTAGTTCTAGCAGTTATTTATTACATCGTAAAATTAGATTGTATTTAAATTTTACATGTTTTCACGTTTATAATCCTTAATTTTATGGTCACATTTTATGATTTTAATCGTGAACATTGAAATAAAAGAGAATCAACATCTGTTTACAGAAACTTAAGTTATACCTCCCTAGCAACTATTCAAATAGACTTATAATTTGATTTTGTGTGAATAAATAAGGAATAGGTCGGGGAACTGAAATACAAAGTAGTAAGTAAATATGTGTAGCTAAATATTTAATCAAAATGATGAATGAACTTATGGTTTTACGCGAAACTCAGAACTAAGCCTCTACATCAGCCAATACTGTAATAACCAATCCTATAAAAATCATATTGGCGTTAAAAGTTGAGGAACATGTCAAGGAACTCGAATACGAAAGATACTTAGTTTTGAATAAACTTTTCTACCAAAGCTATAAATGTGATAGTATGGAATCAAATTTGTTGTGTAAAAATTCAAAACTAAGCCTCTTTAAAAGCCGTACAATTGTTATTATATAGTTATTTTCACGAAAAGAGTTGACTCATGTATCGAGTAAATAAAATGTGGGAGTCATTGAGTCGTTAATTAATTAATTTCGATGAAAATCCAGGTTGAGTACGTGAACATCGAGATTTGTATACTAATATTGAAACTTACATGTGTGTTTACGTCATAATTAGAGATTACATACATTTTAATACAGTACCAAAAGATAAAGAATTTATTCAGTAATTCGATTCCAAAAACCATTTTACTATAAAAAAAATCCCTTGCGCCGTAAACCTCATTTAACTGAGGACGCGTAGCCAATAACCCATAAGACGCTGTACTGAGCGCAGCGACCGCCGAATCCTACACTTTGAGATGTGACCTTGAGCCCAGCCGGACCGAATTTTGGTCTATCCCGACTATGGGCGCGAGCATGGTCTATCCCGACATGTTTTCTACCTCGCTGTCGTTCCCAGTCAATAAGACAAGTTTTGGTTGTCATTTTCAGACAATAAAAAACGTTGCCGATCGTCATTTTGGGCCATTAAATGCAAGTAAATTCCTGTTTTTGATCCATCCGATGCGGAAAAATAGGCGTTCTTTGGTGATAGATTGGGATCGAATCGCTGACTGTATTCGTAAAAAATACGATCCGGTTGTCGTTCGGGCCTATAAAACGGAATCCGGCTTTATTTTTCGTTGGGGAAATGTGGTCCGATTGCCAATTTGTATGATAAATCACGGTTAGATTGTGATAATTTTTGGCATTATTGAGGGTCGGTCGTCATTTTCGGTCAATAAACAAGTTGCGACCGTCGATTTCGGACTTTAAAATGCTAGGAAAACGGTTGTTTTCGGCAAATAGAATGAAGTGGAATTGCCTATTTTGTTTTAAAAAATTTTTTTCTGTAAAACGCAGACTTTTTCGGCCGATAAAATACGGCCCTTAAATTTTTTGAGGTCAATGTTTTTTTTTGCCCTACAAATCGCAAAAGGGGTTTGTCGGTCAATTGCCTTTTTCGGGCGCTAAAACAAGACCATATTGCTATTTCCGTGGATATGCGGCTCGCTTGCCACTAGAGGCCAATAAAACGTGGTCCATTCCATTATACTTAAAAAATTCACTCATTTTGGTGTTTTTGACCACCAAGTTTTGGCAAAATTTATGTGTTTACCGATAAAACACGGCCAAATAATTTTGGCCGGTAAAATGCGTTTCGGACTTCGCTTTTGTATATAAAACACGACCCGGCTTTGTTTTTTACCGAGAAAATGCGGTCCGATTGCCGTTTTTGAGCGATTAAGTACATTTCCGGCATTAAATAAGGTTGGCACTCAATTTTCAGCCGATAACAAACTTTGTGGTCGTAGTTTTTGGCTAGTAATTTTGCTGTAAAATTGCCGATAACATTATCGATTTTGGTTGATAACACATACCCGATCGGTAAATTTATCTAATAACACAGTTTGACCGTTTTCAGGCTAAAAATGTGGTCCGATTGACGTTTTAGACGGCAAAATGAGAATATATATTGCTATTTTTAGGCCAATAATATGTATCTCGGGTGTCTTTTAAAATCGCCGAATCTCGGCCGATAAAATTTGTTTCGATCTTAGTCTCGGTAAAATCTTTGTTTTCGACGATAACATACTTTGATACTTCCGCTGGCGGTTGGCCTTTGAATTGAGGTTTGAGTATAAACTATTGCGGTATTTTTGGCCGATAAAAATACGTTCATTGGTCGTTTTTGGTCTAAAAGTTACGGCGACCATGAAATGCGGTCAAATTGCCATTTTTATCCGAAATAACAGGTAAAATTTCTGATTTTGCTCCATGAATTCTATACAGTCGTCTTTTTAGGCCGATAACACACAATTTGGTCAATAAAACACGTTCGGCTATTTTTCACGGCCAATAAAATTATTGATATGGAATTTTTAACAAATTTCCGGGGATGAAATCCCGGACCCCCCACCCCTGAGCCTGAAGAGTATTCCATACCCCCCCAAATCCCCGGCATTTCCCCCCCAACGTGATTCCCTGGATCCGCCCCTGGTTTTATGTGGTATTAAGACATATCTTATGCACTGGAAATCCACTGAGTATGCAGGTTTAGTGTGACGGGGGTATTTGAGTTTGTTAGCCAACTGAGGTCTATAATTTTTTTATTCATAAAGAACAATATTTTAAATTAAATAAAGTTCTTTCCCACACGTAAATTATTTCTTGTTTGGACTGCAACAAATCTTAAAAAAAGTTTTTTCGGGCATTTTTAAAATTTTTTCAAATAGGGTATATTTCTTCAAATATATTTTTTTTATTAAAAAAAATATCTGTTTAAAAGACAGGAGAACCTGAAAATTATAATAAATCAAATTCAGGGGGTGGTTTTTTGGAAAAGAAAAATATTGAAAATTGGAACAAATTTTGCCCGAAATTTTAAAACTTTATTGTAAGTAAACCAATTTTTTAGGGGAAGATGATAAATGTACAATGTGTTGGCAATCCGATTCCGTACGTAGAAATGTCTAACAATCATGGGGAAAACATTGTTTGTATGAATTACGTATAACAGTATGAAATGCATACAAATTGTCTATTTTCACGCAGGCTGTTTGAAATGGCAATAAATCCCATATAAAAATAAATGAATGAAAAAGAACTGTTATTTTCTGAAGTTTATAAAACTATGAACAAAATATTGTAAAATATAATAGGAGAAGAAAAAAATATTTATTATACTACAATTACAGTTGATACAGTGATTTTTTTTCTACAAAATTTTGCGTACCGTATTCAAAGTTAGGCCTATAGGCCCCCTATAGGTTTTCAGAAATAGATTTTACTGTGAAATAACGTATGTCATATGACACAATCGTAATTTTCCTACAATAATATACATATATATATATATATATATGAGCATTTTTGAAAATAAAAATTGTAAAGCATAATTGAAAAGGAAGGTACAATTTGTTAATCTGCGAGAATTGCTTATTGCCCCTTTCGTTTGAGATTTTGCAAACATTCGGCTTCTTCAAAATTGCAGAATATAAATCCTATCAATAATTACTGTTCATCAATTTGTCTCTCCAAGAAGGGACAGCATAACATAACTTGAAATTTGCGGGGGGAAGGCAAATTGTCTTTCAAACTAGGCTTAGAGCCTAGGTCAGTAAACTGCCATCCAGGCCTAGGACTTTTGATGCTGCAATTTTAGAGGCAACACTGTTTCACATATAATTTAGTAATATTTATGCATACAAATTACTACTGAGGCATACACAATACTTCACTCCAAATGTAACAAAAAAAGCCCAAAAAACACAGAAAACATTGATTTCACATAACTAAAACAAAAACTAACCAAAATTTTGCCCCTTCACGACAGGAGAAAGTAAACAACTTTGTCATTTGTTTTCAAAGACGATGGAAGCTATGACAGCTTAGCGCTTACCAACCTTACATAAATATATACTATGCTTTCTTACCTTTGCACTGATATGACATCTGACATCTTAATATATAAAAATGAATTCCTATTTCCCTTGGTCATTCCATAACTTGAGATTGAGTGCACCAAATTTAATAATTTTTTATGTTTTGTTCGTTATGTTCAAGACAAGGTTCTTATAAGAGAAAATTTGTAATCCGAACTAAGGGCTCTGTCCCACTGGCCTTCAAAGTTCCCATTTATTTGATCGAAGTTCAGTTAGTTACACCAAACAGCTGTTAACACGTTGGATGCGGAGGACGATAATTCCCGCCCTCTAATTAACATTGAAACTTATTTGATTTTCATGTTTAAACATGTTTGTTATCATTGAACGTGTTAACAAGGATTATATCTAAACATATGTTCATTATGGAAGTAAAAAAACTACTTGAATGGCAACTCTCATTATGGAAATAAAAAAACTGCTTGAATGGCAACTCAAACTCCTTTTTTGATAGGCGAGTGAGCGAAGCGATCGAGCTCATCTTGAAAATTAACGAGTATTTCACATAAAACAAATTCAGTGACATTAGGACAGGACGTGTCAGGCCAGCTAGTATAATAATAATTATAGATTCATAAATTACGATTTTACTATACATCGTTTTCCGCCATATTGGACATTGTTTATACACTTACAAAATGTATACCGTAATTTATTATTTTTCTCCGTTCCTGTCTGAAGGTATATCGATATTATGATCAATGCCGTCTAGAGGTATATTTCAAGCTGAATCCAGTGCTACCACCTGATTCCAGATTAAACCAAAACCTACCTAGTTATGAATTTTTGACTCACAGTGTGTTTTGGTATTTCGTAACCAATACAAGGCAGAATTGACTTTGAGCGATATTTTCATTCAAATGCTATTATCAATTAAATTGGTCTATAGCTGCTAGAAGGTTCAATAATTTAGAATGTGATCTTTCGATTGATGTCAGTATTGCTCAATTTCACGTTCGTTTTCAATACTTTATAGGTGTTTGATAAAAATATGATGCAATATGGCGGTTTCTGACATAAGGGCACCCAGGTACCAACTTTTAATGGCGGATTCCATCATTAGGGCACTCGGAGGGTTAATAAAGAAACATTTTCCTTAAAACAGGAGATTTTTCTCTTTTTCGGGAAATTAGCCCTAAAATGGGAAATTTCCTCTTAAATGAGAATCCCCTCTAAACAGCGCTCTGCAGAGTTAGGTTAGGTTATATTATGATTGTAACGTCTGTATTTTCAAGATTGGCCTACATAACCTAACTAGCGTATGTATAATTGTAAATAACATATTAACCTAGACTAACCTGAACCTTTGCACATAGCTTCACAGATAATTTCACTTCATATTAGTTGATACGGTACATTTTAATAATTAAATAAAGATAAGTTGTTAAACATCCAAAGATAGGTATTCCTTTAGCAAGTTCACGTTTAGGTTAGAACACCTTTTTGATAGTTCAAGCTATGTTACGGATGAACTCTGGGTAGAATAATTATTTGAGCATATAATGAACTAGATTTTCTTTAACACAAATTTACATTTTAAATTAAAGAACATGTTGTAAAATGAAACTAAAAGATTGCACTTGTTTTATGAATGTTGTAATTGTGGCCTAGCCGAATTTTAAAATGCAATGCTATTTGCCCATAAGCTAGCTATGAACCCAGATATGGCGGCGATCTGTCATTCTTAATTCGTTTGGCAATGATTCAGTATCCAAGCCACAGTGTTAGGGAGTAGACAGTTGAAAGAACGCTGTCTTACCAACTTGAGTAGGGGGTTTACAAGTGCAATCGCTGTACTATACAAGCGTAGTCGCTGAGAATGACTATGATAGGGCTTATAACGATTAGGTATTCTTGCTTAGGAAATAATTAATGGGGTTCTTTGTAAATATCTAATGTTGTATTTCAATCATGTATTATCTTAAAATAAATATTAAAATGTCATTTGTTTAAACTGGTATGATCATTGAATATTAAATTAAGGGTAAAATTGAAACAAATATTTGGTGACGGTAAAATATTCACAAGTGGTAGAACGCTGTTATTTTTTAGGAGTGTTGTGGCATACAAGTGTTGTAAGCTGTTGCCGACATTATCCTCAGCACAAGTGGCAGAACGCTGTGCTGCTTCCCAGTAGGACTGTTGAGATTTGCAAGTGTCGTAAGCTGTTGCCCAACAGGAGGACAAGTGGTAGAACGCTGTGCTGTATTAAGCTCCCCTTACCCATTTGCCCATTTGCCTTTTTGAGTTATAAAGAGATCTCATTGCTGATAAAACTATGTAATACAGACACATAAATAATAATAGAAATGTTATATGATAGATGTACACAAATTATTTACCTAATACAGCAAATTTGTAATTTATCGTAAACTAACCTAACCGCATTCGGCTGAGCGCTGTATGTGAAATTTTTCATTTTTTGGGGAATCTTCCCTTAGACAGGAATTTTTCCTAAACTGGGAAATTTCTCCTTACTCGGGAATCTCCCTATACAGCGCTCTGTGGAGTTAGGTTAGGTTATGATAAATATACACAAATTATTTACCTAAACTGTTTAAGGGGAAATTTCCCATTTTAGGGAAAATTTCCCATACAGCGATCTGCGGAGTTGGCTTAGGTAAGATTATGATAAATAAATACAAATTTGCTGTATTATGTAAATAATTTGTGTACATTTATCTTAACCTAACCTAACCTAACTCCGCAGAGTGCTGTATAGCAGGATTTTAATTTAAGGGAAAAATTCCTGTTACGGGGAAAATTTCCCAAAAAGGGGAAAATTCACCGTTTTGGTGAAATATTCCTGTTTTAGGGAAAATTTTTCTTTTATTAAATATAACCTAGTCAGAAGAAAATTCCCCACCCAATCACCCCGGAATGCTACCGGGCCCCGTATATTGTGTGGTTTTAACATGTTTTTAACCCTAGCAGTGGCCCTCCGACCAATTTGGTCGGATTTTTATGTCGCCTATTGTGGCCACCGACCAAATTGGTCGGATTTGACTGAAAATTTTGTAACGTTAAAAAACCAATAAAAATAAACTCAAAAGTGATCAATATATATATCATTCGAAAGATCACATTCTGAACTTTCATTTTATTACATAAATGAACAGTGTAGCAGCTGTATAGCAATGTTAGCAACGGCCCTGCTGCATGGAACCTTTTGTATAACATCGTTTCAGATGAAGTCGAAGAATCAAGATTCAAGATTTTATTTGCCATAAACAAATACATTGCTTGGGCATCGTCAACATATAATACAGGTTTCATTAATCAAAGTATCCTGCTTGAACACAAAATGAGAGAATTATTATTAACACAACTATATCATTCTTAATTAAAAACAAAACTAAGACCTTGGGTTGATAAAATCATGAATACTGTAATACCCCTTATCGGCAAGGAACTCTTTTAGGTTTTTGCAGTTTTTTTGAATGGGGAGCTCCACCTTAAGATTTGCAGGCAACGAGTTAAATAGCTTTGTGCAGTTATATGAAATGTTATGCTGAAAAAATTATGTTCGGTGTTTTGGAACTGGAACATTTAAACGTGGACGGAGTGAGTAGTTATAGAATGATCTATAAGACGAAAGCATAGATGAATTACTTTTGAAGAATACCAAAGTTTGAAATATATATAGGCCAGGAAATGTGAGGATTTTCTTCTGACGGAACAGTGAATTACAGGATTCATTTATTTTTAGGTGAAATACAATACGGAGAGCCTTTTTCTGAATTCGAAAAATATACTTTGTTCTTGAACTCTCAAAGCCCCAAATTGGGAGAGCGTATATCAGATGTGGATAAAAACACCCGTAATAAAGCGTCAACATAACATCAGAGTTGGCATGTTGAGCCAGCTTCCGGAGGGCAAACAAACAAGAACTAAGCTTCCTTATGACTTTATTTACGTGATTGTAAAACTTCAGGTTTGCATCAAGTTTTAGCCCAAGGAAGTCCACAGAATCTACACGAGTGATTTCAGTCTCATCCACTAGAAGTTGACCATAATCTGAATTATTGTTTCTAATAGAAATACCCCCGTAGCAGCAAACCTGCATACTCAGCGAATTTCCAATGCATATTAATTTATATTAATACCACATAAAGCCACATACCAAGTTTCATCAATATACATTCATAAATAAACGATTTATGACATTTTAATTATTCTCCATAAGAATAACATGGTGGCTGAGTATGCAGGTTTGCTGAAATAAGGAACACTAAAAATGGGCTTTTATACAAATATCATTATAACTCAACTAGGTAAAGCCACATACCAAGTTCTATTAATTTATGTTCATAATTAAAGGAGATAACACGTTAATTATTCTCCATAAGAATAACATGGGGCTGAGTATGCAGGTTTGCTGCTACGGGAACTATCGGGCAAAAAATAGATTTTTGTGCAAATATCAATAGACCACAATGAAATGAAGCAATATACCAAGTGTCGTCAGGATAAGTTGATAAATAAGCGAGATATACAATTTTTCTTATCCTCCATAAGAATAACATTGGACAACGTACTGTGTTTAGCACTTTCAATATCTCCGTAACCAATTGACGTAGAGCAATGATTAAAACATCAAATTGTGCGTCTTTTTAAGCTGATTCCAATGGGAAAAAATAAAATTTTACTTTTTCAAAAATTGTATGTAAAAAACTCAAAAAACCCATTTTTGGGGTACAAAACCCCCCCAAAATACCCCTTCGGATAGGTCGATCCGTCTGGTTTTCGAACTTAAAGTCATAAATGCTGGTTTACACGTTTGTACCAAATTTCATCAAAATCGGACCTTTTTTACGAGAGTTATCGCACCCACGGACACATATATATATATATATATATACAGTTTCGAACGAATGGTGTTTTTGGGGTCTGGGGACCTCAAAACGAAAAGTTATCATGGTCCCGGGCCTAGGTCTTACCATGCCGACTACGGTAATAGCTTCTTCCCTATAGGGGAAATTCGCTAAAATAAAGAAGATGGGTTTTGTCTGTGTTTACGATAAGGCCATTTGCTCTGAACCATTGAAAAAGGTAATTTGAATCCATAAAAATATTCATTTCCATCTCAGCCATACTTCTTTCTCTGAAAAGAAGTGTCGTATCGTCTGCAAATAAACAAAGGTCAGCCCTACTTACACAATCTTGGATGTTATTAATAAATGATAAGAACAGAATTGGGCCCAAGACAGACCCTTGTGGGACACCCATCCTGACTGACATGTCGGTGGAATGTACTTTACGAACACAGTTTGTTGAATCGATGTAGGACATTTCAACTTTTTGTTTGCGCCCTGATAGATATGATGCAAACCATTTGTTCGCTCGTCCTCTTATACCCATTCTATTAAGCTTCTGAAGGAGAACTGAGTGATCAACCAGGTCGAAAGCCTTACTCAAATCAACAAAAAGACCTATAGCATGTTGTTTGTTGTCGAGAGCTTCTACAACCTTATTTACAAAACAAAACATGGCATCCAAAGTGCTTTTGTTTTTCTGAAATCCAAACTGATTTTTAAATAGGCTGTTGTTAGTATGAAAGAAACTAAGGAGTCGTTTAGCAACAATTTTTTCAAACTCCTTCGAAAAATTTGACAATAATGAGATTGGCCTATAGTTATCACAAACATGAGGATCTGATTTTTTATACAACGGTTTTACAATAGCTATTTTCAAAAAAGATGGAAATTCAGCAGATGAAAAAGGAAAAATTTATCAAGTGAACCAGTGAAGAAGTAATGGAACGAAAATATGCACGGATAAATAACAAATTAGACGCACTAAAACTAAAACACAGCCATGAAGAAATAAAAGGAACAGACACGCCACATCAGTTTTAGAAATAAGTTGTAAATTTAACAGATATTAAGTTTTGTAAAGAGGAAAAGGATATATTAGGATACGGTTTAAAACACAATTTTGCCATCAACAAAAAAGCAGAAAACGATCTTTTAGCCACGGATATAGAAGCTAATATCAGAAGACTTAAAAATATGGATCAAATCGCCACACGGCAGGAAGTCACAAAAGATATCCCAACCGACAGAAAACAATTGGCCCAGGACAGAAAAGAAGATTTGAGGAAATGTGTTACAGTAAAAAAGAAGATAGAAGACAATAATGCCGTAGCAGATAAAGCCGACAAAAGCAGTGCCATAGTAATAATGGAAAAAGATGTGTATATCAAGAAAACGGAAGAATTCATTAAAGAAAACAACTTCAAGGAATTGCCAAAAGATCCTACGGAGAGATATCAAAAGGAGCTCACCGACACTGTGAAAAAATGTACGAAGGTTATTACAGTAGAACTTCGATAATTCGACACGGCCCGTGACGACATGACATGACAGTAGTGGCGACCGATAGTATCCTTGACGGGTTCGCCGGTCAGTGATGGGAGCCCGCTTATTGTTTTCACGAACGTGCGCTACCGCCTTTTATATAAATAACTCATCCTTCCTACCCTCTACCACGTCCTATCAACCCCCTTCCCCGCACTTCCAAGTAAGTAGGTCAAGTCACTTCGCTCGAGACGCTGTGGGAGTTAAACACGTTTTTGATTCTTTCGTGATACGCTATTGTTTTTCTGCTTATAATACTCCCTGTGTTAAAATGTTCCATATACTCCCTATAGTTCGACATTTCGATAGTTCAACATTTCGATAGTTTGACACCCTTGTAGTCCACAAAGTGTCGAACCATCGAGGTTCTACTGTACTGAAGATTCCTATCCAAAAGCTGTAATACTAGTTAGTTCAATTTATCTAATAGGTCACACCACTTATCAGACGCAGGTTACAGACGTTCTACTGTACTGAAGATTCCTGTCCAAAAGCTGTAATACTAGTTAGTTCAATTTATCTAATAGGTCACACCACTTATCAGACGCAGGTTACAGACAGAGCTTCCAAACAGACAATTGATAAAACTGTAATCAACAGTGTTTTTATTAGGCAGATCCAAACCCTGATACAATCGACACTTGGCGCTCATAAGGTTAATGTGCCGCTAAGTTGTGAGTGGATGTGTTTAGGTACTGAAAAACTTGTTTGATTGTGCGAGGAGCTCTAGCAAACAATTGTTTTTGGTTGAATCCAAGAGATTGTATGCGGATGAGTGCTTGATATTTTGTTTTTGGCCTAGTCCATGCTATTCGGTTGTTAGTTTGGTTAGAGTTATAGGCTTATAAATTGGGTTAAATGTTTTAGCCTCACCATATTAGGCCTTATTCATAAATTTGCTTATTTTTATTTATTTACATAGTTATATATTTTAAAATGATAATTAGGTCTATAGCTTTTTTTTTAATATGAAATAGAAGTGAACAATGGCCTCACACTACTCGCTTAGCGCCGGCCTGGCACAGTAAATAACTCCAGTCTCTAGTGGCTGCGTTGAAATTTAAAAAAAGCTGTATCTTGGTTCTTTAATGTTTTATCTACATTTCATTAAACGTTAAGTCTGCCTAATTTTTTTTGTAATGTTTTTAAATTTAAAAGTAGGTAATTAAAAATAATGCTAATGAAACGATATTATTATTTTTGATAGTGACTATCAACAGGCCTACATTGATTATGGTAGTTAGATATTTTCATTTGATGGTTTTGCTATGAAACTGCAGCCTCTGACTATTGGCATTTATCATAGGCGTAATTCGGGGGTGGCAAAGGGGGGCAGTTGCCCCCCCAATAATTAGGAGAAAATATTATTGTAATGTATGAAAAGGCACAATAATCACGATCACGACCATCTTTGCCCCTCCAATCAAAATTCAGAAATTACGCTTATGACTTTTATCCCAACTGGATTCAACTGTTGAATGTGGTTAATTCAGCCATTTGAATTTCAGACAGTGGAAATAGGTTTTATAATAATAGTTTTTTTTTGGGACACTATTATAATAAAATGTACTATTTCATACTAGCTGACAGTTTCCAGTAGTGGTAAAAATAAGAAATATTATTCCATTATCTGTTTCCAATAATTACACACTTAAACTAAAGGCCTGATAATACCTTATTGTTGGAAACTTCGCTTTTATAGGTAAAACAAATATTAAAATTGTTCTATAAGGTGGACTATACCGCTTTTTGCTGGCAACTAACATTTGGATCAGATGAAACCCCCTTCCCCCTCACAAAGACTTGTTACATAAATTCACTGTTGTAATTATTATTTGGCACATGTGAACATATGACATTATTTATCCTTTAACAGGCATAACGACCACACAGAGTTATGCCTATACGTAAAAATTGTTGTCAACAATTGCTGATGGGCAATATTGATATCGCAATCGAATCATACTATAATCGTATCGGCCCTGGAATATTGTATTGTTTAAAATATCCGAAGTTACCGGTGTATAACTTTTAGTCAATGGAATTTTAAACAATTTTGGAGAAGGAAAAGTAATTGAGGGTTAGTATCCTGATTAAAGAGTGTAATAGGCCTAATAAGTAACAAATATGGTCACAAAATTTAATGCCAAATTTAAAGAAATATGTAATATAGGCATAGACAAAATGTTCTTTACACAAAATGTGGACTTCAAGAGAAATAAGACACCTTGATTGCAGCAATTGGATAACTAATAACCGAGTTGTTAATATTTTATTGGGAAAGTAACACAACGATCGTATTATTTTGTTTCAAAAGGGACAATATAATGTAAATTAATGAAGTAATTTACTACAGTAAAATTGATTAACTCATTAATTTTATGTTGGATTGCAGCAAGCAAAGAGGCAGTTGGTTTGTCTTTTAGTTACACTCTATTTTATCTTCAAACGCGTTTGTTAATAATTGTTAGCATACATTTTTTTATTAATTAGACATTAATGTTTTTAAATTTCCACCATTTTGAAACGACTTTAGTCAAATTAATTAAATTGTGTACACTTGTTTTTTGTAAGGTTTTTACTTGTGCTGAATGTCAAGCTTCTATGTTGAACAACCCTTGAAATAAGAAAAATATTATCAAGATAAAAAATAGGGGTCTCTGGGGCCCCCACAGAATATTTGCCTCAGGCCCCCAATCGCCTATTGGCAGCCCTGGGTCTATAATTCAACTTTGAAGCCTAGCGGGGTAGATCCATTAAAAATACCTGTGATAGGTTTTTGAAATGTATTTCTATAATTAATTTCTTCAGTTGCTTACTCACCTTCATATCCTAAATTTGTTATCTCAAACCCCTGCCTATTATATGTTACCTAAGGTCAGAGAAAAGCAGCATTACTTCAACTTTCTATTTATTCTCTTGGTGAAATATCCATATTTATTACTTTGTATTTATTTTGGAAGTTGGAGAATCAATATCTGCCAGAAAGAGCTTTTGCCTTTTAAGTTTATATTTTTTCTTATAAGCTCTAAATTGCATTTCATTTATACCTGTAATGTCGCTAAAAGTTTTTTTCATCTAATCCATTGAAATTTTTTTTAATCTTTTCTCAACTCCTCAGGAATCTAGTTTTGTAATATCAACTATTTCTCATCAGTTTTTCAAAAGAACGACTAAGAACTCGGGCCAACGTTCAGTGATGTAGTGCTCGATTATAGAGGACCAAATAGACCCGTGTTGTATGATCTCTGTTCATTGCCAAAGGCCTTATACATATTATTAATCTAAAAGTAGTGTTTTGGAGATTTCTCATCATCAGAACTGTAATGAATTGAAAGTATATCAATTGTTTGTATATTGTGTTGAGGTTTATGTGATTTTGTCACTAAATATGACAAATTAATCTGAATGATTTTTTATGTTTTATGTTCAGGTTGCCAATGCAGTGGCTGCACTATCAGAGATGAATGAAGCCAGCACCAGTGGTTCTCCACTGATTGAGATGAATGCCCAGACCATCAATAAATTGTTGACTGCGCTCAACGAATGTACAGAGTGGGGACAAGTATTCATACTAGATTCGCTTGCCAACTATAGCCCCAAAGATGATAGAGAGGCTCAGAGCATCTGTGAGCGAATCACTCCTAGACTGGCCCATGCAAATGCAGCTGTTGTCCTGTCCGCTGTTAAAGTCTTGATGAAGTTCATGGAAATGTTAGCTGCTGAATCTGATTTCGTCTCGACTTTAACAAAGAAGCTTGCACCACCATTGGTAACACTTTTATCCTCAGAACCTGAGGTCCAATATGTTGCTCTAAGAAATATTAATTTAATTGTTCAAAAGAGGCCAGACATTTTAAAACATGAGATGAAGGTGTTCTTTGTGAAATATAATGATCCTATATATGTAAAACTAGAGAAATTAGATATTATGATTCGTCTTGCTTCTCAAGCCAACATAGCTCAAGTGTTGTCTGAACTGAAAGAATATGCAACTGAAGTTGATGTTGACTTTGTCAGAAAAGCTGTAAGGGCTATCGGTCGGTGCGCTATTAAAGTTGAACAGTCTGCAGAACGGTGTGTTTCAACACTTTTAGATCTCATTCAGACTAAAGTCAACTATGTTGTACAGGAAGCTATTGTTGTCATAAAAGATATTTTCAGAAAGTACCCAAATAAATATGAGAGCATCATTTCAACTCTTTGTGAAAATTTGGACACACTTGATGAACCAGAGGCTAGGGCCTCGATGATTTGGATCATCGGAGAATATGCTGAAAGGATTGACAATGCTGATGAGTTGTTGGAGAGCTTTTTGGAAGGATTCCATGATGAAAACACTCAAGTTCAGTTGCAGTTGCTTACAGCAATTGTAAAGTTATTCTTGAAACGTCCTACAGATACTCAAGAATTGGTACAACAGGTGCTTAGCTTGGCTACTCAAGACTCAGATAATCCTGACCTACGAGATAGGGGTTTTATCTATTGGAGACTTCTTTCAACTGATCCTGCTGCAGCAAAGGAAGTTGTTCTTGCTGAAAAGCCGTTGATTTCTGAAGAAACAGATTTACTTGAGCCTACACTTCTAGATGAATTAATTTGTCACATTTCAAGCTTAGCATCTGTTTATCACAAACCACCAACTGCATTCGTTGAGGGTAGGGCAGGATTGAGGAAATCTCTACCTGCTAGAGTAGGGTCACAGGAAACTGTTAACCCTCCTCAAGAAGCATCTGTTATTCCTTCTCAAGACTCCCTCATTGGTGATCTTCTCAGTATGGACATAGGAGGAGGCACCACTGTGAACCCTACCCCAAGCCCTGCTATAGACCTTTTAGGAGGAGGTTTGGATTCACTGCTTGGAGGGGATGTTGGAGTTCAGAGTACAGTAGCTTCACAGTCAACCACAGGACTGTTAGGTGACATCTTTGGTTTCACAGCAGGGCCCACAATGTATGTGGCACCAAAAGTCAACTGGTTACCAGCCGATAAAGGCAAAGGCATGGACATTTGGGGTACTTTCTCTCGCAAAAGTGGACAGATTAGTATGGATTTCACATTTACTAACAAAGCCATGCAGCCAATGGCTGGATTCGCCATTCAGTTAAACAAGAACAGTTTTGGTTTGACCCCTGCTAGACCATTGCAAGTATTGACACCACTTCCCCCTGGAGTTTCTCATGAATGTTCTCTTTCTTTAGCCACTACAGGAGCTGTTCAAAGGATGGAACCTCTAAACAATCTTCAAGTAGCTATAAAAAATAGCATTGATGTTTTCTACTTTGCTTGTTTAGTTCCAATGAATGTCTACTTTGTGGAGGATGGTCAGATGGACAAGAGGGTGTTTTTGTCGACCTGGAAAGATATTCCAGCACAGAACGAAGTCCAATTTACTCTCACTAATGTACAGTGTAATGCAGATGCCATTGTGCAAAAGATGCAGCAGAATAATGTGTTCACTATTGCTAAAAGGAATGTGGAAGGGCAGGATATGCTCTATCAGTCGTTGAAGCTCACCAATGGCATATGGGTTCTCAACGAGCTTAAGGTACAGCCTGGCAATCCTAATGTCACACTCTCTCTCAAGTCAAGAGCACCTGATGTGGCTCCTCAGATTTTTCAAGCATACGATGTTATCCTCCATAACTAAGTCCTGTTCTGAACTGTCTCATTTTGATAGTCATTCCATTTGCTAATATTAGTATGTGCTTCATACTGCATAGATTTTTGAATGTCAGTAGTTACTTGTATTTGCAATGTTGTTGATATTTAATTTGATTTTGAGTTGTAATCAAGTAATTTCAGTTAAATTAATTGTGATTAATGAGCATATGTATATATTATAAGTAAATCGTGTTGAAATAAATATTGTTAAATACTGTTTATTTTTGTTTGAATATTTTAGTTGATGGAATAAACATATAGAGATATACATACTTGACTTATCATTGTGTTTAAATTGTTCTACGCCCAAACGTTGCAGAGATATTCAAAGTGCTAAACACATATTATGATCTCTAAAGTTGTTCTTATAGAGAATAAATACAATTTTATATCTCGATTATTTATGAATGTACATTGAAACTTGGTATAGCATTACCTGGTTTTGACCTATTGATTTGTGCACAAAACGCCAAACCTTTCTCAATTGTCCCCTTGGCAGCGTACCTGCATACTCAGGCCTAATGTTATCTCATGGAGAATAAGTCAAGTTTGATGTCTCCCTTAATTATTAACATAAAGTAATAAAACTTGGTATGTATCTTCACGTGGTTGAGTTTTACTGATATTTGCGTATATTTAGCGAATTTTCCCCTTTAGGGAAGAAGCTATTATCGTAGGTGGCGTGATAAGATTTAAGCCCGAGACCATGATAACTTTTTGTTTTGACGTCCCCAGATGCCAAAAACACTATTCGTTCAAATTTATATCTTTATATATAATTCTGTAAACAACATTTTTAGGTCAAAATTTTGTGAGTTTTTAATATCACAGGATGATTGGAGATGGCTTAAATTTAAAGTTTTGATCGCAGGGACTCAGGGAAAATAGCATTATTTCCAAAAAGTTACGAACAAATGAGAAATAAAACATCCCTCATAAGAAAAGAATGGGAATTTAAAAATGTCTGATTTGTCTCCGATAAAATGAATCAACTATTTACTTCATCTGTTACGAGTCAAATCGACTCGCAACGACAAGAGCTGATAAGGATCAGTACAGCCGAAACCGAGAGCAACAAATGCAGTCACCTGATTGGACGGCCTTGTTCCCGGTAGTTGATAAATACAACCTAAATCCTCAGCTCGCCCCATTTCATCTTCATTAGTGCGTCCGTATATAACTTAAAACTTATTCTAAATTTTGTTGTACAGGTCTACACCCATTTGGACGTGATTAACGGTTCGAAGCGTAATTTGGAAGCTAACTATTTTAGTTTCAACAAGTTTTCGTCTTCTTACTTTTGATACATCCGTTTAACGTGGTTGTGGCACCAGACAATAAATTTAAACTCTTTTTCTTGGGCAAATTAAATTCTTTCATCGCGATCATGTGCACCGCACGCGGGAATAGGAAGGTTGCAACCTGCTAAATTTTGCAAAGTGTCAAGTTAGGGATAAAGTTAATATAGATTAAACTCCATAATTGAATATAATGATAAATTGTATTAATGTTAAGTAGGTGTGTCAAATTTCAGTTTCAGTGTTTATTCTTGTATTATTTGTTAAATTGAAATTGTGTGAACTCGTCATGTGCCAAAGGAATGAAATGTAAGTATAATTTTAAATATTTATTGTTAGTATCAGTGTCATTGACTGTCGCGAATAATATTGTTGAGGAACACAGAGTAACAACAAATATTCAAATGCGTGCTATGCCATTTCAACTTGTAAATTGTTCATCAATTATTAAGAGTTAATTTTAAACTAATAAATTCTAGGAATTAAAGAATTCAGAATAAAAACAAACTGGTTGTTTCAACAAAAAAAAAGATAAAATATTTCAAATCAAAAAAGAAAAGAAAAGATTCGCTGTGTTTATTGTAGTGTGCACTAATTTCTGTCAACTGTTAACTATTTACAATCTGTGCCACCAATGATTTTAAATACAATATGAGCATCCCAGGGACGCCTTAAATTTATTTTAATATGACAGTGTGAGGGTTAGTCTTCTCAGCACGAGGTTTTTGCGAGGGCTTGGCATCATGATAGGAGGCGATAGGAAGTGAATTAATTACCCTGAATAGCCACCCTCACTGTGAAGCGCTTATTCCCTATTTTGCACGTCCTGCTCATTGGCATGGTGGTTTCTACTTAAGGTGGTGCAGTCGCCTCTATTGACAAGCTATTCCGCCTAGAGGTCAGGCCAGTCGCTGCTCACTCACACACATGCAGAGTCCCGGATGCTCACTCACACACGCAGAACCCTCCCCTCAACTACCCCCAACCCCCAACTTCCCCAACTGGTCAAACCACTTTCACTCAGCTGGGCTTGCTACCCCCCCTGCCCTGAACCGTCATCGGGCACCAAGATTCTGAAATGGCAAATAGCAAGCAGCACAGCGGGAACTCGACTCAACCAGCCTCTCCGTATGTGTTATAAACATATTTATTTGTTAAACAATTTTCAGCGGTTAATTTACCATTTAAAAATGTCATATTTAATGAATTCAGTCAAGTCTCTTACTCAAATCTATGATATCGTAGATAAAATTAATTATAAAACGTATTTTAACAAGTTGGAAATGCTCTACTAACATACAAATAACCCCGTCGTAGCAAACCTGCTTGCTCAGCAAATTTCCAATGCATAAATATGTGCCTCGCTACCACATAAAGCCACTTACCAAGTTACATAACAATACATACGTAAATAAGTGATATACAGGGTGAATCTCGTAAGTTGTCCAGTATTGATTTCAGACAAACCGTTGGTCCTACGATGATGAAATAAAATTATTTCCCACTAAACCAACCCCAAGGAATAACGTAAAAATATTTTTAACGATTTTTAAATACAGGGTGTACCAGAAACTGAGGGTCACTAGTCCGAATCTACGAAATATCAAATACAAACGTATATCATGATGTACATCAAATTAAAGCTCTTTTCAATCCAAACCATTTGGCGGAATCGGATTTTGATTATTATTGATTCATTTCAAAATGGCGGCTGTTTTTGTGAAAAAATTAGTATTTTTTGAATACCCTGTATTTTTCTTAAAAATGCAGATATCTTGATTCTGATTCAAATATCGCATTCCTTATGAGCTAAGCTTTATTTTGATATGCAACACTTCAATATTATCTCAAAAACAAAAAGTTTCAAAAATATCAGTTTTTGAAAATATGTACATAGCCAAAACTCAAAAATTTCAAATAGCACCATATGTCAAATAGCATATCATTTTAAAGGTATTGCAATTCTAAGAAACTTTCAAATTTAAACCTTATGCGTATCTATTTTGGTTTTCGAGTTATCAACAAAAAACATGTTTTCCCACATTAAAACAAATGTTATTTGTTAAACATGGTGGTAAAGGCTGGACCATAGTTCTATTACCACCATGTTTAACAAATAATGTATTGTATGAAATTGCTTGATTTTAGCGAATTTCCCCTATAGGGAAGAAGCTATTACCGTAGTCGGCATGGTAAGACCTAGGCCCGGGACCATGATAACTTTTCGTTTTGAGGTCCCCAGACCCCAAAAACACCATTCGTTCGATACTGAATATATATATATATATATATATATATATATATATATATATATATATATATATATATATATATACATATATATATATATATATATGTGTGTGTGTGTGTGTCCGTGAGCACGATAACTCTCGTAAAAATGGTCCGATTTTGACGAAATTTGGTATAAATATGTAAAGCAGCATTTATGACTTTAAGTTTGAAAACCAGACAGATCGACCTATCCGAAGGGGTATTTTGGGGGGGTTTTGTACCCCAAAAATGGGTTTTTTGAATTTTTTACATATAATTTTTGAAAAAGTCAAATTTTACTTTTAACCATTCGATTCAGCTTAAAAAAAACACACAATTTGGTATTTCGATCATTCCTCTACGTCAATTGGTTACCGAGATATTGAAAGTGCTAAACACAGTACGTTGTCTGATGTTATTCTTATGGAGGAAAAGAAAATTTTTTTATCTCGCTTATTTATGAACGTATACTGACGAAACTTGGTATACAGCTTCATCTCGTTGAGGTCTATTGATATTTGCTCCAAAAAATTGTTTTTGCATAATTCTCCCGTAGCAGCAAACCTGCGTACTCAGCCCCCATGTTATTCTTATGGATAATAATTAAATGCTCTGTCTCCCTTAATTATGAACATAAATGAATAAAAACTGGTATACGACTTCACCTAGTTGAGTTATATTGACATTAGCATAAAAACCCATTTTTTGTGTTCCTTGTTGCAGCAAACCTGCGTACTCAGCCCCAATGTTATTCTTATGGAGAATAATTCAAATTGTATATATCGCTTATTTGTGAATATATTTTTATGAAACTTGGTAAGTGGCTTAATGTAGTATTAAGACATTTATATCTTCATTGGAAATTCGCTGAGTATGCAGGTTTGCTGCGACGGGGGTATTTTTATTATAATACATGTAGTGTAATAGATAAGAATTTTCAACACTTCTGTCCAGACAACATTGTCTGTTACAATTTCTTGGCTAGAAGTAACATATTGTCCTTTTGAAGCTTTATTGAAAACCTTCACTCCATTAAATGATCGGGCACGGCTTAAAGCGACATAGAGTTGCCCGTGGGAAAAGACGGGTTTTGGTAGGTATACTGCGACTTGACCAAGAGACTGACCTTGTGCTTTGTTTATTGTAAATGCAAATGCTAAAGTAAGCGGGAATTGGAAACGCTCCATACTAAAAGGAAGCAATGATTCGGAAGGAGACAGTTTGATTTTAGGAATTACCACTTTCACTCCTTGGCTTGTTCCTGTTAAAACTTCACATTCAACCGTGTTATTTAACATCTTAACAACTCTGAGCCTGGTACTATTAATCAAACCCTTGGCTGTGTTGATATTCCTCAACAGCATTACAATTGCTCCGACTTTTAATACTAATCTGTGTCTTGGAAGGCCTGAAATTTCAATGCTGTTGAGGAACTCTGTAGGGAATTTAAGCTGTTCACCAGCATCATCTGATTTTACTGAGTCAAAACTGTAATATTCTCGTTCTTCACATTGCAGATTAGAAAGAACAGCTAAATTTATCTCGGCACAGTGCTCATTCGTAGGGCACAAGATAGCCTTGTCTTGATGGTGCCTGCCATAAGGTCTTGGTTGTCGTATATAAAATCTATAGGTGACCCCATACCTAAGAGAGGCTTGTCAATATACATGAAAATTTACCTGATTCAACAGGTTTGTGGAGCGTTCCATTCCCAACTTTTAGGAGGAAGCCCGCAAATTCTACTTCATCTTCATCAACTCTCATGTTTTCAAGGAGTTTGATCACCTTAACATACCTCCAAATAGTGTTCATCTTTATTGAATGTTCAACAGTTGTTGCATGCAATCCATGTGGAATCACTGGTAAGCATTGGCGGAAATCACCAGAAAATAAAACAACTTGTCCACCAAAAGGCCTATTTCTGTTATCAATATCTTCTATGTCATGGTAAAGTCGATCAAGCACAGTTATTATTCCTGAAGGAGCTGCACTCACCTCATCAACTATCAAAAGCTTAGATGACTTGATATATTGCCCAGTTGCTGAATTCGGGATAACTCCAGATACAGAATCATGGGTTACATTAATCGGTAATTTAAACTGACTATGAATTGTACGACCGCCTTCTAATAAACTGGCAGCTATTCCTGTCGTTGCAACGGGAATACAGTAATATCCTCGACTTTTGATAAGACATATGATTGTTCTTTGAACATATGTTTTCCCACAACCAGCAGGGGCATCAATAAAAAATAAATTGGAAAACTGAGGATTTTCTACAGCTGATGAGATGGCATCAATTGCTTGGCCCTGCAAATTGTTAGCACTTGTGTACATCGTATTAAACATTTGATATTGTTCATTAACATCGATTTCATGTTGTGGAGTAAAACCACGTGTTGGCGTATAGGCAGTCCAAGATTTTCACAAGAAGTGTTGTGTGATAAGAGAATTTCCTCTATTTCAAGAAGAGCACGATTCTGTCATTGCTGTGACTTCTGTCATTGTTGTGAGGAAATCTTCACTCATAGTTTCTTTGTTAATATTCCAAAGCTCGCAACAGTTGAATGGCACATTAATTGCACAGATGATTGCAAAAAGCTGGCGTATTTGATGAGGTATTTGATGTTGAATGGCCTCATCCATTGTTTCCCTCCATTGGTTATCACTTGTAGCAATGCCCCTGTATATTGCAGCT
Source organism: Allygus modestus (assembly GCA_963675035.1). Lineage (NCBI taxonomy): Eukaryota > Metazoa > Arthropoda > Insecta > Hemiptera > Cicadellidae > Allygus > Allygus modestus. The sequence continues at coordinate 103,956,251 of OY776111.1, forward strand.
TGCTAAAACTTTCACACACAATGTTTTCTCCTGTGCCTTGATCTACGCCTGTTCGTAGGTCTTCAAATGATCGGGCACCTTTTACATGCAGTAGTAAAAGTCTGAGAAAAAAACATTCCGTCTGTTTTGGATCAACAGTGTATAGACGGCTGACAACTTTTGCGCGATTTCTTCTCGGCTTCCTCTGATTCTGTTCCCATTTATAATGTTCAGGTATCTCCACATACAAAAAAATCATGAGCCTCATAATCAATCATGTTTAGCTCAAACCAAGCAAGAAGTTTGGTTTTTTTGGTACATCGACGGCTCACTGTTCCTCTCCCTCTCTGTAATACACTCTCTGTTCATTTGGGAGATGACAGTCCAACCTTACAACACTGTAGTTCAGGTAATGCATCTCGTATTCTAAAATTCTCCAGCAAGCTTCACATGATCCTACCTAACGGCTGTCTAAAAAGGTTTTTATTTCATCGTGATCAAGAACTCCTCCTGCGGAAATTGATGTTGTTGCACAATCGTAACCCTATATATTTATAAATGTATTTGACTGACTTAACAGTCGTGCAAACCTCAACGCATTTATATGAGTTTGGTACTTTCATCAGTAAGTATCTGTTAAATGGAACAACCCACCGATTGTCAATCGATCGTCCACGGACTTCTGCTGTCTTGTTGTCTTGTTTGCGACGATAGATTGGAAAACCAGAAGGGTTTTGTGCAGTCCTCTCGTTGAATTCTTTTGGGTAGTTCTTTTTGCAAGATCCTTTGTCCATGCAGGGGGACTGTGGATTGAGTTCACCACAAGGGCCATTAATCATATGGGTCTTCACTAAATTGAATAGATCAAAATCTGTCTGTACATCAGGTAGTTCAGATGAAACCACCCTGTCAACTTGATCTAGTTCTGTTATTTTGTCATCTTCTTTGAGGGAGATAAGTATGTGACAGTGTGGAAGACCACGTTTCTGGAATTCAATAGTGTATATAATGGCTGAAACAGCTCCAAATATATGTTTTTCCGTTATGTTGTGGATGAGTTCCTTTAGCTTTTGGTGAAAAACTCTCACTATAACTTCTGGGCGCATCCATGCTGCTTGTCCTTGATGGAGATTGTTCACTATTTCAGGCCATTTTGGATTTGCGGTAACAGTCACAAACAAATCTGGTTTCCTATATTTTCTCACTATTGCTATAGCATCATTATACTTCGCTAGCATGTTTCTTGGGCTGTTAATAAACGTGGATGGCAAAACCACGCATTTCCCACTCCTTAAATTTTCATTTTCTGCCCTAGTTAGTAGGTAGTCAAAAAGGCCCTTATAACTCTCAACTCTTAGTGTTCTTTGATTTTGGCGTATCCATTGACCCTAGCAGTGGCCACCCAAAAACTGTAGAATGTCCAACCAATTTTGGCGTTTAAAGGGTTTACTACTAAGTCTCTTTCACCGGGGGGTGTGTCCAATCTTTTCTAGATAAACTATGAACAAATAAAATTACAACTTTTTACTTTACGTGTTATTGTAAAATATGCAACCTATGTGTTTGGGGAAAAATCTTCCATCTGATTATAAATAACAGCTTTCAACATCTGCTATATAAGAGACAGTAAGTTAGATGAAATCAAACTGGGTATGTCCCAGATTTACATTAGTGGTACTTTTCTTTGTGGTCAAAATTGAATTATTTGTTTCCTCCAAAAAATCTATATTTCAAGAAATTAAATGAATTACTATTTGAAAATCAACTTATTTACAACTTTAAAGAATACACCAGTTTCATCAAATAAATAAATGCAAGTGCTGTATTCTGTGGTCAAACTTAAGAACTCGATAAAATCATCACCATATGTTTTGTTATAAACAAATGTGAATTGGAAAAAGTTCACAGGTTTAACAACAGATAGTAGCACATTCGCTGAAATTTCAAAAGCCTCCTGGACGAAGGCTTTTCATGGGATATTTTACAAACCCGAAAAAGGCACATCTAGAGAGAAATAGCTTTAATTTGATATCAAATATGTATAGAAAAATAAATTTCTAGGGGTCAATATGCTGCGAAGAAAAATCGAGAAATTCTTTTAATAATATAGATGTCTTTTTATGAAAAATCCAAAAAACTGAATTTTTGATGTTTTAAGTCCTGTAATTTCTGAACCCGAATTTTTACAGGAATGCGGGTGGTGTAATTTTGTTGAAAAACTAAAGTTCTACAAACGACTAAAGTTTAATCAAAATCGTTAGAGCAGTTTTTGAGAAATTTTGATTTTAATGTTTTTTGGCGGTTTTTGGGGGATAATTACCCTTAAAAATCAAAAATTCAAAAAATGAAAAAAACGCCTGGAGATATTGTGGATTGTGGATTACATACAAAATTTCATAAAAATCGGCCCATTGGTTAAGGCTCTAGCTCTGTACACATCCACACACACACACACACACACACACACACACACACACACACACACACACACACACACACACACACACGCACGCACGCACGCACGCACGCACGCACGCACGCACACACACACGCACACACACACACACACACACGGACACACGGACACACACACACACACACACACACACACACACACACACACACACACACACACACACACACACACACACACAGACAGACAGACATCACGTAAAAACAACTTTTTTGGGTTCAGGGAGCACTAAAACGAATATTTCCACTTACAACTCAAATTTGAAAATTTTGACGAAAACAATACTTTCTCCATATACTATGTATAGAGGGAGAAAGTAATATAGCACATATGAAATGTTTTGTTATAATAAATGTTTATTATATGTTTGAATTCAATACACATTTTGATTTGGAACTCTTTTTAAAAGGTCGTAGATCAACATACTGCTGGATAGACTTTATTAAATAGTATTTTCATGCAGTATAGACGGTAAAAACTCCTTTCTCGGCAGTTCTTGGCTGAAAAATCATAAATTATATGTTCAAGTAACATAAGTAACGCCAACGCAAAATATAATTTTCTAAACTCTGGTTTAATGCTAATTCAAAGGTAACTTTTTACAAGTTTAAACTTTAAAACATGTTCTTTTTCCGGATGCATTTGAAGGTCAGTGTCCTACGTTAACTGACTTTCGTAACCAATTATAGTTTTGATAATATTATTTAATTACTTTTATCTTTGGCTGTTTGTTCCTAAAAATTTATAATATACCATCATGAGTTTTGTGCAACAATAACAACAAACTTAAATCGGCTTGAATGGAATATGCAACTTTTCCAAGTACGGAAAAGCATGGATGTTATAATTTATATATTTATATTAAACAATACAAGACATACAATCTATGCTCAGCAAAATAAGTGCTCTACAATGCCATCAGTAGTTATGATTCAAATCTTACCTGGCCAATTTTAGTTACTGGATTTGGGCAAGTTTATCAAGTCCGCACATGGTATTAAAAATAATACAAATTATTGAATGACTTTGGATTTGATACTTAGTTTGAACGTACACCTTTTACATCTTAAAATTATTTTTCGTCAGTTGAGAAATAATCAACTTTTTCAGAACAAATTAAAAAAACTGCCTCCTTAGTGGTCTGAAGGAGCCCACTTTCGTGGCCTGGGGCCCTCCTCGGGCCCGGGGTCCTGGGCGCTCGCCCCGTTCGCCCTTACGGCCCTGATATAAGGCTTATTTTGCCCAACAGCTTCTATTGTTCATCTGAGTTATGTTTTATAGTCAAATTCAAACACACAGCTGAACAAATTATAATCCATTGCTCTTTATAATCAAACGTGCAGCTGATAAGTGCGTTTGTATTTTAAAATATGGTTGGCAACTAATTTAATGTGAAATTGAAGAGTCATAAATTATGTTTGATTTACATAGAAAAAAGCAAAGACAACTGTGTATAAACAACTTGATTATTAGTTAAGAAAACCCCTTTTCACTAACAGAAATAAAATGTGGCGTTGTTGTCTTAAGAATACATAGGGCTTAATTAACAATTGTAAAAATATATTAAACATCTTTGATGGGCATAAAGAAATCTGACGTCAGGCCTGCATACAACTTAACACATCCTGGCTTTTAGACCTTTGTTTTATTTGCAAGGAAGATACCTCCTCTGTCATGGGGTGACGGTGCCGGCAGTCGGCGCGGCGGGCCGATGCGGGGTAGTAAGAGATTGAGAGAAAGAGATGTGTGAGAGAGTAAAGGGATGTGCGAGTGAGAGAGAAATATGGTGCGCGGGTGCCTGCACGTGCAAGTCAGGGCGATATGGGCGGCTCAGGGGTAGGTAGTGTCTGGCGTGGGCTAAAATTAAAAAGTTTATTGTACACAACTTTTGTATGAAACTTAATTTTTACATATTCTTGTGTAAAACTGCCTTTGTACACCCTTGGCTTGGGTTAGCTGAAGTTTTAAAACCACTTGAATGAAAAACAACCGAGATGCAAACTTTATTTCCTGAAATAATAAAAATTTTACTAAAATCCATTTAGGTCACCCTTAAGTATATTTTTTGAAAATACATAAACCAATTTTGAAACATTTGTGATTGGCCGTTTTCAACTAGTGTATAATTCAAAATACCTCTAAAACGGCACTTCAAAGGGTGAAAAACCCAACATAACGGACATATTTTTCCAAAAAAAGTGTGTTTACGATTTGTATAATCGTAATAAACAAAAAACAGTGAGAAAAGAAATTAAAAATTTGTTGACTGCACAGCCTTAAGTCAAGTGGTAATAAATAATTATAAGTGTGTGCACAGTTTTCAGAATCTCTATTAACAGAACCAAAAATTGAATGTAAAGTAAAATAAAATAAAAATGAAATAAACAGATTGTAAGGTGAAATAATTGGTTATTAACGACACAGTTTGAAATAATTAACTACTCAAGAATTGAAATTTATTGCATATCTGTACAATTGCTCAGCTTAATAAATTGTTGAAATTTTTTGAACAAACATCGCTCTAGTTTTTTGTGCCTCGAAAGTGTTCCACAATCATTACCTAAACATTCACGGGTGCCTCGCGGACCCAGGCACCCATCCACTGCAAAAAAACATCTTCTGCTGATACATCACAGTCTTGATGAAATGTGTAAATTCACAGCTATCATATTTCAGTTAAGTTAAATCAATGCGATAAATTAAAAAAATAAAATAAATCGTAACACATCAAAAACAACATGAAACAATTACAATGGAAACGTTGGAAATAAACTGACCACTTTAACCAGTTGTATCGTCAGTAACTAAAATAAAACTTATAAAAACAAAACTAATACTTCAGTCTAGCGCAACATGTAAAGCTGATACCTGTGATGTTTGATTTATGTATCTAATCTTTTCGATAAATATGATTTTTTATGAGAAAATAAACATACAAGATTATTAATTTTCAAATCATTAATAGCTATTTGTTTGAATCTCTTTGCCGACTCGTTCGATTCGAGCTCCTTTGCCTCACCAAATTTGGAAAGAACGGCTCGTAATTTTGTTTATTAATGTTGTCTCCAGGATTACCAATATGGAGTTATTATGTGGAGTAAATTCGTATTATGCTATGAAAAGAATAAACATATTTCCATTTACGTAAATGAATACGCTACATATCAAATATACGTCTAAAGAAGTTTCTGTTATTAAAATAATCGAAATGTATATTTTCAATTTTTAGTAAATTGCCAAAGTACCGCCCCTTAAATTTTGCCAGTCTAGGCTGCAGCCTTTTCAGCCTATATAGAAATCTGGCCCTGCTAGGCAGTGGAATCAAAACATTGCGTCTGCATTCGCGCTATGGGCCTTGCACGACTTGGGTAGGGTTACTTCATTTGTTTAAGTTGTGAGGTAGTTTGTGAGTTGTTTCGTTTATTTCAGACACATATTTTATTTTACTAACGATATATCACTGAAAATAATTAAAATAAGTGGGGAGGGGTGTCAGACATAATTAAAAAGGCCACCGATTACTAAAATGGTAACATCCTTCCCGTATTCGTTTTAACTCCACTTTAAAATAAATTAAACCTGTTTGTGAGGGGGTGGGAGTATGAGGGACAAAGAGAGGATGAGGTGAAGAAGTACGACCGTCTCGCCGCAGTAATGCACCTGCCTTTTTTTTACATTGAACCGGTTATTTTCACGATCCGGTTCGTTCCAGTGACAAAGCATGGAATAGGTTTGGTAGAAGCGTTACGTTACAAAGAGTTCCGTTCCTACTTGCTGTTCCTCGACTCTAGTCGAGAATCCATTCCATTTTCCATTTTGTTTGGAGTGAGTGGAAACTTTCTCTTAGACCGCTTGGACCGCTTTCCCTAAAAGGGTTTGTGTTCCCATTGACAGAATACTACTAGCATTGAAAATTCAAAACAAATTGTTTCAGTCAACACACTAAAAAATAGTAAAATCAAAACTACTAGCATTGAAAATCCAAAACAATTTGTTTCAGTCAACTCACTAAAAATTAGTAAAATCAAACTTTTTTGCACAGTTTTGATTTATGTCGAGGCAAAAGGTAAAGTGTTTATACGAAACATTGATATGATTGATAAGTTTTAAAAAAATATTACAGTTGTCAAAAAACAGTTCCTATTGACAACTGACATTAATACTAGCTAATATTTCAGTAATCAAAATTTGTCCCTACTAAGTGATCATTTTCGAAATAAGTTACCAAGATTGTGCACAAACCTTGTGTTACTGCACATGGAAAAAAATTATTTAGGCCGTTTTTTCTACAAACCTCACGACAAAAACCACTTCTACTGTGTACAGCCCATTGAGTTAGGTTGGCCTAGGAATTGAGAATCAATCAACTTCAAGATAGAAGCTGCATTCTCTTGGTAAACAAAAATCTGTTGGTGCTCTACTTAATTATAGGCAGTTAATTTTGATAGAATATAAATCTACCTAAACCTTACTTAGATGTAAAACTGTAGCCTACAACATGCTGGCTACCCACATCTAATCGATGACCCAATAAAGAGAATTAAGAAGAGGTTACAGAAGGGTTTGGACCGCTTTCTCAAGAAGCATTTAATTGATCTCAACAAAATGCTTCCGGCGTAAGACTATAAGTTAACTTCTTTTAAACTTAGTGGTACATCGTTTAGTATTCCACTAAATTGTTGTGACTAAGTTAAGGACTGAATTAGTCGTTTAAAGTAGTCAAATTAATATTTAAAACACTATAAGTGTCTGATTCGTTATTATATGTGATCATTGTGGTGTAAATAATCATATTTTTACAAATAGGCTTAACTAAATCATTAAATCACTCTCTTTTAATTCGATATGTATAACCTATACTCTGCTGGGTAATACTGTAAGGAGAATACTCTAGATAACTTATTTATCCATTTTAAATCCACCCGTTAACTAAGATTGTATTAAACAACACAAATTGCACTGTTTTTATATGGTGTCATATAATTAATTATGGTTTTGGATACTAACATTGAGTAAGGCCATAGATTAAGGAGTAAGTACTACCATAGATTAAACATACTCCTTAGTATTCTTAATCTATGGTACTACCATAGACTAACTACTGTAGTTAGTCTACGGTACTACCCTCAGGACTATGCTATGGTGGCTAAATAAAATAATATAGGTTGAGCTTATAAACAGTTACAACGCCTACAACGAAGCTATATTCAGTACTTCATTCCGTTCTTTTTCACTGTAACGTGAGAGAAGCACTTTGTCACAGTTCCATGGAACATGTTCCAAAAGTTCCAAAAAAAAGGCAGGTGCATTACTGCGGCGAGACGGTCGTGAAGAAGTTTCAGGCATAAATAAAAAGGCTACTGACAACTGGAATGGTAACGCTCTTCTGCTATCGTTTTAACTCAACACTAAACGGGGAGCGGATGAGGTGGGGAGGTTTCAGTCATAAATAAAAATATTAATGACTACTGGAATGGTAACACCCTTCTCTTATGCATTATAACTCCACATTAAAATAAATTAAACCTATTTGTGAGGGGCTGAGGATGAGGGATCGGGAGAGCATGAGGTGGAGAGGTTTCAGGCATAAATTAAACAACTAATGATTACTGGAATGATATCACCCTTCCCTTATCCATTTTAACTCCATATTAAAATAAATTAAACCTGTTTCTGAGAGAGGAGAATGAGGGATGGAAAGAGGATTAAGGTTGGGGTGAGGATGAGGGACGTGGAGATGATGAGGTGGAGAGGTTTGAGGGATAAATAAAAAGGCTACTGGAATACTAGTAACGCTCTTCTGCTATCCGTTTTAACTCCAAATTAAAAACGAAGTGACTATGCGTACACGTCCAATGTAAGGGCAAATTCACTTCGCTACCGCTTAGGTTAGGTTGGGTTAGGTTAGGTTACGTTATGTTACGTTAGGTTAGGTTAGGTTAGGTTACGTTAGGTTAGGTTAGGAGGTTTTCTGGCTCTCAATTTGTTTTAAAAATCACAGGAAAAGTAACGTACGGTGCATAATTTGGAACGGACGTGAACAGTGGTGGCTCACGTCGGACGTGTACGTAGCCTCTGCCAATTAAAAATACCCCCGTCACAGCAAACCTGTGTAATCAGCGAATTTCCAATGCATGCATATGTTTCTCACTATCACATAAAACCAGTTACCAAGTTTCATAAAAATACATAAATAAATAAGTGATCTATTGCATTTTATTTTTTTAAGGCAGAGTACGCAGGTTTTAAGGCAACGAGGAAGATAAGAAGTGTGTTTTTTTGAAATTATCAATATTACTCAACCAGGTGAAGCCACATACTAAGTTTTATTAATTTATGTTTATAATTAAGGAAGGTATAACACTTTACTTACACTCCATAAGAATAACATTAGGGCTGATATATATAGTTTTGTACGAATGGTGTTTTTGGCATCTGGGGACCTCAAAACGGAAACTTATCATGGTCCCGGGCCTAGGTCTTACCATGTCGACTACGGTAATAGCTTCTTTCCTATAGGGGAAATTCGCTAAAATGTTCAATTTAAAAAAAAAATGTAACCAGTGTTGGTTTAAATCTTTTATTTGATCTTTTAAGGTTTTAATGCGGAAATTATTTCACTCACGTCAGCGTGCTGCGTGCGATCTCGTTATTGTTTGTGTCAGGGCTTTTGCATGTGGCCCCTAAGCGCGCGCCTACGTAGGGCCATATTTCAACCGAGCCGGCTAAGTTTTCTAACGCAGGACAATCTACCCCAGGACATCATTTCCCGTGCCATTTTTATGTCACCCACGTAAGCATGTGCTCCTCCTCTTCCTGTTGACTAGTATAGTGGCGATCCCTAGAATCGCGTCCGTGGCTACTTAAAACGAAGTCATAGACCTTTAAGGAATAGATGCCTGATCAACGGATTTTATACGACCTTCTACGCGCAGGATATGCCGAAGCTGTTGCGCATGCGCACCAGCGTTGGATAGGTGTCACTGTTACAACTATTATTAACCCGTTCCTTTCTGTGCTCCACGGTTAAATAAGTAACAGTTTGTAATGTAGCAGTTTCAATGCTCGGTTGGTTTCTAGGTGCTTTTTTAGTGAATTTCCCTTGGAAAGTGAACTATTAGCATGACCCGCACGGTGAAACTTAAGCCCGGGACCACCATAGAAGTTCCTAACGTGACCCCCTGAACACGTTTTGGGGGGTCGTTCAAAATTTTATATATATATATATATGTGTATATATATATATATATATATATATATATATATATAGACATATATATATGTACCACCGAGGCCGATTTCGGGTATTAAAATAATAATAATGCCGGTAGGGAAACAAAATTACTATTTATTAGACCGCACAACTTTACAACAACTGATTTAAAAACCAACTTAAACGACGTTAACACTAGGTATATCCGCGGTTAAAATACAATAATTAAGGTTACATTAAATTTAGAAAGACAATGCCAATTAATAAATTAACAGGGAGAGGCGACGCAAATTACATCGTCACATCTTAGGGACTTGGGCGAATCCCACGTCTTCTTCCCCAATGCTGAAGCTGCCCATCCAATGAGCGGCGGCCTCAGCACGTGACGTCACGGGAACACTTCGTTGTTCAGTGCTGCCCCGACGATCACTCACGCCATTACTCAAAACTAAGAGGCACAGGAATCGTGCGTTTAAGGCCAATGCAGAGCGTCAAGTTGCTGACGCAGCGCATTCCTGTTGATATCAACGCCGGCCGGACCCGTGGGAGCGTCTAAGCTGAGATTAGCTTGGAGCAAATATCCTAGCGTCTGGTGGTTGTTTTCATATTTTGTACCAGCCAACTCTTCAAAATGAAATAATAAATGAAATAATTGAAATAATGTTAAGAGCACCGTTCCTCCTTCTAATTTTAGATTTTAGTGACGGTAGAAATTTAATGATTACGAACGGTAAACTGTAATTATTTAATTACAGTGTCGTATTAATGGCTTTTAACAGTCTAGGGATTTTGGGCCGTCACACCCCCCTCACCCTTAGACCATGCTGTCCCCAGCATGAGGTAACAGCAGATTGCCAAGTCCAACTTCTCTCAATGTTAGGAGAGTACACATCCGTCTTCCGTTGGCTGGTCGGTGATCAGGAAACTTCTAACTCCAGTCAGCTAACCTCAACTCGCTCCGCAAAATAACAAAACAAATTATTGAACTTCAACTTTATTTTTTTTTTACGAAGAAAAAAAACTCGAATTGTCGCCGGTCCGCATTAGCCTCTCCCTTTACAAAATATATCTCGAAAATATCACAATCAAAACATCTCAAAAGTCAAAGTTAAACAACCAAAACAACACCTCAAGAAAAAAAACTAAAAGATCTCATTTTACAAGGACAAAAGTTACCTAAACTTAAACACAAAAACACAACACACATTCCCACCTCAACAGACCATTATAACATTGTTAGAAGATTCGCCACTGAATTTAATTATGTGTATTTAGAACCAATTGGTTAATTTTTCTAAGTATCTGAACAGGGTATGAATTATTATATTTTAAAGTTCGAAAGAGGGTAATTGAGTTCAGTACTTTATGGCAATTTAGAACGCTACTTGCCCGCTATGGTGAAGCCGCACGGGGTTTCACTTGGGGCCGGTCTTACACTCTGTCACCCCTTCGGTAGTAACGGATCTTCCAACGTAGGTCAAATATTAGCAAAAGAAAATTTACTGCTATCCTAACACACCCTTTCCCAAGCTACAGTGCCTACACTAATTAAATCGTCAACACATGTCAAAATAGCAAATTAACATATTGACACCGAGAATCAACAAAAAAAACTTTTCACCAATCCAATGATCGTTCATAAATTCTGGTGGTACTCCACCCACTATCGGCCGAAGCCTCAAAACAACTTGAAAATTACCAATAATAAATCACATAGACAATCGAATAATCAATACAGTACAATGCATTATTAACTAATCTTTAACACAAACTCACGTTCAGTAGGCCTGGTAGCGGCACAACAATGTCTTGCTGACAGGGTCCGGAAAATCCCTCAGCAAGGTATTTTCTGCAGTACTCTTGACTGGCTATACACTACTATACGTCAATTTTTTTTTCTTTAAATTTTGAAAAATCATTCAGGCTGGCTCCCGGGTGCCTACAGTCCAGTCGGGGAGTTGAAGGGAAGGGGGTATTAGGGGGGTGGGGAGTGCCGGCATTACCTTCCTGTGGACACCAAGTTGGGCCAGTGAATCCTTTACCCTTCTTGGGATATACTACTAACATTAGTTGGATCGCTTCGAATAATAATAAAAAAAAGTTGCCATTACCAGCCCACAAATATTACACCATTATTAGAAACACACAACAAAACATACCGGTATGTAAAGATCATTAGCGCTACACATACATATACAAATACATAATACACAAATAGGCAATCGCACAACAATCAGAGGGGGATCCCCAGTCCTTTCGCCATCGCGTCCTCGCGGAGACAAGTCCAGAGGTACTCGCTTCTTCACAGCGTAGTACGCGACTTCTTGATCGCGGTCGAAAGTCTATGTTTCTTAAATACTTTTCACTTACTGAAGGTGTCCCGGTCGGTAAGTCACTCCTCGTCACATTTTACCGCAAGGTCAGCCTAACGTTAGCTGCGCTCGTGGAACTGTCGTGCTCTGCTTCCGGTGCACGATCTGCTACCAATTCAACAGGAGGGTACCATCTCTCCAAGGTTCTGAAGTGGTGACTCTGTCTGCGCAGCCTGCGGGCGCTGTACACGGCCTCCCAGGGTGACACGGAGCAGGTCGGCAACTCGAACTCTCCATCTCAAACCTACAAAGACAACTGTTATTATCACAATAACCAAACGGCCGCCCCACATGTCCTATTCAACCATGCGGGCGCCAGCATAATGGACTCTAAGGTGCTGGAAAGTACTCTCCAAAGAATACCCCTTTACGCTTAGGTGCCAAGCTGATCACCTAGTCCCTGCAGGACCTTCAAGGTGGCATTCACATCAATATTCATCAACTTGGTCTCTTCGTCAGAGAGCATCGACCTCAAATCAAGAACAAAACTTTACTCATCTGACCGACATGAGTGTTGCTGCCGTGTATACGGGCAGGCACCTTAAACTCATCACTAATAACATCGCATTTTATTACACCTCGGAGATCACTCCAACTCCACTCAACTGCATGGTGGTCAGGTGGATCTTTCAGCCATTCTCATAACAGTTCAGAGTTACCTTACAGGGCTCTGAAGCACTATGCACCCATCAACCTCGGGAAAAACCACTTTTCCACAAACGCTGGAATACAAGGAGCTGCCGATAAATCGGGCAGGCACCCGATCCGCCAGTGATCGAATCACACCGATCACTTCAGTCTCTTCAACAGAGAGCATTTGACTTAGAAAAGTCAGAAATCACAACTTCACATTCCGGTCCGACATGAGTATACTGCTGCCATTTGCACGGGCAGGCAATATTGAACTCATCACTAATAACAACCCCTCTATACGGGTCAAACACATCACGTTAAACATCGACCACAAATCAAGAACCAGGACCCAAGTTACCTGACCTACATGAGTATACTGCTGCCATTTACACATGCAGGCAATATTGGACTCATCAGTTGCTACTACAAACACATCTATTTGTTTTTCTTGAGGAAGGCCCATTCAACGTCATAATTTCAATGGGGCATTTCCCACAAAACAAAACTCAAATAGACTAAAACAACAGGCCTAGAAGACCATTGGCTGGTTTACTCGTACCAACCCTTTAGTAAACACACAACCATCAACCTCCGCTTTGCCGGCTGTATAGGCGAATAGCGCTGCACAGGCTGGGCTTTCTACAGAACAGCTTGCCATAGAACAAGCAAAACATAATTTACTCCCCATTCCCGTTTGCTTTTATTAAATCTTCGTTCTCTTCAAGGTCTGGCCAAGAATAGCATGAGTTAGCAAGCATATTCCTGGGGCAGAGCACACATTTTAAAATTCTATTAAAAAAAACAAATAACCATAATGTGATTCCTAAACACTAGTACATCAGTATACTTAGGTGATACGAATGCACTCCCTCAGCAACTCCACAGCGAGGAAGACCCTCCGGTGTCCTTATCCACAGGGACAGCACAAGAATGGCCTAGAATTATAACTTTCCTGTACAACAAACAAAACAGGTTATCCAGTGAACACGTGTTATCACAAGTTAGATCACAAACCATTAAAAACAACAAACTTCCTACGAAGAATCACTTATCACTAACTTCACCAGCCTTATATTTTAAATATAAGGGAAGCTAACTGGACTCTTTTTCCAAATTTTGAACTAAGTGTAAATGGACTAAGTCATAAATCAACGTATTTACTCCTAATCTCTGGTTCATTATCTAATTCATCACACCGCAAATGGGAGCTCTGGCTTCACAATGCTCAGTCCCAGATGAGGGGGTAAAGTATTAGACACTTTAAATATTACATCGGCAAATAATTTCTGTCCATGTTCGGAGTACTTATAATAAAACAGATGCAGCCATACCATTTAAGGGACAGACTGCATGCAAAAAAAAAAAATTCTCAACCTATCAAACTAGGCAATTTGACGCTCACGATTTCAAACTGTAAAAAGAAATGCGATCATTGTTTACGAAGCACCGATCTGCAACAGTATTTAAAGCTATCTGCAGATCCTAAAACTGAACACAAATACGCATCACAATGTACTGGCTTCAACTCAAAGCTTTATTAGTTCCAATTTGAATTAATAATTTTTTTTACACCTACTCCTTTAATGGATGTTAACTAAATTCAATCACACACAAAGAGATGTACTAAATATCTTCACGTTGCTGATTAACTTACATAAAAAACAAAGTCCAGTACCACAAACAAACAGTACCACTGCTCTACTGACTGTTATGTTCAGTTGGCCCAAAACTAGGAACCAGAACCAAACAATGAGCACAGTATAGCTCAGTTCCAAAAACCAATACAGCAACCAAACTGCGATTTCATTTTCTCCTCTATGCTATTTTGTCTCACATAATTTTGAGGGAGAGCAAAACAGCCTTTTTTTCAAAACTGCAAACAAAAGGTTAAATAATTTATTTATTTCCCCTTCACAACCGTTACCGAAGGTTACTGCCCATTAATTCTCTCAACACTCAAATTACTGGATTCACTGGTGTAGAACCCTCAATAACCCCCTACTGATGAGAGCTTCTGAAATAATTAAAATTCGCCCAGTCCAATTTATAATTTCCAATACTTTACTGAAGCAATCATCAGAGGCTCACACGCCTAAGTCCACACGTTGTTTTGTTTCTAAAAAAAATTTAGAAAAATTCAAAGTCCCAACACGGTGAATTACTCAATTAAAATCACCAAATTAGTTTCAAACAAAAATCACAAGTTGTTTGTAGTATTCAGTGAAATTTTGAAAAATCCGGCTAAGTCCTTAGCTCAAAATACACAATAAATTTCGAAAATTACTGTCGCACGCCCATTTCCCCACTACTATGATGGTCCACGTCGATTATTTCTAAGTCCCGATTTATTTCAATGAAATGTCACAGAACTCCTATTTAGCCACTACTAACGCTTTGTTTCGTCAAAAATTTTCAAAGTTCTAATTTACTTAATTTCTTCGGTAAATAAAAATGCACTGGTATCCTTTGACCTGACAATGGAGATAGGCCAGAAAATTGACACAGTTTATAAGTGTCAGATCATTAATTTTTATTAATTTGTAACAGTAAAATTTTGTTTTTCAATCACTTGATTTTAAATTATTGGCCTATTTCCAATGACGCCCAGATTTTTTCCAATGCATTTATAGATTTACCTCTTAAATATACGACCCAGAGTTAATCACACATGCAAATAAACTTAGGTTAATTTAGAAAGCAGTTTTTCTAAGGTTAATATAATAAATAAATCCTACAAACACTCGTTCTTAAACAAAACCATGTTAAATCAACTAAATACAAATATAACTTGTTTCAGAAATGACTATCTCGTCTACTAACAGGAACAAGTGTGGGACTCTGTTTAGATTAATCTATGCAGACATCTGTTTACAAACACAGGCATTAATGCCTCCTCAATTAAGGCGTCACTCAGCCACAGCCATCATGTGATGCCACCCAGTTTCAATAATTGTTGACTAATTCTCGCTTCGGACAATTCGGATTAATTACAATATAGTATTTCTTCAATTTAATTCCCAAATAAGTTATAATTTCATTTTAATGTCGTCCTCTCCCTTTTCCACGATAAGTTGCAACCAAGTTCACGCATTTGCACTTCAATCAAACCGAATTGGCAAATCAAAGATGGCGGATTAATCCGAACGCAACAGAGACGATTTGTCAAGATTGCAAATGGCGGCTCCAAGCTTCCTTCCACAATTAATATTCCAAGTCACTTTACTTTTAAAATAAACCTCCTTAGTCACAGGTAATACTTAAATTCAACTGTACCTTTATTATTTATCAATATCTATTATCACTAGGCTCAACAACAACTCTGATAGCCCAATAATTTCGATTTAATATGTCTTCTCAAACAATGAAATTCTCATACATTCTCATCACGCGTCACATACAATGAATGCAGAGTGACGAAGGAGGGGGAACCGACGCTATCTGTTCCTCTCACAAAGAGGCTAATGGCGACTTGAGGATTTATTCAAATTAATCTAATTACTTTGAAATTCTCTAATAATTCGAAAAATGCATATTTCTTTACGGGAGTTGCGCTAGAATGAGTTTAATTTATTGCTTTACAAGATTAAGCGGTTACCTACTGCTAAAACGACACATATAAAATTAACAAGATTGCACCAATTAATAAAAATAAATTTATTACTTACCAAAATCCATTCTCCGTCCGTTGGATTCTTCAGAGTGTATTCTCGCAACACTACCCCACACCTGACACCAATTGTACCACCGAGGCCGATTTCGGGTATTAAAATAATAATAATGCCGGTTGGGAAACAAAATTACTATTTATTAGACCGCACAACTTTACAACAACTGATTTAAAAACCAACTTAAACGACGTTAACACTAGGTATATCCGCGGTTAAAATACAATAATTAAGGTTACATTAAATTTAGAAAGACAATGCCAATTAATAAATTAACAGGGAGAGGCGACGCAAATTACATCGTCACATCTTAGGGACTGGGGCGAATCCCACGTCTTCTTCCCGAATGCTGAAGCTGCCCATCCAATGAGCGGCGGCCTCAGCACGTGACGTCACGGGAACACTTCGTTGTTCAGTGCTGCCCCCGACGATCACTCACGCCATTACTCAAAACTAAGAGGCACAGGAATCGTGCGTTTAAGGCCAATGCAGAGCGCCAAGTTGCTGACGCAGCGCATTCCTGTTGATATCAACGCCGGCCGGACCCGTGGGAGCGTCTAAGCTGAGATTAGCTTGGAGCAAATATCCTAGCGTCTGGTGGTTGTTTTCATATTTTGTACCAGCCAACTCTTCAAAATGAAATAATAAATGAAATAATTGAAATAATGTTAAGAGCACCGTTCCTCCTTCTAATTTTAGATTTTAGTGACGGTAGAAATTTAATTATTACGAACGGTAAACTGTAATTATTTAATTACAGTGTCGTATTAATGGCTTTTAACAGTCTAGGGATTTTGGGCCGTCACATATATATATATGTGTATGCACTCTAGCGGTCGCATTTTTTGTCCGATTTATTCCAAATTTGGTAGGGACGTTCCTTTCTATAACCTGTTGGACAAGTTCGTTGGGCAAAACAATCGGAAAACTGTAAACCCATTTTTTGGGGATTAATCTTTCAAATTTTGAGTTTTGGGCCCAAAAAGGGTCAGAAAAGCCTCAGATGTAAAATTCATGCAAGTTAAAAGATGGGAATTAGAAAGACGAAAGTTTTAAGCCCTCTCTCGTCATTCTAGCATAAATATTTACCGAGTTATTAAAGAAAATGTGTATCGGGTAAACACAGTACGTTGTCTTATGGGGGGTTTTACACTAGAAAAGCCTGTTATTCCTTTGTTAGAGTACTTTTTTTTATCCCCAGCAACCTCACGCCTACTTTCAAGCCTGTCTGGACCTCCTCCTAACCTTATAAGGCGTAAAAATGTATTCCCAGCTTTGCAAGTAAATGAAACCAGGGGTATCAGAACAGCAAAAAAAAAAAAAAAAATGTTTTCAGATTTCAATAAAAATTGGACAAATGGATGTTTTTACACTGATTTTGAGTTTTACAAGTTTTTATGTGGAAATTCACTTCCCTCACGTCAGCGTGCTGCGTGCGAACTCGTTATTAGTTGATATTGAGATATTTTATGGCAGTTTACCTTAATAATAAAAGAATAGATTATTTGGTGCGGTATAACTAAATTGAAGCGATGTTTTTTATTGATACTTATATTTTATTTATCTGTTAGGTTAGATTTTCACTTTTACAAATGTGGATGTTTTAGTGATAGATGACCAGATTTGCCTTATTGCCTAATACCATAGACTAACTACAGTACAAACAGTACAAACTACAGTACTAACTACATTGTAATACAAACTGGCTGTGCTTTTTCAACCAAAGTTAATTTTGTTGGTATTGAACCAACTAATTTGTTTTGTTGGTTATGTTGTAAAATTTCATTCTCAACATATAACTGGTGATTTATTCTTAAATTTGTTGTGCAAAATTAACAAGCTGACTTTTTAGAATTAGTTTACTAAAACTCCTTTAAAATCGTTAAAAAATAAAAACTGTATTTCTCATATAATTTATAAAAACCTTTATGCAAAATATGTATGCATTAAGAATACTGGATAAAAAATAAATCCAATTAAAAATTAAAACGTTTTATTGACAAATATAAACTGTAACAATTATTTAATCTATAATATCAGTCTTAACCCTCTTTCAAAATTATCTCCCATTAACTACATTTCTTCCTCGCCACTGATGTGTTCAGCATAGATTGTTCTGTAACAAAAATATGTGTGGTATAGTAAATTAATAAAAAATAAACAATCACAGTGTTTTAACAATGGGTTTGTCCACACATTACTTATTCTCCATAAGAATGACATGGGGGCTGAGAACGTAGGTTTACTGCTACAGGAACCATCAGTAAAAAATTGTATTTTGTTGTACAAATATCAATAGACCACAACGAGAAATAACATTCTTTTTGGGGGGTTTTGTACCCCAAAAATGGGTTTTTGAACTTTTTACATATAATTTTTGAAATAGTCAAATTTTAGTTTTCACCATTGGATTCAGCTTAAAAAACACACAATTTGGTATTTTGATCATTCCTCTACGTCAATTGGTTACCGAGATATTGAAAGTGCTAAACACAGTACGTTGTCTAAAATTATTCTTATGGAGGAAAAGAAATTGTTTATATCTCGCTTATTTATGAACGTATACTGACGAATCTTGGTATACAGCTTCATCTCGTTGTGGTCGATTGATATTTGCTAAAAAAATATTCATGTAGTATTAAGACATTTATATCTCAATTGGAAATTCGCTGAGTATGCAGGTTTGCTGCGACAGGGGTTAATTGATTTTAGTCTTAATTTTGTTATGAACACATCATAACATAATTAAACTTACATAACAATTGTAAAAGTAGCGAAAAAATTAACTACATAATCCGCTACATCTTCTCTAAAACTGTAGGGCGCTACAGCAAAGTTAACACTACTTTTTTCCAAAGTAGCGGAACTACAGCCGACGTTACTAAAAATGTAGCTCACTACTGTAGCGCGCTACTCCACAACACTGCATATGTGTCAACCATGTTTGCCCCTCTAATCAAAATACAGAAATTACACTTATGTTCAATTTTGCTACATTAACTTAGTCACAACAGCTTAATAACTTCTGTAAATACAGAAGTTAAAGGCTGTTACAGTTGAAACACAAGAGTTGTTACCGTTAAAATATATGCAACACTGCGCTGCGACAGTTAGGCCTAGCTTAAAATAGGTTTAGGTTAGTCGTGTAAGTCGTGTAACATAACATAGGCTAACTTAACCTCCACAATGACCTGTACAACAATTGGTACTCCACAGAAATCTATAACATTTCATCACTACTCCCTAACCTTAGGCCTACCCTTAACTTTGTATTTAGGCCTATTTATAACAGTTGTATCCACTCAAATGATATATAGGCCTAACTAGTACTGGTAACCTATTTTAACTAGTCTTAATTGTAGCCAATTAGCTGTTATAGTTGTGAAAGAAGCCTGAAGATTTGTATTTCATGGTAAGTATGGACTGAACATGTGTTCTTATTTGAGTTTTTAATATAGGCCCATCTTAATTGGATTCTTAATTATGAATATGGACATGTTCAGCTTGAAATAACTTGATTAAATTAAATTTTTGGCTGCTGTGTGAGATTATAAAAAAATAAAAAGTAGGAAAGTAAAAATGGTAAAGAGGTTGTAGGCCTAAATGATGAGCTGCAACATAACCTAGAAAGTAAGTGAAAGTTGAGCCAAAGAACAATGCATCAAATACAGGGTCTAGTTGAATATTGTCAATACAAATAAGTATTAAAACTAATTACCAACTATTATAAATTAGGTTATTCACCTTTATTTACATTTAGGAAACGCTCACAAATCGGTATTTCTTGAATATTTCCATAACAGCCGAAAGCACATAACATCAAACTAACCACGAATTGGTATAATCAAAATCACAGTCTAATATAACATAACGAAATCTGAATCATTTTTAATTTACGAATACCAGCTGTAGTTTAAATCCTGATTCCACTAATTTCTAATGAATATAATGAGTTATTAAATGTATTTTAAAAGCCTTCAAAAGTAAAACCCATGTCAATCACCTTACTTTACCGACCGCAGTAACCAAAGTAGTTCCTATTCCGTCCACGGCGCAGCACTGTCCTGACGAATAAAAAGTGCTATGCTTTTTTGCATTGCGTGCCGGGTCTATACTATAGTTAGTCTATGCTAATACTACCAGTTTTATGCACTGCCTATTATTTATTTTGTGAAGACTATTTATCACAGCTAAGTTGTTAGTTGCATCAGCTTATATAGTACCTATATAATTTTGTCAATTACAAATACATGTAAAACGTCAATGACAAATAAATGATTTTGTATTTTACTGCGAGAAAAATTACTAATTTATATCATAGAAAAGGTTATCACAATAAAAATCTGCATCTGGTAAAAATTTGTTCTTTATTTTTTATTAATAAATATGAGGGTGTTGAGTAAAAACATAGACTAACTATAGTAGTTAGTCTATGGTAAAAATACTACTCACTGGAATTGCAAATGTAGGATGTGAAGCAGACGATAAAACGGTTACTTTAAACTAAAGCAGTAACTGTTACAGTAACAGTTACCTGGCATTGGCGGCATTCCTCGAAGGAACAGTTACTCTAAATAATTCTAAATCTTTCAATAGTGTTAATTTAAATAATTATAATATGTACCGTAAAGACGGTGAACAATTAAATAGGAGGGTGGTCAATATTTAAGATAAAATCCTCACTGATAGTGATAGTTCCCTACTTGCTAAAGGTCTTAATTTTTCGATGACATATAATAAAATACCTTATATAGATCTTGTTTCATCTGTCGAAAATGGCATTAAAAACTTAAATGAAGAAGATGCTATCATTATAAGAAATGACATAAGAAAAGCAATTGAAAAAAACAAGTAAAACCCCTATCCAACCAAACTTATCGATAAATGAAAAACAATCACTTAAAAAATTAAAAGCAGATAAAGATATTGTCATAGTACAAACAGACAAAGGTGGAAGTACAGTTGTAATGAACAAAGTAGATTACGAACAAAAAATGAATGAACATATTGAAAAAGGGAACTATATGTAAAATTAAATAAAAATCCTACTCAGTACTTTGAAAACAAGATAAAACATTAAATACACCCGTCGCAGCAAACCTGCATACTCAGCGAATTTCCAATGAATATATAACATAACACTTAACAGGATTCATAAGAAATGTATTCACAAACAAGCGATATTTAAAATATTAATTATTCTCCATAAGAATAACATTGGGGATGAGTACGCAGGTTTGCTGCAACAAGGCACACAAAATAATGGGTTTTTATGCAAATATCAATAGAACTCATCTTAGTGAAGTCACATACCAAGTTTCATCCATATACATTCATAAATAAGCGATATATAACAGTTTAAGTATTTTCCATAAGAATAACATGGGGACCAAGTACCTAGGTTTGCTGCTACAGAAACCATAGGCGAAAAATTGTTTTTTGTGCAAACAACAATAAACCATAACCAGATCAAGCCATATACCAAATTTTGCCAGTTTATGTTCATAAATAAGCGAGATATACAATTTTTCTTTTTCTCCATAAGAATAACATTAGACAACGTACTGTGTTTAGCACTTTCAATATCTCGGTAACAAATTGACGTAGAGCAATGATCAAAATACCAAATTGTTTGTTTTTTAAGCTGAATTCAATGGTGTAAATTAAAATTTGATTTAAATTAAAATTACATGTGAAAACCCCAAAAAACACATTTTTGGGGTACAAAACCCCCCAAAAACCCCCCTTCGGATGGTGCGATTCATCTGGTTTTCGAACTTGTTCAAATAAATGGTACTTTACACATTTGTACTAAATTTCATTAAGATCGGACCTTTTTTACGAGAGTTATCGTGCTTACGGACACACACACACATATATATATATATATATATATATATATATAAATAAATAAATAAATATATATATATATATATACATATATAAAAATTTGAACGAATGGTGTTTTTGGCATCTGGGGACCTCAAAATGAAAAGTTATCATGGTCTCGGGCTTAAGTCTTACCATGAGACCTACGGTAATAGCTTCTTCCCTATAGGGGAAATTCGCTAAAAAGAATGAAAAACATTTTAAACCAGAAATAAAGAAGTACTTAACTCCATATTCCTCTACTCCACCGTACATTCGGGGACAACCAAAACTACATAAACTTGGTAATCCTTTAAGAGTAATTGTAAGTACAATAGGAAGTCCTACTTATGTATTATCATCATACCTTAAAAGATTTCTACTACCTCTAACATTTATAAGTGAGAGAACCTTAAAAAACTCTACTCAATTGGTTGAAACTCTTAAAGAAACTAAAATTGATTATGAAGATATATTAGCAAGTTTTGATGTACAAAATATGTTTCCAAGCATACCTGTCCAAGAAACACTTAATATAGTACGCAAACTGTTAGAAGAAACTAAAACCCCTAATAATCAAACTACTCTATCAGTTAGTACAATTTTAGAACTTCTTACAATTTGTATGGATGCCAATTATTTCCGGTACAAGGATGAATATCATCAACAAACAGAAGGGCTCCCTATGGGAAGTTCACTTAGTCCAATTTTAGCCAATATTTATATGGACAGTTTTGAAAAAGAAGCCATTGATAGCAGTATAGTTAAACCAAAACTATACAAAAGGTATGTAGATGATTGCCTAATTATTTGGAATGATAACTTGGATTCTTTGCACTAATTTTTAAATCATTTTATTTCAAAAAGTAAAAATATAAAGTTTACTATGGAATTGGAGAAAAACAAAAAACTTCCATTTCTAGATGTTATGATAAATCACTCAAATGGAATTGAGTTTTCTGTATATAGAAAAGAAACAAATAGTGGAATTTGTTTAAATTTTCAATCAAATCACCCAGAATCAACTAAAAAAGGAATAATAAAAGGAATGCAACACAGAAATAAAATTATATCAAGTAATGAAAAAATTAAGAAAAAAGAAGAAGAGACTATAGTCGAAATATTACAAAATAATGGATATCCAAAAAGTTTTATATTTAAGAACTTAAAAGAAAATCAAAATAAAGATAATTTAGAAAATAAACCTATTTTGCGTATAACAACACGTTACATTAGAGGACTTTCAGAAAAAATCAGAAGAATTAACAAAAAATACAACAAAAGTACAACATTCTACTCGAAAAATAAACTTAAAACAAACTTAGTTAAATTTAATTACAATTATGAAAAAGATGTTATTTACGAGATACCATGCTCTGATTTTGATAGTGTATATATAGGTCAAACTGGATCGTTTCTCGAGAAAAGACTAAACCAACACAAATATAATTTAAAAACAGCAAAAACAGAAGTAAGTAATTTAGCACATCACCAGTGTACGAAAAATCATAAAATAAATTTAAATAAAACCAAAATTCTGGCAAAAGAACATGACAAATTCAAAAGACTATTTATAGAATCAGCAGTAATGGCTTATTCAGAAAAATATGTTTTCAGTAAACCAAGTTTTGAAATTAATAGTATGTGGAAACCAATTTTAAAACAAGAATTTGAAAAGAATAATTAATAATTACATTTTTCTATTTTAATTTAATTTACCTACTAAATATTTAAACATAGATGTTAATCACATGTTTAAGAAAATTAGTTATCATATTTTGTAAACAAACAAACAAATGTAAACAACTGACAATGAATTGAGTATCAATTCGAAATATATTGGTTTAAATTTAAAATTGTTTTACTTAATATAGTTTTATAGAAGTGCCTAGTAGTCAACCAAGAATACAATAAACAACTGACGATGAATTGAGTATCAATTCGAAATATATTGGTTTAAATTTAAAATTGTTTTACTAAATATAGTTTTATAGAAGATGAGAGTGCCTAGTAGTCAACCAAGAATACAATCACCATCTTCAACAACAACAGAAGGATTTAGAAGAAAATAGCAGTAACTGTTTCAGGGCACTTCCTGCGCATAGACGGTCGTGATTTTATTGGAAGTTGCCCCCTTCCCCTCCACCAATAATTTAGAGAAAATATTATTGTAATATATGAAAAGTCACAACAATTATGACCATGCTTGCCCCTCGAATCAATCAAAATACAGGAATTACTATTATGATATGGATGATGAAATGGGGAATTTATGACATACGTAGTAATTTTGGCGAATTTCGCGGCAGCTGAGAAAAATGGGGAATTTTCAGCCCAGCATTGGTGTTTTGCTATGATGACAGTGGCAACACTGTTAATCAAATGACATCTTGTATATTTGGAGCAGTCGGTCCTCTGCAAATGTTTGGTCGGAGTTGTGAGCAAAGTGTCATTTTCATATTGCTTAACTTCGCGCTTTTGTACTTATTTGTGAATAATTGTGACCGAAAGTAGTTTGTGCTGTGGAATAATAATAAAACGTCCACCATGTAAGTGGATTATTGAATTATTCTAATGTAAACAGTGTCTGTCAGGAAGCTAGTAAAATAAAAATAACGGTAAGCCTATGGCTCTGGGGGGTTAGCCTATCCTGTTTGCAAATCTGGTAAATTTTAAAGTTATGTTTCGTTTTATAAAATCCGATATTGTGATCCTAGGAGGCCTTGTACTAGGCATAGATCACTTTGAAATTTAAAGAGATACTGGAGACCTAGGGTTCATTTGCTTGGCAACCTGAAACGCAAGTTAGGAGGCATATATCATCAGGTGTATAGCCTACAATTTTAATGTAAAAATAACTATTTAACTAGGATGGGCAGCCGTTACACTTTAGATGCATAAATGAGCGAAGAACTGTTACAACGTTACAGCGCGAACAAATAAGATCTATGGGGAAGAATGCTACATTTAGTAAACAAACTTAAAATAATGTAAACAAAACAGTGACAGTTTTTAATAGCTGTTTATTTAATTTAAATGAAGTCATTTAAAAAATGTTACATAAACCCAGTACAATATTTCTTCCATTACAATTACATGTGAACTGTAAGACCCAGTGGGGCTTAACCTAGGAGGAATTTTGCAAATCTCTCTAAAGAAAAACCTTCTCCTCAGTATCACCTAGCTACTGGCCAAATTTGATATCAGTATGTTTCGCTGTGATGCCGTTACAAAGAAGTGACACAGTGAGGGAAAGAGAGCTTCGCTCAATTAAGAGCATCCTATTTTATTTAGTTTTGCCCCTTAAATTCAGAGTAGAAATTAGTGCTCATGCTCCAGCCACTTTTCCTTGGCTTTATTTAAGGTCTGCACACACTGTAGTGGTGTGAGCGGTGGCAGTAGCGGTGTGATTTTTTAACTCCTCCCATCCAACATCAACACGTCTACGATATCGCTGGGGGGTTCACACTAGAGCGGTTCTACACCGCAGAGGTAGCAGCAGTCTGCAGTCATTTCTCATTTATGAGTGTGTGCACTGCACAGTCGACAAGTGCGGTGTGTTGTTAGTTAGATCGTCGAAATATGTATTCTTCAGAGGATGATTAAGAAATGTTGCTATGGTTTGCTGGTAGCTGAATAAGAAGATCGCAAAAGTATGGACAAGGTGCATGACATCAACAAATGACAGTTAGAGCATGTTGAATATCACCGTATATTGATGCCTGAACTGAGAAAAGACGAGAAATGATTTTCAGAATAACAATGACATGTTTTGACAAACTGCTTGAGCTAAGTAGTGATTTAACCCTCATTGGTTTAGTGGGCAATGGTGAAGTGCTCAGTGGCAGGGTGAATTCGGCGATTTTGCAGACTACTTTTGGAAAATTTCGATAAACTCCAATCATGAAGTAAATAGGCCTATATATTCGTTTTTTTTTTGGAAAGAACAGAATAATGTGAAAATAAAAAAAATAAAAAACAATGTTTGGAAGAGAACATTTTTAGAAAAAGACTAGCAGCCAGCGTCACTTCGTGACTCATCTTTTTGAACTTTTGAGGAACCGTGCTTGGTTGAACCTAAAAGTAGTAAATCAATCATGTGTCCCAAAAATAGCACGAAAACGCTCTGAATATAGTTCAATACATATTAGATACAAAATGATTAATATATATTGATGTGAAACCAGAAAAACACTGATGTTGAAGTATATAATTCATGATAAAATATTTGAAAAGTTAAAACACACAAATTGTTGAACACTTCACTCATTCTCTTCACTTCATTGTCTTATATGAAATGTCTAAAATTTGCATAATAAACTGATAAATGACGGAAAATCCCTGATGTTAAGGTATTTAATACATGGTAAAACGTATACAAATTGTTACAAAAATGACTGTTGTTTCATAGATTATGAAATAAAACTTAAACACATTCTATTTCAGTTTCAAGTTTAAAAACATATTAAAATTTTCTAGATAAACTATGAACAAATAAAATTAAAACTTTTTACTTTACATTTTATTGTAAATTCTGTAACCTATGTATTCGGGGAAAAACTCTTCCATCTGATTATAAAATAACAGCCTTCAACATCTACCATATAAGAGACAATAAATTAGTTGGAATCAAACTGGCTATGTCCCAGATTTACATGAGTAGTACTTTTCTTCGTGGTCAAAATTGAATGAATTTTTCCTCCAAAAATCGATATTTCAAGAAATGAAATGAATTAGCCTATTTGAAAATCAATTACTTATAACTTTAAAGAAAACACCAGTTTCGTCATATAAATAAATGCAAGTGCTGTATTCTGTGGTCAAACTTAAGAACTCGATAAAATCATCACCATATGTTTTGTTATAAACAAATGCGAATTGGAAAAAGTTCACAGGTTTAACAACAGATAGTAGCACATTCACTGAAATTTCAAAAGCCTCCTGGACGAAGGCTTTTCATGGGATATTTTCGAAACTCGAAAAAGGCACATCTAGAAAGAAGTAGCTTTAATTTGATACCAAATATGTATAGAAAATAAATTTCTAGAGTCGATATGCTGCGAAGAAAAATCGAGAAATTCTTTTAATAATATAGATTACAAAAGAAAAGAAGGAGTCTTAATTCCTTACTGCATGTACAATTGTATATAAACTCTAAAGACTATTGTATCTTATATAAACTATTTAGAAATATATTTTTAAAATAAAAATACTGATTTTTACACTTTTTGTTGGAATTGTATTCAAATGCTGTAAAAAAGACCTATAACAGTAGGCCAGAAGCCTTAAACACACATTTGAAAATTATAAAATAGAAAATAAAAAATATTATAATGTAGGCCTATAGGGGGAATGTTTTGAAGCCAGGCTTGTCGCACCGCTGTCACCGCCGGGCGGTGAAATGGAACCTGCTGTCTCTCGGCAGTGCCGTAGCACGGGCGGTATACCGCTACTGCACGCACCGCTCTAGTGTGAACGCTCGCATTTACTTCCATGGTACTAAATCACCGTGCGAATATCGCACCGCTACCGCTCCGCCATACTGCTCAGGTATGTGCACCCCTTTATGTCGGTTTATTTTGGAATTCTCATAAAAACACATTTTTGTTTTAAAAAAATCATAAAATGGCTGTGCAGATAATTCAGAAAGCTATTTATTAAAGTTTTAAGAATTGGTTTTATTCATTACTGTAAGAAGTTAATTCACTGCAATAGCCAGATAGGAACAGTTGAACTG
Source organism: Allygus modestus (assembly GCA_963675035.1). NCBI lineage: Eukaryota > Metazoa > Arthropoda > Insecta > Hemiptera > Cicadellidae > Allygus > Allygus modestus. The sequence continues at coordinate 103,984,191 of OY776111.1, forward strand.
GCTAGGTAGTGAAGTGGTTATAGTGCTTCCCTCGTACTATATATAATTTAATCCGAGGTTCGCCAGATTAATCCTGTTTAAAATCTGAATTTTTTTAGAATATCACCCATTAAATAATGGGTGCTTGTTTAGAAAAAGTCAACCGTTCTCTATCAGAACATGTCACTGACGTAGATGGGCCTACACATAACAAATCTTAATGTTTTTAGTTTTTCAAAGTGGTGTAATAATATCAAGGAAATTAGAAAAGTTATTCCTAATGTAAATTTGTTCTTAAGGTACACAAATTGTATTGCAAATCACCTAAAACATGTTCAAATTGTCATTCTGATTATTTTATCCCTTTGAGTGCCATTCAATGATAAATCATTGCACACCTTCTTTCTGACATACCGTATACGTTATGATAATATTTCTTTGTATAATGTGTCGACTTTCAATTCTGATAGCCTATTTTAAATGGATAGGCCTATGTCGTTTGATTCGGTTTTATTATTGAAGTAGCTTACCGATTATATACCATACTTCATTCGAAAGTCAAATTTAATTGAACAACGATATATCGTTGCAGAATATTTTTATGACTGGAATTTATTTTCTTGTTAATGTTTCTTCTCTTAAAACACTACACTCCAAATTCCAGACTTTCCTGGCACTTTTGGGATGTACCCTAACAAAAACTCAGGACTTGAGTATGACCGCTGAAAAACTCTGGCACTCAAAGAGTTAAAATACTTTGACTCTTTAATAGTTTTATCTACAGATAAATAGTGTCCATTACATTTTGGACAAATTAATATTCTATTTAATATTGAATTGGTATCCAGGATAGAATTTTATTTGTATTCTTTGGTAATTTCTTAACTGTTGCCCAAGCATCTATCAAACTATTTAACCATAGTGATTAAACTAAACATCAGGTATTGGTAGTGACGTGGGCCGGGTAAAAAATACCCAGCAGGTAGGTAAATAAAAAATGGGTATTTACCCGGGTACTTACCCCAAGCCCAGGGTAAATACCCAAAACGTGGGTATTTATGATTTTTATAACATTTAGAGGATTTCTACTAAGTTAATTGAAGTCCCATGTTGTAAAGATTATAAAATTATCATAAAAACTGTTTTGAAGAGTATAACATGGTTACCACACACATTTAACTTATGAAAAAGATCAAGATAAATACCCAGGACTGGGTATTTACTACTTTAATGGTCTTTTGGAGTGCTTAGTAAATTTAAAATTTTGGAAGAAAAGAATTTAAGTTCAATCACATTGTGATTTTGTTGTGTATCTGTCCAATTATAAAATTGCATATTTTAAAATTTGTATAGAATGTCTCGTATTTAACCAGTTCCTTCATGGTTTGGCAGTGGTGTGGTTTGTTAGCTTGACAGTTTTTTTTACAAACATTTTCATTTTATTATTTATTGGTAAAATAATTAATAAATGTAATCAATAAAATATCCTCAAAGTTATACATTGATAATAACAAGGTTACTATAAATTACTTTGGCATTTTTACGTAAAATATCATAAATACCCAAAATACCCGGGTATTTATGAATTTCGAGTATTTACCTGGGTAACTACCCCGAGTTTTAAATACCCGGGTATTTTACATCACTAGGTATTGGTTGATTATTTATACAGAATTTGCTGTTACCTCAGTAAAAACAACTAGCGAGTTCGCACGCAGCATTCTCACTAAAATTCTCATAAACCCAATAGATTGGAGCCTTTTTGTGGCTTTTAATACTATCGTAACTGCACTTGGTTTTTAATGAATTAAAGCCCCTTATATTAATTAAATGATTATGTTTTAGTTTTTTTTAAATATTAAAAATATACAGAATTGAGTGATGTGGATTTTATTATGATATTACTTCATACAATATTTTTTATTGACTATTGAAACAAGTAGGAAAAGTAATGTTGTGAAAAGGGTTTATTTTAAACATATTTTTCACATACACTAGGCATTACAATCACTTCAAAGTACCGATTTTCTGAATAATATGACTCTTGAAATTCCTGCAGTTAACAGACATTAGTAATTAATTATCACACGATAAGACCAACCAAGTAGGTTAGACTCTCTACTTCACATGAGAACTCAAAGCGGATATGACAAAAAAACTGTAATAGAAGTTATGCCAACAAAAAAAATGTCAAACGGCCACCAGTGCTGGCCACCCAAGTGCGTAGCGAAATCGTTATTGGCCAGCAGTGCTGGACATCCGACGCCAGAGGACAAAATCATATATTGTCTGTTCTTTATACATCACCTAAAAATTTGTTCTCTAAAAATTTGGTATCTTTTATCATCCTTCCTTCACAAAATATTATTGAACTATTACCTAATAATTGTTTGTTACTTAATGTATGGGATGAAAGACGTCTTGCAACACTTAAGAATATATTTACACTTATACTGATTTACATACAGACAGTAAACATATATAAAAGATGGTATAAGGCTGGACCAGTCATACCGGTCTTCATCAGGCCAATGAGAGAGCTGTTCAGTACTGTTGCTTTACACTTTTGTACATTTGATCAAAATCAGGCCTTTTTTATGTGAGTTATCGCACCCACGGACACACATATATATATATGTATATATATACACAGTTTCGAACGAATGGTGTTTTTGGGGTCTGGGGACCTCAAAACGAAAAGTTATCATGGTCCTGGGCTTAAGTCTTACCATGCCGACTATGGTAATAGCTTCTTCCCTATTGGGGAAATTCGCTAAAATCACAAGATGCAGAGCATTGAAGATAGGTTAGGGGTTATGGCCCCTTCAAGCCACTAGTATATTGGTGCATATTGGTGTATTAGGAGGTAATGCAAGGGATCTTTCATTCCCTCAGTTTAAGAATAAAAGGTGCAAACATTGATTAACGTAACCCATGACGGCTTAGGGTCAAGCATCAAAACATTTAGACGATTTTGACAAGTGATTAAAACAGTATATGCAATTGGTAAACAAAAACACTGCACCAAATAAGTCATTGATTTAGTTTAAGTGAGTCATACCTTATATAGTTTCTAGATTCCTTGGGTATATCAAGATATTCAAACATTTGTTTAAAATGTTTACAGAACTGAATTATCACCCAAAGTGTGTTAAAAGGGTAGTAGTTTGTTTGTTTTGAAATGCCTCCAACTCTAGCCGTGGTTGCACTTTTCATGGAAATTTTGCATGTGGGGCAAATGCAATAATTTGTTTGTGATAATTGCAACCACTACACTTTATCAGCTAACATTGTGAATCTACAATTCATTTTACATTAATAATAATTTGTACATAATAGTTTTTATGACATCGAGGCACTACACAGGTTTTTATAACAGGTTCAATACACAGAGGAGATCTAAATCTGCTAACAGAAAATTTAAATAGTAGAGTAAGGTAATATAATATGATAAAGAAAGTACAGATAGTTGTAACATTAAACTTGAACAATAGGTTAAAGGTTTATTTTGGGATCAACAAACTTTACTTTGAAGAGGGCCAAGAAAAAACATGGTTTACATTTTATGCTCTACAATTTTTTATAAATATATAAATATGATTTTCACAAGTGGTTTTATTTGTTAGGAAGTCACCCTAGTGAAATATGAAAGGTACCTAGGTGGTTTAACCATCTTTAAAATAAGTTTTGTTTCAATTCTGATATTTTTTTTATTTTAGGTAATTCCAAAAATATATCATGAGAAAGTTTGAAACTGTTCAATTAGTAGAAATGTAAACGAGATCACACGCAGCATGCTGACGTCAGGGAAGCGAATTTCCACATAACAAAATTGCCATATCAATTGTCTTGACAAACAATAGTGCAAATTTTTTTGGATATTTGAAAATATTTTATTTTGTTGGCTGATGCTCCTGTTTCTATCTATCTGCAATGTTGGGATAACAATGTTGTGCATTATAAGGTTAGGAGGAGGTCTATAGTCAGGAGTGAAAGTAGGTACAGGGGTATTGGGGGTGATGCAACTATATCAAGATATAAAAACCAGCCTTTTTTCCTAGAAGACAACATACTATGTTTACTCAATTTTTATGCTCTTTAACAACTCAGTGAGGCCCGTTGTGCTAGAATGATTAGGAAGGGCTTAATATTTTTAGATTTTAGCGAATTTCCCCTATAGGGAAGAAGCTATTACCGTTGGTCTCATAGTAAGACTTAAGCCCGAGACCATGATAATTTTTTGTTTTGAGGTCCCCAGATGACAAAAACACTATTCGTTCAAATTTATATATATGTATATATCTATATATATATATCTATATATATATATATATATCTATATATATATATATCTATATATGTGTCCGTGAATGCGATAACTTGAGTAAAAAACGTCCGATTTTGATGAAATTTGGCTCAAATGTGTAAAATGACATTCATGACTTTAAGTTCGAAAACCATAAAAATCGGACCATGGGAAGGGGGGTTTATGAGGGTTTTAAATTTTTCAAAAATCAGTTTTTTGCATTTTTCACCCTAAAATTTTTTAACAACTTAATTTTGGTTTCAACCATGTTATAGAGCTTAAAAAAACAAATAATATAGTATTTTGAATTATTAACCTAGGTTAAGTGATTGCGGAGAAAATCCAAAAAAACCTGCTCATAAAATCGCCCATGTTAACCTTATGGGAAAAAGGTTTTTGGCTTTTCCTCAGTTTATTTTAATGTAAACTTCACATTTACTTTTACCAATCTATTCAGTTCCACAAAACGATCATTTTCGTGTTTAAATTGTGATTCTACGCCCAACCGTTGCTGAGATATTCAAAGTGCTAAACACACTACGTTATCCAATGTTATCCTTATGGGGAATAAATAAAATTTGATATCTCGATTATTTATGAATTTATGTTGATGAAACTTGGTATGTGGCTTTAGGTAGTACTGGTATATTGATATTTGCACAAAAAAATGATTTTTTGTTGATTATTCCCATAGCAGCAAACCTGCATACACAGCCCCCATGTTATTCTTATGGAGAATAAGTAAAATTTAATGACTCCCTTAATTATGAACATAAATTAATAAAACTTGGTATGTAGCTTCACTTGGTTGAGTTATATTGACAATTGCATAAATCCCATTTTTTTTCTTCCTCGTTGTAGCAAACCTGCTTACTCAGCCCCCATGTTATTCTTATGGAGAATAACTAAAATGTTATATGGTGCTTATTTATGATTGAATATTGATGAAACTTGGTATTTGGCTTCGCCTAGTTAAATTATATTTATATTTACATACAAACCAATTGTTTATGTTCCTTGTTTCAGCAAACCTACGTACTCATTACCAATGTTATTCTTATGGATAATAATTAAAATCGCTTATATGTGAATATATTTTTATGAAACTTGGTATGCGGCTTTATGTGGTATTAAGACAAATATTTTGCATTTGAAATTCGCTGAGGACGCAGGTTTGCTGCGACGGGGGTATTTATGTTGTGTCATTTTACATGCATTACATTTAAGTCATGTGACTTTTTGACCCTTTCTGGCCCATAAACTCAAAATTTGAATTTTCAAAACCCCAAAAGAGGGGGTTAAGGTTTCCGATTGTATTGCCCAACGAAGCTGTCCAGCTGATTACAGATAGGAATGTCCCCACCAAATTTGAAGTAAATCGGGACAGAAAATGTGACTGCTAGAGTATAAACACAACTATGCCAAAACATGGTTGCACTTTCTCTGCTTAAATTAGAGCTAAATATTTACTGTTAAAACTAGCTGCAAAGCTTATTGTAAAAATATACAATGGTCTCTAGAAAAATGTATTTTGAACTTTTACATTATGGTAATGAAAGTTTATTCCAGATTTAGTTTTACAAAGATACCCCTTACATTCATCGTATATTGCCAAAGACAGATTGCAGATTTGGAGGTTGTATTGACTTATTACCTATCTATATTATTGAAAGAATTTCTTGATTTTTGTTCAGTGATTTTTAATCTTAAAACTATTATTTTGTTGGGTATCAATGGAAAGCTCTTACTCTCTAGATGTTCCTTTTGAAGTTATGTAAAACCTCCACCTTCAGAGTTTCGTCCAAAAGGCTTTAAAATTTCCAATAATCTTAAGTAGCTATATTTTATTTAGTGATTGAAAAGTAAATTAATTTTAAAACTATTTGGCTCTAGGCCAGCTAGATCCCCGTGCGGAGAACAGGTCACCGTTCAAATATACGCTAATAGTATAGAATCGGTGGAAAATTCAACCACAACAGATGTTATATTCTTGAACATTATGAAATTTCCTATATATCAATATAAGGCGTTAGCCGCAAAAATCTGTCACTACAAAAACAAATGTTGACTAGAAAAAACAATAAATAGCTTTAACATTTTCTTATAAATTGAATTATTTATAATTACCAGTTACCCTTTTTCCACCATATATTACAAACTATGTAAGACTTTCATAATTATTTGAAAATCTACACAATTCAGGGTTTCTAATAAGGGTTGACTATTTAAATCTGTCCATTGGAACTCCAGATTTAGTTGTTCGAAGATACCCCTTACATTCATGTATATTTCTGACAATAAATTAAGACTTTGGACATTTAATTAAATTTGTATCTATGATTCAAAAACGGCGAAAAAATCGACCTCAAAAGATGTTATATTCATGAAACTTATGGAATTTCCTTTAAATCGAAATGTATTAGGTGTTAAGGTGTTAGCTACAAAATAGACACTACAAAAACAAACTTTTGACTGAAAATAGTAAGACTGGTAGATTGCGAATTTGGAAGTTGGTTTGAATTTTTATCTATAGTTAATAAATGATAGAAAAATTGACCACTACAAATTTTATATTCATGAAGCTTATGAAATTTCCTTTTAAACGACATAAGGTGCTAGCTACAAAACTGATACAACAAAAACAAACGTTGACTGGAAAAAACTATAAATTTCTTTACAAATTTCTTTTGAATTTCTTAAAAATTAATACTTTACTTTTTTATACCATAAATTACTAAATATGTCAGACATTCATAATTATTTGACATTCTACATAATTCATGGTTTACAATGAGGGGTTGAATATTCAAATCCGTCTGTTGGAACTCCAAATTTAGTTATACAAAGATACCCCTTACATTCATGTATTTGCTAAAGATAGATTGTGAATTTGGAAGTTGGGTTGAAATTTTATCTATAGTAAAAAAACTATAGAAAAATCTATCACAACAAACGTTATATTATTGAAGCTTGTGAAATTTGCTTTACATCGATATAAGGCTTTAGCTACAAAACTGATAGTACAAAGACAAATCTTGACTGGAAACAATAATTCATTTTTTTACAAATTTTGAATGTATTTCTTATAAATTAATATTTTACGCTTTTTCACGATAAATTACTACATATGTGAGACTTTCATAAGTATTTCATAATCTACACAATTAACGGTTTCCAATGATGGGTTAAACATTAAAATCCGTCCGGTAGAACTCCAGGTTTAGTTGTACAAAGATACCCCTTACACACATTGTATTTATTTAAAGATATAGCCTAACTGCAAATTCTGAGGTTGTTTAGGTATTTTGCCTATAACTCAAAAACAGTTGGGAAATCGACAACTTTCTATCTGAAAGTATAGAAAATTTCCTACAAACTGCTACAGTACTATGCATTTCTTGATAAAGTGATAAAGCCCCATCAAAAGTTGGACAGAAAAAAACTATATATGCTGTAAATGATTTTGTAAATATTATATATTTGTAATTTTCTACGCAAATATTATGAGCAAATGTTCAAAACTTATGATATTTTTACAAATTGGCGTAAACAGCGGTTTTTCAATGACGCATCAAATATTAAAATAGGTACAGTAGAACTCGAGATTTATTTGTTTAAGGATATCTCTGCTTTCTCAGAGGCTTGTACAATTCCCATGTATTTCTCATGGAAATTTCTCTAAAAAATTCCCATGTATTTCTTATGGGAAACATTTGATGTTTTTTACCCCATAAATCATGATAAATTCACCACTTTCTTAATTTTTTGACCATCTGCATCTAGAGGTTTCGAATGACGCATCAATTATGAAAATCGGCCCACTGGAACTCTAGATTTAGTTGTACAAAGAAATTCCTTACTCAGTTGTATAATAAGATAATTTATTGATTTTTTCAGTGATTATTTAAACCTTTAAACTATTATTTTGTTTGGGTGTTCTCAATCAATATGTCTTACTAATAGCCTGTCGCGGCTTCGCTCGCCATCATAACGTAATATTATATTATATTTATGTAAGCTCTTCTGTTATCATGTGTTTTACTATCAACAGCTGTTTTAGTATGCAATTAATACAAATTATTCGTCTGTTTAAGTAAACAAACTCTTTTATTCATTAGGAATACACTATAACTTTGAAGGCCTGTAAAGCCCGAGGACTTTTATTACAGGAATTGGTAAAAGGGGGCGTCTACATAAAATACCCCCGTCGCAGCAAACCTGCGTACTCAGCGAATTTCCAATGAATGTTTATGTTTCTCACTACCACATGAAGCCACCTACCAAGTTTTATAAAAATACATGATAAATAAGTGATCTATAGCATTTTATTTATTCTCCATAAGAATAACATAGGACTGAGTACGCAGGTTTGCTGCAACAAGGAACACAAAATATGTGTTTTTATGCAATTATCAATTTAACTCAACCAGGTGAAGCTACATACTAAGTTTTATTAATTTATGTTCATAATTAAGGGAGATATAAAAATTTACTTATTCTCCATAAGAATAACATTAGGGCTGAGTATGCAGGTTTGCTGCTACTGCGATAATCAACAAAAAATCAATTGTTTGTTCAAATATCAATATACCAGTACTACATGGAGCCACATACCAAGTTTGATCAATCTACATTCATAAATAATCGAGATATCAAATTTTATGTATTCTCCATAAGGATAACATTGGACAACGTACTGTGTTTAGCACTTTTAATATCTCTGCAACGGTTGGACGTAGAATCACATTTTAAACACCAAAATGATTGTTTTGTAGAGCTGAATTGATTTGTAAAAGCAAATGTGAAGTTTACATTAAAATAAACTGAGGAAAAGCCAAAAACCTTTTTCCCATAAGATTAACATGGGAGATTTTATGAGCAGGTTTTTTGGATTTTCTCCGCAACCACTTAACCTAGGTTAATAATTTTAAATACTAAATTATTTGTTTTTTTAAGCTCTATAAAATGCCTAAAACCAAAATTGAGTGTTTTAAAAATTTTAGGGTGAAAAGTGAAAAAAACTGATTTTTGGAAAATTTAAAACCCCCATAAACCCCCCTTCCCATGGTCCGATTTTTCTGGTTTTCGAACTTAAAGTCATGAATGCCACTTTACACATTTGAGCCAAATTTAATCAAAATCGGATGTTTTTTACTCAAGTTATCGTGTTAACGGACACATATATATATATATATATATATATATATATATATATATACATACATATAAATTTGAACGAATAGTGTTTTTGGCATCTGGGGACCTCAAAACAAAAAGTTATCATGGTCTCGGGCTTAAGTCTTACCGTGAGACCTACGGTAATAGCTTCTTCACTATAGGGGAAATTCGCTAAAACACTTAATTTTGACACATCGTTTGTAAAAATACGTCCATTATTAACGGAGGAATAATGTTTCGTAGAAATCGCCTTCACGTATTACATATAAGGAAGGATCCTTATATATAACTAATATACTACCCTAAAAATTTATTTTCAAGTAACTTGAGTTATACTATTTTAAAGGTCATAATCGTACCGTAAAAAAATAACCAGAACTAAAAAATCTTAAAAATTATAGAAGTTTTGATTTTTAGTGCAAACCCTGAAAAAGCTCAAAATTAATCTCCATGCCATTTTTAAATAAGCATAAATCCCAAACCGTATTAAAAACTAAAAAAATAATAGTTTTATTTTTCTGAGGAGTAGATAATTACATGGCGAGAAAATTACAGATTTCTAAAATGGTCGTGCAACCAACATTTGGTGATTTCACATGGAGTGACCCTCACTTCAGATGATCATTTTGGGTTTCATTCAGGATTTTCAAGTTTCTAACTGCATTTCAAGATTGATTTGATTATAAATTACAAATTTGCAAAACTAATCTGTTGTGGAGAACAAGGTACTTCCTATTGTATATATTAATACAATTTGATAAGTAGCTTTATCAAGTAACCTATTAAATATTTGCATTACAATTTTAAATCATAATAAAAAGTATAAGTAAAAGAGATAAGGAAACCTTATGGCGGGGATATCGGAAAATATAAAATTCAGTAAATACAACAGGCTGCCTACATAAGAACAAAATTGTCATCCGTTCTCAGTAAATAAAATCACATTAACATTTTTCTGACTATTGTACTATAGATCAAAAATCAAAATCTCTTTATTGTCTTTAAGCAAGTGAGCAATCGACATCTATCTATAATATTATAAAGAAGAGGTGGTTTCTGTCTGTCAGTCTGATGTTCCGGGTGAACGCAAAAACTACTGAACCGACTGGGCTGAAACGTTAACACAAAATTAGATCTTGAATCCATGCAACACATAGGCCTATTCACTTCCTTAAAATCCCCTCGGGCTACGCCCCGTGAACGTCCGAAGTTTCACTGTGTACATTTCAGAAGAAAGTAAACATTCAGAAACTGTAATGCGAACAGCTGTGGATACCTCCTTTTGACAACTTAAAGAGCAGAAGCAAGAACAGCTGTTTCAAGCTATCTAAAATGCAATTTGCATTGACTAATGAAAGGCTACAGAAAACATCTGTGCGAAGAACGGGTACATCAGCTAGTTGTCAATAAAACATGTTGCCTTACTATTAACATTTTGCATTTTTTCTTCATGCCGTCCTTCTCACAAATATTTAGTCTTAATTCTAATAGATAAAGTAAATGGAGAAAAAGAGTTAAATTACACAAAACTATATAAAATAAAATACACAACAACATTGTCTTTGATTTTTGTTTTAAAAATGTATATTAATAAACTCTAAGGATAATCATCCTATAGTGTGATTATTGAAAGAAAGTGACCGGAGGAGCGTCTGCGCGGCGACTTAGTTTAGTACAAACATTCTATTTCATATCCTCGTGGAAACGTAAAACACATGGTTAGAAATTTCCAATAAACGTTATTTAAATAGTCAGTTAATGACTTTTTTAACACATATTTCGGCTGCAGTTTAGTTTACATCCCACTTTCTTTCAGTTGAAAAAATTGATTCAAAATATTGATTTATCGATTTTAAGAACTATTGTTTAGTATCAGCTGTGTTTGTATTACACAAATGTTAACACGTTCGCTACCGAGTGTCATGTATGTGTGACGCATGGGTGTTCGTAGCGTACCAACTGTAAATTATATACTTACAGAGTAGACCAATGCAAAAATAAAAAAAAAATACCTCCAGACCAAATTTTGGATGTAAGTTTCAACTGTTATTATGGTTAAAAAATACCAATAAACAACATGACTCATTTATAAAAAACATTTGTACATTTTTATAGATTTTTATTTTGTGTCAGATATATGTGACATCGGTCTATAGCATTGTTCTACTGATGAAAATCTTTATGAATTGTCCTGCTGACCGACTGTCACACATGTGTGACTCAAAGGTAAAATATATTTTATCAAATTGTATTGGTAAGAAAAATAAATAAACACTGTTCAGTTAAAAAACTTATGTTTATTCAAAGAAGAAAAATTATAATGTTTTAAATATAAGTAAAAAGGTGTTTATAAACATGAACAATTATGACAAAAAGATGAAAACGACAAGTGAACAATATTTTTCAGTAGTATTGGCGGCCGCTATCGCGACCGCAGGAAATAATCAGCTGTTTCAGGAACAAAGGTTATAGAAATATAAATCCACAGCTGAATACTCCCGGCTCCGCTAACATATGCTAAAATGGCCTAAAAACATAAAACTTTAAGGTAAATCAAATAAGGTTGATTTTCAAGAAAAACTAACAACACGTGCAGCTTCCCCGACATCGATTACCTCTAAAAAATATCTTTTCGTAACTTGGGACCCATTACAGCTCGAGAAAGAGCCGTGGACGGACAGACGCATGGAGCCACAGACAAATGCGAATTATAGTATTGATTACTCCTTGTATCAATCTGCAAAATATGGTAATGGGCATAGCCTGTTGCTTTGAAAATCACACAAAAAGTGTTAATACACATATAAAATTGTGTCAATAAGATATAGGCTAAACAATCAATCAATCAATCAATATACCACAACTAGTTGAAGCCACATACCAAGTTTCATCAATATACATTCATAAATAATCGAGATATAGAATTTTATTTATTCTCCATAAGGATAACATTGGACAACGTACTGTGTTTAGCACTTTGAATATCTCTGCAACGGTTGGACGTAGAACAACGATTAAAACACCAAAATGTTTCTTTTGTTGAGCTAAACACATTAATAAACAGAAATATGAAGTTCTTAGTAAAACTATCTGAGAAAAATCTAAAAACCTTTTTCCCATAAAATTAACATGGGACACGTTTTTTTGGATTTTCTCCGTAACCACTTAACCTAGGTTAATGATTCAAAATACTAAATTATTTGTTTTTTTAAGCTGTATAAAATGGCTATAACCAAAATTGAATGTTTTTAACATTTTGGGGTCAAATTTGCAAAAAACCAATTTTTGGAAAATTGTAAACCCCCTTCCCATAGTGTGATCGATCTGGCTTTCGAACTTAAAGTCATAAATGCTACTCTCCACATTTGTGCCTAATTTCATCAAAATCGGGCGTTTCTTTCAAAAGTTATCGCGGTAACGGACACATATATATAAATATATATACATATATATAAATTTGAACGAATAGTGTTTTTGGCATCTGGGGTCCTCAAAACGAAAAGTTATCATGGTCTCGGGCTTAAGTCTTACCATGCCACCTACGGTAATAGCTACGGTATGCTATAGGGGAAATTCGCTAAAAGTAAAAATATAAATGAGAGAGAAAAATTTTATTTATAATATAAGTATAAATAAATTACATCTTCTTGCTCATTGCAAGTTGCTAATACAAAGAATACTGTACAATTTTAACTTACTTATTTATATAAATGATTTTTTTTTAATTTGAACAGAACTTTTCATTGTCAAAAGTGAAATTAGGTATAATTTTTTCTTATCAAAATTAAATTTTATCCAAAATCTTCGAAAAATTGTGTTATTGTTCCTCATGGGCAATTAATAAGCCAATAATTTCTATTTCCTTTAGATTTTATTTTTCTTTGTAGCACTTTGTAGGTGAGTAAATAGTAATCTTTTCTTGGTTTACTTCTTTTGGTTTGTTATTATTTAACTCAAACCTTACCATCGGATCAATTATAAAGCCTTTTGCACACTTTTAGCGAATTTCCCCTATAGAGAAGAAGCTATTACCGCAGGTCTCATGGTAAGACTTCAGCCCGAGGCCATGATAACTTTTCATTTTGAGGTCCCCAGATGCCAAAAATATGTCGCTTAGCACGATAACTCTTGTAAAAAAGGTCCGATCTTAATGAAATTTAGTAAAAAAGTGTAAAGTACCATTTACTTGAACGAGTTCGAAAACCAAACGAATCGCACCATCCAAAGGGGAGTTTTGGGGATGTTTTGTACCCCAAAAATGAGTTTTTTGTGGATTCCACATGTAATTTTTATTTAAATCAAATTTTAATTTTTAACCACCATGTTCATCGTCGTCCTGTCAGCTGAGTGGGTTAAGAGTACACCACTTTGCCTGTAAACATATTGTTCAATCAGCTGTAACCATATTGTTGAATCAGCTGTAATCACATTGTTGAATCATCTATTTTGACTCTAACTTACAATCTCATTGTTTGTTTAGTAGAGTTACGTGAGTTAAATATCATGATAGACGATTTAAGTGATACTGAAAGTGTTTAAAAAAATACCCCCGTCGCAGGAAACCTGCATACTCAGCTAATTTCCATTGAATATATAACATAACACATTAAAACACCTAACATGATTCATAAAAAATATATTCACAAACAAGCGATATTTAAAATATTAATTATTCTTATGAATTAGGGATGAGTACGCAGGTTTACTGCATCAAGGAACACAAAACAATGGGTTTGTATGCAAATTTCAAAACAACTCATCTTAGTGAAGTCACAACCAAGTTTCATCCATATACATTCATAAATGAGCGATATATAACATATTAATTATTTTCCATAAGAAAAACATGGGGACCAAGTACCTAGGCTTGTTGCTACAGGAACCTTAGGCAAAAATTATTTTATGTGCAAACAACAATAAACCTCAACCAGATGAAGCCATACACCAAATTTTGTCAGTTTATGTTCATAAATAAGTAAGATATACAATTTTTCTTTTTCTCCATAAGAATAATATTAGACAACGTACTGTGTTTAGCACTTTCAATATCTCAGTAACCAATTGACGTAGAGCAATGATCAAAACACCAAATTGTTTGTTTTTTTATGCTGAATTCAATGGTAAAAATTTTAATTTGATTTAAATACAAATTACATGTGGAAACCCCAAAAAACCCATTTTTGGGGTAAAAAACCCCCCTTCAGATGGTACGATTCGTCTGGTTTTCGAACTCGTTCAAATAAATAGTACTTTACACGTTTGTACCAAATATCATTAAGATCGGACCTTTTTTACGAGAGTTATCGTGCTTACGGACACATATATATACATATATAAAAATCTGAACGAACTGTGTTTTTGACATCTGGGGACCTCAAAACGAAAAGTTATCATGGTCTCGGGCTTAAGTCTTACCATGAGACCTACGGTAATAGCTTCTTCCCTGTAGGGGAAATTCGCTGAAAAGACACAATTTATACTCTTACTTTTTAAACAATAAATTATTATCTAATTTGTAACGTTCTATTACTTTTCCTATCTGGACATGAATGAATTTGATCTAAGCCAAAGTGGTTTAAGTCACATTACTTAAATATCTTGGTCCATTTTGCCAGCTTCAATCGTTTACAATACAATTTAACGCAAAGTGGTTTAAGTCATAATTTAAGTAAAAGTGGTGTAAGTCTGACTTACAACACTATTCCACTATTGGCTGCAGTGTAAGTTACTATTTAAAAGTGAAAATCTGCTTTAAGGTAAAGTGGTGTAACTTCTTTAAAGCCTTAATAATTTATTAGTAAAACTATATTTTGGTTCATAATTAGAGTACAGAGTTACAATGTAAGGTCTTAAATAAGATTCAATCATCGCAAATGTTATGTAGTCATTAGTGACCACCAAATGCAAAATCTTTACAAAAACTCATTTTTCTCAAAATTATAGTTTTTGACTTGCACCACTTTGAAGTTCACAGGTCCATATGTTTAAATTAGTTTCAAAATAACTTAAAAATATTAATATAAATTGTTTATATATTGTTTTAAAATTATATTTAATAACCTTTTTACTAACTCAATTAAAAATCCTAACCAAACCTTTAAAAATAATTTTAAAATGAATTATAATAGTTCTAATTTGTTTAAATAAATAACTTTTAAGAATATACAATGTTTATAATTATTAATATTGTTCTACACTGATTAAAATTTAATGAGAAACACAGAGTGCTTAGCTAAGAAGTTCTGTATTAGTTTCGAAATTGTTTATCTTTTGCCAAAATGAATTGATGTAGTAATTCGATTGCAGCCTCAAAAACCTTATTTAAATGTACATTTAATTTACCTTCCCATGAAAGTTGTATGTTGAAGGTTGTATGTAGACAAAATAAATACTTCCGAGGAACTTTTTATATTTGTTGCATGCATAGGATTTGTGTAAACTCGGTTTTGGGTAACATATTGCTCAACAATTTTATATATATCAAAGGAATATTACAAGTTTTGTTTCTACAACCTTAAAATTTACAAGATGTATACAAATTGCAGTGTTTACCAGCAACAACAAAAGCAAACCAGAAATGCTATAGTTTCACCAAGTCCCCATAGGGTGTAGTCCATTGGTTATTTTATGTTGCCATCCCGACCACAATATATCAAGGGGCGAAGTGGTTGAGAGGGTTAAGGCGTATGTATAGTGATACACAGGTAGTGGGTTCTATCCCCGGTTTGGTCATAATATTTTTGAAACTAAAATATATTTCATAATTTTGATCAATGATTTTCAATCGCATTACATTAGACAGATTATGAAAATAAGTATAAACAGTATTTTTTTAGGTATATATATATATAGGTATATCTATATATATATATACCTATATATATATATATACCTCTCTCTCTCTCTCTCTCTCTCTATATATATATATATATATATATATATATATATATATATATACAGGTATATATATGAATTTGAACGAATGGTGTTTTTGGCATCTGGGGGCTTCAAAACAAAAAGTTATAGTCCCTGGCCTAGGTCTTACCATGCCACCTACGGTAATAGCTTCTTCCCTGTACGGGAAATTCGCTAAAACAATAAAGATATATCGATATTTGTGATAGATTTTTTTCAAGGGAATAAATGTGGGACGTAAACTAAACTGCAGCCCATGTTTTAAATATTTTGTATCTTATTTTGATGAGTTGATATTGATAGTTATATTTAGACAACACGAATTCCAAATTACATATGTGGCCACTCCGCCAGTCACTTCCTTTCGATAATCGCACTATACTTTGATATAAGACAGACAAGTGCGTTGTAATGGAGTTGAAGCTGCCACCGTTGTATGTCTGGCGAGTCTCCAACATCTCGCGCGCTCAGCCAACAACGGAGATCAGCAACACTAAACGCCGAGGCAAAACCTTCAATCTTGCCTGTTCACACACTTAATGTATGCTGCACTTCATTTATCCCCATAGATTGTTTTTCTTTTTGTGCAGTTCTTGTTAACACTTGTGCCAAAGTTAGAGATTATACTAAGTGTGAATAGATTTGGTATTAACCTATATTTTTGCTTCACATGGTAAGTTGTCTTACAGTAATATGTAAAATATGTAATATAATATGTCGTTTGTAATACAATTTTGTAAAATTTTCTTGCTGCAAACAAAATAATTTGAATTTTAACATTACTCTGGCAATTATCAATCCAAAATAAGTCCCTACAGTAGAGGTAGATTATGTAAAGTAAATGTATACAAATATTGTTTGAATGGTAAAATACTAGCTATCTGAGGTATTAAAAATGAGTTATTGGTATACATTTGAATAAATAATTAAAACAAAATTATTAATGAGGTTGTTAAATAATTATTAACTAGTGGGCCTGTTGCTCGAAACCAATGTATACGTAACCCTATAAGTAGGAGACACCCCATGTTATTTCATTTTAGTTTTGCCCCCAAGTTCAGAGTAGAATATAGCGCTGACTGTCCCTGCTAATTTCACCTTGGTCCCGTCATGCGCGCTACTGTTTACCTTTAAAACGTCAAAATGAGTATGTTTGTTTGTAAACAAACTAGGGTAATTCCTGTTAATATATCAGCCAGATGTTAAAATTTTAACAATTAACTTTATCCGTAAACACTTAATCCGTTTCGGATAGAGCCAAATATGCGATTGTGACTCTATCTGTGTTTGGGGGGCAGAGTTATCACTAGAAATAGTTTTTCCATTAGCGTGTCCCTACTTATAGGGTCCCTGTATACATTGACGAAACCGAGCATTCAGATAACAACATATGCTCTTCTGTTATCCTGTGTTTTATTATTAACAGCTGTTTTAGTATGCAATTAATAGAAATTATTATTCTCCATGTTAATCTTATGGGCAAAAAACAAACTTTGAGGGTGGCCCGTGCCCTTCAGCAAAACAGTATTGGAAATTGAAAACCACTTTGCACAACTACGAATCTGGGCAATTTTTTTATACCTTAATTGTCAAAATCGGTCTAGGAATAACGGAGGAGTTCAGTTTACAAAAATCGGCTTAGCGTATTATAGATACTGTAGTAGAATGTTTACCTGTTTTTCGCACGGGTAACAGCTGTAATAAAAACAAATTTATCAGCTGTTGGAAATTAAATGCCTTTAAGTGTGTTTAAAATTATCCCTTTTCTTCATATTTGTGCCCTTAAGGAAAATGTTATCAAAAATCTAATATTTTTCCTCCAATTTGCTCACCTAGACTTTTTATTCAAGTATGGGGTTGATGGGTGTCAGACTTAATTTCCTGGGTTTCATGGGTTTTCTCATAAATTCCTGGGTAAATGAGGGTTTGTATCTAGATACAATATATTAAATACATAGCATGGTATAGTATAGTATAATATACAGTATATAATACTTTTGATAAACCCTCTCGAACAAAGATGTAAATTATAATTAAGATGTTTGAAGAATCCATAATTTCAATGTTGTTTTGAAGGTTTTGTTTTGATGTTTTAGTACAGGAACATGCCTAAATGCAAACCAGATTAACTGATATCTTTATTTCCAAACCATTTATATTTGCATTTTGAGCTCCAAAATATTCTTACTTTTAATGATTGAATATCATACTATTAGACAGACATAATAAGATTTGTTTATATTTCATCATAGGTTAAATTATATCATAATCAAATGTAGACTAATATTGTTACCTATTGCAAGTTATCCTGTTATATACATTTCTTATAAGTAGAGCACATGAACATTAACATGTTTTTATAATATAAATTACTACCCATGCGTAAAGTACTTTTAGACTAGTGAAAAAACTTCAGGCAATATGGTAGTTTACTAACATTACCAAACTAAGTATTTTTACTTTCTTGCCCATACACTTATAGCATACAGAGAAATATTGATTGTTTTTGTCAAAAATTTTGGATTTGAGTTTTCAGCAGTATGAGTTGAGTTTTTGGTGATGTCTCTCTGTATACATGTTTACAAACCCTAAGACCACACCAGATGGCCTGATTATGATAAAATATGGTATTTATATACTAATCCACAGTATATGCATGCTTTTAGCGAATTTCCCCTATAGGGAAGGAGCTATTACCGTAGGTGGCACGGTTAGACTTAATCCCAAGACCATGATAACTTTTCATTTTGAGGTCTCCAGATGCCAAAATTACCATTCGTTCAAATCTTTATATATGTATATATACATTCATATATTTATATCTTTATTTTATTATTTATTATTATTATTATTATTATTTATTTATATAATTCTGTAAGCAAAATTTTTAATTCAAAATTGTAATTGTGAGAGTTTGGCAAATCGCAGGATGATGGGAGACGTCTTAAATTAAAGGTTTTGATGCCAGGGACTCGGGAAAAATATAAGTATTTAATAAATTTTATCAGCAAACGAGAAATAACGTAAAACATCCCCCATAAGAAAAACATGGGAATTTAAAAACATCTGCTTTGTTTACATTAAAGCATGTGATTAAGCGTCTACTTTGTTTATGAACTGACATGTGTTCCTAATTAAATTATTCTGTTTTCCTCAGCATGAAAAGCCTAAAATTATCAGAAGATTAGTAGCCCCTTCAGGCCACTAGTATTTATATATATGTCCGTGAGCACGATAACTCTGCTAAAAAAGATCTGATCTTAATGAAATTTGGCACAAATGTGTAAAGTACCATTTATTTAAACGAGTTCGAAAACCAGATGAATCACACCATCCGAAGGGGGATTTGTACCCCAAAAATGTTTTTTTTGGGGTTTTTACATGTAATTATTATTTTAATCAAATTTTAATTTTAACCATTGAATTCAGCTTAAAAAATAAACAATTTGGTATTTTAATCATTGCTCTACATCAATTGGTTAGTGAGATATTGAAAGTGCTAGACACAGTGTACGTTGTCTAATGTTATTTTGATGGAGAAAAACAAACATTTTATATCTCGCTTATTTATTAACATACACTGACGAAACTTAGTATATGGTTTCATCTGGTTGTGGTTTATTGTTGTTTGCTCAAAAATATTTTTCACCTATGGTTCCCGCAGCAGCAAACCTAGGTACTCGGTCCCCCATATTAATCTTATGGGGAATAATTAAAATGTTATATATCGCTTATTTATGAATTTATATGGATGAAACTTGGTGTATGACTTCACTTGGATAAGCTCTATTGATATTTGCATAAAACCACATTATTTTGTGATCCGTGTTGTTGCAAACCTGCTTACCATCCCCTATGTTATTCTTATGGAGAATAATCAAAATTGTATATATCGCTAATTTATGGATGTATACTGATGAAATTTAGTATGTGGCTTCACCTAATTGAGTTATAATGAAATTTACATGAAAACCCATATTTTGTATTCCTTGTTGCAGCATACCTGCTTACTCAGCCCCCATGTTATTCTTATGGAGAATAATTAAAATGTTATATATTGCTTATTTTTATGAATGAATATTGATGAAACTTGGTATGTGGCTTCACCTAGTTTGATTCTATTTATATTTACATAAAAAGCAATTGTTTGTGTTCCTTGTTTCAGCAAACCTACGTACTCATCCCCAATGTTATTCTTATGGAGAGTAATTAAAATGTTATATATCACTTATTTGTGAATATATTTTAATGAAACATGGTTTGCGGCTTTATGTGGTATTAAGACATATATTATGCATTGGAAATTCGCTGAGCGCAGGTTTGCTGCGACGGGGGTATTTTTATTTGTTTGAATTTTGTATTTTAAAAGTATTTAGCCCCCCAACATTGTTGTTTATCCCTCCATAACCACCAAAAAAAACAGAAAAAGTCAAAATATGTATATTAAAAACCAGCTATAATAGTTTCAATATAAATTTTTTGTTTTATAGTGTTTTAGGTCTCTAACAAACTGAAACCATCCCACATATCTGTGCAAATTTCGGTTCAGAAATCATAAGGTTTAAAAGGTTCCAAAATTTAGTTTATTTTTATCTTAATACTAGCTGATTATACTAGTTTCACCCGGGTATAAAATGTAGTTAAAAAAGTAATTTACTAATGTCAGCTGTTTCTATGAATAACATTAAATATATAGCAGAAAACTGTAACCGTATGGTCTCATTTTATTGACATTGGAATTTTGGATGTCCCACGGGGAGTAGCCCTAGAGGATTTAGATGAAACTGAGAGTCAGGTACAACAGCTGTAACTAAAGGAACCTACCCTGAAAATTTCATGCCTTAACTCCTTGTAGTTTAGCCGTATGGCGATCCACACACAGACAAGAACTCTGCTTTATTTATATAGATATAAAAACCAAATACCACTGACTGACTGACTGACCATCACAAAATCTCCATAACTGTAAGGCTTACAGAGTTGAAATAAAACATATAGGTTCCTCTTTGGCCTTAGGTGTTTGCTAAGAAACGGTATTATGAAATTCCTCCTGTGTTCCGTCCCGCTGGGTACCCAAAGTTCCCATGTACTCCTTATGGACATTCACTTTGGTTTGAGCTGATGAAAATTCAAACAGCTAATCTTGATTCGTAGTAATTCCATGGGCTAACCACAGAATGCAGCACACACAACTATCATAGTTTTCGCAAGCGAAGCTGCAACGGGTCGGCTAGTTTTTAATAAAACCATAAATTAGTATCTTTATATATAATAATTCTGTAAGCAAAATGTTTAAGTCAAAATTATGGGAGTTTGGAAAATCACAGGATGATGGGGGATAGCTAAAATTAAAAGTCCCAATCCCAGGGACTCAGAAAAAATAGCAATATTTCTAAGAAGTTACCAGCAAATGAGAAATAATGTAAAATATCACCCATAAGAAAAGCATGGGGATTCAAAAATGTCTGCTTTGTTTCCATTAAAACATGTGATTAAGAGTCTACTTTGTTTGCGAAATGGAATGTGTTCAAGTCAGATGAGGCAGGGTATTGGAGCAAAATTAGGGGCTTTGGCCCCTTGAAGCCACTAGGTTTTAATTATTACTGTACATCTAGGCCTCTTGGTTGTGAGGAAAATTTAAATTTGTGTTTAGCAGTAAACACAGTGCATTGTCCAATGTTATTCTTATGGGGAGATAAAAATATTGTCATTCCTCTTCTATTTATTGAGCAATTTACACTCTTAAAACTAAAACCACTGTGACTAGAAAATCGCTCTGAGGTTTTTATTCCAATAAAGGGACTTTTGGTTGTCATTTCTGAAGAAATGTACATCAAGATTTGTTATAAATGCTACTGTACTTCGTATTTTATATTTATGAAAATTTCAAATAATTTATTGATTAATTTAGGGCTAATGGGGAGAAATTATGTGTTAGTTATACCTGGACCAGTCAGTTAAGACCTAAAAAGTTGAAGTCAAGCTTTGGTAAAAGTCCTAGGTAAAAGAATCCCTTTCAGAGATGCTACTGAAAAAGACTTTGAATTTTCATTCAACTTGATGTAGTATTGTATTCAATATTTTACATCCCAGACCTGTAAAAAGTGTGTTGTCACCCTATTTTAATTAGTTACTTAGTGTGGAATGGAGAGTATCAACTCAATTTATTAATGATAAATTTCCAATTTTTATCAATCTAAATAAAGAATAAAAGTTATATTTTCATGCAAATAAATTGTTTGTGTTAAATCCCAAGATTTATCAAGCCAGTACCTACATCTGAACCAATATTAGAATTTGGAGTCTTCTGGAAATATTTGATCCCCACAACTAAGTCTCTCCCACTAATACATCATATAATGAGTGTTACAAATTTGCAAGAAGCTAAAAAAAAATAAAACAACTAGTAACGAAATATTCAATATTTCCACTCTTGTTTTGAACATACCTATTTTAGGAGTAAAACGTAGAAATCAAATTTACAGACTGAGTAATTTATAATTACCAAGCAGTAAATTTTAATTGGTCCAGTGTGTCCTCTAGCTTGTCTTCTATTCAGAGAAGGAACTTTTTAACTGTGTTCAAAATGACTTATTATTTAATTTTATAAGTTGTCTAAGCCTATAAAAACTAACCATGCAATTGACCTGAAAATTGTATGGCATGTTTAGGTAAAGTTGTTACTGAGGATCTATTTTTGTGTCATTGTTAGCAATAAATAGGATAATATTACAGTTTAAATAAGTCTTTTATGACAAAAATATAAACAATTATTTATAGAATGGTCTTAATTTTATTGCAGAATATTAAAACTAGATCAGTACAAATAATATGCATCTATAAACGAGTTCGCACGCAGCACGCTGACGTGAGGGAAGTGAATTTCCACATAACAACTTTTAAAACTCAAAATCAGTGTAAAAACATACATTTGTCCAATTTTTATTGAAATCTGAAAACATAGATTTTTTGGCTGTTCTGATACTCCTGGTTTCATTTACTTGCAAAGCTGGGAATACAATTTTACGCATTATAAGGTTAGGAGAAGGTCCAGACAGGCTTGAAAGTAGGCGTGAGGTTGCTGGGGATAATAAAAGTACTTTAAAAAAGGAATAACAGGCTTTTCTAGTGTATAAAACCCCCATAAGACAACGTACTGTGTGTAGCCGATACACATTTTTTTTAATAACTCGGTAAATATTTATGCTAGAATGACGAGAGAGGGCTTAAAACTTTCCCCTCTCTAATTCCCATCTTTTTACATGCATTAATTTTACATCTGGGGCTTTTCTGACCCTTTTTGGGCCCAAAAACTCGAAGTTTGAAAGATTAATCCCCAAAAAATGGGTTTAGAGTTTTCCGATTGTTTTGCCCAACGAACTTGTCCAACAGATTATAGAAAGGAACGTCCCTACCAAATTTGAAGTAAATCGGACAAAAAATGTGACCGCTAGAGTGCATACACATATATATATATATATATATACAATTTTGAACGACCCCCCAAAACGTGTTCAGGGGGTCACGTTAGGAACTTCTATGGTGGTCCCGGGCTTAAGTTTCACCGTGCGGGTCATGCTAATAGTTCACTTTCCAAAGGAAATTCACTAACAAGCTGTGCAATTTTAAAGGTGATAGCTCTAGTAGTTTTTTAAATATCGGGTATTTTATGTGTCAAATTTAACATGTGTTGGGTTGGGGCGGGCAGTCTCCCCTGAAAACGTTTTGCTCAAACTTGCAACTCGCGGTGGACTAATGTCTTCATGAGCTTTTTCTGCCATTTTCAAATATATTCTGAACCAAGGTTAAGTTTGTGTTGCTAATTAAACTTTGTTTTAAAACAAAACAAGGGGATCCAATTGATCAAACTAAAGTTATAATAAAATTAACTAGCTCATATAAGGTCCAAAAATGTATAGTGTTGCCATTCTACAATAGTCATTTTAACAAAATGTTGCTTGAAACAGCTGTTAAATATTAAATTCAGTTGATTGCTATTTCATTGTAAGATTAAAATTGGCAAGAAAGGTCATAAGACAGAACTATCGTATGGCTCTGTGGATGCATTTGAAAACAAAAAATGCACATCTAGAGAGAAAGCATGTTGTCTAAATACAATTGGCGTAGTGGGTAAGGCGACGGACTTTGAAATCATACAGCAACCTTGTTGTGGTTCGAATCCCAGTTATGGCAAGGACATTTTATCAGCAGGGGTCTACTGCTCAACTTTTACCGTAATGGCTCACCCCTTGCTTTACTGGATATGTCTCACACACAGATATGTAGTAGCCTATATGTGGACAGGCTACTCTTATTGATTTTCTAAGTGTTCTTACTTAATTATACTTTTAAATTGCTTACTCTTAACTAATTATCTGCTCGGATGTGTTCAGGGGAAGTGGATATAAAAAGTGACGCTCTCGGGATCTGAGGGCAATGGCTGCCATGTGCTAAGCCTAGCTTCTCTTTACAAAAATCAGTGTTATTACTTACAAAATTCCCTAGGCTATTTAAATATAGCTCACAAATGATCTCCTTTGACTTGATAATAAATATACTTATACTTGTGGTCTCCTTTACTTTATTGTAGTGAGTAGAATGTGTTTTGTATTTACTCTGGATGTCAACAAAAGGTAGGTGTACAATTTCTAAGATTTCTTTAACTATTTGAATAAAATACAAAGTTACAGAGGAACAATACAATATTTATTTATCTATTAGTACAATTATGTTTCAAAAAGGTTCTCAATTAAAGGGATTTACAATAATATACAACTCAGGGGGAATAGTTACAATGTGTGGCCTAGCCTAGAAGGTAAATGACAAACATACTTGTAGGCCTAAAACTAAATGTTCATATTTTGGGTTCTAAATGGGGTTTCTTTACAAATGAGGGCTCTTTTTCTCAGGGGGGAGTATCGTGCTGACTTGAATAACGTTGGGATGATATTTGAAAGAATATTAAGTCCAATTAAGCTGATGTGTTGAAAAATTACAACAATGGAAATTTTAGTGTTTTCCAAAAGGAGAGTCCAATGGTTTCACTGACTTTATGAATGGTTAAAATACTCAAAATTAAATTTGGAAAGATAGTTCAATATAAAAATACTCTCTTGAGGTTACTTTAACTTCCAGAACATTAGGCTTGTTCTATTTAAATGTCTGTATTCTTTCCAGTCCCTAAAGAGAATACAATGGAAGGAGTTTACCAATCTGCTTACAAATGTTCTTCGCTCAAATACCAGTTTTTGGGGAAAATCAAATAAAAAGGAGTGAATTTAAAGATGGTATTAATTGAGCAGTAAGTCCCTAATAAAATGAGCACTAAGCAATGCCAAAACTTAGGCCATACTGGGAAATTTAAAATAGGAACTGTGTCCTTCACAGATTTTAGGTCTTAACACAATGGCATCTGGAGCAAGAAGAAAGATCTAGTAGAGATGAGGTCTGGAAGCATGGTCCATTGTTGAGAAGCACATGGTCACACAATTGTTAACACTGGTCACTGTAATTTAGATTCATTAAAGACTATTTTTGAAAAGTATATTATATTAAATTTTAATTCTATTGCAATCCTCTCACATAACTTATATCCAAAATATTATTATTAACAAATATATTAAATTAAGTGAGTAGGCTATTATATGGGGATAGGCTATGAATAATTATTGGTGATTAAATTAATGAAATACATATTATTATACAATTGCACACATAAATAAACATTAAATACATAGAGGGGAATGGCTTTCTGAGGAGTGATAATAAGGATGATTATTATTAGGCACAAACATGGGACAATTAACACAAATAACACATTTAGGGGAAATTAATTATTTAGTACATTTATAGGGAAACTTAAATATAAAATAACACATAATAAGAAAATTATCACTAAATGATGAATGAATGACATGTAATACTATACTACATAAGATAACAAGCGGCTGCCAACCTCTTAACAAATTTGGAGAAAGATATGAGATTGACGATCAGTTAGTCAGTCTGACCAACTGGTTTAAGATAGTTATTTGTCATTTGGTGTCAATGTAAATAGGAAAGTTTACATCACCCTTTAATAATAAAATAAAACGAGTTTGCACGCAGCACGCTGACGTGAGGGAAGTGAATTTCCACATAAAAACTTTTAAAACTCAAAATCAGTGTAAAAACATACATTTGTCCAATTTTTATTGAAATCTGAAAACATAGATTTTTTGGCTGTTCTGATACTCCTGGTTTCATTTACTTGCAAAGCTGGGAATACAATTTTGCGCATTATAAGGTTAGAAGAAGGCCCAGACAGGCTTGAAAGTAGGCGTGAGGTTGCTGGGGATGATAAAAGTACTCTAACAAAGGAATAACAGGGTTTTCTAGTGTAAAACCCCCATAAGACAACGTACTGTGTTTAGCCGATACACATTTTCTTTAATAACTCGGTAAATATTTATGCTAGAATGACGAGAGAGGGCTTAAAACTTTTGCCTCTCTAATTCCCATCTTTTTACATGCATTAATTTTACGCCTGGGGCTTTTCTGACCCTTTTGGGGCCCAAAAACTCGAAATTTGAAAGATTAATCCCCAAAAAATGGGTTTAGAGTTTTCCGATTGTTTTGCCCAACAAACTTGTCCAACAGATTATAGAAAGGAACGTCCCTACCAAATTTGAAGTAAATCGGACAAAAAATGTGACCGCTAGAGTGCATACACACACATATATATATATATATATATATATATATATATATATATGTCTATATATATATATATATATATATACATATATATATATATAAAATATTGAACGACACCCCAAAAAGTGTTCAGGGGGTCACGTTAGGAACTTCTATGGTGGTCCCGGGCTTAAGTTTCACCGTGCGGGTCATGCTAATAGTTCACTTTCCAAAGGAAATTCACTAATAATGAATGTTGCACTAAAGGATGGATGAAGATTTGACATTCAAAAAACAAAGGCTTTGGTAAAAACAACAACATTTATTACAATTAACAAGTAACAACTAACTGGTGCCTAGTTAAAACGGGTTCGCATGCAGCACGCTGACGTGAGAGAAGTGAATTTCCACATACAAAACTTTTAAAACTCAAAACCATTGTAAAAACATATATTTATTCCAATTTTATTGAAATCTGAAAGCATTGATTTTTTGGCTGTTCTGATACTCCTGGTTTTATTTAACATGCTGGGAATACAATTTAGCACATTATAAAGTTAGGAAAAGGTCCAGTCAGGCTTGAAAGTAGGCGTGAGGTTGCTGGGAATGATAAAAGTACACCAACAAATGAATAACAGGCTTTTCTAATGTAAAACCCCCATAAGACAACATACTGTGTTTAGTCGATACACATTTTCTTTAATAACTCGGTAAATGTTTATGCTAGAATGACGAGAGATGGCTTAAAACTTTCGCCTCACTAATTCCCATCTTTTTACATGCATTAATGGTACATCTGGGGTTTTTCATGACCCTTTTTGGGCCCAAAAACTCAAAATTTGAAAGATTAATCCCCTAAAAAGGGGTTAGTTTTCCAATTGTTTTGCCCAACGAACTTGTTCATCTGATTATAGAAAGGAACGTCCCTACCAAATTTTAAGTAAATCGGACAATAAATGTGACCGCTAGAGTGCGTCCACACTCACAAACACACACACATATATTTATTTATATATATATCTCCAAAATGTTATGTATCTCCAAAATTGGTTCTTTATGTGGATGAAACTTCAGCCATTTTGAAGGCAAACTCAAATCAGGATATTAAAATTATTTTTTAACATGCTATAGCAGAGCTTCAAAATTGGTTTTTAGCAAATGGTTTGTTGCTTAATAATTCCAAAACGCAAATTGTTAAAATTTTAAACTGCTCAAAGCAAAGAAACATTTGAACAAAATATTTCTTTTCTAGGAAACTCTGTCTCAGTAAATAACTCAGTTAACTTTTTATGAGTGGAGGTTGATTATAAATTAAATTGGAAGGCCAATATTAGTAAATTAATTAAAAAACTAAATTCAATCTGTTTTCAGATGATTATTTTACGAGAAGTTGTTGAGACTCAAACAAAGCTGATGTTGTATTAAGGGCTTTTCTTTCCAGTCATAAGTTACGGGATTGAATTTTGGGGAATCTCAAGTGACTTATATTTAGTTTTTAAAATGCAAAAAATACATAAAAAATACATCATGACATTCTCATCAAAAAGGAAATATTGTAAACCTTTTTTTAAAGTATTCAGCATTATGACAGTACCCTCATTATATATTTACAGGTGTCTAATTTTCGTTAAAAATAATGTGGAGAACTTTAATGTGGTACCCACCAAGACACCGTTTGAAACTATTTCAAAAACTCCTCAGTATATGGGGAGGAAGTTGTTTAACAAATTACCAGGCAACTTAAAGAGTATAGTAAATGAAAATAGATTCAGAACTGAATTTAAAAAATTGCTTCAACAAAAAATATACTACTCAGTGGATGAATTTTTTTTGGGGGGATGAATGAATTTTATTTGCTAGAGCTCATTATAATTATTTGTAAAATGCTGTAATAATTTACTTATTGTTAGATCAGTTTAGTAGTAGAAATTTGACAATGTTATATGTACTGTGCTGGCCTTGCTAGCTGTAAATGAATGTAACTTATAACAATAAAGATATTCTTATGCTGATATGTATGTATATATATATATATATATATATATATATACACACGACTCCCCAAAACGTGTTCAGGAGGTCATGTTAGGAACTTCTATGGTGGTCCCGGGCTTAAGTTTCACCGTGTGGGTCATGCTAATAGTTCACTTTCCATTGGAAATTCACTAAAAAGGTGCCGTTACATATTTTTAATTAGCTCATACCAGAGTTAAAATTAAAAATTAAGGGAGCAACAAGGGACAACAAAGTTAGTTCAAAAGGGAGTATTGATGAAATTCTGTAGACAAAGCTTCAATTTGCAACTACAATCATTAGGTTGTAAAAAATATATATTAAAAAAACAAACATGCAAAGTGATGTATGTGTTGTTTAATAGCAAATTTGTAATGGAAATGTAGGGTATCAGCATAACCTGGCTGTATTTTTATTAAAAAATTGAAGTCAACATAAACAAAACTGGCGTGAACCCAAGCCCCTATGACAGGGGTTAAAAATTGAAGTAGTTTGTCACCAGTTGTTGGGTTGTGGTATTGATTAGCCATAACAACAATATGTTCGTTTTCAATAGCTTTAGGTTGCTTCATTGTTACTGTTGGGCCCCTGAACAAGCATTTCCTTGCATAATTTGTGTAAAATGTATGCAATAAGCCATGTTAGTGAAGACAGATAGTGCTGGCCCCAACATCACTTGGTGTGCGCTGTTCAAACTAAAGCCACAGGATAGCTAATACTTACACCATTTGCTGTACATATATTTTGCACAGCTTCTGTAAGATGATCACTTATTCAGCAGCCCAACTATATTGTCTGGATATAGTCAAAATTGCTAGGGATCTTCAGTTAATATTAAATAAAATTGAATCTATTACTGAAAAATTGTGCTTTGTTTCAGGTCTGGAGGTATCTGTAATATCACCGAGCTATGCCAGCTTCAGAGAAAATAAAACTGTTAGATATCACTTGTTATCGGTGAGTTGGTTTTCTCTTGCATCTGGTGTTTAGTGCAGAGTCTGATCAGATTGTGATGTGTGGTGTCGCGTGTGATCGCGGCTAGGCGGCGTAGGTGTGAGAGACCGTGTCAGTGTCCCGAGGTTATGTGGAAGCCCCAAGAGCTTGTTGAGTCCCCGGGACATTCCGTCCGATGACCCATCCGCCGGGCCGACCCGGTCCACCCCTGCCTGCCTTCTGAGCCGACATGTTTTGTTATTTCCTCAGGGTAAGTCTATCCCGTAGTAAATACACTATTAACCATTTTGCTGCACCATTTATTTCAAGCTCTCATTTTTTAGATTTTTCTTGTAGATGTATTTACCTTTTCTTATGAAAAGTTTTGAGATCAACAAAACAGTAAACTGTACTGCCTCTCAAATATTCTGTATATCATGGTTAAAGAATTTTACGTGTTGAAATTTGTGATTTACATTTTTAAAGAAAATGTTTTTATCCTCCTGAACTCAAAAAGTGGCATTTGGGGTTATGTCAGTTCCTTTTAGCGAATTGCCCCTATAGGGAAGAAGCTATTACCGTAGGTGGCATGGTAAGATTTAAGCCCGAGGCCATGATAACTTTTTGTTTTGAGGTCCCCAGATGCCACCCCAGATTCCTTCAAATTTATATATAGTATATATATGTGTCTATTACCGCGATAACTTTTGAAAGAAACGCCGGATTTTGATGAAATTTGGTACAAATGTGTAGAGTAACATTTATG
Source organism: Allygus modestus (assembly GCA_963675035.1). Classification (NCBI taxonomy): domain Eukaryota; kingdom Metazoa; phylum Arthropoda; class Insecta; order Hemiptera; family Cicadellidae; genus Allygus; species Allygus modestus. Next base: position 104,014,955 of record OY776111.1, read on the forward strand.
TCTTTAGTTCGAAAACCACACGACATCTTTCTATCGTTGATATAAAGATGGGGGAAGGGAAGAGGAAGAGGGAAGGGGTCTATGGGAAGGGGGTTTTATGGGGGTTTTAAATTTTCCAAAAATCAGTTTTTTGAATTTTCCCCCCTAAAATTTTAAAAACACTCAATTTTAGTTATAGCCATTTTATGGAGCTTAAAATCAAATAATTTGGTATTTTGAATCATTAACCTAGGTCAAGTGGTTATAGAGAAAAGTCAGAAAACACGTCCATAAAATTTCCCATGTTAATCTGATTTCCCATGTTATTTTTGGATTTTCCTCAGATAATTTTACTAAAACTTCACATTTCTTTTTACCAATCAGTTTAGCTCTACAAAACAATCATTTTGTTGTTTTAATTGTTGTTCTATGTCCAACCGTTGCAGAGATATATTCAAAGTGCTAATGTTATCCTTATGTACGTTGTCCAATGTTATCCTTATGAGAATAAATAAAATTTGATATCTCGATTATTTATGTATGTATATTGATGAAGGTATGTGGCTTTAACTAGTTGTGGTATATTGATATTTGCACAAAAAACTGATTTTTTGTTGATTATCCCCTTATCAGCAAACCTGCAAACTCGGCCTCCATGTTATTCATATGGAGAATAAGTAAAGTTTTATATCTCCCTTAAGTTAGTTATGAACCTAAATTAATAAAACTTAGTATTTAGCTTCACTTGGTTGAGTTATATTGATAATTTCAAAAATACACATTTTTTATCTTCCTCGTTGCAGCAAACCTGCGTACTCAGCCGTAATGTTATTCTTATGGAGAATAAATAAAATGCTATAGCCTTTATCACTTATTTATGAATTTATTTTTGTGAAACTTGGTAAGTAGCTCTATGTAGTAGTGACACACATATATATGCATTGGAAATTCGCTGAGTACGCAGGTTTGCTGTGATGGCGGTATTGTTATCTATTGCTCGGTGACAGTGTGGCATTTTCTACAAACTAAAAACTGCATTTGAAAAGTGTTAAACTGTTTTATTCTATCTCATCAATCTCAAATTTAGTTTATAATGATATATATGGAAAAGTGAAACCATTCGCATAACCCGCACGGTGAAACTTAAGCATGCGATCACCATAAAAGTTCCTAACATGTCTATGTTTTGGGGGATGCTAACAACTTTATACATATACCGACTACACAATAGCAGTCACATTTGTTGTCTAGTTTACTTAAAATTTGGAAGGTATTCCTATCTTATTTTCTATAATCATTTGGTCAATGTGTTGGACAAAAGTTTGGAAAATCCTAGCCTTCTATTTTTGGATGTTTAAAGCCAAATTTGGAATTCTTAGCCATGAAGATTTCCCAGATGTAAAATTAATACTGCATGGAAAACCAAAGATGTAAATTACCAAACAAATGAAATCCTATCTCAACATAGTAGCACAAACATTTCCTGGGAAAATTAAGAAAATTATAGAGGAAAATTTTGTTCTCACATGAAAAATATGTTTTTATCACTTGGCTGTTTTATCTTCCACAATGAGTAATTTTGTACCTCTTCCTAATCTGATACCGGTAATACACACGTTGCCACTCTAACAACGGATAAATAGAACTATCTAATCAGAACAGCTACCTAACAATTTCTATAAAAATTATATGCCTACCAGTGTTTGTTTGAGCACCATATATCTATACATTTTAAAAAATCCTGCTTTTTATTAACTCACTTCCTAATGTAAATACTTAACCGATTTTGATGATTCTTCTTTTATTTAAAAGATAATTTCAAGTTCTAATTCACTGTGAAGCTAAATATTTTATTTACACTTTTATTTTGGTTACATTCCGAGTTTTTAAAAAATTTCTAAAAAAACAGCTGTTGTTTATAAAGATTATATCAAAAATGCGAGGGAGCAGCTCGTAATTTTTTAAGTATTAAATACTGTATGGAAATTTGCTCCTCTCATGTCTGAGTGCTGTGTGCAAACTTGTTTATGTGTTATACTAATTTGTTGATTACTGTTTGAGGGATAAAGTTGTGCCAAAACTGTTCATACACTACTACCAATGGTACGGCTAACTAAGAATCTTCCAATTAAATGTAACTAGAGAACCCGTGCTGCTCTGCAGCATCAGTCAATGTTGCACCTTAAGTTTATGTATAAAGGCTAATCAAGTTAAAATAATGCATGGTTTTGATGGTAACATCTAAAAATACTTTTTATCAGCGGTAATTATTTCAAAAGTTATATAGATAATTAGTGAAACGATTTATAATTTTAGCACTGAAAACACTAACCAGTTTTTACTGTAAATAAAGGTAATGTTCTCCTTATCCTGGAACTCGTTAGACCTAATATTTTTCCCGCTAGAGTTCAGCAACAGGGTTTTTATTTAATTTAACAGCTGTGATTTATATGGCCAGTTTATCTGCTTAAAACAGCTATTGGGAGATAATCTATGACCATATTGTGATGGTTGTTTTAAAATAAAATAGTAACTATATTGTTCATACGTGTATAAATGTAGTTTAAGAATAATATTCTTAGGATTTTTATCCCAATGCTGACTGACTGAGTATTCATTCCTAGCCAAGCTGTGTCTTTAAGAAAATCCATACTTTCGTCATAATTTTGTTTGTAAGCTCATCCCATTACAATATACGCACAATAAAATATATATATATATACACAAATTTGTTGGCATCTTGAGACCTCAAAACGCAAAGTCTTCATCATCCCAAGACTATATAGGTCTTTGCTATATGTACCCGACTACGATAATAGCTTATTCCCTTTGGGATAAATTCGTAAAAAAGGCAAATATTTTATCATCAATTATGATTTTTCTCATTGTGTGAGCTAATGGTATAGTGTGAGGTAGAGTTATTTTCTTGTTTTAAGTAAAGCGCTGATTACTAATGGCTTTTATTTTGTGAAAACTACCTATAGATAAAACTAATCACTTGAAAAAATATAACAACAAAACTTATAAAAGCTACCCCGAATTTGTTTAAACCAATAAAGACCCTTACGATTTATTTTGGCTTTGATACTCGTTTTATGATGTCCTGTCAAAATTGCCTCCGATCTGGGGTTCAATCACAGAGAAGAAAGAATCTCTTTCTTCTCTGTGGTTCAATGTAGGACTTTAGGAAATCACTCCAGAGTGCTACACATTTCCAGGTTTAAGATCAGTAGCTAAATATAAATGCACTTTAACTCACATATGCACACGTACAAATACACATGCGGAAACCCCACATCAATTAACACCAAAGTTTTATATTGTAAATATTTTATAAAGTTTTCAGAGAGAATCTAGAAAAGTATTAGGCACTTAAAAGAAAATACAATTTTGTAGAAAGGTTCATTAAGGAACGTAATGAATTTGGTGATCATGCATGATTTTTTGTTAAGAAAGCTTTAAACATCGGTTAGACATTGTTGAAAGAGCCCTAAATTTAATAACAAAACCTCAAAACATAACATGCTCCTTCTCAAAACACATAGCAAGCCTTCTTAGCTCATGAAGCAAATTTTCTCAACATATCATCGTACAAGAATAACTGGATTACATTTACATATTTAAATATAATTCGTTAAGCAGAATGTTTAAGTCAAAATTGTGGAAGTTAGGCAAATTGCAGGATGATGGGAGACGGCTCAAATTAAAGGTCTTGACCCGAGGGACTCGGGAAAAATAGCAGTATTTCCAAAAAGTTACCAGCAAACAAGAAATAACGTAAAACATAACATAAACATAAGAAAAGCATGGGGATTTAAAAACGTCTGCTTTGTTTACATTAAAACATGTGATTAAGTGACTACTTTGTTTACGAACTCGAACTGACAAAGAGTAAAAGAAATCAGCATGCAAAGAGTAAAAGAAATCAGAAGAGGCAGAGTATTTGAGCAAGGTTAGGGGCTATGGTCCCTTCAAGACACTAGTTCTTAACTATAAACACCCGCAAATAAAGTATTTGTATTATGTGCTGCATTATTCTTTGGTGAACCAAATGAACTGTCTTGGTTTATAAACACATGTTTTAAGTAATCATCTGATGTAAACAAACCTCCCCCATAAGATTAACATGGGAACTTTAAGAGTCACTGGGGCGAGGCCCATTGAAGATATGTTAGTTTGGGTGAGTGATGACATATCTAGACATAATTACCTATCAGTTATCAAAAGAATCATGAAATTCGGCCCAGTAGATCGGTCTGACGGACTGGCCAAAGTTTTTCCAATTTTTAAAATATATATGATTATGCGTATAATAAATTTAAACCTTAAACAATATTAAAAACTAATCACTCTGAGTCTGATCAATAGATGACGTGTAAAATAAGCAAGCAGTATTTTAAGCATGTAAAATTAAGCAAAGACTGTGATGCGGACTTTTAGTTTTCCTCATTTCCTCTTTTCCCCCACTAATAATTTTTTGTGAAATAATTCTAGAAGTGGTCCAAAATTCGTATACCTCAGTCAGTCAGTGAGTGAGTGAGTGAGTGAGTGAGTGAGTGAGTGAGTGAGTGAGTGAGTTACACATGCGGCTGTATATATGCGACTTACAACTTCAAATCTCAACTTGTATATGGGTCTAACTACTGAGTTGGTTCTTGTTAGACTAACATTTATTTTTAATTTAAGAAAATAACGAACAACTTATATCCTCCCTTTTAACCATGAAATACCCTGTGCCGTTTAATAATTTTGTTATTCACATAGATGTATTAATGTAAACAATAGTGCATCTATTAAACAATGTCACCGTATGATAAGCTCATTAATGACCCTGATAGCTGTCGGCATTGAGTCCATAATCATAATCGCATTATGTAACACGAGCTGAGGCGGATGTTGAAAAGTAGTGAGCGTATGTGGGCCGGCTAGCGGGTAGACAGCAGAAAACTGTTGTATAACGTGTGTTTCATAACAAACAACCCCCTCGGAGACCATAGGAATGCGGTTGATAAGATTGTTTAGTTTGGGTACCGGAGCCGATGGTGCGCGGATTGTGCAGTTTGAAATGTTTCCCTCAGAGTTGAGAATCGATGCAACAGTGACCTTGAATAGTATACGTTATCTGCTACGATTAAACTTTTTATCCGCGTTCTTCTGTAAAGAGCGTGAATTTTACTGTGTGTGTTATTAAGTGGTGTAAAGGAATATTTGGGTGTGGTTTCAATCTGAGTTAAAACTTATTGCATTTTCAATCGGGCTATGTGTTGAACATGTGTTGGCTACGTGTTCTATTTTGTGTTGAGCATGACATTTTAAGTTGGTAGTTAATTAGCGTCTGTCCTGAACAAAAGGTTCTCGAAATACGATCTCAGTAAAGCGATAATATGATTAATGTTACGGATATTCGCGTTTTAAAATATCTAAGCTTGTTATATGATGTGGAATTATGCCTTACTCGGTTCTGTACTCTATTGGAGGTAAGTAACCGACCTCGTCTGACTGACCCAATTTCGTGTACAGTTGGTTTGCCGGCTGTCTGCTGCCTACAGGGTTCCAGTATGCGCTGTCCGCGCTACTCCATGCAACAATGCTTTGTTGTTTTTGCAGTCAGCTGTTCCATCGGTTTCTGCCGGTTAACCTCAAAACTGTATAAAACATTTTTGAAACTATAGTTTTAGTGGATTAATTAAGTGAATCTTTTTATTTAAATTGAAAATTATGTGAAGTGATCTCTTTGAAGAAACATGTCAGTGGTTTTAATTGATCCAGCAACAAATGACATAGTTATCGATGTTCACTGTGAACCGGGGAATCAATCTGGCCCTCCTGTACCGATGTGAGTTTTAAAAGCTAATTTTTAAATTAATATTATTATAATTTACACTCTGCGTTATTTTGTCTAGGCTACTAGTATTTTACAGCAGTTTTTACCTTGGAACAATTCAAGACTTATCAGATTCATCTAAATAATGACAACTGTTGATAATCTCTTATGTTTGATCATTCTGTATAACTGTCAAGTTTGTCTAATGGATATTTTGGTTAACTTATGAGTTTGTATTCTTATACAGGTTCTAGGTTGGAGCTCTATTACATATACCATATATACATATATATGTTTTTTTATGGAATATGCTAATCAAATAAGGCTTCAATATTTTAATGAATAAAGTTGCTGCTATATATAGCCTATTATCATTTTGTTGTTACTATTACCTGACCAGATATAACCGTAGAATGCTGATAATCAGTTTAAGTTACTGCCGATAAGAAACTCTTAACCTTATTGAAGTAAGAAACTGTGTTTATATAATAACCTTGTATACTTGGTTCCCATGCTCAGTGCAAGTCTGAGCAGATTCCAGATTCCTTTTCTTATGATACTGGTAAAAGTATATAAACTAAGTTAGCCTATATGTGAAACGACTCCTCATTTGAACCAACCTCCAACTTTTGAAAGAAAAGCTTTAGTAATAATCAGAACTGTAATTGTTATAGTTTGGCTTATTTGTCATTCCTGAATTAAAACATCACGGTTTATTACTAACTACAATTACATATTACGGTTTTTAAGATATTTAGCTTTGAAAAACAAAAAAGCCGCCATTTTGAAATGGTACAAAATATAAAGGAACTTGATATTCCATACTAAAGTGGGTCTTATTAGATGTAATACGTATATAGGTACCAAGCTTGAATTTGATATCTTGAGACGTTTCTAAGACATAACGTAGGTATTAAGTAAAAAACGCATATAGCTGGAAAACTAAGCATTAAGGATAATAATACCTTCAGATGAACTTTTCTTTCTTTTAGTATATGGAATCATATTCCAAAATCCTGAAAGGTTTTTTAATACCCTGTATAGCCTAATTTATTAGGTAGTTATTTTCTCCTCTTAAGTTATACCTCCATGATATATACCCCCTAAGGAGAAAGTAGGTTTGTTTTTGCCAACATTTGTGAATTTGAGATATCCATTAAACTATCTGTTTTGGTGTTCCCTGAACCCAAAAAAGTTTTTGTTTGTCTGATGTCTGTATGTTTGTATGGATGTGTACAGACCTAGAACCACACTTATGGGCCGAATTTGATAGTTTTGTTTTTAGGTACCAATTCACTTTATCTCAGGTGTTTTTTTGATAATTTGGTTGAATTTTTCAGATGAAAAGGTAACTATAAAAAAAAAAACAAAAAAAAAACAGCTAAAATCATGAAAAATTACAATTTCTCAAAATTGGCACTAATGGTTTCATTTAGAATGTAGTGGTTTATACAGTAGTGCTTTTTTTAGTCTCCAATAAAATTACACCAACCACATTTCTTTAAAATGTTGGGTTCATAATTTCCAAGGCTGAAAGGTCCCAAAATTCAGTTTTTAGGATTTTGTATAAAGTACGGTAATCAACTTTAGGCCTAAGTAGGCTAATATTTGCTCATCACCAATAAAAATGATTATTCTAAACTTAATGGTTGCGGGAAAAATTTTGTTTTTGTGGTAAACACAGTACATTGTTCTGTGGTACCTATTCTTATGGGGAATAAAATAAATAAATACCTTAACTTAGTTACTGTTAGTTTTCTTAGTTACCGATCAGTTTCATTAAAACTTGAATGTGGGTCTTCAAGTTAATTTTGCCCATCAGAGAATATTCACAATATTTTGCCACTTGACCCTAGAGGGGAGGGAGGGGCATTTCCCCTCTGAAAACCATTGTGTGTAGCAAATAATTCTGTGGTGCCTACCAAAATGGATTTGGGCGGATATTTTTAAAAAAAGGTCATTTAAAGATTTGCTATAATTTTGTACGCAAAATTACCACAATTATTAATCTAAGCGCTGTTGGAATCAACTTGAATCTATTAATTTTAACTGTTACTTGTTTCTTATCAACAAAACCGGACATTTGCCATCTGGTTGGATGCTCCAACCGAGCACCGGACATAGACGAGTAAAACCAAACTGTCCGTACGGTTGGAAACACTAATCATAGTTTACGCGGGCGAAGCTACAACGGGTCGGCTAGTATTATTTATTTGTACATACTAATTTTCCACAGTATTCAAATAAATGGCCTACCTACAAACAAAACATATTTAAATTAAGTGATAAGCCTGGGTATAATTAATGAACACTGGTGTATTTATTGTAATAGTGCAAACTGACAAATAATTATCTTACCTAATAAAGAGTTACGCTAATTTTACTGAATACATTTTGTACAATACATCCTCCTAAGCGAAGCTGCAACGGGTCAGCTAGTAGGCTTATAAAGTATTTTAATGATTAAATTTGGTAAGGTAGGTCTATATTTCCTGATCCCATTTATTATTTGTAATGCTGTCAAGTTTTAGCAAACATGTTTTAAATGTTCTAAATATAGACTTATAACAAGACTTGCCCTGAATAGTAGTCAACTCAACCTAAAGGCTTGCAATTTTCAGGATATGTTTGTTTTGTACCCTAAGGGCATTCCCCTCAGACCCCCCTCAGAAAGGATGTTCCCACAGGCAAGTTCCCTAGTTAATCTTATGAAGAAAAGATTCCTAATTAGCGTGAATCAGCAGCCAAAGAAAACCCGATGTAAATTTCCAGATTAAAATTTTGTACTAATAGGGCTACAGTTGTTTCTGATTTGAGATAATGTTACAGGTTTACAACAGAATACAGCACACATAAGTAACATCAAGGAACCTAGAACAAAAAAAAATTAGGGTCATTAACAAATTGCACGCCAAACAGCTGGCCATAGTGCTGCGTTGTCGTCATTTTTTGTTTTGATTTAAGTAAATGTAAACAAACAAATTGGTCGTATTTATTTTTATATTAGGTTAATTTGATATTTAAATATGCCCGGTTGTTGCGTTTTAAATTGTAATTATAATGAGAGAAATTAAAAAAACAAAGTCATTTCATTTCACCGTTTTCCAACAAATTTAGATATGAGACAAAAATGGAAAGCTGCGTGTGATATAAAAGATGAATTAATTATTGATAATGCGTGTATGCTCTTGTCATTTCAGTGACACAGATTACGAACGTGATTTAAGAGCAGAACTCGTTAGGTAGCGGGTCCACTGACAGAGGAAAGAAACTCTGCAAAAAGATAAACAAATTTAATTTAGTTATTTTTCATGTTTGTCTTTTGTTATTATTAAAAAAATATTTGTTTTACTGAGACTGCTTTTGTTTTTCATTAATTGCATGAAATATTAGATTAATAGTAAATATAACAGTACAAAAATGGTTTTGTTGTATTTAAAGGTTGTAGTTTTCTCAAAAAAAGTTAATTTTAGACAGTACAGAGAACATAATATATACCGAAATTAAACAAAATCAACTCATTAAAACTTACATCCTTAAACAAATGACAATTGGCCGTTTTTATGATTCATTTTTAATATATATATGTTTTAAGGGAGGTGGGTTTAGTGGGTAGTTTCTTGGAGGAGTCACACTAAACCCCCACAGGAGCGGGGGTGCGTGAAAATCATTCCCACCTTTCGATCAAAAAAAGATATGTATAGGTTAAGAGCAAACATCAAAACATGAAGAGGGTTTTGACAGTTTGGTGTCTGCAGTAGGCAAACAAAACAGCAGTGCACCGAATACGTCATCAGTTTAGTTTATGTGACCCTTACCTTTTTTTGTTCTAGGTTCCTTGAGTAACATTACGTTCAATCTGTTTACAATATAGTTTACTTGAGCGAAGCCCTAGCTAGTAGCCTGTCAAATCCTTAAAAATGTGTACCAATTAACATACCAGACTTATATTTTTTTAGGCTATAAGGTGTAACCTTTAGAATTCCGATATTAACCTTATACCCTCAATTAGGCTAGGTTATGTAATAATGTTAGTATCTGGACTGTCTTAAATTAACTAACCTACAAGTGATCCCGTTGATTAACTGGATCACTTGTAGGTTAGTTAATTTAAGACAGTCCAGATACTAACATTATTACATAACACCACTATGCTATAAAATATCAACACCACTAGAAAGTTACAGGACCTTTTATTATGAATATGGCAATTCCATAAAAAGTATGGAATTGCCATATTCATAATAAAAGGTCCTGTAACTTTCTAGTGGTGTTGATATTTTTTTAATCATTTTATTTAGACCTTACATTGCTTGACAAATCTGTTGTTGCTATTAGGCTGAGTTTAGTTTATATCAACACCTGTAACATATGATTAAATTCTATTGATTGCTATTATTCCTTAAGAATTGCTATTATTTCAAATTTGAAAGCCTATAGGGCAGATCCCTGAAGGTGGATGTTTTTCAAACCCCCAAAATGCAAATATAAGAGCTTTTCGAATAAACGTTGGAGTAAGAGCTTTTGATTGATTTCAATTAATTGTGCACAATATAGTAGTTTAGAGATTTAAAAGTAACTAAACAAGGATCACGAATTACTCATATTTGGGCCTCACTCCTTTCTATTAATGAAACTTGTATTTTACCACTGGGTTCATAGTTTCTGTGTTTCACCAGATATAACGACCGAAATCTCAAGCAACACGCAACACGAACATACCACAAATTTATTTAGCCCTATTCAACCATAAAATTACTTTTAGCGAATTTCCCCTATAGGGAAGAAGCTATTACCGTAGGTCTCATGGTAAGACTTAAGCCCGAGACCATGACAAATTTTTTTTTAGGTCCTCAGATGACTAAAACACTATTCGTTCAAATTTATTTATATGTATATATATATATATACATATATATATATATATATATATAGATATATATATATGTGTCCGTGAATGCGATAACTTGAGTAAAAAAGTCCGATTTCGATGAAATTTGGCTCAAATGTGTAAAGTGACATTTATGACTTTAAGTTCGAAAACCAGAAAAATCGGGCCATGGGAAGGCGGGTTTATGGGGGTTTTAAATTTTCCAAAAATCAGTTTTTTTGCATTTTTTACCCTAAAATTTTTAAAACACTTAATTTTGGTTTAGACCATGTTATAGAGCTTAAAAAAACAAATAATATGGTATTTTGAATTATTAAGCTAGGTTAAGTGGTTGCGGAGAAAATCCAAAAAAAACCTGCTCATTAAATCTCCTATGTTAATCTTATGGGAAAAAGGTTTTTGGCTTTTCCTAAGTTAATTTTAATGTAAACTTCACATTTGCCTTTACCAATCAACTCAGCTTCACTAAAAAATCATTTTGGTGTTTAAATTGTGATTATACGTCCAACCGTTGCAGAGATATTCAAACTGCTAAACACAGTACGTTGTCCAATGTTATCCTTATGGAGAATAAATAAAAATTGAAATCTCCATTATTAATGAATGTATATTGATGAAACTTGGCACGTGGGGTCACGTAGTACTGGTATATTGATATTTGCACAAAAAATTGATTTTTTGTTGATTATCCCCGTAGCAGCGAACCTGCGTACTCAGCCCCATGTTATTCTTATGGAGAATAAGTAAAATGTAATAACTCCCTTAATTATGAACCTAAATTAATAAAACTTGGTATGTGGCTTCACCTTGTTGAGTTATATTTATATTTGCATAAAAACCCATTTTTTTAGTTCCTTGTTGCAGCAAACCTGCTTACTCATCTCCCATGTTATTCTTACTGATGAAACTTGGCACGTGGGGTCACGTAGTACTGGTATATTGATATTTGCACAAAAAATAGATTTTTTGTTGATTATCCCCGTAGCAGCGAACTTGCGTACTCAGCCCCATGTTATTCTTATGGAGAATAAGTAAAATGTAATGACTCCCTTAATTATGAACGTATAATAAAACTTGGTATGTGGCTTCACCTTGTTGAGTTATATTTATATTTGCATAAAAACCCATTTTTTAGTTCCTTGTTGCAGCAAACCTGCTTACTCATCTCCCATGTTATTCTTATGGAGAATAATTAAAATGTTATATAGTGCTTACTTATGATTGAATATTGATTAAACTTGGTATGTGGCTTCACCTAGTTAAATTATATTTATATTTGCATAAAACCGATTGTTTGTTCCTTGTTTCAGCAAACCTATGTACTCATCACCAATGCTATTCTTATGGAGAATAATTAAAATTGTATATATCGCTTATATATGAATATATTTTTATGAAACTTGGTATTCGGCTTTATATGGTATTAAGACATATATTATGCATTGGAAATTCGCTGAGTACGCAGGTTTGCTGCGACGGGGGTATTTGAGTTTGTTGCCGATCAGTTTTAGTGGCAAACACGCACACTCTCAAACATTAACCAAGAAATAATTCATCGGACACATGTAGGACAAATCAATGCTGCTGTTCAATTATTGACTGAATTGATCGGATATAATGTATACCTGGTTTCAATAAGGCTGAGTTACCTTATCTCTTAAATCACTTTTGGCCTATTAATCAAAAGAGCAAATAATGAATTCATAGGGTGAACAAAGTTAGTCTATGCATTTATTATTAGGCTAATGCACAAAAATGGGCCAATATTAGTTGGTAGTGTGTGTGCATAATGATATACCGAATACCTCAAAGGGTTGAGTTAATCTTGGACAAAGTCAGTCAGTTTTATCTTCAGTAATATTTTTATCACATGCCTTCTACAAAAGATTTGACTTTGATCACTCGCTCTCTCTTATATATGGCAAATTTTTCACAACACACTTGTTCCATTTATTTGTTATTGTATTTGATCTTTTTAGCAATTTAATAAAATTATTATGTTTGTAGTTTTTTATGTTAGACAACGTACACCTTGATTTTTTATATCAATAAGGAGACTATTGTGCCACCAAGTCAGAGTTAAAAAAAACGCACATTCAACTGCCCCATCACCTGGAATTGTGGACAGGTGATCTAACTGCATACACAACTGCAAACTAGGTGAAAATCCCCTCAAGATGATGTGCATAACTGATGGTTCTGTGAAATGTTATCTTGAAAGCGCAAGAGACTGAGTTTTTGTTTTTATAGGCTGTAAAATAAATTATGTAGGTAACCAAGTTGTAAATCACATTTTTATTCTAAAACAAGCTAGGCCTAGTTCAAATTTGTTAAGGAGATTGAGCTGAAAAAATAAATCTGCATAAGCAATCCCAACAAAAATGCCAATAAAATAGAATCTAGTAATAATCTTGTGTGGTATAACTCCCAGTGAAATATTGGTGCCAATAAGTTTTACCTCAGCCCTAGAATTACAGTAAAAATACCCCTTGTCGCAGCAAACCTTCATCCTCAGCGAATTTAAAATACAATAATGTTCATACCTAATCACTAGGCCGCAGCCAATTGGAGCCATAACCAAATTTCATTAACATTTATTTATAAATAAACGGGATATACATTTTATTTATCATGCATAAGAATAACATTAAACCATGTAGTGTATTTAACAATTTGAATATCTCTGCAACAGATTAACTTAGAACAATAATTTAAATACCAAAATGAATGTTTTCTATATCTGAACTCATTGATAAAACTAAAGTGAGGTTTTCAATATAATTACTTGTGCAACTTTTTCCTATAAGGTAACAAGGAAATTTTTCTGAATTTTTATAATTTCCTTACCTTACTACGTACATAAGCTAGGTTAATAATTAAACATGCTGAATTATTGTTTTTAAGCTCTATGAAATGGTCAGAACCACAGTTGTGTTTTTGATCAAATTTCCCCAAAGGGAACAACCTATTCCTTTAGTCAGCATGGTAAGACTAGTGATGTGGGCCAGGTTCCCATGATGTGGGTAATGTGGTACCCATTGAGTAGAACTTTAAACTACATCGATATTACAAAACTGTGCTCAGTGTGGCAGAGAGAGGTTGGACGTGAGCAAATAATAAAATAGTAAATACCCCCGTCGCAGCAAACCTGCATACTCAGCGAATTTCCAATAAATATATAACATAACACATTAACACTTAACAGGATTTATAACAAATATATTCATAAACAAGCAATATTAAAAATATTAATTATTCTCCATAAGAATAACATTGGGGATGAGTACGCAGGTTTGCTGCAACAAGGAACACAAAATAATGGGTTTCTATGCAAATATCATTAGAACTCATCTAAGTAAAGTCACATACTACACATGTATATGTATTCATATACATTTATAAGTAAGCGATATATAACATTTTAATTATTCTCCATAAGAATAACATGGGGACCGATTACCTAGGTTTGCTGCTACGGGAACCATATGTGAAAATTTTTTATTTTGTGCAAACAACGATAAACCCCAACCAGATGAATCCATATACCAAATTTTGTCAGTTTATGTTCATAAATAAGCGAGATATACAATTTTTCTTTTCCTCCATAAGAATAACATTAGACAACGTACTGTGTTTAGCACTTTCAATATCTCAGGAACCAATTGACGTAGAGCAATGATAAAAATATCAAATTGTTTGTTTTTTTATGCTGAATTAAATGGTAAAAATTACAATTTGATTTAAATAAAAATTACATGTGGAAACCCCAAAAACCCATTTTTGGGGTACAAAACCCCCCAAAAACCCCTCTTTGGATGGTGTGATTCGTCTGGTTTTCAAACTCGTTCAAATAAATGGTGCTTTACACATTTGTACCAAATTTCATTAAGATCGGACCTTTTTTACAAGACTTATCGTGCTTAAACGGACACACATATATATATATATATATATATAAATATATATATATAAATATGTATATAAATATATATATATAAATATGTATATAAATATATATATATATATATATATATATATATATATATATATATACATATATACAAATTTGAACGAATGGTGTTTTTGGCATCTGGGGACTTTAAAATGAAAAGTTATCATAGTCTCGGGCTTTTTTCTTACCATGAGACTTACAGTAATAGCTTCTTCCCTATAGGGGAAATTCGCTAAAAGGAGTAATGAATAGCAGACCATCAGCATATCACGTGCAAGTGGCCGCTTAATAATTCATGGATGGGATTGTGTTATTGATCTCACCAATTTACAACTGCTAGTGACACTTCAGAATACTTAAAATGTTTTTACATACCGGTAGCTGAAACAAATAAATTAGGCTACCAATTTCTTTACTGCATGGACTTAAATAAAACTAGTGATCACCCAGAGGTCGAAACTCGACCAAAAATAATTTTACGTAGACGTAAACCCAAAGCTCCATATAAGAATAATAGCTGTTTGCATGTATGTTTTGCCACATAAATAAATGCATTTGAACCTGTGTCCTTATGCTGAACTTCATGAATAACCACTCTCTCTATCTCTATCTCTCCCTCTCCCTCTCCCTCACCCCCTCCTCCTCCTCCTCCTCACCCCTCCCAACACCCCACTCCCCTCTCACACACAGGTTTAATTGTTTTAATGTGGAGTTAAAACGGATAAGAGAAGGTTGTTACCATTCCAGTCAGTATTATTTTTAGTGATATTAGTCCTGAAACATCTGTTCTTGCTCGTATTTGTTATTATATCAGCTTGTAAAATATACAATTTAGACTTGTGGAGCATAGCCCTAAAGGCCGATATAAATTAAAAGGAGTTTCTGCTCATCTATAGGACAATACCTTTCTAATGGTATGCGTGAATTTCTCCTACGATGCACACAAGCTGAGAAGAAATGAGGGACAGTTTTGTGCTTGCCTATTATTATAAATATATCCCTCTTAGTTGTTGCACCTTGTTAGTGAATTTCCTATGAAAAGTGAACTATTAGCATGACCGCACGGTGAAACTTAAGCCCGGGACCACTATAGAAGTTCCTAACGTGACCCCCTGAACACGTTTTGGGGAGTCGTTCAAAATTATATATATATATGTGTGTTTGCACACTAGCGGTCACATTTTTTGGTCGATTTACTTCCAAATTTGGTAGGGACGTTCCTTTCTATAATCAGATGAACAAGTTTGTTGGGCAAAACAATCGGAAAACTCTAAACCCCTTTTTTGGGGATTAATCTTTCAAATTTTGAGTTTTTGGGCCCAAAAAGGATTAGGAAAGCCCCGGATGTAAAATTAATGCATGTAAAAAGATGGAAATTAGTGAGGTGAAAGTTTTAAGC
This sequence comes from Allygus modestus, assembly GCA_963675035.1. NCBI lineage: Eukaryota > Metazoa > Arthropoda > Insecta > Hemiptera > Cicadellidae > Allygus > Allygus modestus. The sequence continues at coordinate 104,031,000 of OY776111.1, forward strand.
CTTCTCTCGCCATTCTAGCATACATATTTACCGAATTATTAAAGAAAATGTGTATCGACTAAACACAGTACGTTGTCATATGGGGGTTTTACATTAGAAAAGCCTGTTATTCATTTGTTGGTCTACTTTTATCATTCCCAGGAGCCTCACGCCTACTTTCAGGCCTGACTGGACCCTCTCCTAATCTTATAATGTGCAAAATTGTATTCCCAGCATTGCAGGTAAATGAAACCAGAAGCATCAGAACAGCCAAAAAATGAATGTTTTCAGTTATCAATAAAAATTAGAATAAATGTTTGTTTTTACACTGATTTTGAGTTTTAAAAGTTTGTTGTGTAGAAATTCAATTCCCTCACGTCAACGTGCTGCGTGCAAACTCGTTTGAAGTTTTACCTCTCAAAATATCTTTTGTTATTTATTTATGGATTGATCAAAATATTTCACAACATAATCACTCCACCACTGGTTGGATATAATTAAATTGTATCTGTCATTGGAATTCTTCTTTCTTTTTATGTCTCATTCAATTTTTTAACACTTCAGTTGTTTGTTCAATTATATTATTAAGGCTAATAAAACATTTCTTTGCACAGTCTCACTGAATTGGGGAACAATGGGCTACCTAAAAGAGTGAATTATTTTTAAATTGATTTAAATCTTTTCTAGATTCCACTGTTATTGTGTATTTATTTTTTAAAGGGTTAATTAATTTTCATACATACATACAGATGCGTACATACTTGACCTTTTATATAAGTTGTTTGATGTATATGATGTGTTACTAAAAATTGATTTCTTATATCATATTTGTTCACTTGTCCAGATTCAATAAATTTGCAGTAGCCTATACTTTAAATTAGGCCAGAAGGTTATGGTTTTTTTTTACTTTCTTCTCCTGCACGTAGTAGAAAGTAGCTTTTGTCCAGATGTTAAAATTGCAAAGATGGGCCGATTTAGAAACAATTTCACCATTCCATGAGTTTTTAATTTTTTAAATTTTAATCTCCCCAAACCCGCAAAAAAATGAAAAATCCAAATTTATCGAAAAAGGGTCTAACAATTTAATTTTAAGTTAGCTGGATTTTGGTCCCTCAAAAATTACATTTCCAGAAAAATGTTATATATGATAAATAAATTGTACAATCAGTACCAAATACATACGTCTGCATTCTTCCATTTAACCAATATAGTAAGATTAAAAACAAACCACTGTAATCTTATCAAGTATGTCATATGAGGTTGTCACAATTGTATTTCTTATGAGGTTCATTACAATTTGTAAGTTATGCAGCATGAAGTAGCTAGGACCCCGAGGAAGCAAGTGGAGTAATGTAGCAGCATTAAGCAGAGCGGTGGTTTGGAAGCCGGAGGGAAACATTCCGTCTTATCTCTGATTCTCGAAGGCTAGATTTAGAATAAACCAACTTCTCCTCCGAATGAACTGATAATTTGAAAGCACAATTGCTCGTTATGAAACTTTTCAAACTCTTAAAAATATCCTCTTTTTGCTTTCTGCATATAGTTTTTACTAGACTGCAATCATAGATTCCAAGATTAAAGATTATTAGTCAGCAGGCATTAGTGATTAGTGTGTGATACAATAGATGTTGTCAAATTACCATTCACATTACATATATATTAGTAACTAGGCTATATTAAAATATTTTCCTGTAAAATTATTATCTGATTCTATTGAAAATTGGATCTCAATATTTTAAAGCTAAGCTGCCAAAATTGAATAAATACTTAATCTAGATTAAGAAGACCAAGCTAAAGAGCAACAATGAATTACTTTCCGACAGAAATTATTCGAATAGTTAACATGCATGTACTACTTTCTTAAAAGACATGTTTTAGTAGGGTATTTTAAGAAATAGTATTTTCAACTAATGTTTGGGTACCACCCACCTTCACGTTTATATGGTGTTGCCCTAGCAGTGACTGATGGGAGTCCTCTTTATCAGATACAATAACATTAAAACAACATGAACACATACATACTGACAAAAAATACCAAAAATACCCCCGTCGCAGTAAACCTGCATACTCAGCGAATTTCCAATGAATATATAACATAACACATTAACACCACTTAACAGGATTCATAAGAAATATATTCACAAACAAGCGATATTAAAAATATTAATTATTTCCATAAGAATAACATTGGGGATGAGTACGCAGGTTTGCTGCAACAAGGAACACAAAATAATGGGTTTTTATGCAAATATCATTAGAACTCATCTAAGTAAAGTCACATACCAAGTTTCATTCATATACATTTATAAGTAAGCGATATATAACATTTTAATTATTCTCCATAAGAATAACATGGGCACCGATTACCTAGGTTTGCTGCTATGGGAACCATACGTGAAAATTTTGTATTTTGTGCAAACAACGATAAACCCCAACCAGATGAAGCCATACACCAAATTTTGTCAGTTTATGTTCATAAATAAGCGAGATATACAATTTTTCTTTTTCTCCATAAGAATAACATTAGACAACGTACTGTGTTTAGCACTTTCAATATCTCAGGAACCAATTGACGTAGAGCAATGATAAAAATACCAAATTGTTTGTTTTTTTATGCTGAATTAAATGGTAAAAATTAAAATTTGATTTAAATAAAAATTACATGTGGAAACCCCAAAAAACCCATTTTTGGGGTACAAAACCCCCCAAAAAGCCCCCTTTGGATGGTGCGATTCGTCAGGTTTTCGAACTCGTTCAAATAAATTGTGCTTTACACATTTGTGCCAAATTTCATTAAGATCGGACCTTTTTTACGAGAGTTATCGTGCTTACGGACACACACACACACACACACATGTATATATATATATATATACACATATATAAAAATTTGAACGAATGGTGTTTTTGGCATCTAGGGACCTCAAAATGAAAAGTTATCATGGTCTCGGGCTTAAGTCTTACCATGAGACCTACGATAATAGCTTCTTCCCTATAGGGGAAATTCGCTAAAAACAACATTACATTGAATCCCAAGTGTGCAAGTATTTAAACTTGAATTAATACTAGTAGTAAAATAAATAAATAAATAAATAAATAGAAGAATCACTTACTTATTGGAGATTTAATTTTACATAAACCCTATCAAGTGTCATGGTTTAACATTTTCTTTTTAGTTTTATAAAACCTAAAATAACATTTGATGTAGAACCAACATTCCAAATATTGAAATGTTAAGCATTGACTATAATGTGTTAAGGCTGGTTCTTGATTATTCCATTTGTAGAATGAAATATGAGGTTTTATTTAAACAAATAACTGTTTAGTAGCTAGTAGCTAAATATTTTTATTCTCCTACAGAAAAATATGGCGACTTTTATAAACAGGGGTTTTCCTTTGCAATTACTTAATAATTAGAGTAAGGTAGTGCATTAATCAGTGGTGTACCAATATTTAAACTTGCCGAATATTCTTAGTTAAATTGTAAATCAAAAAGTTCACAGCTTTGCTGGAATTGAAAGTTCACAAAGTCCGTTGGGCTGATTTACACTGGGTTGGTTTAAAGATTTGAGTTAGCCTACACAGAAACACGTTTTGCTATCTTTTAGTCTTCTCCCCATCTTCCCATTACAATTTATTAGTTTATCTTTTTCCTTGTATAATTTTAACAAAATTGATTTTGTAAATGTAAATTTTGTCAGATTCTATGATTTTGTTTTCCTGGGTGTCGGTTATTAGATGAAAGGACAAGGGAGAGAGGAAGTCTGGACCTCAGAGGCAGCTGGAAAAATAACACAGCTTCTATACACTAACAACGTAATTAGCCCAAGCTCTCACTCATCTTTGTCAGGATTACATTGTGCCGAAACATCCAGTATAAAAACACCCAATATAAGTATTTGTTTATTTCATCCAGCATCAAATCAAAAACCTTACACAACAAGAACGTAGATATACCAGCAGCCATCATATCCAGTAGTGATGGTCTGCGCTTTAGAAAAATAAACAAAACATTACCTCAGTAAACAGTCAGTAATATCACTGTCATGTGACATGTGACTTGAGCGGCTTCTGTAGGCACGTGGCTCTAATGTCCTTTTCTGACTATTGAAAATGTCACTTTTCTATATTATTCACTTACATATGACTTCTTTACAAAATAAACACTTTAACTTGACGCATGGTTGACATTATTTACCTTAAGTTATGAAATCGCCTAAGGCAAAAATCAACAACAAAATGGCCTTTGACATATTTTTATATATTTTAAAAATAGTACAATATATTTACACAATTTTACATTTATGAGAGTAAATTAAAATGTTACAACAAATTATTGCTGACATTTACCATCATTTAATGAGAAGAAACAAGTTCTTTCCACCAATTTTAAACAAAGTGAAAATATTAGTTCCTAGAAATACCCAAGAATTTTAAAAAATAGTTTTGTTGGCTTTAAGTTTCTTTACAGAACCATTCGATAGCACTTTAGTAGTATAATGAAATTGACTTTCTATGTTATTCCCACTTTGGATATAAGATATCTTTAGGACCTTATCATTTACAAACAAACATTTCAATGGAATAATATTTAACATTTAAAATAGTGGCAAAGATGGTTTTTGCCTAGTTTTATAAGCTATCAGTAGCACAACTACCAATAGTTTAAGGGTTCCATCAATAGCCCATAGATCGACGTTGTACATTAGCCGAGAATGAATGAGGGCAAGACAATAATACCCCCCGTCGCAGCAAACCTGCGTACTCAGCGAATTTCCAATGCATTGATATGTTTCTCACTAGTACATAAAGCCACTCACCAATTTTGACAAAAATACATTCATAAATTAGTGATTTATTACATTTTATTTATTCCCCATAAGAATAACATTAGGACTGAGTACGCAGGTTTGCTGCAACGAGGAAGATAAGAAATGAGTTTTTATGCAATTATCAATATAACTGAACCAGGTGAAGCTACTTACCATGTTTTATTAATTTATGTTCATAATTAAGGGAGATATAAAACTTTACTTATTCTCCATAAGAATAACATTAGGGCTGAGTATGCAGGTTAGCTGCTACGGGGACAATCAACAAAACATTTATTTTTTGTGCAATTATCAATATACCAGTACAACATGAAGCCACATACCAAATTTCATCAATATACATTCATAAATAATCAAGATATCAAATTTTATTTATTCTCCATAAGGATAACATTGGACAACGTACTGTGTTTAGCACTTTGAATATCTCTGCAACGGTTTGACGTAGAATCACAATTTAAACACCAAAATGATTGTTTTGTGGAGCTGAAGTGATTGGTAAAAGAAAATGTGAAGTTTAAAGTAAAATTAACTGAGGAAAAGCCAAAAACTGTTTTCCCATAAGATTAACATGGGATATTTTATGAGCATGTTTTTTGGATTTTTTCCGCAACCACTTAACCTAGGTTAATAATTCAAAATACCATATTATTTGTTTTTTTAAGCTCTATAACATGGTCTAAACCAAAATTAAGTGTTTTAAAAATTTTAGGGTAAAAAATGCAAAAAACTGATTTTTGGAAAATTTAAAACCCCCATAAACCCCCCTTCCCATGGTCCGATTTTTCTGGTTTTCGAACTTAAAGTCATAAATGTCAGTTTACACATTTGAGCCAAATTTCATCGAAATCGGACGTTTTTTACTCAAGTTATCGCATTCACGGACACATATATAGATATATATATATATATATAGATATATATATATATATATAGATATATATATATATATATAGATATATATATACATATATATAAATTTGAACGAATAGTGTTTTGGACATCTGGGGACATCAAAACAAAAATTTATCATGGTCTCGGGCTTAAGTCTTACCATGAGACCTACGGTAATAGCTTCTTCCCTATAGGGGAAATTCGCTAACATGACAGATCATATTTTATTAGCTTTCACATAAAATAAAAATGTCTAATACTTTAACTAATTTGAGAATGTAGCTGAAAAATGTATACAATTTTGTGTCTTCTGTTATTGTAAAAAAATATTTAATAAGACTTGCATCTTGCATGTTCCATACAAGATTTAATTTAATGTCGCACAATTTAGTACTAAATGAAATTTTAGAAACGCTTGATGAAAATTATTTTAAGTCGATATTAATGAATTCTTTTAAGCGAATTTCCCCTATAAGAAAGAAGCTTTTAACATAGTCGGCACAGTAAGACCTAGGCCCGGGACCATGATAACTTTTTGTTTTGAGGCCCCCAGATGCCAAAAACACCATTCGTTCAAATTCATATATAAGGTTGTTTGTGCTTGATAAAGAGAATACCTCAAAATATTGTAACAAAATGGTGTTAATTTCTGAAGTGTATATATATATGTATGATATATGTACAATTTGTTCATTTTTAGCAAATTTCCCCTATAGGAAAGAAACTATTACTGTAGGTCTCATGGTAAGACTTAAGCCCAAGACCAAAATAACTTTTTTGTTTGAGGTCCTCGATGCCAAAACACTATTCGTTCAAATTTATATATATATATATATATATATATCTATATATATGTCCGTTAACACAATAACTTGAGTAAAAATCGTCCGATTTTGAGGAAATTTGGCTCAAATGTGTGACATTCATGACTCTTGAGTTCGAAAACCAGAAAAATCGGACCATGGGAAGGGGAGCTTATGGAGGTTTTAAATTTTCCAAAAATCAGTTTTTTGGACTTTTTACCCTACATTTTTAAAATACTCAATTTTGGTTTTGAGCTTTTCACAGGGCTTAAAAAAACAAATAATATAGTATTTTAAATTATTAACCTAGGTTAAGTGGTTGCCGAGAAAATCCAAAAAACCTGCTCATAAAATCTCCTATGTTAATCTTATAGGAAAAAGGTTTTTGGCTTTTCCTCAGTTCATGTTAATGGAAACTTCACATTTGCTTTTGCCAATCAGTTCAGCTCTACAAAACAATAATTTTGGTGTTTAAATTGTGATTCTATGTCCACCGTTGCAGAGATATTCAAAGTGCTAAACACAGTACGTTGTCCAATGTTATCCTTACGGAGAATAAATAAAATTTGATATCTCAATTATTTATGAATGTATATTGATGAAACTTGGTATGTGGCTTCACGTAGTACTGGCATATTGATATTTGCACAACAAATTTATGTTTTAGCGAATTTCCCCTATAGGGAAGAAGCTATTACCGTAGTCGGCATGGTAAGACCTAGGCCCGGGACCATGATAACTTTTCGTTTTGAGGTCCCCAGACCCCAAAAACACCATTCGTTCGAAACTGTATATATATATATATGTGTCCGTGAGCACGATAACTCTCGTAAAAATTATCCGATTTTGACGAAATTTGGTATAAACGTGTAAAGCAACATTTATGACTTTAAGTTGGAAAACCAGCCAGATCACATTATCCGAAGGGGTATTTTGGGGGGGTTTTGTACCCTAAAAATGGGTTTTTTGAATTTTTTACATATAATTTTGGAAATAGTCAAATTTTACTTTTCACCGTTGGATTCAGCTTAAAAAAACACACAATTTGGTATTTTGATCATTTCTCTACGTCAATTGGTTTCCGAGATATTGAAAGTGCTAAACACAGTACGTTGTCTAATGTTATTCTTATGGAGGAAAAGAAAAATTTTATATCTCGCTTATTTATGAACGTATACTGACAAAACTTGGTATACGGCTTCATCTGGTTGTGGACCATTGATATTGGCTAAAAAAAACAATTTTTTGCCAAAGGCTCCCGTAGCAGCAAACCTGCGTACTCAGCCCCATGTTATTCTTATGGAGAATAAGTAATGTGTTATCTCCCTTAATTATGAAAATAAATTAATGAAATTTGGTATGTGGCTTTACCTAAATGAGTTATATTGATATTTATATAAAACCCCATTTTTTGTTTTCCTTCCTTCAGCAAACCTGCATACTCAGCCGCCATGTTATTCTTATGGAGAATAATTAAAATGTCACAAATCGTTTATTTATGAATGTATATTGATGAAACTTGGTATGTGGCTTTATGTGGTATTAAGATACATATATATGCATTGGAAATTCGCTGAGTACGCAGGTTTGCTGCTACGGGGGTATTTAGCGAATTTCCCCTATAGGGAAGAAGCTATTACCGTAGGTCTCATGGTAAGACTTAAGCCCGAGACCATGATAACTTTTTGTTTTGATGTCCCCAGATGTCCAAAACACTATTCGTTCAAATTTATATATATGTATATATATATCTATATATATATATATATATCTATATATATATATATCTATATATGTGTCCGTGAATGCGATAACTTGAGTAAAAAACGTCCGATTTCGATGAAATTTGGCTCAAATGTGTAAACTGACATTTATGACTTTAAGTTCGAAAACCAGAAAAATCGGACCATGGGAAGGGGGGTTTATGGGGGTTTTAAATTTTCCAAAAATCAGTTTTTTGCATTTTTTACCCTAAAATTTTTAAAACACTTAATTTTGGTTTAGACCATGTTATAGAGCTTAAAAAAACAAATAATATGGTATTTTGAATTATTAACCTAGGTTAAGTGGTTGCGGAAAAAATCCAAAAAACATGCTCATAAAATCTCCCATGTTAATCTTATGGGAAAAAGGTTTTTGGCTTTTCCTCAGTTAATTTTACTTTAAACTTCACATTTTCTTTTACCAATCACTTCAGCTCCACAAAACAATCATTTTGGTGTTTAAATTGTGATTCTACGTCAAACCGTTGCAGAGATATTCAAAGTGCTAAACACAGTACGTTGTCCAATGTTATCCTTATGGAGAATAAATAAAATTGGATATCTTGATTATTTATTAATGTATATTGATGAAATTTGGTATGTGGCTTCATGTTGTACTGGTATATTGATAATTGCACAAAAAATAAATGTTTTGTTGATTGTCCCCGTAGCAGCTAACCTGCATACTCAGCCCTAATGTTATTCTTATGGAGAATAAGTAAAGTTTTATATCTCCCTTAATTATGAACATAAATTAATAAAACATGGTAAGTAGCTTCACCTGGTTCAGTTATATTGATAATTGCATAAAAAATCATTTCTTATCTTCCTCGTTGCAGCAAACCTGCGTACTCAGTCCTAATGTTATTCTTATGGGGAATAAATAAAATGTAATAAATAACTTATTTATGAATGTATTTTTGTCAAAATTGGTGAGTGGCTTTATGTACTAGTGAGAAACATATCAATGCATTGGAAATTCGCTGAGTACGCAGGTTTGCTGCGACGGGGGGTATTGTTGATTATCCCAGTAACAGCAAACCTGCATACTTAGCCCTAATGTTATTCTTATGGAGAATAAGTACAAATTATGTTATAAAGTTTTATATTCTCCATAAGAATAACATTAGGGCTGAGAACGCAGGTTTGCTGCAACGAGGAAGATAAAAATGTGTTATTTTGCAACTAACAAAATAACTCAACCAGGTAAAGCTACATTCCAAGTTTTAATAAGTTATGTTCATAGTTAAGGGAGGTATAAAACTTTACATAATCTCCATAAGAATAACTCTAGGGATGAGTATGCAGGTTTGCTGCTAAGGGGATAATCAACAAAAAATCAATTTTTGTGCAAATATCAATACACCAGTACTAGGTGAAGCCACATACCAAGTTTCATCAATATACGTTCATAAATAATCGATATATCAAATTTTTAATATTCTCCATAAGGATAACATTGGACAACGTACTGTGTTTAGTAATTTGAATATCTTGGCAACAGTTGAACGTAGAATCACAATTTAAACACCAAAATGATTGTTTTGTAGAGGTAAACTGTTTAATAAAAGCAAATGTCATGTTTCCAGTAAAATTAATTGAGGAGAAGCTAAAAACCATTTTCCCATAAGATTAACATGGGAGATTTTACTGACACGTTTTTTTGATTTTCTCCGCAACCACTTAACCTAGGTTAATGATTCAAAATACTAAATTATTTGTTTTTTAAGCTCTATAAAATGGTCAAAACAAAAATTGTGTGTTTTAAAAATTTCAGGGTGAAAAGTGAAAAAACTGATTTTTGTAAAATTTTGAAACCCCATAAACCCCTTTTCCCATAGTCCGATTTTTCTGGTTTTCGAAGTCATGAATGTCACTTTACACATTTGAGCCAAATTTCGTCGACTTCTTACATTTTTTACTCAAGTTATCGCATTCACGGACATATATATATATATTTATATATATATATATATATATATATATGTGTGTATTATATACAGGGTGAGTCAGACCACCCGTTCAGCATGTATAACGAGAGAACAGTTTGATCTAAAGTCGTCAAACAAAATTCTTCCCCACTAAAACGCATATGGGCTATCTATTAAAAAAATGTTCATCAACATCTATGTACAGGATGTTCCAAAACTGAAGGTCACGGGTTCAAATGTCAACATTTTCTAATGTATACATAGGGAATATTATACATAATTTTAAAGGTCTCGTTAAAATAAACATTTTGGCGAAAACAGAATTCACTTATCTTTATTCGTTTCAAAATGGCGGCCATTATTATGTAAAATATTGACATTTAGAATACCCTATATTTTCTAAACCACTACTCCTACCTTTTTCCCTACTCAAAATTTCTTACTCGTGATAAACTCAGCTTTACTCTGGTATGCTACATGATAGGCTTTTTTGAGAAAATCTATAAAATGATTATGTAGCTGAAAAATCAGCCGTTTAGAAATATAAGAAATTCATCCCGATTTAATGTTTTTCGAGTTTCCTCTATAGGGAAGAAGCTATTACCGTAGGTCTCATGGTAAGCTTATTTCCGCTTAACTTTTTGTTTTGAGGTCCCCAGATGCCAAAAACACTATTCGTTCAAATTTATATATACATATATATATATATATATGTGTGTGTGTGTGTGTGTGTGTGTGTGTGCGTGTATCCGTGAATAAACTTGAATAAAAAACATCAATTTTGATCAAATTTGGTGTGTGTGCGTGTGCGCTATAACTTGAATAAAAAACGTCAATTTTGATCAAATTTGGCTCAAATGTGTAAAGTGACATTCATGACTTTAAGTTCAAAAATCAGAAAATCGGACCATGAGAAGGGGGGGTTTATGGGTTTCAAAATTTTCCAAAAAATCAGTTTTTTGCACTTTTCACCCTGAAATTTTTAAAACACACAAGTTTAGTTTTGAACATTTTATACAGCTTAAAAACAAATAATATAGTATTTTAAATCATTAACCTAGGTTAAGTGGTTGCGGAGAAAACCTAAAAAACTTGTTCATAAAATCTCCCATGTTAATCTTACGGGGAAAAGGTTTTTAGCTTTTCCTCAATTAATTTTACTGTAAACTTCACATTTTGCTTTAACCAATCAGTTTAGCTCAGTTAGCACAGTACGTTGTCCAATGTTATCCTTATGGACAATATTTATAATCTGATATCTCGATTATTTATGAACGTAAATTGATGAAACTTGGTCTGGGGCTTCACCTACTACTGGTGTATTGATATTTGCACAAAACATTGATTATTTGTTGATTATCCCCGTACCAGCAAAACTGCATACTCAGCCATAATGTTATTCTTATGGATAATAAGTAAAGTTTTATATCTCCCTTAATTATGAATATAAATTATTAAAACTTGGTATATAGCTTCACCTGGTTGAGTTATATTGATAATTGCTTAAAAACATATTTCGTATCTTTTTCGTTGCAGCAAACCTTAGTACTCAGCCCTAATGTTGTTCTTATGGAGAATAAATAAAATGCTATAAATCACTTATTTATTTATATTTTTATGAAACTTATCAGTTGCCGGTACTGAGATATTGAAAGTGCTAAAAACAGTTTGTTGTGCAATGTTAATCTTATAGATATAAGAAAAACTTTATATCTTGCTTATTAATGAACATATATTAATGAAACTTGGTATATTTCTTCATACAGTTGAGGTTTATTGATATTTGCAAGCAAAACCCATTTGTTGTGGTCCCCATGGCAGCAATCTGAGGACTCAGCGGCTATAATGTTTAATAAACATGTATTATCTCGCTTTATTTTGCACATATATTGGTAAAACTTGGTATGATGTTTCATCAGAAGGTGATTCATTGGTATTTAAATAAAAACCAGATTTTTGTGTTCCTTGATGCAGCAAACCTGCGTACGCAGTCGCACCGTAGCCCTCCGCGTCTTGGTGTCCCGCTGTCTGGACTTGTCATTGGCCAGCCAAACCAAATTAATCTTCGTTTTAATCATACTGTCCGTTTCTGTTGTGTTAGTGTATATAAATTGTGACTATGTGTTCATATTTTAATTTTTTGACACCAGATTTGATAGTGGGATAGTAGTCCCGATACTAGTAATCTGCTAGTAAACCATGAGGATTGACGGAAAGGTATGTAAAACCTGCTTTATTTCGAGTCAAATTTCAATCCTAGAGCCAATACGTATAAAGCTTGCAAATCAGTACCCAAGTTCTCATTACGTTGACCTAGGAGGTTTCTGAATACTGAAATGCATTGTTGTTTGTAAGAGCAGTTCTTATACCTGTAAATGGTAGATTAGTACATAATAGATCATTAATGAAAATAAAAAATAATGTCGCTGAAAGCACCGATCCTTGAGGTACTCCTGTTAAAAATTTGTTTAGGATTACTAATGCACTTTTGAATTGCACTTTTTAAACTCTACCAATTAAAAAACTTAAACTTTAAACTTAAAAGCCGATCCTCTTAATACTGCACTGTGCATTTACATTATATTGCAGCCTAGAATCTAGATTTAGCACTTTAAAACTATACTAATTAGCTACAGCTAATAAGCAATGCCTTTTTCAAATTAGTTCTACTGGTAGGACATAATCTGAAGAATATTTTCTATCATAAAAACGATGTAATGTAAATTTATAAACATAGCGAACATGTTTTCCAGCTGATCTAACTAGCAAACTAAATCAATTTTACTGTATTCATTTCTGTGAAATTATTCTACCTTCTTTTATAATGACTCAGCAGCAAGTCATTTGTATGACTGTTATCTCGTTTGGCGTAACTTATTAGTTTGCTGAACAAAATTCCTTCATCTCAAATTGTTTGCTATTTAAGAGGTAATGACAGTGTTAATATAATGTAAAGTTATAAGTGTCTCTTGAAAAGTAAGTAAGCTGTGTGCTATATATGTTTATTTATTGATCTTTGAATAAACGGCTGAATCAGTAAATGCCACCAGACTGACTGCATTTGACTAAAATTAGGTATGTTCAGCATTGTTGTTGAGTTGGATCTTAGACTAGTAATTAATCTGATACAGTTAATTAGCTAAGGAATTTCGTTTTCAGCCCACTACGTCGATATTTTTCAACCGATTTTGAACAAGTGATGTGTCATGTTAAAACTTTTACACTGCAGATTAACAAACAAATTTAAAACTCTAAAATACTGCTTTAGTTTTTAAAATATTGACGTTTAAAAAATTGCTTTATGTTATTTAGATGGGAGAATTTTTTTGAAGGAACTCGGACTTAGTTTGAGAATACCAAGACAACTGTGTGGTCATGGAATTTGTACAAATTTGAAGCTTAAACATTCCAATACTCCCCAAAATTGTCAGATTTATTATTTTCTCTCTTTAAGTTCGTTAAATGATGCAAAGTAAAATATGGGAGAATTTGTATCTAGGATTTTTAGGAACTCGGCCTAAGTTTGAGAAAACCAGGCAAAGTGCAGTCATGGAATTTCTACAAATTTGAAGCTTAAACATTCCGATACTCCCCAAAATTGTCAGATTTATCATTTTCTCCCTTTAAGTTTGTTTAATGATACAATTTATAAAGCCCTGAAATATCTCCACGTTATTCATATTTTGACCAGGAACGCGGCCTTAGTTTGATAAACTCAGGCATTGTGTATTTGGGTTTTTTTGTTTAGTGGGAAAACAAATCAACACTAAATTTTACATTTATCTATGTTGTTGCCCAAACATCAGTGCACATCGGCACAGTTGCCTAACTTATCTTTTTATTTTGGTTTTGTCCATTTTTATAGTTGAAAAAATATAAAATTGTGCTCCTACTTTCTTATTGATTTAAAAAAAACTAATCATAAAGCTACCGTTATGATTTAATTTCAAAATTATTTGTTTTTATCTTAACCGAATAATACATCATTGTTTTGCATGGAAAGGTTTGTGACTTATACTTTCTCCCTTTAGGCCCAATTGTAATTAATAAATTACTATATATATTAACTAAATATCAATACTATAATTAGGGGTAATCAAGGTCGGGGAAGCTGCATGTGTCGTTTGTTTTTCTTAAAAAGTAACCTTATTTGAGTTACGGTAGCTTAAAGATTTATGTTTTTAGGCCATTTTAGCATATATAAGCGGAGCCGGGAGTATTCAGCTGTGGATTTGTATCTCTACAAGCTTTATTCCTGAAACAGATGATTATTTCCTGCGGTCGCAATAGCGGCCGCCAATACTAGTAGAATATGAAGTACAGTAGCATATATAGACAATGAACTTGTTTTCAGAAAGATCCACCCAAATCCATTTTTTTGGCTTATTTGAGTGGTTTTAAGAGGGGAAATGCCCCTTCATACCCCCCTCCCCCCGGGCTATGGGGTAACATGTTCAGAATTTCCTCTGTCGGTTAATGCAAACTTGACCTACATACCAAGTGTTACTGAAATTGATTAGTAAATATCAGAGAAAAGGTAATTTTTATATAAGAATAGTGTAAGACAACCTTCTGTGTTTGCCGCTAAATACAAATTTCAATTTTATCTGCAAACATTAATCTTAGAATGATAATTCAAAATACTAAATTATTACCACTTAAGTTTGTTTATTGGTTTATGGTTTTATACAAAATCCAATATCTTAATACCATATAAAGCTGCATACCAAGTTTTATAAAAATATATTCACAAATAAGCAATAAATACAATTTTAATTATTCTCCATAAGAATAACACTGGGGAGGTTTGCGGCAACAAGGAACAAAATAATGGATTTTTATGCAAATATCAATAGAACTCATCTAAGTAAAGTCACATACCAAGTTTCATTCATATACATTTATAAATAAGCGATATACTGTATAACATTTCAATTATTCTCCATGAGAATAACATGGGGACCGAGTACCTAGGTTTGCTGCTACGGGAACATACGTGAAAATTGTTTGTGTGCAAACAACAACAAACCACAACCAGATGAAGCCATATACCAAGTTTCCTCAGTTTATATTCATAAATAAGCGAGATATAAAATTTTTATTTTTCTCCATAAGAATAGCATTAGACAACGTACTACGCGTATTGCGTGCTGGTATTGCACTTGCAATATCTCAGTAACAATTGACTTAGAGCAATTATCAACATATCAAATTTTGTTTAAACTGAATTCAATGGTGAAAATTAAAATTTGATTTAAATAAAAATTACATGTGAAAACCCCCAAAAAATCCATTTTGGGGTACAAAACCCCCCTTCGGATGGTGTGATTTGTCTGTTTTTCAAACTCGTTCAAATAAATGGTACTTTATACATTTATGCCAGATTTCATTAAGATCGGACGTTTTTTACGAGGGTTATCGTGCTTTCAGACACATATATATAGATATAAATAAATAAATAAATATATATATATATATATATACACATATATGCACATTTGAACGAATGGTGTTTTTGGCATTTGGGGACCTCAAAATGAAAAGTTATCATGGTCTTGGGCTTAAGTCTTAGCATGCCACCTACGGTAATAGCTTGCTCCCTATAGGGCTAAAACTGAATTTTGCAACATTATAATATGTCTTGTAATTACTGAACCCAAATTTTCCCAGAAATGCGGGTAGTGTCATTTTGTTGGAAACCTGAAGCTCTACAAACCACTAAGTTTTTATCAAAATCATTACAGCCGTTGTATTACTGGTACTTGTAATAGTTTGAAGTCATCCCTTATGAATTAGATATGGCTGGCATAATATTTGAGTCTAAATACTTGTCAACTCTAGCTTACAATAACACAGTGACACAACAAGACTTTTTCCAAAGGGTTAGAGTTCCAAACCCCTCAAATTGTGAGGACACCCCAGGAATCAAACTCAAGACCGTTGAACTGAAACTCAATCATTTTGTGATCTTTGTTGTATTAGAGCTGGAAATCCTGTACCTAATATATAATTTAGACATAAATGCATGTCCCTTATTCAATAATGATTAATGATGTCTCTATTGGATAAACATGTTAGTACCGATATTCATTTAAATCATTTAAGAACTTAATAATTGGCAAACTGTTCCACTCTTAATTGATCCGTAAGTTTCAACAGCGCACACATGCTTGGTAGTGTTTGGTATAGTAACAGTTTTCACAAGCCAATGGTTTGTGTGCAGGTTGGAAGTGGTTAGTTGTGGTACTCACTGGCCACTGGTTTGTATGCAGGGCAGACTGGTAATTTACCACTCCTATTCACCTGCTACTACAATGCACTTAACAATGTGTGAGTGGGTGAATTGCCTTGTATGTGTTGTCTGTTGCAATCTAGAAGTAAGTTCCTGAATTCATCATTCTTGTTATCATTCATCACATTAAGTGATTTTCCCTGGATCGTTCAACAGAGCCAAACATTATAAAAGAAACACTATATCTCTAAATTTAGTACAACCGACAGTTACATTATCTTAACATATAAAATCTAAATACCACTGACTCACTCACTCACTCACTCACTCATCACTAATCACAAAATCTCAAAAACCACACATCGGATTGCAATGAAATTTGGAACATACCTTCTTCTTGCGTCTTAGGTGCTCACTAAAAAAGTGTTTTAAGAAATTCCCATAGGGCTCCGCCCCATGGGGAGTCAAAGTTCCAGTCCTGTGTTATTCTTATGGACATTCACTTTAAGTTTGAGCTGATGAAAATACAAACAGCTGATCTTGATTCGTAGTAGTTCCACGGGATAACCACAGAATGCCGCACACAACTGTCAGTTTTGATATATTATTGCGGCGTGAAGCCTGTGGGAACAGCTAGTTTTATGTATAACGCGATGTAATAAAAGACGTCTTACAACACTTAAGATATATTTACACTTATACTGATTCACATACAGACGGTAAACATATATAAAAGATGGTACTAGGCTATCGATTTCGACCAGTCACACCAGTCATCATCAGGCCAATGAGAGAACTGACAGAATCAAAATGGCGTCCTTGCTTATATCCTATTGGCTACTGGAAGTTCCGGATACAGGTTCGGATTCTTCCGGTAGCCAATAGGATATAAGCAAGGACGCCATTTTGATTCTGTCAGTTCTCTCATTGGCCTGATGATGACTTGTGTGACTGGTCGAAATCAATAGCCTAGTACCATCTTTTATATATGTTTACCGTCTGTATGTGAATCAGTATAAGTGTAAATATATCTTAAGTGTTGTAAGACGTCTTTTATTACATCCCGTAAGTAATAACAACACGTAATATGCTAATAAAAAAGTTGTTTTATGTATAACAAAAATACTTTAAGAAATTAAAGACAGTTGGTCTGGCCTTTTACTTCCTAATTTGCTCAGTTCTATTTTTTAATGTGAAGCATTTTTGTGTCCAGTTATCAAGGATTGAGATCAATGTAGGCCTTTGTCCCATTTATCCCCTAAATTCCCATATTATTCTTATACAGGGTGAGGCAATGAGAGCACCACAATTTGTTTTAACTGTCACATGATAAATATTGCAACAATGAATGAACAGCTGTGTTTATAACCTTAATTGAACTGTGCCATTTTAGTAAACAAGGTGCTTTGGAGTCCTGAACACCGTGCTTTTGCTGTGGAAGCTTTTTTTAAGATTATCGATTCTTTTGAAAAAATTCAGAGATTGTTTAGAACACATTTCATCGTTGGTTGGACATGGTGCTGTTCCAAATCGGAAAACGATAGGGAACTGGATAAAATTATTTAGAAGTACGGCGTCAACCCAAAAAAGAGTTGGTGGAAGTCGCAAAACTATACGCACACCAGACAATGTGGAAAGAGTGTGAGTCACAGTAACTCGGAAGTCCAAAGACGTCCGCCAGAAAGCAAGTGTTGGCACGTCAGATTTCCAACAGATCTCTACGAAGAATTTTGCATCAAGATCTTCATTTCCATACTTACAAGAGTCAAGTCGTGCAAGAACTTAAAGAACCAGACTACAACAAAAGAGTAATGTTCTGTGATGAAATACTGGCAATCAAAAGTCAAGTGCCAAATTTTTCAAACTTGTTAATTATGTCTGATGAAGCACATTTTTACCTTTCTGGCCATGTCAACAAATATAATATGCGGTACTGGAGTGCTGGTAGCCCTAAAGAGCTTCAACCTAAGCCTTTACACAGCCCTAAAGTGACAGTGTGGTGTGCAGTTACAATCGAGAGAATTTTTGGACCCTACTCCTTTGAAGATAATGGTGGAAACACAGTTACCGTTAATTCAGATTGATATGTGAACATGTTGAATAATTTTTTATTCCATTTTTGGAGGAGTTGGAAATTGATACAAAGCAGCTCTACGTCCAGCAAGATGGAGCCACTGCGCACACAGCCGATAAATCCATGACCGCACTCAGAAAGTCTTTTGAAGGTCGTTTGATCTCAAGATTTGGTGACATATCCTGGCCAGCTCTATCACCCGATTTGTCTGTTTGTGATTTCTTCCTATGGGGCTTTTTAAAAATCAAGGTTTTTCAGAGCCGTCCCAGAGATTTGCTCAAACTGAAGCAAAGAATCACAGAGGAAGTTCAAGTGATTTCTCAAGAAATGCTGGAACGAGTATTCAACGGTTTTTTCAAGCGACTCGGTTTTTTCAAGCGACTCGGTTTTTTCAAGCGACTCGAGGAATGGCAATGCGTTCAAGGTCATCACTTAAATTATGTGGTTTTCAAGAAATTAAAAAATGACTTTGTCAAGTTAAAATGGCATAAGATAACCTTTGTTTTGATGTGCTATTTAGATGTATAGTATTAATAGTATTAATTTGTGCTATTTATAAATTGTGGTGTTCTCATTGTATCACCCTGTAGATGTTATTTGAACAGACAATTGCTTAAACATAAGTTTGTTAATTGAGAGAGTTTATCAGCTCACAACAGAATGCAGTACTGTACATACAACTCTTTAAGATTTTTTTAGCGAATTTCCCATATAGGGAATTGCCGATTTTGATCAAATTTGGTACAAACATGTAAAGCAACATTTATGACTTTAAGTTTGAAAACCAGCCAGATCGCTCTATCCAAAGGGGTATTTTGGGGGGGTTTTGTACCCCACAATTTTTTTTAGTTTTTTACATATAATATTTTAGTTAATCTAATTTTATTTTTCACCATTATGTTCAGCTTAAAAAAAAATTGGTGTTTTGATCATTGCTCTACGTCAATTGGTTTCCGAGATATTGTAAGTGCTAAACGCAGTACGTTGTCCAATGTTATCCTTATGGAGAATAAGAACAATTGTATATCTTGCTTATTTATCAACTTATCCTGACGAAACTTGGTATATTGCTTCATACTGTTGTGGTCTATTGATATTTGCACAAAAAATTATTTTTTTGCTGATAGTTCCCGTAGCATCAAACCTGCGTAATCAGCCTCCATGTTATTCTTATAGAGAATAATTCAAATGTTATCTCCCTTAATTATGAATATAAATTAATAAAATTTGGTATGTGGCTTCACCTAGTTCAGTTATAAAAAAATTTTCATAAAAACCCATTATGTGTGTACCTTGTTTCAGCAAACCTGCATCCTCAAGAAGCCATGTTATTCTTATAGAGAATAATTAAAATGTCATAAATCATTTATTTATGAATGCATATTGATGAAACTTGGTGTGTGGCTTTAAGTGGTATTAAGATACATATATTTAATGATACATGTAAACAATTTCGTGATTTTGTTAGTGTAAGTACCAATTATAAATAGTTATTATGATAAATTATTATTGTTTTGACAATGTCACCAGTTTTTTTAGCAATGCTAATTTGCAAACGTATTATGACAATAAAATATTTGATTTGATTTGATATACATTGGAAATTCGCTGAGTACGCAGGTTTGCTGCTACGGGGGTATTTATTTATGTTTTCATTAATGCTTTGTGAGAGGTCTCTAATGTTTGATTGTTTTTCAGCAATTAAAAAAATAACTTCAGTCATTTTGTAAAAATACAGTAGCTTAATTGTTTTTAAAAGACGTTTTAAAGTGTTAATAAAAAAATAACATCAAATAAAAAAAATACACCAAATACAAAAAAAAAACACCAAATAAAAAAATCTTAATTGGGTGTATTATTATTAAGTCAATATTAACGTTTCAATAAATGTGAACAAGCAAAGTAAATCATGACCTGAATAGGTCATATCTAGAATCAATCATAACTGATAGAACCAAGCTCAATGAAGTTAAAATGCAGCTGCCCCTATTGAGAGAAAATGATGTGATCAAAGTGATGGTTGATTTGATATGATTTGTTTTTGTTAACTGAATGTAATGTTACCAAGCATTGCCTACCAGTTCCTCAGTGGGGTAACTGATTTTGTTGGGCCTACCCGCAAACTTTTTTCAGCCCCCCCCTCCATGCATGAGCCTAGGACGTTTCCTAACCTCCAGATAATGTCAGTTCCAGCGTTGTTTACTTTTAGTGATTTAATAACGCTAAAAAGTTCTTATTTAGGCTGTAATGTTTTCAATGAAGTTTCGTCACGTCAATTTAGTAGTATAAAATACCTAAGAATCCAAGTCGACATTGTGTTGAGTCAAAACGTAAAGCTTCATAACGTCCAGGTCCCAGATCAGTACCTCGCTATGTTCCATGTCTAAATGTGGAAAGGTATTTGGAGTGGATTCGTGGATGCAGATTCAGTTTGGAGTGAAATCGTCGCCATAGCGTTTCCGGTTGTACCTTAAGGTTTTGAAATGGATCCTATCATGAGCCACCAATTTATTATTTATCACTATCCTATACTTATGCTGATTCACCCTTGATCGTGAATTAACATCACAGAATTTCCACTACATAGTTCAAAAACTTAACTGGCACTACTAACAACTACTGTTTTAAAATTGTTATGCAAAATGGTGAAACATTTGTTAAAATAGCTCACTTCAAAGTAAAGCAGTTAGAATTAAAGAAAATTAAAATAATACAACTTACTGCAGTTTTAAAGTGTGTCATTTATTAAACATTAATTAAATAAACACAAACCGCTATTGTTTCTAGGCTAAAAATAAATTAATTCTTAAAATTTACCAGTAACATTATTGTTGTTTTGAAATGTTTTGAAGATTAAATATAACAATTTCATCCAATAGTGCGGGACTGCCGGAGCTTATACCTCGGCCCAGGGGCCTCTCCGCCTCGGCTTGCTGGCCCCCCCGCACCGCAGTTACGCCACTGCACTTCTTTACCTTACCTTGTTCTTTGGCTATTGAACCCTCAGAAAGTTTTGGGCCTCACCAATGATACTGTCTACTCTATCTTCTACTGCTTTTAGTGTGGTCGCCCACTAAACTTGCTTGAGTTATGAACAAAAATATTTCAACCTAGGTGTTTGATTACTCCAAACTTTCATAGAGTTGCCGAGAGATTATTAACTGTAATACCTGGTAGGTTGAACAAATAATGTTTATTGTAATAAAAATAGCATTTCCCAAATTGTTATAAGTGTTGCTTCTTTTGAAACTCTTATTAATGTCGCGGCTCAAGTGAAGAATTATAGTTGTCAGCATGTGCATGTCACTGAAGCATTATCAGGCCTGGCCAGCTGAGCTAGTCACTTCCTACTGAATAATGCAGAGTAATGCTGTTGCAGAGTAGTGTCCATGTCTATATATCTATTGATTCCCTTGTCACTGAAGCATTATCAGGCCTGGCCAGCTGAGCTAGTCACTTCCTACTGAATAATGCAGAGTAATGCTGTTGCAGAGTAGTGTCCATGTCTGTATATATCGATTGATTCCCTTGTCACTGAAGCATTATCAGGCCTGGCCAGCTGAGCTAGTCACTTCCTACTGAATAATGCAGAGTAATGCTGTTGCAGAGTAGTGTCCATGTCTATATATCTATTGATTCCCTTGTCACTGAAGCATTACACAGGCCTGGCCAGCTGAGCTAGTCACTTCCTACTGAATAATGCAGAGTAATGCTGTTGCAGAGTAATGTCCATGTCTATATATATATTGATTCCCTTGTCACTGAAGCATTACACAGGCCTGGCCAGCTGAGCTAGTCACTTCCTACTGAATAAAGCAGAGTAATGTTGTTGCAGAGTAGTGTCCATGTCTATATATCTATTGATTCCCTTGTCACTGAAGCATTATCAGGCCTGGCCAGCTGAGCTAGTCACTTCCTACTGAATAACGCAGAGTAATGATGTTGCAGAGTAGTGTCCATGTCTATATATCTATTGATTCCCTTGTCACTGAAGCATTACACAGGCCTGGCCAGCTGAGCTAGTCACTTCCTACTGAATAATGCAGAGTAATGCTGTTGCAGAGTAGTGCTCATGTCTATATATCTATTGATTCCCTTGTCACTGAAGCATTATCAGGCCTGGCCAGCTGAGCTAGTCACTTCCTACTGAATAATGCAGAGTAATGCTGTTGCAGAGTATTGTCCATGTCTAATATCGATCGATTGATTCCCTTGTCACTGAAGCATTATCAGGCCTGGCCAGCTGAGCTAGTCACTTCCTACTGAATAATGCAGAGTAATGCTGTTGCAGAGTAGTGTCCATGTCTATATATCGATTGATTCCCTTGTCACTGAAGCATTACACAGGCCTGGCCAGCTGAGCTAGTCACTTCCTACTGAATAATGCAGAGTAATGTTGTTGCAGAGTAGTGTCCATGTCTATATATCTATTGATTCCCTTGTCACTGAAGCATTATCAGGCCAGGCCAGCTGAGCTAGTCACTTCCTACTGAATAATGCAGAGTAATGCTGTTGCAGAGTAGTGTCCATGTCTATATATCGATCGATTGATTCCCTTGTCACTGAAGCATTATCAGGCCTGGCCAGCTGAGCTAGTCACTTCCTACTGAATAATGCAGAGTAATTTATATCTAAATCCTTTTGTCCTAAAAACACACAGCTGCTTGTAGTCCACAAGATAGGAGGGATTTAATGAGACTTAGTTTGGTATTATTTACACCATCTTAAGCGTTCTGAATTAAAAGAGATGCTACTGCATTTAAAACTGAGTTTTTTTAAGTAGTTTAAGGTCTCACACAACTCAACTGATCTTGCGATAAAATTTATCGCAACTTAAATAATTTGTTGAAAACTAAGTAAAATAACCTGTTTTTACTTGTAATTGTATTAATTAAATACTTGGCATTTCCCGCCTAATCAACTGGAAAACCTGAAGTCAGGAAACTTTACACAGAGGGATAGTAGACAACACGTATGCCTTATGAGAAATTAAATGGTTTATGATCTGTCTTAGGCATTTAAAGGCCTAAACACTAGATAGAAAATGCACAAATCTAGAGTACAAGGCCAACAGGTTATAATCTTGTGAGGCAGTAGCATTTATAATGGCATAATGGCTGTGATAGTTCTATTTGTATTGGTCATTAGACTGAATTAAGTTTTAAAGCTTAACAAGCAACTTTGCCTATTAAACCCCCTTATCTTATATTAAATCTGCAACCGATATCATTCCCACATGAGGAGCATTTTCTTATATTTTCTGTATTATTAAAATAATTTATTGATATTTGTTAGACGATTTTCGACCCATAAAACTATATTATATATACATATTTGGTATCAGTCAAAAGCTGTTCCCCTGTAGATGTGCCTTTTGGGGGTTTGAAAAACATCCAACTAAAGGGCTTCAAAGTTCCAATGTTAATCTTATGCAGTTATATTTTATTCAGGTAGTCAGCTGACCATAATGTAAACTTTTCAAATCATGTGGCTGTTTCTACTAGATTCCCGTATGGAGAACGGGACATTAGCAAGTTTAAATTAAATATTATTTATCTTTTACACTTAATACGTTACTATGAATTTGTTAAGAGAATTCCTGCATTCTTTCTGGACCGATTTTAACAATTGAAATATCTAAACATCTAAATATCCAATATTATCTAATACCTAATCGGTAGTTGTGCATAAAAGCTCACAATTTTAATTATTTTAATTTTAAAGTCTTTTTGACCATTAGCTTTGGGGATTTTATAAAATATAGAAAACCAATAAATTTGTATAACTCGTTTTATTATGAATATATTATAGTGAAACATTGTGTGTGGCTTCAGTGGGTTGTGGCAAATTGATTTTTCCCTCAAACTACTTTTTTGGGATCCCTATTGCTGCAAACCTATACCAGTCATTCTAATGTTATTATTATGGAGAATTAAAAAAATATGTTATCCCACTTAAAAATAAATATATTTTGATAATATTTGAAACATGGCTTAATGTGGCAGATAGGCATATATAGTTGGATTTGTTTGAAATCCTGTGTGTACATAAATTTGTTGCAACAGGGGTATTTTTTTCTTGTAATATTTTAAAAAGAGATTTTTAAATATAGTAGTTACAGTCATTAACACTGCCATAGTATCTCAAATTAAATTTTAAATTAAAATAATTTTTTAAATTGCTGACCAGTGTGAATTGGAATTCATCTTTCAACACTCCAAAATATATATATAGAATGTTAACTCAACTGATACATCCTTACATTTACATTTAAAATGCAAAAATTAAATCTTTAGACAGTTTGTCTAAGACTTCCACTAGACCGATTTACATGTGGTTTTGTCCAAATAAAATGTACAAGAATCTAAATTATACTATGGCATTTGTCAAAATGAAAATATAGATGAAAGTGTTTTAATAAAAAAAAAGTAACTTATATGTTATAAGTAAGCCATGGACATCCATTATATTTGTTCTATTCAGTCATGGACTTCAATTTAAATTTTGAACAAACCAAACTAGGTAATTGTGCAGTGAACAAGCATCTAATTTTATGTTTTATTTTCTTGTCACTTCAAAAATGTTATTCCTTTCACACATAAAAAGGATGGTCCACCTATGTTATTATAACCTTTGCTTTTCAAAGCTTGGTTTCCCCCCAGCATTGACACCTCAAATCTTAAATAATATCATAATCATTTTCCACAAACACAGCACAATACTGTTTGATGTTTGAAAGAAATGCTGCGACTTGGTACAAGTTGTATTTGTTCCAAAAGGAGATGTGACAGAGAGAGGAGAATTACATAAATAACTGAGGGAGCATGTAATAGAATTTATTGGAATTCATATATATCATTGGATTCAAATCAAATTTAGTTTAAACAAATTTCTGTTATAAAACCTGGTCAAAAAGTCCTTGTGTGCGACTCCTCATGTTTTCAATTCCGTTTCTTAGCCTGGTTAAAATGGTCATGAATGTAGTTTCTCCAAATATAACTGTCAAGAAATAGATTCTTTCTGTTATCAGTTATAACTTTTTAAGATATTCAGTAGGCCTAGTTAAAACAATTTTAAATAAGGTAAAAACTGTGAAAGCATATTTTTACTTTACTGATCTCTGGGAATTAGCCATAGTCTATCTGAAATAACAGGTTTATCAGAAAAGCGCACACCTCAGTTATTTGGTTTAAGTGAAGTTATAAATCATTCACATTAGTAATTATATAATTATTTAGATATATTACTTGAAAACTTGAAATATAGTGATTAATCTAACTTTGTGAGTCCATATTCTCAGTCTCTATTTGTTTAACCTAATGACAGTGTATTGAAAACCAATTTCATCACTACGTTGTATATTCTATTGTGGGATCTTAATTATATTATTTTTTGAAAATGTTTATCATTATTCATGTGTTAACTCTTAAAAGTATTTTGATGATTGTGAAACGTTCAATTCATTTTTCTGCTCCGGCCTCCCCGTCTGTGCGGCGCAATGCAAGATTTTCATGTTTACTCCTTAAAGCGGCTTCATGAAGTCTGGAACGAAAGCCTCCTAATAAAGAGGAAGAAATGGTTTACTCCTGCAGTTATTTACTATTTAAAATTTTAAGTGAGTAAAATTCATAATCCCTTTTAAATATAGAAAATCTGTAATTTAAGACAGAACTATTATTTTGAAGTTCTAAAAACACTAGAAGTAGCGTTGATACTCTTATTTTTAATTCTGTTTAAAGTTTTTTAATCTGTGTCTAGAATGAAGCCTCAAGTCCCTACCGTTAATGGAAAATTAAATTAAATTAAAATTAAATTAAAATTAAATTAAATTAAAATTTAATTAAATTTTAAATTAAAATTAAAGGAAAATTCAAAAATAATCTACTTTTATATTGAAATAAACCGATCTCAAAGTGCCAGAAAATAATTAGGCCGAAAATCCAAGTGTAGTTTGCTTGGGGTCGAACCGATGGTTATAGCAGCTGGTGGGGGCTACTATTGACCCACCGCGGCAGTGACCGTGTTAGGGTGCGAGTTGGCATTGGCACCCGCCCTCGGCCCTTGGCTGGGCGCCATAACATCACCGCTACAGGGACCGAGTACAGAGATACACTTTTATATGTTTGTATATACTAAGATTTAGGACCCTCAGAAATTCCTTGAGAGAAGGGCTCAAGTTTTCTCATTTTTACATACATTACTTGGCATATTTACAAATTCTTTACACTAATGATAAATGTATTTTCACTGCTGAAATTTATTAATTTGTATAATTATTCTTAGACAAAAATTAAGTTGAGGATAAATGTTGAGACTTTGAGCAATTATTTCAAGTAACTGTCGGTACAATAAAAATACCAAAATCCTATTAACCAAAATTATGACTTTTCTTACCTAGTAACACTTTTAATGTGTTTATAAATGAATGATTTGACTTAAAATTATAGATGATTTAGATTATCTATGTCTCATGTAGAAAACAAAACACACTTTTGGGACATTACTAAACCTCTTTGGCTAAGAACTACGATGTACGAAGTTTCTTCTCACTCTAAATGTGAAATACTTTTACTGGTTTTAATCTGTGCAATTTTAGGACGTAGGAGAGAGAAACAAGTTAGTTGTCCTCCCGGAGTGTAGCTTGGAGCCAACTTTGAGTAAAAAGTTGAGATTATTACTGGCTGAAGCACCATTGTAACTCACATAAACTTGTTCAACCATATCTGGTGTGGCCTTGTCTCGAATAACACTGAATCTTTCTATTCAACGTTGCACAATGGGTTGTTTCCAGGGTAACATCTTCAGATTTGGTACGGCGGATTTACTTTTTGATTACATGTATTTTAAAATTAGGCCTGGCGGCCAGGGTTGCAATAGACAAGGCCTAGAGATCCTAATCCCCTGTCAATGTTTTAAAACGTGTATAGAGAATTAGTAATAAATGCTGAATTCTAAGGTGAACAAGAGGTACTGTCATGGTTAAAATAGACGTATGTTTAAAAAATGGTCTAATAAATTATTTTCTTTGGTGTGTATATTTTGTACATATTGTGGTAAAGTGATTGAGGCAGTCGCTAGCTACTGCAATTTATTTATTTTTTGGAAAATTATGGAAATAAAAAAACTTCTTGAATGGCAACTCTCATTTTGGAAATAAAAAACTACTTGAATGACAACTCAAACTCTGTTTTCGATAGGCTAGTGAGCGTAGCGAACGAGCTAATCTAGGAGGCGATTGAGCAAAGCGAACGAGCACATCTTGAAAATAAACGAGTATTTGACATAAAACAAATTCAATGACATTAGGACAGGACAACGTCTATTGGGCCAGCTAGTAAATTTTAAAATACCCCGTTGCAGCAAACCTGCATACTCAGTAAATTTCCAATAAATATATAACATAACACATTAACACTTAACAGGATTTATAAGAAATATATTCATAAACAAGCAATATTAAAAATATTAATTATTCTCCATAAGAATAACATTGGGGATGAGTACGCAGGTTTGCTGCAACAAGGAACACAAAATAATGGGTTTCTATGCAAATATCATTAGAACTCATCTAAGTAAAGTCACATACTACACATGTATATGTATTCATATACATTTATAAGTAAGCGATATATAACATTTTAATTATTCTCCATAAGAATAACATGGGGACCGATTACCTAGGTTTGCTGCTACGGGAACCATATGTGAAAATTTTTTATTTTGTGCAAACAACGATAAACCCCAACCAGATGAAGCCATATACCAAATTTTGTCAGTTTATGTTCATAAATAAGCGAGATATACCATTTTTCTTTTCCTCCATAAGAATAACATTAGACAACGTATTGTGTTTAGCACTTTCAATATCTCAGGAACCAATTGACGTAGAGCAATGATAAAAATATCAAATTGTTTGTTTTTTTATGCTGAATTAAATGGTAAAAATTACAATTTGGTTTAAATAAAAATTACATGTGTAAACCCCAAAAACCCATTTTTGGGGTACAAAACCCCCCAAAAACCCCTCTTTGGATGGTGTGATTCGTCTGGTTTTCAAACTCGTTCAAATAAATGGTGCTTTACACATTTGTACCAAATTTCATTAAGATCGGACCTTTTTTACAAGAGTTATCGTGCTTAAACGGACACACATATATATATATATATAAATATATATATATAAATATATATATAAATATATATATATATATAAATTTGAACGAATGGTGTTTTTGGCATCTGGGGACTTTAAAATGAATAACATTAGGGATGAGTACGCAGGTTTGCTGCAACAAGGACACAAAATAATGGGTTTTTATGCAAATATCAATAGAACTCATCTTATTGAAGTCACATACCAAGTTTCAACCATATACATACATAAATAAGCGATATCTAACATTTTAATTATTTTCCATAAGAATAACATGGGAACCAAGTACCTAGTTTTGCTGCTACAGGAACCATAGGCGAAAAATTATTTTTTTTTTGCAAAAAACAATGAACCATAACCATATGAAGCCATATACCAAATTTCGTCTGTTTATGTTCATAAATAAGCGAGATTTACAAATAAGCGAGGTTTACAATTTTTCCTTTTCTCCATAAGAATAACATTAGACAACGTACTGTGTTTAGCACTTTCATTATACCTCAGTAACCAGTTGACGTAGAGCAATGATCAAAATACTAAATTGTTTGTTTATTTAAGCTGAATTCAAAGGTAAAAATTAAAATTTTATTTTAATAAAAAGTACATGTGGAAACCCCAAAAAACCCATTTTTGGGGTACAACACCTCCCAAAAACCCCCCTTCGGATATAGC
The DNA here is from genome assembly GCA_963675035.1 of Allygus modestus. Lineage (NCBI taxonomy): Eukaryota > Metazoa > Arthropoda > Insecta > Hemiptera > Cicadellidae > Allygus > Allygus modestus. The sequence goes on from OY776111.1 coordinate 104,060,333, forward strand.
GATTCGTCTGATTTTCGAACTCGTTCAAATAAATGGTAATTTACACATTTGTACCAAATTTCATTATGATCGAACCTTTGTTGCAAGTTATCGTGCTTACGGACACACACACACATATATATATATATACATATATATACATGTATACAAATTTGAACGAATGGTGTTTTTGGCATCTGGGGACCTCAAAATGAAAAGTTATCATAGTCTCGGGCTTAAGACTTACCATGAGACCTACGGTAATTGCTTCTTCCCTTTTGGGAAAATTCGCTAAAATGAATGGAAGAAATACATTATCTGTCAAATTAACAGTAAATGATATTTTGATGTGTCTTATAGTGGGCATATCACACTATTGATTGTTTAACAAGTTTTTCCTCCAATCTTGTATAAATGAGAAATCAATTTTTGTCCTTCGTGACCAACTATTTATAGTGAATAAAACACATCCTTGTCGCTCCTAGTCTATTACAAATCTGGGGAGGTTGTCGAGAGAGTAGTTAGTTAGAGAGGTAAAGGGAGAGGGGTGTAAGTGGAATGGGTAAGAGGGGTGGTTAGTGCCGGGTAAATGTGTGTCATGGCGGCTGGTGAAGGGTTCGGTGCCGTATTAATGTGTTTTTTTATAACATTTAAGAGGGGGCCGGACCTAGCTCCGCCAGCCGCCGGCTTCGGTCGTCTTTTAACTTGGGGCGCTACTATAAATGTTTTATTTTATTGAATTCCCGCCTTTAAATGCAAAAATGATCGCAGGCCAAACAATCTGATAGTTGTTGGCCGTATAACCTTAGAATCAAAATGTATTGTTTTTCAAAAATAACACCTAAAATATGTAAACTAACTTTATTTTTTCCCATAAGAAGTTGTGTACTTTTGAAGCAATTTCTAAGATGATACGTTTTATATAAATTAATTTTGAAAACGTCATAATAGCAGTTATGTTATTGTAAATGTTTGGTCTGAGTATTTTTTTGTTTTAAAATGTGAAAATGTTCCAAAATAAGACTTTTTTTGAAGTCTTACAAAACGAGTTGGCCCACAGACTGCAACTGGTTCACCGTCACCCCGAGAGATGGCAGCAACGTCGCTTACCGACCAAAGATCCCGCTTTCGCAACCGATTTCGCGCGGCAGAGTTGATTCTCCTCTTGAAACCATTATCACTACTTGAAACCATTATCACCTACTGCTCGAAATCCAGTAAATTTTGTCTCATATTTTTAATTTACATGGCTCCTCATGACATATTGTCTTGTCATTTCAATAATAATTTATTATTTAATGCCTGTAACATCTGTTCTTGCTGCTATGCTGTGTTATTTTTTACAAAACGATAATGGCACCTTAGTACAAGGTGTTCGTTTTGCTGTGTTGGGACTGAAGTGTCGACCTCACAGGATAAGGCCGCACTAGTGTGGGATAACATTTCGCAATTGTCGCTTATTTCGCTGGCCTCTTTTTCCCCGACACCTTCACAAAGAGAGTAGTTTATAATTTTGAGTCTGTGTAGATGTTCCGGAACAATGCACTGACCGATTCTAAGACGTGAAATGATTTTGAATTTTTGATCTTGATGTCTTGAATTTTGAAAACCAAGTCGGAGTCGTAATTTGAGGTTTCAGTCCAAAAACTGCTGACTCAAACTTAGGCTTTGTAGTTCTAACTGATGCAGCCTCCCAATCTTCTTCCCTTTATACATTAGCTTTCTTGGTGGCGAACGAATTAGTGTAATTGAAACAAGGTAGAAACGAGGTATTAATATTGTTTAAATGTAAATCACCTATATAAAAAGAATCCGGTAACTCGTTCCCTTGTATGCCAATGCGGAAAGGTATCCTAAACAAAATTACTTCGTACTTCAAATTTAATAATTTTGTAAACTGTAGTCTGATTTCATATTCGATGTATGCAGATTTGGCACACTAATACTTTTGGAATCAGATAGAATTATTATTATTTTACTTGGTGGTTGCGTTTCTTCGTACTTCATGGCAGTAAAAATAGCTAGAGCTTCAACATAATAACTCGAATAGTGTTAATTTAATCTGAATGATATAAGGTTATTGTTGATTTTATCACACCCACAACAACTTGCAAGTCTTCGTTCGTCAGCTTTAGAGCCGTCATCGTCAGTGTAGAGTTGGATGTAAGAAAACCATTGTGATCGGATTTTAGACTCGATGAAATTTTTAAGTAATCATAAGAGGATCTGTCATTTTTAGAGGACTTAGAAAATACGAAAAATATACTGGGATATTTGTAAATAAGCTATTAAAACGTATGTAACAAAATGGACATAAAATTTAATATTTTATATCAATTTCCATTTTACACGTGTTGAGTGTATAACTGGAAATAAGCAATTGAGTATTATTGTTTGTCCAATAAAGACTTAATTTATTAACATTGTACAAATTTTCAAGGCCCAAGTAGTCCCTTGTATGCTGGGCGTGCGAGAAGCCGCCAGTGACAGTGAACCCGTCATTCTAGGAGTTGTAAATCACACTAGACAGTACCGATCCGTTGACTGAAGGCCGAGCCTACGCACGCTGCCGGTCGCTAAGGAAGAATTATTTGAAAAACTGCTAGCGCTCTAGTGGCCAAACTCCAAACCAAAAGGCGGAATTCTATCTCACTCCTGCCCCCTCAGGGTTCCCTACCTCTGGATGTTTTCGTTTTCCTTCGAGACTAGTGAGCTCAAATGGAACCACGACAGCAAAATCGCTAGGCTTGTCACCGCCTCCGCAGAAAGTAGGCCCATTGAAAAAAACGGCCGACTCGCGTCTCACTCGCACCACCTCACACCCTCTCTCTCTTTTATGGCCCCTAGTGTGTGTTTGTCACGTTTTACAACTCGTACCCTTGGAGCCAGCCCCGAATCGGGGCCTATGGTCCGTAGCCCAAGTAGCCAAGACCACTACAACTTAGTCGGAGCCAAGAAACAAGAGTTCAATTTTATTTCACTTTTTGTGGATTTAATCCATATACACAATTAAGTTAAATATATTTGTATGATATTCAAAATTAATTAAACCTTTTTAACTCCTATGTATTTAGTTTGACTAACAGATTAAAGCCAAATTAAAGTAGCTCAAAAAACCTTGTTAATGTAATTTTCATATTTTCTAAAAACGGTCACATTAGGAACCAAAGTAAAACATGTAAAAGAAAAACTACTATTTGCCCATCTGGATCCAGTTCAGTAACACAAATAATTATAATCATTGACCAATATATGTATTGTTTTATCATTAAAAAGGTTTACAGGAGTTAAGTTGTAAGTAATGCAATCCTTGATAATATTATTTACTTGAAAATAATACAGTATTAAAGAGACATTATAAATGCTTTCAAAATATAAAAACATACAGAACAAATCATGATTACTTTATGTATTTTTATGGACTTACTTATTTTTGTTTGGCCTTATGTATTACAGTAATAATACATACAAATAAAATATGTATAACATGTAAAACTCAAATATAAACTAAACATATTTAAACAAATATAATGGAATGCAATGTGGAACAATAATCACATCAACAAATACAGATAGTTAACAGTCATATTTAAAGTTAAATGTAGAACTCTGGCATGGTATTTGATAACAAAATGTAAAAGATTAACAGTAAACATAAACAAAACTCATGATCACTTAATGGATTTGTACGCACTTAATGCATTTGTTGGCGTAATGTTTACAGTAATATTATATACAAATAAGAAAATAACACGTAAAACTCAAATATAAACTTAACATATTTACAATTCAGACATTTTAAATTGCTAGTAGCCCGTCGTGGCTTCGCTCGCGATCATAGTGCAGTATTATGTTAGAAAAGTTAGATAAATTTGTTAAAGCACCTGGGGGACAGTTTGTTCAAAATTCCTATCTTTACGATTCCTATCGAAGGCCAGCATATTTACTTTGCTTATTTGCTCGTTTTAGTTTTTTGGACATGTCCGCTTTATATTAAATTATTCTATCTTAATATGGTTATATCTTAATGGTTGTACATGCATATACACCTAAATCTAATCATCTATGTATTAAATTTATGTATAAATTCGTTCTAATCACTTCTCTCACCTAAAACAACATGATTATACTTTACCAAGTGAGTGTTATTTTTAAAATTGACTAGTGGTTTTTGAAAAGCATCGTTTGTGCATAATGGGGAAAAATACTTGACAAATTCAGCATTATAATACCAATGACTACCTAGACAAATTGAGCTTTAAATACCATGTTGCAAGGGTTTATGTGTTCCTTACCCAGTGGATCGTTGCCGTGCCGTTATTTTTTATTGTTTAGTATACCGTTGTGGAGTAGTTAGTAAAGCACGTGTTTCCTCCATTCTATGGTAAAAGATAAATGACCTGATTGAATACTCACTCACTAGAGAAAATATGGTGCATGGTACAGTGAAAGGTTGAGTAACCTGTACCATAAGATTTGATATACCGTAATATATTTTTGGAGCAGTGACTCCAAAGGGCATAACCATTGAATATACAGAGTTAGTGTATACTCAATGGAATAACTCTAATGACGGATGTAATGATTTGCAGAAGCCTAAACGTTTCCTGCCCCACACGAAAATAGGCAATAGTTTTTATTTCATTCGGTTCAGTCTTTTTTTGTCAAACGCGGAACACACCTGGTTTATAAAAAATAAACAGGCAGATAAACAAAACTTAAATATCTCCGTTGCATACAACATTTCACTGCTCAAAGCGATGTAGAACAATATTTATTTACATTTATATAGATAAATACATTCCTTACTTGTAACATCTTGTATTGCTAATAACCTGTCCGTAATGTATTAACAGCTGCAATTCAAATCAAATTATTCCCTGTGTTAACCTTATGGGCAAAAAACAAACTTTGAGGGCGGCCCGTGCCCTTCAGATTTAAACTATGGGAAGTAAAAAACCTTATTGCAAAACTACGAACTGAGACGAATTCGTTGACACTTGAAACATTAAAACTGGTCAAGAAATAGGGACGAGTTGGATTGACAAAAAACTGCTTCACCTATTATATATAAGGATTATCACATAGTGAAGAAAATAAACAAAAACAGAAAGGTGTTTGTTACTTTACAGATCAATAAGAATATCACAGAACTAGTACGGTATAAATTAAACTTGTAAATGTCATCCTATTTTTCCCGCTTCTTTTGAGCTATCAGGATCTTTTGATCAAGATTTCTGATTGGCAAGTTTTGGGTTTTTCGAGTATTTATAATTTTAGGCAACAAACAATCTTTGTAAAATCTTGTCAGTTTAGGTTCCATTTTCTCTGTCCAAAAACCATTATCCTTGTCAATTATTTCAATTTTCTTACCTTTAGGTGCCCAGTGTCCATACAACAAATATGCAATTTTTTTACCGGTTATGTGGAGCTGGCCTTGAATCTGAAAGAAGTTGGTGTGATTTTTGTTAACTTCATGTTTGTTGGTTTTATTGTTAATTTTTCAAAAAAATTCTAAAAACGCCTCTCTTTTGGCCTATGGCTTCTTCAGGACTTTCAGACTTCCAGCTGCTGACGGACACTTCACTTCAATGATTCCATCATAATTTTGAGTTAATCGCAATAATTATGTAAAGAGGTCATAATGTTACAATGATTAATATTCCTATGAGTGTCACGTGAGCATGGTACAGTACGTAGAAGATGATTGACTTGAAGACGCAAGCTTACGATAAATACCCAGAATAAGGGTAATTGAAGTTTGTAGATTTTGGTAGTGTTATACATGGAGTATGTTCGTTGCACTTCCATAGCCCCCGTCCAAACAAATGATACTAAAATATTACTCTGGGTGAGGGAAACGTATATATCGAATAAGATGCGACCTTCCCACAACCAAAATTTTACAACTCTTCACTCACGCTTTGACATGCCGCGCTGCGCCCCGCCAGCCGTGCGCCAGGGCTCACGGTTAGCAATGTTGACGAACACTACGACTTAAACCATTGTTCCTTAACACGATGTATGCAGATGTAGCCTATTTATTTATTTTCAAGTTAACCAGCAATTTTCGTTTTGCGTAATCTTATTTTATATTTAAGCTAAGAGGGAAAAATATGATTTTGATATAGAACAAGTTTAGTGTACATATAATAACTGATGATATAACAAACTAACATGGATAAAAATGCTTAGTAATGACAAATCTTTTGAAAAATTGTGAATGAAGATTGTTAAAAATAAGTACCCCTCCGCGAGGCTGTAGTTTCTGTAAAGCTCGCTAGGTTCGTCAAAATCACAGTACTTTCCGCCGTGCAATGTTTTACGCGGCAGCATTTAGTGTCTGATTGCAGGAACTTTTTGCAAAAGAAAAAGTTACATGACATTGTTGATAAAACTACAAACTAATGTTGCTTTTTCAAAAATCGATATTTGTATTAATATTCCTAGGATCTAGCCACAAAGTTGGTTGACTTTGGCAACACGTAGCGTCTGACTGCGTAAGCATAGAAACTTAATGATAAGCAAACCTAGTAATACAACTGTTCACCTTAAAAATGGTATATCGAACATAATTTTAAGTTGAGAACCGGGAATGCTATATGACTTGGCGCGAAGCGGTTTTTGGGCAGATTTCTGCGGGGTTAGGGTTAGGGTTGGTGTCGTATTCGTGAATCCCAAAAACAATGTTTCACCGTCACTAATTAATGGATGAAAACCTAGAATAATTAAAAATATTTGAAAAACTGGAATGATTCATTGGTGCCATGTTTTGCGAGAATAGATTGTTATTTTAGCGTTTCAGTTATTTTTCATGCACCACATCAATAAATCAAATAATGAATTTGCTACTTACTTTCTCACCCTACATATAAATAAATAATTTGTATGCAGACATGCACAGTACAGAATGCAACTTTACTTACAATGTATGTGCCAACTGCAAACATATAAATACCCCCGTTGTAGCAAACCTTCGAACTCAGCGAATTTCCATTGCTTGTATATTTTTCTCTCTACCACATAAAGCCACTTACCAACTTTCATAAAAATACATTTATTAAGAATGCTACATTTATATAGCATTGTATTTATTCTCCATTAGAATAACATTAAAGCCTGAGTATCCAGGTTTGCTGAAACAAGAAATATAAGAAATGTGTTTATATGTTTATCAATATAACTTAACCAGGTGAAGCTAGATACTAAGTTTTATTAATTTATGTTCATCATTACGGGAGATATAAAACTTTTCTCATCCTCCAAACAAAATTTAACATTTTCCGGAAGAACGTGTGAGACTTCCTCTGGACCGATTAACTGTGGGTGATGAAAGGGTCAAATGAAAGGGTCAAATAACCCCTTTACTTGCACATGTTACCTTAAATTTTGGTATCTGGTCAATAACTATTTAAAAATGAAATTACAAGTTTTCTTATGGAAATTTAACATGGGGTAAAATTTAAACTTTGCACCTCTTTGATCAGTTCATTTGAGGTTTCCACTGAACCGTTTTATACGCGGTTTAAAAAAATGAAAGATCAATCTCTCTTTGTTTGCTCAATTTACTTACATCTTTGAAATAATCTCATTTAGAATATAAAAAAAGAACTTTTAAAAACCTAATTTATCATTATTTTAAGTTTTTCCAACTAGCTGATTATTAAAACACGTACATTGTGTATCTAAGAACAGACAAAACGGAATCAGCGGGCTTGGAGAAAATCATTAGTGGCCAGTATCTTATAACGATGCATCGTATGCAATTACTGAAGTCGATTCAGTGTGACCCAAATAAGATTGCTAGTGGCTTGAAGGGGCCATAGCCCCTAATCTTGCTCGAATACTCTGCCTCATCTGATTTGTTTACTCTTTACATGTTAAGGAAAATAAAACAATATCAATAAGAATACATGTCAGTTCGTAAAGAAAGTAAGACTCATGTTTTAATGTAAACAAAGCAGACGTTTTTAAATCCCCATGCTTTTCTTATGTGGGGATGTTTTACGTTATTTATCGTTTGCTGGTAACTTTTTGGAAATACTGCTATTTTCCCCGAGTCCCTGGGATCCAAGACCTTTAATTTGAGCCGTCTCCCATCATCCTGCGATTTGCCAAACTGTCACAATTTTGACTTAAACTTTCGCTTACAGAATTATATACAACGATTGTTTCTCATATGTTGCAATTACGATATTAATTGACACAATCTACAATGCCAATTAGTGACATCCCTTTAAGTACTGTAGTGGCATCCCATGATATTAATGTTTAGTTTCGCCCCTTGACCTAAGAGTAAAAAAATTGCGCTGTTTTCTCCGTGTCTCCACGAGGGGCGCTTAATTCAATCCATCAAGTGTCAAAACAAAGTTTGTTTTGTAAACAATATAGTAAACAGGTTATGTACTGTTATCCGTCATGAAAACAAAAATTGGCAAAAGTTTCAGACCAGCTGACTGGATTAAAAATGTCTGTAAAAGCACTAAAACAATCGAAAAAGCGTGATTCCGTCAAATATTTTTTAAAGTCAGTGCGACAATCTGTAACAGTATCTAAAATAATTATACTTAGGTATCATAAACAAGACGCGCCTTAGATCAGTGACGTTAGTGGTGACCACCAGCTGATTGTAACAACAAATCTCCTATCTATCAAAACTAGATTGGTTGCTGTTGTTTTGATTTTCACGCGTCCATTATAATTCTGTGATGATCTGGAATGTAAACAATATGACGTCACTGATGACCAAGGTTTGTAGAGCTTTCAGCACCGGTATGATAATTTGCATAAGAGTAATGTTCGCAGGACAGATGTCTTACGAGGGTGTCCAGAAGATGCATAAATCAACAACATAGAATAAGTATTGCCAACCTCACAGGGGATAATAATGGGACAGTTATTTTTAAATTGTCACTGGACATGCAGGAAGAAAGTTTAAACCCATAATCCATTAATCTAATAGTACAAATAAATCAAAATAATAATTTGTTCATAAAATAACAGGTGATAAAATTATGTAATTAGCTAAACAATGTTTATTTTAATTTCATTCTACTCGTACGATAAATATCGTGTTTCCAGCAACACTGCAGATTGGATTGGTTATCACGTGACCTTACAGCTGTTTTTACGAGGTCTCTTCCAGTTAACTAGAAAACCTTAAATAAATCGACTGTGCAAACCTTTATGAATTATGTAGGCCTATGGACCTTGACTGGTGACGGGTGTCAAAGCTGTGCATGATACCTACCGTATAATTATTCTAGAGACCGTGCAATATGTGAGGATAATCGTGAACTACTCTCACGAGGAGTTTATTTGTAATCATCGTATTTGTTTAAGTAATCAGCTGATTAAATAAAATAGCTCCATTCAATTAATAGACAAGGTAATTTAACACATTGTCATAAGACGCTTTTAGATATAAATTATTTTTCCCGTTGTGTTTATTCAATTTTAAAATGAAAAATATTAGAGTACAGAGAGAAGTCGTAAGACACATTGTGCTAATTTAGAAAAACTATTGGGCCTACACATATTTCATTGTTGGTGATTTTTACCGTAGGGTACCATCGAATACTCAACATTAATATTCTATCCGTCGAATGTCGGATAACTAGTATGTATAATAATATATTCTTCATTTTAAATCTTGCTTTCAATTGTCAATGAATGAGAAAATAATGGACAAAGTTAAAATTTATCAACCACAATTATATTAATTTCTACATCGTTAAATAATCCTTTTGAATTACTGACTAACATTAAAACAGTTCACTTATTTAGAACTTATTTAAAACATAAATCACCATTAGTTTTCGGCTAATACTTTATTTTAAGCCCTGTATATGAACTGGAATTTTAAGTTGTCTCGAAGACCCGGCCCCACGCATGTACTTTGACATACAAATTTGATGACTTTGATCTTATAAATATGTTTCTTAGGCAAGAAGACTGACAGGTTATCTTTTCAGAGAACTAAGTAATTGTTTTGATCTCTTGCCACTAAGACCACTGAGGGAAAACATACTTTCCCAATCGATAAAAAAATGTTGTGAAAACGTTATGAAAAAAGCTGAGAAGACGATTCACTTGCACCTGCATCTAGACAAATTCCCAATTAAAATCGTAGATTCTTTATCCTCTGTAACCACTCAGAGCCCAGGCTATGGTCCTATGATGTACAGGCAGAGGGCCTCAATGAAGCTTGGGCAGTGGGGGCAGGCAGTGGAGGAATGTGGTTACACAAGCCTCTCCATTCATTGTCTCAAGTGTCACTGCAATCTCGGCGACAACCATGACAATACCAACACCCGCGAGTGCTACCAACTGTAGTACACTGTAGTGATGATTTATTATGTGATTATTCAGTTTAGGCACAGGCTGGCCATTGTTTTACTGCATTGTAATGAGTTTTCTCAATTGAAATAATTAATCAAATATCATCCCACAAAATTTAAACTGCGGTACTGAGAATAAATAACTCCTTATTCCCAAACAGGCCTGCTAAATACATTTATGAATATTTAAATATAAAATAAAATGTATTCTTCACAAGAGTAACATTTATGAATTCAACATTCAATAGCCTGCCGCCAAGTAACGCTGAGTAATTCAATATAACATAGATTACAGTACCACAAATCTGGGTTTTGAAGCTATACAAATCAATTTGGCTTTACTTGTTTGTACTAAATTATATATAGTAGTCTGATTTTTACAATGCTCGGTTGATTGGTTATGAAATATGTATTCTGCTTTTCTTTGTCACTTGACAAATTCTTTGAGTATGACATTAAAGTGGTACTGTACATGTGTGTGTGGTAGATGTGTTGGAGTGCATAACATTCGTTCCTTGTTATGTTTTTATTTTCACTGGTAGTATGTCTACATATAATACTACTGACAGAGAATAATAATAAAATTGGAATGCTTTCTTGTAGGCCTAAACATTTATTAATGATATATTAAAATAAATGACCAAACATTTTTAAAAATTTCAAATTCTTTTTTCAGTTCCATCCAAAACATCCATCCTGAAAAATATAAAAGTGTGATACCTAATTTGTATTGTTAATCTATCTAACCTCAATACTGCTCATATCTATAGTCTAGAGCTCTCATCTGGGGCATGCACACTTGTTGTGGTCGTGTTTTATTTTTCAACTGCAATCTTAAAATCATTATATTTCATAATTTTGTTCTTTGAGAGTTTTTGTCTAGGACTAGTAAAAACTATTATCATAAGCAGAATAATTATATGATTGGAAATAATAATAGTTCAGTAATTTCATTATCAAGCATTTAAACTTATTTGTACGATTTACCGTGATATAATTATTTTTCTATAATATTTAATTCAAAACCATTAAATATTCGTATAAACTAAACTGCTCCGCTGTGGTTAGTCGCTGTGGTTATTATGGCAAGCTATCTGACCATTGCAGAAATACAAAGCTAGCTTTCTAAACAAATTATTCATAAAACGCATTAAAATTATAATACATGCGAATATTTGTCATGAGATACTGGCCATTAAGGATTCACTTAAATCACGTGTTAAGAATGTCTGTCGTGTATCGTCTTAATCAGCTTATTAAAGCAGTTGAAAAATTAAAGGTTGAAATTGATTTCTTGTAAATGTAAAACCTGGTAAATGTAGAAAATGTATTTTATTCAGAACTTACCGTATGGAAAGTACTTACCGTATGTATGTACTGTATGTCTTGTAGAAGTATCAAATCAACTGTCCAAAGAACTGGAAAAATGTGAATTTTTACCTTACTTTAAATGCCATAAGAGTGGTTTTATACTTGTTTTTAAACTATTTAACAACAGAATTTCATACTATAAGTAAAACCTGAAAAAATACTGGAACTTATCTATCATTTGGTACAACCGTTTGTAAATCGATCCACTGGAGGTCTCAGATGAACGGTCTAATAATTTATTTGTTGCTTTTTAAATATAAGGATTTCTTATTTATTCTGAAGGTGAATATGCCCTTTTGCAGAGCCACCAACCTGCCACACTGACAAGCAGATCATGCAGGTTCTTACGGACACAACTGATCACTAAAAAGGAATCGGTATAACGCAAATACAGTAATAATCTATTTAATCTTTACAAGCAAGTAAAGATTAAATATCCCTGGAATCCCGATTGCATAGGTCGGATGTTTTAAAATGTTTACATTATAATCTGCTATTTGACTAAATAAAATATAGCTATATAAGATTAACACTGGAACCTTAAAATTGGCGATTGCCCTAAAGGCGAATGTTTTTCAAACCCCAAAAGGCACAACTTGAGGGTAAGAGCTTTCGATTGATACCAAACATGTAAAAAAATAATAATTTAAAAATCCAAAAACGCTGAACAAAACTCAAGACTTTTTATAATATTGTAATGTTTGGTATTAAAGACATTTATTGAAATTTATTCCTTGAATTGTCCAAGAAAACAAAGCAAATGGTTTTCTATTGAAATTACATGCAGGTATTTTTGCATAAATTAAAAGGGAGTGGTCAGTCAGGATTTGTCAATTTTTTTATTAACATTTAGAACTTCTTGTACTTGTACTTGAACACCTCTCTTAATCCTGAATTAGTAAGTTCTCAAGAAAATTGTCCACATTTATAAACATCAAGTCCTTAAAGTTGGCTTTACTATATTTAAAGCCTATGCCACGGTGTATGCAGTATTTGAAGGATAGCACACGCCAGAAACAGCGTCACGTGAGGGGCCCTGCCTCGTGAGGGCATCCACCGACATGATTGGACCAATCACAGCCTAGCCGAGGTCATGTCCATTGACACTTACAATGGCTTTATGCGGTGCCCACCGTGACCTCATAGCTCCCCAATGGATGATGTCCCGTTAGGTGATACGTGGTATGAGGTAAACTGTGGGAGTTCAACGTTAACGTTGGTGTTGAAATATTGTGCGGTACAAGTTGCGCTACTGTAGTAGGGAGTGCTGTCGCGCGAGGTCTGAGGGCTGCAATAATGGTTTCCTCCCCCTCCTTCCCAGTCACATCAACAAGGAACAAGGAAACTGATCAGCCCTTTTAAATTTATTCTTAAGTTGTTTCCCCCCAGCTAATATAGCGGGACTTTATTGTTCAATATTGATTGTATTGTTAATTGAAAATTATTATCTAAAATAACTTAAAAGTATAATAGCTTTAATAAACTTATTTGTGATTAGAATTTGTTGATTATAATTATTCCTTTATGCTAACTTATATTGTTTGTTTGACGAGGAAAACTTATGAAAGACTTTTTAAATAATAAACATTAATATCATAGTAGGCTATTTCGAGATTCACTTTGCATATAGAAAGAGCTTAGTTGGAAATATTATTATTATTATTACTTTATGTTCCTATTTGTATTTAGAGTTTCTTAATTTCTTTGATTTACTCCTTCATTTCTGATTACTTAATACGTGTTTAAATATATCTGGTTTGTTTCTAGGTAAGTTGGACGGAGTTCTGTCAAAGATTATTGTGAGTTGCATTTAACAGAGTTACTAGATTTATCTTTGTTATGTATTATTTTTGTTAGTTAAGTTTCTAATTTGCTCTGCATATATAGTTCCTAAATAAATGCCTAAAGGAGCACAGGGATAACACCTATGATGTGCATATAATAATATACCTGGTTTAAAGATAAATGTATGTTCTGTTTTAAAATTTCCTTTTAGGGTTCCGGTTCTACACCTGAGTGTTAATCTTACAAGAACATATATTTGGCTCATAAAAATAAAATGCATGCATCTGTCAACCATCAAATATTATATGTCATTTTATGTTAACTTTTAATATATTGAATATGCACTGTATGATTTCTTGGAAGAAATGACATATATGTGTCTGGTTTTCATAAAAATTGAAATGGGTACCTTCAACGAAATTCCTTATTAAGTGGCGGTTTTATTATTTTAATATAGACCAAATGCTATATAATAAAGAGTAGTGTATGTGTGTTTAGTGTAAGATGGATTTTTTCGAGGGACCCAACAGCAGGGGCCGGTTACCCTCTTCCCCCAATACACCTTTACTCGAAGGGGCAGTACAATCCTTGCATACTTGTCATTGGCTGAATAAATTATATAACTACTTCATTACAACTGTTAATTACATATCATTAACTTTTGGTTTGTAAGTTCCGCTGGGACATTTTTTCGTTTATGTTACCGGTACTTCGTAACTGTTATTGATAAGTTATCAAATTTCCACCATTTAAACGAGAATTTGTGCGAGAAAGATAGAAAAACATAAGTTTCAAACGGTTATTACTGTTACCGAAAAATATTGTAACGAAACTTAAACTTTTATTTGTGATTGTCTCGTGTTCATTAATTTTAATTGTTTCATTAGAATTTAAATTTAGAAAATAGAATAGATGCGTTGGAAAGTAAATAATAAAGTTCTGTCTTGATTTCATGCTTTATTAACTTCATGCTTGTTAACTGTTTTAATTAATTAAATTCATTCTTACCATACGTGTGCCATACTAGTTTTCCTGGGCAAACACTCTAAAATAAAATACTAAAAACTTTATATTATTTTAACATCACTGAACAATTTATTCTGTGCAAATGAGGCAGATTAAAGTGAAGCTGCAGTTTTTATACCAGTCTAACACAACATGGAAAGTCTAACCTGATTGGTGGATTTCTCAGGCACTTTTAGTCAGCGGTTGAGTCAAACACATCTTCAAGATTTTCTTCTTCCATGTGTGTTTCACTTATTCTTTTAATTAATCTTTCCTTAAGATTGTTATCAATCACTACATTACTGACTTTATGTGTTATTTCTTCCGCCTTTTTAGCGAATTTCCCCTATAGGGAAGAAGCTATTACCGTAGGTCTCATGGTAAGACTTAAGCCCGAGACCATGATAACTTTTCATTTTGAGGTCCCCAGATGCCAAAAACACCATTCGTTCAAATTATTATATATGGATATATATATATATATATATTTATATATATATTATATTTTATATTTATATATATATATTTATATATATATATATGTCCGTAAGCACGATAACTCTCGTAAAAAAGGTCCGATCTTAATAAAATGTGGTACAAATGTGTAAAACACCATTTATTTGAACGAGTTCGAAAACCAGACGAATCGCACCATCCAAAGGGGGGTTTTGTACCCCAAAAATGGGTTTTTAGGAGTTTCCACATGTAGTTTTTATTTAAATCAAATTTCAATTTTTACCATTTAATTCAGCATAAAAAAACAAACAATTTGGTATTTTTATCATTGCTCTACGTCAATTGGTTCCTGAGATATTGAAAGTGCTAAACACAGTACGTTGTCTAATGTTATTCTTATGGAGAAAAAGAAAAAATGTATATCTCGCTTATTTATGAAAATAAATTGACAAAATTTGGTATATGGCTTCATCTGGTTGTGGTTTGTCGTTGTTTGCACAAAATAAAAAATTTTTACGTATGGTTCCCGTAGCAGCAAACCTAGGTAATCGGTCCTCATGTTATTCTTATGGAAGATAATTAAAATGTTATATATCGCTTACTTATAAATTTATATGAATGAAATTTGGTACCGGTATGTGACTTTACTTAGATGAGTTCTAATGATATTTGTTTAAAAACCCATTATTTTATGTTCCTCGTTGCAGCAAACCTGCGTACTCATCCCAATGTTATTCTTATGGAGAATAATTAATATTTTTAATATCGCTTGTTTGTGAATATATTTTTTATGAATCCTGTTAAGTGTTAATGTATTGTGTTATGTATTCATTAGAAATTCGCTGAGTATGCAGATTTGCTGCGACGGGGGTATTTTATATTTTCATTGCCAGAATCTTTCACTTCATTTTCGATATCACCAACACTTTAACCCTATTTACAAAATGTCCCAACCTAGTTTCTAGCTTTGCAATGTCTACAACCATTTATTATTATTACAGTCCTCGAATAAAACTGCAAAGTCAGAGATCTTATATTTCAACACTTCTACTTCTTCATTTATATCTACCTTACCTTCAAAATTAGTGTGCTTTGGTTCCACATTTGCATTTACAACAAACCGCAACCTTTTTCTTAGTAAATTTACAGTATCTGACTCTTTACTCTTTCTCCCCTTAACTTCAGTTCATAAATTAATTCATCTTTAAGAAGAAAGTCAACCTTCAACTCCATTTTGAATATATTTAAAAAAAACTTCACTTTTAAATCAAGTTTATTTAACTCATTTTAGTCAAATCACTTCTTTCAACATTTTTTATTCTTAAGCAGAGTGGCGCATTATGTAACGAAACTTAAACTTTTATTTGTGATTGTCTCTTGTTCATTAATTTTAATTGTTTCATTAGAATTTAAATTTAGAAAATAGAATAGATGCGTTGGAAAGTAAATAATGAAGTTCTGTCTTGATTTCATGCTTTATTAACTTCGTGCTTGTTAACTGTTTTAATTAAATTCATTCTTGTCATACGTGTGCGGTTTTCCTGGGCAAACACTCTAAAATAAAATACTAAAAACTTTACATTATTTTAACATCACTGAACAATTTATTCTGTGCAAATGAGGCAGATTAAAGTGAAGCAACAGTTTTTATACCAGTCTAACACAACTAGAATGTTTCATGGAAAGTCTAACCTGATTGGTGGATTTGGACCAATCAACTTGACTTATTAGTTCATCTTTACAACAAAGTGAACCTACATGTTTTGGACATGAAGTCTGCTCTTTCATTCTTGATAGTAGTTCTAATTTGTTCATGCTACAGTTTTAATTTTTATAAATTTTGTTTAGCGAATTTTCCCTTTAGGGAAGAAGCTATTACCGTAGTCGGCATGGTAAGACCTAGGCCCAGGACCATGATAACTTTTCGTTTTGAGGTCCCCAGAACCCAAAAACACTATTCGTTCAAAACTGTATATGTATCCTGGGTGCGATAACTCTCGTAAAAATGAACCGATTTTGATTAAATTTGTTACAAAAATGTAAAGCAACATTTATGAATTTAGTTTGTAAACCAGCCAGATTGCTCCATCCAAAGGGGTATTTTGGGGGGGTTTTGTACCCCAAAAATAGGTTTTTTAAGTTTTTATACATATAATATTTTAGTAAATTCAATTTTTGTTTTCACCCTTAAATTCAGCTTAAAAAGACAAACAATTTAGTGTTTTTATCATTGCTCTATGTCAATTGGTTACCGAGATATTGAAAGTGCTAAACACAGTACGTTGTCCAATGTTATTCTTATGGAGAATAAGACAAATTGTACATCTTGCTTATTTATCAACGTATCCTGCCGAAACTTGGTGTATTGCTTCATACCGTTGTGGTCTATTGATATTTGCACGAAAAACAATTTTTTTGCTTATCGTTACTGTAGCAGCAATCCTGCGTACCCAGCCCCCATGTTATTCTTATGGAGAATAAGTAAAATGTTATTTCCCTTAGTTATGAACATAAATTAATAAAACTTGGGATGTGGCTTCACCTAGTAGAGTTATAAACAAATTTTCATAAAAAATCCATTTTTGTGTATCTTGTTTCAGCAAACCTGCATTCTCATCCGCCATGTTATTCTTACGGAGAATAATTAAAATGTCATAAATCGTTTATTTATGAATGTATATTGATGAAAATTGGTATTTGGCTCTATGTGGTATTACGATACATATATATGCATTGGAAATTCGCTGAGTACGCAGGTTTGCTGCTACGGGGGTATTTTCTTATATAAATTATAAAACGAGTTCGCACGCAGCACGCTGACGTGAGGGAAGTGAATTTCCACATAAAAACTTTTAAAACTCAAAATCAGTGTAAAAACATCCATTTGTCCAATTTTTATTGAAATCTGAAAACATTGTTTTTTTGGCTGTTCTGATACTCCTGGTTTCATTTACTTGCAAAGCTGGGAATACAATTTTACGCATTATAAGGTTAGGAGAAGGTCCAGACAGGCTTGAAAGTATGCGTGAGGTTGCTGGGGATAATAAAAGTATTCTAACAAAGGAATAACAGGCTTTTCTAGTGTAAAACCCCCATAAGACAACGTACTGTGTTTACCCGATACACATTTTCTTTAATAACTCGGTAAATATTTATGCTAGAATGACGGGAGGGGGCTTCAAACGTTCGCCTTTCTAATTCCCATCTTTTAACATGCATTAATTTTACATCTTGGGATTTTCTGACCCTTTTTGGGCCCAAAAACTCAAAATTTGAAAGATTAATCCCCAAAAAATGGGTTTAGAGTTTTCCGATTGTTTTGCCCAACGAACTTGTCCAACAGGTTATAGAAAGGAACATCCCTACCAAATTTGAAGTAAATCGGACATAAAATGCGACCGCTAGAGTGCATACACATATATATATATATATGTCTATATATATATATATATATATATATATATATATATATATATATATATATAACATTTTGAACGACCCCCCAAAACGTGTTCAGGGGGTCACGTTAGGAACTTCTATGGTGGTCCCGGGCTTAAGTTTTACCGTGCAGGTCATGCTAATAGTTCACTTTCCAAAGGAAATTCACTAATAAAAATTCATGAATTTGTAGTATAAAATTAATCTACATTGGTACAATATAACATATCAGCCCATCACATTAAGTTTTTCCTATTAATGTTTGTGTGTGAACAGTGGAATAGGTTAACACTTCACCTTACCCCTCTCTTCATTTCTGGTGGCTTGAAGAAAAAGTGGTGGGGTCTGCCATTTCCTCTCTTATATCGCCAAAATTTTTTACATTGACACCGGTCGCAAAAAATAATTAAAAAAATTCAAAATAATTTAGTTTTATAACAGTATCTACTTAGAGATGTGCCCATGTGCTTTAGGCCTAAATAAAGCTGGAAATTAAGGGTTAATACGTTATTTTTATACACATTTTGCGGGGTTAAGTAACAATAATT
This sequence comes from Allygus modestus, assembly GCA_963675035.1. Classification (NCBI taxonomy): domain Eukaryota; kingdom Metazoa; phylum Arthropoda; class Insecta; order Hemiptera; family Cicadellidae; genus Allygus; species Allygus modestus. The sequence goes on from OY776111.1 coordinate 104,079,255, forward strand.
TTAATTTCACAACATGAAAATGAGAGTTTGATTTATATTGTAAAAAAGTGTTTACAGTTATCATCACTTATTCTTGATATTTAGTTGGTCGGCAAATAAAAGTGAAGTAATTTATTACAGTTTTTGCTGCGATTGATTAAAGCGAATCGTACGCTTTATTGTGAAAAGTCGACTAATTGTTTTGGCTAGTATATTTTTCTTTTCTTTCTGCATTTCAACTCCAGCGGCATTTTGGTAAATAGTGTGCCACTTTTAAGGGAAAGCGGTCCAAACCCTTCAAATGTGCGTGGACACCCGTAACCCCTTGAACTCTTTGGTTCCACGTCGCTAACTATTAGTCTAGGTGCCCCTGTAAATATTAAAAAAATATTGTGCGAGAACTGAATATTGTTAAAATATTCAGCTCATTTTCTCACAGAGACTAAATAAAAGTATTTCTAAACAAGTTCGCACGCAGCACGCTGACGTGGGGAGTGATTTCCACGTTAAAAACTTAAAATATCAAAAAAGGTGGGACAAATATTATGCCTTTTTGAAATTGGGACACACTTTATTTTTTGGCTGTTCTGATGTCTCTGGTTCTATATATAATCAATGTTGGGATAGCAGTGGATGAGGTCCAGTCAGGAGAGAAAGTAGGTTTAGGTTTCTGGGGATGATAAAACGACGCCAATATTTGGAAAAAAACAGCCTTTCTAATGCAAAGTCCCCACAAGACAATTTGTGTTAAGTCAATTTATATATTTTTTAATTGGCCTAATTCATTAAAAGCTAGAACGGTGAGGGAGGGCTTTATGATAATAAACTATACAGAATTAAAATTACCGCCATTTTTAAACGGTAAACGCTGGAAACGTAAAGGTATAGTTACCAAATTAGCTTGTTATTATAATAAATAATATCAAGTGGTTCCTAAAATATGGTGTATTTATCCCAGCGACCAAAGCGACATTTATCCATACTGAGACAGATATGGAAAACTGAACAAGGTAGACGACTTTTGTGTATTTTATTTCTAGTTGTTTCGTCTCCTTGAAGTCTGTCTATTAGCACATTTTGTAAATTTTTAATTTACAATGCATGAAAGTGGGATACAATAGTATGGTGACTTTATTTATTATTCCCCAGATTAAGCGGTAGAAGGTTAAATTGCCCTGCAGACAGTTGTATAACGACCTGACCCAAACAACAAACAAAGTACATTAATACTCAGATAACACCCTGTAAGACTAACTATCGGCAATTATTGGGTAGGTCGGGTCGGGTGGATTTCAATGGGCGACTTCAAAAATATTATAATAACATCAAAAATAATTTGTGGTTATGGAAGTTGATTTAAAATGTAAAATGTAAAGATTTTTCATAATGATACATTTTGAGTATAATGCAATACACAAATGTACATACAGAAATATTTCTTTCAAGCAGCAGGTTATATACTTTTACACGATTTTTGATTTCACAAAGAACGATTTTAAGCTTAATTTCGCGATAAATTAACTTTTGGGTTTAAAAGAAAGGTGTCTGAAGGCGTAATCACGCAACAAACCGAGCATACCGCAAGTATGAACTGTTAAAAGTAATGTAGCTTGTTGATTGGGAAAAGAATGAGGAAATACAAAAATGAAAAGTTAGTTTAAATACTTAATTGATTTTTGTCATAATTTTTGTAGGATGATCTGAAGTCGTGCATACAGTTTTAATAACATTCGTCTGTCAATAATTAACTTCCTACCAATCCTATGATTGATTGCACAGGATTATTACTGTCGAGATCATTATTATGTACGGATGTTTATTGTTTATATGAACAATTTTACAGTTTGTAATATGTTCAGTTTAACTGTATTTACACTTGCATAAACTCACGGTGTTCAGATATTTCTAACTACTAACTAAACTATCTTTCTAACTCATTCCATATTTTCATGAATTTTTCATAGACCGTTTTAAAGATATTATTATTCACATACAAACTAGGCATATATAATATAATATGCAGCAAACTATTTATCATAGGATGTTAATATGGCGAATTTTGTTCGTGTTTACTTATAGATTATCTACATATGTAAAAAATTCCTGCTTTTTGTTCACTCACTTCCTGAAGTTAATACTTAACCAATTTTAATGGTTTTTTATTTAAAAGATAATTGTAAGTTCTTAGTCACTGTCGAGCCAGATTTTCGATTTAGGTTCCTGGGCTCTGCCCCACGGGATTTCCAAGTTCCCATGTTATTCATATGGAGGAGAGTTTTATTTGGTTTATGTCACGTGTTTTTTCTTGACTCAATAAACAGATGTTATAAGGATTATTTCCGCAAATTTTTGCGGGGGATCAGCTCGTCCTGTTTTACTTTGGGTCAGAAATTTCTGAAAATTCTTTGTATTTAGTATTAATAAAATAAGGACAAGCAATAGTGACATGCAGTGTTGCCGCGCCGGGGTCGGTAACGTGATTTGAAGCTGTGAGGTTGGCAACGCCCGCCCTGCTGATCGAACAGTGTGGACAACATCTGCTAGTCTTGTCACTTGTAGCAGACGATATTTGCGACCGCGACATCTAGTGACAGTGTTGTGTAGTGTTTACTTATATTTGATTGACAATATCCTGCAATCTCTGTGGCTGGTCAAGTAGGTTTGTTGGTTTACTTGCGATTGAAAACTCGGGTTTTCCTCTTTTCGCCGATAATAATTTTATATTCAGTATTCCTCTCCACCTCTGCTAATTTTAATTTGGTTGTACATTTAAATATATATATATATATATATATATATATATATATATATATATATATATATATATATATATATATGTATTAATATTAATCACCAAGTTTTCATAAAACTTCTCAGTAATAAATTCCTAACAATAGAATCGGCCCAATCCATAGTAATGCTTATTACTATCTCTATTGGTGTGTCTATACACGTTTATGCAAAGCTATGCCAAGCTCTTCATATTATATTACTTTTATGAAAAGTTAATCAAACATTTTCGTATGTGAAGAAGCGTGCGAGACATTGATTGCATTTGAACAGACAAGTCGCCTAGCGGAAGCCGGCCGGACTATCACTCTCTCACAAACATATTGCGACTGCGAATATCTAAACCGTTTAAAAGAATATTAGTTCTAAAGAATTAATGTAGTATTACATTTTAGGAATTTGTATCCTTAAAAAATCAAACTTGTCAAAAATATTTTAGCAATAAACCCACCTTGCCAGTCATACTTAGTACAAGGTTTTTTTAACCATGACTTTTGTAGCATGTTTGACAAACACTTATGTGCATGTTCAAACAATCATTAGCTTTTTCGTTTTTTTTATTTTCTACTAAACTGGTGAAAGTTTGTGTTAGTTAGAATTAATAATCTGCAAGTAAAAAAGCGTTGTAGCCGAACAAACAGTTTGAATAACTATTTTTATGGATGTTATGTTTGGTTTATGTTCTGAAATAAAAGTTTGTAGACAGTTGGAAAATCGGAACTAATATAAAATCCATAAAACGATTATATTTGTGTATTAGTTTACTAACTGATTGTCACGGACTTCCCCGTTCTTAAACAGATAATACCCCCGTTGCAGCAAACCTGCGTACTCAGCGAATTTACAATGCGTAATAATGTCTTAATACCACATAAAGCCGCATAGCAAGTTTCATAAACACATTTTCACAAATAAGCGATATATACAATTTTAATTATTCTCCATAAGAATAACATTGGGTATGAGTACGTAGGTTTGCTGCAACAAGGAACAAAAAATATGGATTTTCATGCAAATATCAATATAAATCACCTAGGGGAAACCACGTACCAAGTTTCATCAATATACATTCATAAATAAGCGATATATACCATTTTGATTTTCCGCCATAAGAATAACATGGGGGATGAGTACGCATGTTTGCTGCAACAAGGAACTCAACAAATGGTTGTTTATGCAAATATTAATACAACTCAACAAGGTGAAGCCACATACCAAGTTTTATAAAATTATGTTTATAATTAAGGGACTCATTACATTTTACTTATACTCCATAAGAATAACATAGGGGTTGAGTACGCAGGTTTGCTGCTACGGGAATAATCGGTAAAAATTGCTGTTTTTGTACAAATAACAATAGACCACAACCAGATGAAGCCGTATACCAAGTTTAATTAGTATCCGTTCATAAATAAGCGAGATATACAATTGTTCTTATTCTCCATAATAATAACATTGGACAAAGTACTGTGTTTAGCACTTTCAATAGCTCTGTAACCATTTGACGTAGAGAAATTATCACACCACCAAATTTTGTGTTTTTTTAAGCTAAATCTAAGGGTGAAAACTAAAATTAGACTTTTTTAATATTACATGTGAACTTTAATATCGCACCCACGGACACACACACACACACACACACACACACCCCACCCCCCCCACCTCCACCCCACCCCTCCCCTACACACACACACACACACACACACACACACACACACACACACACACACACACACACACACCCACACCCACACCCACACCCCCCCCCACACACACACACAGTTTCGAACGAATGGTGTTTTTGGGGTCTGGAGACCTCAAAACGAAGAGTTATCATGGTCCCGGGCCTTGGTCTTACCATGGCGACTACGGTAATAGCTTCTTCCTTATGGGGGAAATTCGATAAAAGGTGAAAGGAAAACGAAACACTTTGATGACTGGCAGACAATAGCGGGCAAATCCAACTCGCCCATTTTATGGGTTACTACCACCTTCGCCACACTGTCATAGGAATTCGGAGAGTACCCCTCATTTCCTGAAGTGGCCAACTGCGCTGGGAAGCGCCTGAGACCCTTACAGTTCCGAGGACTACGCCGGGAATCCTTGCTTGGTCGGTAATATCTCCAGCAAATAACTCCTAAATTTAAACACCGAGAAATAAAATAGTTGTGAGGTGAATTAGTTTGATTACTTACTTAAATAAAAATCGAAACGAACGATCGTAATCCTACGATAGCTGTGTTCGTTTTTCATAAGTTTAAATAATTATATTCTCTCTAAATCTATATTAAAATGGAAATTTTAACAAACGTGGCCGTCAAAACGATAGTTAAAATCCTTGATGACTTCAAATATTAAGTCTAACATTCGGGACTAAAGAACAATTGCTTTAATAAAAACTATTCTAGCTAAATAGTAATGTGCATATATCTAATCATGAATAAAGTACATCATTTTGTTGTATTATTCTGTCCAGTGACCGCGAGGCGCAATTGGTATACCCCATTTTATAACGGGCGGTCGGAAATCGTAATATCAATTCGCCTACATGGCGGTCGAAATAGCTGCGCTCAGTTATTACTCCTTCTATACTATTTTATCTACTAAACGAAGACAACCAAGAATAACCGTATCGATTTTATCCAAGCTGAGTTTTTATATAACTTTAAATGTTGTTGGCTGATAGTGGTTTTCAAATTAAAAATCAAATGTCAAACAAATTTAAAACCTTAATTAAAATTAGGCTTCAATATTCCCTTCTTTGCAAAATTACACACACTTAAACATTACTGGGACCTCTCAAGTGCCAAATCTGGCCGGTTTCGTTAACTTGTTAAAATACAACACTACACAATAGAATATTAAACAAGCCATAAAGTATCAAATACGATATTCTCATGGCTTGCCTGATATTTTAGTTACTTATAAGCGAATTCGAACGGGGAGAATGTCCATTATTTCTTTCTACATCGTGTGATGAAGTTTAACCTTTTGATGTAAGATCCTTCTGTTTGTGAAATTGGAAAAAACTGTAAATTGCTGTTTAAAAATGTTGTCTTCTGATTTAAAATGCTTTGTAGGTGGTATTTTAAGTTATCAATTACTAAGTTACGTTTACTATCATGCGGACGGTGTATCAGAGACTTCGCAACCTTTAGGTGTAGATAGTAGACGGTCCATATATAGTAATGATTGTTTATAAAAAATAATAATTCGATTTTTATTATTTTTTAATTTTACTACTAATATAAATATGACATTTCAGATGGCATGTGATTCCTTAAAACTATACATAATTATGTATTCACATGCAGTAATAAAACTATGTTTGCCAAAAATGTTTTTACATTTTTTCAATTAAAAATGTACTAATTATTACGAAAAAATAAAGCTTACAAATAAATAAGGAAGGAAAGGACACTTATAAACAGAATAAAAAATATCAAATCCACAATCAGATCATAACATTATATATCAGATCATAAAATCATCTCAAATTGTTATAAATTAATTAATGGAGTGTCAAGAGAATGAGTTTGAAGAAAAAAGGATGGAATAATACAGAAGAAAAAATCAAGTTAATAAAAAGATGGTAAAGATCAATTAATAGATAGCCTAGTTAAAATAATAAAAGAACAAAAAAAAAAAACAGGTTTGAAAATTATAAGTAAACAGTTAAAACTATTTGGAGAGAGTATTAAGAAAAATACCCCCGTCGCAGCAAACCTGCGTACTCAGCGAATTTCCAATGCATAATATATGTCTTAATACCATATAAAGCCACATACCAAGTTTCATAAAAATATATTCACATATAAGCGATATATACAATTTTAATAATTCTCCATAAGAGTAACATTGGTGATGAGTATATAGGTTTGCTGAAACAAGGAACACAAACAATTGTTTTTTATGCAAATATAAATATTATTTAACAAGGTGAAGCCACATACCAAGTTTCATCAATATTCAATCATAAGTAAGCACTATATAACATTTTAATTATTCTCCATAAGAATATAGGAGCTGAGTAAGCAGGTTTGCTGCAACAAGGAACTAAAAAAATGGGTTTTTATACAAAAATCAATATAACTCAACAAGGTAAAGCCACATACCAAGTTTTATTAACTTATGTTCATAATTAAGGGAGTCATTGCATTTTACTTATTCTCCATAAGAATAACATGGGGGCTGAGTACGCAGGTTCGCTGCTACGGGGATTATCAACAAAAAATCAATTTTTTTTGCAAATATCAATATACCAGTACTACGTGACGCCACATGCCAAGTTTCATCAATATACATTCATTAATAATGGAGATATCAAATTTTATTTATTCTCCATTAGGATAACATTGGACAACGTACTGTGTTTAGCACTTTGAATATCTCTGCAATGGTTGGACGTAGAATCACAATTTAAACACCAAAATGATTGTTTTGTGGAGCTGAGTTGATTGGTAAAAGCAAATGTGAAGTTTACATTAAAATTAACTTAGGAAAAGCCAAAAACATTTTTCCCATAAGATTAACATAGGAGATTTTATGAGCAGTTTTTTTTGGGTTTTCTCCGCAACCACTTAACCGAGCTTAATAATAAAAAAATACTATATTATTTGTTTTTTTAAGCTCTATAACATGGTCTAAACCAAAATTAAGTGTTTTAAAAATTGTAGGGTAAAAAATGCAAAAAACTGATTTTTGGAAAATTTAAAACCCCCATAAACCCCCCTTCCCATGGTCCGACTTTTCTGGTTTTCGAACTTAAAGTCATAAATGTCACTTTACACAATTGAGCCAAACTTCATCGAAATCTGACATTTTTTACTCAAGTTATCGCATTCACGGACACACACACACACACACATATATATATATATATATATATATATATATATATATATATATATACATATATATAAATTTGAACGAATAGCGTTTTAGTCATCTGGGGACCTAAAAAAAAAAGTTGTCATGGTCTCGGGCTTAAGTCTTACCATGAGACTTACGGTAATAGCTTCTTCCCTATAGGGAAATTCGCTAAATATGTTGTACTTAAAAAAAACAATAATACCCCCGTCGCAGCAAACCTGCGTACTCAGGGAATTTACAATGCATTTATATGTTTCTCACTCCTGCATAAAGCCACTTACAAAGTTTCACAAAAATAGATTTATAAATAAGTGATTTATAACATTTTATTTATTCTCCATAAGAATAACATTAGGACTGAGTACGCAGGTTTGCTGCAACGAGGAAGAAAGAAATGAGTTTTTATGCAATTATCAATGTAACTGTACCAGGTGAAGCTACATTACAAGTTTTATTAATTTATGTTCATAATTAAGGGAGATATAAAACTTTACATATTCTCCATAAGAATAACATTAGGGCTGAGTATGCAGGTTAGCTGCTACGGGGACAATCAACAACAAATTTATTTGTTGTGCAAATATCAATATACCAGTACAACATGAAGTCACATACCAAGTTTCATCAATATACATTCATAAATAATCGAGATATCAAATTTTATTTATTCTCCATAAGGATAACATTGGACAACGTACTGTGTTTAGCACTTTGAATATCTCTGCAACGGTTGGACGTAGAATCAAAATTTAAACACCAAAATGATTGTTTTGTGGAGCTGAAGTGATTGGTAAAAGCAAATGTTAAGATTAAAGTAAAATTAACTGAGGAAAAGCCAAAAACCTTTTTCCCATAAGATTAACTTGGGAGATTTTATGAGCAGGTTTTTTTTGGATTTTTTCCGCAACCACTTAACCTAGGTTAATAATTCAAAATACTATATTATTTGTTTTTTTAAGCTCTATAACATGGTCAAAACCAAAATTACGTTTTTTTTTAAATTTTAGGGTGAAAAATGCAAAAAACTGATTTTTGGAAAATTTAAAACCCCCCTTTCCATGGTCCGATTTTTCTGGTTTTCAAACTTAGTCATAAATGTCACTTTACACATTTGAGCCAAATTTCATCGAAATCGGACGTTTTTTACTCAAGTTATCGCATTCACGGACACATATATATATAAATTTGAACGAATAGTGTTTTTGGCTTCTGGGGACCTCAAAACAAAAAGTTATCATGGTCTCGGGCTTAAGTCTCACCATGAGACCTACGGTAATAGCTTCTTCCCTATAGGGGAAATTCGCTAAAAAAGGGGTTTTGAGTGCAAATTAAAAAAAATATTTCAATTAAAACTTTCTTAGTGGGTATTAGTGCGTTATTAAAATAATTTTTGAAGAAGAATGAAACTGTCAAGACTATTAATAAAAACGTTTTGTGAGAAGAAGTCAAACAAAACTAATTTATGCAAGTGTCTTATTTTTAATATTAAAATGTATAAATAATAAACAAAATTGCAACCGAGTGAGGTAGCGATTATTGCACCTCACATTCGGGAGGTCTTGGTTTCATCCCAGGCCGGCCATTCTGAGAAGAGTTTGTACGGTTCTCATCTCACTTAGGCAAATGCCGGAATGGTTCCCAAAAAAGGGGGCCGTAACCCGCCAGGAAGGTGAAGATTGGACTCAGGCCTTGCTTACCTGGTTAAAAGATTCCCCCATAAATTAACTATTTTATTAAACTGGTAGCCTGTCGCGGTTTCGCTCGCGATCACAACGTAATATTATATTTATGTAAGCCCTTCTGTTATCGTGCGCTTTACTATCAACAGCTGTTTTAGTATCCAATTAATACAAATTATTCGTCTGTTTAAGTAAACAAAATATATTTTTTCATAAGGATACACTATAACTTTGAAGGCCTGTGGGGCAAAGCCCGAGGACTTTTATTACAGGAATTGGTGAAAGGGGGTGTCTACATAAAAAACACTTCATTTTGACACATCGTTTGTAAAAATCCGTCCATTATTAACGGAGGAGTAGTGTTTCGTAGAAATTGCCAAATGTTATCAATGAAACGTGGATCAACATAGGTGTTTGCCAAAACTTGTCCGCAGAATTCTAGACGAGCATGATAATCTGTAGGCCTCAGCTCATGTAAGATTTGAATTTTATAAGAAAAACAACCTAAATCCTTACAAATTCGCTGAGTAGAGCTTCTAGAAATATCAAGTTCCTTTGATATCCGATTAATACTCTTCCTGGGCGATGCAATAACTGTATCAAATACATGGCCATTATTTTCATTCGTCCGAATGGCACTCGGGCGACCAGAATTTGTCTTGTTGTTTTTTACAGAGCCTTTGGTCCTGAAGAGTTTTACCCATGCTCGAATAGTCTTAGGAGGTGGTGGCGGCTTTCCAAAGTGGCACTGAAAATTATTTCTTACCAGTATTATCGATGGTCCGTTTCGGGGTCCAAGTCTAAAGCTTTTTAAATATTCTTCCACAGTCCAAGCTCTTTCTCCCACAGTATATTACTTCTACAAACGTCTTGTAAAAAAATAAGAGAAAAATAACAACATTACTGCTAGAAACGACTTGTAAACAAGAAATAGGAGGAAAATAACAACAATGCATTGTTGTCTATTAAACAGCTGATTTATTGAACAACTGATTTAAAATTATAAGCAGCAGTTTAGATGAGTACCTTTTTTTTGGGCCACCCGGTATATAAGGACTCGCTTCGCTCGCTGGGGGCTCCGCCCCCAGACCCCTGTGGGGGGCTTCGCCCCCAGGTCGCTGTTTGGCCACAGTTTAATGTAAATTGGTCCAAATTCTATTTAAGACCAAAATTCTACAACTATTCCAAGGCTTTGATTATTTTAAGGGTTTAACCTATAAAACCCGGTCATATGCCTGTTGCTGAATACGACTTGTCATGGAGTCGTAGTATGATAAATTTAAGCCTCAGTGTATTACCTAAGTGCTCGAAAAAAATGAATACCCTTAACTGATGTATAATGTAGCCTTTATAAGGCGTCTTTTGAACCTTATAAGGAATACGACCACCGTTAACAACCTGAAATACTATGACTTTGGGTTTCTACAATCCTTCTGCAGCAAATATGACATGATTTATAAGGGATTTTACCCTCGACAGAGTGCAACATAAAAAATGTACCCGAAAAACACGAAAATGTCTACATAAGCTCAAAAACGTTGATTTCTTGGGGTGTTTAAGATACTTTATCTGGGCGTGTGAGTGTTGCTTGGTACTAATTGTAATGTAGGAATACTGTGTGATAAATATTAGGCCTCTAAGTTCTATATTAGAGCGAAAAACCATTAAAAACCACAACAAATCTTAGAAAAAAGCTTAAATTTAAAAAATCTAGCGCCACCTAAGGGTGAAGGGGGTGAGATACGGCAAAATGTCATAGGACTGAAGTTGTAGTTCGTCTAAAATCCGTGGCACATTGAGGTCTTCGTTTTTCGATAGGACAACCCGATTGGCCGCTAGAGCTCAAATAAAAAATACTACATTTTGATTTTGTATTCCCAAATTTTCTTTTTGAGATAGTTCAAATTAAAAATAGTAGGATTTGGGAAGAAAAGGTGCAACGCACACGCAAGACATATATCACGATCCTAGTTAAAGTATAAATGGTGATACGTGTATTCTAATTAATGACCGGAACCGCTCAAATAAAAAATACTACATTTTGATTTTGTATTCCCAAATTTTCTTTTTGAGATAGTTCAAATTAAAAATAGTAGGATTTGGGAAGAAAAGGTGCAACGCACACGCAAGACATATATCACGATCCTAGTTAAAGTATAAATGGTGATACGTGTATTCTAATTAATGACCGGAACCGGCATTTCCTTACTACTTATACTTAGAAAACGGTCAAATCTATGAAATTTAAGAGTTTTTTTATTTTCCGACAGGTTTAAGTAAAAAAATTGGTCATATTTCTGCTGTTGTTTACTAAGTGTAATTTAGACATACTGCGTGTCCAATATCAGGCCTCCATCAAGTATATTAACGTGATAGGAAATAAAAAACCGCCACAAATTCTCAAAATTTGAAAAAATCTGGAGCTATCTAAGGGTGAAGGAGACAAGATACGACAAAAAGTCATAGGACCAAAGTTGTAGATCTTGCAAAATCCGTGGTACGTGGTGGTGTCTGTTTGTCGATAGGACCATCCGTTCGCGCACTAGAGCTCAAAAACTATAATTTTTAAATAAGCCTTTTTGGGGGGTTTTAAATATTTTTTTAAGGGGGGTTGAAATAACAAAATGTCGGTTTTGGTGATTTTCCTGGGGGTTACAAGCTATAAGCTACCTGCATGCAAAATTTCAGGTTTCTAAGGGTAAAAACACAGTGGAGCAGGGCAGGTAGCTGGTAGCCTAGCCGGTCGCTTACTCGCTTACTGCGTTGTAGAATTGAAGCACGCGTTGTTACGGGCACGTGCACAGTCGCGCCTAGCAGGTAGCCGGGATGGTAGCAGTGAGCTAAGCTGCAAGCGGCAAGAATTGCCAAGTCGATTGTTTACATCGCTGTAAGCGGGGATGGTCCGACTCGCGCATGCGCAATGGCACTTTACAACCACGTGTTCTCGGGTTCTCATGTTGCACACGGGGTCTTTCACGACGTATTCTCTGTGTACGTGGTGTTGTTCGTGTTGGTTGATTTGTTTAGTTTTTGTTTAGTGTACTTTAATGAAAAAATGGATGTGAAAAAATTAATAGCAGAGAAGTCTTCAGTCGGGTTTTAGCGAATTTCCCGAATAGGGAAAGAAGAAGCTATTATCGAAGTCAAAATTTTGATATAGGCCTGGGACCATGATAACATTTTGTTTTCAGGTTCCCAGGTGTCAAAATCACCATTTATTCAAAACTATATATACTTTTATATTATATGTGTGTAAGCCTCCGTGAGTGCAACAACTTTCGTAAAAATGGACCGATTTTGATAAAATTTGGCACAATTGAGTAAAGCCATATTTATAGTTCGAAAACCAGCCAGATCGCTCCTTCCAAAGGGGTATTTTTTCGGGGGGGAGGTGGGTTTGATCTCCAAAAATTTTTTTTAAAATTTTGTTCACATGTAAACTTTTAAGAAATAGAATTTTGATTGCCAGCTTAAATAAAAAAAATTGGTGTTTTGATGATTGCTCTACGTCAATTGGTTACAGAGATGTTGAAAGTGCTAAACACAGTACGTTATCCAATGTTATTCTTATGGAGAATAAGAACAAATTTACATCTCGGTTATTTATGAACTTATCCAGACGAAACTTGGCATATTGCTTAATATCGTTGTGGTCTATTTATATTTGCAGGAAAAACAATTTATTTGCCGATGGTTCCTATAGCAGCAAACCTGCATACTCAGCCCCATGTTATTCTTGTGGATAGTAATTAAAATGTGACAAAACGCTTTTGTTTATGAATGTATACTAATGAAACTCGGTATATAGCTTTATGTGGTATTAATACACATAGGGCCTATATATGCACAGGAAGTTCACTGAGTACGAAGGTTTGTTGCAAAGGGGGTATTTATTTTCTTAACGCGCCGGCCGACAAGCGACTGACTGAGCGTCAGTGTGTGTGTGTGTGCAGCTTCCCGCCAAGTAACCAGCTAGGCTACAAGCGGCCAGCGAGTATGCGAGTATGCGACCTGCCCTGCTCTACTGTGTTCTTACCCTAACTCATATAGAAGTAGTCTAGAATTCGTATACCTCAGTCAGTCAGTCAGTCAGTGAGTTACACATGCGGCTGTATATATTATAGATTCCAATACATTGTTAAACATTGTCACGGAATAAATATTATTTTTACTAAACATATTATTATTATTTTTACTAGACTATTCTTAAAATCTATGTATGTAGATAACATTTGTAAATCGTTAAAATGTGCAGTACGGTACCCTAACATCAAAACTCGCCAGATTTGATAGATATCCCCGTCGCAGCAAACCTTGCATACTCAGTGAAGTTCCAACGCATCTTGGAAACTTCACTACCACATAAAGCCATGTACTCGCCAAGTTTCATTAAAATATCATAAATAAGCAAGATCACAGAAAACTAGATATTTAATTTTTTCTTAAGAATAACCTTAGGTAAACGAAGGTTTGCTGCAATGAAGACTACAAAAAATGTGTTTTTATTGCAAATATTAATAATTTTCAATCAGGCGAAGGCTCATTACGAGTTTAATTAATTTATATTAAGTTTGGGGGAATAACATTTTAATTACCCTCCATAAGAATAATATTAGGGCTAAGTTGGCAGATTAGCTGCAACGGGGACCACCCATAAAAATGGTTGTGTTGCAAATATCAATAGACCACAACCAAATGAATCCACACACCAAGATAAGTTTCTTCAGTGAACATTTTAATACTGGCAAAGAGATTCCTTGCATACATGACATTAGTTCGCGCCATCTTACTACTAGGAGTAGGAGTACGCTCAAAATATTCGCGTAATGGGACGACCGAACTCAGAAATGGTTGATGAAAGTTTCTGCTACTAACGTAAGTTTTAACTGAAATTTCATCACAAAGTATTAAATAAATAGCCTTGGGGACTCTGCAGGAAAATATATACTTTTCTTTTGGTTAATTTTAGGTAATATGATAAATTGTTCTTAATCATATTATAGTACCAGGGGACCGAGCCATGCTCGGTGTTTGATACCGCAGAAGAGGCATTGAATTTGTTTTATTTCAAATACTCGTTCATTTTCAATATGAGCTCATTCGCTTGGCTCACTCGCCTATCGAAAAAAGAGTTTGAGTTGCCATTCAAGTAGGTTTTTTATTTCCATAATGATAAACAGCCTTTTACAATATTTTAATTTATAAAAGCTGATTTAATGATTTATTTTTGTTATTCATAGTGACCGGTGTTATGATTTTAAACTCCATAAGCCCAATGTTCAAATTTTCAATTTTCAAATGAGTTGTTTAGATTTAGAAAAATACGAGTTTTCCTGAGGTAGTGGTTTTCACCAACCGATTTTTTAGACCCAAAAGCCCCTAATCCCAAACTTTCAGCAAAATCCTTCCGCTGGACCTGGAGATAAATTTTGCAAGCAAACAAACAGACATTGCTCGTATTAGAGTACAGGATTATGAGGTGTAAATTCTTCAACAAAAAGTTACACGGTTAGTTGCCTAAGCAGCGAGCTACATTGGCAATTAGCTGAGTACGCAGGTTTGCTATGACGGGGGTATTTAATATCATAAACTGACTAAAGAACACAGCTGGCAGAATTAAACACAAAATAAATAACTTCTGCAATCTAGCGGATAAACTATAAACTCACTCACATTACTTACATTTTAGGAGAACGTTACCTTTATTTTTGTAAAAAATTGTATTCTTTTTTAATATAATAACTTTAAAATCCTTTGGTAAATTGAATTAAATAATGTTAAACGGAGAGTACTTTATTTATTTAATCATAAAACATGAATAAAACAGGGTTTTTAGTAGTTTCTTGTAATTACGAAACAATATTGTATTAAGCCGCGTTTACACTATAAAACTTGTTTTATAAACTTTTGTTTGTCAAACATGTTTAATACAACTTTTGTTTTATTAAACTTAAACTTGTGTTTATAAAACTTTTGTCGTACAACATTAATTTGATGTGCTAACAAATTATCGAACATGTTTCAAACACAAGCCCGCCCAAATAGCTAAAGTCGCCATGATTGCTTCAAGCGACGAGTAGAGAACGCTTTTATTTGGGACAAAATCATTGAAAAATACAACGAGTTCGTACGCAGCACGCTGACGTGAGGGAAATGAATTTCCACATAAAAAACTTTTAAAAATCAAAATCAGTGTAAAATTTGATCAAAATCCAATTTGATCAAAATCTTAAAACATTGGCTATTCTGATGCTCCTGGTTCAATTTACCTGCAATGCTAGGAATACAAGTTTTCGCATAAGAAGGTTAGGAGAAGGTCAGTCAGGCTTGAAAATAGGTTTGAGGAGGCTGTGGATAGTAAAAATACACCAACAAATGAATAACAGGCTTTTTTTACTGTAAATCAACCAAGAGAAAACGTACTGTAATTAGTCAATAAACATTTCTTTAACAACTCAGTAAATATTTGTGCTAGAATGATGAGAGAGCTTAAAACTGTTGCCTCACTAATCTCCATCTTAATAAATGTATACATTTTTCATCTGGGGCTTTTCTGACCTTTTTTGGGCCCAAAAACACAAAATTTGAAGATTAATCCCCAAGAAAGGGGGTTAGAGTTTTCCGATTGTTTTGCCCAACGAACTTGTCCAACTGATTATAGAAAGGAACGTCCCTACCAAATTTGAAGTAAATTGGACAAAACATGCGACCGCTAAAGTGCAAACACACACACACACACACACACATATATATATATATATATATATATATATATATATATATATATAAGGTTTATAAAACACGAATTTCCTTTGATCTTTACCGACTCCGGTCGGGAAAGCTGCAACCTGTTGTAAATCACGATTTTTGGTTGTAAAACACGCTTGTTGTACAACTTTGTTTAATATTTTTCATTGCATTCTAAAACATGTTAAAATCAATTACTACGATTGGTTGTACAACACAAGTTTACAAAACAAGTTTTATAGTGTAAACGTGGCTTTAGTATCTCGTATTATAAAACCAGTAATTTTTGTCCAATGCTTTACCTTATGGAAACTATACAACTTTTAAATGTTCATTATTAAAAAGCTATCTAACGAATGTGTTAAATTTTTGAACTGGAATTGTGAAATGTACTGGAAAACAGTTGTGTAAAATCTGAAAACTATACGTGCAGCCGTCTTCACGTTATTGTGTTCCGAACACACACGACACACTGACGGACAAAGAACCATTGTCTCTGCTAATAGCCTACATAGATTACTTTACTTCGTTCCGTCATCAACTACTGACATTATATTTATAACAGTTAACATTTTCCACTAACTGAGCAGTGTACAGCCATGCAATCGTCAACTGCCCTACTTTTATGAACACTTGACACTCCGAAAGCTGCGCCGCGCCGGCGGCGGCGTCTAGGACATTTAACATTTTATCCTAGAAAGTCGAGAATCTTAAGTCAACATCAAATGAAGGGCATCTCATATTATCTGTTTCGGCACGTCTCTCAGAAGATTCCCCTGTAACATTTAACTGTACAAGCGTATCGTAATTGTATGTGCCTTCGCAATAGTTGGAGTATATTTCACATTACTTTCTAAAAAGTCTTTATCAAATCGAGATCAATCATTTAAGTAATTCTAGCCATCTGTCAGACTATGTGCCAATGTACCAACCAAATTTATTTATAAAAGCTTTCCGTAATTATATCCTTTAAAACAGAGCAATTCAAGCAGGATATGCCGGTAAATCCTGACATCACTATTTGCAGCGAGTCGTTTCCAGAAACAGGTGGCCGCAATCGATGCTGGCAGGGGCTGATAAAATATGCACCCTGACGTCACTGCTCTGATAATAGTCCCGTCCGCCACGATAGCAGTGGTCCTCCTGTCATAACCACATCTGGATATTGCCACCACACCCCGTGACGTCCTGTTAAACATCCTTTAATGCGTCGCCCCTTTACTGTAAAATGAAAAGTACGTTACTGAACGAATAGCAAATAAATTAGTAATGTTTTGTCAAAGCGGTTACCGAGGGAGGTGGGATAGTATATTGTTAAATCTTTTAGTTCTGATTGGGTCCGAATCTCTTGCTTAAGCTATTTCCATTTAATCAGTCAATACAGTACAGGGAAAGTTGTCATCTAAATTAAAATCGTTCATTCGCACTCATTGCGTAAAACAATTTATCTGTAGGCCTAATAACTATCACTGGCAGGGCCGTAAAAATTCAACCAGTTAGAAGTTGTACGAGATAGATGAGCTCTGTCGTCTGAATAGTCATCTGTCCGAGTCCAGATTATAAACGTCAGTTTGTTTTGACAGAGTGCATTGCGTGAGTTCACAAACCAAATACCGAACTCCTTTGATGAGTCGCAGAGCTCGTTGAGGTCTTCACCAATAAGTACGGCATTTGATCGAGTATGCGTGGATCGTCACGGAGTTAAGTTGTAGGATGAAAGTGGTCTTTTAAACCTGTCATTAATTTTTACTACAAAGTTTTTAGGCATTACTTTAGATCAGCCATGTCATAAATCTTCGAAGACGTAACAGTTTAGTTCTGCTCCTTTTGCAGTATATATATTATGAAGTCAACTTGTAATAGAGACATACTCATAGAAGTTTATCAAGGATATTGTGAGAGTATTTTAAGTTACCGTATTTCTAATTGGGGTGGAATATAATAACTAGAAAAACTGTTCAAATGCTAGAAACAAAAACAAATTGTGAGGGTGTTTTGGCCAGTGTCCGCGCCATTCATGCATGCTTACTGTGCAATCGCAGTATATTCGGGAAACTCTCATTCTGTGAGTTAAAAAAATTGACAAATGCATTTAATTCGAGTCTATATATTATTTAATTAAACGTGAGATATCAGGTATGGAAAAAGTCTTTCTTTTCCATTCATAGAACTTCTCCAAAACGAATGAGCCCTTATATCAGAGGAATAGTTGTCCTTTTTACAGATTGCTGAGCTCAATTAAATCTATAAATCTCCATGTATTGTTAAGACGGCACAGGTTTTTAAGATATATGATCTATTTTATAGTGTACGACAGAATGGCATATGAGATACACATCGGTTATAATTATAATTAGTGTTGTAATTATATTGCAATGAATTGTTATTTGTTTATTTATACGAACGTTAAAATATTCAAGGAAATGATTATTGACTATTAATGTAATATCAATTTAAACTTCGGATTAATGATTCGAATAATGTTAAATCTGTGACATTGAAAAATGTTAGACTACAGGCCACAGATAATTCATTACGTTATTATTAAATAAGGTATATCCTTTTAGCGAATTTCCCCTATAGGGAAGAAGCTATTACCGTAGGTGGCATGGTAAGACTTAAGCCCGAGACCATGATAACTTTTCGTTTTGAGGTCCCCAGATGCCAAAAACACTATTCGTTCAAATTCATATATATGTTTATATGTGTGTGTGTGTGTGTGTGTGTGTGTGTGTGTGTGTGTGTGTGTGTGTGTGTGTGTGTGTGTGTGTGTGTGTGTGTGTGTGTGTGTGTGTGTGTGTGTGTGTGTGTGTGTGTGTGTGTGTGTGTGTGTGTGTGTGTGTGTGTGTGTGTGTGTGTGTGTGTGTGTGTGTGTGTGTGTGTGTGTGTGTGTGTGTGTGTGTGTGTGTGTGTGTGTGTGTGTGTGTGTGTGTGTGTGTGTGTGTGTGTGTGTGTGTGTGTGTGTGTGTGTGTGTGTGTGTGTGTGTGTGTGTGTGTGTGTGTGTGTGTGTGTGTGTGTGTGTGTGTGTGTGTGTGTGTGTGTGTGTGTGTGTGTGTGTGTGTGTGTGTGTGTGTGTGTGTGTGTGTGTGTGCGCGCGCGTGCGCGTGCGTGCGTGCGTGCGTGCGTGCGTGCGTGCGCGCGTGCGTGTGTGTGTCCGTTACCGCGATAACTTTTGAAAGAAACGCCCGATGTTGATGAAATTTGGCACAAATGTGGAGAGTAGCATTTATGACTTAAGTTCGAAAACCAGTTCGATCTGACTATAGGAAGGGGATTTTATGGGGGTTTACAATTGACCAAAAATAGGTTTTTTGCAAATTTTATCCCAAGCTATTTTATAGAGCTTAAAAAACAAATAATTTAGGATTTTGAATCATTGACCTAGGTTAAGTGGTTGCGGAGAAAATCTATAAAACGTGTCCCATGTTAATCTTATGGGAAAAAGGTTTTTAGATTTTTCTCAGATAATTTTACTAAAAACTTCACATTTATTTTTTATTAATATGCTTAGTTCAACAAAACAAACATTTTGGTGTTTTAATCGTTGTTCTACGTCCAACCGTTGCAGAGATATTGAATGTGCTAAACACAGTACGTTGTCCAATATTATCCTTATGGAGAATAAATAAAATTTGATATATCGATTATTTATGAATGTATATTGATGAAACTTGGTATGTGGCTTCAAATTGTAGTGGTATATTGATATTAGCACAAAAACAAGTTTTTGTTGATAGTCCCCGTAGCAGCAAACCTGCATACTCGGCCCCCATCATGTTATTCACATGGAGAATAAGTAAAGTTGTATATCTCCCTTAATTATGAACTTACATTAAGAGAACTTGGTATGTAGCTTCACCTGGTTCAGTTATATTGATAATTGCAACAAAATCACATTACTTATCTTCCTCGTTGCAGCAAACCTGCGTCCTCCCCCCTAATGTTATTCTTATGGTGAATAAATCAAATGTTATATATCACTTGTTTATGAATGTACTTTGTGAAACTTGGTAATTAGCTCTATGTAGTAGTGAGACATATATATATATATATCTATATATAGATATTTATTTAGAAATATATATATATAATCGTAGTGTTTTAGTGTGTATATATATATATATATATATATATATATATATATGCATTGGAAATTCACTAAGTACACAGGTTTGCTGCGACGGGGGTATTTAAAAAATGTTTTCGAATATTTTTGTTAATATCACGTTAATTTTTTTAAGATGTAAGTTTATTTTACGGGACATTTGTGTTACGTGACGCGGGAGAGGCCAGATGTATGTTTAAGAGTTACGTTGTTTAGGGAGAGGGTTAAAATGACAATAAAATGTGTGGATAATTTGTATGTTTTGGACTCTAATGTCAGGTGCAAAGACGAATGTCACTCGACCTCTTGGAAGCGGAAATATGATATCGTAATATCACTGCGTATAGACGCTGCGGCCGGGCAGCAGCAGCAGATGTCGCGCGGATATTGTACAACTTTCTGGAATATCCATTTCACCTCCACTAATATTACGTTCACTATGCGGCTCTCTTATCTTAACTATTCTGTCTTGCTATTCTGTAAAAGTGTGGTCTATATTGGCACTTATGCTCCTAATGTCTATTGATCCATTATGATTCTCGTGTTTTAACCACGCTTTTAAGACGTAGTTCTGTTCAAAAGTTTAACAGGTTCATCGCGCGGTGCGCGAGTGGCCAACGTGGGTCTCCTGGAGCCACCCAACTAGCAAGGTTTACGCCCTTTGAGACGAGACGCTCCACGTCTCTATTTCTGTTTAATCTGAGAACAGGACTTGCGAAAAGCTCGCAAAGGTCTGCTTGCTCAAAATAAACAGTGCATAGTAATACGAACTGGGAGGACTCAATGTGATTTAGATCTTTACTGATTTCGTCATACTGTACCTGTTTTAGCGAATTTTCCCTATAGGGAAGAAGCTATTACCGTAGTCGGCATGGTAATATCTAGGCCCGGGACCATGATAACTTTTCGTTTTGAGGCCCCCAGATGCCAAAAACACCATTCGTTCAAAACTGTATATATATATATATATATATATATATATATATATATATATATATATATATATATATATATATGTCCGTGGGTGCAATAACTCTCGTAAAAATGATCCTATTTTGATGAAATTTGGTGCAAACATGTAAAGCATCATTTATGATTTTAAGTTCGAAAACCAGCCAGATCGCTCTACCCAAATGGGTATTTTGGGGGGGTTTTGTACCCCAAAAATCTTTTTTTGAGTCTTTTACATATAATATTTTAGTGAATTCAATTTTAGTTTTCACCATTAAATTCAGCTTAAAAACCCAAACAATTTGGTGTTTTGATCATTGCTCTACGTCAAAAGGTTACAGAGATATTGAAAGTGCTAAACACAGTACGTTGTCCAATGTTATTCTTATGGAGAACAAGAAAAATTGTATATCTCGCTTATTTATGAACTTATCCTGGTGAAACTTGGAATATTGCTTCATATCGTTGTGGTTTATTGATATTTGCACTAAAGAACATTTGTTTGCCTATAGTTCCCGTAGCAGCAAACCTGCGTACTCAGCCCCCATGTTATTCTTAGGAGAATAAGTAACGTGTTATCTCCCTTTATTATTAACATAAATTAATAAAATTTGGTATGTGGCTTTACCTACTTGAGTTATATCGATATTTGTATAAAACCCCATTTTTTTCCTTCCTTCAGCAAACCTGCATACTCAGCCGCCATGTTATTCTTATGGAGAATAATTAAAAAGGTCATAAATCGTTTATTTATGAATGTATATTGATGAAACCTGGTATTTGGTTTTATGTGGTATTAAGATACATATATATATGCATTTGAAATTCGCTGAGTACACAGGTTTGCTGCTACGGGGGTATTTTACTGTTTTTACAGTTTTTTTTATTTTTGTATACGTCAGCATGAGCTGATCGCGAACCGGACTTATTCTTGTATAGAACAAGCGTATTATTTTAAATGAAAACGTTCCATATAACTATTTTAACTCCACCAACAACGTAATTAATTCCATCCATCAGACGTTCTTTACGTCACCAATGAATAGTCCGCGCCGAAATCCGATTGGCAGCCGGCTCGCTGCTAATAGAAAGCTTTCATTATTGTTCCAGAAATAGCGGCAATCCTTGTGTTTGCCGCGCGGGCGGGAATCGATAATAGCATTGGGGCGATTAGACGGGGTACATAAACTTCCGGCCTGGTGACGTTGTACCACCTCAGTGGCCGTGGTAGGCCACCGTGATCCACCCTCCATTAAACTTCCAGAGCCATCGTCTATGCGCATGCGAGGTCTCCTGTGTGAAGGTGACCGCTCTATAAATAAACGTTAGCTTTTGACGAGCTCGTAATTGCCTCTCTTTTGTAAATAATGACTAGCTTTATTCTGCGTCGTGTGGTTCGATATTCGTTTTGAGTTATTCATGAACCTTTGTGAACGCTTGGGAAGTCAAACATGAAAAAAGATGATTCAGTCAAAGTTGATTATAGCTTATTTTTGAATCTTATTGTGTTTCATAAAAACATAATTTATCCATTCGCTGTATCGTATCACGTGAGTTCATGTACAGTTATAGTTAGGCTTGCCATACGTCCCGGTTTAACCGGGACAGTCCCGGTATTTTGCTCTTGTCCCGGTGTCGCGGCCGGTTTCGCTTATGTCCCGGTCAGAGGATAAAACTGCGTTAAGTTTACTAACTTTTCAAGAATAAGGACATTTTGAAAAAGTTCATTCCAGTCAAAAGTATGAATGGTTTGGGAACAGCAATTGAATTTTTAGAATAGTAAGCATATCGCATATCGTACAAATAATAAAACTGAATTTGTTGTATTTTTTAGAATTTTATTTCATTAATTCTCCTTGTTCGAAGTAGATATATCTTTAACAATTTTCAAACTAAAAAATAGTACTGCCTATATTTTACGAATCATAGGCCATTACTTTTTAAAGTTTTTAAATATTAGTAAAACGCCGTTAAATATACACAGGATTTACTTGCTTAAAATAAATAAATAAAATACTTAAAATAACTAAAAATTAGTCCAAACTCTTTTTAAAAGTCTGTATTTCAAAATGTAGACCACCGTACCTCTCGTTATTGGAAGGAGGGGAGGAATCCATACCCCCAAAACCAAACCCCCCCTTAAAATCGTTGTCCCGGTTTGACCCTTGGGAACTATGGAAAGCCTAGCTATAATTCAGTATTACCATAGAAAAATAAACCAGGTATTTTTCTATGGTATTACCATATAATCCTCATACTAATATATTATAATGCTGAAAAATTGTGAGTTGTTTGTTTGGGGCTGAGTCACTCACCAACTATTGAGCCGATTTAGCTGATTTTTGGTAGGAAGATAGCTATTATAATATCCTAAAGTAACATATAGGCCTATTCATGTTGTAAAATTCCTTTAGGGTTTAGCCCCAGTGGCCACTAAACTCCCATGTTAATCTTATGGATACTAACATTAACTGGGTCAGATGGTAATTAAAACAGGTGTTCTGTAATTGAGATTTAGAACGAGAGTTTGAGTTTATATATTTGTTAACACTTTTCTTACTAGTTTGACCACGAAATTAACTAAAATGCATTTGTTAAATAAATATCAATAAAGTGGTTAAGAATGTTTTTTCTTTAGGTTAGGTTAGGTTACGTAGGTAGGCGAATTCCCCTTTAGAGTTAAGGTAGGGCTTAGAATATTCAACTTTAGGGGCATTCTTAAAAACATTGATGTTTGTTTTAAAAACTGTTTTTTAGCTAAATTTTCAATGGAGTTGGATTGATAAAACCAGGTTGAAACCATAATCGGTAGACCAACATTAAATGTTGAACTCCTAACCTGAGAAATTCAAATTATGAAATATATGAGCCAAAGTCCCAGTTGGATAGAAGATTCCACATATCTTCAAGATCATCGAAGTCGAACATGGTAAAAGTTAAAACCACGAGGCGTGAGGTGTTCTAACTTTTAACCCAGCTGCTCAGTTTGACCTACTTGCTAGGTTAGAGTGACCCTGCTGCTCGGTTGGGGTCACCCATTAACTTGGTTAGAGTAACCCGTTAGATCAGTTAAAGTAACCCAGAAGATTAGTCAAAGTAACCTAGCTGCTAAAACAACCAACTTGATCAGTTAAATCAACTAAAATACTCAGTCATTTATGACCTACAGCACTTGGTCAATGACTTTACCTACTTAATCGGTCATTACTATATAACCCATATTCACTGAACCATTTCACAGGGTTATTGGTAACCAACCAACTCGGTCGGTGCTATATTGACCCTACAACTCAGTAAATATTAACCCTTTTCTCAGGAATAACCTTTTGGGGTTTTCAATGTGTAAAGCTTAGGCAACAAACAAGATTATCCTCCGTAGAAAATCTGCGTAATCATTAATTTAATAACACTAAGAATTAAAACAGTTGTTTGTTGACTGTGGATGAACAATTTTGTTATTGAATAAGCATTTGATCAAAATAAAACGCCCTACATTGCTCAATAAGAATTTCATGGGAATTTCGAAAGCCAATCAGGTGAAGCCCTTAGAAAAAATGAAAGTTTAAATGCGTTATGACATTATGTATACATCATTTATCTGTATTTTGCCTGTCCAAAAAATATATATAAACATGGAAATTGGTCGGATGGAACAAATTGACGGACTGACTAGGTTTTTTATGTAGTTTTACATTTTTTAAACCAAATAAATTATAGAAAAGACAACACGGATAAGCACGAACTGCAATGTATATTACGATTTTAATTTAAATATTATTTAGGAAATAAAATAAAATGTAATAACAACATCGGTTTATGTAATTGATTTTGAACGACTGACCCTCCACCTAACTCTCCTTCGGGACCGCGTCTAGTTGTCACCCCGTCAAGTTGTCCCCTTTGGAGGTAGGTGACAACCTGTCGTGGTGACAACTTGACGCTGACGTGAAAGGGGACATTCTGTCGTTAGCGTACCCGTCAAGTTGTGTCACCTTGGTATATCTAGTGCGGCCTTGGCTTGGGCCTTGGCCCTTTGAAAACAAAAGTCTCACCAGACAGACCTTCCGAAAAACGCATAAGTGTTTTCCATATCTGTGACACCAGGTGGTATGTCGTGAATTTGTGATGCATTGTTGAACATTTTAGAACATATTCCGTTGTATCCACTGGACCTTCTGAAAAACACATGAGACGTTTCTGTTGAATTACCCTTCGCACTATTTTCTCGGGTTATTCCTCTAGTACTCCTAAAAATACCTAAGGCTTTTTGGTCAACTTCCTGCACTAAAAAACTCTACAGTAATGGCTACGCATGATAAGGGTAAAATTAACGTTGAGCTAAGGTTACTATCTGCCCAACCGTAATATGGTTATTTTTAACCTTAAGTTATAGTTACATATTTTATAGATAATAAAGTATCAACAACCTTAATATGTTTAATTAGTTAAAGTACACATTACCGAAGGTTTTTATAAATTAATAATAACCTTAACTAAGGTTAATTTTACCTATTCTAAGGTTAATTTGTTGAAGTAGATACTGAATTACTTTGAGCAAAGATATGAATCTCCGGTCGGGTCTCGAACCCACGTCCTTTTGGGTTACTGTACACTCGCCTTAACACCCACGGCCATTAACTCATGAAATTCGGAGGATTGTAGCAATAACTAGTCATTGATTGTTGGTAGACTGTACCTACACGACTTGTACTCCGTACTTTTGTTCTTCTAAGATTGGATAATACCATAGAAAAATAAAGCAGGTATAGAAGTGTCACGTAATGCTAAAATTTGCTAACACAAAATTGTTAATTCAACCGGCCAGATCATACGACAAAACCGGCCAAGCGACGTTGCCTGTCTGTGCACTCCAGCCGGCTGGCCGGCCGGCCCAGCCGGTAGGGAAAAATTCCCTCGCCCTGCTTGGCGCTTGTCGTATTGAGTGCAGTGTTTACGCGCTCTTCGCATTATCTACTTCTCTGGTTAGTTTTCTATTCAATGATGCTAAAGATTTTGCCTCAATGTTAATTTATCGATTTACCAACTTTAAAAATACATTTAAAATCTTCTGAGATACTGGTACGTTTAATGTTGACTGACGATTTCTTTAAACATTTTTTAGTTCGAGGATAGTTTTCGTGTATGGGTTCATCGCGTCAATAATAAGATTAAAAGCTTAAGCTCTCTCTGTATGTTTTATAAACATACCCTGATTTATAAATAAAGGGTTACAGAAAATAGGTAAAATCATAATTTTAAAAGTAAACTATGTTTAACGATTAAATTGTAATGCATTTTATTACTGAATTTAATATTTTACAGTAACTTGTTCCTACGTGAAGAGCTAATTTCTTCAGTGAATTTATAGTAAATTTGTATGGCATCGGCTGCTAACATTTCAACATGTTATATACACTCTGCATTTTATGTACAGTATTCTCCTAAAGAACAACATTAAAGGCTGAGTACGCAGATTTGCTGCATCAAGAAATATAAACAATATGTTTTTGTGCAATTATCAATATAACTTAACCAGGTGAAGCTACATACCAAGTTTTATTTTTTATTTATGTTCATAACTAAGGGAGAGATAAAACTTCATTTATTCTCCATAAGAATAATATTAGGGCTGAGTATGCAGGTTTGCTGCTACGGGGACAATAACAAAAATTGTTTATGCAAATATCAATATACCAGTACTAGGTGAAGCCACAGGCCAAGTTTCATCAATATACATTCATAAATAATCGAGATATTAATTATTTAGAATTATTCTTACGGTACACATTATTTAGATGAAAGATGCATATATTTTTAATAATTTTAATAGTTTTAGCGAATTTCCCCAATAGGGAAGAAGCTATTATCGTAGTCGGCATGGTAAGACCTAGCCCGGGACCATGATAACATTTGTTTTGAGGCTCCCAGGTGCCAAAAACACCATGTATGCGTGTGTGCGTGTGCGTGTGTGTGTGCGTGTGTGTGTGCGTGTGTGTGTGTGTGTGTGTGTGTGTGTGTGTGTGTGTGTGTGTGTGTGTGTGTGTGTGTGTTTGTGTGTCCGTAGGCATGATAACTTTCGTAAAAATGCCTTTTGTATAAACGTGTAAGGCAGCGTCTATTTTCATGAGTTGGAAAACCAGACAGGTCGCTCTATTTTAAAGCAGGTTTTGTACCCCAAAATTTGTTTTAACTTTTTACATTTAATTTTTTATAAACCCAAATTTTAGTTTGTACCATTGAATTCAGCTTACAAAAACAAACAATTTGGTATTTTTATCATCACTCTACGTCAATTGGTTACCAAGATATTGAAAGTGCTAAACATAATACGTTGTCCAATGTTAATCTTATGGGGAGAGTAAAATGTTATATCTCGCTTATTAATGAACATATATTGACGAAACTTGTAATGTGGCTTCATTTGTTTAGGTTTTACTGATATTTAAACAACTTTTTTTTTCGTACTGATATTTGCATTTAAAACCAATTTTTTGTGGTCCCCAAGTCTGCAAACTTGCGTACTCAGTAGCTATAATGTTATTCTCATGGAGGATAAGAAACAAGTGATATCTTGCTTGTTTATGAATATAAATTAGTAAAACTTGAAATGTTGCTTTATGTTATGGTGATCTATTTTATTTGTAAAAAAACAGATTTTAGTTGTTCTTGATGCAGCAAACCTGCATACTCAGTCCTACTGTTGTTCTTATGAATAATAAATAAAATTTCATATTGCACTTATTTATGAATATGCTTTGATGAAAGTTGGTAAGTGGTTCATGACGTAGTGAAGTACCATTTGAAATTCTCTGAGTATGCAGGTTTGATGCAACGGGGGTATTTTATTGTTAATCATCATTGCAATTTATGGAATTTAAAAGGTTGAATTTGTCTAATGCAGTTCATGTTTTATCCTTCTGTAATAATAACATTCCAGAAATTTAGTAAGTACCAGATCAGTTCGAAACGAGATTTGTGCACATCCTCCACTTCCTGTGCATACAACGGGAGAGTGATCTTCACTGCCACACAGCCACACGTTTTTATCAGATCAGCCTTACCGCCTACCGATAACGTGGCCGTGGCGGAAGCGACCGAGATTGCTCCCTGCGGGAATTTGGGAATCCCGCACTGCCCGACTTGGCAACAAGGCACCGCTAACTCAGACTTGAACGACGCGACAGCGTGTACGCTTTTTCCCTACTTCGTGACACTTCTGTACCTGATTTATTTTTCTATGATAATACTTTCGTTTTATGCTTCTTAGTGCAAATCACTGTAATAAAAAAGGAACAAATTAATTGGATGTATTTATGAAATATGAAAAACTACGAGCAAATTAGTATATATTTAATATTATTATAATCAAAACAATATAATTTTAATACAAATATATATATATATATATATATATTAATATATATATATATTAATATATAATTAATAATATAATATTGTAGCATTTGCCAATATTGTATGCTTTTGATGGCCCTAAGTCTGTTTATGATTGGATTTTCCAACGCGGACTACCCAACGATTGGTTGGTTGGCCCAACCGCGATAATACCAACTGACCATTATCCAACCACTTCTATGCCAACCATTCCCCATCGTTGGCCCAACGATTTGTGCTGATGGGGCGAGTTTAAAGCGAAAGTAATAAAAACCTTAACTGTTGTTTGCATTTTACCACATATAGATCAAATAAGGTAGCGAATACATATAATAAGGTTGATTTCAGTTTACTATTATATAACTAAAGTAATAGCAACCTGAACAACTGAGTATTCCTTACCATAGTTATATGAACTAGTGTGTCCATTACCTTCCTAGGGTAAGTCTAAATTAACTATAATCTAAAGTAGCGGTAAACTTAAGAGTTTCGTAATTTTTGCCATAATTTTACTATAGTTTTATTTGTATGGTAAAAATAACATTACTAAGGTTAAATTTGGTTCAACCTTAAAAATAATGTAAAAACAACCTTAGAGTGTTTTTAGTATGGGTTCTTTCTAAATTTGTATTCTTTAAAGAATCAAGAAACTCTAAATTTCTGTGGTCTATAAAATGATAATTATCCAACCTTATTTATAATATCTTAATATCAGAGAACTAGTTTAAATAGTTATTTTTGGAGTTAGTCTAATGTCTGTGCAATTGTTACATTTTTACTTAAGTATCTCATACGTTTTCGGCGCCTCTTGGGTGCTTCTGTGAGTGTCGTGGCACCATATGCGTAATTTCAGTATTTCAACTGGAGGGGCAAACACAGTCGTGATAGTGATTATTGTGACTTTTCATATATTACAATAATATGTTAAAATTATTAGGAGTGGGGGAGAAAACTACGTGGCAGCCACCGCGCACGCATACGGACCAGACTTTGTTACACCCAGTAAAGACTTATTGATGTGTCAAGTTTCGTTATTATTATTTTCTGTCTATGTTATTGCGTTTAGAAAAAGTGAAGGCTGTGGCTTTAGGGACACACGGTAAAATTCAACACAGGTAATAAAACCAAATTTATCGTTTTTTACATGTGATTATAAAGTTTGAGATGAAATAAAAGCAGTATCAAAATTAGAGTGCTACAAGTAGCCTACTAGTGACGCTACAGTGGTAGCTGAGAAATACGAGGTCGTACCTTTTCAATTGGCATAAATATTTACTTATGTACAAAATTGTTTACTAGCTTTATTTATACTTTTAAATATTGATTGTAATAGTTATTATTTAAAAAAAACGTCCCTAATATACAATTTGTATATACTGAAACCGTTATTTGTGTTTGAAAATCCAACGATTATGTACCGCTAACTTGCTATTAATAATTTTAACTGTAACCAATATAGCGTTAAATGTTTGGTTTTTAACAATTTTCATCTATAGCCGCGTCCGCACTTGCCGAACCTTTGCCCCCGAACTTGTCCGCCGAATTCAATAAATGAAAAAAACCATACCAAGAAAAAAGGTAAACAACTATCTTTATATATAACCCTGTAAGCAAAATTTGTAAGTTAAAATTTTGTGAGAGTTTAGCAAATTTAAAATTTGAACCACTATAAAAGGAACTTTTAACGAGGTCATATAAAACCTATTATGGTGTTATATAATCTATATATCTATAGATATGATAGATATCTATTATCTATAGATATGATAGAGATCTGTTATCTATAGATATTATAGATATATATTATCTATAGATATTGTTGTTACCATTGGTTTATCTCACACATAGAAACCATTGTATCTATTCGTAGGTGAAGGCGCGACAAGCTGCTCGTTATATGACACTGGCACACAAGTCTTATATTTATATTTTGAATTTACAATATATCGCCTTTCTGTTAATACGTGGAAAGACATTGGTATAGAAAAGTGTTATTCTGAAACGTTTTCAATATCTGGTTCAAAACTTATAACTATAGTGATAAGTAATTTATGTACGAAGATGTAGGTATATCGTTAAAGCCTAAAAATAGGCTTTATAAAATCTTTAACTATCGAAATCAGCCTGATACTACAGTACAAACACAATCTTGGTGAGCTAAACCCCCAATTATTTAAGAACATGGGATTCAGTTTAGTGACCACCGAACGCATCAATTAAGTTGTCAAAACCATTGAATATAAATCTATAAGAAGTGTACTCGTGTAGGGAAATAGTCAGACCAGGAGAGCGCGTTCTGAAGGACTAGCAGGTTCTGAAGGTAGGAGCAGGTTCGCGCCAGGACTAGAGAAAGTAGTCCTAGCACAGAGAAGTAATATAGGCCTACTACACATATTATAGTCAATATGTAGTCCCGGGTTCGCGCGGCCGCCACCAGACAACGCTGGAAGTACTTTATTTAGTTCGCAGGGGTACGAAAAGAACGGCGATATGTTTTTAGAGAGAGCGCAGACGGCTCTTCCTTTCTCCTCCCCCACACTCAACCAGCGTTGTAGAAACCATGGAGGGCTCGCCAAATGGACAGAAAACTGTCCGCGCACTGTCAGGCTAGACCTAAAGTGTAGGACACGGCAAAACTGAGTAATCCTGAGCGGTGAGCGCGTTGTCGTTTACACGCTCCTGTACTTCTTAATAATTGTAAAACTACAATGAAACTTGTATATTCCTTTTCTGTATGAATTTCCGCATCCAACAGTATAAATATATTTTAATTTAAAATTATTTGTAATTTGTAATAGTAAAAATATTAGAGAGTTTAACTTAACAGCATGACATGAAAAAGTCAGTAAGCAAGAACTTTTTTTATTTTTGAGGTAGAAGCAATCTTCCAGCAAGAAAGTTGTAGCTAATTATATGATCTTAAATTTTAATTCAAAACAATTTTCGATGGAACTTATAGTTTGTTCAATAATCCGATGTAAATAACCGCTATGCACAGTTCTACGCGCGTCGCCGCCGTCGCGGACCACGGCTCCACGCTGTTCTACCACATCCAGCATGGTTAAACGCTCCTAATTTTACTTATACCTTCACCTAGAAAATAGTAATTATGTACATTTTACTCCATATTGTATTGAGATTATCGTTTTTTTAACATAGCTTTCAATTTTGATAGAAAATTCAGCTATCGATATGTAAGGCTCATGAGGAATCTTATAATTTGGTAAATTAGGCAGTAAATAATAAGATGCATTTGTTAGAAAGAATAAAACATTATATGATAAGATAAACATATCTAATTATTGATAATATTTGACTGGTTATTAGCAATACCCAGGTAAGGAATATATTTATCTATATAAATAAGTTTGTTTTTCTACATAGATTTTTGAGCAGTGAAATGTATACAGCGGATATATTTAAATTGTTGTTAAAAGTGCTTATCCGCCTGTCTGTTTATTAGCCAGGTTTGTTCCGCGTTTCACAAAAAATACTATACTGAATGAAATAAAATATTTTGCCCATATTCGTTTGGAGGAGGAAGCCTTTTGGCTGATTAAAATCATAGTACGTTATTAGGGTTATGCCCCTTTGTCCGGCACTGCTACAAAGTCGATCTTAAGAGTACAGGTTACTCAGCCTAGTAGTATAGTATTAGCATTCAGAATCAAAACTCATTCAGTACCCATTTAAAGGAGGGTGGCAACTAGACGAGGTGACAACTCGACGTGTGATAACTTGACGGGGTGACAACTTGACGCGGACGTGAAAGGGGACAATCTGTCGGTAGCTTACCCGTCAAGTTGTCACCTTGGAGTTTTGAAGGTAACAACTAGTCGGAGGGGACAACTTGACGCGGACGTGAAAGGTGACGAAGGTAACAACTAGTCGGAGGGGACAACTTGACGCGGACGTGAAAGGTGACGATCTGTAGGTAGCGTACACGACAGATCGTCCCCATCATTCAATAGTATTTGACACTTCTGCATGTAACTCTTCTTTGTAAAAAAGTGTCTTTATACTTTTTTGACTGTCACTATTTACTTTCTTCTTCTTGCTATAGCTTCCCACTTTTTACTAGGATAGGCGTACTTCGTCATATATATTTTGTTTAACAGTCATCTCTAGTTAATTTATTATGACAGGTTGTGTGTAAAATTACGTTTACAGTATTAAGTCATTTTTGTTGTTAATTAAAATAACTATATATTCTTGAATGTATTTTATATACAACCTTGATCTATACAATGTTTTATTTTAAGAAATCCATATTGTAACAAAGAAATGTTGCAGCCAAATTATGAATAGGTATTTATTTGACTTTGTCTATGACAGTATGATAGTTATCATACTAAGTATGACAGTTCATACGAATTTTACCAAGCAGACCTCGAATTTTACAAAGCAGTCCTCGGCGCATTTTTAGTTTCCCAACACTATCATTAACTAATAAGTAGTGTAGACTAACCAGTGTAGCCTACACTGCCTACTACCATAGTTATGTAAATTATTATTGTTTACATGGTTTGTGCATAAACTTATTTTGCCTGTTTTTCTGAACGAAAATTGTTTTGGTTTTAAATTAAGTTTTGTTACCTTTTGATGTGAACTGACATAGCCTAGTTAGCTGACAGAGCAGTGAGCCCAGTTGTCCTAATATTCCTACTTTTTAGTAGGAAAGTAGGAATCATCTTACATTTAGCAAAATTCGCCTACTTTCCTACTTTTCAAGCAGTTCATATGTATTTTTTTACAGAGCGGGTAAAATGTTTAATTTTACGGGCAGACATTTTAACAAACAAAGCTGGAATCCAGAAAGATACTTTTCTTGTAGGTAACAAACAATTTTATTTTATTTCATGCCAGAAAATATTTTGGTGATATTGAAAGTTAAACTCAACACTCCATCCACTTTAAGAAGATGAATTTCTCCTTAGTAGTAAAGAAGTTCTTCAGGTTAGCTTTTAACCAACCGGACACTCAGCATACAGGGTTTATACGATTAGTAGAGGTCAGGGAATGGAAATTCGGTCAGGGAATAAACTCAACACTCCATCCACTTTAAGAAGATGAATTTCTCCTTAGTAGTAAAGAAGTTCTTCAGGTTAGCTTTTAACCAACCAGACACACAGCATACAGGGTTTATACGATTAGTAGAGGTCAGGGAATGGAAATTCGGTCAGGGAATAAACTCAACACTCCATCCACTTTAAGAAGATGAATTTCTCCTTAGTAGTAAAGAAGTTCTTCAGGTTAGCTTTTAACCAACCAGACACACAGCATACAGGGTTTATACGATTAGTAGAGGTCAGGGAATGGAAATTCGGTCAGGGAATAAACTCAACACTCCATCCACTTTAAGAAGATGAATTTCTCCTTAGTAGTAAAGAAGTTCTTCAGGTTAGCTTTTAACCAACCGGACACTCAGCATACAGGGTTTATACGATTAGTAGAGGTCAGGGAATGGAAATTCGGTCAGGGAATAAACTCAACACTCCATCCACTTTAAGAAGATGAATTTCTCCTTAGTAGTAAAGAAGTTCTTCAGGTTAGCTTTTAACCAACCAGACACTCAGCATACAGGGTTTATACGATTAGTAGAGGTCAGGGAATGGAAATTCGGTCAGGGAATAAACTCAACACTCCATCCACTTTAAGAAGATGAATTTCTCCTTAGTAGTAGTAAAGAAGTTCTTCAGGTTAGCTTTTAACCAACCGGACACTCAGCATACAGGGTTTATACGATTAGTAGAGGTCAGGGAATGGAAATTCGGTCAGGGAAGGTCAAGGAAAGTCAGAAAACCTAGAGATAAAGCCTATTTTGTTACGTCTCGATCCCACGTACTAAAGATATAAAATAAGCTTATAGACAATTTTTAGGCTATTCCATACTATATTTATTTTGTTTTACTAACATTTATGACATGCATGATATAGAAAATAATGTTTTACATATTAAATATATAATAATTGTGCACATATGCTTGTTTACAAAGCAAAAATGCTAAGACGTACTTCGAAAGCTGGTCAGGGGAGTTTTACAGAAGGGTCAGAGAAAGTCAGGGGGGAAAAGTGAGGGAAATATAAAATTGAAATTCTGCGGAAACCGTGGCTTAATACCTAATAGAAAAGTTAATATTATTGAGAACTGTTGTGAAAGCCTAAAATCTATATTTATAGAATTTATTAATGGCTTTTGATTTTCATCCATTTCATGTTCAGAATAACCGTAATGGCTTGGTTTTTATGACCCAACTTGATTGTATTTAATTCAAAATTAAACGGTATCAGAAAACTGACACATACTTTCTCCCTTTTAGCCCAACTGCAATGAATCAATTATTTTTAGCGAATTTCCCCTATAGAGAAGAAGCTATTACCGTAGGTCTCATGGTAAGACTTAAGCCCGAGACCATGATAACTTTTCGTTTTAAGGTCCCCAGATGCCAAAAACACCTTCCGTTCAAATTTTTAGCGAATTTCCCCTATAGGGAAGAAGCTATTACCGTAGGTCTCATGGTAAGATTTAAGCCCGAGACCATGACAAATTTTTTTTAGGTCCCCAGATGACTAAAACACTATTCGTTCAAATTTATTTATATATATATATATATTTATGTGTGTGTGTGTGTGTGTGTGTGTGTGTGTGTGTGTGTGTGTGTGTGCGCGCGCGCGTGCGCGTGCGCGTGCGTGCGCGTGCGTGCGCGATAACTTGAGTAAAAAACGTCCGATTTCGATTAAATTTGGCTCAAATGTGTAAAGTGACATTTCTGACTTTAAGTTCGAAAACCAGAAAAATCGGGCTATGGGAAGGGGGGTTTATGGGGGTTTTAAATTTTCCAAAAATCAGTTTTTTGCATTTTTTCCCTAAAATTTTTAAAACACTTAATTTTGGTTTAGACCATGTTATAGAGCTTAAAAAAACAAATAATATGGTATTTTGAATTATTAAGCTAGGTTAAGTGGTTGCGGAGAAAATCCAAAAAAACATGCTCGTAAAATCTCCTATGTTAATCTTATGGGGAAAAGGTTTTTGGCTTTTCCTAAGTTAATTTTAATGTAAACTTCACATTTGCTTTTACCAATCAACTCAGCTCCACAAAACAATCATTTTGGAGTTTAAATTGTGATTCTACGTCCAACCGTTGCAGAGATATTCAAAGTGCTAAACACAGTACGTTGTCCAATGTTATCTTTATGGAGAATAAATAAAATTTGATATCTCCATTATTAACGAATGTATATTGATGAAACTTGGCACGTGGGGTCACGTAGTACTGGTATATTGATATTTGCACAAAAAATTGATTTTTTGTTGATTATTCCCGTAGCAGCGAACCTGCGTACTCAGCCCCCATGTTTTTCTAATGGAGAATAAGTAATATGTAATGACTCCCTTAATTATGAACATAAATTAATAAAACCTGGTATGTGGCTTCACCTTGTTGAGTTATATTGATATTTGCTTAAAAACCCATTTTTTTTGTTTCTTGTTGCAGCAAACCTGCTTACTCATCTCCCATGTTATTCTTATGGAGAATAATTAAAATGTTATATAGTGCTTACTTATGATTGAATATTGATTATCTTGGTATGGTGCTTCACCTAGTTAAATTATATTTATATTTGCATAAAAACCAATTGTTTGTGTCCTTGTTTCAGCAAACCTATGTACTCATCACCAATGCTATTCTTATGGAGAATAATTAAAATTGTATATATCGCTTATATATGAATATATTTTTATGATACTTGGTATCGGCTTTATATGGTATTAAGACATATATTATGCATTGGAAATTCGCTGAATACGCAGGTTTGCTGCGACGGGGGTATTATTATATATTATTGTAACAAATTAATGCCACTTAAAATGATTCTTCCATCTGTATATAAAGCAAAACCGTCCCAGGAACCTTTTGGAAAACCATAAGTCTGACACCAATGAAAGGACACTTGAATCTTCATACACTTGAATGAAAGGATTCAGCAATTGTTTTAACACGAAAAATGAAAACATCTTACATAGAACCCTATGATATAATTCAATGTCCAACTACATTTAATATTCGATGATAGAGTTATACAAAATTTGCAATACACACTATCCAATCATATTACGAATGATAATGTTATAAATTTGTTTTCCTTCAATATTTAGAAATTTGAAATTTCTCATATCATTCATTTAACTAAATTTTATCAAAAATACCATAAACACCAAATAAATCTAAAGAAACGGTCTTAGCCTATATGATTTGGTTTAAACTGTCCAACTTTTTTATTAGCATATTACGTGTTGTTATTACTTACGGGATGTAATAAAAGACGTCTTACAACACTTAAGATATATTTACACTTATACTGATTCACATACAGACGGTAAACATATATAAAAGATGGTACTAGGCTATCGATTTCGACCAGTCACACCAGTCATCATCAGGCCAATGAGAGAACAGTTCTCTCATTGGCCTGATGATGACTGGTGTGACTGGTCGAAATCGATAGCCTAGTACCATCTTTTATATATGTTTACCGTCTGTATGTGAATCAGTATAAGTGTAAATATATCTTAAGTGTTGTAAGACGTCTTTTATTACATCCCGTTTAAACTGTCAACATACACAAAAACAAAAAACTGACCCTAGAAAAGTAACCCCATGAAAAACTCCTACGTCATTTTGACGTCAGAGGTTTGGGGGTAGTTTTTCGGTCACAAAATTTAAGAACAGATCAATTATTATGTATTTTACTAGACCAAAATTTCGCGGTTGAAGTAATTGTTTTTATGAGAGAAGCTGGTAGGAGCAGAGGACTGGAGCCCCCTCTTTATGACAGATATAAACAGAGACAGCCGACTTAATTTGTTGTATGGTGTCCATATAGTCCAAGAGGGCCCTTCGACTGTGAGTCGCAACCCAGTTCCCGAGCGCTTCACATCAGGACGTCGTCGCACCCGGGTGTCAAGGTGTCAGCATTCCCAGTTTTGGCGAAAACTTGAATAATTTGTCTATTCTAGAATGCAATGTGTAGAAATATAAAAATACAATTTATGTATTGGTAAAATCTACAAAAATACACTGGGGTAACCTACTTTTACTGTAGTTAATAGAAACCATCTACTCTGGTCTATTAAATTACTACACATGGAACTTACGTCGGTGTACAACTAACCTACCGGGAGTTTCAGTGCCGTGCCGGTCCAGTGAGGTACCTCGTTGTGCCGGTCAAGCTGTTTACTTTATCGCACGATTGTGTGCGTGGGCGCATCAGACCGGAACTCCCACATTGCTGCTTTTATCTCAGGAAGTTGATAATATAATTTGGCGGACATGTGTTACAAATTTGTGCACAATTATGTCTCTGCACACGAATTTTTTGTTTATCGTAGTTTTGAACTTATTATAAGGCCGTATTTCTTGAAAGTGTATTTAAGATTTTAGTTGTTTTTAATTGACAATTTTAAATTATAATATAGCTGTAATCGATTTGTTGCCACTAATCTCGGACTATAGTATCCAATCTGTTCTTGTTTGAGCTGTTAATAATTTTGTCATGCTCCCTAATTCTAATTTAGAGCAATCCTTAAGAACAGAGATGTTTCGTATAAACAAGAGAAGGACCTTTATGTTTATATTATTTTTCATAACAACCAAACAGGCAAAAACCCATTGTTGCAACACGGTTTCACGTATTCAAACATAAAGAATATGAAATTACAATCTTTGTTATAGCATTTTTTATAACTTCATACATTTAACTAGCTGCCATCTTTCCCGGTTTCACCCGAGAATAACACCCATGGTGTGTGTTGTGGTTAACCCGTGTAACTTCTACGAATGAGCTGTTTGAATTTTCATCAGCTCATACCAAAGTGAATGTCCATAAGAATAACATTGGTTTGGAACTTTGACTCCCCTTAGAGCGGAGCCCTAAGGAAATTTCTTAAAATCCTTTCTTAGTAACCGCTATAAAATATATTAATCACGACCTGCGTCATGGAAAGAGTATAGGGCCTACGTACCAAATTTCGTGGTTATAAATGTAGAGGTTTGGCCTGGGGGATGATCGGTTTCTGAATGTCCATATTAAAAACATAGGATTGACACCTTGAAGCACTGTGGGGCGCAGCCCTATGGACAATTCTTAAAATCCTTTCTTAGCTATTTCCTATGGTATGGAAAGAGTGTAATACCAAATTCCGTTGTTTTAGGTTAGAGGTTTGGCCTAGGAGATGATCGGGTTTTCGTAATTATAGGTATAGATTTTGCTAATTCGCGTAGTTTCAAATATGTCTCTGATTCTCTGTAGGATAAGTTCTTGTAAGCTGTTACTTATTTTTTCCTGTCCCTCTTCTCCCAAACGTGACTTACTCTAAGAATGAGGACAATTATATTTATATTTGCAAAAACACCAATTGTTTGTGTTCCTTGTTTCAGCAAACCTACGTACTCATCCCCAATGTTATTCTTATGTAGAATAATTAAAATTGTATGCATCGATTATTTGGGAATATATTTTAATGAATCTTGGTATGCGGCTTTATGTGGTATTAAGACATATATTATGCATTGGGAATTCGCTGAGACGCAGGTTTGCTGCGACGGGGTTATTTTCTTTGTGTTTATTTTGGTCAACTTGTTTTTAACTCCTTAACCTTTTTAAATATTGTTTTCTTAGGATATATTTTTTTAAAGTTTGGTAACTGAATGTAAATACTGAACAGAGTTGACTTAAATTAGAAAACTCATAAAGTTGTTTAATGTAGAATTTTGGTAGGAGAATGTACATAACTATTTTTACAATTCTAGATACAATTTTTTACCCTCAGACATTGTTCGTGTACATTTTATATGCGCACGTGAAGGTATATGCTCTGATTGATGTATCTGGTAAACGTAATAAATAAAATGATATTCGCTCTCGCTCACTGAAGCGAGGACAATGATCAATGCATTGAACTCTACAACTGATAACCACAGAGAGGCGGCAGTGGCGGAAGTGTCACGTTACCGGCCTGTTGTCACAAACATATCGGGTCAACAAAGTGACGTTTCCCGTAACGTACTCGCTCACGCTAAACGCCGCGTCACGCGATTCAAGCATCAATAATATTGTAAATGATTGAAAAAGTGTGCTAATATAGTTGTTTTTATCATTTGTCGCTTACGTTTTGACTTGTAGCCTGTAAAATATCCTCTAGTACGTTTTTACACTTTGTTCTTAACCCAGATAATTTCACTAGCACTTATAAGATTTGTTATGATATCGGGAAGACTCATTTAGATGTGTTCACTACAACTAACAGATAAATTGTCCTAAGCGGAGCGCCGCCATTTTTTCGGTTAGTAGTCAGTTAATTATTATCACAATACAACGCTGCCTATAGGTGCAAGTGGCTTAACAAAACTTACCTCCATAGGGGAACAATTCGGAATCTTTCTTTTTTGAATAGAGAATTTCTCAACAATCTTTATTCAATTATAACTTGTACCTTTGCACCAAAAGCTGATAAAATATCAAACTCAGAAGATTAAATTTATCACTCACGAAAGTGGCTGTTTCTCAAAAACTCCTTACGATAACTTTTATCGTTCAAGCTTGGAGCTAAGAAGTCGTTTGGTAATTCTATTTCGATACTAATCAACTGGATATATGTGCAGTTGCAGTATTAAATAGGTGTGTACAATTAGTTTCGAAAATGCCTCCTCAAAACTGCCTTAATCTCTCTGTAAGACGCCGACTCAACTAGGGCGAATTTTAAGGCGAATATGAATGAATGATGAGTGTATAATGGGAGAGATGACTTTTTTAGCCTTGTTACTGACTAAGACCAACTGATTCTTTAGCCCAATCAATTATTAATAGCCCAATGACCAGCTGGATCTAGTATCGAAAAATATTTCTCAGAGTGACGAAATGCACTCGGTATTGACTATATTATAAACATTTCGCCAATTAAATCGTTGTCTACTTATTTTATCCTTGTTCGGCGTATTATAAGTTGCTCAAACCAAACTTAGTTAAATATATAGCGAGATGAAACTTATTTATGTAGATGATAAAATAGTCATAACATAACACGAATCGTCCACCCATCAAGCAGCACTGTTGTGTACGTTGCCAGAGACGTCCGCTCCCCCAACCCCCCTCCCCCCTCACCGACAAGTGTTGGAGGTGGACAGTCTCTCTCTGTTTATACCGGCTATTTTTGCTCCTCAATAAAAACTCTTTATCCGAAATAATGTGGATGTCAAGTGTATCCATGAATTTGCTGAAATATTTAGGAGTTTGTATTACACCAAGCCTATTTTTTTGTCTAAATTCATCTAGATTCCTTAAAATCTCTACAGTAAATGATCGGTTTATAAAATATCGATATAAAATAATGTATTACAGCAATTATATTACAACAACAAGTATTATTAGACAATTTCATGTATATTTCGTTTAATAAATCATGTATTTTCTGAATTTGTTCTGTTCATAAATTAGAAAGCACTTTTTAGTAACGTTGTAGCGCAAAGCGCTTTATTTGTTTTAATGAGAGTTTTTGTTGAAGACAATTAGTTCCTTAAATCGTGATCATATGGTCCCAGCCACTGCTCATCTCAAGGGAGAATTTGGCATTCTATGAAAGTAATTGCAAACACCGAGAAAAGTAACTAATTATAATATTCATTTATGTTATTCGATAGACCTGTTAAAAATTCAAGTTCGTAAATCCTGTTGTCGGTTCAGTGAAAATTTGCTCTTGTCTGAAAACGTAGTTGCAAATAACGAAGTAATTAGTTAAAGATATAGTTAGTTAAGTGCCTTCACCACCGGAAGCTGCCGGACGCCATGGAGTTTTGCCCCATTGTTAAGAATAATGTTAACTTTTCGCCTCCGTTACGCCTCACCCGGTAGTCAGAAAAAGTTCGTTTGAAATCAAATTTAAAATGTGCTGGTTCTCTAGTGAGTTAAATTTTAGATTTTCTAAATTTGGGCATTCGGATTTTATATTAGGCCTAAATATTTTATTTTATAAGGTAATAATTTAAATTTTCTCATTGATTTACAGATAAATTAAAAATGCTAATCACTAGTGAGCCCAACGAGTGTTGTCGCAGAGGGAAAATGGCGGCCACCATATATCCATTTGCACCCTCCATGACCATGGCAACGCAACTAACCACAGACCATAAAATGACGTAGTCTGAAATTTATGCACAACCTTTTCCATACACAAAATGAAAGTTTTCATTAAAATCATATATTATTGGATGAACTTAGGAGTCCATATTCTCAACCATATCCATTCAAATTATTTTGTATTTAAGTAATATAACTCAAGAACGCTTTAGTCTATTTCAGTAAAATGTGGTATACGAATTCTTTACTTTGATTTCAAGTTTAATTCGTTAACTGGCTCATCCATTTTCACCCTTTCCGTACGGCGGCTGCTCTTTGAAATCGGCGAAAAAATTCAACTCCGTTACCGTATCGGATTCCCCGCAAAATTTTAATTAAGATAAGAATTATCCTACAAGTTATATACTTATTGATGGGAATGATTTTAAAATAAATCTTCGTTCATCCTCTTACGGGAAGTACGACCGTAAACCTAGTATTTACATTAGTTTGAGATAAATTGTAGTCCTTAACACATATGTACGGTAACACAAGGAAGAAAAATAAATATTTTATTTTAAAATACAACTTTTATGCCAGATATATTTTTGATCATGCTGTCTGTGGTTTGTATACAAAAATATCCTCCAGTGAGGGGTTTACGAATACGGCACCAACCCTTAAATTATATTTAAAAACCACATTAATACGGCACCGAACCCTTCACCAGCCGCCATGACACACACTTACCCGGCACCAACCACCCCTCTTACCCATTCACCCACCCCTCCTCCTTCATCCCCTTCTTCTCACTAACTACTCTCTCGACAACCTTCCCGGATTTGTAATAGACTAGGAGCGACAAGGATGATTTTTATTCAGGATAAATAGTTGGTTACGGAGGACAAAAATTGGTTTCTCATCTATACAAGATTGGAGGAAAAACTTGTTCCATAATCAATAGTGTGATATACCCACTCTAAGAAACATCAAAAATATCATGCACTGTTGATTTGACAGTAATGTATTTCTTCCATTCATTTTGTAAAATGTATTGTTTAAAACTCTAAAAGTCATTTAATCTTGCGCGTTTTTATGTTAAAAGATATTTACTGGCATACTGGATTTCATTTGGTGGTGGTCTTCATAGTAAATGTCCTTCTCGTACTTCTGAATTCATAACTAACTCCCTTCATAATCTACTATGCATTGCCATTCCAGAAGTAATTGTATGTTATTTGTAACAGCTGGTCTTGCTAGAGTACTGTGCTTTGTTAGTTAATCAATAGCTGTCAAAATTCAGTTGATTTATTACTATTCTTCTATAATTTATACAACAAGGCATTGGCGACCTGAAGGGCGCCGCCTTAGACGAATGTGACCTTTCTAAGAGATTTGTCGCATTGTAGGGCCGACTATTAAAACCATACCTACTATTAGAACTACTTATATATAGTCTCTTTTCTAATTTTTAAAATGATACCTTAATCCTATAATGTATGGATTTAATGCAGAACTCTACGTTTTTCTTTTAAATTGAAACTGTGAACCCCCATAAGTAAGCTTGTGGATCTATTGAAGTTGGAGTAGACGGGGATATTTTCGGTTTTGATTTTTAAAAGGCGTGTTCTTTTTATTATTATTCTGTGTTCGCAGGTTAAACCAGAGCTTTAATACACTGAGAGAGTTAGAGGCAGATGGGTCTGAAATAGTTAGGAGGGAGTAGAGAACGAGGAGAGTATAAATGGGGTTGTGGAGGGGGAATATCTCTACCCTCCCTGTATATTTCCTTGGTGCCGTACTAAAGCGTGGAATTAATAACGCCTGGTTAAACTCTTAATGAGGGTCTGATTTGGTGCCGTATTCGAGTGCCGCCCGCGAGTAGCCTCTACAAAATAATACTTATAAATAATAACTACAAAATAATTTTTGGCGATCAGGTAAAGACTATATAACAGAGACTTATTTTAACATTAGCTTGTAGGGGTGAAAACTCCAAGATGGCGTCCGGCAGACAGGA
This sequence comes from Allygus modestus, assembly GCA_963675035.1. Taxonomy (NCBI): domain Eukaryota; kingdom Metazoa; phylum Arthropoda; class Insecta; order Hemiptera; family Cicadellidae; genus Allygus; species Allygus modestus. The sequence goes on from OY776111.1 coordinate 104,122,907, forward strand.
GAGGAGAGGCGGTGTCGTGTTGCGCAAGGCTCGAGTGCCGGTCTCGGTACACTAGACGCTGACGTTGCGTTGCGGCTGCGGAACTGATGGACCACTCGCACTTTCCCCGAGGCAGCTGCCGTTGTCATTACATCACCAGGAGACGTGCACTTTGTAAATTATGAATTTTTGAAAAATTGTGAAATGTAATTAGAATCGCAAAGAAAACAAAGTTTGCTAGTAGGGGGTTTGTACTGCTCAGGCAATACGAAGCTAACTTCCCTTTTATCGTTAAGATTCCTCATTTATAATTGATAAATAATACAAATTGTACGTAATCAGTTTTTTTGCACTAGATCTCAACTATTTCTGTAGTGAAACGTACCATATTTTAAAATGCATTTGTTACATTTTGCCATTTTAAAACAAGATGTAGCACTGAAATTAAATTTCTAAGACATTTTCATAACTAGTAAATATTTATAACAAATTTAAACATTTTGTCATAGCTAAATTTTGTTGTAACAATACTATAAAGTATACACACTTACAAACGATGTTAAATTTGAGAAAAAATACACGTTCCTATTGTTTTGGAACAACTGATGAAAATTAATGGTCATTGAAATTGTTGTTAAAATTATGGTTAGCTATTTAAACTCCCGGGAAAGCATAATGCCAGTCTCTTTTTTAAATTTGCAGTTTATAAAGATGCAATTGTTTAAAATAAGTTAGACATTTATATGTGAATGCAAACACGCTATTGACGCTATAGTAAACACCAGCACGCAGAAGCAGGAGCTCGCTTCGGCTCTCTCTCAGACTCAAAAGTTAACGGATTTAGGAAGAGCCTGCATTCTAGAGGAATTCAGGGTAACAAATAAACCACCGCCGACCAACCATTACATCAATAACACATCATCGAGTATTTTTCTAAGTCCCAACATTTTACTAATATTAGTTACCTGTGGAACAGTTGCTTGATCATTTGTTTTGTGTAATAGTTTTACTGTAATCGTTATTGTTCAAAAACATTTGCTTTGGGAGGCAAAATTTTCGAGTAGTGTGAGAGGTAAATTTATCTCGCATCTTTGAAATAAATTATCTTCATTGGAGTGGGCCGATTGGTGTTATGACTTGATTCGGTCAGACGAAGTGGTAAGCATCGAGGTGCAGAAGAATGTGGGGAAACAGTGCCGTTTGCTCCGCCTGTTGTCCCTGCCGACAGCTGGCGGAGTAGTGCTATGGCTGAACACTGTTGGAGGGACGAGCGTGTTGTGTAACATCCTGGCGACGAGAGAGGGCACCCGGGGTCATAGCAGCATTTCTCCTTTCACCTAATGCATCTTTTGTCAGAAACAACAGTTGTATCACAGGGAGCGGATTGAGCTGTACGTAGTTAAATCTCACAGTTTCTCTATATCCCCTGGCATTTGACCACTGTTAGCTGTGGTGGCACACCCCTTGGAACGAACCCTGTGCTCGCTGACGAAAACGCAGTGGAACCGGGCAAATCACTGGTGGGCTACCTCTCGTTGATTGCGATGTGAAATTGAAGCGTGCTTCGTTGTAAGCACTGGGTGGCGCATAGCTATTAATAGCCTGGTTGGTCGCAGCATAGAAAACGATATATTGTTTTAGTTGTCTGTGGTCGCAGTGAGCAAGGCAGTATAAGTAAGTGGCATAATTGGTACCCCGATCTTTACATCACTGTACTTGCAAACTGGGAAGGATTGACTCGCGTATGCGTATTCTCTCCGTTTTATCATCTCCTTTCCTGGCTAAATTCTTATAATCTCAAGTTGTTATATTATTACTTTAGAATTATTCTTTAGACGATAAAGTCATTAAATACAAAGGAAAGATAGCCTGTTTCCAGTATAAATTATATACAACTCAAATGTCCCGATCTTTTGGTTCCTACAGTTCTTAAAAACTAACAAAGCATTTTTAATTTATGTTTATTGAAGGTTGTAAACACAGTACCGGCCTAATTCTTTTCCTTAAGGCTGGAAATAGTTACCCACTTTCTATTTCTTCTATATACATAGTTACCTGGGGGGCAGAGCTTTGCTCGGGGAAGGCCAGTCAGTTTGTTTCAAAGATGACTGGGAGTAATATTTCACCACTTACCCAACTGATTATCATATTTGTATAGCTCATTTGCCTCTTTTCTGCATTTTTAAGGTCACTCCAGTTGTTATTTATAGCTCAATGTCCTTTTGCTTTGTTTCGGATGTGACCACTCTATATATGCAATCTTCACTCAACAGTTGTAGTCTTTGATTTCAGTAAACCACACAATATGAACAACACGCGTATTACTTTGACTGTGGTTGATCATGAACAGCTGTTACAATTCTTTTATTTTGATTTGAAACTCCATAAGCCCAATGTTAATTTTTTTAACTTTTCATTTTTGTTATTTTACATTATTTAATTTTCCCTGGGGATGAGACTGTCTAGAACTTATTTTTAACCCATAAATTAGTTATTTACAACATTTGAAAGAAATCGTTTGAGCCGTTTTTGGAATCAGAGTTGCAAGCAAGCAAGCAAGCAAGCACGGACGCACGCAAACCTTACTCATATTAGAGTATAGGATGGATTGATAAAACCTATACGATATATAAATCCTCGTACGTGGTGAGGAGAAGTGAGTGTTGTGGCCAGCTTGCCCGCTCAACCAACAACTTGCAGCTAATGAATACATTCAGCGCAAGGTTAAAGTATCTCTGTTATGGTAATTTGCTTATTCTGGCTTATGATCAATTGAAATTCGCAATAAGTACGCCCACTGCTTCGCGTCAGCCACTTGTAACCAGCACAATGTGTTATCCTTAAAGAGCATAAGTACTATATCGCTGTATTTGTGAATAGATAAAACAAACTCGGTATGGCTTCATCTAACTGTGATCATTGATTATACAGGATGTATAATCAATGCTGTGATCCATTGACATTTTAAACTAAGCTTAGTTCTTTCTGAAGAAACTATATTTCCTCTATTTTAGAACTTTTATGACTGTTGGTCATTTCCGAAAATGTGAAACCATTTCCGACTTATTGAAAAGTTAAGTCCCATGTTTTAGTAAGAGATTTCTTGATCAAATTTCATAAGAGACTACGTTTCTTATGAAATTAGTTCCCGAAATCTCTTAATAAAATATGTTACTGTACTTAATTTTGTAACCCTAATGTTTTTTGTATAGATAATAAGTAAAATGTTATGCCTATCTTAAATATCAACGTAAGTTAGTAAAACATGGTATATTGAAGTGATACTGTACTGACATTTATATAAAAATACATTTTTGTCTTCCTTGTTGCAGCAAACCTGCGTACTCAGCCCATAGTTGTTATTCTTATAGGGAATTTATACAATGTTATTGATATTGCTTATTCATGAATATGTTGATGAAACTTGGTAGGTGGCTTTATGTGGTACTGAGACACATATTTATATGAATTGGATATTCGCTGAGTTTGCAGGTTTCTACTAGCCGTGACTTCTTTCCCTCAGCGAGTTTTTTAAACCATCCATTTCGTTGGCTTAGCTTCTGTCAACTTCTGTTATGATGAGCAGTGTAGACCCCTACTGTCAACAACACCTTATCATATCAGCAAGGTCGCCACTCGAGTTTTTCGTCTATCTCGTTGTACCTAATTTATTTTTAGTAAGGCTTTTTGTGAATTAATACCATACTTTACATTTATTTAAATTATTAAACTCTTCCAATTACATATGGAACTATTTAACGTATAAATTGTTATAAACATAACCTCCTGCAATATATTAGTAGTTTGGGACATCCATATGTTGGGTTTTATGTGCATACTTAAAAACTGTTCGCCTAATGTTGTGTAAAATATTTATAAAAAAATTCTAACGAGCTATATAAAAAATACATTCAACATTTGTATCTACAAAAGAATGAGTACCGGTAGGCCTATCAAGGGTGTTGGGGAGTTAGGGGATAAAACTGTTGTAAATTCTGATCACGACTTGGCTACCTCCGTGGTTTCTTAGTTTCAGTGAGAGAACCCTATTTTTCTGACTGGGGATTAATTTTCTGTCCTTTGAGCCATCGTAATGTGTGCAGTTTGTCTTTTGTTTACCAATTTTATGACATTAGGATCTTAACTGCATCAATTCATTAAAGCTCAAAAATGTGTAATTTTGTTTACAATTTGTGTAATGGTGCTCAAATGATGTTTTCGTCAAAACGTATCTGTAGGACGAAAATGCTTACAGGGGAGAGTCGTCTTAAGTAAACCAAATAGGTGACCTAATTTAAGTTATAGTAAAAAGTAATCTTTGATTTGTACTATTTAATTCAGGCTATATACAAATTCTAGAAAGTCCGTTACAAAAACAATATTATATTTCTGGAAATATGTGCGATTAATTTTATGCAGTAAATTGGTTTGAGCGAACAAAGTGAGAACACCTAACTCAATGAAAAACGTTGTCCAATCGTCTGATTTACAATAACGTAATAAATTCTCTGCAAACCAAAGTCAAATGTTGTACATAGGCCTATACATTCTAAGACTTAGGTTCTCTCTATTTTTTTAGGAAACTATTAACATAGGTTTGGAACGGTAGGACACGATAACAATCAGGCCTCAGTTTTCAACAATTAATTGACAAGATGTTGTGTACAATTGTTACTCAGTATGGTACGCCACCTGTCAAAATATCCGACCTCAGTATTTGTTATACATTTTTTTTAACAACTGTGGCCACAGCACAACTACATCATCTCCTCATTAACCATGTTGACTTTATGTTAACTTGTTATGTTGTTCACTTTGAGGAGTGGAGTACCTTCGGTGCTGTGAAGTCTGTTTTAATTGAATGGTGAGATTTGGTCTTGATCGACGTGCACTGAGGGAGTTATAAGGGGGGAGGAATACTCGAAAATATTTTTTTATAAAATGTTTGTCTTCTTAACAGGTGGATTGTGTTTAATCTAATTAACCCTTTCAAAGATCTCAAAGTGAATTTTCCTAATCCCATTTGCAAGTACAAAGTAACTGTTTACGATCAGCCGCTAGTGACTGTACCAGAAGACAAGTGCGTGCCAGTGTGCGTAGCGTGTCGAGTGGTGGTAGGCCTACACAGTGGCTGGAGCGGTCCAGGAAGGTGGCGGCAGTGGTGAGGGCCCGGGGCACCGTCCATGCTCCCTGCTCTGGGATATGAAGTTGCAGCTCATCGTGGTTGAGACTGGCCAGATATGGAGACGAGCGCTAATCAGGTAACAGTGGCTATACCCTCCCCAAATAAGTATTCGTCCAACATTGTGACCAATAGTCTCTGCCCAGTTGTCTGATGAAAAACATTGGAGGTGGTGTTGTAGCCGTTATTAAACAAATTAATATTGTCAAGCTCCTAATGTTAGATAACTGAAATGCAGTAACAGATATCTTCGGCTCAGAGACCTCTCCATTTTGGTTTTCTGTATAGACGGGCCTAAAGCTTAACAAGGGTTCCAAACCACCAGGTTGCAGCATTCACATAGCTAAAGTTACATTATAAGAGCCATTGCAGTTGGGTTTGGACTAAAAACTGGGGATTTTTAAAACCTGAGCCACTGCTAAGGATCCAAAATATTATTTTGTCGAGTACTATTGCTAACAATTAACTTGTTTTGGGGAAAAACCCATGGCATATGACTGGTGTAAATGTGTAATACTGCATTTGTATTTGTTGTATAATGCAACATTAATGGTAAAAAAACTAAGGAAGTGAAAATCATCAAAGCCAATGTGAGGGTTTAGAGACCATTCTACGGAAATCGTCGGGGGTAAAACACTTGTTGATAGGGCCTATGTAGACCACCTAATAAAATAATATCTCAGAGCAAGCCTACTTCTTAGTTTCACGATTAAATGTTTAAATCAAATCTACTGTAATCAGTGTGTTTGTTTGAAAATGGGTTGAATCTGAGAATCTTCATATTTTGATTGGAGTCATTGCAAGAACATGATGAGCATGTGATTCCAATGGAACAGTTTGAAACACAGAAAAGGAGTGGTTGCTCCGCATTTATCTCAGGCTTATCATTCGAATTTCCACAATTTATTGAATAAAAAAACAACAGAAAATTGGTTTAGTCTCAAACGTTTTACAACACAGACGCATAGTGACAGACGTATTTGAGGAAACGAATTTCGTTCAGATTGCATGAAGATAAACCTTGCAATTAAACTCTAAGTTTGAAAACCTAGATAAAACAAAGATTCTTTGTCCATCTCTGCACTTAAGGTAATAAAATAAAAACATCTGATCCATCTCCTAGAGCATTTATGTGTTAATTTATTATTTAAGATTTCTTAGAAAATAATATAGGATTGATTAAATAACGAATACTTCTGATTAAAAATCAATAGTGTTGAATTTTTAGTAAAATACAAACTGTGAAAAAAATACTTGTAAATCTCATAACTTTGTTGTTAAGTTTAAAACACAGGTCTGTCTGGATACTAGGGTAATAGAAACATTAGATAAGGGAAGGGTAGTTGATGAGCCTAGATAGTGTTATTGCCGTACTCGATGGTTTATGACACTTGTTGGAAGAATGTTGAATGAGTTATTGCCTGATGAATGGTGGACCGGGATGAATGGCCGTGATCTTGCACACCTCATCCCTCCACCTCTCCTCCACCCCGCCACCGCTGCTACGCTGCTACACCCAACGGTCGATCCAGCCCCCCACCCCCCCACCCATCAACATACACCGCTCTGGCTTTTTAAGAGGGTTCCCTACCCCCGCCAAAATCTTCCCAAAAACCGCTTCGTGCCAAGTCATATAGTATCCCCGGTTCTCAACTTTAAATTATGTTCAATATACCATTTTGAAGGTGGAGTTGATTAACTAGGTTTGCTTATCATTAAGTTTCTATGTTTACGCAGTCAGACGCTACGTGTTGGCAAAGTTAAGCAACTTTGTAGTTAAATCCTAGGTATATTAATACAAATATCGATTTTTTGAAAAACAATATTAGTTTGCAGTTTTATTAACAATATCATGTCACTTTTACTTCTGCAAAAAGTTACTTTCTTTAGACACTAAATGCTGGCGCGTAAAACATTGCATGGCGGAAAGTGCTGTGATTTTGGCGAACCTAGCGGGCTTTACAGAAACTACAGCCTTGCGGAGGGATACTAATTTTACACAATAGTCATTCATAATTTTTCAAAAAATGGCTTATTTTGACCCATTTTATTTTTTCATAACATCAGTTATTACACACTAAACTTGTTCTAATTCAAAATTCGATTTTTCTCTTTTAGCTTAAATATAAAATAATATTACGCAACACAAAAATTCCTGGTGACTATCAAAAAAATAATTATGCTACATTTGTATACAACGTGTTAATGAACAATAGTTTAAGTCGTAGTTTTCTTCAACATTGCTATCGTGAAGACAGCCCTGGCGCACGGCCGGCGGGGCGCAGCGCGGCATGTCAAAGTGATTTCCCTGACAAAGCGTGAGTGAAGAGTTGTAAAATGTTGGCTGGGGGAAGGTCGCATCTTATTCCATACATACTTTTCCCTCGCCCAGAGTGAATATTTTAGTATCATTTTATTTTCATTTTTAGCGAATTTTCCCTATAGGGAAGAAGCTATTACCGTAGGTGGCAGGGTAAGACTTAAGCCCGAGACCATGATAACTTTTCGTTTTGAGGTCCCCAGATGCCAAAAACACTATTCGTTCAAATTTATACATATGTATGTGTGTGTGTGTGTGTGTGTGTGTGTGTGTGTGTGTGTGTGTGTGTGTGTGTGTGTGTGTGTGTGTGTGTGTGTGTGTGTGTGCGTGCGTGCGTGCGTGCGTGCGTGCGTGCGTGCGTGCGTCCGTCCGTTACCACGATAACTTTGAAAGAAACACCCTATTTTGATGAAATTTGGCACAAATGTGGAAAGTAGCATTTATGGCTTTAAGTTCGAAAACCAGATCGATCGCACTATGGGAAGGGGGTTTTGTGGGGGTTTACAATTTTCCAAAAATCGGTTTTTTGCAAATTTGACACCAAAATGTTAAAAACTCTCAATTTTGGTTATAGCTATTTTATAGAGCTTAAAAAACAAATAATTTAGTACTTCGAATCATTAACCTAGGTTAAGTGGTTGCGGAGAAAATCCAAAAAAAACGTGTGCTATGTTAATCTTATGGGAAAAAGGTTTTTAGATTTTTCTCAGATATTTTTACTAAAAACTTCACATTTCTGTTTTTGGTGTTTTAATCGTTGTTCTACGTCCAACCGTTGCAGAGATATTCAAAGTGCTAAACACAGTACTTTGTCCAATGTTATCCTTATGGAGAATAAATAAAATTCTATATCTCGATTATTTATGAATGTAAATTGATGAAACTTGGTATGTGGCTTCAACTAGTTGTGGTATATTGATATTAGCACAAAAAACAAGTTTTTTGTTGATAGTCCCCGTAGCAGCAAACCTGCATACTCGGTCCCCATGTTACTCATATGGAGAATAAGTAAAGTTGTATATCTCCCTTAAGGGTGCGCCGTACCTCCCTTCCGCACGCTCAAGTAAGGGGTTTGCATCTCCCTCATTGTAGGCTAAATTGTTAACCAATTAAAAATAATTTGATGTTATTTAATTCAATAAATGTTCATCTAGAGATCATACGATTTAAAAATCGTGATTTTAATTCAAAATAAGCGGTAGGCCATGAGTAATGTTCTCAAATTAAGCGTTTTTCTAAAGATTCCTAACGTATGGAGAAAAATTATTTTGGATAAAAGGAACCGTATGATCCCTAGATTGGAATCTGAAAAGTGTGAAACTGCAAATAGTTTGGTAGAAATCTGTAAAATAACAGTGCGATCGAGGAGAACAAAATGGTCTTCAAGCGTAAATATGCATTGCCCTGCTTGTTGGCGGCGCCGGCGCGGCGCTAAACAACAATGAATTCAATCTGGGTTGGGCGCACCCTTAATTATGAACCTACATTAAGAGAACTTGGTATGTAGCTTCACCTGGTTCAGTTGTGTTGATAATTGCAAACAAACACATTACTTATCTTCCTCGTTGCAGCAAACCTGCGTCCTAATGTTATTCTTATGGAGAATAAATAAAATGCTATATATCACTTATTTATGGATATATTTTTGTGAAACTTGGTAAATAGCTCTATGTAGTAGTGAGTCACATATATACGCATTAGAAATTCGCTGAGTACGCAGGTTTGCTACGACGGGGGTATTTAGTAATAAGATAAACAATTCGTTGTTAACTACGATATTCAAGTTTGTTCTTCATATTTTAAAACATTAACAACATTTAAAAAGATAAAACTTAGTATATTAACTAGTAAAATACAAAATGAATACAATAATTTTAATATATAGATCTATCAAACGTATCATCACATGTTATCGAGTACAAATCTTGGGTAAAAATAACGTAATAACGAGTAGACCCTATACATTATAAAAAATCGTGGGAAATCGTTGAAAGATAGGTAATTTTTTAAAAATCCTTCTTGTGTACGATAAGAGTTACGATAAGTTTAGCATTTTTCGAATTTATGGGTTAATAATTGTGTTTTAATCAGGCCTCATTTATAGAAAAATATAGTATTGAACAGAAAGATATAATAAAAAAAAAATACTAACATTAGGGCTATGGTTAAGATTTTTAAATAAAAACAAAAGAATCATAACAGCTGTTCAAAAGCAACCATTCAATCGTAAAAATAATACTCACTTGGTAAAGTATTATGTGATTTTTATGAGAATAGTGATTTGAATCAATGTGTACATAACTATATATATATACATAATTATGTATACATTGAGAGAACTATTCAAACTAAAGATTGAATCTGACATGCCCAAAATGAAAGGAAACGAGCAAATTAATGCAAACCAAATACACTCGCCTTGGAGAAAAATCGTGAATATAAGTACATGAGAGATTTTTAACAAACTGACTGGCTTTTCGAGCAAACCTCGGTCCCCCAGGTGTTTTAACAAATGGAACTAACTTTTCAAACATAACATTTGTACTGTGATCGCGAGCGAAGCCGCGACGGGCTACTAGTTCTTAGTTAAATTTATGTTTTTTTATTTAAATTTAAAAGCAATAAAGAACACATATTCTATGCTAAATGGGTATAGATTTTATAATACTGTATAAAAGTGTCTGCAAAGTTCTTTTCAGATTTACACGTATTCCATATTTTCTTTTTATATTCTAAGGACTATGGACCTATCATATCAGCATTGAGTATATAAATATTTATCCACACAGTTTAGCTAATTATATATTTTTGTTGGTCTGCCTTTAGATAGTTTGTGTGTTAGCAGACGAAATACAATTGTATCTGGTTTCCATCAAGGAGGTGAATCTTAGCAGTTTAAATAACAAAATTAATAAATTGTTGGCTGGACATAACAGTAGATTAAATAAACATAGAGAGGTCTAGTTTGCGGCATCCATTTTATTTTTTTATCCTCTTTAAAATGATATGCAACGTAGTAGGAGTTACTATTAAAAAAATAAATAACCCCGTCGCAGCAAACCTGCGTACTTAGCGAATTTCCAATGAATATATATGTGTCTCACTACTACATAGAGCTACTTACCAACTTTCACAAAAATCCATTTATAATTAAGTTATATATAGCATTTTATTTATTCTCCATAAGAATAACATTAGAGCTGAGTACGCAGGTTTGTTGCAAAGAGGAAGATAAAAAATGTGTATTTTTGCAATTATTAATATAACTCAACCAGGTGGAGCTACATACCAAGTTTTATTAATTTAGGTTCATAACTAAGGGAGATATAAAACTTTACTTATTCTCCATATGAATAATATGGGGGCCAAGTATGCAGGTTTGCTGCAACGGGGATAATCAACAAAAAATCCGTTTGGTGTGCAAATATCAATATACCAGTATTACGCGAAGCCACATACCAAGTTTCATCAATATACATTCAAAAATAATCGAGATATAGAATTTTATTTATTCTCCATAAGGATAACATTGGACAACGTACTGTGTTTAGCACTTTGAATATCTGTGCAACGGTAGTCAAAGACGTAGAATCACAATTTAAACACCAAAATGATTGTTTTGTAGAGCTGAATTGATTGGTAAAAGCAAATATGAAGTTTTCAGTAAAATTATCTGAGGAAAATCCAAAATCCTTTTTCCCATAAGATTAACATGGACAATTTTACGGACGCGTTTTTTTGACTTTTCTCTACAACCACTGAACCTAGGTTAATGATTCAAGATACTAAATTATTTGTTTTTTAAGCTCTATAAAATGGCTATAACCAAAATTGAGTGTTTTTTAAATTTTAGGGGGAAAAATTCAAAAAACTGATTTTTGGAAAATTTTTAACCCCCATAAAACCCTCTTCCCATAGTCCGATCAATCTGGTTTTCGAACTAAAGTCGTAAATGTTACTCTACACATTTGTGCCAAATTTCATAAAAATCGGGCGTTTCTTTCAAAAGTTATCGCGGTAACGGTATATATATATATATATATATATATATATATATAAATTTAAACGAATAGTGTTTTTGGCATCTGGGGACCTCAAAACAAAAAGTTATCATGGTCTCGGGCTTAAGTCTTACCACCTACGGTAATTTCCCTATAGTGGAAATTCGCTAAAACCACCCTCAGCAACCCTTATTTAGGGGCGAGGGTTGACACCCTTAACCACTTAAAGAAATACTTTGACTTATGCTAGTAACATTTACCAAAGATCGTTTGAAAATTTACAGTCGTTCAAAAATTAAGAGGGTGGGGCTTTATGGGACACCCAGTATATATAAGTCTACTTAAAACTTATAACTCTTTGATGTTCTTCAAATCATATGTTTATGATGTTTATATTTAAATTATTATTGTAAATATAACCTATTTCAGTTTGTAAGTTCGTCTGAAGATGCCAGCGTCGCTTGCGAAAGGCCTCATGAAATATAATAAATTTATAAAATATTGGAGAATGTTTTAATTTAAAATTAGTTTATAACCAATATTACGGCTCCTTATTAAAGAATATTTCTTTCGTTTCTTCAAGCCCGTCATTTTTTACGGGCTAATAACAGCTAGTAGGCCTACATTTATAAAAGAAAGTTGGTGTTTGTCTGTCGACTTGTATGTTCCGTCTTAACGTAAAAACCACTGAACTAACCGAAAATTTGTATGTAGGTAGATAATTGTTTTGGGCTAGATAAAGGCCTATTCCCATCTTGGCAATCCCTTAGGGCTCCGCCCCAGTCACCCTTATAGTTACAATGTTATTCTTATGGTCAATAGGTTTAATGGATCAGAATCAGATGTAGTTGCAGCAGGAATTACAATCACCTGTTCTTTCCGAATTCTTGTAGAGGGAAAATGGTTTATATTTATGCAACTGTATCCTATTCTTTGATCAAAAACTAAATCTAATTTTAGATGTATGCTATTAAGATTGTGGTTTTAGGCCTCTATTTTTGGATTCTCCACCAGAACAGTGTACGTACTAGATGTGCAAGAACCCAGTTGAACAAAGCACCAGCCGAAAGCACGTTTTGTTTTAAAAACTGGGATAGCTATGTTTCTAAAGACAGTTGACTCTTGTTTCTCGGCTCTAAGTTACAGTGGTACTGGTCTTGGCTACATGAGCTACGGGCCGTAGGCTACGATTCGGGGCTTGCTCCAAGGGTGCGAGTTGTAAAACGTGACAAACACACACTAGGGGCCATAAAAGAGAGAGAGGGTGTGAGGTGGTGCGAGTGAGACGGGAGTCGGCCGTTTTTTTCAATGGGCCTATTTTCTGCGGAGGCGGTGACACGTTTAGCGATTATGTTGTCGTAGTTCCGTTTGAGCTCACTATAGTCTCGCAGGAAAACGAAAACGGCCAGAGGTAACTACAGAGGTAGGGTTCCCTACCTCTGGCTGTTTTCGTTTTCCTGCGAGACTAGTGACACAGATAAAATACCTACTTATCTGTGCTAATGAGCTCAGATAACAACTACGACAACATAATCGCTAGTCGTGTCACCGCCTCCGCCGAAAATAGTCCCATTGAAAAAAACGGCCGACTCGCGTCTCACTCGCACCACCTCGCATCCTCTTTCTCTTTTACAGCCCCTAGTGTGTCACGTTTTACAACTCGCACCCTTGTGCCAGCCCCGATTCGGGGCCTATGGTCCGTAGCCCAAATAGCCAAGACCAGTACCACTACGAGTCCACTGTTATTTCACTCTTTATGGATTTAATCCTTATACACAATATGTTAAAGGTATTTTTATGATATTACAAATTAATTAAGCCTTCTAAACTACTATGCATTTAGTTTGACTAAAAGATGTATGCCAAATTAGTAGTTCAGAAAACCTTGTTAATGTAAATATGTTCATAGTTTCATAATCATTGACCAATATAGGTATTGTTTTATTATTAAAAAGGTTTATAGGAGTAAAGTTGTAAATATTGCAATCCTTGATAATATGATTTATTAGAAAATACAGTATTAAAAATACATTATTCATTAATACATTTTCCTGCTCTCCCCTCACTACTCTCGCACAAACCTTGGGGCTTACTCCCCACTCAATGTTATGTCTCGCACTTTTAATTCCATTGCTCAGAATGTGAATATTGATTTATTTGATTGCTCTAGTAAAAGGTTTCGTAAGAACGGATCTAGTGTATTACCTGATTAATATTGCTGCATCCTAACTATTTTTATTTTTATGAAACTGTATTTTGTATTTGTTTTTTTGTTTTTTTGGCACGTTATGTATTGTATTTTGTAACGAATAACTATTTATTTGTCTTTATGAATTTTTGCTATTTTTGTAAGTAGGTTTAGTACGTAATCTCTCATATGTGTTGCATTGTTGTGTGCATGAAGAAAGTGAAAAAGGACCGGCATGAACTCTCCCATATATTCTTTTATAATTAATTGAATGCTACATTGTAATTGGGCGCATGCCTGTTTTGTAGTATTCTTTCAATAAATAAATAAATTATAAATGCTTTAAAAATATAGCAACTAAATATTTGGCACAGGTCTACTTCATTGCAAAACAGTATATCACAATAATAAAAATACCCCCGTTGCAGCAAACCTGCATACTCAGCAAATTTCAAATGGTACGTCATAAGTCATGAAGCCACTTACCAACTTTAACATATTAATAAATAAGCGAGACATGACATTTTATTTACTCCCCATAAGAAAAACATTTGGACTGAGCATGCAGGTTTGCTGCATCAAGGACCAAAAAATCTGGTTTTTATGCAAATACCAATGGATCACCTCCAGATGAAGCAACATACCAAGTTTTACCTATTTATTTTCATAAACAAGCAAGATATCACATTTTTATTATTCTCCATAATAATAACATTATAGCTGCTGAGTACGCAGGTTTGCTGCCATGGGGACCACAACAAATGAGTTTTGTATGCAAATAGCATTAAAACTCAACCATATAAAGCCACACACCAACTTTCATTAATATATGTTCATTAATAAGCGAGAAAAACAATTTTACTTATTCTCCATAAGATTAACATTGGACAACGTACTGTGTTAAGCACTCTCAATATCTCGGTAACCAATTGACGTAGAGTGATGATCAAAATACCAAATTGTAGATTTTTTTAAAGCTGAATTTAATGGTGTAAACCAACATTTTGGTTTAAAAAGAATTATATGTAAAAAGTAAAAAAAAATCATTTTTGGGGTACAAACCCCTCCCCCCCCAAAACCCCCCTAAAGTAGAGCGACCTGCCTGGTTCTCGAACTCATGAAAATAGATGCTGCCTTACACGTTTATACCAAATTTCATCAAGATCGGACCATTTTTACGAAAGTTATCGTGCACACATATATATTATATACGTATATATATGAATTTGAATGAATGGTTTTTGGCATCTGGGGGCCTCAAAACGAAAAGTTATCACGGTCCCGGGCTAGTTTTTGGAAAAATTTAAACCCCTATAAAACCCTCTTCCCAAATGAACGATCTTTCTGTTTTCGAACTCAAAGTTTTGAATGGCTATTTACACATTATTGCCAAATTTCATAAAAATCTGACTTTTTTCGACAAGTTATCGCGTTAACGGACACATATATAGATGTATATGGGGCACATCACCCCCTTAAAACCCCCCTTCAGATAATGTGATCCGTCTGGTTTTCGAACTTGTTAAAATAAATGCTACTTTACAAACCTTTGCCGAATTTCATTAAAAACGGACCTTTTTATGGCCGTTGACGCGTTAACGGTCACCAAAAAAGCTGAAATGTTTTTTCCATATAAACACATGTAACAAATTGGAACAAATAGTGTTTTGTGCGGTTACATATGAGTTTAATATAATAGCACACTACTATAGAAACTCTCATAGCCCCCGTCCAAATAACTGATACTAAAATATTTACTCTGGGCGAGTATGGACACGTTTATATCGAAAAAGATAATAACTGATGATATAAAAACTAACATGGGTCAAAATACTTAGTAATAACAAATATTTTGAAAATTTATGAATGAAGATTGTTTAAAATAAGTACCCCTCCGCGAGGCTGTAGTTTCTGTAAAGCCCGCTAGGTTCATCAAAATCACAGTATTTTCTGCCGTGCAATGTTTTATGCGACAGCATTTAGTGGCTAAAGTAAGTACTTTTTTGCAAAAGTAAAAGTGACATGGTATTGTTGACAAAACTACAAACTAATATTGCTTTTTCAAAAATCTCTATATTTGTTTAAACATAGCCTATCTAGGATTTAACTACAAAAATGGTTAACTTTGGCATCATGTAGCGTCTGACAGCGTAAACATAGAAACTTAATGAAAAAAGAACCTAGTAATACAACTCTTCATCTTAAAAATGGTATATGGAACATCATTTTAAGTTGAGAACCGGGGATGCTATATGACGTGGCGCGAAGCGGTTTTTGGGCAGATTTCGGGGTGGGGGGAACCCTCTTAAACTTGATTTATTTACATTGTCATTGTCCTCCCAAAATGTCCTTAGAATTAAATTTAAACAAGCTATGTATTCAAAACGAGCTGTTACTTAGATTTTTCTTATGATCGGTTTCAATCCTTTCAAATATACCTCAAATAAATAGCGAGTCGCGTATCACAATTGGCTACATAAAAGTTACATACTAACCAAACATAAATAACGGAGCAATCCATTATCATTAAAATTAACCCTGCATATTAAATATTTGAGAGACTCGTTATTTGCAGAATAATGAGAGAAGGTTTAAATTACAATTTCACATTATGATAACTTTTTGCTTTCAAATATCTTAAGATTTGACATACTGTCAATGCTTATTTAGCATATGGCATTCTAAATTCAACTTGCATTATGTCCAAAGCAAGCACTTACTTTGTATGTAGTAATATTAAATTGTTAAAAATGTAAAGTCGTGAAAAAAGTATTCTGTTTTTATTAGATTTTTCTAAATGACAGCAAGTTTTGTTGCTGTAAGTTAGATACATGCTGAAATCAGGCAGGCGACTGAAAATAAAATACCCCATCGCAGGAACCTGCGTACTCAGCTAATTTCCAATGCATAATATATGTCTTAATACCACATAAAGCCGCATACCAAGTTCCATAAAAATATATTCACAAATAAGCGATATATGCAATTTTAATTATTCTCCATAAGAATAACATAGGGGATGAGTACATAGGTTTGCTGAAACAAGGAACATTGGTTTCTATATCAATATAACTCAACTATGTGAAGCCACATACCTAGTTTCATTAATATACATTCATAAATAAGCGATATATCTCATTTTGATTAATCTCCCTAAGAATAACATGGGGGGTGAGTACGCAGGTTTGCTGCATCAAGGAACGAAAAAAATGGGTGTTTAGGCAAATATCAATATAACTCAACTAAGTGAAATTATATACAAGGTTTTATTAATTTATGTTCATAATTAAGGGAGACATAACATTTTAATGTGTCTCCATAAGAATAACATTGGGGCTGAGTACGCAGGTTTGCTGCTACGGGTACCTTTAGCAAAAAATTGTTTTTTGTGCAAATATCAATAGACCACAACCAGATAAAGCCGTATACCAAGTTTCGTCAGTATATGTTCATAAAGAAGCGAGATATTATTATTTTCTTATTCTCCATAAGAATAGCATTAGACAACGTACTGTGTTTAGCACTTTCAATATCTCAGTAACTGATTGACGTAGAGGAATGATCAAATTACCAAATCGTGTGTTTTTTTAAGCTGAATCCAATGGTGAAAATTAAAATTTGATTATTTCAAAAATTATATGTAAAAAGTTCAAAAAACCCATTTTTGTAGTACAAAATCCCCCCAAATAACCCCCTGAGATAGAGCGATATGCCTGGTTTTCGAACTTTAAAGTCCTAAATGTTGCTTTACACGTTTATACCAAATTTCATCAAAATCAGACTTTTTTATGAGAGTTATCGCACCCACGGACACATATATATACATTGCAGTTATACACACACACACACACACACGCACACACACACACACACACACACATACATACATATATATATATATATATATATATATATATATATATACAGTTTCGAACGAATGGTGTTTTTAGGGTCTGGGGACCTCAAAACGAAAAGTTATCATCGTCCCGGGCCTAGGTCTTACCATGCCGACTAGGGGAATCCCTCTAGGGGAAATTTGCTAAAATTAGCGTATATATATACATGTTATTGAAATTGGACAGGTAAGTCAATTTTGGTGGATTTAAATTTTAGTTCATTTAATTGGAGACTAGTCTTTTTTCAAAAGAATGTTCAAAACCTTTTTAAGAAAGTAAAAATTAACTAACTTTTGGAGGTAGAACCTTTTTCTGATATCCCTTCTAGCACATGTGTGATATGTGACCTTTCTGATCTGTGAACTCATCAGCATTTTCTACCCACCTTTGTGCCAGATTTGAAATCATCACAATCAGAATATTCTTTGTAACAAAAAAAGAAAAACAATAATATTCCCTGAGAAAAATTACACAGACATTTGAGCAATGTAACTACCACTTTTTAAGAACTAACCATGTAACTTTTTTGACAACTAACCAGATATAAACAAATGTTCTGCTAATATCCCAACATCGCACCAAAGTTGAATGTATTTACTATAAGAAATTTGCTGCATGTAAAATACATTAAATAATATAAACATGACAGTTAAGTTTTATGTTTGTTTTAGTTTTTCGTCTTGTTTTTCACCAGTCGCATTTTACACAGATTGTTAATCAACAAGCGGTTTGAACTGTTGTTAAGACCAACAGTCTAAATCTCGTAAAGTCATAAAGATTGTTTTTTTATTACTCATTAATATGAAACAATATTTCATGTGCACTTTACCCCGTCAAGATAACTTAATACTAAAAGTGCACTGTGACTCGAGACTTGCCAGAGGCACCTCGGAGCATTTGATTGTTGGTGAGCATACAGATATTAATGTTTTTATTTTTTCATGCCACTTAATACTTGTTTTATTATTTTACTTATTATTTTATCCTGTTGTGAAATTCATTATCTAGATGTGTTTTTCTTACCGCAAATAGAAATTAAAATTTTAAACGTTTTATCTTATTAGCCATAATAAATTCCCCTTAAAAACTTCATATAATTTATTTTATTTGTGATGAAAAAAATCTACCGGCGTTTAGTTGGCCATTGGCCTATACTCACTGAGCCAATATATATAGTGCTAAAATGTTGTGTTACGGTAGTAGTAACAGATAATATTGGCAGGGAACGAGGGAGATATATTCATCACTATTGTTTGAATAGGTAGGTACTTATAATAATAACTGTTTTGTGTGTTCATGGCCGACTGATAAACGATGTGGAATATGGTTTATAAAATTTTCTCAAGGGGAAGAAGCAACATTTAAATTATAAAACCAGATTTGAAAGGGGGTTTTGTATCCCACCAATTTTTTTATAATTCTTGTACAGTTAAAAAATACACTTTAGTTTACACCATTGAATTCAGCTTAAGAAACACACAATTTAGTAGCTTGAATTAATGTTCTTCGTCAATTGTTTACCAAGATATTGAAAGTGCTAATCACAATAAGTTGTCCAATGTTAATCTTATGGAAAATTGTATGTATTGCTTGATAATGAGCACATATTCATTAACCACTATTCAACTATGACACTATTCAATGTATGTATTGCATTGTTCAATAATGATTAATGAATTTTGACTAGCCTATTGACTATGGACTGCTTCATACGGTTGCGGTCTATTGATATTAATTCTGGATATTGATCATTCTTGTGGTCTCTTTTACAGCAAACCTACATACTCAGTCCTACTATCATCTTATTAACAAAACAAGGTGATTTTTGTAAGCAGACTATCGGTGAAACTACTATGACTTAAGTCCAGATTTATGTGTTATTTGAAAACCCTTATTGTCTAGGTGGGCCTTTTGGAATTTTGGTAAACATCCACCTTAAGGGCTGTGCTCCACTGTGCTTTAAAAGTTTCAATGTTAATGTTAATTTATTGCAGGATAAAATTCAATTAATTAAAAATTACATATCAGCTAACAACTGGTGATGATAACAAAACACAGTACATAGGCAAGAACAGCTGTTTCAAGCTATGTATCTTAGGGAATGGCATCCCAATATAAACTGTGTCCAAGCTGATTAGTTCCAAAATAAAAATATTTGCTTGGATAAAAATATTTGCTTGGATTCAAGCAATAATAAATCAAATGTCATATCCCCCTTATTAGTGAAGTTCCTATAGAAAGTGAACTATTAGCATGACCCGCACGGTGAAACTTAAGCCCGGGACCACCATAGAAGTTCCTAACGTGACCCCCTGAACACGTATAACTGTGTTTGCACTCTAGTTGTCACATTTTTGTGTCCGATTTACTTCACATTTGGTAGGGACGTTCCTTTCTATAATCAGTTGTATAAGTTCATTGGGCAAAACAATCAGAAAACGCTAAACCTCTTTTTTGGGAATTAATCCTTTAAATTTTGAGTTTTTGGGCCCAAAAAGGGTCAGAAAAGCCTCGGATGTAAAATTAATGCATAGAAAAAGATAGGAATTAGTAAGGTGAAACTTTTAAGTCCTCTCTCGTCATTCTAGCTTATATATTTACTAAGTTATTAAGGAAAATGTGTATGGAAGAAATACAGTACGTTGTCTTATGGGGGTTTTATATTGGAAAAGCCTGTTATTCATTTTTTGGTGGACTTTTATCATCTCCAGCAACCTCACGCCTACTTTCAAGCCTGACTGGACCTTATATTGCGCAAAATTGTATTCCCAGCATTGCAGGTAAATGAAACCAGGAGAATCAGAACAGTAAAAAGTCAGTGTTTTCAGATTTCAATAAAAATGGGAATAAATGTATGTTTTTACACTGATTTTGAGTTTTAAAAGTTTGTTATATGGAAATTCACGAGAGCTGCGTGCAAACTCGTTTACAAATACAACTTGTGGATTTGTGGATCTGTGGAGTTTTTTAATTGGCTTCATACATATGTATAGTAGTGAAGTATCATTTTAAAATCACTGAGTACGCAGGTTTGCTGCAACTCAGGGTATTGAAGTAGTACTGTTTTAACTTGAGAAATTAAGTAAACAGTTTAATCAAAAAGACAATGAAAATTGGGAAAGTATTTAAAATGTTCCTCTATTGGATTTTTATACAAACCTTAACCTTATCATTTTTTACCAACAGTTTTTCTTTTCTGCTAAAGAACTTTCTCTTGGTAAGTAGCCAAACAGTAACGTAAAGTTATTAATCCGGAGGTTAATTAAAATTTGAGTAAAATCCTAGAATTTTTAGTTCTGATTCGTAGAAAATTTTTACTAAACATACAGGAATTTTCATAAAATTAACAATTAGCCTTTTAAATTTCTGTAAACTAAATATGCAAAACTTCCTCTATTGTTTCTTTTTAAAGATTTCCGATCCAGAGGTTGCATATGGACAATTATATAAGTCAGGGTCTGATTTATCAAATAACCTTCAGCCTCATGACATGTGGCAGTTATTTGTCTGATAAATTGTTGGAAAAGTAAGCTATTTGATAATAGTTGTGCTATAATATCTTGTGTTTTGATAATCTGTATTATAGAACAAGTAAAATGTTTGTAGATTTGTGTCTTAGTTTCCAATTTTCAGAGTTTTAGTAATTTAAAAAGAAAAACGAGTTTGCACGCAGCACGCTGACGTGAGGGAAGTGAATTTCCACATACACAAATTTTAAAACTCTAAACCAGCGTAAAAACAAACATTTATTCCAGTTTTATTGAAATCTGAAAACATTGATTTTTTGGCTGTTCTGATGCTCCTGGTTTCATTTACCTGCAATGCTAGGAATACAATTTTGTGCATTATAAGGTTAGGAGAAGGTCCAGCCAGGCTTGAAAGTAGGCACGAGGTTGCTGGGGGTGATACAAATACACCAACAAATGAATAACATGCTTTTCTAATATAAAAACCCCATAAGACAACGTACTGTGTTCAGCCGATATACATTTTCTTTAATAACTCAGTAAACATTAAAGCTAGAATGACGAGAGAGGGCTTAAAACTTTCGCTTCATTAATTCCCATCTTAATTTAAGCATTAATTTTGTATCCGGGGCTTTTCTGACCCTTTTTGGGCCCAAAAACTCGAAATTTAAAAGAATAACCCCCTTAAAGGGGGTTAGAGTTTTCCGATTGTTTTGCCCAACAAACTTGTCCAACAGATTATAGAAAGGAACGTCCCTACCAAATTTAAAGTAAATCAGACAAAAAATGTGAATAACTAGAGTGTAAACACACACACACACACACACACATATATATATATATATATATATATATATATATATATATATATATATATATATATATATATATATACTCACTTTGCTCGCTGCCCCCAGACCCCCCTCAGGGGTCTCCCCTCAAATTCGTATTAGATGGGGACGTTTCATAATGTCATGTTTCATAAAGTAGCTGTTTTTCTTCAGTTTTTTATTTACTGATTTTAAATTGTAAACTGCCAAAACATAATAATAATAATAATAATAGTAATAATAATGTTGTAAATATGCAGTGTTTAACAAAATAAAGTTTGACCTCGCCAGGGGTTTCCCCTACCAAATAAAATATTTTTGTTAGGCTTTAGATATTCTATAACAGTAGATATCCTATAACTGTAGGCTATTGGGACGATCAACAGCCATATTGACGACCTAAACCGTTATATTTGTACTAACGACAATCCATCAGCAATACATTTATTCTGACTTATGGAGAGCTTTCAGTATTACATGAGCCCAACTATATACCAAAATACCATGAAAATAAAAAACAAATTTAAATAATTCCTTTGGTAGGATGATACGTGTTGTTATAATTAAACGGTATAGATAAACTACGTCTCACAACACTACAAAGAATATTTACAATTAGACTGTACTTACATACAAGACAGTAAATATACACCTTGCACCATCTTTTGTGTATATTTACCGTCTAGTGTGTAAGTACAGTATAAGTGTATATATTCTTTGTATATAGTGTTGGTTAAACGTAGTTTATTTATGCCGTTTAAAACCAATTTACAATTCAGAGTTTGTAATGTTTTGAGGGGTTTAGAGAATTTAATCTGATCATACGACTCTGAAATAAATGTACGGTCTGAATACATATAGATATTTAGAATTATTATGTGTTAATTTATAGGCTTCTAAATATTATCTAATTGCTTGTATACTAAACGTGATGTAGAATTAGTTTGTGCCAAAATCCAAGCCTTCATTTGTCATATAAACTTGCCAAACAAAATTACTAAAAGATAGTTTTAAAAATTTGCCAGGGTTGAAGTCCTTGTCCTTACAAACAATCCAAAACATAGTAAATATGGTAGCTATCAGTCATCTGTAGCTCACATAGCCTAAATAAAAAAGTTCTTGGTCATTGAAGTGAGCCTTGAAATACTAAATTACCAAGTTAAAAGGTAAAAATATTCAAAACTGGTAGCCATCTATCATTTCTCTTTCGATAAGCTTAAATAACAACGTTTTAATCATTTTTAAGTGATCGATCCTTAAATACCAAAACACCAAAAAAATACGTCTAAGTATTTAGTTTCTCAAAATTGTTAATATTTTCCAGGCTTTGCTCCATTTTAAATTTGTTTGAGGGGTTCAAACTGTAAAACGAGTTCGCACGCAGCACGCTGACGTGAGGGAAGTGAATTTCCACATAACAACTTTTAAAACTCAAAATCAGTGTAAAAACATACATTTGTCCAATTTTTATTGAAATCTGAAAACATTGATTTTTTGGCTGTTCTGATACTCCTGGTTTCATTTACTTGCAAAGCTGAGAATAAAATTTTGCACATTATAAGGTTAGGAGAAGGTCCAGACAGGCTTGAAAGTAGGCGTGAGGTTGCTGGGGATAATAAAAGTACTTTAACAAAGGAATAACAGGCTTTTCTAGTGTAAAACCCCCATAAGACAACGTACTGTGTTTAGCCGATACACATTTTCTTTAATAACTCCGTAAATATTTATGCTAGAATGACGAGATAGGGCTTAAAACTTTCGCCTCTCTAATCCTCATCTTTTTACATGCTTTAATTTTACATATGGGGCTTTTCTGACCCTTTTTGGGCCCAAAAACTCGAAATTTGAAAGATTAATCCCCAAAAAACGGGTTTAAAGTTTTCTGATTGTTTTGCCCAACGAACTTGTCCAACAGATTATAGAAAGGAATGTCCCTACCAAATTTGAAGTAAATCGGACAAAAAATGTGACCGCTAGAGTGCATACACATATATATATATAAAGTTTTGAACGACCCCCCAAAACGTGTTCTGGGAGTCACGTTAGGAACTTCTATGGTGGTCCCGGGCTTAAGTTTCACCGTGCGGGTCATGCTAATAGTTCACTTTCCAAAGGAAATTCACTAATTATGATTACTTCCCTAGGGGTTATTAGTGCATGCCAAATGTCAAGTTTATATCTTATCTATAGAAGAGATTTAAAACCTAATTAATTCAGCTAGCTGGAGGATCTAACCCGGTTTTAGGATGTAAATATGTACATTAATGGGATTAAAGGTAACATTAGCGAATCTTCAAAATATAATTACTCTCGGGACACTGAAGAGGTCATCTGTAACTAATTAATATAATATAATTCATAATGGGCTTATTTTCCACAGGAGCATAATTTACAAACATGGAACAATATTTATAAAATGTTGAGATTTTCGTTTGAGGGAGTTAAAACATATAAAATTGTTTATCTGATGATTTCTTCATAAAGTTCATAATTTTAGGATGTGTACATTAATAGGATTGAAGAATTGAAGGTAACATTAGCGAAAATTACTCTCGAGACACTGAACAAGTCATCTGTAACTAATCAATATAAATATAATTCATAATGGGTTTATTTGCAACAGGAGCATAACTTACAAACATGAAAAAATATTTATAAAATATTAAGATTATCGTTTAAAGGGGTTAAAACATTTTAAATTGTTTATTTGATGATTGCTTTATAAGTTCATAGTTTTCAGAAATATAATGCCAAATTTTAAGAATTTAGATATAGTTAAAGAAAGAGGCCTTGGTATTGAAATATCGTGTGTTAATTACCATGTCATCAGGTATAATATCTAAGTGCGTGAAATAAGTTAAAATCCACAAGAAATTATTTAAATATTACTCTTGACAACTTGTATTTTTAAATGGATTAGACTACCAATAAATCAATAAACGTTACAACTATATTATGATTGTAGGGGATAAAAGTCATCTATAACATATTTAACCTAATTCATGTAGGGTTTTTCCCACAAACTATGTGAAACAAAAACAAAACAAAAGACCAACAAATCTACATAGTATGCTATTTTTTGGGTTCTAGCGTTTATTTGAGAGTAACAACTTCAAATTCATTAAAGTAATTTTGTAAGTATCATCTGTGATGATGAAACCTCGTTGTAGATAGTCTAGAATCCGTTTCACAGTGTGGTGCTCGTAAGAAGTTTTCATTACGACAAGAATTCAATCACATAAGTTATTAATCTTGATAAAATGTGCGATTTATAAGAAGTACATTTGTACATCTGGGCTATGTACAAAAAACATGAAACCTTTTAAAAATAAATAAGTTTATAACAAAAATATCTAAATTCGTAATACAACCAGTACAACATACCAATTCAGCTGCATACTGCATTACCGACATCAGTTAACCTCAAAAACGAGAACTAAATTATTTATATTTATTTTAACGGAGTTTCAAATAAAAAATTGTAAGTTTTGGATATTTTCCTAGGGGTTTCAAACTATAAGCTAAGTGCATACCAAATTTAAAGCTCCTAGCTTATCTATAAGTAGTCTAGAATTCCTATGTATGGGTGTGTTACACATGCGGCTGTATATATATTAGACATGCGGTTGTATATATTTTAGATACATTATATATATTAGAACACTTATACATGTTCAGGGGGTCACGTTAGGAACTACTATGGTGGTCCCGGGCTTAAGTTTCAATGTGCGGGTCATGCTAATAGTTCATTTTTCCATAGGAAATTCACTAAAAATACCCTATACATAAGTAAATCTGACAAATTCATTTGACAAGTTTCCACTTCAAAAAATAAACTAATCCTGTTAGCCTCCATGCAATTTGTTCACCATTTATTTTATACACCTTCCCCCCCCAGTGAAGATTATAAATCCCCTGTAGGTTGTAGCCTGAACAGTTTTTGTCATAGTTGAGAATACACCTTGCAAATTTCTTGGAAGAACATGCCAAAGTTTCTATATAGGCCTAGCTATAACCAATCAGCCACCACAATCGGATCAGATAGTTGGATATTCAAAACAGATTTTAGTGGAGAGATCCTGAGATTATATGTTCTGGGATTTCAAATTCTGAAATCGCTGTAATATAGGTACTTCTGTAAACATCATTATCTGTTCTACTTGCCAGTTATTCTTTACTAACATAAAAACATCAGCGTAATTACAATATGTTCAACCGTTTAAATAAAGGCTCGGAGTGAGTTGTTCTCTTTTCATTTAGTAAAAGTCTGGCAATTATTAAAAAAAATAATTATTGGTTTAAAATTAACTAATACTTTAGCCTCTACAAAAACATTTCAAATTAAATTTGAGAAATAATCCATTCTGGCCATTTTCAGTGGCTGCAGTTTTCTTAAAAATTATAATTTTCCTACAGAAGTCAAACGTGTTTTTACTAATGATGTTAATATGAAGTTGGCTATCTATTCTAATTCCAAGGTATTTTTACAAATTTCTTTGACTTCTAGACAACTTCAATTTGTGTCATAAATGCATTGAGTCTCATGACATTGTAACTGTGGTGATATTTTTATATTACCTTTTAAATTAAGCAAATAATTTCTTTAGTAGCAATTCCTTTAGTAGTGTTGTTACAACTAAACAGGATAAATAAAATAGTCTTACAACACTACAAAGTATATTTACACTTATACTGTACCTACATGCAAGACAGTAAAATATACACAAAAGATGGTACAAGGCGATCGATTTCAACCAGTTACACCGGTCATCATCAGGCCCAATCAGAGAATGACAGAAACAATTGTTTTTGTAAATATTGTTTCTGTCATTCTCTGATTGAGCCTGATGATGACCGGTGTAACTGGTTAAAATCGATCGCCTTGTACCATATTTTGTGTATATTTTACCGACTTGTATGTAAGTACAGTATAAGTGTAAATATACTTTGTAGGGTTATAAGATGTATTTTATTTATCCTGTTAAATCAAGCAACACATATTTACTTGTACACTAAAAGTTAAGAAATGTTTTCTCATCCAGTATATAACTAAATTCGCTAGGCTCCATCCCAGACCCTCGCTTGGGGTCGCTCCAGTTGTTATTATAACTCAATGTCCCTACAAGTATTTTTATGTAGTATACTATTTTGATTCTTTTGTGATATATCCGCTCTAGTTGCTGTCTTTATTCAATGGTTCTATCATTTGTTTATCTCTACCATGTGCGAGTTAACATTGACACTTTAGTTTATATTTGCACAGCAGCTTTGATTTGTTTTGTTTTGATTTGAATCCCTACAAGCGCAATGTTAAAATTTTCTATTTTCAAGATAAAAATTAGAGGTTTTAAAATGGAAAACTGTAACTTTTGGCAATTTTCCTGGGGGTTTCTAGGTACAACCATTGAATATACAGAGTAAGTGTACATAGTTAGTGTATACTCAATGGTACAACCTAAGTGCATGCCACATTCCACATTCCTAGCTCGTCTAGAGTTCGTATACATGAGTGAGTGAGTTAGTCAGTTACACATCGGGCTGTATAGTATGTTAGATTTATATTACATTGCATCTTTAAAAAAATGTGCTTCCTTTGTTTCTGCAAAATATGTTATAACCATATCATCTACAAATGCTATTAGCTTACCATTTGACATTTCCAATGCATTATTAATAATATATCAATAATTTATTAGTGTGTATTACAAATAATTTGTCCCAATATTAAAAATTGCTGGACTCCAAACTTAAGATATCCTACTTTACTTTAAAAATTATCTATATTTACTAATTGTTTTCTATTGGATAAGTTACCAACAAACCATTCATATGCAACTCCTCTTACTCCAGCTTTTCAAAGTTTCAGTAATAATATTCATGGTCTACTCAAGCTGACGAATGCCTTTGTAATATCACTGAACAGGACTGAACATTTTTTCCTCATACTTAAAGAATCAAAAATATGTTCAATACCCCCGTCACAGGAAACCGGTGGACTCAGCGAGTTTCAAATCTAACTATAAATACCTAACCACCTCATAAACCTATGTTCCAAGTTTTATGACAGTATATTCGTTAATAAGTGTGATATAACATTTGATCAAATCTCCATGAAGGGACATTAGGATGACTATGCAGGTTTGCTGCAAGGGGGACACAACAACATTTAGTTTTTAGCAAAAATCATTGGGCCACACCAAATAAAGCCACATACCAAGTTCCATTGAAATATGTTCATAAATAAGTAAGATATAAAATGGTATTTAATGTCAGTAAGAATAATATTAGGGCTGAGTTTTCAGGGACCAGTGAACCAGATTTTCTGCGACAGGGACCACAATAATTGTGTTTTATGCGTATATCAATAGACAATAACCAGATGAAGCCACATATGAAACAAAAAAAATAAGATTAGACAAATGTACTGTTTGGCTTTTTTAATTACTCAGAAACCAATTGATGTAGAACAATAATTTGAAATACTAAAGTGTTGGTTGTTTAAACCTGAATGTAATGGTGTAATCTAAATGTTGATATTTACAGGAAACAACTACAAAATGTTTTAACAAATAATGAACAACTTTTTGGAGGTGAAAACAATTTGAATGGTGGACTATTAGTTTTCGAATTAATTAAAATAAATGCTGTCTTACAGGTTTGTACCCAATTTGATCAAGATTAAGCCTTTTTTATGAAAGTTATCGTGCCAATGGACATATTATACACATTTTTTAAGAATGGTGTTTTTGACATTGGGTACCTCAAAACAAAAAGTTATCATGGTCCCGAGCTTGGATTATCATGGATTTACAATGCCAACTAAGGTAATAAATTATTCCCTAAAGAGGGACTTTAGATGAAACTTATAGGTTTCTCATCCATTGGTTTTTAAGGTGGAATAAAATTAAACACAACGTATAATACATGTACTGTATTTTGTGATAGAATAATTCTTGATTTTTCTATTTCAAAGGTGTTATATTTAAGTTTTCTTGATATTATTTTAACATCCTTCACGCTGCATACATGCAATAATTTAAATCAAATCAATTGTTATCTATAATACCTAGCAAAACTTTGCTCCTTTTATTTTGTTAAATATAAATCCCAAAAAAGTTCTCGTCTTTTCCTTTTAAATCATACGTTTAATATATGTTTAGTTGTTCTCAGTAGATACCTAAAGAGATGAAATATTTTAACTTGAGCTAGACTACAATACGACTAGGTGGGTAGGTGGATTGCTGAGTTAGTGTCAGTTTGTTTTTGCAGCTGTGTTTCATTGCTTATGTTGTTTGTTTCAGGTGAGTTATGATTCCTTTCCTCTGCTTCTCTTGTAAGTACTCTCTCTTAATGGTATTTAACTGATGAATTTAAAATAATTATTTTCTTTGTTGTAGTAGTATCATTGACTATGGTAGTATCCTATACACTAAGGTGCGTTCATACCGGGTTTACCAACAAATTTTTACAACATAAATTTAAATTGCGGTTAAATCAAATGTTGTTGACAAATTATTGTTGGTTTAAAGAATTTTAATAAAGTTTGTTGAAAACCTTTGTCGGCAATTCTGGGGGTAAATGCACCATTATACGAGCAATGTCTGTGTGTGTGTTGGATTGAAAAATTATATTAGAATCCAGCAAAAAGACTACTTAAACTTTATGGTTAGGTGTTTTGCGGCCTCCAAAATCGTAAATAATGTAATAAAAGATGTTTCGCTACATTTGATCTTTCTGGTTTCCCTTTATTCTAAACTAATACTTGGTTCTTAAATATTTTTAAAAAATTAACAGTTTGGCTGATATATAAGTTACCACAATTATTACAGTTTTTTGTTTTTTTTTAATGCCAGTTTTGTTTAATTTGTCACAGTCTTCTACTTGGGCTACAGTATTCTATTTATGCTGTTTTGCGTTTCTAAGGCTACTGAACCTACTACTGTACTGAAGGCAACTCTGGGAAATGTCAAATTTTGTGGAAAAAATCATTTGGAAATTAGAAATTTGAATATTGGGCTTATATAGTTTTAAATCAAAACCAAATAATCATAACAGCTGTTTTTACATAAACAACCAGTCAACTGTAAAAGTACAGTAACACTCACAGGTGAACAGTGTCCCGTTGAGTAGAAACAATTGAATGAAGATTGGGTATTGAGTGGACATACCCAAAATGAACCAAAATTGCATATAATAACTAGAGTAACCCTATCATGCATAACATAGGCAAATGAGCGTAGAAAATCTGCTAACCATTGGAAAAGGGGACGTGGTTAAATTACTCCAGGCCTCAGTGACTGGCCTTCTGCGAGCAAATCTCAGTCCCCCCAAGTACTGCAATATTAGTATAAGTAACTGAATCTAGATGAAACTATGAATGGGGCTCAGTTGAAAGAACCTTTACACAATTTTCCATAATGTTTTTAATTCAGAATAATTTTAATTTTTAACATTATTCAGTATAAAACTTATTCAGTTTTTAATCATCCATTTTTCACATTGTCCCAATGTTATTTTGTTGTGACCTATTAACAGAACACACCGAGTCAATTCATTAGTTTTAGCAAATTTCCCCTGTAGGGAAGAAGCTATTACTGTAGGTCTCATGGTAAGACTTAAGCCCGAGACCATGATAACTTTTTGTTTTGAGGTCCCCAGGTGCCAAAAACATGATTCGTTCAAATTTATATATATGTACATATATGTGTGTGTCTGTGAAGGCTATAACTTGAGTAAAAAAGTCCAGTTTCGATGAAATTTGGCTCAAATGTATAAAGTGACATTCTAAGTTCGAAAACCAGAAAAATCGAACCATGGGAAAGGGGGGTTTATGGGGGTTTTAAATTTTTCAAAAATCAGTTTTTTGCATTTTTCACCCTGAAATTAAAAAAAAACTTGATTTTGGTTTTGAGCTTAAAAAAATGTTTTTGAATTATTAACCTAGGTTAAATGGCTGCGCAGAAAACCCAAAAAAAGTGTTCATAAAATGTCCCATGTTAACCTTATGGGAAAAAGGTTTTTAGGTTCCCATGTTAACCTTATGGGGGAAGTGGTGAAATATTACTCTTGAGTCATCTAAACAAACTGACTTTCCGTCCCCCAGGTACTTTTAATAAAAACTTCACATTTGTTTTTACCAATAAGTTCAGCTTTTCAAAAAAATTATTTTGGTGTTTAAATTGTGATTCTACGTCCAACCGTTGCCGAGATATTCAAAGTGCTAAACACAGTACGTTGTCCAATGTTATCCTTATGGAGAATAATTAAAATTTGATATCTTGATTATTTATGAATGTATATTGATGAAACTTGGTATGTAGCTTCACTTAGTACTAGTATATTGATGTTTGCACAAAATTGATTTTTATTGACTATCCTAATAGCAGCAAACCTGCATACTCAGCCCTAATGTTATTCTTATAGAGAATAAATAAAATGCTATATATCGCTTATTTATTCATGTATTTTTATGAAACTTGGTGAATGGCTTTATGAGGTAGTGAGAAACATATGAATGCATTGGAAATTTGCTGAGTATGCAGGTTTGCTGCGACAGGGGTATTCATATTTACAATGAGTTTTTTAAACACTAATAAGGGTTTTTTATGTTATGTGTTGGTCAAATGGTCTTACCGCTTTTCAAATTAAACTGAACGTGCTTGTAAACACATGTAATTGGGTATTAGGTGATTTTACTCTTTTCGTCCCTGGAGATTGTACATGCCTGATATTGTTTCTGAGGGCCATAAAACAGTTACTAATGATTACCAGTTATTTTGAGATTTAAAATACAGTAAAACTCATTTTTGATATATTGCAGGGTTTCTGCAGTCAGGGAATGTAAATTCGGTCAGGGAAAGTCACGGAATGTCAGGAAACCCAGAGATAATAGCGTATTTTGTTACATCTCTACCCCACGTGCTAAATATATAAAAATAAATTTGTAGCTTATAGATAGTATTGATTACTATTCCATACTATATTTATTTTGTTTTACTAACATTTAAGACATACATGAAATAGAAAATAATGTTTTACACATTAAATATATAATAATTGTGCACACTTGTTTACAAAGCGAATATGATAAGACGTATTTTGAAAGTTGGTCAGGGGAGTTTTACAGAATGGTCAGGGAAATAGAAAATTGAAATTCTGTAGAAACCCTGTATTGATAATGTTGATTAATAACAACTTTAAACTTTCTAGTAAATTTTATAGAAGTATATAAACAAATTTATAATGGACTCCCTCGACCACTTTAACACATGTAGCTTAAAATCAGAAATCTTTGTATTAACCATTGATCATAGTATCACATGAAATAGGTTTCATCAAAGTTAAAGCTAATAACATTTACTCACAATCAGACAGAGTATATGTATATATTCATCAAAGGCGTCATAGTCAATTAAAATACCCTCGTAGCAGCAAACCTGCGTACTAAGCAAATTTCCAATGCATATATATGTATCTTAATACCACATAAAGCCACATACCAAGTTTCATCAATATACAATTATAAATAAACTATTTATGACATTCGAATTATCCTCCATAAGAATAACATGGCGGCTGAGTATGCAGGTTTGCTGAAACAAGGAACACAAAAAAATGGGTTTTCATACAAAAATATGAATATAACCCAACTTGGTGAAACCACATACCAAGTTTTATTGACTTATGTTCATAATTAAGGGAGACATAATACTTGGCTTTTTATCTATAAGAATAACATGGGGGCTGAGTACGCAGGTTTGTTGCTACGGGAACCATTGGTAAAAATTATTTTTTGTGCTAATGGGAGTAGACCACAACCAGTTGAAGCAATATACCAAGTTTGGTCGGTATACGTTCATAAATAAGCGAGATATAAAATTATTCTTATCCTCCATAAGAATAACATTGGAAAATGTACTGTTTTTAGCACTTTTAATATCTTTGTAATTAATTGACGTAAAGCAATGATGAAAACACCAAATTGTGTGGTTTTTTTAAGCTGAATCCAATAAGAATAACATTGGAAAATGTACTGTTTTTAGCACTTTTAATATCTTCGTAATTAATTGACGTAAAGCAATGATGAAAACACCAAATTGTATGGTTTTTTTAAGCTGAATCCAATGGTGAAAAATAAAATTTGTCTTTTTCAAAGATTATATGTAAAAAACTCAAATACCCCCGTTGCAGCAAACCTGCATACTCAGCGAATTTTTAATTTATGTATATTTTTCTCCCTACCACATAAAGCCACTTACCAAGTTTCATAAAAATACATTTATAAATAAGTGATGTATAGCATTTTATTTATTCTCCATAAGAATAACATTAGGGCTTAGTATGCAGGATTGCTGCAACAAGAAAGATAAGAAATTTGTTTAAGCAATTGTCAATATAACTCAACCAGGTGAAGCTACATACCAAGTTTTTATAGTTTATGTTCATAATTAAGGGAGATATACAACTTTAATTTTTCTCCATAAGAATAACATTATGGCTGAGTATGCAGGTTTGCTGCTACGGGGATAATCAACAAAAAATCAATTTTTTGTGCAAATATCAATATACCAGTACTAGCCATAGTAGAAGCCATATACCAATTTTCATTAATATTCATTCATAAATAATCGAGATATCAAATTTTATTTATTCTCCATAAGGATAACATTGGACAACGTACTGTGTTTAGCACTTTGAATATCTCGGCAACGATTGGACGTAGAATCACAATTTAAACACCAAAATGATTGTTTTGTGGAGCTGAATTGATTGGTTAAACACTTACACGCAACATTTACACGCAAATGTAAAGTTTACTGTAAAATCAACTGAGGTAAGGTCAAAAACCTTTTTCCCATAAGATTAACATGGGAGATTTTATGAACACGTTTTTTGTATTTTCTCCGGAACCACATTAAAAACATGTTTTCCCACATTAAAACACATGTTATTTGTTAAACATAGTGGTAAAGGCTGGTAAAGCTGACTATTACCACCATGTTTAACAAATAACATGTGTTTTAATGTGGGAAAACAGGTTTTTTGTTGATAACTCGAAAACCAAAATAGATACGCATAAGGTTTAAATTTGAAAGTTTCTTAGAATTGCAATACCTTTAAAATGATATGCTATTTGACATATGGTGTTATTTGAAATTTTTGAGTTTTGGCTATGTACATATTTTCAAAAACTGATATTTTTGAAACTTTTTGTTTTTGAGATAATATTGAAGTGTTGCATATCAAAATAAAGCTTAGCTCATAAGGAATGCGATATTTGAATCAGAATCAAGATATCTGCATTTTTAAGAAAAATACAGGGTATTAAAAAAAATACTAA
This sequence comes from Allygus modestus, assembly GCA_963675035.1. Lineage (NCBI taxonomy): Eukaryota > Metazoa > Arthropoda > Insecta > Hemiptera > Cicadellidae > Allygus > Allygus modestus. Next base: position 104,157,110 of record OY776111.1, read on the forward strand.
TTTTTTCACAAAAACAGCTGCCATTTTGAAATGAATCAATAATAATCAAAATCCGATTCCGCCAAATGGTTTGGATTGAAAAGAGCTTTAATTTGATGTATATCATGATATACATTTGTATTTGATATTTCGTAGATTCGGACTAGTGACCCTCAGTTTCTGGTACACCCTGTATTTAAAAATCGTTAAAAATATTTTTACGTTATTCCTTGGGGTTGGTTTAGTGGGAAATAATTTTATTTCATCATCGTAGGACCAACGGTTTGTCTGAAATCAATACTGGACAACTTACGAGATTCACCCTGTATATAAATTTGAACGAATCTTGTTTTTGGCATCTGGGGACCTCAAAACAAAAAGTTATCATGGTCTCGGGCTTAAGTTTTACCGTGAGACCTACGGTAACAGCTTCTTCCCTATAGGGATAATTCGCTAAAAATCCATTTTTGGGGTACAAAACCCCCCCAAAATACCCCTTCGGATAGATCAATATGTCTGGTTTTTGAACTTAAAGTCATAAATGTTGCTTTACACGTGTGTACCAAATTTCATCAAAATCGGACAATTTTTACGACAGTTTCTAGAGTTTTGTACGAATGGTGTTTTTGGGGTCTGGGGACCTCAAAACTAAAAGTTATCAAGGTCCCGGGCCTAGGTCTTACCATGCCGACTACGGTAACAGCTTCTTCCTTATAGGGGAAATTCGCTAAAACAAACAATAAGAAAACAGCTAATAATTTTCATAATAAGGTATTTCCATAGGATGTACAATCATTGTTGATACTAAACTTGTCTACTACTCACTTTCGTTGTCATTCTGTGATTCCCATTATTCTCTGACTCACTCTGCGACTCACTCATATTGTCTCCTTACCAAAACGGTGTATTGTTTTACTTCTTGCACCGTGGAAAATAAGTAATAAAATACCCCTCTCGCAGCAAACCTTTGAACTAAGCGAATTTCCATTGCAAATATATGTACACCACACCAAAACATAACTAGACTACCTAGTTTCCATAAGAATAACATGGGATAACTCAATGTCTATAAGTTTACATAAGACTGAGTATGCAGGTTTGCTGCTTCGGGGGTATTTTTTGTAAGTATTAGTAGACCACAACGAGATGAAACCATATACCAAGTTTTTTCAGTGTACGTTCATGAATAAGCGAAATATTAAATTGTACGTATTCTCCAAAAGAAGAACACTGGACACATTGGACAACGTTTTGTTTAGTACTTTCAATATCACGGTAACCAATTAACGTAGAGCAATTATCAAAACTATTAGGGAATCTGTGTATTAGCAGAGACATTTATCCATTGCCCGTTAGTGTTCGTTAGGTGTGTGTGTTTGTAACGTGATAACGTAAAAACGGCTGCATGGATGGATCGTTTTTAAATTTTACTCAAATGTTTTCCAATACACTTTACACTATCAGTTACAAAATGGAACAGATTGATTTAACTGTTTTTTTATTAATGAACCTTTAAGTTTGCAGAATTTCCATTAGGTAAAGCATTGTACAAGGTTACTGTTGGTAAAGTGTGAGATAGTAATAAAATATCGTTTCCTAATGACAAGAAACTGCTTACTAATTATTATCCTATTTGTTTTTGTTATGATGAAATAAGTAAAGCACTGTACGTTAACAAGAGTTTATTAAATTTATCAACGATTTTTCAAATTTGTAAATTAAAAACTAATACATGTTTTTATAAATAAAGACAACGTCCTCTTATAATGAGAGGAAATTAATAGTTATTCTGCTAGATTGCAGCATCCAATTAATATATATTTACTTCTACCAGCTGTGTTTAGTTTACGAAATTTTGTCAGTTGACAAAATTTTGATTGAGACTTACGTTATTAGCAGTAACTTTCATCAAAATTTTCTGAGTTTGTTCATCCAATTATGAATTCTCAATTGGAGAATTCATAATTGGATGAACAAACTCAGAAAATGTTGATGAAAGTTACTGCTAATAACGTAAGTCTCAATCAAAATTTTGTCAACTGACAAAATTTTGTAAAATATTCATTTGAGCGTACTCCTAGTATTATTAGTTCATTCTAGTTCCAGAAAAAAATTTGAATCACTAGAAAACAGCCTACAAACGTATCCACTGTATATCTAGTCGTATCAAAGTATCAAAATTTGGATTGGCGAGTTACTATTAAAATTGTTTACTAGGTATCCTTAGCTTGATTAGGCCCTAAACAAAGTCAAGTAGCGTAGGCCAATAAAAGTATCATTCCGGTTAAATTTGATTAGAGAGAATAGATTTATTGGAAGTTATTATTTATTCCTTCACAAAGAGAGCTCAAATTCTGTTTTCTATATCATCACCATGCTTTTACTTATTTATTTTATTTTAAATGCTACAAAATGTAAAAAATCCAATTATATTGTAGCATATATCACTTAATACAAATACAAAACTGGAAACACACTTTGGCAAAAAGTGTCTATAGTTCATATTTAGAGTGTAAACTTTATTACAGGAAACAATACAAAGGACACAATATACAGTTTACTACTTAAAGTCCTAATCATGCTCTAAAAGCAAACATTAATGATCATAACATGAGCAAACTCCGTTATATTAGTAGGATTATTACAAATCAGACATTAACAAATAAATTTTAGTGCTGTACTGTATTACTAAAATTGTCTTGATTTTACCTTTATTATAACATTAATTTTAAAATGTAATTTAAGAATTAAATAAAAACCATTTCTTCTGCTCGAACTTCTTTGTTAAATACAAATTCAAGAAACTGGACATTCCACAATCTCAACAATCCTTTAAGTGTGCATTGTGTTGAGTAGGTTAAAACAAATATTGAAGTTAAAAAAAAAAACTGGAAAATCAAAGAATGGGTTTTTTATACTTGAATATTTGCACCCTGACAATGTGCAAAGTATCGGATTGAATTGTCTAGCTACAAGAAGTTTGATTGAAATAAGGTCTAATGGGAGTGTAAAGTTTTGTCAGGGAGTGGTGACCCAGTTGGGCTAAATGTTAATGTGTCCATCACTCTCTTACCTCATTGCAGGTCGTTAATACCCCATCGCAGCAAACCTGCGTACTCAGCGAATTTCCAATGCATAATATGTCTTAATACCACATAAAGCCGCAAACCAAGTTTCATAAATACCCCCGTAGCAGCAAACCTGCGTACTCAGCGAATTTCCAATGCATATATATGTAATACCACAAAAAACCAAATACCAAGTTTCATCAATATACATTCATAAATAAACGATTTATGGCCTTTTTTTAATTATTCTCTATAAGAATAACATGGCGACTGAGTATGCAGGTTTGCTGAAGAAAGGAACACAAAAAAATGGGGTTTTATACAAATATCAATATAACTCAAGTAGGTGAAGCCACATACCAAATTTTATTAATTTATGTTCATAATTAAGGGAGATAACACGTTACTTATTCTCCATAAGAATAACATGGGGTCTGAGTCCGCAGGTTTGCTGCTACGGGAACTATAGCCAAAAAAGTTTTTTAGTGAAAATATCAATAAACCACAACGATATGAAGCAATATACCAAATTTCATCAGGATAAGTTGATAAATAAGCGAGATATACAATTTTTCTTATTCTCCATAAGAATAACATTGGACAACGTACTGTGTTTAGCACTTTCAATATCTCAGTAACCAATTGACGTAGAGCAACGATCAAAACACCAAATTGTTTGTCTTTTTTAGCTGAATTTAATAGTGAAAACTAAAATTGGATTTACCAAAATATTATATGTAAAAAACTCAAAAAACCCATTTTTGGGGTACAAAACCCCCCCAAAAAACCCCTTTGGATAGAGCGATCTGGCTGGTTTTCGAACTTAAAGTCATAAATGACGCTTTACATGTTTGTACCAAATTTCATCAAAATCGGATCATTTTTACGAGAGTTATCGCACCCACGGACACACACACATATATATATATATATATAAAGTTTTGAACGAATGGTGTTTTTGGCATCTGGGGACCTCAAAACGAAAAGTTATCATGGTCCCGGGCCTAGGTCTTACCATGCCGACTACGGTAATAGCTTCTTCTCTATAGGGGAAATTCGCTAAAATATATTCACATATAAGCGATTTTAATTATACTCCATAAGAATAATATTGGTAATGAGTACATAGGTTTGCTGAAACAAGGAACACAAACAATTGGTTTTTATGCAAATATAACTAGAATTTAACTAGGCGAAGCTACATACCAAGTTTCATAAATATTCAATCATAAATAAGCGCTATATAACCTTTTAGTTATTCACCATAAGAATAACATGGTGGCTGAGTAAGCAGCTTTGCTGCAACAAGGAACCAAAAAAAGGGTTTTATGCAATTATCAATATAACTCAACCAAGTGAAGCTACATACCAAGTTTTATTAATTTATATTCATAATTAAGGGAGTCATTACATTTTACTTATCCTCCATAAGAATAACATGGGGGCTGTGTACGCAGGTTTGCTGCTACGGAAATAATCAACAAAAAATCAATTTTTTGTGCAAATATCAATATACCAGTACTGCGTGAAGCCACATACCAAGTTTCATCAACATACATTCATAAATAATCGAGATATCAAATTTGATTTATTCTCTATAAGGATGACATTGGACAACATACTGTGTTAGCACTTTGAATATCTCTGCAATGGTTGGGCGTAGAATCACAATTTAAACACCAAAATGATTGTTTTGTGGAACTCAACAGAATGGTAAAAGCAAATGTGAAGTTTACAAAAATAAACTGAGGAAAAGCCAAAAACTTTTTTCCCATAAGATTAACATGGGAGATTTTATGAGTAGGTTTTTAGGATTTTCTCCGCAACCACTTAACCTAGGTTAAAAATTCAAAATACCATATTATTATTTTTTTTTAAGCTCTATAACATGGTCAAAACCAAAATTAAGTTTTTAAAAAGTCTTAGGGAAAAAAATGCAAAAAACTGATATTTGGAAAATATGAAACCCCCATAAACCCCCCTTCCCATGGTCCGATTTATCTGGTTTTCGAACTTAAAGTCATGAATCTCATTTTACACATTTCCAAATTTCATTGAAATCGGACAATTTTTAATCAAGTTATCACATTCACGGACACACACACAGACACACACACACACACACATATATAATATATATATATATATATATATATATACACATATATATATATACACACATATATATATATATATATATATATATATATATATATATATATATATATATATATTTGAACGAATAGTTTTTTTGGCATGTGGGGCCCTGAAAACAAAAAGTTATCATGGTCTCGGGCTTAAGTCTTACCATGAGACCTACGGTAATAGCTTCTTCCCTATAGGGGAAATTCGCTAAAATGTTTATTCTTTATTATGGTTCAGAGAATAAAGTCTTAAAACAGTTTATCATACCAAACAAATATTGGCTTTATTAACACAGTGCTTAGCGTGCCCGCTTCATAATGTGAAGTTCGCCAGATTGATCCTGAGAACATTTTGTGACGATTTGATACTGGATCTAGCTGCCATTGGGCTATTAATTAATGATCCTGGCTGAAGAATCAGTAGGTCTTAGACAGTAACAAGGCTACAAAAGTCATCTCACCCATTCTGCACTCATCATTCATGCATATTCGCCTTAAAATACGCCCTCGTTGCATCGGCGTAATGATTTCAACTAATGATGGTCTTAAACAATGATTTAAACTATTTTCATATTTTCTTTGATATTCGTGCAATGATTTTCCTACTACAGATTATTTATCACTCAACATCATACGTAAAAATATATTTGCAATAATGACATTAGGTATACTAGTAGAATGTGTTCCCGTTCTTCGCATGGGTAACAGCTGTAATAAAAACAAATGTATCAGCTGTTAGAAATTAAATACCTTTAAAAGTGTTTAAACTCATCCCTTTCTTTATATTTGTGCCCTTAGAGAAAATTTTATCAAAAACCTGATATTGTCCCTCTAATTTGCTCACCGAGACCTTTCATTCAAGTATAGGGTTGATTGGTGTCGTCAGACTTATGGTTTTCTCAAAAGTTCCTGGGTAAATGAGGCTTTATCCTGGGTAGATAGGCCTAATACTTTTACTTTCCTCATAAAATCATTAGTAGTTTAATTAATTCATGAGTTATTAGGTGTTTATTTTGATTATTCACAGGAAAAGGTTTGAGATCTTAGGAATTTTTAAACTATTTCAGGAAAAAATTCATGCATTATGCATATATTTTTCAATTTTGCAAACCTCTGTAGCAGCCCATAGATACAACTTGAACTTAATATGTATCGCTGCAGTACGTATGTTTTGTTATTGTCAGTAAAGGCCCATTCTAACACTACTGAACCAAAACTCAAGGAGTTTAGTTTGCTCTCCTACACGAGCAGACAGTTTGCATGCCGCGGGAGGTGTTTGGAGGCATGCAAGTGGTCAGGGTGCCACGCCGGCGGAGGCAACAGACCCGCGTAACTACTGGAATGGCAACATATCCCATTATATTCCAAGGGCTATGCCTAAGTCTAAGATTTGTTTTATATTTACCCTCCCGAGAGAGTTATTGGCTAATCTTTACTTTAATCTCTCCACCCAAACGGAGGTATAAGGGAAATTCCTGTTGTAAGCTGACTTGATATAGTCAGGTGTGTCTACCAATGCCTTTTTCTACTTTTCTTATTGTTGAACACTTCTAACAACTGAAGCTGGGCAACTCCAGCAGCACATCTGCAGAGCTCCACCGTATCCATCCCACGACTGAAGTGCCTAGTGTAGTTAAGAATTGGTGTACTGCCGAGTGCAGCAGGAGTCATGCGTACAGTTGGATCTTGAAGATAGTCAATATGGTGGTAAACAACAGAGCAAAATCCAAAGTTGCTAAACAATTCAGATACAACCTCAGCCTCATTATTATAGGCTGGAAAGAATGTCTGGTGATATTACACATTGGTTTGCATGGAGTAATCACAGTTTAACAACTTAGTTTTTTTTTATATCACAAAGTTCTCATATTATTGATATGAAATTCAGCTGATGAAATACATCATTTTCTTTTTCGTAATTCATCATTTAATAAATTAATTCTTCATAGCACATGATAGCACTAACTAATGGAGCACTTCACACACTTCAGAGCCCCTGACAAATTTAACTAAAATGCATTCTTAAATCAGTATTATACAAATTCATTTATAAAAATAAGTCTAGAACAGTCAATTAGTGAACATGTTGCCTTGTCCTGTAGCTAAAAGACACAGCAATAATAGTTCTTTAAAAAATTGGTTATTACTAGTGGCTTGAAGGCTCCATAGCCCCTAACCTTGCTCCAATACTCTGCCTCTTCATTTTGTTAACACTTTACATATCAGTTTGTTAACTAAATAGGCACTTAATCACATGTTTTAATGTAAACGAAGCAGACATTTTTAAATCTCCATACTTTTCTTATGGGGAATGTTATTCGTTATGTCTCATTTTCTGATAACTTTTTGTAAATAAATACTGCTATTTTTCCCGAGTCCCTGGGATCAAGATCTTTAATTTGAGCCCTCCCCTAACATCCTCCGATTTGCCAACTCCCACAATTTCCAGTTAAAAAATTCCCTTAAAGAATTATATATAAGGATTCTTTATTACTGCAAGTAAGAATTTAAAAATTTAGCCATCAGGTTCAGAGAGTTGTTATGTTTAATTAAAATATATAAAAAACCTGTTTTTAGCAGAGGGTCCCTCCCTCTCACCAATATAAACCTCATTATTACCTGGCTACCTGTTGTCCTCACAACAGTGCCATAACATAATATCGCCCTTCACTCACTTTTGATAAGATAACAATTACCAATGCCACTTGTCATGCCAGTAAATACTGTTCTAGAGAATGTACCACGCTGCACTCCATGGTAAGCAATTGCATGCGTAGCAAACATTGTAATTTGCCGAGCGCTACCTGTGGCAAATTTTAAAATCACAGCGTGTCTACTACTTGATGAATTGTAACTTTTACTTAGTTCGATACGCTATGGTAGTCTAATGGATTTGGCACTGGATTCACGATCATGCGGTCCTAGGTTCAACTCTACCTTTTCGTGTTTACTTTTTGAGGTACCAATTTTTGTTATATTTTACACAAACCCATTTTTGTAATATGTTACAAAGAAAAGAGCCGCCGTACAGCGCTCTACGGAGTTAGGTTAGGTTATTTTACTATAATTTCTTCAACAATGTAAAGTATTTCTTTAGAATATAAGTAGTTTTCCTCTGTTTACATTTCAAAATACTACATTTCGCTGTTTTCTCACTATTTCGGATAGTTCGTTCGTCATCGGACAAGTTCGGCTTCCTTTGGGTGGCAAAGTCTCCTCTTCCAGTGGCTCTTGTGTTTTTTTAGCTGCTAGTCACAAACATTTAGCATTGGGTTACCGCCAGCAGATATTTAGGTTAACCCATTGTGAATTATTTACAAAAATATTGTGCCTTGTCACTCTCAACCAACATTACAATATTAACGAAATTAGAAGCCAAAAAGTCGTTATGGTGAATTAACAGAAAAGGTCCAAACCATTATTAACATTAGATAAATAATTATCTACAACTTCATTATAAAGATGAACATATAAGAACATTTAATTTTTTAAGGAATAGGTTATTATTTTTTGTGTAAAGTTGAATTTTAAAATGGAATAAAAGCAAAGTTTAAAAAAAGAGTTGTTACATATTTTACACTTGAATATAACCTTTTTTAAATCTAATCTCCTTATTTTTTTAATTCCAATATTTTTATTAGTTTAGGGACATCCATAAATACAAAAATACATATATCCATAAATACACAATAAAATTTAGAGCACTTCTTTATTCCTGTCTTTAAAATGAAAATGGTTTAACAAATACTCAATCAACGACTTGAGAGCATTATTGTTTATTATAAAATATCTATAAGCATGCCACAGTTAATTCTTTTTCATTCTCTCGATAAACCTTCTTTATTCTTTATTAAGTTTCATTACAATCGCAGGGCATATTTTATATTATAATTTATAAACTATCATTTTAAATTAACCTATATTATTTTTGATGTACAAATTTTAAATTTTGAAAAATTGTACCTAATTTATTTCATTTAGGTGGCCAACAATAAAAAGTGTAGTGTGAAAAATAGCAGTGTTTTAAGAAAAATGAAATCAAACTTTGCTTTTCATAAAATAATTTTATATTTTGAAAACTCTTAAAATGGTATCCTTTTGAACAGGTCATATACATTTATATCAAAATTGAAGGTTTATTTTCAAAGGACAATTAAATAAGCAGGGTTACCCCGATAGGTTCTGTGTGTTTTATACCGATTCAGAGGTGGCGTTGGGTGCAATACTAAGACTCCCAGAATGTGGAGCCTTATGTCAGCTTCCTTTTCACTGTGGTTACTAGTATGTGGTTATTAGTATGCAGGATGCAGCCCATTGGCTCTGGCTGTGCTGCTATACCCAGGCTCACTCCTTCCCTCACCGGTTGAGAGTCGATTGATCAGAAGCTGTCCCTTTACATCCCAGTTTTTCAACTCTGAGATTTTTTGGCCGCCTGTGCAGAACTCCTGTTCCGTGAAAAAGTGCTTAGCGACTCTTAACAGTACTTTCCATTTTCAAAGTCTTAAGGCTTGATCTGGGGTAAGCCATGTTTGTTCACATAGGAGTAGAAGTATCTGAAGACGCAAGGTGCAGTAAAGAGATTTTTGTAGCGCAGACGGCTTTGACAGAATGACTTTTGTCCCAGAAACGATGGAAGTAGGTGTTTTATTTAATGTGTGATTTTGCTGCTGTAAATAAAAATTTAAAAAGAGTACTTGTCTCTAAATGGGACAGAAACTATTGGCAAAATTATCTTGCAAAAAATATAAGTTTATAAACCATGAATGTCAATATAATAGTGGTGGATGAATATTTGTAAGAGTATGTGTAAAATAAGCATACTAATTACTTTGTTGATTGTGAGGATTTGTATGCTCCTCTTTAGACCTGAAAGATGGTGATTTAATAATCTTAATAATAGATGGACATGACACAACAACATTTAACTTATTCACTCTGTATAACTCTTAACTTGATTTAGTTTCTAATCCATGAGAAATCCAGTAACTTGGCTAAACTCTTACAGATCATTAACATTGAAAATTGGAGGGGTGTACAGTAGCAGTAGGTTAGCCATTGCACAATGACTCCTTCAGTGAGCCACAAGAGGAAGAGTCGCATGGCTCTGTTGCGACTGCTGCACCTCGGCTATGAACAGCTGATGGACCGTGGGCTTGGATACCTCAAACATCGGGTGCTTCGCGCCGAGGCACAGTTGGTACGGGATGAGAACCGACTGAGCCGCAAAGTCTTCTATCCCAGGTACCCACACACTGGTGCACTGGTTATCATCGGGGCTTTGCTTTATTGCCACTTTTCTTAAATTCCAAGTGCATTCAATGCTCTGGTGATTAAATTGTCATTTGGGTAATTTTTGATCAAAGTTATGAGTGTTGTAGAAAATAAGATTTGGAGTTATTGTTGTTAAGTATATTATATTTTAAACCTTAGTTGCATTTCTGTTAGTTTGTCAATTTTGTATTTATTTGTTATAGTTATGATGGTTATCTCACTTTAACCGTTTTACCATCATGATTTGGCAATCCCCCCTTAGTCATGAATAGTGAATGATGTCATTGGAGAACAATCTTTGTGCTATTACATAAATAATGCCAAATTGTGTTTTGTTACGTTATTTATTTTTGATGTTCTTTATCCAATAAACTAGGTCGCACACTAACTAGTCACATTCTAATGTCTGTTAGAAAGCTAGAGAGGGGATAAAAGCCTATTTTCACTAGACATAGCACCATTATCAGTCACATGACTTGTAATTTTTAACCCAAAAAAAATCGGACAGTCTAAACCTGTGTTTCACTTTTTTCAATCCAAGGATCAGGCATGCAAGATACTTTTTAAGCAATTAGATAAAATGGTAGTTAACCTTATTCCATTGCTTGGTATTATTATGTTTTATGGGGGAAAGTAAAAAAAAAATACCCTCATTGCAGCAAACCTGCATACTCAGTGAATTTTAAATAGTACTTCACTACCTCATGAAGCCACTTACCAACTTTCATCAAAGCATATTCATAAACTAGCGAGATATGAATTTTTATTTATTCATAAGAAAAACATTATGACTGAGGATGCAGGTTTGCTGCATCAAGGACCACAAAAATCAGATTTTTATGCAAATACCAATGGATCACCACTAGATGAAGTAACATACCAAGTTTTACCAATTTATGTTCACAAACAAGCAAGATATCACAAGTTTCTTATCCTCCATAAGAAAAAATTATAGCTGCTGAGTACGCAGGTTTGCTGCCATGGGAACCACAATACCCCCGTGGCAGCAATCCTGTGTACTCAGCGAATTTCCAATGCATGTATATGTTTCTCACTACCACCATTTATAGTCAATGCTACCACATAAAGCCACTCACCAAGTTTCATAAAAATACACGAATAAATAAGTGATATATATAGCATTTTATTTATTCTCTATAAGAATAACATTGAAAGCTGAATACGTAGGTTTGCTGCAACAAGGAACACAAAATGTGTATGTGTTTTTATGCAATTATCAATACAACTTAACCAGTTGAAGCTGCTTACCAAGTTTTATTCATTTATGTTCATAGTTAAGGGAAACATTACATTTTACTTATCCTCCATAAGAATATCATGGAGGCTGAGTATGCAGGTTTGCTGCTGCGGTGATAGTCAACAAAAATCAATTTTTTGTGCAAATATCAATATAACATTACTAGGTGAAGCCACATGCCAAGTTTCATCAACATACATTCATAAATAATCAAGATATCAAATTTTAATTATTCTCCATAAGGATAACATTGGACAACGTACTGTGTTTAGCACTTTGAATATCTCTGCAATGGATGGACATATAATCACAATTTAAACACCAAAATGATTGTTTTGTATAGCTGAACTGATTGGTAAAATTAAATGTGAGGTTTACATTAAAATGAACTGAGGAAAAGCTAAAAACCTTTTTCCAATAAGATTAACATGGGAGATTTTATGAACACTTTTTTGGATTTTCTCCGCAACCACTTAACCTAGGTTAATGATTCAAAATACTATATTATTTGTTTTTGTTAAGCTCTATAAAATGGTAGAAACCAAAATTAAGTTGTTCAAAAATTGTAGGGTAAAAAAAACTGATTTTTTGAAAACTGTGTAAACCCGACTAAACCGCCCTTCCCATGGTTCGATTTTTCTGGTTTTCGAACTTGAAGTCATGAATGTCACTTTACACATTTGAGCCAAATTTCATCAAAATCAGACGTTTTTTACTCAAGTTATCCTGTTAACAAACACACACACACACACACACACACACACTTATATATATATAAATTTGAACGAATACTGTTTTGGCTTCTGGGGACCTCAAAACAAAAAGTTATCATGGGCTCGGGCTTAACTCTCACCATGCCACCTACGATAATAGCTTCTTCCCCATAGGGGAAATTTGGTAAAAATTGGGTTTTTATGGAAATATCAGTAAACCCCGACAGTAGAATAAAAGTAACGGTTCACCAACAATGAGGCGAGAGGTCAATGACCTTTGGTATGAGGGACGAGAGAAGTATGAGGGAGCATGAGGGGACCTATGAGGGAGGTATGAGGGATGTGGTCAATGACTTTTACAAATTCGTGCAAAAATTCAGAAAATTTGCTTAAAAATCCACCGTTTACCCACATTTCGGCTCAAATTCCAGTGTTCGTAGATGTTTTCCACCTCAGAATCATAAACAAATTTACTGCTTAAAAATCCACCACTTAGCCGTATTTTAGGTTGAAATTCATTGTATTTAACTTAAGCTTTTTGACTTTAACCTATACTTTTTAACTTAAAACTACAGTTTCCAGCAAAGGGGTTTTCCATCATAAAAATCAACCTGTGAAGCCAATTATCATACTCATACAGCATGTAAATGTTTATGTAGTAAAAACAGAAAATACCCCGTAGCAACAAACCTGGCTACTCAGCAAATTTCTAATTCATATGTATGTATCTTAATACCACATAAAGCCAATTTTCATCAATATACATTCGTAAATAAACGATTTATGACATTTTAATTATTTTCCATAAGAATAACATAGCGGCTGATTAAGCAGGGTTGCTGAATCAAGGAACACAAAAAAATGGGGTTTTATACAAATATAAATATAACTCAATAAGGCAAAGCCACATACCAAATTTTACTAATTTATGTTCATAATTAAGGGAGATAACACGTTACTTATTCTTTATAAGAATAACATGGAAGCTTAGTACGCAGGTTTGCTGCTACGGGAAATATCGGCCAACAAATGTTTTTTAGTGCAAATATCAATAGACCACAACGATGTGAAGCAATATACCAAGTTTCATCAGGATAAGCTGATAAATAAGCGAGATATACAATTTTTCTTATTGTCCATAAGATTGGACACTGTACTGTGTTTAGAACTTTCAATATATCTGTAATTGTTTGACGTAGAGCAATGATCAAAACACCAAATTGTGCGTCTGTTTAAACTGATTCGAATAAAAAAAACTAAAATTTGACTTTTTCAAAAATTATTTGTAAAAAACTCAAAAACCCCATTTTTGGGGTACAAAACCCCCCCAAAATACTCCTTCGGATAGCTCGAGCTGTCTGGTTTCCGAACTTAAGTCATAAATGCTGCTTAACATGTTTATACCAAATTTTGTCAAAATCGGACTATTTTTACGAGAGTTACTGTGCTCACGGACACATATACAGGGTGTCTCTGAACTCTCTCTTTTTCAAAAATTATATATAAAATTTCAGCATAAATACTGCTTTACACGTTTATACAAGATTTCATCAAAATCAGATTATTTTTACGAGAGTTATCGTGCTTATGGACACACACACACACACACACACACACACACACACACACACACACACACACACACACACACACACACACACACACACACACACACACACACAGACACACACAGACACACAGACACACACACACACACACACACACACACACACACACACACACACACACACACAGACACACAGACACACAGACACACAGACACACAGACACACAGACACACACAGACACAGACACACACATATAATATATTAAATACCATGCAAATTCAATCAAACAACCCAATTTTTAATAAAATTATAACTATAAGAACAGACTCAAAACGCTTGCACTAAAAGAGAAAAATAAAACAGCTGTCTATTATCATAAGCTTATATTTACGTTTTTTTTTATAACACCAATAGTTAGGTTAGCCATTATGAATTAGTACTGTGATCATGACTTTAAGTCAAAACATGTTAGTGCAAGTATAATTAAAAATGTTTTTAACAGGGTACTCATGGTTATTTTCATGTATATATATATATATATATATTTATTTTTTATTTTTATATCTGTTTTATTTTTCCCTTTTGGTGCAAGCGTTTTGAGTCTGTTCTTATATTTATAATTTTATTAAAAATTGGGTTGTTTGATTGAATTTGCATGGTATTTAATATATTACCTCTGTCTTTATTTTGGCTTTGGTATATATGAAATTCTTCTTTTATGTCCATTTTATGTCCCTTGTTAATAATGTCAAGATTGACATATTCTCATTGCAGTTCTTATAAGTATGGTCTGTTTTTAAGGCACATTTTTCATATTGATTTGATATACTTTTATTATTATTGTTAGAGAGCTTATTTATAACATGAAATGAATTATTTCTGGTTCTGAAAGCCAATTTGTAGTTTGATTTTTCAAAGGGTTTTCTAACAGCCTTGTTCATATTAGCACTGTAAGGTAAGCATAAGTATTCTTCATTAGACTTTCGTACTTGTTTATTTTGTTTGTTTCTCTTTATTTACTTCCTTACCATGTTATCTATTAACTTTGTGTTTTATCCGTTTAGCTTGGCTACTTTTTTAATTATTTCTTTTTATTCGTTGTAATCTTGTTTATTCATAGGGATCTTCAACATTCTATTAATAAACGAATGGAATGTAGACATACAGCTGTATATATCATAAGCTTATTTTTACTTTTTTGTTGATAACGCCAAGAAAAAGGTTAGCTCATTATGAGTTAGCACTGTGATCATAACTTTAAGTCGAAATATGTTAGTGCAAGTATAATTAAAAAATGGTTACTCATGGTATAACAGGTAAATGGTATAACAGGTTACTCATGGTTATTTTCATGTTTTTATACTTATATTATAGTAGCCCTTTACTGTGAATTTGATTCTCTAATATATATACACACAGTTTTGAACGAATGGTGTTTTTGGCATCTGGGGACCTCACAACGAAAAGTTATCATGGTCCCGGCCCTAGATCTTACCATGCCGACTACAGTAATAGCTTCTTCCCTATAGGGGAAATTCGCTAAAAGAGGGTATTTTTTTATTTGTTGTTCACTTCTCATCTATTTAAGGTTAAATGGTTAAAAATAAATATTTATATATATTTCCATAAGTGAAATTTTAAATTTATTCATGCTATTTGCCTTCTGGATTGACTTCTGTATGACTTAAAAAATAAGGTTATATACCTTGTCGTCATCAATCCACTAGTTTATAAGATTGCTAGTTTCGGGACTAGTTTTGTCCCATTATCAAATCTTGCTGATCACAGAATAAAATACTGTCATTGTCTTGAGTTTAAAAACATTTCAACACTAACACAAACTTGTATACTGACACATAGAAACATTAAACATTTAAAAATTTACAATAAGTGTACACTTTATTTCCCATGTGTGGCCGGCCAAGGACAAGAGCAGGCTGACAACCAGGAACAGTGCAGGGCATACATGATGGTTTAACCAATACCCACTTGGGGACTTTGACCTTGTAGAAGCCTGGACAGCTGTTGATAACGCCAAGCTGTAAATAGTTGTTTTGACTATTTCCTATTCTTTCGTGCAACCTTTCTATCCTGTCAAATAAAATATTTGAACCAGAATTCAATTTTTAAATTAATACATCATTTGGTGAATTTTTTGTACTTTTGTATATTCATAATTTTGAATGGTCCTTTGGTACATTTATGCAATATTTCAAAATTTTCTCTGCAGTTGTTAATACCATGGTTTTCTTCTATTAAATGTTCAGCAAATGTGGACCAATGCGATTTCAATTTAGGTTTCGGGATGTGTTCATTGAAATGTTTTTGAAAAGATCGTCTTGTCTGTCCTATATAGAATTTTGGGCATTCTAGTAATCTTATAAACTAGTGGATTGATGACGACAAGGTATGTAACCTTATTTTTTAAGAAAGTACCTGGGGGGCCGAGCTTTGCTCGGGGGAGGGCTGGTCAGTTTGTTTAGGTGACTCGGAGTAATATTTCACCACTTCCCCCTACTGATAATCTGATTTGTATAACTCATTTGCTTCTTTTCTAAATTTTTAAGGTCCCTCCAGTTGTTATTTATAGCTCAATGTCCGTTTGAATTTTGTACTACTCTATATATGTAATCTTTACTCAAATCTTTTAATCTCTGCTCTCAGGAAACCACATGTTAATAAACATAAACAACATGAGTATTACTTTGACAGTTCCCTGGTTGATTATGAACAGCTGTTACAATTCTTTTGTTTTGATTTGAAACTCCATAAGCCCAATGTTAATTTTTTTAACTTTTCATTTTAGTTTTTTTACATTATTTCCTGGGGATGAGGCCTGTCTAGAACTTATTTTTATCCCAGAAATTAGTTATTTCGAACATTTGAAGGAAATCGTTGGAGCCGTTTTTGAGATCCATGTCGCAAGCAAGCAAACCTTACTCATATTAGAGTATAGGATTTTAAAGTTAAAATTGTGGGAGTTTGGCAAATTGCAGGTTGATGGGAGACGGCTTAAATTAAAGGTCTTGAGTCCAGTGATTCGGTAATAATAGTAGTATTTCCAAAATGTTACCAGCAATGAGAAATAACATAAAACATCCCCCCCTAAGAAAAGCATAGGGATTTAAAAATGTCTGCTTTGTGTACATTAAAACATGTGATTAAGTGTCTACTTTGTTTACGAACTGACGTTTATTCCTACTTGGAGCAAAATTTGGGGCTATCGCCCCTTCAAGCCACTAGTAATCATCTAAAAGACTATACCATTTTAAAACCAGCCCTGCCTTATTCGGTAATTTTAATTTCATTTCAATACCATTTTGATTCAGTCCTCACCCCACCCCTTACTTTTATCAAAGTGTGTTTTTTAGTTTTTTTTTTTTCAAAGTTTAAGACAATTTTATAGTAGCTTTTCGCTGCAGTGAACAACGGGATATTCTTTAATCATATGAGCTTTCAGATTAGTTTAAAACTATTAAAACTGAAGTGGTTGGCTAAGTAAGGTGAGGTTAGACTTTTCCCTCTATATTTCTGTCAATACCACAGGCTTTTAAATGTTCGCAGTTTGGGATGCTATATATAAGATGTTTGTTAAATTTTATCCAGTTTGCATACTTGGTGGACTAGCCTTAATAAATTATATGTATAAGCTTGTATAAGCCCTATGACCCCTTATTTGATCTGCTTATAAGATGAAGTTTCCACACAGTTTTGATTTTCTGACTTGTCGATATATGAGCATGTTTTGTGGTGAAGAAGGCAATAAATCACAAAACGTTACAGGATCAAAGTTATAGATTAAAATACCCCTGTCGCAGCAAGCCTGCGTACTCAGCGAATTTCCAATGCATATATATTCGACTCACTACTACATAGAGCTATTTACCAAGTTTCACAAAAATACATCCATAAATAAGTGATATATAGCATTTTATTTATCCTCCATAAGAATAAAATTAGGGTTGAGGACGCAGGTTTGCTGCAACGAGGAAGATAACTAATGTGTTTTTTTTTGCAATTATCAATACAAATGAACCAGGTGAAGCTACATACCAAGTTCTCTTAATGTAGGTTCATAATTAAGAGAGATATACAACTTTACTTATTCTCCATATGAATAACATGGGGGCCGAGTATGTAGGTTTGCTGCTACGGGGACTATCAACAAAAAGCTTGTTTTTTGTGCTAATGTCAATTACCACAACTAGTTGAAGCCACATACCAAGTTTCATCCAACCGTTGCAGTGATATTCAAAGTGCTAAACACAGTACGTTGTCCAATGTTTTCCTTATGGAGAATAAATAAAATGTTATATTTCGATTATTTATGTATGTAGGCTATATTGATGAAACTTGGTATGTGGCTTCAACTAGTTGTGGTATATTGATAATAGTACAAAAAAGTTCTTTGTTGATTTTTCCCGGTAGCAGCAAACCTGCATACTCGGCGAATTTCCAATGCATATTAATTTATCTTAATACCACATAAAGCCACATACCAAGTTTCATCAATATACATTCATAAATAAATGATTTATGACATTTTAATTATTCTCCATAAGAATAACATGGCGGCTGAGTATGCAGGTTTGCTGAAATAAGGAACACTAAAAATGGGCTTTTATACAAATATCATTATAACTCAACTAGGTAAAGCCACATACCAAGTTCTATTAATTTATGTTGATAATTAAAGGAGATAACACGTTAATTATTCTCCATAAGAATAACATGGGGCTGAGTATTCAGGTTTGCTGCTACGGGAACTATCGGGCAAAAAATGAATTTTTGTGCAAATATCAATAGACCAGAATGAAATGAAGCAATATACCAAGTTTCGTCAGGATAAGTTGATAAATAAGCGAGATACACAATTTTTCTTATCCTCCATAAGAATAACATTGGACAACGTACTGTGTTTAGTACTTTCAATATCTCAGTAACCAATTGACGTAGAGCAATGATTAAAACACCAAATTGTGCGTCTTTTTAAGCTGATTCCAATGGGAAAAATAAAATTTTACTTTTTCAAAAACTGTATGTAAAAGACTCAAAAAACCCATTTTTGGGGTACAAAACCCCCCCAAAATACCCCTTCGGATAGGTCGATCCGTCTGGTTTTCGAACTTAAAGTCATAAATGCTGCTTTACACGTTTGTACCAAATTTAATCAAAATCGGACCTTTCTTACGAGAGTTATCGCACCCACGGACACACATATATATATATATATATATATATATATATATATATATACAGTTTCGAACGAATGGTGTTTTTGGGGTCTGGGGACCTCAAAACGAAAAGTTATCATGGTCCCGGGCCTAGGTCTTACCATGCCGACTACGGTAATAGCTTCTTCCCTATAGGGGAAATTCGCTAAAACCATTTTCCCATAAGATTAACATGGGACACGATTTTTTTGGATTTTCTCCGCAACCACTTAACCTAGGTTAATGATTCAGAATACAAAATTATTTGTTTTTTTAAGCTCTACAAAATGGCTATAACCAAAATTGAGTGTTTTTATCATTTTGGGGTCAAATTTGCAAAAAACCGATTTTTGGAAAATTGTAAACTTCCATAAAATCCCCTTCCCATAGTCAGATCGATCTGGTTTTCGAACTTAAAGTCATAAATGCTACTCTCCACATTTTGTGCCAAATTTCATCAAAATCGGGTGTTTCTTTCAAAAGTTATCACGGTAACGGACACACACACACACATATATATATATATATATATATATATATATATATATATATATATGTGTCATTCATATATACATATATATAAATTTGAACGAATGGTGTTTGTGGCATCTGGGGACCTCAAAACGAAAAGTTATTATGGTCTCGGGCTTAAGTCTTACCATGCCTCCTACGGTAATAACTTCTTCCCTATAGGGGAAATTCGCTAAATGTTATTCAGACTATTAATATCAATAATAAACAAAACCAATAATAAAATAACATTATCACTGTGCTAATACTCACAAATATATCCAAAACCATACAAGTGACCTTAAAGTGCTAAACACAGAGAAATATAAATTAGAGGACTTAGTGGCATTACTTTGAGTCGTTTAAAACTAAGCTTCTTGGAGCTCTTCAAGACAACAGGTGCCATAAACAACTTTTTAACTCTTGCTCTTTATTTTTGAAATGAAGGGAATTACCATTTACTGTACTGCATTTTGAAAGACACATGTTTAAATAACAGATTTCAATGGGTGGAAATCACTCAGGTTTTACATACAAATAGAGTATGAAAATACTATTTAATTTACAGCCAATCATTAGGGTCCGATAGGGTTCTGTGTCAAGTTCACTTTTATTCATATTATTTTATCTAGAAAATATTGAATTAATATTGGCCAATGTCTTCCACAAGCGGGAATATTGCGCAGGATACCGGAAGGATAGGATATAGCAGGAAAGGAAAGGGTGGGATGGGGTGGGATGGGACGGCAGCCAAATCGACCCTTCAGAGGGCCATCTCCCGTGCCCCTATGACAGCTGGGATGAGGCTCTCAAACAGGGGACCCGCATTCTGCCCTCCAACTGGTCAATTCACCTGATAGGGTATCCATGTACAACAGTCAGGAACTATCCATCCTCAGGTTGGGGACAAAACCCGGAGATTCTGTCCCTAGCTGCTGCAAATGGAGGGACCAAACGGTGAAAGGGAAGTTTTGTCATAATGGACAGCCAAAAGACTTACCATATGTAATGACAACTTCATTTGCTGTACCAATGTCATCCTCAAAACTGGTATAGACCAGTTTTAACTTAGTCCTGGGAAAAGTGAGAGCATTTTCCAAGCTTAAAATGTCACTTAGAAGGGCATGGTGGCGCCCCTAAAAATTGTTAATTTCGCTCTGAATATAGTGGGGATAATTTTCCAGATGGCCATCTTGTTCTTTGTGAAAGTCTTCTTTGTGAATCAGTCAATGAAAAATGAAGTTTAGTATATTTTAATAGTATTAAAGAAGAAACAAATAATCGTCAAAACTCGTAATTGTTTTGATTTTTTTCAATTTTTCTTATTTATAGCAAATGAAATCACTATCCCAAATGAATTGCAAGATTCCCTCAGTAACCGAAGATATTCTGACACTCATAAGACATTTCATAAAAAGTATTTTAACCTGTTTAAAATCAAATGAAACTCAACATAAACCTAACTATATAAACAAACACCCATGGACACAATGGAATTTTAATAATTAAATTATAATCAATGTTATGTTATTTTAAAAGAGATTTTTCTGAAGGTGGCATGATGAAACGATCTTCCGTACAATTTTGTTGTTTTCATCAATGTAAATTTGTAAAGTAATGATATATTTATTTTTTCAACATGTGTTTTTCAAGTGGTTAATAAATAAAAATAAATACAGTTTTAACTTACTAAGGTGTTTATTGTTACACAAACAGGAGTGGCAGGCATTTCTGGATAAACAGGGAGAGTCCCATGAGAAATCCAACTTTACTTAACATAAACAGGTGTTTCCTTCTCACTTCCGCACCTATTTCATTTTTTAATATCAAAACCCTTTTTTCCAATTTTTACACTTTTTCCATAGTCAATTCTTTTAGGCTAGTAAAAAAATCCCTCATTACTTTATGATTTTTTTAAATGTATCCAAATAATCCTCCCTTTAATTGAATGTTACACATTTGCAATTATTCGTTTTAATCAAATGTTGCTATTCGTTTTGGTGTTTTTGTTTTGTTTTACTTTTTCAACTCTATTTTAATGTTATTTCTTTGATCTTTAGTAAATGTGTTGTTTGTTCCATTTGTTCCTCCTATTAACTTTAAATGTGTAATAAATTATAGTTTACTATTACAAATATTAATATTACTACCATAAGGAAAAGAGAGAACACCTAAGTGGCAAAAAAATTGACTACAAAAAAGAATACAGTATAATCAGGGATTACCTTCCGTACAGTACAGCGATGGTGTAGCATGAATGACAGCCATCCGGGCTTTGTTCACTGTGAGTTAATTTAGTCCACATTCGGCAAATGAGAAAATTAATTTGATCAACATTAACAGAAAGACGAATGAACAAACTAATCCACTCAACATATCAAAAGTAAAAAAAAATAACAACTGTCCTTTGATTTTTGACTGAACTTTTTTCTTTTATTATACAGAAATATGGCAAATGTTCCCCATAAAGTAGACCGAAGATGAACTAGCAAAATAAAGCCCTAAGTATGAACAATTTTATGTCCCTTGTTTTCCTTTTACACTATCCCCAGGTGAATTGACATTTTACATTAGGGAACAGGTCAGGTTAGATAACCCTGTCGTGCCACCTGTTTTATGGGCCTAAATATTACACACACATTGTGCTGTACTAACAAAGTCAAGTAAAAGCTTATAAATAGATAAGTGTTGCTTGTGTGTTGTGTTGGTTGTGGTTCAAAGTGTTGATATTTACAAGACGGTGCAGGTTGGTGATTAGACTGGGTGACAGTGCAGCTTTTGAGGTAAGATAGGAACACCGACCGGTACATGCGGTACATGCGTATGACCAGAACCACCTCCTACACGACACTTCGCCACGCTCTGACTCATCTCGTTATCATTGTCATGTTGCTGCAACCTTCAACTGTTGCTGTAAACCGTCTTCACCTCACTGTTGATGTATGTTCTGATTCTGTCTTCTCGTGTTTTAATATTGTACATCCGTTTATTGGGTTTTAGTTGTAGTTATCCTATACAAGAACACCTTTCATTAATTATGGCATGAATTATGCCATGTTTCCTTTATTTATGGTGTGCTTTCCTTTCTTAACACTGTCTTCGATGTTTGGTGAGTTATTTATTATTTAATTTAGATAACAAACCTTGCTTTGAATTGAATTTTGCTGTACCGTACATATAGCTATACCTTCTACCTTCATCAGTAATTTTAACTTAGCATACAATATTTAAAAAAATTGTATAAATTGTATGCTACTTAATGAAAACGTTAATTCTTTTACCAGTAATCGTTGTATATATTCGACCTTGAATTTTTTTCCTATTAGAGTTCATTATGTAAAGTCATTATTTTGCTCTTGACACTTATGCAAATTCTTTCAGTATGTACTGGCCTTGAGCAGTACATTCAGCATCGTTAAAGAAGTTTTAATGTCCAAGATAACAACTAAAACAGTTTAAAAGTTTTAAAGATTTTATTAACTCGTTTTTATTAGCTCGCTTTCTTGTCTGTTGTGTACACATTTTTCAGTCGATTTTAAACTAACTTCCCGATGAGCTAGAGACTTCAAACCTGAAACACAGCTCAGAAATGGGTGACAATGCAATTCCTACAGGTATTTTCATAGCTACTAAATATTCACAATCACAAATGATCAAGACAATCTGAATGGGGATAGGAAACATTATTTTTTTAGTCCGTTTTAAAAACGTGTTATTTTAAAAAGTTTTTAAATAATAAATAAATTATTATTTTAACTAAAGTGGGTTTTTCATACCCCTCTTTGATTGCATCACACTTTCGTTTTCAAATTATATTATTTGCAATATGATGTCTATCATTCTGAAAGTGGTAGACCTAACTTAATTTGTTTAAATGCAAGCAGAATAATATTTATTCATGAACCAACGTGATCTATTCATTATTCTAATTGATAAATAATTTGAACTGTGAACACAAATTGAGAAAGTGAGTCTTTTGCAAAGTTCAGATCAATGAATGGAATCCGGGTCATTTTAGAAAATGCATACAGTGGTTCAATTGAAATTAAATGACTTATTTCTAGTTCACTAAAGATTTACCAATATTATTTAATCCTCACTGAACAAGTATTTTAACTTGACATCTGCTGTTTAACATTGCTGCTTAAAGACAAAAATGGCATATTTCGATGGGCATACAGCTGCTTTCAACCTCTTACAACAAGTAAAACAACAAGTAAAAATCCTCAGTTAAAATGAGTTATTTTCAGTTACCCATTCTTTCAATACTTTTATTATTTGTTTATACTTTGATGTCCAGGGCTTAAGTATTTTATTTGCCAAACAATCTTCGAAGTTCCACAGTTCTAAATTCTTCCAGGATTGGACCCAAAACGCTATAATTTGTTTTATTTAGTTGTATACCTTATAAAATTATTATGTTTTCGTTCTTGTTAGCGAATTTCCCCTATAGGGAAGAAGCTATTGCCACAGTGGCATGGTAAGACCTAGGCCTGGGACCATGATAACTTTTTGTTTTGAGGACCCAAGATGGCAAAAACAGCATTCGTTCGAAACTGTATTATATATGTGTCCGTGGGTGCGATAACTCTCGTAAAAGTGATCTGATTTTGATGAAATTTGGTACAAACATTTAACATTTATGACTTTAAGTTCGAAAAATAGCCAACACGATCCATCCAAAGGGGCATTTTTGCGGGGGGGAGGTTACCCCAAAAATGGGTTTTTATAGGTTTTTACATTTAATATCTTGGTAAATCAAATTTTAGTTTTTACCATTGGATTCAGCTTATAAAACACCAATTTGGTGATAAGATCATTGCTCTTCGTCAATTGGTTACAGAGATATTGAAAATGCTAAACACAGTATGTTGTCCAAAGTAATTCTTATGAGAATAAGGAAAATGGTATATCTCGTTTATTTATGAACTTATCCTGTCGAAACTTTGTATATTGCTTTATCTTATTGTAACCTATTGATATTTTCACAAAAAACTATGTTTTTGCCGATAGTTCCCGTAACAGCAAAGCTGCGTACTCAGCCCCCATGTTATTCTTATGGCGAATAAGTAAAATGTTATCTCCCTTAATTATGAACGTAAATTAATAAAACTTGGTATGTGGCTTTACCCAATTGAGTTATATTGATATGTTTATAAAACCCCATTTTTTCTGATCCTTGTTTCAGCTAACCTGCGTACTCAGATGCCATGTTATTCTTATGGAGAATAATTAAAATCTTATAAATCGCTTGTTTATGAATGCTTAACTAATGAAACTTTGTATGTGACTTTATGTTGTATTAAGGCACATGTACTCATCATTGGAAATTCGCTGAGTACGCACGTTTGCTGATGGGGGTATTATTAGATCATTTACAATACTGACAAATAATGAAGATATAATAATAATAATAAATAAAATAATAATAATAATAATAATAATAATAAATAAAATAATAATAATAATAATAATAAACAAAATAATAATAATAATAAATAAAATAATAATAATAATAATAATGTGTTATAGTATCTAGGTACAATAAATGAATGAATGAATAGGTACTATTTCGCAATATATCCAGGCATGTATTTTTTCATTTTTGATTTTCAAGGGTAATTATGCCCTAAAAACCGCAAAAAACATGAAATATCAATATTTTACAAAAACGGCTTTAACGATTTTGATTAAAATTTAGCTGTTTGTAGAGCTATAGGTTTCCATCAAAATGACACGACCCGCATATCTGAGAAGATTCGGGTTCAGAAATTATAGGTCTTAAAAGGTTCCAAAATTAAGTTGTTTTTCTGTTCATAAAAACCATGAACATTAAATAAGATTTACTTATCACCATTAAAATAAGCTCAAACAACTAAATAATTTAGTTTTTTGAAATATTCTACGATACTGGTTGCAGAGAAGATGAAAAGTTTCATTTAGCGGTAAACACAATCCATTGTCCATTGTTAATTTTATGGATAGAATAAGCATTACCATTTCTCTCGTATTTACTGATCAGTGTCATTAAAACTTGGTATGTATGTAAAGTTAGTATTGACCAAAAGAGGGTATTCGAAATATGTTGCCCCTTAACCCTTGGGGGAAAGGGGATGAGGGGGCATTTTCCCTCTTAAAATAACTGTATATGGCAAAGGATTCTGTAGTGCCTCCAAAAAAAGTTATTTGAGTGGATATTACTGAAAACTATTTTTTTAGAAGATTTTCTGTAAGTAAATTCTATCTACGTACTTTATATTTTATATTTTGGAAATAATAAATCATTTATTCATTTAAAAAGTAGGGATAAAAGAAAGAAAGTATGTGACAGTTTCCTGAAAACCGTTAATTTTTAACAAATACTAGTGGCTTGAAGGAGTGATAGCCCCTAACCTTGTTCCAAGTAGAAACACATGTCAGTTCAGACACTTAGTCACATGTTTTAATGTAAACAAAGCAGACTTTTTAAATCACCATGCTTTTCTTAAGGGGGTTTTACGTTATTTCTCGTTTGCTGGTAATTTTTTGGAAATACTGCTATTTCTCCTGAGTCCCTGGGATCGAGACCTCCCATCGTCTATCGAGACTCCTGAGATTTGAGCCGTCTCCCATCGTCCTGCAACTTTCCAATCTCCCACAATTTTGACTTAAAAATTTCACTTCTAGAATTATAAATAAAGATATATGAAATATAAGATGAGTAATGGTTAAATAACTCGGTTTAAGATGTCAACCAGGCGATCAGCAGACAGGTATCAGTAGGGCTTTCTAATTAGAGATGGCAGAAGTTTAGCCTTGGAAGATGCTGTACTACGCACAACCACAGCAGTTCAAGGTCAGATCCGCCTTGCTCTCTTATCTGCCCAACCGATATCGATCTGGCGTATCTGATTAACTGCGTTTAACCACAAATCTTTATTAATGAACTTTGTTTATTCTTTAGTTTTCAATCATGAAAGAAAACGTATTACCTTGTGTCAATAGATAACGAGTTCGCAGCACGCTGACGTGAGGGAAGTGAATTTCCACATACAAAACTTTTAAAACTCAAAACCAGTGTAAAAACATACATTTATTCCAATTTTATTGAAATCTGAAAACATTGATTTTTTGGCTGTTCTGATGCTCCTGGTATCATTTACCTGCAATGCCATGAATACAATTTTGCGCATTATAAGGTTGGGAGAAGGTCCAGTCAGGCTCGAAAGTAGGCGCGAGGTTGCTGGGGTTGATTCAAATACACCAACGATTAACATGCTTTTCTAATGTAAAAATACCATAACACATCATACTGTGTTTAGCCGATATACATTTTGTTTAATAACTCAGTAAATATTTATGCTAGAATGACGAGAGAGGGCTTAAAACTTTCGCTTCACTAATTCTCATCTTAATACATGCATTAATTTACCAAATACCAATGTTCAGGGGGTCACGTTAGGAACTTCTATGGTGGTCCCGGCCTGAAGTTTCACCGTGCGGGTCATGCTAATAGTTCACTTTCCATAGGAAATTCACTAACAAAGGCACACTTTGATTCTAGAATTTACATGCAAAAGCCCACGGAAACACTCAAGTCGTTATTATTTCAGGAGCAAATAATCCTTCAACTAATCAAAGGTATGTCTTTCCCCACCTTCGAGTAGTAAAGGTTTGTGTACGACAACGACTGCTGCCGCGACGAAGGGTGGATAACATGTATAATTTGATACCTTGCCGCTGCACCTTGTATGCACTATACAGTATAGGCGTAGTATCTAAACTAAACATTACAGTACAATACAATAGGCTTACTGTGTTTATGTTGCTCTTAATAACTAATATAGGCTAGTAAGCAAAACTAAGTATCCAAAGTAAATTTTCTACAGCTGAATATTGATTTTAAAATGAATAAACACAATAGTTTTTGAGGTTATGCCACTACATGTTTTGTGGCGACAGTTTTATCTTCAGGTATTCCACAGGTTGGATTCGTAATACTACTAAAACCGACAAAGAAATACTTACTTAACAATAGCAAAAAATTGTCTACACTTAAATATTAGGTACCAGTACCGGTCATACTTGTATAAGAAATTTGGTGCGGTACGTGCACGCTTTAGCAGGCTGGTGACGACCGGTGAATTACTTACACTCGACAGAGAGTAGGCCCTACCGCAATAAAAAAATAATCTGGCGTAATACACTTGTCATAAGTGCTCGGAAAAAAATTTCTATTACGGTACTATAATATTATCGTCATAACGTATCAACTACAATCATATATTGATCCAAATGCCAACGTTCTTGCTAATAGCTTAGTAATAATATTACTATATTTTTTGCTGACTCGATGATTGCACATAACCTGAAAATAGATATCAATCTTGTATAAACTTTCAGAATGGTGCTTTCTCTGCAATGTTGTATGGAAATCCACAGTATTTCTTTCAGCGCACGTCCCCCTTAATTGTGCATTATAAAAGCATAAACTATTGGTTGGTTACAAATAACTATTTATTTGGGTGGCATCGTTTCCATTCAAATGTCTTTAGCGCCGCGACCGAAGTGTGACCTCCAGGCGCAGCGCCTTGGATCCAATGACGCCGGATGCCAATCAGAAAGTGACAGTGAACACGTTACAAGAGGACCCGGCGCGACAGTCGATTCCGCATATCTTGCATTTCTTTACTCGGCTTAGTCGGTGGACAGGTGGTTTTTGCTCATTATTGAAGACACGCGGTTTAGAAGAAAGTCGGTGATATGAATCAGGATGAGATCACCGCGACCTTGCGGAGGCTGGAGCTCGCGGCGGCGTGGCGGGGCCCCAGTAGTGCGGTGTGGACCGTGGAGTGGTCCCGCCATGGCCGTGGTCCTGCCTGAGTAAGTCTCGCACACTCTATGCATTACTATTTTATTCATATTATTAACATTATAACTCAAATTGAAGGGATTATTTTTTGTCTCAATGAATAGACACGGGAAAATGCTAGTTTTTAATTGTTAAAAAATTATTTTATATTTTAATTGCTTGATGTTCATAAATAAGGACAAATCGTCTTCACAAGAAAAGCATAAGGATTGTAGAACTTTTTTTACGTACCGTCGTACTTGTGATGTGTTACTCTGGTTCGTAAATTAATATTAATTTGATTGCCTCAGCATTTAAACAGCACATCCAATACAACTTTAACAGAGGTTAGAGGCTATAGCCTGCACAATCCACTAGTATCTAACTACACAGTATAATTTTTAAAGAGAGTTGTCGGTGCAACTCCCTAACAATCTCCCTAACAATTAATCATCCTACTTTCTACTAATAAAATAAATGTGAAAGTTTGGATGTTTGTTTGGATGTATGTATGGATACTTGGAGTGCCATCACGCATAAACTACTGGACCGATTAAGCTAAAATGTTGCATGAACATAGCTTACTTATCACTTTAACATATAGACCTGATAATAACCGCATCTAAGCTTAGGGCTCCAACCCCCGGGTTCTGTAAGTTCCAACACAAATCTTATGAGAGGATATAACTTTAAAAATTACCACCTGAAGTTGTTTGTCAGTTCGGGCAAAGGAAGTCAGATGTTAAAACTAAACAAAGATTCGATAGTGCTGGTCAGGTTAGTATTTTTAATCTATATTAATTTGTCGCGAGCGAAGCCGCGGGGTAGCAACTAGTAACCAATTTTCTTATACTATAATCAAGCCATCATTTTTAAAGTTTCTTTCGACGCTAAATGCGAAAAAACTATCAAAATTATTTGTAATGGGCGATTCTCATTTATTTGGCAGCGATCTGGTGGCATCATTAAGAGGGGGCTCCAGTCCTCTTCGTCTTCCTGTTTGTCCAATAAGACCAATGCTAACTTTCGATACCCGTCCTTTCTCGACGGAATATACGAAATCGATGATTTATGTTTTATTTTAAAGAATCATAACATTCATAACCGTCGAAGAAGATTGCATATATATAGCGGTCATATCCAAAAAGAAACGGAGGGACATTGAGCTATAGATAATAACAATTGGAGTGACCTTAAACATACAGAAAAGAGGCAAGTAAGCTAAGAAAATTGTATCGGTAGGTGGACATGGTGAAATATTACTCCAAGTAATCTAAACAAACTGACTGACCTTCAACAAGCAAAGCTGGGTCCTCCAGGTACCATTTTTATATTATGTACTTAATTCTGTAAGAGAATTGTTTTTAAAGAGAAATTGTGGGTGTATGGTAAATTTCAGGATGATGGGAGATGGCTTAAATTAGTTAAAATGTATTCACATCATTGGACTTTTAACTTTCCGTGAAGAAATCAATCAGTCAGTAACAGTCAACCATTCCATTTATTCCTTTAAAAAATTACAACAACAAAATTACAAACACTACAATTGAGATGGGCCCACTGGGCAAGGCCTGCGCGCGAGAGCGATTCCTTCTTGTCTCTCTCATGTACTTCACATGTGTACACGACACTTGAGTCTATATACCATTCAGTGTAAGAGTGTAGAAACTGTAGCTTGCAATTCATAATAGACAGAACTTGCCAGTTAATGAACAGCTTATTAACAGTTAAACTATAAACTATATCAAAAAATTATTCATGCGGAAGGGAATTTAAAGTAGGGAAAAAACGCTAAAACAAAAGTAATTAATTTGGTAACTCACTTAGCTGGTTGACCAAGATACGAAATACACACACACGCCACAGACACTCACGCACTCACATGAACAAATTGTATTGCGTTTGATCAAATTACTTAATTATGCGTTACGGATAATTATTCAAGTACTTAATAGATAACAGAAAATTCAGTGTCAGATAAACAAGGTACAGTTTTCTTATGTGTTTCCGCTATTGTTCGATTGTCCACCAATGAGAGTAGTCTAGTTTTGTCGGGGGCGTTTCCACGTGATCATCGCCGACTGGCGAGAATTCGATTTAACGCTTGAGTTGGCCGCGGTAATAAAAATATTCGCCATCGCTGGAGGGAGGTGCTGTTACATTATAACACGGTCATCAGTGTGTTTTTAGATTCTATAATTGTACTAGCGGTAGTAATAGTTAAAATATAACTGATGACAATCCAACGCTTTTTTCAATAGGTGGTATCATTTTATGTTAGTTACAAGGTTAGTTGAGTTAATGGAGGTAATTTTGTGAATTTTATATTTAAAGAAATTTCGTACAAATTTTAGGAAAGATAAGGCCTGTCCTCGGGTCCGGTAAAAACCATTGACGCTGCAATATATGTAGCGTGACAGTAGTTATTGGGGGGCAATTATAAAACCTTGAAAACGCTTGTCCTACAAGCAAAACAATGCAGACAGATACACACACATAACACACACAGACACAAACACAATCAGCCCTCTACAGAGGATAGCCTGATATGCAGACAGATACACACACATAACACACACAGACACAAACACAATCAGCCCTCTACAGAGGATAGCCTGATATGCAGACAGATACACATACATAACACACACAGACACAAACACAATCAGCCCTCTACAGAGGATAGCCTGATATGCAGACAGATACACACACATAACACACACAGACACAAACACAATCAGCCCTCTACAGAGGATAGCCTGATATGCAGACAGATACACACACATAACACACACAGACACAAACACAATCAGCCCTCTACAGAGGATAGCCTGATACTGTATTTTCTGTCGAGGAATCGTAAAAGTATAAATGCAACATTTCCCCTATAATTTGCTCAGTAATTTTTAACATACAATCAATCACCATCAATCACATTTCAATATAATACAGATAAAACCACGGCTTTTGTTTTCTCACGGATCAACACTACAGTAATATAAGGCATTGTGTTATGTAATATATAAAAGATTTAGACAAATTGTTGGAGCCTGGGGCTAGAAAATAAATCGATATACAACTTGTATAACAGGCCATATCCTTTAATGTTGAGATTACGTTTGTATTGTATTATCTTTGTTTCAACATCTCAAACAACAACAACCCAGCAAAACTAATAACAAATAAACTAAACTTGTTTTTGGATAAAATTGTTGTATTTAGGCGTATGCAGTACAAAGAATTTTGGTTAATTCGATTTTATACTGGTATCTTTTGGATTTTTAAAATGCTATGCTTTTTTGTCTAAATATGTTTTTAAAATAAATATATTTATAATTATTTAGATTTGTAGAGGTTTTTTGAATCGATATAATATAGACAGTGACGTTAAGGGCTTATTCAAACTCGAACTCTTAACAAGATACGGGTCGCCACACTCGACGGTGTTGGTGGTAGATTTATAGGGAGGGGTAAATATAGATGCGGATTGTCGGGGCTGTTTTTATTCGAGCTATAATCCCGGATTGGCAACCCCAATAAACAAGACTGGCTCGCCACCTCCCCTCGTCTGTGTTAATTGAAACTGTTTTGACCCATTATAAATAACCAATCGATCAATGGACTGTATAAGGATCTTAACTTGTTAATATTACTGTATGTAGGTTCTGCGATCTAATTATAGTCTGTGATCATTGAGTAGTACGACATTTTTCTTTAATAAAACAATTCTATAATTTACGTGTTTGAGATTAGAAAATGTATTACAACGATATATTACAACATATCGTTATTATAAAAATATAAGTTTAAAGCTCAGTGGTCCATATATATATATACATTAATCCGCCGGGAATAACAGCATTAGAAGCACTTCAAGTATAAAAAAAACTCAAACGTAAGGACCGAAGATGTACCCGAATATTCATATAAATTGCCATTGGCCTATTAGATAACTCCCCTCTCCAGGATCTGATAGACTTTAGTCGTGTCCAATGATGCATACCCGGCCCTAACTATCAAAACCCCAAAATATGATGTTACAAGTAAGGTAATTCTTGAAATGTATGACAAGGAGTAAGAGGCTATATCAAAGGTCTTGCTCTTAAAAGGGGACAAAGCGTTGTATTCATTGCAGGATTTTTTTATTTATTTAATTACTAGAGCGCCACCGAGCAAAGCTTGGTGATGTGCGTAAGGCACAGGAACACTAGTTTTAATATCATCACTTTCATGTACACTAAAACCATCATGCATAGTAATGTTCGTTATTAGGTATTGGACACTAAGGATTTACTAAAACTAAATGTTTAGGATTCACTGATTTTTAACAGTTTTCAGACAAATAAACATGTGTTGTCTTATTCCCCTGATTAAGGCGGTGAAGATGAAATCGTTAAAACGAATTTGAAATGTGTGTTTTATGATTTACAAAGTAAAACAACATAAAAGTAAGTAATCCCCGCATACAGTATTTAAGATAATTGATCATTCATATAGTACAAACCGCTTGTAAATCTGTCTTTTAGAAATCTCAGACGAACTGTCCAAAGAACTGCAATAATACGAATGTTCACCCCATGTACTATGCCATAATAGAATTTGAACTATTTACCGACCAAATATTCAAAATCAAACCAAAAACCTTTAAATATATGAACAAATATCTTTCATAGAACAAATATCATGCAAATCGACCTAGTAGAAGTCTCAGACAAACTGTACAAAGGTCTGGAAAAATGTGAAATGTTACCCATGTTAAATGTCATAAGATAATTTTAATTCTTGCTTTTAAACTATTTACAGTAAATACCAAATACTAAAAAATACAAATAAAACTTGCAAATATAGTAACAATTATCTAACTATCTTTTATTTAGTACAAACCGCATACAATTCGGGTAGTGGGTTCTGAGATTCGACTCTTTGGCTTCGGATCGTCAGTTTCCTAGGAAACGCCAATTGTTGATAACGCACCCTCCGTCTGAAGAGCGTGGTTTAGAGTTTAGAGGGACCCCCAGCCCCACCTGCCCAGCCAGGATGACCTGGACGCCAGCTGTCTAAAGAAGGGAGTAATAAATGTTTCAAACAGATATCGATAAATAGTATATTTCATAACAAGAGTGGAAAATGGCTGTTTCCGGGCCAAGATCGAGTTTACGCGCGTGGCTTTGGCCGAGCGCGGAATTTCGATCAAGGCACGGAATAACACTTTCTACTCGAGTTATGAACGACATTTTTCATCACACTGTAGTTAATTAATAATATTAATGAATTAAATAATATAAGATTAAGAAATAACCTGTAGGTGCTCAATTGATTTCCGCAGTACAATGAAAACAGTGATACCGTTTACACAGCTGATTAAGATATTGAGAACAGCTGATTTATGATATACTCTTTGCGCTACTTGTGTCAGGAATCTATCCCTATAAAAGGCAAAGCCCTCACTGACTCACTCATCAAGAATTCTCCACCTTCCCATGTAGGTAGAGAGCTGAAATTTTGTACACTGATTCTTTAGGTCTTAAATAGGACAACTAAGCAGTTTACACGCCGGTATCTCCATAGGGCTCCGCCCCACAGACCTTCAAAGTTACCATGTTATTCTTATGGAAGAAAGATTTGTTTTGATGATATCAGATGACTAATTTAAAATATTGTAAACAGCTGTTGCTATTCTACACAAACAGTAAAACCACGGTAGAACGTTGATTTATAATTCTTTTGAACTGGAGTAAGCCAATAATGTTAAAAATGGGCGAGTGTCTTGCAAACTCTACATTACCACCTGTTTCTTTAAAAAGTTTTACAAACAGCTGTTATTATTCATTGGTTTGTTTATGTTTATGATCTTTATTTTGTGTTGTGGTGTGACAGGTTAAAAGCTAATTTATTGAATTTGTTTATGTTTATGATCTTTATTTTGTGAGTTGATTGCCGCATCTGAGCTCTTCCACTGCATATTCAGAGTGTACCATGATGGTCATTTACTCCAGAGCTTTGGTGTAGAGGGAACAGCATCTGATCGTATAAATTCAAACGGGGCGAAGCCCGCGGGTAACTGCTAGTCATAACTAAATACTAGTGTGGAAAATCAGCAGCTGATTTTCCCACTCTAGAACGGGAAAACGTTATTTTCTGCACTCGCAGCTGATGTTGAAAACAGCTGTTTTCCGTACAGTGTGATGAAACATGTATTTCCCTGCAAGTAACACGTTTGTTTAACGGCTGCTGCTTCATAATCTTAGAAAATAGTATAAGAGTTCGTTAGTACATTATTCGAAAACGGGGTGCCAGTTTGAGTGGTCTTGCTTCTTCAATTTGTGTATTTCAAATCCACGTATTATCTCAATGGAAGATTTTATGT
The DNA here is from genome assembly GCA_963675035.1 of Allygus modestus. Classification (NCBI taxonomy): domain Eukaryota; kingdom Metazoa; phylum Arthropoda; class Insecta; order Hemiptera; family Cicadellidae; genus Allygus; species Allygus modestus. The sequence goes on from OY776111.1 coordinate 104,192,031, forward strand.
TTTTTGTTATGGCTTATTAATATAACGTGGGAATACGTGTGGAGCCCAGTGAGAAAATTGTTGGTTTTACAAAGTGGCGACGGTTCAGGGCATTAATATTTTAGAATGTTCTATATGACAACTGCTGGTTGTTAGTGAATTTCCTTTCAAAATTGTATATATATATGTGTGTGTGTGTGTGTGTGTGTGTGTGTGTGTGTGTGTGTGTGTGTGTATGCACTCCAGCGGTCGCATTTGTCATCCGATTAACTTCAAATTTGGTAGGGAAGTTCCTTTCTGTAATCAGTTGGACAAGCTCGTTGGGCAAAACAATCGGAAAACGCTACACCACTTTTTTGGGGATTAATCTTTTAAATTTCGAGTTTTTGGGCCTAAAAGGGTCAGAAAATCCCCGGATGTAAAATTAATGCGTGTAAAAAGATGGAGATTAGTGAGGCGAAAGTTGTAATCCCTCTCTCGTCATTCTAGCATAAATATTTACCGAGTTATTAAAGAAAATATGTTTCGACTAAACACAGTACGTTGTCATATGGGGGTTTTACACTAGAAAAGCCTGTTATTCCTTTGTTAGAATACTTTTATCATCCCAAGAAACTTACACCTACTTTCAAGCCTGCCTGGACCTTCTCCGTATAAATGTATGTTTTTACACAGATTTTGAGTTTTAAAAGTTTTTTGTGGAAATTCACTTCCCTCACGTTAGCGTGCTGCGTGCGAACTCGTTTTAAAATCATGCTCAGAATGCTCAGTCTATGAAATGATAAATTATATAACAAAACTCGTTAAGAAGTCCGAGGTGAGGGTTAAAATAAACATTCGCCATACCATACCTATCTTGAGCAAAATATTAAACAATTTTTGAAGGTTCCAAACAGGACCCAGCTGTAATTTTACATATTGATACTAAATCAATGTTTTTAAGAACTGGTTGACCTTAAAGGCAATCGTCATTTCATGTAGGCCTACCATGTTTTTAAGCCACCAGCATTGAACAAAATTCAATTACCTCTACAGTGCTTTTCCGAGAAAACGGATTCCCTGATTCAATTTCACTAGTTGATGAGAAATTATATTTGATCGTGGATTAGCGGTTAGCATCTGGATCAATTTATACTAGCAAAAAAGGTTTGTGTCCTGCTGTCAAGTGATCCAAGTTGGTTTGCGGTGCTACCAATGGTTTTGAACAGCTGTGGGGTTCATTATCAAGCAGAAGGTATTGGATGGCTATCTTCAATTCATTGTGGATGGTGTCAAGACGTATAAAAACAATACGAAAAACATTAACACGACACGAAATTACGACTATCCATACACCCACTGGCCAGTACAAAAACAAATACTAATGAGCTCGTGCGGCTCGGCGTCCCCGGAAGACTATTCATCACTTCCGGGGAGAAATGTTATGATAGTGTAATCTAAGATAATATTAGCCAGTGATGCAAATTCAGGAGATAATTGCTGACTCTGAAATTCGTTACTAAGGCAATCCAAAAATAAAACATAACATTTATATAATTTTGATAACAGCTAAGCTATCTAATACTGGTTTTCTCTGCGGGCATATTAAATAAATTGAATCGAATCGCTATATTTTTTAAATTTGTATTCTTTTCAGAACGGGACAAATTAGAAGAATTGAATGGTGTATTTTTATATTTCAGTTATTTCACAATCATAACAGCCTGTGGCCCGGAGTTTCAATAACATATAGCATGATTTAGGCTAATAAAATAAAATACAGGCTACTACTACAATCCATAGGGTATGATCCTTTTTAGTGGTAGAGAAACTTTACCTATAGCGGGGGTTTGATTTGAGGTGGTAGATTTCCGGGATTGGCTTTTTGGGGAGAGATTTCTGGGGTTAGGTTAGATTTCCAGGGTTAGTTCATTGGGGTAGTATTCGGAAGATAGTTTTCAGGGTTTGGATTTTCGGGGGCCGAACTTTTGAGTTAATTATTTAAGTGTTAATATAATTGCAATTTGATCAATAGTAATGTATTGGGGATAGAATGTCAGTCGCGGACTTGCTGGTAGTAGTCTGTCTGGAGACTTATTTTAACTTTGATTACTGTATTTAGCATTGAACATAATATGGTTAACATAACAAGTAATTGGCGAACCTCTGCCTTTTTTCTTGTGTTAGCAATGGAGTTATATATATTTGTTGCGAGTCACATTACATCTGCAAACCATATCGTAGCCCCGATACATTTTTTTTACTCAATGTGCTTTTGTGTTCTAAAGTAGTACGATACAAATTGTATAGTGTTTCCCTCGAAATAAACTTCACATCAAAAACTAACTTAACATTTATCCTCATATTCCTTAAACTATACTAATCCAAAAGGTGCAGTCGCGGGGTTGGGGGTGGTGGAATTTTTGAAATTCCAAAGATACATGAACAAGGATGAAACTCAGGTTTTTAACCTGCTTCGACTTTGCCTGATTCCATTCATAAATTTATGGTTCTGAACGAGACTGTTCTTACGCCTTATTACTGTCCTTAACCCTTTCGCTTGGGTGAACACTGCCTGCCGCACCAATCGAGTTATCCGCTCCCAATTTACAAAATATTGAAATGCTTAGTTCATACTAAGCTTCTCTGAGGTAAAACTTAAAAACTGATTCGCAGCGCAGACATATGTTTGTTAATATTTGGGCGCAGGTCGCAGGAGCAAAATTATGCTTAGTCATGACTGCAATTTTTGAACTGTCTGCACTTTTATGAAGACTTGTGACACGAGTTTCGTATATACTATATAAATTAAAATTGGCGTAAAATGTGTAAATATTTAAGAGTTAATCTAGCCTACTCATTTAGTTTACAAGAATACCTTATGTAAAAGTACCGAACGCGGTAGCTCAGAGGTAAAGTGCCTGATTAGTAAGTCAGACGTGGCTGGTTCAATCCCGGTCCCGGCTGACTCCTGGAGAGACCATGAGCGGTCACCTCTGGCTTGCCCATGTGACTAATGCCGTAACGGTACCTCGCTGCCTTTAGTTCACCGCAAAGGTTTTTATAAAAATTAAATAAACAAATAAATTGAGCTCATTAAGCTCATTAAACCACGATGAAAGCGCTTATACCGGGTGTCTCAGCTAAAGTGAACCAATAGCTAACTTTGTAATTATAAATATGACATCCAAGTTCTTACGGGGGACTCCCCTTGATTTTTTAGGATGTTTTCGGGATGGGGTTGAATTTATTAAATATGACCACCATTTTCCAATATGGCGGACAACTCTTATATTTCTTATGGAACACCCTATATTTTATGAGGTTTTCAGGTAGAACATGTGATTTTAAGACTTTTTTGTTCTTGGTAATTTGTACCTAAATGTGACCGTTTACGTGCAAGAGCCAATAGTTTTCGCAAAAAATTACTCAAGTTTAGTGGACCAGTCGCATGGCCTCCGAGGTCACCTGATCTGACACCTCTAGATTTTTTTCCTTTAGGGGGCAATCAAGGATAAAGTATACCAATCTCGACCATCAACACCTGAGGATATGCAGTGGAGGATCCGAGCTGCTTGCAACGCTGTTAGTGACGCAACAATAACACTTGCACATCGAGCACAAAGAGAACTGCATAGAACAACAAGGAAATTATTTTGAGCATTTGTTGTAAACAGTTCTTGTTGTTTGAGGTATCAAAGCACACTGTTCTGTATGTGTGAGAATGTATTTGATTATCACTTTTATATTTGTAAAATACATTTTTATTTGACTTTTTCAATGATGACATTTCCTTGAAGCATTGCAGCACTAAACTTGAGTAATTTTTGCGAAAACTATTGGCTCTAGCAAGTAAACGGTCACATTTAGGTAAAGATTACCAAGAACAAAAAAGTCTTAAAATCACATGTTCAACCTAAAAACATCATAAAATATAGGGTGTTCCATAAGAAATATTAAAGTTGTCCGCCATATTGGAAAATGGCGGCCATATTTTATAAATTCAAACCCATCCCGAAAAACATCTTAAAAAATCAAGGGGAGTCCCCGTAAGAACTTGGATGTCATATTTATAATTACAAAGTTAGCTATTGGTTCACTTTAGCTGAGACACCCGGTATATTATGTTTAAACGTCCCTCGTTTGTATTTTGTATTCGATTCAAATTAAACTGATTTTTCAAAAACATCTATTTTGAGCCATAAGATAAATTCATAAGAACCAGGAAAGGTAGTAATCGAGTAATTTGAGCAATTCCAGGAGACGAGCCGGCGCCCTCGCGGCGGAAATTGAAAATCGTTGGGTGAGATTGCTGGGCGTCGGCCGCCACCACCGAGTTTCGCCCCTTGGTTTATAAAGGGGGTTCGTAGTGTATTCTGCTTTGGCGTATTTTTCGATGCTTTAAAATCTATACAAATGAAATTATACTTTTGTCTGTAAACGCGAAGCATTTGTAAATTATAGTGATCTTTTCCTATATGAGAAGAAAGAAAGTGACATCGTACCTATTATCAATTCATATATTATTATGTACCTATTTTTATCCGACATGGTAAAATTTAAACCCAAGGCCATGGCATTTTTGTTGAACATTCAAAGACCCGTGGGGCGGAGCCCTAAAGGCGCCCACACACTACCGGACTTTGCCCGAACAAGACATTGGATCGAGCAGGGAGCTCGAGCTTACATAAAAGCTTACATGTCACATTAACATATAGACCTGATAATGTATAATCTGATAATTGCACATCCAACATTAGGGCTCCACCCCACGCGCTCTGTAAAATACAATGCAAATCTTATGGCAGGATATAATTTATAATGTTACCAGCTGCATGTTAAAATATTTGTCAGTTACTGCAAAGTAAGTCGTCATATGGTAAAACATAAACAAAGATTTACAGTGCGGTCAGGTTAATATTTCAAATGTGTTTAAATTTTTCGCGAGCGAAGCCGCGGGAAACAGCTTGTAAACTAATAAAGCAACTTAAGATTGGGTTTTTAACACTATAATATGTATTTAAACCGACAGAAACACTCTTTCAAAAAGTATCCATGTACAGAAATTTCCACGTAAAAAGTAATGAACAATGTAGCTGCAACTGCAGATAAATGAAATTATTAACTTATTAATAAGACAAATTATGAATAAATCCTACTTGATAAAACTATCCTTTCAATAAAAACAGTACTTTCATAATAAAATCATGTAACAATTAGTAAACTATCTAAAAGCAATCACCAATGTTATTATTTTAATGAATTTACTTATTATTATATTGGGATCAAAACAAACTAAATTTGTTCTTAATAAAAAGAAAAAATATCAATAATCATAAAAAGGCATAATTATCTGACAAACATCACTTAACCCTATTCAGTTAAAATCTGAGTGTTTCAAGTAACTGTAAGAAATTGGATTAAAATATACAACATAAGTTAATATATAAGAAAGAAAAAATAAATAAATCAAGAAGTTTTGGTTTATAACTTTATTAAAGTGTTTTATAGTGATTTATTGCGGTTACATCGGTCAGAAACATCACCTGTATTGCTAACTTGAGACAATTTAGCAATCCCGGAAATCCCGGGATTCAGCGTTTGAATCCCGGGATGGAAGAAACCGTAAAATTGGGCGGGATCCCGGGATTGGATTCCCTAGTCGTAGTGCTAGCGGCGGGGCTCGTGACGGTGCCGGGACGGCGCTCGGAGCAGCGTCACGGATACTATAAGAAGATACTCTACCTTCTTATAGTATCCGTGGAGCAGCGTATGGAGGTACCAAACCCTACCGAACCCCGAACAAGAAATCGGACCGATCTTTCTTTCAAATACATAAAAGCATAACATACAGCATACATAGCATAAAAGCCTTAAAACTGTAAGGTTGTGTATAGGATGTTGTAGTTGTAGGGATGTGTTTCTAGCGTGAAATGGCTCAAGCGGTTGCACGCCCTTGTAAGCGCTTGGACAAAGTTGCTGGCTGCAAGGCGTTTTGTTATCAGCTTTGTACGTGTGCTAAGCTTATCAGGTTTCGCAGAATGTCCGTGTCAATAACGGGCCACCAGCTAGTCATGTGTGAGATTGTAAGAGTTTGATCAGTTCACAGCACTCGGCGGCTTTGTGCCCGGTAATTGGCCGGTGGTCCGTGACCTTGACCCGCTTATCCTGACCCGTCCGTCCCTCGTCCCGCGTCTGCTGCGTGTCTACTGGTCGTGGACACCCTCGGTACTCGGGTCTGTGACGGCGCGACCGCTGTACAAGATATGTTCTTGCTCTCATTTGAGAAATCGTTGAACTAACTGAACGGAAATGGTCGACAACAAATTTTTGTTTTCAATTATCTCTACTACTATTAACCTTTTTGATTAATTATACTATATTACAGGCTTTTTAATTGGGTGATATCAGTGAGCTCAGATGCTGTGCTCGCTGGTGGGTTCAAATTACTTCTGTAAATTCTACAGATTACGGAAGGGGAATGTAGCCATTGCAGGGGCGCGGATATGGAAAAGTGACTTGCGCGGGCAAATAACATGTACAACTTTCAATCATTCTTCAAATAAATGTGTATAAATAGGGGGGAGCCTATTATAAGAAGCTAAATAATGAAGATGCTTTCACCCAGGGGCGCTATACAATTTTATTTTGGGGGTTATTTTTCGATTTTAGTTGGGAAATTTGATTTTTGTGGGGTTTTTGGTTGTATTTTGAATATTTGGTTGATAAATAGTTAAAAATGAGAGTTAAAATTCTCTATGGCATTTGACATGGGGTGAAAATTAGCATTCTTGCAGTTCTTTGGACAGTTCGTCTGAGACCTTTAAAAGGCAGATTTGCATGCGGTTTGTACGAAATGAATGATCAATTATCCTATACTAGCGATCTCCCACAGGTCGAAATTCGACCGAAAATAATTCCCCGTAAACCCAAAGCGGCACATTCGAATAATGGCTGTTTGTGTGAATGTTTGCCACATCCTGCGTGAGCACTTAAATGCATTTGGACCGGTGTCCTTATGCAGAACTTCACGAATAACTTCTCTTTCTCTCTTCCCCTACCCCTCTCACCCTCTATCACCCTCTCTCCCCTCACACCCAGGTTTATTTTTTGCCTGTATTCCACTCGGACATGACGATCTCGGTGGACACGATATCGGTCGTGCATATCGGTGACCTTCCACTTCGTCCGCGTCGCCCCGTACCTCTACGCCCCAGCGGGCTGCGGTAACTTAGTTGCATGTTATATTAAACTACTCACCTGATAAAATAATTAAGTACTTATGAATGCATCATTATCGTAATACTCATATACACTTAGTTTAACCTTTATAACTAATACTGTATGAAACTGTTCTTCTAGACGGCTTCTTTATCCTTGTTAAAGAATCAAAGTATCATAGTTAAGACGTCAAAATGTTTATAACAGTTAGTAGGCTTTTGTATTCATACCATACTTGGTATTGAACTGAAATTAAAAGATTCGTTGTGACTTTAACTTGGCAAATCATTAACTGACCCACAAACTCTTAAATTTAAAACTGTAATTTTGCGAAAAACCCTACGCAAACCGTTGTCCATAGCGATTTCTGCATCTCGCTCATCGATAGCGGAAGCTCATTTTTAATACTAGGAAGTAATGTTTAAATAACGACGGCCTCGCTCCAAGGAAACGTAATAAAATGTAAAACAAAGTAATATTTTGGGGACTTTTTGTAACTTTTCTTACAAAACAACATAGGGAAATATTATATTTTAAAATATTTTATTTATCACTAAAATGTAAATTATAAATATGTAAATCCCATATTAAATTTGTCTGTATATTAAAATACAGTAGCCTACTACTTAATCCTAAGTAAGTAATCAAGAATGAGATACAAAGAGTTAAATAAATATTATTAGCTATGGATTTATAAAATGATCGTAAAACACAAACAAGTATAATTTAATTAACTAATTTTTGCCTACTGAAAACCACGACCAATCTTTTAATTTCAGTTCGACACCAAGTATGGTACAAATAAGTAAATCTAGTAACTGTTATAAACATTGTGACGTATTAACTATAATACAACTTTAATTTCTTAACAAATACCGCATTGGTTATAATGATTAAACTAAGAATATATGAGTATTACAATAAAGATAAATTCAGAAGTACTGAAATAGTTATCAGGTCAGTAATTAAATATAAAATGGAATTTATAAGTTGCCGCAGCCATCTGGAGCGGGAGAGGTACGGGGCGCCGCGGACGAAGTGGAAGGTTTTCGAGGGACCCCAACCACCGGACGAAGTGGGCTTCAGCCATTTTTTTAATGATGAGTTAAAACGAATAAAGAAGGGTGTTACCATTCCAATAGGCAGTAGTATTTTTGAATATACTGAATTTACTGAATATTTTTGAATATCTGTTCTTGCTGTTGTGCTAGCATTTATTTTTATGTCAGCTGTTTTAATCGCAGTTTTTTCTTAGTTATAAAACAGCGGTTATAAGGATTATATCCGCAAAATATTGCGGGGAGCAGCTCTTATGCAATTATAATTGCTAATTTATGTAACGAATACAAAATATTCGAAATAATAATGTATGAATCCCGAGTTTTGTTATTGAAATTTGTTTTATTCAGTAAGCAAGTTGCAAAAGGTGTATTTATAAATAACCCTATTTAACATCATTTTAGTTCAACATGTTATTTCATTTTGTGGGCAACTACTCCATCCGAGGCTCTATACCCCTACCACCCTGGGGGGGGGGGTTGTAAGGAAAGATCAAGTGTAATTTGGGGGGGATGGGCACCCCCTGCTTTCACTGTGTTTTGAAATTGTGTGTGCAAATAATATAATTTCCGTAATCAGGTAAATCAAAAGATTAGTTCCTTGTTCAAATTCGGTAATTTTCAAATAATGTCTCGTGTTTGTGCGAATTCCGTTGAGTATAATTCAGGCTTTAGAAACATGCTATCGTACTCAGGAACCGATGCTTCCAAGATATCACTCTTGGTTTCTCTGATAACACTCATTAATTCATTTAATTATTAATTAAAATTAATAGAGTGCTTAATTAATTCATACAGTCCTTAAAATCACGCACGAGTGTGTTGACATTTTGATGAGGTGGTAATTTATTGATAACACGTCGTGTTGTAATAACAAACCCTCTTTCCAACCCCGTCCAACAGTCGCGTCGTCGCGTGGCGTAGGCCGAGCAGGACGGCGCGACGCCCCGGCGTTTGGACGTCGGCCCGTGTTTATTTTCGAGTGCGGGGCGGGGTGCGGAAAGTCAAGGCTGATGAACCTCGTTTTGACGGTGACGTTATTGCAGTTACGTTTACTTTCCGCGTCTTGCTGACACACGTTGTCGGTGACGTCATGTCATTGGACGTCGTTGTAGATGCGCCTAGCCTTCTCATCGCGTCTACTTATTTTCATAGTTGCTTGTCTACGTCTTCAAAACAAATCTGAACTGGCGTAAGGAAATTGCTTACATATCTACATATATTTATTATTATTATTATTGATAACGAAACTTCTATTACAGTGCACATATTAAATTATATATAATAAATATTTATTTTAAATGTTATTATTTTAGTTATGCAGTGATTTAAAAATAAACGAAATCATTCATGGTTTATATTTATTAAATCTAGATTTAAACATGGTTAAAAACTGTACAACTCCTGATATCAAAAACTGTAACTTTCCTGATTGTCAAGGAAAAGAGAAGTTGATAAATTTTAATTTCTGTGGAAGCCTATATATTTGACCACTTCTAGTGAAGTTTTAGGGCTTGATATACAAATTTAGTTTTTCATAGTTTAATGTTGACTTTACTTTTTTAAGTAATTTTATGCAGAGATCAACTTAAATGTTGAATTGTCTTGTTATTACTACTTTAATAAAACCCAGACATAAAACATGCATCACTAATTAAAAACCTAAACAAATTTTGACAAAAGTATGTTTTTCTTTTGTTTTAAATTAAAAAGTTAAGTGTTTTGTATGTTACAGTAATTAAAAATAAAAATACAATAGCAAAAATCATCTTATTAAAAAAAACGAGTTTGCAGGCAGCACGCTGACGTGAGGGAAATGAATTTCCATACAAAACTTTTAGAACTCAAAACTAGTGTAAAAACATACACTTATTCCAATTTTATTAAAATCTGAAAATATTGATTTTTTGGCTGTTCTATACAATTTTGCCCATTTTAAGGTTAGAAGAGGTACAGTCAGGCTTGAAAGTAGGCACGAGGTTGCTGGGGATGATACAAATACACCAACAAATGAATAACATGCTTTTCTAATGTAAAAACCCCATAAGACAACGTACTGTGTTCAGCCGATATACATTTTCTCTAATAACTTGGTAAATATTGCTGCTAGAATGACGAGAGAGGGCTTAAAACTTTCGATTCACTAATTCCCATCTTAATACATGCATTAATTTGACATCCGGGAATATATATATACACTAGCTGGCCCGACAGACGTCCTGTCCTGCCATTGAATTTGTTTTATGTCAAATACTCTTTCATTTTCAATATGAGCTCGTTCGCTTCGCTAAAACAATAAAATAAAAAAGTATATAGTTTGCATCCTATCCTCAGAACTACAGAATATACACACAAAATTTCATTAGAATCGGTCAAGCCGTTTCGGAGGAGTTTTGACACAAACACTGTGACACGAGAATTTTATATATTAGATATATATTTATTATTTTGAACGACCCCCCAAAACGTGTTCAGGGGGTCACGTTAAGAACTTCTGTGGTACAAAACCCCCGCTTAAAGTAGAGCAACCTGTCTGGTTCTTGAACTCATGAAAATGGATGCTGCCTTACACGTTTATACCAAATTTCATCAAGATCGGACCATTTTTACGAAAGTTATCGTGCCTATGGACACACACACACACACACACACACACACACCCCCAAAAACACCATTCGTTCAAATTCGTATATATATATATTATATGAATTCATATATATATATATATATATATATATGAATTTGAACGAATGGTGTTTTTGGCATCTGGGGGCCTCAAAACGAAAAGTTATCATGGTCCCGGGCCTAGGTCTTACCATCCCACCTACGGTTATAGCTTCTTCCCTATAGGGAAAATTCGCTAAAACTGTCAAATTAGTGCAATTTTTTCAGTTTTTGCTAAATATCTCCGAAAGTATGCCTCTGACAGAATATGTTGTCCAATCCTTTCTTAAACTGAATAAAATTTTCTAAAGTTTGAGATGATAATGACCTCAGTCAGTACGCCCCTTATCTACTATGATACAATACTAAAGAATTCAACCCCCATTAATTATTCTTCATAAGAATAACATTGGGGCTGAGTACCCAGGTTTACTGCAGCCAGAAATACAAAAAATTGTTTTTTATACAAATTTCAATAGAACTCAACTAGGTGAAGCCCCATTTACCAAGTTGTCCCAGGACTACCTTAAAACTGATCTATACCAGTTTTGAGGCTGACAGGTACAGCAAATAAAGTTGTCATTACATTTGGTAAGTCATTTGGCTGTCGATTATGACAAACTTCCTTTCACCTTTGCTCCCTCCGTTTGCATCAGCTAGGGACAGAATCTCCGGGTTTGGTCCCCAACTTGCAAACTTGAGAATGGATGGTCCCTGGCTGTTGTACATGGATACCCTGTCAGTTGGGTTGACCAGTGGGAGGGCAGAATGCAGGTCCCCTGTTTGAGAGCCTCATCCCAGCTGTCATAGGGGCACGGGAGTTGGCCCTCTGAAGGGTCGATTTGGCTGCTGTCCCATCCCACCCTTTCCTTTCCTGCTATATCCTATCCTTCCGGTAACCTGCGCAATATTCCCGCTTGTGGAAGACTTGCCTAGCAGCTATGCTGGAGTTTCCTAATCCGCAATAATGATGATGATGAAATACCAAGTTTTATTATTTTTCCTTTTTAATTAAGGGAGGTATAACATTGTATTTAATAGGAATAAAATGGGGGTTGAGTGCCCAGGTTTGCTGCTACAAGAACCATCGGCAAAAATTGTAAAAAAAAAAAACGATAAACCAGATGAAGCAATATACCAAGTTTCGTCAGTATATGTTATGAAAATAAGCGATATATACAATTTTATTTTTTTTATTGCTATACGTCACAAAAAACAGACCATAACAAAAATGTTTAATTTTTTTTAATCAAGTTTTGAAATTATTGTATCTTAGTCAATAGCAGACGTACTGAAGTTGTTATCATCTCAAACTTTAGCAAATTTTATCTAGTTTAAGAAAGGACTGGACAATATATTCTGTCAGAGGCATACTTTCTGAGATATTTAGTGAAAACTGAAAAAGTGCACAAATTTTACTGTTTTTTGGCTACTACGCTAGTAGCACAGGTCTTTCGGTGCTGCAAACTTGGTTTCTTACATGTGGTATAGGTCCTAATAACACACTAAACAAATTATAACTACATGACCCTTGCATGCAAGGACTCTTTTTAATATCTAACTTGATGGGACTATAAATAAAATGAGATCGCCTCTATTACTTATAATCAGCATATTATTTTACACATACTTTAAAGAATAGCTGATGGGGTACCTACTGCGAAGATGAGGATATCACTGCTTAATGATAGAGTGTTAGGATGTTATGTCCACTGAAGTTGGTGCATTGATTATTTGATTTTTAAATGTACACTTAGGTTTCTTAATTCAGGAATTCTCCTTTCTACAAATACTTTTTTGTTCAAATGATAGAGTAGTCATAAATCTCCATAAAACTTAAAAAATTGGCTCACAGTCTTAGCAAAAAATAGAATTAACTGTGCAATGTTGGCTGGTGCCCAGCACTGGACTGTGGAGGAGGTTGCTCTGGAACTCTTTTGTTTTGATTATCACACAAAAGTCCCTCAGTGGAGGGACTTTCCTGTCCTGAAATAGATGAAGGCAGTTTTGAAAGTCTCTCAACCATACTTTTTTATTTATACTATATACTAATATTCCATATTCCATTTTACTATTTTTCCTGAACTAAATAATAAACATTTTGACTGATGAATGATTTTCCAGTTATTGGATACCCTGTTGAACCCTTTGAGTACAGGATTAAGTTTGTGAATGAAGTGGTTTAATATGTATTTTTTTGTTGATTTTTTAAAAATACCTTAAAAGCTTGCACATTCACATCTATAAAAAAAAACTTGCTTTAATTGGACATACATACACATAAAGTAAGGATAGGTAAAAAGTAGTAATTCAACTATCCTGTGAGCTTTGACCCGAGCTGTCCACCATTTGCTTAAGGTCCACCCTCACCTTATCTCTGACACAGACAAGTGATCCCCCCACGAGTTGCACATAAAAACCACTGATTCAGGATTTGAACCCTCGATCCAAGTATTTTTCCCTGGCTGTGAGGATAGCGTTATAGACCACTCAGTCACTAATTGGACTAACATTGTTATGGACTGGGCGGTATTACAGCCTACTCGTCGGAAGAGTTAGTTTGTGACTGCCAAGTTACACCTCGTGTCAACAGGTTCAATTGCTTATGCAGCACTTAACATGTTTTCATATGGCAGATTCAAAAGCCCCTATATCGGCCCTTAGCGCTCAAAGGCATTACATAATAATAAACACTATACTCAAACTGAATATAAAACTCCTGAATGTTTGCACAGTATTTGTGGTGCCAAATACTTTGATCTTAAACTCAGGCCCTTAGACACTTTGCAATATATGTTCATCGTACAAAGATTTAATTCTCTTGTGTGTGTATTTCATTTGTAAGTCGTCTTTCTTGTGTGACTTCTCGGAGTAACGGTGTTTATTTTCAATTTTGTTTCTTTTAAAACATTTTTGGTACAGTTATTATTTTTTACATCAGAAAATGTTGTTCTACCGTAGAAATTAAATGTTGTTAAAACATTTATGCCTGAAGTATTTCTCTGCAAATCTAACTGGTTCCGATGGTGTTTCAGGATGGTTTTGGATCCAAAAAGTGGAGGCAGCCATAACGACTACGGGAGCATCTCCGGAGAGGGCGAGGGGGAGGGGGAAGGGTCGGTGCCGGTGGGAGCAGCAGCCGCGGGGGTGGGGGCGGGGGGTGGCCCAGCCATGACTCAGAGTGACCTGTACCAGCGGCAGCCATTGCTGACCTGCGACATGCCGCCCGAGGACGAAGACGACAAAATGGACGGGCTCAAGCGAAACACCATCAACTCCAACGGAGTCGTCAGGATAGAGGTGCCCTCGTTGCAGCGGGAGGAGCCTCGCTTCCCCAAGGAGAAGATGAAGACGTTCATAGGTAACAACTAACAGGCTTCCGAGTGGCATATCTCTTATCAATTTGTTTGCTCTTTCTCCATTTGTTTTTGTTTTTCTCATGCAAATTTATAAAATAATTCCACACAAATTGAATTTAAAGTGATTCACTGTGAAACAGGTATTTCATCACTATTCCAGCTCTTGTAATTAGAAAAAAATTAAGTTCTAACAGTTATAAACCTTAGTAAAATATACTGTAAAGTTTCATTAAGACCCCACCAAACCCTCCTGATGGCCCTTGATGGATATTTGGTTATTAGTTCATTCTAAATTTTAAAAACAAATCCTTTCACCATCAAAGTTACAGTAAGGTAAGCCATTTAAATTCTTCCAGTTTTTTAAGAGTTTTTTTGTAACGGACTTTAGACATTCCGGTTTGTTGAAATAACAAAATCTTGTCTCCAAATAAGTTTGGTTCCTAAAGATGGACGGGCTACTAACTGTCTTCATGCAGTCACACAGTTAGTAAAGTTTGACACTGAAGGGTGGAACAATGAGCAAAAAAAGTTAAGAGTTTTCTTGGTTTTATCATTTTATCATTTTCTTGGAACTGTGTGTATCATATCATTCCTAATGAGAGACTGTACAAACTAACTGTTGTGTGGGCAGTCTGCTTTATCTTGAATTTTCAATGTGCATATGGTACACGCATCAGCTTCAATGCAAATACCCCTGTGAAACCTGCAGTGAAATTCCAATGATAATATACCTTGTGTCCCAAAAGTACCCCCCTCCCTATTATTTTTTTAACGACTGCATATATCGAGAATATCTTCTGGGGAAATCTTAGTGACCCAAAAAGGAAACTTTGGATGAGTCCAAATTTTCAACCCCCTCCCGCAAAATAGGGGTTTTGGGTGGTAAGTCAAAAAACGTAAACGGTAACCCTCCTTGAGTGATGTATCATTTTAAAGGGTATACAAAAAGAAGAAGAATGGCAAAAGTTAGGGGCTTCTAGCTTTTTCCTATCAAACACAGCGTTCAATTGAATTTTTGAATTTTAAAACGTCATTTTGTATTATTTTTGCTTAGCAGTCATTTAAATTGACCAAAAACATCTCGAAATAATAAGATTTTTCGATGGAAACGTTTAAGTAACCAAGCCATTTACCTTTTAGTGATTGAACAAGTTTGGCCCCATCCCCCAAAATAGGAGGTTTTTGGGGCTAAGTCGAAAATGTTAAATAGAAACCCTTACTAAGTGATACCTCTTTTTAAAGGTCTTAATAAAAGAAGATGAATGGTGCAAAATAGAGGTCTCCACGATGATCCTCCCCTAAAACATGGCAGCTTATTAAATGTCAACGTTTACAATGATATTTAATAAGCTGTTACAATTTACAGGATCATCATAGGGACCTATAATTTGCACCATTCACCTTCTTTTATTAAGACCTTTAAAAAGAGATATCACTCAGTATATATGGGTTATCATGGGAGATAATCACAGGACCAAGAGATAAATACAAAATAAAACTTTCACCTTGAGATGTACAAAAACATGATATATTTATTTTTGGACAAAGAATGTAAACAAAAGAAAATAAACATTATAATTGACACTCAGCTGGTAATAATAGAATATTAAATGAAAGTTCATTTTAAGACAGGGAGAAACAAAATTGATATATTTAAAATAAAAGTTTAGCAAAACACCAGAGTTCTCTGAACATTCCGGCCACCTTGAAGCAGTGCAGCTTCAATCAATGTTCATGTCAACGGCAACGGGAAAACTTTCACTGCAGGTCTTTTGAAAATGCCAGTGGATGTTCTTACGGTCACAACTCGTACGATTCCATCATTTCCAGGGTGAATGTTGATAACTCGGGCGAGTGGCCAATTGAGTGAGCTTGAAGGTAAATGGATCAACACAAGATCGCCAATTTGAAGATTTGGTGTGGATTTATTCCATTTGTTGCGCTGCTGGAGCATATGCAGATATTCTAGACTCCAGCGATGCCAAATGCGTTGATTGAATTGTTGTAGCAAATGCCAGTGTTTAAGGCGATTTTGTGGTGTATGTGTGCTATCAGTTTCAGCCAATGAAACCAAAGGTCCACCCACCAAAAAGTGGCCAGGAGTTAGAGCCAATAGATCGGATGGGTCGTTGGATAATGGCATCAAAGGACGTGAGTTCAGCATTGCTTCCACACGAACAGTCAAAGTGATGAATTCAGGGAGTGTTAGAGTGTTACTCCCAATGACTCGATTAAGATGGTGTTTGACACTTTCCCACAGGCCTCCTTGATGTGGAGCAGCAGGAGGATTGTAATGGAAACATGGTCCATTGGTGGATGTAAACCGCTGAATTACATCTTTTGCAGAGCAGTCGTGGATAGTGGATTGAATAATCTTGGGTAATGCAGCATTTTCCCCAACAAAATTTGTTGCACAGTCGGAGTATATGTCGGTGCATACTCCACGTCGAGACAGAAATCGTTGAAGAGCTGCTATGAAAGCATCAGTTGTCAGATCAGTAACAACCTCAATATGTACAGCTTTAGTAACCATACATATGAATACACAAATATACACTTTTGTAGATTTAACAAAGCGGAAGTTAAGCATCTTTATAGTATAAGGTCCACCATAATCGACTCCAGTTGAGGTGAATGGCTTAGCAGGAGTAATACGAGAGGACGGGAGATCACCCATCAAAGGTGGTACATTGGTTAGTCTCTGTTTAAAGCATGTAATGCATTTGTGTATGCGTGAACGGATCGTGTTTCTGGCACACTATATCCAAACTTGATGTGTTAACAATGATTGATTGTGGTCCAGCGTGTAAATGGTACCGATGAAAGTAATCAATGAACAAGTCGATGACATGATGGTGCTTCGGCAACAGAATAGGATATCTGGCATCGAAGGATAAGGAGGAGTTCGTTAATCGCCCACCTACTCGGATCAAACCATGGTCATCTAGAAATAGGTTCAGTTGTTGAATACGTGTAGTACAATTGCTTTGATTATTTAAGAGAGAGAGGTCATCTGAGAATGCAACACGTACCATCTTGAAGATAAGCAAACGTGCAGTGCGTAGTTCACTGATGGTGAGATGACCAGATCGACAATCCATAGATAGACAGTTATGACAGAATCGTAGAATCCATGCTACAGTTCGAAGTAAAGTCTCCCGAGATGAAAATCGAGATAGGAAGGACGAATCTTCATGTTTTGTGGTAGACAAAACTGTCAAAGGAGTTGGTTTGATTTCGTGGGATGAGTTTAACTGTACAGGAGTGAATGTTGGGACAGTCCAATTAGCAGGAAGGAGCTGAAGCCACGGTGGGCCATTCCATCACAAAGGATGATTTATCAGTTGAGATACTGGTATTCCGCGTGATGCGCAATCAGCAGAGTTTTGAGATGGAGAGACATGTCTCCAAGATTCTGTTGGTACTAGTTCTTGAGTCTGCGACACTCGGTTGGCAACATATGTTTTAAGTCGATAAGACGGAGTGCGTAGTTAATACTACAGCTGAGTCACACCAGAGGTATACATTATCAGGGGTAACTTTTTTCTCAAATGTTGACTGGCAATGAGACACCAGTTGAGCTAATAGATGGGCGGCAACAGTTCTAGACGAGGCAATGTCACTCGTTTGAGTGGTGCCACACGGCTTTTACTCAGGACTGGAAGTACACTGGTTTCATGATTAGCGGTTTCGCAACGAAAATAAACTATGGCAGCGTATCCATTTTCGGAAGCATCACAAAATCCATGAAGTTCAATACTGCATGAATTGGAAAAACATAATGAACGAGGTATGGAGATCTGTGTTAAGAGCTTGGTATCAGTAATGAGGAAATCCCACCTTGCAGAGAGTTCAAGAGGCAAGGGTTCATCCCAATGTAATCCTTTTGTCCATAGAAAGTTGCATGAAACATTTAGCTAACATAGTGAACGGCGTGAGGAAACCGCATGGATCATAAATTTTGGCAATTATACTAAGGACAGATCTTTTAGTATGAACATGATTGTGCGGGACAGTAAAGTTATAAGAAAAAGTATCTTCCACTGGGGACCAGTGAAGACCTAAGACAGTAAAATGTGGTTGTTCAGATTCCTGAAGAAACACTGGGGATTCCAAATGGGAATCAGGCAAGGAATGGAGTAAACGTTGTGAATTAGATATCCATTTACGAAGTTCGAATCCTCCACGTTGTAATAATGCTATCAACTGATTTTGTAATTCGAAAGCTCTTTCTTCGGTGTCTGCTCCAGTGATTATGTCGTCCACGTAAGTGTGATTCTTAACACTTGAGCTGCGTCAGGGAATTCATTGCCTTCGTCATCAGCAAGTTGATGTAAAGTTTGGATGGCAAGATAAGGAGATCTGTTCATTCCATAGGTGACAGTATTTAATTGGTATGTAGATAGTGGGTGAGATGGACTGTCACACCATAAGATTAGTTGGAAGTTTCTGTCATCAGGATGGATGAGAATTTGTCTATACATTTGTCGGATATCACAACAAAATACATAGTTATGGCTTCGAAATTGCATCAAGACATCACAAATGTTTGTTTGTAACTTTCGTCCAGTCAGTAATGTGTCATTTAGAGATATTCCTGAACTACTTTTACTACTAGCATCAAAAACTGTTCTTAACTTAGTGGTACTGCTGCTTTCCTTTAACACTCCGTGGTGAGGAAGGAAATAATGAGGTTGGGACAGATTGATGTCAGTACATTTGGACATGTTACCTAACGAGGAGTATTCATCCATGAAGTCATGATATAGTTGAGAAAATCGAAAATCGTTAGTAGATTTGCGTTCCATGGATATTAGACGGCGTTCTGCTGCAGTTTGTGAATGTCCAAGTTGAGGTTCAGCATTTTTGAATGGAAGGCGGACAATATACCGTCCATGGTCATCTCTCATGTGAGTTGAAGCAAAGTGTCTGTCACATAAGTTATCCTCTTCAGCCTTCTTTGTGCAAGTTGGAGGCTCTTCTTGTTGCCAAAATCTTTGCAAATAAAAATGCATGTCACTATCACTGACTGCATGAAGGCACATATTGAGATTTGAGTATGGAGAAGTAGTAGATGATGTAAATGAACCTATATCAGGCTTTACTGGAGCAGAACCCATTACAATGTATCCAAAGCAAGATCCGATTACATACGGTATATGTGGACCAAGCGAATGTTGTTCTTGAGTTAACAATTGTGGGAACAGCGATCCTCCAAGTACAACGTCAATACATCCGGGGATATGAAAGCTTGGATCAGCGAGTGTGTAATGTTGCGTCTCTTTAAGTACCTCAGCAGAAATCGGCACTCGAGGAAGGTCTACAGTAAGTTTATCAAGTATTAGCAATGGATGATGCGGAACAATCTGTTGACCGGACAATGTCTCAATGTCTGCAAAAATTTGCCCTCGATTACGAGTTACACTGTGACTTATACCTGTTAACTGAACATCTGATCTGTGTCGGTGAGTATTGAGAATATTAACTGCATGTTCCGATATAAGGTCACACATACTCCCCGAGTCAAGGAGAGCTTGAAAAACATGCGAAGTTCCATCGGAAGATCTAAGTTGAATTAAAAAGGTTCCAAGAAGAACAGTGACACTTGAAGCAGAAGTCAAAGATGAATCATGGGATGTCAAGGTGACGGATACTTTCTCGTTAGCAGTTGAATTTGCCTTACTAAATGTTTTAGATTTGACCGGTACAGATTCTTTGGCAAGCAGGACTTGACTTATATGGCAGTTTTCGCCACTGAAATGCAAAAGTGTATGATGCCGCTTATGACAAGTACAAGTGGTCTTCGATTGACAGTGTTTTAGATCATGAGCCCCTAAGCATGAAATGCAGAGTCTTTTGGATTTCACGAATTGATAACGCTCATGAGGAGTATTCTTACTAAACACTGGGCATGAATATATTTTGTGCGAGGTTTGGTCACATGCAAAACAAGGAAGAAATGAACAATACGATTGAGTGAGTGATGACGAGGCGTCAGTAGCAATCGTGGTTACGGTTTTACGAGGAGAATGTATATTTTGATTAGCAAATCTTCCGTTATGAACACATATGGTGTTAGTCTCAGTGGCTTGGGATATGGAATGCAGTGTGGCGTCTTCAGTTTGATTACACTCTGTAGTTAAGAAATCAATGATTTCAGTTACCTCAGGCATTGTATGCTTAGTTGAATTTACGATAGAGCGGAAGTTTTCAAGACGTTTATGCAATTCAGCATTAATTTTGCGTAATAATACAGTTGCGAGTAGAGGGTTAGATTCATGAACAGAGCATTTGAGGGCAGAGAGGGCTTGGGTGTTTCAGTGAATGAATTGGCAAACTGTCGTAAGGATTGAATATTTGAAGCAGAAATTGCTGGTAGATCCAAAAGTTGACTTAGGTGCAGGGATTGCAACCTCCATATGTTATGGTAGCGATCATGAAGAAGATTATATGCGATCATGTACTTCTCTACTGTTAAATTTAGACTTTTTATTAGATTGAAAGGTTCCCCACGAAGTACAATTAAAAGATACTGGAATTTCATAACATCGGGAATGGTGTCATTATGATGAATCGTAGTATTGAATAAATTAATGAATGAGGTCCAAGATGTAAGTTCCCCGTGGAAGATGGGAAGGTCAAGTTTAGGTAGACGCAATTGTGATGTTATGGTAGAAGTACAGTTGCCACTGCTTGTTTCAGCGGGAGGTGACACATTAAGTGGGTTTAGAAGCGCTTCAATAAGACTCGAAATATCAATGAAAATTTCTCAAATGTCATCTTGATCGCGCATGAGTACTTCATTAGGCAAGTTTTCATCATCGTTCAGCATGGTGGCGCGCTGTAATAATGATTCAAATTCGTTTTTTTTATTCTGTCCCTCACTCAGATACGCGTCGAGCTTCTTATGTTCAATAACCAACAGAGATTTGGACTGCAAATATAATTTATCAACCGCAGATTTGATACTCATTAGGCGGGTTTTTATGATTGGCATCATGCGTTTGTACATGTCAGCTTTAAACTCGGTGGTTCGAGGCGGTGCCTTGTTAAAAGATACTAAAGAATAAATACTGAATACTTTGATTGTTTTTACTTTAGATTAATAAACACTAATTAACCTAGTAGTCTTGAGAATGTAGTCTAAGTTAAACTCATTAATGGGTTCACAACAGCCAAGTGTAAGGAGATAGTAGACATATCTTCTAGTTGAATGACGATAGAGTACATAAATCTTTTAGTAGAATGACGAGTGAGTACAACATACCTTCTAGTAGAGTGACGAGAGAGCGGGTAATATTATGAATTGGATACAGTTGGATGAAGCGGTAAAGTTGTTGATAGAAAGAGTATAGGTTATTGAATTATTGATAAACTGAACATTAAAATCCATAGCGATGATTCCTATTCGGTCCGGGATGACCAAAAATGTATATGGGTTATCATGGGAGATAATCGGAGGACCAAGAGATAAATACAAAATAAAACTTTCACCTTGAGATGTAAAAAAACATGATATATTTATTTTTGGACAAAGAATGTAAACAAAGAAAATAAACATTAAAATTGACACTCAGCTGGTAATAATAGAATATTAAATTAAAGTTGATTTTAAGACAGGGAGAAACAAAATTGATATATTTAAAATAAAAGTTTAGCAAAACACCAGAGTTCTCTGAAAACTCAGTAAGGGTTTCTATTTAACATTTTCGACTTAGCCCCAAAAACCTCCTATTTTGGGGGATGGGGCCAAACTTGTTCAATCACTAAAAGATAAATGGCTTGGTTACTTAAATGTTTCCATCGAAAAATCTTATTATTTCGAGATGTTTTTGGTCAATTTAAATTACTGCTATTCAAAAATAATGCAAAATGACATTTTAAAATTCTAAAATTCAATTGAACGCTGTGTTTGATAGAACAAAGCTAGAAACCCCTAATTTGTGCCATTCTTCTTCTTTTTGTATGCCTTTTAAAATGATATGTAACTCAAGGGGGTTACCTTTTAAGTTTTTTGACTTACCCACCAAAACTCTTATTTTGGGGAAGGGGATTGAAAATGTGGACTCATTAAAAGTTTCATTTTTATGTCACTAAGATTTCCCCAGAAGATAATCTCAAAATATGGAGTCGTTAAAAGAATAATGGGGGGGGACTTTTGGGACACAGAAATACATAAAACAAAGTCGGGTTAGTTACATTGGTTACACCATTTATAACTAATAAACTACTGACCGATTGGCATGGAAATGTACAGAAATGTTCCTAATATACCTAGTGATCATATATGCCTGTTTTCGTTTTGAAAATTCTTAAGGGATGTGCCCTACATCCCTTCAAAGTTTAAATGTTATTCTGTGTCTTTTCTTAATTCAATTCATTTAAAGAAAAAAACTGTTATACTTGAAAGGCATAAACATGTTCATTATGGATATAAGAAATCTATATGAATGGCAACTCAAACTCTTTTTTCGATGCTGAAGTTAACTCTACATAAAAATAGATGAGTGAGCGTAGCGAACGAGCTCATTTTGAAAATGCATGAGCATTTTTGGCATAAATCAAATTCAATGACATTAGGACAAATCAAATCAAATCAAACTTTATTCATAAATGCACATGGTACAAGAATAGCATCATCAATGGCTTAGTTATATACAAACATTCAGTTTTATTATCATTATACTGTACACAAATGCTAGTTGTATTAAACAGACATTTTAAGATATTAGAAAAAAATAACTACATATTTAAACAAAACAAAAAATGAACTCTGAGGGTAAAATGGGATTTGTTCTTATCGCAGTTGGATCTCTTGTTATGGTTAAGTTGAAAAAAACTCATCAAAAGAGTAAAAGGACAAATTTAGTAAATAATCTCTCAATTGATTTTTGAAAGTTTTCATATTTTTTTCTTCTAAAGATTTTCGAGGTAAATGACAAAGGAATTTAGTGCCAAGATAAGTAGTTTTTTCTTGAAAAATTCTAAATTGTGGTGATCAACTTTACGATTTGGCCGTGTGTTATATGTGTGGAGACTATTTTGTGATATTGAATTGGAAAACTGTTTAACATAGTAAATAGTTTCAAGAACAACCAAACCGTATAGGTACGGTTAAAATGCCTAATAATGCTGGGAAGAGATGTTTTACAGATTCAGTAACAATTTCTAGCATTCTTCATTTTTAGCATCATCCTTACTGATCTTTTTTGTTGTAAAATTAACCTATTTCAATTATTTGTTGAAGTAGCTCCATAAATGCAAATTCCGTAGGATAAATGTGAACGAATGAGAGAAAAATATATTTTCTTTAATGTTTCTAAACTACGAAAATGAGAATCTGTTTTAGAGGGAAAATATTGGAAGACATTTTGTTGCAAACATGTGTTACATGGTTATCCCAACTTGATTTTCATCTATTATCAATCCCAGAAATGTTGTATACTGAACTTGCTCAAGAGCATCCTCATCCACAAAAATATTTGGTGAGATTTTATTCTTTGAAATTTTTGTGGAAAAGAGATAAAATTTGGTTTACTTTCTTTAATTTAAATGAAGATTTTGATTGTTAAAGAAATTTGTAATCATTGATAATCCAATAAAAGATGATATTTCAATTTTTTCCTGTGATTTCCCTGAAATATTTGAATATGACAATATTTGAATCATCAGCATACATGCATATGGTGCCGTTTCCCTTGTGAGAGGCATGGAGCACCGCAGGAAGACCTTTTAAGTATCAGAGGAAAAGCAAGGGACCCAAAATGGATCCCTGAGGGACACCATATTTTTGGGCTTTTAGTTATGAACAAATTGTATTTAAGAGGGCGTTGGAGAGCGGCCATGTTTGATTTTACCTCCATAAGAACAATGTTAAACTTAAAACCATATATCTCGCTTATTTATCAACATACGATTATGAAAGATGTCTCAAATTAAAGGTATTTTTTAGACGCAGCGGGTTTGCTCGCTATTTTCTAAATAAAATAATACATTTCCAAAAATATAGTAATTTAAAGTCTATATTTTTATACATATTTTGTAGTGTTTTCTAGTCATTAAAAAATAAAACTCCCAGCAAACACGAATTAAAACTTTATAAAGATTCAATCAAAATTTATTCCAAATCAGTAGGTTAAACAGTAACAAAAAATATGCTTTTCAGTAAAGACATGTTTTATGCGTTTTAACATTGAAATAGCCCATAGCGCTAGGGTCAGCGACGATATTTCTTCTGACTCCAACGTCCTCTTAAGTATTTAACTTTGGATTTTGATTTACAGTTATCTGTGACATGCTCCATTTCAATATATTGTTGCCTATTAGTTAAATAAGATTCAAACCAGTTGATTTATTTTCTCTTTACACCAAGATCTTTTAAAGATTTCAATAATTGACTGTGCTATACACTATCAAATGCTCGTGGGAGGTCAAGGAAGATACCAACTATTTTCTGTTTTTTATCTATAGCATTAATAATTGATTCTATAAACTCTACACCTGCTGTTACAGTCGATCTTCCTTTTCGAAAACCATGCTCTGACTTTCCAATACACAGTTAATTTCTAGATATTTAGAGAATTGGTTGTATACTACATGCTCAAATATTTTTGAAAAAACTGGTAGCAACAATATGGGTCGATAACACGGTGGGTCGGAACGGTCACCTTTCTTAAGACCAGGAATTACTTTGGTGATTTTTAATTTATTTGGGAAGATTGCAGAAATTAGAGAGGAGTTGACTATGTGTGTGAGAGGTTCTAAAATGAAGGGAAGTGATTTTTTAACTATGTTAATAGGAATATCATCACAACCACAGGAAATTTTGTTTTTCATAGAAGTAATTACTTTCTCCATTTCTAATTAACAAATTTGTTCAAATCTAAAAACTAAGTTGGGAATTAATTCCCTTTGCCTTACCCCAGATGAGATATTTGGAATGTTAGGGAGAATCAACTGATCCACAGCTGTTACAAATAAGTTATTCAAGGTATTACTGACATCTTCAGGAGTTCCAATGCACTTTCCATCTTTAATGTTGTTTACTAATTTTGTTTTTTTCTTCAGAATTGATCACATCCCAAGTTGTTTTAGACTAATTAGTAGAAGATTGGATTTTTTTATCAAAGAATTTTTGTTTACTCTCTAGAATCCTTTTTTAAGTTCATTTTTCTTTCTTTTTCTTTCCAGTTTTAAATCATTATCTTTCAGCACTCTTCAAGATTTCTCAAGACTTAGTATTTCTTTTTTCATAAAAAATAAGTCATTGTTAATCCAAATGTTGCTATTACCTTTATTACGAAAAACATACATCTTGGGAAAATGTACATTGAAAAATTGCAAAAATATTTAAATAAAAACATCATATTTATCGGCTACATTGGCTATACAATGCAACCCAAGACTCTTTACTTAAATCATGTAAAAAGTTGTTCACATTCATATCATTAAATTTTCTACAATACCTTTTTAATTTTACTTCACAATCATTGCCAGCCTAACTATTTCTAAAGTTTGACCGTCATAGTCTGAAACCATAACCTGTAACCTTTAATTCATTTTTACTGATATTGGTTATAAAGTTGTCTATTGCAGATTCAGATATATTTGTGACCCTTGTGGAGATATTTATTAAATATTTTAGGTTAAACATTTTCAAAATGCTTCTAAATTTTAAGTATGAAGAATCCTTGTCAAGAACATTAATATTTATGTTACCTGTAAAAATCAAATTTTTATATTTTTGGGTTTAAAAATGATTGCACAAAATTTCAAACTTTAAAAGAAATGGCTCTAGTAAAATTCTTGTAGGAGATCTATACAGGAAAATTAGTATTAAAGATAAATCCCTTACAGTAATTTGAGAAAGACAGCACTTAAATTCTTTTTCAAATAGCTGGAATAGCAATTTATTTAGCTTTAATATTATTATGAACTATGATTGTTACACCACCACCAATTATCGCCCAATCTCTGTTCTTAGTAATATATCAATGATTTTTGAGAGGGCCATTCATAGTAGAATAAATCAATATTTAGAACAAAATGAACTGTTAAAATCCTCCCAGTATGGATTTAGGAAGCAAAAAAGTACACAGACAGCTCTAGTTGATTTTGTTAATGAAATTTCTGAAGCCTTGGATGGGTCACAGCATACTTCTGGTATATTTTGTGATCTATCCAAGGCATTTGATTGTGTTAATCATAGCCTTCTTTTAAATAAAATTAATTGATTTGGAATAAAAGGATCTGTGCTCAAATTGCTCCATTCTTATCTTAGTGACCGAAAGCAGCGTACAGTAGTTGCACACGATTATAAGAAATTTAAATCAAATTGGGTCAATGTAACTTCTGGCGTTCCGCAGGGGTCCATCTTAGGCCCCTTGCTTTTTATCATGTTTATAAATGACATAGAAATATCTTCTAAATTATTTTTATATGCCGATGACACTACAGCATTGGAGCATTGATGACATGATCATAGCGGTTGAAAGAACTTACTCGGAATTAAGAACATGGTTTTCCAAAAATGGTCTGTTATTAAACAATTCAAAAAGCAATTTGGTCTACTTTAAGCCCTCAAACGATAACTTCCACTCATGGAAACAATCTGAAAGTTTAAATCGTACAGAATCTCACAAATTTCTCGGAGTAATATATATTTGACCAAAATTTAAAATGGGAAAAACATATCAGTTATTTAACTAACAAACTAAATAGTTTCCGCTATGCATTATATATTCTCATACAGTCAACATCCCTAGAAACTTGTAAAACTGTTTATTATTCTTACATTGAATCTGTCCTTAGATATGGTATTTTATTATGGGGATCACATAAAAAATCTGAAAAAAATATTTATAGCCCAAAATTTTATTATTAGAACCATATAAAAAAAAGCAAAAAAACTAGCTGTAATTCACTTTTCAAAAAATTACAGTTTTTAACATTACCATTTTTTCACTTTTTTAACTTTTTGTTTTTAAGGGTAATTATCCCCCAAAAATCGACAAAAAACATGTAAAATCAAAATTTCTCAATATTTATGAACTAATCAAATTATTCACAGAATGTCCAGATTTATTAGAGGAGCACAAATTTAAGCACAATCACACCACAAGAAAAAAATTCAAAATTTGTCTTTCCTCAACATAACTTAACTTTATTTGAAAAGAGTTCACTGTATATGGGAATAAAAGTTTTTAATAAACTTCCTAATTCCATAAATCAACTGAGCAAAAGAGTTTTTCTTAAAAAAGTTAAAGATATTTTAATTGACAAAGTTTATTATTCAGTTGAGGAATTTTTTGAAGACAGCAGCTGGGAGAGTTTGTTGTAGTGTTTTATATTGTTAACATTTTAGTTAGTTAAGATTACATGTATAGTTTTATTTTGATATATTTAACAATGACACTGTCACCTGTTATATTTCTGTATTAATCAGAAAATTTGTTAACGTTTGTTGTGACAATAAAGATGACTTGACTTGACTTGACCACCAGTGTATTCAGATCTACAAAAATATGAACTTTTTCTAAAATTTGTTATATTAACAAAGTCAATTTCATCTTTTCTTAGTTTATGCTCAGAGATCGCTATAATGTCGGGTCTGATATCGTCTCCATGTATTTTTAAAAAGTCTAACCGGGAAAGCAGATGATGAACATTTTGATGGTAAAAGTCGCAATAGCATCTTCATGTAAATGTTCCCTGACTGATAAATTCTCTTCTGGTCCAACCTGAAGCTCTTCATGCACATCACAAATTTCCTCTCTGTCCTCAACCGTCAAAGCTGTAGTAGATGTCTGGACTTCCTGTTCTAGAAGAGCTGTTGTTTCTGCTGTGGAGTTTATTTTCTCTTCTGTAGCTGATTTTGATATGGAAGATAATGCTTTGCTGCACTGTTGTGAGATAAGATTGGTCAACCTATCCCCTTGGAACTGTGTAAATGTAAGCCCATTCCTTAACTTACGGTATGATTGTTCATTATATGTTATAATATTAACAAAAGCTCTTGTAACTCGACTGAACTTATTATGTTGCAGACAAACTGTTCAAGGTCAATTTCATCCTGAACGCAGCCGAGAGGGGAGCAAATAAGATGATTAAGGCCCTTGTTTTTAAAATCTTGAGTAAAATCTCTAAATGCAGTATTGTAGTCATTAATAGTTGGTTTTTTAAAATATTATTCCTTTGTCATTAAACCATATACAGCACCTTTGTTCAGTGTTTGACAAGTCAAATAGTCAGTCAGTTTTGTGCCTTAGGTTTTCCTAACTTTTCCTTGAAGATTGTTGGTTGCTACTCCAGCACTTAGGCTTCTTTCGTCATGAAAGGGATCCTTTGCTAGCAGGACAACGTCTGTCGTGCCAGCTAGTATCTATATAAATTAGCAAGATATAACAATTTATTTATCCTCCATAAGAATATCATGAACACCTTTCACAGGTTTTCTGTTACGAGAATGACTGTTTCATGCAAATATAAATAGACCCCCATTCACATGAAGGGACATACCAAGTTTCATCAAAATAAGTTTGTAAACAAGGGAAGTATAGAATTTTATTTCTTCCCTTTAACACGTTCAATGCTTACAAACATGTTTATACATGAAAATCACATAAGTATCAATGTTAATTAGAATACGTAATTAACATACTCTGCACCCAATGTGTTAAGAAGAACATGGGATAACACAATATCCATATGTTTACATACTACTGTGTATGCAGGTTCGCTGCTGCAGGGTTATTTTATGTGGATATTAATATATCAAAACCAGATGAAGCCATGTGCCAAGTGTTACCTATATATGTTCATAAATAAGCAAGTTATAAAATTTGACTTATTCTCCATGAAAATGACATTGGACAACGGTACTGTGTTTAGCACTTTTGGTATTTTAGTAATTAATCGATATATAGCATTAATCAAAACATCAAATTGAACAGCTGGAATCGAACCTATGCTTGACCACGTCTTGACCTGCGAGGCCAACGCTTTACCTCTGAGCTAATGTATCGAGCTATCCGGTGATCTAATTTCCTATGGAGTGATTTTTCAACACCTGTCAGACAGACCAATACAGTAGCTCAGAGGTAAAGCGTTGGCCTTGCATGTCAAGATGTGGTCTAGCATAGATTCGATTCCAGCTGCTCAATTTGGTGTTTTGATTAATGATCCATATAGATTAACTACTAAGATACTGAAAGTGCTAAACACCGGACCGTTGTCCAATGTCATTTTTAAGGAGAATAAGTAATTTTATAACTTGCTTATTTATGAACATATATTGATATCACTTGCCATGTGGCTTCATCTGGTTTTGATATATTAATATCCGCATAAAATAATCCTGCAGCAGCGAACCTGCATATGTAAGATACTTCAATATTATGTGTTTTATCATTTCTTAATTATTGTTTATAACTAGGGAGTGATTTTTCAACTCCTGTCATATGGCATTACACTACTGGGAAGGCTTTGCCCAGACTCATATCCACTGTCCTTTTGTTCTCTGAAAGAAAGCAGTCAGATCGATTAAAAATCGGTTTTGTTGAGTATGTTGTAGATAATCCCTCAGGGACGTCACAATACTGACCTTGGAGCTTGCCTAGTCTCTATGTTTTTGTCGTTTTCTCATTTTGTGCATTTCAAAATCAAAAGAACATGAGGTATAATATTTACTCATACAATACAATGTATAATGACCTCAAAAGAGTGGTTCAACAAAATACTTATAGTTAGTGGTCTACCCAATTATCTCAGACAGCTTATTGACAACCCAAAGTTATTCTGTCTGCTTTACCATTTAATGTGTAATGAGATAATGCACTGTTTCTAATTAACTTTTACCAGGTGCTACAACTTCCAAGCCAGTACAGTTACAGTTGTCATGGTGTTGCAGCAATCCTGATTCTGCTGTTTCACATGGTCCTGTCGACCCTGTCCCTGGCCCTGATACATGACAGAGTGCCGGACCGATCATACCCGCCACTCCCCGACACTTTCCTGGACAACATGCCGGCCGCAGACTGGGCCCTCGACGTCTCCGAGATACTCATCATGATCAGTGTCAACGTCAGCACCGCAGTCATCATCATGCACAAACACAGGTACCGGTACTGCAACTACTCTCAGGATCAAAATACTTTATTGTAAATTTTTGAGTACAGGGGTCAAAAATACAAATTTACAGAGAAGTAGACTACAGTTTTAGTTTAAATGTTTTTTTAGAGGGACTAATGTCACTCGAGCAAGGTTGATGTTTTTCATTTCATGAACTCCTCAATAGTGTAAAAAGGTCTCTGCAAAAGCCTTGCCATTAGACATTGTCATGAACCGTTCATGTTGCAGCCTTTCCTTAGCACAGGCAGGGTGTCCAAAGGCCGGGAATTCTAGGAAAATCAGGAATTATATAGGAATTTCTTCTATTGGGAAAATTCAGGAAATATACAGGAATTTTGTTTAAAACACCCTTTTCAACCGTTCTTGTTACTATTCGATTCAGTTCCAGTTTCCAGCCGATAAAGGACGTTTTGGAATTCTTTCCGGTCTATATTAATGAATAATGTATGTCTTTACTGTCATAGACAGGTACAAGCACGGACAAAAGTTTAGAGGCAGTAGAAAAAGTATAGATAATAGAACACAAGGGAGATAAGAATATTATCTACGCTTAAAAAACTCCTCTACAAAGTAGGGAGGATTTTCTTTAAGCCAGCCAGGAGTTACATTTTTACTAAAAGGTTTCAGAAGATTACATCAAAATACATGTGTGCAATTTACTGCAATATACTTTTTTAAATACACTATAACTTTTCAAACACTTCAAGGAATCTGTTACAGTAGGATTTCGTTAATCCGGCCTTACATCGGGATTGCTAGGGCCGGATTACAAAAAATACCAGATTAGTAGGTGTATTATAATAATGAAGCAATTTAACAATGAAACGACTTAAAATTGCTTGTGAAAACTATTAACAATGATTATTTACGTTTTTGGGATATCGCACGTCACTTGTATCCTATACTATACTATACTATAGTTGCACTCTCTTAACCCATTGAGGTAGTAATTTTATTCTATTTGCAGTAGCCTATAATGGGAATTGATTGGTGCTGCACTCTAGTAGCAAAATATCCAACTAATGACCGCGAGCGTCTACGGTTCTATCCGCTAGGGGCGCGGACTGACTGAAACACCTTAATATCGCTGCCAGGCCTTTGGTCGTGTTAGCTGAGTTGGCTATGTCGTGGAAACACCTTGGCCAGGTGGTGATACGATGTTTGTGGGTTCGATTCCCGCACACGACCAAAACTGACCAGTTGTGCAACTCTCAATGAGTTAACCGGTCTGTGGAAACATTGGTGGGAGGGCCCAAGTAAAACAAACGGTGGCAGGCTTGCTTGGAAGTTGACGGGATCGGTTAATTCTTTGAGACTTGCACATGGTCAACACTGATTTTGCTAATTTTAATTTATGTCTACTGTGTGTGTGCCAATACGACTCTCTAAACTGAAAGAAAACAATATTTTAATTAAAACACGCCATTAATCCATTTAAAAACACCAATTTTATACTCCAATTCACAAGTTAATAAAATTTCTTGTAAGGAATGAGACCAGCTCGTATGGCCAATGGGTTGATTCACTCATGACAGTGACACTGCATACAACTACAGTGGACTCTAATAGCCTGATTCAAATTTCGAGGGACCGCTAAAAAACTTAAACTATCTATAAATTAATACCCGGGTCGTAGCAAACCTGCATACTCAGCGAATTCCTAATGCATGTATATGTTTCTCACTACCACATAAAGCCACTTACCAAGTTTCATAAAAATACATTTATAAATGTGTGATATATGGCATTATATTTATTCTCCATAAGAATAACATTGAAGGGTGAGTACGCAGATTTGCTGCTACAAGAAAGATAAGAAATGTGTTTTTAAGCAATTATGAATTTAACTCAACCAGGTGAAGCTACCTACCAAGTTTTAATAATTTATGTTCATAATTAAGGGAGATATAAAATTGTACTTATTCTCCATATAAGAATAACATTATGGCTGAGTATGCAGGTTTGCTGCTATGGGGATAATCAGCAAAAAAAATGTTTGTGCAGATATCAATATATTAGTACCAGTTAGGTGAAGCCACATCCAAGTTTCGTCAATGTACATTCATAAATAATTGAGACATCATTTTTTATTTATTCTCCATAAGGATAACATTGGACAACGTACTGTGTTTAGCACTCTGAATATCTCTGCAATGGTTGGACGTAGAATCACAATTTGAATACCAAAATGATTGTTTTGTAGAGCTGAATTGATTAGTAAAGGTGAATATAAAGTTTACAGTAAAATTATCTGAGAAAAAGCTAAAAACCTTTTTTCCATAAGATTAACATGGGAAATTTTATAAACACTTTTTTTGGATTTTCTCCAGAACTGCTTTATTCTCCGGTACGATTTATCTGTTTTTCGAACTTATAGTCTTAAATGTCACTTTACACATTTGAGCTAAATTTCATCGAAATCGGATGTTTTTTACTCAACTACACATATTCACGGACACACACATATATAAATTTAAACTAATCTTGTTTTTGGCATCTGGGGACCTCAAAAACAAAAAATTATCATGGTCTCGGGCTCAAGTCTTACCATGAGACCTTCTTCCCTATAGGGGAAATTCGCTAAAACCTTTTTCCCATAAGATTAACATGGGAGTTTTCATGTAGGCTACACATTTTTTGGATTTTCTCCGGAACTACTTAACCTAGGTTAATGATTTAAAATACCATATTATTTGTTTTTTTTAAGCTCTATAAGATGGTCAAAACAAGAGTGTTTTAAACATTTTAGGGTAAAAATTGCAAAAAACTGATTTTTGGAGAATTTTGAAACCCCATGGTCCGATTTTTCTGGTTTTCGAATTTCACTTTAGACATTTGAGCCAAATTTTATCGAAATCGGACGTTTTTTACTCAAGTTATTGCATTCACGGACACATATATATAAATTTGAACGAATAGTGTTTTTGGCATCTGGAGACCTCAAAACTAAAAGTTATCATGGTCTTGGGCTTAAGTCTTACCTTGAGACCTACGGTAATAGCTTCTTCCCTATAGAGGAAATTCGCTAAAAGTAAAGAAGTTGCTGAATGAGGCTTAAATCTTCATAATTCCCATTTCCAGAGAAAAGTATCATTTAAATAAATAGTTTGTTGAACAACTTGCATTTTTGGACAGGTGCGAAAAGTCACACACAACTGCTAAACAACTGGGGATGGATCACAAGTGGGGTGAGGGGTGGGTACAATAACCTTGAAGTAACCTATAAGGGTATGAGATGTGCTGATCTGTCAGAGGGTTCAAATGGCATGAGACCTCTATAGATATTTACCTCTGCTAAAGCTGTTTTCAGAACGATCTGCTGCAGCTGTTTTTGGAACGAATAGTTGTACGCTAGCAACAGCTGTAGCTATCTGAATTTTTGTTCACTGGGAACATTTGGAACCATTTTCACTCCCTGAGCACTGCAAGTATATAGTTACAGTTACTGCTGCCACGACACACCTCTAAGCAGGTTAAAATCCGAGATTTTGGTCTTATACCAACTATGTGAAACACCTGTTTTCAGGCAGAACTAGTTTTGATAACTGCATTATGGCCACTTTTTTATCTAGCCTAAATAAAAAGTTAAAACTATCGAAAATTACAATTTGAATTAAAGAATCAACCAAGTTTTTTATCATTTTGTATGTAGAAAATGCTAGGAGCGAAATACTGCCCACTCGACTGCCCACTCATCGGATTACTGGACGTGCCGGAGTATTGAACGGCCGGATTATCGAGAGACTACTGCATAGTCAAACTTAAAGTGGTGGGCGGATAAATCAAATCGAGTGGTGGTGCTGTTTCTTGTATGTCAAATATGATCTGGCTCTAATTATCATCAAAAAATTTGGTCTTAAAGCGAATGTTGTTTGCTAATTATCAGTTAAATTGCTGATTTTAGACTGCTGACCGCAGCTGTTTTTGCCAATTAAACGGTGTCAAGTTGCCGTTTTCGGCTTATAATCATCATGTTTTTTTTGTTTTAAATGCAATGAATTCTCATTCTTGGCCTTAAAATGTGATTGATTAATCATTGGGTTCGGCTTATAAAATACAGTAAAATTGTCATATTTAATAGATAAGTCACAGTTAAATTGCTTGTTTTTCAATGGCATACGTCGTTCTTGCCTTACAAAACGTCATCTGAGTCTGACTGTCTTTTTTGGCAGATAAAGTATGTTCATTTGTCATTTTCGGCCAAAAAAAAGCTCTATTGATGTTTACATGTAATAAAAGATTAAATTGCCATTTTTGGCAGATAATATGCTCGCTGTCATTTTGCGGATGATAAAACTTTTAGTTTTAGTCTTTCTTTTTGGTTTATAGTATATGGTAAAATCACTGTTTTTGGCCGATAAAGTACGTTCTCTTGTGGCCTCAACAATACGGTAAAAACAAGTAATTATTCTTGAATGAAAATTTATGTAAATGTTAACTGTCAAGTTCTTTATCGACCCTGTGATTTATAGATATACTAGTATTGGCGACCGCTATAGCGACCGCAGGAAATAATCAGCTGGTTTAGGAACAAAGCTTGTAGAAATAGAAATCCACAGCCGAATACTCCCGGCTCCGCTAATATATGCTAAAATAGCCTAAAAACATAAAAGCTACCGTAACTCAAATAAGGTTGCTTTTCAAGAAAAACAAATGACATGTGCAGCTTCCCCAACCTCGATTACCCCTAAAAAATATCTTATCGTAGCTTGGGAGCCATTACAGCTCGAAAAACAGCCGCGGACGGATGGATGCACGGAGCCACAGACAAATGCGAATTACAGTATTGATAATAACAAAGAGAAGAAGGCAAACTCAAGGAGAAATAATGAATATGGGGACTGGTGAGGGGATGAAAGTTTTGAGCTATCAATAATGGAATTTAATTTAAGTGTCACCGAGGTCCTACTAATATTAAACACTTAAAGTGTGAATATCAAAAGAAAGTGACTGGCGGAGCGACCGCCTGCCGACCGAGTTTATGTACAAACATTCTATTTCATGACCTCATGGAAACACATGGTTAGAAATTTCCAATAAACATTATTTAAATAGTCAGTTAAACAATTTGTTTGTACTTGTTTTCAATATTTTGTATCTTATTCTTCTGATACATACATACACATACATATCCCACGTAGTCCAGAGTGACTGCTTGATGTACAGCATAGGTCCGGTCAAAGTACAAAAAACAAAAACAAAAATTGTTCTCTTCCTCAAATGGAGGTTGTCGTCGGAGATAAAATTAGGATTTAAGGCTTAGGCTGATGAGTATATATTGATAGTTATGTTTTTAAAACACAAATTACAAATTGCATGTGGCCAGTCACTTTCTTTCGATAATCACACTATATTTTGTCAAAAGGTAATATGCTCAATACTGTTACATATCTAATATAGATTGAGTGTTGCAGGTTCATAGTGTTCAGACGGGTATGTCTGATGCTGTCTCTGCTGTATCTAATGCGTTCCATCACGATGTACGTCACAGTGTTGCCAATGTCAAGCACCTACATACCTCTGCTCAACAGTGTTACATATCTAACATAGATTGAGTGTTGCAGGTTCATAGTGTTCAGATGGCTATGTCTGATGCTATCTCTGCTGTATCTAATGCGCTCCGTCACGATGTACGTCACAGTGTTGCCAATGTCAAGCACCACATACCTCTGCTCAATAGTGTTACATATCTAACATAGATTGAGTGTTGCAGGTCCATAGTGTTCAGATGGGTATGTCTGATGCTGTCTCTGCTGTATCTAATACGTTCCATCACGATGTACGTCACAGTGTTGCCAATGTCAAGCACCACATACCTCTGCTCAATAGTGTTACATATCTAACATAGATTGAGTGTTGCAGGTCCATAGTGTTCAGACGGGTATGTCTGATGCTGATTCTGCTGTCTCTAATGCGCTCCATCACGATGTACATCACAGTGTTGCCAATGTCAAGCACTACATACCTCTGCTCAATAGTGTTACATATCAACATAGATTGAGTGTTGCAGGTTCATAGTGTTCAGATGGGTATGTCTGATGCTGTCTCTGCTGTATCTAATCCGTTCCATCACGATGTACGTCACAGTGTTGCCAATGTCAAGCACCACATACCTCTGCTCAATAGTCTTACATATCTAACATAGATTGTTGCAGGTTCATAGTGTTCAGATGGGTATGTCTGATGCTGTCCCTGTTGTATCTAATGCGCTCCATCACAATGTACGTCACAGTGTTGCCAATGTCAAGCACCACATACCTCTGCTCAGTAGTGTTACATATCTAACATAGATTGAGTGTTGCAGGTTCATAGTGTTCAGATGGGTATGTCTGATGCTGTCTCTGCTGTATCTAATCCGTTCCATCACGATGTACGTCACAGTGTTGCCAATGTCAAGCACCACATACCTCTGCTCAATAGTGTTACATATCAACATAGATTGAGTGTTGCAGGTTCATAGTGTTCAGACGGGTATGTCTGATGCTGATTCTCCTGTATCTAATGCGCTCCATCACGCTGTATTTCACAGTGTTGCCAATGTCAAGAAATACATACCTCTGCTCAATAGTGTTACATATCTAACATAGATTGAGTGTTGCAGGTTCATAGTGTTCAGATGGGTATGTCTGATGCTGTCTCTGCTGTATCTAATGCGTTCCATCACGCTGTATTTCACAGTGTTGCCAATGTCAAGAAATACATACCTCTGCTCAATAGTGTTACATATCTAACATAGATTGAGTGTTGCAGGTTCATAGTGTTTAGACGGGTATGTCTGATCCAGTCCTTGCTGTATCTAATGCGCTCCATCACGATGTACGTCACAGTGTTGCCAATGTCAAGCACTACATACCTCTGCTCAATAGTGTTACATATCTAACATAGATTGAGTGTTGCAGGTCCATAGTGTTCAGACGGGTATGTCTGATGCTGATTCTCCTGTATCTAATGCGCTCCATCACGCTGTACGTCACAGTGTTGCCAATGTCAAGCACCACATACCTCTGCTCAATAGTCTTACATATCTAACATAGATTGTTGCAGGTTCATAGTGTTCAGATGGGTATGTCTGATGCTGTCCCTGTTGTATCTAATGCGCTCCATCACAATGTACGTCACAGTGTTGCCAATGTCAAGCACCACATACCTCTGCTCAGTAGTGTTACATATCTAACATAGATTGAGTGTTGCAGGTCCATAGTGTTCAGACGGGTATGTCTGATCCTGTCCTTGCTGTATCTAATGCGCTCCATCACGCTGTACGTCACAGTGTTGCCAATGTCAAGCACCACATTTCTCTGCTCAGTAGTGTTACATATCTAACATAGATTGAGTGTTGCAGGTCCATAGTGTTCAGACGGGTATGTCTGATGCTGTCTCTGCTGTATCTAATGCGTTCCATCACGATGTACGTCACAGTGTTGCTAATGTCAAGAAATACATACCTCTGCTCAATAGTGTTACATATCTAACATAGATTGAGTGTTGCAGGTTCATAGTGTTCAGATGGGTATGTCTGATGCTGTCCCTGTTGTATCTAATGCGCTCCATCACAATGTACGTCACAGTGTTGCCAATGTCAAGCACCACATACCTCTGCTCAGTAGTGTTACATATCTAACATAGATTGAGTGTTGCAGGTCCATAGTGTTCAGACGGGTATGTCTGATGCTGTCTCTGCTGTATCTAATGCGTTCCATTACGATGTACGTCACAGTGTTGCTAATGTCAAGAAATACATACCTCTGCTCAATAGTGTTACATATCTAACATAGATTGAGTGTTGCAGGTTCATAGTGTTCAGATGGGTATGTCTGATGCTGTCCCTGTTGTATCTAATGCGCTCCATCACAATGTACGTCACAGTGTTGCCAATGTCAAGCACCACATACCTCTGCTCAGTAGTGTTACATATCTAACATAGATTGAGTGTTGCAGGTCCGTAGTGTTCAGACGGGTATGTCTGATCCTGTCCTTGCTGTATCTAATGCGCTCCATCACGATGTACGTCACAGTGTTGCCAATGTCAAGCACCACATTTCTCTGCTCAATAATGTTACATATCTAACATAGATTGAGTGTTGCAGGTCCATAGTGTTCAGACGGGTATGTCTGATGCTGACTCTGCTGTATCTAATGCGCTCCATCACGCTGTACGTCACAGTGTTGCCAATGTCAAGCACCACATACCTCTGCTCAATAGTCTTACATATCTAACATAGATTGAGTGTTGCAGGTCAATAGTGTTCAGACGGGTATGTCTGATGCTGTCCCTGTTGTATCTAATGTGCTCCATCACAATGTACGTCACAGTGTTGCCAATGTCAAGCACCACATACCTCTGCTCAGTAGTGTTAAATATCTAACATAGATTGAGTGTTGCAGGTCCATAGTGTTCAGACGGGTATGTCTGATCCTGTCCTTGCTGTATCTAATGCGCTCCATCACGATGTACGTCACAGTGTTGCCAATGTCAAGCACCACATTTCTCTGCTCAATACTGTTACATATCTAATATAGATTGAGTGTTGCAGGTCCATAGTGTTCAGACGGGTATGTCTGGTGCTGACTCTGCTGTATCTAATGCGCTCCATCACGCTGTACGTCACAGTGTTGCCAATGTCAAGCACCACAAACCTCTGCTCAATAGTCTTACATATCTAAGATAGATTGAGTGATGCAGGTCCATAGTGTTCAGACGGGTATGTCTGATCCTGTCCTTGCTGTATCTAATGCGCTCCATCACGATGTACGTCACAGTGTTGCCAATGTCAAGCACCACATTTCTCTGCTCAGTAGTGATACATATCTAACATAGATTGAGTGTTGCAGGTCCATAGTGTTCAGACGGGTATGTCTGATCCTGTCCTTGCTGTATCTAATGCGCTCCATCACGATGTACGTCACAGTGTTGCCAATGTCAAGCACCACATTTCTCTGCTCAATACTGTTACATATCTAATATAGATTGAGTGTTGCAGGTCCATAGTGTTGAGACGGGTATGTCTGATGCTGACTCTGCTGTATCTAATGCGCTCCATCACGCTGTACGTCACAGTGTTGCCAATGTCAAGCACCACATACCTCTGCTCAATAGTCTTACATATCTAACATAGATTGAGTGTTGCAGGTTCATAGTGTTCAGACGGGTATGTCTGATCCTGTCCTTGCTGTATCTAATGCGCTCCATCACGATGTACGTCACAGTGTTGCCAATGTCAAGCACCACATACCTCTGCTCAATAGTCTTACATATCTAACATAGATTGAGTGTTGCAGGTTCATAGTGTTCAGACGGGTATGTCTGATCCTGTCCTTGCTGTATCTAATGCGCTCCATCACGATGTACGTCACAGTTTTGCCAATGTCAAGCACCACATTTCTCTGCTCAATACTGTTACATATCTAATATAGATTGAGTGTTGCAGGTCCATAGTGTTGAGACGGGTATGTCTGATGCTGACTCTGCTGTATCTAATGCGCTCCATCACGCTGTACGTCACAGTGTTGCCAATGTCAAGCACCACATACCTCTGCTCAATAGTCTTACATATCTAACATAGATTGAGTGTTGCAGGTTCATAGTGTTCAGACGGGTATGTCTGATCCTGTCCTTGCTGTATCTAATGCGCTCCATCACGATGTACGTCACAGTGTTGCCAATGTCAAGCACCACATACCTCTGCTCACCCAAGGTCTGTAATTTTGCTTCAATTCTTAGATCTAAAATTCATCTTATATATAGTTTTTTTTTTATATTGGTCTGATTTAAGTTTAATGGATTAAATATGTATTCTTGTCAAACTGCAGGGTGATGTGACATTGCTTAAGGTCTTAGCCTAATAGATGAAATAACTCTTTCAAACATACAAGTTGTAGTTCATCATAACTAGTGAAGGTCAATTACAAGATTTATTGATTCTGATTCTAGATTTTGGTTTTGATTCTTAATTCTGGAATCGATACCGATACCAGGGCAGATTTATGTAAAGGAAAAACAGCATATTAAAATTAGTAATTTATTTTAATTTTAATTTATAGGCTAGCTGTCACTGGATGTAGGCCCTAATAATGCCGGGGAACCGAGCTTTGCTCAGAGAAAACCAGTTGGTTTCTTTAATAGACTCAGAGTAATTTTTCACCCTCACTTTGAACAAATTTGCTTAGTTCACTTTATTTTTCTTCTTTATGTGTAATGTTACTTCATTTTATTTTTATAACTCAATTTCCCTTAATTTAAAGGGTTTATTTTTTTAAATTATTATTATCATACACATTTAATTAATCTTATGTTTGCACACTCTTTATACAATTTTCATTCACGGTTTTAGTTACTGTTCTCAGGAAATCACATGTTATCTTTATATATAATTCTGTAAGCGAAGTTTTTAAGTCTAAATTGTGCAAGTTTGGTAAATCATAGGATAAAGGGAGACGGCTCAAATTAAAGGTTTCAATCCCAGGGACTCGGGAAAAATAGCAATATTTCTAAAAAGTTACCAGTAAATGAGAAATAACGTAAAACATCCCCCATAAGAAAAGCATGGGGATATAAAAATGATTGCTGTGTTTACATTCAAACATGTGATTAAGTTTCTTATTTGTTTACGATCTGTCATGTGTTCCTATATATATAGTTATTTTTTCCTCAGCATTTAAATGGTAAAAAAACTCAGATGAGGCAGAATATTAAAGCAAGATTAGGAGACATGGCCCTTTCAAGCCACTAGTTCAGTACAAAAGCATTACTTTGATGGTTCACTGGTTTATAAACAGCTGTTATAATTCTTTTGGTTTTGATGTTATTTCCATAAGCCCATCATTAATATTTTATTTTATCCAACTATCATTTTTTTAACATGGTTATATTTTTGACATGAACAAAATCTTATTTAATAATGGAAAAATTAACCAATAGAATTGTTAATTTTTGCGGTTATTTATTCGATAGAAGAATTTGACCACCTCTCTCTGAAGTGATTTCGTCTAAATTAAAAAATGCCTAAAAACCGTTTTTTAAAGTAGAAGTTCAAATCCTTCATTAGCTCCTTCTGTATTTAATTAGAAGTTAAAATTCTTCATTAGCTCCTACTGTATTTAATTAAGATTACAATGTCATTACAGTTGACTCTCAGAAATCTGGGTCACACTTATCCGGACCTTGAATTTTTTTAAGATTTTTGTTGCAAAAATAAATGAAAAAATGGAACTTCACAGTTTGGAGCCTTCAGTTTTTTTGCGGTTATCCCTCATTAAACAAATGTCATGCAGTTTGCATCGTCAGATGAGTCCTCGCTTAGCCCAACCGTGCCGTTATTGGTGTTTGTTATTGTTTACATATCCGGTCGATGACTCATCACTGACGATGTAACTCAGCAGACCGGCGACAGTTTTTATTACAGCGTACTTTATTTATGACTCAGACCTGTTGCGGCTTCGTCCGCATAAACTATGACAGTTGTGTATGCTGCATTCTGTGGTTAGCCCACAGAACAACTACACATCAAGATCAGCTGTAAACCAAAGTGAATACCCATAAGGAATACTTGTTTACTTGGAAGCCCCGTGGGGCAAAGCCCTGTAGTTGAATCGGTATAAATACACTTTAACTTATCTATTTTAGACCTAAAAATGCAATGCACCAAATTTCTCCACTCTAGCATGCCGGGAAGTTGCAGAATTAGTGATGAGTGAGTGAGGGCTTTGCCTTTTATAGGTATACATTTACAGTGTTATGTTAAACCTTTACAAATATACATACATTTTAATATTTTATTTTAACTACAGTTTTATCACGTTCTCATGTAATAAATGTGTTCCTCTGATAATCCGACCCTTTTTGTCTTCTGACCATGCTCTCGGTCCCGTTAATGAGGGAAACGAGGTTATACTGTATTATGGAGTGTTTATAACTTTCTTCTGGAAGGTCACTCTTGTATAAGCACATAAACGTGAACGCTTATTGTCATAATTGTTCACTATAAAGGCGGAATTGATGATTCATGCCCACCTCCGGGAAATCTGAATTCTGTTTAATCCCAACCGGCTGTCCGCCAACATAGTCTGAATTTCTGAGTCTACTGTATTATAATTTTACCATTTTTAATGCTGTTCAGATCCTGTACTTCTTTATGAATAAAGATGATTGACTAGTGAAGAGCCATATGGTTCATGTCAGGGTATGGTGGTGGACGTCGACCAAAACAGAGTATATCCTATTTTAGTGTTTTGTAAGAATCGGGATTGAGACTGAAGACTTATGATTCTTCGATACCACCTGTATCGAGGAATCAAGAATTGAAATAGTCTCATCCCTAGTCTTAGCAAAATTATGTTTTGTGTATTACCAGAATCTGATTTGTTTGTATAATACATTTAGAACAAGAGTGTAAGGGACCACTAAATACCACAGACCTTTGATTATTAATTTCTTAATATCAGTGAGGGTTCCAAGACAGTTATCCTTGATCTCAAAATGTTCTACACACCCCTAAATTTATATTGAATAAATAGCAACTTTTTTATGGACTGGCGATAGATTAAAACTTATATTGGGAATCTTGTGTATACAATTTTGTAAGAAGATTGAAACAAAGTCTTCATGTTTAATGGACCCTGGAAATATGAATCAACTTAAAATGCTTAAACACAGCTGACAGAATGCCTCACCATTATACTCACCAGGAGCTACAACAGTGAATTTCAGTAACAGCCAAGGTGTTGTTGCTTACAGGAGAACCACACCAGTCCTGTGACAGTGGCCAAGCGAGTGTTTCAGCTCATTTCTGGGTTTGGGCTGAGTATCAACGGCAAACACACATACTGCGGTGACTACATCTACAGTGGTCATACCATCATGCTCACCATGAGCTACCTCATCATCAGTGAATGTTAGTACCTAATACCTATTAGGGAATAAAGTAAACCATGACATTGATCAAGGGAAAATTTTAACTATGCAAAGAAATTAGTTTAGTTGTGCTATTTTCTCAATAGCCTGTTATGAATTTTATTTTTTAACCCTTAACTACTAACAGCTCTTACCATACTGTTCTGTAACTATTTTGTTCTTTTAAAAAGAAAACCAAAATCAAATTTATTTTGTTAAACCAAATTTTTGTGGGCATATTGTAGTTTTAGATATATTATTTTACACAAAGACAATAAATTTAAATTAAGACCTAATTATTCTTTTGGTAAATAATAATTTGGAAACTATATATTAAACATTGAAATCTACAACATATTCCTGGTAGGAGAAATATAAACATGCTTCTCTCCACTTGTCCTCAAAGTTAATGAATTAATCCTATTGAGAAAGTTTAATTTGATTTGATAATTCCTAAACATATTAGGTGTGGACGAGTACTCTAGGGTTTGAGCCATTTTCGAGTGTTAAAGACATGCTCCAAGATTTCGAAGCTAGGCCAATCTAATTAATTTCTTACAGCTTTGGTTTGATAAATAAACGATAAACATTACTTTGGTTTGATTAAATCCCTCGTCCTCAAAATTAATAACTTAATTATATATTCAAATGTTAATAAATTGGAATAATCAAGGTCTAGTTGGTCAGCTAAGGATCCTCTTCATGTGTAAAAACAACAAACAACCTTTTTTTCTTCATTTTGATTTGCCTCCGGATCACTGACCGAATTATATCAAGAGGTTAGTTACTTTAAAACTGTCAAGTGATCCAAGTCGCTGTATTTGGGCGACCGGTTTCGACCCGACTAGGAGGCCATTCTGAAGCTAAAAAGGCATAAAATTTCACTCCGAGGAGGTCGTCAACCTGATTCTAGACCTGCATCCCGTACCTGCGCCGCAACGTGAGATAAAAAGTTGTTCTGTGGCCATGTTAATGTTTTTGTGTATATTCGTCCGTTCGTCCGTCTATATATTTTTGTGTGTTTGTTTTAAGACCTTCTGACGACCTGCTCGGAGTGAAATTTTACGTCGTTTTTAGCTTGAGAACAGCCCCCT
This sequence comes from Allygus modestus, assembly GCA_963675035.1. NCBI lineage: Eukaryota > Metazoa > Arthropoda > Insecta > Hemiptera > Cicadellidae > Allygus > Allygus modestus. The sequence continues at coordinate 104,236,402 of OY776111.1, forward strand.
AGTCGGGTCGAAACCGGTCGCCCAAATACAGCGACGTGGGTCACTTGACAGTTTTAAGGTTATTATTATATTATATTAACCTCTTGATATAACAGATCTTTAATTACATGTTCTGTGTTTGAATACAATTTGTAAAAAAAGTACCATTTCAGCAATTACATTTTTTTGAGATAATGGTATGTAATTAACATAATTTGTAGGATTTTCCTATAATTCCTTGAAAAAGAAGTGGTTTTAATGTTTCTAGGTGTGTAATATATACATTTTTTGCGATTTTAGCATTTTTGTTTATGTAGCCTGAAACCTGATCTATCACAAAACTTAACAAGTGACATACAGAAGTTGCTTGAAGAAAAACACCAATGTTGTTGGCTTGTTCTGAAATTATAGGATAGTAGTTCATTTCTCCATTCAATAAACAAATTGAAATAAAACTTTTGATTTTCAGGGTTGCCACCGACCGGGAAAACTTGGATAACCGGGAATTAAGCGTAAAGTTTGGTGGTTTGGTAAACATGTGCGGATTCCACGAGAATTTTCGGCCGAACCGGGAATTTTAGGTCGCGATCGTCGGCGGACATGTAACACGTTCTGAATTCTAGGCGAAGCTAGCGATGCACTCTTGATTGCCGGCGACGTTAGCGATGCGTTCTTGAGTGCCGGCGACGTTAGCGATGCATTCTATATTGCCGGCGACGTTAGCGATGCATTCTATATTGCCGGCGACGTTAGCGATGCATTCTCGATTGCCGGCGACGTTAGCGATGTGTTCTTGATTGCCAGCGACGTTAGCGATTCGTTCTCGATTGCCAGCGATGTTTACCTATGCGTTCTCGATTGCCGGTGACTTCGCGAAGTGATTGTAAAGAACTATTGTTGAGGAAACTTAACGAAATGCAGTCGCGACTGCCGGCGACAATTTTATTACGATTAATTTGTATGTTGTTATAAACAGTGAGTACCTAATAAAGTGACTCATTTCCAATTTTTTGCGGTCCGGTTAAAATTTTTAATAGTTCATATGGAGCCCAGTTTCTACTATGTAGTCTTTGGAGTTGCTGGATAAAATTGTAAAGCATAAAGGCTGGGTAGCTTATAGTGGTTAGGGCGGTCGCTTCATAATCCGAGATTTATTATGGTCGTCTCTGAGTGATTTCTCAAAATTGTACGTCTGTCGCTTAGAGCGTTTTGTTAAAAAAAATATGTTTTCCAAATAACCTATTACAAAAAGTATACAAATTCATAAAAATTTTAAAATAATATTATTCCAAATATAATTTCTGAACGTAAAAAGTAAAAAAATGAAATCAGGGTTGCTATCAAAGTTGTATTTCAAACTTCATGCATAATTCCAGGTTTTCCAAGTCAATCTCATAATTTCAGGTAAACTCATGGTTGTTGGTAATTTTTCAATGTTGTGGGAGATCAATTTTATCTCCTGCCGAACTAGCCGACAGCGGAACATGTCATGAAACAGACTAGCCCATAGGTGAATATCAACTACATGATGGCAGTTGATATAATGGAATATGTTCGCAGTTTTCAATGTTCTTGTGAGTTATACACGACTTTTGAGGCAAATATTATTCCTTGCCTTTAAAATGGTTATCATTTAGGAAATGTTAAAATACTGGCCAATGTTGGTTGTAAATTTGAATTACCACTTCATAGTTGATGAAGAGTGATTCAATTCAAACATAACCTCTTCATTTGAGTCAAGCTCTGGTCTATATTGGTTTGATAATTTTTCAAACTGGAAAACATTTCTGAAATGTGTCCTAAAATGACAGACCGTGTTTTTTGAATTTTTAAACTTCTAAAAACACAGAATTTTGATTTTCAACACTTAATAAAACTCAAAAATATTTACTATTTAGAATCATCAATTTAAAACCAGAGAAAACAAAAGGCATCAGTAGTTGCAGAGAAAACAAAAACAGTTACACAATATTCCTATGTTAATTTTCAGGGAAAAAAGTAGTTTGCTTTTTCACAGTTAATTTTATTGCAACTCTCACTTCGGATTTCATAATAATTTTGGTGCTAAAGTCTTTGTTCAACATCAGACTGTGGCAGAGATATTCAGAGTACTAAATAAAGTACGTTGTCCAATGTTATTTGTATAGAGAATAAATACAATTTTATATATTGCTTATTTATAAATAGTTTTAATGAAAATTTTTGTATGGTTTTACTTGGTTGTAGCTCATTGATTTTTGCCTCAAAACTAGGGGTCTGCAAGTACTTGAAAATTTGAGTTTTCGGCAGAGTATTTCATTACTCAACTTGAATCAGAGTTTTGAAAAATACTCCAAAATTGTATCGAGTATTTCCTGCCGATCTCTGGATGCTTGCTAATGATTGCAACTGGCCAAATATAGTCGTAACGGCCGCAAAACGAATGAGGATCATGAATCGGTCATCAAAAATAACTAAACGTGTGAAAGGACCGTTTAATTTTGGCCGCGAATATAGTTGAAGATGCAAAATTTGATATAATGCAGAAGTAACGACCTGACTGCGTAATATTGGCTGTAAACGACGAATGAAAACATAATATCGGCCTAAAGTATCAAATTGGCCATGTAATAATGGCCGAAAATTACGACAGAAACCACAATATTCATCTTAATGACAACCAAACCATGTTATACCAGCTGAAAACGATGGTCAAACCATGATTTGCTTGTCAGTACATAATCCAGATTAATTATACTGGCCAAAAATGTGTATTGCTACTCATATACTAGTAAGAAACCATGTTTAGACTATGAAAACTGAATTGGTATCCAAATCCCAGTACACTATTTGAAACTTCCAACAACAATAAATTACTGACAGCAAATACTCGCTCGAAATTACTCAAAGCTCAAGAATAATTGGCATTACTTGACTTGACCCAAAAAATCACTAGGCTTACTCACCCACCCCTGCTAAAAACCTTTACTTTTTGGGGGTCCGTGTTGAAGAAAATCCGCATAGTCGGCCTAATGTTTAATATTATTGAGATTTGATCAAATCCAAATGTCATCTCTGAAATGTTTCAACATTCAGGTAACTTTTTTGTAAATTAATTTTACACTATTTTATAATTTTTTAATTAATAATTGTCCCCTAAAATTTTAGTAGCTATTGAATAAGGCATCACAACAACCAATACAATTATTTATTTTCAATTATCATACTAAAATTGTTAGTATGAGATGCGACTAGATGTACTGTTTAAAATATTCTCAGATTCCTAATTGGGTTAAATTGCTATTAAATTAAATTTAAAAAATTATGAGTTTGTAAACTACATTTAGGCTGTTTATGTTGTGTTCACCACACACACACCAATTTGAAATCATTATTTTTTTAGAATTTTTATTTACAGTAGAACCTCCCATATCCGACCATGACGGGACCGGGCCGTGGTCGGAACGGCCAAAAGGTTGGATATCGGGAGGAGCGTAAAATGCCGTTCCCAGGTACAAAAAATGCCACACAGTCCTGTAATACAACTTTATTACACCTTTAAAAATACTGTGTATACATTTCAAACATTTTCTGACATGAAATTAAATACATAAATATTGTATATTCAACTTGTAAAACTATTGATTATCATTTACAAGTAATGATTTTACATTTCAAACTTTTACTGTTATGAAATTAATTACAGTACGTTAATGCATTACACTTGTAAAAATATTGATTACAGTACATTTACAAGTAATGATTAAACATTTCAAACATTTCCTGTTATGAAATAAAGTGTGTAAATGTATTTCACTTACAAAAATATTAATTAATAATTGGGCCTACACGTACAGTAATGATTAAATATTTCAAACATTTACTCTGGTAAAATTAAATACGAAAATGTGAAAGTCCAAATGAATGGGATAAAGGTCCACAAAGCATACCTTTATTTGAAGAATTCAGTGATGGATTTTTGTTTCAATTTTGTCAGCCTTGACTTTGCGGAAGTATCCCTCCACTTCTTTGCCCACAGTACATCCATCGGGGTTGCATTTGGATGTTGCTCGATGTACTTCAGCGCAATATCGAAGGCGTCCTTGGCAGCAGAATGACTCACTACGTTGTCACTTGGTGTTTCGTCGTCATCCGAGTCGATTTGTTCTTCCACGGCTTTGTTTTGGACAGCAGCAATAATTTGGTCGTCGTTGAGGTCTTCATTCGTATCTTCCGAAACGTCAGCTTCGACGAGCCACTCTTCTACATCCTTCATCTGCAGATCATGCTGAAACGTTTGTAGATTGTGTAATGTTTCACTGTTGTCTGCCTCAGCTTCTGCAGCTTCTGCCAAAGTCGGTTCACGATTTTCTTCTTCAGCTTCCTCTTGTTTTAGTGATGGCCAAACCTTTTTCCAGGCCTTCTGAAGGGTGGTTTGCTTGATTTCATCCCAAGCTGTGGCAACAGTGTAGATAGCGTCCTTGATGTTTAAACTTTTCATTGCCTCAAAAAGCCCAAACATCCTTCTTCTGTTTGGTCTAGCAGAGATCTTTATTTTCTTCGGTATCTCCTCTTTAACTACTCAATAACGCCTTGATCCATTGGTTGAATCAGCGGTGTGACATGGGGCGGTAAAAATAAAGCCTTGATATGACCTTTCTTTAGTTCACATTCAGCGGGGTGACTGGGGGCGTTATCTAAGAGCAAAACAGCACGAGCAGGTAGTTTTTTAGACTTTAAATGCTTTTTTACTGCGGGGACGAATTCGTCAAAAAACCACTCTTTAAACAAAGCAGAATCCATCCAAGCAGATGATTGATTTCGGTAGAATACCGGAAGTGTTGCCATGTTTATATTTTTAAATGCTCTTGGCTTCTTAGATTTTTCTATGACGAATAACGGCATTTTGTGGCTTCCCGAGGCATTGCTACAAGTTGCAATTGTGAGTCTGTCTTTAGCAAGCTTTGTTCGTAACACAGGTTCATTTTTAGCAGCAAGAGTGGTTTTTGGAAGCATTTTGTAATTTAGACCCGTTTCATCTACATTATACACTTGGTCGGGTACAAGATTCTGTTCTGCGATTAACTTTTCAAATTTTTCTACAAATTCTTGAGCAGCATTATCATCAGCTGAGAGTTTTCCCCCCGCAATTATAACATGCCGTACACCATGACGCAACTTCCATTTATGTAGCCAACCTTCACTAGCGCAAAACTTTTCTGCCCCTCCCAAGTTTTCAAACAATTTGACGGCTTTTTCCTTGAGAATCGGGCCTGACAATGGGGTTCCCTTACGTCTTTCTTGGCAAAACCAAATCCACAACGCTTCATCGACAAGTTCTAGTTTTGTTTTTTTTTACATTTTTCTACTTTTAAATGCATTGTCGGTCTCGACTGTTGTTAAGTACGATTCCAGATCCTTACGGTTTTTTTTCCAGTCTTTTACTGTTGTCACGCCTACACCCAACTCAGAAGCTAGCTTAATAACAGACTCACCACGGTCCAATCGTTGTAACACATCAAGTTTTTGTTGAAGTGAAACACAAACACATTTACGTTTTTCAGTTGTCATTGTCACACACGTAACTCGTAACCTCAAACTAAAAAACTTCACACTCCGCAGATTATGGGAAAAATCACGAACAAAACAATATTGACATAAACGCACAAACTGACATTCCACATCAACAACCACGGCTAAACTGACAGTTTTTTACCCAAAAGTAAAGCATAGTATCGATGAGTCACTTTTTCAAGTCTGTACAGGCTCGTGAACGGAAACGGACCGTGAGAGCGCGAGTAAACAATAGACAGACGGACGGTCGGACACTAGGTCGGATATGGGAAGGTCGGATATGGGAGGTTCCACTGTATGTTAAAAAATGTTGCGGATATTACCAAGTGATAGAAACTTGTGAACTGAACAAATAAAATAAAAATAAACTAATTTCAGCTTAGCCCGTGTTTGGAACATGATATTCCAAAGAAGCAAGAATAACCCATTGCAATTTAATTCATCTACTAGCCAATTTCATATTCAGAATTACAAATTAACATCAGCAGGACAGTCACACCACATTTATTTAATTGTAAAAATGATCAGATTTCATAGCTTTTCTAAACTTGCATGTGAACCCTAAAAATGGGTGTGCGAGTAGTGATTTTTTAAATAGAGTTGAGTACTGCCAATTATTTTTGAGTTTAGAGTATTTTCGAGCGAGTAGTTGCCATCAGTTGGTAGTTTAGAATAGTGTAATGGGATTTGGATACCACCCTATATCTGATAATCATAACATGGTTTCTAACTAATACATGAGTAGCAATACAAAGTTTTGGCCAGTACAATCAAACTGACAAACGTATTGACAAACAAAACACGGTGTGACATTCATTTCCAGCCGATGAAACAGGGCCCGGTTGTCATTTGGCCAATTTCACCTGGTCCAGACATCGCTTACAATTAATATTAAATAACTAAATTGTTAGTTATGGCCGAAATGACTCGCTTCGATCGTCATTTTCGGCTGATTTTACGCGATGCGATCGCCTTTTGCGGCCGTTACTACGCGTTTTGGCCGGTCACAATCGTTCGTGGTTGTCATTTTCGGCCGATTTTATGTGATGCGATTGTCTTTTGCGGCCGTTACTTTGGGGTTTGACCAATCGCGATCGTCCGAAAATCGGCGGGAAATACTCGCTCGAACTTTCGAGTAGTTTTCAAAGTTTCGAGTCGAGTTCGAGTATTAAAATACTCGGCCGAAAACTCGGAAGTTTCAAGTACTCGCACACCCCTACCTGAAATTGAGCAAATTTGTGTCTAAATGTGTAACACACTTAGATTTTTTACATTTCAATCCATAAAAGTAACTAGTAAGCATATTATATGAGTTATACATTCTTGGGATTAAAATTACCTTCAGCCTTGATGTTTGTTTGTTAGGTATATTAAATTTATTCGCTCAGTTAGATCTCTGTTGAATTTTGCCCTCTAAGTCTTGACCTTAGCTTACAACCTCAGTAAGGCATATTTGTGATGTTGTAAATGGTTATATTTACTACTAATATGGAGAGAAATAGAATTAATTGTAATTAATTGGCCACATTGTAACTTTTACTACCAGCTGTTGAAAAACTGAGACAAGCTGGAGACTGAGGAAAGAGTCGTAGCATGCTTGCAAAGACCATTGTAAGGGAGTTGATGTGATCTCAGGAACCAATAGCAATTATTGAATATTGTACGATTTATTTGAAAATTGTGTGGTTGTTGTCCGCCTGTGCGTCAAAGCCGACTAGAGTTACATAATCAAGAGAAACTATCATTTTTAAAATTGGTATTTAATTTAAGCTATTACCCATACACTGATTGTGCTGTTTCATTTTACCTTGTGATATCGGTACTTGCCGTTAAGATGTGTTTTATCATATTAATAGATGATGTAATTAGAAAATTATTCCGTTAACCTCATGGACAAAAAAAATGAGGACAACCCATTCCCTTCAGAATGGAAATATCTGAAATTGAAAACCTTTATGAATAGTTACAAATACAAACTATTGAGACCTTGCCTTAACTGCAATACTCCTTAGTAAATAAATAACGGTGAAGTTCCAATAACATAAATCACCTTAGCATATTGCATTTAAGCTGCGGGCCTGGTGCTTGAAACCCAGCAGATAACCCCATCTTGCAACTTATTAACATTTTCACCATGATAATCATGAAACATAATGTTGTGTAGACTCTCCAAAGCGGCTGTGGCCACTGCATTGGGCATCATTTGTAGCGTCGTTTATCGGCGTGATCTTCGTGTTGGTTGCCCGCGGTCATTACACCGTGGATGTTATCATTGCCTACTGGGTCACGACTCGCATCTTCTGGATATACCACACTCTCGCCAACCACGTCACACTCAAGGTGAGTAAACACCAAGAGCCATGGTCAGCAATTTATCCTATTTTAATTTGTTTGTGACATGTCATATTTCTAATGATGTGTTTTATATTTTTTTAACTACATTTTCCGTACTAGTCTAACTAAAAAGTAAAAACAACTAAAAACAGTCAGGGTAAAAATTCTCTAAATTGTTTTCATTGATTTTTGTTTGTTGTTTTTGTTGCTTCTGCTAAGCAAGGTTCAAATCACTGCTCCATATCGAATCTTGTATATCATACAACTCCAAAAGTTTGTATTTGATTATTGATATTAATCAGTTTGTGTTGTGTTAGCAGAACAGGACACCTAACAACCTGCTGTCGAGGGCCTGGTGGTTCAGGATATTCCAGTACTTCGAAGGCAACGTGGGAGGTCCTTTGCCGCGGGTGCACGACTGGCCGCTGCCTTGGCCGCGGCGATTCCTCGCCAAGCATCCCAACCGCGACAGTTAGTACCCCAACACTCTCCATGCCTCGCCAAAACTATCTTGTGTTTGCTAGCTGCACGTTGACAAGGACAGCTTATTCTCTGTAAGATTCAGTTTGGAATATTCCTTCGCGAAATCATTAGTTACCGAGCTACATTACCTCTTAATGGATCACGACCAATTCCTTTATACATTTTGTTAATACTTAAACATTACTTAGTAAATTTGTTTGAGTGGAATTGCATGTCTATTATTTATTACAGCCGTGGTCGCATATGTGGGGCACCCGAATCACCATCTAAACTTATCGAGTTTGTATATTAGCTTATGTATAAGCTTTGAAATAAATTCATGAACTAAATAGTAAATGTCATCGTAAAACTATATTTCATATTGAATTTACTGAAATGTAACTACTGTAAAGCGTATCTAGTTCTCCAGGAAAAGAATTTTGAAACCTAAGTTAACATTTTATTTTGTGTTAGTATTTTATAATCTAACTGCATTTAATGAAATATTATAACTTTGGACGAAGATATTGTAGTAAATATATTTTAACATTAGTTCTTGAGTCTGCCAAATCGTATGTAACATAAAAATATTGCAAAATACCATTTATTGAAGTTGTAGTCTGTAAATAGCTAGACGTTGTATAAACATAGTAGCTAGACACGGACTTGTATTGGTCCTCTTGTGTCCTAATAGATTTTTTAATTGTAAATTCACTGGTCATGTTTCTGTAGAGACTTTAAATCAATAAACTTTAAGACTGAACTGTGATCATGTAGTAAATCAGTTGTAAAGCTTGACAAATATTTTAGGGCTGGTTTTCTGGTAATCAATTGCAAGTTTGTGATAATGATTTGGCTACACTCTTTGGTAGAGGTGTGCGAATAGTGAACTTTTAGTTCGGATCGGTTTCGGTTCGGATAGCTTAAGTTCGGGTCGGATACGGATCAGATGGTAAAGGTTTCGGATCGGATAATTTCTGGATTCGGATATTTACTTTGCCAGTACCGCACGTTACATCGATCTCTAAGAATTACCATATTTTTAAGTCGAAACTCAACATATTTATTTCCCTTGCATGATATTAATATACGATATTTCAGCTAGGTAATTTTATTCAATAGGTACACAACAAGTGGTTATTATTTTTACAACTGTATCTTTCTGAGTACCTAATGGCTGAAGACTACAATGACCTCACCAGAAAACAGCATGTCTAATTGGAGGAGGAATAGACCAACCTGTGTACATACACAAGAATACTATCTTCTCTGCAGTGAAAAATACAAGAAATATGTTTTCTGTCCGAGCATGAACTTTTGTAATTTGGCAACATTACATTTGTAACTAAATCAGTAAATAAAACCCACTGTCTATGATGTTTTATTATGAATTGCCATTGTTCCTTTGCTAATTTAAATAGTCTTATATAACAAGTGAACTGGTAGGCTACTACAAATAATTGAACTGGTCGTAAACAAATAGCATTATATTATTTATTTTGGAGATTGGATGATAAAAGAATCAAATGTTTATGAATGCACCAAAAATGTAATAATAATGTCTTTGGCAATATCACAACTTCCAAACTGTGATTGTAAAACTTAGTACCTAATAAAGGACAAATAACAAACTACTTGACTTTAGTGATAACAAAAATTACAAGTTCAAAAATAATAATTTTGGTAAAGTTATATAATTTAATAAAAGTAGGCCTAGTTCAGGCTACTCAACTTCAATCATTTAATGTCACCATGACTATAGTGTCATCATTTATAGTGACTATAGAGTCATCCTTGTCATTGTGATATAACTCCTTAGCCTACCTGGATGTAGTACAAAACCAAACATATACATATGGTTAGACAAGAGAAAAAACAAGGAAACATTTTAATATGATGACAGCCTGGTTATTAAAAAACCAGAACCACCGATGTTAAAAAGTAGCAGACATCACAACATATAATTAGGCCTAGCATGACTTGGGCAATGACAAAATGATTCAGTAGGCCTTCTTTGTATAAGTTAACCAAAAACATCCATGACCAAAGAATTTCCTTTGTTTTATAAATTTACTAACTAGTTTGAATGTTTTTTTTGTTTACTAAAAAATATAAACTTTGTCACCGGAATGTAAACATACAACATAACCTTAAAACTTGCATTTCAGACATTCAGCGACTTCACTACCGGCTTCGTTCTTTATAAAGAATTTCCATATAATGCTATTCTTTTATGGTTCCATTTTAAAGAAATTAATTTTTCAAAACCAGATAATAACCGAACAATGAAACAAGATAACTAAGCTATCAAGTGCTTTCACGAATCCCTCGTCGCTGCTTCGCGTCGTCGTAATACACACACGAGTTTAAAAAGTGAAGGCTTTTCTTGGAGTATGAGGGCTCTAGATAGATTAAGCTCGTTGATCATACCGGGAAACTTCCCCGTAGAGAAAGCTATGTAACTCGTTTTGCACATGTCAGCAATATTTTACTCAGTGTTTTAAAGGTATTGAATGGAAAAAATATCAGTAGCAGCAATTTTAAACTTCATACACTAAAATTTCTGATTGCCTATTGCGACTTTGGAATTACGACTTACTCTATGGGAGCTTGCTCATTAAATCGTGAGATGTTGATACAATCAGATATCGACTATCAACTTTAAATTATCGACTTAGCAATGATGTATACATTTGCGATTGTTTACATCAAAAATCGTTTGCTATCGAGTATTTCTCTATATCGACCGTATTTATTCTCTGTTGCTACAGTGATGTACGATCCGGCCGTGTATCGCGATACGATACATCGCGAATCTACACAAATATCGTATCGAAGCATTGATCCGTACCAAAACCGAACAACAAAGCGACCGGCATTGCGTCACGTTATCTTGAACGACGTCGTCAAAGTCAAAGCGTTTAGTAATGGTCCAAACGTATTTATTGTTTTGTTTCTGGCTTATTATCCCCAGATATACAGTCTATCCGAATAAGTCGGATTTATACTGGACCTTATCGAATATCGAAAAACCTTCAGATCGGATTCAGATATCCGATCCGAAACCGAACCGGTTTTTCGGATATCCGCACACCTCTACTCTTTGGCTAGATTTTAGTCATGTTGAAACTGTTTTAAAATGCCAACAAACAAAATACTGCAAGTATCTTTATCCCTTTAAACAGATAATAAGTCTCATGTATGACAAGTTTGTTTAGTAACATTTTTATTTTTAAATATCTTGTCTCCCTTATTGTTGGTTTGAAAGGGTTAGGCAAACCATTTCTGTTGTATCCAAATACATTTTCTATTTGGGTTTTAAATATGTTTTAAAGCATTACAAATTATCAAAACACTGATATTACAAAGAAATTACCAAATATAATAGAGCAGAAGGATGAGTGAACATAAATTTTCAACGGACATAATTCATTTGATTTCAGTTGTTTCCTACCTTGGACTTTACTCTCAAATTCCACCAGTTGTGTTGCCATTTCAGTAATTTGTCTATTTATATTTAGCTTATTAATGCTGTTAGACTGTGTATTATACTACTTAGTTGTATGAACAGATTTATTATGAAATTCCATTAAACTTATTATTCCTTGTTATTATGTTAACAAGGTATGACTCATATCCTACCCAACAGAATTTTGTTAAAATTTAAACTTTAAATTTTAGCAGTGCTTGAGGAAGTGTGCAATAGTTGCAGATGATCAGTGCAGCCGTCTTGATGCTTTTGTGTCCCAAACTTGCTCACTTGTTCACTCACTCGGTCCCTTACCTTAAGAACATTATCTTTGTTCATCCAATTATTTACTGCAAACTCCAAACATTAATTTCATGCTGTGATTTTGTTTATATTGAAATACAGAAAAATTTGCAATAATAAAGTCAGAGACTGAGAAAAATTATACTTTAACATTATTTTATATTAGGCCCTAGTTCACTCAAAATTGCAATTATTAACAATCACAAACTTGCAGATTACCTTCTTCAAATGTATTTAAAATTGTGTGTTATTACCTAAATATCAATTCAGTGTGTATACAGATTTCAGAGATATTAAAATACCCGTACAAAGCATATTAGATCTAGAATACAAAATTTAGCCTTTACTAGGGGCATTAACAATTATGCTCTTGAGTGTAAGCAGCGCAGCGCAGGATCGGTTTGGTGAGAATACCCGAGTTGTAAATAAGACCCGCTTCCGAGGCAACCTCAGGCTAGGCGTATCTAGTGTCTTCCGTTAGCCTCTTTCCACGAGTTCTATTTAGTCTGTTTGCTAGTTGTAAATACGGTATCTGTAAATTATGTATAAATTGAATTAGTTTACTTGTATTGGTTAAGGTAACTCTTTCATTGCTTAGTGCATCTATCCATTTGTGTCATAATGGTGTTGCTGTTCAATGTTTTTCTATGATATTAATACTTTTTTATTCCCTCTTTTTTTAAATATCCTCAGATTAATAGAATTACTAAACTGAAATAAGGTTGAGTCAAACTAATACAAATGAACTTGTTAAACAACTATATAATTAAGTAACTTGACTTATCATTTTTATATGTAAAAACCTAATATTTTTTGTAACGCGTGTTCTGGCTGATGAATGAATTGTACAAACGGTGAGTGAGCTATTGAAAAAATTTTCTTTTCTTATTGAAATAACAGTTTCAGCAAGTTGTTGGTGTCCCTTGAGATTGCAAGATAATCTTTGTGTTTAATATGGCGGTTGTCTTTCTTCCAGTTTGCAATAAAAACTGAATCTGGAAACCATGAAATATGTTACGGTGTACATTTTCATAAGGTTCCATTTCAAAGTCAAACACGTATCACACTTTTCACTATCTTTTAAATTCCTTTTGCTGCATTGACCATAAAAACCAAACACAACACTTTCAATAGCCTAACCTTTTGGTGACTATCTTCTTCAAGAAGACTCCAGATACATTTTTATAGGAAATTCTGAGATAGGGTTATGCAACTTATTTTACTCAATAATAATGAAATGGGAAAAGTAAATGATAATTTTGTATTCACTATTACCTATTGTGACCTGACAATTCAAGACTTATGGTGCAGTAGCCGTATTAAAAAAATAAAAAAATAAAAAAATAAAAATTGTACTGTTGGCAGTTTTTATATACTTTACTATTGTAAAGTAATTTGGGGAATTCTACCTAAGCAACACCATTACCTATGTAGATTATTGTAGGAAAATAGAGTTGTTTAGTGATACAATTGTATCCTCTTTTGTTATAATATTTTAGAACTCTATTTTCTTAAAGTACAAACAGAGAAAGTAATTTAATATTGTTGTATAAATATGTATAGTTTGTGTATATTGATCATGCAACTAAAGGTAAGTAAACTATAATTGAAATAAACACCAAGACCACACATCCGTGACAGTTTTACTTACTAATTTGTTAGGATAATATTTGTATTTGATGGTTAGAAGAGCATATTTTAGAACCATTGTATCTTAAAACATGTTCTGCCTTGTAACCTATGTGTATCTTGTAAACTAAAATTAGTAATTTGCTTTGAAACTCAAGGTAGTTAATTCAGTTATTTTGTATCTATCAGATTTGCCCACCATGTAAATTTCAGGTTATTTAATAAATGTTGATAGTTTATGTCTGAGTGGCTGGACAAATAACACTCTAGAAACACTGTATAAAAAGTTTATGAGTTCATTTGTATATTACAACTATTTTAGAGTTAGGTAGGCCTATTCTTATAGTTTATAATAGTCAAGGTAATAAATACGTTATTGAAGTTCTTAAAAAGTTGAAACTAGATTTTTGTAAAGAAAACCCAATAGGTTTTTATATTATTTTAAATTCAGAATGACTTTTATTCAAAAGTTGATTACTGAATTGTTCTTTTGTTCTTAGTAAATTTAAAAAAATTACCTGTCTCACTGACTCTGACCAAAATATAATATCACTTCACATTTTTTTAAATTAAAAGATCAAATTCTTAAAAATCACAAGAATGTGACAACGTACCACAGTCACCATGTTAGTTCCGGATTACTTTCATAGCCTCTCTCCTTCTTCAGCTTCTTCTACCTTCCAAAGCAAGCGGAATTATTTTTCTTGTAACTTATGTGTATACCGCCAATTTTTTATTATTCGTGAATTTCCTATGGAAAAGTGAACTATTAGAATGATCCGCATGGTAAAACTTAAGTCCGGGACCACCGTAGAAGTTCCTAACATGATCCCCTGAACACATTTTGGGGAGTCGTTCAAAATGATATATGTTTTTGCACTCTAGCAGTCATATTTTTGTCCGATTTACTTCAAATTTAGTTGGGTCATTCCTTTCAATATTCAGTTGGACAAGTTCGTTGGGCAAAGCAATACTCTAATACTAGGAAAACTCTAGGGGTGTGCGAGTATTCGAACTTCGAGCCGAATATTTAAAACGCTGACTAGTGAAAAGAGTCGGTTGCAAAAGTAAATTTAAAGCAATAACTTTCCAGAATCAATGTTAAAATTCTCGTAGTTTGGATTAGTAGAGCTCCATTTCCATAACATATAATAATTCAGCAATGCTAATGCTTTCGGTTCATCATTTAAACAAATAAGGAAATATAAAAGTACTAACATTTTAAACTGTTTACCTGATCAACCAATTCAATGGATCTATTTTCTCTACGCTCATCAATCACTTGGAAGTGGACACAATTCTGTTTACAGTACATTGCTGCCGTTGCCCAGTTGAGTTGTACAATATTTCACGGTTAATAATAATTAATACTGCTCCAGGAAAAGTACTCCGGCAAAAACTGACCCATGAAAACACATTTTCTATCTGTTGCAGCGGTACAGTCTTTATTGCAACTTACAACTTTTGTAGTTTAGAAGTTTAGAAAACTACTCGAAAGTTCGAGCGAGTATTTCCCGCCGATTTCCGGATGATCTCTAATGATTGCGACCGGCCAAAACGCGTAGCAATGGCCGCTAAAGGCAATCGCATCACGTAAAATCGGCCAAAAATTACAACCGCGAACGATTGTGACTGGCCAAAACGCGTAGTAACGGCCACAAAAGGCGATCGCATCACGTAAAATCTAGTGAAAATGACGATCGGACCATGTAATTTCGGCCGTAACTAACGATTTCGTCATTTAATATTGATTATAATCAATGTCTGGACCAGGTGAAATTGGCCAATGACAACCGGGCCCTGTTTCATCGGCCGGAAACGAATGTCAAACCGTGTTTTGTTTGTCAATAAGTAATCCAGTTTGATTGTACTGGCCAAAACTTTGTATTGCTACTCATGTATTAGTTAGAAACCATGTTTAGATTATCAGATCTAGGGTGGTATCCAAATCCCATTACACTATTTTAAACTACCAACTGATGGCAAATACTCGCTCGAAAATACTCGAAACTCAAAAATAATTGGCACTACTCGACTCGATTAAAAAAATCACTACTCGCACACCCTTACTAATAGCTAAGGTCCAGGGGCAAGGTTGTAGATGACGAATGCCAACATGACGGCATTTTGGTGTGCAGCCGAAATAGTACTTCAAAAATTGTACTGTCAAAAAATCGTCAATTGACAGTAGAATCTAAAGTTATTAAAGGGATAAAGCGAATAAAAATACAACTGTAATTATACTGTAGTTGTTAAAGTTGACAATTATTGTCGCTTGGCTGTTGTAATAGTTTACAATTCAAAATCACTAATTGCGAGATTCACAAGATCTAAGGATTTTATAAAAATTCTAAATGGTTACGTCACGCATGTTATAATACCGGTGGTCCATATTATTTACAAGGTTATACTTGATTATATTCCATGTACGCCAAACCAAGACCTAAAGAATAATAACTCAAATGAATAGAGACTGAAATAAAATTATCATGGGGCAAATTATGTAAATGATGCAATTAGAGATTATTGGAAAAAACTGCACGATCAAGATGACGCAGTATTTTGTTTTGCTATTTAAGTCATATTGTTAACGCCGCGGAATTGTTTGAATTTGTGAATAAATGTCAGTAGAAAGCATTTCATTTTTCAATTATAGGCTATCAAATTGTTCAGTCAGTGATGGAAGAAGAATGTATTATTGTATTGACGATCCTCTTCCAGTAGGAACTTTTGCTCCTGAAACCGTCTGCTTCAGAAGCAGATGTAATAGGTTAGGTCTATTAGGTAATAGTTAGATACAACATAAGTCAGGCTTTATTAGATAACTTATTTCTGTGAATACAATAAGATATAATGAAAGTTTATCATAAAACAGTGATTGATTATATTATTAATATGGTTAGCTGCTGAGGGTCCTGGTTTAACTAACGTATATTAAAATGATAACCTAAAATTTACTTTTTACAAACCGTTGAATGAGACATAGAGGCTTTTTGGGTTTTGGCAATTTCCTAGACTAGGGCCTAAATGTTTGGTCACATGGAGGGTACATCTTGCATATGGTCTGTTTATATTATGGCTGTTAATGAAAATGATAATAACTACATTAGTTAACCTGTAGGCTTATCAGTCTAGTTTAAAATTTGTAGCTCTCTTCCTTTATGTTATTTTTTTCCTATGTACCTACTTTATATTGAAAGAAAATTGTTCATTACTAACAACAATTAAGTCTCAATAAATGTTCCTTTTCAGTACTTATTTTGATATCTTCACACTGTAGGCCTTGAAAGTAGTCCTAATGAATATAGAAGAAGTGAATGAAAGATGACCAATATTGAAAGTACAAAATTATTCGTAAAAAAATTTGGCTCGGCTCTGGGTCAGAATATCACTACCAGTATATTTCACACCCCTGGAGAAAATTAGCATAAAAAAAGCTCGGCTCGAGACAAAAATCACTAATCGCACACCCCTAGAAAACTCTAACCCCTTTTTTGGATTTTATATTTCAAATTTTGAGTTTTTGGGTCCAAAAAGGGTCAGAAATGCCCCAGACGTAAAATTAATGCATGTAAAAGATTGGAGATTAGTGAGGCGGAAGTTTTAAGCCCTATTTCATCATTCTAGCACAAATATTTACCGACTTATTAAGGAAAAATGTATATATCAAACATAGTATGGTGTCTTATGGGGATTTTACATTAGAAAAGCCTGTTATTCATGTTAGTGTATTTATCATCCCCAGTACCCTCACACCTACTTTCAATCCTTACTGGGCCTTCTCCTAACCTTATAATGCACAACATTGTATTCCCAGCATTGCAGGTAAATTGAACCAAGAGCATCAGAACAACCAAAAAGTTTTCAGATTTCAATAAAAATGGAGTAAATGTATGTTTTACCACCGATTTCGATTTTAAAATTTGTTTATTTGGAAATCACTTCCCTTAGTGTACTGCGTGCGACTTCGTTTTTTATTAAAAACTAATCTCATCCTATGAATTTAGTCTTTTTTTCTGCTCTATTATTTGTATGATCGAATTTATTAGGTTGCTCTCTCTCCCCTCCTCAGGTTTATCTTTTTAATGTGGAGTTAAAACGGATAACAGGAGGGCGTTACCATTCCAGCTGTAAGTAGTCTTTTATTTATATCATTCCCAAATATATGTTCTTGCTGTTGTGCTAGCATTTGTTATTAACAGTCGTCAAATATACAGTTGTATTGATTACTTTCTTCCATAATATTAACATTGAAACTTTGGAGACTTGTGGGGCGTAGCCCTGAGGGCCAATGTAAATTTTAAGGGATTTCTGCTCATCTACTCGACAACACCGTTCTAACGGGATGCGTAAGTTTCTCTTACAACGCACACACGCTGAGGAAAAAGGGGGGACAGTTTTGTGCTTGCCTATTAATATAATTATTATTTTAATTATTTATTCACGTTTAACTAACTACTTCTTGATCTGTCTAAATGGGAATTGTGCCTCGTTTTACTGCAATGCAGTATTTTATATTAACAAATCATATCATTGCGTTCAGACAGTTTTGTAGGCAAACCATGGCCTTCTGAATATGTCAACTTTACTGTGGTATCATTATATCAAATGATTATGTTTTATATTTTATGTCTATATGATGTTTTATCAGCTACAGTATCCTGGTACCAAAACACAGTTTTATTTCATATAAACACATAAAAACACTAATCTGGATACACATCTTATGATCTAATTCAAATAACGTGTATGATAATAAAAAAGAAAGAAAATCCATTTGCGTCAGTCAGAAGTACATTGCAACCTGAACATCCGAAAGTGTAATGATTTTGTAATCACACAAAACGTCTTTTGTTTAAGTCGTCATTTGTCCAAATTAGTGTTTTTATGTGTTAATATGTACTGAAACTATGTTTTCGTCATACTACGCGGGAACATATGACTTTCCATACTAAAATGCGGCTGGAAACTTGCTGTTTTCATTTAAAATAACATATTTTCCTTTGTTGTCTTTTCCGATCACTAAAATACCCTACATGTTAATCTTATGGTGAAAGCCTATTTTTGCCGGACAGTTCTTTTCCGATCATTTTAGAAGTTACAAACGTGACGCAACAGCTGACTTTCATTGATGTTACACGTGCGAAGCATATTATAGCATTGTGTTTTTGTAATTATATGACTTTTTTGTAGTATGACGAAAAGTATCGTTCAATACTTGTCCGAAAAGCTCTTTGCCAGTGCTTGATCTAAACACGATCTCGCACTGGCAAAGAGCGCTTTTCCGGACTAGTAACGAAATATACTATTTATTAAAAATGACCAGGATAGACACCAACCTCAAAATGCTGGAGCTTAAGTTCTGTTGGAAGAAGCCAATACACTAAAACCAAATATAAGTCAAACCCTGATCAAAATATTCTTTAGGGCTTTGCCCTGGCTGTCCTTTGTTATTCCCATGGTAATCATCACACAACAGCTACTGACATGATCGAGCTGAAATTCATTAAGAAGAGAGGTAGTATATCAAAATTTAACATAGATTTGTCCCCATTCCAAAAATCTGATGGCACTCCGCCCCACTGTCATTCAGAGTCAAGGTTACTATCACACGCTTAGTACAGTACTGGAACGGTGGAGTTGAAATTCGATAAAGGATAAGTACTTCGGAATCAAACATGGACCTACTTCTGTACGAAGCATCTGTTGGGGCCCTACTAGCAAGCAACGTTTTTGTGTTTTAAATTATCAGTGTTAACATGAAGTAATTATTTTAATTGAGTTTCCATTATAAGAATACTTTATCACTGGGAACTAACAGAAATCATCAGGGATCATGAAATGTCGCAACAAATTTGTGGGTACCTGCTAGCTTAGTGTAAATCTTGATTCTTTAAATTGGGCAAAAACCATGATCAGGAGCCCTGAGATGTTTTTAACACACATAGGTCAACGTGTAGCGCAGATGTCGGTTCAGGAGTTTGAGATGACTAGGGCCGCCATCTCCTTCCTTCGATGATACTATGGATAACCTGCTGTACGGAAATGACTTGGTGACTAGCTTGTAACAGATAAAGGGCTGACAGGAAAGTTACCCCTCCCCTATTCATATACTGTGTATTGACACAGTCAACCAAAAAATGATCAATGTAATATAATGGTGTTTAGTTATCAGCAGTTATAAAATCTTGCAATACAACTATTAAATCACTTGCCATAAGGATTGTGGGGTAGGGGTAACTTTCCCAACACCACCTTTTTACTAGCTGACCATAAAATCATCTCCGTACAATACTCGAAGACTTGATTATCGAATATTTTTATAACTAAAAGTCAAGATTGGGAATTTTTTTTAAACTCATCAAAAACTGAAAATTTCAGGAAATTGTTGAAGAAAAAATATTACTAGGAATGAAGTGTAAATCAATAATAAAAAAAAAACAGTATATTACATCAGTACTGCGTTGGTATTACACATGGAGCGTCATTATATTATATCAAACATATTGTGCATTTTATTGTTGGCTCTTTTCAGTTGCTAATTCATGAGTATATAGTGAACAGAGAAAGGACATGTTTTAGCATATTATTCTCAAATATGCATGAATATTCTCTTAAAGTGTATGAATATATTTAACTCCTAAATTATACTTAAACCCCAAGGGATTATAGTAACATGAGCAAGTTGCATGGTCAATGTACGCCCAGCTTCATCCAAGTACTGTTAGTTAAATGTTAATTTATCTAGTTTAGTTGTAATTGTATATTGTAAATGTGGAGAGTAATTGGTTAAGGCCACTCATAAATACTAATTATTATGGTGCATTGACAGTGCAGATAGTAATGTTGATTATTCAACGTAATACATCCATACTATAATCAAGTGATTGACTATGATTTGTGGTCAGTTGTGTTGAAAATAATTAATGGTATATCGAGTGGATTATTTAATATTTTGTCCAAGAATGGATTTTTTCCAAATTTGTTAATGCTGTATATTTTATATAGAATGTGTTTATTTTAAGTTAATATCATAGATATTTATTTAAACAATATTTTTATTATATATTTGGCTCTTTTGCTATATAAAATTTGTATTCAAAAATTCAAGATTGTATTATTTATAGTGGAAGTTTAATCAAAACTAATCTGAACAAGTTTTTTGATGTCTGACCAAATTAGTTGCAGTCATTCATCTGAATGTCCTCAATAAATTTCTAAATTAAAATACAGTATGTTATTCTTATAAATATAATCTTTGTCAGTACAAATGATTCGGATGCCAAGAAGCATTCAGGCATTAAAACCAGTAAGCATTTGGCCTCTGATGAAAGATTGTTTCACTCAAGAAACTGATTAGTCCTCTTGATATTAACCTTGGCTTATGGCCTCGGAATTATATAACAATCTGTACATAATCAATTAAGCAGAGGGATAATAGTAGGGAGCGTTGAAGTCCCTGCTTGATTCTAAATGTCAGTAAACGGTACAATAGTAAACAGATGTGACTGTCCCTTCATCCATTCCTCCTTTCTTGGTACTTAAGTCAAGTCAAATAATTATTTTATTACTATAAACTTATACAATTCACAAGCATTGGTTGTGTCTAAACAACATATATATATATATATATATATATATATATATATATATATATATATATATATATATATATTCTTAATGATGAGCTCAGTTATCTAAAACTTATCAGTCAAAAACAGTAAAATCTTCGGTAAAAACCAAAGACAGTGTTAAATAATATAATATTAGGCTAAATCACAGTCGTCTAAAACAATACCACATAGAGTTAATGCTGATATTGTAATAGCTTTCTATAGGGTAGGAAATATTACTCGAGAAGTAAATTATAATTAATTGGTGTTTCTGCATCTTTAATCTTAAGTAGCATGTGGCTACTTTTCACAAAACACATTGAAACTTAAAAATATATAGAACTTACTAGAATAAAAACACTAGCCTAATAATTAAATTCACAAAGGAGCATGGTTATTAGCCCTTGCGAAGGCCAACAGTCAGGTTTCACAGGTATTGGAGGTGTCACTGGTTCCGGTGAAAAAAATTGTTTTCCACCTTCATATCAATACATTCACCGAAGTATTTAATTCATTATTTGGTCATCTACTTACAGGCAAGGCCCTATCTTTTAGTTTATTTTGTTGTCAGTAAGTTTTTGTTCTTCACCTTACCATTACCTTAACCTTACCTTACCTTACCTTACCACTTACCATTCTTCTTAACCCCGTTTGCACGATCCTCCATTGAAGGTGAAAAGTCATTAATCACTCTGAATAATAGTTTACTGACCAGTTATTGATTTGTACAGTTTTACCTTGCTGACTCATTCTAGTAAACAATATTGAGCCATTTCCTGTCTTTTTGCTACCACATATAAATATTATTTAAGTTTACCTTTAGACGTATTTTCATTTTTTAACAAAATATCCGTTTTATAAAAGTTTACTTTTGTATATATCTTTTCATCGGAGTTCAATTTGTTTTAATATGTTAAATAAAGCTCCAAATTGCAATTAAATTTCTTATTTACTTTAAGGGCAGACAACTGTATTACATTTAAAATCAATATACCAGAATTTTGTTTAATTCTTCTTATTTCAACAAATGAAAACTATTAATATACTCTTTTTTAAACCATCCTATGTTAGGAGGTTGTTTCTATGATAAAACTGTTTTTAATATTAATCCTAAAATAATAATATAAATTTCATGATACTACCTTCATTAGCTATTGTTTTTAGGAATAATTTTTGCTGATATAAACAAGGGAATTGTTTATGTTATTTTTAGTCGGTTATTTACAAATATTGACTTGTTACCTGTTTCCTCTGTGATGGGTAATTTCTTAAGATAGTAATTTATAAAGATCATTGTAAACTAATTAGTGAATTAAATGTTTAGTACATTTCTGCCCTTAAATTGTATTGAACTTAATATATTTATAAATAATTTCCTTTGTAGGTTCACTGTGACTGGATTATTTTTAAGTTGTCAGAATATTGTGATATTGTTCCTAATAATCCATCCACTATAGATATTTACATGATACATTGTAAAAGATAATTTTTTAAGTAAACATAGAACAAATATATTTATACTTGATGCTTTCAGTTTTTTACCTTTTCTTAAAGTGATGGAAATAGAAGGTGTACAACGTATTCATTATCACATTGGATTTGGAAATAGTAACTTTGTTGAACATTGATATATATTAATTACTCTTTTGGGCTTTACTGTAAACACATTGATTTATGCTAGTAACCAAGTTACTGTTCAAGCACAAACCGTGTATTGTTCACAGCACCTGAACCCAGCCAGTTTTTTGTTGAGTCTGACAACACAATCTTTGTTTTGTAAATATGTTAATATTTTGTGTTGAGGTGTGCGATTCAAGAAGGAACTCAGTGTTAATATCAATGAAATGTGCCTATATTTTTTTACTGATTAAATCTCCGTCTGTTTGTTTGAACATTGTGTTGTGCTTCTTAGAGTAACCGTGTATACTTTTGTTTAACAAATAAGGCTGATAAATAATGTGAATATAGATAAACTGTTAGCAATCTCGATTGTTTAATATTTATTTTTTCTTGTTTGTATATGATATATTATCGGTGAAAACATCTTTTCAGGGTTTGCCTGGATTGTGATTGTGATGAAAGTTGGTCCCAACATTTCCTTGTGGAAATGTTGTTTTTGTAATGTGATAATAAAGTTTTTATGTCATTACCTGAGATTGGCCTTCAATACCTTGTCAAACTCTCTTCTTGGATTCAGAGAATATCTGTCTTGGAAATATAACAGTATTTTTATTTTAGGTGCTTGGAATCATTGGTAATTTAATCAACTTAAGTTTCCATCGACAGTTTACTAAAATGTTATTGGACAGAATTTGTAAAATAAATGTTTTAAATTTAATTTTGAGGTTATGGTTATTCTTAATACAGTACAGACTATTCACTTATTCAGTTCCTGATTCCCACAAGAGAAGGGCAACAATTAAAAATGGGATGGATCACTTTACAGTGAACAACAAATTTAACATACACTTTTTTTAATCCCTTTCTTTCTCACTTGTCTGTGTTATGTGGCTTTACTATATAAATCATAAAGTTATGCTCAAAATAATATGTCACTTTAGACATTGTTTATAGGGATGACAATTTTACACCCTAGAATCTTTTTAATCCATGAATCTTTCTAATGCAATTTAAATATTAAGAAAAAATAACTGAGATTACCGTGAATAACATAGTTTAAAGCCTTTAGGCCGGATCCCACCAACCTTTTTAAAATCCTCGTCAAAGTCAATCAAGTCAATTTCACATTCAGTTTTAACTGGCAAAATTGGATTTCACCACACACACATTTATCACCATTATGAGAGTGATGGAAGCGGAAATATAAAAACAAAACATTTATTTATATAACTGAACTGAACAAAACAGTCAGACTACTGTGTGCATTAGACTGTGTCTTATATTTAATTAGCACCAATAACATTCTGCAGATAACATCCCTCCAGTTACAACTTGCTCAAACGTGACTTAACTGAATTATTTTTACCGGAAACCTGCGTTAGTCCGCTGATAACTGCAGGAAATGAGCAAACAACAGTTGACAGGTATTTGATTATTTATTTGAGACAAACGACCAGAACCTTCTTGACAATTAGTGACCTTCCAAATCAGCTCTATTTATTAAAAATTGAGTTGAACTTAATTCAGTTGATGCTAGTTCAGAACAAACTAAGATTTCGAGAAAAATCAGATTTTACAATCAAAAACATTGCTACTGTAACGCCAGTTCAATTGAACTTAGTTCGGAACATGCTTTGCAGACCAAGGACATTGTAATGTGTTTAATACATTAAATGTGAAAAACTACTTTTCCCTTTAATTTTGTAAGCATCAGTGGCTAATCCTTTAATCTATTAATTTCTCTGGAATGCCTCTTCTCAACCCATTTAAGTATTCAAACGAATTCATGAAACAATTGTGATTCCTTAAAATATAGCGTTCACCAACCTTCAATAATGTTCAGTCTGAACTAACGATTCATTTAATGCTATGTTAGATTGTTGTGGTGAAATTAGAATTTGTTAGTTAAGATATAACTTGATTTAAACCGGGCTTTAATCAAGGGGTTTTCAACTGGGGTCATTGAGGTTGTTCACATTCAAAATCATTGAACTAGGGTTAGTTTTAATGTTCTGTAAATTGAACAATACTAAATTCAAAGAGATTAAGTAACATGCTAATCAGACAGATTAACTTGGAATATCACTTTTTGTGAGCTTAGGCTTAGATAAAACATATTTGTGGGTAATATAAGATTTTCAGACAGTGACATAATGTACAGTTATTTTTATTTACAAAACAGGTATAATTTATGCACAATAAAAACACATCTTCAACAGAAATAAAAAGTAAAACCTATCAGTGACTATACTGCAGTAAAAATAATGATTTATTGGTATTAATTATTTTTAGTTAAGTCTTAGGCAACTATTCTGGATAACTAAGTAATCTGAATCAGTTTTTCTTTGGTAGCTCTGTTTCAATAAATAATAGTCCAGTTATTGGATTTTCTTTCAATTTTTATCTGGAATAACTATAGCAGAACTAACTGCTTATTTGCAGAAAATTTTACAGTCAAAAATTTATTTATTATGCAACGGGTCTTACGTCTTAACATGTTGGGTGTGACAAACATAGTTAAACATGTTGATTTCCATTTAATTTCATGCTGACAAATTCGAATACCGGTGCTCGACTTGCACCAAAAGTGTTAAATAGATATTACATATTATAATAATTATTGAAGTTGTATAAATATAAATATTGGAGTTGTGAATCCGTAAATGCTTTTGGGCTACATTTATTGATATCTTATAAATACTGCCTAGGACAGTATGTGTGCTAGTTGCATACTAATGTGCTTTGGTTACAAAATATTAGGCAAGCAACTTGGCTTTAAACTATAACGTTCAAAATGGAATAAGTTATTTTATACTAATTAATTTATTGGTAAGGCAAGAAATTAAGAGTGAGGCAAGTAAAATGAAGATTATTAATCTATAAATTATCGTAGTACGGTATTACTAGATTTTTACATACTCATTTTTGTGTTGTATAATTTATTATAGTCTGTACACGGTAATCATAGATTAAATTGCCAGGTATATTCAGGTACTTGACATAATTCATGCCCAATGATGTAAATTCCAAGTAAATTGTATGAATACAAAAATAACAATTTATCTAAAAATAATAAGCCAGCAAAATCTTATTGAGATTATATATATAAAAATGTTTACTGTAAAGGTCAAATTATTTCAAAAAGCTAAGGAATATTGGAGATTAACTTTAACAAATTTACATCCCTAGAAGTTAAGTTTGGGTTTAGACTTCTGAAGACTAGTATGTTAAACTGTTAGGAAGGATTTTTGCAAAGTAATTTGTCATGAAGGAGACTTGTATTTGAAGACGGGAAGTGATGGAGTATTCTTCGTAGTTTCTTTATCAACATCAGACTTTTTGTTCCCTGTAACAATAAAACATATTTTTAAAAGTGTGTACCTTATTCATGCAGACTAGGGCAGGATGAATTTTCTACACTCACTTTGAAGTCTTTTTGAGAAAAATTCCAAAAACTGGCAGAAAGAAACAAAATTGAAAAAGGGAGTTTTTATTGTTGTTATAAGGACTGCTAAAATACAACTATTTTTCAAAAAGATTATAATCAACATTTTTAAGCCGCTGTAGGATGTTTATGTATTACCAATTGCAACAAAATCATGAAATTTTATGGACCTTTTCCGTAATATGACTACCGCTCAACTTTTCAGCTTGAAATGTTATAATTATCTACAAATTCTGTTTAGGGTTTCAGGCAATCATTTTACAAGATATTTTCAACAGAAATTGTAAGAAACCAAACGAGACATAACCTAAACATTAAAGTTGAAAGGTCATATAAACACAATATTTAGTTTGAACGACATAGAAAAGAAAAACATTGCTTAGCGACAAACGCACTTAGGTAACGGTCTTTTTTATTTCCTGTGGAGACATGAACGGGGAATTATGCAACAGCATTTTCTCAAAAAGGTCGCGGATAGTGTTTAATTGCTACCAGTGGAACACTGCCACTGAACTGACCGCCAGGCTCCAAGTGCTCCTCTTATCAGTAACCGATAAGATAGCGATATAGTTAAATCCAGACAACAATAACAGGGTAAATCATATGCTAAAACAATTCCGGGAAGTACTAACAGTAGTAAACGTCATAATCGAAATTGCGCATTGTTAAAAAAATAAATAGTGGTATAATCAAAATTGCGCATTGTTAAAAAATAAATAAATAGTGGTAGTCGTAAAACGCAAAAGGTCCCTTGTTATATTTTGATATTTTGGTTTTCTTATTGCTACGGAAATATTGTAGAGGAGTAGTAGGCCTATTGCTCTAAACCATCAAAGTTATTCCATTTTTTGTCTGATTAAAATAGTTTGTCTTGTCATTTCAGTAGTTTGTGTTCTCTGCTCATAAAATGTGTTGATACTGTAAAACTGAATTGTGTTTTATATAGAACTATAGAATGCAACTGAATAAAGTTTCATATCCTTATGGACAAACAAATAACTTTTAGGTCGGCCTTCAGAATGGAGGTATCAAAAACTGTATCACTTTGCAAAAGTGCATAACAAGGCCTTTTATTTTATACCTCGATTGTCAAAATCAGTTCATAAATAACAGAGGAGTTCAGTTCACAAAAAATTGCCTTAGCATTTTATAGATAACCTATTGAAGATACTTAACCCTTATTGAAGTAAAATAAGAGATCAGAGTGCTCGATCTAAAGTAGTGTTACAAGCAGTAGTGCAATAGGGCAGTAGTTTCTTAATAACATTAATTTTCCCTTAATAACTTTTAAAACAAACTAAATTTCCACCGGCCATAAACCATCTAATCTTTAGATGTTTTATGTGTGCCGTCGGTGGGAAATGTTGGGTATTGAGTTTTATGAGTTGTCACAGAAAACTTTATCTTGAAAAACATGTTAAGCAACAATTTTGCTAAACTGAACCATAAGATAGGCAATGAGAAACATTTGAACAAGAACATGCAGCTTCCATCACTTGTAAATGGGTGTTTTCGTGTTACAAATGCTTTAGAATACAAATACAACATTACATTGCATTACCCTCCAATTAGCTCTATGTATTGCATTAACAATTTTAATTAATTAATTGCCTCGAGTTTCAATTTGTTGATAAATTGAAAGAGTCAAAGAAGATGATAACACATTGTGGGTGAGGACAGGCCCGCCCAGTGGGGGAGGACAATTGCCCAAGAACTCTTTGGGGGATTAACTGGGTGAGGGTTAATTACCTTGGAAGAACCAAGTGGTGATGTTGGCAACTGGAGCCTCCACCGCGAGGTACAGCACTGCGGCAGACAGGAAACTGAGCAGTACGTCAGCTGCGAAATGGTAGTACTGAAAACAAATTATGTATCAAACCAGTAGTTGTGTTGTCCCTTCAACTCTGTATTTACAATAAAAAATAAGTTATGGCTCATAAATGTTTATCAAATGTGTTTGGTTCTTAATTCCAGTATACAGTAGATTCTCATAAATCTGGATCACACTTATCCGGAGTCAAGGTTATCCGGACCAATGATCTTGTTTTTTTTTGTTGCAAATAAATCAAAAATAGGAACTTAACGGTTTAGCGCCTTCATTTTTCACTTTATTATCTCGCATTACACAAATGCCATGTAGTTTGCATCGTCAGGCGCTCTAACCCGACCTCGGATGGTCCTAGTCCGTTTGTCTGTTTGTTGTTTTGTCTGTTTATTCTTTATGCGCACCGATAACACTTATCCGATTGCGATGAAACTTTGCATGGTCATTCAGGTTAACCTAAGGAAGGTTTCTAGCCTCTAATCAAAATCCTCTAATACATCCCCAATGCCCAACCTGCCTTCCGCAAGCTAAACAAGGGGTTTTGCATCTCCCACATTGTAGGCTCAATTGTTAACCAGTTAAAAATCATTTGTTGTTGTTTCATTCACTAAATGTTCATCTATATATCATACGATTTAAAAATTGTGATTTTAATTCAAAATAAGTGTTAGGCCATTAGTAAAGTTTTCAAACTAAGCGTTTTGCTAAAGCTTCCTAATGTAAGGAGAAAGATTATTTTGTAAAAAAGGAACCGTACAATACCTAGATTGGAATCTGAAAAGTGTGAAACTGCAAATAGTTTTGTAGAAATCTGTAAAATAACAGATTGATTGAGGAGATCAAAAAGGTCTTCAAGTGTAAATATGCCTGCTTGGTGGTGGCACGGCATTAAACAACAATGTGCGGATCATTCAATTTGGGGTAGGGCACACCCTTAATTTAAGTTTCCATGGTTACAACATTTTTAACAATAGGAAAATAAACAGGAATCAGTGGCAGTCAAAAGAAACCATGCATGCACCGGGTACCAGCTTGTTTATATAATACAAGGAAATCCATTTCCTCGAATTCGAGCAAATGTATTTCTTCTATGATTACTCATCTCATATACAGTCCTATTATTTTATATTGTGCTACGATTCCAAAAGTTATCTTGAAACAGCTGTTCTTGCTTCTGTACTGTTTGTTAGTATCAACAGCTGCTGTTAAATGTTCAATTAAATTAATTTCTATTCCACTATAAGATCAATATTGGAACTTTGAAAGCCCAGGAAGCAGAGCCCTAAAGGTGGATATTTTTTCAAACCCCCAAAAGCAAATCCATACTTTAAGGACTTTCAAATAACACATAAACCATGATTTAAGACAAAGTAGTTTTGCCGGAAGCCTGCTCACAAAAATTGTTTTAATTTTTAACAAGCGGATGTTACATGCATATCAGTATAAATTCTAAAATACTAGGCTACTGCTAATCTCCTTCTTGAGGAAGGTACTGACACAGCTCTCATAGAGCTCATCATAGAGATGTAGATGTGTTGCATAAGAAAGCCATATAATCAGGTCTTGGATCGTGTTGGATTGGAACTGTTGTTGTGCATTTATCATAGTCACACAGGAGCTCAATAGTCAGCTGTCAGACGTGCACTAGTCACAGGAGCTCAATAGCCAGCTGTCAGCTGTGCACTAGTCACAGGAGCTCAATAGTCAGATGTGCACTAGTCACAGGAGTTTGTCAGCTGTGTACTAGTCACAGGAGCTCAATAGTCAGCTGTCAGATGTGCACTAGTCACAGGAGCTCAATAGTCAGCTGTCAGCTGTGCAGTAGTCACAGTACCTCAATAGTCAGATGTCAGCTGTGCACTAGTCACAGGAGCTCAATAGTCAGTTGTCAGCTGTGCAATAGTCACAGGAGCTCAATAGTCAGTTGTCAGCTGTGCACTAGTCACAGGAGCCCAATAGTCAGTTGTGCAGTAGTTACAGGAGCTCAATAGTCAGCTGTCAGCTGTGCACTAGTCACAGGAGCTCAATAGTCAGCTGTGCAGTAGTCACAGGAGCTCAATAGTCAGCTGTCAGCTGTGCACTAGTCACAGGAGCTCACTAGTCAGCTGTCAGCTGTGCAGTAGTCACAGGAGCTCAATATTCAGCTGTGCACTAGTCACAGGAGTTCAATAGTCAGCTGTCAGCTGTGCACTAGTCACAGGAGTTCAATAGTCAGCTGTACACTAGTCACAGGAGCTCAATAGTGAGCTGTCAGCTGTGCACTAGTAACAGGAGCTCAATAGTCAGCTGTGCACTAGTCACAGGATCTCAATAGTCAGCTGTCAGCTGTGCACTAGTCACCGGAGTTCAATAGTCAGCTGTCAGCTGTGAAAGTCACAGGAGCTCAATTGTCAGCTGTCAGCTGTGAAAGTCACAGGAGCTCAATAGTCAGCTGTCAGCTGTGCAGTAGTCACAGGATCTCAATAGTCAGCTGTCAGCTGTGCACTAGTCACAGGAGTTCAATAGTCAGCTGTCAGCTGTGCAGTATTCACAGGAGCTCGATAGTCAGCTGTGCACTAGTCACAGGAGCTCACTAGTCAGCTGTCAGCTGTGCAGTAGTCACAGGAGCTCAATAGTCAGCTGTCAGCTATGCACTAGTCACAGGAGCTCAATTGTCAGCTGTCAGCTGTGAAAGTCACAGGAGCTCAATAGTCAGCTGTCAGCTGTGCAGTAGTCACAGGATCTCAATAGTCAGCTGTCAGCTGTGCACTAGTCACAGGAGTTCAATAGTCAGCTGTCAGCTGTGCAGTATTCACAGGAGCTCGATAGTCAGCTGTGCACTAGTCACAGGAGCTCACTAGTCAGCTGTCAGCTGTGCAGTAGTCACAGGAGCTCAATAGTCAGCTGTCAGCTGTGCACTAGTAACAGGAGCTCAATAGTCAGCTGTGCACTAGTCACAGGATCTCAATAGTCAGCTGTCAGCTGTGCACTAGTCACAGGAGTTCAGTAGTCAGCTGTCAGCTGTGCACTAGTCACAGGAGCTCAATAGTCAGCTGTCAGCTGTGCACTAGTCACGGGAGCTCAGTAGTCAGCTGTCAGCTGTGCACTAGTCACAGGAGCTCAATAGTCAGCTGTCAGCTGTGCAGTAGTCACAGGAGCTTAATAGATCAAGATCATGGGCCCGTTTCATAAAAGTACTGTTATGCTTGTAAAATATAAAGTACAATTCCTGTAACATCTGTTTCATAAAAATTATTCTACAATCGTAAAATTGCCTGTAAAATTCCACCTATATTACAATTGAATCCTGGAATTTATTGCTTACTGTCATTACTTAGTCTAGAATCATGTAGTTTTAATTGCTTACTCAGTACATTTCTTTTTCATATTAAATATTTATATTTAGTGTGTTTAAAAGGGAATGATTCTAGCGATTTTATTTCAGATTTAGTGGTTTATGGTGTTCAACTCCCCAATTAAATGACACCAACCACAATTACAATTCTAATTCCAATGTTATTAGTGAATTTCCTATGGAAGCGAACTAATAGCATGACCCGCACGGTAAAACTTAAGCCTGGAACCACCATAGAAGTTCCTAATGTGACCCCCTGAACACGTTTTGGGGGGCCGTTCAAAATGATATATATATATATATATATATAATGATATATGTATATAATGATATATATATGGTATATATATATATATACCATATATATATATATATATGTGTGTGTGTGTGTGTGTGTGTTTGCACTCTAGAGGTCACATTTTTTGTGCGATTTACTTCAAATTTGGTAGGGACGTTCTTTTCTATAATCAGTTGAACAAGTTAGTTGGGCAAAACAATCAGAAAACTCTAACCCCCATTTTTGGGATTAATCTTTAAAATTTCGAGATTTTGGGCCTAAAGGGGTCAGAAAATCCCCGGATGTAAAATTAATGCATATAAAAAGATGGAAATTAGCGAGGCGAAAGTTTTAAGCCCTCTCTCGTCATTCTAGCATAAATATTTACTGAGTTATTAAATAATACCCCCGTCGTAGGAAACCTGCATACTCAGCGAATTTCCAATGCCTAATAAAGTCTTAATACCACATAAAGCCGCATAGCAAGTTTCATAAACATATATTCACAAATAAGCAATATATACAATTTTAATTATTCTCCATAAGAATAACATTGGGGATGAGTACTTAGGTTCGCTGGAACAAGGAAAACAAAATATGGGTTTTCATGCAAATATCAATATAAATCACCTAGGTGAAACCACATACCACGGTTCATCAATATACATTCATAAATAAGCGATATATTATACCATTTTGATATTTTTCTCTATAAGAATAACATGGGGGATGAGTACGCAGGTTTGCTGCAACAAGAAACACAAAAAATGGTTGTTTATGCAAATATGAAAATTACTCAACAAGGTGAAGCCACATACCAAGTTTTATTAAATTATGTTCATTATTAAGTGAGACATTACATTTTACTTATTCTCCATAAGAATAACATGGGAGCTGCGAGTACACAGGTTTGCTGCTACGGAAACTATTGGTAAATATTGCTGTTTTTGTGCAAATAACAATAGACCACAACCAGATGAAGCCGTACATCAAGTTTCATTAGTATCCGTTCATAAATAAGAGAGATATAAAATGTTTCTTATTCTCCATAAGAATAACATTGGACAATGTACTGTGTTTAGCATTTTCAATATCTCTGTAACCATTTGACGTAGAGAAATGATCAAAACACCAA
Source organism: Allygus modestus (assembly GCA_963675035.1). NCBI lineage: Eukaryota > Metazoa > Arthropoda > Insecta > Hemiptera > Cicadellidae > Allygus > Allygus modestus. The sequence continues at coordinate 104,269,380 of OY776111.1, forward strand.
ATTGTGTTTTTTAAAGCTGAATCTAATGATGAAAATTAAAATTAGACTTTTTAAAATATTACATGTAAAAACTTTAAAAAACCCATTTTTGTGGTACAAAACCTCCCCAAAATACCACTTTGGATGGGGTGATCTGTCTGGTTTTCAAACTTAAAGTCATAAATGCTGCTTTACACGTGTGTACCAAATTTAATATATATATATATATATATAGGTATATATATATATATATATATATATATATATATATATATATATATATACAGTTTCAAACGAATGGTGTTTTTGGGGTCTGGGGACCTCACGGTAATAGCTTCTTCCCTATAGGGGAAATTCGCTAAAATGTATATCGACTAAACACAGTGCGTTGTCTTATGGGGGTTTTACATTAGAAAAGCCTGTTATTCATTTGTTGGTGTAATTTTATCATCCCCAGCAACCTCACGCTTACTTTCAAGCCTGACTGGACCTTCCTCCTAACCGTATAATGCACAGAATTGTAATCCCAGCATTGCAAGTAAATAGAACAGCATCAGAACAGCCAAAAAAATCAATTTTTTCAGATTTCGATAAAAATTTGAATAAATGTGTGTTTTTACCCTGATTTTGAATTTTAAAAGTTTTTATATGGAAATTCACTTCCCCCACATCAGCGTGCTGCTTGCTAACTCGTTCTTTTTTATAAGGAGTAAAAAAAATAATATAATCTTATTTACTGTCCAATTTAATTAAAACTTGGTATGTAGTTTAATTTAGCATTGACCAACACAGAATATTCAAAATATGTTGGCAACTAACCCTGAGGAGAGGAGGGGGCATTTCCCCTCTTAAAACTACTGTGTGTAGCAAATGATTCTGTAAATGGGCAAATGATTCTCCTTAAATGTATTTGGGTCAATATTTTTGAAAAAGGTCATTAGAAGATTGCTCATATATGATACCGTACGTTTTATTCTATATTTAGTAAATATAAAGTATTATTGATTAAAACTGGTACAAAAGGGAGAAAGAATGTATCAGTTTTCTGATACCATTTTTTACACTTTATAATAACTAGCTGCTAGCTAGCTGCTTCTCAACGGGTTGAAAATTCAGAGTAGACAAATTGGAAACAAAATAATGACAGTCTATAGTTATGAATTGAATTAGGAAAACACACATGTGACATAAACCAAATAAAACTCACCTCCATAATAATAACATGGGATCTTGGAAGCCTGTAGGGCAAAGCCCTGAGAACATTTCTAAACGGCAATAGGCCATAGGCCTATGACACTCCCCGGTACATAGACTACATTTGTGCAAAATTTCAGTAGAATTGGTCCAGTGGTTTTGGCGTGATGGAACAATAGACAGACAGACAGACACCACCTCATTTTTATAATAGTAGTGATTACAAATCTATGCAATAACATACTATTTTAAATTTATACGCGATACTAGTAAAAATGTTATGATGGTTTAAACAATACCGGGTAACATTTTATATAATTTACGGGGCCTGTAATACAGGCCACCGTTCTCTATGAAACAAATCACTATATGACTCTTTTAAAATGTACTTGTAATACAGGGAAATCCCCTGTAAATATTTTATTTACAGTTGTAAAACTTTATGAATCACACTATTGTAATTTTAACCAATAATACAGGGAAGTTATCTGTATTATTTATGACCCTGTAAGTTTTGTGATACGAGCCCCAAGGCTCTAGTGATAGGACAACCTCTGTTTCTCATTTAAAAGTAGCTTCTTCTGTATGTATACACTACGAGCTTGTCCATTCATTTAAATGCTGGAGAACGTTTCTGAGAGGCTAAACACACTCCTGTGTTGAATACTCACCAAGACGTAGATATGGTGCACGGAGAAGGTTGCCCTGAGGCTGCCGGTCTGAGTGTTCTGTATAAACACATGCGTGAGGTAGGCGCAGTACGTGAGTCTCGCCATGGGGATCCAAGCTCCCCAAGAGAGGAACTTGTCTACAAAACCTGTCATGAACAATGTGCATTTCAAGATACTTATCTTTACAATTCTGAACTGTCAAAATTTAATTGGGTAATTTCCTGTATTTTGATATGTAAATAAAATAAAACCAACTATATAGTGAGTCGAACCACCAACCAAACTTCATAAAATTCAAACATACTCGTATTTTTGAAAGTGGCATTTACGAATAAAATTATAAAGATTTTTTCTGACCTTCAATCAAGGTTTATCACATTCACTACCTATACGTAGTTGGACCGTTGACAAAACTTCCTTTTCAGGGAATTTTTGCAAGGGGGAAAAGCAACAAACAGTGTGGTTGAGACAACTGGTCCCCCTCTTGGTGTCCTCTGCCTCAATCAATGCTATCGGGGTATTGAATTCATCTATGTCTTGCTATTGTTCGTTTGATAACTCTCTTGCACAATATTCCCAAAAGAATCGCTTATTCAGTGGCCTAACTTCGCAGTATGAGTAAAACTATTTAAATGTAATAGTTCAGGTGCAAAGACAGATATACGCAGAGGTTTAAGTTTCCATGATGCAGCAGGTTGCTTGGTGCAAATAATCTGCTGAAGTTTACCTATATAATTACACACAAGCTATATTTACATCACAAATAGTTATAGTTCTCCAATCAACAATGCTTAACTGATTCTTAATAACATCAAAATGATTTTGTTCTATGCGAATAAATAATGGTTTTTCGGTCTAACATTTATTTTATGCAAGTCCAATAAGTAATTAAACTGTGGTCTGTTGTGTCAACATGGAATATGGCAGACCTAAATATATTTATTTGCCAGAACTCACAAATACCGGGTGTTTGAAAAAGAACTCCCTATTTTCGAGATCAATTTTAATGGTGAAACATACAAAATATTACATTTATTAATACATAGTGTGAAAGAGATGAAGTTTTGGTTTTGTCCTAGTAAACTTTTATGTACACACCATTAGTTGCTCTACACAGATCAATACGATTTTCCACTTCTCGACAGGTATAACCGTGCTACTAATAATAAATTTTTACTTATATCTAGTTTAATTACCTATCATGGGAAATACCTAGCTATGAGTTCTAATCTGTGAGGAATACAAAATGTGGTCTTAAGGACGCCTTCTTTAAGCCTAAAGCAATATGGCTTCCATCAATACTGATGAAGCTGTTGGTGAATCATACATTACAAAATTCCTTTGGCTATTAATTTAGCCCACACTTGATGAGTTTTAATAAATAAATACACTTTACCTTAGTCTTCTTTATTTGTAGTTAGTTGTGTTAAATAACGTTAGTTGTGTCTATTGTTGGATTACCACATTTGAGGTAAGTCTTAGCTATAATGAGAATATACCTTTTACCTTTTAATACCTAGGCTTAAATAATAACAAGTGATTTGGGGTTCACAATAGAATATTTATTAAATAGAATTACAACAGTAAATGATAGCAAATTAATTTAAGGGGTACAACAATGATATTTTGACAATATGGGGACTTCAAATTAATTAGGTCAGCTAGGCCTAAGCCTTTCCATAAATGTGTCTAACAGTTCATGGCTAACAATAATGGGTTATCACAATATAAATACTCTTTTCTTAGGGAGGGGTGTCGTGCCGGCTCGAATGATATATTATTTGTTTTTATAGAGATAACATGAATTTACTAAATAGGTTTGTTTACGAAATGCAACAATGAGTAATGGAGGTCCATAGAAAAGGTAGGCCAAAAGTTTCACTGAATTTAAGGATTGGTTCAAAGATATTTGAAATTAAATTTGGAAAACTAGTTCGATTTGGATGAGATTCTTCTTAATTACTTTAATTGATACTTTCTGAACATTGGGCTTGTTCACAAATGTTTCTGATATCTCTTTTTACCAAGTCCCTAATAAGAGAATCAAGATGGAGAAGGTTACCACACTGCTTACAAAATTCTCCACCCAGAGTGTTATAAATGGGAAAATAAATAAAAAAGAGGTTTGAATTTAAACTTCACTCTATATTGGGCAGGAGAAATCCCTACTATTTAGGCACTAAGTAGGCAAATCTTAGGCCATACAGGGGTAAATTATTAAATGAGAACTTTTCTCATGCAAAAATGATGTTAACACATTGGAGAGAAGCCAGGAACAAGGCGGAGGACAGGGTTTGTAGTCTGGAAGTTCATTGTTCCATTGTTGGGTTGCACAGATGGTAGAAGTCACATGTTATAACACTTGACACTAAATTTGGTTTTCTAAGGACTAATTTTGAAAAGTAGTACTATGTAAAATATTATTATATTGCAATTTTCTTACAAATATCTTATATCTAAGGTAGGCTATATTGAAATTAATTTAGGGTCAATTAATGAATTAGAATTATTTATATATTGTGAAGGATAGTTGATTATCAATTGATATAAACTAAATAAAATGAACATGGGCATAATTAATTATATATTCTACTGTGAAATAAGGGGAGATGATTTTCTGCGGGGTTATGGGAACAGTTGTTTAATATTTAGCACTTTGAATTAAATAACATGAAATAACAGTTTGATTAACACAAAATAACACATAATAAAAGGGAACATTTCAAATTACAGTGACATAAATTATTATTGAACAAAGACAATCATTGTGATAATAGATAAATAAAATATGGGTTATTCAGCATGACTAGGGTATGATGGTATTTACATGGGGAGAAATATACACAATTATGGGAAATTATTATTAATGATGAATGGAATGTAATGAAATACTACAACCGACATTGCAGGAGCAACTGACAAACTGCTCCGATGATCCTTTGTCAAAAATGGTCAATGTCTCGGATATTTTCAGCATATAGCACATTCTTGACATGTCCCTAAAAGAAAAATCCAGTGGGGTTTAATCTGGGCTTCGAGGTGGCCAGGACAAAGGATCATCATTGCAGTTGCGTCAATCACATCTGCTATGTTGGCGAATACCTGGAGAGAATTGGAAAATCGTATTGGATCTATAAAGAGCAACTAATAGTATGCTCGTCAAAGTTTATTAGGACAAAACCAAAACTTGAAGATATTCTCTTTCACACTATGTGTAGTATTGTATGATTTTGTAAGATTCACTATGTAAGATTTTGTATTTTTCAATATTAAAATTGTTCTTGAAAATAGGGAGTTCTTTTTCAAACACCTGGTATATGGTCCAAAAAACTTCTTGAATTTGGTTGTTATTCTGGTGTACTGGTCAATAAACGAACTAAAACTGAAAAACCGTGTTTAAATTTTGAGAGTAATCCTAAGTAGCAACTTGACTCAGGTTCATCACTTATAATCCTTATCACTCATGTCCTCATCACTTATATTCCCCATTAATATCTCCTTAAATTAGTGTTTTATTGTTGATGTTGTTGAATAGATTTTCTAGTCCCACCAGTAAATTAGACTATGAGAACTCATGCAATAAACCAAAAAACGTGTACCTTAACTTTTAGTATATCTAGAATGACAACATCTGCAGTTTTAAATTTAACAGTTTTCTCTCTTATTAAGCATTTCATTGTATAAATATGAAACAAAATTGACAAATATAAAAATATGTTTGGTATTATCTTTCTTAAGTTGATAAGTACCCTATTCTTGTAAGTTATTAGCTAAATTTAAAAATGTGTTCACCTACCTCCATATCCAAGAGTGCAGACTAGGATGACCCAAGAGAAGCCCAGAGCCAGCAGGTGTCTGTGGAAGATCAGGTAGAGAGTGTCTACCAAGGGGTCATACTTGTAGGAGGGAGCCAAGAAGTAATTTACAAAGAAAATGCTGAATAAGATGAAGGTGATGGAGACCACCCACCCAATCCATAACATCCACTGGAACAGAATTTACGTTTTAACATAAGTTACATTTTTCATACAAATTTCCTTATACATGATGATTTTTTAAGAACTATACCAAGGAAAATTATTCAAAGGAACTTTTAATGCCTTTGAATAATTACTGTTTATAGAAATGCAATACCGTATAGGGCAGCTGATGCTATTAATTTGAGTTAATGTTTTAAACAATTTGCTCCTATATCTCTTTGCTCGAGGCCTTGATCAACATAAGGGAAATGAGCACGGTAAATGTTTGCTTACTGCTAAGTATCCAAATTACCAAACTGATTTGGACATATAATAAGATAAGAGTCCAGAAATAGGGAAATGAGTGGAATTGATTTTACCTATCGTAGAAGCGCAAGATTGAGCTAAGTAAACCCCTCGCCTGCCTTGGAAGAGTAGTCGAATGGGCAATGAATTCATTGAAAATGTATGCCAGTTATATTCCCTTTTTTAGCATAAGTGTAAAAGAGGGCGTTGTGTCAAACAGCTAATTTTATTTTTGTGTATTTACTCAAGTCATTAACCACAGTTACTTAGTTTTAATTTCTGTTTTGAATAAACAAAATCAATTAAATTTTAAATTAATCGTATCATTGTAAATGATTCTAAAACAGTCAGGAAACTAGACTCAATAATTTCCAATAAAGCGATTGGTTGCTCAAAGTGAGACGCTGAGTGTTAGCAGTTGTTGAGCTACTTGCTGAGAGTCAGCTGTTTATAAACAATAATTGCAGTTCATTAAGATTATGTTTACACTCTCTTGCCCCTTTAATAATAAAATGTAATAACATATTCGTATAATTTCCCTGTACTTAATTATTATTTCTTTTGGTTTGAGAATCATATTTAGATTTGTACACATTTCATTGAAATTCTTTTAAAAGTAGACAATCAGAAATCATGAATAACGAATTCCTTTAAAATTTCAATCTTAACCATTATTGTTTATTATTAAATACAGTTTATGACAAATAAATACTTTAATTTCCTGATAGGAGCAGAGGACCCCTTAATAGCCAGCGAGTTAGGGTCCCCCTTGAAGATAATATTTTCTAGAATATTAATATAAAATAGACTAAACTTCAAAAACTACCGTTACAAAACTGGTGGAGGCGCCGTGTGCCAATCCAGGTACTTAGCCTGTTCTCGATTAATTTACCATAAAAAAAGTCAATAAGCTAGAACGAATCTATCATCATATGCACGTTAATGTAGATAAGTTCTAAACACATTATACACAATAAGTTCCTCAGTTCAGAATTTGTATACTATATTAATATTTGTTAAATCGCTAAAGAAAAATTTTTAAAATCAGTACTGACAGTAGAGAGCTTGATGATAAGCTTGCCCTGCTTCACAAGGAACAGGAGGTAGCCTAGAGCCAGTCCCAGCAAGAAGGAGAAAGCTCGGAAGTGAGTCAAGATGTAGTCCTTGGTGTTATTAATCTCTGTCCTACGGTCCCTGAAAACATATTCAGTTATTTGTAACTTTCCTAAAAGTAAACCAAAATAAACACCATTCTCACCATCTGATTGACGAAATATAAGAAATAACTTTGAAGGGACTACTTTACTAGTTTCTGTTAAATCATACAAATAACAATACAATCTGTTTGTTGTCAAAGGATGGCAAATTGATAAACAGCTAGCAGATTCATGAGTAAAACAAATTTATAAATTTGTTTTCAAATGGCTAAAATGTTATACGGTGATTTACCTTTAAATTCAGGGCTACTTCTCAAAATTGAGACCCTGTAAGGCAAAACTTCATATTAAAATCTACATTTTAGACTCTTCATATTATGTACAATAAGACTGCACAGAAATCACATCCACCTCCCTTTTCAAATGTAATTGTCTATGATGCACTTATTCTAAACGAGTTCACACACAGCACGCTGACGTGAGGGAAGTAAATTTACGCATTAAAACCTTAAAAAAACCAAATAACAACTCATAGTGTTTAAACCAACACTGATGACATTTTTTTGAAAATTTAAAAATGTTATTTTTTGGCCGTTCTGATGTTTTTGGTTATATTTAAATTCAATATTAGGATGTTAATGCTGCACATTATAAGGTTAGGAGGAGGTATAGTTAGGATAACAAGTAGATATAGGGGTATTGGGGGTGATAAAACTACATCAAGATATGAAAAACAGCCTTTTCCAGTGTAAAACCCACACAAGACAACATACTGTGTTTAGACAATTAACATTTTATTTAATAACTCGGTAAATAAATGTGCTTGAATTATGAGGGAGGGCTTCAAGTTCTTTTATTTTAACGTACAATAATTTAATATGCAATAATTATACATTCGGGTCTTTTCTGGTCCTTTTTGGGCCCAAAAATACAAAATTTGAAAAATTAAAACAAAAAAGGTGGTTAGAGTTGTCTGATTGTTTTGCCCAACGAACTTGTCCAACTGTTTGCAAAAGAGAAGGTTCCTACCATATTTTAAGTATATCGGACAAAAATTGGGACCGCTAGAGAACGAACACATATATATATATATATATATATATATATATATATATAGTTGTTAGCGACCCCTCAAAACGTGTTTAGGGGGTCACGTTAGGAACTTCTGTGGTGGTTCCAGGCTTAAGTTTCACCGTGCGGATCATGCTAATACATAGTTCACTTTTCCATAGGAAATTCACTAATAAGCGGCTTTGTCCCAAGTCACTACTTACAGTGTTACAGCCCCGCCAGCCTTGAGTTCCTCCATGTAGGCGTTGGCCAGCCCCGCCGTCGTAGTGAGCGCCGCCAACCCCGCAGTGAGTGTGAGCCCCAGGCGGGGGCGGTGCCACAGTGGCAACAGCACCAGTGGACTCAAAACATACAATTGGAAGTCTGAGCACAGGTACCACGACTGAGGCACACACTGCAAAAAATACATTTTTATTGATGAAAGATAATAAAAATCATCAATAACATATTTAGTAACAGTAAAACTTACAACTAAAATTGTACAGTAGACTCTCAGATCACACTTATCCGGACTCCTGGTTATCAGGACCTATCATCTCGAATATTTTGTGGCAAATATAAACAAAATACAGAACTTAACGGTTTAGCACCTTGAGTTTTCACGCAATTACCCGTCATTACTCAAAAGTCAATTTATTTTATATGTATGTATGAATGTATGTATGTATGTATGTATGTATGTATGTTATGTATGTTATGTATGTATTTGTTGGTGGCGTTATCGGTGTTTGTTATTGTTTACCCTATCCGGTGTGCTGCTTCATTCAGGTTCAGGTCTTCTCCTGCCGATGTCTCGTCACAGACGATGTAAATCAGTAGACTGGCGTGATAGTTTTTATTACAGTTTTAGCGAATTTACAGTGTTATATTAAATCTTCACAAATGTACAAACATTTAAATATTATCTGTTTAAACTAGGTAAGTTTTACCAGGTTTCCAAGTAATAAATGTGTTCCTCTGAGAATCCGACCTTATTTTTGTTCCGATCATGATCTTGGTCCTGTTTGACGAGGTTCTAATGTATTGCAGAGTGTTTATAAGTTTCTTCTGGAAGCTCACTCTTGTATTAGCACATAAACCTAAACGCATATTGTCTTTATTATTCACTATAAAGGCGGAATTGATGATTCATGCCCACCTCCCCACCTCCGAGAAATCCGGATTTTTCTAAATTAGGACCGGCTGCCCAGCACAATAGCCCAATTTCTGAGAGTATTCTGTATTATCCTTTTATCAACAGACATGTGAATCACTGTACAACAGTTTTCTTTTAAAATAATAAATATCTCACAGTGCAACATTATATTCAGGTAGCTACAATGCTGGGGAATAATTAATACACAGGCTACTAAAGATCGCTCAGTGGTCGAAATTTGACCAAATATTATTTTATGAGTGAGACTCACTTATGTTCAAGTGTTATGGTGGAAGGGTTTGAAATTACAAAAATGTGATATGTAGTATGTGTATTCCTTAATGCATCAACCTCTTGTAAAATGTTAAGCCAAATAAATGATGTTATTTAATAACCAAGGAATTTAAAGATACAGTATAACCACTGACTATATAGTCAATGGTAAAACTAAAGGCAGTTGTTTTTGGTTATAAAGTAAACCTTAAAAATCCTACAGTAATAATTAAAAAGACAGTAAAATATTATGTCATTAATTAACTAAGAAACCTAATGTGAAAATCGGATCTAAGGGATTTATAACCATACTAGTTTGCTAGATTTATTGCTTTGTTTTTTAAATACATTGAAAATGAGGAGATATATATAGATATATATATATATATATATATATATATATATAATATATATATATATTATATATATATATATATATCTGTAGTTTCGAAAAATGGTGTTTTTGGCATCTGGGGACCTAAAAACAAAAATTTTATCATGGTTCCGGGCCTAGGTCTTCCCATGCTGACTACGTAATAGCTTCTTCCCATAAAGGAAATTCGCAACAAAACAGGGCTCAAGTTTTATAATAACCAACAGCATTTTTTTTATTATTAAAAAGTATTTTTATTTTTATTTAGATAAGCACTTTAATAATTTGGTCTAACTGGCTTTTTCTCTTATAATAAATACTATGAATAGGGCCTGCAAAGTTGTGTGCATATATATTTATACAAATCAGTCCATAGTTCATGACAGATGGTGACACTGGAAAGTGTGCCAAACTTTTGTTTTAATAGTTCAACTTGAGAGTTGGAGACCTTTTAAGCAAATATATTGTAAATTGACATGTTTACAGGACCAACATGTATGTATGTTATCCGTGATTAAATGTTTAACATGTAAATTAACATTTTTTTATGACCTACACATACTTAACGCCAACAGCATTTTTACATGGTCATAAGAATATCCAGTATCTAGATTTAGAAAACCAATACAAATTTATTTATTGTTATTATTATTAAATGTGTATACTACTGGGATTTCCTGCCGAGTATGTGAACTATTTAATTAGTGCCTTCACAATAGTATTCACTTGTTAATTAGTAAGTACATTCGCAATAGCCGTGTTAACAACTGCACTATTCTCATAGCCATTTTATGCATTTCCAGATATGATGAAGGCAATTTGCTCAACACTCATGAGGGACCTTGGTTCAGTTAATATGGTGAAACAATATTTATGAAAGACGAACTATGTTTCATAACAAGTACTGTATTAAATTTAAGGTTTTTCATTCTTGTAAAAATCTGTTGTTTTATCTTGTAAAAGGTAGTTGATGAAACTGTTAGAAAAAGATTTAGATTTTAATTTTAGATTTTTTCTTGAGTTTTGTCACAGACTCACTGAATTTTCTTATTTTCATCACTAGGATTTTTTAGATTATTTTTAAAATTCCTGACCTGGTAGTGCTTTGTTGAAAAAAGTCATGTGTTCCATAAAAAAATAATTAAAAAAGTGAATACAATATCAATTAATCAAGGTGTTGTACTGTCTTCATGTTGACTCTAGAGCTGTTTAACTTGGATCACAATACCTATTATATTCAGCCGTCAAGAGGGGGTCAGCACATTCTAATGTGCCTAAGTTGCCTTTGTGACTTTTCAGTCTGATTGTTGTACTGCAACACATTAATAATTAAATCACTCAGTTTACTCTCCAATATGATTTCATTTATTTCAATGATGTAGGCCCTAGTCTTTTAATATGTTTTTTGTTTGTTTTACCAATTTCAAAATATTGTAGTTCATGTTTAATAGTCAATTTCGAATCACAGACTGTGATTTTCACTTCAGTTAAACTGGGTCTTAACCCTTATTAAATTATTTTTTTATCTGCAATTAATTGATCATTTTTAGGCTACCATAAGATACTATTCATTTAGGGCTTATAACTGTAAAGTAAACAATTTGTAACTTTTCTCTTTCATTATTTTTGTAGAAGCATATATCCGTGTACCAGTGAATGACCGTTTAAGCTTGAGTTTCCACTTGAATCTTACATGGAAAAACAGGCTATTACGCTACAGTGTAGGGAATAGTTTAAATGTCTTTCCCGCATTCTCCTGTGCTTCTTAATGATCAAACTTAATGTATTTTATGTTTAAACAGAGTATTGAACAATACATTTATTGCATATAAATCATTGCACCAGTGAATAACCGTTAAAAATAGGTTACAAATTAAGTCGAAAGCCACCTTATCCTAAAAAGTGTTATTAGTCAGCTTATTTTGTTTATCAATCTTGTATATCTTGTAAAAGTTTAAAGTTATTTTTTAGGTTTTAAAAATGTAACATTGAAAATGGTTTAAAAAGCCGCCATTTAGAACTGAAAGTTACAAAAAAATGAAATTAAAAATAAATTTTAATCTTACTACTAAGATTTACTATTCATCTATCACCGTTTTTGAGATATTGAGATTCTTATAAAATAAAACACATACAGACCAACAGACAGAAAACACATGTTACATCGGATTTTTTAATTATTGTATTAACCCCCTCCTTCCCACCGAATAACCTGTTAAAGATTCTCACAGTCGAAGCTGGACACTCTGTTTATTAATAACAATAACCATTTCAGGATCGTTAAAATATATATTCTAGTGAATGACCACTGTTCATCTAGTAAATTACCGTAAACTTTAACCCCCAGTCAAATTCTGGTTATAGTGTATCCACATGGTTTCTGATGTTTTTTGTGTGTTTCCTAGCACTTAATCTGCCAGAAAACATTGTTTCCAAAACTTTAAAAGGAAATTGATCAAAATCTAGTGAATGACCGAAATGGTCATTCACTGGTTATACCCATAGTTGTGATCCAGTAAATGACCGACTGTATAATTGATTGTTGGTTAGGTTTTTGATCTTAAAATGAGTACAGAATTGTACCTTAAGAGGGTTGGAGTAAGAAGAAGTATCGTCGCTGACCCTAGCGCTACGGGCTATTTCAATGTTAAAACGCACAAAACATGTCTTTACTGAAAAGCATATTTTTTTGTTACTGTTTGACCAATTGATTTGGAATAAATTTTGTTTGAATCTTTATAAAGTTTTGATTAGTGTTTGCTTGGATTTTTATTTTTTAATGATTTTTTAATATCCTATGTTGAAAAATAAGCAAGATGTATGGTTTTAAGTATATCATTGTTCTTATGGAGGTAAAATTCAACATGGCCCCTCTCCAACGCCCTCTTAACATGTTTACTGTTAATTACATATAATATATTGCAGTTTCAATCAATAATCAAAGAACAATTAAAAATACAGCTAACCTTGTTTGTATGATACGCTATAGTAAGGAATCTTGAAGATGAACTGGGTGGAACACTTAATTTTGTTTGTGTTACAAACAGATTTTTGACACTTTCTTTTTGAACCAGTGACAGGGATGATTCAAATCAGGCTCTAAAGTTACTTTTAAGACCGTTTGTGATAGACTAGGCAAAAGGAAAACCTTAATATGATGTTTTTTATACGAAACGGTGATTCACTGGTGCACTCACTACAATTAAGGTAATGAATCGTATATGCTGAATGTTATTACTGGCGATGAAAATAAACATTAGGTAAATACGAGTGTAATGGTTTGTATTTTGTTTTTACAAGTCTTCAAAATAAATTAGGCTAAGCAATAAATAATGTAAATAAGTATTTATGAGAAGAGTGGTTACATACTAAAGCAATCATAAAAACTGGATTCTTGATTTACTGTATCTGATAATACCTATATCCTGAGAATGCCTACCAACTGCATTGCAAATTAAGTAAGAGTTCCTAAGTGTGATGGTGTGGTGTGGTACTAACCATAGTGTAGGGGTTGGCATAGTTGGCCACATACAGCAGGGTAGACCACCAGTAGTGCTGGCAGCTCTGTTGGTAGCTAGTGAACATGCGGCGCCACAGCGGACCGTCAGTGACACGCCTCATCACCGTGGCTTGTAGCAGCACCATGATGGCCAGGGTGGGAGTCAGCCTGCAAATCACACATATCTGACTACAACTGTCAAAAACATGCAGCGCCACAGCGGACCGTCAGTGACACGCCTCATCACCGTGGCTTGTAGCAGCACCATGATGGCCAGGGTGGGAGACAGCCTGCAAATCACACATATCTGACTACAACTGGCAACAACATACAGTGCCACAGCGGACCGTCAGTGACGCGCCTTACCATTGTGGCTTGTAGCACCACCATGATGGCCAGGGTGGGAGTCAGCCCGCAAATCACACATATTTGACTACAACTGGCAACAACATGCAGCGCCACAGCGGACCGTCAGTGACACGCCTCATCACCGTGGCTTGTAGCAGCACCATGATGGCCAGGGTGGGAGTCAGCCTGCAAATCACACATATCTGACTACAACTGGCAAAAACATGCAGCGCCACAGCGGACCGTCAGTGACACGCCTCATCACCGTGGCTTCTAGCAGCACCATGATGGCCAGGGTGGGAGACAGCCTGCAAATCACACATATCTGACTACAACTGGCAACAACATGCAGCGCCACAGCGGACCGTCAGTGACACGCCTCATCACCGTGGCTTGTAGCAGCAGCATGATGGCCAGGGTGGTAATCAGCACGCAAATCAAACATATTTGACTACAACTGGCAACAACATGCAGCGTCACAGCTGACCGTCAGTGACACGCCTCATCACCGTGGCTTCTAGCAGCACCATGATGGCCAGGGTGGGAGACAGCCTGCAAATCACACATATCTGACTACAACTGGCAACAACATGCAGCGCCACAGCGGACCGTCAGTGACACGCCTCATCACCGTGGCTTGTAGCAGCAGCATGATGGCCAGGGTGGTAATCAGCACGCAAATCAAACATATTTGACTACAACTGGCAACAACATGCAGCGTCACAGCTGACCGTCAGTGACACGCCCCATCACCGTGGCTTATAGCAGCACCATGATGGCCAGGGTGGAAGTCAGCCTGCAAATCACACATATCTGACTACAACTGGCAACAACATGCAGCGCCACAGCGGACCGTCAGTGACACGCTTCATCACCGTGGCTTGTAGCAGCACCATGATGGCCAGGGTGGGAGTCAGCCTGCAAATCACACATATCTGACTACAACTGGCAACAACATGCAGCGTCACAGCTGACCGTCAGTGACACGCCTCATCACCGTGGCTTGTAGCAGCACCATGATGGCCAGGGTGGAAGTCAGCCTGCAAATCACACATATCTGACTACAACTGGCAACAACATGCAGCGCCACAGCGGACCGTCAGTGACACGCCTCATCACCGTGGCTTGTAGCAGCACCATGATGGCCAGGGTGGGAGTCAGCCTGCAAATCACACATATCTGACTACAACTGGCAACAACATGCAGCGCCACAGCGGACCGTCAGTGACACACCTCATCACCGTGGCTTGTAGCAGCACCATGATGGCCAGGGTGGGAGTCAGCCTGCAAATCACACATATCTGACTACAACTGGCAACAACTTGCAGCGCCACAGCGGACCGTCAGTGACACGCCTCATCACCGTGGCTTGTAGAAGCACCATGATGGCCAGGGTCGTAATCAGCACGCAAATCACACATATTTGACTACAACTGGCAACAACATGCAGCGTCACAGCTGACCGTCAGTGACACGCCCCATCACCGTGGCTTATAGCAGCACCATGATGGCCAGGGTGGAAGTCAGCCTGCAAATCACACATATCTGACTACAACTGGCAACAACATGCAGCGTCACAGCTGACCGTCAGTGACACGCCTCATCACTGTGGCTTGTAGCAGCACCTTGATGGCCCGGGTAGGAGTCAGCCCGCAAATCACACATATTTGACTACAACTGGCAACAACATGCAGCGTCACAGCTGACTGTCAGTGACACGCCTCATCACCATGGCTTGTAGCAGCACCATGATGGCCAGGGTGGGAGTCAGCCTGCAAATCACACATACTGACTACAACTGGCAACAACATGCGGCGCCACAGCGGACCGTCAGTGACACGCCTCATCACCGTGGCTTGTAGCAGCACCATGAGGGCCAGGGTGGGAGTCAGCCTGCAAATCACACATATCTGACTACAACTGGTAACAACATGCAGCGCCACAGCGGACCGTCAGTGACACGCCTCATCACCGTGGCTTGTAGCAGCACCATGATGGCCAGGGTGGGAGTCAGCCTGCAAATCACACATATCTGACTACAACTGGCAACAACATGCAGCGCCACAGCGGACCGTCAGTGACACGCCTCATCACCGTGGCTTGTAGCAGCACCATGATGGCCAGGGTGGGAGTCAGCCTGCAAATCACACATATCTGACTACAACTGGCAACAACATGCAGCGCCACAGCGGACCGTCAGTGACACGCCTCATCACCGTGGCTTGTAGCAGCACCATGATGGCCAGGGTGGTAATCAGCACGCAAATCACACATATTTGACTACAACTGGCAACAACATGCAGCGTCACAGCTGACCGTCAGTGACACGCCCCATCACCGTGGCTTATAGCAGCACCATGATGGCCAGGGTGGGAGTCAGCCTGCAAATAACACATATCTGACTACAACTGGCAACAACATGCAGCGCCACAGCGGACCGTCGGTGACACGCCTCATCACCGTTGCTTGTAGCAGCACCATGATGGCCAGGGTGGGAGTCAGCCTGCAAATCACACATATCTGACTACAACTGGCAACAACATGCAGCGCCACAGCGGACCGTCAGTGATACGCCTCATCACCGTGGCTTGTAGCAGCACCATGATGGCCAGGGTGGGAGTCAGCCTGCAAATCACACATATCTGACTACAACTGGCAATAACATGCAGCGCCACAGCGGACCGTCAGTGACACGCCTCATCACCGTGGCTTGTAGCAGCACCATGATGGCCAGGGTGGGAGTCAGCCTGCAAATCACACATATCTGACTACAACTGGCAACAACATGCAGCGCCACAGCGGACCGTCAGTGACACGCCTCATCACCGTGGCTTGTAGCAGCACCATGATGGCCAGGGTGGGAGTCAGCCTGCAAATCACACATATCTGACTACAACTGGCAACAACATGCAGCGCCACAGCGGACCGTCAGTGACACGCCTCATCACCGTGGCTTGTAGCAGCACCATGATGGCCAGGGTGGGAGTCAGCCTGCAAATCACACATATCTGACTACAACTGGTAACAACATGCAGCGCCACAGCGGACCGTCAGTGACACGCCTCATCACCGTGGTTTGTAGCAGCACCATGATGGCCAGGGTGGGAGTCAGCCTGCAAATCACACATATCTGACTACAACTGGCAACAACATGCAGTGCCACAGCTGACCGTCAGTGACACGCCTCATCACCGTGGCTTGTAGCAGCACCATGATGGCCAGGGTGGGAGTCAGCCTGCAAATCACACATATCTGACTACAACTGGCAACAACATGCGGCGCCACAGCGGACCGTCAGTGACACACCTCATCACCGTGGCTTGTAGCATATTGGTATAATCCTTAGGGGCAAGTGTGTGAATCCGGGTGGTTCCAGGGGTGGTTTTTGCATACTCAGGGGTATTGCAGGGTGCAATAGCTTTAATCAATTATATCACTTTACTCTGTAATTATGCACAAAAATTAAAATACTCAGATCATTACTTTGAAAATAAATTATTCTATTTAAAATAATAGGTGTTGATTGCTTATTGGTATTTTTACTTTCTCCCCCTAAACATAGTATATGGAGAAAGTATTGTTTTCGTAAAAATTTTCGAATTTGAGCTTTTAGTGGATATATTCGTTTTGGTTCTCCCTGAACCAAAAAAAGTGGTTTTTACGTGATGTCTATCTGTATGTGTGTGTGTGTGTGTGTGTGTGTGTGTGTGTGTGTGTGTGTGTGTGTGTGTGTGTGTGTGTGTGTGTGTGTGTGTGTGTGTTTGTGTGTGTGTGTGTGTGTGTGTGTGTGTGTGTTTGTGTGTGTGTCCGTGTGTGTGTGTGTGTGTGTGTGTATCTGTGTGGATGTGTACAGAGCTAGAGCCCTAACCAATGGGCCGATTTTTATGAAATTTGGTATTTAGTTACTAATCCACGATATCTCTAGGCGTTTTTTTCATTTTTTTTGATTTTTTGATTTTTAAGGGTAATTATCCCCCCAAAACCGCCAAAAAACATGAAAAATCAAAATTCCTCAAAAACAGCTCTAACGATTTTGATTAAACTTTAGTCGTTTGAAGAACTTTATTCTTCCAACAAAATGACACCACCCGCATTTCTGTAAAAATTCGGGTTCAGAAATTACAGGACTTAAAACATCAAAAATTCAGTTTTTTGGATTTTTCATAAAAAGACATAAATATAAAAAATATTACTATTCACCACTAAAAAGAGCTCAAAAAACTAAATAATTTAGGATTTTGAATTACTATTCTACAATTGCTGGTTTCGGAGAAAATTGAAATTTTCATTTTGCGGTAAACACAGTACGTTGTCCAATGTTATTCTTATGGGGAATACAAAAATTATTATTTCTCTCTTATTTACTGATAAATTTCATTCAAACTTGATATGCTTGTCAATTTAGCATTGGCCAGCAGAGGAAATTCGAAATATGTTGTCCCTTAATAACCCTGGGGGGGAATAGGGGGCATTTCCCCTCTTAAAACCACGAGTGTAGCTATGTATTCTGTAGTGCCTCCAAAGCAGGGATTTGGGTGGATGTTTTTTAAAACAACTTGTTTACAAGATTTTCTGTTCATTTTACCCTGCTTTGTATTCTATATTTAGTAAATAAAAAGTAATTTATTCGTTAAAGTTGGGCTAAAAGGGAGAAAGTATGTGTCAGTTTCCTGATACTGTTTATTACATCTTGCAAAGTCATTTGAAATGACGATCTAAATAAATTAATACATAAAATGCATCTGAATGGCTGCAAAGCAAATGCTCTATCATAGTTTGAAAGTTATTTGTCAAACAGAGAACAAGTTGTTTCCATATAGAAGGAGTTAATAGAACTGAGCATCCTGTTGACTGGAGTTGTACAAGGAAATACTTTGGGGCAATTTTTTCTTATGTAAATGATTTATCTAAATTAATTATAGATGGGTAGCTTTATCTATTCGCTAATGATACTGCTACTTTATTTGAGGATGCTGATTGGGGCACTTTACAAGTTTTTGCTATATATGGATTGAACAAAATGTTCTAACAACAAATGTTACTAAAAGAAGATTCAAGGAATTTTTTCTAAGACAAATGTCTAACGTGGAAATGATTAGTTTAAATATACATTCTTTTAAAATGTTACCTTGTTTAAATGATTATTTTTAACGAATTTCCCCTATAGGGAAGCTATTACCACAGGTCTCATGGTAAGACTTAAGCCCAAGACCATGATAACATTTTTTTGAGGTCCCCAGCGGACAAAACACCATTTGTTCAAATATAAATATATATATATATACATGTGTGTGTGTCCGTGAATGCAATAACTTGAGTAAAAAAAGTCTGATTTCGATGAATTTTGGCTCAAATGTGTAAAGTGACATAATAATAGCAAAAACACATGTTACTGTTTTTTAGCGAATTTCCCCTATAAGGAAGAAGCTATTACTGTAGGTGGCATGGTAAGAGTTAAGCCCGAGACCATGATAACTTTTTGTTTTGAGGTCCCCAGATGCCAAAAACACTATTCGTTCAAATATATATATATATATATATATATATATATATACCGTTAACATGATATCTTGAGTAAAGAACGTCGGATTCTGATGAAACTTGGCTCAAATGTGTAAAGTGACATTCATGACTTTAAGTTTGAAAACCAGAAAAAACACATGAGAAGGGGGTTTTATGGGGGTTCACAATTTTCCAAAAATCAGTTTTTTGCAATTTTCACCCTAAAATTTTAAAAACACACAAATTTTTTTGACAATTTATATGGCTTAAAAAACAAATAACATAGTATTTTTAATCATTAACCTAGGTTAAGTGGTTGCGGAGAAAATCCAAATAACGTGTTCATAAAATCTCCTATGTTAATCTTATGGGAAAATGGTTTTTAGCTTTTCCTCAATTAATTTTACTGTAAACTTCACATTTGCTTTTACCAATCAGTTTAGTTCTACAAAACAATAATTTTGGTTTTAAATTTTGATTCTACATCCAACCGTTGCCAAGATATTCAACGTGCTAAACACAGTACATTGTCCAATATTATCCTTATGGAGAATATATAAAATTTGATATCTAGATTATTTATGAACATATATTGATGAAACTTTATATATGGCTTCGCCTAGTACTGGTATATTGATATTTGCACAAACAAAATTGATTTTTTGTTGAATATCCCCTTAGCAGCAAACCTGCATACTCATCCCTAATGTTATTCTTTTGGAGAATAAGTAAAGTTTTATATCTTCCTTAATTATGAACATAAATTATTAAAACTTGGTAGGTAGCTTCACCTGGTTGAGTTACACTGATAATTGAAAAATCACATTTTTATGTTCGTTCTCAGCTCTAATGCTATTCTTTTGGAGAATAATTAAAATGCTATATATCTCTTATTTATTTATGTATTTTTATGAAACTTGGTAAGAGGCTTTATGTGGTAGTAAGAAATATAAGCATGCATTGGAAATTCGCTGAGTACACAGGTTTGCTGCGACGGGGGCAATTTAAAGTTGATTCTGTAAGTGTGTAAATTGAAAAATAAAGTGGTCTCTTATATAGATTTTCTAAAAGAATAAAATGTGAACATTCATTAATTCTTACTGTTAGATACCTTCGTTACTTAAAATATGAAATTGTCTTAAACTTGTTTATCTGAAAAATGCTAATCCTTATTAACTATAGAAATAATTTACAACTATTAATTTAATAGTTTTAAGGTGTATGAATTGTTCACACCTTGTATTAGTATAGTAGTATTTATTAATTTTCTAAATTTTAAAATGGAAGGTTGCAGAAAACTGGCTTACATTCCATCAACTGGTCTCCGTGACTTAACTCATGTATCGACGTAAATAAACCATATTATAGTCAATAAAATATAAAAACTTTTGGACATTTTTAGCTTAAACTTTAATTTTCCCACAAACAGTTTCAATGTTTTGTAGTTACAGCTCCTTATAGGGCGAGGAAATAAATACTGTATTTGCAACAGTCTACAATATCAAGCAGATGTTTGAGTTTTTAATCACCTTATTCAAGTTCCAAATTACTTCACCCTCACTCTCCACACGATTAGAATGGATTATAAACTCATTCTTTTAGGTGTATTACTTATGGAAAGATAAATATCTGCAGATTAAGAGCACCTCTACACTCTGATTGCTGATTAGTGATCAACAATTGTAAAATGGAAGGTCGCAGAAAACTGGCTTACATTCCATCAACTGGTCTCCGTGACTTAACTCATGTAGCGACGAGACGTGTTATTAAAACACATTAGCTTACACACCCCGCACTCCTTCAAAGGTCTGCATGACCTGTACGAACTTTTGCATTACGTCTGGTTGTATTATCAATAGCCAATAAATATTTTTCAATTATAAAAATTCTGCTAGTTAATGGGTGCCAATAATATATGAGTACCTATAAACGTTTACTAATATGTCTCCAGGAGATAATCTACGTAAACATAAACATAGATATAAATAACATCCTAAAATAAAACCTTGCAAGTAATTGCCAGAAAAAATTAAATTATTACAGAACTGATGTTAAAAAATAAACTTTATATTTCTGACATTCAAGATTTGTACCTAGTTTTATTTATTTGTTTAATGTCTTTACTTGATATGCGTCAATATAGATATATAAAATTACATTGTAGCGTATGAACAAAAAAAAAAAAAACAATCAGTATCATACAAACATGCAAATGGTCATTTAAAATAATCAATTATTATCTTGAGCTCAAATAATGTCTCTTTTTGAAGCAGCTCCACATGTAATACATTATTTAGTACCTATAAAATATGTACAACGTGTATTTAGATGTACAATAATAATTATTACTCAACAATGATATCGAGATTTGTTTATTTAACCAGACAAGGCTACAGGATGTGGAACACTTACACGGCACTTATTGAAAAGCAAATAGGGTGAAACCCTAAGGAAAAATTGGTTACCCTTAAAAAAGAGCAATGACAATGTGCGTCTGGTAACGTTACCTCTCACAAAACTTACCTGCCAGAAGAGATCACAATTATTCCTGGACATATACACATATTATACACGTGTCATTCAACAGGATTGCTGAGCGAGTCTGGCGTAGATGCAGCGAAATTAACTTTTATTACGTGCAATTTTAATTTGCATAGCTCTTTTTCACTATTAAATAAGTCCAACCCATATTTCAATTGTGAGTGCCCATTTATGGTTTGTGCGTATTTTACTTTATAATCAGTAATACAATTACTGTAATTTGAAAATATTTTCACATGAATAATAATAGGCCTATTAAGCTTTTTTAAAAGTTCGATGTCATTGTAAATATAACAATAAACAATGTTTTCGTTAGCAATTGCAGTGTTACCTCAAGTATCGGTAGAGGTAGAAGTGCACGACGTTGAACCTCTTCCCTCTGTATTGGTAGCGGAGGAAGCCGTAAGCCACGAGCACGCCCGACATGAGGAAGAATATCTCGACGGCCAGCTGCGTGTTCTCTATAGGCGCCATCTCCAACAGGTCCATCTTCTGTTAAGTATACAAATACAAGGTCATTGACACTGTAAATCGAACACATTTCATGTGTTGGTTTTACAGCTAAACTAACTTACTAATGTTTCAAGTTTCACTGGAAATGATGGTTTTAGTTTTTAAAGTCGTTTTAGAATCGTGGCGCTTCACGGGAGAACGGCCCGTGAGATTCTAATGGGTCAACGGATTCACAGACAATTTGGTCAGTCTAGTTTTTTACACGGACAGCTTTATGGTCCGTACCACCATAAACGTCACCACTGGGGATAAAGGCGCTATGTAAATAATGTAGTTTATAATATCGTTTTTATATTTGCTTATAATTTATTCACTAGTGCTACATAGTTTAATATTTTACAAATGCAATAATAACTGACATTCTATCCGTTTGAGATTCAAGATGATCGTCATCACCGGTCATCACTATGGCTCGCCTATGTGAGTGATGTCCATCTGCATAAGTTGATTGAAGATAGTCATTAGTTTTGTATAAACTGATTTATTAGCTAACTAGTCGCTCAATTCGCTTTGGACTAGGAAAGGCAAAGTCAACATACTGCTATGGCGAGGGTTGGGAATGACCACTCGCCGAAATTCGCTTTGGGCAGGGAAAGGCAAAGTCAACATACTGCTGTGGTGAGGGCTGGAATGACCACTCGCCGAAATTCGCTTTGGGCAAGGAAAAGCAAAGTCAACATACTGCTGTGGCGAGGGTTGGAAATGACCACTCACCGAAATTCGCTTTGGGCAAGGAAAGACAAAGTCAACATACTGCTGTGGCGAGGGTTGGGGATGACCACTCGCCGAAATTCGCTTTGGGCAAGAAAAGGCAAATTCAACATACTGCAGTGGCGAGAGTTGGGAATGACCACTCGCCGAAATTCGCTTTGGGCAAGAAAAGGCAAATTCAACATACTGCTGTGGCGAGGGTTGGGAATGACCACTCACCGAAATTCGCTTTGGGCAGGGAATGGCAAAGTCAACATACTGCTGTGGCGAGGGTTGGGAATGACCACTCGCCGAAATTCGCTTTGGACAAGAAAAGGCAAATTCAACATACTGCTGTGGCGAGGGTTGGGAATGACCACTCACCGAAATTCGCTTTGGGCAGGGAATGGCAAAGTCAACATACTGCTGTGGTGAGGGTTGGGAATGACCACTCGCCGAAATTCGCTTTGGGCAAGAAAAGGCAAATTCAACATACTGCTGTGGCGAGGGTTGGGAATGACCACTCGCCGAAATTCGCTTTGGGCAGGGAAAGGCAAATTCAACATACTGCTGTGGCGAGGGTTGGGAATGACCACTCGCCGAAATTCTCTTTGGAGAAGAAAAGGCAAATTCAACATACTGCTGTGGCGAGGGTTGGGAATGACCACTCGCCGAAATTCGCTTTGGGCAAGAAAAGGCAAATTCAACATACTGCTGTGGCGAGGGTTGGGAATGACCACTCGCCGAAATTCTCTTTGGAGAAGAAAAGGCAAATTCAACATACTGCTGTGGCGAGGGTTGGGAATGACCACTCGCCGAAATTCGCTTTTGATCGCATATTCATTCCCTTGAATCTATTAAATGATTTTTTTTAATAAACAGATGAGATATTTTTTCAAATATGGTAAAAATTATACTATATTAATTTCGCTATTTGGCTGCAAACACTGACTGATTCTGTATTCTTATCCCTCGAACTGTTTATTTTGTTAAATATCTCTGAACTAGTATAGAATTGTTTTTAACTTAGAACCTTTGACTGATGACAATCAAATTTAAATCTGTAATCAAGAACTTACAACAACTTAACAGTCTTGTTCAATTACCAACCAGCACATATAATTAACAAAAACAACCTCAATAGAGTTTTTTGAATTAAATAATGTGTATTGAGGTTGTTTTCGTTAGTTAACAACAGTTTAATTATTATTTATAATTTAGAAAAACAATTTTAAAATAACATTTCAACTGGGATCGTAAAACTAATGACAGGAACGTCTTATAAATAAATGCATGAACCCAACGTCAGAGAACAAAACCTAGCCATTTATAGTCATTACTCAACAACAAACCTAGTTATTTACTTTATATCGAAACAATCACTGCTATTGCTTTAGAATGTTGACAAGTTTTATTCAACCCAATCAATTAAAGACAGACGCAAAAACTGACAACAATATTTTCACTTTATAAGAATATAACCTAAAAATGGCACTCACGTTTTTACTATGAAAAGTCTCACTTGAGCTTTTAAATTTATTTGAGGATCTGCGCACCGTTTTCTTAACCTTTACCGTTTCGGATGATCAAGAAGTGTGCTAATAAACATACAGTTGGTGTTCAGACGTTACCGCACCTTGTACCGGGTCGAGAGTAACCAGTTCACCTCCATTAGACTGTAGGCTAGTGGTGGCATGTACCAACTACAAATTACCCTCCGCACAGTTTAATTTCCATTGGAAATGTGGTTTTTAATAGTGAATAAAAACTAACAGAATGAGTTGTGAAGTTTTCCTCATTCCGCTGCAATTCTATCTGACTATGTAATCAACATAACCTCTAAACGCCGGGAACTAACCGGTGCGGCACACGGGAGACATTTCAGGAGCCGTATGACGTCCCCGATGAACACAAAAACAGAAGCCCTATGACATCACATGTACTGTAGCTAGAGTCTGCTGCTCATCTGTCAGTTGAAGAGTCGTCCGCTCTATTATATTAACAACTTTACGCGTCTATAAATCGACTGAAAGGAATGTTTATGTATTTATTGTATCATAAATTAACCTGAACAATATCCCAGTAACTGGCCTTACATACGAATTTACATACCGATAATAATTTTGTCCGTCAAATAAATGAGAACAAAAAGTGTTTGTTTCTTTGGGCTTTGAAAACAAATTAATATAGGCATATACCTATATTTAAAAAATGTAAGCTACTGCACATTTACATAATGTTTCAACCTAATCGGAAACAGTTATTTTTCTTCTACTTACAATTAATTGGAAACATTATAATTCTATTTTTACTCAATGTGTGTTGTGTAGGTTCACACATTTTATTTGTTGTGTGTAATTACATAAATTGTAAAGAATTTTAAGTAGATAGGCCAAACATAGTATAGCCTATCTGAATAAAGCATGTTCCTCTTCAGTTTGGCGTAATGAGTCAAAACATTTGGTTATTCTTTTAATAAGCTAATTGTTTTCTTGTAGCTGTAAATAAGAAATATCAATTTGGAAAATTTAAATTTTACTACTAAGAAGATTCAATAAACGTTCTCCTTAATTGGACACCAAAGTTGTCCTCGATTGGTTGACTTAATTATAAAAGACGAATAAATAGGGAAACATATCACGCAATATGTTAATAACTATGGAAAACCTGCCGAACATAATTTTACTAGGGCTATTAATTAAGTTGTTTATGGTTGCTGGCCAGGTTGGATTATTGCCCATTAGATTGGATAGCGATGAGGATGAAAGTAACGTGTTTAACTCTGGAAACAGCAAAAGTGGTACCAAGTTAATCTGTTAATGATAAAGGGTTGATTTCAGTAAGTAGCTGTTGTTTTGCTTGTAAAATCAGTGAAAAAACAGTATATAACTGCTGCCCCGCAGAGCGCTGACAATCGGGTGAGGGAATACTTAGGACACCAATAATAAGATAATGTGGTAACAAGTACAAATATTGAACATATGATGAGATGATGATGATGATCCTGGATCTTGATTAACTTAGATGTCGGCAAAAACTGTTCTGGTGCTAGCGGCGGGCGATGAGGGAACCTCACCGATGACGCGTTTTAGTGACGTCACATGGCTCCTGAAATGTCTCCCGTGTGCCGCACCGGGGAACTAACCAAGTATACGAGCTTGTACGCTGGCTTTTCTGAGGTATCAGCATGAAGTGCGAAAGTGCGCTTGAAGAAAATTAATGTTTTTGGAAGATTGACAATTCAAATAAATATTCAATATTGTTTTATGTTGGTTACAATGTAACTGTGTGCGATGATTTACTTATATTGTTCATATTTCAATGTTGTGTTATACTGTACCATAAAATAATCTTAAAATAATTTCTGTAAATAATTGATAATAATAATGTTATGTCATTTAGAAATCTTTTCTGTTCTAATTACTAACGTATGTCAATAATTGGATTCTACATAATACCTAATTGATTATAATACATCTATGTAAAATTATTTCTGATCCCATTTTAATATATATAGCTATCTAAGAATCCAATAATCTTATCTCGTATTTACCATATGTGAATAAGTAAAACATGTTTCCTATTAAAAAAAATGACTGTCGGTTTGTGACTGAAATTGCTTGTGTTTCGAACCCTACATCATTTTCAACAAAGGATTGGTTATTCAAGAGGTGGATATATTTTAATAAAGCTTGAGTAGCTTCTTTTGGTAGTGAGGTTATACAGGGTGTTGAAAAAAAACCTTCAGGACTTCGGGATATGATCACTTACATAAAAACTATGAAAAAAGTTCCTATTAACACATGTCCTTAAATGCTCGGTTTTCCGTATATCCGTCTATTTGTGTTTTTTACCTGACCAATTATATCTCACTACAGGAACTGTTCAAAATGTTGGCAATCATTCTCGATGCATGCGTCAAGGCGCCTTCTCAGTGACTGCCGCACTCTTTCAAAAATTCCTCGTGACTGACGGATTCTGTCAATGGCATTCACAATTCTTTCACGCAATTCCTCCAACGTTTCTATAGGAGTGGAGTAAACAAGAGTCTTTAGGTGGCCCCACAGGTAGAAGTCCAGGGGGTTGAGGTCAGGTGACCTGGCAGGCCAAGGGACTGGGCCTCCTCGACCGATCCATTTGTTTTGGTAAGTTTCGTCCAGGAGGTCTCTAACTCGAAGGTCAAAATGTGCGGGTGCTCCATCAAGCATAAACCACATTTCCCTTCGTGTGTCAAGTGGAATAGCTTCCAATAAGTTTGGCAGATCAACAGACATGAAGTGCAAGTATCTGTCGCCATTAAGTGTTGCAGGTAAGAAACAAAATAGCAGATGGTCGCCTAATATGCCAGCCCACACGTTTACAGAGAACTGGTATTGGTGTCGGTTCTGCGTGATTTCGTGGGGGTTTTAAATGGACCAAATATGGGTGTTGTGGAAGTTAGTGATGGCGGTTCTTGAGAATTTTGCCTCGTCAGTAAATAAAATACTGGTTAAAAAATTACGATTAGGCCTGGTACATTTTCGAATAAACCACTGACACAGACGAATTCGATGGGGATAGTCACGCGGTAACAGAGCCTGAACTCGCTGAACGTGAAAAGGGTACAATTGTTGTTCATAGAGTATGTCCCAAATTGTTCTATGATCAACATTAAACTGTAAGGCTAGCTGTCTAGTGTTTTTTCAGGATGGTTAGTTATGTCTTCCAGTACGGCCTCTTCAAATTCGGGCGTTCTTACCGAGCGGTACCGTCCTGAATTACTAGACTTCTGGGGTTTTAAACTTCCTGTCTCACTGAGACGTTGGTGAATTGCTTGAAAGGTTGTGTGAGCAGGTAATACACGATTTGGAAACTTGTCATGATACAAACGTCTAGCTTCCATGCTATTGCAATCGGCAAGTCCATAAATCAGGTGCATATCAGCCATTTCTGAGTTTGTATAGTTGTGATACTGATTACCTGCTATTGTCAAAATAACTTACGCACAAATAATAATAAAACTAATAAAAATTATACAATAAATTTACATGAATTAAGTAAGTAATGTTTACACCTGACTAAAAGGACAATAATAACACAAAACTTGAGACTAAACTGAGTCACTAAAGTTACTTATTATGGATATTAACAACAATGCTTTATTTATTCGAAATCAGCTGTTAATATTTGAGCATCAGCTGTTAGTTACATTTGCTGACGTATTTGATGTTATTCTTCATCAAATAACTTTCAAAATGTTTTAAAAACTTAATAACTAAGAAAACAGTTTAAAAACACGAGAAAAAGTTTGAATATAAAATTTAGGTAGGAAAATTTTAAAAGGGGAATAATTAGTAATTAAATATCCCCAATTTAAAACTAGAAACATGCAAAAAGTTGGTATAATTGCTAAACAAATTGCAATAAATCAGTTATTTGTGATCTGATCTTAATAAAATTTACGCCATTGTTTAGGTAAGAACATTGCACAACTTTTTGTTTTCTTTAAGATGTTTTGTAAAATTTACGGTTTTTGAGATATTAAGCTTTAAAATATAAAAACGGCCGCCATTTTGAAATAGTATAAAGTAGAAACTTTGTACTAGATACTTAAATAGGTTTTGTTAATAGTCGTCCACGTACCAAGTTTGAAGTTTATACGTTTAGTGGTTCGTGAGATATAATTGGTCAGGTAAAAAACTCATATAGACGGATATACGGAAAACCGAGCATTTAAGGACATGTGTTAATAGGAACTTTTTTCTTAGTTTTTATGTAAGTGATCATATCCCGAAGTCTTGAAGGATTTTTTGTCAACACCCTGTATATGAAATGTTTCATATAATTATTTTAGTAGCCCTATGAAATGAATGTAATATAAATATATAAATATTTATAAAAACATATATATATATATATATATATATATATATATATATATATATATATAATTTTAAATTCGTAGAGTATGCAAGTTTGCCATACGGGATTATTTTTTATAATTCTACCCCAGCAATATAGATAGTATATTATTATATCATTGCTAATAACTCCAGGGATCCTAACAAAAACAAATAATTCATATATATACTGATGAGTCTGTCTGTAAATTAGCAAAAATCAGGATGTAACATTATTTATCTATTTAAATTAATACTAGTGTAGTCGGTGCTTTTAGAGTATTGTTTGTTCTCCAGTCAAAACCTGAAGTTTGGGCATAGGCCCCTTAATGATTTCGACGTCATCGTTGCTGGCACTTTGATTGAGCCTCTAATGATCCGTCATCACACCAAAAGATATCGGCCTTGTTTACATAACCGCTGAGTCATGATTACTGACGCGGGCAGAGACGCTCGGAATGTGAGTAAAACGTTTAACTTAAAAGGGTTAAACGTTTTACAAGCAAACCTTCACACATGCGTCACTTCCTATTTCTTCATTGGCCTACTTTATCCTTTAGGAAGAATCCTATTTACGACAGCAGTGCTGAATGCTTATCACGAACGTCACGCCGGAGTCAGGTTTACTTATGTTAGATGTAAGCTCAGGACAAGCGCGAGTATCACAATGTTCAGGTTTATATTGTAATAATACTCGTACCAATCTAGTTGGATGGTATCTAACACAATTAATTGTAGTGACACCGACTATAGGCAAGTCCCATAAACCTGTTCATGGCGTACATTCCAACGTGGAAATCTTTGTTCAAAAACTGTTTAAATTACGGTAACTGCTCGTAGCGGCATCGACCGCGTTTATTAAAGAGTACAATTTTTTGGAGAAGAGCGAACTCACTATTTCTACTCTCCTCTCTTCGACCTTTGCGGGCTATCTCGTTTCGTCCATGCGCCTTTCTGGAAGATCATATTCCAGGCTTCATATCAGATCATATTGATGCTTCATCACCCATGCAAAATGTATATAAGTTAGTCGTCGATCTGGATTTGTTTAACATAGAGACTGTTGGTTATTAATTACTCAACCAAAGTCAAGTCCCGATAACTTCACAAACGGTCTCTCGTAACAATTTTGCCTATATACAGTAGACCCTCTCTTAACCGACCCTCACGGGACCGGGCCTAGCGCGGTTAACCTAAAAGGTCGGTTAAAATGGGCAACTACGTAAACATGTAAAATACTGTAGAATATATGTATTTTTGATACTACATGAATACAAAACTAGGCTGTATACACGCTTGACGCACAAGCGAAAAAGCTCTGTACTATACTTGATGCAGAGTAGCGATAAACTGATGTTGAGTGACGTTCCACAATATTGTAAGTTTCCTATGTAATTCATAACAAATCTTAACTTAAACGGATACGTTTATGTTTTAGTAATGTGATAAGAATGGGAACGGAAGTCTCTCGATTCTTAGAAAAGGTCGGTTAACCGACCAGTTTTAAAATTTAGGGCGGATAAACCGACCTCTACTTTGTGCCCGAGCAGAGGCAGTTAATCTGAGCAGCGGTTGATCCGAGGTCGGATAAGAGAGGGTCTACTGTAGCCTGAATATTTTATATCGGCTGCAATATTCCACCCTATAAAACCCAAATAGCGGTTTAGAATTGAATTAAATTTAAAATCTGGACCCTGCATTCTCAATACGCGACATTTTCTTAGTAAGAAAATTATTGGAATTCTAAAGATAATAATAAAGTAAAATTATATAAAGAGTTAAGAGCAAAATCTTGCCTGGTAAATATTTCAGTATTTTGTTATTGTTGGTCTAGGTATATCCGTCAATAGTTTTGATAAAAACCCATAACTTAAAAATTATAAAAAGGTCTTTAAAACAACGTATGAAACTGGGAAAAGTTATAAGTTTTAACAGTCAAAATAAATCATATTCTTATATCCTCATCATACAGCTCAATGTTCACTGTATTCATTTCATCCTACCTCAATAAAAAATTCTGTTCATTTCCAGCTCAATTGGCCTCAAACGTAATTTATGAGTCCTTAAACCTTATATTTGCTATTCTATTGGCACACTAAATAATTTATTTCTTCGAAACTAAAATATATATTTAACTGTAAAAAGATGATAGTCCTTCCAAAGTTGGATCAGTTCAATTTCCCTTACATGCTGACATAATCTGTCCAAGGACTAGGAAACGTAATAGGCTGTCGGATAATTGGAACATTGCGAAGTCTTGCAGCTTTCATGTGACATTCTTTACAAACAGCTTAATGTCGCTTAAAAGGCTTGAGCGTGTGTGTTAATGAGTCACATGTGAGTTGCGCAAATCACGCTGAAACGATGAGTAAAGTGAATGATTATTGTAAAATATCAGAAACATGAGAGAGTTAAAAACGTTGACATCTCGGGAAGTTGTATTTAAGTTGTAGGGAATAAGACAATTAGGACTACTTTTCTAGAAGACTTTTTTCGAAAAGCTTGTTTTAGCGAATTTCCCCCATAGGGAAGAAGCTATTACCGTAGTCGGCATGGCAAGACCTAGGCCCGGGACCATGATAACTTTTCGTTTTGAGGTCCCCAGACCCCAAAAACACAATTCGTTCGATACTGTATATATATATATATATATATATATATATATATATATATATATATATATATATATATATAAAGCAGCATATATATATATGTAAAGCAGCATTTATGACTTTAAGTTCGAAAACCAGACGGATCGACCTATCCGAAGGGGTATTTTGGGGGGGTTTTGTACCCCAAAAATTGTTTTTTTTTAGTTTTATACATGAAAAAGTAAAATTTTTGTTTCTTCAATTGGAATCAGCTTAAAAAGACACACAATTTGGTGTTTTAATCATTGCTCTACGTCAAATAGTTACAGAGATATTGAAAGTGCTAAACACAGTACGTTGTCCAATGTTATTCTTATGGAGAATAAGAAAAATTGTATATCTCGCTTATTTATGAACTTATCCTGATGAAACTTGGTATATTGCTTCATATCGTTGTGGTCTATTGATATTTGCACTAAAATACATTTTTTGCCAATAGTTCCCGTAGCAGCAAACCTGCGTACTCAGCCCCCATGTTATTCTTATGGGGAATAAGTAACGTGTTATCTACCTTAATTATGAACATACATTAATAAAATTTGACATGTTGGTTTACCTACTTGAGTTATATTGATATTTGTATAAAACCCCATTTTTTGTGATCTTTGCTTCAGCAAACCTGCTTACTCAGCCGCCATGTTACTCTTATGGAGAATAATTAAAATGTCATAAATCGTTTATTTATGAATGTATATTGATGAAACTTGGTATTTGGTTTTATGTGGTATTAAGATACATATATATGCATTGGAAATTCGCTGAGTACGCAGGTTTGCTGCTACGGGGGTTATATATTATTTTATGACTATAACAATAACATTGTTTTCTTTCGTCTGAAGAATCGTTTCAATTTCTTGGTGCCAAAATTTCTTGAAATTACTTCATGTTAGTCTTCTCAGATGTTCTGAGTTCACGTACATTAATTTTATTACAGTTCACGTAAAGTTTGATGCAAAAACTTTTTATAGGCAAGTTTTTTACCCAAGCAAGTCTAATTCATTATCAGGGAGATACTATTAATTTTCCCTCAAGTTGGTGGAAAATCATCTACTATTACTTTTATATTCAAAACGCTGAGCTGATTTTTTTAGACTCCTCTGTTATTTCTGGACCGTTGTCGGTCATTTAGGAAGGACGCATCTCACCCTGGATTGTGGCATTGAGTATACAGTAACTTCCACTTATTTTATTAATAAATGAAGAGTCCTTTCTTCCAAAAATCCTGTTCTGAATTTTAATCTGTATTATGATCCAAATAAACATTTTGAAATTACATTAACCTGCAAAAAGATCAATGGGGGTGCAGGATTTCCCTCAAGTTTGTACTCATGTATTTTGTATTACAGACGATTTAGAAGCGATGACCGCACGCGCCGCGCACACAGCCCACAGAGAACAGACCGGGCGTCCCTTTAGCATATACAACTGGTGAAGCCTGTTGGCATCCGCCATCTTGGTGGTCTAGAGTGCTTCATTTGTGCTTTATACCTTCGATGCCAAGTTTATTTTTCCTATGGTCTGTAGTCGCACCGCGCCAGTGGCACCGTGGTAATACCAGCCAGCCGCTACGATCAGCAGCTGCTAGCGTAAACATTTAAGGTGGTCCGCTCGTCTACCGCTAAATATTGGTTGGGGGTCCAGCGACCTAAACCATTCGCCATTCCGTCTATTCCGTCGACCTTCTATGTAATCAATGGGTGTATGTAATTGTACATAAAGGTTTTAGGTCGTTGATTGTTCTAATCTGAATTGCAGGGGCTACCCTTTATGTTTGGTGTCTGCCCTTGAACTTGACAAAATTAAAATATAGTAGAAATGCATCATAAAAAGCTTTAATTTCCTTGGTATTTTTCAGGATAGTGTATATCAATCCTTAATCGGTTTAGGGCCTGCCCGACAGCTAGTTAATTCGGGTACATCAACTTGGCAATGTCATTACTATACCACTACACCTATCATCTATTGGAATTGTTACCAATACCATCATCATCATCATTGTTGCGGATTAGGAAACCCCAGCTTAGCTGCTAGTCACATCTTCCACAAGCGGGAATACTACGCAGGTTACCGGAAAGATAGGATATAGCAGGAAAGGAAAGGGTAGGATGGGACGCCAAATCGACCCTTCAGAGGGCCAACTCCCGTACCCCCGTGACAGCTGGGGTGAGGCTCTCAAACAGGGGACCCGCATTCTGCCCTCCAACTGGTCAACTCAACTGACAGGGTATCCATGTACAACAGCCAGGGACCATCCATTCTCAGGTTGGCAGGTGGGGACCAAACCTGGAGATTCTGTCCCTAGCCGCTGCAAATGGAGGGACCAAAGGTGAAAGGGAAGTTTGTCATAATGGACAGCCAAAAGACTTACCATATGTAATGACAACTTCATTTGCTGTACCCAATGTCAGCCTCAAAACTAGTATCGACCAGTTTCAAGGTAGTCCTGGGACTTACCAACACCAATAGTTCTACCAGTAACATTAGCAGAACCACTTCAACTGCCACTACCAATAACTACCACATACCTCGGGGACGGAGCGGAACCTGAACGAGGGGAAGCCGAGGAGGTGGAGCATACGGTGGCCGACGATGACCCAGAGCATGGCGATGACACGGAGGCCGTTCATGCAGGTGATGGCGGCGGCCGTCGTGGACGTGTCGACCATCTGACTGATGTTGGCGCCCAACGACCACGCGGCCAGCAGTCCACTGCGCTCTGTGCGAATAACACGCTTTATTTAAATCTGATTAAACACAATAAATATTATATATCATTGTCTGAGGCTCTTTGGCTCATTATCCCTTGTAAAGAATTTAAAACACGCCAATACCTAAAAAACGAATTAAAATATATCAATGTCCAGTTTGCCGGGCCCGCAGAGACCGCAGTGCGGGGGGCCCACGGGCCTAGGGAGCCCGCGAGCCGAGGAGCTGGGCCCTTGAGCTGAGCAGCCTGCGGGCCGAGGTAAAAGCTCTGGCGGGCCCTCATTTTGTGATGAAATTATTACTTTTAATTTTGATAATTGTTAATAACTTTAGCCATTTTGAATTTGTTTTGCTGCTGATCACTGTTTAAGTCGTCTAAAAAACAGAAAACAGGAATGTTCATTGTGCTCCCCACGATTTAAACTTTGTTTTAAAATTATACTATTTCAAATATTCAAGAAAACGAAACCTTTTTGGTATTTGGACAGTTGTGTATTTTTTCAGTCAAAGTATTAAAAGGTGGGATGTTTTAAGTTCAACTACTTACACTTTGGAAAAAAACTTTGCCCAACACGCTGGTCATCTCGGCTTGATTCTTTGAAAACTTCAAAACATAACTAATCACTTTTACATAATGAGAGCATTGGCAAAAATGTTCTTAAATTCCTTTAATTAAAGACAGAAAACTCAAGCCACCTCATTAAAAATAAACTTGGAAAGCTTTGAACTTGTGTTTCAAGTGGTTTTGCATACCTAATTGAATACTTGAGCCTACGAACTTGGTATCGAAAGTTCTTAAAAGAGACGACTCAGACCTGCATAAAGCAAACAAACTATTGGCGAAATAAACAAATGAGCTGATATATATAAAAAATTATGGCACAGCAATTATGACAGCAACAGCCATTATTGCTCATCAGTTGAGCCAAAGTTAAAACCCAAAAGACGCCGAAAAGTTCAAACATGTTGATGAACAGGCTGAAGATGAACGTCTCACTGATTCTAACTATACTGGGACTTCAAGGCAGTTGTATATTTTGGTACCTTGGGCTTCTAATCAATCAAATAACATCGAGATTTGAAGGAAAATGAATAAGCAATAATAATGTTGTTAGTAGTAAATCTTTAGAATTCGGTTTTTTTTTGCATAATAATAATATTTTTCATTGTTTGGGCATTTCCTTTTATAAGTAAATAAGCATTTCAAAACAGCAATAATGTTGTTAATAAACTTTAAGAATCAAGTTATTTTTCGGCTAGTAATAATATATTTCATACGTTGTGCATATATAAAAAACACTTTAAAACTGCAATAAATTTTATTATTTTAATTTACCCCAATTCTAATTACATTAAAAGTAAAATTGAAAGTGTTCTATTTTAACAATTTTTACACACAACCAATATTTTACCATTTTGCATAGCAATTTTTAAACAGTTGTCAGTTAGTGTTAGGAAAGTTTTCGAGCAGTGCATTGCCAATTGTGAATGTAAATTATTTTTCAAGAGTGAGTCAGCGTATGTGATAATGGATAAATCGGTTGCTCATGATACAGGTCTATACCAGCGAGCACATAATACAATAGAGAAGCTACTCGGAGCGGAGAGTGCGGCCAGCCTGGCAGTAGGATGTGACAATCCAAAATAGCGGCGCAGCCCTAGTCCGAGCGTCTACCACGTACCGCCACTTTATCAGATAGTCACTGTGAGGGTAGACGCGGCTGTTTGTTGGAGACAAAAAAAGTGGGTATCAACCACCCGCTGGGATTACTTTTCTCAAGAGCGTATTGTTTTATTTATTTAAATACGCGTAAGTGGTTAAACAAATCTTTGTAAAGCCATAAATTGTATTGAATATTCCTATAATTCTCTGAAAATTATAGTACCTCTAGATATAATAATAATTATTTTTGTGTAGGCCACAAACAACGAAAATTAAATGACCAGTTGTTATTTAAATATAATACATTTGGAATAAATAATAATATATACATTTGTACTATTGTTTACATTTAAAAATAATTTTCATTCGTAAATTAAGGACTTGTACAACCTTTCGAAAAGTGTGGTAAAAACCTGCCGACTTTACGAGAGTTGCTTTAGAAGTACCTGACAAGTCTAAAAGCATTGGGTTTATGTCTATAAGTGAACAAAATATAGTTAGTGAAATGTAAATCCATGATCTTGAGCAATCTGCAGGTCAATGAATATTGATTAATGGTTTTCGAATATTTGGAATAAGTTATTTAATACTCATCATAATCATCTATATAATGAAACTTCGAGGATAGTATCATTGATTATTCCGTAGGATGTATAATCAATGATATTATAAACATAAGAATAAGTATCGTAAATGAAACTACTGTATTTATTACTTAGATTTTTTTACATTTACTATTCCTTAAATGAATACAATATCATTACTAATCCTAGCTAAAACCAATTAACAAACAACAACTAAGCCGGAAATAAACACACTGCACTGAAATGTAAATGGTCGGGCGCGGCGCGGTAGCGGGCGGCGGTAAAAGACAGTTTTGCCGCGTTCTTATACCTGGATTTCTGAGAGAACCGACCACTTAAGAAAATAAAAGTAGAAATAAAAAATTAAATTTGTTTATTCATCTACAACTTTCCAGCTGACAAAATGTCTCTGACCAAAATATAAAAAACTTCCCCACAGAACAACTTTTTCATGTCTGGTTTTGGAAAACCAATCTACAAGTGTATAATAAAATATTTATACACCAAATAATAAAATTATCTATAATTTTAAATTAATACCATCGTTATCCTCAGACTCTATACTATAAGCATGAAAAATTTCAACAATATACTTAAACTATTACCGTTGATAATGGGCGTGTATTAGTCGCGAAAGTTTACCGCGAATTGAGCTCGCGGATCGTAGATTTTAGGTTGTAAGCCAAACCAACATGGCGGATCTTGCCACACTTTTAATGCACGGGCTATAAGCACTTGTCTTCTCTATTCTATTATGTGCTCGCTGGTCCATACATACTTTGTAAAGGTTTGCTGAGTCGATCTATGTAAGGTTTTCTAATCAACCGGAAGAGACCTCGTAAAACAGCTGTAAGGTCA
The DNA here is from genome assembly GCA_963675035.1 of Allygus modestus. NCBI lineage: Eukaryota > Metazoa > Arthropoda > Insecta > Hemiptera > Cicadellidae > Allygus > Allygus modestus. Next base: position 104,306,932 of record OY776111.1, read on the forward strand.
AGTGATCACCAACACAATTTGCAGTGTTACTGGAAACACGATATTTATCGTACGAGTACCATATTTTCCTCATCAGTGTAATTAGAATTAACATTGTTGAACTGCTTACATTCAATGATAAGCTGTTATTTTATGAAACTAATATATTGTTTTGATGTGTTTGTATTATTAGATTAATCGATTAAGGGTTTAAATTTTCTTTCTGCATGTCCAGTGACAATATAAAAATAGCTGTACCATTATTATACCCTTGAGGTTGGCAACACTTTATGGTATGTTGTTGATTTATGAATCAACTGGACGCCCTCGTAAGACATCTTTGCTGCGAACTTTACTCTTATGTAAATAATCACACCTGGTCTGAAAGCTCTACGAACCTTGGCTCATGATGGGATCCGTTTCAAAACCTCAAGGTACAACCGTAAATGCTAAATAGCGGCGATTTCACTTCAAACCGAATCTGGATCCACTTAAAATTCTTGTTACACATTTGGACAGGAACAAACGAGTTACTGACCCAAGGTTCGAAGAGCTTTCAGACCAGGTGTGCTTACTTACATAAGAGTAATGATCCCAGCAAAGATGTCTTACGAGGGCGTCCAGCTAAAAAATGTGTTTTTTTATTTTTTACATATAATGTTAGAAAAAGACAAATTTTATTTTTCACCATTGGTTTCAGGTTAAAAAACATACAATTTTGTGTTTAGTTCATTGCTCTACGTCAATTGGTTACGGAGATATTAAAATTCTAAACAAAGTATGTTGTCCAATGTTATTCTTATGGAGAATAAGAATAATTTTATATCTCGCTTATTTATGAACGTATATCGACCAAACTTGGTATGGGTTCATCTGGTTGTAACCAGATGCTATATTGTCATAAGCACAAAAAAAATTTTACTGATGGTCCCGTAGCAGCAAACCTGCGTACTCATCCCCCATGTTATTCTTATGGAGAAAAAGTAAAATATTATGTCTCCCTTAATTATATACATAAATCAATAAAACTTGGTATGAGGCTTCACCTAGTTTTGTTATATTCATATTTGTATATAAACCCATTTTTTGGTGTTCCTTGTTTCATCAAACCTGCATACTCCGCCGCCATGTTATTCTTATAGGGAATAATTAAAATGTCATAAATAGTTTATTTATGATTGTATATTGATGAAACTTGTTATGTGGCTTTATTTGGTATTAAGATCCACCAAATAATGTAAATAATTTGGTGGATATAGTAATAATAATAATACCACTATATTATTATTATTGGTAGGTTGGTTTGGTGGTAAATAATAATAGTAAATGTCCTAGGGTGGACATTTATATATATATATATATATATATACAGTATCTTATATATATATATATATATACAGTATCGAACGAATGGTGTTTTGGGGTCTGGGGTGTATGGGTATTTTCTTGTTAGGGTATGTCAGAAAGAGTTGGAGACAATAATTTAAATCCTTGCTTGGCTGGAATGGACTAGAGCTGGGTCACGTGACGGCCGGCGTCCACTGTTTCGAGAACTTTCTTAGCTAATGTTATGTATTCACGATCGCTGGGAGACTGCGGCATTTTACGTTGACCATTGGTCTTGTGAGTGTGTCGTATGTCGCCCAACGAAACGTGAATCTCTTCAGATTGGAAGGTACAAAGTTGTTTTAAAATTTAGAGTTTCAATTTAAATAATTGCTCCAATTTCTCATTTGTTGTTTTTCAAAAAAGGGGAACAGTCTGTAAAACAATTATTTATTTTTTAGGGTTCGAAGCGTTTCTTTCTTGGATTCATCTTTTCTTTTATACTTGGGTTGAAGACATGCTTAAAACCCATGTCAAATTTTTCGTTGTGCAAAGAAATAGTGTCAGACAATGCAAGTTATTACAGGAGTGGGGAGTTCAGGTCCATTTTATTTAATTTGGCAATAAAACATAAAACTATTGTTCCTTATCACCCACAAGGAAATTTGAGTGAACGTTATTTGCGGAATATAAAATCAATTTTACAAATTTATTTCAATGAAGCTAAGAATAAATGGGATAAAAACTTGAGTGAAGTCCAACAAACTTTAAATTCTGGGAGAAGTGAAAGTACGAAGTTCAGGGCACATGAGTTAATGTTTACTTATGCCCACAATAATTCATTAAGTAACACCTGGGAATTAAATGATTTGACGGAAGAGGATGTAAATGCCGAAGATGTTTGTAATAAATTGAAGGAAGCAATATCGAATTATAAGAAAAGGAATGAGAGAAATAAAAGGTTGAAAGTCTACGAGGGCATTAAAAACCGCCAATTCAAAATCGGAAGCTGGGCCTGTGTGCTAAATAGGTCCAGTGGAGGTAATGAAAAGTTTATTGCTAAGTTCATTGGTTCATACAGAATCTTGTATTATTTAACTGATATGAGTTGTATATTGCAGCACAAAGATGATTTGTTAGATGTTAAAATGGCACATGTCAGTCAATTGAAACCTTGTGAAAATGTTTGTAAATAAACATCTGTTATTTGTTTGTAAATAACCAAGTCTCACAAAGGTGTGTCGCAAGCTCATAAAATAATATTTTCAGGTTGTGTAATAAAGTTTGTTTCAGTGAGAATAAAAAGGCTGATTGTTAATTGGCAATACTGAAGACGTGAAGATATAAAATGTAATAAATAACTTATATCTTGGACTACATGGATTATAAGCAAGATATAAATGAAGATAATTTATTGAAGTAAATTAATGGGTATTGCTAATTCAAGAAAACAATCATCTTTCTCCAAGAAGACAAGACTCAATTGAAATAATATTTTCTTGTGTCCTAGAATAAATTTTAGTTAAATAAATAAAATAAAATGTGGATAAAAGAGCGAGTGTATGGACAAACAAAAGGAAAGAGAAACATGGAATTCAATACTTTTACTAGCTAGCTGTGAAAGTTGTTCGAATACCTGGGATTTATCCACATTGGGGCACTCACAATTTTTTTTACTGATCACTAAACTACAGCACTTGAATCACAATAGACCAAACTTCACTTCACTCACACCCCGTTGTTGGATTGATTCATGGTTGACGTTCAATGGAGACAGTGTTGACACTTGGAGAAATATTTTTCTGGCGGAATGGCTGAAGAATAAAACACCTTCTGTGTTAAGCAGTGTGAACGGAATAAATAGTAAAATAATGAGCCGCTCGAAATAATAGTGACACAAGAGACAAGCCCATGGACCGAATATACACGGACCTGATGGGGCCGATAAACCGCTCGGTAAGTGGAAACTGTTATTTAATGATTGCTATTGACCATTGTACAAAGTATGTATGGGTGAATGCGAGTTATCGTGCTCACGGACATTTATATATATATATATATATATATATATATATATATATATATATATATATATATATATATACAGTATCGAACGAATGGTGTTTTTGGGGTCTGGGGACCTCAAAACGAAAAGTTATCATAGTACCGGGCCTAGGTCTTACCATGCCGACTACGGTAATAGCTTCTTCCCTATAGGGGAATTTCGCTAAAACCACGGTTTTTGATTATGATGACTGTATATTACGAAAATGTAATGAACAGATCTGTTTATTTCACAGAAAGAAAGGTTAAATAACCAACACTGAACTATGAGTTTGGTTACTTCGTAAAGTGGTCCGTTAAATAGGCAAAATCTCTGAATAATCAAACACAGGCTATTCAAAGCTACTTTTAGGACACAAGCAAGAATGCTCATTAGCATGTATTATTATATTCAGTGGTTAATACTAAAATTGGTTTAAAATGTTGTAAAACGTTCTAGCATATTCGTATCTAAATTGTGTTTACATGAAACTGAATTTTGTGAGGTCTTTTACTGACAGTAATAAACAAATTTTTGAACTCAGAATTATTGTAACTTAGGGACATATTAGGAGAACAAGATATATGCAAAATTCTCTGTATGATATTTTCAAAAACATTACTGTTAAAAGTGAAACCATAAATATCATTATCAGGCCCAACCAGGGTGCTACCGTGCTACCGCACGCCCGCGCCCACCCTAGATATGATAAACTGACCGATCATCAGCCCCAACCTAGGGTGCTACAGTGCTACCGCCCTAGATATGATAAACTGACCGATCATCAGGCCCAACCTAGGGTGCTACCGTGCTACCGGACGCCCGCGCCCACCATAGATATGATAAACTGACCGATCATCAGGCCCAACCTAGGGTGCTACCGTGCTACCGTCCTACAACCCGCGCCCGCCCTAGATATGATAAACTGACCGATCATCAGGCCCAACCTAGGGTGCTACCGTGCTACCGTCCTACAACCCGCGCCCACCCTAGATATGATAAACTGACCGATCATCAGCCCCAACCTAGGGTGCTACCGTGCTACAACCCGCGCCCACCCTAGATATGATAAACTGACCGATCATCAGCCCCAACCTAGGGTGCTACCGTCCTACAACCCGCGCCCACCCTAGATATGATAAACTGACCGATCATCAGGCCCAACCTAGGGTGCTACCGTGCTACCGCCCTAGATATGATAAACTGATAGACCATCAGGCCCAACCTAGGGTGCTACCGTGCTACCGCCCGCGCCCACCCTAGATATGGTAAACTGACCGATCATAAGCCCCAACCTAGGGTGCTACCGTGCTACCGCACGCCCGCGCCACCCTAGATATGATAAACTGACCGATCATCAGGCCCAACCTAGTGTGCTACCGTGCTACCGCCCTAGATATGATAAAATGACCGATCATCAGGCCCAACCTAGTGTGCTACCGTGCTACCACCCTAGATATGATAAACTGACCGATCATCAGCCCCAACCTAGGGTGCTACCGTGCTACCGCCCGCGCCCGCCCTAGATATGATAAACTGACCGATCATCAGCCCCAACCTAGGGTGCTACCGTGCTACCGCCCGCGCCCGCCCTAGATATGATAAACTGACCGATCATCAGGCCCATCCTAGTGTGCTACCGTGCTACTGCCCTAGATATGATAAACTGACCGATCGTCAGGCCCAACCTAGGGTGCTACCGTGCTACTGCCCGCGCCCACCCTAGATATGGTAAACTGACCGATCATAAGCCCCAACCTAGGGTGCTACCGTGCTACCGCACGCCCGCACCACCCTAGATATGATAAACTGACCGATCATCAGGCCCAACCTAGTGTGCTACCGTGCTACCACCCTAGATATGATAAACTGACCGATCATCAGCCCCTACCTAGGGTGCTACCGTGCTACCGCCCGCGCCCGCCCTAGATATGATAAACTGACCGATCGTCAGGCCCAACCTAGTGTGCTACCGTGCTACCGCCCTAGATATGATAAACTGACCGACCATCAGGCCCAACCTAGGGTGCTACCGTGCTACCACCCGCGCCCATCCTAGATATGATAAACTGACCGATCATTAGCCCCAACCTAGGGTGCTACCGTGCTACCGCCCGCGCCCGCCCTAGATATGATAAACTGACCGATCGTCAGGCCCAACCTAGTGTGCTACCGTGCTACCGCCCTAGATATGATAAACTGACCGACCATCAGGCCCAACCTAGGGTGCTACCGTGCTACCGCCCGCGCCCATCCTAGATATGATAAACTGACCGATCATTAGCCCCAACCTAGGGTGCTACCGTGCTACCGCCCGCGCCCGCCCTAGATATGATAAACTGACCGATCGTCAGGCCCAACCTAGTGTGCTACCGTGCTACCGCCCTAGATATGATAAACTGACCGACCATCAGGCCCAACCTAGTGTGCTACCGTGCTACCGCCCGCGCCCACCCTAGATATGATAAACTGACCGACCATCAGGCCCAACCTAGTGTGCTACAGTGCTACCGCCCTAGATATGATAAACTGACCGACCATCAGGCCCAACCTAGTGTGCTACCGTGCTACCGCCCTAGATATGATAAACTGACCGATCATCAGGCCCAACCTAGGGTGCTACCGTGCTACCGCACGCCCGCGCCCACCCTAGATATGATAAACTGACCGATCATCAGACCCAACCTAGGGTGCTACCGTGCTACCGCACGCCCGCGCCCACCCTAGATATGATAAACTGACCGATCGTCAGGCCCAACCTAGTGTGCTACCGTGCTACCGCCCTAGATATGATAAACTAACCGATCATGTCTAAACTGTTCGTTTTCATGTGGAATCTTAAGTCCGTATAACTTATTTATGTTTTACTACTCGATCCTATATAGCTTTGGAAATGTTTCTTATTAATATTTTGTTTTAAAGATTATATGTTGTACTATAGGCGATTGGTAAATTCAGAAGAGGAAATACATAAATTAATTTATTATCTTAATGAGCTACGATATATGATCTTAGTTTTTTACCGGATTCCTTGCATCTGTAGTCGTACATCGTGCTTAGAACCGTAATAACTGCTATTACAAGAATGACGAATCTGGAACATAAAATACACACAAGTATTAACCCTTTAACAGCCAATTTGCTTTTAGCGGCTTGTCTACAGAACCAACAATTGTTCACATATTGTCGCAGTGAGATAGCAAAATCTTGACTGAGTAATATAAGAATTAAAAAATAAAATAAAAATAATATCAAACGTATAATAACATGTCAAACTTAAAAAAACTTAATAATGAAATAACTTAATAACTTAATAGGAAAATTAATCCTTACTTTTTGGTTATATAAATTATTAAGATTATCCAACAGCATTAAAATTAAAACATTATGAACAAAATTTAATATAAATAATAATGAACAAAATCGTAGTCAAATTAAGTCATGAAAACATTAGCTAACCCAAAAAAGTAAGGAACAGTAAGCTATCTTTCCTGAATGCCTTAGGTTATAGTTTGAGTTGTAGCCTTATCCCACCATACTGCGATTTACCGAACGTCCGCAATGTCTCTTTTAAAATCTATGTGATAGAATTATTAATATAGTTATATTAGTTACAACAACGTTTACAAATTAAAACCTCGTATTTAGTAGTTTAGTAAGCTTATTCACCTTTATCATTGGTGGCAAACAAATGTAAAATGTCAATCAAACAAATGACAAAATGTATAAAATGCGAATTCTAATTTAATATAATTTTCCACTTTATTGGAGGTTATCTTTTTTATATATTTATAAAATAGTATATTCCATTACACAGTACCGAAAGTGGCATTTTCTGGTGCGCGCTCAAGTTTCAGGAACACCAAATTTCAGGTGCGAGGCGAAGCCGAGCATGTGAATGTGAGTTTCACTATGGTTTATTTTCCTATGGTTTCACGTACGAGGCGAAGCCAAGTATGGGAATAATTGGATCAAGTGCCGGAAAATCACTTTCGGTACAAGTTATGGACGATACTTTTCATCACGACGCAAAAACACACACATCTTTATATATAACGAGCTGCTCTCCCGCAATATTTTGCGGATATAATCCTTATAACTGAATAATCCTTATTTGTTTACTGAATCAAGAAAAAACACGTGACATAAACCAAATAAAACTCTCCTCCATATGAATAACATGGAAACTTGGAAGTCCCGTGGGCAGATCCCTGGGGGCCTAAATCGAAATTCTGGTGCGACAGTGACTTAGAACTTGAAATTATATTTTAAATAAAAAAAGAATAATTAAAATCGGTAGAAGTGATTGAACAAAAAGCAGGATTTTTTAAATATGTAGATTCTTTAAGCGAAATTTTTATGTCAAAATTGTCGGAGTTTGGCAAATTGCAGGATGATGGGAGACGGCTTAAATTAAAGGTCTTTATCCCAGGGTCTCGGGAAAAATAGCAGTATCTCCAAAATCTTACCAGCAAATGAGATATAACGTAAAACATCCCTCATAAGAAAACCTTGGGGATTTAAAAACGTTTGCTTTGTTTACATTAAAACATGTGATCCTAGTTATAATGTTCTATTTTCCTCAGCATAAAAGTCATATGAGGCAAAGTATTGGAGAAAGGTTAGGGGCTTTGGTCCCTTCAAGCTACTAGTATATGCCTATTTCAGTTTAAATTTATATTGTTAAACAGTAAAAACAGCTGATTTAAATTGTCAAAATAAATGGTAAAGAAACATTAGTGCGCGTAGTGGAAAAATGTAAAACTGATTAAGAGCAAGGGAAAGTAAATTTAGAGCAAGGGAAGATCAGCTGATCGTTTTCCCCTTGCTCTAAATTAGCGCTTGGAAAACGATAATTTTCTTTGACATCAGCTGTTATCTAAAATAGCTACTTTTATACGGAGTGATGAAAAGATTATTTTCGAACTATTAGATTTATCCTAAGATATATATAAAATATGTTAATATTGAGGCCACCTACGGGTTTATTTGACTTCTAAAAATGATATGCAGGACGTTCAGACCTGCATATTCTAAATCCAAAGGTCAAATGTACATTTTAATATGATAACATGTAATGTTATATAGTGTTAAACAGTGACCACCACTAACATGGCGATGACGTCACCCGTGGTGTAAGGCTCCGGCAGGGCGGAGGAGCAGCTATGAGGGTGGAGGATGGCGCTGGCGTTGATGGAGTTGAGGGCGACGTCCATGTGGGCCTTGACGTCCATGGCGGTGCAGGAGGACGGCACGCACACGGCGAACCCAAAATCGTTCCGAAGGGTCTCCAGGAACTGTACCTGAAACATCACAAGGCTTAGTGATACACCACCTGCGGGGGTAAATGATGGCACTGGCGTTGACGGAGTTGAGAGCGACGACTTCCATGTGGGCCTTGACATCCATGGCGGTGCAGGTGGACGGCACGCACACGGCGAACCCAAAATCGTTCCGAAGGGTCTCCAGGAACTGGACCTGAAACATCACAAGGCTTAGTGATACACCACCTGCGGGGGTAAATGATGGCACTGGCGTTGACGGAGTTGAGAGCGACGACTTCCATGTGGGCCTTGACGTCCCTGGCGGTGCAGGTGGACGGCACGCACACGGCGAACCTAAAATCGTTCCGGAGGGTCTCGAGGAACTGTACCTGAAACATCACAGGGCTTAATGATACACCAGCTGTGAGGGGTGGATGATGACACTGGCGTTGACGGAGTTGAGAGCGACGACTTCCATGTGGGCCTTGACGTCCATGGCGGTGCAGGAGGACGGCACGCACACGGCGAACCCAAAATCGTTCCGAAGGGTCTCCAGGAACTGTACCTGAAACATCACAAGGCTTAATGATACACCAGCTGTGAGCGGTGGATGATGACACTGGCGTTGACGGAGTTTAGGACGACGTCCATGTGGGCCTTGACGTCCCTGGCGGTGCGGAAGGACGGCACGCAAACGGCGAACCTGAACTCGTTCAGGAGGGTCTCCAGGAACTGGACCTGAAACATCACAAGGCTTAGTGATACACCACCTGCGGGGGTAAATGATGGCACTGGCGTTGACGGAGTTGAGAGCGACGACGTCCATGTGGGCCTTGACATCCATGGCGGTGCAGGTGGACGGCACGCACACGGCGAACCTAAAATCGTTCCGGAGGGTCTCGAGGAACTGTACCTGAAACATCACAAGGCTTAGTGATACACCACCTGCGGGGGTAAATGATGGCACTGGCGTTGACGGAGTTGAGAGCGACGACTTCCATGTGGGCCTTGACATCCATGGCGGTGCAGGTGGACGGCACGCACACGGCGAACCTAAAATCGTTCCGGAGGGTCTCGAGGAACTGTACCTGAAACATCACAGGGCTTAATGATACACCAGCTGTGAGGGGTGGATGATGACACTGGCGTTGACGGAGTTTAGGACGACGTCCATGTGGGCCTTGACGTCCCTGGCGGTGCGGAAGGACGGCACGCAAACGGCGAACCTGAACTCGTTCAGGAGGGTCTCCAGGAACTGGACCTGAAACATCACAAGGCTTAGTGATACACCACCTGCGGGGGTAAATGATGGCACTGGCGTTGACGGAGTTGAGAGCGACGACTTCCATGTGGGCCTTGACGTCCCTGGCGGTGCGGAAGGACGGCACGCAAACGGCGAACCTGAACTCGTTCCGGAGGGTCTCGAGGAACTGTACCTGAAACATCACAAGGCTTAGTGATACACCACCTGCGGGGGTAAATGATGGCACTGGCGTTGACGGAGTTGAGAGCGACGACGTCCATGTGGGCCTTGACATCCATGGCGGTGCAGGTGGACGGCACGCACACGGCGAACCTAAAATCGTTCCGGAGGGTCTCGAGGAACTGTACCTGAAACATCACAAGGCTTAATGATACACCAGCTGTGAGGGGTGGATGATGACACTGGCGTTGACGGAGTTGAGAGCGACGACGTCCATGTGGGCCTTGACATCCATGGCGGTGCAGGTGGATGGCACGCACACGGCGAACCTGAACTCGTTCCGAAGGGTCTCCAGGAACTGTACCTGAAACATCACAAGGCTTAGTGATACACCACCTGCGGGGGTAAATGATGGCACTGGCGTTGACGGAGTTGAGAGCGACGACGTCCATGTGGGCCTTGACATCCATGGCGGTGCAGGTGGACGGCACGCACACGGCGAACCTAAAATCGTTCCGGAGGGTCTCGAGGAACTGTACCTGAAACATCACAGGGCTTAATGATACACCAGCTGTGAGGGGTGGATGATGACACTGGCGTTGACGGAGTTTAGGACGACGTCCATGTGGACCTGACGTCCCTGGCGGTGCGGAAGGACGGCACGCACACGGCGAACCTGAACTCGTTCAGTAGGGTCTCCAATAACTTTACCTGAAACATCACAAGGCTTAGTGACGTGACAGCTCGTGTCGAGGCTGATATGCAATGGCAATTTGTTACGCGAAATGACTTGTGAACTGCGAGGGTTCGGAAAAAGCGAAGGGTAAGTCTAGAAAAAAAACGCTAAGTTAGATTTAGACTGGATGCAATTTATTAAAATAATCTAGAATAACTCTCCATTTTGCTTTTAAATTTGAACCAATAATATTTTCAAATAAACTATACTAAACTGATGATAGTTACGTTGATCTTATAATTTAAAATTATAATACAAAATAAAAACCAAGCTTCATTTATAAAACATATTTTTTAGTCTATACATACAAATTACAAACTTCTAAATTATTTGGTATCTATTGTATTATAAATTTTATTTTACATCTAAAATTTAAACCTGTTATAATATAGCGTAGTTTGTTTTTGTAGATATGATTCTCCTTTTTGACCTGAGATAATCACTGAATTGTGAAATCATTTGTTAACTAAAATTCCTAATGCTTGTTTTGTTACAATCATAAAGACGTAGATTTTTCCCGACGCCAATAACTACATGCTGTAATAGCAAATGTTTACGATTTAATTGGCTGTTAATAGGAGCATGTTTTCTCATAGATCAATTGCATGTAATAACCGCTAGTATTCCAAGGTCATCCTCTGTGGAGACTCACGTGATCTGCTCTGAGACGTGATGCACGTACTTGAGGCCAAGTGGCCGTCAGCTGTCAAGCGCAGTCTAGTTGGCAATGTAACTAGTTGAAATGCCTCTTCTTTGCTCGACTTATGAAGGTTGTTAACACATTCGATATCACTGAAGCGAGTCCGTTAAGTTTGTTTATTTTTCCTCATTTACGGAGTACGGGTTCCCCGTATTCATCGTCGTATCAGAGTTTAATTTGCAATGTTCTAGCAAATCCTCAATTTCAATTATACCAAGCCAACCCAGTTCTATGCCGTTCTAAATCTAAAACCCCCATAAAAATAAACCTAACATGGTATGATAATACCGGTTTTACTTTGTCCTCCCAGAGAACATTTTTATAATTTCAGACTAATGTTTATAATTTTCAAATTTTCGAATTTTATTTATTAGTGAACATATTATTTGTTGTGATGACAAAATCCCCAAAACAATTCCCTAAACCCAAGAACTGGTTTTTGTGATGATGTCTGTTTGGATGTGAACGAAACGACAAGAAATAAGCAATATACATGTTGATCTAAACACATGATCGTATCACCTGTTTTATTATTATATTGTATTTATACTGTATACATTAATCGGAACATCTTTAATCATTATCACCGTGAGCACAGAAAACTAAAACAATACCGTAAGTATTTGAACCTCGGATACAAGCTGCAACGGATAATGTTTGGGTGAGGTGACTACTGGGACGTTGTCTAGTCTAGAGAAGGCGAGTATATCGTGTTGAACTGTAGACTCGTGAAGTTGGACTCTGTCGCCGAGGGAGCATCAAGGACTGCAGGTAAAAAGGCGAACGGTTTGAAGTAGTGTTGATAGCGAGGTCAGCAGATGATAGGAGGTAAAGATGTCCAATAGAGACTAATATGACGTTTGAAAATTCAATTAATTGTATATAATCATCAGTGTCCTGATCAATTCCAGTAATTAATTGAGCCTTAGACAATCTGACGTTGAAAGAGGACTATTCAAGTTGTTAAAACTCCAGTCTTGAAAGGATTAGAGATGTCTTGCCTATTTTGACAACTGGGTCTCTTCTGAAAAGTTCTTCAAATGTCATAAAAGCCGGATTCTCGATTTTAAACAACAATATATACGCTTATATATACTAAAGAATTTTTTTTGGAATTTAAAATCGGTTCGTGTTTATAAACAATTTTTTATTATTATTTAAAGTTTATGAATAATTTCAAGGTTGTAGTAGATTTGTGTTGCAATTGTTTAACCTAGGCCTTATTTCCCCGTTCCGGTTGACATTCTTTTTTGCATTTTTAGTCTATAGCATTGCCAATATCATAGTTTTTCCAAGTAAAAGGTAATGACGAAATAAAATCACGCCAGTTGTGTGTTAATTAATACGCGTGAGTTGAAGCCAACTAATCAAGTTTTACTGGGCGTTGTAGCTGCAATAAATTATTTCACACGGTATATAGGAATAAAATAACCCATGTTCTCCGACCTGTCACCCTTGACGTTTAAACCCGATTGGTTTGACATATTAGCTGTTCTTAGTCATTACTGTAGATTGTTGATATACGTATTGTTATGAACTAAGTGGGATCTTATTTCAAAAGAAGGTTCTTTGTCAGAAGATAAGTGGGCAGAAAGTCTGAGAAAGTTTGGTTATTTTATTTACGAGTGTATATATAACAATGCAATAATCTATGATTTTTATATTATTCCAGTTACCAAACTTATTTCGTGACATGTAAAATCTATGGTGATTTCACTTTTAGTTTTGCATATTTCATATTATCACTGCAATCTTTGGCTCTCTGCCTTTTTTACTAGAAGTCAGATTGATGTCGGGTTTGTGGCAATATATTCTATTCAATTATACTGTGGCAACTCATCTATTCTACACTCATCATTCATTCATAATTCGCCCTAGTTGCATTGGCGTCTTAGACAACGATTTAATGAATGGTTTAATGATTTATTCTGAAATTAAATTGGATATATTTACTCGACCTATTATGGTTACACCTTAAGGTTTTCAACCATTCCTCTGCGAAATGTCCTCCGCAAAAATATACCAGCAACATGTGTTAAATCCATCAGCAATAAATTAAATAAGTTGATATTTCTTTATTCTAGACGTTTTACAGTTAAAATTCTTGTTATTTTAAATATATTTAAACACATTATGTGAAAAAACTACGTAAATAGTTCCCACAGTATTGATAAGAATATTCATCCTATTAAATATTCCTTGGGAACATTGATTGATTGATACCGCATCTACCCCATCTACATTTTTGTATAAAGAAACTGGATTGAAAATGTTTGACAATGTGATTGGCTTTTGGCTGATGAAACTAAAACTGTTTACGGTTCTGTGTAATAAATTGGTTCATAAATTAATTGTAAGGTTTCATTTCATAAGGTTTTAGCGAATTTCCCCTATAGGGAAGAAGCTATTACCGTAGGTCTCATGGTAAGACTTAAGCCCGAGACCATGATAACTTTTTGTCTTGAGGTCCCCAGATGTCAAAAACACTACTCGTTCAAATTTATGTATACGTATATATGTGTGTGTGTGTGTGTGTGTGTGTGTGTGTGTGTGTCCGTGAATGCGATAACTTGAGTAAAAATCGTCCGATTTCGATAACATTTGGCTCAAATGTGTAAAGTGACATTCATGACTTTAAGTTCGAAAACCAGAAAAATCAGACCATTGGAAGGGGGGTTTATGGGGGTTTTAAATTGTCCAAAAATAAGTTATTTGCATTTTTCACCCTAAAATTGTTAAAACACTTAATTTTGGATTTGACCATGGTATAGATCTTAAAAAAAATAATAACGTATTTTTTATTGTTAACCTAGGTTAAGTGGTTGCGGAGAAAATCCAAAAAAACCTGCTCATAAAATCTCCCATGTTTAAAGGTTTTTAGCTTTTCCTCAATTCATGTTAATGTAAACCTCGCATTTGCTTTTAACAATCAGTTCAGCTCCACAATACAATCATTTTGGTGTTTAAATTGTGATTCTACGTCCATCCGTGTCAGAGATATTCAAAGTAAACACAGTACGTTGTCTAATGTTATCCTTATGGAGAATAAATAACATTTGATATCTCGATTATTTATGAATGTATATTGATGAAACTTGGTATGTGGCTTTACGTAGTACTGGTATATTGATATTTGCATAACGAATTGAATTTTTTATGATTATCCCCGTAGCAGCACACCTGCATACTCAGCCCTATAATGTTATTCTTTTAGAGAATAAGTAAAGTTTTATATCTCCCTTAATTATGAACATAAATTAATAAAACTTAGTATGTTGCTTCACCTGGCTGAGCTATATTGATAATTGCCCCCAAAAAAGTCTTATCTTTTTTTGCAGGAAACCTGCATACTCAGCCCTAATGTTATTCTTATGGAGAATAATTAACATTCTATAGATCACTTATTTATTTATGTATTTTTATGAAACTTGTAAGTGGCCTTAAGTGATAGTGAGAAACATAAGCATGCATTGGAAATTCGCTGAGTATGCAGGTTTGCTGTGACGGGGGTATTTATACGTACGTTCAAGCTGACTATTTGAAGAATAAATTCTTATACTCAGCTCCTGCCCTTATTTAACAACCAATTTTAATATATTCGAGGGATTCTCTAATCTTTTAATAGATTGCTTAGTTTGTTAAAGTCTAAAAGCTATAGCAAAATTAAATTTATTAATATTAGGCTGAACAGCTCAAATATTAAGTTGCATATCCGTTGTGGATACAAATATTGTGTGTGCGATCAGATGTTTCAGGCTTAATACTAATAAATAGACTGCTGTAATGGCAATGCCCTTCTATTATCTGCTTTAATTCCACATTAAATATTGTAATTCAGGAGTTTAACGAGTTTCAAACTATAATGGAACACAAATTTTATTTAGAACAAGAAGTATAGGGATAAATAATGATGGAACATGTATAAATCACAATTCCATTTAGTTAAAAAAACATGCACTGCTTTGTTAGTAGTGCATGTTTTACTAATTATGTTAATAATAAATTCTTTGCCTATTCTATCGTCTGTCTTGTCAACAAGCAATGCCTATGAGTTTGAGTTTATGATCATAACATAGAATAGGGACTGCTATTTCATTATTTTTCTATAACCATCCAGAATCAGTTGATCCCTGTAGGTCGGTATTTGACTATCGAAGGGAGTAATCTATATCTATAAAAGACTGACTGACTAACTCACTCATCACTAATTCTCCACCTTCCCATGTAGGTAGAGAGCTGAAATTTTGTACTGTGTTAACTGACTCTATAGACATAAAATAGGAAAACAAAATGGTTTTCATCCTGATCTGACCTTAGGGCTCCGCCAGAGATCCCGACAAAGTACCCCTGTATTTCCTATGGACATTCATTTTTATTTGAGCTAATTAAAATACAATTAGGAGAGAGGAGGAGGAGGAGGAGGAGGAGGAGGAGGAGGAGGGAGAGAGAGAGAGAGAGAGAGAGAGAGAGAGAGAGAGAGAGAGATGGTTCCTGTCTGTCTGATGATCCGGGTAAATGCAAAAACTACTTAAACCCATGTAACATTGAAGAAAGTAAACATTCAGAAACTGTAATGCGGACAGCTGAGGACACTTACATTTGACAGCTTAAAGAGCAGAAGCCAGAATAGCTGTTTCAATATAACTTACCTTTCTAACCCGTACGAAGAACGGGTACATTCTACTAGTATTGTTTAATTTTCCTCAGCATGTAAAGAGAAAAAAAATCATACGAAGCAAAGTATTGGAGCAAAGTTAGGTAGAGGCAATGTCCCCATCTATTTTTGTTATCTAGTGAAAAAATTAATCTCAATAAGAATAAAATTGAAACTTTTACATACGTGGTGCGGAAAAAATGTAAAATCGGAATCAATCCCCAAGACTAGTGATGATGATTTCCTATTTTAGACCTAAAGATTCAGTGAACCAAGTTGGAACATTAGTGATGAACAACCGAGGGCTTTGTCTTTATTTATTTAAATTACTTCAGTACATATGTTTTATATATATATATATAACTTATATTACACTTATTTTACACACATATATATACAGTGTGTAAAAAAGTCCGTCCCCCCTTTAATTTTTTGTTTGTTCAAACTAACAAATTACCTTTGGGGAACGATAATAACTTAACTCAAAGTATCTTTTGACGTTATCGGAAATTTTGAGTGTCCCCAAAAATGGGGGATTTGGGGACAACTCAAAATTTTCAAATGTAAACCCCTTTCGAGTGACCCCTCATTTTAAAGAGCTTTAAAAAAATAGGTGAATGGTGGAGGTTGGAGGTCTGTAACGTGTTTCTATCCAAAATGGCAGTTTGTAAAAGTTTTGGATACTCATTCTTGAAACCTGGCGTCTAAGACTTTTGCAGTTTTAATTTCACCTTTGGTGATTTTAAACTGGAACGACTCTTGAGGCAATGCTCTTGTTGAAGAAATGCTATTAAATGAAGAAGTGGACTCTTTTGGTAATATTTAAAATTTTGAGAAATCGCAAAAATGGGGGATTTTGGGGGCAACTCAAAATTTCCTAAAGTAAACCCCTTTTGAAGGGGTTAAATTTACTTTTAACTGTCACCCTTCGCCTAGGTTTAAAAATGTCTTTAAAATGAGGGGTCTCTCAAAAGGGGTTTACAACAGAACATTTTGAGTTGCCCCCAAAATCCCCCATTTTTGCGGGACATTCAAAATTTTAAATATCACCAAAAGAGACCTCTTCTTCATTTAATAGCATTTCTTCAACAAGAGCATTGCCTCAAGAGTCGTTCCAGTTTTAAGTCACCAAAGGTGAAATTAAACTCCAAAAGTCTTAGACGTCAGGTTTCAAGAATGAGTTGTATTCAAAACTTTGACAAGCTGCCATTCTGGATAGAAACACGTTACATACTTCCAACCTCCACCATTCGCCTATTTTTTAAAGCTCTTTAAAATGAGGGGTCACTGAAAAGGGGTTTACATTTGAAAATATTGAGTTGCCCCCAAGATCCCCCATTTTTGGGGGGCACTCAAAATTTCCGATATCGTCAAAAGATACTTTGAGTTAAGTTAGTATCGTTCCCCAAAGGTGATTTGTTTTAAAAAACAAAAAAAATAAAGGGGGCGACAGACTTTTTTTACACACTGTTATTTGCTAATACGTCTCAGAATTATACCAGAGAGGAAATAGACCATAGACCATGCAGGGACAAAGTGCCAGTGGAGATGGTTTGCCATACTGTAGCAGAAACTCTAAAATGAGTGAATAGAATGTGAATAGTTTATATGAGAACGTGATCAAATAATAAACTTCCCTTGGATTCTGATCTGTTTTAAAACTGGTTCTTCTTAAAAATGCATTTTATTAATTTTAAATTAATACTATTAGCCTGAATGCCTTTCCCTAAGGAATTGGACTACCTATCTTAATAATCTCATAATAACACTTATTTTTAATCCCTTGAAAGGTTCTTCTGTTTTCACTTTATGTTCAATAAATTCGATAGTATTCAACTTTGGTGTGAACAGAACAATCTATGTAACCATGTTAATTATTTTGTATTTTTTCCTTTTATATACTGTCGATAGTAACGTCAGTCCTATAAAACCGTGGTACATAGGAAATCCATCAATCAATGGCAGAAGTTTCAAGGCAGTTTCCAATAAACATTCCAACTTCAATAATACATTTAAATAGCTCAGTTTTTGCAGCAATACTAGCCACCTTCCCAGCGCTATGCACCGACCGACCTTGAGTCAAGAGCGTAGGATATGCTGCAGTAGATTATTATGCTTCGTGGGTTCTTATTGATTGAGGTGGTTATGTTAATAATGCACTGAAGCTATCCTTCGCATTTATGACGCGTCAAATAAATAATTATCAAACTCGAATGTGTTGCTAGATGTTCATTCGACGAGAACTTCCTTGATCTCAAATAAAAACTTTATCGTCCCAAACCTTTGAGTTTTCGTAGAAAAAGCTACACACCATTAACATTGTCAATAAATAAACTAAATAAAAGGGAAGTGATGGTAACAGCGGACAAGAAAGTTGACAGTTGGGCTGTAGCCAATAGCATGATTGTACGCTGTCACTATTGTCATTTTGCCATAGAAAAATATGACTCGCATGTTATTCCAATCTGCTGTTGCAGTTTTGGCAACGCAGCACGAACTAATTGATAGCCCCGCAAGCCACGCTCTCAACTGTCATCTCTCTTGTCCGCTTTTATAATTTTCGTCATAAAAACAGAAACAATTTAATAATAACAAAACAATAATAATACATATGGCTTTTTCAATATTGTAAAAAGTTACTTTCTGGTTTTCTATTAAATGTACTAAGTGAAACCTAAACGAATTAATTTGGATTAAACGATGCCAGGTAAGTTGTTAAATCATAGCATCTCCACATAACTGGAACTCTTTTCAAATATTTCAAAGTTATGTATTTTATATTACATACTTAATTTGCTTTATACGAATAGGCTTACAAATTCTTATAATGTTTTACTGATCAAACAACAAACACGTGCAAAAAGAGAGGGAAAGATTATGTCAATATGTTCATTGTGTTTATACTATAAACCCAAATCTTTTTCAATAGTTGTCCAATCGAGACTCTGGACATTTATAACTAACATTTGAACATTTAATGATTATAATGATTTGTTTTATTTGAACAATGATTTCCATAATATGATTTACGTAGTACTAAACTATTATTAGCCTAAACTGAGAAACCAAACTTCTAAGTTAAAGAAGAGAAAGTTATTGTAGGTTAAATATAGCAGTGATATATTAGGATTAACAAGAAAATCAACATATCTGTTTTTAGTCTAAAATTGTTAATAAGTGTCCTTACATGACAAGGAATTTCTTACAATTCAAAGATTTTCGCTACAACTCTTTAATATTTTTTACTAATATAAATGTACTATAAAATAGATATAGATTCCAAACGCTAATTTTTAGTTGTAATTAAATTGAGACAATGGCTCATGTAATCAAGTCCGCCGCTCCAAATTAGAATATGTCACCATGACAAAACCCCAACGTATCAAAAGTTGTTCTATGATGTTCATTATTGCTTCAGGACTAATTCTTCAGGACTTTACGCCATTTGTCTTCAATGTTTATCCATGTCTAGCGATGGTTTTATGTGTCAAGTGATTATGTTAATAGAATATTACAGTAACATGACTGCACAAATGTTTTTCGTTCTTCATGAATCTCGGCCCTCTTCCCGGTATAACAAATAAACCTAAAAGGCCTAGTAAACAATGGTGTCTGGATCCAATTTAAAACTTTCAAAATGTTTTTAAATTTTGCTCAGAATCGATGGAGGGCTCTTACCACTACACTATCTAACTGATTATGTGAGTGTATATCAATGTTTGGTCGTCCACACAGCTCACAGAGGTTCACGGCGGAAGCGAGAGGGGCCAAAATACTCAAAAAGGCAACCCTTTCAGAAAATTAGTCACTATTTTGAAAATAATTGCATTAAAGTTTATTGGTACTTCACTCCCCAAAGGTGATCTAAACTTGTTATTTTACTTTATCTTTACAACTTGTTGCTTCTCAGTGTTGTAAAGAAGGAATAAGCTCGTATGCTTGTATGCACGCAACTTGTTGCTTCGGTGCATAAACAGCCTTTTATGCAGTCATTAGACGATCTTTAATAACATCTTTAATAACTCAATACAAATCTATACCATGAAAAAACCTATTTATCCGAATTAACCTACTTCTGGATTTAGAGTAGCAGTCAGTTCTTCCGGCAGCACGCCCTTGGTCTCCACAAGGCAGTACTGGCCGCGGAACCTCCCCCCGGGCTCCTCCACCGTGAGACATTCATCGTAGCTGCCTAAGTCCATGACGTGGCCGTCCAGCACCCCAGCCGGCAACTTGCTGCCAGAGTCCAACACTGCAACACGACACAAATCCTACAGTACTGGCCGCAGAACCTGCCCAGAGCTCCTCCACCGTGAGACACTCATCGTAGCTGCCTAAGTCCATGCCGTGGCCGTATATCAGCACCCCAGCCGGCAAGTTGCTGCCAGAGTCCAACACTGCAACACGACACAAAACCTACAGTACTGGCCGCAGAACCTGCCCCAGGGCTCCTCCACCGTGAGACACTCGTCGTAGCAGCCTAGGTCCATGCCGTGGCCGTCTATCAGCACCCCAGTCGGTAACATGTTGCCAGGGTCCAACACTGCATCACGACACAAAACCTACATTGCTGGCCGCGGAACCTGTCCCCGGGCTCCTCCACCGTGAGACACTCGTTTTAACAGCCTAGGTCTATGACGTGGCCGTCTATCAGCACCTCAGTTGGTAACTTGTTGCCAAAGTCCAATACTGCAACACGACACAAAACCTGCAGTACTGCAGCCCATGTAATTCTTATGGAGAATAATTAAAATATTATATGTTGCTTATTTATTAATCAGTATTGATGAAACTTGGTATGTGGCTTAATCTAGTTGAATTATATTTATATTTTCATAAAAACCAATATGTTGTGTTCCTTGTTCAGCAAATATACTAACTCATTCCCAATGTAGAGAATAATTAAAATTGTATATTTCGCTTTTTTGTGAATTTATTTTTATAAAACTTGGTATGCGGCTCAACGTGGTATTAAGACATATCTTGTGCATTGGAAATTCGCTGAGTACGCAGGTTTGCTGCGACGGGGGTATTTTGTGTATTGCTACTGTATTAACTTCCGATAGAACCAATGTAAACGATAATTGAGGTTTACTTAGGGCAAACTAATTAAAAGTATTAAATTACAACATTTTAGGAGCTCGAAATTTTAATCAAGAAAAGGCCAAAATTAATTTTCATGTAGGCCTATATGTTGTTCACTGTATTATGCATGAATAAGTTACATACATAAGTTTCATATCATAAGTTCCTTTCATCTGGCAAACAATAGTATCTATTTTTTCAGGTTTCTTCACAAGAACCGTAACTTATTCTTAACAAAATAGCCGTAGCCCTCGCGATCCTTATTCAGTTTGAAAAATGGCATAGGCCTTATGTTAAGAATCTAAAAAATGTGATAGAAACTAAAATATCTATTGAGAAACTAAAAAATATACTGTATAAAACGGTTTTTAGATATTAAGATTTGTTATTTATTCAGTAATCTTTTCGCTACCCTTAAGATACTACTAAACGGCATATTTTAAAACTACAGTTCGAAAAATACGAATCCAAAGTGGTTTATGAGTGGCTGGGCGATGCACTTACTTCTCAAGGCCCAGAGATCCTTGTTGAGGAAGCTCTCGAAGTAGTAGTTGCTGTGATTGCGGCAGAGCTCGGTCTCGGCGTCCAGGGGGATGTAGTAGCTGCCGATGTGGTAGAGGGTCTCCTCCACCTGGTCCTCTGGCATCGGCAGCAGGATCTTCCTGATCTGGGTGAACCTGTCCATGAGGCGATCCGGCGGCAGCAGACGCTCCCACGTCTCCGCCGCTGCAACGTGACCACTCATAGTAAGGTGTTGCGGTTATTGCATCACTAGTTATACGGCCACTTAATAGTGAGGCCATTTTACTCTTTGAATTTGGAGGAACAGGGAGTCCAATATGAATTTACCTAGTCTACATCTACATTTGCCAAACAATAAATACCACTCACTCACTCACTCACTCATTTGACTTACTAAACCACAAAAACGACAATGGCCATGAAGATGAAATTATATATGGTGGTTTCCCATAAGGGAAACCCATCTGGGTTTATTTTAACCCAGCCTTAATGTACATCTACAGCATAAGCTTATGCTATAGATGTACAGTAAGGCTGGGTTAAAATAAAAATTGTCTACGATTCCTCCCTACTGAACTCTTATTGCAATTTACTGGACCTTTTGAGTTGAAATTCGGTACACATAGCTAATATATCAGAGTAAAACCTAAGCCCACTCCCGACCTGAACAAAATGTAAACGTTCCGCTACTCTGACACTCAAATTACTTATTCAATACCTACTATTGGACTGATGGAACTGAAATTAAGTTGAAAGATAGCTAACTGAGAGTCAAGGCAGATATAGAACTACTAATCAAAATATTCTTCAGGGCTCCGCTCCACTGGCCTTTACTATTCCCATTGTACACATTTGAACTGTTTTGGCACGTTTAGCTTAGGATTTACCACATTACCATACCTACCATTGTAAATTACTTTTCTAAGGGATTTTCTAAAGATTACATAGCCAAATGTTAACTACATTTCGTTTTACAAGGATGTCATACTTTCACTGGGCCTTTGTGCGTACATTGATCCTTATTGCATACATTTGTCCTTCTCTACAGATGTATTGTATATACCATTGAAGTAAATCTTACATAGGCACATCTTATTATGTACGTATGGAGCACATGTTAACATAACTTTCTGCATGTTAATTCTTCAACATTGAACTTTGTGACAAGAAATATCAAATAGCATGAAAGGAAACTGCGCAGTGGTAGCTTTGCATGCAGTAGAGGAATTGTGACTTTAACATTTGGCCTTGTCTAAGATAAATGTAGAACTATAGTAAATGTAATTATTATTCGTTGTGCAGTGTCCAGTGTCCTCTAGTGGGGTTCAATGTTCGAGCCTTGACTCCTAGTTATGCGGAGTCTTCATTGTATTAAGGCCCTTTACCTCCAGACCTCAACTTTGTATTCCACACAAATCTCAAAGTAAGAGTAACTGTTTAAAAAATCTACAATTATTTTACACAATTTTATTGTAATTAAAATTGTATTACTTGATGTATTCATGCAAACTATTTTATAATCTATTATTAGAAGATGGATTTATTGTAATTAAATTTTTAGTGGAGAAACATTTGGAAATCTATGAGATATAGACTTAAAAAAATGTAATGCAAGAGTATACCAAAGGAAAATTTGTATTTTTAAACGAATGTTATTCAAATTAAACAAATAATATGTAAATTAACTTTGAAGATGTTTTAAATTAACTTATTTTCTTTGCAAAATAGGCTTTTTACGTTTCATTACATAAAATAAACAAAAATTACTAGCTATATTTTTCATTGGATTGTTCAAATCGTTCATGATAAAAATAAACTAAGTTTAAAATTTTAAACATTTGCTAGTACCACATTGACGTAAGGAATACCGCAAATAAAACAATTTTGACTAACTTTTATGTTCATAATCGTCACATACCTACATACTCACATATCCTAACGTTTTAATATAAAAAACGTAACTATGTTAATTATGTGATTCTTGATGTATCGGAATTAAATCGTACCAAATTAAAATACCCTAGTCAGATAATTTCTGATGGCCACCGTGTTAGAAAAAATAACATCAGCATTCAGTGAGAGGCAATAGGTTCCGGGATGGCAGTCACACTTTTTGTTCACACTTTTTTACTTCCAACATAACCTACAGAGCCCACGAGACTCCTGCAAACCACACTTCTGCAAGGAAGTTAACCACCGGTAACACGCAAGCATGGGAATCACAAGATAACATCGAATTAAACTTATTCTGCGGCGGTCGCGTGCGCCGCGCTACAACTGTAGGAAGTCATAGTTAACTAGTCTTTATTCCTATTGTCCGAAAATGCGATAATAAGGTGTATCAAATCGACCGAGGTTGCCGAATTGGTGAGTGGAAAAGCTATAATTTGGGCGGTTAAACGGCATGTTGTTAATATAAGGCTCTAAACTGATTACGTAAAGCATTTAGTAAGACAAATGGTATTTGATTAGTTTCAAATTAGTGAGCTGACAAAATACAGGTTGTTTTTGTGGTTACAGTGAATTAAGACATCTGAATAAGCGACCTTCTCGAACAACTTGTACAAGATATATAGACAACACACGTTGCAGGTTAATCAACAGCACTTTGGACCTTAGAGCAGGCCGGAGTGCTCGGATTAATGACGACATTGTTTTTGCTTTTAATACCAGCTGTTAAATGTGATTTTGCCAGTTTTTTCACACTTTTTAAAGAACTTGTAAGTTAAAAGTTGAATTTTCAGTAAATATTCTGTCACTTCTCGGTATAGGAGCGTCATAGATGTAATAATACTTAATTGTCATATATATTATACTGACAATATATGTAATGTCAGTATCAATAAGATTAATCTTTAAATCATACCGTATATCAAATCATATATATACATGGAATTCTTGATGATTTTGATCAGATGGTGTTAGCTGTTCTAATGAAAGCCAATGTTTGGAACAGCTCACATAGTTTGTTGCATAAAATAAAAAAAACCTTGCATAAAATAACAGAACCTTGCCTTATTCATATGGAAGAACAGTAAGCAATAATAATAATTGCTGTTGATATAGTAAACAATTCCAGCAAGACATAAATAACATATATTTCAGGCATAATGTTATTTTAATATGAAAATGAAATATGTACTGGAAGTTATGAGGTTGATTTTATGATCATTATCATCAGAATAGGGAATGTGTAGCTATAGAACTATTACGTGTAATCAATCATTAACTTAGGTAAATTAAGGCATAAGAGAGTTGCAATGTACGCATGCATGCTACAAAGCATGTAGAATAGTTTTATGTACGTGTGTGTAATAACCAAACAGATAGTTGAACAAAAAATCTCTGTTTCAAAATTAGTTGTTTCCTAGTAATTTTAAATGCAATTTTTGGTCGAATTTCGACCACTGGGCGATGTTAGTTAAACTTTAAAACATTCAGTGGTGCCAAGTTCTAGTGTCTACTGGCTGCGAATGGCCTGATATCCCGGCCGGCGACGCGACGTGCCCCCTCATACAAAGCCCCTGTAGTGGCTGGACCTTCACCGTCGTGTGACCTACCGGCCTCCTATTTTGGCTTGTAAAAAAATATATTGTTCTAGTTTTATTTATTTTAAAATTATGTTTTACTGTCTTCAAGATACTCAATACAAGGTCAATAAGTATAAGCTACAATGTAAGCCAATCTGAGAATGGGTGATTTTTCTGTTAATTACTTTGGTGGTTTTAAACAATGGAACTTGGAGACATGCTCGATGATATTTGATTCGTGTCGAGGGTGAAAAAGACCTCCACTTTGTATGCAATCCTTGTTCGATGGTTCAAGTCTAGTCACTCTTTTCAAGAAATCATTTGTTGATACAAATATTTACCTTGTGTAAGTGTTACTTTGACAGTTATAATTTATTCACAGATGTTGTGATTTATGTTTTGATTTGAAACTCCATAAGCCCAAGGTCAAAATTTCCAATTTTCAGATGAGATTTTTAAAAAAATATGAGTTTTCTTGGAGTTGAGGTTTTACCAATCGATACTTTAGGTCCGAAAGCCCCTAAATCCAAAGTTTTGACACAATCAGTCCGCTGGATTGCGAGGTACATTTTTCAAGCAAACATACATTGCTCTTATTAGAATATACGATAGGAAAAATACATAGCTAGCAAATACCATACACTGTCTGAAATTTAACTACTCGGACTGCTGTGACCAACAGTTGTTGCTTAATATGGAATTTATAAATCTGTCGTTACAAAGAAGAGACTTTAACGGTTGGTCAAGTGTTAAAATGAATACTTATGCCACGAAGTGTATATTCATTAGCTACATTGTAGTCTTCTTGAACTTTTAATTTTGAGTAAACGATAGGATTACCGTTATCATTAATACCAACATTATCGTTGAATAATGCGATAAGGTTAAGGATAAGGATAAGGATTAGACAGGATTTTCGGACCCAAAAACGTTGGTTGAACAAACAAAAATTGTTATTATATTTTTTAAGAAATTCCCTAAGAAATATTGTAAATTTCTTAATATTGGTAAAATTAACTCTGGAAACAAATGTGTTGTTCAACATCAAATTGTGTTAAAGCTGGATTTTTAAAACTGGATTTTAAAAATATATATTACAAAATATAATACAAAATATGTTTATTAAATTGCAATCATTAACTATTCTTTTTACTTTCTCCCCCTATACGAAGTATAAGGAGAAACTATTGTTTTCGTCAAAATTTTCGAATTTGAGTTGTTAGTGGAAATACTCGTTTTGGTGCTCCCTAAACCCAAAATGGTGGTTTTTTCGTGATGTCTGTCTGCGTGCGTGTGTGTGTGTGTGTGTGTGTGTGTGTGTGTGTGTGTGTGTGTGTGTGTGTGTGTGTGTGTGTGTGTGTGTGTGTGTTTGTTTGTGTGTGAGTGTGTGTGTGTGTCCGTGCGTGCGTGGGTGTGCGTGGGTGCGTGTGTCTATTCCCCCCCAGGGTTATTAAGGGGCAACATATTTCGAATTACCTCTGTTGGTCAATGATAAATTGAAAAGCATGTCAAGTTTGAATGAACTTGATCAGTAAATAAGAGAGAAATAGTAATTTTGTATTCCCCATAAGAATAACATTGGACAACGTACTGCGTTTACCGCTAAATGAAAATTTCAATTTTCTCCGAAATAAGCAATCGTAAGCAATCGTAGAATAGTAATTCAGAATACTAAATTATTTAGTTTTTTGAGCTCTTTTTAATGGTGAATGTAATATTTTTTTATATTTATGTATTTTTATGAAAAATCCAAAAAACTGAATTTTTGATGTTTTAAGTCCTGTAATTTCTGAACCCGAATTTTTACAGGAATGTGGGTGGTGTAATTTTGTTGGAAACCTAAATTTCTACAAACCACTAAAGTTTAATCAAAATCGTTAGAGCCGTTTTTGAGAAATTTTGATTTTTCATGTTTTTTGGCGGTTTTTGGAGGATAATTACCCTTAAAAATAAAAAATTAAAAAAATGAAAAAACACTTGGAGATATCGTGGATTAGTACCTACATACCAAATTTCATCAAAATCGGCCCATTGGTTAGGGCTCTAGCTCTGTACACATCCACACAGACACACACACACTCAAACACACATTCACACACACACGCGCGCGCACACACACACACACACACACACACACACACACACACACACACACACACACAGAGACATCACGTAAAAACCTCTTTTTTGGGTTCAGGGAGCACCAAAACGAATATTTTCACTAAAAACTCAAATTCGAAAATTTTGACGAAAACAATACTTTCTCCATATACTATGTATAGAGGGAGAAAGTAAAAAGCGCAGTCAACGTCACGGCCGAGCCCAGGAGCGGAGCGAGTTTACCTTGCTGACTGCAATAAATCTCAGCAGCAGGCCTATCCCGAGACAGACAACAACAAATCTGATAACTTTCTTCATAACCGAGTAATTATTAATTTATCACAATAATCTTTGTGGTGACCCATACCTCTAGCATATTAAGATGATAATTGTTCGTTTATGTAGCCATAATGTTTTTTTTTTTTACTTTATGTAATATATTGTAGTTTTTCCTGCATATAACTGACAATCTTGATATTAAGAGTTGTTTTAACGTTTTTAGAGCAAATTAAATCAAAATCTATGTTAAGAAAGTGTGTTTATCCGTCTGATACGTTAATGGATCAGAATTAAACCACTTAAAACGGGGAAACGGGTTTACTGAGTGTTATTAAAATATTTTCCCCACTGCCTTGTGAAACTGTGAGGAGCATTTAGACTTAAGGATATGATTTTGTTTATGATCAACGTGATAACAACTGTATATACCAACCACATAAAATTCAAGTAGAAGTACTGCAAGATTACTGGAAAAAAACGGAACACATGTTAACTAAATATGTTTTAGGGGCTAAAGATTATAGAGAACTAAGACCAGGGTGTAATCGTCAAAGAAAACTAAAAATTCTATTGAGATATAAAGTTATTATTACTAATAAAGCATTTTTTTAAATTTATTTCTTGTCTGATTATTACAACCATGATTATTTATAATAATAAGATAATACAAATATTGCAGTATAATATATATACATAAGAGAATATTATTATTTAATTATTAAATATAATTATATACTATTACATATATATGTCTATATATATATATATACTTTATTTGCATATACCTACTTATTCTTGTAATACATGCGGGGGCCTCACTTTCAAATCCGCCTAGGGCCTAAAAGGTTAAAAGTACGTTGTCCAATGTTATTCTTATGGGGAATACAAAACTTGCCATTTCTCTCTTATTTACTGATTGATTTAGTTTAAACTTGATATGCAGGTCAAGTTAGCACTGACCAACAGAGGATATTCTAAATAAGCTGCAACTTAACCCTGGGGGGACAAGGGGGCATTTCCCCTCTTTTAACCACTGTGTGTAGCAAAGGATACTGTAGTGGCTCCATAAAAGGGTTTTGAGTGGATATTTTTGAAAACAACTTATTTATAAGATTTTCTGAACATTCAGCCGTACTTTACATTCTATATTTAGTAAATAAAAAGTAATTTTTTGATTAAAGTTAGGCTAAAAGGGAGAAAGTATGTGTCAGTTTGGTGATACCGTTTATTTAATATGATTTCCTCATAGAGAGCAGCTTGTTATAATACAATTGTCAAGACCTCTGTGTAGGAAAGACATTGTGTGTTGCTTGTTTGGACAGTTCCACACATGGCGTTATGCTGTAGCTCAGGTTGTGACCTGGGTACAAGTGGCATTGAATGTGCGGTTGGCGGGGCCTTCACAGAGTCTAGCCAACGCATTAGCAAATCAATTAATCAATGAGTTTAGGAGAATCCCTATATATTCAATTTAATATTTATAATTTATATGTTTATTTATTGCATTATGATATTTTATCACTTCATCATACATAACCTACATTTTATTATTGTTATTCTATTATTTTTTACCCTTTAACCATACCATTTTGTTACAACTAATTATTTGGGCTTAATACGATCACACTTGGGGTGTAAAAATCACGCATCGCTAATTCTTTGGGGGTTATTTATTCTTGTACTTGTCGTTGGTTCAAATAATACAAAATTATACACTGTTATTACAATAACATTATAAAAAGTATAGTAAGATAATGATAATTCAAAATAATTCGTAGAATGTCTTTAGCTGTTGAAACCCTTTTTAAGAAAAGTAATAGCCATCATTTATCATAATGAAAATCATCCCAACATGATATGTTTATTGTTTGAATTTGTATTACCTTTCGTTTAACTGATGACGGAACGAAGTGAAGGAATCTATGAATTAGCAGAGACAATGATTCGTTGTCCGTCGGTGTGGTGGCTGTGTGTGTTCGTAATGCAATATCATAAAAACGGCTGCACGGATTGTTTTCACATTTTACACAAATGTTTCTCAGTACATTTCACGCTTCCTGTTCAAAAATGGAACACTTTAGGTAATAATACGCTAATGATAGTTTTGTATTAATTAATATTTAAGTTACCCATTTCAAATTTCCATGAGATAAAGCATTGGATACAAATGACTGCTTGTAAAGCACGAGATACAAACAGTCATTGACTGCTAATACAATATTGTTTCGTAATTACAAGAAACTACTAAAAAATTGGTCCCATATATATGTTTTATAGTTGAATAAATAAACTACTGACCGTTTAACATGAGTTTATTCAATTTATCAAAGGTTTTTGAAATTTTTAGATTAAAAAACTAATACCAGTTTTTATAATAAAGATAACGTTCTCATATAATCCGATAACATTCTTCCTATAATGTGAATAATGTTTATCCGCTAGATTACAGCAGCCATTTATTTCATATTTACTTCTGTCAGCTGTGTTATTTTAAAGCAAACCTGCGTATACAGTTAATTTCCAATGTACCAATGTTCCAATCACTGCAGAGGCAACTTACTGTGTTATATTTTGTTGAAGAATTTCCACCTCTAATATAATATCATTTAACATAATTAAGAAAGATTTATCCTATGACCTAAAATTAACCAAAAGAAAAGTAGATATTTTCCTTCAGAGTCGCCAGGACAATTTATTTAATATTTTTTGATCAAATTTCGGTTAGAACTTACGAAACAGCATTAACTTTTATCTACCATTTCTGAGTTCCGTCACCCTATTACGCGAGTATTTGAGCGTACTCCTAGTTATGCATAACGATACCAATTATACTGCGCCAGACGGTTGCAAACTGGTTAACGAAATGGTTGCAAAACCTTGTTAAATATTAAATTTGAATTGTTTGAGTTGAAGCCAATTTACGATCATAGGAAATAAGTAATATATAGATTGTATTTTTTATGCACATTTTAATGACCAATTATGAGACAATTTGCAACTTTTTAAATTTAATTCATTCTATATTTATGAATTAATAAATCGACATACATTTTCATATATACAATTTTAGCATTAGTTTATATTTAATTATAATAATAATAAACATCATGATGTAGTATAGGCCAAAGTCATATGCTAAGTTAGACATGAAACAATTAACTATCACTTGAGAGTAAAAAATACCCCCGTCGCAGCAAACCTGCGTACTCAGCGAATTTCCAATGCATGCAATTGTTTCCCACTACCACATAAAGCCACTTACCAAGTTTCATAAAAATACATAAATAAATAAGTGATCTATAGCATTTTATTTATTCTCCTTAAGAATAACATTAGGGCTGAGTACGCAGGTTTGCTGCAAAAAGGAACACAAAATATGTGATTTATGCAATTATCAATATAACTCAACCAGGTGAATCTACATAATAAGTTTTATTGATTTATGTTAATAATTAAGGGAGATATAAAACTTTACTTATTCTCCATAAGAATAACATTAGGGCTGAGTATGCAGGTTTGCTGCTACTGGGATAATCAACAAAAAATCAATTGTTTGTGAAAATATCAATATACCAGTACTACGTGAAGCCACATACCAAGTTTCATCAATAGACATTTATAAATAATCAAGATATTACATTTTATTTATTCTCCATGAAGATAATATTGGACAACGTACAGTGTTTAGCACTTTGAATATCTCTGCAACGGTTGGACGTAGAATCACAATTTGAACACCAAAATAATTGTTTTGTAGAGATGAATTGTTTGGTAAAAGCAAATGTGAAGTGTACATTAAAATGAACTGAGGAAAAGCCAAAAACCGTATTCCCTTAAGATTAACATGGGAGATTTTGAGATTTTATGAGCAGGTTTTTGTGATTTTCTCCGCAACCACTTAACCTAGGTTAATAATTTAAAATACTATATTTTTTAAGCTCTATAAAATCCTCAAACCCAAAATTGAGTGATTTAAATTATTTAGGGTAAAAAGTGCAAAAAACTGATTTTTGGAAAATTTAAACCCCATAAATCCCCCTTCCCATGGTCCGATTTTACTGGTTTTCGAACTTAAAGTCATGAATGTCACTTTACAAATTTGAGCCAAATTTAATCGAAATCGGACGTTTTTTACTCAAGTTATTGTGTTATCGGACTCATATATATTTATATACATATATATAAATTTGAACGAATAGTGTTTTTGACATCTGGAAACCTCAAAACAAAAAGTTATCATGGTCTCGGGCTTAAGTCTTACCAAGAGACCTACGGTAATAGCTTCTTCCCTATAGGGGGAATTCGCTAACAAAGAATTTTTATAGTTATATTCAAAAAACAATTGACAGGCGATTTGCTTCACATAATACATGAAAAATTGGAAGCAAATCACACTAAACAGAGTTAGCACAAAAAAGGAACCGCGATATTAAATATTATTATATCCCGATTAAGGCGTCGTCTTCATAGGCAAGTCACCCTCAGAGGACTGCTGAGCCGTCATAAAGGGGGGTAATAACTATGTAGCCATGAGCGTTATGGTTAGGCAATCATTATCGTGCTATCCTTAGAGTGAGTTTGATGTAACATAGACATAGAAACGCAAGAACCAACATATGTCATTGCGCTGGTATGAAGGATTGTGTTTCTGTAATTATATATTGTCAAGGATGTCTGTCTTGCTCAATAACCCATCAAAGTCACTCCAGCTTCCAGGGACTCAGGTATTATGAAATACCTTGAATGGAGTAAAAATATAGTTAATTTATTTAATAATAAATTGGTGGAAGACTTTAAAAAATCAAAAATATGGAATAAGTTGAAATATGTAAGCTCAATGATTTAATTTTGTTTAATGAGGTGAAATGTTGAATTCTTTTCCAGTCTGTAAATGTGCATATTTTTGTGTTAATATAATAATTGTTTTTAAATCGCACTTTTATAGGGGCTTAACCATACTATTAAAGCTAAACCCAAATAATATAAAATTGTTTTTTCGTACCTAAGATTTATGAGTTTTTAAATTTTGAACAGAATAGAATAGATTTATTTTCTCAGAAATAAAACATTTCAAATTACAATTTCACAGAAAACAAAATAAATAAACATTAATTTTCTTGCTCTCAGTCCACAGTTCATAATTTAAACACAATATCACTTATTGTCCTGCCAGAACTGACCATCTTTGTTCCTGAAATAATATAGTAAAACTAAAGATATATTAACAAACAAAAAAAAACAATATCACGTATATTCTGAGAAAAATAGGGTCTCTAAAGGCTAAGCCTGTTTTAGAGGTTCCAACAAAAAGGTATAATAAAATAAAATACGCTCAAAGAAAAATTAACTGAGTACGCTATGGAATGAATGTCTTACATCTAAATACTTAACAAAATTATCTTAAAATCAATCTCTAAATTGCATTAGAACATGTCAAAAACAAAAGTTGAACTATGACTAAAATATACTGTCTTGTGGAAAAAACAAAAATAACTGAAAAAAGGTTTTATACACTATGAATCCATGATAAATCTCCCACAAAATGTAAATGAGGTAATTTTATCAGTAAAAATTTGCGTTCCACTGTATGCACTAAAATACCAAAATTGAAAACCACGGCTCAGCTAAGGTTATTTTTCTATATAAAACAGAGGATTTTAAAAGAGGAAAAATGATTGGGGGATTTCTGATTTTTATTTTTTTCTGACTGTTATTTATTTTTATTTCATGTTAACAATAACTGATTTATACTGGAAGGTACGTGATAATGATTTGGTGTTTCATAATCAATGTATATTTTCTATGATAACTAAAAATAAAATAAAAGATTCATATAATAAAAAGGTTGTGCTGACATATTACTTAATATAAAAATATACATAATCATTTGACGCTTACCATTTTGTAGAGTTGCGAGTGCGGGGGAGGGAAGGGGAGTGAGGAGAGGAGTTAGCAAGAGGAGGATCGCCGACATGACTGACTGTCGCGGTGGAGGTAGAGGTAGTGAGTGGTAGAAGTAGTGGTAGTGGTAGCAGGTAGTGGTACAGGTAGCCTACACTACTACACGCGGACTGACCTTGGCACCACCGCGACCTAGGGTGCGTCTGATAACACAGGGAGATTGCAACTATCCGAAAGGAGGAAATAATGTTTACACCGTCCAACAGATACCAAACTGCTCAGAGCAGCGCAGTCCAACTCGTGCCGAGCCTGCGAAACTGTCCAGATAAATGTGATAAACGATAAACGTATTGAGTAATTCATCGATCAATTTAACTATTCCAACTAAGTAACTAAGTTGACCTTACAGGTATAACATTTTCGTTATATATTAGAACAAGTGCAGTATATAGTTTTCGAGTTACACTTTAAAAATATTGTGTAAATAAATATTGTTGAACACAAAGGTTTCATTTTATTTTTTGTATCGCCCTGAACTTTGTTAATTTATGTCTGGTAAACAAATCCGTAAAACTGTATCCAGTTTGTTCAGTCCCGTACAGTTTGTCAAAATTACTTAAAATGACAAAGAAAATTAGTTTAACAAAGTTGAAATAAAGGAAATATCAAAGTTAAAAACCCTGCTACAATAGTCTTAAAATTCACCATTTAACTCCTAAATTTTACAATTACCCGTATTTGGGGAGTATACATACTCCCCAAACCCCCCGGATGTTATTGGCCCGCTTGATCTCCAACGATTTATCATCTGGCCCTTAGGGTAATTAGGTTGGAGTCCCCTGGTATAGACAGTCCAACCCACGCACCTCAGACTCCTAGAGGACTAAGAGACCCTCGCACCTCAACGCGCACTCACAGTCACATGCGCAGCCCGGCTTATCCATGAATTACCTACTATAGGCCTAGGTTCGCCTAACCGATTTTTTAAGCTATTGACACGTGATGATATAACTTTTACTGTGATTTTCAAATCCTACTTATTATTTCATGGAAATAGATTCCAAACGTGGTGTAATTGTGACATTCCTAAATTTGTACAATAAGGCTTTTTAATTTTACATACTGACTGTTTAAAATGTTTTGTAGTGTCACAATACACCGTATTTGAACACTATTTTAATGGAATAATGTGTAAAATTGTATTTTTAAATACAAATTATATAAATTCAATAGTTACAAAATTCTGTTTTGAAGACCAGGGCCTAACTGACTCATCATAGAAGAATTAGAAGGTAGGCCAGGCTGCGCGTATGGGGGTGAGGATTGTAGGACTGAAGGTCTCAGGGCAGACCGATCAAGGGTTGGTTTAAGTAATATTTTGGCGAGGCTGGACTCAGGGTCCCTTCCCTGGTCAATATCCTCATTAGTGCTGGGACCCTCGGTCAAGGCGCGAAAAGGGGGTCTTCCTAGCTGCCGAGTAACGTTGCGATTTTACGCATCTATTTTCATGAGTTCGAAAACTAGACAGGTAACACTATTTTAAGGAGGTTTTTGGGGGAGTTTAGTATCCCCAAAAATGGGGGTTTTGAACTTTTTACATATAATTCTTTTTAAACCCAAACTTTAGTTTGCACCATTGAATTCAGCTTAAAAAATCAAACATTTTAGTATTTTGACTTATTGCTCTATGTTAATCGGTTACTGAGATATTGAAAGTATTAAACACAGTACGTTGCCCAGTGTTAATCTAATGGAGAATAATTAAAGTTTTATATCTCGCTTATTAATAAACGTATATTAATGAAACTTAATATATGGCATTATAAGTAGGGGTTAACAGATATTTGCTCACCAAAACCCATTTTTTTTGGCCCCATGGCTGCAAACCTGCGTGCTCAGCAGCTATAATATTATTCTTATGAAAAATAATAAACATGTGATATTTCGCTAGTTTTTTGTCGTAAATTGGTGTGTTTCATCTGGTGGTAATCCATCGGTATTTAAATTTGTTTAAATATTTGTGTGGCCCTTGATGCATTGGCCCCTGCGTACTCAGTCCTAACGTTTTTCTTATGGAGAATGAACAAACATTGTCATATCTCGCTTATTTATGAATATGCTTTGATGAAAGTTGGTAAGTGGTTTCATGACGTAGTAAAGTACCATTTCAAATTCGCTGAGTATGCAGGTTTGCTGCGACGGGGATATTTTATTTGATAGTGTTTATTTCATAGTGTAGTATGGTGAAAAATAGCGTTCGCACCTCGAGAGAAAGGGTTTTGCAAGTTCTCGAACTTAAAACACGATCTCTAGCCTGCAAAACCTTTCTGCGAAATATACTATTTTTAATAGCATAGGAAACCTAAAATATTTTAATTGTAAATTCAATTCCAATCTAAAATTTTCCATTTTATACAATCAAGTAATTCTCTCTAGTTTAAGAGTAAATTAAATCCAAGGTAGGCTTGACTAAAATGTCACTTATTATTTTCTTTTTGCATTAATCATTATCATAATACGAATTTCAGTGCACCATACATTTTCTACGTAGCATCTCACAAAATATCCATATTGTTTTTAACATTAAGCCTTTGTAAGATTGAGAAATAAATAGCCTAAAATTGTCGTTTTTAAGTCTTATAATTTTGAAATCTTTCCGGGGCGAGCCCTCGGAGGCCCCCTTAAGCTTGGGGGGGAGGCAAAACCCCCCCGGTTAGCCCTCCATCAACAGTTCTAGATCCGCCACTGTATATGCTGATGGTCAGATCCCCGTGTGGAGAACGGGACACTTGCTCGTTATTATTTACAAACAGAAATATTTTAAAAATGATTGCGAAAGTGCCAATAATCATACAGTAAAAAAAACTAAAATTTATAATGGTTATATTAAAACATTATAAAAATCAAGATTTTAAAAATAAAACAAATATTATTTGCATTAGTACACTG
The DNA here is from genome assembly GCA_963675035.1 of Allygus modestus. NCBI lineage: Eukaryota > Metazoa > Arthropoda > Insecta > Hemiptera > Cicadellidae > Allygus > Allygus modestus. The sequence continues at coordinate 104,343,424 of OY776111.1, forward strand.
AGAAAAATACAGTATACGTACGTAATGGTAAACCAGTTTTACTATTAATTATTAATTATCATACTTAAAGTATCATACGATTCTTTATGCAAGTAAAGATCATACGTTTGTAAAAATCTTTGATTGTATGTTTCACCACGCCTTAACACGGTATTTCAGTTAATTGCACTATGCCGATTATAACATACTCCACCATACTTCACCATAATGAAACATACTGTCTGTTATTTTTAATGGTGTTTCGTACCTTGTACAGTTGGTGAGGAAAATAAGGGTGTATTTTGTCTGGATATGACGTCATTCCCAATGACGTCATCTAGGTGACGTACTGCTCTCAATTCGGTTTCAACCTTACTGGCAGATTAGTACATACGTAACGGCCCTTAAATAACGATTAAGTGTTTCGTTACTTATTATACGTATAACTCTTACGTAGACTTGTAAAAAAGTATGAATTACGATTTTAGCGGTCAATGGTAAATCCTACCAACAACAGTATTGAACATCCGTATCCTGATTTTAAAAGTAAATACTGTATTTCCAAGAGTGAAAAATGTATTTTACAGCACTATATCAAGTATAAATCATGTGCATGTTTGGACCTAACAGTGTGATATACTGTTAGACATAGTTAAAACTTGTTTAATAAAGAATAAACTTATCTGTTTTAACGGTCAGTAATGATTCATAGGCTACCTACACCTGTAAACAACATAAGTACACTGATTTAAAAGTAAAAATTATCATTCATTTAATATGAAACAACATTCTGATAAGTATGTATTATCTTTTCTTTGCAGAGTTATCCGTGATACAACCTCTGAATCGTATATATAAACGTTCCCTAAAAATCCCTAAAATGTTGATTCTGGACGCGTTTTGCCAGTTAGTAACTTTGTGACTTGTCGCTCTGTTCGGTTCGGGGGTCAGTGTCAGTGTCCTTGGGTATTGTGTTACTTGTTTAGTGTTCTGTTACTTATTACTTAGTATTACTGTGTCGGTAGTTAGTCATACTCATGTATGTGACTATTCGCTCTGTTCGGTTTGGCGGTTAATCAGTGACCTTGCGAACTGTTACCAGTTCCTAGTGTTCTGTGTTACTTATTATGCTGTGCTACTGTGTTGGAGTTCAATTGTGTTGGGTACCGTAATACCAGTTCGTTTGATCATAAGTTAAAATAGATGAACAATATGATAAACACAGGTGAAGGTATACATGTATATTTAAAACTTTTACTGGTGGTATTTTTATATTACAATTGTTTTTAGTCAGGAAATTAGATAATCTTATATAATTCATGTTTGTTTTTTAGACAACATATTTCTTTTAAGTTTTGTAATAAAAATCCGTCTGAGACAAAATTATATTTTCCTTATTTATCAACCCAAATCTCTGTATTAAATGTTTTATTGAAACACGTGAAAATAAACCACATTAAACTTATATACAAATAGTTAACAATTATAATATGCACAATCAAAGTGTTAAAATGTCTTCACAAGCAGCAGTATGCAATAAGAGGTTTTCGGTTCAACTTTAATTACACTTTTAATGATTATAAAATGTATGTAGCTCAATTATCTATTTGTGAAAAATACTTGATTATAGTATATAGCTCAATTATCAATGAGTATGATTCATACTTTGATGAAATATTATACATTATTGTAGGTAATTAATGCAGTATTTTGGAATATATTTGATTGCAGTATATGATTACCTTTAAATAAAACAATTGCAAATACATCAAACATTAAATTAGCACAAAGATTTTGAATTAAATGAATTTATCAAACTGTAAAATTTAAGGTGACAATAGGAAAATATAACAAAGTTTGTTTACCTAGTGTAACTAAAAATTGAATAGTTCAAAGACATCGTACCTTTGATCAATTTATGGCTTTACAAATTAATCATTTATGTGTTTGCAGTTATATTTATTTGTATGTTAATCATATTCTGAAAACAACTATACTTCATAATGTGGTGTAAATGACCTACATATGTATAATATTTCAACAAAGTATGATTCATGCACATTGGTAATTGAGCAACATACAAAATTCAAGTACGTTTCACACATAGATAATTGAGCCACATACGACAAAGTAGAAACCTCATGGTGAAACTTCTCTAAAATAATTATGTTACATACACTGAAACATAAGTTACATACAATAAATCGGAAAAACTAATGGCGAATCTTCATTCAAATAAGTGTGTATCTTATAATATTACTTGAGTTGCATACGACAAATTAGGAAACCTCATGGTAAAGCTTCAATAAAATAATTAGTATGTTTCATACACTGACACGTTAGTTACATACAATAAACCAGGGAACAGAATTGTGACATTTCATTCAAACAAGTAAGTTTCATACACTGTTATTTGAGTTGGGTACTTCAAAGCAGGAGTCATAAATGTGAATCTTCATTTCAATAACAACGTTTCACTGGTGTGTTAATTAAGTAAGTTGCATACTTAATTGAAGCCTGGTATCTTAAAAACAATGTGACGTCACTGAACTGCTACAGTTCTGTAAGTATGTAACATCACTATGCATTAGGAACCAAACAGCATGCAGTAACATACAGTAAAGAATCAAGTTAAACAAAAACATTATTTAAGGATGTCTCTGCTTTATTTAAGTATGTTTTTTGTCTGTGTATACAATGAACAAATACTTAATAGAATTTAAACGTTAAAAGTATTCACGTTTGTATGTAGAAATCAGTAGTATTAATGAAAAGGAAATAAGTATTATACCTTACTATCGGGAGTAACTGTCAATGGTTCGCCGTTTGTCGTTTTTCGGGAATCACACCCTGTCAAACACTGACGCCGCCAGCCGCCGCACTTGTCCGTTATGCTTTTTTGTGATTTGGCCAAATTGATTTTGCTAAATGTGTATACGTTTTAAGTGTACAAATGGTTTTTGTTAAGACAACATCCATGAAATTGGACATGTAACTACTTTTTTGACGTTCAGAACTGAAGATGTGTTGATAAAAAACACGAAACAGCTAAAGGCCCCCAACTACAACAAATCATTTGGCAGAACAGGTATTTTAAACCTTTTAAATTGAAAGAAAATTATAAAGAAATTTGTAAAATCTATACACATCGACCTTTTTTTGCTGACTCACAAAGCATAACAGCAGTCATTAAATCTCGCTCTTCTAAAAGGCCTTCTTGTGTATTAATTAATAAAGGACAAGAACTGTCGGCGAGAGAACAGAAAACCTCTGGAATCTGGCGGACACAAAAATTGCAGGCGCTACCATAATATCAATGATTACATGTAGTCATTGATAATATGGTCACTACGCTAGCACTTTATGCGGCATTCATTGTTACCATTAGGTAAGTTCTTGCTGACACCATGATACCGTAACAAAACTTAATTGCATTGCGTTTTGAGACATAAGAACCTAAGAACTATAAACATGTAACGCCGACGAGGGGTCTTCTTTCCTCTCGCCGACAGTAGGACATTCTGTTCAAACTCAAGCGAATGTTCTTCTAATACTTATGTGTTGACATCACCTCTCATAACGTAGTATGCGTTCTGCGTTATCATTCCAGAAGTCATTATTTGGCTATGAAATCTGTTTTTGCTGTTATGCTGGGTCTTGTTAATGAGCCAATAACTGTTGAATTTAATAGCTGTACAATTGAATTGATTTATATTTTTTCACTTTGACGCTTTAAAGGCGTCTAAGGCTTTAAAGGCCCTAAGACGAATGTTTATTATAAAGAAATTCTTAGAACTTACACTTACTCCTTTTAGCGAATTTCCCCTATAGGGAAGAAGCTATTACCGTAGTCGGCATGGTAAGACCGGTAGACGGACTGAAGATCCCAGGGTTAAAATTGACCTGAGAATTATTTACCTGTTTTGGCGAGGCTTGACCGAAGGTCCTAACACTAATGAGGGCCGAGCTGGGATCCTGAGTCAAGCCTAGTCTTGGGATTGTCATCGAGTTTGATGAGGCTGACAAGGGGCACCAATAACACCTCACACCATGGGTCACTTACATTTTGCAGTAGTTTAAAATAAAATATTAACTAATGGTTGTATTTCCTACCCTGCATTTCAGTACAAAATACAAAAAACCTAATTCAATCTCCATCACTTCCTTATGTGGGTCGTTTGCTCTTGCTCTTTTTGACTGCAATTATGATAGATTTTCCCTTATATTTTCATAGATATCAAAAATATATCATACTACCTAATATTCTAAATGTGACAGTTTGGATTTATGTATAGATGGATGATTCATCGCCCCCAAACACGACTGAACCTATTAAGGTAACATTGCGCATGAGCTTATATATCACATTAACATAAAGACCTGATAATGTAAACAAAGATTTTATAGTGCTGGTAAGGTTAATATTTGTAATGTGGTTTGATTGTTACGGGTTACGGGTTCTGAGTGGCGCTAGTACATTTATATATTACTAGAATGTTCTATGCGCAGCTTGCGCATCCCGTGTTGAGAAGCGAGAATAGTAAACAGTAAAATAGTAAACACAACAATGACAGTCTGTAGTTAGATACAATCCTTGTAACAGCTGTTTATTTAATTTAAACCAAATAAAACTCTCCTCCATATGAACTTCAAGACTTGGAAGTCCCGTGGGGCAGAGCCCTGAGGCCTAAATCGAAAATCTAAAGCCAGTTTCCACATCTGCACACCTAGACGCGCGTTTTAGTGTACATATGTGGGGGTAACGAAAAAGCCTTATTGTTTACAAAGTTTTCATGTAGCGTATTAATAATATAGATAGATTTCTCCATATAAGCTTTCCGGTTCAGCATATCCACCTTAAAACTTCTTCAAAACCAATAATTAGACAATAATTTTGAAGATTACCTTCACCGCTAAATGCGACAGATAAACAAACAATTTAAACCATTAGTTAATGCTTTTTAAATTAGCCATTTCAATTTTTAACAGTTTCTCTATTTCTCAATAAAGAATTATTTATTCTTATTTTTAAGTTTTATTTGTCCTGTCTTTATCAATGTTGACTGAGGATGTTATTAAAAACCAAAATGCACATTTGCACGTTAACTGTAGTATATTAATAATATTAAATAATACGTGCACTGAATACGCAGGTTGTTTTCGAGATAAATATTGTACAAGTATAAAGGGAACTATAAGAGTGATTTTCGTGGAAAAAAGCACATTTATAAAAACATTAATAAAACAATAATGTAGTTTTGACTTTACTAAATAGAGAGAAAACAAATTTTGTTATATTTTATTCAGTTTTGATTTGGTGCGGTTTTATAAAGTTATACTCTATATAAATTTAATCATAGTCTGGTTGCTATACAAATAATACATAACCAACTTATTTTGTTGTTGTCTGTTTTAACATGTGTTCGATAAGTTTAATGATTCTGTTTTAAGACTAGCAGAAAAAAACATAAAGTTTTAGTCTAAGATTTGCAATACATATCCTATAACACGACTGTGAAGGTTGAAGCACACTAGCAACTCTCGCGGAAGCGCGGGTCGGCGCGGCGCGGCGCGGTGCCTTCACTTCTCCAGAGGGGGCTAAGCACACGTAGCGCGGTTTGGCGCGAAACTTCCGCAGACGTGAACCCGCGACGGAAAATAAAGTTTAAAACTGTAAAATTAATTTGTATTTATTACTACTAAATTACAAAGTAAATTAAGTGAATTCAAAAAGAGTAGGCCTATTGCCTATTCACTATTTATAATAATTTGTTTTCACAAACAGCGCAATATTTAATTTATTATTTATCTGAAGTTTAACTCCCTTATAGCTGAGCATGTAGGTTTACTGCTACAGAAAAAATCAACAACAAATATTTGTTGTGCAAATATCAATACCAGCACCAAGTACTACTAGGCAAATACCAGTAATAGGTGAAGCCACAAGCCACATAACAAATTCTATTTGCTCTCCATAAGGATGACATTGGACAATTTACTGTTTTTAGCACTTTGACTATCTCTGTAACAGTTGGACGTAGAATCACAATTTAAACACCAAAATTATTGTTTTGCAGAGCTGAACTTATTTGTAAAAACAAATGTGAAGTTTTTAGTAAAATTAACTGAGCAAAAGCTAAATACATTTTCCCTAAAAGATTAACATGGAAAATTGTATAAACACATTTTTTGGATTTTCTCCGAACCACTTAACCCATAGGTTAATGATTCAAAATACTATATTATTTGTTTTTTGTAAGCTCTTAGGGTAAAAATTGCAAACAACTGATTTTTTGAAAATTTCAAATCCCTATAAAACCCTCTTCCCACGGTCCGTAATTTCTGGTTTTCAAACTCAAAGTCATGAAGTTGCTATACACGTTTGTGCCAAATTTAATTGAAATTGGATTTTTTCAAACAATTTTTTATGTTTTAGGGGAAATTCACTAAAGCAACTATTCAGTATACTGTACAGACCCTGTGTGTAGTACCCATCGACGTAAATACTACAATACTGTATGTAGTATTTACATCCATGGTGGAACCACGGAACCGGTACGAGAGCACACGAGACGTTCCGAAAACATCCGAAGGGCACCGTCGTCGCCGTTTCCGCGGCTCTACCCTGCGCACACCTAGCAACCCTGCGGAGGCGCGGCGCGGCGCGGCGAAGAACTTCCACTCCGAATTCCCCCCGGCGGATTCGAGAAGAAGTTTTCAACCGCGCCGCGCCGCGCTTCTCTTCCGCTTCCGCGAGAGTTGCTAGGTGTGCTTACTCTCATAAGATAACATGCAAGTAACTTTTCTTGAGAGCAGTGGAAGTTCTTCCACCGCGCCGCGCTTCCGCGAGAGTTGCCCAGTGTGCTTCAAGCTTGAGCGTGAAACTAATTTACAAAGGAGGAGATAGACAGAGTCGGCGAGAAGCTAGTACCATAGATTAAGCATACTCCTTAGGAGATATTGCATTGGCAAGTTATCAGACGAAGACGGGTGAACAGTGGCGTGCTCCTGCGGGATTTTCTAGTACTAGCGACCTTAGAATTAGTGCCGACGGCATCAGCGCAGTGGCGCAGCTCGTGGCCACGTGAGGAACCAACGATCCGCGGGCTAGGAGGGGATGCGACATCCGTGTGCGAGAGAGAGCGGGAGTACCTGTGCGATAGAGAGAGAGGGAGTGAGAAATATAGGCGCCGCCGACGCGACACTGCCGTAGTGCCGCGGCTTGCTCGCAGGGCGTCCGCCAGCCACCAGCCCCAGTGCCTTCGTGCCTTCCTTTCGTCAAATCGTAAAGCGGGTTCTCCCTTGATAAATGTTCTACGTTCGCTTGTGAAAATACTCTTACAGTTATAATTACAAATTAGTGTATAGTATGTATAACGATATTTCATTACCAATGATTCAGTGAATTCATAACATACAATATTTCCTTATTAAAAAATCCCACTTAATTCTTTTTCACAATTTATTATTTTTTTCCTTTTAATTTCGTCGGGGCCAGGGGCGGATCCAGGGAATAAAACATGTCGGGATAGACCATGCTCGCGCCCATAGTCGGGATAGACCAAAATTCGGTCCGGCTGGGCTCAAGGTCACATCTCAAAGTGTAGGATTCGGCGGTCGCAGCGCTCAGTACAGCGTCTTATGGGTTATTGGCGACGCGTCCTCAGTTAAATGAGGTTTACGGCGCAAGGGATTTGTTTATAGTAAAATGGTTTTTGGAATCGAATTACTGAATAAATTATTTACCTTTTGGTACTAAATTAAAATGTATTTAACCTCTAATTATGACGTAAAAACACGTGTAAGTTTCAATATTAGCATACAAATCTCGATGTTCACGTACTCAACCTGGATTTTCATCGAAATTAATTAATTAACGACTCAACGACTCCCATATTTTATTTACTCGATACATGAGTCAACTCTTTTCGTGAAAATAACTATATAATAACAATTATACGGCTTTTAAAGAGGCTTAGTTTTGAATTTTGACACAACAAATTTGATTCCATACTATCGCATTTATAACTTTGGTAGAAAAGTTTATTCAAAACTAAGTATCTTTCGTATTCGAGTTCCTTGACATGTTCCTCAACTTTTAACGCCAATATGATTTTTATAGGATTGGTTATTACATTATTGGCTGATGTAGAGGCTTAGTTCTGAGTTTCGACGTAAAACCATAAGTTCATTCTTAATTTTGATTAAATATTTAGCTACACATATTTACTTACGACTTTGTATTTCATTTCCCCGATCTATTCCTTATTTATTCACACAAAGTCAAATTATAAGTCTATTTGAATAGTTGTTAGGGAGGTATAACTTAAGTTTCTATAAACAGATGTTGATTCTCTTCTATTTCAATGTTCACGATTAAAATCATAAAATGTGACCATAAAATTAAGGATTATAAACCTGAAAACATGTAAAATTTAAATACAATCTAATTTAACGATGTAATAAATAACTGCTAGAACTAGAATGAAAAATGTTTAAGTGATACAAATTTTAAAGGGAGAAGGGTTTAAATAAAAATTATGTTTATATATGTCCAATACATATCGAGGTTATGACTCCTGTATTTTAACTTAGAAAATGTACAAATAAAGTATTTAGTAAGGAATTTTTGCTTCACAACCACGTTATAACAAAACAAATATGTTTATTCTTGCATAAAATTTTACTTTGTACAACAAATAAGTCTCATATTATTTTTCATTTAATTACATATTCATTTATAATATTTAATATGTAATTTTTAATCATGAGTCAGATTAGATCTCGATAAATGTTTTTTTTATCATAATTGAAAGCTGTGTTAAGTAACAATAACCTCAATATAATATGGAGTCAAATATATATTTATATAATTACTTTTTATAAAAATCTAAGTAAAATCATTGATTATACATCCTAAGAGATAAACTTAGTAATGTCGTTTTTTGAAGCCGACCTTGGCGAGCTCCTCGAGCGCATTCTGTTGGCCAACGGTAGAAGCTCTCCTAGTTGGAGCGTCGTCAGCTACCGTACTGAAGCGCTCAAGCGGCGAATCCGTCAACTACCGTCCCCTCTTCTACCCCTCCTGTAAGATATGATTGTGCTGCGTGGCGCGGCGAGGCCGGCGAGTAATGCCCATCGAGGTAACTGGAGAGATCGCTAAGTGAGCTAAAAACGGTCCGCGTCGGACTGTGCGGAACAGAAATGGTGGGCCACTGTGTGCTCAGAGCTGATTCTGGCGATGAACGCGCTGTCGTTTACACGCTCCTGGGCTTCACTGCCATGTTTGAATTGTAATGAAATTTATATATCCTTTGTGTACGTGAACTACGGAATCCGAAAGTATAAATATTGTTTTTTTTACCTTGTTTTAATATTTTTAATAATTAAAAACTCTTACGTGTTATTAAAGAGGGACATGAAAAAGTTACTCAGCGAGGGATTTTTTTATTTTTAGGTTAGAAACAAACTTCCAGCGGGAAAGTTGTAGATAATTACTTTCTCTAAAACTTTTATTCCAAACATTTTTCGGTAAAGTTGTTGGTTTGGCTACAATTCGTTTGGAAAGATGCTGAAACTTTTCGCCGCGCTCTATCCAAGACGTGCCACGAGCCGTGCCGCGCTGTTAAATTCAACTCAGTGATGCTGTGTTACAACATGACCTAGTTTTTTGGTAAAATACATAGTTATACGACTTTTGTACTGTACTTGTATTGTCTGTTAAATAAATCATAATCAACTGTTATCATACACTGAAGATAATTTTTTGTTATTCAATAGCGAAATGTTGTATTAATGCAACATTATGTAATCGTTCTTACTACTCTACGTGGACGGGTGAACGAACCATCTTGGTAATTAATGTTTATTAAGAATACATTTGCTATTAAAAAGTATTTGTCTTGTATGGTATTCATTCATCAACAAAATTTTATGATATAGGCCAATTAACTTTCATGCAATCTACAACTTTTGGCGAACGTCGAAGTTTATATGCTACAATTCAAAGTTTCACTAGTCCAAAGAACGATATTACTGCTCATAAAAGAATTCATTCCAGTACCAAAAACTTCAAAACATCATTATTTGGAGCGTTCTTTGGTTCATTTTGATTGAAATATTACCCGCAAAGCCTTCTTTTTTTAATAAGAAACTTTAAAATTCTTAAATAATAACAATTTTATAAAAAATAAACTCAGTACGGTTAAGAGAAAAGTTATTAAAAAATAAAAGTATTTCTCCAATTTTATAAATTTTACTTTTTTTTAATTGGGACGCATATTGTTCCAATTTTCTGATTTTTAAAGGCAATTCATATTTTAATAGGGCCATTTTTGCAAAGTAATAATTTTTTTCAAACGAACAGTGTTATGTATAGAGTAAATGTAACTAATGGCAATTTGACCGCATTTCATGGTCGCCGTAACATTTAGACCGAAAACGACAAGTGAACGTAGTTTTATATACCAAAAGCGAAGTCTGAAACGCATTTACCGGGCAAAATCAGATATTTGGCCGTGTTTTATCGGTAAAAGCATAAATTTTGCCGCAACTTGGTGGTAAAAAGACAAACAAAATGACTGAATTTTTTTAGGAATAATGGACTGGACCGCGTTTTATTGGCCTCAAGCGGCAAGCGAGCCGCATATTATCCACGGAAATAGCAATATAACCTCGTTTTAGCGCCCAAAAAAGGCAATTGGCCGACAAACCCATTTTGCGATTTGTAGGGCAAAAACATCGACCACAATAAAATTAAGTGCCAAATTTTACCGGCCAAAAAAGACTGCCAGACTGCGTTTTACAGAAACAAATGACTGACTAAAAATTAATTGTTTAAACAAAATAGGCAATTTCACCTCGTTATATTTTCCAGAAATAACCAACCGTTAGTAGTGGTGGTGGTGTTAGTGGTGGTGGTGTTAGTGGTGGTGGCCGGGGAGGGGCCACTTCCGGCGCTTTTTTCCCATGTTATTCTTATGGGGAGCCGTTTTTGGACCGACGCCAGCTCCCGCCTTACACAAGTTTCCTTGTTGGCCTATATTAATACCCAACCCTTGCCTATATTAAATATATTGTCCCCATCCCCCTCTATACTTTTTAAAATTTTCAAAAACTATCTCTGGTGTGTTTTGTGTCCTTGGATGTGTTGTTGGTGTTTTAATAAATTCCCCCAAATTAAAAAAAATACTACCGCCAATTTCCTGATTTAAAATTTGGATGATTGTCGTAGTGTTTTAATAAATTCCAACTGCCAATTTTGACCCTATTTTAAAATTCATTTTAACACATCCTTTGCAGAAATCCACGAGTTCTGGCTACTTGGGAACCCGAGCCATTTGACATATAATAAATCACCTTTCCTCCTAATTACCTTCTCTACCAAATACATGTCTTTATATTTAGTCTTTAACAATTCTTCTGTATAAAATCCTCCTTTGATTATATTGCCATTCTCATCTTTCAAAATATAAGTCACAGGCTTTGTTTTCTTAACTTCTGCTATTGTAAAAAGCTCTCCCGTCCAGTTAGGGGTATATCCTTTACTAAATACATGTTTATATTTAGATATCCTTACACTATCCCCCACCTTATATCTTGGCTTTTTAACTTGTACTTTAGATGCTAACCTTTCATGTACATCTTTAGAGTTCTTAGCACTTACTTGGTTAGGCTTCATCCCTATGGATCTATGTACTTTATTATTATATATCCTTATTAACTTTGGAAGTAAATCCAACCACTTGTAACTCCCTTGTGCACTAAACTCTCTATACAACCAATTCTTTAAAGTTCTCTGGAACCTTTCCACAATAGCCGCCTTAGTTGTAGAGTAAGTGTGGTAGTGATTAATATTTAGAATTTTCATTAGTTTGGTAAAATGTTCATTAAAAAATTCTTTTCCGTTATCAGATTGAATATTTTTAACTCCCTTTGGGAGAATAGTTTTTATAGCTTCTGTGACTACTAATCCAGTTTTATTCTTTAGTGGAGCAGCATAAGCTTTTTTAGAAAATGTGTCTATTAAAGTTAAAATATATTTATTCCCAGAATTCTCTCTAGCATAATTCCGCATATCTATTAAATCTATTTGAACAGTTTCGTTTATACCCAACACCTTAAAAGACCTTCTAACAAAGTTCTTTCTCGCGGGCTTATGCAATTCGTAAGCAATTTTTTCCATTTTTTATTCTTTATTTTTAATGTTAACGTATCTGCCAGTCTCTGTCGTTTCAAAAACACCTCCATTGCTACCAATTAACATACCATCACTCATTCTTTGATATACATAGTTTTTTGGCAAATATGCCTCTCCATCTAAAGTCTTAAATCCGCTTAAAGATGTAGGGTCTGCAACCAACAATTTAGGATTGTACATCATCAAATCGATTTCATTATTGTCTTGCATAAATTTATTAGTTTTATTGTTAAACCTTAATGCATGTGATTTTAAACAAATATCAAATTTAATATTGTCTTGTCTAAAAGTTTTAATATTATCGTCATACCTCAAAACCTGTGACATTAAACAAATATCACTCCTATCTTTGCCTTCAGGTACATTCTTTATTAATTTGTCCTCTGCATCCCACATATCGCTATCTAATGTTAATACATTATAATATTTATCCCCCTGTTTTATTATGCTTTTCTCACCTTTTGTTAATATTTGATTAACAACAGCCACATCATTTGGCAACGTTCCAGGTAAAATGTTTGTTAATTGCTTATTTTTACCATCAAATTTAAGACCGTCTAAAGTCACAGTCTGATGTTTTGTAACACAATCGTTCTCATCAACAGCGGGTTTAACACGAACTAGCCTTTTATTATTAAAATCCCAAAAGTTTAGATCCATTTTTGGTACTTGAGAGACGTTTACAACATCATCGCTTTCTTTACCAGCCAACAAATTACTTATTTTTCGCTTTTTTGGCATTCCAAATACCATTCTCCGATTCCAAAAATTCATAATTATTTTTGTCTTGTACAAAGACACCATCTTTTCTTATTAAAGTTTGCTCTAATGTGGGTACATCGGTTGAGCTTTCACCTCGTTTAACATTAGTAATTTTGCGTTTATTAGCGTTCCAATTATTACTCTTGGATTCTAAAAACTTATATTTAGTATTACCTTGTACAAAAACATCACCTTTTCTGGTTAACGTCTGCCCCAAAGTCGATACATCATCAGTAAACTCCCCACCTTTAACATTACTAATTTTATAATTTAAAGCATTCCAACCATCATCTTTTAGATTTAAAGTAGTTTCTTTAAAACTTCTAGCTTCTGGTTTACTATACGGGTTATATACGCGATAAAATTTATCTATCATCTTTTTATTTAATAAACAATTCCACTTTCCCTCAATTCTTCTATGATAGAATCTATCTCATTATCCACTCCAGAATTTCCCGCCAATCGGCTTAACCAAAGCAGTCTTAACCTATCTACAAGCTCATTAGGATCGTCCCAATAAACATAGTCTATTTTATTACCAGTTACCCGCCTTAAACCTTCACCAACAGTCTTAAACAGGGGTTTAATTATATTAAGATATTTAGTGTGTTTATTACCTGACATCGCCGCACCTGTTTTATAACCCTTTAAATGTGCATTTGTAGCTTCCAAAATCTCTTTATAATTTTGCAAATCAGCCTGACTATAGTTTACGGGTTCTTTTAAAGTTAACAATTCCCACAATCCCCTTGTCCCTTTATAAATTGTTTCTCCAACTGTAACATCATCATTGGCAATTTGAACTTCCTGATTCCCAATAAAAAATTTATTTCCTTCTCGCCTAATACCATATGTGGTGTCTGTCATACTACTTCTACTAAGGTAATTTCCTAAATAGTCTGATGCTAAAAGACCAAAATCTAATTTGTGCGGTGTTATCTGGGTTATTCTTGGTATTCTAGACGGGGTCTTTTCTAAAATCATTGGGAGAACTGGCCTCTCTGTTTTTGTGGCTAAATTTTTTAATTCTTGCAAAGGCTCTATTAACGGTTGTAATGTTTGGAACCTCTCTTCAGCCTCTAGAAATTTACCACGTTTTAACGCCCTATATTTTTCTCTTATTTGTTTTGCAGACTCTACCAATTCTTGTTGAATATTTGTTTTCATTTTATTTACATTTTATTTATCTCATTTGTCAAAGGATTATACTCAAACACTTTATCGTGTATTATTAGGCAATATGCAGATGTGTTTGAAGGGACATTTTCTGCAGTTTCAATTTCTAATTTAATATCTACAACCCCCTCTTTGACTGATTCATTCTGCCTAGAACAATCTATTACAATTAGAGGATATTTCTTTATAAAGTCAGCTCTGTTAAACATAGGATCGGGGACGGTGTTGTAGTAACTCTCCCTAAACCTCACAAACATCTCATAAGCTTTAGAGGCATCTCCATTTTCAAAGTCAAGATTTAAATCACTATAAGGATAATATTCAGAGTTTAAAAACACTTTGATATTTTTCAATTTACAGTGATCAAATTCATCAGTTCTTTTTCGTGCACTGTTGTCCCTGCCTGTTTGGAAACCAAATATAATATACCTGGGCTTCTCCAAACTCGAAGACGTCTTAACTGACCATGTGTGTCTCTTGGTTTCGGGGTATGATGGGAGTTCGTGTAGCTCCAAACTTCTAAATGCAATTTGCAAATTTTTATTTTGCAATAACATCTTTTGTAATTGAAGCCTCTCCCCATCAGATGGTACCACATGCGGCATCACCCACTGAATCGATTTAAGTGTAATTTTAGGAATAGGATCGACACCAGTTGGAGCATTAGATGTTGTTAATATACAATTTAAGTCGTTTTTGGATCTTTTCAACACCAATTCTTGTTTAACATTTACTAAAACCTTATTAAAATCCTCAAACACACCCATTAACAGCTCTAACGGGACACAAGTACTAAACTTGCCGCTTTTATGGAACTCCTTTAAATTTTCATCAGAATCAAATGCTACATTTGACAATTTAGTTGTTTTATTGTAAGAGCACAATATTTTCATAAGACTGGAAATTCCCGGATTTCTTACAATATCTATTTCTTTACCAGCAACTTCGTATCTAATTTCGTCAAATAAGAATGCAAATGCATTATTTATAAAATGTCCTTTATCATGATTCTCTATTTCTCCTTTAATATACAGATAACTCCTACATGGGAGTGTTAGTAAATCTTGATTATTTATGCATATTCGAATTTCATCGGAATTATTTATTGCTAAAGTGTTGTGTGGAACATAGGAGTGATTTGTAATTTTAACCAAGCTATCGTCGTATTGGAATTTTCCTGTAACGTCTAGAAAATCTTCCATTTTTATTAATAGAAAATTTTAACTTCAACCCAATTGATCGCAGAAACCTGGCATTTTGTACACTCAGTCCGTTCTTGTAAATTCTCATATCTTTTTTATATGACAAGTAATTGTAGTTTCTTCTTTATTAAAGTCAATTGGCTTGTCGTGTTGATCTGCAAATGTAATGCTAACAACATCTAAACTTCTCTTATTTACAGGGAAGTATATAATATTTCTGGGGACCTCAATAATTTTGTAGCCGGGAGGAGCTTCTGGGTAAAAACTGTGTATGGTGTGTGATTTGTCACCATTTAAATAAGACCCATTCGCAATATTACATTTTACTCTAATCACATTTACATTATTTATGTTGATTTTATTTACGGATTTAAACGCAATATCTGGAGTAGAAAATCCTTTAAATCCCAACAATTCAGACCCTAAACACGGTTTTGTAAAATCAAACACATGGCTAGAATGTAATGTGGCTTTCATAGTTTTATTATCGGCTATAAGTACAAAATCTGGGAGTTGCTTTTGAATTTCCTTCGCAAGCTCAAACACTTCGTATGTACCTTCAAAAATTTCAATTACATTTGGAGCTTTGTGATCGTAATAATACACATCCTCACCCTCGTCTATAGTTAATTTTGTGTCTTTAAGTTTATTTAATTTTGGAACTAGCCCTTTGTAAAATATAAGTTTGACTTTTGTATTAATTAATGCTACTTTATTTTGTATAATAACTTCAACTTTACCAGCTAATGCCCGGTTTAATTCGTCAATTGTGACCTCCCCTTTTGGGGTTGTAATTTTGTGCATTTTGTAATATGTCAAAGTATTTAGAGGTTTTTTAACATTAAATATAGAATTATAACTTTGAAAATCTACCAGTCCAATTACATAATCACCATTTAATTCTATAGGAGGAAAGAACACCGACTTCAACTCTGGCTCTGTACCCGTAAATGTTATAGTAAATGAATCCATTTTTATAAACTAAAATTTTTCAGAAATGATAAACATAAAATTCCACAAATGGAACTGTTTAAATCTTGTATTTGATCAGTTGTATGGTAAATTTTAGATGGTACAAAATATTCAATTACCTCTTTTGGAGGCTGTATTCCGAAAGGGTCAAAATATATTACAACATCTTTATTTTTACGATATGCTGTCCAATGTGTGCCCCTGTCACTGTCTAAATTAATAATTCCACATTCTCTTACTTTTGGCCTTAGATGTTTTAGCTCGTTTTTTAGGTACACTCCTCGAAAGTGAGGCACGTCTCTTGCTGCCTCTAACAGCTGAAAGTTGTCCATCTTTTTTATTAAATTTTAATCCCATTCCCATTTTTGCCTTAGCCTTCATCAAATTTGTCACTGCGTAAGCTGCTGCTTTTTCAGCCAGACTGGCGTCCTTTGCCGAAACCCTAGTCCAAGCCTGGTCCGCTAATCTCATATCTGCCTTGTTCCGGGCGGCTGTATCAGGATTATTCATGTAGAATATGTCGTGCTCTTTACAATAAGAGTCTAGCTTATTTTTTGAAGGTACATTTCTGGCTAAATTTTCACGCACGTTAGTTCCAGGTCCACACCATTTATAATTTCCAGGCATGTGGAGAGGGAAAGGAAGGTTGTTTATAAGGGTATTTAACAAGCCACGGCCTCTATATGGCTTTAAGAATAATCCCTTACCTTGGATCTTTTTACACTTTCTCTTTGCCATTTTTATTATATAAAAAATGTCATTTATTCAACAAAAGAACAAATTTAAAATAGCACATAAAGAAAATACACCATTTTTATTATATAAAAAATGTCATTTATTCAACAAAAGAACAAATTTAAAATAGCACATAAAGAAAATACACCAAAGAAGTTGGGTCTATTTCCTAATAATATTCGCTGTCTTATAATAGGGCCCAGTGGTTCGGGGAATACTGTTGTAATTTATAACTTAATTGTAAAAAAACAAGGATTAAAGTTTACAAATTTATATATAATATCCAAATCTTTAGAACAAGAAAAATATAAAAAAATAATTGAAATATTCCGTCTGTGTGATGAAGTTAAATTACACACATATTCAAACTGTGAAATCACACCAAATGATGTAGAATCACACTCAATAGTTGTATTTGACGACATAAATAGTCCAAATATCACACAATTTTTCTCAATGGGGAGACACAAAAATATTAACAGTTTTTACTTGTGTCAATCTTACAGTAAAGTAAACAAACATTTACGTGACAATGTTAATTTCCTAATATTATTTAAACAAGACGATTTAAATTTAAAACATGTGTATAACAATCATGTGGGAAATGATTTTTCATTTAACCAATTTAGAAATCTCTGCCATCAATGCTGGGATAGGTCTAAATATGGCTTTTTTGTAATAGACAAGGAAAGGTCAAAGAATAATGGGAAATATAGATTTATGTTTGACCAATTTTATAATGACCAAGGGCAAGAGTGTTGATGCCATCCAGAATAAACCTCTTGTCGTCATCAAAAGAGAGTACCTTTTTGTTCATCGTCAATGTTTGAAGATGGTGGTTTGTGGATTTAATTCTTGTAACATTCTCATAGTAATCTTCCCCGGTTGCAAGACAGTGTAAGTAATGTTGGTGTCTTAAGAGATGTTTAACTGTAGCGTTGTCAGCTCCCTTTGCCTTTTTAACCTCTAGCTCACATTGCTTTTCTTTTTCGTATAACCATTGTAAAGGAATGAAAGAGTATTATTTTGGCCTTAAACCACAATATTCATACATAATTTGACCATTTAATTCGTCTTTAAACTTGCCCGTAACTTTTTATTTTTATCAGAGTATAAGAAATGGTCTTTACTATATGCAGAGGTGTCAAAACAGTCCAAGTCACTTTGTATTTCCTTGTAAAAGTCCTCTGTTACTATAGAATAAACAAGGCTGTCTGTGTCTGTCATTAAGAACTTTTTATTCTTAAATTTTGACATATAATTATAGTGGAAATCATACATTATTACTTTACTGATATCCAAAATGGTCATTCCTAAATATATTGGTTTATCAAACTTTACAATTAATTTATTTAAATGCACAGCATGCAAATTGTTGTCGAACATTTTGCTACAGTCAAACCTTGGCTTTGTAACGTATTTTGTTAACTTAGACTCGTCTACAAGATGTATATCACGAAACTTGCGTTGGTTCATAATTGTTCGACCAAAGAGACTGTTATTTAACAGTTTGTAAAAGTCTTTTTCAAAATCGTGTTTTGCTTTTTGTCGCTTTTCAATATTAAAATTAATATAGGGCGCGAGCCATTTTGATTGTCTGAATTTTAAAATTCTGTGGTATTTTGTAACTACCAAACCCAGTTCTTCGTATTTTTTTAGTGCTTTATAATGTAAAATATATTTAGTTTTGTCATTTAAATTTGGTATTAATTTTCCATTCATTTTTTCTGGTGCGAGCGGGTAGTCATTATGCAAATCGTGTAAACTTTTATCGTATTTTAAATCAACTTCCAAAATAAATCCAAAGTTTTCATTTTGATTGTATTTATAATCTTTCTCATTTGTCCATCTAAAGCCATCAACGGGCAACGACTCGCACATTGCTGTAGAGTATAGCGAGTTGCAGTCTAAGTATACAAGATAGGTGCTTTCTTGATTTGGGTCATAATGTTCGCCCATGTACTTATTATTGGCTTTAGCGTAGCGCGTGGAAATCATGCTTACGCCGCCTCTAATGGCATGTTCTATAAACAAATGCATGTCAACGTCTTGAAATAATTGTAATTTTATGCCGGTCATTCTAAGACACGCCTCCCATGTTAGTCCGGGCAGTGAGTACATGTGGACGGGGTCAAGTTTATAATCCTTTAAACACAAGTCCCTAAATGTCTCAAACACATCAGCCAATAACAACACATCTGTTTTAAGGTATAAATCGTGATATTCTTTTAAATTCTTTATATTAAAATGATTCCATACGTTTTTAGCATGTTCATATTGTGCAGGAGATATACATTCTTTAGTTAGACTGCTGTAAAATGCCTCTATGGGTGGGAGGGGCTCTAAAAACTTTTCTGGTCCTGTCATGTATTCGTACGGAAATTCGCCCTTACGTTGTAGTAGTGGATTGTCTATAAATCTAAACGCATTTAAATTGGAAGCTAATTTGCTTAAGGGAAGAGACAAAAAGTTGTAGGAATCCAAAAATACCAAATCATCAACAGAGAACGAAATATACTTTTCCATGTCTTTGGCTATGCAATTCAATTTGCGATTGAATTTTCCCAAGTGTTGCATTATTAAATGACCGTCATAGTTTTTAAGATTGTGGAAGAATACTGGAATTTTCTTGGTTACTTTATAGTTTAAATTGCAAGAGTTATGGGAGGGTCCTCTGAACTCGCCTGTTAGGTGGCAGTGGTCGCGCACTTTATCACACAGTAACAGCTGTTGGCATATGTGGCAGTGTGTAGAGTTTTGGAATAACATCTCTTGCTCGAGTCATTACAAGGGGAACATATACTCCCATCTGACTTTTAATAAAGTCATAAGTTTTAAATAACTTTTCGAAAAACACATCCATTACATTTTCACCGCTGTACAACTCTTCGTAAATAATGTTAGAATCTCTCACCACAACATAAGCAAATCCAGAAGGCGTGTGTTTGCCACAGTTTATAAAACATTCGAAATCTGCATAAATCACAAAGGGAGCTTTAAGTTGATATTTGTAATTCGTAAATTGTAGTGTATCTTTTTTAGACATTTGTACTCTTTGGGCATCAAAGGTTTTACAATATGTTGTGTGACGTTCCAATATATCTTTGGTGCAAAAATGTTGCAAACAGAACTTGCAAAAATATTTCTTATGGTCATCTTTTGTAGAATTAAACATTAACTTATCAAAATCACGAATTAAACAGTAATGTGATTTCCGACCTTGTTGTAGAAGCAGCAGGTTGACGTGCGTATTACTATTTAGTTTAGTTATTCTCAGTGGATATATTAATTGTCCTTCAATTCCATATACATTAACACTTATGTTATTTTGTTTTTCAAATTTATCAATGTCGGATATTTTTACGGGATATTTTATATTTGACATATTCAACTGACTTTCATAGGGTTCGTAGTAAAATACTCGATTTGCATGTTCTCCGTGATTCCTTGGTTTCAAGCTTGCTAAAACACTCCACACGAAACATTTATTATCACTATTTTTAATATTTAAAACAGCGTGTTTTGATTTTATATTTTCTGGTGTGGGTATGTATGAGTTGGGAGTTAGGGGTTTATACTTGTAAACATGCAGCTGCCAGTATTTAGTATGGTCATATATCCATCCACTGCCTTGGGCTTGATACTTGTGCATGGAGGTATCGATCTTAAAAAGTGCTTCTTTAATTTGAGTTTTTAATTGTGCTTTCTCAATTGATAAAGTAGTTAAACTTCGAAAATCAGCAATACATTCTTTGTCAATGATTAAATCACCATTATTGTCCACCGAGTGTTTGATGAACTTTACCCTCCTAATAAGAATCCATTTGATAGGTAGGGGACAAGATTGAAGAGTGTCTAATACTTCCACAGATTCACCGTTAAAAATATACAACTTGTAAGGTCGTTTGTCACATCGTAGGTGGTGGCGTTTCTTTTGACAGTTAATAGCCTTCTTACACACATTACAAATATTGTGGTTCTCTAGCATATGCATTTTAAAATGATTGTTATTATCAAATATTTGATGGCATTTTTTACAAATTTTAGGAATAACTTTGTGAATGTTACGATAGTGTCTGATTAAATTACCTCTTTTGGAGCAGGGCACGGAGCATATTGCACACGACAACATGTTGGATGTAAATAAGTTTTGAGATGACATTACTCTGCTTTTTATAAACAAAAAATTACCATTTTTTAAATTAGACAAAAATTATTTAACAGCGGTTTTTAAATTATATTTTACAAGTTTACGAGAGTTCATATTCGAAATGCAGTCACATTCGAAATATGATTTACAAATGGATATTTAAATATGGAAACCTTAAAATTTGGAAATGGTGAATTGGAGATTTACAAATATTAGGCTATTTCACAATTTTCGGATGGATTAACAGTTGTGATTGTCTCTGAAGACACCACCTTAGCTACAACTACCGTCGCTAACACTCCCAGCTAACCGAAGTCCTGGGTGTCAGACGTGGAGAGGTGAGCCGTGACGCCGAGACGTCCGGTGGAGAGGTGAGCCGTGACGCCGAGACGTCCGGTGGAGAGGTGAGCTATGACGAGTCCAGTGCTGGTGGTGACGTCGTCTGGTGCCGGTGGTGACGTGTCAGTGGTGAGATGTCGTGTCACTGGTGGTCTTGTAGAACAATAGTGCTGTGTCTTGTCGGTGGCTCCTTATATACACGTCGAGAGGCTGGATTTTTCAATTTAACCAGGAAATTACCTCACATTGGCTGGACTTTCAACCAGGAAATTACCTCTATGGTAAGTGGAAATTCTGGTCAATGTGACGCATGCTTGCACATGACCGACTTTAGTGTGTTAGTATGTCAGTGTGTCAGTGAGCGGTGGATTGTTGCGTGTGCCGTGGCGTGGTGGTTGGTGGGCAGCGATGCGGATCGTTGCGTGTGCAAGCAGTGGTGCGGATTGTTGCGTGTTTTAATTAATCAGTTGGCAGTTTTAATTCGATTGTAGTTGGAATTTATTAAAACACTACGACAATCATCTAAATTTTAAATCAGGAAATTGGCGGTAGTATTTTTTTTAATTTGGGGGAATTTATTAAAACACCAACAACACATCCAAGGACACAAAACACACCAGAGATAGTTTTTGAAAATTTTAAAAAGTATAGAGGGGGATGGGGACAATATATTTAATATAGGCAAGGGTTGGGTATTAATATAGGCCAACAAGGAAACTTGTGTAAGGCGGGAGCTGGCGTCGGTCCAAAAACGGCTCCCCATAAGAATAACATGGGAAAAAAGCGCCGGAAGTGGCCCCTCCCCGGTAATTCACCACTACTACCGTTCCTCACATTTTAAAGTCCGAAATCGACGGCCGCAACGTTATTATTGTCCGAAAATGACAACTGAGGCACAATATATGCCAAAAATCACAATCTATCATAAAAATTGGCAATCGTACCATATTTTCCTAGCGAAAAATATTGCCGGATCCCGTTGTATAGGCCCGAATGACAACCGGAACGTATTTACGAATACAATCGGCGATTCGACCCAGTTATATAGCCAAAGAACGCCTATTCTTTCGCGTCGGATGGGTCAGAAACAGGAATTTAGTTGCATTTAATGGCCCGAAATGACGATCGGCAACGTTTCTTATTGGCTGAAAATAACAACCAAAACTTGTTTTATTGGCTGGAAACGACAACCAAGCCGCATGAACAAGAACAGCCGAAAAAGGGATTTCAACTAAATTAAGGAACTTTCGTCGAAATTCCCGTATAATTATCCAATTTTCCTGGAATTTTCGGTCTATGGACACTCTGTAGTAGTATTACAGGCATATGATCTGACTGACGACGGCATCAATCAGACGAGATGACGCTGCCGGGCAGACGTAGCGCTGGTGTGGGGGTGCGCGCGCAACTCCAACCTTTTGCCTTGGGGGGGAAATTTCACCCATCCCCCCCCCTGGATCCGCGCCTGAGATGAAAACAACCGAACTAGTGCTGTGGCCGCTGTAAAAAGCACGGTACCGGGCCCGCTCTGTGTTGAATAAATTGTAAACCTTTGTTGGCAATTACCTTTCCGATCGGCAAAATAATTGCGCATACGTAATCAGGGTCAAATTCCGCACAGTATGAATACCCACATGACAGAATTATAAGAAAAATAATATTTTTCGATTTTCCGGGGTTTTAACGACTATTCCGCGGAAAAACGTGTAATCGGGAAAGTATTCACGTACGTCACGTACGTATTCAAGGTGAATTTACGCACAATTTTGAATACCCACATGAGAGTATTATAAGAACAATGTTTTTTTCGATTTTCCGACGTTTTTCCGCGGAGAAATAAATGTGATCGGGAAAATAACTGCGCGATCGTGTTCAAGGTGAAATTCCGCACATTTTGAATACCCACATGACAGTATTACAATTACAAAGTTATTTTCCGATTTTCTAAAGTTTTGAAGACTTTTACGTAGATAAAAAGTGTGATTTGGAAAATAATCGCATGTACGTGTTCAGGGCGAAATTCTGCACATTTTGAATACCCACTTGACAGTATTTCCATAAAACAATTAATTTCCGATTTTCCGGGGTTTTAACGACCTTTCCGCGGAAAAAACGATCATTTCCATAATCAGCGTCAAATTTCCAAAATTTTGGACAAAATTTAAATATTCGTGTTTTATTTTCGTGGTTTTACTAATTTTTCAATCGGTGCACAGTGGGGTTTCCGAAAGTTGTTTCCGACAATTCCGAAAATTGGGTTTCCCAAGGTTTCCCGGCACTAATTTAATTTTTGACAGACTGTTCAAAGTGTTCTTTTGAAAATCCTGATAATAATTTCTGCTACTATTTGCTACTCTGTATTTTAAATTCCTTAAAGCAATAACATGCTAAAACCAAGAAACCATACACTTAATGACTCAGAAACTTTTTTAATTACAGGAACGGCAAATGCCATTTTTACTAGACAGTAACTATTCGATTTAATGCAAGAATAAAAATAATTACGTACTGAAGCTCACAATAAGCATATAAGACAATATCAGGAAATCTATGCTCGAAAGTTCTCTAGACTTAACTGCGACAGAGATGTGCTTAACAGGTTTCTTATAATTTCGGATCTTGTCATAACCGGAAACAGTCCTCTGCTAAAAAAAAAACTACTCAGTTTACGAAAGTAACCATAGCTTCTTCCTGTTCAACCTCGTTTTCAGAGTCGAAGTAAAATCACCATCAGTAAACTTCAGATGAAGATTTTCACTGGCGATGAACTTTAGACTAAAAAAATTATTAATAAGAAACCAGGTAGTAAGTATAAGTTGTTTTTTAACTTATACAGATTGTCCCGTAACTCTCCTGGACAAAGGTATATAGCGTTGTTCCTTGGGTTAATATAAACACATTTAATCATATGAACATGGGTCTCCCGTACTTAGTTTTCCGTTTGTCAGTCCGTAATTGTTTTTCACTTTAAAGTTCATATTTTTAAAACCATATAACCGAATTCAACCAAACTTAAGTCAACTGTTTACGGAGATAGGATCTATCAACACGAACGTTATGAAGGAATTATCTGTGATAATTTCAAAATGGCGGCCATTTTAAATGTTATATCGCAAATGACTCGAAAATAAGTCATTTTACAAAATATTAACCAGTATATCTTCTTTTAGGGCAATTTGAGAAAAGTCTAACGATACTTAACTTATTGCAATCGAGTAATAAATAACCGAGCTGATGCAATTTACATGGACCGGACATTAACCGGACAAAGCTCATCTTTGGTTTCTCCACAATTGAACATCTAGGCCTAATAAATAACAAGAATTGCAACAGCTCAGTTGTTTATTACTCGGTAAAAAAAATTCAAAACCATTAGATTTGTCGTAAAATATCTTAAACTAAGTTATTCTGGTAACAGTTTTATTAACACACTGTGCGGTGTTAAGCTAGTCAAAATATGGTGTCAGGTTGTATTGAGTCATAATTACTTCAACATCCTGAACGCAACATTTTTAAGCATAGTTTACCAATAATTTTAGACACGTAATTGATTTAATTACACTATTAGAGTGTTACTCATGTATATTGTTGACATACACAACGTATCAAGTGATGAGCGAAACCAACAGATGCAAAGACAGAATGTCAACGGACATCTCTGCTAGTGTTTCTTAAAGGCCGCGGCGACTCAATTCGGCCTGGAGTGCTGTGGGGAGGGAGGGGGGAAAGTCGGCGGGTGCCGTGTTTTTTACGAGAAACAGCGCGCGCATCTTACCAGCTCGGCAGTCGCTGAGACACTGACTGGCAGTGTTGCCAATCAAATTCATGGAAATTACCACCAGCTCCTGCAAAAATTACCATCTTTTACCACCCTTCTTCAAAAGTACTAGAAAAGAGCGCGGTAATTTTCAAATCGGGTTATAAATAGATGTTATACTGTTATTATTGACACATAATTATTACATTATTAATGTTAATGAAGTTAGTATAAAATGTACAACAGTTAATGATAATATATGAATATCCACGGAAGTTATTTCCATCCTCGGAAGTTCCATGTTTAATATAGTTGTTGTAAATATTCGTTTTTTTCCAAGTTTAGAAAAGTGACGCAGCTAATCCAGAAATCCTCTGGTTTCAAGCAAATGAGGAGGTAATAAGTAACAAGGTATAAAGTATAATCAATTTGAAAAAAGTATCTGCAAAATATGCATGTCGTCATTCTGTAAACTAAAGCAGAAAGTAAAAGAATATATTTGGATTAGTGAAGCAAACCTCAGGTATATTGTTTTATGTTAGAGTTACAGAAAATAAAGGATTTCAATCCTATATAATAACTTTTATTGAAATTAAATGCTAGTTA
The DNA here is from genome assembly GCA_963675035.1 of Allygus modestus. NCBI lineage: Eukaryota > Metazoa > Arthropoda > Insecta > Hemiptera > Cicadellidae > Allygus > Allygus modestus. Next base: position 104,369,301 of record OY776111.1, read on the forward strand.
AAAATTTATTTAAGAAAATAGACTTATTTATAGAAGAAAACAGTAAAAATACTGTTATTTGGATCAAGTTAATAGATTACCACCAAATTACCACCAAGCAGTGATTACCACCAAAAATACCACCAGGGCCTGGAATTACCACCAAATGGGGTAATTACCACCCAATTGGCAACGCTGCTGACTGGCCTGGAGGGAGCGATCGGAGAGCAGGGAGAGCGAGGGGTGAAAGAGGGGAAGAGCCGACTGGTTGCGCTCTGGCGGGATCTCAGTCAAACTCGGGGCCAGCGCAGCAATGCCGAGGCACGCCCGGCCCGTAAGCTAGGTTTATCTATTCCGTAGGATGTATAATCAATGGTAAAATGAGAAGCGATTATTCTGATGTGGTAGTACGGCGAGGGGCCGTGGTCCTCGACGACGACGGCGGCGCGCGTAGAACTGAACATAGCCGTGATTTATATCGGATTATTGAAGAAACTAGAAGCTCTATCGAAAATTTTTTCGAATAAATTTTGAAGGTCAACTAATTAGCTACAACTTTCTCGCTGGAAGTTTAATTTTACCTCAGGAATAAAAGACTTTCTCGCTTACTGACTTTTTTATGTCATGTTCTTACAACCTTCTAATATTTTAATTATTACAAATTACACATAATTTTAAACTAAAATACATTGATACCGTTAGATGCGGACATTCATGCAGAAAAGAAACATATAAGTTAAATTGTAGTTGTATTATTATTAAGAGGTACAGGAGCGTGTAAACGACAACGGGCTCACCGCTCGGGATTAAACAGATTTGCCGTGTCCTGCACTTTGGGTCTAGCCTGACAATGTGCGGACCGTTTTCTGTCCATTTGACGAGCTCTCCATGGTTTTTACCTCCCTGGGGAACGACAACCGAGCCGCAAGAACGAGAATGGCCGAAAAAGACGTTTTAAAACTAAATTAACGAATTTTCACCGAAATTCCTGTAAAATTATCCGATTTTCCAGGAATTTCCGGTCTGTGAACTCTCTGTAGTAGTATTACAGAAGGCATTTGAATCTGACTGACGACGCATCAATCAGACGACAAGTCGAGATGACGCTGCCAGGCAGACATAGCACTGGCGCTGGTGCGGGGGTGCGCGCGCAACTGCAAACTTTTGCCTTGGGGGGGGGGGAATTTCCCCCATTTCCCCCCCGTGGATCCGCGCCTGGTCGGGGCGGAGAGGAAATCCTCATGGACAATCAAAAATCCGTATTCGAGAGTAGTGCCGGACTTTTCCCGGCTAAAAAAACTCCGCGAAAAATTTAAAATTATTAAAATAAATAAAGTAATTTCTGTGATTTGAGTAATTAACTTTGAAAACCTTTATTAAGTTCAAATAAAATTTATGTTCTTTTTGAAAAAAAAATTGAGAAACATTAAGAAATTATACAGGTTTGAAATTAAAGAATATCAGTAATTATTATGAAACGTGATTTACTCATCAATTCAAAGCAAGTTTGTTATCTAATATTTATTTACGATAGAGCGTATCACATTGATTTTGTGGCTGATTTTAAGATACCCATCTGATTTTGAAAGGACTTGTACATTGTTAATAATTTTGTACTAGCTTTCAAGCAATCAATTACTAGCTTTGGTTAAGTTTTATTACTTAAAACTTTTAAACAAATGATCTGGGCATTGAAAGAAAACAATAGCCTACTTGTTTTGCAGTTTCATTACCTTTTTCCCAATGGTGGTGTAGGTGAGGTATCAAATTGGGGAAAGAGGGGTATTCCTTGGGAAAGGGGTGTCAGGCTGTCTAAGGCTATTTTTAGCCAAATTCAGACTGCGAATTTCCCGCCAACACTGTGAGTGACTCATCTTCGCCAAGGTCACCACTACAACCCTAGCTTAAAAGTGACAACTGTTCGCGCACAAATCATGGATACTCGAGTTTACGGTATCACACCTACGAAACGGCCAGTCCTATTTTAACAAGAGACCTATCAAATGAACGGAAATATTGGCAAATTTTATATTACGGAGTTTCAAATCTTTACATTGCTTTTTTAAATTTATATAAGGAAAAACAGTGTAAAATATCGGTGTTTTTTTTACAATGTGTGAATAAATCTCAAATTTAAACGATTATTACAAAATATCAAGTAAACTATCTGCTTAAAATTTTTTTGGCGTATATAGGCCTAAGGGTTATTTAAAAACACTTTTGTCACGTTTCATGAAAGGAATTCATGACTACCTATATAATAAAAATAAACTTAATTGTAATCAGGCAAATATGTGTAATTCAAATAATATATACAGGGTGTCACAAAAAAACGTGGTGTGATTCGCAGAATTTGATTCCACATATGAAAATATAAGTCAAAATTATCTACTACAATTGATTCAATTTCAGCTAAGTTTAGCCGTAATCAACCATTTTGTATTTTCTTTAAAATAATTATTATTTTAAGAATCCTATTAGATATTTTTATGAAACATTGTATTTAAACCGTTGATATCTAAAATTTCCAAACATATTTTTCTCTAAACTTATGAAATTAAAAAATGGCAGTCATTTGAAAATTAATTGTAAAGTCAAATTTCATGAAAACCAGTAACTGGAATGAAATGTTGCAAGAAACAAAACATTGAGTAATTCTTAATACAAATCCAACGACACCTCATTTATTAATCAATCCACAAAAGAAGAAGTTGTGGTGATTTTAAAGATTAAAATTGAACTCAGAATTACGCTTAACAATCCTTAAACTTTTAATAAAGATAAACCATTACAAACGAGTTCGCACGCAGCACACTGACGTGAGGGAAGTGAATTTCCACTTAAAAACTTTTAAGACTCAAAATCAGTCTAAAAACATACATTTATTCCAATTTTTATTAAAATCTGAAAACAGTGATTTTTTGGCTGTTCTGATGCTCCTGGTTTCATTTACCTGCAAAGCTGGGAATACAATTTTGCGCTTTATAATGGCAGGAGAAGGTCCAGATAGGCTTGAAAGTATGCGTGAGGTTGCTGGGGATGATAAAAGTACTCCAACAAAGGAATAACAGGCGTTTATAGTGTAAAACCCCCTTAAGACAAAGTACTGTGTTTAGTCGAAACACATGTTCTTTAATAACTCAGTAAATATGTATGCTATAATCATTACCGTAGATCTCATGGTAAGATTTAAGCCCGGGACCATGACAAATTTTTTTTAGGTCCCCAGATGACTAAAACACTATTCGTTCAAATTTATATATATTTATTTATATATATATATATATATATATATATATATAAATATATATTAATGGAATAAAAACAATAACCAGAGTACCCTCTTTTTTTAGTAATAAAAAATGTTTCAAAAAAGAGGGTACTCTGGTTATTGTTTTTATTCAATTTTTATAATAAAAGTAGCCCTAATTTGTGAACTTCGATTTGAATATATATATATATATATATATATATATATATATATATATATATATATATATATATATATATATATATATATATATATATGTGTGTGTGTCCGTGAATGCGATAACTTGAGTAAAAAACGTCCGATTTCGATGAAATTTGGCTCAAATGTGTAAAGTGACATTTATGACTTTAAGTTCGAAAACCAGAAAAATCGGGCCATGGGAAGGGGGGTTTATGGAGGTTTTAAATTTTCCAAAAATCAGTTTTTTGCATTTTTTACCCTAAAATTTTTAAAAACACTTAATTTTGGTTTATACCATGTTATAGAGCTTAAAAAAAACAAATAATATGGTATTTTGAATTATTAAGCTAGGTTAAGTGGTTAAGGAGAAAATCCAAAAAAAACTACTCATAAAATCTCCTATGTTAATCTTATGGGAAAAAGGTTTTTGGCTTTTCCTAAGTTAATTTTAATGTAAACTTCACATTTGCTTTTACCAATCAACTCAGCTCCACAAAACAATCATTTTGGTGTTTAAATTGTGATTCTACGTCCAACCGTTGCAGAGATATTCAAAGTGCTAAACACAGTACGTTGTCCAATGTTATCCTTATGGAGAATAAATAAAATTTGATATCTCCATTATTAATGAATGTATATTGATGAAACTTGGCACGTGGGGTCACGTAGTACTGGTATATTGATATTTGCACAAAAAATTGATTTTTTGTTGATCATCCCCGTAGCAGCGAACCTGCGTACTCAGCCCCCATGTTATTCTTATGGAGAATAAGTAAAGTTTTATATCTCCCTTAATTATGAACATAAATCAATAAAACTTATTATGTAGATTCACTCTTCACTTATGTAGATTAAGAGGGCACTCCAGTCACGAAACTTTTCGCGTTTCTACCTGCTTCGTCCATAAGGCCAATGTTAACTTTCAAAGCCCGTTCCTCCTCAACGGATTATTCGATATCGTTGATTTATGGCTCACTTTAAAGAGCGAAGATATACCTAGCGATTTCAGTAAGCAGAATTTTGATATCGCAAATACTAATCAATCAATAAAATTCCAAAATATTCAATATTTACGATGTTTTTATGCGCAAACTATTTATGATAACAAAATTCTGCTTACTGAAATCGCTAGATATATTATTTAAAACGAACCATAAATAATCCATTTCGGACAACCCGTTGAGGAGGGACTGAGTTTTAAAGTTAACATTGGTCTTATGGGAGAAACAAGGTAGACGCAGAGGACTGGAACCCCCTCTTAAGTTAACATTTCTCATGGTTTATTTCACTTTTATCTTATTTTTAATTACATTTGTGCTAATATATTACAGTTAAAATGGATAGGGAAAGTGTTTTACTTAAACTTAAATATTAACTATTACATCGGTAGGGTTAAAAAGTTATTCTGATCGTCTTCTAAAGTGTAAATGTTTACCAACATTTATTATTTACTAGCAACTGCCCAATGGTCGAAATTCTACCAGATACTTTTTGAGGAATAATGGATGTGTGTGTGATGTTTTATCAAACTATCCTGCATTAGTAGTTAAACAAAATCATTTGAACCAGTGAATAATGGGATGCTTAACTTCACAAATAACAAAATAAATTAGTTTACCATCTAGTTGCTCTCTCTCTCCTCCTCAGGTTTATCTTTTTAATGTGGAGTTAAAACGGATAACAAAAGGGCGTTACCATTCCAGCAGTAAGTAGTCTTTTATTTATATCATTCCAAAATATATGTTCTTGCTGTTGTGCTAGCATTTGTTATTAACAGTCGTCAAATATTCAGTTGTATTGATTACTTTCTTCCATAAGATTAACATTGAAACTTTGGAGACTTGTGGGGCGTAGCCCTGAGGGCCAATGTAAATTTTAAGGGATTTCTGCACATCTACTCGACAATACCGTTCTAACAGGATGTGTGAATTCCTCTTCCAATGAACACACGCTGAGGAAAAAGGAGGGGCAGTTTTGTGCTTGCCTATTTATATAATGATTATTTTAATTATTTATTCACATTTAACTAAATACTTATTGATCTGTCTAATTGGAAATTGTGCCACGTTTTATTGCAATGCAGTATTTTACATTACCAAATCATGTCATAGCGTTCAGACAGTTGTGTAGGCAAACCATAGCCTTCTGAATATTTCAACTTTCTATCTGTAGTACTGCCGTATCATTATATCAGATGATTACGTTTTATATTCTATGTCTATATGAGGTTTTATCAGCTCCACTATCCTGGTAACAAAACACAGTTTTATTTCATATAAACACATAAAAACACTAATCTGGATACACATCTTATGATCTTATTCAAATAAAATGTATGATAATAAAAAAGAAAAAAAATCCATTTGCGCCAGTCAGAAGTACGTTGCAACCCGAACATCCGAAAGTGTAATGATTTTGTAATCACACTAAACGTCTTTTGTTTATGTCATCCTTTGTCCAAATTAGTTTTTTTATGTTTTAATATGTACTGAAACTGTGTTTTATTAAAAATGACCAGGATAGACACCAACCTCAAAATGCTGGAGCTTAAGATCTGTTGGAAGAAGCCAATACACTAAAACCAAATATAAGTGAAACCCTGATCAAAATATTCTTTAGGGCTTTGCCCTGGCTGTCCTTTGTTATTCCCCTGGTAATCATCACACAACAGCTACTGACGTGATGGAGCTGAAATTCATTAAGAAGAGAGGTAGTATATTCAAATTTAACATAGATTTGTCCCCATTCCAAAAATCTGATGACACTCCGCCCCACTGTCATTCAGAGTCAAGGTTACTATCACACGCTTAGTACAGTACTGGAACGGTGGAGTTGAAATTCGATAGAGGATAAGTACTTCGGAATCAAACATGGACCTACTCCTGTACTAAGCATCTGTTGGGGCCCTACTAGCAAGCAACGTTTTTGTGTTTTAAATTATCAGTGTTAACATGAAGTAATTATTTTAATTGAGTTTCCATTATAAGAATACTTTTTCACTGGGAACTAACAGAAATCATCAGGGATCATGAAATGTCGCAACAAATTTGTGGGTACCTGCTAGCTTAGTGTAAATCTCGATTCTTTAAATTGGGCAAAAACCATGATCAGGAGCCCTGAGATGTTTTTAACACACATAGGTCAACGTGTAGCGCAGATGTCGGTTCAGGAGTTTGAGATGACTAGCGCCGCCATCTCCTTCCTTCGATAATACTATGGATAACCTGCTGTACGGAAATGACTTGGTGACTAGCTTGTAACAGATAAAGGGCTGACAGGAAAGTTACCCCTCCCCTATTCATATACTGTGTATTGACACAGTCAACCAAAAAATGATTAATGTAACATAATGGTGTTTAGTTATCAGCAGTTATAAAATCTTGCAATACAACTATTAAATCACTTGCCATAAGGATTGTGGGGTAGGGGTAACTTTCCCAACACCACCTTTTTTACTAGCTGACCATAAAATCATCTCCGTACAATACTCGAAGACTCGATTATCGAATATTTTTATAACTAAAAGTCAAGATTGGGAATTTTTTTTAAACTCATCAAAAACTGAAAATTTCAGGAAATTGTAGAAAAAATATTACTAGGAATGAAGTGTAAATAAATAAAAAAACAGTATATTACATCAGTACTGCGTTGGTATTACACATGGAGCGTCATTATATTATATCAAACATATTGTGCATTTTATTGTTGGCTCTTTTCAGTTACTAATTCATGAGTATATAGTGAACAGAGAAAGGACATGTTTTAGCATATTATTCTCAAATATGCATGAATATTCTCTTAAAGTGTATGAATATATTTAACTCCTAAATTATACTTAAACCCCAAGGGATTATTGTAACATGAGCAAGTTGCATGGTCAATGTACGCCCAGCTTCATCCAAGTACTGTTAGTTAAATGTTAATTTATCTAGTTTAGTTGTAATTGTATATTGTAAATGTGGAGAGTAATTGGTTAAGGCCACTCATAAATACTAATTATTATGGTGCATTGACAGTACAGATAGTAATGTTGATTATTCAACGTAATACATCCATTCTATAATCAAGTGATTGACTATGATTTATGGTCAGTTGTGTTGAAAAATTAATTAATGTTACATCGAGTGGATTATTTAATATTTTGTCCAAGAATGGATTTTTTTCAATTTTGTTAATGTTGTATATTTTATATAGAATGTGTTTATTTTAAGTTAATATCATAGATATTTATTTAAACAATATTTTATTATATATTTGGCTCTTTTGCTATATCAAATTTGTATTCAAAAATTCAAGATTGTATTATTTATAGTGGCAATTTAATCAAAACTAATCTGAACAAGTTTTTTGATGTCTGAACAAATTAGTTGCAGTCATTCATCTGAATGTCCTCAATAAATTTCTAAATTAAAATACAGTATGTTATTCTTAGAAATATAATCTTTGTCAGTACAAATGACTCGGATGCCAAGAAGCATTCAGGCATTAAAACCAGTAAGCATTTGGCCTCTGATGAAAGATTGTTTCACTCAAGAAACTGATTAGTCCTCTTGATATTAACCTCGGCTTATGGCCTCGGAATTATATAACAATCTGTACGTAATCAATTAAGCAGAGGGATAATAGTAGGGAGCGTTGAAGTCCCTGCTTGATTCCAAATGTCAGTAAACGGCACAATAGTAAACAGATGTGACTGTCCCTTCATCCATTCCTCCTTTCTTGGTACTTAAGTCAAGTCAAATAATTATTTTATTACCATAAACTTATACAATTCACAAGCATTGGTTGTGTCTAAACAATATACATCATATATATATATATATTTTTTTTTTCTTTTTGGTGAGCTCAGTTATCTAAAACTTATTTGTCAAAAACAGTAAAATCTTAGGTAAAAACCAAAGACAGTGTTAAATAATATAATATTAGGCTAAATCACAGTCGTCTAAAACAATACCACATAGAGTTAATGCTGATATTGTAATAGCTTTCTATAGGGTAAGAAATATTACTCGAGAAGTAAATTATAATTAATTGGTGTTACTGCATCTTTAAATCTTAATATCTTAAGTAGTATGTGGCTACTTTTCACAAAATACATTGAAACTTGAAAATATATAGAACTTACTAGAATAAAAACACTAGCCTAATAATGAAATTCACAAAGGAGCATAGTTATTAGCCCTTGCGAAGGCCAACAGTCAGGTTTCACAGGTATTGGAGGTGTCACTGGTTCCGGTGAAACAAATTGTTTTCCACCTTCATATCAATACATTCACCGAAGTATTTAATTCATTATTTGGTCATCTACTTACAGGCAAGGCCCTATCTTTTAGTTTATTTTGTTGTCAGTAAGTTTTTGTTCTTCACCTTACCATTTTCTTAATCCCGTTTGCACGATCCTCCATTGAAGGTGAAAAGTCATTAATCACTCTGAATAATAGTTTACTGACCAGTTATTGATTTGTACAGTTTTACCTTGCTGACTCATTCTAGTAAACAATATTGAGCCATTTCCTGTCTTTTTGCTACCACATATAAATATTATTTAAGTTTACATTTAGATGTATTTTCATTTTTTAACAAAATATCCGTTTTATAAAAGTTTACTTTCGTATATATCTTTTCATCGGAGTTAAATTTGTTTTAATATGTTAAATAAAGCTCCAAATTGCAATTAAATTTCTTATTTACTTTAAGGGCAGACAACTGTATTATATTTGAAATCAATATACCAGAATTTTGTTTAATTCTTCTTATTTCAACAAATGAAAACTATTAATATACTCTTTTTTAAACCATCCTATGTTAGGAGGTTGTTTCTATGATAAAACTGTTTTTAATATTAATCCTAAAATAATAATATAAATTTCATGATACTACTTCATTAGCTATTGTTTTTAGGAATAATTTTTGCTGATATAAACAAGGGAATTGTTTATGTTATTTTTAGTCGGTTATTTACAAATATTGACTTGTTACCTGTTTCCTCTGTGATGGGTAATTTCTTAAGATAGTAATTTATAAAGATCACTGTAAACTAATTAGTGAATTAAATGTTTAGTACATTTCTGCCCTTAAATTGTATTGAACTTAATATATTTATAAATAATTTCCTTTGTAGGTTCTCTGTGACTGGATTATTTTTAAGTTGTCAGAATATTGTGATATTGTTCCTAATAATCCATCCACTATAGATATTTACATTATACATTGTAAAAGATAATTTTTTAAGTAAACATAGAACAAATATATTTATACTTGATGCTTTCAGTTTTTTACCTTTTCTTAAAGAGATGGAAATATGGTGTACAACGTATTCATTATCACATTGGATTTGGAAACAGTAATTTTGTTGAACATTGATATATATAGCTATTAATTACTATTTTGGGCTTTACTGTAAACACATTGATTTATGCTAGTAACCAAGTTACTGTTCAAGCACAAACCTTGTATTGTTCATAGCACCTGAACCCAGCCAGTTTTTTGTTGAGTCTGACAACACAATCTTTGTTTTGTAAATATGTTAATATTTTGTGTTGAGGTGTGCGATTCAAGAAGGAACTCAGTGTTAATATCAATGAAATGTGCCTATATTTTTTTACTGATTAAATCTCCGTCTGTTTGTTTGAACATTGTGTTGTGCTTCTTAGAGTAACCGTGTATACTTTTGTTTAACAAATAAGGCTGATAAATAATGTGAATATAGATAAACTGTTAGCAATCTCGATTGTTTAATATTTATTTTTTCTTGTTTGTATATGATATATTATCGGTGAAAACATCTTTTCAGGGTTTGCCTGGATTGTGATTGTGATGAAAGTTGGTCCCAACATTTCCTTGTGGAAATGTTGTTTTTGTAATGTGATAATAAAGTTTTTATGTCATTACCTGAGATTGGCCTTCAATACCTTGTCAAACTCTCTTCTTGGATTCAGAGAATATCTGTCTTGGAAATATAACAGTATTTTCATTTTAGGTGGTTGGAATCATTGGTAATTTAATCAACTTAAGTTTCCATCGACAGTTCACTAAAATGTTATTGGACAGAATTAGTAAAATAAATGTTTTAAATTTCATTTTGAGGTTCTGGTTATTCTTAATACAGTACAGACTATTCACTTATTCAGTTCCTGATTCCCACAAGAGAAGGGCAACAATTAAAAATGGGATGGTTCACTTTACAGTGAACAACAAATTTAACATAAATTTTTTTTAATCCCTTTCTTTCTCACTTGTCTGTGTTATGTGGCTTTACTATATAAATCATAAAGTTATGCTCAAAATAATACGTCACTTTAGACATTGTTTATAGGGATGACGATTTTACACCCTAGAATCTTTTTAATCCATGAATCTTTCTAATGCAATTTAAATATTAAGAAAAAATAACTGAGATTACCGTGAATCCCAACAACCTTTTTAAAATCCTCGTCAAAGTCAATCAAGTCAATTTCACATTCAGTTTTAACTGGCAAAATTGGATTTCACCACATACATTTATCGCCTTTTTGAGAGTGATGGAAGCGGAAATATAAAAACAAAACATTTATTCATATGACTGAACTGAACAAAACAGCCAGACTACTGTGTGCAATAGACTGTGTCCTATATTTAATTAGCACCAATAACATTCTGCAGATAACATCCCTCCAGTTACAACTTACTGTATGCTCAAACGTGACTTAACTGAATTATTTTTAACGGAAACCTGCGTTAATCCGCTGATAACTGCAGGAAATGAGCAAATGACAGTTGACAGGTATTTGATAATTTATTTCAGACAAACGACCAGAACCTTCTTGACAATTAGTGACCTTCCAAATCAGCTCTATTTATTAAAAATTGAGTTGAACTTAATTCAGTTGACGCTAGTTCAGAACAAACTAAGAACTCGAGAAAAATCAGATTTTACAATCAAAAACATTGCTACTGTAACGCTAGTTCAATTGAACTTAGTTCGGAACATGCTTTGCAGACCAAGGACATTGTAATGTGTTTAATACATTAAATGTGAAAAACTACTTTTCCCTTTAATTTTGTAAGCATCAGTGGCTAATCCTTTAATCTATTAATTTCTCTGGAATGCCTCTTCTCAACCTATGTATGTAAATGAGTATTCAAATTGTAATTGAGGTATTCAAATGAATTCATGAAACAATTGTGATTCCTTAAAATATAGCATTCACCAACCTTCAATAATGTTCAGTCTGAACTAACGATTCATTTAATGCTATGTTAGATTGTTGTGGTGAAATTAGAATTTGTTAGTTAAGATATAACTTGATTTAAACCGGGCTTTAATCAAGGGGTTTTCAACCGGGGTCATTGAGGTTGTTCACATTCAAAATCATTGAACTAGGGTTAGTTTTAATGTTCTGTAAATTGAACAATACTAAATTCAAAGGGATTAAGTAACATGCTAATCAAACAGATTAACTTGGAATATCACTTTTTGTGAGCTTAGATAAAACAAATTTCCGTCATACTGCTTCAAAAACAACTGTTTTTGGCAGATGCGTTGAGATTCAAAAGTTCTTCTTTTTAGTCTTTGGATAATAACATATGTTTTGATGATCATTATCGTACTAGTACTAAAAAGATCATTGTTGATGATACTTTTGATTCGAGGTCGTCATAAATCGATTATAATTCATTCGATTATAAATAATCGAAACATTCATTGTTATTATCGAAACATTCATTGTTGTATTGTTATTATGTTTGCGTTCGTTTCCCGTACACCGCTGGTGAGTGCCCAAATCGAATGTTTGTTTTGAAGAACAACCGATTGATTCGAACCACAATGATTGGTTTGAAGTGATCGACTCAACAACCGATAGATATGAATGAACCGAAGTTATGCATGTGCAACAGCTGATTGTTTCAAGAGACAAGCTGAAAGAAACATTTGAGGTTATGAAGACACAGTACGTAAATTTTACTTTTGTTTTTATTTAAACCTTAAGTTTTTTGGCAGTATGACGAAAAATATAGTTCGTCATTCGGATCAAAAGTGTCTTTTAAATACTCGCTCATTTCCCAGCCTCGGCTTCGCCTCGGCAGTTAAACTGGAGCTCGTATTAAAAAGATCCACTTTTGATCCTAGTGACGGAATATACTATTGTGGGTAGTATAAGATTTTCAGACAGTGACATAATGTATTTTTATTTACAAAACAGGTATAATTTATGTACAATAAAACACATCTTCAACATAAATAAAAAGTAAAACCTATCAGTGACTATACTGCAGTAAAAATAATGACTTATTGGTATTAGTTATTTTTAGTTATGTTTTAGGCAACTATTCTGGATAACTAAGTAATCTGAATCAGTTTTTATTTGGTAGCTCTGTTTCAATAAATAATAGTCCAATTATTGGATTTTCTTCCAATTTTTACCTGGAATAACAATAGCAGAACTAACTGTTTATTTGCAGAAATTTTTACAGTCAAACATTTATTTATTATGCAACGGGTCTTACGTCTTAACATGTTGGGTGCGACAATCATAGTTAAACATGTTGATTTCCATTTAATTTCATGCTGACAAATTCGTGTACCGGTGCTCGACTTGTACCAAAAGTGTTAAATAGATATTACATATTATAATAATTATTGAAGGTGTATAAATATAAATATTGGAGTTGTGAATACGTAAATGCTTCTGGACTACATTTATTGAAATCTTATAAATACTGCCTAGGACAGTATGTGTGCTAGCTGTATACTAATGTGCTTTGGTTACAAAATATTAGGCAAGCAACTTGGCTTTAAACTATAACGTTCAAAATGGAATAAGTTATTTTATACTAATTTATTTATTGGTGAGGCAAGAAATTAAGAGTGAGGCAAGTAAAATGAAGATTATTAATCTATAAATTATCATAGTACGGTATTACTAGATTTTTACATACTCATTTTTGTGTTGCATAATTTATTATAGTCTGTAAACGGTAATCATAGATTAAATTGCCATATTATCGTATATTCAGGTACTTGACATAATTCATGCCCAATGATATAAATTCCAAGTAAATTGTATGAATACAAAAATAACAATTTATCTAAAAAAATAAGCCAGCAAAATCTTATTGAGATTATATATATATATGAAAATGTTTACTGTAAAGGTCAAATTATTTCAAAAAGCTAAGGAATATTGGAGATTAACTTTAACAAATTTACATCCCTAGAAGTTAAGTTTGGGTTTAGACTTCTGAAGACTAGTATGTTAAACTGTTAGGAAGGATTTTTGCAAAGTAATTTGTCATGAAGGAGACTTGTATTTGAAGACGGGAAGTGATGGAGTATTGTTCGTAGTTTCTTGATCAACATCAGACTTTTTGTTCCCTGAAACAATAAAACATATTTTTTAAAGTGTGTACCTTATTCATGTAGACTAGGACAGGATGAATTTTCTACACTCACTTTGAAGTCTTTTTGAGAAAAAGTCCAAAAACTGGCAGGAAGAAACAAAATTGAAAAAGGGAGTTTTTATTGTTGTTAAATAACGACTGCTAAAATACAACTATTTTTCAAAAAGATTATAATTAACATTTTTAAGCCGCTGTAGGATGTTTATGTATTACCAATTGTAACAAAATCATGAAATTGTATGGACTTTTTCCGTTATATGACTACCGCTCAACTTTTCAGCTTAAAATGTTATAATTATCTACAAATTCTGTTTAGGGTTTCAGACAATCATTTTACAAGATATTTTCAACAGAAATTGTAAGAAACCAAACGAGACATAACCTAAACATTAAAGTTGAAAGGTTATATAAACACAATATTTAGTTTGAACGACACGTAAAAGAAAAGAAAAAACATTGCTTAGCGACAAACACACTTAGGTAACGGTCTTTTACTTTCTCCCTCTATACATAGTATATGGAGAAAGTATTGTTTTCATCAAAATTTGAGTTGTTATTGTAAATATTCGTTTTGGTGCTCCCTGAACCGAAAAAAGTGGTTTTTACGTGATGTCTGTCTGTATGCGTGTCCGCGTGTGTGTGTGCGTGTGTGTGTGTGTGCGTGCGTGCGTGTGTGCGTGCGTGCGTGTGTGTGTGGATGTGTACAGAGCTAGAGCCCTAACCAATGGGCCGATTTTTATGAAATTTGGTATGTGGGTACTAATACACAATATCTCCAGCCGATTTTTTCATGTTTTTAAATTTTTGATTTTTAAGGGTAATTATCCCCCAAAACCCGCCAAAAAACATGAAAAATCAAAATCTCTCAAAAACGGCTCTAACGATTTTGATTAAACTTTAGTCGTTTGTAGAACTTTAGTTTTCAAACAAAATGAAACCACCCGCATTCCTGTAAAAATTCGGGTTCAAAAATTACAGGACTTAAAACATCAAATATTCAGTTTTTTTTTGATTTTTCATAAAAATACATAAATATAAAAAAATACTACTATTCACCATTAAAAAAGCTCAAAAAACTAAATAATTTAGTATTTTGAATTACTATTCTACGATTGCTGGTTTCAGAGAAAATTGAAATTTTCATTTAGCGGTAAACGCAGTACGTTGTCCAATGTTATTCTTATGGGGAATGCAAAAATTACTATTTCTCTCTTATTTACTGATCAATTTCATTCAAACTTGATATGCTTGTCAATTTAGCATTGACCAACAGAGGTAATTTGAAATATGTTGCCCCTTAATAACCCTGGGGGGGGGGGATAGAAGGCATTTCCCCTCTTACAACCACGAGTGTAGCAATGGATTCTGTAGTGCCTCCAAAGCAGGGATTTGGGTGGATGTTTTTTAAAACAACTTGTTTACAAGATTTTCTGTACATTTGACTGTGCTTTGTATTCTATATTTAGTAAATAAAAAGTAATTTATTCATTAAAGTTGGGCTAAAAGGGAGAAAGTATGTGTCAGTTTCCTGATACCGTTTATTTCAATTCCTGTGGAGTCATGAACTGGGAATTATGCAACAGCCTTTTGCTTAAAAAGGTCGCGGATAGTGTTTAATAGCTACTATAGTGGAACACTGCCACTGAACTGACCGCCAGGATCCAAGTGCTCCTCTTATCAGTAACCGATAAGATAGCGAGATAGTTAACATTAGGCAACAATAACAGGGTAAAACATATGCTAAAACAATTCCGGGAAGTACTAACAGTAGTAAACGTCATAATCGAAATTGCGCATTGTTAAAAAAATAAATAGTGGTATAATCAAAATCGAGCATTGTTAAAAAAATAAATAAATAGTGGTAGTCGTAAAACGCAAAAGGTCCCATGTTATATTTTGATATTTTGGTTTTCTCATTGCTACGGAAATATTGTAGAGGAGTAGTAGGCCTATTGCTCTAAACCATCAAAGTTATTCCATTTTTTGTCTGATTAAAAGAGTTTGTCTTGTCATTTCAGTAGTTTATGTTCTCTGCTCATAAAATGTGTTGATACTGTAAAACTGAATTGTGTTTTATATAGAACTGTAGAATGCAACTGAATTAAGTTTCATATCCTTATGGACAAACAAATAACTTTGAGGTCGGCCTTCAGAATGGAGGTATCAAAAACTGTATCACTTTACAAAAGTGCATAACAAGGCCTTTTATTTTATACCTCGATTGTCAAAATCAGTTCATAAATAGCAGAGGAGTTCAGTTCACAAAAAATCGCCTTAGCATTTTATAGATAACCTATTGAAGATACATAACCCTTATTGAAGTAAAATAAGAGATCGGAGTGCTAGATCTAAAGTAGTGTTACAAGCAGTAGTGCAATAGGGCAGTAGTTTCTTAATAACATTAATTTTCCCTTAATAACTTTTAAAACAAACTAAATTTCCACCGGCCATAAACCATCTAATCTTTAGATGTTTTATGTGTGCCGTCGGTGGGAAATGTTGGGTATTGAGTTTTATGAGTTGTCACAGAAAACTTCATCTTGAAAAACATGTTAAGCAACAATTTTGCTAAACTGAACCATAAGATAGGCAATGAGAAACATTTGAACAAGAACATGCAGCTTCCATCACTTGGAAATTGGTGTTTTTCGTGTTACAAATGCTTTAGAATACAAATACAACATTACATTGCATTACCCTCCAATTAGCTCTATGTATTGCATTAACAATTTTAATTAATTAATTGCCTCGAGTTTCAATTTGTTGATAAATTGAAAGAGTCAAAGAAGATGATAACACATTGTGGGTGAGGACAGGCCCGCCCAGTGGGGGAGGACAATTGCCCAAGGGCTCGGACTCTTTGGGGGATTAACTGGGTGAGGGTTAATTACCTTGGAAGAACCAAGTGGTGATGTTGGCAACTGGAGCCTCCACCGCGAGGTACAGCACTGCGGCAGACAGGAAACTGAGCAGTACGTCAGCTGCGAAATGGTAGTACTGAAAACAAATTATGTATCAAACCAGTAGTTGTGTTGTCCCTTCAACTCTGTATTTACAATAAAAAATAAGTTATGGCTCATAAATACTTATAAAATGTGTTTGGTTCTTAATTCCAATATACAGTAGACTCTCATAAATCTGGATCACACTTATCCGGACTCACGGTTATCCGGACCAATGATCTTGTTTTTTTGTTGCAAATAAAATTAAAAATAGGAACTTAACGGTTTAGCGCTTTCATTTTTCACTTGATTATCCCGCACTACACAAATGCCATATAGTTTGCATCGTCAGGCGCTCTAACCCGACCTCGGATGGTCCAAGTCCCTTTGTCTGTTGTTTGTCTGTTTGTTGTTTTGTCTGTTTATTCTTTATGCGCACCTATAACACTTATCCGATTGCGATGAAACTTTGCATGGTCATTCAGGTTAACCCAAGGAAGGTTTCTAGCCTCTAATCAAAATCCTCTAATACAACTTTAAGGCTTCGCCCCAATCGACTTTAAAATTATCAATGTTAACCTAATGGAGCAGTAATGGGTGCGCCCAACCTGCCTTCCGCACGCTAAACAAAGGGTTTTGCATCCCCCACATTGTAGGCTCAATTGTTAACCAATTAAAAAGTCATTTGTTGTCATTTCATTCACTAAATGTTCACCTATTAGCATACGATTTAAAAATCGTGATTTTAATTCAAAATAAGTGTTAGGCCATTAGTAATGTTTTCAAACTAAGCGTTTTGCTAAAGCTTCCTAATGTAAGGAGAAAGATTATTTTGGAAAAAAGGAACCGTATAATACCTAGATTGGAATCTGAAAAGTGTGAAACTGCAAATAGTTTGGTAGAAATCTGTAAAATAACAGATTGATTGAGGAGATCAAAAAGGTCTTCAAGCGTAAATATGCCTGCTTGGTGGTGGCACGGCGTTAAACAACAATGTGCGGATCATTCAATTTGGGGTAGGGCACACCCTTAATTTAAGTTTCCATGGTTACAACATTTTTAACAATAGGAAAATAAATAGGAATCAGTGGCAGTCAAAAGAAACCCTGCATGCACCGGGTACCAGCTTGTTTATATAATACAAGGAAATCCATTTCCTCGAATTCGAGTAAATGTATTTCTTCTGTGATTACTCATCTCATATACAGTCCTATTAGTTTATATTGTGCTACCATTCCAAAAGTTATCTTGAAACAGCTGTTCTTGCTTCTGTACTGTTTGTTAGTATCAACAGCTGCTGTTAAATGTTCAATTAAATTAATTTCTATTCCGCTATAAGATTAACATTGGAACTTTGAAAGCCCAGGAAGCAGAGCCCTAAAGGTGGATATTTTTTCCAACCCCCAAAAGCAAATCCATACTTTAAGGACTTTAAAATAACACATAAACCATGATTTAAGACAAAGTAGTTTTGCCGGAAGCCTGCTCACAAAAATCGCTTTAATTTTAACAAGCTGATGTTACATGCATATCAGTATAAATTCTAAAATACTAGGCTACTGCTAATCTCCTTCTTGAGGAAGGGACTGACACAGCTCTCATAGAGCTCATAGAGATGTAGATGTGTTGCATAAGAAAGCCATATAATCAGGTCTTGGATCGTGTTGGATTGGAACTGTTGCTGTGCATTTATCATAGTCACACAGGAGCTCAATAGTCAGCTGTTAGCTGTGCACTAGTCACAGGAGTTCAATAGTCAGCTGTCAGCTGTGCACTCGTCACAGGAGCTCAATAGCCAGCTGTCAGATGTGCA
This sequence comes from Allygus modestus, assembly GCA_963675035.1. Classification (NCBI taxonomy): domain Eukaryota; kingdom Metazoa; phylum Arthropoda; class Insecta; order Hemiptera; family Cicadellidae; genus Allygus; species Allygus modestus. The sequence goes on from OY776111.1 coordinate 104,387,866, forward strand.
CTAGTCACAGGAGTTCAATAGTCAGCTGATGTCAGCTGTGCACTAGTCACAGGAGCTCAATAGTCAGCTGTCAGATGTGCACTAGTTACAGGAGTTCAATAGTCAGCTGTCAGCTGTGCACTAGTCACAGGAGCTCAATAGTCAGCTGTCAGATGTGCACTAGTCACAGGAGCTTAATAGTCAGCTGTCAGATGTGCACTAGTCACAGGAGTTCAATAGTCAGCTGTCAGCTGTGCATTAGTCACAGGAGCTCAATAGTCAGCTGTCAGCTGTTCACTAGTCACAGGAGCTCAATAGTCAGCTGTCAGATGTGCACTAGTCACAGGAGTTCAATAGTCAGCTGTCAGCTGTGCACTAGTCACAGGAGCTCAATAGTCAGCTGTCAGATGTACACTAGTCACAGGAGTTCAATAGTCAGCTGTCAGCTGTGCATTAGTCACAGGAGCTCAATAGTCAGCTGTCAGCTGTGCACTAGTCACAGGAGCTCAATAGTCAGCTGTCAGCTGTGCACTAGTCACAGGAGCTCAATAGTCAGCTGTCAGATGTGCACTAGTCACAGGAGTTCAATAGTCAGCTGTCAGCTGTGCAGTAGTCACAGGAGCTTAATAGATAAAGATCAAGGGCCCGTTTCATAAAAGTACTGTTATGCTTATAAAATATAAAGTACAATTCCTGTAACATCTGTTTCATAAAAATTATTCTACAATCGTAAAATCACCTGTAAAATTCCACCTGTATTACAATTGAATCCTGGAATTTATTGTTTACTGTCATTACTTAGGCTAGAATCATGTAGTTTTAATTGCTTAGTACATTTCTTTTTCATATTAAATATTTATATTTAGTGTGTTTAAAAGGGAATGATTCCAGCGATTTTATTTCAAATTTAGTAGTTTATGGTGTTCAACTCCCTAATTAAATGACACCAACCACTATTAAAATTCTAATTCCAATGTTATTAGTGAATTTCCTATGGACGTGAACTAATAGAAACGTGAACGCGAACCTGCACGGTAAAACTTAAGCCCGGAACCACCATAGAAGTTCCTAATGTGACCCCATGAACTCGTTTTGGGGGGTCGTTCAAATTGATATATATATATAAAATGATACATGTATATATATATATGTGTGTGTGTGTGTGTGTGTTTGCACTCTAGCGGTCACATTTTTTGTGCGATTTACTTCAAATTTGGTAGGGAAGTTCTTTTCTATAATCAGTTGAACAAGTTGGTTGGGCAAAACAATCGGAAAACTCTAACCCCCATTTTTGGGCCTAAAGGGGTCAGAAAAGCCCCGGATGTAAAATTACTGCATATAAAAAGATGGAAATTAGTGAGGCGAAAGTTTTACGCCCTCTCTCATCATTCTAGCATAAATATTTACGGAGTTATTAAATAATACCCCGTTGCAGTAAACCTGCGTACTCAGAGAATTTCCATTGCATAATAAAGTCTTAATACCACATAAAGCCGCATAGCAAGTTTCATAAACATATATTCACAAATAAGCGATATATACAATTTTAATTATTCTCCATAAGAATAACACTGGGGATGAGTACTTAGGTTTGCTGCAACAAGGAGCACAAACTATGGGTTTTCATGCAAATATCAATAAATCACCTAGGTGGAAACCACATACCACGTTTCATCAATATACATTCATAAATAAGCGATATATTATACCATTTTGATTTTTCTCTATAAGAATAACATGGGGGATGAGTGCGCAGGTTTGCTGCAACAATGAACACAAAAAATGGTTGTTTATGCAAATACGAAAATAACTCAACAAGGTGAAGCCTCATACCAAGTTTTATTAAATTATGTTCATTATTAAGTGAGACATTAAATTTTACTTATTCTCCATAAGAATAACATGGGGGCTTAGTACGCAGGTTTGCTGCTACAGAAATAATCGGTAAATATTGCTGTTTTTGTGCAAATAACAATAGACCACAACCAGATGAAACACCACGTTTCATTAGTATCCGTTCATAAATAAGCGAGATATAACATTTGTCTTATTCTCCATAAGAACATTGGACAACGTACTGTGTTTAGTACTTTCAATATCTCTGTAACCATTTGACGTAGAGAAATTATCAATACACCAAATTGTGTGTTTGTTATAGCTGAATCTAATGATGAAAACTAAAATTAGACTTTTTAAAATATTCTATGTAAAAACTTTAAAAAAAACATTTTTGTGGTACAAAACCCCCCCAAAATACCACTTTGGATGGGGCAATCTGTCTGGTTTTTGACTGTAAGTCATAAATGCTGCTTTACACGTTTTTACCAAATTTCATCCAAATCGGATCATTTTTACGAGAGTTATCGCACCCACAGACACACACATATATACAGTTTCAAACGAATGGTGTTTTTGTGTTCTGGGGACCTCAAATCGAAAATTTATCATGGTCCCGGGCTTAGGTCTTACCATGCCGACTACGGTAATAGCTTCTTTTCTATAGGGGAAATTCGCTAAAATGTATAGGTATCGACTAAACACAGTGCGTTGTCTTATGGGGGTTTTACATTAGAAAAGCCTGTTATTCATTTGTTGGTGTACTTTTATCATCCCCAGCAACCTCACTCTTACTTTCAAGCCTGACTGGACCTTCTCATAACCGTATAATGCGCAGAATTGTATTCCCAGCATTGCAAGTAAATGGAACAGCATCAGAACAGCCAAAAAAAATCAATGTTTTCAGATTTCGATAAAAATTGGAATAAATGTGTGTTTTTACCCTGATTTTGAATTTTAAAAGTTTTTATATGGAAATTCACTTCCCTCACATCAACGTGCTGCGTGCTAACTCGTTCTTTTTTATAAGGAGTAAACAAAATATAATCTTATTTACTGTCCAATTTCATTAAAACTTGGTATGTAGGTTAATTTAGAATTGACCAACACAGAATATTCAAAATATGTTAGCAACTAACCCTGAGGAGAGGAGGGGGCATTTCCCCTCTTAAAACCACTGTGTGTAGCAAATGATTCTGTAAATGGGCAAATGATTCTCCTTAAATGTATTTGGATCAATATTTTTGAAAAAGATCATTAGAAGATTGCTCATATATGATATCGTACGTTTTATTCTATATATTCTGATACAATTTTTTACACTTTATAATAACTAGCTGCTAGCTAGCTGCTTCGCAACGGGTTGAAAATTCAGAGTAGACAAATTTGAAACAAAATAATGACAGTCTATAGCTATGAATTGAATTAGGAAAACACACATGTGACATAAACCAAATAAAACTCACCTCCATAATAATAACATGGGATCTTGGAAGCCCGTAGGGCAAAGCCCTGAGAACATTTCTAAACGGCAATAGGCCTATGACACTCCACGGTACATAGACCGCATTTGTGCAAAATTTCAGCAGAATTGGTCCAGTGGTTTTGGTGTGATGGAACAATAGACAGACAGACAGACACCAACTCATTTTTATAATATAGTAGTGATTACAAATCTATGCAATAACACACTATTTTAAATTGATACGCGATACTTGTAAAAATGTTATGATGGTTTATACAATACCAGGTAAAATTTTATATAATTTACGGGGCCTGTAATACAGGCCACCGTTCTCTATGAAACAAATCACTATATGACGCTTTTGAAATGTACTTGTAATGCAGGGAAATCCCCTGTAAATAGTTTATTTACAGTTGTAAAACTTTATGAATCACACTATTGTAATTTTAACCAATAATACAGGGAAGTTATCTGTATTATTTATGACCCTGTAAGTTTTATGATACGATCCTCAAGGCTCTTGTGATAGGACAACCTCTGTTTCTCATTTAAAAGTAGTTTCTTCTGTATGTATACACTACGAGCTTGTCCATTCATTTAAATGCTGGAGAACGTTTCTGAGGGGCTAAACACACTCCTGTGTTGAATACTCACCAAAACGTAGATATGGTGAAAGGAGAAGGTTGCCCTGAGGCTGCCGGTCTGAGTGTTCTGTATAAACACATGCGTGAGGTAGGCGCAGTACGTGAGTCTCGCCATGGGGATCCAAGCTCCCCAAGAGAGGAACTTGTCTACAAAACCTGTCATGAACAATGTGCATTTCAAGATACTTATCTTTACAATTCTGAACTGTCAAAATTTAATTGGGTAATTTCCTGTATTTTTATATGTAAATAAAATAAAACCAACTATATAAAGAGTCGAACCACCAACCAAACTTCATAAAATTCAAACATACTCGTATTTTTGAAAGTGGCATTTACGAATAAAATTATAAAGATTTTTTTATGACCTTCAATCAAGGTTTATCACATTCACTACCTACGTAGTTGGACCATTGACAAAACTTCCTTTTCAGGGAATTTTTGCGAGAGGGAAAAGCAACAAACAGTGTGGTTGAGAAAACTGGTCCCCCTCTTGGTATTCTCTGCCTCAATCAATGCTATCGGGGTATTGAATTCATCTATATCTTGCTATTGTTCGTTTGATAACTCTCTTGCACAATATTCCCAAAAGAATCTCTTATTCAGTGGCCTAACTTCGCAGTATGAGTAAAACTATTTAAATGTAATAGTTCAGGTGCAAAGGCAGATATACGCAGAGGTTTAAGTTTCCATGATGCAGCAGGTTGCTAGGTGCAAATAATCTGCTGAAGATTGCCTATATAATTACACACAAGCTATATTTTACATCATAAATAGTTATAGTACTCAAATCAACAATGCTTAACTGATTCTTAATAATATCAAAATGATTTTGTTCTATGCGAATAAATAATGGTTTCTCGGTCTAACATTTATTTTATGCAAGTCCAATGCTAAAAGTAATTAAACTGTGGTCTGTTGTGTCAACATGGAAAACGGCAGACCTAAATATATTTATTTGCCAGAACTCACAAATACCGGGGGTTTGAAAAAGAACTCCCTATTTTCGTGATCAATTTTAATGGTGAAACATACAAAATATTACATTTATTAATACATAGTGTGAAAGAGATGAAGTTTTGGTTTTGTCCTGGTAAACTTTTATGTGCACACCATTAGTTGCTCTACACAGATCAATACGATTTTCCACTTCTCGACAGGTATAACCGACATTGCAGGAGCAACTGACAAACTCCTCCGATGATCCTTTGTCAAAAATGGTCAATGTCTCGGATATTTTCAGCATATAGCACATTCTTGACATGTCCCTAAAAGAAAAGTCCAGTGGGGTTTAATCTGGGCTTCAAGGTGGCCAGGACAAAGGATCATCGGAGCAGTTGCGTCAATCACATCTGCAATGTTGGTGAATACCTGGAGAGAATTGAAAAATGGTATTGGATCTATGTAGAGCAACTAATGATATGCTCGTCAAAGTTTATTAGGACAAAACCAAAACTTGAAGATATTCTCTTTCACACTATGTATTCATAAATGTAAGATTTTGTATTTTTCAACATTAAAATTGTTCTTGAAAATAGGGAGTTCTTTTTTAAACACCTGGTATATGGTCCAAAAAACTTCTTGAATTTGGTTGTTATTCTGGTGTACTGGTCAATCAACGAACTAAAACTGAAAAACCGTGTTTAAATTTTGAGAGTAATCCTAAGTAGCAACTTGACTCAGGTTCATCACTTATAACCCTTATCACTCATGCCCTCATCACTTATATCCTCACCACTTATATTCACCATAATATCTCCTTAAATTAGTGTTTTATTGTTGATGTTGTTGAATAGATTTTCTAGTCCCCCCAGTAAATTACACTATGAGAACTCATGCAATATAAACACATCTATTAAACCAAAAAACGTGTACATTAACTTTTAGTATATCTAGAATGATAACATCTGCAGTTTTAAATTTAACAGTTTTCTCTCTTATTAAGCATTTCATTGTATAAATATGAAAGAAAATTTACAAATATAAAAATATGTTTGGTATTATCTTTCTTAAGTTGATAAGTACCCTATTCTTGTAAGTTATTAGCTAAATTTAAAAATATGTTCACCTACCTCCATATCCAAGAGTGCAGACTAGGATGATCCAAGAGAAGCCTAGAGCCAGCAGGTGTCTGTGGAAGATCAGGTAGAGAGTGTCTACCAAGGGGTCATACTTGTAGGGGGGAGCCAAGAAGTAATTTACAAAGAAAATGCTGAATAAGATGAAAGTGATGGAGACCACCCACCCAACCCATAACATCCACTGGAACAGAATTTACGTTTTAACATAAGTTACATTTTTCCCACAAATTTCCTTATACATGATGATTTTTTTAAGAACTATACCAAGGAAAATTATTCAAAGGGACTTTTAATGCCTTTGAATAATTACTGTTTATAGAAATGCAATACCGTATAGGGCAGCTGATGCTATTAATTTGAGTTAATGTTTTAAACAATTTGCTCTTATATCTCTTTGCTCGAGGCCTTGATCAACATAAGGCAAATGAGCACGGTAAATGTTTGCTTACTGCTAAGTATCCAAATTACCAAACTGATTTGGACATAAAATAAGATAAGAGTCCAGAAATAGGGAAATGAGTGAAATTGATTTAACGTATCGTAGAAGCGCAAGACTGAGCTAAGTAAACCCCTCGCCTGCCTTGGAAGAGTAGTCGAATGGGCAATGAATTCATTGAAAATGTATGCCAGTTATATTTCCTTTTTTAGCATAAGTGTAAAAGAGGTTGTTGTGTCAAACAGCTAATTTTATTTTTGTGTATTTACTCAAGTCATTAATCACAGTTTCATAGTTTTAATTTCTGTTTTGAATAAACAAATCAATTAAATTTTAAATTAATTGTATCATTGTAAATGATTCTTAAACAGTCAGGAAACTAGATTCAATAATTTCCAATAAAGCGATTGGTTGCTCAAAGTGAGACGCTGAGTGTTAGCAGTTGTTGAGCTACTTGCTGAGAGTCAGCTGTTTATAAACCATAATTGCAGTTCATTAAGATTATGTTTCTTGCACTTTAATAATAAAATGTAATAACATATTTGTATAATTTCCCTGCACTTAATTATTATTTCTTTTGGTTTAAGGATCATATTTAGATTTGTACACATTTCATTGATTTTTTTTTTTTAAGTAGACAATCAGAAATCATGAATAACGAATTCCTTTAAAATTTGAATCTTAACCATTATTGTTTATTATTAAATACAGTTTATGATAAATAAATACTTTAGTTTAATTTCCTGATAGGAGCAGAGGCCCCTCAATAGACAGCGAGTTAGGGTCCGCCTTGAAGATAATATTTTCTAGAATATTAATATAAAACAGACTAAACTTCAAAAACTACCGTTACAAACTGGTGGAGACGCTGTGTGCCAATCCCGGTACTTAGCCTGTTCTTGATTAATTTACCATAAAAAAGTCAATAAGCTAGAACAAATCTGTCATCATGCACGTTAATGTAGATGAGTTCTAAACACATTATATACAATAAGTTCCTCAGTTCAGAATTTGTATACTATATTAATATTTGTTAAATCGCTAAAGAAAAATGTTAAAAATCAGTACTGACAGTAGAGAGCTTGATGATAAGCTTGCCCTGCTTCACAAGGAACAGGAGGTAGCCTAGAGCCAGTCCCAGCAAGAAGGAGAAAGCTCGGAAGTGAGTCAAGATGTAGTCCTTGGTGTTATTAATCTCTGTCCTACGGTCCCTGAAAACATATTCAGTTATTTGTAACTTTCCTAAAAGTAAACCAAAATAAAATCCATTCTCACCATCTGATTGACGAAATGTAAGAAATAACTTTGAAGGGACTACTTTACTAGTTTCTGTTAAATCATACAAATAAAAATACAATCTGTTTGTTGTCAAAGGATGGCAAATTGATAAACAGCTAGCAGATTCATGAGTAAAACAAATTTATAATTTTTTTTTCAAATGGCAAAAATGTTATACGGTGATTTACCTTTAAATTCAGGGCTACTTCTCAAAATTGAGACCCTGTAAGGCAAGACTTCATATTAAAATCTACATTTTAGACTCTACATAATATGTACAATAAGACTGCACAGAAATCACATCCACCTCCCTTTTCAAATGTAATTGTTATGATGGACTTATTCTAAACGAGTTCACACTCAGCACGCTGACATGAGGGAAGCAAATTTACGCATTAAAACCTTAAAAACCAAATAAAGTGTTTAAACCAACACTGATGACATTTTTTTGAAAATTTATAAAATTTTATTTTTTGGCCGTTCTGATGTTTTTGGTTATATTTAAATTCAATATTAGGATGGTAAAGCTGTACATTATAAGGTTAGGAGGAGGTATAGTCAGGACAACAAGTAGATATAGGGGTATTGGGGGTGATTAAACTACATCAAGATATGAAAAACAGCCTTTTCCAGTGTAAAACCCACACAAGACAACATACTGTGTTTAGACAATTAACATTTTATTTAATAACTCGGTAAATAAATGTGCTTGAATTATGAGGGAGGGCTTCAAGTTTTTTTTTTATTTTAACGTACAATAATTTAATATGCAATAATTATACATTCGGGTCTTTTCTGGTCCTTTTTGGGCCCAAAAATGCAAAATTTGAAAAATTAAAATCCAAAAAAAGGGGGTTAGAGTTATCTGATTGTTTTGCCCAATGAACTTGTCCAACTGTTTACAAAAGAGAAGGTTCCTACCATATTTTAAGTATATCGGACAAAAATTGGGACCGCTAGAGAACAAACACACACACACACACACACACACACACACACACACACACACACACACACACACACACACACACACACACATATATATATATATGTATAGTTGTTAGCGACCCCTCAAAACGTGTTTAGGGGGTCACGTTAGGAACTTCTGTGGTGGTTCCAGGCTTAAGTTTCACCGTGCGGATCATGCTAATACATAGTTCACTTTTCCATAGGAAATTCATTAATAAGCGGCTTTGTCCCAAGTCAGTACTTACAGTGTTACAGCCCCGCCAGCCTTGAGTTCCTCCATGTAGGCATTGGCCAGCCCCGCCGTCGTAGTGAGCGCCGCCAGCCCCGCAGTGAGTGTGAGCCCCAGGCGGGGGCGGTGCCACAGTGGCAACAGCACTAGTGGACTCAAAACGTACAATTGGAAGTCTGAGCACAGGTACCACGACTGAGGCACACACTGCAAACAATACATTTTTATTGATGAAAGATAATAAAAATCATCAATAACATATTCAGTAACAGTAAAACTTACAACTAAAATATTGTACAGTTGACTCTCAGATCACACTTATCCAGACTCCTGGTTATCAGGACCTATCATCTCGAATATTTTGTGGCAAATATAAACAAAATACAGAACTTAACGGTTTAGCACCTTGAGTTTTCACGCAATTACCCCTCATTACTCAAAAGTCAATTTATTTTATATGTATGTATGAATGTATGTATGTATGTATGTATGTATGTATGTTATGTATGTTATGTATGTATTTGTTGGTGGCGTTATCGGTGTTTGTTATTGTTTACCCTATCCGGTGTGCTGCTTCATTCAGGTTCAGGTCTTCTCCTGCCGATGTCTTGTCACAGACAATGTAAATCAGTAGACAGGCGTGGTAGTTTTTATTACAGTTTTTATGATTTACAGTGTTATATTAAATCCTCACAAATGTACAAACATTTAAATATTATCTGTTTAAACTAGGTAAGTTTTACCAGGTTTCCAAGTAATAAATGTGTTCCTCTGAGAATCCGACCTTATTTTTGTTCCGATCATGATCTTGGTCCTGTTTGACGAGGTTCTAATGTATTGCAGAGTGTTTATAAGTTTCTTCTGGAAGCTCACTCTTGTATTAGCACATAAACCTAAACGCATATTGTCTTTATTATTCACTATAAAGGCGGAATTGATGATTCATGCCCACCTCCCCACCTCCGAGAAATCCGGATTTTTCAAAATTAGGACCGGCTGCCCAGCACAATAGCCCAGATTTCTGAGAGTATTCTGTATTATCCTTTTATCAACAGACATGTGAATCACTGTATCACAGTTTTCTTTAAAAATAATAAATATCTCACAGTGCAACATGATATTCAGGTAGCTACAATGCTGGGGAATAATTAATACACAGGATACTAAAGATCGCTCAGTGGTCGAAATTTGACCAAATATTATTTTATGAGTAAGACTCACTTATGTTCAAGTGTTATGGTGGAAGGGTTTGAAATTACAAAAATGTGATATGTAGTATGTGTATTCCTTAATGCATCAACCTCTTGTAAAATGTTAAGCCAAATAAATAATGTTATTTAATAACCAAGGAATTTAAAGATACAGTATAACTAAAGGCAGTTGTTTTTGGTTATAAAGTAAACCTTAAAAATCCTACAGTAATAATTAAAAAGACAGTAAAATATTATGTCATTAATTAACTAAGAAACCTAATGTGAAAATCGGATCTAAGGGATTTATAACCATACCAGTTAGTTGCTAGATTCATTGCTTTGTTTTTTAAATACATTGAAAATGAGGATATATATATATATATATGCAGTTTCGAAAAATGGTGTTTTTGGCATCTGAGGACCTAAAAACAAAAATTTTATCATGGTTCCGGGCCTAGGTCTTCCCATGCTGACTACGTAATAGCTTCTTCCCATAAAGGAAATTCGCAACAAAATAGGGCTCAAGTTTTATAATAACCAACAGCATTTTTTTTATTATTAAAAAGTATCTTTATTTTTATTTAGATAAGCACTTTAATAATTTGGTCTAACTGGCTTTTTCTCTTATAATAAATACTATGGATAGGGCCTGCAAAGTTGTGTGCATATATACTTATAGAAATCAGTCCATAGTTCATGACAGATGGTGACACTGGAAAGTGTGCCAAACTTTTGTTTTAATAGTTCAACTTGAGAGTTGGAGACCTTTTAAGAAAATGTCTTGTAAATTGATATGTTTACAGGACCAACATGTATGTATGTTATCTGTGATTAAATGTTTAACATGTAAATTAACATGTTTTTTATGACCTACATGGTATCCAGTATCTAGATTTAGAAAACCAATACAAATTCATTTATTGTTATTATTATTAAATGTGTAAACTACTGGGATTTCCTGCCTAGTATGTGAACTATTTAATTAGTGCCTTCACAATAGTATTCACTTGTTAATTAGTAAGTACATTCGCAATAGCCGTGTTAACAACTGCACTATTCTCATAGCCATTTTATGCATTTCCAGATATGATGAAGGCAATTTGCTCAACACTCATGAGGAACCTTGGTTCAGTTAATATGTTGAAACAATATTTATGAAAGACGAACTATGTTTCATAACAAGTACTGTATTAAATTTAAGGTTTTTCATTCTTGTAAAAATCTGTTGTTTTGTCTTGTAAAAGGTAGTTGATGAAACTGTTAGAAAAAGTTTTAGATTTTAATTTTAGATTTTTTCTTGAGTTTTGTCACAGACTCACTGAATTTTCTTATTTTCATCACTAGGATTTTTTAAATTATTTTTAAAATTCCTGACCTGGTAGTGCTTTGTTGAAAAAAGTCATGTGTTCCATAAAAAAATAATTAAAAAAGTGAATACAATATCAATTAATCAAGGTGTTGTACTGTCTTCATGTTGACTCTAGAGCTGTTTAACTTGGATCACAATACCTATTATATTCAGCCGTCAAAAGGGGGTCAGCACATTCTAATATGCCTAAGTTGCCTTTATGACTTTTCAGTCTGATTGTTGTACTGCAACACATTAATAATTAAATCACTCAGTTTACTCTCCAATATGATTTCATTTATTTCAATGATGTAGGCCCTAGTCTTTTAATATGTTTTTTGTTTGTTTTACCAATTTAAAAATATTGTAGTTCATGTTTAATAGTCAATTTCGAATCACAGACTGTGATTTTCACTTCAGTTAAACTGGGTCTTAACCCTTATTAAATTATTTTTTTATCTGCAATTAATTGATCATTTTTAGGCTACCATAAGATACTATTCATTTAGGGCTTATAACTGTAAAGTAAACAATTTGTAACTTTTCTCTTTCATTATTTTTGTAGAAGCATATATCCGTGTACCAGTGAATGACCGTTTAAGCTTGAGTTTCCACTTGAATCTTACATGGGAAAACAGGCTATTACGCTACAGTGTAGGGAATAGTTTAAACGTCTTTCCCGCATTCTCCTGTGCTTCCTAATGATCAAACTTAATGTATTTTATGTTTAAACAGAGTATTGAACAATACATTTATTGCATACAAATCATTGCACCAGTGAATAACCGTTAAAAATAGGTTACAAATTAAGTCGAAAGCCACCTTATCCTAAAAAGTGTTATTAGTCAGCTTATTTTGTTTATCAATCTTGTATATCTTGTAAAAGTTTAAAGTTATTTTATAGGTTTTAAAAATTTAACATTGAAAATGGTTTAAAAAGCCGCCATTTAGAACTGAAAGTTACACAAAAATGAAATTAAAAATAAATTTTAATCTTATTACTAAGATTTACTATTCATCTATCACCGTTTTTGAGATATTGAGATTCTTATAAAGTAAAACACATACAGACCAACAGACAGAAAACACATGTTACATCGATTTTTTAATTATTGTATTAACCCCCCTCCTTCCCACCGAATAACCTGTTAAAGATTCTCACAGTCGAAGCTGGACACCCTGTTTATTAATAACAATAACCATTTCAGGATCGTTAAAATATATATTCTAGTGAATGACCACTGTTCATCTAGTAAATTACCGTAAACTTTAACCCCCAGTCAAATTCTGGTTATAGTGTATCCACATGATTTCTGATGTTTTTTGTGTGTTTCCTAGCACTTAATCTGCCAGAAAACATTGTTTCCAAAACTTTAAAAGGAAATTGATCAAAATCTAATGAATGACCGAAATGGTCATTCACTGGTTATACCCATAGTTGTGATCCAGTAAATGACCGACTGTATAATTGATTGTTGGTTAGGTTTTCGATCTTAAAATGAGTACAGAATTGTACCTTAAGAGGGTTGGAGTAAGAAGAAATATCGTTGCTGACCCTAGCGCTACGGGCTATTTCAATGTTAAAACGCACAAAACATGTCTTTACTGAAAAGCATATTTTTTTGTTACTGTTTGACCAATTGATTTGGAATAAATTTTGTTTGAATCTTTATAAAGTTTTGATTAGTGTTTGCTTGGATTTTTATTTTTTAATTTTTTTTTAATATCCTATGTTGATAAGTAAGCGAGATGTATGGTTTTAAGTTTAACATTGTTCTTATGGAGGTAAAATCCAACATGGCCCCTCTCCAACGCCCTCTTAACATGTTTACTGTTAATTACATATAATATATTACAGTTTAAATCAATAATCAAAGAACAGTTAAAAATACAGCTAACCTTGTTTGTATGATACGCTATAGTGGGGAATCTTGAAGATGAACTGGGTGGAACACTTAATTTTGTTTGTGTTACAAACAGATTTTTGACACTTTCTTTTTGAACCAGTGACAGGGAGGATTAAATCAGGCTCTAAAGTTACTTTTAAGACTGTTTGTGATAGACTAGGCAAAAGGAAAAACTTAATATGAAGTTTTTTATACGTAACGGTGATTCACTGGTGCACTCACTACAATTAAGGTAATGAATCATATATGCTGAATGTTATTACTAGTGATAAGAATAAATATTAGGTAAATACGAGTGTCATGCTTTGTATTTTGTTTTTACAAGTCCTCAAAATAAATTAAGCGAAGCAATCAATAATGTAAATAAGTATTTATGATGAGAAAAGTGGTTACATACTAAAGCAATCATGAAAACTGGATTCTTGATTTACTGTATCTGTTAATACCTATATCCTGAGAATGCCTACCAACTGCATTGCAAATTAAGTGTGAGTTCCTAAGTGTGATGGTGTGGTGTGGTACTAACCACAGCGTAGGGGTTGGCATAGTTGGCCACATACAGCAGGGTAGACCACCAGTAGTGCTGGCAGCTCTGTTGGTAGCTAGTAAACGTGCGGCGCCACAGCGGACCGTCAGTGACACGCCTCATCACCGTGGCTTGTAGCAGCACCATGATGGCCAGGGTGGGAGTCAGCCTGCAAATCACATATAACTGACTACAACTGGCAACAACATGCAGCGCCACAGCGGACCGTCAGTGACAAGCCTCATCACCGTGGCTTCTAGCAGCACCATGATGGCCAGGGTGGGAGTCAGCCCGCAAATCACACATATTTGACTACAACTGGCAACAACATGCAGCGTCACAGCTGACCGTCAGTGACAGTGACACACCTCATCACCGTGGCTTGTAGCAGCACCATGATGGCCAGGGTGGGAGTCAGCCTGCAAATCACATATAACTGACTACAACTGGCAACAACGTGCGGGGCCACAGCGGACCGTCAGTGACACGCCTCATCACCATGGCTTGTAGCAGCACCATGATGGCGAGGGTGGGAGTCAGCCTGCAAATCACATATAACTGACTACAACTGCCAACAACATGCGGCGCCACAGCGGACCGTCAGTGACAAGCCTCATCACCGTGGCTTGTAGCAGCACCATGATGGCCAGGGTAGGAGTCAGCCTGCAAATCACACATATCTGACTACAACTGGCAACAACATGCAGCGCCACAGCGGACCGTCAGTGACAAGCCTCATCACCGTGGCTTGTAGCAGCACCATGATGGCCAGGGTGGGAGTCAGCCTGCAAATCACACATATCTGACTACAACTGGTAACAACATGCAGCGCCACAGCGGACCGTCAGTGACATGCCTCATCACCGTGGCTTGTAGCAGCACCATGATGGCCAGGGTGGGAGTCAGCCTGCAAATCACATATAACTGACTACAACTGGCAACAACATGCAGCGCCACAGCGGACCGTCAGTGACAAGCCTCATCACTGTGGCTTGTAGCAGCACCATGATTGCCAGGGTAGGAGTCAGCCTGCAAATCACACATATCTGACTACAACTGGCAACAACATGCAGCGCCACAGCGGACCGTCAGTGACAAGCCTCATCACCGTGGCTTGTAGCAGCACCATGATGGCCAGGGTAGGAGTCAGCCTGCAAATCACACATATCTGACTACAACTGGCAACAACATGCAGCGCCACAGCGGACCGTCAGTGACACGCCTCATCACCGTGGCTTGTAGCAGCACCATGCTGGCCAGGGTGGGAGTCAGCCTGCAAATCACATATAACTGACTACAACTGGCAACAACATGCAGTGCCACAGCGGACCGTCAGTGACACGCCTCATCTCCGTGGCTTGTAGCAGCACCATGCTGGCCAGGGTGGGAGTCAGCTTGCTAATCACACATATCTGACTACAACTGGCAACAACATGCAGCGCCACAGCGGACCGTCAGTAACAAGCCTCATCACTGTGGCTTGTAGCAGCACCATGATGGCCAGGGTAGGAGTCAGCCTGCAAATCACACATATCTGACTACAACTGGCAACAACATGCAGCGCCACAGCGGACCGTCAGTGACACGCCTCATCACCGTGGCTTGTAGCAGCACCATGCTGGCCAGGGTGGGAGTCAGCCTGCAAATCACATATAACTGACTACAACTGGCAACAACATGCAGTGCCACAGTGGACCGTCAGTGACACGCCTCATCTCCGTGGCTTGTAGCAGCACCATGCTGGCCAGGGTGGGAGTCAGCCTGCAAATCACACATATTTGACTACAGCAGGTAACAACATGCGGCGCCACAGCGGACCGTCAGTGACAAGCCTCATCACCATGGCTTGTAGCAGCACCATGATGGCCAGGGTGGGAGTCAGCCTGCAAATCACACATATCTGACTACAGCAGGTAACAACATGCAGCGCAACAGCGGACCGTCAGTGACACGCCTCATCACCGTGGCTTGTAGCAGCACCATGATGGCCAGGGTGGGAGTCAGCTTGCTAATCACACATATCTGACTACAACTGGCAACAACATGCAGCGCCACAGCGGACCGTCAGTGACATGCCTCATCACCGTGGCTTGTAGCAGCACCATGATGGCCAGGGTGGGAGTCAGCCTGCAAATCACATATAACTGACTACAACTGGGAACAACATGCAGTGCCACAGCGGACCGTCAGTGACACGCCTCATCTCCGTGGCTTGTAGCAGCACCATGCTGGCCAGGGTGGGAGTCAGCCTGCAAATCACACATATTTGACTACAGCAGGTAACAACATGCGGCGCCACAGCGGACCGTCAGTGACAAGCCTCATCACCATGGCTTGTAGCAGCACCATGATGGCCAGGGTGGGAGTCAGCCTGCAAATCACACATACCTGACTACAGCAGGTAACAACATGCAGCGCCACAGCGGACCGTCAGTGACACGCCTCATCACCGTGGCTTGTAGCAGCACCATGCTGGCCAGGGTGGGAGTCAGCCTGCAAATCACACATAGCTGACTACAACTGGCAACAACATGCAGCGCCACAGTGGACCGTCAGTGACAAGCCTCATCACCGTGGCTTGTAGCATATTGGTATAATCCTTAAGGGCAAGTGTGTAAATCCGGTTGGTTGCAGGGGTGGTTTTTGCATACTCAGGGGTATCGCAGGGTGCAATGAGGTTAGAATAGCTTTAATCAATTATATCACTTTACTCTGTAATTATGTTCAAAAATTAAAATACTCAGATAATTACTCTGAAAATAAATTATTATATTTAAAATAATAGTTGTTGGTTGCTTATTGGTATTTTTAGATTTTGCAAAGTCATTTGAAATGACGATCTAAATAAATTAATACATAAAATGCATCTGATTAGCTGCAAAGAAAATGTTCTATCATAGTTTGAAAGTTATTTATCAAATAGAAAACAAGTTGTTTCCATATAGAAGGAGTTAATAGAACTGAGCATCCTGTTGACTGGCGTTGGCGTTGTACAAGAAAATACTTTGGGGCAATTTTATTCCTATGTAAATGATTTATCTAAAGTAATTATAGATGGGTAGCTTTATCTATTCGCTAATGATACTGCTACTTTATTTGAGGATGCTGATTGGGGCACTTTACAAGGTTTTGCTATATATTGATTGAACAAAATGTTCTAACAATAAATGTTACTAAAAGAAGATGCAAGAAATTTTTTCTAAGACAAATGTCTAACGTGGAAATGATTAGTTCAAATATACATTCTTTTAAAATGTTACCTTGTTTAAATGATTATTTTTAGCGAATTTCCCCAATAGGGAAGAAGCTATTACCATAGGTCTCATGGTAAGACTTAAGCCCGAGACCATGATAACTTTTTTTTTTGAGGTCCCCAGTTGACAAAACCACCATTTGTTCAAATTTATATATAAATAAAAAAAGTTAAGCCCGAGATATGTATGAAAAAATACTTGTGTGTGTGTGTGTGTGTGTGTGTGTGTGTGTGTGTGTGTGTGTGTGTGTGTGTGTGAGTGTGTGTGTATATTGATAATACTTTATCATATAAGCCAGCATCCAAATTGTGTTTGTATGCGGATGATTCAAACTTGAAGATAACATCTGATACATTGGAAGAAACTACAATGCATTGCCAGGTAGAAATGGAGAGTATTAGTAAATACCTAATGGAACACAATTTATCGTTAAATTTAAATAAGACTAATCTTGTTCAATTTAAAACAAAACAAAACAAAAAATGGCAAGAACCAGTAGTAACGCTTAATTCCCAAAATATTGAAATTACATCCAGCACTGATTTCCTTGGGTTACTTATAGATCAGCATTTAGATTGGAATGGCCATGTGAACAAAATCTTAACTAAGATCAGCTCTGGACTCTTTGCTCTGAAAAAAATGACTGCCTATTGTAGTATTAATACATTACGAAACATTTATTTTGCGTACATTGACTCCCATATTTCTTTTGGAATTTGCTTATTTGGAGCAACATCAAAATTTAACCTTGACAACATATTAAAAAAACAAAAAAGTGCCATTAGAATAATGCTTAATTTAAAACAGGATGTATCTGCAAAAAAACATTTTATTGGTCTTAAAATATTAACTGTATATGGACAATATATTTTTAATTCCATTTTAACAGCAAAAAGTGAAATACCGGTAACACATCTGGATTACTTCTCCTCAATTCACCAGCATAATACCAGAAATAAAGACAAGATTATTACAAGTCGTCATAAACTGAAATTTTTTGAGAAGAAACCAACATACATGGGACTAAAGTTTTTAGAGTATATTCCCAGGGAAATCAAATTAGAAAATGACAATACCAAATTCAAAAAATTCTTAAAAGAATATCTGATTAGCATAGCTCCCTATTCATTAAATGAATTTTTCCACCTCTCGTAAAACTTGAAAGGTAATGTAGAAGGTTTATGGTACCTCCTATGGTACCTCCTAATAACGTTATAGTTTAAAAATGTGATTAAATAACAATTATTTACTTTGTATTACTTAAATAATGTAGGTTTGATTTAATTTGTTGCAAATATGTATTAGATGTAAGAAAATACACTTGACACTATTCAATGTATACTCTGTGTACTGCCTATGAATAAAGAATTTTGAATTGAATTGAATTGAATTGTGTGTGTGCGTGCACATGTGTGTGTGTGTGTGTGTGTGTGTGTGTGTGTGTGTGTGTGTGTGTGTGTGTGTGTGTGTGTGTGTGTGTGTGTGTGTGGGTGTGTGGGTGTGTGGGGGGGGTGTGTGGGGGTGTGTCCGTGAATGCAATAACTTGAGAAAATAAAGTCTGATTTCGATGAAATTTGGCTCAAATGTGTAAAGTGACATTCATGACTTTAAGTTCGAAAACCAGAAAAAAAACATGAGAAGGGGGTTTTATAGGGGTTCACAATTTTCCAAAAATCAGATTTTTGCAATTTTCACCCTAAAATTAAAAAAAATACAGATTTTGTTTTGACCATTTTATATGGCATAAAAAACAAATAATATAGTATTTTTAATCATTAACCTAGGTTAAGTGGTTGCGGAGAAAATCCAAATAACGTGTTCATAAAATCTCCCATGTTAATCTTATGGGAAAATGGTTTTTAGCTTTTCCTCAATTAATTTTACTGTAAACTTCACATTTGCTTTTACCAATCAGTTTAGCTCTACAAAACAATCATTTTGGTTTTAAATTGTGATTCTACATCCAACTGTTGTCGAGATATTCAAAGTGCTAAACACAGTACATTGTCCAATGTTATCCTTATGGAGAATGTACAGAATGTCCCGTAAGTAAGTACAACAACTTTGGGAATAGGTTATATAGGTCAAAATAAAAATAAAATCAGGAATAATTTTTTTTCTAAAAACACCTTGTTACCGATATATCCGCCATTTTGTATTTTTTCAATAAAAATGTATATCTCAAAAACCATTAATTATTACTTTACGAAACTTGGTACAGTGTTTAAGGTAGAAATAAAATAATTGCAAAAAAATTTGTGTTAACAAATATTTTTCCGTTTCAAAATGGCGGCCATTTTAATTGTTCAACTAAAATTACTAAAAAACAGCTGATTTTATGGAAGAAAGACAAGAACCCTTTTCTTTAGTATTTTTAATTTTCTATCAAACAACACCAAGTTCAGAAGGATCGGGCAACAAATAGCTGAGAAATAACGATTTTTAGTTGTACAGGCCAGACCCTGACAGCTTCTCCTCATTGTCTGCGACAATCAGCTGATTAACCTTCACACGTGGCTCCATTGTTGGTAACATTATGTTTTGCTATTTTGTTGACACTTTCCGTTACTTTTGAAACAAAGTCAGTGATTGAACTCTGTTTTGGATCATGTTTTATTGTGATAGTGATAAATAATTGTAATTTAAAAACATTTTTATGTTAATTTCTGAAAATGCCTAATTTCTCATTTGAAGAGTTGACTTATATTCATTTCGTTTATGGATTGGCTGATGGAAACTCGTTGCAGGCACAAAGAGTTTATGCGCAGAGATTCCCTAATCGAAGACTTCCAAACAGTAGAACATTTGTACGAGTACACAGGACACTAAGGGAGCGAGGTAATTTAAGAAATTCAGAGAAGTCAGGGCGTTCAGCTACAGTAACAAAGAATACTAGATGCAGTTGAAGCAGACTCCAGCACTAGCGTAAGAAGGTTGTCATGTGAAGAGGGAGTGTCAAAAACCTCAGTCTGGCGCATTTTAAAGAGCCAACTTTTGTATCCTTACCATATTCAAAGGGTTCAAGGGCTTTCTCCAAGAGACTTCAGACCAAGGATCGAACTTTGCCACTGGTTTTTAATAAAAATAGCACTGATCCCTCTTTTCCTTTCTAAGATTTTATTCACGGATGAGGCTGGTTTTTCAAGAGAAGGAATTTTTAATTACCACAATAATTACCTGTGGGATTATGTGAATCCTCATGAAATTTCTCAAAGGAAACGTCAAGTACGGTTTTCTGTCAATGTTTGGTTAGGGATTATTGGGGATGTTTTGTTACGACCTGTGTTTTTTCCAAATAGACTGAACGGAGCATCATATTTGGACTTTCTGAGAAACATGTTGCCCGAACTATTTGAGGGTATGACACTTCATGAGAGAGCTACCATGTGGTTTATGCAGGATGGTGCACCACCACATTTTACTTTAGATGTAAGGCGTCATTTAAATGTGACTTTTAGAAATAGATGGATTGCTCGCGGGGGTCCTGTTGCATGGCCTGCCAGGTCCCCAGACCTTAACCCACTCGACTTTTTTGTTTGGGGTTATCTGAAATCATTGGTATACCAAACCCCTGTTGAAAATGTTGAAGAATTAAGGGAAAAATAGTAAATGGGTGTAATGTGATCAGGCAAATACCAGGGGTGTTTGAACGGGTGAGGGTTTCTATGAGAAATCGGCTTGATAGATGTATAGACATGAATGGTGGACACTTTGAGCACATGCTGTAGGGATGTAAGTTTTATGTGTCCGAACTTGAAGATTGTAAATTTAGGATAGTTGTCTTTAGTTTAGGCATTATTTTAGCTTTAGAGATTGTAAGTTTTCTAATTTGTTGATGCTTATGTATTAATTTTATTTAGTTTTTGGGACTTAAAAGTAAAACCATTGTTAGTTGTAATGCAGGTTATAAGCCAATTACTAGTATAGATAATTTACGGGAAAACTATAACCTCATTTCCACATTTGTATAAATTGTGTGATTCATCTTAGTTTTTAAATAATTAATAATTCATTCGATTTAAGTAAATTTAAAAAAAAACTATGCCTATTCATACTTATTAGTGAATTTCCTTTGGAAAGTGAACTATTAGCATGACCCGCACGGTGAAACTTAAGCCCGGGACCACCATAGAAGTTCCTAACGTGACCCCCTGAACACGTTTTGGGGGGTCGTTCAAAATTGTATATATATATATATATATATATATATATATGTATGTATATATATATATATAAACATATATATATATATATATATATATATGTGTTTGCACTCTAGCGGTCGCATTTTTTGTCCGATTAACTTCAAATTTGGCAGGGACGTTCCTTTCTGTAATGAGTTGGACAAGTTCGTTCGGCAAAACAATCGTAAAACTCCAAACCCCTTTTTTGGGGATTAATTTTCCAAATTTCGAGTTTTTGGGCCCAAAAAGGGTCTAAAAAGCCCCAAATGTAAAATTAATGCATGTAAAAAGATGGGAATTAGTGAGACGAAAGTTTTAAGCCCTCTTTCGACATTCTAGCATAAATATTTACCGAGTTATTAAAGAAAATGTGTTTAGACTAAACACAGTACGTTGTCTTGTGGGGGTTTTAGACTAGAAAAGCCTGCTACTCCTTTGATAGAGTACTTTTATCATCCCCAGCAACCTCACGCCTACTTTCAAGCCTGACTGGACCTTCTTCTAACATTATAATGCGCAAAATTGTATTCCCAGCTTTGCAGGTAAATGAAACCAGGAGCATCAGTACAGCCAAAAAATCAATGTTTTCAGATTTCAATAAAAATTGGAATACAAGTATGTTTTTAGACTAATTTTAAGTTTTAAAAGTTTTTATGTGGAAATTCACTTCCCTCACGTCAGCGTGCTGCGTGCGAACTCGTTATAAAGTTGTATTCATGCAGTAATAACCATGCACATCATTACAACAGGTAATGATGAAACAACAGCCTTAAACAACAGCAATGAAAAAAGTACGTAGTAGCAATTTAGAATGACCCGTACAACTAAAATTGCCATTTTATCTATTTAAAAATTAGCCACCCTTGGTTGTTTCTTAGTTGATAATTATAATAAAATGTTGTGTGAAAAAAATAGCAAAACATAATGTTACCAACAATGGAGCCATGTGTGCAGGTTAATCAGCTGATTGTCGCAGACAATGAGGAGAAGCTGTCAGGGTGCGCCTGGCCTGTACAACTAAAAATCGTTATTTCTCAGCTATTTGTTGCTCGATCCTTCTGAACTTGGTGTCGTTTGATAGAAAATTAAAAATACTAAAGAAAACTGTACTTGTCTTTTTTCCATAAAATCACCTGTTTTTTAGTAATTTTAGTTTGAAAAATTAAAATGGCCGCCATTTTGAAACGGAAAAATATTTTTTAACAAATTTTTTTCAATTATTTTATTTCTACCTTAAACACTATACCAAGTTTTATAAAGTAATATTTAATGGTTTTTGAGATATAAATTTTTATTGAAAAAAATACAAAATGGCGGATATATCGGTAACAAGCCGTTTTTAGAAAAAAAATTATTCTTGATTTTATTTTTATTTTGACCTATATAACCTATTTTCGAAGTTTTTGTATTTACTTACGGGACACTCTGTATAAAATTTGATATCTTGATTATTTATGAACATGTATTGATGAAACTTGGTATATGGCTTCACCTAGTACTGGTATATTGATACTTGCACAAACAAAATTGATTTTTTGTTGACTATCCCCTTAGCAGCAAACCTGCATACTCATCCCTAATGTTATTCTTATGGAGAATAAGTAAAGTTTTATATCTTCCTTAATTATGAACATAAATTATTAAAACTTGGTACGTAGCTTCACCTGGTTGAGTTATATTGATAATTGAAAAATCACTTTTTTATGTTCGTTCTCAGTCCTAATGCTATTCTTTTGGAGAATAATTAAAATGCTATTTATCTCTTATTTATTTATGTATTTTTATGAAACTTGGTAAGAGGCTTTATGTGATAGTAAGAAATATATGCATGCATTGGAAATTTGCTGAGTACGCAGGTTTGCTGCGACGGGGACAATTTAAAGTTGATTCTGTAAGTGTGTAAATTGAAAAATAAAGTGGTCTCTTATGTAGATTTTATAAAAGAATAAAATGTGAACATTCATTAATTCTTACTGTTAGATACCTTCGTTACTTAAAATATGAAATTGTCTTAAACTTGTTTATCTGAAAAATGCTAATCCTTATTAACTATAGAAATAATTTCCAACTATTAATTTAATAATTTTAAGGTGTATGAATTGTGCACACCTTGTATTAGTAGTATTTATTAATTTTCTAAATTGTAAAATAGAAGGTCGCAGAAAACTGGCTTACATTCCATCAACTGGTCTCCGTGACTTAACTCATGTAGCGACGTAAATAAACCATATTACAGTCAATAAAATATAAAAACTTTTGGACATTTTTAGCTTAAACTTTAATTTTCCCACAAACAGTTTCAATGTTTTGTAGTTACAGCTCCTTATAGGGCGAGGAAATAAATACTGTATTTGCAACAGTCTACAATATCAAGCAGATGTTTGAGTTTTTAATCACCTTATTCAAGTTCCAAATTACTTCACCCTCACTCTCCACACGATTAGAATGGATTATAAACTCATTCTTTAGGTGTATTACTTATGGAAAGATAAATATCTGCAGATTAAGAGCACCTCTACATTCTGATTGCTGATTAGTGATCAACAATTGTAAAATGGAAGGTCGCAGAAAACTGGCTTACATTCCATCAACTGGTCTCCGTGACTTAACTCATGTAGCGACGAGACGTGTTATTAAAACACATTAGCTTACACACCCCGCACTCCTCCAAAGGTCTGCATGACCTGTACGAACTTTTGCATTACGTCTGGTTGTATTATCAATAGCCAATAAATATTTTTCAATTATAAAAATTCTGCTAGTTAATGGGTGCCAATAATATATGAGTACCTATAAACGTTTACTAATATGTCTCCAGGAGATAATCTACGTAAACATAAACATAGATATAAACATCCTAAAATAAAACCTTGCAAGTAATTGCCAGAAAAAATAAATTATTACAGAACTGATGTTAAAAAATAAACAACTTAATAGTTCTGACATTCAAGATTTTGGCCTAGTTTTATTTATTTGTTTAATGTCTTTACTTGATATGCTTCAATATATATACATAAAATTACATTGTAGCGTATGAACAAAAAAAAAAACAATCAGTATCATACAAACATGCAAATGGTCATTTAAAATAATCAATTATTATCTTCAGCTCAAATAATGTATCTTTTTGAAGCAGCTCCACGTGTAATACATTATTTAGTAACTATAAAATATGTACAATTTGTATTTAGATGTACAATAATAATTATTACTTTAGGTTCAACAGTGATATCGAGATTTGTTTATTTAACCAGACAAGGCTACAGGATGTGGAACACTTACACGGCACTTATTGAAAAGCAAATAGGGTGAAACCCTATGGAAAAATTGGTTACCCTTAAAAAAGAGCAATGACAATGTGCGTCTGGTAACGTTACCTCTCACAAAACTTACCTGCCAGAAGCGATCACAATTATTCCTGGACATATACACATATTATACACCTGTCATTCAACAGGATTGCTGAGCGAGTCTGGCGTAGATGCAGCGAACTTAACTTTTATTACGTGCAATTTTAGTTTGCATAGCTCTTTTTCACTATTAAATAAGTCCAACCCATCTTTCAATTATGAGTGCCCATTTATGGTTTGTGCGTATTTTACTTTATAATCAGTAATACAATTATTGTAATTTGAAAATATTTTCACATGAATAATAATAGGCCTATTAAGCTTTTTTAAAAGTTTGATGTCATATTGTAAATATAACAATAAACAATGTTTTCGTTAGCAATTGCAGTGTTACCTCAAGTATCGGTAGAGGTAGAAGTGCACGACGTTGAACCTCTTCCCACTGTGTTGGTAGCGGAGGAAGCCGTAAGCCACGAGCACGCCCGACATGAGGAAGAAAATCTCAACGGCCAGCTGCGTGTTCTCTATAGGCGCCATCTCCAACATGTCTATCACCTGTTGATGTTAACTATACAAATACAAGGTCATTGACACTGTAAATCGAACACATTTCATGTGTTGGTTTTACAACTAAACTAACTTACTAATGTTTCAAGTTTCACTGGAAATGATGGTTTTAGTTTTTAAAGTCGTTTTAGAATCGTGGCGCTTCATGGGAGAACGGCCCGTGAGATTCTAAAGGGTCAACGGATTCACAGACAATTCGGTCAGTCTAGTTTTTTACACGGACAGCTTTATAGTCCGTACCACCATAAACGTTGCTATGTACATAATGTAGTTTATAATATCGTTTTTATATTTGCTTATAATTTATCCACTAGCGCTACATAGTTTAATATTTTACAAATGCAATAATAACTGACATTCTATCGGTTGAGATTCAAGATGATCGTCATCACCGGTCATCACTGGCTCGCCTATGTAAGTGATTACCATCTGCATAAGTTGATTGAAGATAGTCATTAATTTTGTATAAACTGATTTATTAGCTAACTAGTCGCTCAATTCGCTTTGGACAAGGAAAGGCAACCACTTGCCGACCCAACCTTGGCCACCGAAACCTTGGACATTACCTTGGCCACTCGCCGAAATTCGCTTTGGGCAGGGAAAGGCAAAGTCAACATACTGCTGTGGCGAGGGTTGGGAATGACCACTTGCCGAAATTCGCTTTGGGCAGGGAAAGGCAAAGTCAACATACTGCTGTGGCGAGGGTTGGGAATGACCACTTGCCGAAATTCGCTTTGGACAGGGAAAGGCAAAGTCAACATACTGCTGTGGCGAGGGTTGGGAATGACCACTCGCCGAAATTCGCTTTGGGCAGGGAAAGGCAAAGTCAACAAACTGCTGTGGCGAGGGTTGGGAATGACCACTCGCCGAAATTCGCTTTGGGCAGGGAAAGGCAAAGTCAACAAACTGCTGTGGCGAGGGTTGGGAATGACCACTCGCCGAAATTCGCTTTGGGTAAGGAAAGGCAAAGTCAACATACTGCTGTGGCGAGGGTTGGGAATGACTACTCGCTGAAATTCGCTTTGGGCAGGGAAAGGCAAAGTCAACATACTGCTGTGGCGAGGGTTGGGAATGACCACTCGCCGAAATTCGCTTTGGGTAAGGAAAGGCAAAGTCAACATACTGCTGTGGCGAGGGTTGGGAATGACCACTCGCCAAAATTCGCTTTGGGCAAGGAAAGGCAAAGTCAACATACTGCTGTGGCGAGGGTTGAATGACCACTCGCCGAAATTCGCTTTGGGCAAGGAAAGACAAAGTCAACAAACTGCTGTGGCGAGGGTTGGGAATGACCACTCGCCGAAATTCGCTTTGGGCAAGGAAAGGCAAAGTCAACAAACTGCTGTGGCGAGGGTTGGGAATGACTACTCGCCGAAATTCGCTTTGGGCAAGGAAAGGCAAAGTCAACATACTGCTGTGGCGAGGGTTGGGAATGACCAATCGCCGAAATTCGCTTTGGGCAGGGAAAGGCAAAGTCAACAAACTGCTGTGGCGAGGGTTGGGAATGACCACTCGCCGAAATTCGCTTTGGACAAGGAAAGGCAAAGTCAACAAACTGCTGTGGCGAGGGTTGGGAATGACCACTCGCCGAAATTCGCTTTGGGCAGGGAAAGGCAAACAAAGTCAACATACTGCTGTGGCGAGGGTTGGAGATGACCACTCGCCGAAATTCGCTTTTGATCGCACATTCATTCCCTTGAATCTGCTAAATGATTTTTTTTAATAAATAGATGAGATATTTGTTCAAACATGGTAAAAATTATAGTATATTAATTTCGTTGTTTTGCTGCAAACATTGACTGATTCTGTACATCTTATCCCTTGAACTGTTTACTTTGTTAAACATCTCTGAACTATAGTTTGTCCAAACAGCCGTGCGCCCTGAAGGATTAGGACGACCCTCGCTCCCCCACGCGCAGGCACACTCACGCGCGGCCCGGCCTACCTGGCGCTAATGGTTCTTCTATGAATCACCAACTAGCCCTTGTGCTACAAAATCACAGTTTTCTAACTGTTAACTTTATTTAATTTGCACTCTAATTACTGAACTCTAAATATGATTCCTCGCAAAATGAGTCCAAACACGGTATAATTGTGACAACTCTAAGCGGTTTTAGTGAGTTTAAATTAGAAAATAAATGAAATGGGACTTGTATCACGTATTTTATATTGTAAACATCAGACATGGAAACAGTTCACAATTATTCTAGGACTGTCTTACGTTGTTTGCAAATTAGCCGTAGTCCTAACTTTTAATAAATAAACTAAGCAAAAAAGTTAGAAATATTAATTTACTAGATAAGGAAGAAACTATGAACAAATTAAGTTATAAGTAACTATGAACAATTATGTTATTAACATAAAACTGAAACAAATTATTACACTACAAACTAGTTTTATGTTACGCGTAAATAGTTGTAAAACGCAAAGTGCTGAATTCCGGCCTTTACCACGGCATTTGTCATAAGTGTAAAGTGACTCACACTTAACGGAAGCGAAATCTGTAAAGTGACTCACACTTAAAGGATGTGAAATCTATATTATGTATATCTATATAATCTATATGAATTTGTATTAATAATTAATTATTTTACTCTTGGTACATGTTCTCTGTTATATTAATTCGGATTTAGTTTATTTTTTCATACGTATGAAATCACTACTTGAATTACTGAAATGATGTATGTTATTGTGATCGAGCGAATTTAAATAAAACGTCCATAACCATTTTTAGTTGTCAAATTTATTATTTTGTAACCTACTGACCATAAATCCGCTTAGATTTGTCACAATTGTACCGTGTTTGGACTCATTTTGCGAGGAATCATATTTAGAGTTCAGTAATTAGAGTGCAAATTAAGTAAAGTTAACAGTTAGAAAAATGTGATTTTGTAGCACAAGAGCACAAGGGCTAGTTGGTGATTCATAGAACCATTAGCGGCAGGTAGGCCGGGCCGCGCGAGTGTGCCTGGGCGTGGGGGAGCGAGGGTCGCCCTAATCCTTCAGGGCGCACGGCCGTTTGGACAAACTATAGTATAGAATTGTTTTTAACTTAGAACTTTTGACTGATGACAATTAAATTTAAATCTGTAATCAAGAACTTACAACAGCTTAACAGTCTTGTTCAATTAGAGTTTTTTGAATTAAATAATGTGTATTGAGGTTGTTTTCGTTAGTTAACAACAGTTTAATTATTATTTATAATTTAGAAAAACAATTTTAAAATAACATTTCAACTGGGATCGTAAAACTAATGACAGGAACGTCTAGTAATAAATAAATGCATGAACGTCTTTAATTGCATGAACCGAATTATTTACTTTATATCGAAACAATCACTGCTATTGCTTTAGAATGTTCAAAGGTTTTATTCAACCCAATCAATTAAAGACAGACGCAAAAACTGACAACAATATTTTCACTTTATAAGAATATAACCTAAAAATGGCACTCACGTTTTTACTATGAAAATTCACACTTGAGCTTTTAAATTTATTTGAGGATCTGCGCACCGTCTTCTTAACCTTTACCGTTTCGGATGATCAAGAAGTGTGCTAATAAACATACAGTTGGTGTTCAGACGTTACCGCACCTTGTACCGGGTCGAGAGTAACCAGTTCACCTCCATTAGACTGTAGGCTAGTGGTGGCATGTAGCAACTACCAATTACCCTCCGCGCA
This sequence comes from Allygus modestus, assembly GCA_963675035.1. Taxonomy (NCBI): domain Eukaryota; kingdom Metazoa; phylum Arthropoda; class Insecta; order Hemiptera; family Cicadellidae; genus Allygus; species Allygus modestus. The sequence continues at coordinate 104,416,789 of OY776111.1, forward strand.
GTTTAATTTCCATAGGAAATGTGGTTTTTAATAGTGAATAAAAACTAACAGAATGAGTTGTGAAGTTTTCCTCATTCCGCTGCAATTCTATCTGACTATGTAATCAACATAACCTCTAAACGCCGGGAACTAACCAAGTATACGAGCTTGTACGCTGGCTTTTCTGAGGTATCAGCATGAAGTGCGAAAGTGCGCTTGAAGAAAATTAATGTTTTTGGAAGATTGACAATTCAAATAAATATTTAATATTTTTATGTTGGTTAACATTTAATTGTGTGCGATGATTTACTTATGTTCACATTTCCATGTTGTGTAATACAGTACGATAACATAATCTTAAAATAATTTCTGCAAATAATTGATAATAATAATGCTATGTCATTTAGAAATCTTTGCTGTTCTAATTCCCCTTACTAAAGTATGTCAATAATTGGATCCTACATAATACCTAATACCTAATTGATTATAATACATCTATATAAACTTATTGGATGATCGGAACGAAGTGGAGGAATCCTCATACTAGACTACACTCTCTATAGACTGGTGTGGGGAAATGACTTACGTTGTTTGAACGGGAGACGATAACTTTCGAACGCATTCACTGATCGACTCCAAACTTTGACAGTAGATTTTTAGCGTAATTTGTAGATCGAAGTTCAGTAATTAACGAAAATCTTAAAATAAAATGTTGTTTTTTCCCCATAAGAAGTACATTGGAAGAAGTTTTAGTGGTGCTTCAGTAGTTATATTTTAACCAACGTCTATGCGTCATTCATAGAGTAAGCGAGTCTGAAAACTACTCTTAACCTTCTTTAATACTAATAACAATACCCCCGTAGCAGAAAACCTGCGTACTCAGCGAATTTCCAATGCATATATATGTTTCTTAATACCACATAAAGCCACATACCAAGTTTCATCAATATACATTCATAAATAAACGATTTATGACATTTTAATTATTCTCCATAAGAATAACATGGCGGCTGAGTATGCAGGTTTGCTGAAGTAAGAAACACAGAAAATGGGGTTTTATACAAATATCAATATAACTCATGTAGGTAAAGCCACATACCAAATTTCATTAATTTATTTCCATAATGAAGGCAGATAACACGTTACTTATTCTCCTTAAGAATAACATGGGGCTGAGTACGCAGGTTTGCTGCTACAGGAGCCTTTGGTAAAAAAATATTTTTTTGAGCAGATATCAATGGTCCACAACCAGATGAAGCCGTATACCAAGTTTCGTCAGTATACGTTCATAAAGAAGCGAGATATAACATTTTTATTTTCCTCCATAAGAATAACATTAGACAACGTACTGTGTTTAGCACTTTCAATATCTCGGTAACCAATTGACATAGAGAAATGATCAAAATACCAAATTGTGTGTTTTTTTAAGCTGAATCCAATGGGAAAAACTAAAATTTGACTATTTCCAAAATTATATGTAAAAAATTCGAAAAACCCATTTTTGGGGTACAAAACCCCCCCAAAATACCCCTTCGGATAAAGCGATCTGGCTGGTTTTCGAACTTAAAGTCATAAATGTTGTTTTACACGTTTATACCCAATTTCATCAAAATCGGATAATTTTTACGAGAGTTATCGTGCTCACGGACACACACACATATATATATATATATATATATATATATATATATATATATATAAAACACCATTATAACACCATAACACCATTGATAACACCATTCGTTCGAAACTGTATATATATATATACAGTTTCGAACGAATGGTGTTTTTGGGGTCTGGGGACCTCAAAACGAAAAGTTATCATGGTCCCGGGCCTAGGTCTTACCATGCCGACTAAGGTAATAGCTTCTTCCCTGTAGGGGAAATTCGCTAAAAACACATTTTGTTATATTTATCTTCTATAGCATTACCCTAAATCTAACATCATGATACGTTTTTTTCCAATAATACTAACTGTAGAGTAACGCAAGTATCACGTTGATATTTTCGTGTTGACTGGGTGAAAAAAACACATTTTCATATATGAAAACACAAGATGTAAGGTTTAAATATTATTATCTTTTATCAGTAGTTTGTATGTTTTATTTTATTTTAATTAAAATATGGTTTATTAGTGAATTTCCTTTGGAAAGTGAACTATTAGCATGACCCGCACGGTGAAACTTAAGCCCGGGACCACGATAGAAGTTCCTAACGTGACCCCCTGAACACGTTTTGGGGGGTCGTTCAAAATTTTATATATATATATACACACACATATATATATATATATATATATATATATATATATATATATATATATATATATATATATGTATGCACTCTAGCGGTCGCATTTTTTGTCCGATTTACTTCAAATTTGGTAGGGACGTTCCTTTCTATAATCTGTTGGACAAGTTCGTTGGGCAAAACAATCGGAAAACTCTAAACCCATTTTTTGGGGATTAATCTTTCAAATTTTGAGTTTTCGGCCCCAAAAAGGGTCAGAAAAGCCCCAAATGTAAAATTAATGCATGTAAAAAGATGGGAATTAGAGAGACGAAAGTTTTAAGCCCTCTCTCGTCATTCTAGCATAAATATTTACTGAGTTATTAAAGAAAATGTGTATCGACTAAACACAGTACGTTGTCTTATGGGGGTTTTACGCTAGAAAAGCCTGTTATTCCTCTGTTAAAGTACTTTTATTATCCCCAGCAACCTCACGCCTACTTTCAAGCCTGTCTGGACCTTCTCCTAACCTTATAATGCGCAAAATTGTATTCCCAGCTTTGCAAGTAAATGAAACCAGGAGTATCAGAACAGCCAAAAAATCAATGTTTTCAGATTTCAATAAAAATTGGACAAATGTATGTTTTTACACTGATTTTGAGTTTTAAAAGTTGTTATGTGGAAATTCACTTCCCTCACGTCAGCGTGCTGCGTGCGAACTCGTTATTGTTTAATACTATTGTTTAAGTGATTAATTATATCACTTCATTGGTACCTTCATATAATGAAGAATAAGATCTGACCGGTCTCATGCCATAAATTTATGGTCTGCAAGACGACGAGTAAGTAAGTACCATACTCTATAAAAACTGTAACAGGACATTCCGAGATTCCCGCGAGGGCTGACTGGGGGAACGGAGAGGAACCAGTGAACGGGACCATCATATCAGTAGTGTAGCAGAGTACAGGCAGACGACAAAGTGTTAGTTGAAATTAAAGTTATCAACAAGAAATGTTCTTAAGTGATTAACATTAAGTTCTAATTGTTAACATTATAATGCCCACTCATTAAAAGTAGAATGTCTTAATTTGTTATAAACAATCATGTCCTAGCTAATAAAACAGTAAGTTTCCAAATCAAATTAAAACTGAATTTTTGTAGCAAATTTGTTTTCCCCGAATGTAACCGTAGCTTAACTTTTTGTAAAATTGCTAACAATTTGATATAAATGTGTTTTATACAAAAATTAATGAAAATACATTACCACACATAATTGTTATGCAGACCACTACATAAGCTGCTATTCTAACTCAATACCATGTCCTTTTAGGAGGTTAATTTATGTAAGGTGTCCCAATAGACTTCAATTTTCCAAACAAATTATAATGTCCAGACACCACTGTTTGTATAAAATGTTGGTCTCAATCAGTTTATTTTGATATAAAATAAACACTTTCCGTAATGGTAAGTTTTATTCGGAAACTCATATTTACCCTCTTGATTATTGTTTTCGCGCAAGTGAATCATACTAGTCAGAATTTTCAATTTCTTTAAGCTATATGTATAGGAATTTACCTCTAGAGTTTGGATTAGTTTCTGCTTGAAGTAAGGGTAAAGTGGTAAAGAGATTAAACCCAAAGTATGACTTTTGTTTTCCTTACATAGGCCCTAACTGACCAAGCCAAATCCAATGTTTAGATCTTGTTAGGCTCCTCACATGGAGATAGTTTGAGATAAACAAGTGATTCAGAAAGCTGGCAGCATGGTGCCACTGTGTAATTTCCTTCTTTCTCTGTGAAAAGTGCTCGCTATGATTGAGATAAAAGTCATCGACTATATATAGGCTAGTAACCTATTTAGGCTGATACAGTATTACGTTCTTTGAAAAACATGTTTTAGGTGGGGTTTTATTTATTCAAATTAGGTGTTTTGAATGATACGGTATTGACAAGCTAATGCTAAATTATTTGATTGGAAATGGTTGCGATATACAACAGTTGGGATGTCCCCCTTGTAAGGAGTTAAAAGCCTCTGAATTCTGAGCGCCAATGATAGCCTGGCTATAATTTCCATTTGAAAAACCCGCCAAAGGCAAAACCCAGAACCCAACTTAAATTGTCTGGAATTTTGTTAAAATAAAATGGCTTAAACATATTGGTCGATAACAAATCGTAAATATTAAAATACAAAAAATAAACAGGAGAACAATGGACGGCTATAGGAAAAGTGGAGTCCAATTATTTTTGTTATTTTACATATTGTAAAACGTGCACATATTTATAGTCGAGGGTCAGGGAAATGATTTTTTTCAATAAGGAAAGGAAGGGAAAATTGACCTTTTAGTCATTAACTAAGCTAAATAAAAGTTTGAACCATGAAGTTACTTTTTGCGAATTTCCCCTATAGGGAAGAAGCTATTACCGTAGTCGGCATGGTAAGACCTAGGCCCGGGACCATGATAACTTTTGCTTGGTCTGTGGGTATGACAAATGGTGACATCACACCACACCGCAGTTGGCAAAATGGTGATTGACATTGTAATTTCTGCTTCATAACTGTGTAACTGCTTGCTTGGCTAACCTTACAGTTTTTGCACGTTCTTTAGGGTAGTTTGCTTTTTGTGCAGACTATTAACAGTGAAACATGGCATAGGCCACAAGGCCTAAAAGGCGTTATTGTGTACCAACAGTAAAATCGATCGCGGGACCAGTAACGAAAATTATTGTGATTATGAACTGAATTCTTTATTTTCTCAGATAGAGGCAGTGAAACTAGCCTAAATGAGCAAATTTAAAACGACATAATTGCGTCACTTGGTCTATCTTATCGAAACAAAATACAACCTTTTTTACTATTTTTCATTAGCCTATATAGACTGGCCGACGCATATAGCCTAAGTGAATTTGGAATTACAAATAAATCTAATCGACCTACTTATTGTTTACAAATGCAGTTTAGGTTGTTATGATGTGAATTAGTCCAGGAGCGACTGAGGGAAGAAACGATGGGCGAGAATATTTGTTTAGATCGCCTCTAGAATGCACTTTTCAGTTGTTCGTTGCTTATCCTCTTGTAACTCTTAGCCGTCACTGTATGCCGTGATAGCTCTGGATATGGGTTCAAACTTCTGATCATGAGGTCCTGGGTTCGAAACTAATTATGTTTATGTACTTTTTATGTTTGACAAATATTTTGTTAATAATGTTACTTTGAGATTTTGTACTCAAACCCATAACCCTAATTAGGATAGGTTTGGTTGGGTTATTGTAATTAAATATGACTTTTCTGGTCAGGTATTTATTTTGTCTTAATTCATAGAAACCCACCAATTTTGTTTATGTTGGCGCTATATTAGTGCTTTCTGGCGGTGATTTAAGAAACTACTCTCGTCCATCGTTCCTCCCCTAAGTCGCACGCAATTAGTCCTTTTAAACAAAATTTCTCTCATTATCTTTTGTTAATGTTATTCTGATACCTCAATTAAGTGTGCAACATTAGTATTATTTCTATTGTCCTATGTAAGTTACTAGACCAACACAAGTATGAGTCAGTCGGAAGTGGACATGTTAAGTCACTTTAAAGAGGAAATTTAAAAGGCTCCAAATTTGGAGGGCAATGATAGCGTGGCTATAGTTTTCATCGTAAAAAAAGCTGATGATGTAGGCGGCGGTTTGTCACTACCTTAAATTGTGCTACTTGTACACTTAAATTTCCCTGGTTTTCCCTAAGGCCTCTTTCACAAGAGCAACTTATTTCTGCAGCTGTTTTTTCTCATACGATTTTTCCCCGCCCGGGTAAATTTGGTGCCTTGACAAGTGGTTCATCTCGCAGTGGCTAGGGGGCAGAACTCATCAGATGTCAGAGTGTAACTAAAGTTTAGTAGGCGCCAACACGGCAAGTGACATTACTAGCGTGATAGTTTCGTACCTCCTGTACAGTAAAATTAAGGACAGGAAGGGTGAAAGTAAATACCGTACTGGGTTCACCCAGTTATAGCCTAGTGCGTACTGGGTTGGGACGGCACGGACAGACGGTACTTACAGGATTTTAAAAAATGTTTAGCATTGATTTGCCTATTTATGCACGCACTAGGCCGTCATGGCCTGAGCAGGACGATCTGCACCTTCCACCGTCTACGTTAAGTAAAAAAAAACATTTCTAGATTTCTAGGACATCCCAACCAATGTTATTCACCAATGAATCATCCCCTAAGGCCTATTAGTTCTCTGATGTTGGTCGGCAGTTCCAAATTCAGAACATGTAAAAGTTCTTAAAAGTTTTGGTGGGAAGAACTTGCATTCATCTTTAATCAAGTCAGGAAATAGAGTGTAAAACCCTCCCAAGATCTTTTTTTTTATTTATTTTGTGAATCCAAAATCTGGGTTTTCCTCGACTTCTTGACTTTTCTTCTTCTTCTGCTACACTAACATTGGAATTTCAACAATTTCTCCTTTACTTAACATACAGTTGTTTTCATAATACGCACAGCACAAAAGCTAAGAGGAGGCTGGTGGTACCTATCGTATGTCCGTCCGTGCCTCCCGACCCAGGCTCATTAGTTGACATCTATTTGATTGAGACTCTGCATTAAATTTTGCGAGTTTGCCCTAGAATGAAAACAATTCTTTATTGTACTCCTATATCAAGTTTTAATTAATTTTTAGTCCGAGAAACTCCAGAAATCAAACACCACCATGAGATCTGCAGTATCTCCTTGTGAAAAATTGGCTGTTAATTATCTTAAGGTAAATGCTTTAGAAACTAAACAACCAATTTGAATAATTGTAAAACTTAATTGGGGTTTCAATGAAAAATAAATGCTGAATAATTTTTCAATTGACAATGCAATATAATTCGTCAACTATAGTTTATTAAATAACTAGCTCGCCCGACAGACGTTGTCCTGTCCTAATGTCATTGAATTTGTTTTATGTCAAATACTCGTTCATTTTCAATATGAGTTCGTACGCTTCGCTCACTCGCCTCCCGGATGAGCTCGTTCGCTAAGTTCACTCGCCTATCGAAAAAATAGTTTGAGTTGCCATTCACGTAGTTTTTTTATTTCCATTATGAGAGTTGACATTCAAGTAGGTTTTTTATTTACATAATGAACATATATTTATCATTTTCAATTATGTTTAGATATATATAAAACTATGATAATGTAATTTTTTTAATGCCATGTTTGGACAAATACACTGTTTACAAAAATAGCTGTTTTATCAAAACATTATCTGTTTATTAATTAAAAGCGGAAAGTGATAAACACATGTTCCCATAAAGAATAAAATGTAAACTTTAAAAGCCAAAGGGGTCAGTGAAGAGGTGACTAGCAGTAAAGCTGGGGTTTCCTAATCCGCTAATAACAACAACAACAAGCCAAAGGGGTAGAGCCCTTCACATTTTCCTGGGTAAAAGGTATCCTATGTGTTAATCCAGGTAATAAACTATCCGTGTGCACAGTTTCCATTAAATTCGTTCAGCCGTTCTTGTGTTTTAAAACTTGCAATTAAAACCACTTTGTTTTATATATCAAGATAATAATAAACTTTATATGACATCCTTGGATGTATAAAAGCAAATTAAATACAATAATTTTTAATTAATTATACAATATGATTGTAGTTTGCAGAAAAATTCTTCAATTTCATAAATACATTTTCTTATTAATTTAAATCAATGTATAAAAGGCACATGTAACTGAATTATAATGATTTACTTTTTCAAAATGTTAACAGGTAAACAAACATTTAAATGTTGTCATGGAATTGATTTTAACACGATTTGACATAATCACAAATACCCCTTGAGCAGCAAACTTGCGTACTCAGCAAATTTCCAATGCATGTATATGTTTCTCACTACCACATAAAGCCACTCACCAAGTTTCATAAAAATACACGAATAAATAAGTGATGTATAGTATTTTATTTATTCTCCATAAGAATAACATTGTAAGCTGAGTACGCAGGTTTGATGCAACAAGGAACATAAAATATGTGTTTTTATGCAATTATCAATACAACTTAACCAGTCGAAGCTGCATACCAAGTTTTATTCATTTATGTTCATCATTAAGGGAGACATTACATTTTACTTATTCTCCATAAGAATAACATGGGGGCTGAGTGTGCAGGATTGCTGCTGCGGGGAAAATCGGCAAAAAATTATTTTGTTGTGCAAATATCAATAGACCAGTACTAGGTGAAGACACATGCCAAGTGTCATCAACATACATTCATAAATAACCGAGATATAAAATTTTAATTATTCTCCATAAGGATAACATTGGGCAACGTACTGTGTTTAGCAATTTGAATATCTCTGCAATGGTTGGACATAGAATCACAATTTAAACACCAAAATGATTTTTTTTGTAGAGCTGAACCGATTGGAAAAAGTAAATGAGAGGTTGACATTAAAATGAGCTGAGGAAAAGCTAAAAACCTTTTTCCCATAAGATTAACATGGGAGATTTTATGAACACGTTTTTTAGATTTTCTCTGCAACCACTTAACCTAGGTTAATGATTCAAAGTATTATATTATTTGTTTTTTAAGCTCTATAAAATGGTCGAAACCAAAATTGAGTTTTTTTTAATTGTAGGGTGAGAAATGAAAAAAACTTATTTTTGGAAAATTGACCCCCCTTCCTATGGTCCGATTTTTCCGGTTTTCGAACACAAAGTCATGAATATCACTTTACACATTTGAGCCAAATTTCATCAAAATCAGACTTTTTTACTCAAGTTATCGTGTTAATGGACACACACACACACACACACACACACACACACACACACACACACACACACACACACACACACACACACATATATATATGTGTGTGTGTGCAAAATTGAACTATTAGTGTTTTTGGCATCTGGGGACCTCAAAACGAAAAGTTATCATGGTCTCGTGCTTTAACTCTTACCATGCCACCTACGGTAATATAGCTTCTTCCCTATAGGGGAAATTCGCTAAAACACAATTACATCAAAAAAACGTGGACCTCGACCATCCATGTTGGGAAACAATACACTGACTCGACAAACACCGTTGAGGAAAGCGGTTTTTCCCACTCGCTTGAAAACGTGCTTCTGAATCAATGCTTTGCAATTGGAGAGGAGCGTTTTTCCCCGCGCGGGCAAAAAATAAAATGCAGAAACCAGCGGGTGATTTTAGAGCCACTGGGTGGATTTGACCCGCACGGAAAAAATCGCTCTATGTGAAAGCTCTCATTTTACTCAATTCATCTCAGCGGGGAAAAAAATCACGCGGGGAAAAATTGCTGCGGGAAAAGGTTGCTCGTGTGAAATATTCCTAAATATTACGTCCCCAAAAAAATTGTAATTTTGTTTCCAGAAACTATTGTTTTTAAAGCGTTGTGATACTTCTTTATCTAAAATTACAATTTGTATACAGTTCATTAAAACATTTGGTAATGTTGGCTTCTTATGGCAGGCTTATATTAATTATATTAGTAGTCTGTGTACTGTAAAAATAAAATAAAAGCAATAAAAATAATGGCACAAGCTAATACAGCGCTCTGAGGTTAGGTTACATAGTTACTGAATTAGGCCCTACCTATCTGAATGTATAATTGGGTAAGGAAAATACTAGAAAAAATTGTAAATTCCTGTCTTTTTGCATGTTTTTGAGGCTATCGTACGACTAAGAAGGCTGAAACTTGGAACAATTATAGAAAATTAGACGGGGGGGTAGATATACATTTGATTGCCCAACTTTGACTTATTGCCCTTATAGGACCTTAAATTACAAAAAAATTTCAAAACTTTAAAATTAACTATTGATCAGCTGTAACTATTTATAATATAGATAAGATAATTATAATATATTTATAAGATAATAGTATGTGAAATATGAACATAAGTGTTGATTTATTATCCAGTAAAAAGTACACTCTATAAAACATCAAGAGAAAGTTAGAGGCTGTAGCCTCTACAATCCAGATAGTTTAACAAACAAATTAAAATAAAAAAATTGAAATTTCAAAAGTTATTTACAAAAGTAGGATTTGAACAGAAGACCGCATGGTCGTGAGTTCAATGCTGTATCCACTGGTCTACCGTAGCATGTCAAATACTAAGAAAGTTACACTTCGTCAAGCAGTGGATCGTCTAAATGCAAGTTGACTGTCCAAACTACTACGATAATTTATAATTCATAATACGATAGTCGGTATTTAACCAAATGACCTAACAATCTGTTGTGAACTGAAGGCCTACAAGCAATTAGGGTATTTTAATCTAACCTAACATAACTTCGCACGGCGCTGTGGTGGTTTGTAAATTCATTTTGATTGCTTTTAAAAATTTGTCGATTTTATATTTACATACACATACTAATATAAAGTATGGCAAGTTATATATTTGAATATGAAAAATAAGTTAAACAAGACTGGACAGCGATAAGAAGCGGCGCCTGGATATGCAAGATGCTGCAAGATCACTATTGTTTGCAACGTCCAGTTTTTCTCTTTCCATTTGAGTGAGGTACCAGTAGCGATTATTGCACCTCACATTTGGGAGGCTAGGGTTTCATCATTGGCCGGCCATACTGAAAAGAGTTTGGACGGTTTCTTATCTCATTTAGGCAAATGCTGGAATGGTTCCCAAAAAAGGGTCGTACCCCACCAGGAAGGGAAATTTAAGACTCAGGCCTACCTTACCTGGTTTAAAGATTTTCCCATAAATTTAATATTTTGTTGTAAATTCCAGTACATTATTAAACATTGGCACAGAATAAATATTATTAGTCTATTATTATTATTCTTTTGTTAAAATATTTTTCTCAATACAAAATTAATTTGAATTACTTGAGCATTCGTAACAGCCCGGTTAACTTTCAACAAAATTCCTTACATAAATCTAGTGGTCCTACTGGAAAAAACTACTGGTCCAATTTTAACGGATTTAGTAGGGGGTCTATCATGAAGGTTTTGGCATATAGTTATGTCAACTTTATTTTATTATGTGATTGTTGGTGCAAAAATACTGAGTTAATAGTTCCCATAACAGATGGTGTTCAATTTTCAACAAATCACTTGCATATGTCCACTAGCAAAAACTACTGGACCAAAATATAAACAGTTTTTGTATTAAATTTATAGTTTTGATCCGCGCTCATGTCACCTTTCTTTAGTTGAGATTTGTTGTTCTGAATACCAAATGACAAATCTGAACAACATTCCTTTTGTAAATCCACTATCAAAAACTACTGGATCAATTTCAATAGTTTTGGTCTTAAATCGAAGGTCCTGTCCTAGAGAGGTTTATTGGTACCATACTTTTATTTTCACTCAATATGATTTTCTCATTGAAAAATTACTTTTCAAATTTATCACTTTAAGAGCTGTTCCTATTTAACATTCCGGTCGAATTTAGTTGGACTATTTACCAGAAATGTTAATAATTTATGTTTTAATGGATCACAGTACTCTTCCTTCAAGGCCAATTATGAAATTTGTTTACTATGTTCATAACTATTTTTAGCTATTTTTTACATGTGTGAACTATTACAATATATCTTAAAAATGGAAGGAAAACATTTCCCATTTGAACAACAATATCAAGCTACAATAAAAATGGGAGCCTGGGGGCATAGCCTCCCAGAAAGACCAAAGTGCTACATTAAAACCTCTTTAGAGTTTTAAATATTTAGGCGTTTAAGACCGACTGACTGATTTTAAACCATACTGTACACATCAACTTTTATAGATATATTTAACATCAATATTAAGCTACAATAAAATAACAGTGTGGGTCCTGGGATGTGTAGACCCTCCAGTAGCCCTCCAGTGTAGACCAAATTGTAAATACAACTTGGTTTGACTGATTGTGGTCCTACATTGTCATCAAAATTTTGTATTTCCAACAAAATCTTCAACTAATATAATAAAGGAGGTCTAGGTGATACAGCCCCCAGTGAGAGTGAGGGGTGAGGAACAACTACTTCAAATGCACTTTTGATCTGATTGACTGATTTCAAACCTCATTGTTTGTTTCTCATGTTCTATATTTGAACGGCATTGTCAAGCTGCAGTTACAATGGGGGTCTATGGCGTATATTGTGAATTGAACATTTTTTTAAAATTATTAACTGTGAGCTCAGCCTCTTACGTGATAAAAGAGCGTACTACTAGTTATTACCTAGCCTAAGCCTACAGTAGAGTTTTGAGTTTCATAAGCGGTTCAAGTACTTGATAATTTTATTTTGATAATGCAACGGAATGAGTATTTTTCAATTTATCCTAGCTATTTTTCCATATTTTTTATCAAATCAAATCAAAGATGATTGTTTTTCATCTTTATTTATTGCAATACAAATAGTACAGAATTGCGCCAATCATAGCTTATTACTTATTAATTTTTTTGCCAAAAGTGGTAAGAATGACCTCCGATGGTGAAATGGGATTGTTTGTTTTTTTACGACCCATCTTGTACAGTGTGCTGCGGCTGTTAGGTTAGGTTATGTTAAGTTATTTTTAAATACCAAATCCTATCTCATCCAACGAGGTATATATCTATAGAGGTCTCGTCTGGGGTAAAAATCTGTGCTTACATACGGACTGCCATTTTGACCCTCTATACCCTCCGGTCTCCATGACAACAAATATGTTAACCAATCAGATCCCCTCTTCACAACTTATGTTTATGTTGGTCGTTATTACTCTTTGGCTACCTAGATGTTTTGTTTACAAAAATGTCCTCCAGTGAGGCTTCAATTTTTTAACACGAGACAAGAGCGGACTGCCATTTTGACCCTCTATACCCTCCGGTCTCCATCATGGCAACAAATATGTTAACCAATCAAATCCCCTCTTCACAACTTATGATAGTCTTTATTTCTTGATTTTGAAACGATACATTTCTCTATAATATAACATTTCTCTATAATTGTAACACACGATACAATTTAGGAAGTTTAGGAGGTTATTCTTCCTACATCGCTAAAATAACATTTAAACTATTGAAAAATCCAAATTTATCCTTCGCGGCCAAGTAAGCTGCAATTTCCCGCCACAGCGCGGGCACCTCCATGCCTCTTGCATAAACGCAAATGATGTTTATACTCAAGTACAAAGTATTCGCGTACTAAATTACAGTACTCAAAGACACGCCTGTACTTGTACTCACTGCATCTAGAAAGTGTTTGATATACATTAAGTCCTTAAATGAAACTTAGTGAGTGACTTGGAGTTAGAAACTGCCATGAGCACTAAAGTAATAATTTCTTTCCTGTTATGAGAATTCGTTATATCGTCGGAAAGATATTGTGTGACAAGTTTCTCACAATTTCTACACAATATATTAAACTTTGGGATTATTAAAAGTCCGATCATCCGCATACGTGAAGAATGAGCGTATTCCTAGTTTATGATACCATTTTAATATATATAGATATCTAAGACTCCAATAATCTCGTATTTACCATATGAGAATAAGTAAAACATGTTTCATATTTAAAAAAAATTACTGTCGGTTTGAGACTGAAATTGCTTGTGTTTCGAACCCTATATCATTTTCAACAAAGGATTGGTTATTCAAGAGGTGGATATATTTTAATAAAGCTTGAGTAGCTTATTTTGCTAGTGAGGTTATATATGAAATGTTTCATATAATAGTTATTTTAGTAGCCCTATCAAATGAATGTAATATAAATATATAAATATACGTATATATGTTTATATATATACATAGGTCTACATACATATATATATATATATATATATATATACACACATACATATATATACATTTTAAATTCGTAGAGTATGCAAGTTTGCCATATGGGATTATTTTTTATAATTCTACGCCAGCAATATAGATAGTATATTATTATATCTTTGCTAATAACTCCAGGGATCCTAACAAAAACAAATAATTCATATATATACTGACGAGTCTGTAAGTAAATTAACAAAAATCAGGATGTAACATTATTTATCTATTTAATTAATACTAGTGTAGTCGGTGCTTCTAGAGTATTGTTTGTTCTCCAGTCAAAACCTGAAGTTTGGGCATAGGTCCCTTAATGATTTCGACGTCATCGTTGCTGGCACTTTGATTGAGCCTCTAATGATCCGTCATCACACCAAAAGATATCGGCCTTGTTTACATAACCGCTGAGTCATGATTACTGACGCGGGCAGAGACGCTCGGAATGTGAGTAAAACGTTTAACTTAAAAGGGTTAAACGTTTTACATGCCAACCTTCACACATGCGTCACTTCCTATTTCTTCATTGGCCTACTTTATCCTTTAGGAAAATACTATTTGTTAATTCTACGACAGCAGTGCTGAATGCTTATCACGAACATCACGCCGGAGCCGGAGTCGGGTTTACTTATGTTAGATGTAAGCTCAGGACAAGCGCGAGTATCACAATGATCAGGTTTATATTGTAATAATACTCGTACCAATCTAGTTGGATGGTATCTAACACAATTAATTGTAGTGACACTGACTATAGGCAAGTCCCATAAACCCTGATGCTTCATCACCCATGCAAAATGTATATAGGTTAGTCGTCGATCTGGATTTGTTTAACATGTAGACTGTTGGTTATTAATTACTCAGCCAAAGTCAACGTCCCGATAACTTCACAAACGGTCTCCCGTAACTATTTTGCCTACATACAGTAGACCCTCTCTTAACCGAACCTCACGGGACCGGGCCTAGGGCGGTTAACCCAAAAGGTCAGTTAAAACGGGCAACTACGTAAACATGTAAAATATAGTTTTGATAAAATCCCATAACTTAAAAATTATAAAAAGGTCTTTTAAAACAACGAATGAAACTGGGAAAAGTTATAAGTTTTAACAGTCAAAATAAATCATATTCTTATATCCTCATCATACAGCTCAATGTTCACTGTATTCATTTCATCCTACCTCAATAAAAAATTCTGTTCATTTCCAGCTCAATTGGCTTCAAACGTAATTTATGAGTCCTTAAACCTTATATTTGCTATTCTATTGGCACACTAAATAATTTATTTCTTCGAAACTAAAATATATATTTAACTGTAAAAAGATGATAGTCCTTCCAAAGTTGGATCAGTTCAATTTCCCTTACATGCTGACATAATCTGTCCAAGGACTAGGAAACGTAATAGGCTGTCGGATAATTGGAACTATGCGAAGTCTTGCAGCTTTCATGTGACATTCTTTACAAACAGCTTAATGTCGCTTAAAAGGCTTGAGCGTGTGTGTTAATGAGTCACATGTGAGTTGCGCAAATCACGCTGAAACGATGAGTAAAGTGAATGATTATTGTAAAATATCAGAAACATGAGAGAGTTAAAAACGTTGACATCTCGGGAAGTTGTATTTAAGTTGTAGGGAATAAGACAATTAGGACTACTTTTCTAGAAGACATTTTTCGAAAAGCTTGTTTTAGCGAATTTCCCCTATAGGGAAGAAGCTATTACCGTAGTCGGCATGGCAAGACCTAGGCCCGGGACCATGATAACTTTTCGTTTTGAGGTCCCCAAACCCCAAAAACACCATTCGTTCGATACTGTATATATATATATATATATATATATATATATATATATATATATGTCCGTGAGCACGATAATTCTCGTAAAAATAATCCGATTTTGACGAAATTTGGTATAAGCGTGTAAAGCAGCATTTATGACTTTAAGTTCGAAAACCAGACAGATCGACCTATCCGAAGGGGTATTTTGGGGGGGTTTTGTACCCCAAAAATTGTTTTTTTTTAGTTTTATACATATAATTTTTGAAAAAGTAAAATTTTTGTTTCTTCCATTGGAATCAGTTTAAAAAGACACACAATTTGGTGTTTTAATCATTGCTCTACGTCAAATGGTTACAGAGATATTGAAAGTGCTAAACACAGTACGTTGTCCAATGTTATTCTTATGGAGAATAAGAAAAATTGTATATCTCGCTTATTTATGAACTTATCCTGATGAAACTTGGTATATTGCTTCATATCGTTGTGGTCTATTGATATTTGCACTAAAATACATTTTTTGCCAATAGTTCCCGTAGCAGCAAACCTGCGTACTCAGCCCCCATGTTATTCTTATGGGGAATAAGTAACGTGTTATCTACCTTAATTATGAACATACATTAATAAAATTTGGCATGTTGGTTTACCTACTTGAGTTATATTGATATTTGTATAAAACCATAGATTAAGCATAATGCTTAATCTATGATAAAACCCCATTTTTTGTGATCTTTGCTTCAGCAAACCTGCTTACTCAGCCGCCATGTTATTCTTATGGATAATAATTAAAATGTCATAAATCGTTTATTTATGAATGTATATTGATGAAACTTGGTATTTGGTTTTATGTGGTATTAAGATACATATATATGCATTGGAAATTCGCTGAGTACGCAGGTTTGCTGCTACGGGGGTATTATATTATTTTATGACTAATTCATTATCAGGGAGATACTATTAATTTTCCCTCAAGTTGGTGGAAAATCATCTACTATTACTTTTATATTCAAAACGCTGAGCTGATTTTTTTAGACTCCTCTGTTATTTCTGGACCGTTGTCGGTCATTTAGGAAGGACTCATCTCACCCTGGATTGTGGCATTGAGTATACAGTAACTTCCACTTATTTTATTAATAAATGAAGAGACCTTTCTTCCAAAAATCCTGTTCTGAATTTTAATCTGTATTATGATCCAAATAAACATTTTGAAATTACATTAACCTGCAAAAAGATCAATGGGGGTGCAGGATTTCCCTCAAGTTTGTACTCATGTATTTTGTATTACAGACGATTTAGAAGCGATGACCGCACGCGCCGCGCACACAGCCCACAGAGAACAGACCGGGCGTCCCTTTAGCATATACAACTGGTGAAGCCTGTTGGCATCCGCCATCTTGGTGGTCTAGAGTGCTTCATTTGTGCTTTATACCTTCGATGCCAAGTTTATTTTTCCTATGGTCTGTAGTCGCACCGCGCCAGTGGCACCGTGGTAATACCAGCCAGCCGCTACGATCAGCAGCTGCTAGCGTAAACATTTAAGGTGGTCCGCTCGTCTACCGCTAAATATTGGTTGGGGGTCCAGCGACCTAAACCATTCGCCATTCCGTCTATTCCGTCGACCTTCTATGTAATCAATGGGTGTATGTAATTGTACATAAAGGTTTTAGGTCGTTGATTGTTCTAATCTGAATTGCAGGGGCTACCCTTTATGTTTGGTGTCTGCCCTTGAACTTGACAAAATTAAAATATAGTAGAAATGCATCATAAAAAAACTTTAATTTCCTTGGTATCTTTCAGGATAGTGTATATAAATCCTTAATCGGTTTAGGGCCTACCCGACAGCTAGTTAATTCGGGTACATCAACTTGGCAATGTCATTACTATACCACTACACCTATCATCTATTGGAATTGTTACCAATACCATCATCATCATCATTGTTGCGGATTAGGAAACCCCAGCTTAGCTGCTAGTCACATCTTCCACAAGCGGGAATACTACGCAGGTTACCGGAAAGATAGGATATAGCAGGAAAGGAAAGGGTAGGATGGGACGCCAAATCGACCCTTCAGAGGGCCAACTCCCGTACCCCCGTGACAGCTGGGGTGAGGCTCTCAAACAGGGGACCCGCATTCTGCCCTCCAACTGGTCAACTCAACTGACAGGGTATCCATGTACAACAGCCAGGGACCATCCATTCTCAGGTTGGCAGGTGGGGACCAAACCTGGAGATTCTGTCCCTAGCCGCTGCAAATGGAGGGACCAAAGGTGAAAGGGAAGTTTGTCATAATGGACAGCCAAAAGACTTACCATATGTAATGACAACTTCATTTGCTGTACCCAATGTCAGCCTCAAAACTAGTATCGACCAGTTTCAAGGTAGTCCTGGGACTTACCAACACCAATAGTTCTACCAGCAACATTAGCAGAACCACTTAAACTGCCACTACCAATAACTACCACATACCTCGGGGACGGAGCGGAACCTGAACGAGGGGAAGCCGAGGAGGTGGAGCATACGGTGGCCGACGATGACCCAGAGCATGGCGATGACACGGAGGCCGTTCATGCAGGTGATGGCGGCGGCCGTCGTAGACGTGTCGACCATCTGACTGATGTTGGCGCCCAGCGACCACGCGGCCAGCAGTCCACTATGCTCTGGGCGAATAACACGCTTTATTTAAATCTTATTAAACACAATAAATATGATATATCATTGTCTGAGGCTCTTTGGCTCATTATCTCTTGTAAAGAATTTAAAACACG
Organism: Allygus modestus; assembly: GCA_963675035.1. NCBI lineage: Eukaryota > Metazoa > Arthropoda > Insecta > Hemiptera > Cicadellidae > Allygus > Allygus modestus. The sequence goes on from OY776111.1 coordinate 104,435,271, forward strand.
CCAATACCTATAAAACGAATTAAAATAGATCAATGTCCAGTTTGCCGGGCCCGCAGAGACCGCAGTGCGGGGGGCCCACGGGCCTAGGGAGCCCGCGAGCCGAGGAGCTGGGCCCTTGAGCTGAGCAGCCTGCGGGCCGAGGTAAAAGCTCTGGCGGGCCCTCATTTTGTGATGAAATTATTACTTTTAATTTTGATAATTGTTAATAACTTTAGCCATTTTGAATTTGTTTTGCTGCTGATCACTGTTTAAGTCGTCTAAAAACAGAAAACAGGAATGTTCATTGTGCTTCCCACGATTTAAACTTTGTTTTAAAATTATACTATTTCAAATATTCAAGAAAACGAAACCTTTTTGGTATTTGGACAGTTGTGTATTTTTTCAGTCAAAGTATTAAAAGGTGGGATGTTTTAAGTTCAACTACTTACACTTTGGAAAAAAACTTTGCCCAACACGCTGGTCATCTCGGCTTGATTCTTTGAAAACTTCAAAACATAACTAATCACTTTTACATAATGAGAGCATTGGCAAAAATGTTCTTCAATTCCTTTAATTAAAGACAGAAAACTCAAGCCACCTCATTAAAAATAAACTTGGAAAGCTTTGAACTTGTGTTTCAAGTGGTTTTGCATACCTACTTTAATACTTGAGCCTACGAACTTGGTATCGAAAGTTCTTAAAAGAGACGACTCAGACCTGCATAAAGCAATCAAACTATTGGCGAAATAAACAAATGAGCTGATATATATATAAAAAGTTATGGCACAGCAATTATGACAGCAACAGCCATTATTGCTCATCAGTTGATCCAAAGTTAAAACCCATAAGACGCCGAAAAGTTCAAACATGTTGATGAACAGGCTGAAGATGAACGTCTCACTGATCCTAACTATACTGGGACTTCAAGGCAGCTGTATATTTTTAGGCTTCTAATCAATCAAATAACATCGAGATTTGAAGGAAAATGAATAAGCAATAATAATGTTGTTAGTAGTAAATCTTTAAAATTCGGCTTTTTTTGCATAGTAATAATATTTTTAATTGTTTGGGCATTTCCTTTTATAAGTGAATAAGCATTTCAAAACAGCAATAATGTCGTTAATAAACTTTAAGAATCAACTTATTTTTCGGCTAGTAATAATATATTTCATACGTTGTGCATATATAAAAAACACTTTAAAACTGCAATAAATTTTATTATTTTAATTTACCCCAATTCTAATTACATTAAAAGTAAAATTGAAAGTGTTCTATTTTAACAATTTTTACACACAACCAATATTTTACCATTTTGCATAGCAATTTTTAAACAGTTGTCAGTTAGTGTTAGGAAAGTTTTCGAGCAGTGCATTGACAATTGTGAATGTAAATTATTTTTCAAGAGTGAGTCAGCGTATGTGATAATGGATAAATCGGTTGCTCATGATACAGGTCTATACCAGCGAGCACATAATACAATAGAGAAGCTACTCGGAGCGGAGAGTGCGGCCAGCCTGGCAGTAGGATGTGACAATCCAAAATAGCGGCGCAGCCCTAGTCCGAGCGTCTACCACGTACCGCCACTTTATCAGATAGTCGCTGTGAGGGTAGACGCGGCTGTTTGTTGGAGACAAAAAAAGTGGGTATCAACCACCCGCTGGGATTACTTTTCTCAAGAGCGTATTGGTTTATTTATTTAAATACGCGTAATTGGTTAAAAAAATCTTTGTAAAGCCATAAATTGTATTGAATATTCCTATAATTCTCTGAAAATTATAGTACCTCTAGATATAATAATAATTATTTTTGTGTAAGCCACAAACAACGAAAATTAAATGACCAGTTGTTATTTAAATATAATACATTTGGAATAAATAATAATATATACATTTGTACTATTGTTTACATTTAAAAATAATTTTCATTCGTAAATTAAGGACTTGTACAACCTTTCAAAAAGTGTGGTAAAAACCTGCCGACTTTACGAGAGTTGCTTTAGAAGTACCTAACAAGTCTAAAAGCATTGGGTTTATGTCTATAAGTGAACAAAATATAGTTAGTGAAATGTAAATCCATGATCTTGAGCAATCTGCAGGTCAATGAATATTGATTAATGGTTTTCGAATATTTGGAATAAGTTATTTAATACTCATCATAATCATCTATATAGTGAAACTTCGAGGATAGTATCATTGATTATTCCGTAGGATGTATAATCAATGATATTATAAACATAAGAATAAGTATCGTAAATGAAACTATTTATTACTTAGATTTTTTTACATTTACTATTCCTTAAATGAATACAATATCATTACTAATCCTAGCTAAAACCAATTAACAAACAACAACTAAGCCGGAAATAAACACACTGCACTGAAATGTAAATGGTCGGGCGCGGCGCGGTAGCGGGCGGCGGTAAAAGACAGTTTTGCCGCGTTCTTATACCTGGATTTCTGAGAGAACCGACCACTTAAGAAAATAAAAGTAGAAATAAAAAATGAAATTTGTTTATTCATCTACAACTTTCCAGCTGACAAAATGTCTCTGACCAAAATATAAAAAACTTCCCCACAGAACAACTTTTTCATGTCTGGTTTTGGAAAACCAATCTACAAGTGTATAATAAAATATTTATACACAAATTAATAAAATTATCTATAATTTTAAATTAATACCATCGTTATCCTCAGACTCTATACTATAAGCATGAAAAATTTCATCAATATACTTAAACTATTACCGTTGATAATGGGCGTGTATTAGTCGCGAAAGTTTACCGCGAATTGAGCTCGCGGATCGTAGATTTTAGGTTGTAAGCCAAACCAACATGGCGGATCTTGCCACACTTTTAATGCACGGGCTATAAGCACTTGTCTTCTCTATTCTATTATGTGCTCGCTGGTCCATACATACTTTGTAAAGGTTTGCTGAGTCGATCTATGTAAGGTTTTCTAATCAACCGGAAGAGACCTCGTGAAACAGCTGTAAGGTCAAGTGATCACCAACACAATTTGCAGTGTTACTGGAAACACGATATTTATCGTACGAGTACCATATTTTCCTCATCAGTGTAATTAGAATTAACATTGTTGAACTGCTTACATTCGATGATAAGCTGTTATTTTATGAAACTAATATATTGTTTTGATGTGTTTGTATTATTAGATTAATCGATTAAGGGTTTAAATTTTCTTTCTGCATGTCCAGTGACAATATAAAAATAGCTGTACCATTATTATACCCTTGAGGTTGGCAACACTTTATGGTATGTTGTTGATTTATGAATCAACTGGACGCCCTCGTAAGACATCTTTGCTGCGAACATTACTCTTATGTAAATAATCACACCTGGTCTGAAAGCTCTACGAACCTTGGCTCATGATGGGATCCGTTTCAAAACCTCAAGGTACAACCGTAAGTGCTAAATAGCGGCGATTTCACTTCAAACCGAATCTGGATCCACTTAAAATTCTTGTTACACATTTGGACAGGAACAAACGAGTTACTGACCCAAGGTTCGAAGAGCTTTCAGACCAGGTGTGCTTACTTACATAAGAGTAATGTTCCCAGCAAAGATGTCTTACGAGGGCGTCCAGCTAAAAAATGTGTTTTTTTTTTATTTTTTACATATAATGTTAGAAAAAGACAAATTTTATTTTTCACCATTGGTTTCAGGTTAAAAAACATACAATTTTGTGTTTTGTTCATTGCTCTACGTCAATTGGTTACGGAGATATTAAAATTCTAAACAAAGTATGTTGTCCAATGTTATTCTTATGGAGAATAAGAATAATTTTATATCTCGCTTATTTATGAACGTATATCGACCAAACTTGGTATGGGTTCATCTGGTTGTAACCAGATGCTATATTGCCATTAGCACAAAAAAATCTTTACTGATGGTCCCGTAGCAGCAAACCTGCGTACTCATCCCCCATGTTATTCTTATGGAGAAAAAGTAAAATATTATGTCTCCCTTAATTATATACATAAATCAATAAAACTTGGTATGAGGCTTCACCTAGTTTTGTTATATTCATATTTGTATATAAACCCATTTTTTGGTGTTCCTTGTTTCATCAAACCTGCATACTCAGCCGCCATGTTATTCTTATAGGGAATAATTAAAATGTCATAAATAGTTTATTTATGATTGTATATTGATGAAACTTGTTATGTGGCTTTATTTGGTATTAAGATCCACCAAATAATGTAAATAATTTGGTGGATATAGTAATAATAATAATACCACTATATTATTATTATTGGTAGGTTGGTTTGGTGGTAAATAATAATAGTAAATGTCCTAGGGTGGAAATTTATATATATATATATATATGTATATATATGTATATATATATATATATATATATATATATATATATATATATATACAGTATCAAACGAATGGTGTTTTTGGGGTCTGGGGTGTATGGGTATTTTCTTGTTAGGGTATGTCAGAAAGAGTTGGAGACAATAATTTAAATCCTTGCTTGGCTGGAATGGACTGGAGCTGAGTCACGTGACGGCCGGCGTCCACTGTTTCGAGAACTTTCATAGCTAATGTTATGTATTCACGATCGCTGGGAGACTGCGGCATTTTACGTTGACCATTGGTCTTGTGAGTGTGTCGTATGTCGCCCAACGAAACGTGAATCTCTTCAGATTGGAAGGTACAAAGTTGTTTTAAAATTTAGAGTTTCAATTTAAATAATTGCACCAATTTCTCATTTGTTGTTTTTCAAAAAAGGGGAACAGTCTGTAAAACAATTATTTATTTTTCAGGGTTCGAAGCGTTTCTTTCTTGGATTCATCTTTTTCTTTTATACTTGGGTTGAAGACATGCTTAAAACCCATGTCAAATTTTTCGTTGTGCAAAGAAATAGTGTCAGACAATGCAAGTTATTACATGAGTGGGGAGTTCAGGTCCATTTTATTTAATTTGGCAATAAAACATAAAACTATTGTTCCTTATCACCCACAAGGAAATTTGAGTGAACGTTATTTGCGGAATATAAAATCAATTTTACAAATTTATTTAAATGAAGCTAAGAATAAATGGGATAAGAACTTGAGTGAAGTCCAACAAACTTTAAATTCTGGGAGAAGTGAAGTACGAAGTTCAGGGCACATGAGTTAATGTTTACTTCTGCCCACAATAATTCATTAAGTAACACCTGGGAATTAAATGATTTGACGGAAGAGGATGTAAATGCCGAAGATGTTTGTAATAAATTGAAGGAAGCAATATCGAATAATAAGAAAAGGAATGAGAGAAATAAAAGGTTGAAAGTCTACGAGGGCATTAAAAACCGCCAATTCAAAATCGGAAGCTGGGCCTGTGTGCTAAATAGGTCCAGTGGAGGTAATGAAAAGTTTATTGCTAAGTTCATTGGTTCATACAGAATCTTGTATTATTTAACTGATATGAGTTGTATATTGCAGCACAAAGATGATTTGTTAGATGTTAAAATGGCACATGTCAGTCAATTGAAACCTTGTGAAAATGTTTGTAAATAAACATCTGTTATTTGTTTGTAAATAACCAAGTCTCACAAAGGTGTGTCGCAAGCTCATAAAATAATATTTTCAGGTTGTGTAATAAAGTATGTTTCAGTGAGAATAAAAAGGCTGATTGTTAATTGGCAATACTGAAGACGTGAAGATATAAAATGTAATAAATAACTTATATCTTGGACTACATGGATTATAAGCAAGATATAAATGAAGATAATTTATTGAAGTAAATTAATGGGTATTGCTAATTCAAGAAAACAATCATCTTTCTCCAAGAAGACAAGACTCAATTGAAATAATATTTACTTGTGTCCTAGAATAAATTTTAGTTAAATAAATAAAATAAAATGTGGATAAAAGAGCGAGTGTATGGACAAACAAAAGGAAAGAGAAACATGGAATTCAATACTTTTACTAGCTAGCTGTGAAAGTTGTTCGAATACCTGGGATTTATCCACATTGGGGCACTCACAATTTTTTTTACTGATCACTTAACTACAGCACTTGAATCACAATAGACCAAACTTCACTTCACTCACACCCCGTTGTTGGATTGATTCATGGTTGACGTTCAATGGAGACAGTGTTGACACTTGGAGAAATATTTTTCCGGCGGAATGGCTGAAGAATAAAACACCTTCTGTGTTAAGCAGTGTGAACGGAATAAATAGTAAAATAATGAGCCGCTCGTCAGTGACACAAGAGACAAGCCCATGGACCGAATATACACGGACCTGATGGGGCCGATAAACCGCTCGGTAAGTGGAAACTGTTATTTAATGATTGCTATTGACCATTGTACAAAGTATGTATGGGTGAATGCGAGTTATCATGCTCACGGACATTTATATATATATATATATATATATATATATACAGTATCGAACGAATGGTGTTTTTGGGGTCTGGGGACCTCAAAACGAAAAGTTATCATAGTACCGGGCCTAGGTCTTACCATGCTGACTACGGTAATAGCTTCTTCCCTATAGGGGAATTTCGCTAAAACCACGGTTTTTGATTATGATGACTGTATATTACGAAAATGTAATGAACAGATCTGTTTATTTCACAGAAATAAAGGTTAAATAACCAACACTGAACTATGAGTTTGGTTACTTCGTAAAGTGGTCCGTTAAATAGGCAAAATCTCTGAATAATCAAACACAGGCTATTCAAAGCTACTTTTAGGACACAAGCAAGAATGCTCATTAGCATGTATTATTATATTCAGTGGTTAATACTAAAATTGGTTTAAAATGTTGTAAAACGTTCTAGCATATTCGTATCTAAATTGTGTTTACATGAAACTGAATTTTGTGAGGTCTTTTACTGACAGTAATAAACCAATTTTTGAACTCAGAATTATTGTAACTTAGGGACATATTAGGAGAACAAGATATATGCAAAATTCTCTGTATGATATTTTCAAAAACATTACTGTTAAAAGTGAAACCATAAGGAATTAAATAAATATCATTATCAGGCCCAACCAGGGTGCTACCGTGCTACCGCACGCCCGCGCCCACCCTAGATATGATAAACTGACCGATCATCAGCCCCAACCTAGGGTGCTACCGTCCTACAACCCGCGCCCACCCTAGATATGATAAACTGACCGATCATCAGCCCCAATCTAGGGTGCTACCGTGCTACAACCCGCGCCCGCCCTAGATATGATAAACTGACCGATCATCAGGCCCAACCTAGGGTGCTACCGTGATACCGCCCTAGATATGATAAACTGACCGACCATCAGGCCCAACCTAGGGTGCTACCGTGCTACCGCCCGCGCCCACCCTAGATATGATAAACTGACCGATCATCAGGCCCAACCTAGTGTGCTACCGTGCTACCGCCCTAGATATGATAAACTGACCGATCATCAGGTCAACCTAGTGTGCTACCGTGCTACCGCCCTAGATATGATAAACTGACCGATCATCAGGCCCAACCTAGTGTGCTACCGTGCTACCACCCTAGATATGATAAACTGACCGATCATCAGCCCCAACCTAGGGTGCTACCGTGCTACCGCCCGCACCCGCCCTAGATATGATAAACTGACCGATCGTCAGGCCCAACCTAGTGTGCTACCGTGCTACCGCCCTAGATATGATAAACTGACCGACCATCAGGCCCAACCTAGGGTGCTACCGTGCTACCGCCCGCGCCCATCCTAGATATGATAAACTGACCGATCATCAGCCCCAACCTAGGGTGCTACCGTGCTACCGCCCGCGCCCGCCCTAGATATGATAAACTGACCGATCGTCAGGCCCAACCTAGTGTGCTACCGTGCTACCGCCCTAGATATGATAAACTGACCGACCATCAGGCCCAACCTAGTGTGCTACCGTGCTACCGCCCGCGCCCGCCCTAGATATGATAAACTGACCGATCGTCAGGCCCAACCTAGTGTGCTACCGTGCTACCGCCCTAGATATGATAAACTAACCGATCATGTCTAAACTGTTCGTTTTCATGTGGAATCTTAAGTCCGTATAACTTATTTATGTTTTACTACTCGATCCTATATAGCTTTGGAAATGTTTCTTATTAATATTTTGCTTTAAAGATTATATGTTGTACTATAGGCGATTGGTAAATTCAGAAGAGGAAATACATAAATTAATTTATTATCTTAATGAGCTACGATATATGATCTTAGTTTTTTACCGGATTCCTTGCATCTGTAGTCGTATATCGTGCTTAGAACCGTAATAACTGCTATTACAAGAATGACGAATCTGGAACATAAAATACACACAAGTATTAACCCTTTAACAGCCAATTTGCTTTTAGCAGCTTGTATACAGAACCAACAATTGTTCACATATTGTCGCAGTGAGATAGCAAAATCTTGACTTAGTAATATAAGAACTCAAAAATAAAATAAAAAATAATATCAAACGTATAATAACATGTCAAACTTAAAAAAAACTTAATAACGAAATAACTTAATAACTTAATAGGAAAATTAATCCTTACTTTTTAGTTATATAAATTATTAAGATTATCCAACAGCATTAAAATTAAAACATTATGAACAAAATTTAATATAAATAATAATGAACAAAATCGTAGTCAAATTAAGTCATGAAAACATTAGCTAACCCAAAAAAGTAAGGAACAGTAAGCTATCTTTCCTGAATGCCTTAGGTTATAGTTTGAGTTGTAGCCTTATCCCACCACACTGCGATTTACCGAACGTCCGCAATGTCTCTTTTAAAATCTATGTGATAGAATTATTAATATAGTTATATTAGTTACAACAACGTTTACAAATTAAAACCTCGTATTTAGTAGTTTAGTAAGCTTATTCACCTTTATCATTGGTGGCAAACAAATGTAAAATGTCAATCAAACAAATGACAAAATGTATAAAATGCGAATTCTAATTTAATATAATTTTCCACTTTATTGGAGGTTATCTTTTTTATATATTTAGAAAATAGTATATTCCATTACACAGTACCGAAAGTGGCATTTTCTGGTGCGCGCTCAAGTTTCAGGAACACCAAATTTCAGGTGCGAGGCGAAGCCGAGCATGTGAATGTGAGTTTCACTATGGTTTATTTTCCTATGGTTTCACGTACGAGGCGAAGCCAAGTACGGGAATAATTGGATCAAGTGCCGGAAAATCACTTTCGGTACAAGTTATGGACGATACTTTTCATCACGACGCAAAAACACACACATCTTTATATATAACGAGCTGCTCTCCCGCAATATTTTGCGGATATAATCCTTATAACTGAATAATCCTTATTTGTTTACTGAATCAAGAAAAAACACGTGACATAAACCAAATAAAACTCTCCTCCATATGAATAACATGGAAACTTGGAAGTCCCGTGGGCAGATCCCTAGGGGCCTAAATCGAAATTCTGGTGCGACAGTGACTTAGAACTTGAAATTATATTTTAAATAAAAAAAGAATAATTAAAATCGGTAAAGTATTAACTTCAGGAAGTGAGTGAACAAAAAGCAGGATTTTTTAAATATGTAGATTCTTTAAGCGAAATTTTTATGTCAAAATTGTCGGAGTTTGGCAAATTGCAGGATGATGGGAGACGGCTTAAATTAAAGGTCTTTATCCCAGGGTCTCGGGAAAAATAGCAGTATCTCCAAAATCTTACCAGCAAATGAGATATAACGTAAAACATCCCTCATAAGAAAACCTTGGGGATTTAAAAACGTTTGCTTTGTTTACATTAAAACATGTGATCCTAGTTATAATGTTCTATTTTCCTCAGCATAAAAGTCATATGAGGCAAAGTATTGGAGAAAGGTTAGGGGCTTTGGTCCCTTCAAGCTACTAGTATATGCCTATTTCAGTTTAAATTTATATTGTTAAACAGTAAAAACAGCTGATTTAAATTGTCAAAATAAATGGTAAAGAAACATTAGTGCGCGTAGTGGAAAAATGTAAAACTGATTAAGAGCAAGGGAAAGTAAATTTAGAGCAAGGGAAGATCAGCTGATCGTTTTCCCCTTGCTCTAAATTAGCGCTTGGAAAACGATAATTTTCTTTGACATCAGCTGTTATCTAAAATAGCTACTTTTATACGGAGTGATGAAAAGATTATTTTCGAACTATTAGATTTATTCTAAGATATATATAAAATATGTTAATATTGAGGCCACCTACGGGTTTATTTGACTTCTAAAAATGATATGCAGGACGTTCAGACCTGCATATTCTAAATCCAAAGGTCAAATGTACATTTTAATATGATAACATGTAATGTTATATAGTGTTAAACAGTGACCACCACTAACATGGCGATGACGTCGCCCGTGGTGTAAGGCTCCGGCAGGGCGGAGGAGCAGCTATGAGGGTGGAGGATGGCGCTGGCGTTGATGGAGTTGAGGGCGACGTCCATGTGGGCCTTGACGTCCATGGCGGTGCAGGAGGACGGCACGCACACGGCGAACCCAAAATCGTTCCAAAGGGTCTCCAGGAACTGTACCTGAAACATCACAAGGCTTAGTGATACACCACCTGCGGGGGTAAATGATGGCACTGGCGTTGACGGAGTTGAGAGCGACGACTTCCATGTGGGCCTTGACGTCCATGGCGGTGCAGGTGGACGGCACGCACACGGCGAACCTAAAATCGTTCCGGAGGGTCTCGAGGAACTGTACCTGAAACATCACAGGGCTTAATGATACACCAGCTGTGAGGTGAGGATGATGACACTGGCGTTGACGGAGTTTAGGACGACGTCCATGTAGACCTTGACGTCCCTGGCGGTGCGGAAGGACGGCACGCAAACGGTGAACCTGAACTCGTTCAGGAGGGTCTCCAGGAACTGGACCTGAAACATCACAAGGCTTAGTGATACACCACCTGCGGGGGTAAATGATGGCACTGGCGTTGACGGAGTTGAGAGCGACGACGTCCATGTGGGCCTTGACATCCATGGCGGTGCAGGTGGACGGCACGCACACGGCGAACCTAAAATCGTTCCGAAGGGTCTCCAGGAACTGGACCTGAAACATCACAAGGCTTAGTGATACACCACCTGCGGGGGTAAATGATGGCACTGGCGTTGACGGAGTTGAGAGCGACGACGTCCATGTGGGCCTTGACATCCATGGCGGTGCAGGTGGACGGCACGCACACGGCGAACCCAAAATCGTTCCGAAGGGTCTCCAGGAACTGGACCTGAAACATCACAAGGCTTAGTGATACACCACCTGCGGGGGTAAATGATGGCACTGGCGTTGACGGAGTTGAGAGCGACGACGTCCATGTGGGCCTTGACATCCATGGCGGTGCAGGTGGACGGCACGCACACGGCGAACCTAAAATCGTTCCGGAGGGTCTCGAGGAACTGTACCTGAAACATCACAGGGCTTAATGATACACCAGCTGTGAGGGGTGGATGATGACACTGGCGTTGACGGAGTTTAGGACGACGTCCATGTGGGCCTTGACGTCCCTGGCGGTGCGGAAGGACGGCACGCACACGGCGAACCTGAACTCGTTCAGGAGGGTCTCCAGGAACTGGACCTGAAACATCACAAGGCTTAGTGATACACCACCTGCGGGGGTAAATGATGGCACTGGCGTTGACGGAGTTGAGAGCGACGACTTCCATGTGGGCCTTGACGTCCATGGCGGTGCAGGTGGACGGCACGCACACGGCGAACCTAAAATCGTTCCGGAGGGTCTCGAGGAACTGTACCTGAAACATCACAGGGCTTAATGATACACCAGCTGTGAGGTGAGGATGATGACACTGGCGTTGACGGAGTTTAGGACGACGTTCATGTAGACCTTGACGTCCCTGACGGTGCGGAAGGACGGCACGCAAACGGCGAACCTGAACTCGTTCAGGAGGGTCTCCAGGAACTGGACCTGAAACATCACAAGGCTTAGTGATACACCACCTGCGGGGGTAAATGATGGCACTGGCGTTGACGGAGTTGAGAGCGACGACGTCCATGTGGGCCTTGACATCCATGGCGGTGCAGGTGGACGGCACGCACACGGCGAACCTAAAATCGTTCCGGAGGGTCTCGAGGAACTGTACCTGAAACATCACAGGGCTTAATGATACACCAGCTGTGAGGGGTGGATGATGACACTGGCGTTGACGGAGTTTAGGACGACGTCCATGTGGGCCTTGACGTCCCTGGCGGTGCGGAAGGACGGCACGCACACGGCGAACCTGAACTCGTTCAGGAGGGTCTCCAATAACTTTACCTGAAACATCACAAGGCTTAGTGACGCGACAGCTCGTGTCGAGGCTGATATGCAATGGCAATTTGTTACGCGAAATGACTTGTGAACTGCGAGGGTTCGGAAAAAGCGAAGGGTAAGCCTACAAAAAAAACGCTAAGTTAGATTTAGACTGGATGCAATTTATTAAAATAATCTAGAATAACTCTCCATTTTGCTTTTAAATTTGAACCAATAATATTTTCAGATAAACTATACTAAACTGATGATAGTTACGTTGATCTTATAATTTAAAATTATAATACAAAATAAAAACCAAGCTTCATTTATAAAACATATTTTTTAGTCTATACATACAAATTACAAACTTCTAAATTATTTGGTATCTATTGTATTATAAATTTTATTTTATATCTAAAATTTAAACCTGTTATAATATAGCGTAGTTTGTTTTTGTAGATATGATTCTCCTTTTTGACCTGAGATAATCACTGAATTGTGAAATCGTTTGTTAACTAAAATTCCTAATGCTTGTTTTGTTACAATCATAAAGACGTAGATTTTTCCCGACGCCAATAACTACATGCTGTAATAGCAAATGATTACGATTTAATTGGCTGTTAATAGGAGCATGTTTTCTCATAGATCAATTGCATGTAATAACCGCTAGTATTCCAAGGTCATCCTCTGTGGAGACTCACGTGATCTGCTCTGAGACGTGATGCACGTACTTGTGGCCAAGTGGCCGTCAGCTGTCAAGCGCAGTCTAGTTGGCAATGTAACTAGTTGAAATGCCTCTTCTTTGCTCGACTTATGAAGGTTGTTAACACATTCGATATCACTGAAGCGAGTCCGTTAAGTTTGTTTATTTTTCCTCATTTACGGAGTACGGGTTCCCCGTATTCATCGTCGTATCAGAGTTTAATTTGCAATGTTCTAGCAAATCCTCAATTTCAATTATACCAAGCCAACCCAGTTCTATGCCGTTCTAAATCTAAAACCCCTATAAAAATAAACCTAACATGGTATGATAATACCGGTTTTACTTTGTCCTCCCAGAGAACATTTTTATAATTTCAGACCAATGTTTATAATTTTCGAATTTTATTTATTAGTGAACATATTATTTGTTGTGATGACAAAATCCCCAAAACAATTCCCTAAACCCAAGAACTGGCTTTTGTGATGATGTCTGTTTGGATGTGAACGAAACGACAAGAAATAAGCAATATACATGTTGATCTAAAAGCCTGATCGTATCACCTGTTTTATTATTATATTGTATTTATACTGTATACATTAATCGGAACATCTTTAATCATTATCACCGTGAGCACAGAAAACTAAAACAATACCGTAAGTATTTGAACCTCGGATACAAGCTGCAACGGATAATGTTTGGGTGAGGTGACTACTGGGACGTTGTCTAGTCTAGAGAAGGCGAGTATATCGTGTTGAACTGTAGACTCGTGAAGTTGGACTCTGTCGCCGAGGGAGCATCAAGGACTGCAGGTAAAAAGGCGAACGGTTTGAAGTAGTGTTGATAGCGAGGTCAGCAGATGATAGGAGGTAAAGATGTCTAATAGAGACTAATATGACGTTTGAAAATTCAATTAATTGTATATAATCATCAGTGTCCTGATCAATTCCAGTAATTAATTGAGCCTTAGACAATCTGACGTTGAAAGAGGACTATTCAAGTTGTAAAACTCCAGTCTTGAAAGGATTAGAGATGTCTTGCCTATTTTGACAACTGGGTCTCTTCTGAAAAGTTCTTCAAATGTCATAAAAGCCGGATTCTCGATTTTAAACAACAATTAGCTACAAGTATACGCTTATATATACTAAAGAATTTTTTTTGGAATTTAAAATCGGTTCGTGTTTATAAACAATTATTTATTATTATTTAAAGTTTATGAATCATTTCAAGGTTGTAGTAGATTTGTGTTGCAATTGTTTAACCTAGGCCTTATTTCCCCGTTCCGGTTGACATTCTTTTTTGCATTTTTAGTCTATAGCATTGCCAATATCATAGTTTTTCCAAGTAAAAGGTAATGACGAAATAAAATCACGCCAGTTGTATGTTAATTAATACGCGTGAGTTGTAGCCAACTAATCAAGTTTTACTGGGCGTTGTAGCTGCAATAAATTATTTCACGCGGTATATAGGAATAAAATAACCCATGTTCTCCGACCTGTCACCCTTGACGTTTAAACCCGATTGGTTTGACATATTAGCTGTTCTTAGTCATTACTGTAGATTGTTGATATACGTATTGTTATGAACTAAGTGGGATCTTATTTCAAAAGAAGGTTCTTTGTCAGAAGATAAGTGGGAAGAAAGTCTGAGAAAGTTTGGTTATTTTATTTACGAGTGTATATATAACAATGCAATAATCTATGATTTTTATATTATTCCAGTTACCAAACTTATTTCGTGACATGTAAAATCTATGGTGATTTCACTTTTAGTTTTGCATATTTCATATTATCACTGCAATCTTTGGCTCTCTGCCTTTTTTACTAGAAGTCAGATTGATGTCGGGTTTGTGGCAATATATTCTATTCAATTATACTGTGGCAACTCATCTATTCTACACTCATCATTCATTCATAATTCGCCCTAGTTGCATTGGCGTCTTAGACAACGATTTAATGAATGGTTTAATGATTTATTCTGAAATTAAATTGGATATATTTACTTGACCTATTATGGTTACACCTTAAGGTTTTCAAGCATTCCCCTGCGAAATGTCCTCCGCAAAAATATACCAGCAACATGTGTTAAATCCATCAGCAATAAATTAAATAAGTTGATATTTCTTTATTCTAGACGTTTTACAGTTAAAATTCTTGTTATTTTAAATATATTTAAACACATTACGTGAAAAAACTACGTAAATAGTTCCCACAGTATTGATAAGAATATTCATCCTATTAAATTTTCCTTGGGAACATTGATTGATTGATACCGCATCTACCCCATCTACATTTTTGTATAAAGAAACTGGATTGAACATGTTTGACAATGTGATTGGCTTTTGGCTGATGAAACTAAAACTGTTTACGGTTCTGTGTAATAAATTGGTTCATAAATTAATTGTAAGGTTTCATTTCATAAGGTTTTAGCGAATTTCCCCTATAGGGAAGAAGCTATTACCGTAGGTCTCATGGTAAGACTTAAGCCCGAGACCATGATAACTTTTTGTTTTGAGGTCCCCAGATGTCAAAAACACTACTCGTTCAAATTTATGTATACGTATATGTGTGTGTGTGTGTGTGTGTGTGTGTGTGTGTGTGTGTGTGTGTGTGTGTGTGTGTGTGTGTGTGTGTGTGTGTGTGTGTGTCCGTGAATGCGATAACTTGAGTAAAAATCGTCCGATTTCGATAAAATTTGGCTCAAATGTGTAAAGTGACATTCATGACTTTAAGTTCGAAAACCAGAAAAATCAGACCATTGGAAGGGGGGTTTATGGGGGTTTTAAATTGTCCAAAAATAAGTTATTTGCATTTTTCACCCTAAAATTGTTAAAACACTTAATTTTGGATTTGACCATGGTATAGATCTTAAAAAAAATAATAACGTATTTTTTATTGTTAACCTAGGTTAAGTGGTTGCGGAGAAGATCCAAAAAAACCTGCTCATAAAATCTCCCATGTTTAAAGGTTTTTAGCTTTTCCTCAATTCATGTTAATGTAAACCTCACATTTGCTTTTAACAATCAGTTCAGCTCCACAATACAATCATTTTGGTGTTTAAATTGTGATTCTACGTCCATCCGTGTCAGAGATATTCAAAGTAAACACAGTACGTTGTCTAATGTTATCCTTATGGAGAATAAATAACATTTGATATCTCGATTATTTATGAATGTATATTGATGAAACTTGGTATGTGGCTTTACGTAGTACTGGTATATTGATATTTGCATAACGAATTGAATTTTTTATGATTATCCCCGTAGCAGCACACCTGCATACTCAGTCTCTAATGTTATTCTTTTAGAGAATAAGTAAAGTTTTATATCTCCCTTAATTATGAACATAAATTAATAAAACTTAGTATGTTGCTTCACCTGGCTGAGTTATATTGATAATTGCCCCAAAAAAGTCTTATATTTTTTTGCAGGAAACCTGCATACTCAGCCCTAATGTTATTCTTATGGAGAATAATTAACATTCTATAGATCACTTATTTATTTATGTATTTTTATGAAACTTGTAAGTGGCCTTAAGTGATAGTGAGAAACATAATCATGCATTGGAAATTCGCTGAGTATGCAGGTTTGCTGTGACGGGGGTACTTATACGTACGTTCAAGCTGACTATTTGAAGAATAAATTCTTATACTCAGCTCCTGCCCTTATTTAACAACCAATTTTAATATATTCGAGGGATTCTCTAATATTTTAATAGATTGCTTAGTTTGTTAAAGTCTAAAAGCTATAGCAAAATTAAATTTATTAATATTAGGCTGAACAGCTCAAATATTAAGTTGCATATCCGTTGTGGATACAAATATTGTGTGTGCGATCAGATGTTTCAGGCTTAA
Source organism: Allygus modestus (assembly GCA_963675035.1). Lineage (NCBI taxonomy): Eukaryota > Metazoa > Arthropoda > Insecta > Hemiptera > Cicadellidae > Allygus > Allygus modestus. The sequence goes on from OY776111.1 coordinate 104,452,013, forward strand.
TACTAATAAATAGACTGCTGTAATGGCAATGCCCTTCTATTAACTGCTTTAATTCCACGTTAAATATTGTAATTCAGGAGTTTAACGAGTTTCAAACTATAATGGAACACAAATTTTATTTAGAACAAGAAGTATAGGGATAAATAATGATGGAACATGTATAAATCACAATTCCATTTAGTTAAAAAAACATGCACTGCTTTGTTAGTAGTGCATGTTTTACTAATTATGTTAATAATAAATTCTTTGCCTATTCTATCGTCTGTCTTGTCAACATGCAATGCCTATGAGTTTGAGTTTATGATCATAACATAGAATAGGGAATGCTATTTCATTATTTTTCTATAACCATCCAGAATCAGTTGATCCCTGTAGGTCGGTATTTGACTATCGAAGGGAGTAATCTATATCTATAAAAGACTGACTGACTAACTCACTCATCACTAATTCTCCACCTTCCCATGTAGGTAGAGAGCTGAAATTTTGTACCGTGTTAACTGACTCTATAGACATAAAATAGGAAAACAAAATGGTTTTCATCCTGATCTGACCTTAGGGCTCCGCCAGAGATCCCGACAAAGTACCCCTGTATTTCCTATGGACATTCATTTTTATTTGAGCTAATTAAAATACAATTAGGAGAGAGGAGGAGAAGGAGGAGGAGGAGGAGGGGAGAGAGAGAGAGAGAGAGAGAGAGAGAGAGAGAGAGAGAGAGATGGTTCCTGTCTGTCTGATGATCCGGGTAAATGAAAAAACTACTTAAACCCATGTAACATTGAAGAAAGTAAACATTCAGAAACTGTAATGCGGACAGCTGAGGACACTTACATTTGACAGCTTAAAGAGCAGAAGCCAGAATAGCTGTTTCAATATAACTTACCTTTCTAACCCGTACGAAGAACGGGTACATTCTACTAGTATTGTTTAATTTTCCTCAGCATGTAAAGAGAAAAAAAATCATACGAAGCAAAGTATTGGAGCAAAGTTAGGTAGAGGCAATGTCCCCATCTATTTTTGTTATCTAGTGAAAAAATTAATCTCAATAAGAATAAAATTGAAACTTTTACATACGTGGTGCGGAAAAAATGTAAAATCGGAATCAATCCCCAAGACTAGTGATGATGATTTCCTATTTTAGACCTAAAGATTATAGCGTCCCAATTGTAATTGAAACGCTATATATAATTAAATATACTATTTGTTATGTAATAAAATAATTAATGTATAAGAAATATAAAAGATGTTTTGTGAATAATTGCTGGCAGTTGCAAATAAGAATTGCTGGTGCTACTTGGTTTTGCAAGTCAAGGCAAGATCGCGATTTTCTTGTTCGGGTTTGTAAGACTGAGAGTTGGAGACAATGATTTAAATTCTTCCTTGGCTGGATTGAACCGGAGCTGGGTCACGTGACGGCCGGCGTGGGCGGGTTCTGGAAGTTTCTTAGCCAAGGGGTATATATTCACGATCGCTGGGAGGCTACGGCATTTTTACGTTGACCATTGGTCTTGTGTGTGTGTCGTACGTCGCCCAACGAAACGTGAATCTCTTCAGATTTGAAGGTACAAAGTTGTTTTAAAATTTAGAGTTTCGATTTAAATAATTGCTCCAATTTCTCATTTGTTGTTTTTCAAAAAGGGGAACAGTTAGTAAAACAATTATTTCTTTTTCAGGGTTCGAAGCGTTTCATGGTTTCATGGTTTCTTGGTTTCATTTTTTCATCCTTGATTTATAATTAAAGTCCATTAATATAAAAATAAACGGTATCAGGAAACTGACACATACTTTCTCCCTTTTAGTCCAACTTTAATGAATAAATTACTTTTTATTTACCAAATATAGAATACAAAGCACGGTCGAATGTACAGAAAATCTTGTAAACAAGTTGTTTTAAAAAACATCCACCCAAATCCCTGCTTTGGAGGCACTACATAATCCATTGCTACACTCGTGGTTTTAAGAGGGGAACTGCCCCCTATTCCCCCCCAGGGATATTAAGGGGCAACATATTTCAAATTTCCACTGTTGGCCAATGCTAACTTGACAAGCATATCAAGTTTGAATGCAATTTATCAGTATATAAGAGAGAAATAGTAATTTTTGTATTCCCCATAAGAATAACATTGGACAACGTACTGCGTTTACCGCAAAATTAAAATTCCAATTTTCTCCGCAACCAGCAATCGTAGAATAGTAATTCAAAATACTAAATTATTTAGTTTTTTGAGCTCTTTTTAATGGTGAATAGTAATATTTTTTTATACTTATGTATTTTTAAGAAAAATCCAAAAAACTTAATTTTTAATGTTTTAATTCCTGTAATTTCTGAACCTACATTTTTACAGACATGCGGGTGGTGTCATTTTATTGGAAAACTAAAGTTCTACAAACGACCAAAGTTTAATCAAAATCGTTAGAGCCGTTTTTGAGAAACTTTGATTTTTCATGATTTTTGGTGGTTTTTGGGGGATAATTACCCTTAAAAATTAAAAATTCCAAAAAATGAAAAAAAAGCCTGGAGATATCGTGGATTAGTACCTACATACCAAATTTCATAAAAATCGGCCCATTGGTTAGGGCTCTAGCTCTGTACACATCCACACAGACACACACACATACACACGGACACACACACACACACACACAGACAGACATCACGTAAAAACCACTTTTTTGGGTTCAGGGAGCACCAAAACGAATATTTCCACTAACAACTCAAATTCGAAAATTTTTACGAAAACAATACTTTCTCCATATACTATGTATAGGGGGAGAAAGTAAAAGGATCGAACAGTTAATGTTTTATTTTGAAAGACAGAAGTGATAAGCAAAACCAAGTTAAATTTTATTTTGAATTTTGAACTGTTTTATTTGACAAGAAAAGTTTTATTTAATTTATTTAAATAAATACAAGAAGAGTTTATTCATTTCTTTTATTTTATTTATGACCACCACTTCTTAACATCCACAAGAAAAATTATAGCCTGTGTACCAGCGCTATAGATTGCGCCACTCTGCTTTTAAAAAGAAGTTGGTCATAAAAAAACAGTCAAAATGGGAGTTTTAAAAGTGGACCTTCTGTCAAAGCAAGAATTCCACAAGCAAGTATTATGAGTTGAAAGTTCGAGGATGTCCCAAGGACGATGTTGTGCTACAATTAAGAAAGGATTTGCGAGAAATTTTGAAATTGGGAGTCAAGGAGAATGTGAGTAATTTGGAGGGTTTGAATATTAAGGAGGAAATAGAGGAGATTGAGATCCGTTTAAATGAAATTGGTGAACTTATTAGTGAGTTGGAGGGAGCCAAAAATGTAAATAAGTTAGTGCGTCTAGAATGCAAATTAGAACATTATGCCCGCAGATTGAACTATGCTAAGATCTTAGATGTAAGGAAAAAGTCTGTAGATAAAATAAGTGAATTGTTTAAGATGCTAGATGCAATGCAAGTTAAGTTAACGGAGGTAGAATGTACAGAAGAGGAAAAAACTAAAGCATTGAAGGTAATCGAGGATAGTTTTCGAGATGAAATTGAATTTGAAACACAGTTAAACCTAAGCAGTTCTAGCCTTAAAGATAAGGAAATAGCTAGAGATAAGACTGAGGTAGATAATGCTAGCTCTAGTGTTAGTAAGATGTACATGAAACTAAGCAACCCCATTGAACAATATTTAAGGATGTTTAAGCCAACGGATGGTCTGGTAATGGAATTGTTGTTAAATTTTGTGAAGGTACTATTAACGCTTTCGGATGAAACACAGCTCAAAGCCAGTGAGATTTTAGAACTAAGCTTAGGTTACTGTAGAGGGGCATTGCGAGCAAAAATCTTAGAGAGCTTAAGTGAGGGTCATGACATTGAACGAGTACACACAATTTTAATTGCGCATTTTGTACCTATCACGATGCGAGAATCGTTAAAACGAGATTTGGTTTTGCGTCCGCAGAGACAAAATGAAAACTTGAACGAATATATTTTGGAAATTAAGTTGCATGCGCGCTTGCTCAAATGCCAGTACAAGGAGGAAGAAATTGTGCAATTAATTGTAATCGGCCTCAATGAAGTAACAAGAAGTTACTTGGTTTTTATGCAAATGCCTAAAACGTATTTAGAACTCGAGCAGTTAGCTGTACACTGTGCGAACGTTGCCTATGCGAGTTTTTGCAGGCGCAGAGAAAATCCCACTAGCGGTCAACAACAATCGAGATTCCCCGGGCCAAATCGGTTCGAGCGAGGTGGAATAAAATGTTTTAATTACGGGAAAGTCGGGCACGTTGCAAGAAATTGTTTCCGGCAAAATGTCAACAAAGAATTTTTGAAGCCTGCGGTTCCAAAAAACTTGTGAGCAGAGAGCCAGCTAAATTAAGCCCGAATTTTGTTGGTTCTCTGACAAAAAAAGAATTTAATGGGCAATTTATGAAGAGGAGATTAAGAAATAGGGAGTATGCTCACTACAGGGACAAATGTTTAAATAGACAGTTAAGTTTAAATGTAAAAGGCAATAGTAAGAACCTCCTGCCTACAGTGGAAGTGTTAATTAATGATAAACAAAAATGTAAGGCGTTGATAGACACTGGTAGCAGTGTTAACATAATAAGTGAAAAATTATTTACAAGGTTAAGAGAAGATAAGATAGTTGGTAAAGTAAAAGAAACTGATATCGATTGTAAGAGTGCAGGTAGCGATAAGCTAGAGTTAGTGGGGCAGTGTGATTTAAAAATAAAAATAGAGCGCTTTACCTGGGAAGTTAATTTTCAGATTGGTAAAAACTTAGTCTGGGACATTATTCTGGGTGCACCATACATTAAGAAGAGCCATTGTGTAATTAATTTGTATAAGGAAGAAATTTATTTTGGGTTTGCGCCAAGTGTTAAAATACCCTGTCATGACATTGTAAATATAATGAGTAAGCAAGAAAGTATTGAGACTGTTTGTAACCTAAACATAGGATGTGATGAAGCTATTCCGGATGTAAATAAATTAGTTAAGGAATTTGGAAATGTTTTTAGTGATCAGATTGGAAGCGCAATAAACTTTGAAATTGATTTGAAACTTAAAGATAATACTCCAGTTAAATATCAGTATTATCCGCTTGTTCCCCCTAAAAGTGAAATAATGCGTAAAGAATTGGATATGTTATTACAGCAAGACGTAATTAAACCGAGCATGTCAAGTTGGATCTCGCCTGCATTTTTAGTAAAAAAGGGAAATACGGACCAGTATAGACTTGTGGTTAATTATGCAGAGTTAAATAAAAAGCTAGAACCTGTGTGTTATCCAATTGGGGTTATGTCAGAACTGATAGCGCACTTGAAGGGTGGCAAATATTTTACAGTGCTTGATCTAACGCAATCTTTTTTCCAAATAAAAATTGCGAAAGAATCTCAACATTTAACGGGGTTTAGTACTCCTTTTGGAGCTTTTGAGTTTAAGCGAATTCCATTTGGACTTGCTAGTGGGTCAGGGATTTTGTCAAGATACCTCAATGATGTGTTGTATGATATCAAGTATAAGTTTTGTTTAAATTATATTGATGATATCATAGTGTACTCCCCCGATTATGAAAGTCACATAAAACATGTGAGGGAAGTGTTAGAAAGACTAAGGCGTCACAATTTAACTGTTAAACCAGATAAGGCGTTGTTTGTTTACAAAGAAATCAAGTTTTTAGGATTCCTTATCAGTCAAGATGAAGTTAAAATTGATCCAGACCGTACCGTTGCAATTAGGAATTGTACTAGGCCCAAAAATGCCAAAGAAGTGTCACGATTTGTGGGAATGGTGTCTTACTTGAGCACGTTCATTGATAATTTTGGGGAACTTTGCGCACCATTAAATGAATTAAGGCGCAAAAATGTGAAATTTATTTGGACTGAACAATGCGAGGAAAGTTTTATTAAATTAAAACAAGCTATAACTGAGGCTCCCGTTCTACAAATTCCGGATTTTTCTAAACAGTTTATTTTAACCTGTGATGCGAGCGATAATGCGGCCGGAAGTCTATTGTCCCAGATGGTGAATGGAGTGGAGAAACCCGTCGCGTATTATTCTAAGAAGTTTAATGACGCTGAGAGATGTTTGAGCGCCTATGAGAAGGAGAGTTTGGCAGTTGTTTATTCAATTAATAAATTTAGGAAGTATTTAGAGTACCAACGATTTGAATTACGCACCGATTGCGCAAGTTTAGCTTGGCTTTTGACAAACTACCGAAAATTGAACAAACTGGGTAGATGGATTGAAGTCGTATTGTCACTTCCATTCACAATAAAACACATCCCAGGTAAAGATAATCATGTGGCAGATTTTCTTTCTCGACACTTTGATAAAGAGATGGACTTGAATAAAAATGTAAATATTTTACTGAGGAGTACAGGTGGTAAGAGACTGTTTGTAAATAAGACTATAAATAGTATTTCAGAACCGGAAATAGTGTGCAATTTAAATAATTTTCCTGTAGCCTATAGTGACATTAGTGAAATGCAAAAACAGGATCCAGAACTTTTAAAGGTGATTGACAGTATTAAAAATTGCACAAACAAAGGTAACTTTGTGATGCGAGGTAGTGTTTTGTGTTATGTGAGTTCCAGTGATAGTTCCAGAAAAGTGTACCTGCCCGAGTCACTTTTGGAAATGGTCTATAAATATTTCCACGAGGAGTTCACAGGCTGTCACCAGGGAGTCTACAAGACATTGAGGAGGGCAACACAACACTTTTACCATCCCAAACTGGCGCCATACATCCGGGAGAGAATTAAGAGGTGTGAACAATGTCTGAGCACCAAAGCACCCGCTCGTTACCTGCACGGCCCGCTCATCAGTGACACAAGTGACAAGCCGATGGACCGAATATACACCGACCTGATGGGGCCGATAAACCGCTCGGTAAGTGGAAACTGTTATTTAATGATTGCTGTTGACCACTGTACAAAGTATGTATGGGTGAATGCGATTAGAAGGGCCACATCGCAGAACATAATTCAAGTGTTCCAGAACTGTATTTTTAAAAATTTTTCATTATGCAAAGAAATCGTGACAGACAAAGCAAGTTATTACAGGAGTGGGGAGTTCAGGTCCTTTTTATTTAATTTGGCAATAAAACATAAAACAATTGTTCCTTATCACCCACAAGCAAATTTGAGTGAACGTTATTTGCGGAATATAAAATCAATTTTACAAATTTATTTTAATGAAGCTAAGAACCAATGGGATAAAAACTTGAGTGAAGTCCAACAAACTTTAAATTCTGGGACAAGTGAAAGTACGAAGTTCAGCGCACATGAGTTAATGTTTACTTATGCCCACAACAATTCATTAAGTAACACCTGGGAATTAAATGATTTGACGGAAGAGGATGTAAATGCCGAAGATGTTTGTAATAAATTGAAGGAAGCAATATCCAATAATAAGAAGAGGAATGAGAGAAATAAAAGGTTGAAACTCTACGAGGGCAGTAAAAACCGCCAATTCAAAATCGGAAGCTGGGCCTATGTGCTAAATAGGTCCAGTGAAGGAAATGACAAGTTTATTGCTAAGTTCATTGGTCCATACAGAATCTTGTATTATTTAACTGATATGAGTTGTATATTGCAGCACAAAGATGATTTGTTAGATGTTAAAAGGGCACATATCAGTCAATTGAAACCTTGTGTAAATGTTTGTAAATAAACATCTGTTATTTGTTTGTAAATAACCAAGTGTGACAATGGTGTGCCGCAAGTTCATTAAATAATGTTTTCAGGTTGTGTAATAAAGTGTGTTTCAGTGAGAATAAAAAAGGTGATTGTAGTTGGCAATACTGAAGACTTGAAGATATTGAAATGTAATAAATAAATTATATCTTGCACTACATGGATTATAAGCAAGATATAAATGAAGATAATTTATTGAAGTAAATTAATGGGTATTGCTAATTCAAGAAAACAATCACCTTTCTCCAAGACGACAAGACTCAATTGAAATAATATTTTCTTGTGTCTTAGGATAAATTTTAGTTAAATAAATAAAATAAAATGTGAATAAATGAGCGAGTGTATGGACAAACAAAAGGAAAGAGAAACATGGAATTAAATATTTTTACTAGCTATCTGTGAAAGTTGTTCGAATACCTGGGATTTATCCACATTGGGGCACTCACAATTTTTTCACTCATCACTTAACTACAGCACTTGAATCACAATAGACCAAACTTCACTTCACTCACATCCCGTTGTCGGATTGATTCATGGTTGAAGTTCAATGGAGACAGTGTTGACGCTTGGAGAAATATTTTTCCGGAGGAATGGCTGAAGAATAAAACACCTTCTGTGTTAAGCAGTGTGAACGGAATAAATAGTAAAATAATCAGTATAACATTAATCTGCCGTTGAGGATTGTTTGTTCTGGGTATTGTTGCTGTATCAACTGCGAAGACGATTCCGGACGACTACCCGATCTGCGCAGAACTTCTTCTGCTCATGCTGAGATGACCGTTTACTTGCGCCAACATCGAGGTGTTGCTGCGAACTTCAGATGCCGTACAAGAACTGTACTGCATACACGAGTAGTGGACGACACTTCAGAGAGTCTACAATCGACAACGCAGGGGTCCTTGAACCGAGTAGGGGAGTTCCTGTGTCGTTGACCTTCGAGTGGAGATAAGGAGCGAGGCTTTGTGTATTGTTATCGCTCGAGTACAGCTGGACATTCCACTGATGTAAACATTGAGTAGTGACTGTGGTTTTAAAAATTTATATTTGTTGAGCGAATTTGAATTTAAATACTTTTGAATTGTATAAATGTTTGGAAACATGTAAATATTTTGGATTGTATAATTGTTTACAAAAAAGAAAATTTGTGAAAGTTTTAAAAATGAAAATTAGATGATGTATTGTAGCAGAGCACCAGCAATTTCAGGAAGTCAGGGGAGAATATAGCGTCCCAATTGTAATTGAAACGCTATATATAATTAAATATACTATTTGTTATGTAATAAAATAATTAATGTATAAGAAATATAAAAGATGTTTTGTGAATAATTGCTGGCAGTTGCAAATAAGAATTGCTGGTGCTACTTGGTTTTGCAAGTCAAGGCAAGATCGCGATTTTCTTGTTCGGGTTTGTAAGACTGAGAGTTGGAGACAATGATTTAAATTCTTCCTTGGCTGGATTGAACCGGAGCTGGGTCACGTGACGGCTGGCGTGGGCGGGTTCTGGAAGTTTCTTAGCCAAGGGGTATATATTCACGATCGCTGGGAGGCTACGGCATTTTTACGTTGACCATTGGTCTTGTGTGTGTGTCGTACGTCGCCCAACGAAACGTGAATCTCTTCAGATTTGAAGGTACAAAGTTGTTTTAAAATTTAGAGTTTCGATTTAAATAATTGCTCCAATTTCTCATTTGTTGTTTTTCAAAAAGGGGAACAGTTAGTAAAACAATTATTTCTTTTTCAGGGTTCGAAGCGTTTCATGGTTTCTTGGTTTCATTTTTTCATCCTTGATTTATAATTAAAGTCCAGTAATATAAAAAAAGGATCGAACAGTTAATGTTTTATTTTGAAAGACAGAAGTGATAAGCAAAACCAAGTTAAATTTTATTTTGAATTTTGAACTGTTTTATTTGACAAGAAAAGTTTTATTTAATTTATATATAAGAAATAAATACAAATAAATACAAGAAGAGTTTATTCATTTCTTTTATTTTATTTATGACCACCACTTCTTAACATCCACAAGAAAAATTATAGCCTGTGTACCAGCGCTATAAGATTCAGTGAACCAAGTTGGAACATTAGTGATGAACAACCGAGGGCTTTGTCTTTATTTATTTAAATTACTTCAGTACATGTGTTTTATATATATATATATATATATATATATATATATATATATATTAAATTAAAGGGGGGACGGACTTTTTTTACACACTTATATTACACTTATTTTACACACATATATATACAGTGTGTAAAAAAAGTCCGTCCCCCCTTTAATTTTTTGTTTGTTCAAACTAACAAATTACCTTTGGGGAACGATAATAACTTAACTCAAAGTATCTTTTGACGTTATCGGAAATTTTGAGTGTCCCCAAAAATGGGGGATTTGGGGACAACTCAAAATTTTCAAATATAAACCCCTTTCGAGTGACCCCTCATTTTAAAGAGCTTTAAAAAAATAGGTGAATGGTGGAGGTTGGAGGTCTGTAACGTGTTTCTATCCAAAATGGCAGTTTGTAAAAGTTTTGGATACTCATTCTTGAAACCTGGTGTCTAAGACTTTTGCAGTTTTAATTTCACCTTTGGTGATTTTAAACTGGAACGACTCTTGAGGCAATGCTCTTGTTGAAGAAATGCTATTAAATGAAGAAGTGGACTCTTTTGGTAATATTTAAAATTTTGAGAACTCGCAAAAATGGGGGATTTTGGGGGCAACTCAAAATTTCCTAAAGTAAACCCCTTTTGAAGGGGTTAAATTTACTTTTAACTGTCACCCTTCGCCTAGGTTTAAAAATGTCTTTAAAATGAGGGGTCACTCAAAAGGGGTTTACAACAGAACATTTTGAGTTGCCCCCAAAATCCCTCATTTTTGCGGGACACTCAAAATTTTAAATATCACCAAAAGAGACCTCTTCTTCATTTAATAGCATTTCTTCAACAAGAGCATTGCCTCAAGAGTCGTTCCAGTTGTAAGTCACCAAAGGTGAAATTAAACTCCAAAAGTCTTCGACGTCAGGTTTCAAGAATGAGTTGTATTCAAAACTTTGACAAGCTGCCATTCTGGATAGAAACACGTTACATACTTCCAACCTCCACCATTCGCCTACTTTTTAAAGCTCTTTAAAATGAGGGGTCACTGAAAAGGGGTTTACATTTGAAAATATTGAGTTGCCCCCAAGATCCCCCATTTTTGGGGGGCACTCAAAATTTCCGATATCGTCAAAAGATACTTTGAGTTAAGTTAGTATCGTTCCCCAAAGGTGATTTGTTTTAAAAAACAAAAAAATTAAAGGGGGGACTACAGACTTTTTTTACACACTGTTATTTGCTAATACGTCTCAGAATTATACCAGAGAGGAAATAGACCATAGACCATGCAGGGACAAAGTGCCAGTGGAGATGGTTTGCCATACTGTAGCAGAAACTCTAAAATGAGTGAATAGAATGTGAATAGTTTATATGAGAACGTGATCAAATAATAAACTTCCCTTGGATTCTGATCTGTTTTAAAACTGGTTCTTCTTAAAAATGCATTTTATTAATTTTAAATTAATACTATTAGCCTGAATGCCTTTCCCTAAGGAATTGGACTACCTATCTTAATAATCTCATAATAACACTTATTTTTAATCCCTTGAAAGGTTTTTCTGTTTTCACTTTATGTTCAATAAATTCGATAGTACTCAACTTTGGTGTGAACAGAACAATCTATGTAACCATGTTAATTATTTTGTATTTTTTCCTTTTATATACTGTCGATAGTAACGTCAGTCCTATAAAACCGTGGTACATAGGAAATCCATCAATCAATGGCAGAAGTTTCAAGGCAGTTTCCAATAAACATTCCAACTTCAATAATACATTTAAATAGTTCAGTTTTTGCAGCAATACTAGCCACCTTCCCAGCGCTATGCACCGACCGACCTTGAGTCAAGAGCGTAGGATATGCTGCAGTAGATTATTATGCTTCGTGGGTTCTTATTGATTGAGGTGGTTATGTTAATAATGCACTGAAGCTATCCTTCGCATTTATGACGCGTCAAATAAATAATTATCAAACTCGAATGTGTTGCTAGATGTTCATTCGACGAGAACTTCCTTGATCTCAAATAAAAACTCTCTTTATCGTCCCAAACCTTTGAGTTTTCGTAGAAAAAACTACACACCATTAACATTGTCAATAAATAAACTAAATAAAAGGGAAGTGATGGTAACAGCGGACAAGAAAGTTGACAGTTGGGCTGTAGCCAATAGCATGATTGTACGCTGTCACTATTGTCATTTTGCCATAGAAAAATATGACTCGCATGTTATTCCAATCTGCTGTTGCAGTTTTGGCAACGCAGCACGAACTAATTGATAGCCCCGCAAGCCACGCTCTCAACTGTCATCTCTCTTGTCCGCTTTTATAATTTTCGTCATAAAAACAGAAACAATTTAATAATAACAAAACAATAATAATACATATGGCTTTTTCAATATTGTAAAAAGTTACTTTCTGGTTTTCTATTAAATGTACTAAGTGAAACCTAAACGAATTAATTTGGATTAAACGATGCCAGGTAAGTTGTTAAATCATAGCATCTCCACATAACTGGAACTCTTTTCAAATATTTCAAAGTTATGTATTTTATATTACATACTTAATTTGCTTTATACGAATAGGCTTACAATTTCTTATAATGTTTTACTGATCAAACAACAAACACGTGCAAAAAGAGAGGGAAAGATTATGTCAATATGTTCATTGTGTTTATACTATAAACCCAAATCTTTTTCAATATTTGTCCAATCGAGACTCTGGACATTTATAACTAACATTTGAACATTTAATGATTATAATGATTTGTTTTATTTGAACAATGATTTCCATAATATGATTTACGTAGTACTAAACTATTATTAGCCTAAACTGAGAAACCAAACTTCTAAGTTAAAGAAGAGAAAGTTATTGTAGGTTAAATATAGCAGTGATATATTAGGATTAACAAGAAAATCAACATATCTGTTTTTAGTCTAAAATTGTTAATAAGTGTCCTTACATGACAAGGAATTTTTTACAATTCAAAGATTATCGCTACAACTCTTTAATATTTTTTACTAATATAAATGTAAGTAGATGTGAACTGCCGGGGAGGCATACTATTCGGCGCTTTTTCCCCATGTTATTCTTATGGGGATCAGTTTTTGGACCGACACCCGATCCCGCCTATACTAATAAGCCACAAGTTTCCGCACCGGCCTATATTAATACCCAACCCTTGCCTATATTAAATATATTGTCCCCACCCCTCCTCTATATTTTTTAAAATTAATTTTCAAATTCTAAAAAACTATCTTTAGTGTTTATGGTCCGATTTGTTTAAAACTTGGATATGTTATTGTCGTAGGCAAGTGTTTTAATAAATTCCACTTACATTTCCCAAATTCACTATTACGGTCAAATTAAAAAATATTTTTGAAAAATACTGCCAATTGCCAACTTCTTTATTTACTGTCCGATTTGTCTGCAATTTGGATATGATATTGTCCTAGGCAAATGTTTTAATAAATTCTACATATCCCAAATTCACAGTCAAACTGCCAATTTTGACCCTATTTTAAAATTCATTTTAATACATCCTTTGCAGAAATCCACGAGTTCTGGCTACTTGGGAACCCGAGCCATTTGACATATAATAAATCACCCTTCCTCCTAATTACCTTCTCTACCAAATACATGTCTTTATATTTAGTCTTTAACAATTCTTCTGTATAAAATCCTCCTTTGATTATATTGCCATTCTCATCTTTCAAAATATAAGTCACAGGCTTTGTTTTCTTAACTTCTGCTATTGTAAAAAGCTCTCCCGTCCAGTTGGGGGTATATCCTTTACTAAATACATGTTTATATTTAGATATCCTTACACTATCCCCCACCTTATATCTTGGCTTTTTAACTTGTACTTTAGATGCTAACCTTTCATGTACATCTTTAGAGTTCTTAGCACTTACTTGGTTAGGCTTCATCCCTATGGATCTATGTACTTTATTATTATATATCCTTATTAACTTTGGAAGTAAATCCAACCACTTGTAACTCCCCTGTGCACTAAACTCTCTATACAACCAATTCTTTAAAGTTCTCTGGAACCTTTCCACAATAGCCGCCTTAGTTGTAGAGTAAGTGTGGTAGTGATTAATATTTAGAATTTTCATTAGTTTGGTAAAATGTTCATTAAAAAATTCTTTTCCGTTATCAGATTGAATATTTTTAACTCCCTTTGGGAGAATAGTTTTTATAGCTTCTGTGACTACTAATCCAGTTTTATTCTTTAGTGGAGCAGCATAAGCTTTTTTAGAAAATGTGTCTATTAAAGTTAAAATATATTTATTCCCAGAATTCTCTCTAGCATAATTCCGCATATCTATTAAATCGATTTGAACAGTTTCGTTTATACCCAACACCTTAAAAGACCTTCTAACAAAGTTCTTTCTCGCGGGCTTATGCAATTCGTAAGCAATTTTTTCCATTTTTTATTCTTTATTTTTAATGTTAACGTATCTGCCAGTCTCTGTCGTTTCAAAAACACCTCCATTGCTACCAATTAACATACCATCACTCATTCTTTGATATACATAGTTTTTTGGCAAATATGCCCCTCCATCTAAAGTCTTAAATCCGCTTAAAGATGTAGGGTCTGCAACCAACAATTTAGGATTGTACATCATCAAATCGATTTCATTATTGTCTTGCATAAATTTATTAGTTTTATTGTTAAACCTTAATGCATGTGATTTTAAACAAATATCAAATTTAATATTGTCTTGTCTAAAAGTTTTAATATTATCGTCATACCTCAAAACCTGCGACATTAAACAAATATCACTCCTATCTTTGCCTTCAGGTACATTCTTTATTAATTTGTCCTCTGCATCCCACATATCTCTATCTAATGTTAATACACTATAATATTTATCCCCCTGTTTTATTATGCTTTTCTCACCTTTTGTTAATATTTGATTAACAACAGCCACATCATTTGGCAATGTTCCAGGTAAAATGTTTGTTAATTGCTTATTTTTACCATCAAATTTAAGACCGTCTAAAGTCACAGTCTGATGTTTTGTAACACAATCGTTCTCATCAACAGCGGGTTTAACACGAACTAGCCTTTTATTATTAAAATCCCAAAAGTTTAGATCCATTTTTGGTACTTGAGAGACGTTTACAACATCATCGCTTTCTTTACCAGCCAACAAATTACTTATTTTTCGCTTTTTGGCATTCCAAATATTTCCATTTTTTCCATTCTCCGATTCCAAAAATTCATAATTATTTTTGTCTTGTACAAAGACACCATCTTTTCTTATTAAAGTTTGCTCTAATGTGGGTACATCAGTTGAGCTTTCACCTCGTTTAACATTAGTAATTTTGCGTTTATTAGCGTTCCAATTATTATTCTTGGATTCTAAAAACTTATATTTAGTATTACCTTGTACAAAAGCATCACCTTTTCTGGTTAACGTCTGCCCCAAAGTCGATACATCATCAGTAAACTCCCCACCTTTAACACTACTAATTTTATAATTTAAAGCATTCCAACCATCATCTTTTAGATTTAAAGTAGTTTCTTTAAAACTTCTAGCTTCTGGTTTACTATACGGGTTATATACGCGATAAAATTTATCTATCATCTTTTTATTTAATAAACAATTCCGCTTTCCCTCAATTCTTCTATGATAGAATCTATCTCATTATCCACTCCAGAATTTCCCGCCAATCGGCTTAACCAAAGCAGTCTTAACCTATCTACAAGCTCATTAGGATCATCCCAATAAACATAGTCTATTTTATTACCAGTTACCTGCCTTAAACCTTCACCAACAGTCTTAAACAGGGGTTTAATTATATTAAGATATTTAGTGTGTTTATTACTTGACATCGCCGCACCTGTTTTATAACCCTTTAAATGTGCATTTGTAGCTTCCAAAATCTCTTTATAATTTTGCAAATCAACCTGACTATAGTTTACGGGTTCTTTTAAAGTTAACAATTCCCACAATCCCTTTGTCCCTTTATAAATTTTTTCTCCAACTGTAACATCATCATTGGCAATTTGAACTTCCTGATTCCCAATAAAAAATTTATTTCCTTCTCGCCTAATACCATATGTGGTGTCTGTCATACTACTTCTACTAAGGTAATTTCCTAAATAGTCTGATGCTAAAAGACCAAAATCTAATTTGTGTGGTGTTATCTGTGTTATTCTTGGTATTCTAGACGGGGTCTTTTCTAAAATCATTGGGAGAACTGGCCTCTCTGTTTTTGTGGCTAAATTTTTTAATTCTTGCAAAGGCTCTATTAACGGTTGGAATGTTTGGAACCTCTCTTCAGCCTCTAGAAATTTACCACGTTTTAACGCCCTATATTTTTCTCTTATTTGTTTTGCAGACTCTACCAATTCTTGTTGAATATTTGTTTTCATTTTATTTACATTTTATTTATCTCATTTGTCAAAGTATTATATTCAAACACCTTATCGTGTATTATTAGGCAATATGCAGATGTGTTTGAAGGGACATTTTCTGCAGTTTCAATTTCTAATTTAATATCTACAACCCCCTCTTTTATTGATTCATTCTGCCTAGAACAATCTATTACAATTAGAGGATATTTCTTTATAAAGTCAGCTCTGTTAAACATAGGATCGGGGACGGTGTTGTAGTAACTCTCCCTAAACCTCACAAACATCTCATAAGCTTTAGAGGCATCTCCATTTTCAAAGTCGAGATTTAAATCACTATAAGGATAATATTCAGAGTTTAAAAACACTTTGATATTTTTCAATTTACAGTGATCAAATTCATCAGTTCTTTTTCGTGCACTGTTGTCCCTACCTGTTTGGAAACCAAATATAATATACCTGGGCTTCTCCAAACTCGAAGACGTCTTAACTGACCATGTATGTCTCTTGGTTTCGGGGTATGATGGGAGTTCGTGTAGCTCCAAACTTCTAAATGCAATTTGCAAATTTTTATTTTGCAATAACATCTTTTGTAATTGAAGCCTCTCCCCATCAGATGGTACCACGTGCGGCATCACCCACTGAATCGATTTAAGTGTAATTTTAGGAATAGGATCGACACCAGTTGGAGCATTAGATGTTGTTAATATACAATTTAAGTCGTTTTTGGATCTTTTCAACACCAATTCTTGTTTAACATTTACTAAAACCTTATTAAAATCCTCAAACACACCCATTAACAGCTCTAACGGGACACAAGTACTAAACTTGCCGCTTTTATGGAACTCCTTCAAATTTTCATCAGAATAAAATGCTACATTTGACAATTTAGTTGTTTTATTGTAAGAGCACAATATTTTCATAAGACTGGAAATTCCCGGATTTCTTACAATATCTATTTCTTTACCAGCAACTTCGTGTCTAATTTCGTCAAATAAGAATGCAAATGCATTATTTATAAAATGTCCTTTATCATGATTCTCTATTTCTCCTTTAATATACAGATAACTCCTACACGGGAGTGTTAGTAAATCTTGATTATTTATGCATATTCGAATTTCATCGGAATTATTTATTGCTAAAGTGTTGTGTGGAACATAGGAGTGATTTGTAATTTTAACCAGGCTATCGTCGTATTGGAATTTTCCTGTAACGTCTAGAAAATCTTCCATTTTTATTAATAGAAAATTTTAACTTCAACCCAATTGATCGCAGAAACCTGGCATTTTGTACACTCAGCCCGTTCTTGTAAATTCTCATATCTTTTTTATATGACAAGTAATTGTAGTTTCTTCTTTATTAAAGTCAATTGGCTTGTCGTGTTGATCTGCAAATGTAATGCTAACAACATCTAAACTTCTCTTATTTACAGGGAAGTATATAATATTTCTGGGAACCTCAATAATTTTGTAGCCGGGAGGTGCTTCTGGGTAAAAACTGTGTATGGTGTGTGATTTGTCACCATTTAAATAAGACCCATTCGCAATATTACATTTTACTCTAATCACATTTACATTATTTATGTTGATTTTATTTACAGATTTAAACGCAATATCTGGAGTAGAAAATCCTTTAAATCCCAATAATTCAGACCCTAAACATGGTTTTGTAAAATCAAACACATGGCTAGAATGTAATGTGGCTTTCATAGTTTTATTATCGGCTATAAGTACAAAATCTGGGAGTTGCTTTTGAATTTCCTTCGCAAGCTCAAACACTTCGTATGTACCTTCAGCAATTTCAATTACATTTGGAGCTTTGTGATCGTAATAATACACATCCTCACCCTCGTCTATAGTTAATTTTGTGTCTTTAAGTTTATTTAATTTTGGAACTAGGCCTTTGTAAAATATAAGTTTGACTTTTGTATTAATTAATGCTACTTTATTTTGTATAATAACTTCAACTTTACCATCTAATGCCCGGTTTAATTCGTCAATTGTGACCTCCCCTTTTGGGGTTGTAATTTTGTGCATTTTGTAATATGTCAAAGTATTTAGAGGTTTTTTAACATTAAATATAGAATTATAACTTTGAAAATCTACCAGTCCAATTACATAATCACCATTTAATTCTATAGGAGGAAAGAACACCGACTTCAACTCTGGCTCTGTGCCCGTGAATGTTATAGTAAATGAATCCATTTTTATAAACTAAAATTTTTCAGAAATGATAAACATAAAATTCCACAAATGGAACTGTTTAAATCTTGTATTTGATCAGTTGTATAGTAGATTTTAGATGGTACAAAATATTCAATTACCTCTTTTGGAGGCTGTATTCCGAAAGGGTCAAAATATATTACAACATCTTTATTTTTACGATATGCTGTCCAATGTGTGCCCCTGTCACTGTCTAAATTAATAATTCCACATTCTCTTACTTTTGGCCTTAGATGTTTTAGCTCGTTTTTTAGGTACACTCCTCGAAAGTGAGGCACGTCTCTTGCTGCCTCTAACAGCTGAAAGTTGTCCATCTTTTTTATTAAATTTTAATCCCATTCCCATTTTTGCCTTGGCCTTCATCAAATTTGTCACTGCATAAGCTGCTGCTTTTTCGGCCAGATTGGCGTCCTTTGCCGAAACCCTAGTCCAAGCCTGGTCCGCTAATCTCATATCTGCCTTGTTCCGGGCGGCTGTATCAGGATTATTCATGTAGAATATGTCGTGCTCTTTACAATAAGAGTCTAGCTTATTTTTTGGAGGTACATTTTTGGCTAAATTTTCACGTATATTAGTTGCTGGACCACAATATCTATACGACGGGATGTGGAGAGGGAAAGGAAGGCTGTTTGTAAGGGTATTTAACAAGCCACGGCCTCTATATGGCTTTAAGAATAATCCCTTACCCTTCTTACACTTTCTCTTTGCCATTTTTATTATATAAAAAAATTATTAAACAAAAGAACAAATTTAACACATAAAGAAAATACACCATTTTTATTATGTGTCATTTATTCAACAAATTTAACACATAAAGAAAATACACCATTTTTATTATATAAAAAATGTCATTTATTCAACAAAAGAACAAATTTAAAATAGCACATAAAGAAAATACACCAAAGAAGTTGGGTCTATTTCCTAATAATATTCGCTGTCTTATAATAGGGCCCAGTGGTTCGGGGAAGACTGTTGTAATTTATAACTTAATTGTAAAAAAACAAGGATTAAAGTTTACAAATTTATATATAATATCCAAATCTTTAGAACAAGAAAAATATAAAAAAATAATTGAAATATTCCGTCTGTGTGATGAAGTTAAATTACACACATATTCAAACTGTGAAATCACACCAAATGATGTAGAATCACACTCAATAGTTGTATTTGACGACATAAATAGTCCAAATATCACACAATTTTTCTCAATGGGCAGACACAAAAATATTAACAGTTTTTACTTGTGTCAATCTTACAGTAAAGTACACAAACATTTACGTGACAATGTTAATTTTCTAATATTATTTAAACAAGACGATTTAAATTTAAAACATGTGTATAACAATCATGTGGGAAATGATTTTTCATTTAACCAATTTAGAAATCTCTGCCATCAATGCTGGGATAGGTCTAAATATGGCTTTTTTGTAATAGACAAGGAAAGGCCAAAGAATAATGGCAAATACAGATTTATGTTTGACCAATTTTATAGTGACCAAGGGCAAGGGTGTTGATGCCATCCACAATAAACCTCTTGTCGTCATCAAAAGAGAGTACCTTTTTGTTCATCGTTAATGTTTGCAGATGGTGGTTTGTGGATTTAATTCTTGTAACATTCTCATAGTAATCTTCCCCGGTTGCAAGACAGTGTAAGTAATGTTGGTGTCTTAAGAGATGTTTAACTGTAGCGTTGTCAGCTCCTTTTGCCTTCTTAACCTCTAGCTCATTTTGCTTTTCTTTTTCGTATAACCATTGTAAAGGAATGAAAGAGTATAATTTTGGCCTTAAACCACAATATTCATACATAATTTGACCATTTAATTCGTCTTTAAACTTGCCCGTAACTTTTTTGTTTTTATCAGAGTATAAGAAATGATCTTTACTATATGCAGAGGTGTCAAAACGGTCCAAGTCACATTGTATTTCCTTGTAAAAGTCCTCTGTTACTATAGAATAAAGAAGGCTGTCTGTGTCTGTCATTAAGAACTTTTTATTCTTAAATTTTGACATATAATTATAGTGGAAATCATACATTATTACTTTGCTGATATCCAAAATGGTCATTCCTAAATATATTGGTTTATCAAACTTTACAATTAATTTATTTAAATGCACAGCATGCAACTTGTTATCGAACATTTTGCTGCAGTCAAATCTTGGCTTTGTAACATACTTTGTTAACTTAGACTCGTCTACAAGATGTATATCACGAAACTTGCGTTAGTTCATAATTGTTCGACCAAAGAGACTGTTATTTAACAGTTTGTAAAAGTCTTTTTCAAAATCATGTTCAGCTTTTTGTCGCTTTTCAATATTAAAATTAATATAGGGGGCGAGCCATTTTGATTGTCTGAATTTTAAGATTCTGTGGTATTTTGTAACTACCAAACCCAGTTCTTCGTATTTTTTTAGTGCTTTATAATGCAAAATATATTTAGTTTTGTCATTTAAATTTGGTATTAATTTTCCATTCATTTTTTCTGGTGCGAGCGGGTAGTCATTATGCAAATCGTGTAAACTTTTATCGTATTTTAAATCAACTTCCAAAATAAATCCAAAGTTTTCATTTTGATTGTATTTATAATCTTTCTCATTTGTCCATCTAAAGCCATCAACGGGCAACGACTCGCACATTGCTGTAGAGTATAGCGAGTTGCAGTCTAAGTATACAAGATAGGTGCTTTCTTGATTTGGGTCATAATGTTCGCCCATGTACTTATTATTGGCTTTAGCGTGGCGCGTGGAAATCATGCTTACACCGCCTCTAATGGCGTGTTCTATAAACAAATGCATGTCAATGTCTTGAAATAATTGTAATTTTATGCCGGTCATTCTAAGACACGCCTCCCATGTTAGTCCGGGCAGTGAGTACATGTGGACAGGGTCGAGTTTATAATCCTTTAAACACAAGTCCCTAAATGTCTCAAACACATCAGCCAATAACAACACATCTGTTTTAAGGTATAAATCGTGATATTCTTTTAAATTCTTTATATTAAAATGATTCCATACGTTTTTAGCATGTTCATATTGTGCAGGAGATATACATTCTTTAGTTAGACTGCTGTAAAATGCCTCTATGGGTGGGAGGGGCTCTAAAAACTTTTCTGGTCCTGTCATGTATTCGTACGGAAATTCGCCCTTACATTGTAGTAGTGGATTGTCTATAAATCTAAACGTATTTAAATTGGAAGCTAATTTGCTTAAGGGAAGAGACAGAAAGTTGTAGGAATCCAAAAATACCAAATCATCAACAGAGAACGAAATATATTTTTCCATGTCTTTGGCTATGCAATTCAATTTGCGATTGAATTTTCCCAAGTGTTGCATTATTAAATGACCGTCATAGTTTTTAAGATTGTGAAAGAATACTGGAATTTTCTTGGTTACTTTATAGTTTAAATTGCAAGAGTTGTGGGAGGGTCCTCGGAACTCGCCTGTTAGGTGGCAGTGGTCGCACACTTTATCACACAGTAACGGTTGTTGGCATATGTGGCAGTGTGTAGAGTTTTGGAATAACATCTCTTGCTCTGCAGTCATTACAAGGGGAACATATACTCCCATCTGACTTTTAATAAAGTCATAAGTTTTAAATAACTTTTCGAAAAACACATCCATCACATTTTCACAGCTGTACAACTCTTCGTAAATAATGTTAGAATCTCTCACCACAACATAAGCAAATCCAGAAGGCGTGTGTTTGCCACAGTTTATAAAACATTCGAAATCTGCATAAATCACAAAGGGAGCTTTAAGTTGATATTTGTAATTCGTAAATTGTAGTGTATCTTTTTTAGACATTTGTACTCTTTGGGCATCAAAGGTTTCACAATATGTTGTGTGACGTTCCAATATATCTTTGGTGCAAAAATGTTGCAAACAGAACTTGCAAAAATATTGCTTATGGTCATGTTTTGTAGAATTAAACATTAACTTATCAAAATCACGAATTAAACAGTAATGTGATTTCCGACCTTGTTGTAAAAGCAGCAGGTTGACGTGCGTATTACTGTTTAGTTTAGTTATTCTCAATGGATATATTAATTGTCCTTCAATTCCATATACATTAACACTTATGTTGTTTTGTTTTTCAAATTTATCAATGTCGGATATTTTTACGGGATATTTTATATTTGACATATTCAACTGACTTTCATAGGGTTCGTAGTAAAATACTCGATTTGCATTTTCTTTACGATTCCTTGGATTCAAGCTTGCTAAAACACTCCACACGAAACATTTATTATCACTGTTTTTAATATTTAAAACAGCGTGTTTTGATTTTATATTTTCTGGTGTGGGTATGTGTGAGTTGGGAGTTAGGGGTTTATACTTGTAAACATGCAGCTGCCAGTATTTAGTATGGTCATATATCCATCCACTGCCTTGGGCTTGATACTTGTGCATGGAGTTATCGATCTTAAAAAGTGCTTCTTTAATTTGAGTCTTTAATTGTGCTTTCTCAATTGATAAATTAGTTAAACTTCGAAAATCAGCAATACATTCTTTGTCAGTGATTAAATCACCATTATTGTCCACCGAGTGTTTGATGAACTTTACCCTCCTAATAAGAATCCATTTGATAGGTAGGGGACAAGATTGAAGAGTGTCTAATACTTCCACAGATTCACCGTTAAAAATATACAACTTGTAAGGTCGTTTGTCACATCGTAGGTGGTGGCGTTTCTTTTGACAGTTAATAGCCTTCTTACACACATTACAAGTATTGTGGTTCTCTAGCATGTGCATTTTAAAATGATTGTTATTATCAAATATTTGATGGCATTTTTTACAAATTTTAGGAATAACTTTGTGAATGTTACGATAGTGTCTGATTAAATTGCTTCTGTTGGAGCAGGGCACGGAGCATATTGCACAGGACAACATGTTGGATGTAAATAAATTTTGAGATGACATTACTCTGCTTTTTATAAACAAGAAATTACCATTTTTAAATTTTTTAAATTTTTAAATTTTTTTAAATTATTTAACAGCGGTTTTTAAATTATATTTTACAAGTTTACGAGAGTTCAAAAATTGCCATAGTGATGGATTAACTATTGTCCCTCCGTTGAAGACAGATTACAACTACCGTCGCTAACACTCACAGCTAACATAGAGTCCTAGGTGGAGAGGTGGGCCGAGAGACGTGGAGAGGTGAGAGCCAGAGTGCGGCGTGGTGACGTCATCTGGTGCCGGTGGTCGCCTCAATGTCGCTGGTGGCGTGTGTGGTGGCGTCATCTAGTGCTGGTGCCTTGTGTCGCTGGTGGCGCGTCCGGTGTCTTCATCCGGTGCTGGTGGTGGAGGTCACTGTTGTTGTGTGTTGTTGGTGGCACCTTATATACACATCAGATTTTCAATTTAACCAGGAAATCACGTTGGCTGGACTTTCTATGGTAAGTGGAAATTCTGGTCAATGTGACGCGTGCTTGCGCATGACCGACTTAGTGTGTTAGTATGTCAGTGTGTCGGTGAGCGGTGGATTGTTGTGTGGGCAGCGATGCGGATCGTTGCGCGTGCAAGCGGCGGATGTTTTAATCAGTTGGCAGTTCGACCGTAGTTGGGATTTATTAAAACACTACGACAATCAAGAAGTTGGCGGCAGTATTTTTAATTTGGGGGAATTTATTAAAACATTTGCCTAGGACAATATCACATCCAAATTGCAGACAAATCGGACAGTAAATAAAGAAGTTGGCGGCAGTATTTTTCAAAAATAATTTTTAATTTGACCGTAATAGTGAATTTGGGAAATGTAAGTGTAATTTATTAAAACACTTGCCTACGACAATAACATATCCAAGTTTTAAACAAATCGGACCATAAACACTAAAGATAGTTTTTTAGAATTTGAAAATTAATTTTAAAAATATAGAGGAGGGGTGGGGACAATATATTTAATATAGGCAGGGGTTGGGTATTAGTACAGGCCAACAAGGAAACTTGTGGCTTATTAGTATAGGCGGGATCGGGTGTCGGTCCAAAAACTGATCCCCATAAGAATAACATGGGGAAAAAGCGCCGAATAGTATGCCTCCCCGGCAGTTCACATCTACTAATGTACTATAAAATAAATATAGATTCCAAACGCTAATTTTTAGTTGTAATTAAATTGAGACAATGGCTCATGTAATCAAGTCCGCCGCTCCAAATTAGAATATGTCACCATGACAAAACCCCAACGTATCAAAAGTTGTTCTATGATGTTCATTATTGCTTCAGGACTAATTCTTCAGGACTTTACGCCATTTGTCTTCAATGTTTATCCATGTCTAGCGATGGTTTTATGTGTCAAGTGATTATGTTAATAGAATATTACAGTAACATGACTGCACAAATGTTTTTCGTTCTTCATGAATCTCGGCCCTCTTCCCGGTATAACAAATAAACCTAAAAAGCCTAGTAAACAATGGTGTCTGGATCCAATTTAAAACTTTCAAAATGTTTTTAAATTTTGCTCAGAATCGATGGAGGGCTCTTACCACTACACTATCTAACTGATTATGTGAGTGTATATCAATGTTTGGTCGTCCACACAGCTCACAGAGGTTCACGGCGGAAGCGAGAGGGGCCAAAATACTCAAAAAGGCAACCCTTTCAGAAAATTAGTCACTATTTTGAAAATAATTCCATTTAAGTTTATTGGTACTTCACTCCCCAAAGGTGATCTAAACTTGTTATTTTACTTTATCTTTACAACTTGTTGCTTCTCAGTGTTGTAAAGAAGGAATAAGCTCGTATGCTTGTATGCACGCAACTTGTTGGTTCGGTGCATAAACAGCCTTTTATGCAGTCATTAGACGATCTTTAATAACATCTTTAATAACTCAATACAAATCTATGCCATGAAAAAACCTATTTATCCGAATTAACCTACTTCTGGATTTAGAGTAGCAGTCAGTTCTTCCGGCAGCACGCCCTTGGTCTCCACAAGGCAGTACTGGCCGCGGAACCTCCCCCCGGGCTCCTCCACCGTGAGACACTCATCGTAGCTGCCTAAGTCCATGACGTGGCCGTCCAGCACCCCAGCTGGCAACTTGCTGCCAGAGTCCAACACTGCAACACGACACAAAACCTACAGTACTGGCCGCAGAACCTGCCCCAGAGCTCCTCCACCGTGAGACACTCATCGTAGCTGCCTAAGTCCATGACGTGGCCGTCCAGCACCCCAGCCGGCAACTTGCTGCCAGAGTCCAACACTGCAACATGAAACAAAACCTACAGTGCTGGCCACAGAACCTGCCCCAGGGTTCCTCCACCGAGAGACACTAGTCGTAGCAGTCTAGGTCCATACCGTGGACGTCTGTCAGCACCCCAGTCGGTAAATTGTTGCCAGGGTCCAACACTGCAACACAAAACAAAACCTACAGTGCTGGCTGCGGAACCTGTCCCCGGGCTTCTCCGCCGAGAGACACTCGTCGTAGCAGCCTAGGTCCATGCCGTGGCCGTCTATCAGCACCCCAGTCGGTAACTTGTTGCCAGGGTCCAACAGTGCAACACGACACAAAACCTACAGTGCTGGCTGCGGAACCTGCCCCAGGGCTCCTCCACCGTGAGACACTCGTCGTAACAGCCTAGGTCCATGACGTGGCCGTCTATCAGCACCTCAGTTGGTAACTTGTTGCCAAAGTCCAATACTGCAACACGACACAAAACCTGCAGTACTGCAGCCCATGTAATTCTTATGGAGAATAATTAAAATATTATATGTTGCTTATTTATTAATCAGTATTGATGAAACTTGGTATGTGGCTTAATCTAGTTGAATTATATTTATATTTTCATAAAAACCAATATGTTGTGTTCCTTGTTCAGCAAATCTACTAACTCATTCCCAATGTTATTCTTTTAGAGAATAATTAAAATTGTATATTTCGCTTTTTTGTGAATTTATTTTTATAAAACTTGGTATGCGGCTCAACGTGGTATTAAGACATATCTTGTGCATTGGAAATTCGCTGAGTACGCAGGTTTGCTGCGACGGGGGTATTTTGTGTATTGCTACTGTATTAACTTCCGATAGAACCAATGTAAACTATAATTGAGGTTTACTTAGGGCAAACTAATTAAAAGTATTAAATTACAACATTTTAGGAGCTCGAAATTTTAATCAAGAAAAGGCCAAAATTAATTTTCATGTAGGCCTATATGTTGTTCACTGTTTTATGCATGAATAAGTTACATACATAAGTTTCATATCATAAGTTCCTTTCATCTGGCAAACAATAGTATCTATTTTTTCGGGTTTCTTCACAAGACCCGTAACTTATTCTTAGCAAAATAGCCGTAGCCCTCGCGATCCTTATTCAGTTTGAAAAACGGCATAGGCCTTATGTTGAGAATCTAAAAAATGTGATAGAAACTAAAATATCTATTGAGAAACTAAAAAATATACTGTATAAAACGGTTTTTAGATATTAAGATTTGTTATTTATTCAGTAATCTTTTCGCTACCCTTAAGATACTACTAAACGGCATATTTTAAAACTACAGTTCGAAAAATACGAATCCAAAGTGGTTTATGAGTGGCTGGGCAATGCACTTACTTCTCAAGGCCCAGAGATCCTTGTTGAGGAAGCTCTCGAAGTAGTAGTTGCTGTGATTGCGGCAGAGCTCGGTCTCGGCGTCCAGGGGGATGTAGTAGCTGCCGATGTGGTAGAGGGTCTCCTCCACCTGGTCCTCTGGCATCGGCAGCAGGATCTTCCTGATCTGGGTGAACCTGTCCATGAGGCGATCCGGCGGCAGCAGACGCTCCCACGTCTCTGCCGCTGCAACGTGACCACTCATAGTAAGGTGTTGCGGTTATTGCATCACTAGTTATACGGCCACTTAATAGTGAGGCCATTTTACTCTTTGAATTTGGAGGAACAGTGAGTCCAATATGAATTTACCTAGTCTACATCTACATTTGTCAAACAATAAATACCACTCACTCACTCACTCACTCATTTGACTTACTAAACCATAAAAACGACAATGGCCATGAAGATGAAATTATATATGGTGGTTTCCCACAAGGGAAACCCATCTGGGTTTATTTTAACCCAGCCTTATTGTACATCTACAGCATAAGCTTATGCTATAGATGTACAATAAGGCTGGGTTAAAATAAAAATTGTCTACGATTCCTCCCTACTGAACTCTTACTGCAATTTACTGGACCTTTTGAGTTGAAATTCGGTACACATAGCTAATATATCAGAGTAAACCTAAGCCCACTCCCGACCTGAACAAAATGTAAAGGTTCCGCTACTCTGACACTCAAATTACTTATTCAATACCTACTATTGGACTGATGGAACTGAAATTAAGTTGAAAGATAGCTAACTGAGAGTCAAGGCAGATATAGAACTACTCCACTCCTAATCAAAATATTCTTCAGGGCTCCGCTCCACTGGCCTTTACTATTCCCATTGTACACATTTGAACTGTTTTGGCACGTTTGGCTTAGGATTTACCACATTGCCATACCTACCATTGTAAATTACTTTTCTAAGGGATTTTCTAAAGATTACGTAGCCAAATGTTAACTACATTTCGTTTTACAAGGATGTCATACTTTCATTGGGCCTTTGTGCGTACATTGATCCTTATTGCATACATTTGTCCTTCTCTACAGATGTATTATATATACCATTGAAGTAAATCTTACATAGGCACATCTTATTATGTACGTATGGAGCACATGTTAACATAACTTTCTGCATGTTAATTCTTCAACATTGAAATTTGTGACAAGAAATATCAAATAGCATGAAAGGAAACTGCGCAGTGGTAGCTTTGCATGCAGTAGAGGAATTGTGACTTTAACATTTGGCCTTGTCTAAGATAAATGTAGAACTATAGTAAATGTAATTATTATTCGTTGTGCAGTGTCCAGTGTCCTCTAGTGGGGTTCAATGTTCGAGCCTTGCATGACTCCTCCTTATGCGGAGTCTTCATTGTATTAAGGCCCTTTACCTCCAGACCTCAACTTTGTATTCCACACAAATATCAAAGTAAGAGTAACTGTTTAAAAAAATCTACAACAATTTTACACAATTTGATTGTAATTAAAATTGTATTACTTGATGTATTCATGCAAACTATTTTATAATCTATTATTAGAAGATGGATTTATTGTAATTAAATTTTTAGGGGAGAAACATTTGGAAATCTATGAGATATAGACTTTAAAAAATGTAATGCAAGAGTATACCAAAGAAAATTTGTATTTATAAACGAATTTATTCAAATTAAACAAATAATATGTAAATTAACTTTGAAGATGTTTTAAATTAACTTATTTTCTTTGCAAAATAGGCTTTTTACGTTTCATTACATAAAATAAACAAAAATTACTAGCTATATTTTTCATTGGATTGTTCAAATCGTTCATGATAAAAATAAAATAAGTTTAAAATTTAAAACATTTGCCGTAAGGAACCACATTGACGTAAGGAATACCGCAAATCAAACAATTTTGACTAACTTAAATGTTCATAATCGTCACATACCTACATACTCACATATCCTAACGTTTTAATATAAAAAAATTAACTATGTTACTTATAGATTCCTTTGTCTGTGGTTAAACCAAACCCATGAAAATTATTATAAGCCGATTTATTTCAATAAATTGGAATTATATCTGTGTACAGCTTAGAAAGTCATGCCGTTCTCCACAGAATTCAGTAAATGGAACTAAACTATTTGTTTATGGTTATTCAGAATTCTGTTTAATAATAGTTATCGAAAGTAAACTCATTTTGTTCAATAAATGGAGGGAGTTAAAATAGAAAAAACGCAGTCAACGTCACGGCCGAGCCCAGGAGCAGAGCGAGTTTACCTTGCTGACTGCAATAAATCTCATCAGCAGGCCAATCCCGAGACAGACAACAACAAATCTGATAACTTTCTTCATAACTGAGTAATTATTAATTTATCACAATAATCTTTGTGGTGACCCATACCTCTAGCATATTAAGATGATAATTGTTCGTTTATGTAGCCATAATGTTTTTTTTTTTTTACTTTATGTAATATATTGTAGTTTTTCCTGCATATAACTGACAATCTTGATATTAAGAGTTGTTTTAACGTTTTTAGAGCAAATTAAATCAAAATCTATGTTAAGAAAGTGTGTTCATCCGTCTGATAAGTTCATGGATCAAAATTAAACCACTTAAAACGGGGAAACGGGTTTTCTGAGTGTTATTAAAATATTTTCCCCACTGCCTTGTGAAACTGTGAGGAGCATTTAGACTTAAGGATATGATTTTGTTTATGATCAACGTGATAACAACTGTATATACCAACCACATAAAATTCAAGTAGAAGTACTGCAAGATTACTGGAAAAAACGGAACACATGTTAACTAAATATGTTTTAGAGGCTAAAGATTTAAGAGAACTAAGACCAGGGTATAAGCGTGCAAAGAAAACTAAAAATTCTATTGAGATATAAAGTTATTATCTATCTATAATATTATAAAGAAGAGGTGGTTTCTGTCTGTCTGTCTGTCTGACTGTCTGATGTTCCGGGTGAACGCAAAAACTACTGAACCGATTGGGCTAAAACTTTACACAAAGGTAGATCTTGAACCCATCCAACACATAGGCCTATTCACTTCCTTAAAACCCCTCGGGCTACGCCCCGTGAACGTCCTAAGTTTCAATGTTTACATTTCAGAAGAAAGTAAACATTCAGAAACTGTAATACGAACAGCTGAAGACACTTCCATTTGACAGTTTAAAGAGCAGAAGCAAGAACAGCTGTTTCAAGTTAACTTACCTTTCTAACCCGTGCGAAGAACGGGTACATTCACGGTAACTAGAAAATACCCCCGTAGCAGCAAACCTGCGTACTCAGCGAATTTCCAATGCATATATATGTATCTTAATACCACATAAAGCCACATACCAAGTTTCATCAATATACATTCATAAATAAACTATTTGTGACATTTTAATTATTCTCCATAAGAATAACATGGCGGCTGAGTATGCAGGTTTGCTGAAGGAAGGAAAACAAAAAATGGGGTTTTATACAAATATCAATATAACTCATTTAGGTAAAGCCACATGCCAAATTTCATTAATTTATTTTCATAATTAAGGGAGATAACACGTTACTTATTCTCCATAAGAATAACATGGGGCTGAGTACGCAGGTTTGCTGCTACGGGAGCCTTTGGCAAAAAATTGTTTTTTGAGCAAATATCAATGGTCCACAACTAGATGAAGTCATATACCAAGTTTTGTCAGTATACGTTCATAAATAAGCGAGATATAAAATTTTTCTTTTCCTCCATAAGAATAACATTAGACAACGTACTGTGTTTAGCACTTTCAATATCTCGGTAACCAATCGACGTAGAGAAATGATCAAAATACCAAATTGTGTGTTTTTTTAAGCTGAATCCAATGGTAAAAACTAAAATTTGACTATTTCCAAAATTATATGTAAAAAATTCAAAAAACCCATTTTTGGGGTACAAAACCCCCCCAAAATACCCCTTCGGATAAAGCGATCTGGCTGGTTTTCGAACTTAAAGTCATAAATGCTGCTTTACACGTTTATACCAAATTTCATCAAAATCGGATAATTTTTACGAGAGTTATCGTGCTCACGGACACATATATATATATATATATATATATATATATATATATATATATATATATATATATATATATATATATATATATATATATATATATATACAGTTTCGAACGAATGGTGTTTTTGGGGTCTGGGGACCTCAAAACGAAAAGTTATCATGGTCCCGGGCCTAGGTCTTACCATGCCGACTACGGTAATAGCTTCTTCCCTATAGGGGAAATTCGCTAAAATACGGTAGGGGCCATAAACATAAACAAATGACGTCAATGGATCGAATGTAAACATGTCTGTTTTTATTTACACACCAATATGTCAAAAAACCCGTTTTTTCTGTTCTCCCTGCAGACGCCTGGAACTAAATAAGTAAATATTGCAGTTTTAAGATTTTTAGCAGAAAGATTTTAAGGAGTAAATATTTTATATTGTGGCGAGAAAATAACTGGAATATTATAATTTGTTTTCGCAACCTTAAGAGATTGCGTTATTTAATTGTACTGCTTTAATAGCGAATTTCCTATGGTAAAGTGAGGAATTACCCTCATAGTGAAACTTAAGCCCAGGTGCATCAGAATATCCAACAAATTAAAAAAAATCCGTTTTACAAAAAACGTTTATAGTGTTTGTTTTAATGCCCTTCTTGGTTTGAATAAAAAGTGTTTTATGCAACACAACGAACCATCACGAAATATACCTAATATAAAACCACAATGAAAGAAACAATTAACGGTATGCCAAATGTGTAAACTAAGTGTAAATAAACGAAAACAAAAACTAACAAAATGTAAAAACATACTATTGTTGGTTAGAACACTAAAATAAATAAAATACTATCTGAATAAGGGTGCTAGGTGGATCAAGCCTAAAAATCAAGTTAACATGAAGGACGATTCATAAATGAAAACAACGTTTTATAAACATAGCACTTGACAGATAAAATATGAACAGAACCATATGTCAAGAAAGTTTGTTTACATTCGATCCATTGACGTCATTTGTTTATATTTATGGCCCCTACCGTATTTTTTCTAGTTACCGTGGGTACATTCAACTAGTAATATTATAAAGAAGAGATGGTTTCTGTCTGTCTGTCTAATGTTCCGGGTGAACGCAAAAACTACTGAACCGACTGGGCTGAAACTTTACATAAAGGTAGATCTTGAACCCATGCAACACATAGGCCTATTCACTTCCTTAAAATCCCCTCGGGCTACGCCCCGTGAACGTCCTAAATTTCAATGTTTACATTTCAAAGAAAGTAAACATTCAGAAACTGTAATGCGGACAGCTGAGGGCACTTACATTTGACAGCTTAAAGAGCAGAAGTAAGAACAACAGCTGTTTCAAGCCAACTAAAATGCAATTTGCATTGACTATAGAACGGGTAAGGAAAAGCCCTGTGCGAAGAACGTGTACATCAAGTAGATATATAATTAATTCAATATACCGTATAATTAATCTATATAAATAAAATAAAATTAGAGTTTTGTCTGTACATTGCTTGGAATTATGAAATTTTTGCATATTTTCACGTTTTAAACCCTAGGGAAACCAAAACAAATCTTATCTCAATTTATGTCTGTCTGTCTGTCTGCCGGTAACGATCAAGGACAGGTATTTGTTCGCTTTTCACTGGAAAACGGGTGCACTGACATTAATGAAACTTTGTTTCTTTGTTCTATATATGCGTGAGAAGGTTTTAGGGCACGATAAACTGGCATATGCCTTTTAAAAAAATAGTGGCGGCCGCTCAAAAACGTGATTTTGTGCGGTTTTGGTCATGTTTTGTTCGCTTTTCACAGGAAAACGGGTGCACCGATTTTTATACAACTTTTTTTCTATGTTCTGTATGTGCGTTAGAAGGTTTTAGACTAATTGGATTGTTTTAAATTACCTTAGGACACTGCCCCATAGGGTTTTAAATATCCTATGCTATTCTTATGGACAACGCATTTATTTATATTGAACCAGATGATGGCATAGATATTCTATAAATAGGTGTTGTAGTTCTTTTTTAAAATGTTTAGTAAAGATTGGTAATAAATAACAGAAGTGGATTTATGATCTATATCTATATTTGTCAGACTCATGCACTCACTGACATAGTGATCACTTTATCTAAGAAACGACAATGTCTATTGAAGATCAAATTTTGGATGGTGGTTCCCCTTATCCTGCAGATTCACAATAAGAATACGTTAAAAAAAGTCCTATAGGGCTCTTCGCTAATTTACTTTTATGTCAATTTTATGAGTATTAGTATTTACTGGACCTTTGTAAGTTACATTTCGGTAGGAACATAACTAATTCATCAGGACAAAACGCAAGCCTATTCCTGTTACGAAAATGTTAAGGGCTTCGCCCCCCGGAATTTCAAAATACAATATTTTAACAATCTTGCACATACTCTTGAACTGATGAATCTGAAATTCGGTAGGAATGTAGCTGAAAGCTCAGTGCAGACATTTACCTACTCCAGACACAAATATACTCAAGGACTCTGGCCCAATGGCCTTTAATATAAGCGTGTTAGTCATAACACACCAACTACTCAACCAGTAGAGCTAAAATTTGATGCCTTAAAGGAAATAAGAAACAACACCATGGGGAGTCACGGTGTTGTTCTCTGGAGATTTCACACAGACCCTTTGTCGTAAGTGAGACATGAGTGGACATGAGTGGTCTAAAAATATATTTTATGTAGCCGACCACTGAGCGTCTGAACTTAACAGTAAATATGAAAATGTATTTTTGAGAAGATTAAGGGGTTGAGCAGTTTTCTTATGCGATTTTAAAAGTTGAGATTGGGACATTGAAAAACAAATTAAGTCTCAGAAAAATCTATCCTTCACTCGGCACTATCGATGAATCACAGGATTTACTGATTGACAGTTTGTTACACCGAGGTTCATAAACAGTTTAATCTGGAAATTGCCTGGCTCTGTGATTGTGCCATCCTCACGACTACCAATGAACAAGCAACGGAGATAAACACAAATGTAGGTCTATTCCAAAGGAGGAACGAACATATACAATATTTAATACCGTTCATTTAACCATGACCACTGTTAGAACAGTTCGTATATATTGATTTACATTTATTTAAATACAATCATGTAGTCATATGTTTTTAAAACATATGATTTTTCCAAGTTTAAATTGTTTATTTACAATTATAATGAAAACAGGATCTGGCAATAATGGTGATCCTTACTTATAAAATTAAATAAGTTTATATTTAAGATCATAGATAATTACAACCACCCTAGTCATTTAAATATAAATCACCTTTGCCTGCTTGCAGACAACCACAGATATTGGACTAAAAGGTGAAGCCTATTTATATTGCAGCTGCAAACAACATCTCTAGCCTAATAGCTCATAACCTCACTAAGGAGGAACCACTATTAAATGTTTTAACCAATCCATTATCAATGACTCCAGTTAAACTCACTACTAAGGATAGCCTATATGATAAACTTGGAAATTTGAACAAGCGGGATCTACCAGTTTTACTCAAAGAATCATTTTTTGAAGTAATTAATACAGAATTTAAAGACCACATCAAGATATATACAGATGGCTCCAAGAATAGTCGGGGAACCGGAGCAGCTGTAGTATGTCAGGAACTGAATATATACAAATCCTTCAAATTACCTAGCTTAGCAAGTAGCTATACAGCTGAGTTGTATGCTATAAATAAGGCTGTTAAAATAGCCTCTCAATACACTGGACTAAAGTTTCTTATTTGCACTGACTCTAAATCGGCTATATTATCCATAGAATCCGCCAAGCTCCTAGATTATGAAGATAGTATTGCAGCTCAAATAATTGCCCAGGTAATTAAGCATGATCTAGAAATTATTATCCAATGGACTCCAGGACATGTAGGCATTCCAGGTAATGAGCTAGTAGATAAGCTAACTAAAGAGGCAATCACCTCTGGTGGTGACTTGCTTGATTTCAGGTTACCAATCGGTGATTAGGTCTCTGGACTAAAAAGAAACATGGCATCCTCCTTTCAAACTATTGTGGCAGATAGCAACAAAGCAAGATGGTATAAACGTGTTCAAACAGGTTACTATAACCAGGCTTGGTATAGTAGGTGCCAACTCCCTAGATCAGACATTATAACCATTAATCGACTAAGATTTGGACATGGCCTAGTTAACGAGACATTGCATTGCACAGAATAAAACTATCACCCTCCCCTAAGTGCCTTAGGTGCACAATGAATACAACGGAAGACTTTCAGCACTTGATTTTCGAATGTCCCGCCTTTGAAAGCTTTAGGGATAACATGTGTATGGAACTTCAGAGAGCTAATTTAAGACGACCCCTTTTGATTAGAGAAATATTAGGAAAAAGCGATTTGAAAATCATGGTAGGAATAGTGAGATTTTTAAAACAAATCAAGCGAGAGATTAAAAAAAAAAATAATAAAAAATAAAAAAAAATTAAAAAAATTCAAAAGTTACAAAAACCAAACAAAAAACACACACACACACACACACACACACACACACACAAACAAAAAAATTGTCACAATATACTCTAGACATTTATGTTTTCCTTCTCATGGGTGCTTCTCTATCTATTCCAAGGTCTATCCTCTTTCGGGTTAGGAAGCCGCCTGACAGACCTCTGGCGTGAAGAATTCTAATCCTAGTGTAACCTAACCTTATCATAGTATCCTATATATACCAAAGACCTATCCCTCTAGAAATATCCTAAGTCATTATTGTGATTGACCACAGACTCTAAACAAAAATACACAATATAGCCAACAGAAAAAACTCCTGTGCTCATTTATGTATACTCACTAATCCATTATTGTTTGTCTAATTCCAGAAACAGTCTGCCTTCCATAAGGTCAGCCACAGTGGAAAGTATCCTAACACATTGAAGAATCTAAGTCTGAAATACCTTCCCAAGTGAAAGTGAAAGTGAAAGTGTTGAAGTGAAAATAAAAAAGTGTTAATCCAAAAACAGAGGAAAATCCTAATTTACTGATCTTACGGACCCATGCAACTTTTAATGCAGGTCCTGCTTTTATAAAGCGAGAAAAAAAAGAATGGTGATTTTAAAAGTGGTTTGTCAAGGTTTTTAAAGTTTAATGTTTCGTTACATTACTATTAATTTATTGGAATGTAAAGATTAATGTATCAAAGTATTTATAATGTTAAATTAAACAGGGTTAATATTTTGTTGTACTTGAGTTCTTTTATTTCTAAAATCGAATCCAAAGTGTTACGTGTACCGATTTGGAGTCTCAAAAACCACACCGTTCACTACCCGACAGAGTTCCTCGACTTGGCAACAGTACCCGAACTATCTGCCATACTATATTTCGTTAACTTTAATTTAGTTCTACTTTAAAAGTGTAAAATGTAATTTTAATATTGTAAAATTATGTGGGTTATTAATTTTTATAGTTAATCTACCATTTATATACAACCCGTACGAAGGACGGGTACATCAGCTAGTTACTAATAAAGCATTTTTTTCATTTATTTCTTGTCTGATTATTACAACCATGATTATTTATAATAATACGATAATACAAATATTGCAGAATAATATATATACATAAGAGAATATTATTATTTAATTATTAAATATGATTATATACTATTACGTATATATATGTCTATATATATATATATACTTTATTTGCATATACCTACTTATTCTTGTAACACATGCGGGGGCCTCACTTTCAAATCCGCCAAGGGCCTAAAAGGTTAAAAGTACGTTGTCCAATGTTATTCTTATGGGGAATACAAAACTTGCCATTTCTCTCTTATTTACTAATTGATTTAGTTTAAACTTGATATGCAGATCAAGTTAGTACTGACCAACAGAGGATATTCTAAATAAGCTGCAACTTAACCCTGGGGGGACAAGGGGGCATTTCCCCTCTTTTAACCACTGTGTGTAGCAAAGGATACTGTAGTGGCTCCATAAAAGGGTTTTGGGTGGATATTTTTGAAAACAACTTATTTATAAGATTTTCTGAAAATTCAGCCGTACTTTACATTCTGTATTTAGTAAATAAAAAGTAATTTTTTCATTAAAGTTAGGCTAAAAGGGAGAAAGTATGTGTCAGTTTGGTGATACCGTTTATTTAATATGATTTCCTCGTAGAGAGCAGCTTGTTATAATACAATTGTCAAGACCTCTGTGTAGGAAAGACATTGTGTGTTGCTTGTTTGGACATGGCGTGACCTGGGTACAAGTGGCATTGAATGTGCGGTTGGCGGGGCCTTCACAGAGTCTAGCCAACACATTAGCAAATCAATTAATCAGTGAGTTTAGGAGAATCCCTATATATTCAATTTAATATTTATAATTTATATGTTTATTTATTGCATTATGATATTTTATCACTTCATCATATATAACCTATATTTTACCAGTTGCAACCATATACATTTTACTATTGTTATTCTATTATTTTTTACCCTTTAACCATACCATTTTGTTACAACTAATTATTTGGGTTTAATACGATCACACTTGGGGTGTAAAAATCACGCATCGCTAATTCTTTGGGGGTTATTTATTCTTGTACTTCTCGTTGGTTCAAATAATACAAAATTATACACTGTTATTACAATAACATTATAAAAAGTATAGTAAGATAATGATAATTCAAAATAATTCGTAGAATGTCTTTAGCTGTTGAAACCCTTTTTAAGAAAAGTAATAGCCATCATTTATCATAATCAAAATCATCCCAACATGATATGTTTATTGTTTGAATTTGTATTACCTTCTTTCGTTTAACTGATGACGGAACGAAGTGAAGGAATCTATGAATTAGCAGAGACAATGATTCGTTGTCCATCGGTGTGGTGGCTGTGTGTGTTCGTAATGCAATATCATAAAAACGGCTGCACGGATTGTTTTCAGATTTTACACAAATGTTTCTCAACATTTCACGCTTCCAGTTCAAAAATGGAACACTTTAGGTAATAATACGCTAATAATAGTTTTGTATTAATTAATATTTAAGTTACGAATTTCAAATTTCCATAAGATAAAGCATTGGATACAAATGACTGCTTGTAAAGTACGAGATGCTAATACAATATTGTTTCGTAATTGCAAGAGACTACTAAAAAATTGGTCCCATATATATGTTTTATGGTTGAATAAATAAACCACTGACCGTTTAACATGAGTTTATTCAATTTATCAAAGGGTTTTGAAATTTTTAGATTAAAAAAACTAATACCAGTTTTTATAAATAAAGATAACGTTCTCCTATAATCCGATAACATTCTTCCTATAATGTGAATAATGTTTATCCACTAGATTACAGCAGCCATTTATTTCATATTTACTTCTGTCAGCTGTGTTATTTTAAAGCAAACCTGCGTATACAGTTAATTTCCAATGTACCAATGTTCCAATCACTGCAGAGGCAACTTACCGTGTTATTTTTTGTTGAAGGATTTCCACCTCTAATATAATATCATTTAACATAATTAAGAAAGATTTATCCTATGACCTAAAATTAACCAAAAGAAAAGTAGTTATTTTCCTTCAGAGTCGCCAGGACTATTTATTTAATATTTTGTGATCAAATTTCGGTTAGAACTTACGAAACAGCATTAACTTTTATCTACCATTTCTGAGTTCCGTCACCCTATTACGCGAGTATTTGAGCGTACTCCTAGTTATGCATAACGATACCAATTATACTGCGCCAGACGGTTGCAAACTGGTTAACGAAATGGTTGCAAAACCATTTGTTAAATATTAAATTTGAATTGTTTGAGTTGAAGCCAATTTACGGTCATAGGAAATAAGTTATATATAGATTGTATTTTTTATGCACATTTTAATGACCAATTATGAGACAATTTGCAACTTTTTAAATTTAATTCATTCTATATTTATGAATTAATAAATCGACATACATTTTCATATATACAATTTTAGCATTAGTTTATATTTAATTATAATAATAATAAACATCATGATGTAGTATAGGCCAAAGTCATATGCTAAGTTAGACATGAAACAATTAACTATCACTTGAGAGTAAAAAATACCCCCGTCGCAGCAAACCTGCGTACTCAGCGAATTTCCAATGCATGCAATTGTTTCCCACTACCACATAAAGCCACTTACCAAGTTTCATAAAAATACATAAATAAATAAGTGATCTATAGCATTTTATTTATTCTCCATAAGAATAACATTAAGGCTGAGTACGCAGGTTTGCTGCAAAAAGGAACACAAAATATGTGATTTATGCAATTATCAATATAACTCAACCAGGTGAATCTACATAATAAGTTTTATTGATTTATGCTCATAATTAAGGGAGATATAAAACTTTACTTATTCTCCATATAACATTAGGGCTGAGTATGCAGGTTTGCTGCTACTGGGATGATCAACAAACAATCAATTGTTTGGGAAAATATCAGTATACCAGTACTACGTGAAGCCGAATACCAAGTTTCATCAATAGACATTCATAAATAATCGAAATATTAAATTTTTTTTATTTATTCTCCATGAGGATAATATTGGTCAACGTACTGTGTTTAGCACTTTGAATATCTCTGCAACGGTTGGTCGTAGAATCACAATCTGGACACCAAAATTATTGTTTTGTAGAGCTGAATTGTTTGGTAAAAGCAAATGTGAAGTGTAGGCTACATTAAAATGAACTGAGGAAAAGCCAAAAACCGTATTCCCATAAGATTAACATGGGAGATTTTGAGATTTTATGAGCAGGTTTTTGTGATTTTCTCCACAACCACTTAACCTAGGTTAATAATTTAAAATACTATATTTTTTAAGCTCTATAAAATCCTCAAAACCAAAATTGAGTGTTTTAAAATATTTAGGGTGAAAAGTGCAAAAAACTGATTTTTGGAAAATTTAAAACCCCATAAATCTCCATTCCCATGATCCGATTTTACTGGTTTTCGAACTAAAGTCATGAATGTCACTACAAATTTGAGCCAAATTTCATCGAAATCGGACGTTTTTTACTCAAGTTATCGTGTTAACGGACACATATATATTTATATACATACATATAAATTTGAACGAATAGTGTTTTTGACATCTGGAGACCTCAAAACAAAAAGTTATCATGGTCTCGGGCTTAAGTCTTACCATGAGACCTACGGTAATAGCTTCTTCCCTATAGGGGAAATTCGCTAACAAAGAATGTTTATAGTTATATTCAAAAAACAATTGACAAGCGATTTGCTTCACATACTACATGAAACATTGGAAGCAAATCACACTAAACACAGTTAGCACAAAAAAGGAACCGCGATATTAAATATTATTATATCCCGATTAAGGCGTCGTCTTCATAGGCAAGTCACCCTCAGAGGACTGCTCAGCCGTCATAAAGGGGGGTAACAACTATGTAGCCATGAGCAATCATTATCGTGCTATCCTTAGAGTGAGTTTGATGTAACATAGACATAGAAACGCAAGAACCAACTTATGTCATTGCGCTGGTATGAAGGATTGTGTTTCTGTAATTATATATCGTCGAGGATGTATGTCTGTCTTGCTCAATAACCCATCAAAGTCACTCCAGTTTCCAGGGACTCAGGTATTATGAAATACCTTGAATGGAGTAAAAATATAGTTAATTTATTTAATAATAAATTGGTGGAAGACTTTAAAAAATAAAAATATGGAATAAGTTAAAATATATAAGCTCAATGATTTAATTTTGTTTAATGAGGTGAAATGTTGAATTATTTTCCAGTCTGTATATGTGCATATTTTTGTGTTATATAATAATTGTTTTTAATTCACACTTTTATAGGGGCTTAACCATAGTATTAAAGCTAAACCCAAATAATATAAAATTGTTTTTTCGTACCTAAGATTTATGAGTTTTTTAATTTATTATAGAATAGAATAGATTTATTTTCTCAGAAATAAAACATTTCAAATTACAATTTCACAGTAAAAAAAATAAATAAACATTAATTTTCTTGCTCTCAGTCCACAGTTCATAATTTAAACACAATATCACTTATTGTCCTGCCAGAACTGACCATTTTTGTTCCTGAAATAATATAGTAAAACTAAAGATATATTAACAAACAAAATAAACAATATCACGTACATTCTGAGAAAAATAGGGTCTCTAAAGGCTAAGCCTGTTTTAGAGGTTCCAACAAAAAGGTATAATAAAATAAAATACGCTCAAAGAAAAATTAACTGAGTACGCTATGGAATGTCTTACATCTAAATACTTAACGAAATTATCTTAAAATCAATCTCCAAATTGCATTAGAACATGTCAAAAACAAAAGTTGAACTATGACTAAAATATACTGTCTTGTGGAAAAACAAAAAATAACTGAAAAAAGGTTTTATACACTATGACTCTATGATAAATCTCCCACAAAATGTAAATGAGGTAATTTTATCAGTAAAAATTTGCGTTCCACTGTATGCACTAAAATACCAAAATTGAAAACCACGGCTCAGCTAAGGTTATTTTTCTATATAAAACAGAGGATTTTAAAAGAGGAAAAATGATTGGGGGATTTCTGATTTTTATTTTTTTCTGACTGTTATTTATTTTTATTTCATGTTAACAATAAATGATTTATACTGGAAGATACGTGTTAATGATTTGGTGTTTCATAATCAATATAAATTTTCTATGATAACTAAAAATAAAATAAAAGATTCACATAATAAAAAGGTTGTGCTGACATATTACTTAATATAAAAATATACATAATAATTTGACGCTTACCATTTTGTAGAGTTGCGATTACGGGGGTGGGAAGGGGAGTGAGGAGAGGAATTAGCAAGAGGAGGATCGCCGACATGACTGACGGGCGCGGTGGAGGTAGAGGTAGTGAGTGGTAGAAGTAGTGGTAGTTGCAGGGCCGTAGACAGACCGGTTTTTTCGGGTCATTTGCCCGGGGCCCGGGCTCATAGATTGTTTACAGTTGCCCGGACAAATTATTATGTTATGTAGTAAGTTTTATCTTCAGCAACAAAAATGAAAAATTTTTAACAATTGGTTTGTAATCAGACAGGCCCATAATTTTTTTTACAGAGGCCCGGAAAACGCAAGTAAGTTTTATCTTTCAGCTACAAAGAAAATAATTACTTGACGAATTTCACCAAGTGACCATTTATGCGTTTATTTTACGGCTCAATAAATTGTTATTCCTGGACGACAAAGGATGCGACGCGACCGCTATTGTTAGGTTAGCTCAACTTAAAACTAATGTAAAACACAAACTACTTGTGTTATTTTTGTAAACAAATATATTTCATTGTTTATATTTCTTATCTGCTTTGACTTTGAGCACAGAGAACGTATAGACAGAGATCTGACGCTGTGCAATAAGAGGGTACGCAGTTTCGTCGTAGTTGGTACACCAGCCACTTCGTGCCGCTAGTGTCGCGGTTGTCTGCAGTACACCAAACGCCGGAAGTTCCCCTCTCGGCGCCCCTCCAACGCACTGTACCCGTACACCATTTCCCTCTCCACTCCCCGCTCACCCCGGCACGCCGCGCCGCGCCAGTCGAAAACAGTTTAAACTGTGTAAAAGCGAATGAAAGCTATTTTGATTCTAGCATTTGTTTACGTTTTTCGCGTGTAATAGTGCTAGTTGCGGCCATGTCAAAAACTGTGTGTTCATATTATGGCTGTTCTAAAAGCCCTAATTAAGTCAAAGGACTTACAGTGTTCCGATTTCCCCGGGAGATGTATCGAATATGGGTACATTGTTCAAGTGATTAATTGTGTTCGACATATTAATCTTATATATTTGTACAACTGATGATTAATTGTTTGGTTCTTAAAATATGTACATCACTTTAACATAATTTGTCAAGAAACACAAAATACATGTACAATATATCATGAATTTAATACACAAATTATGGTTATGTTTGCTCACTTGTCTGAAGTATAAATTATGCATATTTTGGTTATTTATAGGCCTATCGCAATCACTTTTTAATTTATTAATACATTTATGGCTATTGTTAGTAAATTACGATGATTACCACACCCTAAATCCTAAATTTTGAAGTGTCTGGTTTTCGAGCTTAGTCTGATACATTTAACTCTTGTAGATTCAAAATCCTTACATGTGAGAACAGTTGCCCACGTGTCAAATGTAGTGACTAAGATTAATTAATCATGGAAAACTTAAATAAAAAGTATGTTTTTCATTATTGTTGTAATTCAAACGATACCGGTTTACTAACATAATACAAATAAATTGTCAATACACTTTGGAACTAAGGCATTAACACGTTGAGTTCCGGCTTCGGCATGTCTCCGATCGGATTTATTTACGCGTTAGTTGACGATGGTCATCTTCGCGTCTGTTGTAGTATCTTAGGCATTTATTTTCGCGTTTATCCACGCAAATATCCTGGGAATATCCGCGTCGCACCCTCTCTTTGAGGAAGCCCAGCATTCTCAAGGTCAAACATCGTAGTGCCGCTGCCGCCGTCGTTGAACACCACTGTCGCAGTGCCGCTAGCCGCTGCCCCGCGCTAGACAGCATGGCGTGGGATTCCCAAGTGCTGCTGTCTCCGATCGGGGACAAATGTAATGATGTAATTTTAAGTGGTCTATGGTAGCCACTCTTGTTTGGATTTCGGAAATAGATATTTGTTTCATTGCCGCTGTTCTGTATTAAATAAACCGAATCACAAGTGGAACCAACATATACGGTAGCATGTAAAATGACACAGGGAACAGGTTAATATTCAAAATGAATTTGAAACCCAATTTAAAATTATATTTGATTACAATTTAAGACTATACAACTTCTATTAGACATCTTAAGTGTGATTAAATCAAATTAACTTATTCAAGGAAAGGTAGGAAAGTAAAACCCCTTACACCTAAGTAACTGTGTATGTATTTTTTTCTTTTTTCATTATAAAGTTTCTATGTTGTAGAAAAAAATTTTTGGATTATAAAAATGTAAAATCTTTACTGTACTGCTATTTGTAAACTTTTTATGCAAAAACGTTTCGTTTGGCCCAACATTGTGCTTATTGCTGTAAAGTTTGTGCAATACATTACAATAATAAAGAAATGTTTTTTTTTGTTTTTATAGATAATTTTTGGTTATTTTTTCCTTTATTCCTTTAGACCTAAGCCTATAGAAATAAATTGAAATAAATAATAATTATATTAAATAAAAAATAAATGGTACATGGAATATTTTTAGATCAATTATGGCCAAAACTTGCGTTTTTAAACACTGAAATTTCAATGTTTTCCGGGGGAGGACCCCCAGACCCCCCGGTATGAGGGGCCCGGTCAGGTGATTTTGCCCGAGACCCGTTAAACCTGTCTACGGCCCTGGGTAGTGGTAGCAGGTACAGGTAGCCTACACTACTACACGCGGACTGACCTTGGCACCACCGCGACCTAGGGTGTGTCTGATAACACAGGGAGATTGCAACTATCCGAAAGGAGGAAATAATGTTTACACCGTCCAACAGATACCAAACTGCTCAGAGCAGCGCAGTCCAACTCGTGCCGAGCCTGCGAAACTGTCCAGATAAATGTGATAAACGATAAACCTATTGAGTAATTCATCGATCAATTTAACTATTCCAACTAAGTAACTAAGTTGACCTTACAGGTATAATATTTTCGTTATATATTAGAACAAGTGTAGTGTATAGTTTTCGAGTTACACTTTAAAAAATATTGTGTAAATAAATATTGTTGAACACAAAGGTTTCATTTTATTTTTTGTATCGCCCTCAACTTTGTTAATTTATGTCTGGTAAACAAATCCGT
This sequence comes from Allygus modestus, assembly GCA_963675035.1. NCBI lineage: Eukaryota > Metazoa > Arthropoda > Insecta > Hemiptera > Cicadellidae > Allygus > Allygus modestus. The sequence continues at coordinate 104,496,766 of OY776111.1, forward strand.
AAAACTGTATCCAGTTTGTTCAGTCCCGTACAGTTTGTCAAAATTACTTAAAATGACAAAGAAAATTAGTTTAACAAAGTTGAAATAAAGGAAATATCAAAGTTAAAAACCCTGCTACAATAGTCTTAAAATTCACCATTTAACTCCTAAATTTTACAATTACCCGTATTTGGGGAGTATGCATACTCCCCAAACCCCCCGGATGTTATTGGCCCGCTTGATCTCCAACGATTTATCATCTGGCCCTTAGGGTAATTAGGTTGGAGTCCCCTGGTATAGACAGTCCAACCCACGCACCTCAGACTCCCAGAGGACTAAGAGACCCTCGCACCTCAACGCGCACTCACCGTCACATGCGCAGCCCGGCTTATCCATGACCTACTATAGGCCTAGGTTCACCTAACCGATTTTTTAAGCTATTGACACGTGATGATATAACTTTTACTGTGATTTTCAAATCCTACTTATTATTTCATGGAAATAGATTCCAAATATGGTGTAATTGTGACATTCCTAAATTTGTACAATAAGGCTTTTTAATTTAACATACTGACTTTTTAAAATGTTTTGTAGTGTCACAATACACCGTATTTGAACACTATTTTAATGGAATAATGTGTAAAATTGTATTTTTAAATACAAATTACATAAATTCAATAGTTAAAAAATTCTGTTTTGAAGACCAGGGCCTAACTGACTCATCATAGAAGAATTAGAAGGTAGGCCAGGCTGCGCGTATGGGGGTGAGGATTGTAGGACTGAAGGTCCCAGGACAGACCGATCAAGGGTTGGTTGTAAGTACTGTAATGTTTTGGCGAGGCTGGACTCATGGTCCCTTCCCTGGTCAATATCCTCATTAGTGCTCGGACACTCGGTCAAGGCGCGAAAAGGGGGTCTTCCTAGCTGCCGAATAACGTTGCGATTTTACGCATCTATTTTCATGAGTTCGAAAACCAGATGGGTAACATTATTTTAAGGGTTTTTTTGGGGGAGTTTAGTAACCCCAAAAATGGGTTTTTTGAACTTTTTATATATGATTCTTTTTAAACCCAAACTTTAGTTTGCACCATTGAATTCAGCTTGGAAAAAACAAACATTTTAGTATTTTGAGTTATTGCTCTATGTTAATCGGTTACTGAGATATTGAAAGTGCTAAACACAGTAGGCCTACGTTGTCCAGTGTTAATCTAATGGAGAATAATTAAAGTTGTATATCCGGTGCACGGCATAGCTCCGAAAAGCACAACTCCGACAAGGCCTAACTCCGACAAAAATACGGATTTTAACTTAAATAAATCAGAAATGCACAACTCCGACACTTTTACGGCTCTAAAGCAGTACTCCGACATAAAGTTTACGTTTGGCGTTACTCCGACAGACAGTTGTCCCCAATGCGTTACTCCGACAGATGTTTTTCGGACTTATGCTTTACGGAGTGATTCGTGTCGGAGCTGTGCATAACTGCTTAAAAAAGTGTCGGAGTAACGCACTAGCGGCCGAAACCAAATAAGGAGAACCGAACGAACCGATGACTATTATACCAATAATCGAATGATCATTCGGTTTATTTTAATCGAATGGTCATTCGGTTTATTTTAATCTAATGTTCATTCGTTTTATTTTAATCGAACTATTAGTTTTTCCTTAAGTATCCTTATACCAAATACAACAAACGTATGCTGCTTGAAAACATTGTAACGGCATAAACTCTTGGAAAACGTTTTGTAACGTTCCTTCCCAAATACCTTAATAAGTTCATCTATGTATTAAGTTATAAATTCGTTGTTCAGGTTTTGCAATGTCATATACATTGTGATTTTTGTTTATAACTTTATTACTTATTTACTTTTATTTTAAAGCCACATTCCTCCGAAACCGAAGATCCTAATCTTAATATTATACTTTAACGTGATGTTTACGAACAAGCTATTTAAAGTGGGGTTAAGGGAAAATCACAATTGTATAAAATGACTATCCTGTTTTTGGTGGATAGAAGAAAAACGCTACACCAGTAGTTAGTTGTTATAAATACATCAGAAATAAACCTCAGAGGTTACCTGTAAAATTTATTCTTGATAAGACAAACTTGCAATGTAGTAACAAGCCGCGAGCTAACCGACGCAATTTGTAGATGGCAGTGTTTGTATAGTGCATACTTGTAGTTGAAGGCGTAATTGACCACCTTTTTGCGCCCTCTTAGAAATTACATCCTTTGTAAATGTAATTAATTGTCAAATTTCTCATGCCTGTAAAAAATAACGTATGAGTTAGTATATTCAATTTGTTTTAATAAAACAAAGTTTATACAATTTGAATTGTAAAGGACAGGCGTATTTGAATGTAATAAACGGCAATTCCAAAAATGTTGTATTTATTTACTATTGTTTGTATCAGGTTAACCTCAGAGAGACCACTGGTTTCCATGGTTAATCGTTGATTAGGTTATAACATCTCTCAATGAAGAATTTTCAATCGATATTCACACAAGGATTTTAAATAATTGATATTATTCGGATTCGCCTCTTTACCCGGATTGCTTACTACACAGATGTTACCCGGATTACAACATACACACTTATTATTGTCTTAATATATTATAAATTTCCAAGTGGTCTATAATAATGCTATGCGCTTGTCCCTTACTAAAATACTTAGTATTCTTCTTAGACGCCAACACATTGATGGCGTATTTTGTCAAATATGCATGATTGATGTCATTGTTTGACAATGGTCTCCCTAGTTTGTAGTACACACCGTTATACAGTTATGTTGTTAACGATGAGATTGCATTTAGAGCATGTTTACCACTTATAGTATTAAAATGTTTATTGTGTCCGTTGTGATGCAATTAATTACGTTTACACTCTCATTTCAACAATTTTAGTCCCAGTGTATTTCTAGTTTTGTGTTTGTACTTAGTGATATATGCAACAGTTAAATTGGATTTATTCTAGTTTATATCGTTTTAAATAAAATCAAATTGTTTGATAAAATGGTGTTTGTAGTTTCCATAACAAGCGGACCGATGCCCAACAACTGTTAATTATAATATTTTAGAGGCTAACCTAAACTGCTGTCATTTAACCAACTGTTGTGCACTATTGTTTGTGGAAAAGATATTAGCAAATTTACTAGACTTATTACTTACTACAATAAATTACTTAACAACCTATAATTTTCATAGGTAACTGCAACCAAAAATAAACTACTTTGCAGTTTTATTTGTTCTGTTAAACGTAGATTATTCATCTCATAGAAAACCCAACCCATTATATTAGTATTGATATTGAAAACTGTTATGGAGTATTGAGTGCCCGTGATCAGTAAAGCCTCGTTCTCATGACGCGCGGCTTGCCGAGTCAGACGGCATTGATCATTCATCAGAAGACAAGTTGTCTCTGCATTTCCGACTCCGAGCCGACTGTTGTGACGGCGTGGTACCGGTGCGGGGCGGCACGGTAGGTAAAGACTAGCCACGGACGGGTCGTGGACCAGGCTGAGCCAATTAAGCTGGTTTTGTGAATTTAGAAATAATGAGCGATCATAGTAAGGAATTTATTTATTTTTTATATGGAATTGTGAGAACAAGGCTTAAACGCCGTACAAGGGCGTAGCCATGTTTTATTTTGCGGATTGCTCAACCACCTTGGTTTATAAGGATGTAACAGATAGTAACTAAATTGAAATTCATTAGGATACAAAAACGAACAAGAGACAAAATAAAAAAAGTTTTTGTTTTATTGCTTGAAACAGAACACTTATTATAGTATAATTAATTGTATATTTAATGTTAAAATTGCTTTGATGGCCTAACAAACTACAAGAGAACCAGCTTCCTGGGCTCGCTCGCCATTACATCCAGTACTTGTTCTGATGAAACACTGACATTGCCGTAATCAACGGAGATAGTGCAAGATCAATCAGATAGTGCAAGGTCCGCCCTCCCCTTCAACTCTGCCACAGACAGGTGAACTCTCCATGAGTTGCACATAAAAAGTACCAACTGTGACGGGATTCGAACCCTCGATCCAAGTGTTACCCCCGGCCGGGAAGGTAACGCCTTAGACCGCACAGCCACTGTTCAGGCTAGCAGCTGCAGTGGATCAGTTTGTATTATAGAGACTAGGCGGATTAATATGGTGGGGCCCCCTAGGCACGCGTCTAAAATTGCTTTGATGGCCTAACAAACTACAAGAGAACCAGCTTCCTGGGCTCGCTCGCCATTACATCCAGTACTTGTTCTGATGAAACACTGACATTGCCGTAATCAACGGAGATAGTGCAAGATCAATCAGTCTTGGATGAAAATGTAATAATAATTAAAATAAATGAATAATTATGCAGTAATTCACTGTATATATACCGATCATATCACCAATCATATATCATAGACTAGCTGCAGCACTGTAGTTAGTCTATGCATATATTATTGTATCGTAACAAAACATTATAGTGCATGATCCTACAGACTGACATTATTATACTACAGAATAATAATTTTTAGTTAAGAGTAGTGCCTATATACTAAATACAGGATACAAAATACCTATAAGGTTACTCAAATTTCATGTACATTTAAGATTGTGAAATCCTCTTAAAAGGAAACTAGGTTATAATATGTGTCCATTCTATTTTTATTTGTAACCATCGCCGGATTTAGGAGCTGAGGGCTCCTAGGCGCAGCCGGTGGTGCGGGCCCTTACCACCCAGGTAAGCAATCTGGCGACCTTTTTTTGCATGTTTGATGTTGTTGTATGTGGGATTAATATGGTGGGGCCCCCTAGGCACGCGTCTGTGTAGCCTATGCTTAAATCCGACCCTGTTTCCAACAATTGTTTATTTAAATTTTCTTAACAAGTTATGAAAAATCTGAAATTAGTCATTCATACCTTTAGTATCATATACCTCCAGCCAACTTATATATTTCAACATATCAATGAATAATTTAACATTCTGATCGTTAACTATCCTAACTAATTGCTTAGGCCTACACAAATTTAAATTACAACTAAAAAGAATTCCCTGGTGGTCCGACAAAATTGTATGGATTACTTCTGAAGACCACTTTGTTTTATGAATGTATGTAACCACATTGTCAATGCAATTACCAGTTCTTGACAAACCCGGCCTGGTAATTTCTAAGGTAGTGATTTTAAGTCCAAAACAGTCAAACTAGTTGTTTAAATCTCTTTCAAAATCATTGACAAAACTCTTAGATTTTAACATTTATCATAGATTTTAACTCTTCTCTTTTGTAGTCAATTGGCCTAGGCCTAGTAGTGTTTAGACTGCAGCCATGCTCATGATCATTTTTTCTTTCTTCCTGCAGGCAAGGTAGCCGAAGATTTTTTTCCAGCAATTAGGCCTAACTCTTGCTTTGGAATCACCAATTGAGATCGATCCAAAGATGAACTATTATTCAAACTAAGACTAGGCGATCGGTCAGATGATTTGACACCTGTGGTTACATCCAAAAAGCTTTTACTCAATAAAGTGTGATTTGTATTTTTATTCCTTTCTCTTTGTTTGCTTAAACTAAAGTTGACTTTCTTAAGGACATTCAACTTACCTACTAAAGTTTTGTTCTCTTCTATTAGAATCAAATTCAAGTCCCTGACGTCTCTTCGATCCTCTTTTAACACAAGTACTAGATCCAGATTGTTTTCTCTACTTTTTTACAAAGTTCAAACTGGGGCTACACCAATTAACATTATTAGTTATTCGAAAAGCTATCTTCTTTAGTTTGGAACATTTCTCCCAAGAGTGTAGCCAACAATCACAAATATCACACTGGATCGAGTCACAATCTGAATCAACAATGATGGCATGACATTGCCCACAAGTAACCGCTTCCTCCATGATTTATTATGAACAAAACGATACAATATATTTTAAGTAGGCCAAGGTGGAAGAGCAAAAAATTGTAAGCCAACTGTACTTGCACCAGGACTTACTTACAAGCGTGCCCACAGTTCATTTATAGATGAAAACTGTGTTGGAATATCCTTACCACAAAAGTGCAAAGTAATTAGCCTACATTACTATGTTATATACACGGTCACTTAATCTAGTTTGTTGCTACCCAAGCCTATTCCGTCAATTTCACAACTTAATAACAAGAAAACACTATTGAGAGCTTATACAGAACACACCTAATCACTGTTCACAAGGCAGTAAAATAACTGTCTTCACGTTTCTTTACAAACCTTATGCATATAACTGCTCTCCCAAAATGGTTAAAGGAAAAATAAATAAAATTAAAGATTATAAGCTTCTTTAACAGTAACATTTCAGGCATACTACCTTTTTATTTACCTTTTAATGATTTACCAGTTGTTAGCTAAGTCAAAGAATATATTTATTATAAATATAATTTGTCATTATCGGTTTACAATTTTTAAACAATACAATTGGTATCACTGGTTCCCATAAACTTCACATTTGCTTTTACCAATCTGTTCAGTTCCACAAAACAATAATTTTGGTGTTCAAATTGTGATTCTACGCCCAACCGTTGCTGAGATATTCAAAGTGCAAAACACAGTACGTTGTCCAATGTTATCCTTATGGAGAATAAATAAAATTTGATATCTCGATTATTTATGAATGTATGTTGATGAAACTTGCTTTGTGGCTTCACGTAGTACTGGTATATTGATATTTGCAAAAAAATTGATTTTTGTTGATTATTCCCGTAGCAGCAAACCTGCGTACACAGCCCCCATGTTATTCTTATGGAGAATAAGTAAAATGTAATGACTCCCTTAATTATGAACATAAATCAATAAAACTTGGTATGTAGCTTCACTTGGTTGAGTTATATTGATAGTTGCATAAAAAAACCTTTTTTGTTCCTCGTTGCAGCAAACCTGCTTACTCAGCCCCCATGTTATTCTTGCGGAGAGTAACTCAAATGTTATATGGCGCTTATTTATGATTTAATATTGATTAAACTTGGGATGTGGCTTCGCCTAGTTAAATCATATTTATTTTTGCATAAAAACAATTTTTTTACGTTCCTTGTTTTGGCAAACCTATGTACTCATTACCAATGTTATTCTTATGGATAATAATTAAAATCGCTTATATGTGAATATATTTTTATGAAACTTGGTATGCGGCTTTATGTGGTATTAAGACAAATATTTTGCATTGGAAATTCGCTGAGGTCGCAGGTTTGCTGCGACGGAAGTATTTTTACATTATTTGTTTTTTCCTGGGGATGAGACCTGTCTAGAACTTATTTTTATCCGAGGAATTAGTTATTTCGAACATTTGAAGGAAATCGTGTGATTGCGATTTGTTTTAATTTTTACTCAGTAACGTGGCATTATTTATCTCTGTTTATTTATTTTTTGTAATATTTGAGGAAGCTGATATTTATATACTCATCATCTTTCCCAAAAGGTGTTTCCGTCTGTAGATGCCGTAATGGAGCGTAGAACAACCGCAGCGTACGAAGCTGTTCTACGGCTCGTGCGTCAACTTTGTCCGCGTCTACAACCCGTAACTGTTATGGCTGATTATGAAACGGCTATGCGTAATGCAGCTTTTGCAGTGTGGCCGGGGACTAGCTTTGTTGGATGTTGGTTTCACTATGGACAAGTAAGTAAAATGACTTCAGTTATTATGGTGATAAATCCAGCTTGTTCCTCATTCCCAGTGTAAATGACATATTAAATGTACAATATTAGGTTGGCTAATACATTTAAGAGACATTGTAATAATTACTTTAGGTCTTTACTTTGTTATTCAAAAAATTATACAACGACTACAAGAAATATTACAAATATGTTTTAAATTATATTACACGATTGTGTTAGATGTGTACAATAACATTTATGTACTCAAAATTAAGCCAGTCAACTGATACCCATTTACCCTAATAAACAATCTATCTGTTCACTCAGAATTTCATCGTAGGCCTATAAAATAAATTTAGATTGTCTACTGGAATTTAAAATGTTATGTATATTGTTTAATAAAAAATTACAATAGTTCAAACATCTAAATGTAACATCGGTGATTGTTTATATTTTAAACTAGCTGATGTCCCGTTCTCCGCACGGGAATCTTTTTTGCTTACGGTGTTGTGTTATTACATTTTTACATTATAATAATCTGTTGGACTATATAACATATAAATTCTTAATTTTAACATTAAACATTGGAAATTAAAAGCCCTTGGGGTGGATCCCTGAAGGGGGATGTTTTCATAACCCCAAACGGCACATCTTGAGGGTAACAGCTTTCGATTGATACCAATAAACATGTAAGAAAATTAATAATGTTAGATGCCTAAAATCGCCGGTAAAATCAATAAATCGTGTAATAATAATAGTAATAAAAGTAATTTTTTTACTTTAGATCGTCTTAGGACTATTGAGAAGTCAAAGACGATGGATTTTCATCGCCTACAGGCTGGTGTGCGACACGTCAGGCCCAGAAGACGAGCGGTGAGGGTCCAAGACCGGAATATTGCCGAGGCTCAAGACCGTGTCCACCGAGATCGTCATGTCCGAGTTCGTCACATCTACGAAAATCAATGAGCCGTACTAATTAGGGTTGGCCGTCTACCTGCCCCGCCGGGTATGTCATGCCTCCTCTGCCCGAACGGGAACAACTTATCCTAGTCACAGATCACAAGAGAACGGCCAAATACCGTTCTGAATCTTTACGCTCAGAGTTTACTGATGTTGGTTCTTCATGTAGCTGAAAATTACAACCAGCCTGTACATTTCACCGAGCAATATTAAAAGTGTTAAATATAAATTCAGTTAAACTTTTATCCATGATAGGATTTGGTTGTTATATTTATTACATTCTTAAATTGCAAGAATGTATTTAACATATTTTTGAGTAAGTAAATCCTTTTGTACTAAGGCTGTTTTTCGGACTCACGAACAAACATCAATCGGCCTAATTCATCCTTTCAGTGCGATATGTAGTCGTATGACTTCAATTTTGTCATAAATTTTGTCACGAGTTAGTTTGTATAATTTTTAGCTACATGAAGAACCAACATCAGTAAACTTTGAGCGTAAAGATTCAGAACTGTATTTGACCGTTCTCTTGTGATCTGTGACTAGGATAAGTTGTTCCTGTTTGGGCGGAGGAGGCATGACATACCCAGCGGGGCAGGTAGACAGCCGACCCTAATTAGTACGGCTCATTGATTTTCATAGATGTGACGAACTCGGACATGACGATCTCGGTGGTGACCCTCAAGACGATCTCCGACTAGGCCGGTTAATATAATGCTAACTTAACTTCATGTAGGGAAGAGTTAAGGGGGTATGGTTTTGCAAACAAATACTCCTGGAGGGTATTCTTTAAATTAATTTAAGGATTCTAAAACCTAAAAACTTAATTGAATTTAGCATTTAGATTACGATTTTCATGATAATTTTGGGTACACACAAGTCATGACTCTAGAGTGTGATTTGGATGGTTGTCGCAAGTGACCTGCAATAAAGTAACAAGTGCTACGTACGCCTGTATAAAATACGACACATAACTTTGTGTATGTTTACATATGAAACTGAATATACAATCGTTTTATTTACTGTTAAAAAAGGAAACTAATTCTATCTTTGTTTTTGATATTTATAGGGAAACATTTTTAGACACTTGTTTCACGTTGTAATAACATGTATATGTATGTGTAGCGAAAATTCGTCCTCAAAAAATGTTTAAGTAAATTCCTTAAAATATCTCTTAAAATCACCTTAAAATCCGCTAATCTCAGGGGAAATCAGGTGATATGGCAACCCTAATTAATGGAACATTTTTTCAGTTACACGGTCGCTCAGTTTCTTGACCGAGTGAGCCATGCGGTGACCGGCCTAGACGCCTATCTGAGGAACCCTAGGCTACCAAGGCGTAGAGTGGGCCGCGAGGTCGTTGACAGGGCGGCGCCGGCGGCAGTGGGAGCGGACGCCGAGGAAGAAGCGGTGGATGACCCTCAACCCATCAACCCTGACCCTCAACCCATCAACCATGACCCTCAACCCATCAACCCTGTCCCTCAGTCCCAAATTCTAGAGCAGCCTCCACCTCAACCCCAAAATCCTGTGGCCCCGGCAATTATACAAGGGGCTAATCAAGAGAAAGAGGTAATTACGGTAACTTAATACCGTTATCCAGGTGTTTTAAATAAGCTATTACATTAGTGATCAAACGGTATTTTATAATTTAACAAAAATTTTTCTCAGTACCTTTGAAGAAAGATTGTTTAGATCTGTTTAGAAAAATATGGAAAAGTTATCGGGTTATTTAATAACAAATACTCTAGCCACATCAAATAAGCGTAATCTGCAAATGATTTGGGAATTAAAAACTACTAATTATTAAAAACTAGCTCACGTACCCGTTCTTCGCACAGGGGTTTTCTCTACCCGTTCTTTAGTCAATGTAATTTGCATTTTAGTTAGCTTGAAACAGCTATTCTTGTTTATGCTCTTTAAGCTGTCAAATGGAAGTACAGTATCCACAGCTGTTCGCATTACAGTTTCTGAATGTTTACTTTATTCTGAAATGTTAACATTGAAACTTAGGACGTTCACGGGGCGTAGCCCGAGGGGATTTTAAGGAAGTGAATAGGCCTACGTGTTGCATGGGTTCAAGATCTACCTATGTGTAAAGTTTCAGCCCAGTCGGTTCAGTAGTTTTTGCGTTCACCCGGAACATCAGACAGACAGACAGACAGACAGACAGACAGACAGATAGACAGACAGACAGACAGACAGAAACCACCTCTTCTTTATAATATTATAGATAGATAAGCCATGTATTAGAATTAAATCTCTTCAGTCATGATCAAATTAACTACGACTCGTTGATTGAGAAAGAGCTCCAGCCAAGGAAGATTTCGCGTTTCTAAATACCTTCTTCTTCCACACACCAATGTTGGCCGTTGGCAACCGTTGCTAATCAAAGAATTATCAGAAATCGTTGATTTATGGCCCATACAAAAAAAAAGAAAAAACTGGAGTACCTTGTGAATTCAGTTAGCGTAATTGCTACGGAATTGTTATGGGTTGTCCCATATTCTCGCTCTCGTTCTACACGGGGTTTTCTGATCTTTGAAATGAGTCGTAAATCCGCGATTTTGGATAATCCGATGAGGATCAATTAGTGCTGACGGTTATCATTGTTAAACGCTCAGTCTTTCGAGAATCGAACACCCTGTGACCATGACTATTACCAATGACATCGGTGATCGGTGACACTATGGGAACGGTACCGTTCGTGGAACGCTCCGGCCAAACGTGGCGCAATTAATGTACCTGTTACTCCCTCGTAATTACAGACGGGGCTATTGTCCCTATCGGCTGTCATCGGCCCACCCACTCCCGATGTTATCGCCGATGTCATTTTCATTTAATCTCTCACAAGTCGTGTTTCTCATGAACAGCAACGTTCGTGAGCACGGCCACATCTTCTGTGGACTAAGCGAACATGCTAGGCAAATCACAAAATTGACACAAAGAATCGTTATAGGTTTACCGATTGGATACATCATCAGTCGTAAATGCAGAAAACTAGCTAACTATGCAAGTATTATTAAGTTTAACTTCCATTTACGTCGGTATAATATGATTAATGCCTTCGTTCGGGGATCACAACGGCACCAACCCTCAATTGATATAAAACACACATTAATACAGCTCTGAACCCTTCACCGTCCGCCATGACACACACGTACCCGGCACCAACCACTCCTCTTATTCATTCCCCTTACACCCCTCCCCTTTCACCCTCTCCCTCTCACTAACTACTCTCTTAACCACCTCACCTTTCCTTCAGCTACTCTTTCATTTTCTTGGGGACCTTCTCATGCCCTTATAAACTACTTGATTTAAGAGGACGCTACCCGAGATAAAAATTCAACAAAGACTGGCTTACGTGAATAGGATATTTTCAATTATTTATTTGGATGGATATTTGTAAAGTTTCAGCCCAGTCGGTTCAGTAGTTTTTGCGTTCACTCGGAACATCAGACAGACAGAAACCATCTCTTCTTTATAATATTATAGATAAATCAAGGTTTAGATACAAATGAAAACTTAAGACACCTTCAACGTAAAAGGTCTTTCAGTATGCACACTGATTTGTATTTAGAGCATGAAGGTGCATCCTGTGTTGCTAGCAATTACCTAGCTTATACAAATAAACTTTGAACACTATTACCATCACCGTACTTACAACAAGCATATGCATATACATATTTTGATAAGAAAGGAAAATATTTTAAAATAATGTACTAAAAACAATAACAAAAAGCAAAATTTCCAGGTCATTGACGACAGGCAGGAACAAGTTCGACGGCTCGGGACCTGCGCTATGTGTCGGTGGCAGCCAGCAACCTTTGTTGTCGCGCCGTGCGGCCACATCTGCCTTTGTCGGCCTTGCGCCGAGGAGCTGCCGCGACATGTGAGAAGGGACAATCCCCTTCGGTGCCCCCTGTGCCGTGCTAATGCAAACGTCATATTTAGGAGATTCCGGTCTGAACTGATGTAGGCCTAAATGTTATTCGCAAGGTGTGAATTGTTATTAACGAAAACAGTTTTACTAATATGGACAGTTTGTTAATATTAGGCTATATCTGTATATATGTGCGTGTTTATCTATGTATATGTGTGTGTATGTTAATTTACTAATGTGTGTGAACTTTTGAATCAAACAGTTTGAACTTATTTTTATTTTTTACAGTTTTATTTATAAATAATGCATATTTTGTAATCCAACCCCATTAAAAGTAGTATCCAACAGGGAAATATTGAAAATGAGTGAAATATAATTTGTTAATATTCGTTTTAGGTTTGCTCATATAAACTGTATTACTTAAAAAATAACAACTTTGGATGCGTGACTAATTGTTAAATTTCATTACAATAATGCAAGAAAATGGAATTAAATACAACTGGAGCGTATCTTCAAATTGGATAAATTATCTACTTAAATATTAGATTGTTTATATTACTCAAACATTCACTACACACACGAGGTTATTGCTGATGAATATAAATTCATTCATATATTATTGGAATACATCACCACAAACCATAATGCTTTGCGCAATTATGTATCGCGTGTTTAATCTCGTTACTAACTTCACAGCATTTTTTAATATAATAATATATGGTAATGCAAATAGCAGACTTTTATTAAAATAATAAAATACATTATATTATTAAACGGTACAATTAAGAAGTAAAATAAACACCACCACTACAGTGTGCACTTGCGGTAAAAATGAGGGATCGTTTGAACTGAGATGTGCCTAAAAAAACGGTTCACTCTTTTTGGAGCTAGTTCATGGCCTGAACAGTTCTATTATACTACCTCTATACTATCTCGCATACCATTACAGACCTTTTGAACGACATCGAAGGATGTCAAAAATTGCTTTTATTAAATTACGCAGACATGGGCAGCTTGCTTTTTTATTTACAGTGCTTATTGTTGTTACGAAGTTTAGCAGGCGTAACTTGCACTGTCTTCGTTATAGACATTGTTTATTGTTCTTATGAAATTGAGCAGACCTGGGCAACTTGTACTGCGGTAAAATCTCGAACCTGGAGGACTTAGTTTAAGGAATACCCACTGGTAGCAGCACTTACTGGGTGGTGCTGTTAAGCAGCGGCGATATTTTTAACTACAACCTCAGGTTTAACATAGAGTTACAGTTATTCAGAAACACGAACAAATTAGATTCAGAGGCCCTACACTATAGAAACCATTTGAAATAAAGTATTTCTAAAATATAGGGATTGATAGTAGGCCCTATTTATTGATTCAGTGTTTTTTAATGGTCCCGCCTACAAGCCAAATAAATGTAGGCCTACATCCATTCAATGAAAAATGATTAAAATATTATTTATTATTTTTAATAATACCTATTTTAATGTTATTTTGGGCGCTAATTTATTTAGTTTTCCATTATACACTACTTTGCTCATTTAACATTCCTTGTAACTGTTATGGTTTACGAGATCCCAATGGTGAGCATAAAACAAGGAAAAAACTGTATACTCTGGGTTCGATAGTCTCAATTATTGATAATTTTGTTTCGATATTGTATCGGAATTTAATATCGGGTCCTAGTCAGTATCGAAACAGCGCTCAGGCGGGAAGCCTTTGTCGGAGTTACGCTTAACTTTGCAGTTGTGTCGGAGTAACGCCAAACTGCTCAAAACTTGTCGGAGTTGTGCATTTCGGAATTAAAACATTTACTTAAGCTTTAAATCAGACTTTTTAAGGGTTTTGACGTATTGGATTTATGTTTTTCATGTGCTATGCGTTGCTCTGAAATCATTTACATGATGTCGAACAGAATAACACAAAAAAGGCGTAACTCCGACACAATAATACAAACTAATGCACAACTCCGACAGTAAAACCAACAGAAATGCACAACTCCGACAAATCTGTCGGAGAAACGTCTTTTCGGAGTTGTGCTTTTCGGAGCTATGCATGGCATTCATAATTAAAGTTGTATATCTAGCTTATTAATAAACGTATATTAATGAAACTTAATATATGGCATTATAAGTGGGGGTTAACTGATATTTGCCCACCAAAACCCATTTTTTGTGGTCCTCATGGCTACAAACCTGCGTGCTCAGTAGCTATAATTGGATAATTGAACGAAGTGAAAGTATCCTTATACACAACTTTACTGCTTAGACTGGTAAGAGAATCAACTCAACTGGCGTGTCTGTGACCCCAATAACTCGAGAATGCCTCCACAGTTAAACTTAAAATTTTCCAGAAAAACTTAACAGGTCAAAATCTCGGTCAAGTTCGTTATTCAGATAATTTCGTTCAGTATTAATCAAATTATCTTAAAACCAAATTTATTTTTTTCTCCATAAGAATAACATTGGAAGCCATTTTAGTGGTACTTGAATCGTTAAAATTTAGCCGACGTCTATGTTTCAACAACAGAGTAACAATAGTTAGTTTACTAGAGTATACTTTGTTATACTGGATAACAACAGTTTTTTTACCAACAAAAAACACACAAGAGAGATAAATCGAAGTATATTTTTAAGTTGTGAACATATTTATTATTTTATAAATTATTAAGTGTACGTTTTAAAAAAAATATCCAAAATATCCATACAGTTAATATTCCCTTAGTACGCCTACTCTGTGTAAATATCGTCACGGTCAGAGGCGGCGATTGTAACGGTGGCAGATGACAGACGACGCGTGTGGCAGGTCGAAAAACTCAGTAACTTTTTGATGACTGTAGATACTAATAAGATATTAACTTAACTTATAAATTAGTTTGTTTTATTACATTTTCTTAGACAATTAAATATTGTGATTGTCATGTGTAAAAAGTATGCAAAGCCTCAATTTGTCTTGAAAGCGTTGATGAAGTTAGTCACAGTAAGCGAACAACCTTAAAATTTATTTCGTAGGACAATTATTTGCTAGGTTATATTTTCACTAAATTAATAATAAAAATTGTCTACATTACCTAAAATACATTACCAGTAATGTAGTAGGTAACCACAATAAAAGCTATAGATTATTCTAACCAAACAGCCTTTTTCGGAAGGTTATCGGGTAGACTTTCATAAGTGGATGTCAAATACTTTAAACACATTACCAGGAATGTTGTAGCGAACCAAAATAAAAGCTTTAAACTACTCTAACCAAACTAAGCCTTTTATAAAGGTTATCTGGAATGATTTGACACATCCTAGGTTTGGATTACAGTGAGCTGTTTTCATCATAAACTTGGACCTATGGCTATAACATGTAGGCCTATACACTTAGGCTACTTGCCATTTTAGAAGTTTCATGTACGGTCTTGGACCAACCCATGTTTATAGAATTTAATTTCCTGATAGCCCAGGCTATTGCAACAACATATTGAAATATCATTTTGTAAAATACAACTGTTGTTAAATACTTTAAACATTACCAGGAATGTTGTAGCGAACCAAAATAAAAGCTTTAAACTACTCTAACCAAACTAAGCCTTTTATACAGGTTATCTGGAATGATTTGACACATCCTAGGTTTGGATTATACTGAGCTGTTTTCATCATAAACTTGGACCTATGGCTATAAAATGTAGGCCTATACACTTAGGCTACTTGCCATTTTAGAAGTTTCATGTACGGTCTTGGACCAACCCATGTTTATAGAATTTAATTTCATGATAGCCTAGGCTATTGAAACAATATATTGAAATATCATTTTGTAAAATACAACTGTTGTAAAATACTTTAAACACATTACCAGGAATGTTGTAGCGAACCAAAACAAAAGCTTTAAACTATTCTAACCAAACTAAGCCTTTTGTACAGGTTATCTGAAAAGATTTGACATCTCCTAGGTTTGGATTATATTGAGCTGTTTTCATCATAAACTTGGATCTATGACTATAAAATGTAGGCATATACACTTAGGCTACTTGTCATTTTAGAAGTTTCATGTACGGACTTGGGCCAACCCATGTTTATAGGATTTTATTTCATGATAGCCTAGGCTATTGAAACAATATATTGAAATCTCATTTTTTCATCTAAATAACTGGGCCTGACGATTTATTGTTAATCCTTGAGGATATTTAGACTTGGCCTATAGAAATTGTTAACATTAGTTCATATAGGAAACTCGTTGTTTTCTTAAAAGTTAAATTAACCACACCGCTAAAGTCACTGCTTAGCCCAAAATGCTCTGTTTGTTCTATGATAATGCACCCATGCCAATCCTAACAACAAACCATGCCTGAAATCTTCAATTTATTTTAAAAATAAATAAATTTATGTATTTATACAACATTTACTTTGATAAAAACAAGTGATAAATGTATGTATGTTTTTCTACGGATAAAATGTTAGGTTGGCGGCGGGATCCGAACCTGCGACCTTTCACTCCCAGAGCCAGTGCGATACCTCTCAGCTACCGCGATAATTGTCTCCAAGAGAAGTGACTAAAATTATAGCTACATAGACATAAAATCCGGATTCTGGCGGCAGTTAAATGATAACGGAATGTATTCTGATGATGTTACTCAAATCAGATATTGAATTTTTTATGAGATTCGATTTAAGTTTGATCATGTGTTTCAATTATCCTTATACGCGAGGAATGAGCGTACACCTAGTATTATTCTTATGAAAAATAATAAACATGTGATATTTCGCTTGTTTTTTGTCTTAAATTGGAAAACTTGGTGCGTTTCATCTGGTGCCCAAGCAGGGCCGTCGCGTGGGTGGGGCGACCGGGACGATTGCCCTGGGCGCCTCGGCAAGAGGGGCGCCGCGGCAGGCAAAAGTAAAACGCAATAATTGGAAAAATTAAGTTATTTGCAAAAAACATATTTTTAAGTTAGGTCAAAGAGAAATTTGAACAATACGTTGCATTTTTGTTTCTTTGAACAAATAAATATCTGACACTAATAACTTTAAATGTGCTATTTATACTAAGTTATCCCAATATAAGTATTTGCTCTAAACTGAGCAGCTGGATTTTCTCGTATACTCAGGGCTGGATTTAGGACCCCCAGCTTAATGAGGGCCCCTAGGTCCAACCGGTGGCACGGGTCCTTGCTGCTGTCCAGCCAGGTTGGTGTTTTTTCGTATGAGTGGTTTTTGTATGTGGTTTTGTGTGGTGCAAGCTCCCTTTGTGGTGCGGGCCCCTAGGCGCGCGCTCATGTAGCCTATGCTTAAAAATCCAGCCCTATGTATACTGTTATTATTAATAGCCTAATAATGAACTCTAATGTGTAGTGGGCACCAGCTCTTTACTTTCTTATTATTATACATCAATATTACCAGTTATTTTATGATATTACATAGTCTGAAAGCCCCTATCCATGCACACACTCTTTGCCGTGTTGCGCGTTTGCCGTGTCGGGTTCTATTATTACACCCGATCTGAGGATGCTGACTCTTGGTAGAGACACTGACTTCACATCCTCTACCAACTTACCCCACGTACCCCTCCAACCTCTCGCGTCCAATTGCCACTGTCAGTCTATCACAGTGATTTCGCATTGATGAGTTACGTGAATTGTACCAGGGTCCAAAGTGGAAAAAATTCTATCGGGAGCTCAGCGGCAAAAAATAAATATGGAAAGTGAATTACCGCGTGAAGTGTTACTGTCCAAATCAGGCCGGATTTAGGAGCTGTAGGCCCTAGTTTCAACCAGTGGTGCGGGCCCTTACCAGTCAGGTCAGCAAGCTGGTGACCTTTTTTTGCTAGTTTGAGTGCCAAAACTAACTTGCAAAACACAACTTTGCAAACGAACATCTAGACGCGATGCGGCTTTGAACTTGTCCCACCACCTCCAAGTCGCGTTGCTCGTTGCAAGGCCGAATTTAAGCATAGGCTACATAGGTGCTAACCTAGGGCCCGCACAATAGAAAGCCTTATACACAGGGCTGTACTCAGCTTTCACGGGCCCCTGGGCAGGCCTGGTGGTGTGGGCCCTTGTTGCCGTCCGCATCCAAGTTGGTGAATTTTTAGACAACAGGGTCGTAAATGAGACACCGGGTCCCCCTTTTTGGGCCCGCGCCCCCCTGACAGACCCGGCCCCCAGGGCAGTTGTCCCCCTTTCCCACCATCCGAGTACGGCCCTGCTTATACAATTAACAAAAAGGTCACCATCTTGGACCTGGATGGCAACAAGGGCCTGCACCACTGTTTGAGCCTAGAGGTCTACAGCTCCTAAATCCGGCCTGATTTGGACAGTAACACTTGTTGTGTGTTTTACCGTAACTGTTTATATATGTATTTGATAGTGTCACTCGCTGTAGCGTCGCTCTTTGTCGCGTCGATCGTTGTATGTTTGTGTTTTTTGTATGAATCCTTACATATAGGTTTAATGTTGGGTAGAATTGGAAATTAATTGGTTTAGGCGGGGCGTCTGACGTAATCTCGCCCCGAGCGCCAAAAAACTACGCGACGGCCCTGTGCCCAAGGTCAGGTGTAATTACTGTGATCGCTCTGTTCGGTTTGGCGGTTAATCAGTGACCTTGCGAACTGTTACCAGTTCCTAGTGTTCTGTGTTACTTATTATGCTGTGCTACTGTGTTGGAGTTTAATTGTGTTGGGCACTGTAATACCAGTTCGTTTGATCATAAGTTAAAATAGATGAACAATGTGATAAACACAGGTGAAGGTATACATGTATATTTAAAACTTTTACTGGTGGTATTTTTATATTACAATTGTTTTAGTCAGTAAAATAGATAATCTTATATAATTCATGTTTGTTTTTAGACAACATATTTCTTTTAAGCTTGGAATAAAAATCCGTCTGAGACAAAATTATATTTTCCTTATTTACCAACCCAAATATCCGTATTAAATGTGTTATTGAAACACGTGAAAATAAACCACTTTAAACTTATATACAAATGAGTTAACAATTATAATATTCACAATCAAAGTGTTAAAATGTCTTCACAAGCAGCAGTATGCAATAGGAGGTTTTCAGTTAAACTTTAATGACACTTTTAATGATTATAAAATGTATGTAGCTCAATTATCTATGTGTGAAAAATACTTGATTATAGTATATAGCTCAATTATCAATGAGTATGATTCATACTTTGATGAAATATTATACATTATTGTAGGTAATTAATACAGTATTTTAGAATATATTTGATTGCAGTATATTATTACCTTTAAATAAAACAGTTGCAAATACATCAAACATTAACTTAACACAAAGCTTTTGAATAAAATGAATTTATCAAACTGTAAAATTTAAGGTGACAATAGAAAAATATAACAGAGTTTGTTTACCTAGTGTAATTAAAAATTGAATAGTTCAAAGGCATGGTGCCTTTGATCAATTTATGGCTTTACAAATTAATAATTTATGTGTTTGCAGTTATATTTATTTGTATGTTAATCATATTCTGAAAACAACTATACTTCATAATGTGGTGTAAATGACCTACATATGTATAATATTTCAACAAAGTATGATTCATGCACATTGGTAACTGAGCAACATACAAAATTCAAGTACGTTTCACACATAGATAATTGAGCCACATACGACAATGTAGAAACCTCATGGTGAAACTTCTCTAAAATAATTATGTTACATACACTAAAACATAAGTTACATACAATAAATCGGAAAAACTAATGGCGAATCTTCATTCAAATAAGTATGTATCTTATAATATTACTTGAGTTGCATACGACAAAGCAGGAAACCTCATGGTAAAGCTTCAATAAAATAATTAGTATGTTTCATACACTGACACGTTAGTTACATACAATAAACCAGGGAACAGAATTGTGACATTTCATTCAAACAAGTAAGTTTCATACACTGTTATTTGAGTTGGGTACTTCAAAGCAGGAGACATAAATGTGAATCTTCATTTCAATAACAACGTTTCACTGGTGTGTTAATCAAGTAAGTTGCATACTTAATTGAAGCCTGGTATCTTAAAAACAATGTGACGTCACTGAACTGCTACAGTTCTGTAAGTTCAGTAATACATCACTATGTATTTGGAACTAAACAGCATGCAGTAACATACGTAAAGAATCAAGTTAAACAAAAACATTATTTAAGGATGTCTCTGCGTTATTTAAGTAGGTTTTTTCTCAGTGTATACAATGAACAAATACTTAATAGAATTTAAACTTTAAAAGTATAAACGTTTGTATGTAGAAATCAATAGTATTAATGAAAAGAAAATAAGTATTATACCTTACTATCGGGAATAACTGTCACTGGTTCGCCGTTTGTCGTTTTTCGGGAATCACACCCTGTCAAACACTGACGCCGCCAGCCGCCGCACTTGTCTGTTATGCTTTTTTGTGATTTGGACAAATTGATTTTGCTAAATGTGTATACATTTTGTACAAATGGTTTTTGTTAAGACAATATCCATGAAATTGAACATGTAACTACTTTTTTGACGTTCAGAACTGAAGATGTGTTGATAAAAAACACGAAACAGCTAAAGGCCCCCAACTACAACAAATCATTTGGCAGAACAGGTGTTTTAAACCTTTTAAATTGAAAGAAAATTATAAAGAAATTTGTAAAATCTATACACATCGACCTTTTTTTGCTGACTCACAAAGCATAACAGCAGTCATTAAATCTCGCTCTTCTAAAAGGCCTTCTTGTGTATTAATTAATAAAGGACAAGAACTGTCGGCGAGAGAAAAGAAAACCTCTGGAATCTGGCGTACACAAAAATTGCAGGCGCTACCATAATATGGTGCACTTTATGTGACATTCATTGTTACCATTAGGTAAGTTCTTGCTGACACCATGATACCGTAACAAAACTTAATTGCATTGCGTTTTGAGACATAAGAACCTAAGAACTATAAACATGTAACGCCGACGAGGGGTCTTCTTTCCTCTCGCCGACAGTAGGACATTCTGTTCAAACTCAAGCGAATGTTCTTCTAATACTTATGTGTTGACATCACCTCTCATAACGTAGTATGCGTTCTGCGTTATCATTCCAGAAGTCATTATTTGGCTATGAAATATGTTTTTGCTGTTATGCTGGGTCTTGTTAATGAGCCAATAGCTGTTGAATTTAATAGCTGTACAATTGAATTGATTTATATTTTTTCACTTTGACGCTTTAAAGGCGTCTAAGGCTTTAAAGGCCCTAAGACGAATGTTTATTATAAAGAAATTCTTAGAACTTACACTTACTCCTTTTAGCGAATTTCCCCTATAGGGAAGAAGCTATTACCGTAGTCGGCATGGTAAGACCGGTAGACGGACTGAAGATCCCAGGGTTAAAATTGACCTATTCCTATAGGTCTCTTCGCTAATTTACTTTTATGGCCATTTTATGAGTATTAGTATTTACTGGACCTTAGACAATAGACAATAGACAATAGACAATAATTCTTTATTCATGTTTTTGTTTGTACATTGGTACAGTGAATAGTGTCATTTCTCTAATACCTAAATCTAATACAAAAAAAAAACAAAAAAACATTCTATACATTATCTAACAGTCATTTAACAGAGTCAAACATGAAGTTCCTCGAGTGAATACGGTATTATATTAATCAAATATTCTTTCAATTTAGTTTTAAACTTCATATAATCTTCTTCACTTTTTATATTTTTTGGGAGTTTTTCAAACAGTTTTTTCCCTGCATATGTTGTTTTTTTCTTGAACAGCTCCAAACGGTGACGCTCAGAAGCAAAATTGTTTTTATTTCTCGTATTATATTTATGATGAACAAGGCTAAACTGAGACTCATTTGACTTATTATATTTAGTAAACATAATTGTTTCTAATGCGTAGAGACCATAAACAGTTAGGAAATTTAACTCTTTAAAATACTTTTTTACAGACTCGTCAAAATTAAGCTTTAAAATAGCTCTGATGGCCTTTTTCTGCACAGTTAAAATATCTTTTAAATTTTCCTTTTTTGTAGCTCCATACAGACAGATTCCATATGCAATATGGGATTGTATGTGAGAATAGTATATAAGTTTTAAACTGTCAAGACTACATAAAGAAGACATTTTTCTAATTGCAAATAAACCGGAATTTATTCTACCTAAAACAGAAACCACATGGTTGTCCCATGACAGGTTGCTGTCAACCATCAGACCTAAAAACTTCATTTGGTCTATTATTTCAATATTTTTGTTGTCAATTTCAATAATTGGATTTACAATTTGCTTACATTGTTTTGTCCTAAAATTTATAAATTTAGTTTTCTCAGAGTTTAATTTTAAGTTGTGATTGTTCAAGAATTGATCTAAATTAGCTAGTTCAATTGAACTTAAAATTTCGATGTCTTCTAACGTGTTGCCTGATATCTTTAAATTTGAATCGTCAGCATAGAGACAAAGAGCTGAAGCCGGAAAAAAATTTAGACTTTTTTCCATGTTATTTAGGTAGCACAGAAAAAGAAGAGGCCCAAGAATTGATCCTTGTGGCACTCCAAATTCAATTGGTTTTAAATCTGAGTTGTACTTAACTACATAATTTTCGGCTGAAATATTACTTACCTGTACAAATTGTTGTCTATTCGTCAAATAAGATTCAAACCAGTTTAGTGAGTTCTTTTTAATACCAATTGCTTCCAATTTTGATAATAACAAGGAATGATTAACACTGTCAAAAGCTTTTGACAGATCCATAAAGACTCCAATAACTTTATCTCCTTTATCTATTGAATCTATGATTGATTCAATAAACGTTACAGCTGCTGTAATCGTTGATTTTTGTTTTCTAAAGCCATGTTGAACGTCATGTAAAATTTTGTTACTTTCTAGAAAATATTCTAACCTATTGTATACAATTTTTTCAAAAACTTTTGATATTGAAGGCAATAGTGAAACTGGCCGATAATTTGTAATGTTAGTGGGAGACTTTTTCTTAGGAATTGCAATAATTTTAGCAATTTTTAATTTGCTGGGAAATTCCCCACAAATGAAAGAAGAATTTATTAAATGAACTAGGACTTTACTAATGTAATGTTTAAATTCTTTAATTATGCTTATTGGTATGTCGTCATACCCGCATGAAGATTTATTTTTTAAAGAGCTGATGATTTTTATCACCTCTTTTTCATTAGTTTCTGTCAAGTAAAACAACTTCCGTATACTATAACTACCTGAGCTGGTCACATCAATATTATGCAAGGCGTTCATTTCATCCAAATTAGTGCTTTGAACTTTATCTTTGATTTGTGCTAAGTTTATAAAGTATTCATTAAATATGTTACTTATCTCAATAGGGTCATTGACTATTTTATCATCGTTTCCTCTTATTTCAATGTTATTTAATTTTTTATCCTTATTTCCCACCTCAGATTTTATTATACTCCACGTGGTTTTATTTATATTTTGAGATTTTTTAATCCTGTTATCAAAGTATGTTTTTTTTGCTGTCATTACATTTCCTTTAAATAATTTGATTTTCCTCCTAAACAGTTTGATTAATTCTAAATCATTTGTTGATCTCGCCTTCCTAAGCAATTTAATAATTTGTTTTTTTTCATCCTTTAATGTTTGATTAAGCCAGTTATTAGCTCTTTTTTTAATTTTGAAATATTTTTTGGGAAAGGCAGAGTTATAGTAATTTGTAAAAATGCTGATAAATGTATCAAATTTGTTATTGACTAAAGATTCATACACAGAGTGCCATGATTCTTTCTCCAGCATCTTTTTAAATAATTCCTTATTTTCATTACAAAAATCTCTCCTTAATTCAATTAATTGATTTTTTCCCCCTTCTGATTTACTTAAATTCAGAAGTTCTAAGACCTGACCATCATGGTCTGATAGTAAAGTTATTAAGCCACTTACTAGTATTTGATCTTTTCTGAAGTTGGTTAAAAAATTATCTATAGCAGATATTGAACCTCCAAATATTCTTGTGGGAAAATCAACCACATAATGCATATTAAAGCTTTTCAACAGATTTTGTAATTTTCTATGTTGATTATCTTTTCTCAAAACATTAATATTGATGTCTCCAGCTAATACAATATTTGGTGATTTTTTCATTATTTCATTAATGAGTATGCCTAACCTATCTAAAAATATATTTACATCAGAACTAGGTGATCTATACAGGCCCACCAGAATAAATCTGACACATCCAATAATAAACATTGTTGCACAGAATTCAAATTGCTTATCTTCACAAATGCAATTTGCATTAGGAGTAGCCACCTGCGCCCACTTTACATGATCTTTACTCAAAATCATGACACCTCCCTTACTTGAATAATTACGACAAAAATAAGAGTTAACTTTATAATTATTAATATTGAGCCTCTCAATGTCATGATCCTTCATATCATGTTCAGATAAAACAATTATTTCAGGATTAATTTCTTCAAGCACAATTTGCAAAGGTTCAATTCTAGACTCTAGCTTCTGAATATTCTGATGAAAAATCTTTACATTTTTTGTCTTTTTTGTATATGGATTGTTTTTTAAGTTGCGTTTGTTGTTTGGATTGGAGAGCAGTTTAAAGTAGGGGCAAGGGACTCCCCTGCATCAACACTGAACATTTCATCACTCTGACTGACATTCACACTTTTACTATCACCAAACACTTGACTTGACGTGGCCACTGGCAGCAGGAGTTGTACTGGTGATGTCATGGTCATGGCTGCAGTTGTGACCAAGGACAGACTCACATCAGCAATGTCGTGGTTGTCAACAGCAATGGGATGAGCAGTTCCATGGTTACTGGCTTCAGTCTTGTTATTGGGCGTATGTTCATTTTCATTGTTGGCGATAATTTTCCTCAATCGCTTTACGAAAACTGAGTGGGAAAGTCCATTCCACAATGGTCGTGATGCAGTAGGTTGATCATATGATACTACACAAATTGTCGCATTTGTCATTTTATGGAACCTTGAAATGTTCCTGCTGAAGTGTTCTACCTGTATACGATCCCGAACACATCCCATCGCAGAACAGATCAATGTTTCAAAATTTTGTTTCTTAAAATGGTGAATGAGTTGATCAAATGCCTCGTCATAATCCTGTGTTGTTGGCTTTCCCCAATACTCCTCCTTTGTTATCAAACTGTACACTGTTGCACCTCTTGGCATAGCTTGACTGGCCAATTTAGTGTCAACAAAGTCTGTTGTCTTTGGCCGACCAAATTTTTTTCTAAAAACCACTGCCACACCTGCAGTCATATTTCTTTTATGATCAAGATCTTTAGAAATGGTGTGGGCAAACGCTATAGAAGGATTATTTTTGTTTGAATCTATTACATGCCACATGTCCGTTTCAATAATATTGATGCAGTTTCTCTTAACATTTGTATATATTTTTGCCCACTCTGATTTAGTTGCCGTAGCTGTGTCCGATTGCGGAAGATATGACGGCTTTCTTAACTTTATTTTGTGGTATTCATCTTCATGAATATAATTTAAAAATTCTAGAACCATAGAACAAAGCTTCCCTTTCCCTCTGTGATTTAGGTGCAGGCCATGGCGGGTAAAGTGATGCCTTTTAAAGCTGTCATAGTCAATTAAATGGACCTGATCCATTCGGCATACAATTTCTCTAATGTAGTTGTTTGTCATTGCTATGTCATCATGAATTGGATCATTCCTGTGTACATCAAAACGAGGAGGAATGGTGGTGATACAAACTGGCCTTGGTGCACTTAAACTTCTTAGTAAGCCTTCCATTTTCCCATAGATAACTTGAGTAGATTTCTTGATAATATCATTCGTTCCTGCTACTAGTACTAGAGGGCATTCAGAAGACTTTGTGGCCTGGTTATAAACCTTAAGGATATCTGCGCCAGGAGTAACAAGTCCGTTTATACTAATTTTACCTTTACTGCATTTATCCATGATCTCTGGCAGTCCTTTTCCCTGGCTGTCAGAGTACAACTCAACTTTTATTTTCTTTACATTTTCAACCCTCATCCCCCCAGCTTTACTTTCAAAAATAGATTTAGATTTTCTTACTGCCTTGAAGGTGCTAGGGTGTGTTATTTTTCTATGTCTGTTGGCTGATATTCCTGTTTGAACTAATACATTTTCTTCTTCATTTTGTAGGGTGTCTAAGATTTCATAATAGTTTTTTGATAAAAATGAGGACTCTGTGCATTTGTAGTTTCCTGCGCTTCTTAATTGATTTTCCCCCTTGCTTCTACTGCATATGGATTCCACTTTGCTGGTTTCACCATTATCTGTATGTTTGGCAGGTCTCGGCTCATTATTAGTGTCCGTCTTATTGCTTATTGTACAATCACCATTTGGTTTACCTGAGAACAATAGAGCTTTAACTTCAGTTGGCTCAATATATGTGTACTGATTGTTATAATATAAATAGGCAAGGTTAGATCGTTTTGTAACTAGATCACATTTGGTGATTTTAATTTCTGATGATTTACTTAGCCATGAGTCAATGTCGTCATTTAGAATGCCTTTCATTAAATAGTCCACGAATAATAGCAGATAAACACCACAGTCCACTGTATTGTTCTGCTGTGGGCAGTCAACAATGTGTAATTTGGGAATGATTGAGGACCCATCAGTTTTCATTTGTTTAGACATTTTTTGAAATACTTCTTCTGCAGATTTCCTATTGTACTGGTTTAGCGAGTCAAAATAATAAAATGTATTGCTAGTCTTCTGGTAGAATAACAAACTCCAATGAGTGCCCCCCTCTGTACACACAGCTTCTGCATCATTGACTGGTATAAATATAAACGATTTATCCTGTAGGCCAAGGGGTTTTATTAAATAATCAGTATCATGAAGGCATTTGATAGCTTGACTAACGACTGGATTTATGAAGCAAATATTGACATCACTTTTTAAAATTATGCTGCTAATGATATCAAAATATACTCTAATAATATCATCATTCAACCATTCGTTGCCCAATAACGAAAGACAGTGACCAATACTTTCATATGTCTGGGTATCAATTGTTTTACAGTATTTTTGATGTTCAGTAGAGTTTATATGCACTTCAGACAGTGTTTTGGTTAGCAATGGACTACTATTATTTGGAGAAAGGTATTTTTGTTTACTCTTAAAATCATTAGTCCCATCTGAGGTAAGTATCCAAGAAGGGGTTGTATTGTTTTTAACACCTGAGTGTGAGTTGGCTATGCTCTCTCCACACTTTGAACCTTGTGAACTGTCAGCAGAAGTAATACTGCTGTCTGCGGAGTCATCATAGTCGGTACTATTAATAGCAGATTTACTTATACATCCTGTATTAATTTTTTTCACTGAAAAATTGAAGTCTTCAATTTTCAAAGACAATTTTGTCTCCCCTATGTATTTTGCCAATTCCTTTTTTGAGCGAAACACTTTTCCCTTTGGAGAAATAATATGTATATCTATTTTTCCTTTATTAACACCTTTTTTTCTTATGATTTCCTCCCTTTTCCAACCTTTGGGGACACCCCTCTCATTGTTCTGGTCATTCATAGTGAAAGAATCAATACATAAATATATATATATATATATATAAAATATCAAAATAAAGGATTATTTCACTGTTCACTCTATTTCTCTTGAGAAGCTGAAGGAATGAAAGTCCAAAAATATAAATGTCTAGTAAGTTAAATACAAACAAAACCTATAGTGATCTTATCAAACTGTTTTCCCCAACTCAGTGTGTTTCTTATCAGGTATCAAACATTATGTAAACATAAACACAGACCATTCAGTTTGAATGAGGCCTCTCAGCCAGTCGTTATCTGCCTGTACTGGTCAAAGGTCAACTCACATGTACTGCATTTCCTCCAGCCTTATCTCTGGTCCTATCTAATCACTGTTATGAATCATCTTGAAATTATATTGGAAAAACCTTAATATATTTTAACTGGTTACTTCTTAAAGGAAACTGGTTTTATACTTTTGCATAAAAAAGAAAACTGCACTTTTAGTTCTAAAAATATTATCAGAAAACTTAAAATTTCCACTTGTAATTACACAAAACTGAAGAGCACAAAATGAACAGGTTTAGTAACAACAGGGGCTTCCCCCACCCTTAGTATGTTAAATTTCGGTAGGAACATAACTAAATCATCAGAACAAATCGCAAGCCTATTCCTGTTACGAAAATGTTTAAGGGCTTCTGTTTAAGGGCTTGGCCCCCCGGAATTTCAAAATACAATATTTTAACAATCTTGCACATACTCATGGACTGATGGATCTGAAATTCGGTAGGAATGTAGCTGATAAATCAGTGCAGATATTTACCTACTCCAAGGACTCCAAGGATACAAATATACTCAAGGACTCTGGCCCACTGGCCTTTAATATAAGCGTGTTAGTCATAACACACCAACTTCTCAACAAGGAGAGTTGAAATTTGATGCCTTAAAGGGAATAAGAAACAACATCATGGGGAGTCACGGTGTTGTTCTCTGGAGGTTTTACACAGACCCTTTGTCGTAAGTGTGCATGAGTGGACGAGTCTACGCCTCTCTAAAAATATATTTTATGTAGCCGACCACTGAGCGTCTGAACTTAACAGTAAATATGAAAATGTATTTTGGAGAAGATTAAGGGGTTGAGCAGTTTTCTTATGCCCTTTTAAAAGTTTAGATTGGGACATTAAAAAACAAATTAAGTCCCAGAAACATCTATCCTTCACTCGGCACAATCGATGAATCACAGCAGGATTTACTGAATGACAGTTTGTTACACTGAGTTTCATAAACAGTTTAATCTGGAAAGTGTCTGGCTCTGTGATAGTGCCATCCTCACGTCCACCAGTGAACAAGCAACAGCAACGGAGATCAACGCAAATGTAGGTCTACTCCAAAGGAAGGAACGAACATGTACAGTATTTAACATCGTCCATTTAACCATGACCACTGTTAGAACAGTTCGTATACCTATATTGATTAACATTTATTTAAATAAAATCAAGTAGTCATATGTTTTTAAAACATATGATTTTTCCAAGTTTAAATTGTTTATTTACATTATAATGAAAACAGTACCTTGCGAAAATGGTGATTTTAAAAGTGGTTTGTCAATGGTTTTAAAGCTTAATGTTTCGTTACATTACTATAAATTTATTGGAATGTAAAGATTAAATGTATCAAAGTATTTAAAGTGTTAAATTAAACAGGGTTAATATTTGTTTGTACTTGAGTTCTTTTATTTCTAAAAGCAAAGCCAAAGTGTTACGTGTACCGATTTGGAATCGCAAAAACCACACCGTTCACTACCCGACAGAGTTCCTCGACTTGGCAACAGTACCCGAACTATCTGCCATAGTATATTTCGTTAACTTTAATTCTACTTTAAAAGTGTAAAATGTAATTTTAATATTGTAAAGTGATGTGGGTTGTTAGTTTTTTTAGTTAACCTACCATTTATATACAACCGGTACGAAGGACAGGTACACAGCTAGTATATATATATATATATATATATATATATATATATGTGTGTGTCCGTGAATGCGATAACTTGAGTAAAAAACGTCCGATTTCGATGAAATTTGGCTGAAATGTGTAAAGTGACATTTATGACTTTAAGTTCGAAAACCAGAAAAATCGGGCCATGGGAAGGGGGGTTTATGGAGGTTTTAAATTTTCCAAAAATCAGTTTTTTGCATTTTTTACCCTAAAATTTTTAAAACACTTAATTTTGGTTTATACCATGTTATAGAGCTTAAAAAACAAATAATATGGTATTTTGAATTATTAAGCTAGGTTAAGTGGTTGCGGAGAAAATCCAAAAAACCTGCTCATAAAATCTCCTATGTTAATCTTAGGGGAAAAAGGTTTTTGGCTTTTCCTAAGTTAATTTTAATGTAAACTTCACATTTGCTTTTACCAATCAACTCAGCTCCACAAAACAATCATTTTGGTGTTTAAATTGTGATTCTACGTCCAACCGTTGCAGAGATATTCAAAGTGCTAAACACAGTACGTTGTCCAATGTTATCCTTATGGAGAATAAATAAAATTTGATATCTCCATTATTAATGAATGTATATTGATGAAACTTGGCACGTGGGGTCA
Organism: Allygus modestus; assembly: GCA_963675035.1. Classification (NCBI taxonomy): domain Eukaryota; kingdom Metazoa; phylum Arthropoda; class Insecta; order Hemiptera; family Cicadellidae; genus Allygus; species Allygus modestus. The sequence goes on from OY776111.1 coordinate 104,527,251, forward strand.
CGTAGTACTGGTATATTGATATTTGCACAAAAAATTAATTTTTTGTTGATTATCCCCGTAGCAGCGAACCTGCGTACTCAGCCCTCATGTTATTCTTATGGAGAATAAGTAAAGTTTTATATCTCCCTTAATTATGAACATAAATCAATAAAACTTATTATGTAGATTCACTCTTCACTTATGTAGATTAAGAGGGCACTCAAGTCACGAAACGTTTCGCGTTTCTACCTGCTTCGCCCATAAGGCCAATGTTAACTTTCAAAGCCCGTTCCTCCTCAACGGATTATTCGATATCGTTGATTTATGGCTCACTTTAAAGAGCAAAGATATACCTAGCGATTTCAGTAAGCAGAATTTCGATATCGCAAATACTAATCAATCAATAAAATTCCAAAATATTCAATATTTAAGATTTTTTTATGCGCAAACTATTTATGATAACAAAATTCTGCTTACTGAAATCACTAGATATATTATTTAAAACAAACCATAAATAATCCATTTTGGACAACCCGTTGAGGAGGGACGGAGTTTTAAAGTTAACATTGGTCTTATGGGAGAAACAAGGTAGACGCAGAGGACTGGAACCCCCTCTTAAGTTAACATTTCTCATGGTTTATTTCACTTTTATCTTATTTTTAATTACATTTGTGCTAATATATTACAGTTAAAATGGACAGGGAAAGTGTTTTACTTAAACTTAAATATTAACTATTACATCAGTAGGGTTAAAAAGTTATTCTGATCGTCTTCTAAAGTGTAAATGTTTACCAACATTTATTATTTACTAGCAACTGCCCAATGGTCGAAATTCTACCAGATACTTTTTGAGGAATAATGGATGTGTGTGTGATGTTTTATCAAACTATCCTGCGTTAGTAGTTAAACAAAATCATTTGAACCAGTGAATAATGGGATGCTTAACTTCACAAATAACAAAATAAATTAGTTTACCATCTAGTTGCTCTCTCTCTCCTCCTCAGGTTTATCTTTTTAATGTGGAGTTAAAACGGATAACAAAAGGGCGTTACCATTCCAGCAGTAAGTAGTCTTTTATTTATATCATTCCAAAATATATGTTCTTGCTGTTGTGCTAGCATTTGTTATTAACAGTCGTCAAATATTCAGTTGTATTGATTACTTTCTTCCATAAGATTAACATTGAAACTTTGGAGACTTGTGGGGCGTAGCCCTGAGGGCCAATGTAAATTTTAAGGGATTTCTGCACATCTACTCGACAATACCGTTCTAACAGGATGTGTGAATTCCTCTTCCAATGCACACACGCTGAGGAAAAAGGAGGGACAGTTTTGTGCTTGCCTATTTATATAATGATTATTTTAATTATTTATTCACATTTAACTAACTACTTATTGATCTGTCTAATTGGAAATTGTGCCACGTTTTATTGCAATGCAGTATTTACATTACCAAATCATGTCATAGCGTTCAGACAGTTGTGTAGGCAAACCATAGCCTTCTGAATATTTCAACTTTCTATCTGTAGTACTGCCGTATCATTATATCAGATGATTACGTTTTATATTCTATGTCTATATGAGGTTTTATCAGCTCCACTATCCTGGTAACAAAACACAGTTTTATTTCATATAAACACATAAAAACACTAATCTGGATACACATCTTATGATCTTATTCAAATAAAGTGTATGATAATAAAAAAGAAAAAAAATCCATTTGCACCAGTCAGAAGTACATTGCAACCCGAACATCCGAAAGTGTAATGATTTTGTAATCACACTAAACGTCTTTTGTTTATGTCATCCTTTGTCCAAATTAGTGTTTTTATGTTTTAATATGTACTGAAACTGTGTTTTATTAAAAATGACCAGGATAGACACCAACCTCAAAATGCTGGAGCTTAAGTTCTGTTGGAAGAAGCCAATACACTAAAACCAAATATTAGTGAAACCCTGATCAAAATATTCTTTAGGGCTTTGCCCTGGCTGTCCTTTGTTATTCCCATGGTAATCATCACACAACAGCTACTGACGTGATGGAGCTGAAATTCATTAAGAAGAGAGGTAGTATATCAAAATTTAACATAGATTTGTCCCCATTCCAAAATCTGATGACACTCCGCCCCACTGTCATTCAGAGTCAAGGTTACTATCTCATGCTTAGTACAGTACTGGAACGGTGAAGTTTAAATTCGATAGAGGATAAGTACTTGAGAATCAAACATGGACCTACTCCTGTACTAAGCATCTATTGGGGCCCTACTAGCAAGCAAAGTTTTTGTGTTTTAAATTATCAGTGTTAACATGAAGTAATTATTTTAATTGAGTTTCCATTATAAGAATACTTTTATCACTGGGAACTAACAGAAATCATCAGGGATCATGAAATGTCGCAACAAATTTGTGGGTACCTGCTAGCTTAGTGTAAATCTTGATTCTTTAAATTGGGCAAAAACCATGATCAGGAGCCCTGAGATGTTTTTAACACACATAGGTCAACGTGTAGCACAGTTGTCGGTTCAGGAGTTTGAGATGACTAGCGCCACCATCTCCTTCCTTCGATAATACTATATGGATAACCAAGTATGGATAACCTGCTGTACGGAAATGACTTGGTGACTAGCTTGTAACAGATAAAAGGGCTGACAGGAAAGTTACCCCTCCCCTATTCATATACTGTGTCTTGACACAGTCAACCAAAAAATGATCAATGTAATATAATGGTGTTTAGTTATCAGCAGTTATAAAATCTTGCAATACAACTATTAAATCACTTGCCATAAGGATTGTGGGGTAGGGGTAACTTTCCCGACACCACCTTTTTTACTAGCTGACCATAAAATCATCTCCGAACAATACTCGAAGACTCGATTATCGAATATTTTTATAACTAAAAGTCAAGATTGGGAATTTTTTTTAAACTCATCAAAAACTGAAAATTTCAGGAAATTGTAGAACAAATATTACTAGGAATGAAGTGTAAATCAATAAAAAAAACAGTATATTACATCAGTACTGCGTTGGTATTACACATGGAGCGTCATTATATTATATCAAACATATTGTGCATTTTATTGTTGGCTCTTTTCAGTTACTAATTCATGAGTATATAGTGAACAGTGAAAATTCTCAAATATGCATGAATATTCTCTTAAAGTGTATGAAGTAATTGGTTGGAAAGTATGGAGAGTAATTGGTTAAGGCCACTCATAAATACTAATTATTATGGTGCATTGACAGTGCAGTTAGTAATGTTGATTATTCAACGTAATACATCCATTCTATAATCAAGTGATTGACTATGATTTATGGTCAGTTGTGTTGAAAAAAATTAATTAATGTTACATCGAGTGGATTATTTAATATTTTGTCCAAGAATGGATTTTTTCAATTTTGTTAATGCTGTATATTTTATATAGAATGTGTTAATTTTAAGTTAATATCATAGATATTTATTTAAACAATATTTTATTATATATTTGGCTCTTTTGCTATATCAAATTTGTATTCAAAAATTCAAGATTGTATTATTTATAGTGGCAATTTAATCAAAACTAATCTGAACAAGTTTTTTGATGTCTGAACAAATTAGTTGCAGTCATTCATCTGAATGTCCTCAATAAATTTCTAAATTAAAATACAGTATGTTATTCTTAGAAATATAATCTTTGTCAGTACAAATGACTCGGATGCCAAGAAGCATTCAGGCATTAAAACCAGTAAGCATTTGGCCTCTGATGAAAGATTGTTTCACTCAAGAAACTGATTAGTCCTCTTGATATTAACCTTGGCTTATGGCCTCGGAATTATATAACAATCTGTACATAATCAATTAAGCAGAGGGATAATAGTAGGGAGCGTTGAAGTCCCTGCTTGATTCTAAATGTCAGTAAACGGTACAATAGTAAACAGATGTGACTGTCCCTTCATCCATTCCTCCTTTCTTGGTACTTAAGTCAAGTCAAATAATTATTTTATTACTATAAACTTATACAATTCACAAGCATTGGTTGTGTCTAAACAATATATATATATATATATATATATATATATATATATATATATTCTTAATGATGAGCTCAGTTATCTAAAACTTATCAGTCAAAAACAGTAAAATCTTCGGTAAAAACCAAAGACAGTGTTAAATAATATAATATTAGGCTAAATCACAGTCGTCTAAAACAATACCACATAGAGTTAATGCTGATATTGTAATAGCTTTCTATAGGGTAAGAAATATTGCTCGAGAAGTAAATTATAATTAATTGGTGTTACTGCATCTTTAAATCTTAGTATCTTAAGTAGTATGTGGCTACTTTTCACAAAATACATTGAAACTTAAAAATATATAGAACTTACTAGAATAAAAACACTAGCCTAATAATTAAATTCACAAAGGAGCATGGTTATTAGCCCTTGCGAAGGCCAACATTCAGGTTTCACAGGTATTGGAGGTGTCACTGGTTCCGTGAAACAAATTGTTTTCCACCTTCATATCAATACATTCACCGAAGTATTTAATTCATTATTTGGTCATCTACTTACAGGCAAGGCCCTATCTTTTAGTTTATTTTGTTGTCAGTACTTTTTTGTTCTTCACCTTACCATTTTCTTAACCCCGTGTGCACGATCCTCCATTGAAGGTGAAAAGTCATTAATCACTCTGAATAATAGTTTACAGACCAGTTATTGATTTGTACAGTTTTACCTTGCTGACTCATTCTAGTAAACAATATTGAGCCATTTCCTGTCTTTTGCCACCACATATAAATATTATTTAAGTTTACATTTAGATGTATTTTCATTTTTTAACAAAGTATCCGTTTTATAAAAGTTTACTTTTGTATATATCTTTTCAGCGGGGTTAAATTGGTTTTAATATGTTAAATAAAGCTCCAAATTGCAATTAAATTTCTTATTTACTTTAAGGGCAGACAACTGTATTATATTTGAAATCAATATACCAGAATTTTGTTTAATTCTTCTTATTTCAACAAATGAAAACTATTAATATACTCTTTTCTAAACCATCCTATGTTAGGAGGTTGTTTCTATAATAAAACTGTTTTTAATATTAATCCTAAAATAATAATATAAATTTCATGATACTACTTCATTAGCTATTGTTTTTTTGGAATAATTTTTGCTGATATAAACAAGGGAATTGATTATGTTATTTTTAGTCGGCTATTTACAAATATTGACTTGTTACCTGTTTCTTCTGTGATGGGTAATTTCTTAAGATAGTAATTTAAAAATATCATTGTAAACTAATTAGTGAATTAAATGTTTAGTAAATTTCTGCCCTTAAATTGTATTGAACTTAATATATTTATAAATAATTTCCTTTGTAGGTTCACTGTGACCGGATTATTTTTAAGTTGTCAGAATATTGTGATATTGTTCCTAATAATCCATCCACTATAGATATTTACATGATACATTGTAAAAGATAATGTTTTAAGTAAACATAGAACAAATATATTTATACTTGATGCTTTCAGTTTTTTACGTTTTCTTAAAGTGATGGAAATAGAAGGTGTACAACGTATTCATTATCACATTGGATTTGGAAACAGTAATTTGTTGAACATTGATATATATAGCTATTAATTACTCTTTTGGGCTTTACTGTAAACACATTGATTTATGCTAGTAACCAAGTTACTGTTCAAGCACAAACCTCGTATTGTTCACGGCACCTGAACCCAGCCAGTGTTTTGTTGAGTCTGACAACACAATCTTTGTTTTGTAAATATGTTAATATTTTGTGTTGAGGTGTGCGATTCAAGAAGGAACTCAGTGTTAATATCAATGAAATGTGCCTATATTTTTTTAATGATTAAATCTCCGTCTGTTTGTTTGAACATTGTGTTGTGCTTCTTAGAGTAACCGTGTATACTTTTGTTTAACAAATAAGGCTAATAAATAATGTGAATATAGATAAACTGTTAGCAATCTCGATTGTTTAATATTTATTTTTTCTTGTTTGTATATGACATATTATCGGTGAAAACATCTTTTCAGGGTTTGCCTGGATTGTGATTGTGATGAAAGTTGGTCCCAACATTTCCTTGTGTAAATGTTGTTTTTGTAATGTGATAATAAAGTTTTTATGTCATTACCTGAGATTGGCCTTCAAAACCTTGTCAAACTCTCTTCTTGGATTCAGAGAATATCTGTCTTGGAAATATAACAGTATTTTCATTTTAGGTGGTTGGAATCATTGGTAATTTAATCAACTTAAGTTTCCATCGACAGTTCACTAAAATGTTATTGGACAGAATTACTAAAATAAATGTTTTAAATTTCATTTTGAGGTTCTGGTTATTCTTAATACAATACAGACTATTCAGTTCCTGATTCCCACAAGAGAAGGGCAACAATTAAAAATGGGATGGATAACTTTACAGTGAACAACAAATTTAACATACATTTTTTTTTTAATCCCTTTCTTTCTCACTTGTCTGTGTTATGTGGCTTTACTATATAATTCATAAAGTTATGCTCAAAATAATACGTCACTTTAGACATTGTTTATAGGGATGACGATTTTACACCCTAGAATCTTTTTAATCCATGAATCTTTCTAATGCAATTTAAATATTAAAAAAAAATAACTGAGATTACCGTGAATCCCACCAACCTTTTTAAAATCCTCGTCAAAGTCAATCAAGTCAATTTCACATTCAGTTTTAACTGGCAAAATTGGATTTCACCACATACATTTATCGCCTTTTTGAGAGTGATGGAAGCGGAAATATAAAAACAAAACATTTATTCATATGACTGAACTGAACAAAACAGCCAGACTACTGTGTGCAATAGACTGTGTCTTATATTTAATTAGCACCAATAACATTCTGCAGATAACATCCCTCCAGTTACAACTTACTGTATGCTCAAACGTGACTTAACTGAATTATTTTTAACGGAAACCTGCGTTAATCCGCTGATAACTGCAGGAAATGAGCAAATGACAGTTGACAGGTATTTGATAATTTATTTCAGACAAACGACCAGAACCTTCTTGACAATTAGTGACCTTCCAAATCAGATCTATTTATTAATAAACGGTATCAGGAAACTGACACATACTTTCTCCCTTTTAGCCCAACTTTAATGAATAAATTACTTTTTATTTACTAAATATAGAATACAAAACATGGTTGAATGTACAGAAAATCTTGTAAACAAGTTGTTTTAAAAAACATCCACCCAAATCCCTGCTTTGGAGGCACTACAGAATCCATTGCTACACTCGTGGTTTTAAGAGGGGAAATGCCCCCTATTCCCCCCAGGGTTATTAAGGGGCAACGTATTTCGAATTAACTCTGTTGGTCAATGCTAAATTTACAAGCATATCAACTTTGAATGAAATTGATCAGTAAATAAGACAGAAATAGTAATTTTTGTATTCCCCATAAGAATAACAACGTACTGCGTTTACCGCTAAATGAAAATTTCAATTTTCTCCGAAACCAGCAATCGTAGAATAGTAATTCAAAATACTAAATTATTTAGTTTTTAGAGCTCTTTTTAATGGTGAATAGTAATATTTTTTAATATTTATGTTTTTTTATGAAAAATCAAAAAAACTGAATTTTGGATGTTTTAAGTCCTGTAATTTCTGAACCCGAATTTTTACAGAAATGCGGGTGGTGTCATTTTGTTGGAGAACTAAAGTTCTACAAACGACTAAAGTTTAATCAAAATCGTTAGAGCCGTTTTTGAGAAATTTGGATTTTTCATGTTTTTTGGCGGTTTTTGGGGGATAATTACCCTTAAAAATCAAAAATTCAAAAAAATGAAAAAACGCCTGGAGATATCGTGGATTAGCACCTACATACCAAATTTCATCAAAATAGGTCCATAGGTTAGGGCTCTAGCTCTGTACACATCCACACAGACACACACACACACGGACACACATACACACACACACACAGACAGACATCACGTAAAAACCACTTTTTTGAGTTCAGGGAGCACCAAAACAAATATTTCCACTAACAACTCAAATTCGAAAATTCTGACGAAAACAATACTTTCTCCATATACTACGTATAAGGGGGAGAAAGTAAAAATTGAGTTGAACTTAATTCAGTTGACGCTAGTTCAGAACAAACTAAGAACTCGAGAAAAATCAGATTTTACAATCAAAAACATTGCTACTGTAACGCTAGTTCAATTGAACTTAGTTCGGAACATGCTTTGCAGACCAAGGACATTGTAATGTGTTTAATACATTAAATGTGAAAAACTACTTTTCCCTTTAATTTTGTAAGCATCAGTGGCTAATCCTTTAATCTATTAATTTCTCTGGAATGCCTCTTCTCAACCTATTTAAGTATTCAAACGAATTCATGAAACAATTGTGATTCCTTAAAATATAGCATTCACCAACCTTCAATAATGTTCAGTCTGAACTAACGATTCATTTAATGCTATGTTAGATTGTTGTGGTGAAATTAGAATTTGTTAGTTAAGATATAACTTGATTTAAACCGGGCTTTAGTCAAGGGGTTTTCAACCGGGTTCATTGAGGTTGTTCACATTCAAAATCATTGAACTAGGGTTAGTTTTAATGTTCTGTAAATTGAACAATACTAAATTCAAAGAGATTAAGTAACATGCTAATCAAACAGATTAACTTGGAATATCACTTTTTGTGAGCTTAGATGCTTAGATAAAACATATTTGTGGGTAATACAAGATTGTCAGACAGTGACATAATGTACAGTTATTTTTATTTACAAAACAGGTAATTTATGCACAATAAAAACACATCTTCAACAGAAATAAAAAGTAAAACCTATAAGTGACTATACTGCAGTAAAAATAACGATTTATTGGTATTAATTATTTTTAGTTAAGTCTTAGGCAACTATTCTGGATAACTAAATAATCTAAATCAGTTTTTCTTTGGTAGCTCTTGTTTAAGTAAATAATAGTCCAGTTATTGGATTTTCTTCCAATTTTTACCTGGAATAATAATAGCAGAACTAACTGCTTATTTGCAGAAATTTTTACAGTCAAACATTTATTTATTATGCAACGGGTCTTACGTCTTAACATGTTGGGTGCGACAAACATAGTTAAACATGTTGATTTCCATTTAATTTCATGCTGACAAATTCGAGTACCGGTGCTCGACTTGTACCAAAAGTGTTATATAGATATTACATATTATAATAATTATTGAAGGTGTATAAATATAAATATTGGAGTTGTGAATCCATATATGCTTTTGGACTACATTTATTGATATCTTATAAATACTGCCTAGGACAGTATGTGTGCTAGCTGCATACTAATGTGCTTTGGTTATATAATATCAGGCAAGCAACTTGGCTTTAAACTATAACGTTCAAAATGGAATAAGTTATTTTATACTAATTAATTTATTGGTAAGGCAAGAAATTAAGAGTGAGGCAAGTAAAATGAAGATTATTAATCTATAAATTATCGTAGTACGGTATTACTAGATTTTTACACTCATTTTTGTGATGCATAATTTATTATGGTCTGTAAACGGTAATCATAGATTAAATTGCCATATTATCGTATATTCTGGTACTTGACATAATTCATGCCCAATGATATAAATTCCAAGTAAATTGTATGAATTCAAAAATAACAATTTATCTAAAAATAATAAGCCAGCAAAATCTTATTGAGATTATATATATATATATGAAAATGTTTACTGTAAAGGTCAAATTATTTCAAAAAGCTAAGGAATATTGGAGATTAACTTTTACAAATTTACATCCCTAGAAGTTAAGTTTGGGTTTAGACTTCTAAAGACTAGTATGTTAAACTGTTAGGAAGGATTTTTGCAAAGTAATTTGTCATGAAGGAGACTTGTATTTGAAGACAGGAAGTGATGGAGTATTGTTCGTAGTTTCTTTATCAACATCAGACTTTTTGTTCCCTGTAACAATAAAACATGTTTTTTAAAGTGTGTACCTTATTCATGCAGACTAGGGCAGGATAAATTTTCTACACTCACTTTGAAGTCTTTTTGAGAAAAAGTCCAAAAACTGGCAGAAAGAAACAAAATTGAAAAAGGGAGTTTTTATTGTTGTTAAATAAGGACTGCTAAAATACAACTATTTTTCAAAAAGATTATAATCAACATTTTTAAGCCACTGTAGGATGTTTATGTATTACCAATTGCAACAAAATCATGAAATTGTATGGACCTTTTCCGTTATATGACTACCGCTCAACTTTTCAGCTTGAAATGTTATAATTATCTACAAATTCTGTTTAGGGTTTCAGGCAATCATTTTACAAGATATTTTCAACAGAAATTGTAAAAAACCAAACGAGACATAACCTAAACATTAAAGTTGAAAGGTCATATAAACACAATATTTAGTTTGAACGACATAGAAAAGAAAAACATTGCTTAGCGACAAACGCACTTAGGTAACGGTCTTTTTTAATTCCTGTGGAGACATGAACGGGGAATTATGCAACAGCATTTTCTCAAAAAGGTCAATAGTGTTTAATTGCTACCTGTGGAACACTGCCACTGAACTGACCACCAGGATCCAAGTGCTCCTCTTATCAGTAACCGATTAGATAGCGATATAGTTAAATCCAGACAACAATAACAGGGTAAATCATATGCTAAAACAATTCCGGGAAGTACTAACAGTAGTAAACGTCATAATCGAAATTGCGCATTGTTAAAAAAATAAATAGTGGTATAATCAAAATTGCGCATTGTTAAAAAATAAATAAATAGTGGTAGTCGTATAACGCAAAAGGTCCCTTGTTATATTTTGATATTTTGGTTTTCTTATTGCTACGGAAATATTGTAGAGGAGTAGTAGGCCTATTGCTCTAAACCATCAAAGTTATTCCATTTTTTGTCTGATTAAAATAGTTTGTCTTGTCATTTCAGTAGTTTGTGTTCTCTGCTCATAAAATGTGTTGATACTGTAAAACTGAATTGTGTTTTATATAGAACTATAGAATGCAACTGAATAAAGTTTCATATCCTTATGGACAAACAAATAACTTTGAGGTCGGCCTTCAGAATGGAGGTATCAAAAACTGTATCACTTTGCAAAAGTGCATAACAAGGCCTTTTATTTTATACCTCGATTGTCAAAATCAGTTCATAAATAACAGAGGAGTTCAGTTCACAAAAAATTGCCTTAGCATTTTATAGATAACCTATTGAAGATACTTAACCCTTATTGAAGTAAAATAAGAGATCAGAGTGCTCGATCTAAAGTAGTGTTACAAGCAGTAGTGCAATAGGGCAGTAGTTTCTTAATAACATTAATTTTCCCTTAATAACTTTTAAAACAAACTAAATTTCCACCGGCCATAAACCATCTAATCTTTAGATGTTTTATGTGTGCCGTCGGTGGGAAATGTTGGGTATTGAGTTATATGAGTTGTCACAGAAAACTTTATCTTGAAAAACATGTTAAGCAACAATTTTGCTAAACTGAACCATAAGATAGGCAATGAGAAACATTTGAACAAGAACATGCAGCTTCCATCACTTGTAAATGGGTGTTTTTCGTGTTACAAATGCTTTAGAATACAAATACAACATTACATTGCATTACCCTCCAATTAGCTCTATGTATTGCATTAACAATTTTAATTAATTGCCTCGAGTTTCAATTTGTTGATAAATTGAAAGAGTCAAAGAAGATGATAACACATTGTGGGTGAGGACAGGCCTGCCCAGAGGGGGGGGGGGCAATTGCCCAAGGGCTCGGACTCTTTGGGGGATTAACTGGGTGAGGGTTAATTACCTTGGAAGAACCAAGTGGTGATGTTGGCAACTGGAGCCTCCACCGCGAGGTACAGCACTGCGGCAGACAGGAAACTGAGCAGTACGTCAGCTGCGAAATGGTAGTACTGAAAACAAATTATGTATCAAACCAGTAGTTGTGTTGTCCCTTCAACTCTGTATTTACAATAAAAAATAAGTTATGGCTCATAAATGTTTATCAAATGTGTTTGGTTCTTAATTCCAGTATACAGTAGACTCTCATAAATCTGGATCACACTTATCCGGACTCAAGGTTATCCGGACCAATGATCTTGTTTTTTTTTGTTGCAAATAAATCAAAAATAGGAACTTAACGGTTTAGCGCCTTCATTTTTCACTTTATTATCCCGCATTACACAAATGCCATGTAGTTTGCATCGTCAGGCGCTCTAACCCGACCTCGGATGGTCCTAGTCCGTTTGTCTGTTTGTTGTTTTGTCTGTTTATTCTTTATGCGCACCGATAACACTTATCCGATTGCGATGAAACTTTGCATGGTCATTCAGGTTAACCTAAGGAAGGTTTCTAGCCTCTAATCAAAATCCTCTAATACATCCCCAATGCCCAACCTGCCTTCCGCAAGCTAAACAAGGGGTTTTGCATCTCCCACATTGTAGGCTCAATTGTTAACCAATTAAAAATCATTTGTTGTTGTTTCATTCACTAAATGTTCATCTATATATCATACGATTTAAAAATTGTGATTTTAATTCAAAATAAGTGTTAGGCCATTAGTAAAGTTTTCAAACTGAGCGTTTTGCTAAAGCTTCCTAATGTAAGGAGAAAGATTATTTTGTAAAAAAGGAACCGTACAATACCTAGATTGGAATCTGAAAAGTGTGAAACTGCAAATAGTTTTGTAGAAATCTGTAAAATAACAGATTGATTGAGGAGATCAAAAAGGTCTTCAAGTGTAAATATGCCTGCTTGGTGGTGGCACGGCATTAAACAACAATGTGCGGATCATTCAATTTGGGGTAGGGCACACCCTTAATTTAAGTTTCCATGGTTACAACATTTTTAACAATAGGAAAATAAACAGGAATCAGTGGCAGTCAAAAGAAACCATGCATGCACCGGGTACCAGCTTGTTTATATAATACAAGGAAATCCATTTCCTCGAATTCGAGCAAATGTATTTCTTCTATGATTACTCATCTCATATACAGTCCTATTATTTTATATTGTGCTACGATTCCAAAAGTTATCTTGAAACAGCTGTTCTTGCTTCTGTACTGTTTGTTAGTATCAACAGCTGCTGTTAAATGTTCAATTAAATTAATTTCTATTCCACTATAAGATTAATATTGGAACTTTGAAAGCCCAGGAAGCAGAGCCCTAAAGGTGGATATTTTTTCAAACCCCCAAAAATCCATACTTTAAGGACTTTCAAATAACACATAAACCATGATTTAAGACAAAGTAGTTTTGCCGGAAGCCTGCTCACAAAAATCGCTTTAATTTTTAACAAGCTGATGTTACATGCATATCAGTATAAATTCTAAAATACTAGGCTACTGCTAATCTCCTTCTTGAGGAAGGTACTGACACAGCTCTCATAGAGCTCATCATAGAGATGTAGATGTGTTGCATAAGAAAGCCATATAATCAGGTCTTGGATCGTGTTGGATTGGAACTGTTGTTGTGCATTTATCATAGTCACACAGGAGCTCAATAGTCAGCTGTCAGACGTGCACTAGTCACAGGAGCTCAATAGCCAGCTGTCAGCTGTGCACTAGTCACAGGAGCTCAATAGTCAGATGTGCACTAGTCACAGGAGTTCGTCAGCTGTGTACTAGTCACAGGAGCTCAATAGTCAGCTGTCAGATGTGCACTAGTCACAGGAGCTCAATAGTCAGCTGTCAGCTGTGCAGTAGTCACAGTACCTCAATAGTCAGATGTCAGCTGTGCACTAGTCACAGGAGCTCAATAGTCAGCTGTCAGCTGTGCAGTAGTCACAGTACCTCAATAGTCAGATGTCAGCTGTGCACTAGTCACAGGAGCTCAATAGTCAGTTGTCAGCTGTGCACTAGTCACAGGAGCTCAATAGTCAGTTGTCAGCTGTGCACTAGTCACAGGAGCTCAATAGTCAGCTGTGCAGTAGTTACAGGAGCTCAATAGTCAGCTGTCAGCTGTGCACTAGTCACAGGAGCTCAATAGTCAGCTGTGCACTAGTCACAGGAGTTCAATAGTCAGCTGTCAGCTGTGCACTAGTCACAGGAGTTCAATAGTCAGCTGTACACTAGTCACAGGAGCTCACTAGTCAGCTGTCAGCTGTGCAGTAGTCACAGGAGCTCAATAGTCAGCTGTGCACTAGTCACAGGAGTTCAATAGTCAGCTGTCAGCTGTGCACTAGTCACAGGAGTTCAATAGTCAGCTGTACACTAGTCACAGGAGCTCAATAGTCAGCTGTCAGCTGTGCAGTAGTCACAGTACCTCAATAGTCAGATGTCAGCTGTGCACTAGTCACAGGAGCTCAATAGTCAGCTGTCAGCTGTGCAGTAGTCACAGCACCTCAATAGTCAGATGTCAGCTGTGCACTAGTCACCGGAGCTCAATAGTCAGCTGTCAGCTGTGCACTAGTCACAGGAGCTCACTAGTCAGCTGTCAGCTGTGCAGTAGTCACAGGAGCTCAATAGTCAGCTGTGCACTAGTCACAGGAGTTCAATAGTCAGCTGTACACTAGTCACAGGAGCTCAATAGTGAGCTGTCAGCTGTGCACTAGTAACAGGAGCTCAATAGTCAGCTGTGCACTAGTCACCGGAGTTCAATAGTCAGCTGTCAGCTGTGAAAGTCACAGGAGCTCAATAGTCAGCTGTCAGCTGTGAAACTCACAGGAGCTCAATAGTCAGCTGTCAGCTGTGCAGTAGTCACAGGATCTCAATAGTCAGCTGTCAGCTGTGCACTAGTCACAGGAGTTCAATAGTCAGCTGTGCAGTATTCACAGGAGCTCAATATTCAGCTGTGCACTAGTCACAGGAGCTCAATAGTCAGCTGTGCAGTAGTCACAGTACCTCAATAGTCAGATGTCAGCTGTGCACTAGTCACAGGAGCTCAATAGTCAGTTGTCAGCTGTGCACTAGTCACAGGAGCTCAATAGTCAGCTGTGCAGTAGTCACAGGAGCTCAATAGTCAGCTGTGCACTAGTCACAGGAGCTCAATAGTCAGCTGTCAGCTGTGCAGTAGTCACAGGAGCTTAATAGATCAAGATCATGGGCCCGTTTCATAAAAGTACTGTTATGCTTGTAAAATATAAAGTACAATTCCTGTAACATCTGTTTCATAAAAATTATTCTACAATCGTAAAATTGCCTGTAAAATTCCACCTATATAACAATTGAATCCTGGAATTTATTGCTTACTGTCATTACTTAGTCTAGAATCATGTAGTTTTAATTGCTTACTCAGTACATTTCTTTTTCATATCAAATATTTATATTTAGTGTGTTTAAAAGGGAATGATTCTAGCGATTTTATTTCAGATTTAGTGGTTTATGGTGTTCAACTCCCCAATTAAATGACACCAACCACAATTACAATTCTAATTCCAATGTTATTAGTGAATTTCCTATGGAAGCGAACTAATAGCATGACCCGCACGGTAAAACTTAAGCCTGGAACCACCATAGAAGTTCCTAATGTGACCCCCTGAACACGTTTTGGGGGGCCGTTTAAAATGATATATATATATATATATATATAATGATATATGTATATAATGATATATATATACATGGTATATATATATATATATATATATATATATATATATATATATGTGTGTGTGTGTGTGTGTGTGTGTGTGTGTGTGTGTGTGTGTGTTTGCACACTAGAGGTCACATTTTTTGTGCGATTTACTTCAAATTTGGTAGGGACGTTCTTTTCTATAATCAGTTGAACAAGTTAGTTGGGCAAAACAATCAGAAAACTCTAACCCCCATTTTTGGGATTAATCTTTAAAATTTCGAGATTTTGGGCCCAAAGGGGTCAGAAAATCCCCGGATGTAAAATTAATGCATATAAAAAGATGGAAATTAGTGAGGCGAAAGTTTTAAGCCCTCTCTCGTCATTCTAGCATAAATATTTACTGAGTTATTAAATAATACCCCCGTCGTAGGAAACCTGCATACTCAGCGAATTTCCAATGCCTAATAAAGTCTTAATACCACATAAAGCCGCATAGCAAGTTTCATAAACATATATTCACAAATAAGCAATATATACAATTTTAATTATTCTCCATAAGAATAACATTGGGGATGAGTACTTAGGTTCGCTGGAACAAGGAAAACAAAATA
Organism: Allygus modestus; assembly: GCA_963675035.1. Classification (NCBI taxonomy): domain Eukaryota; kingdom Metazoa; phylum Arthropoda; class Insecta; order Hemiptera; family Cicadellidae; genus Allygus; species Allygus modestus. Next base: position 104,543,339 of record OY776111.1, read on the forward strand.
TGGGTTTTCATGCAAATATCAATATAAATCACCTAGGTGAAACCACATACCACGTTTCATCAATATACATTCATAAATAAGCGATATATTATACCATTTTGATATTTTTCTCCATAAGAATAACATGGGGGATGAGTACGCAGGTTTGCTGCAACAAGAAACACAAAAAATGGTTGTTTATGCAAATATGAAAATTACTCAACAAGGTGAAGCCACATACCAGGTTTTATTAAATTATGTTCATTATTAAGTGAGACATTACATTTTACTTATTCTCCATAAGAATAACATGGGAGCTGCGAGTACACAGGTTTGCTGCTACGGAAACTATTGGTAAATATTGCTGTTTTTGTGCAAATAACAATAGACCACAACCAGATGAAGCCGTACATCAAGTTTCATTAGTATCCGTTCATAAATAAGAGAGATATAAAATGTTTCTTATTCTCCATAAGAATAACATTGGACAATGTACTGTGTTTAGCATTTTCAATATCTCTGTAACCATTTGACGTAGAGAAATGATCAAAACACCAAATTGTGTGTTTTTTAAAGCTGAATCTAATGATGAAAATTAAAATTAGACTTTTTAAAATATTACATGTAAAAACTTTAAAAAACCCATTTTTGTGGTACAAAACCTCCCCAAAATACCACTTTGGATGGGGTGATCTGTCTGGTTTTCAAACTTAAAGTCATAAATGCTGCTTTACACGTGTGTACCAAATTTAATATATATATATATATATATATATATATATATATATATATATATATATATATATAGGTATAGGTATATATATATACATATATATATATACAGTTTCAAACGAATGGTGTTTTTGGGGTCTGGGGACCTCAAAACGAAAAGTTATCATGGTCCCGGGCCTAGGTCTTACCATGCCGACTACGGTAATAGCTTCTTCCCTATAGGGGAAATTCGCTAAAATGTATATCGACTAAACACAGTGCGTTGTCTTATGGGGGTTTTACATTAGAAAAGCCTGTTATTCATTTGTTGGTGTAATTTTATCATCCCCAGCAACCTCACGCTTACTTTCAAGCCTGACTGGACCTTCCTCCTAACCGTATAATGCACAGAATTGTAATCCCAGCATTGCAAGTAAATAGAACAGCATCAGAACAGCCAAAAAAATCAATTTTTTCAGATTTCGATAAAAATTTGAATAAATGTGTGTTTTTACCCTGATTTTGAATTTTAAAAGTTTTTATATGGAAATTCACTTCCCCCACATCAGCGTGCTGCTTGCTAACTCGTTCTTTTTTATAAGGAGTAAAAAAAATGATATAATCTTATTTACTGTCCAATTTAATTAAAACTTGGTATGTAGTTTAATTTAGCATTGACCAACACAGAATATTCAAAATATGTTGGCAACTAACCCTGAGGAGAGGAGGGGGCATTTCCCCTCTTAAAACTACTGTGTGTAGCAAATGATTCTGTAAATGGGCAAATGATTCTCCTTAAATGTATTTGGGTCAATATTTTTGAAAAAGGTCATTAGAAGATTGCTCATATATGATACCGTACGTTTTATTCTATATTTAGTAAATATAAAGTATTATTGATTAAAACTGGTACAAAAGGGAGAAAGAATGTATCAGTTTTCTGATACCATTTTTTACACTTTATAATAACTAGCTGCTAGCTAGCTGCTTCTCAACGGGTTGAAAATTCAGAGTAGACAAATTGGAAACAAAATAATGACAGTCTATAGTTATGAATTGAATTAGGAAAACACACATGTGACATAAACCAAATAAAACTCACCTCCATAATAATAACATGGGATCTTGGAAGCCCGTAGGGCAAAGCCCTGAGAACATTTCTAAACGGCAATAGACCATAGGCCTATGACACTCCCCGGTACATAGACTACATTTGTGCAAAATTTCAGTAGAATTGGTCCAGTGGTTTTGGCGTGATGGAACAATAGACAGACAGACAGACACCACCTCATTTTTATAATAGTAGTGATTACAAATCTATGCAATAACATACTATTTTAAATTTATACGCGATACTAGTAAAAATGTTATGATGGTTTAAACAATACCGGGTAACATTTTATATAATTTACGGGGCCTGTAATACAGGCCACCGTTCTCTATGAAACAAATCACTATATGACTCTTTTAAAATGTACTTGTAATACAGGGAAATCCCCTGTAAATATTTTATTTACAGTTGTAAAACTTTATGAATCACACTATTGTAATTTTAACCAATAATACAGGGAAGTTATCTGTATTATTTATGACCCTGTAAGTTTTGTGATACGAGCCCCAAGGCTCTAGTGATAGGACAACCTCTGTTTCTCATTTAAAAGTAGCTTCTTCTGTATGTATACACTACGAGCTTGTCCATTCATTTAAATGCTGGAGAACGTTTCTGAGAGGCTAAACACACTCCTGTGTTGAATACTCACCAAGACGTAGATATGGTGCACGGAGAAGGTTGCCCTGAGGCTGCCGGTCTGAGTGTTCTGTATAAACACATGCGTGAGGTAGGCGCAGTACGTGAGTCTCGCCATGGGGATCCAAGCTCTCCAAGAGAGGAACTTGTCTACAAAACCTGTCATGAACAATGTGCATTTCAAGATACTTATCTTTACAATTCTGAACTGTCAAAATTTAATTGGGTAATTTCCTGTATTTTGATATGTAAATAAAATAAAACCAACTATATAGTGAGTCGAACCACCAACCAAACTTCATAAAATTCAAACATACTCGTATTTTTGAAAGTGGCATTTACGAATAAAATTATAAAGATTTTTTTCTGACCTTCAATCAAGGTTTATCACATTCACTACCTATACGTAGTTGGACCGTTGACAAAACTTCCTTTTCAGGGAATTTTTGCAAGGGGGAAAAGCAACAAACAGTGTGGTTGAGACAACTGGTCCCCCTCTTGGTGTCCTCTGCCTCAATCAATGCTATCAGGGTATTGAATTCATCTATGTCTTGCTATTGTTCGTTTTATAACTCTCTTGCACAATATTCCCAAAAGAATCGCTTATTCAGTGGCCTAACTTCGCAGTATGAGTAAAACTATTTAAATGTAATAGTTCAGGTGCAAAGACAGATATACGCAGAGGTTTAAGTTTCCATGATGCAGCAGGTTGCTTGGTGCAAATAATCTGCTGAAGTTTACCTATATAATTACACACAAGCTATATTTACATCACAAATAGTTATAGTTCTCCAATCAACAATGCTTAACTGATTCTTAATAACATCAAAATGATTTTGTTCTATGCGAATAAATAATGGTTTTTCGGTCTAACATTTATTTTATGCAAGTCCAATAAGTAATTAAACTGTGGTCTGTTGTGTCAACATGGAATACGGCAGACCTAAATATATTTATTTGCCAGAACTCACAAATACCGGGTGTTTGAAAAAGAACTCCCTATTTTCGAGATCAATTTTAATGGTGAAACATACAAATTATTACATTTATTAATACATAGTGTGAAAGAGATGAAGTTTTGGTTTTGTCCTAGTAAACTTTTATGTACACACCATTAGTTGCTCTACACAGATCAATACGATTTTCCACTTCTCGACAGGTATAACCGTGCTACTAATAATAAATTTTTACTTATATCTAGTTTAATTACCTATCATGGGAAATACCTAGCTATGAGTTCTAATCTGTGAGGAATACGAAATGTGGTCTTAAGGACGCCTTCTTTAAGCCTAAAGCAATATGGCTTCCATCAATACTGATGAAGCTGTTGGTGAATCATACATTACAAAATTCCTTTGGCTATTAATTTAGCCCACACTTGATGAGTTTTAATAAATAAATACACTTTACCTTAGTCTTCTTTATTTGTAGTTAGTTGTGTTAAATAACGTTAGTTGTGTCTATTGTTGGATTACCACATTTGAGGTAAGTCTAAGCTATAATGAGAATATACCTTTTACCTTTTAATACCTAGGCTTAAATAATAACAAGTGATTTGGGGTTCACAATAGAATATTTATTAAATAGAATTACAACAGTAAATGATAGCAAATGAATTTAAGGGGTACAACAATGATATTTTGACAATATGGGGACTTCAAATTAATTAGGTCAGCTAGGCCTAAGCCTTTCCATAAATCTGTCTAACAGTTCATGGCTAACAATAATGGGTTATCACAATATAAATACTCTTTTCTTAGGGAGGGGTGTCGTGCCGGCTCGAATGATATATTATTTGTTTTTATAGAGATAACATGAATTTACTAAATAGGTTTGTTTACTAAATGCAACAATGAGTAATGGAGGTCCATAGAAAAGGTAGGCCAAAAGTTTCACTGAATTTAAGGATTGGTTCAAAGATATTTGAAATTAAATTTGGAAAACTAGTTCGATTTGGATGAGATTCTTCTTAATTACTTTAATTGATACTTTCTGAACATTGGGCTTGTTCACAAATGTTTCTGATATCTCTTTTTACCAAGTCCCTAATAAGAGAATCAAGATGGAGAAGGTTACCACACTGCTTACAAAATTCTTCACCCAGAGTGTTATAAATGGGAAAATAAATAAAAAAGAGGTTTGAATTTAAACTTCACTCTATTGGGCAGGAGAAATCCCTACTATTTAGGCACTAAGTAGGCAAATCTTAGGCCATACTGGGGTAAATTATTAAATGAGAACTTTTCTCATGCAAAAATGATGTTAACACATTGGAGAGAAGCCAGGAACAAGGCGGAGGACAGGGTTTGTAGTCTGGAAGTTCATTGTTCCATTGTTGGGTTGCACAGATGGTAGAAGTCACATGTTATAACACTTGACACTAAATTTGGTTTTCTAAGGACTAATTTTGAAAAGTAGTACTATGTAAAATATTATTATATTGCAATTTTCTTACAAATATCTTATATCTAAGGTAGGCTATATTGAAATTAATTTAGGGTCAATTAATGAATTAGAATTATTTATATATTGTGAAGGATAGTTGATAATCAATTGATATAAACTAAATAAAATGAACATGGGCATAATTAATTATATATTCTACTGTGAAATAAGGGGAGATGATTTTCTGCGGGGTGATGGGAACAGTTGTTTAATATTTAGCACTTTGAATTAAATAACATGAAATAACAGTTTGATTAACACAAAATAACACATAATAAAAGGGAACATTTCAAATTACAGTGACATAAATTATTATTGAACAAAGACAATCATTGTGATAATAGATAAATAAAATATGGGTTATTCAGCATGACTAGGGTATGATGGTATTTACATGGGGAGAAATATACACAATTATGGGAAATTATTATTAATGATGAATGGAATGTAATGAAATACTACAACCGACATTGCAGGAGCAACTGACAAACTGCTCCGATGATCCTTTGTCAAAAATGGTCAATGTCTCGGATATTTTCAGCATATAGCACATTCTTGACATGTCCCTAAAAGAAAAATCCAGTGGGGTTTAATCTGGGCTTCGAGGTGGCCAGGACAAAGGATCATCATTGCAGTTGCGTCAATCACATCTGCTATGTTGGCGAATACCTGGAGAGAATTGGAAAATCGTATTGGATCTATAAAGAGCAACTAATAGTATGCTCGTCAAAGTTGATTAGGACAAAACCAAAACTTGAAGATATTCTCTTTCACACTATGTGTAGTATTGTATGATTTTGTAAGATTCACTATGTAAGATTTTGTATTTTTCAATATTAAAATTGTTCTTGAAAATAGGGAGTTCTTTTTCAAACACCTGGTATATGGTCCAAAAAACTTCTTGAATTTGGTTGTTATTCTGGTGTACTGGTCAATAAACGAACTAAAACTGAAAAACCGTGTTTAAATTTTGAGAGTAATCCTAAGTAGCAACTTGACTCAGGTTCATCACTTATAATCCTTATCACTCATGTCCTCATCACTTATATTCCCCATTAATATCTCCTTAAATTAGTGTTTTATTGTTGATGTTGTTGAATAGATTTTCTAGTCCCACCAGTAAATTAGACTATGAGAACTCATGCAATAAACCAAAAAACGTGTACCTTAACTTTTAGTATATCTAGAATGACAACATCTGCAGTTTTAAATTTAACAGTTTTCTCTCTTATTAAGCATTTCATTGTATAAATATGAAACAAAATTGACAGATATCAAAATATGTTTGGTATTATCTTTCTTAAGTTGATAAGTACCCTATTCTTGTAAGTTATTAGCTAAATTTAAAAATGTGTTCACCTACCTCCATATCCAAGAGTGCAGACTAGGATGACCCAAGAGAAGCCCAGAGCCAGCAGGTGTCTGTGGAAGATCAGGTAGAGAGTGTCTACCAAGGGGTCATACTTGTAGGAGGGAGCCAAGAAGTAATTTACAAAGAAAATGCTGAATAAGATGAAGGTGATGGAGACCACCCACCCAACCCATAACATCCACTGGAACAGAATTTACGTTTTAACATAAGTTACATTTTTCATACAAATTTCCTTATACATGATGATTTTTTAAGAACTATACCAAGGAAAATTATTCAAAGGAACTTTTAATGCCTTTGAATAATTACTGTTTATAGAAATGCAATACCGTATAGGGCAGCTGATGCTATTAATTTGAGTTAATGTTTTAAACAATTTGCTCCTATATCTCTTTGCTCGAGGCCTTGATCAACATAAGGGAAATGAGCACGGTAAATGTTTGCTTACTGCTAAGTATCCAAATTACCAAACTGATTTGGACATATAATAAGATAAGAGTCCAGAAATAGGGAAATGAGTGGAATTGATTTTACCTATCGTAGAAGCGCAAGATTGAGCTAAGTAAACCCCTCGCCTGCCTTGGAAGAGTAGTCGAATGGGCAATGAATTCATTGAAAATGTATGCCAGTTATATTCCCTTTTTTAGCATAAGTGTAAAAGAGGGCGTTGTGTCAAACAGCTAATTTTATTTTTGTGTATTTACTCAAGTCATTAACCACAGTTACTTAGTTTTAATTTCTGTTTTGAATAAACAAATCAATTAAATTTTAAATTAATCGTATCATTGTAAATGATTCTAAAACAGTCAGGAAACTAGACTCAATAATTTCCAATAAAGCGATTGGTTGCTCAAAGTGAGACGCTGAGTGTTAGCAGTTGTTGAGCTACTTGCTGAGAGTCAGCTGTTTATAAACAATAATTGCAGTTCATTAAGATTATGTTTACACTCTCTTGCCCCTTTAATAATAAAATGTAATAACATATTCGTATAATTTCCCTGTACTTAATTATTATTTCTTTTGGTTTGAGAATCATATTTAGATTTGTACACATTTCATTGAAATTCTTTTAAAAGTAGACAATCAGAAATCATGAATAACGAATTCCTTTAAAATTTCAATCTTAACCATTATTGTTTATTATTAAATACAGTTTATGACAAATAAATACTTTAATTTCCTGATATGAGCAGAGGACCCCTTAATAGCCAGCGAGTTAGGGTCCCCCTTGAAGATAATATTTTCTAGAATATTAATATAAAATAGACTAAACTTCAAAAACTACCGTTACAAAACTGGTGGAGGCGCCGTGTGCCAATCCAGGTACTTAGCCTGTTCTCGATTAATTTACCATAAAAAAAGTCAATAAGCTAGAACAAATCTATCATCATATGCACGTTAATGTAGATAAGTTCTAAACACATTATACACAACCCAGATAGCACAAAAACAAGAAAATCACGTGAAAATCACGTTTCTCTTTGACTTTTTTGATGTTATTATCACGTAAAAAAACGTAATTTTAACGTTTTTTTCACGTGATTTTTTTGTACAAATGGCACTCTTTTTTACAAGAAAAAAACGTTAAAAAAATACGTGAATATAACGTTTTTTAATGACTAAATTTTAACCTTTTTAACATGTTTATCACGTAATTTTTACATTTTTAAATGTTTTTTTTTTACCATTTAATTACGTTATTCATTAGATTTTTTCAGTACAAATGACAAATTTGAATGGAAAAATGAAGAACGTTTTATAATCACAAAATCTGATCACTGTGAAATAATATATATTTCCGACCAAATTTCAGCTATATTGGAAAAGACTTGAAGTGTGAACACGTAAAAAAAATACAATTATAAAAACCACTCGTAACTTTATTAAACAAGCAAAAACATTTACAATCGTAAACACTACTCCTAACTACTTTATTAAACAATAAAAAAATCTAATTACAAACACAAACTATTATCTTTTATAAATAAGAAAAAAAACATAAACACAAACTTTTAACTTTAATAAATGAGGAAAATGTATAGTTATAAATACAAACTCTTTTTTAAACAAGTAAAAATATACAATTATAAAAAAACATACAATTATAAAAAAACAAACTCTTAACGGTATCACATTGATTAGTTTTGCTCTTCATCATCTCCAAGTGGGTCATCCCGGCCCTGTTTCCTGTCAAATCATAAAGCAATATTAATATTATATTGTGTCGTGTTTTTTATATGTTTGTCAGCAAATACAGTTAAACAATATTTCTAAGAAGTTTAACACATTTGCATTTAGAGCCTTTTCAGAACTTTCCCTTAACACAAGGAGCGATAAATGTTAGTATTCTTCATTGTCTATGCATTGCTAAGGAGTTGTTAGCTTTGCTGTTATGTTCTGCAATTCTTAATGGCTTGCATTTTTAAACTTATTTAGGGCCTACACAATTCGTTGATTGATAAAATTACTTTGATTTAGCTTATAAGACATTAGTAGGTTTTAACTTTCCCGTCTTAAATTCCTAAATATCTAAAAATTATATAGAGGACAGTCTAGGCAGAAAAAAGTTATAAATGTTATTATTAGTGGATTTCCTTTGGAAAGTGAACTATTAGCATGACCCGCACGGTGAAACTTAAGCCCGGGACCACCATAGAAGTACCTAACGTGACCCCCTGAACACGTTTTGGGGGGTCGTTCAAAATTTTATATATATGTATATAAATACACCCAATAAAAGCTTGGTTAGACATATATATGTGTTTGCACTCTAGCGGTCACATTTTTTGTCCGATTTACTTAAAATTTGGTAGGAACGTTCCTTTCTGTAATCAGTTGGACAAGTTTGTTGGGCAAAACAATCGGAAAACTTTAAACCCCTTTTTTTGGGGATTAATCTTTCAAATTTGAGTTTTTGGGCCCTAACAGGGTCAGAAAAGCCCCGTATGTAAAATGAATGCATGTAAAAAGATGGGAATTAGAGAGGCGAAAGTATTAAGCCCTCTCTCGTCATTCTAGCATAAATATTTACCGAGTTATTAAAGAAAATGTGTATCGACTAAACACAGTACGTTGTCTTATGGGGATTTTACTTTAGAAAAGCCTGTTATTCATTTGTTGGTGTACTTTTATCATCCCCAACAAACTCACGCCTACTTTAAAGCCTGACTGGACCTTCTCCTAACCTTATAATGCGCAAAATTGTATTCCCAGCATTGCAGGTAAATAGAACCAGGAGCATCAGAACAGCCAAAAAAATCAATGTTTTCAGATTTGAATAAAAGTTGGAATAAATGTATGTTTTTAACTGATTTTGAGTGTTTATAGTTTTTTATGTGGAAATTCACTTCCCTCACGTCAGCGTGCTGCGTGCGAACTCGTTAAAATTTTTGTTTAATCAGCACATCTTCACCGTCACATCAGCACAGTCTTCCTGTTATAATACATCCTTAGGCCTAAATATATGCTTCCTGTTATAATACATCCTGTAAGGCCTTGGCCTATTTTAACTGCTATACCCAATTTCTATTGGTATAGAAAACCAAGTTAGTACAAAGTTTTTTAAAGTTTTGAACGTCGGAATTTTGTGGTATGGGAATAAATCAATAAAAAATACAATCAGGCTAAGGATTGGATGTGATTGCTGCATGTTTAGCCATGGAAAGTTTTAAAAATGTGTGTAAGTTTATTACAGTAGTGTGTTTTTTATGTAGTTCTATTGTTCACAACTCTTGGCACAGTCTCTATCCCCTTCACCAGAGGGTCAATGATGAAGAGTGTGGTAAATGGTAATGGTAATGCATGCAAGTAATAATACATTAAAACCTCCAGTTGAAAATAAAACATTTTATTACCAAAACTTTTATTAATACTTGTGGACTCGGTAGACCTACTCATGAGCCGCCACTAAATATTAGGTACCGGTATACTAACTTGACTGTGAATTTATGAAGGCCTCGTTTACATCCAGGCCTACAACTGATAGTGGCTAAAATACAACTAATTGGGGTTTCTTAAAGTATTTTGAATTTGTAGGTTACAGCTTGATTTAGATTTTAAAAGATTCCAGTTATTACCACTAAGTTTATTTGTATAGCTTAGGCATGTTTTGACAAGTTATTTAATTGCTTATAGTTTGTACGTAATATTATAGCATAACACAACTTTTAATCTTAACTAACTTAATAAAGTCATTGCTCAGGACAATGTACAGCTGAATAAGTTGTTTAAACTTAGGCCCCCTCTGCCTAAGCTACTGATGGGTACAGTTTCATAAGCGGCCACCAACTAATTGGGTGCAATAAATCGATCTTAAACATTCAATATATTGAATTGAAACACTAGATATTTTGAATCACATTTTAACAGTATATATCGAGAATTATTCACTCGATATTTATATTAATGTTATAATCTAAAACCAACAAATTGTATATCGTCAATAATAATAATATTGTAATAAAACATATAACAAATAAGTTAACAAACAAAAACTACCATAAAAAAAACAAATAACTAAGCTAAAATTTAAGTTATATTTTCCAGGGTAACCTTGGTGGGGTGCTCTGACGAATTGAATGAACGGAACCCTGAATAAGATAACTATGTTTTAGCTTGGTTAGGCCTATACGTTTCTTTATTATTTGTTGAATTTTTAAAATTGTAGTTTTCCTTTGTTTGTTACTTATTAAATCTTGCATTAAAAGATATTAGTAACTGACATCATCGCTCCTAATCCCAGTTTTCAGAGACTGTTTCAACACACGCCATGAGGATTCAAATTTTTGGGTGTTTGTGTTATTTAGGTTAAAGATCGATTAAAAATGTGATTCGATAAATCGACTGTTTAAGATCGATATATCACATCTGATTAGTTGGTGACCGCTTAAGAAACTGTACTCCTACTGATTCACACTAGACTAAAATATTCCAAAATTGTGCACAATTACACACAGGACACAAAACTACATCTGTCAGGCTACGGATACAGTACGATAAGTGTCCACCAAAGCAATCAAATATAAAATATCGAACCACTAAGTTATAAGTTAGTACATTGATAATACACATGAGAATATCGAAAACAAAATGAAAACAATGAAATCATGACAGTAGCAGCGCTCTGCGAAGTTAGTTTAGGTTAATTTATCGTCAGTAAATGCTAACCTAGCTACCACCATAAAGCACTGTAAAGTAAAACAATTATAATCACGTGTTAAAATCAATAACATCGAGTGAGAATATGAAATCAATGTGTCAGTCATAATCCGATATTTTTTATTCGATTGTTTTGGTGGACGCTTTATCATACTGTACCCCAGGCTACTCTACTAGGACCAAAATTAGACATAAAGATTACACATATAGGCCTATACCATGGTGGAAGGAAACACACTAACATAAGCAGTGAAGTTTATGGTGATTAGGTTAGGCCGATCTTGCCCAAAAAGCTTTTGTATTAGACAAACCTTGCATGAATAAATAAGCTTATATTGTATTCTAATAAAATAACCTAACTGTAAGAAATGTTTAACTCAGAAAGTTGAAGTAATTATTTAAGTCGCTACGCAATGAAACCAATTTTGAAGTGGTACACTAAAGTGCAGCACGGCAAGCTTACCGGTAACGATAAAATATGATTTTCTACTAGTCCTAAGTTTAAATTTATTACAACAAACTAATAATACATTTCTTACCTTGATTAGCCACTTACGAATCCGAGATAACAATGTTTAATGTTCACTTAAACTCAAACTTTTAACTTCTGAACGATTGTAAACAGTGCAAGCAAAACATAACAAATACAAAACAAAATGGCGAGATCGAGGAGTGTTTGCAGTGACAGCTCTCTCTATCTTTTCTTTCGGGCAGGCATTCAGGGAAGGTCTTACGCATGCGTCACAGGAGAGCTTTTACTGGGCCATTCTCATAAAGCGCGAAAAGGCTTCAATTTGAATTTGATTATTTTTCTGACTGACCGTAGGAACAAAAGGTTAAGTATACAAATTAGTGTAGGAATAAACATAGGGTAAAAAATAGTTTTCTTCTCCTACAGTCAACGGATCAGTGAACTAAAAAATTGTTTAGAGAAATTAATTATGCTAATACATTTTCATTAATTATTGAATGAAAATATGAATGTTTTTGTTAAAAAAGTTGTTTATGGGGTGGGTAATGTAATAATGAGGTTAAAGAGGTTTTTAGTTACAAAACATAAGATTTACTTTATTTCACTTTTTTATATTATACATGGCTTATTATATTATTGATATTAATGGCTGACTATTCATTCTAGTGTGGGACATTTGCTTGTTTGTGAAATACCTAAATTTTGTGCTCTGGCGTCTTAAAATAAAAATGTAACTTATTTGTATAAGCAGGAAATACTAAGTTTGTATTATGATAACCTAGAGAAAATTGCTTATATTTCTTTTGGATAACCTGTACATTTTATATTTATTCCTAACATCCTTTAAGTCATACAGTATGTACTGTACCTATGCAAAATAAGTAAAATTAATGCCAACACACACTTCAAATAGAGTATTTATTTTACTTTACATTTGAGGAAAATACATTTGGGCAATTTATACTCACCCATAAAAAAAATTAAAAATATTCAACCTGGCCTAAAATTATTAATCAATATGTCCATGCACTTATATCTGATAAAAATTTTAAAATTTATTCGAAACGAGTATCTCCCAAGCACAACTTTGCAGATATAATCCTTATAACAGCTGTTTATTGAATTAAGAATAAACACAAGTGGCATAAACCAAATAAAACTCTCCTCCATATGAATAACATGAGAACTTGGAAGTCCCGTGGGGCAATTCCTGGGGCCTAAATCGAAATTCTAGCTTGACAATAACTTAAAACTTGAAATTATATTTTAAATAAAAAAAATCATCAAAATCGGTTAAGTATTAACTTCAGGAAGTGGGTGAACAAAAAGCAGGATTTTTTTTAAATATGTAGACAGTTAAGATTTGTATTGTTTTTAAATAAACGTAATATATTTAATTCTCATCAACTCTATTTCATCAAGTTATTTATAGAAATAAAATTCGACCGCAGACAATTGCTTAAAATCAGATAAAAAATATTTTTTATAACAAAACAAATTTTTAAACTAATTAGTATGTATATATTAGCAAATGTAAAAAAGTGGTTAAAATAAAACATGAAAATCACGTTATTAATTTCACAACTTTTTTACTTTTACATTTTTACGTAAATTTCACGTGAATAAAACGTTTGCAATTTAACTTTTACTTTTTTTGACATTTTTCACGTGAAAAAAACGTTATTTTTACATTGTGTGCTGACTGGGAATAAGTTCCTCAGTTCAGAATTTGTATACTATATTAATATTTGTTAAATCGCTAAAGAAAAATTTTTAAAATCAGTACTGACAGTAGGGAGCTTGATGATAAGCTTGCCCTGCTTCACAAGGAACAGGAGGTAGCCTAGAGCCAGTCCCAGCAAGAAGGAGAAAGCTCGGAAGTGAGTCAAGATGTAGTCCTTGGTGTTATTAATCTCTGTCCTACGGTCCCTGAAAACATATTCAGTTATTTGTAACTTTCCTAAAAGTAAACCAAAATAAACACCATTCTCACCATCTGATTGACGAAATATAAGAAATAACTTTGAAGGGACTACTTTACTAGTTTCTGTTAAATCATACAAATAACAATACAATCTGTTTGTTGTCAAAGGATGGCAAATTGATAAACAGCTAGCAGATTCATGAGTAAAACAAATTTATAAATTTGTTTTCAAATGGCTAAAATGTTATACGGTGATTTACCTTTAAATTCAGGGCTACTTCTCAAAATTGAGACCCTGTAAGGCAAAACTTCATATTAAAATCTACATTTTAGACTCTTCATATTATGTACAATAAGACTGCACAGAAATCACATCCACCTCCCTTTTCAAATGTAATTGTCTATGATGCACTTATTCTAAACGAGTTCACACACAGCACGCTGACGTGAGGGAAGTAAATTTACGCATTAAAACCTTAAAAAAACCAAATAACAACTCATAGTGTTTAAACCAACACTGATGACATTTTTTTGAAAATTTAAAAATGTTATTTTTTGGCCGTTCTGATGTTTTTGGTTATATTTAAATTCAATATTAGGATGTTAATGCTGCACATTATAAGGTTAGGAGGAGGTATAGTTAGGATAACAAGTAGATATAGGGGTATTGGGGGTGATAAAACTACATCAAGATATGAAAAACAGCCTTTTCCAGTGTAAAACCCACACAAGACAACATACTGTGTTTAGACAATTAACATTTTATTTAATAACTCGGTAAATAAATGTGCTTGAATTATGAGGGAGGGCTTCAAGTTCTTTTATTTTAACGTACAATAATTTAATATGCAATAATTATACATTCGGGTCTTTTCTGGTCCTTTTTGGGCCCAAAAATACAAAATTTGAAAAATTAAAACAAAAAAGGTGGTTAGAGTTGTCTGATTGTTTTGCCCAACGAACTTGTCCAACTGTTTGCAAAAGAGAAGGTTCCTACCATATTTTAAGTATATCGGACAAAAATTGGGACCGCTAGAGAACGAACACACATATATATATATATATATATATATATATATATATATAGTTGTTAGCGACCCCTCAAAACGTGTTTAGGGGGTCACGTTAGGAACTTCTGTGGTGGTTCCAGGCTTAAGTTTCACCGTGCGGATCATGCTAATACATAGTTCACTTTTCCATAGGAAATTCACTAATAAGCGGCTTTGTCCCAAGTCACTACTTACAGTGTTACAGCCCCGCCAGCCTTGAGTTCCTCCATGTAGGCGTTGGCCAGCCCCGCCGTCGTAGTGAGCGCCGCCAGCCCCGCAGTGAGTGTGAGCCCCAGGCGGGGGCGGTGCCACAGTGGCAACAGCACCAGTGGACTCAAAACATACAATTGGAAGTCTGAGCACAGGTACCACGACTGAGGCACACACTGCAAAAAATACATTTTTATTGATGAAAGATAATAAAAATCATCAATAACATATTTAGTAACAGTAAAACTTACAACTAAAATTGTACAGTAGACTCTCAGATCACACTTATCCGGACTCCTGGTTATCAGGACCTATCATCTCGAATATTTTGTGGCAAATATAAACAAAATACAGAACTTAACGGTTTAGCACCTTGAGTTTTCACGCAATTACCCCTCATTACTCAAAAGTCAATTTATTTTATATGTATGTATGTATGTATGTATGTATGTATGTATGTATGTTATGTATGTTATGTATGTATTTGTTGGTGGCGTTATCGGTGTTTGTTATTGTTTACCCTATCCGGTGTGCTGCTTCATTCAGGTTCAGGTCTTCTCCTGCCGATGTCTCGTCACAGACGATGTAAATCAGTAGACTGGCGTGATAGTTTTTATTACAGTTTTAGCGAATTTACAGTGTTATATTAAATCTTCACAAATGTACAAACATTTAAATATTATCTGTTTAAACTAGGTAAGTTTTACCATGTTTCCAAGTAATAAATGTGTTCCTCTGAGAATCCGACCTTATTTTTGTTCCGATCATGATCTTGGTCCTGTTTGACGAGGTTCTAATGTATTGCAGAGTGTTTATAAGTTTCTTCTGGAAGCTCACTCTTGTATTAGCACATAAACCTAAACGCATATTGTCTTTATTATTCACTATAAAGGCGGAATTGATGATTCATGCCCACCTCCCCACCTCCGAGAAATCCGGATTTTTCAAAATTAGGACCGGCTGCCCAGCACAATAGCCCAATTTCTGAGAGTATTCTGTATTATCCTTTTATCAACAGACATGTGAATCACTGTACCACAGTTTTCTTTTAAAATAATAAATATCTCACAGTGCAACATTATATTCAGGTAGCTACAATGCTGGGGAATAATTAATACACAGGCTACTAAAGATCGCTCAGTGGTCGAAATTTGACCAAATATTATTTTATGAGTGAGACTCACTTATGTTCAAGTGTTATGGTGGAAGGGTTTGAAATTACAAAAATGTGATATGTAGTATGTGTATTCCTTAATGCATCAACCTCTTGTAAAATGTTAAGCCAAATAAATGATGTCATTTAATAACCAAGGAATTTAAAGATACAGTATAACCACTGACTATATAGTCAATGGTAAAACTAAAGGCAGTTGTTTTTGGTTATAAAGTAAACCTTAAAAATCCTACAGTAATAATTAAAAAGACAGTAAAATATTAAGATTCAAGATTCAAGATTCAAGATTTCAAGATTCAAGATTTTTATTGTCTTTAAGCTCTTACAAAGTGCAATTGACAAGGTCATTACATAGCATTTATGGTAAACTAAAATAATTCTATAAATAAGTTGTACATGCCAAGTAACTAATATGATAAATAAAAATAAAAATAAACAAGTTAAATTACATATAGGACATTCAAATGAATTAAATTACATAAAAGACATAGAACATTAAGTGAACACAAACAATTACAATTTTAAAATGTTAAGCTTGTCTTATCACAGGTCATATAGTCTTCAACAGAATAAAATATATTTTCTTTAAGCCATCTTTCAGTTACTACCTTAAATCTGTTTAAAGTTACAGTCCATGCCTCTTTAGGCAATTTATTAAACATTTTCAGCTTCATTGCAATATGACTGCTATTTATTTTTTCTAATTTTACTGGAGGTCGCTCTAACAAATGATTCTGTCGTGTAGGGTACCTATGTAATTCCTCTCTCACTTTAAAACATTCAAGACATTCTTTGACACTAACCAAACAGCAATAGACATATAAACTAGGCAAGGTCATTATTTGCAGTTCTTTAAAAATTGGCACACATGATTCCCTTACTGGTACATTTTTTATTGTTCTAAGAGCTTTCTTTTGCCACAGAAATGCTCTTTGAGAGTGACAGCTGTTGCCCCACAATGTAACCCCATACCTCAAGTGTGAATGAAAAAATGCATAGTAAGCTTTCACTAACATATCAATTGTAACACAATTTCTTAGTTTTCTTAATAAGTAGATAATCCTTGATAATTTTTTACATAACTCTTCAACATGTTTGTCCCAACTTAACCTACTATCCAGATACACCCCTAATAGTTTTACAGGCTTAATATCTTTAAATACTGTGCAATTTAATGAGAAAACAATTTTTTCAGTTTTTTTATTATTTACCACCAGTTGATTTGTCCTACACCACTCTAGTACATTTTGTATTGCCTGATTTTCTGCCCTAATCAGTTGATCAAGATTGTTGTCAAAATTTAAGATCGTGGTATCATCCGCATACAATACCGTTGTGCAGGGTACATTGATAGCTAAATCATTAATTGCAATAACAAAAAGCAGAGGACCTAGTACTGATCCTTGCGGAACACCTACTCTTATATTTTTGAAATCTGATTTTTCTTGTCCCTGTACAACCATTTGCTTACGATTATCTAAATAAGACATGAAAAGGTTAAGCTCATTACTTTTAATACCATAACAAGACAGTTTTTTTATGATTAACTCATGAGAAATACAATCAAAAGCCTTTGTCAAATCTATTAATGTTGCAGATGTCATTAGCTTTCTTTCAAAATTAACAAAAACCTGTTCTACTACCTTCTCTACAGCTTTAACAGTATTGCGACCAGGAATAAAACCAAACTGATGTTCACTAAACAAACTATTCTCAACAAAGAAACCACTTAATTGCTTTTTTATACAACCTTCCAGAATTTTACTAAAAATAGGTGTCAAAGAAATTGGGCGATAACTTGACGGGTCAATCTTTTCACCCTTCTTAAAAATAGGAGTGACTTTACTTATCTTAAGAGCATCAGGGTATCTACCCTGTTCTAGAATTTTATTGTAAACCAGAGTCAACGGCACCAAAATTATGTCAATAATATCCTTAACAACTTTGTTTGAAAACCCATAGTAATCCTCACTCCTTGAAGAGCTTAAATTTGTAACCAAAGTCATAATATCCTTTCCTGTTATTGTTTCCCATTTGAAAGGTTTAATAATCCTATTACAGTTCCTAATATATTTATTTAAAAATTCGATAGCATAATTTTCAGAAGAATGTTCACCTAAGTCCTTACTTAAATCTAGATTACCCACTAAGTTAACAAAATAGTCATTAAAAGTATTACAGTCTATTACACTTGCTTGATTACACTTATTACTACCGGAATTGGTTTCTGTTTTAATGACCTTCCATGCAGCTTTGCACTTATTTGTGGCATTGTTGATATAATTTTCATTTAAAAACATTTTTTCTTGTTTAATTTTACATCTGTATTCTTTTTTTGCTAACAGATATTCCTGCCTATAGTTAACTTCATTACAAGTACCTTTACTATTTTTGAATCTATCATATAATGTAACTACAACCTCTCTAAACCTTTTTAACTGAGGTGTGAACCATTTGGGTTTTGACGATTTTAAATTAATAATTTTCACTTGTTTGATCGTACAGCATTCATTGAAAGACTTTGTCACTTGAGAAATAAAATAATTACAAGACTCATCAGCATCTAAAAAGCTACCAAGTTGTGTCCAATCTGTTACACTCAAACTATCCCTAAACTTTTGTATTGCATTACAGGACCTCTTGTAAAATGTTAAGCCAAATAAATGATGTTATTTAATAACCAAGGAATTTAAAGATACAGTATAACCACTGACTATATAGTCAATGGTAAAACTAAAGGCAGTTGTTTTTGGTTATAAAGTAAACCTTAAAAATCCTACAGTAATAATTAAAAAGACAGTAAAATATTATGTCATTAATTAACTAAGAAACCTAATGTGAAAATCGGATCTAAGGGATTTATAACCATACTAGTTTGCTAGATTTATTGCTTTGTTTTTTAAATACATTGAAAATGAGGATATATATATATATATATATATATATCTGTAGTTTCGAAAAATGGTGTTTTTGGCATCTGGGGACCTAAAAACAAAAATTTTATCATGGTTCCGGGCCTAGGTCTTCCCATGCTGACTACGTAATAGCTTCTTCCCATAAAGGAAATTCGCAACAAAACAGGGCTCAAGTTTTATAATAACCAACAGCATTTTTTTTATTATTAAAAAGTATTTTTATTTTTATTTAGATAAGCACTTTAATAATTTGGTCTAACTGGCTTTTTCTCTTATAATAAATACTATGAATAGGGCCTGCAAAGTTGTGTGCATATATATTTATACAAATCAGTCCATAGTTCATGACAGATGGTGACACTGGAAAGTGTGCCAAACTTTTGTTTTAATAGTTCAACTTGAGAGTTGGAGACCTTTTAAGCAAATATATTGTAAATTGACATGTTTACAGGACCAACATGTATGTATGTTATCCGTGATTAAATGTTTAACATGTAAATTAACATGTTTTTATGACCTACACATACTTAACGCCAACAGCATTTTTACATGGTCACAAGAATATCCAGTATCTAGATTTAGAAAACCAATACAAATTTATTTATTGTTATTATTATTAAATGTGTAAACTACCGGGATTTCCTGCCTAGTATGTGAACTATTTAATTAGTGCCTTCACAATAGTATTCACTTGTTAATTAGTAAGTACATTCGCAATAGCCGTGTTAACAACTGCACTATTCTCATAGCCATTTTATGCATTTCCAGATATGATGAAGGCAATTTGCTCAACACTCATGAGGGACCTTGGTTCAGTTAATATGGTGAAACAATATTTATGAAAGACGAACTATGTTTCATAACAAGTACTGTATTAAATTTAAGGTTTTTCATTCTTGTAAAAATCTGTTGTTTTATCTTGTAAAAGGTAGTTGATGAAACTGTTAGAAAAAGATTTAGATTTTAATTTTAGATTTTTTCTTGAGTTTTGTCACAGACTCACTGAATTTTCTTATTTTCATCACTAGGATTTTTTAGATTATTTTTAAAATTCCTGACCTGGTAGTGCTTTGTTGAAAAAATTCATGTGTTCCATAAAAAAATAATTAAAAAAGTGAATACAATATCAATTAATCAAGGTGTTGTACTGTCTTCATGTTGACTCTAGAGCTGTTTAACTTGGATCACAATACCTATTATATTCAGCCGTCAAGAGGGGGTCAGCACATTCTAATATGCCTAAGTTGCCTTTGTGACTTTTCAGTCTGATTGTTGTACTGCAACACATTAATAATTAAATCACTCAGTTTACTCTCCAATATGATTTCATTTATTTCAATGATGTAGGCCCTAGTCTTTTAATATGTTTTTTGTTTGTTTTTCCAATTTCAAAATATTGTAGTTCATGTTTAATAGTCAATTTCGAATCACAGACTGTGATTTTCACTTCAGTTAAACTGGGTCTTAACCCTTATTAAATTATTTTTTTATCTGCAATTAATTGATCATTTTTAGGCTACCATAAGATACTATTCATTTAGGGCTTATAACTGTAAAGTAAACAATTTGTAACTTTTCTCTTTCATTATTTTTGTAGAAGCATATATCCGTGTACCAGTGAATGACCGTTTAAGCTTGAGTTTCCACTTGAATCTTACATGGGAAAACAGGCTATTACGCTACAGTGTAGGGAATAGTTTAAATGTCTTTCCCGCATTCTCCTGTGCTTCCTAATGATCAAACTTAATGTATTTTATGTTTAAACAGAGTATTGAACAAAACATTTATTGCATATAAATCATTGCACCAGTGAATAACCGTTAAAAATAGGTTACAAATTAAGTCGAAAGCCACCTTATCCTAAAAAGTGTTATTAGTCAGCTTATTTTGTTTATCAATCTTGTATATCTTGTAAAAGTTTAAAGTTATTTTTTAGGTTTTAAAAATGTAACATTGAAAATGGTTTAAAAAGCCGCCATTTAGAACTGAAAGTTACACAAAAATGAAATTAAAAATAAATTTTAATCTTACTACTAAGATTTACTATTCGTCTATCACCGTTTTTGAGATATTGAGATTCTTATAAAATAAAACACATACAGACCAACAGACAGAAAACACATGTTACATCGATTTTTTAATTATTGTATTAACCCCCCTCCTTCCCACCGAATAACCTGTTAAAGATTCTCATAGTCGAAGCTGGACACTCTGTTTATTAATAACAATAACCATTTCAGGATCGTTAAAATATATATTCTAGTGAATGACCACTGTTCATCTAGTAAATTACCGTAAACTTTAACCCCCAGTCAAATTCTGGTTATAGTCTATCCACATGGTTTCTGATGTTTTTTGTGTGTTTCCTAGCACTTAATCTGCCAGAAAACATTGTTTCCAAAACTTTAAAAGGAAATTGGATCAAAATCTATTGAATGACCGAAATGGTCATTCACTGGTTATACCCATAGTTGTGATCCAGTAAATGACCGACTGTATAATTGATTGTTGGTTAGGTTTTCGATCTTAAAATGAGTACAGAATTGTACCTTAAGAGGGTTGGAGTAAGAAGAAGTATCGTCGCTACGGGCTATTTCAATGTTAAAACGCACAAAACATGTCTTTACTGAAAAGCATATTTTTTTGTTACTGTTTGACCGATTGATTTGGAATAAATTTTGTTTGAATCTTTATAAAGTTTTGATTAGTGTTTGCTTGGATTTTTATTTTTTTATGTTTTTTTTAATATCCTATGTTGATAATTAAGCGAGATGTATGGTTTTAAGTTTAACATTGTTCTTATGGAGGTAAAATCCAACATGGCCCCTCTCCAACGCCCTCTTAACATGTTTACTGTTAATTACATATAATATATTACAGTTTAAATCAATAATCAAAGAACAATTAAAAATACAGCTAACCTTGTTTGTATGATACACTATAGTGGGGAATCTTGAAGATGAACTGGGTGGAACACTTAATTTTGTTTGTGTTACAAACAGATTTTTGACACTTTCTTTTTGAACCAGTGACAGGGATGATTCAAATCAGGCTCTAAAGTTACTTTTAAGACCGTTTGTGATAGACTAGGCAAAAGGAAAACCTTAATATGATGTTTTTTATACGAAAAGGTGATTCACTGGTGCACTCACTACAATTAAGGTAATGAATCGTATATGCTGAATGTTATTACTGGCGATGAAAATAAACATTAGGTAAATACGAGTGTAATGCTTTGTATTTTGTTTTTACAAGTCTTCAAAATAAATTAGGCTAAGCAATAAATAATGTAAATAAGTATTTATGAGAAGAGTGGTTACATACTAAAGCAATCATAAAAACTGGATTCTTGATTTACTGTATCTGATAATACCTATATCCTGAGTATGCCTACCAACTGCATTGCAAATTAAGTGTGAGTTCCTAAGTGTGATGGTGTGGTGTGGTACTAACCATAGTGTAGGGGTTGGCATAGTTGGCCACATACATCAGGGTAGACCACCAGTAGTGCTGGCAGCTCTGTTGGTAGCTAGTGAACATGCGGCGCCACAGCGGACCGTCAGTTACACGCCTCATCACCGTGGCTTGTAGCAGCACCATGATGGCCAGGGTGGGAGTCAGCCTGCAAATCACATATAACTGACTACAACTGGCAACAACATGCAGCGCCACAGCGGACTGTAAGTGACACGCCTCATCACCGTGGCTTGTAGCAGCACCATGATGGCCAGGGTGAGAGACAGCCTGCAAATCACACATATTTGACTACAACTGGCAACAACATGCAGCGTCACAGCTGACCGTCAGTGACACGCCTCATCACCGTGGCTTGTAGTAG
Source organism: Allygus modestus (assembly GCA_963675035.1). Lineage (NCBI taxonomy): Eukaryota > Metazoa > Arthropoda > Insecta > Hemiptera > Cicadellidae > Allygus > Allygus modestus. The sequence goes on from OY776111.1 coordinate 104,566,332, forward strand.
CACCATGATGGCCAGGGTGGGAGTCAGCCTGCAAATCACACATATCTGAATACAACTGGCAACAACATGCAGCGCCACAGCGGACCGTCAGTGACATGCCTCATCACCGTGGCTTGTAGCAGCACCATGATGGCCAGGGTGGGAGTCAGCCTGCAAATCACACATATCTGACTACAACTGGCAACAACATGCAGCGTCACAGCTGACCGTCAGTGACACGCCTCATCACCGTGGCTTATAGCAGCACCATGACTGCCAGGGTGGGAGTCAGCCTGAAAATCACACATATCTGACTACAACTGGCAACAACATGCAGCACCACAGCGGACCGTCAGTGACACGCCTCATCACCGTGGCTTGTAGTAGCACCATGATGGCCAGGGTGGGAGTCAGCCTGCAAATCACACATATCTGACTACAACTGGTAACAACATGCAGCGCCACAGCGGACCGTCAGTGACACGCCTCATCACCGTGGCTTGTAGCAGCACCATGATGGCCAGGGTGGGAGTCAGCTTGCAAATCACACATATCTGACTACAACTGGCAACAACATGCAGCGCCACAGTGGACCGTCAGTGACACGCCTCATCACCGTGGCTTGTAGCAGCACCATGATGGCCAGGGTGGGAGTCAGCCTGCAAATCACACATATCTGACTACAACTGGTAACAACATGCAGCGCCACAGCGGACCATCTGTGACACGCCTCATCACCGTGGCTTGTAGCAGCACCATGATGGCCAGGGTGGGAGTCAGCTTGCAAATCACACATATCTGACTACAACTGGCAACAACATGCAGCGCCACAGCGGACCGTCAGTGACACGCCTCATCACCGTGGCTTGTAGCAGCACCATGATGGCCAGGGTGGGAGTCAGCCTGCAAATCACACATATCTGACTACAACTGGCAACAACATGCAGCGCCACAGCGGACCGTCAGTGACACGCCTCATCACCGTGGCTTGTAGCAGCACCATGATGGCCAGGGTGGGAGTCAGCCTGCAAATCACACATATCTGACTACAACTGGCAACAACATGCGGCGCCATAGCGGACCGTCAGTGACACGCCTCATCACCGTGGCTTGTAGCAGCACCATGATGGCCAAGGTGGGAGTCAGCCTGCAAATCACACATATTTGACTACAACTGGCAACAACATGCAGCGTCACAGCTGACCGTCAGTGACACGCCTCATCACCGTGGCTTGTAGCAGCACCATGATGGCCAGGGTGGGAGTCAGCCTGCAAATCACACATATCTGACTACAACTGGCAACAACATGCAGCGCCACAGCGGACCGTCAGTGACACGCCTCATCACCGTGGCTTGTAGCAGCACCATGATGGCCAGGGTGGGAGTCAGCCTGCAAATCACACATATCTGACTACAACTGGCAACAACATGCAGCGCCACAGCGGACCGTCAGTGACACGCCTCATCACCGTGGCTTGTAGCAGCACCATGATGGCCAGGGTGGGAGTCAGCCTGCAAATCACACATATCTGACTACAACTGGCAACAACACGCAGCGCCACAGCGGACCGTCAGTGACACGCCTCATCACCGTGGCTTGTAGCATATTGGTATAATCCTTAGGGGCAAGTGTGTGAATCCGGGTGGTTCCAGGGGTGGTTTTTGCATACTCAGGGGTATTGCAGGGTGCAATAGCTTTAATCAATTATATCACTTTACTCTGTAATTATGCACAAAAATTAAAATACTCAGATCATTACTTTGAAAATAAATTATTCTATTTAAAATAATAGGTGTTGGTTGCTTATTGGTATTTTTACTTTCTCCCCCTAAACATAGTATATGGAGAAAGTATTGTTTTCGTAAAAATTTTCGAATTTGAGCTGTTAGTGGAAATATTCGTTTTGGTGCTCCCTGAACCAAAAAAAGTGGTTTCTACATGATGTCTATGTGTGTGTGTGTGTGTGTGTGTGTGTGTGTGTGTGTGTGTGTGTGTGTGTGTGTGTGTATCTGTGTGGATGTGTACAGAGCTAGAGCCCTAACCAATGGGCCGATTTTTATGAAATTTGGTATGTAGTTACTAATCCACGATATCTCCAGGCGTTTTTTTCATTTTTTTTGAATTTTTGATTTTTAAGGGTAATTATCCCCCCAAAACCGCCAAAAAACATGAAAAATCAAAATTTCTTAAAAACAGCTCTAACGATTTTGATTAAACTTTAGTCGTTTGAAGAACTTTATTCTTCCAACAAAATGACACCACCCGCATTTCTGTAAAAATTCGGGTTCAGAAATTACAGGACTTAAAACATCAAAAATTCAGTTTTTTGGATTTTTCATAAAAAGACATAAATATAACAAAATATTACTCTTCACCACTAAAAAGAGCTCAAAAAATTAAATAATTTAGGATTTTGAATTACTATTCTACGATTGCTGGTTTCGGAGAAAATTGAAATTGTCATTTTGCGGTAAACACAGTACGTTGTCCAATGTTGTTCTTGTGGGGAATACAAAAATTATTATTTCTCTCTTATTTACTGATAAATTTCATTCAAACTTGATATGCTTGTCAATTTAGCATTGGCCAGCAGAGGAAATTCGAAATAAGTTGTCCCTTAATAACCCTGGGGGGGGGAATAGGGGGCATTTCCCCTCTTAAAACCACGAGTGTAGCAATGTATTCTGTAGTGCCTCCAAAGCAGGGATTTGGGTGGATGTTTTTTAAAACAACTTGTTTACAAGATTTTCTGTTCATTTTACCCTGCTTTGTATTCTATATTTAGTAAATAAAAAGTAATTTATTCGTTAAAGTTGGGCTAAAAGGGAGAAAGTATGTGTCTGTTTCCTGATACTGTTTATTACATCTTGCAAAGTCATTTGAAATGACGATATAAATAAATTAATACATAAAATGCGTCTGAATGGCTGCAAAGAAAATGCTCTATCATAGTTTGAAAGTTATTTGTCAAACAGAAAACAAGTTGTTTCCATATAGAAGGAGTTAATAGAACTGAGCATCCTGTTGACTGGAGTTGTAAAAGGAAATACTTTGGGGCAATTTTTTATTATGTAAATGATTTATCTAAATTAATTATAGATGGGTAGCTTTATCTATTCGCTAATGATACTGCTACTTTATTTGAGGATGCTGATTGGGGCACTTTACAAGTTTTTGCTATATATGGATTGAACAAAATGTTCTAACAACAAATGTTACTAAAAGAAGATACAAGGAATTTTTTCTAAGACAAATGTCTAACGTGGAAATGATTAGTTTAAATATACATTCTTTTAAAATGTTACCTTGTTTAAATGATTATTTTTAATGAATTTCCCCTATAGGGAAGCTATTACCACAGGTCTCATGGTAAGACTTAAGCCCAAGACCATGATAACTTTTTTTTGAGGTCCCCAGCGGACAAAACACCATTTGTTCAAATATAAATATATATATATATATATATATATATATATATATATATACATGTGTGTGTGTCCGTGAATGCAATAACTTGAGTAAAAAAAGTCTGATTTCGATGAATTGTGGCTCAAATGTGTAAAGTGACATAATAATAGCAAAAACACATGTTACTGTTTTTTAGCGAATTTCCCCTATAAGGAAGAAGCTATTACTGTAGGTGGCATGGTAAGAGTTAAGCCCGAGACCATGATAACTTTTTGTTTTGAGGTCCCCAGATGCCAAAAACACTATTCGTTCAAATATATATATATATACTGTTAACATGATATCTTGAGTAAAGAACGTCGGATTCTGATGAAACTTGGCTCAAATGTGTAAAGTGACATTCATGACTTTAAGTTTGAAAACCAGAAAAAACACATGAGAAGGGGGTTTTATGGGGGTTCACAATTTTCCAAAAATCAGTTTTTTGCAATTTTCACCCTAAAATTTTAAAAACACACAAATTTTTTTTGAGAATTTTATATGGCTTAAAAAACAAATAACATAGTATTTTTAATCATTAACCTAGGTTAAGTGGTTGCGGAGAAAATCCAAATAACGTGTTCATAAAATCTCCTATGTTAATCTTATGGGAAAATGGATTTTAGCTTTTCCTCAATTAATTTTACTTTAAACTTCACATTTGCTTTTACCAATCAGTTTAGATCTACAAAACAATCATTTCGGTTTTAAATTTTGATTCTACATCCAACCGTTGCCAAGATATTCAAAGTGCTAAACACAGTACATTGTCCAATATTATCCTTATGGAGAATATATAAAATTTGATATCTAGATTATTTATGAACATATATTGATGAAACTTTGTATATGGCTTCACCTAGTACTGGTATATTGATATTTGCACAAACAAAATTGATTTTTTGTTGAATATCCCCTTAGCAGCAAACCTGCATACTCATCCCTAATGTTATTCTTTTGGAGAATAAGTAAAGTTTTATATCTTCCTTAATTAATTATGAACATAAATTATTAAAACTTGGTACGTAGCTTCACCTGGTTGAGTTATATTGATAATTGAAAAATCACATTTTTATGTTCGTTCTCAGTTCTAATGCTATTCTTTTGGAGAATAATTAAAATGCTATATATCTCTTATTTATTTATGTATTTTTATGAAACTTGGTAAGAGGCTTTATGTGGTAGTAAGAAATATAAGCATGCATTGGAAATTCGCTGAGTACACAGGTTTGCTGCGACGGGGGCAATTTAAAGTTGATTCTGTAAGTGTGTAAATTGAAAAATAAAGTGGTCTCTTATATAGATTTTCTAAAAGAATAATATGTGAACATTCATTAATTCTTACTGTTAGATACCTTCGTTACTTAAAATATGAAATTGTCTTAAACTTGTTTATCTGAAAAATGCTAATCCTTATTAACTATAGAAATAATTTACAACTATTAATTTAATAGTTTTAAGGTGTATGAATTGTTCACACCTTGTATTAGTATAGTAGTATTTATTAATTTTCTAAATTGTAAAATAGAAGGTCGCAGAAAACTGGCTTACATTCCATCAACTGGTCTCCGTGACTTAACTCATGTAGCGACGTAAATAAACCATATTATAGTCAATAAAATATAAAAACTTTTGGACATTTTTAGCTTAAACTTTAATTTTCCCACAAACAGTTTCAATGTTTTGTAGTTACAGCTCCTTATAGGGTGAGGAAATAAATACTGTATTTGCAACAGTCTACAATATCAAGCAGATGTTTGAGTTTTTAATCACCTTATTCAAGTTCCAAATTACTTCACCCTCACTCTCCACACGATTAGAATGGATTATAAACTCATTCTTTTAGGTGTATTACTTATGGAAAGATAAATATCTGCAGATTAAGAGCACCTCTACACTCTGATTGCTGATTAGTGATCAACAATTGTAAAATGGAAGGTCGCAGAAAACTGGCTTACATTCCATCAACTGGTCTCCGTGACTTAACTCATGTAGCGACGAGACGTGTTATTAAAACACATTAGCTTACACACCCCGCACTCCTTCAAAGGTCTGCATGACCTGTACGAACTTTTGCATTGTGTCTGGCTGTATTATCAATAGCCAATCAATATTTTTCAATTATAAAAATTCTGCTAGTTAATGGGTGCCAATAATATATGAGTACCTATAAACGTTTACTAATATGTCTCCAGGAGATAATCTACGTAAACATAAACATAGATATAAATAACATCCTAAAATAAAACCTTGCAAGTAATTGCCAGAAAAAATTAAATTATTACAGAACTGATGTTAAAAAAATAAACAACTTTATATTTCTGACATTCAAGATTTTGACCTAGTTTTATTTATTTGTTTAATGTCTTTACTTGATATGCGTCAATATAGATATATAAAATTACATTGTAGCGTATGAACAAAAAAAAAAAAAACAATCAGTATCATACAAACATGCAAATGGTCATTTAAAATAATCAATTATTATCTTGAGCTCAAATAATGTCTCTTTTTGAAGCGGCTCCACATTTAATACATTATTTAGTACCTATAAAATATGTACAACGTGTATTTAGATGTACAATAATAATTATTACTCAACAATGATATCGAGATTTGTTTATTTAACCAGACAAGGCTACAGGATGTGGAACACTTGCACGGCACTTATTGAAAAGCAAATAGGGTGAAACCCTAAGGAAAAATTGGTTACCCTTAAAAAAGAGCAATGACAATGTGCGTCTGGTAACGTTACCTCTCACAAAACTTACCTGCCAGAAGGGATCACAATTATTCCTGGACATATACACATATTATACACGTGTCATTCAACAGGATTGCTGAGCGAGTCTGGCGTAGATGCAGCGAAATTAACTTTTATTACGTGCAATTTTAATTTGCATAGCTCTTTTTCACTATTAAATATGTCCAACCCATATTTCAATTATGAGTGCCCATTTATGGTTTGTGCGTATTTTACTTTATTATCAGTAATACAATTACTGTAATTTGAAAATATTTTCACATGAATAATAATAGGCCTATTAAGCTTTTTTAAAAGTTCGATGTCATTGTAAATATAACAATAAACAATGTTTTTGTTAGCAATTGCAGTGTTACCTCAAGTATCGGTAGAGGTAGAAGTGCACGACGTTGAACATCTTCCCTCTGTATTGGTAGCGGAGGAAGCCGTAAGCCACGAGCACGCCCGACATGAGGAAGAAAATCTCGACGGCCAGCTGCGTGTTCTCTATAGGCGCCATCTCCAACAGGTCCATCTTCTGTTAAGTATACAAATACAAGGTCATTGACACTGTAAATCGAACACATTTCATGTGTTGGTTTTACAACTAAACTAACTTACTAATGTTTCAAGTTTCACTGGAAATGATGGTTTTAGTTTTTAAAGTCGTTTTAGAATCATGGCGCTTCACGGGAGAACGGCCCGTGAGATTCTAATGGGTCAACGGATTCACAGACAATTCGGTCAGTCTAGTTTTTTACACGGACAGCTTTATAGTCCGTACCACCATAAACGTCACCACTGGGGATAAAGGCGCTATGTATATAATGTAGTTTATAATATCGTTTTTATATTTGCTTATAATTTATTCACTAGTGCTACATAGTTTAATATTTTACAAATGCAATAATAACTGACATTCTATCCGGTTGAGATTCAAGATGATCGTCATCACCGTTCATCACTGGCTCGCCTATGTGAATGATGTCCATCTGCATAAGTTGATTGAAGATAGTCATTAGTTTTGTATAAACTGATTTATTAGCTAACTAGTCGCTCAATTCGCTTTGGACAAGGAAAGGCAAAGTCAACATACTGCTATGGCGAGGGTTGGGAATGACCACTCGCCGAAATTCGCTTTGGGCAAGGAAAGGCAAAGTCAACATACTGCTGTAGCGAGGGTTGGGAATGACCACTCGCCGAAATTCGCTTAGGGCAGGGAAAGGCAAAGTCAACATACTGCTGTGGCGAGGGTTGGGAATGACCACTCGCCGAAATTCGCTTTGGGCAGGGAAAGGCAAAGTCAACATACTGCTGTGGCGAGGGTTGGGAATGACCACTCGCCGAAATTCGCTTTGGGCAAGGAAAGGCAAAGTCAACATACTGCTGTGGCGAGGGTGGGGAATGACCACTCGCCGAAATTCGCTTTTGATCGCACATTCATTCCCTTGATTTTTTATTTTTTTAAATTTTTAATGACTAAATGATTTTTTGTAATAAACAGATGAGATATTTTTCAAATATGGTAAAAATTATACTATATTAATTTCGCTATTTTGCTGCAAACACTGACTGATTCTGTATTCTTATCCCTCGAACTGTTTATTTTGTTAAATATCTCTGAACTAGTATAGAATTGTTTTTAACTTAGAACCTTTGACTGATGACAATCAAATTTAAATCTGTAATCAAGAACTTACAACAACTTAACAGTCTTGTTCAATTACCAACCGGCACATATAATTAACAAAAACAACCTCAATAGAGTTTTTTGAATTAAATAATGTGTATTGAGGTTGTTTTCGTTAGTTAACAACAGTTTAATTATTATTTAAAATTTAGAAAAACAATTTTAAAATAACATTTCAACTGGGATCGTAAAACTAATGACAGGAACGTCTTATAAATAAATGCATGAACCCAACGTCAGAGAACAAAACCTAGCCATTTATAGTCATTACTCAACAACAAACCTAATTTTTACTTTATATCGAAACAATCACTGCTATTGCTTTAGAATGTTGAAAGGTTTTATTTAACCCAATCAATTAAAGACTGACAACAATTTTGTTCACTTTATAAGAATATAACGGTAAATGGCACTCACGTTTTTACTATGAAAAGTCTCACTTGAGCTTTTAAATTTATTTGAGGATCTGCGCACCGTTTTCTTAACCTTTACCGTTTCGGATGATCAAGAAGTGTGCTAATAAACATACAGTTGGTGTTCAGACGTTACCGCACCTTTTACCGGGTCGAGAGTAACCAGTTCACCTCCATTAGACTGTAGGCTAGTGGTGGCATGTACCAACTACCAATTACCCTCCGCACAGTTTAATTTCCATTGGAAATGTGGTTTTTAATAGTGAATAAAAACTAACAGAATGAGTTGTGAAGTTTTCCTCATTCCGCTGCAATTCTATCTGACTATGTAATCAACATAACCTCTAAACGCCGGGAACTAACCAAGTACACGAGCTTGTACGCTGGCTTTACTGAGGTATCAGCATGAAGTGCGAAAGTGCGCTTGAAGAAAATTAATGTTTTTGGAAGATTGACAATTCAAATAAATATTCAATATTGTTTTATGTTGGTTACAATGTAACTGTGTGCGATGATTTACTTATGTTGTTCATATTTCCATGTTGTGTTATACAGTACCATAACATAATCTTAAAATAATTTCTGTAAATAATTGATAATAATAATGTTATGTCATTTAGAAATCTTTGCTGTTCTAATTACTAACGTATGTCAATAATTGGATTCTACATAATACCTAATTGATTATAATACATCTATGTAAAATTATTTCTGATCCCATTTTAATATATATAGCTATCTAAGAATCCAATAATCTATCTCGTATTTACCATATGTGAATAAGTAAAACATGTTTCCTATTAAAAAAAATGACTGTCGGTTTGTGACTGAAATTGCTTGTGTTTCGAACCCTACATCATTTTCAACAAAGGATTGGTTATTCAAGAGGTGGATATATTTTAATAAAGCTTGAGTAGCTTCTTTTGGTAGTGAGGTTATACAGGATGTTGAAAAAAAACCTTCAGGACTTCGGGATATGATCACTTACATAAAAACTATGAAAAAAGTTCCTATTAACACATGTCCTTAAATGCTCGGTTTTCCGTATATCCGTCTATTTGTGTTTTTTACCTGACCAATTATATCTCACTACAGGAACTGTTCAAAATGTTGGCAATCATTCTCGATGCATGCGTCAAGGCGCCTTCTCAGTGACTGCCGCACTCTTTCAAAAATTCCTCGTGACTGACGGATTCTGTCAATGGCATTCACAATTCTTTCACGCAATTCCTCCAACGTTTCTATAGGAGTGGAGTAAACAAGAGTCTTTAGGTGGCCCCACAGGTAGAAGTCCAGGGGGTTGAGGTCAGGTGACCTGGCAGGCCAAGGGACTGGGCCTCCTCGACCGATCCATTTGTTTTGGTAAGTTTCGTCCAGGAGGTCTCTAACTCGAAGGTCAAAATGTGCGGGTGCTCCATCAAGCATAAACCACATTTCCCTTCGTGTATCAAGTGGAATAGCTTCCAATAAGTTTGGCAGATCAACAGACATGAAGTGCAAGTATCTGTCGCCATTAAGTGTTGCAGGTAAGAAACAAAATAGCAGATGGTCGCCTAATATGCCAAGCCCACACGTTTACAGAGAACTGGTATTGGTGTCGGTTCTGCGTGATTTCGTGGGGGTTTTAAATGGACCAAATATGGGTGTTGTGGAAGTTAGTGATGGCGGTTCTTGAGAATTTTGCCTCGTCAGTAAATAAAATACTGGTTAAAAAATTACGATTAGGCCTGGTACATTTTCGAATAAACCACTGACACAGACGAATTCGATGGGGATAGTCACGCGGTAACAGAGCCTGAACTCGCTGAACGTGAAAAGGGTACAATTGTTGTTCATAGAGTATGTCCCAAATTGTTCTATGATCAACATTAAACTGTAAGGCTAGCTGTCTAGTGTTTTTTCAGGATGGTTAGATATGTCTTCCAGTACGGCCTCTTCGAATTCGGGCGTTCTTACCGAGCGGTACCGTCCTGAATTACTAGACTTCTGGGGTTTTAAACTTCCTGTCTCACTGAGACGTTGGTGAATTGCTTGAAAGGTTGTGTGAGCAGGTAATACACGATTTGGAAACTTGTCATGATACAAACGTCTAGCTTCCATGCTATTGCAATCGGCAAGTCCATAAATCAGGTGCATATCAGCCATTTCTGAGTTTGTATAGTTGTGATACTGATTACCTGCTATTGTCAAAATAACTTACGCACAAATAATAATAAAACTAATAAAAATTATACAATAAACTTACATGAATTAAGTAAGTAATGTTTACACCTGACTAAAAGGACAATAATAACACAAAACTTGAGACTAAACTGAGTCACTAAAGTTACTTATTATGGATATTAACAACAATGCTTTATTTATTCGAAATCAGCTGTTAATATTTGAGCATCAGCTGTTAGTTACATTTGCTGACGTATTTGATGTTATTCTTCATCAAATAACTTTCAAAATGTTTTAAAAACTTAATAACTAAGAAAACAGTTTAAAAACACGAGAAAAAGTTTGAATATAAAATTTAGGTAGGAAAATTTTAAAAGGGGAATAATTAGTAATTTAAATATCCCCAATTTAAAACTAGAAACATGCAAAAAGTTGGTATAATTGCTAAACAAATTGCAATAAATCAGTTATTCGTGGTCTGATCTTAATAAACTTTACATCATTGTTTAGGAAATAAAATTGCACAACTTTTTGTTTTCTTTAAGATGTTTTGTAAAATTTACGGTTTTTGAGATATTAAGCTTTAAAATATAAAAACGGCCGCCATTTTGAAATAGTATAAAGTAGAAACTTTGTACTAGATACTTAAATAGGTTTTGTTAATAGTCGTCCACGTACCAAGTTTGAAGTTTATACGTTTAGTGGTTCGTGAGATATAATTGGTCAGGTAAAAAACTCATATAGACGGATATACGGAAAACCGAGCATTTAAGGACATGTGTTAATAGGAACTTTTTTCTTAGTTTTTATGTAAGTGATCATATCCCGAAGTCTTGAAGGATTTTTTGTCAACACCCTGTATATGAAATGTTTCATATAATTATTTTAGTAGCCCTATGAAATGAATGTAATATAAATATATAAATATTTATAAAAACATATATATATATATATATATATATACAAATATATAATTTTAAATTCGTAGAGTATGCAAGTTTGCCATACGGGATTATTTTTTATAATTCTACCCCAGCAATATAGATAGTATATTATTATATCATTGCTAATAACTCCAGGGATCCTAACAAAAACAAATAATTCATATATATACTGACGAGTCTGTCTGTAAATTAGCAAAAATCAGGATGTAACATTATTTATCTATTTAAATTAATACTAGTGTAGTCGGTGCTTTTAGAGTATTGTTTGTTCTCCAGTCAAAACCTGAAGTTTGGGCATAGGCCCCTTAATGATTTCCACGCCATCGTTGCTGGCACTTTGATTGAGCCTCTAATGATCCGTCATCACACCAAAAGATATCGGCCTTGTTTACATAACCGCTGAGTCATGATTACTGACGCGGGCAGAGACGCTCGGAATGTGAGTAAAACGTTTAACTTAAAAGGGTTAAACGTTTTACAAGCCAACCTTCACACATGCGTCACTTCCTATTTCTTCATTGGCCTACTTTATCCTTTAGGAAGAATCCTATTTACGACAGCAGTGCTGAATGCTTATCACGAACGTCACGCCGGAGTCAGGTTTACTTATGTTAGATGTAAGCTCAGGACAAGCGCGAGTATCACAATGATCAGGTTTATATTGTAATAATACTCGTACCAATCTAGTTGGATGGTATCTAACACAATTAATTGTAGTGACACCGACTATAGGCAAGTCCCATAAACCTGTTCATGGCGTACATCCCAACGTGGAAATCTTTGTTCAAAAACTGTTTAAATTACGGTAACTGCTCGTAGCGGCATCGACCGCGTTTATTAAAGAGTACAATTTTTTGGAGAAGAGCGAACTCACTATTTCTACTCTCCTCTCTTCGACCTTTGCGGGCTATCTCGTTTCGTCCATGCGCCTTTCTGGAAGATCATATTCCAGGCTTCATATCAGATCATATTGATGCTTCATCACCCATGCAAAATGTATATAAGTTAGTCGTCGATCTGGATTTGTTTAACATAGAGACTGTTGGTTATTAATTACTCAACCAAAGTCAACGTCCCGATAACTTCACAAACGGTCTCTCGTAACTATTTTGCCTATATTCAGTAGACCCTCTCTTAACCGACCCTCACGGGACCGGGCCTAGCGCGGTTAACCTAAAAGGTCGGTTAAAATGGGCAACTACGTAAACATGTAAAATACTGTAGAATATATGTATTTTTGATACTACATGAATGCAAAACTAGGCTGTATACACGCGTGACGCACAAGCGAAAAAGCTCTGTACTATACTTGATGCAGAGTAGCGATAAACTGATGTTGAGTGACGTTCCACAATATTGTAAGTTTCCTATGTAATTCATAACAAATCTTAACTTAAACGGATACGTTTATGTTTTAGTAATGTGATAAGAATGGGAACGGAAGTCTCTCGATTCTTAGAAAAGGTCGGTTAACCGACCAGTTTTAAAATTTAGGGCGGATAAACCGACCTCTACTTTGTGCCCGAGCAGAGGCGGTTAATCTGAGCAGCGGTTGATCCGAGGTCGGATAAGAGAGGGTCTACTGTAGCCTGAATATTTTATATCGGCTGCAATATTCCACCCTATAAAACCCAAATAGCGGTTTAGAATTGAATTAAATTTAAAATCTGGACCCTGCATTCTCAATACGCGACATTTTCTTAGTAAGAAAATTATTGGAATTCTAAAGATAATAATAAAGTAAAATTATATAAAGAGTTAAGCGCAAAATCTTGCCTGGTAAATATTTCAGTATTTTGTTATTGTTGGTCTAGGTATATCCGTCAATAGTTTTGATAAAAACCCATAACTTAAAAATTATAAAAAGGTCTTTAAAACAACGTATGAAACTGGGAAAAGTTATAAGTTGTAACAGTCAAAATAAATCATATTCTTATATCCTCATCATACAGCTCAATGTTTACTGTATTCATTTCATCCTACCTCAATAAAAAATTCTGTTCATTTCCAGCTCAATTGGCCTCAAACGTAATTTATGAGTCCTTAAACCTTATATTTGCTATTCTATTGGCACACTAAATAATTTATTTCTTCGAAACTAAAATATATATTTAACTGTAAAAAGATGATAGTCCTTCCAAAGTTGGATCAGTTCAATTTCCCTTACATGCTGACATAATCTGTCCAAGGACTAGGAAACGTAATAGGCTGTCGGATAATTGGAACATTGCGAAGTCTTGCAGCTTTCATGTGACATTCTTTACAAACAGCTTAATGTCGCTTAAAAGGCTTGAGCGTGTGTGTTAATGAGTCACATGTGAGTTGCGCAAATCACGCTGAAACGATGAGTAAAGTGAATGATTATTGTAAAATATCAGAAACATGAGAGAGTTAAAAACGTTGACATCTCGGGAAGTTGTATTTAAGTTGTAGGGAATAAGACAATTAGGACTACTTTTCTAGAAGACTTTTTTCGAAAAGCTTGTTTTAGCGAATTTCCCCCATAGGGAAGAAGCTATTACCGTAGTCGGCATGGCAAGACCTAGGCCCGGGACCATGATAACTTTTCGTTTTGAGGTCCCCAGACCCCAAAAACACAATTCGTTCGATACTGTATATATATATATATATATATATATATATATATATATATAAAGCAGCATATATATATATGTAAAGCAGCATTTATGACTTTAAGTTCGAAAACCAGACGGATCGACCTATCCGAAGGGGTATTTTGGGGGGGTTTTGTACCCCAAAAATTGTTTTTTTTTAGTTTTATACATATAATTTTTGAAAAAGTAAAATTTTTGTTTCTTCAATTGGAATCAGCTTAAAAAGACACACAATTTGGTGTTTTAATCATTGCTCTACGTCAAATAGTTACAGAGATATTGAAAGTGCTAAACACAGTACGTTGTCCAATGTTATTCTTATGGAGAATAAGAAAAATTGTATATCTCGCTTATTTATGAACTTATCCTGATGAAACTTGGTATATTGCTTCATATCGTTGTGGTCTATTGATATTTGCACTAAAATACATTTTTTGCCAATAGTTCCCGTAGCAGCAAACCTGCGTACTCAGCCCCCATGTTATTCTTATGGGGAATAAGTAACGTGTTATCTACCTTAATTATGAACATACATTAATAAAATTTGACATGTTGGTTTACCTACTTGAGTTATATTGATATTTGTATAAAACCCCATTTTTTGTGATCTTTGCTTCAGCAAACCTGCTTACTCAGCCGCCATGTTACTCTTATGGAGAATAATTAAAATGTCATAAATCGTTTATTTATGAATGTATATTGATGAAACTTGGTATTTGGTTTTATGTGGTATTAAGATACATATATATGCATTGGAAATTCGCTGAGTACGCAGGTTTGCTGCTACGGGGGTTATATATTATTTTATGACTATAACAATAACATTGTTTTCTTTCGTCTGAAGAATCGTTTCAATTTCTTGGTGCCAAAATTTCTTGAAATTACTTCATGTTAGTCTTCTCAGATGTTCTGAGTTCACGTACATTAATTTTATTACAGTTCACGTAAAGTTTGATGCAAAAACTTTTTATAGGCAAGTTTTTTACCCAAGCAAGTCTAATTCATTATCAGGGAGATACTATTAATTTTCCCTCAAGTTGGTGGAAAATCATCTACTATTACTTTTATATTCAAAACGCTGAGCTGATTTTTTTAGACTCCTCTGTTATTTCTGGACCGTTGTCGGTCATTTAGGAAGGACGCATCTCACCCTGGATTGTGGCATTGAGTATACAGTAACTTCCACTTATTTTATTAATAAATGAAGAGTCCTTTCTTCCAAAAATCCTGTTCTGAATTTTAATCTGTATTATGATCCAAATAAACATTTTGAAATTACATTAACCTGCAAAAAGATCAATGGGGGTGCAGGATTTCCCTCAAGTTTGTACTCATGTATTTTGTATTACAGACGATTTAGAAGCGATGACCGCACGCGCCGCGCACACAGCCCACAGAGAACAGACCGGGCGTCCCTTTAGCATATACAACTGGTGAAGCCTGTTGGCATCCGCCATCTTGGTGGTCTAGAGTGCTTCATTTGTGCTTTATACCTTCGATGCCAAGTTTATTTTTCCTATGGTCTGTAGTCGCACCGCGCCAGTGGCACCGTGGTAATACCAGCCAGCCGCTACGATCAGCAGCTGCTAGCGTAAACATTTAAGGTGGTCCGCTCGTCTACCGCTAAATATTGGTTGGGGGTCCAGCGACCTAAACCATTCGCCATTCCGTCTATTCCGTCGACCTTCTATGTAATCAATGGGTGTATGTAATTGTACATAAAGGTTTTAGGTCGTTGATTGTTCTAATCTGAATTGCAGGGGCTACCCTTTATGTTTGGTGTCTGCCCTTGAACTTGACAAAATTAAAATATAGTAGAAATGCATCATAAAAAGCTTTAATTTCCTTGGTATTTTTCAGGATAGTGTATATCAATCCTTAATCGGTTTAGGGCCTGCCCGACAGCTAGTTAATTCGGGTACATCAACTTGGCAATGTCATTACTATACCACTACACCTATCATCTATTGGAATTGTTACCAATACCATCATCATCATCATTGTTGCGGATTAGGAAACCCCAGCTTAGCTGCTAGTCACATCTTCCACAAGCGGGAATACTACGCAGGTTACCGGAAAGATAGGATATAGCAGGAAAGGAAAGGGTAGGATGGGACGCCAAATCGACCCTTCAGAGGGCCAACTCCCGTACCCCCGTGACAGCTGGGGTGAGGCTCTCAAACAGGGGACCCGCATTCTGCCCTCCAACTGGTCAACTCAACTGACAGGGTATCCATGTACAACAGCCAGGGACCATCCATTCTCAGGTTGGCAGGTGGGGACCAAACCTGGAGATTCTGTCCCTAGCCGCTGCAAATGGAGGGACCAAAGGTGAAAGGGAAGTTTGTCATAATGGACAGCCAAAAGACTTACCATATGTAATGACAACTTCATTTGCTGTACCCAATGTCAGCCTCAAAACTAGTATCGACCAGTTTCAAGGTAGTCCTGGGACTTACCAACACCAATAGTTCTACCAGTAACATTAGCAGAACCACTTCAACTGCCACTACCAATAACTACCACATACCTCGGGGACGGAGCGGAACCTGAACGAGGGGAAGCCGAGGAGGTGGAGCATACGGTGGCCGACGATGACCCAGAGCATGGCGATGACACGGAGGCCGTTCATGCAGGTGATGGCGGCGGCCGTCGTGGACGTGTCGACCATCTGACTGATGTTGGCGCCCAACGACCACGCGGCCAGCAGTCCACTGCGCTCTGTGCGAATAACACGCTTTATTTAAATCTGATTAAACACAATAAATATTATATATCATTGTCTGAGGCTCTTTGGCTCATTATCCCTTGTAAAGAATTTAAAACACGCCAATACCTAAAAAACGAATTAAAATATATCAATGTCCAGTTTGCCGGGCCCGCAGAGACCGCAGTGCGGGGGGCCCACGGGCCTAGGGAGCCCGCGAGCCGAGGAGCTGGGCCCTTGAGCTGAGCAGCCTGCGGGCCGAGGTAAAAGCTCTGGCGGGCCCTCATTTTGTGATGAAATTATTACTTTTAATTTTGATAATTGTTAATAACTTTAGCCATTTTGAATTTGTTTTGCTGCTGATCACTGTTTAAGTCGTCTAAAAAACAGAAAACAGGAATGTTCATTGTGCTCCCCACGATTTAAACTTTGTTTTAAAATTATACTATTTCAAATATTCAAGAAAACGAAACCTTTTTGGTATTTGGACAGTTGTGTATTTTTTCAGTCAAAGTATTAAAAGGTGGGATGTTTTAAGTTCAACTACTTACACTTTGGAAAAAAACTTTGCCCAACACGCTGGTCATCTCGGCTTGATTCTTTGAAAACTTCAAAACATAACTAATCACTTTTACATAATGAGAGCATTGGCAAAAATGTTCTTAAATTCCTTTAATTAAAGACAGAAAACTCAAGCCACCTCATTAAAAATAAACTTGGAAAGCTTTGAACTTGTGTTTCAAGTGGTTTTGCATACCTAATTGAATACTTGAGCCTACGAACTTGGTATCGAAAGTTCTTAAAAGAGACGACTCAGACCTGCATAAAGCAAACAAACTATTGGCGAAATAAACAAATGAGCTGATATATATAAAAAATTATGGCACAGCAATTATGACAGCAACAGCCATTATTGCTCATCAGTTGAGCCAAAGTTAAAACCCAAAAGACGCCGAAAAGTTCAAACATGTTGATGAACAGGCTGAAGATGAACGTCTCACTGATTCTAACTATACTGGGACTTCAAGGCAGTTGTATATTTTGGTACCTTGGGCTTCTAATCAATCAAATAACATCGAGATTTGAAGGAAAATGAATAAGCAATAATAATGTTGTTAGTAGTAAATCTTTAGAATTCGGTTTTTTTTTGCATAATAATAATATTTTTCATTGTTTGGGCATTTCCTTTTATAAGTAAATAAGCATTTCAAAACAGCAATAATGTTGTTAATAAACTTTAAGAATCAAGTTATTTTTCGGCTAGTAATAATATATTTCATACGTTGTGCATATATAAAAAACACTTTAAAACTGCAATAAATTTTATTATTTTAATTTACCCCAATTCTAATTACATTAAAAGTAAAATTGAAAGTGTTCTATTTTAACAATTTTTACACACAACCAATATTTTACCATTTTGCATAGCAATTTTTAAACAGTTGTCAGTTAGTGTTAGGAAAGTTTTCGAGCAGTGCATTGCCAATTGTGAATGTAAATTATTTTTCAAGAGTGAGTCAGCGTATGTGATAATGGATAAATCGGTTGCTCATGATACAGGTCTATACCAGCGAGCACATAATACAATAGAGAAGCTACTCGGAGCGGAGAGTGCGGCCAGCCTGGCAGTAGGATGTGACAATCCAAAATAGCGGCGCAGCCCTAGTCCGAGCGTCTACCACGTACCGCCACTTTATCAGATAGTCACTGTGAGGGTAGACGCGGCTGTTTGTTGGAGACAAAAAAAGTGGGTATCAACCACCCGCTGGGATTACTTTTCTCAAGAGCGTATTGTTTTATTTATTTAAATACGCGTAAGTGGTTAAACAAATCTTTGTAAAGCCATAAATTGTATTGAATATTCCTATAATTCTCTGAAAATTATAGTACCTCTAGATATAATAATAATTATTTTTGTGTAGGCCACAAACAACGAAAATTAAATGACCAGTTGTTATTTAAATATAATACATTTGGAATAAATAATAATATATACATTTGTACTATTGTTTACATTTAAAAATAATTTTCATTCGTAAATTAAGGACTTGTACAACCTTTCGAAAAGTGTGGTAAAAACCTGCCGACTTTACGAGAGTTGCTTTAGAAGTACCTGACAAGTCTAAAAGCATTGGGTTTATGTCTATAAGTGAACAAAATATAGTTAGTGAAATGTAAATCCATGATCTTGAGCAATCTGCAGGTCAATGAATATTGATTAATGGTTTTCGAATATTTGGAATAAGTTATTTAATACTCATCATAATCATCTATATAATGAAACTTCGAGGATAGTATCATTGATTATTCCGTAGGATGTATAATCAATGATATTATAAACATAAGAATAAGTATCGTAAATGAAACTACTGTATTTATTACTTAGATTTTTTTACATTTACTATTCCTTAAATGAATACAATATCATTACTAATCCTAGCTAAAACCAATTAACAAACAACAACTAAGCCGGAAATAAACACACTGCACTGAAATGTAAATGGTCGGGCGCGGCGCGGTAGCGGGCGGCGGTAAAAGACAGTTTTGCCGCGTTCTTATACCTGGATTTCTGAGAGAACCGACCACTTAAGAAAATAAAAGTAGAAATAAAAAATTAAATTTGTTTATTCATCTACAACTTTCCAGCTGACAAAATGTCTCTGACCAAAATATAAAAAACTTCCCCACAGAACAACTTTTTCATGTCTGGTTTTGGAAAACCAATCTACAAGTGTATAATAAAATATTTATACACCAAATAATAAAATTATCTATAATTTTAAATTAATACCATCGTTATCCTCAGACTCTATACTATAAGCATGAAAAATTTCAACAATATACTTAAACTATTACCGTTGATAATGGGCGTGTATTAGTCGCGAAAGTTTACCGCGAATTGAGCTCGCGGATCGTAGATTTTAGGTTGTAAGCCAAACCAACATGGCGGATCTTGCCACACTTTTAATGCACGGGCTATAAGCACTTGTCTTCTCTATTCTATTATGTGCTCGCTGGTCCATACATACTTTGTAAAGGTTTGCTGAGTCGATCTATGTAAGGTTTTCTAATCAACCGGAAGAGACCTCGTAAAACAGCTGTAAGGTCAAGTGATCACCAACACAATTTGCAGTGTTACTGGAAACACGATATTTATCGTACGAGTACCATATTTTCCTCATCAGTGTAATTAGAATTAACATTGTTGAACTGCTTACATTCAATGATAAGCTGTTATTTTATGAAACTAATATATTGTTTTGATGTGTTTGTATTATTAGATTAATCGATTAAGGGTTTAAATTTTCTTTCTGCATGTCCAGTGACAATATAAAAATAGCTGTACCATTATTATACCCTTGAGGTTGGCAACACTTTATGGTATGTTGTTGATTTATGAATCAACTGGACGCCCTCGTAAGACATCTTTGCTGCGAACTTTACTCTTATGTAAATAATCACACCTGGTCTGAAAGCTCTACGAACCTTGGCTCATGATGGGATCCGTTTCAAAACCTCAAGGTACAACCGTAAATGCTAAATAGCGGCGATTTCACTTCAAACCGAATCTGGATCCACTTAAAATTCTTGTTACACATTTGGACAGGAACAAACGAGTTACTGACCCAAGGTTCGAAGAGCTTTCAGACCAGGTGTGCTTACTTACATAAGAGTAATGATCCCAGCAAAGATGTCTTACGAGGGCGTCCAGCTAAAAAATGTGTTTTTTTATTTTTTACATATAATGTTAGAAAAAGACAAATTTTATTTTTCACCATTGGTTTCAGGTTAAAAAACATACAATTTTGTGTTTAGTTCATTGCTCTACGTCAATTGGTTACGGAGATATTAAAATTCTAAACAAAGTATGTTGTCCAATGTTATTCTTATGGAGAATAAGAATAATTTTATATCTCGCTTATTTATGAACGTATATCGACCAAACTTGGTATGGGTTCATCTGGTTGTAACCAGATGCTATATTGTCATAAGCACAAAAA
This sequence comes from Allygus modestus, assembly GCA_963675035.1. Classification (NCBI taxonomy): domain Eukaryota; kingdom Metazoa; phylum Arthropoda; class Insecta; order Hemiptera; family Cicadellidae; genus Allygus; species Allygus modestus. The sequence goes on from OY776111.1 coordinate 104,587,036, forward strand.
AAATTTTACTGATGGTCCCGTAGCAGCAAACCTGCGTACTCATCCCCCATGTTATTCTTATGGAGAAAAAGTAAAATATTATGTCTCCCTTAATTATATACATAAATCAATAAAACTTGGTATGAGGCTTCACCTAGTTTTGTTATATTCATATTTGTATATAAACCCATTTTTTGGTGTTCCTTGTTTCATCAAACCTGCATACTCCGCCGCCATGTTATTCTTATAGGGAATAATTAAAATGTCATAAATAGTTTATTTATGATTGTATATTGATGAAACTTGTTATGTGGCTTTATTTGGTATTAAGATCCACCAAATAATGTAAATAATTTGGTGGATATAGTAATAATAATAATACCACTATATTATTATTATTGGTAGGTTGGTTTGGTGGTAAATAATAATAGTAAATGTCCTAGGGTGGACATTTATATATATATATATATATATATACAGTATCTTATATATATATATATATATACAGTATCGAACGAATGGTGTTTTGGGGTCTGGGGTGTATGGGTATTTTCTTGTTAGGGTATGTCAGAAAGAGTTGGAGACAATAATTTAAATCCTTGCTTGGCTGGAATGGACTAGAGCTGGGTCACGTGACGGCCGGCGTCCACTGTTTCGAGAACTTTCTTAGCTAATGTTATGTATTCACGATCGCTGGGAGACTGCGGCATTTTACGTTGACCATTGGTCTTGTGAGTGTGTCGTATGTCGCCCAACGAAACGTGAATCTCTTCAGATTGGAAGGTACAAAGTTGTTTTAAAATTTAGAGTTTCAATTTAAATAATTGCTCCAATTTCTCATTTGTTGTTTTTCAAAAAAGGGGAACAGTCTGTAAAACAATTATTTATTTTTTAGGGTTCGAAGCGTTTCTTTCTTGGATTCATCTTTTCTTTTATACTTGGGTTGAAGACATGCTTAAAACCCATGTCAAATTTTTCGTTGTGCAAAGAAATAGTGTCAGACAATGCAAGTTATTACAGGAGTGGGGAGTTCAGGTCCATTTTATTTAATTTGGCAATAAAACATAAAACTATTGTTCCTTATCACCCACAAGGAAATTTGAGTGAACGTTATTTGCGGAATATAAAATCAATTTTACAAATTTATTTCAATGAAGCTAAGAATAAATGGGATAAAAACTTGAGTGAAGTCCAACAAACTTTAAATTCTGGGAGAAGTGAAAGTACGAAGTTCAGGGCACATGAGTTAATGTTTACTTATGCCCACAATAATTCATTAAGTAACACCTGGGAATTAAATGATTTGACGGAAGAGGATGTAAATGCCGAAGATGTTTGTAATAAATTGAAGGAAGCAATATCGAATAATAAGAAAAGGAATGAGAGAAATAAAAGGTTGAAAGTCTACGAGGGCATTAAAAACCGCCAATTCAAAATCGGAAGCTGGGCCTGTGTGCTAAATAGGTCCAGTGGAGGTAATGAAAAGTTTATTGCTAAGTTCATTGGTTCATACAGAATCTTGTATTATTTAACTGATATGAGTTGTATATTGCAGCACAAAGATGATTTGTTAGATGTTAAAATGGCACATGTCAGTCAATTGAAACCTTGTGAAAATGTTTGTAAATAAACATCTGTTATTTGTTTGTAAATAACCAAGTCTCACAAAGGTGTGTCGCAAGCTCATAAAATAATATTTTCAGGTTGTGTAATAAAGTTTGTTTCAGTGAGAATAAAAAGGCTGATTGTTAATTGGCAATACTGAAGACGTGAAGATATAAAATGTAATAAATAACTTATATCTTGGACTACATGGATTATAAGCAAGATATAAATGAAGATAATTTATTGAAGTAAATTAATGGGTATTGCTAATTCAAGAAAACAATCATCTTTCTCCAAGAAGACAAGACTCAATTGAAATAATATTTTCTTGTGTCCTAGAATAAATTTTAGTTAAATAAATAAAATAAAATGTGGATAAAAGAGCGAGTGTATGGACAAACAAAAGGAAAGAGAAACATGGAATTCAATACTTTTACTAGCTAGCTGTGAAAGTTGTTCGAATACCTGGGATTTATCCACATTGGGGCACTCACAATTTTTTTTACTGATCACTAAACTACAGCACTTGAATCACAATAGACCAAACTTCACTTCACTCACACCCCGTTGTTGGATTGATTCATGGTTGACGTTCAATGGAGACAGTGTTGACACTTGGAGAAATATTTTTCTGGCGGAATGGCTGAAGAATAAAACACCTTCTGTGTTAAGCAGTGTGAACGGAATAAATAGTAAAATAATGAGCCGCTCGAAATAATAGTGACACAAGAGACAAGCCCATGGACCGAATATACACGGACCTGATGGGGCCGATAAACCGCTCGGTAAGTGGAAACTGTTATTTAATGATTGCTATTGACCATTGTACAAAGTATGTATGGGTGAATGCGAGTTATCGTGCTCACGGACATTTATATATATATATATATATATATATATATATATATATATATATATATACAGTATCGAACGAATGGTGTTTTTGGGGTCTGGGGACCTCAAAACGAAAAGTTATCATAGTACCGGGCCTAGGTCTTACCATGCCGACTACGGTAATAGCTTCTTCCCTATAGGGGAATTTCGCTAAAACCACGGTTTTTGATTATGATGACTGTATATTACGAAAATGTAATGAACAGATCTGTTTATTTCACAGAAAGAAAGGTTAAATAACCAACACTGAACTATGAGTTTGGTTACTTCGTAAAGTGGTCCGTTAAATAGGCAAAATCTCTGAATAATCAAACACAGGCTATTCAAAGCTACTTTTAGGACACAAGCAAGAATGCTCATTAGCATGTATTATTATATTCAGTGGTTAATACTAAAATTGGTTTAAAATGTTGTAAAACGTTCTAGCATATTCGTATCTAAATTGTGTTTACATGAAACTGAATTTTGTGAGGTCTTTTACTGACAGTAATAAACAAATTTTTGAACTCAGAATTATTGTAACTTAGGGACATATTAGGAGAACAAGATATATGCAAAATTCTCTGTATGATATTTTCAAAAACATTACTGTTAAAAGTGAAACCATAAATATCATTATCAGGCCCAACCAGGGTGCTACCGTGCTACCGCACGCCCGCGCCCACCCTAGATATGATAAACTGACCGATCATCAGCCCCAACCTAGGGTGCTACAGTGCTACCGCCCTAGATATGATAAACTGACCGATCATCAGGCCCAACCTAGGGTGCTACCGTGCTACCGGACGCCCGCGCCCACCATAGATATGATAAACTGACCGATCATCAGGCCCAACCTAGGGTGCTACCGTGCTACCGTCCTACAACCCGCGCCCGCCCTAGATATGATAAACTGACCGATCATCAGGCCCAACCTAGGGTGCTACCGTGCTACCGTCCTACAACCCGCGCCCACCCTAGATATGATAAACTGACCGATCATCAGCCCCAACCTAGGGTGCTACCGTGCTACAACCCGCGCCCACCCTAGATATGATAAACTGACCGATCATCAGCCCCAACCTAGGGTGCTACCGTCCTACAACCCGCGCCCACCCTAGATATGATAAACTGACCGATCATCAGGCCCAACCTAGGGTGCTACCGTGCTACCGCCCTAGATATGATAAACTGATAGACCATCAGGCCCAACCTAGGGTGCTACCGTGCTACCGCCCGCGCCCACCCTAGATATGGTAAACTGACCGATCATAAGCCCCAACCTAGGGTGCTACCGTGCTACCGCACGCCCGCGCCACCCTAGATATGATAAACTGACCGATCATCAGGCCCAACCTAGTGTGCTACCGTGCTACCGCCCTAGATATGATAAAATGACCGATCATCAGGCCCAACCTAGTGTGCTACCGTGCTACCACCCTAGATATGATAAACTGACCGATCATCAGCCCCAACCTAGGGTGCTACCGTGCTACCGCCCGCGCCCGCCCTAGATATGATAAACTGACCGATCATCAGCCCCAACCTAGGGTGCTACCGTGCTACCGCCCGCGCCCGCCCTAGATATGATAAACTGACCGATCATCAGGCCCATCCTAGTGTGCTACCGTGCTACTGCCCTAGATATGATAAACTGACCGATCGTCAGGCCCAACCTAGGGTGCTACCGTGCTACTGCCCGCGCCCACCCTAGATATGGTAAACTGACCGATCATAAGCCCCAACCTAGGGTGCTACCGTGCTACCGCACGCCCGCACCACCCTAGATATGATAAACTGACCGATCATCAGGCCCAACCTAGTGTGCTACCGTGCTACCACCCTAGATATGATAAACTGACCGATCATCAGCCCCTACCTAGGGTGCTACCGTGCTACCGCCCGCGCCCGCCCTAGATATGATAAACTGACCGATCGTCAGGCCCAACCTAGTGTGCTACCGTGCTACCGCCCTAGATATGATAAACTGACCGACCATCAGGCCCAACCTAGGGTGCTACCGTGCTACCACCCGCGCCCATCCTAGATATGATAAACTGACCGATCATTAGCCCCAACCTAGGGTGCTACCGTGCTACCGCCCGCGCCCGCCCTAGATATGATAAACTGACCGATCGTCAGGCCCAACCTAGTGTGCTACCGTGCTACCGCCCTAGATATGATAAACTGACCGACCATCAGGCCCAACCTAGGGTGCTACCGTGCTACCGCCCGCGCCCATCCTAGATATGATAAACTGACCGATCATTAGCCCCAACCTAGGGTGCTACCGTGCTACCGCCCGCGCCCGCCCTAGATATGATAAACTGACCGATCGTCAGGCCCAACCTAGTGTGCTACCGTGCTACCGCCCTAGATATGATAAACTGACCGACCATCAGGCCCAACCTAGTGTGCTACCGTGCTACCGCCCGCGCCCACCCTAGATATGATAAACTGACCGACCATCAGGCCCAACCTAGTGTGCTACAGTGCTACCGCCCTAGATATGATAAACTGACCGACCATCAGGCCCAACCTAGTGTGCTACCGTGCTACCGCCCTAGATATGATAAACTGACCGATCATCAGGCCCAACCTAGGGTGCTACCGTGCTACCGCACGCCCGCGCCCACCCTAGATATGATAAACTGACCGATCATCAGACCCAACCTAGGGTGCTACCGTGCTACCGCACGCCCGCGCCCACCCTAGATATGATAAACTGACCGATCGTCAGGCCCAACCTAGTGTGCTACCGTGCTACCGCCCTAGATATGATAAACTAACCGATCATGTCTAAACTGTTCGTTTTCATGTGGAATCTTAAGTCCGTATAACTTATTTATGTTTTACTACTCGATCCTATATAGCTTTGGAAATGTTTCTTATTAATATTTTGTTTTAAAGATTATATGTTGTACTATAGGCGATTGGTAAATTCAGAAGAGGAAATACATAAATTAATTTATTATCTTAATGAGCTACGATATATGATCTTAGTTTTTTACCGGATTCCTTGCATCTGTAGTCGTACATCGTGCTTAGAACCGTAATAACTGCTATTACAAGAATGACGAATCTGGAACATAAAATACACACAAGTATTAACCCTTTAACAGCCAATTTGCTTTTAGCGGCTTGTCTACAGAACCAACAATTGTTCACATATTGTCGCAGTGAGATAGCAAAATCTTGACTGAGTAATATAAGAATTAAAAAATAAAATAAAAATAATATCAAACGTATAATAACATGTCAAACTTAAAAAAACTTAATAATGAAATAACTTAATAACTTAATAGGAAAATTAATCCTTACTTTTTGGTTATATAAATTATTAAGATTATCCAACAGCATTAAAATTAAAACATTATGAACAAAATTTAATATAAATAATAATGAACAAAATCGTAGTCAAATTAAGTCATGAAAACATTAGCTAACCCAAAAAAGTAAGGAACAGTAAGCTATCTTTCCTGAATGCCTTAGGTTATAGTTTGAGTTGTAGCCTTATCCCACCATACTGCGATTTACCGAACGTCCGCAATGTCTCTTTTAAAATCTATGTGATAGAATTATTAATATAGTTATATTAGTTACAACAACGTTTACAAATTAAAACCTCGTATTTAGTAGTTTAGTAAGCTTATTCACCTTTATCATTGGTGGCAAACAAATGTAAAATGTCAATCAAACAAATGACAAAATGTATAAAATGCGAATTCTAATTTAATATAATTTTCCACTTTATTGGAGGTTATCTTTTTTATATATTTATAAAATAGTATATTCCATTACACAGTACCGAAAGTGGCATTTTCTGGTGCGCGCTCAAGTTTCAGGAACACCAAATTTCAGGTGCGAGGCGAAGCCGAGCATGTGAATGTGAGTTTCACTATGGTTTATTTTCCTATGGTTTCACGTACGAGGCGAAGCCAAGTATGGGAATAATTGGATCAAGTGCCGGAAAATCACTTTCGGTACAAGTTATGGACGATACTTTTCATCACGACGCAAAAACACACACATCTTTATATATAACGAGCTGCTCTCCCGCAATATTTTGCGGATATAATCCTTATAACTGAATAATCCTTATTTGTTTACTGAATCAAGAAAAAACACGTGACATAAACCAAATAAAACTCTCCTCCATATGAATAACATGGAAACTTGGAAGTCCCGTGGGCAGATCCCTGGGGGCCTAAATCGAAATTCTGGTGCGACAGTGACTTAGAACTTGAAATTATATTTTAAATAAAAAAAGAATAATTAAAATCGGTAGAAGTGATTGAACAAAAAGCAGGATTTTTTAAATATGTAGATTCTTTAAGCGAAATTTTTATGTCAAAATTGTCGGAGTTTGGCAAATTGCAGGATGATGGGAGACGGCTTAAATTAAAGGTCTTTATCCCAGGGTCTCGGGAAAAATAGCAGTATCTCCAAAATCTTACCAGCAAATGAGATATAACGTAAAACATCCCTCATAAGAAAACCTTGGGGATTTAAAAACGTTTGCTTTGTTTACATTAAAACATGTGATCCTAGTTATAATGTTCTATTTTCCTCAGCATAAAAGTCATATGAGGCAAAGTATTGGAGAAAGGTTAGGGGCTTTGGTCCCTTCAAGCTACTAGTATATGCCTATTTCAGTTTAAATTTATATTGTTAAACAGTAAAAACAGCTGATTTAAATTGTCAAAATAAATGGTAAAGAAACATTAGTGCGCGTAGTGGAAAAATGTAAAACTGATTAAGAGCAAGGGAAAGTAAATTTAGAGCAAGGGAAGATCAGCTGATCGTTTTCCCCTTGCTCTAAATTAGCGCTTGGAAAACGATAATTTTCTTTGACATCAGCTGTTATCTAAAATAGCTACTTTTATACGGAGTGATGAAAAGATTATTTTCGAACTATTAGATTTATCCTAAGATATATATAAAATATGTTAATATTGAGGCCACCTACGGGTTTATTTGACTTCTAAAAATGATATGCAGGACGTTCAGACCTGCATATTCTAAATCCAAAGGTCAAATGTACATTTTAATATGATAACATGTAATGTTATATAGTGTTAAACAGTGACCACCACTAACATGGCGATGACGTCACCCGTGGTGTAAGGCTCCGGCAGGGCGGAGGAGCAGCTATGAGGGTGGAGGATGGCGCTGGCGTTGATGGAGTTGAGGGCGACGTCCATGTGGGCCTTGACGTCCATGGCGGTGCAGGAGGACGGCACGCACACGGCGAACCCAAAATCGTTCCGAAGGGTCTCCAGGAACTGTACCTGAAACATCACAAGGCTTAGTGATACACCACCTGCGGGGGTAAATGATGGCACTGGCGTTGACGGAGTTGAGAGCGACGACTTCCATGTGGGCCTTGACATCCATGGCGGTGCAGGTGGACGGCACGCACACGGCGAACCCAAAATCGTTCCGAAGGGTCTCCAGGAACTGGACCTGAAACATCACAAGGCTTAGTGATACACCACCTGCGGGGGTAAATGATGGCACTGGCGTTGACGGAGTTGAGAGCGACGACTTCCATGTGGGCCTTGACGTCCCTGGCGGTGCAGGTGGACGGCACGCACACGGCGAACCTAAAATCGTTCCGGAGGGTCTCGAGGAACTGTACCTGAAACATCACAGGGCTTAATGATACACCAGCTGTGAGGGGTGGATGATGACACTGGCGTTGACGGAGTTGAGAGCGACGACTTCCATGTGGGCCTTGACGTCCATGGCGGTGCAGGAGGACGGCACGCACACGGCGAACCCAAAATCGTTCCGAAGGGTCTCCAGGAACTGTACCTGAAACATCACAAGGCTTAATGATACACCAGCTGTGAGCGGTGGATGATGACACTGGCGTTGACGGAGTTTAGGACGACGTCCATGTGGGCCTTGACGTCCCTGGCGGTGCGGAAGGACGGCACGCAAACGGCGAACCTGAACTCGTTCAGGAGGGTCTCCAGGAACTGGACCTGAAACATCACAAGGCTTAGTGATACACCACCTGCGGGGGTAAATGATGGCACTGGCGTTGACGGAGTTGAGAGCGACGACGTCCATGTGGGCCTTGACATCCATGGCGGTGCAGGTGGACGGCACGCACACGGCGAACCTAAAATCGTTCCGGAGGGTCTCGAGGAACTGTACCTGAAACATCACAAGGCTTAGTGATACACCACCTGCGGGGGTAAATGATGGCACTGGCGTTGACGGAGTTGAGAGCGACGACTTCCATGTGGGCCTTGACATCCATGGCGGTGCAGGTGGACGGCACGCACACGGCGAACCTAAAATCGTTCCGGAGGGTCTCGAGGAACTGTACCTGAAACATCACAGGGCTTAATGATACACCAGCTGTGAGGGGTGGATGATGACACTGGCGTTGACGGAGTTTAGGACGACGTCCATGTGGGCCTTGACGTCCCTGGCGGTGCGGAAGGACGGCACGCAAACGGCGAACCTGAACTCGTTCAGGAGGGTCTCCAGGAACTGGACCTGAAACATCACAAGGCTTAGTGATACACCACCTGCGGGGGTAAATGATGGCACTGGCGTTGACGGAGTTGAGAGCGACGACTTCCATGTGGGCCTTGACGTCCCTGGCGGTGCGGAAGGACGGCACGCAAACGGCGAACCTGAACTCGTTCCGGAGGGTCTCGAGGAACTGTACCTGAAACATCACAAGGCTTAGTGATACACCACCTGCGGGGGTAAATGATGGCACTGGCGTTGACGGAGTTGAGAGCGACGACGTCCATGTGGGCCTTGACATCCATGGCGGTGCAGGTGGACGGCACGCACACGGCGAACCTAAAATCGTTCCGGAGGGTCTCGAGGAACTGTACCTGAAACATCACAAGGCTTAATGATACACCAGCTGTGAGGGGTGGATGATGACACTGGCGTTGACGGAGTTGAGAGCGACGACGTCCATGTGGGCCTTGACATCCATGGCGGTGCAGGTGGATGGCACGCACACGGCGAACCTGAACTCGTTCCGAAGGGTCTCCAGGAACTGTACCTGAAACATCACAAGGCTTAGTGATACACCACCTGCGGGGGTAAATGATGGCACTGGCGTTGACGGAGTTGAGAGCGACGACGTCCATGTGGGCCTTGACATCCATGGCGGTGCAGGTGGACGGCACGCACACGGCGAACCTAAAATCGTTCCGGAGGGTCTCGAGGAACTGTACCTGAAACATCACAGGGCTTAATGATACACCAGCTGTGAGGGGTGGATGATGACACTGGCGTTGACGGAGTTTAGGACGACGTCCATGTGGACCTGACGTCCCTGGCGGTGCGGAAGGACGGCACGCACACGGCGAACCTGAACTCGTTCAGTAGGGTCTCCAATAACTTTACCTGAAACATCACAAGGCTTAGTGACGTGACAGCTCGTGTCGAGGCTGATATGCAATGGCAATTTGTTACGCGAAATGACTTGTGAACTGCGAGGGTTCGGAAAAAGCGAAGGGTAAGTCTAGAAAAAAAACGCTAAGTTAGATTTAGACTGGATGCAATTTATTAAAATAATCTAGAATAACTCTCCATTTTGCTTTTAAATTTGAACCAATAATATTTTCAAATAAACTATACTAAACTGATGATAGTTACGTTGATCTTATAATTTAAAATTATAATACAAAATAAAAACCAAGCTTCATTTATAAAACATATTTTTTAGTCTATACATACAAATTACAAACTTCTAAATTATTTGGTATCTATTGTATTATAAATTTTATTTTACATCTAAAATTTAAACCTGTTATAATATAGCGTAGTTTGTTTTTGTAGATATGATTCTCCTTTTTGACCTGAGATAATCACTGAATTGTGAAATCATTTGTTAACTAAAATTCCTAATGCTTGTTTTGTTACAATCATAAAGACGTAGATTTTTCCCGACGCCAATAACTACATGCTGTAATAGCAAATGTTTACGATTTAATTGGCTGTTAATAGGAGCATGTTTTCTCATAGATCAATTGCATGTAATAACCGCTAGTATTCCAAGGTCATCCTCTGTGGAGACTCACGTGATCTGCTCTGAGACGTGATGCACGTACTTGAGGCCAAGTGGCCGTCAGCTGTCAAGCGCAGTCTAGTTGGCAATGTAACTAGTTGAAATGCCTCTTCTTTGCTCGACTTATGAAGGTTGTTAACACATTCGATATCACTGAAGCGAGTCCGTTAAGTTTGTTTATTTTTCCTCATTTACGGAGTACGGGTTCCCCGTATTCATCGTCGTATCAGAGTTTAATTTGCAATGTTCTAGCAAATCCTCAATTTCAATTATACCAAGCCAACCCAGTTCTATGCCGTTCTAAATCTAAAACCCCCATAAAAATAAACCTAACATGGTATGATAATACCGGTTTTACTTTGTCCTCCCAGAGAACATTTTTATAATTTCAGACTAATGTTTATAATTTTCAAATTTTCGAATTTTATTTATTAGTGAACATATTATTTGTTGTGATGACAAAATCCCCAAAACAATTCCCTAAACCCAAGAACTGGTTTTTGTGATGATGTCTGTTTGGATGTGAACGAAACGACAAGAAATAAGCAATATACATGTTGATCTAAACACATGATCGTATCACCTGTTTTATTATTATATTGTATTTATACTGTATACATTAATCGGAACATCTTTAATCATTATCACCGTGAGCACAGAAAACTAAAACAATACCGTAAGTATTTGAACCTCGGATACAAGCTGCAACGGATAATGTTTGGGTGAGGTGACTACTGGGACGTTGTCTAGTCTAGAGAAGGCGAGTATATCGTGTTGAACTGTAGACTCGTGAAGTTGGACTCTGTCGCCGAGGGAGCATCAAGGACTGCAGGTAAAAAGGCGAACGGTTTGAAGTAGTGTTGATAGCGAGGTCAGCAGATGATAGGAGGTAAAGATGTCCAATAGAGACTAATATGACGTTTGAAAATTCAATTAATTGTATATAATCATCAGTGTCCTGATCAATTCCAGTAATTAATTGAGCCTTAGACAATCTGACGTTGAAAGAGGACTATTCAAGTTGTTAAAACTCCAGTCTTGAAAGGATTAGAGATGTCTTGCCTATTTTGACAACTGGGTCTCTTCTGAAAAGTTCTTCAAATGTCATAAAAGCCGGATTCTCGATTTTAAACAACAATATATACGCTTATATATACTAAAGAATTTTTTTTGGAATTTAAAATCGGTTCGTGTTTATAAACAATTTTTTATTATTATTTAAAGTTTATGAATAATTTCAAGGTTGTAGTAGATTTGTGTTGCAATTGTTTAACCTAGGCCTTATTTCCCCGTTCCGGTTGACATTCTTTTTTGCATTTTTAGTCTATAGCATTGCCAATATCATAGTTTTTCCAAGTAAAAGGTAATGACGAAATAAAATCACGCCAGTTGTGTGTTAATTAATACGCGTGAGTTGAAGCCAACTAATCAAGTTTTACTGGGCGTTGTAGCTGCAATAAATTATTTCACACGGTATATAGGAATAAAATAACCCATGTTCTCCGACCTGTCACCCTTGACGTTTAAACCCGATTGGTTTGACATATTAGCTGTTCTTAGTCATTACTGTAGATTGTTGATATACGTATTGTTATGAACTAAGTGGGATCTTATTTCAAAAGAAGGTTCTTTGTCAGAAGATAAGTGGGCAGAAAGTCTGAGAAAGTTTGGTTATTTTATTTACGAGTGTATATATAACAATGCAATAATCTATGATTTTTATATTATTCCAGTTACCAAACTTATTTCGTGACATGTAAAATCTATGGTGATTTCACTTTTAGTTTTGCATATTTCATATTATCACTGCAATCTTTGGCTCTCTGCCTTTTTTACTAGAAGTCAGATTGATGTCGGGTTTGTGGCAATATATTCTATTCAATTATACTGTGGCAACTCATCTATTCTACACTCATCATTCATTCATAATTCGCCCTAGTTGCATTGGCGTCTTAGACAACGATTTAACGAATGGTTTAATGATTTATTCTGAAATTAAATTGGATATATTTACTCGACCTATTATGGTTACACCTTAAGGTTTTCAACCATTCCTCTGCGAAATGTCCTCCGCAAAAATATACCAGCAACATGTGTTAAATCCATCAGCAATAAATTAAATAAGTTGATATTTCTTTATTCTAGACGTTTTACAGTTAAAATTCTTGTTATTTTAAATATATTTAAACACATTATGTGAAAAAACTACGTAAATAGTTCCCACAGTATTGATAAGAATATTCATCCTATTAAATATTCCTTGGGAACATTGATTGATTGATACCGCATCTACCCCATCTACATTTTTGTATAAAGAAACTGGATTGAAAATGTTTGACAATGTGATTGGCTTTTGGCTGATGAAACTAAAACTGTTTACGGTTCTGTGTAATAAATTGGTTCATAAATTAATTGTAAGGTTTCATTTCATAAGGTTTTAGCGAATTTCCCCTATAGGGAAGAAGCTATTACCGTAGGTCTCATGGTAAGACTTAAGCCCGAGACCATGATAACTTTTTGTCTTGAGGTCCCCAGATGTCAAAAACACTACTCGTTCAAATTTATGTATACGTATATATGTGTGTGTGTGTGTGTGTGTGTGTGTGTGTGTGTGTCCGTGAATGCGATAACTTGAGTAAAAATCGTCCGATTTCGATAACATTTGGCTCAAATGTGTAAAGTGACATTCATGACTTTAAGTTCGAAAACCAGAAAAATCAGACCATTGGAAGGGGGGTTTATGGGGGTTTTAAATTGTCCAAAAATAAGTTATTTGCATTTTTCACCCTAAAATTGTTAAAACACTTAATTTTGGATTTGACCATGGTATAGATCTTAAAAAAAATAATAACGTATTTTTTATTGTTAACCTAGGTTAAGTGGTTGCGGAGAAAATCCAAAAAAACCTGCTCATAAAATCTCCCATGTTTAAAGGTTTTTAGCTTTTCCTCAATTCATGTTAATGTAAACCTCGCATTTGCTTTTAACAATCAGTTCAGCTCCACAATACAATCATTTTGGTGTTTAAATTGTGATTCTACGTCCATCCGTGTCAGAGATATTCAAAGTAAACACAGTACGTTGTCTAATGTTATCCTTATGGAGAATAAATAACATTTGATATCTCGATTATTTATGAATGTATATTGATGAAACTTGGTATGTGGCTTTACGTAGTACTGGTATATTGATATTTGCATAACGAATTGAATTTTTTATGATTATCCCCGTAGCAGCACACCTGCATACTCAGCCCTATAATGTTATTCTTTTAGAGAATAAGTAAAGTTTTATATCTCCCTTAATTATGAACATAAATTAATAAAACTTAGTATGTTGCTTCACCTGGCTGAGCTATATTGATAATTGCCCCCAAAAAAGTCTTATCTTTTTTTGCAGGAAACCTGCATACTCAGCCCTAATGTTATTCTTATGGAGAATAATTAACATTCTATAGATCACTTATTTATTTATGTATTTTTATGAAACTTGTAAGTGGCCTTAAGTGATAGTGAGAAACATAAGCATGCATTGGAAATTCGCTGAGTATGCAGGTTTGCTGTGACGGGGGTATTTATACGTACGTTCAAGCTGACTATTTGAAGAATAAATTCTTATACTCAGCTCCTGCCCTTATTTAACAACCAATTTTAATATATTCGAGGGATTCTCTAATCTTTTAATAGATTGCTTAGTTTGTTAAAGTCTAAAAGCTATAGCAAAATTAAATTTATTAATATTAGGCTGAACAGCTCAAATATTAAGTTGCATATCCGTTGTGGATACAAATATTGTGTGTGCGATCAGATGTTTCAGGCTTAATACTAATAAATAGACTGCTGTAATGGCAATGCCCTTCTATTATCTGCTTTAATTCCACATTAAATATTGTAATTCAGGAGTTTAACGAGTTTCAAACTATAATGGAACACAAATTTTATTTAGAACAAGAAGTATAGGGATAAATAATGATGGAACATGTATAAATCACAATTCCATTTAGTTAAAAAAACATGCACTGCTTTGTTAGTAGTGCATGTTTTACTAATTATGTTAATAATAAATTCTTTGCCTATTCTATCGTCTGTCTTGTCAACAAGCAATGCCTATGAGTTTGAGTTTATGATCATAACATAGAATAGGGACTGCTATTTCATTATTTTTCTATAACCATCCAGAATCAGTTGATCCCTGTAGGTCGGTATTTGACTATCGAAGGGAGTAATCTATATCTATAAAAGACTGACTGACTAACTCACTCATCACTAATTCTCCACCTTCCCATGTAGGTAGAGAGCTGAAATTTTGTACTGTGTTAACTGACTCTATAGACATAAAATAGGAAAACAAAATGGTTTTCATCCTGATCTGACCTTAGGGCTCCGCCAGAGATCCCGACAAAGTACCCCTGTATTTCCTATGGACATTCATTTTTATTTGAGCTAATTAAAATACAATTAGGAGAGAGGAGGAGGAGGAGGAGGAGGAGGAGGAGGAGGAGGGGAGAGAGAGAGAGAGAGAGAGAGAGAGAGAGAGATGGTTCCTGTCTGTCTGATGATCCGGGTAAATGCAAAAACTACTTAAACCCATGTAACATTGAAGAAAGTAAACATTCAGAAACTGTAATGCGGACAGCTGAGGACACTTACATTTGACAGCTTAAAGAGCAGAAGCCAGAATAGCTGTTTCAATATAACTTACCTTTCTAACCCGTACGAAGAACGGGTACATTCTACTAGTATTGTTTAATTTTCCTCAGCATGTAAAGAGAAAAAAAATCATACGAAGCAAAGTATTGGAGCAAAGTTAGGTAGAGGCAATGTCCCCATCTATTTTTGTTATCTAGTGAAAAAATTAATCTCAATAAGAATAAAATTGAAACTTTTACATACGTGGTGCGGAAAAAATGTAAAATCGGAATCAATCCCCAAGACTAGTGATGATGATTTCCTATTTTAGACCTAAAGATTCAGTGAACCAAGTTGGAACATTAGTGATGAACAACCGAGGGCTTTGTCTTTATTTATTTAAATTACTTCAGTACATATGTTTTATATATATATATATAACTTATATTACACTTATTTTACACACATATATATACAGTGTGTAAAAAAGTCCGTCCCCCCTTTAATTTTTTGTTTGTTCAAACTAACAAATTACCTTTGGGGAACGATAATAACTTAACTCAAAGTATCTTTTGACGTTATCGGAAATTTTGAGTGTCCCCAAAAATGGGGGATTTGGGGACAACTCAAAATTTTCAAATGTAAACCCCTTTCGAGTGACCCCTCATTTTAAAGAGCTTTAAAAAAATAGGTGAATGGTGGAGGTTGGAGGTCTGTAACGTGTTTCTATCCAAAATGGCAGTTTGTAAAAGTTTTGGATACTCATTCTTGAAACCTGGCGTCTAAGACTTTTGCAGTTTTAATTTCACCTTTGGTGATTTTAAACTGGAACGACTCTTGAGGCAATGCTCTTGTTGAAGAAATGCTATTAAATGAAGAAGTGGACTCTTTTGGTAATATTTAAAATTTTGAGAAATCGCAAAAATGGGGGATTTTGGGGGCAACTCAAAATTTCCTAAAGTAAACCCCTTTTGAAGGGGTTAAATTTACTTTTAACTGTCACCCTTCGCCTAGGTTTAAAAATGTCTTTAAAATGAGGGGTCTCTCAAAAGGGGTTTACAACAGAACATTTTGAGTTGCCCCCAAAATCCCCCATTTTTGCGGGACATTCAAAATTTTAAATATCACCAAAAGAGACCTCTTCTTCATTTAATAGCATTTCTTCAACAAGAGCATTGCCTCAAGAGTCGTTCCAGTTTTAAGTCACCAAAGGTGAAATTAAACTCCAAAAGTCTTAGACGTCAGGTTTCAAGAATGAGTTGTATTCAAAACTTTGACAAGCTGCCATTCTGGATAGAAACACGTTACATACTTCCAACCTCCACCATTCGCCTATTTTTTAAAGCTCTTTAAAATGAGGG
Organism: Allygus modestus; assembly: GCA_963675035.1. Classification (NCBI taxonomy): domain Eukaryota; kingdom Metazoa; phylum Arthropoda; class Insecta; order Hemiptera; family Cicadellidae; genus Allygus; species Allygus modestus. The sequence goes on from OY776111.1 coordinate 104,603,532, forward strand.
GTCACTGAAAAGGGGTTTACATTTGAAAATATTGAGTTGCCCCCAAGATCCCCCATTTTTGGGGGGCACTCAAAATTTCCGATATCGTCAAAAGATACTTTGAGTTAAGTTAGTATCGTTCCCCAAAGGTGATTTGTTTTAAAAAACAAAAAAAATAAAGGGGGCGACAGACTTTTTTTACACACTGTTATTTGCTAATACGTCTCAGAATTATACCAGAGAGGAAATAGACCATAGACCATGCAGGGACAAAGTGCCAGTGGAGATGGTTTGCCATACTGTAGCAGAAACTCTAAAATGAGTGAATAGAATGTGAATAGTTTATATGAGAACGTGATCAAATAATAAACTTCCCTTGGATTCTGATCTGTTTTAAAACTGGTTCTTCTTAAAAATGCATTTTATTAATTTTAAATTAATACTATTAGCCTGAATGCCTTTCCCTAAGGAATTGGACTACCTATCTTAATAATCTCATAATAACACTTATTTTTAATCCCTTGAAAGGTTCTTCTGTTTTCACTTTATGTTCAATAAATTCGATAGTATTCAACTTTGGTGTGAACAGAACAATCTATGTAACCATGTTAATTATTTTGTATTTTTTCCTTTTATATACTGTCGATAGTAACGTCAGTCCTATAAAACCGTGGTACATAGGAAATCCATCAATCAATGGCAGAAGTTTCAAGGCAGTTTCCAATAAACATTCCAACTTCAATAATACATTTAAATAGCTCAGTTTTTGCAGCAATACTAGCCACCTTCCCAGCGCTATGCACCGACCGACCTTGAGTCAAGAGCGTAGGATATGCTGCAGTAGATTATTATGCTTCGTGGGTTCTTATTGATTGAGGTGGTTATGTTAATAATGCACTGAAGCTATCCTTCGCATTTATGACGCGTCAAATAAATAATTATCAAACTCGAATGTGTTGCTAGATGTTCATTCGACGAGAACTTCCTTGATCTCAAATAAAAACTTTATCGTCCCAAACCTTTGAGTTTTCGTAGAAAAAGCTACACACCATTAACATTGTCAATAAATAAACTAAATAAAAGGGAAGTGATGGTAACAGCGGACAAGAAAGTTGACAGTTGGGCTGTAGCCAATAGCATGATTGTACGCTGTCACTATTGTCATTTTGCCATAGAAAAATATGACTCGCATGTTATTCCAATCTGCTGTTGCAGTTTTGGCAACGCAGCACGAACTAATTGATAGCCCCGCAAGCCACGCTCTCAACTGTCATCTCTCTTGTCCGCTTTTATAATTTTCGTCATAAAAACAGAAACAATTTAATAATAACAAAACAATAATAATACATATGGCTTTTTCAATATTGTAAAAAGTTACTTTCTGGTTTTCTATTAAATGTACTAAGTGAAACCTAAACGAATTAATTTGGATTAAACGATGCCAGGTAAGTTGTTAAATCATAGCATCTCCACATAACTGGAACTCTTTTCAAATATTTCAAAGTTATGTATTTTATATTACATACTTAATTTGCTTTATACGAATAGGCTTACAAATTCTTATAATGTTTTACTGATCAAACAACAAACACGTGCAAAAAGAGAGGGAAAGATTATGTCAATATGTTCATTGTGTTTATACTATAAACCCAAATCTTTTTCAATAGTTGTCCAATCGAGACTCTGGACATTTATAACTAACATTTGAACATTTAATGATTATAATGATTTGTTTTATTTGAACAATGATTTCCATAATATGATTTACGTAGTACTAAACTATTATTAGCCTAAACTGAGAAACCAAACTTCTAAGTTAAAGAAGAGAAAGTTATTGTAGGTTAAATATAGCAGTGATATATTAGGATTAACAAGAAAATCAACATATCTGTTTTTAGTCTAAAATTGTTAATAAGTGTCCTTACATGACAAGGAATTTCTTACAATTCAAAGATTTTCGCTACAACTCTTTAATATTTTTTACTAATATAAATGTACTATAAAATAGATATAGATTCCAAACGCTAATTTTTAGTTGTAATTAAATTGAGACAATGGCTCATGTAATCAAGTCCGCCGCTCCAAATTAGAATATGTCACCATGACAAAACCCCAACGTATCAAAAGTTGTTCTATGATGTTCATTATTGCTTCAGGACTAATTCTTCAGGACTTTACGCCATTTGTCTTCAATGTTTATCCATGTCTAGCGATGGTTTTATGTGTCAAGTGATTATGTTAATAGAATATTACAGTAACATGACTGCACAAATGTTTTTCGTTCTTCATGAATCTCGGCCCTCTTCCCGGTATAACAAATAAACCTAAAAGGCCTAGTAAACAATGGTGTCTGGATCCAATTTAAAACTTTCAAAATGTTTTTAAATTTTGCTCAGAATCGATGGAGGGCTCTTACCACTACACTATCTAACTGATTATGTGAGTGTATATCAATGTTTGGTCGTCCACACAGCTCACAGAGGTTCACGGCGGAAGCGAGAGGGGCCAAAATACTCAAAAAGGCAACCCTTTCAGAAAATTAGTCACTATTTTGAAAATAATTGCATTAAAGTTTATTGGTACTTCACTCCCCAAAGGTGATCTAAACTTGTTATTTTACTTTATCTTTACAACTTGTTGCTTCTCAGTGTTGTAAAGAAGGAATAAGCTCGTATGCTTGTATGCACGCAACTTGTTGCTTCGGTGCATAAACAGCCTTTTATGCAGTCATTAGACGATCTTTAATAACATCTTTAATAACTCAATACAAATCTATACCATGAAAAAACCTATTTATCCGAATTAACCTACTTCTGGATTTAGAGTAGCAGTCAGTTCTTCCGGCAGCACGCCCTTGGTCTCCACAAGGCAGTACTGGCCGCGGAACCTCCCCCCGGGCTCCTCCACCGTGAGACATTCATCGTAGCTGCCTAAGTCCATGACGTGGCCGTCCAGCACCCCAGCCGGCAACTTGCTGCCAGAGTCCAACACTGCAACACGACACAAATCCTACAGTACTGGCCGCAGAACCTGCCCAGAGCTCCTCCACCGTGAGACACTCATCGTAGCTGCCTAAGTCCATGCCGTGGCCGTATATCAGCACCCCAGCCGGCAAGTTGCTGCCAGAGTCCAACACTGCAACACGACACAAAACCTACAGTACTGGCCGCAGAACCTGCCCCAGGGCTCCTCCACCGTGAGACACTCGTCGTAGCAGCCTAGGTCCATGCCGTGGCCGTCTATCAGCACCCCAGTCGGTAACATGTTGCCAGGGTCCAACACTGCATCACGACACAAAACCTACATTGCTGGCCGCGGAACCTGTCCCCGGGCTCCTCCACCGTGAGACACTCGTTTTAACAGCCTAGGTCTATGACGTGGCCGTCTATCAGCACCTCAGTTGGTAACTTGTTGCCAAAGTCCAATACTGCAACACGACACAAAACCTGCAGTACTGCAGCCCATGTAATTCTTATGGAGAATAATTAAAATATTATATGTTGCTTATTTATTAATCAGTATTGATGAAACTTGGTATGTGGCTTAATCTAGTTGAATTATATTTATATTTTCATAAAAACCAATATGTTGTGTTCCTTGTTCAGCAAATATACTAACTCATTCCCAATGTAGAGAATAATTAAAATTGTATATTTCGCTTTTTTGTGAATTTATTTTTATAAAACTTGGTATGCGGCTCAACGTGGTATTAAGACATATCTTGTGCATTGGAAATTCGCTGAGTACGCAGGTTTGCTGCGACGGGGGTATTTTGTGTATTGCTACTGTATTAACTTCCGATAGAACCAATGTAAACGATAATTGAGGTTTACTTAGGGCAAACTAATTAAAAGTATTAAATTACAACATTTTAGGAGCTCGAAATTTTAATCAAGAAAAGGCCAAAATTAATTTTCATGTAGGCCTATATGTTGTTCACTGTATTATGCATGAATAAGTTACATACATAAGTTTCATATCATAAGTTCCTTTCATCTGGCAAACAATAGTATCTATTTTTTCAGGTTTCTTCACAAGAACCGTAACTTATTCTTAACAAAATAGCCGTAGCCCTCGCGATCCTTATTCAGTTTGAAAAATGGCATAGGCCTTATGTTAAGAATCTAAAAAATGTGATAGAAACTAAAATATCTATTGAGAAACTAAAAAATATACTGTATAAAACGGTTTTTAGATATTAAGATTTGTTATTTATTCAGTAATCTTTTCGCTACCCTTAAGATACTACTAAACGGCATATTTTAAAACTACAGTTCGAAAAATACGAATCCAAAGTGGTTTATGAGTGGCTGGGCGATGCACTTACTTCTCAAGGCCCAGAGATCCTTGTTGAGGAAGCTCTCGAAGTAGTAGTTGCTGTGATTGCGGCAGAGCTCGGTCTCGGCGTCCAGGGGGATGTAGTAGCTGCCGATGTGGTAGAGGGTCTCCTCCACCTGGTCCTCTGGCATCGGCAGCAGGATCTTCCTGATCTGGGTGAACCTGTCCATGAGGCGATCCGGCGGCAGCAGACGCTCCCACGTCTCCGCCGCTGCAACGTGACCACTCATAGTAAGGTGTTGCGGTTATTGCATCACTAGTTATACGGCCACTTAATAGTGAGGCCATTTTACTCTTTGAATTTGGAGGAACAGGGAGTCCAATATGAATTTACCTAGTCTACATCTACATTTGCCAAACAATAAATACCACTCACTCACTCACTCACTCATTTGACTTACTAAACCACAAAAACGACAATGGCCATGAAGATGAAATTATATATGGTGGTTTCCCATAAGGGAAACCCATCTGGGTTTATTTTAACCCAGCCTTAATGTACATCTACAGCATAAGCTTATGCTATAGATGTACAGTAAGGCTGGGTTAAAATAAAAATTGTCTACGATTCCTCCCTACTGAACTCTTATTGCAATTTACTGGACCTTTTGAGTTGAAATTCGGTACACATAGCTAATATATCAGAGTAAAACCTAAGCCCACTCCCGACCTGAACAAAATGTAAACGTTCCGCTACTCTGACACTCAAATTACTTATTCAATACCTACTATTGGACTGATGGAACTGAAATTAAGTTGAAAGATAGCTAACTGAGAGTCAAGGCAGATATAGAACTACTAATCAAAATATTCTTCAGGGCTCCGCTCCACTGGCCTTTACTATTCCCATTGTACACATTTGAACTGTTTTGGCACGTTTAGCTTAGGATTTACCACATTACCATACCTACCATTGTAAATTACTTTTCTAAGGGATTTTCTAAAGATTACATAGCCAAATGTTAACTACATTTCGTTTTACAAGGATGTCATACTTTCACTGGGCCTTTGTGCGTACATTGATCCTTATTGCATACATTTGTCCTTCTCTACAGATGTATTGTATATACCATTGAAGTAAATCTTACATAGGCACATCTTATTATGTACGTATGGAGCACATGTTAACATAACTTTCTGCATGTTAATTCTTCAACATTGAACTTTGTGACAAGAAATATCAAATAGCATGAAAGGAAACTGCGCAGTGGTAGCTTTGCATGCAGTAGAGGAATTGTGACTTTAACATTTGGCCTTGTCTAAGATAAATGTAGAACTATAGTAAATGTAATTATTATTCGTTGTGCAGTGTCCAGTGTCCTCTAGTGGGGTTCAATGTTCGAGCCTTGACTCCTAGTTATGCGGAGTCTTCATTGTATTAAGGCCCTTTACCTCCAGACCTCAACTTTGTATTCCACACAAATCTCAAAGTAAGAGTAACTGTTTAAAAAATCTACAATTATTTTACACAATTTTATTGTAATTAAAATTGTATTACTTGATGTATTCATGCAAACTATTTTATAATCTATTATTAGAAGATGGATTTATTGTAATTAAATTTTTAGTGGAGAAACATTTGGAAATCTATGAGATATAGACTTAAAAAAATGTAATGCAAGAGTATACCAAAGGAAAATTTGTATTTTTAAACGAATGTTATTCAAATTAAACAAATAATATGTAAATTAACTTTGAAGATGTTTTAAATTAACTTATTTTCTTTGCAAAATAGGCTTTTTACGTTTCATTACATAAAATAAACAAAAATTACTAGCTATATTTTTCATTGGATTGTTCAAATCGTTCATGATAAAAATAAACTAAGTTTAAAATTTTAAACATTTGCTAGTACCACATTGACGTAAGGAATACCGCAAATAAAACAATTTTGACTAACTTTTATGTTCATAATCGTCACATACCTACATACTCACATATCCTAACGTTTTAATATAAAAAACGTAACTATGTTAATTATGTGATTCTTGATGTATCGGAATTAAATCGTACCAAATTAAAATACCCTAGTCAGATAATTTCTGATGGCCACCGTGTTAGAAAAAATAACATCAGCATTCAGTGAGAGGCAATAGGTTCCGGGATGGCAGTCACACTTTTTGTTCACACTTTTTTACTTCCAACATAACCTACAGAGCCCACGAGACTCCTGCAAACCACACTTCTGCAAGGAAGTTAACCACCGGTAACACGCAAGCATGGGAATCACAAGATAACATCGAATTAAACTTATTCTGCGGCGGTCGCGTGCGCCGCGCTACAACTGTAGGAAGTCATAGTTAACTAGTCTTTATTCCTATTGTCCGAAAATGCGATAATAAGGTGTATCAAATCGACCGAGGTTGCCGAATTGGTGAGTGGAAAAGCTATAATTTGGGCGGTTAAACGGCATGTTGTTAATATAAGGCTCTAAACTGATTACGTAAAGCATTTAGTAAGACAAATGGTATTTGATTAGTTTCAAATTAGTGAGCTGACAAAATACAGGTTGTTTTTGTGGTTACAGTGAATTAAGACATCTGAATAAGTGACCTTCTCGAACAACTTGTACAAGATATATAGACAACACACGTTGCAGGTTAATCAACAGCACTTTGGACCTTAGAGCAGGCCGGAGTGCTCGGATTAATGACGACATTGTTTTTGCTTTTAATACCAGCTGTTAAATGTGATTTTGCCAGTTTTTTCACACTTTTTAAAGAACTTGTAAGTTAAAAGTTGAATTTTCAGTAAATATTCTGTCACTTCTCGGTATAGGAGCGTCATAGATGTAATAATACTTAATTGTCATATATATTATACTGACAATATATGTAATGTCAGTATCAATAAGATTAATCTTTAAATCATACCGTATATCAAATCATATATATACATGGAATTCTTGATGATTTTGATCAGATGGTGTTAGCTGTTCTAATGAAAGCCAATGTTTGGAACAGCTCACATAGTTTGTTGCATAAAATAAAAAAAACCTTGCATAAAATAACAGAACCTTGCCTTATTCATATGGAAGAACAGTAAGCAATAATAATAATTGCTGTTGATATAGTAAACAATTCCAGCAAGACATAAATAACATATATTTCAGGCATAATGTTATTTTAATATGAAAATGAAATATGTACTGGAAGTTATGAGGTTGATTTTATGATCATTATCATCAGAATAGGGAATGTGTAGCTATAGAACTATTACGTGTAATCAATCATTAACTTAGGTAAATTAAGGCATAAGAGAGTTGCAATGTACGCATGCATGCTACAAAGCATGTAGAATAGTTTTATGTACGTGTGTGTAATAACCAAACAGATAGTTGAACAAAAAATCTCTGTTTCAAAATTAGTTGTTTCCTAGTAATTTTAAATGCAATTTTTGGTCGAATTTCGACCACTGGGCGATGTTAGTTAAACTTTAAAACATTCAGTGGTGCCAAGTTCTAGTGTCTACTGGCTGCGAATGGCCTGATATCCCGGCCGGCGACGCGACGTGCCCCCTCATACAAAGCCCCTGTAGTGGCTGGACCTTCACCGTCGTGTGACCTACCGGCCTCCTATTTTGGCTTGTAAAAAAATATATTGTTCTAGTTTTATTTATTTTAAAATTATGTTTTACTGTCTTCAAGATACTCAATACAAGGTCAATAAGTATAAGCTACAATGTAAGCCAATCTGAGAATGGGTGATTTTTCTGTTAATTACTTTGGTGGTTTTAAACAATGGAACTTGGAGACATGCTCGATGATATTTGATTCGTGTCGAGGGTGAAAAAGACCTCCACTTTGTATGCAATCCTTGTTCGATGGTTCAAGTCTAGTCACTCTTTTCAAGAAATCATTTGTTGATACAAATATTTACCTTGTGTAAGTGTTACTTTGACAGTTATAATTTATTCACAGATGTTGTGATTTATGTTTTGATTTGAAACTCCATAAGCCCAAGGTCAAAATTTCCAATTTTCAGATGAGATTTTTAAAAAAATATGAGTTTTCTTGGAGTTGAGGTTTTACCAATCGATACTTTAGGTCCGAAAGCCCCTAAATCCAAAGTTTTGACACAATCAGTCCGCTGGATTGCGAGGTACATTTTTCAAGCAAACATACATTGCTCTTATTAGAATATACGATAGGAAAAATACATAGCTAGCAAATACCATACACTGTCTGAAATTTAACTACTCGGACTGCTGTGACCAACAGTTGTTGCTTAATATGGAATTTATAAATCTGTCGTTACAAAGAAGAGACTTTAACGGTTGGTCAAGTGTTAAAATGAATACTTATGCCACGAAGTGTATATTCATTAGCTACATTGTAGTCTTCTTGAACTTTTAATTTTGAGTAAACGATAGGATTACCGTTATCATTAATACCAACATTATCGTTGAATAATGCGATAAGGTTAAGGATAAGGATAAGGATTAGACAGGATTTTCGGACCCAAAAACGTTGGTTGAACAAACAAAAATTGTTATTATATTTTTTAAGAAATTCCCTAAGAAATATTGTAAATTTCTTAATATTGGTAAAATTAACTCTGGAAACAAATGTGTTGTTCAACATCAAATTGTGTTAAAGCTGGATTTTTAAAACTGGATTTTAAAAATATATATTACAAAATATAATACAAAATATGTTTATTAAATTGCAATCATTAACTATTCTTTTTACTTTCTCCCCCTATACGAAGTATAAGGAGAAACTATTGTTTTCGTCAAAATTTTCGAATTTGAGTTGTTAGTGGAAATACTCGTTTTGGTGCTCCCTAAACCCAAAATGGTGGTTTTTTCGTGATGTCTGTCTGCGTGCGTGTGTGTGTGTGTGTGTGTGTGTGTGTGTGTGTGTGTGTGTGTGTGTGTGTGTGTGTGTGTGTGTGTGTGTGTGTGTGTGTTTGTTTGTGTGTGAGTGTGTGTGTGTGTCCGTGCGTGCGTGGGTGTGCGTGGGTGCGTGTGTCTATTCCCCCCCAGGGTTATTAAGGGGCAACATATTTCGAATTACCTCTGTTGGTCAATGATAAATTGAAAAGCATGTCAAGTTTGAATGAACTTGATCAGTAAATAAGAGAGAAATAGTAATTTTGTATTCCCCATAAGAATAACATTGGACAACGTACTGCGTTTACCGCTAAATGAAAATTTCAATTTTCTCCGAAATAAGCAATCGTAAGCAATCGTAGAATAGTAATTCAGAATACTAAATTATTTAGTTTTTTGAGCTCTTTTTAATGGTGAATGTAATATTTTTTTATATTTATGTATTTTTATGAAAAATCCAAAAAACTGAATTTTTGATGTTTTAAGTCCTGTAATTTCTGAACCCGAATTTTTACAGGAATGTGGGTGGTGTAATTTTGTTGGAAACCTAAATTTCTACAAACCACTAAAGTTTAATCAAAATCGTTAGAGCCGTTTTTGAGAAATTTTGATTTTTCATGTTTTTTGGCGGTTTTTGGAGGATAATTACCCTTAAAAATAAAAAATTAAAAAAATGAAAAAACACTTGGAGATATCGTGGATTAGTACCTACATACCAAATTTCATCAAAATCGGCCCATTGGTTAGGGCTCTAGCTCTGTACACATCCACACAGACACACACACACTCAAACACACATTCACACACACACGCGCGCGCGCACACACACACACACACACACACACACACACACACACAGAGACATCACGTAAAAACCTCTTTTTTGGGTTCAGGGAGCACCAAAACGAATATTTTCACTAAAAACTCAAATTCGAAAATTTTGACGAAAACAATACTTTCTCCATATACTATGTATAGAGGGAGAAAGTAAAAAGCGCAGTCAACGTCACGGCCGAGCCCAGGAGCGGAGCGAGTTTACCTTGCTGACTGCAATAAATCTCAGCAGCAGGCCTATCCCGAGACAGACAACAACAAATCTGATAACTTTCTTCATAACCGAGTAATTATTAATTTATCACAATAATCTTTGTGGTGACCCATACCTCTAGCATATTAAGATGATAATTGTTCGTTTATGTAGCCATAATGTTTTTTTTTTTTTACTTTATGTAATATATTGTAGTTTTTCCTGCATATAACTGACAATCTTGATATTAAGAGTTGTTTTAACGTTTTTAGAGCAAATTAAATCAAAATCTATGTTAAGAAAGTGTGTTTATCCGTCTGATACGTTAATGGATCAGAATTAAACCACTTAAAACGGGGAAACGGGTTTACTGAGTGTTATTAAAATATTTTCCCCACTGCCTTGTGAAACTGTGAGGAGCATTTAGACTTAAGGATATGATTTTGTTTATGATCAACGTGATAACAACTGTATATACCAACCACATAAAATTCAAGTAGAAGTACTGCAAGATTACTGGAAAAAAACGGAACACATGTTAACTAAATATGTTTTAGGGGCTAAAGATTATAGAGAACTAAGACCAGGGTGTAATCGTCAAAGAAAACTAAAAATTCTATTGAGATATAAAGTTATTATTACTAATAAAGCATTTTTTTAAATTTATTTCTTGTCTGATTATTACAACCATGATTATTTATAATAATAAGATAATACAAATATTGCAGTATAATATATATACATAAGAGAATATTATTATTTAATTATTAAATATAATTATATACTATTACATATATATGTCTATATATATATATATATACTTTATTTGCATATACCTACTTATTCTTGTAATACATGCGGGGGCCTCACTTTCAAATCCGCCTAGGGCCTAAAAGGTTAAAAGTACGTTGTCCAATGTTATTCTTATGGGGAATACAAAACTTGCCATTTCTCTCTTATTTACTGATTGATTTAGTTTAAACTTGATATGCAGGTCAAGTTAGCACTGACCAACAGAGGATATTCTAAATAAGCTGCAACTTAACCCTGGGGGGACAAGGGGGCATTTCCCCTCTTTTAACCACTGTGTGTAGCAAAGGATACTGTAGTGGCTCCATAAAAGGGTTTTGAGTGGATATTTTTGAAAACAACTTATTTATAAGATTTTCTGAACATTCAGCCGTACTTTACATTCTATATTTAGTAAATAAAAAGTAATTTTTTGATTAAAGTTAGGCTAAAAGGGAGAAAGTATGTGTCAGTTTGGTGATACCGTTTATTTAATATGATTTCCTCATAGAGAGCAGCTTGTTATAATACAATTGTCAAGACCTCTGTGTAGGAAAGACATTGTGTGTTGCTTGTTTGGACAGTTCCACACATGGCGTTATGCTGTAGCTCAGGTTGTGACCTGGGTACAAGTGGCATTGAATGTGCGGTTGGCGGGGCCTTCACAGAGTCTAGCCAACGCATTAGCAAATCAATTAATCAATGAGTTTAGGAGAATCCCTATATATTCAATTTAATATTTATAATTTATATGTTTATTTATTGCATTATGATATTTTATCACTTCATCATACATAACCTACATTTTATTATTGTTATTCTATTATTTTTTACCCTTTAACCATACCATTTTGTTACAACTAATTATTTGGGCTTAATACGATCACACTTGGGGTGTAAAAATCACGCATCGCTAATTCTTTGGGGGTTATTTATTCTTGTACTTGTCGTTGGTTCAAATAATACAAAATTATACACTGTTATTACAATAACATTATAAAAAGTATAGTAAGATAATGATAATTCAAAATAATTCGTAGAATGTCTTTAGCTGTTGAAACCCTTTTTAAGAAAAGTAATAGCCATCATTTATCATAATGAAAATCATCCCAACATGATATGTTTATTGTTTGAATTTGTATTACCTTTCGTTTAACTGATGACGGAACGAAGTGAAGGAATCTATGAATTAGCAGAGACAATGATTCGTTGTCCGTCGGTGTGGTGGCTGTGTGTGTTCGTAATGCAATATCATAAAAACGGCTGCACGGATTGTTTTCACATTTTACACAAATGTTTCTCAGTACATTTCACGCTTCCTGTTCAAAAATGGAACACTTTAGGTAATAATACGCTAATGATAGTTTTGTATTAATTAATATTTAAGTTACCCATTTCAAATTTCCATGAGATAAAGCATTGGATACAAATGACTGCTTGTAAAGCACGAGATACAAACAGTCATTGACTGCTAATACAATATTGTTTCGTAATTACAAGAAACTACTAAAAAATTGGTCCCATATATATGTTTTATAGTTGAATAAATAAACTACTGACCGTTTAACATGAGTTTATTCAATTTATCAAAGGTTTTTGAAATTTTTAGATTAAAAAACTAATACCAGTTTTTATAATAAAGATAACGTTCTCATATAATCCGATAACATTCTTCCTATAATGTGAATAATGTTTATCCGCTAGATTACAGCAGCCATTTATTTCATATTTACTTCTGTCAGCTGTGTTATTTTAAAGCAAACCTGCGTATACAGTTAATTTCCAATGTACCAATGTTCCAATCACTGCAGAGGCAACTTACTGTGTTATATTTTGTTGAAGAATTTCCACCTCTAATATAATATCATTTAACATAATTAAGAAAGATTTATCCTATGACCTAAAATTAACCAAAAGAAAAGTAGATATTTTCCTTCAGAGTCGCCAGGACAATTTATTTAATATTTTTTGATCAAATTTCGGTTAGAACTTACGAAACAGCATTAACTTTTATCTACCATTTCTGAGTTCCGTCACCCTATTACGCGAGTATTTGAGCGTACTCCTAGTTATGCATAACGATACCAATTATACTGCGCCAGACGGTTGCAAACTGGTTAACGAAATGGTTGCAAAACCTTGTTAAATATTAAATTTGAATTGTTTGAGTTGAAGCCAATTTACGATCATAGGAAATAAGTAATATATAGATTGTATTTTTTATGCACATTTTAATGACCAATTATGAGACAATTTGCAACTTTTTAAATTTAATTCATTCTATATTTATGAATTAATAAATCGACATACATTTTCATATATACAATTTTAGCATTAGTTTATATTTAATTATAATAATAATAAACATCATGATGTAGTATAGGCCAAAGTCATATGCTAAGTTAGACATGAAACAATTAACTATCACTTGAGAGTAAAAAATACCCCCGTCGCAGCAAACCTGCGTACTCAGCGAATTTCCAATGCATGCAATTGTTTCCCACTACCACATAAAGCCACTTACCAAGTTTCATAAAAATACATAAATAAATAAGTGATCTATAGCATTTTATTTATTCTCCTTAAGAATAACATTAGGGCTGAGTACGCAGGTTTGCTGCAAAAAGGAACACAAAATATGTGATTTATGCAATTATCAATATAACTCAACCAGGTGAATCTACATAATAAGTTTTATTGATTTATGTTAATAATTAAGGGAGATATAAAACTTTACTTATTCTCCATAAGAATAACATTAGGGCTGAGTATGCAGGTTTGCTGCTACTGGGATAATCAACAAAAAATCAATTGTTTGTGAAAATATCAATATACCAGTACTACGTGAAGCCACATACCAAGTTTCATCAATAGACATTTATAAATAATCAAGATATTACATTTTATTTATTCTCCATGAAGATAATATTGGACAACGTACAGTGTTTAGCACTTTGAATATCTCTGCAACGGTTGGACGTAGAATCACAATTTGAACACCAAAATAATTGTTTTGTAGAGATGAATTGTTTGGTAAAAGCAAATGTGAAGTGTACATTAAAATGAACTGAGGAAAAGCCAAAAACCGTATTCCCTTAAGATTAACATGGGAGATTTTGAGATTTTATGAGCAGGTTTTTGTGATTTTCTCCGCAACCACTTAACCTAGGTTAATAATTTAAAATACTATATTTTTTAAGCTCTATAAAATCCTCAAACCCAAAATTGAGTGATTTAAATTATTTAGGGTAAAAAGTGCAAAAAACTGATTTTTGGAAAATTTAAACCCCATAAATCCCCCTTCCCATGGTCCGATTTTACTGGTTTTCGAACTTAAAGTCATGAATGTCACTTTACAAATTTGAGCCAAATTTAATCGAAATCGGACGTTTTTTACTCAAGTTATTGTGTTATCGGACTCATATATATTTATATACATATATATAAATTTGAACGAATAGTGTTTTTGACATCTGGAAACCTCAAAACAAAAAGTTATCATGGTCTCGGGCTTAAGTCTTACCAAGAGACCTACGGTAATAGCTTCTTCCCTATAGGGGGAATTCGCTAACAAAGAATTTTTATAGTTATATTCAAAAAACAATTGACAGGCGATTTGCTTCACATAATACATGAAAAATTGGAAGCAAATCACACTAAACAGAGTTAGCACAAAAAAGGAACCGCGATATTAAATATTATTATATCCCGATTAAGGCGTCGTCTTCATAGGCAAGTCACCCTCAGAGGACTGCTGAGCCGTCATAAAGGGGGGTAATAACTATGTAGCCATGAGCGTTATGGTTAGGCAATCATTATCGTGCTATCCTTAGAGTGAGTTTGATGTAACATAGACATAGAAACGCAAGAACCAACATATGTCATTGCGCTGGTATGAAGGATTGTGTTTCTGTAATTATATATTGTCAAGGATGTCTGTCTTGCTCAATAACCCATCAAAGTCACTCCAGCTTCCAGGGACTCAGGTATTATGAAATACCTTGAATGGAGTAAAAATATAGTTAATTTATTTAATAATAAATTGGTGGAAGACTTTAAAAAATCAAAAATATGGAATAAGTTGAAATATGTAAGCTCAATGATTTAATTTTGTTTAATGAGGTGAAATGTTGAATTCTTTTCCAGTCTGTAAATGTGCATATTTTTGTGTTAATATAATAATTGTTTTTAAATCGCACTTTTATAGGGGCTTAACCATACTATTAAAGCTAAACCCAAATAATATAAAATTGTTTTTTCGTACCTAAGATTTATGAGTTTTTAAATTTTGAACAGAATAGAATAGATTTATTTTCTCAGAAATAAAACATTTCAAATTACAATTTCACAGAAAACAAAATAAATAAACATTAATTTTCTTGCTCTCAGTCCACAGTTCATAATTTAAACACAATATCACTTATTGTCCTGCCAGAACTGACCATCTTTGTTCCTGAAATAATATAGTAAAACTAAAGATATATTAACAAACAAAAAAAAACAATATCACGTATATTCTGAGAAAAATAGGGTCTCTAAAGGCTAAGCCTGTTTTAGAGGTTCCAACAAAAAGGTATAATAAAATAAAATACGCTCAAAGAAGAATTAACTGAGTACGCTATGGAATGAATGTCTTACATCTAAATACTTAACAAAATTATCTTAAAATCAATCTCTAAATTGCATTAGAACATGTCAAAAACAAAAGTTGAACTATGACTAAAATATACTGTCTTGTGGAAAAAACAAAAATAACTGAAAAAAGGTTTTATACACTATGAATCCATGATAAATCTCCCACAAAATGTAAATGAGGTAATTTTATCAGTAAAAATTTGCGTTCCACTGTATGCACTAAAATACCAAAATTGAAAACCACGGCTCAGCTAAGGTTATTTTTCTATATAAAACAGAGGATTTTAAAAGAGGAAAAATGATTGGGGGATTTCTGATTTTTATTTTTTTCTGACTGTTATTTATTTTTATTTCATGTTAACAATAACTGATTTATACTGGAAGGTACGTGATAATGATTTGGTGTTTCATAATCAATGTATATTTTCTATGATAACTAAAAATAAAATAAAAGATTCATATAATAAAAAGGTTGTGCTGACATATTACTTAATATAAAAATATACATAATCATTTGACGCTTACCATTTTGTAGAGTTGCGAGTGCGGGGGAGGGAAGGGGAGTGAGGAGAGGAGTTAGCAAGAGGAGGATCGCCGACATGACTGACTGTCGCGGTGGAGGTAGAGGTAGTGAGTGGTAGAAGTAGTGGTAGTGGTAGCAGGTAGTGGTACAGGTAGCCTACACTACTACACGCGGACTGACCTTGGCACCACCGCGACCTAGGGTGCGTCTGATAACACAGGGAGATTGCAACTATCCGAAAGGAGGAAATAATGTTTACACCGTCCAACAGATACCAAACTGCTCAGAGCAGCGCAGTCCAACTCGTGCCGAGCCTGCGAAACTGTCCAGATAAATGTGATAAACGATAAACGTATTGAGTAATTCATCGATCAATTTAACTATTCCAACTAAGTAACTAAGTTGACCTTACAGGTATAACATTTTCGTTATATATTAGAACAAGTGCAGTATATAGTTTTCGAGTTACACTTTAAAAATATTGTGTAAATAAATATTGTTGAACACAAAGGTTTCATTTTATTTTTTGTATCGCCCTGAACTTTGTTAATTTATGTCTGGTAAACAAATCCGTAAAACTGTATCCAGTTTGTTCAGTCCCGTACAGTTTGTCAAAATTACTTAAAATGACAAAGAAAATTAGTTTAACAAAGTTGAAATAAAGGAAATATCAAAGTTAAAAACCCTGCTACAATAGTCTTAAAATTCACCATTTAACTCCTAAATTTTACAATTACCCGTATTTGGGGAGTATACATACTCCCCAAACCCCCCGGATGTTATTGGCCCGCTTGATCTCCAACGATTTATCATCTGGCCCTTAGGGTAATTAGGTTGGAGTCCCCTGGTATAGACAGTCCAACCCACGCACCTCAGACTCCTAGAGGACTAAGAGACCCTCGCACCTCAACGCGCACTCACAGTCACATGCGCAGCCCGGCTTATCCATGAATTACCTACTATAGGCCTAGGTTCGCCTAACCGATTTTTTAAGCTATTGACACGTGATGATATAACTTTTACTGTGATTTTCAAATCCTACTTATTATTTCATGGAAATAGATTCCAAACGTGGTGTAATTGTGACATTCCTAAATTTGTACAATAAGGCTTTTTAATTTTACATACTGACTGTTTAAAATGTTTTGTAGTGTCACAATACACCGTATTTGAACACTATTTTAATGGAATAATGTGTAAAATTGTATTTTTAAATACAAATTATATAAATTCAATAGTTACAAAATTCTGTTTTGAAGACCAGGGCCTAACTGACTCATCATAGAAGAATTAGAAGGTAGGCCAGGCTGCGCGTATGGGGGTGAGGATTGTAGGACTGAAGGTCTCAGGGCAGACCGATCAAGGGTTGGTTTAAGTAATATTTTGGCGAGGCTGGACTCAGGGTCCCTTCCCTGGTCAATATCCTCATTAGTGCTGGGACCCTCGGTCAAGGCGCGAAAAGGGGGTCTTCCTAGCTGCCGAGTAACGTTGCGATTTTACGCATCTATTTTCATGAGTTCGAAAACTAGACAGGTAACACTATTTTAAGGAGGTTTTTGGGGGAGTTTAGTATCCCCAAAAATGGGGGTTTTGAACTTTTTACATATAATTCTTTTTAAACCCAAACTTTAGTTTGCACCATTGAATTCAGCTTAAAAAATCAAACATTTTAGTATTTTGACTTATTGCTCTATGTTAATCGGTTACTGAGATATTGAAAGTATTAAACACAGTACGTTGCCCAGTGTTAATCTAATGGAGAATAATTAAAGTTTTATATCTCGCTTATTAATAAACGTATATTAATGAAACTTAATATATGGCATTATAAGTAGGGGTTAACAGATATTTGCTCACCAAAACCCATTTTTTTTGGCCCCATGGCTGCAAACCTGCGTGCTCAGCAGCTATAATATTATTCTTATGAAAAATAATAAACATGTGATATTTCGCTAGTTTTTTGTCGTAAATTGGTGTGTTTCATCTGGTGGTAATCCATCGGTATTTAAATTTGTTTAAATATTTGTGTGGCCCTTGATGCATTGGCCCCTGCGTACTCAGTCCTAACGTTTTTCTTATGGAGAATGAACAAACATTGTCATATCTCGCTTATTTATGAATATGCTTTGATGAAAGTTGGTAAGTGGTTTCATGACGTAGTAAAGTACCATTTCAAATTCGCTGAGTATGCAGGTTTGCTGCGACGGGGATATTTTATTTGATAGTGTTTATTTCATAGTGTAGTATGGTGAAAAATAGCGTTCGCACCTCGAGAGAAAGGGTTTTGCAAGTTCTCGAACTTAAAACACGATCTCTAGCCTGCAAAACCTTTCTGCGAAATATACTATTTTTAATAGCATAGGAAACCTAAAATATTTTAATTGTAAATTCAATTCCAATCTAAAATTTTCCATTTTATACAATCAAGTAATTCTCTCTAGTTTAAGAGTAAATTAAATCCAAGGTAGGCTTGACTAAAATGTCACTTATTATTTTCTTTTTGCATTAATCATTATCATAATACGAATTTCAGTGCACCATACATTTTCTACGTAGCATCTCACAAAATATCCATATTGTTTTTAACATTAAGCCTTTGTAAGATTGAGAAATAAATAGCCTAAAATTGTCGTTTTTAAGTCTTATAATTTTGAAATCTTTCCGGGGCGAGCCCTCGGAGGCCCCCTTAAGCTTGGGGGGGAGGCAAAACCCCCCCGGTTAGCCCTCCATCAACAGTTCTAGATCCGCCACTGTATATGCTGATGGTCAGATCCCCGTGTGGAGAACGGGACACTTGCTCGTTATTATTTACAAACAGAAATATTTTAAAAATGATTGCGAAAGTGCCAATAATCATACAGTAAAAAAAACTAAAATTTATAATGGTTATATTAAAACATTATAAAAATCAAGATTTTAAAAATAAAACAAATATTATTTGCATTAGTACACTGAGAAAAATACAGTATACGTACGTAATGGTAAACCAGTTTTACTATTAATTATTAATTATCATACTTAAAGTATCATACGATTCTTTATGCAAGTAAAGATCATACGTTTGTAAAAATCTTTGATTGTATGTTTCACCACGCCTTAACACGGTATTTCAGTTAATTGCACTATGCCGATTATAACATACTCCACCATACTTCACCATAATGAAACATACTGTCTGTTATTTTTAATGGTGTTTCGTACCTTGTACAGTTGGTGAGGAAAATAAGGGTGTATTTTGTCTGGATATGACGTCATTCCCAATGACGTCATCTAGGTGACGTACTGCTCTCAATTCGGTTTCAACCTTACTGGCAGATTAGTACATACGTAACGGCCCTTAAATAACGATTAAGTGTTTCGTTACTTATTATACGTATAACTCTTACGTAGACTTGTAAAAAAGTATGAATTACGATTTTAGCGGTCAATGGTAAATCCTACCAACAACAGTATTGAACATCCGTATCCTGATTTTAAAAGTAAATACTGTATTTCCAAGAGTGAAAAATGTATTTTACAGCACTATATCAAGTATAAATCATGTGCATGTTTGGACCTAACAGTGTGATATACTGTTAGACATAGTTAAAACTTGTTTAATAAAGAATAAACTTATCTGTTTTAACGGTCAGTAATGATTCATAGGCTACCTACACCTGTAAACAACATAAGTACACTGATTTAAAAGTAAAAATTATCATTCATTTAATATGAAACAACATTCTGATAAGTATGTATTATCTTTTCTTTGCAGAGTTATCCGTGATACAACCTCTGAATCGTATATATAAACGTTCCCTAAAAATCCCTAAAATGTTGATTCTGGACGCGTTTTGCCAGTTAGTAACTTTGTGACTTGTCGCTCTGTTCGGTTCGGGGGTCAGTGTCAGTGTCCTTGGGTATTGTGTTACTTGTTTAGTGTTCTGTTACTTATTACTTAGTATTACTGTGTCGGTAGTTAGTCATACTCATGTATGTGACTATTCGCTCTGTTCGGTTTGGCGGTTAATCAGTGACCTTGCGAACTGTTACCAGTTCCTAGTGTTCTGTGTTACTTATTATGCTGTGCTACTGTGTTGGAGTTCAATTGTGTTGGGTACCGTAATACCAGTTCGTTTGATCATAAGTTAAAATAGATGAACAATATGATAAACACAGGTGAAGGTATACATGTATATTTAAAACTTTTACTGGTGGTATTTTTATATTACAATTGTTTTTAGTCAGGAAATTAGATAATCTTATATAATTCATGTTTGTTTTTTAGACAACATATTTCTTTTAAGTTTTGTAATAAAAATCCGTCTGAGACAAAATTATATTTTCCTTATTTATCAACCCAAATCTCTGTATTAAATGTTTTATTGAAACACGTGAAAATAAACCACATTAAACTTATATACAAATAGTTAACAATTATAATATGCACAATCAAAGTGTTAAAATGTCTTCACAAGCAGCAGTATGCAATAAGAGGTTTTCGGTTCAACTTTAATTACACTTTTAATGATTATAAAATGTATGTAGCTCAATTATCTATTTGTGAAAAATACTTGATTATAGTATATAGCTCAATTATCAATGAGTATGATTCATACTTTGATGAAATATTATACATTATTGTAGGTAATTAATGCAGTATTTTGGAATATATTTGATTGCAGTATATGATTACCTTTAAATAAAACAATTGCAAATACATCAAACATTAAATTAGCACAAAGATTTTGAATTAAATGAATTTATCAAACTGTAAAATTTAAGGTGACAATAGGAAAATATAACAAAGTTTGTTTACCTAGTGTAACTAAAAATTGAATAGTTCAAAGACATCGTACCTTTGATCAATTTATGGCTTTACAAATTAATCATTTATGTGTTTGCAGTTATATTTATTTGTATGTTAATCATATTCTGAAAACAACTATACTTCATAATGTGGTGTAAATGACCTACATATGTATAATATTTCAACAAAGTATGATTCATGCACATTGGTAATTGAGCAACATACAAAATTCAAGTACGTTTCACACATAGATAATTGAGCCACATACGACAAAGTAGAAACCTCATGGTGAAACTTCTCTAAAATAATTATGTTACATACACTGAAACATAAGTTACATACAATAAATCGGAAAAACTAATGGCGAATCTTCATTCAAATAAGTGTGTATCTTATAATATTACTTGAGTTGCATACGACAAATTAGGAAACCTCATGGTAAAGCTTCAATAAAATAATTAGTATGTTTCATACACTGACACGTTAGTTACATACAATAAACCAGGGAACAGAATTGTGACATTTCATTCAAACAAGTAAGTTTCATACACTGTTATTTGAGTTGGGTACTTCAAAGCAGGAGTCATAAATGTGAATCTTCATTTCAATAACAACGTTTCACTGGTGTGTTAATTAAGTAAGTTGCATACTTAATTGAAGCCTGGTATCTTAAAAACAATGTGACGTCACTGAACTGCTACAGTTCTGTAAGTATGTAACATCACTATGCATTAGGAACCAAACAGCATGCAGTAACATACAGTAAAGAATCAAGTTAAACAAAAACATTATTTAAGGATGTCTCTGCTTTATTTAAGTATGTTTTTTGTCTGTGTATACAATGAACAAATACTTAATAGAATTTAAACGTTAAAAGTATTCACGTTTGTATGTAGAAATCAGTAGTATTAATGAAAAGGAAATAAGTATTATACCTTACTATCGGGAGTAACTGTCAATGGTTCGCCGTTTGTCGTTTTTCGGGAATCACACCCTGTCAAACACTGACGCCGCCAGCCGCCGCACTTGTCCGTTATGCTTTTTTGTGATTTGGCCAAATTGATTTTGCTAAATGTGTATACGTTTTAAGTGTACAAATGGTTTTTGTTAAGACAACATCCATGAAATTGGACATGTAACTACTTTTTTGACGTTCAGAACTGAAGATGTGTTGATAAAAAACACGAAACAGCTAAAGGCCCCCAACTACAACAAATCATTTGGCAGAACAGGTATTTTAAACCTTTTAAATTGAAAGAAAATTATAAAGAAATTTGTAAAATCTATACACATCGACCTTTTTTTGCTGACTCACAAAGCATAACAGCAGTCATTAAATCTCGCTCTTCTAAAAGGCCTTCTTGTGTATTAATTAATAAAGGACAAGAACTGTCGGCGAGAGAACAGAAAACCTCTGGAATCTGGCGGACACAAAAATTGCAGGCGCTACCATAATATCAATGATTACATGTAGTCATTGATAATATGGTCACTACGCTAGCACTTTATGCGGCATTCATTGTTACCATTAGGTAAGTTCTTGCTGACACCATGATACCGTAACAAAACTTAATTGCATTGCGTTTTGAGACATAAGAACCTAAGAACTATAAACATGTAACGCCGACGAGGGGTCTTCTTTCCTCTCGCCGACAGTAGGACATTCTGTTCAAACTCAAGCGAATGTTCTTCTAATACTTATGTGTTGACATCACCTCTCATAACGTAGTATGCGTTCTGCGTTATCATTCCAGAAGTCATTATTTGGCTATGAAATCTGTTTTTGCTGTTATGCTGGGTCTTGTTAATGAGCCAATAACTGTTGAATTTAATAGCTGTACAATTGAATTGATTTATATTTTTTCACTTTGACGCTTTAAAGGCGTCTAAGGCTTTAAAGGCCCTAAGACGAATGTTTATTATAAAGAAATTCTTAGAACTTACACTTACTCCTTTTAGCGAATTTCCCCTATAGGGAAGAAGCTATTACCGTAGTCGGCATGGTAAGACCGGTAGACGGACTGAAGATCCCAGGGTTAAAATTGACCTGAGAATTATTTACCTGTTTTGGCGAGGCTTGACCGAAGGTCCTAACACTAATGAGGGCCGAGCTGGGATCCTGAGTCAAGCCTAGTCTTGGGATTGTCATCGAGTTTGATGAGGCTGACAAGGGGCACCAATAACACCTCACACCATGGGTCACTTACATTTTGCAGTAGTTTAAAATAAAATATTAACTAATGGTTGTATTTCCTACCCTGCATTTCAGTACAAAATACAAAAAACCTAATTCAATCTCCATCACTTCCTTATGTGGGTCGTTTGCTCTTGCTCTTTTTGACTGCAATTATGATAGATTTTCCCTTATATTTTCATAGATATCAAAAATATATCATACTACCTAATATTCTAAATGTGACAGTTTGGATTTATGTATAGATGGATGATTCATCGCCCCCAAACACGACTGAACCTATTAAGGTAACATTGCGCATGAGCTTATATATCACATTAACATAAAGACCTGATAATGTAAACAAAGATTTTATAGTGCTGGTAAGGTTAATATTTGTAATGTGGTTTGATTGTTACGGGTTACGGGTTCTGAGTGGCGCTAGTACATTTATATATTACTAGAATGTTCTATGCGCAGCTTGCGCATCCCGTGTTGAGAAGCGAGAATAGTAAACAGTAAAATAGTAAACACAACAATGACAGTCTGTAGTTAGATACAATCCTTGTAACAGCTGTTTATTTAATTTAAACCAAATAAAACTCTCCTCCATATGAACTTCAAGACTTGGAAGTCCCGTGGGGCAGAGCCCTGAGGCCTAAATCGAAAATCTAAAGCCAGTTTCCACATCTGCACACCTAGACGCGCGTTTTAGTGTACATATGTGGGGGTAACGAAAAAGCCTTATTGTTTACAAAGTTTTCATGTAGCGTATTAATAATATAGATAGATTTCTCCATATAAGCTTTCCGGTTCAGCATATCCACCTTAAAACTTCTTCAAAACCAATAATTAGACAATAATTTTGAAGATTACCTTCACCGCTAAATGCGACAGATAAACAAACAATTTAAACCATTAGTTAATGCTTTTTAAATTAGCCATTTCAATTTTTAACAGTTTCTCTATTTCTCAATAAAGAATTATTTATTCTTATTTTTAAGTTTTATTTGTCCTGTCTTTATCAATGTTGACTGAGGATGTTATTAAAAACCAAAATGCACATTTGCACGTTAACTGTAGTATATTAATAATATTAAATAATACGTGCACTGAATACGCAGGTTGTTTTCGAGATAAATATTGTACAAGTATAAAGGGAACTATAAGAGTGATTTTCGTGGAAAAAAGCACATTTATAAAAACATTAATAAAACAATAATGTAGTTTTGACTTTACTAAATAGAGAGAAAACAAATTTTGTTATATTTTATTCAGTTTTGATTTGGTGCGGTTTTATAAAGTTATACTCTATATAAATTTAATCATAGTCTGGTTGCTATACAAATAATACATAACCAACTTATTTTGTTGTTGTCTGTTTTAACATGTGTTCGATAAGTTTAATGATTCTGTTTTAAGACTAGCAGAAAAAAACATAAAGTTTTAGTCTAAGATTTGCAATACATATCCTATAACACGACTGTGAAGGTTGAAGCACACTAGCAACTCTCGCGGAAGCGCGGGTCGGCGCGGCGCGGCGCGGTGCCTTCACTTCTCCAGAGGGGGCTAAGCACACGTAGCGCGGTTTGGCGCGAAACTTCCGCAGACGTGAACCCGCGACGGAAAATAAAGTTTAAAACTGTAAAATTAATTTGTATTTATTACTACTAAATTACAAAGTAAATTAAGTGAATTCAAAAAGAGTAGGCCTATTGCCTATTCACTATTTATAATAATTTGTTTTCACAAACAGCGCAATATTTAATTTATTATTTATCTGAAGTTTAACTCCCTTATAGCTGAGCATGTAGGTTTACTGCTACAGAAAAAATCAACAACAAATATTTGTTGTGCAAATATCAATACCAGCACCAAGTACTACTAGGCAAATACCAGTAATAGGTGAAGCCACAAGCCACATAACAAATTCTATTTGCTCTCCATAAGGATGACATTGGACAATTTACTGTTTTTAGCACTTTGACTATCTCTGTAACAGTTGGACGTAGAATCACAATTTAAACACCAAAATTATTGTTTTGCAGAGCTGAACTTATTTGTAAAAACAAATGTGAAGTTTTTAGTAAAATTAACTGAGCAAAAGCTAAATACATTTTCCCTAAAAGATTAACATGGAAAATTGTATAAACACATTTTTTGGATTTTCTCCGAACCACTTAACCCATAGGTTAATGATTCAAAATACTATATTATTTGTTTTTTGTAAGCTCTTAGGGTAAAAATTGCAAACAACTGATTTTTTGAAAATTTCAAATCCCTATAAAACCCTCTTCCCACGGTCCGTAATTTCTGGTTTTCAAACTCAAAGTCATGAAGTTGCTATACACGTTTGTGCCAAATTTAATTGAAATTGGATTTTTTCAAACAATTTTTTATGTTTTAGGGGAAATTCACTAAAGCAACTATTCAGTATACTGTACAGACCCTGTGTGTAGTACCCATCGACGTAAATACTACAATACTGTATGTAGTATTTACATCCATGGTGGAACCACGGAACCGGTACGAGAGCACACGAGACGTTCCGAAAACATCCGAAGGGCACCGTCGTCGCCGTTTCCGCGGCTCTACCCTGCGCACACCTAGCAACCCTGCGGAGGCGCGGCGCGGCGCGGCGAAGAACTTCCACTCCGAATTCCCCCCGGCGGATTCGAGAAGAAGTTTTCAACCGCGCCGCGCCGCGCTTCTCTTCCGCTTCCGCGAGAGTTGCTAGGTGTGCTTACTCTCATAAGATAACATGCAAGTAACTTTTCTTGAGAGCAGTGGAAGTTCTTCCACCGCGCCGCGCTTCCGCGAGAGTTGCCCAGTGTGCTTCAAGCTTGAGCGTGAAACTAATTTACAAAGGAGGAGATAGACAGAGTCGGCGAGAAGCTAGTACCATAGATTAAGCATACTCCTTAGGAGATATTGCATTGGCAAGTTATCAGACGAAGACGGGTGAACAGTGGCGTGCTCCTGCGGGATTTTCTAGTACTAGCGACCTTAGAATTAGTGCCGACGGCATCAGCGCAGTGGCGCAGCTCGTGGCCACGTGAGGAACCAACGATCCGCGGGCTAGGAGGGGATGCGACATCCGTGTGCGAGAGAGAGCGGGAGTACCTGTGCGATAGAGAGAGAGGGAGTGAGAAATATAGGCGCCGCCGACGCGACACTGCCGTAGTGCCGCGGCTTGCTCGCAGGGCGTCCGCCAGCCACCAGCCCCAGTGCCTTCGTGCCTTCCTTTCGTCAAATCGTAAAGCGGGTTCTCCCTTGATAAATGTTCTACGTTCGCTTGTGAAAATACTCTTACAGTTATAATTACAAATTAGTGTATAGTATGTATAACGATATTTCATTACCAATGATTCAGTGAATTCATAACATACAATATTTCCTTATTAAAAAATCCCACTTAATTCTTTTTCACAATTTATTATTTTTTTCCTTTTAATTTCGTCGGGGCCAGGGGCGGATCCAGGGAATAAAACATGTCGGGATAGACCATGCTCGCGCCCATAGTCGGGATAGACCAAAATTCGGTCCGGCTGGGCTCAAGGTCACATCTCAAAGTGTAGGATTCGGCGGTCGCAGCGCTCAGTACAGCGTCTTATGGGTTATTGGCGACGCGTCCTCAGTTAAATGAGGTTTACGGCGCAAGGGATTTGTTTATAGTAAAATGGTTTTTGGAATCGAATTACTGAATAAATTATTTACCTTTTGGTACTAAATTAAAATGTATTTAACCTCTAATTATGACGTAAAAACACGTGTAAGTTTCAATATTAGCATACAAATCTCGATGTTCACGTACTCAACCTGGATTTTCATCGAAATTAATTAATTAACGACTCAACGACTCCCATATTTTATTTACTCGATACATGAGTCAACTCTTTTCGTGAAAATAACTATATAATAACAATTATACGGCTTTTAAAGAGGCTTAGTTTTGAATTTTGACACAACAAATTTGATTCCATACTATCGCATTTATAACTTTGGTAGAAAAGTTTATTCAAAACTAAGTATCTTTCGTATTCGAGTTCCTTGACATGTTCCTCAACTTTTAACGCCAATATGATTTTTATAGGATTGGTTATTACATTATTGGCTGATGTAGAGGCTTAGTTCTGAGTTTCGACGTAAAACCATAAGTTCATTCTTAATTTTGATTAAATATTTAGCTACACATATTTACTTACGACTTTGTATTTCATTTCCCCGATCTATTCCTTATTTATTCACACAAAGTCAAATTATAAGTCTATTTGAATAGTTGTTAGGGAGGTATAACTTAAGTTTCTATAAACAGATGTTGATTCTCTTCTATTTCAATGTTCACGATTAAAATCATAAAATGTGACCATAAAATTAAGGATTATAAACCTGAAAACATGTAAAATTTAAATACAATCTAATTTAACGATGTAATAAATAACTGCTAGAACTAGAATGAAAAATGTTTAAGTGATACAAATTTTAAAGGGAGAAGGGTTTAAATAAAAATTATGTTTATATATGTCCAATACATATCGAGGTTATGACTCCTGTATTTTAACTTAGAAAATGTACAAATAAAGTATTTAGTAAGGAATTTTTGCTTCACAACCACGTTATAACAAAACAAATATGTTTATTCTTGCATAAAATTTTACTTTGTACAACAAATAAGTCTCATATTATTTTTCATTTAATTACATATTCATTTATAATATTTAATATGTAATTTTTAATCATGAGTCAGATTAGATCTCGATAAATGTTTTTTTTATCATAATTGAAAGCTGTGTTAAGTAACAATAACCTCAATATAATATGGAGTCAAATATATATTTATATAATTACTTTTTATAAAAATCTAAGTAAAATCATTGATTATACATCCTAAGAGATAAACTTAGTAATGTCGTTTTTTGAAGCCGACCTTGGCGAGCTCCTCGAGCGCATTCTGTTGGCCAACGGTAGAAGCTCTCCTAGTTGGAGCGTCGTCAGCTACCGTACTGAAGCGCTCAAGCGGCGAATCCGTCAACTACCGTCCCCTCTTCTACCCCTCCTGTAAGATATGATTGTGCTGCGTGGCGCGGCGAGGCCGGCGAGTAATGCCCATCGAGGTAACTGGAGAGATCGCTAAGTGAGCTAAAAACGGTCCGCGTCGGACTGTGCGGAACAGAAATGGTGGGCCACTGTGTGCTCAGAGCTGATTCTGGCGATGAACGCGCTGTCGTTTACACGCTCCTGGGCTTCACTGCCATGTTTGAATTGTAATGAAATTTATATATCCTTTGTGTACGTGAACTACGGAATCCGAAAGTATAAATATTGTTTTTTTTACCTTGTTTTAATATTTTTAATAATTAAAAACTCTTACGTGTTATTAAAGAGGGACATGAAAAAGTTACTCAGCGAGGGATTTTTTTATTTTTAGGTTAGAAACAAACTTCCAGCGGGAAAGTTGTAGATAATTACTTTCTCTAAAACTTTTATTCCAAACATTTTTCGGTAAAGTTGTTGGTTTGGCTACAATTCGTTTGGAAAGATGCTGAAACTTTTCGCCGCGCTCTATCCAAGACGTGCCACGAGCCGTGCCGCGCTGTTAAATTCAACTCAGTGATGCTGTGTTACAACATGACCTAGTTTTTTGGTAAAATACATAGTTATACGACTTTTGTACTGTACTTGTATTGTCTGTTAAATAAATCATAATCAACTGTTATCATACACTGAAGATAATTTTTTGTTATTCAATAGCGAAATGTTGTATTAATGCAACATTATGTAATCGTTCTTACTACTCTACGTGGACGGGTGAACGAACCATCTTGGTAATTAATGTTTATTAAGAATACATTTGCTATTAAAAAGTATTTGTCTTGTATGGTATTCATTCATCAACAAAATTTTATGATATAGGCCAATTAACTTTCATGCAATCTACAACTTTTGGCGAACGTCGAAGTTTATATGCTACAATTCAAAGTTTCACTAGTCCAAAGAACGATATTACTGCTCATAAAAGAATTCATTCCAGTACCAAAAACTTCAAAACATCATTATTTGGAGCGTTCTTTGGTTCATTTTGATTGAAATATTACCCGCAAAGCCTTCTTTTTTTAATAAGAAACTTTAAAATTCTTAAATAATAACAATTTTATAAAAAATAAACTCAGTACGGTTAAGAGAAAAGTTATTAAAAAATAAAAGTATTTCTCCAATTTTATAAATTTTACTTTTTTTTAATTGGGACGCATATTGTTCCAATTTTCTGATTTTTAAAGGCAATTCATATTTTAATAGGGCCATTTTTGCAAAGTAATAATTTTTTTCAAACGAACAGT
This sequence comes from Allygus modestus, assembly GCA_963675035.1. Classification (NCBI taxonomy): domain Eukaryota; kingdom Metazoa; phylum Arthropoda; class Insecta; order Hemiptera; family Cicadellidae; genus Allygus; species Allygus modestus. The sequence goes on from OY776111.1 coordinate 104,632,956, forward strand.
GTTATGTATAGAGTAAATGTAACTAATGGCAATTTGACCGCATTTCATGGTCGCCGTAACATTTAGACCGAAAACGACAAGTGAACGTAGTTTTATATACCAAAAGCGAAGTCTGAAACGCATTTACCGGGCAAAATCAGATATTTGGCCGTGTTTTATCGGTAAAAGCATAAATTTTGCCGCAACTTGGTGGTAAAAAGACAAACAAAATGACTGAATTTTTTTAGGAATAATGGACTGGACCGCGTTTTATTGGCCTCAAGCGGCAAGCGAGCCGCATATTATCCACGGAAATAGCAATATAACCTCGTTTTAGCGCCCAAAAAAGGCAATTGGCCGACAAACCCATTTTGCGATTTGTAGGGCAAAAACATCGACCACAATAAAATTAAGTGCCAAATTTTACCGGCCAAAAAAGACTGCCAGACTGCGTTTTACAGAAACAAATGACTGACTAAAAATTAATTGTTTAAACAAAATAGGCAATTTCACCTCGTTATATTTTCCAGAAATAACCAACCGTTAGTAGTGGTGGTGGTGTTAGTGGTGGTGGTGTTAGTGGTGGTGGCCGGGGAGGGGCCACTTCCGGCGCTTTTTTCCCATGTTATTCTTATGGGGAGCCGTTTTTGGACCGACGCCAGCTCCCGCCTTACACAAGTTTCCTTGTTGGCCTATATTAATACCCAACCCTTGCCTATATTAAATATATTGTCCCCATCCCCCTCTATACTTTTTAAAATTTTCAAAAACTATCTCTGGTGTGTTTTGTGTCCTTGGATGTGTTGTTGGTGTTTTAATAAATTCCCCCAAATTAAAAAAAATACTACCGCCAATTTCCTGATTTAAAATTTGGATGATTGTCGTAGTGTTTTAATAAATTCCAACTGCCAATTTTGACCCTATTTTAAAATTCATTTTAACACATCCTTTGCAGAAATCCACGAGTTCTGGCTACTTGGGAACCCGAGCCATTTGACATATAATAAATCACCTTTCCTCCTAATTACCTTCTCTACCAAATACATGTCTTTATATTTAGTCTTTAACAATTCTTCTGTATAAAATCCTCCTTTGATTATATTGCCATTCTCATCTTTCAAAATATAAGTCACAGGCTTTGTTTTCTTAACTTCTGCTATTGTAAAAAGCTCTCCCGTCCAGTTAGGGGTATATCCTTTACTAAATACATGTTTATATTTAGATATCCTTACACTATCCCCCACCTTATATCTTGGCTTTTTAACTTGTACTTTAGATGCTAACCTTTCATGTACATCTTTAGAGTTCTTAGCACTTACTTGGTTAGGCTTCATCCCTATGGATCTATGTACTTTATTATTATATATCCTTATTAACTTTGGAAGTAAATCCAACCACTTGTAACTCCCTTGTGCACTAAACTCTCTATACAACCAATTCTTTAAAGTTCTCTGGAACCTTTCCACAATAGCCGCCTTAGTTGTAGAGTAAGTGTGGTAGTGATTAATATTTAGAATTTTCATTAGTTTGGTAAAATGTTCATTAAAAAATTCTTTTCCGTTATCAGATTGAATATTTTTAACTCCCTTTGGGAGAATAGTTTTTATAGCTTCTGTGACTACTAATCCAGTTTTATTCTTTAGTGGAGCAGCATAAGCTTTTTTAGAAAATGTGTCTATTAAAGTTAAAATATATTTATTCCCAGAATTCTCTCTAGCATAATTCCGCATATCTATTAAATCTATTTGAACAGTTTCGTTTATACCCAACACCTTAAAAGACCTTCTAACAAAGTTCTTTCTCGCGGGCTTATGCAATTCGTAAGCAATTTTTTCCATTTTTTATTCTTTATTTTTAATGTTAACGTATCTGCCAGTCTCTGTCGTTTCAAAAACACCTCCATTGCTACCAATTAACATACCATCACTCATTCTTTGATATACATAGTTTTTTGGCAAATATGCCTCTCCATCTAAAGTCTTAAATCCGCTTAAAGATGTAGGGTCTGCAACCAACAATTTAGGATTGTACATCATCAAATCGATTTCATTATTGTCTTGCATAAATTTATTAGTTTTATTGTTAAACCTTAATGCATGTGATTTTAAACAAATATCAAATTTAATATTGTCTTGTCTAAAAGTTTTAATATTATCGTCATACCTCAAAACCTGTGACATTAAACAAATATCACTCCTATCTTTGCCTTCAGGTACATTCTTTATTAATTTGTCCTCTGCATCCCACATATCGCTATCTAATGTTAATACATTATAATATTTATCCCCCTGTTTTATTATGCTTTTCTCACCTTTTGTTAATATTTGATTAACAACAGCCACATCATTTGGCAACGTTCCAGGTAAAATGTTTGTTAATTGCTTATTTTTACCATCAAATTTAAGACCGTCTAAAGTCACAGTCTGATGTTTTGTAACACAATCGTTCTCATCAACAGCGGGTTTAACACGAACTAGCCTTTTATTATTAAAATCCCAAAAGTTTAGATCCATTTTTGGTACTTGAGAGACGTTTACAACATCATCGCTTTCTTTACCAGCCAACAAATTACTTATTTTTCGCTTTTTTGGCATTCCAAATACCATTCTCCGATTCCAAAAATTCATAATTATTTTTGTCTTGTACAAAGACACCATCTTTTCTTATTAAAGTTTGCTCTAATGTGGGTACATCGGTTGAGCTTTCACCTCGTTTAACATTAGTAATTTTGCGTTTATTAGCGTTCCAATTATTACTCTTGGATTCTAAAAACTTATATTTAGTATTACCTTGTACAAAAACATCACCTTTTCTGGTTAACGTCTGCCCCAAAGTCGATACATCATCAGTAAACTCCCCACCTTTAACATTACTAATTTTATAATTTAAAGCATTCCAACCATCATCTTTTAGATTTAAAGTAGTTTCTTTAAAACTTCTAGCTTCTGGTTTACTATACGGGTTATATACGCGATAAAATTTATCTATCATCTTTTTATTTAATAAACAATTCCACTTTCCCTCAATTCTTCTATGATAGAATCTATCTCATTATCCACTCCAGAATTTCCCGCCAATCGGCTTAACCAAAGCAGTCTTAACCTATCTACAAGCTCATTAGGATCGTCCCAATAAACATAGTCTATTTTATTACCAGTTACCCGCCTTAAACCTTCACCAACAGTCTTAAACAGGGGTTTAATTATATTAAGATATTTAGTGTGTTTATTACCTGACATCGCCGCACCTGTTTTATAACCCTTTAAATGTGCATTTGTAGCTTCCAAAATCTCTTTATAATTTTGCAAATCAGCCTGACTATAGTTTACGGGTTCTTTTAAAGTTAACAATTCCCACAATCCCCTTGTCCCTTTATAAATTGTTTCTCCAACTGTAACATCATCATTGGCAATTTGAACTTCCTGATTCCCAATAAAAAATTTATTTCCTTCTCGCCTAATACCATATGTGGTGTCTGTCATACTACTTCTACTAAGGTAATTTCCTAAATAGTCTGATGCTAAAAGACCAAAATCTAATTTGTGCGGTGTTATCTGGGTTATTCTTGGTATTCTAGACGGGGTCTTTTCTAAAATCATTGGGAGAACTGGCCTCTCTGTTTTTGTGGCTAAATTTTTTAATTCTTGCAAAGGCTCTATTAACGGTTGTAATGTTTGGAACCTCTCTTCAGCCTCTAGAAATTTACCACGTTTTAACGCCCTATATTTTTCTCTTATTTGTTTTGCAGACTCTACCAATTCTTGTTGAATATTTGTTTTCATTTTATTTACATTTTATTTATCTCATTTGTCAAAGGATTATACTCAAACACTTTATCGTGTATTATTAGGCAATATGCAGATGTGTTTGAAGGGACATTTTCTGCAGTTTCAATTTCTAATTTAATATCTACAACCCCCTCTTTGACTGATTCATTCTGCCTAGAACAATCTATTACAATTAGAGGATATTTCTTTATAAAGTCAGCTCTGTTAAACATAGGATCGGGGACGGTGTTGTAGTAACTCTCCCTAAACCTCACAAACATCTCATAAGCTTTAGAGGCATCTCCATTTTCAAAGTCAAGATTTAAATCACTATAAGGATAATATTCAGAGTTTAAAAACACTTTGATATTTTTCAATTTACAGTGATCAAATTCATCAGTTCTTTTTCGTGCACTGTTGTCCCTGCCTGTTTGGAAACCAAATATAATATACCTGGGCTTCTCCAAACTCGAAGACGTCTTAACTGACCATGTGTGTCTCTTGGTTTCGGGGTATGATGGGAGTTCGTGTAGCTCCAAACTTCTAAATGCAATTTGCAAATTTTTATTTTGCAATAACATCTTTTGTAATTGAAGCCTCTCCCCATCAGATGGTACCACATGCGGCATCACCCACTGAATCGATTTAAGTGTAATTTTAGGAATAGGATCGACACCAGTTGGAGCATTAGATGTTGTTAATATACAATTTAAGTCGTTTTTGGATCTTTTCAACACCAATTCTTGTTTAACATTTACTAAAACCTTATTAAAATCCTCAAACACACCCATTAACAGCTCTAACGGGACACAAGTACTAAACTTGCCGCTTTTATGGAACTCCTTTAAATTTTCATCAGAATCAAATGCTACATTTGACAATTTAGTTGTTTTATTGTAAGAGCACAATATTTTCATAAGACTGGAAATTCCCGGATTTCTTACAATATCTATTTCTTTACCAGCAACTTCGTATCTAATTTCGTCAAATAAGAATGCAAATGCATTATTTATAAAATGTCCTTTATCATGATTCTCTATTTCTCCTTTAATATACAGATAACTCCTACATGGGAGTGTTAGTAAATCTTGATTATTTATGCATATTCGAATTTCATCGGAATTATTTATTGCTAAAGTGTTGTGTGGAACATAGGAGTGATTTGTAATTTTAACCAAGCTATCGTCGTATTGGAATTTTCCTGTAACGTCTAGAAAATCTTCCATTTTTATTAATAGAAAATTTTAACTTCAACCCAATTGATCGCAGAAACCTGGCATTTTGTACACTCAGTCCGTTCTTGTAAATTCTCATATCTTTTTTATATGACAAGTAATTGTAGTTTCTTCTTTATTAAAGTCAATTGGCTTGTCGTGTTGATCTGCAAATGTAATGCTAACAACATCTAAACTTCTCTTATTTACAGGGAAGTATATAATATTTCTGGGGACCTCAATAATTTTGTAGCCGGGAGGAGCTTCTGGGTAAAAACTGTGTATGGTGTGTGATTTGTCACCATTTAAATAAGACCCATTCGCAATATTACATTTTACTCTAATCACATTTACATTATTTATGTTGATTTTATTTACGGATTTAAACGCAATATCTGGAGTAGAAAATCCTTTAAATCCCAACAATTCAGACCCTAAACACGGTTTTGTAAAATCAAACACATGGCTAGAATGTAATGTGGCTTTCATAGTTTTATTATCGGCTATAAGTACAAAATCTGGGAGTTGCTTTTGAATTTCCTTCGCAAGCTCAAACACTTCGTATGTACCTTCAAAAATTTCAATTACATTTGGAGCTTTGTGATCGTAATAATACACATCCTCACCCTCGTCTATAGTTAATTTTGTGTCTTTAAGTTTATTTAATTTTGGAACTAGCCCTTTGTAAAATATAAGTTTGACTTTTGTATTAATTAATGCTACTTTATTTTGTATAATAACTTCAACTTTACCAGCTAATGCCCGGTTTAATTCGTCAATTGTGACCTCCCCTTTTGGGGTTGTAATTTTGTGCATTTTGTAATATGTCAAAGTATTTAGAGGTTTTTTAACATTAAATATAGAATTATAACTTTGAAAATCTACCAGTCCAATTACATAATCACCATTTAATTCTATAGGAGGAAAGAACACCGACTTCAACTCTGGCTCTGTACCCGTAAATGTTATAGTAAATGAATCCATTTTTATAAACTAAAATTTTTCAGAAATGATAAACATAAAATTCCACAAATGGAACTGTTTAAATCTTGTATTTGATCAGTTGTATAGTAAATTTTAGATGGTACAAAATATTCAATTACCTCTTTTGGAGGCTGTATTCCGAAAGGGTCAAAATATATTACAACATCTTTATTTTTACGATATGCTGTCCAATGTGTGCCCCTGTCACTGTCTAAATTAATAATTCCACATTCTCTTACTTTTGGCCTTAGATGTTTTAGCTCGTTTTTTAGGTACACTCCTCGAAAGTGAGGCACGTCTCTTGCTGCCTCTAACAGCTGAAAGTTGTCCATCTTTTTTATTAAATTTTAATCCCATTCCCATTTTTGCCTTAGCCTTCATCAAATTTGTCACTGCGTAAGCTGCTGCTTTTTCAGCCAGACTGGCGTCCTTTGCCGAAACCCTAGTCCAAGCCTGGTCCGCTAATCTCATATCTGCCTTGTTCCGGGCGGCTGTATCAGGATTATTCATGTAGAATATGTCGTGCTCTTTACAATAAGAGTCTAGCTTATTTTTTGAAGGTACATTTCTGGCTAAATTTTCACGCACGTTAGTTCCAGGTCCACACCATTTATAATTTCCAGGCATGTGGAGAGGGAAAGGAAGGTTGTTTATAAGGGTATTTAACAAGCCACGGCCTCTATATGGCTTTAAGAATAATCCCTTACCTTGGATCTTTTTACACTTTCTCTTTGCCATTTTTATTATATAAAAAATGTCATTTATTCAACAAAAGAACAAATTTAAAATAGCACATAAAGAAAATACACCATTTTTATTATATAAAAAATGTCATTTATTCAACAAAAGAACAAATTTAAAATAGCACATAAAGAAAATACACCAAAGAAGTTGGGTCTATTTCCTAATAATATTCGCTGTCTTATAATAGGGCCCAGTGGTTCGGGGAAGACTGTTGTAATTTATAACTTAATTGTAAAAAAACAAGGATTAAAGTTTACAAATTTATATATAATATCCAAATCTTTAGAACAAGAAAAATATAAAAAAATAATTGAAATATTCCGTCTGTGTGATGAAGTTAAATTACACACATATTCAAACTGTGAAATCACACCAAATGATGTAGAATCACACTCAATAGTTGTATTTGACGACATAAATAGTCCAAATATCACACAATTTTTCTCAATGGGGAGACACAAAAATATTAACAGTTTTTACTTGTGTCAATCTTACAGTAAAGTAAACAAACATTTACGTGACAATGTTAATTTCCTAATATTATTTAAACAAGACGATTTAAATTTAAAACATGTGTATAACAATCATGTGGGAAATGATTTTTCATTTAACCAATTTAGAAATCTCTGCCATCAATGCTGGGATAGGTCTAAATATGGCTTTTTTGTAATAGACAAGGAAAGGCCAAAGAATAATGGGAAATATAGATTTATGTTTGACCAATTTTATAATGACCAAGGGCAAGAGTGTTGATGCCATCCAGAATAAACCTCTTGTCGTCATCAAAAGAGAGTACCTTTTTGTTCATCGTCAATGTTTGAAGATGGTGGTTTGTGGATTTAATTCTTGTAACATTCTCATAGTAATCTTCCCCGGTTGCAAGACAGTGTAAGTAATGTTGGTGTCTTAAGAGATGTTTAACTGTAGCGTTGTCAGCTCCCTTTGCCTTTTTAACCTCTAGCTCACATTGCTTTTCTTTTTCGTATAACCATTGTAAAGGAATGAAAGAGTATAATTTTGGCCTTAAACCACAATATTCATACATAATTTGACCATTTAATTCGTCTTTAAACTTGCCCGTAACTTTTTTATTTTTATCAGAGTATAAGAAATGGTCTTTACTATATGCAGAGGTGTCAAAACAGTCCAAGTCACTTTGTATTTCCTTGTAAAAGTCCTCTGTTACTATAGAATAAACAAGGCTGTCTGTGTCTGTCATTAAGAACTTTTTATTCTTAAATTTTGACATATAATTATAGTGGAAATCATACATTATTACTTTACTGATATCCAAAATGGTCATTCCTAAATATATTGGTTTATCAAACTTTACAATTAATTTATTTAAATGCACAGCATGCAAATTGTTGTCGAACATTTTGCTACAGTCAAACCTTGGCTTTGTAACGTATTTTGTTAACTTAGACTCGTCTACAAGATGTATATCACGAAACTTGCGTTGGTTCATAATTGTTCGACCAAAGAGACTGTTATTTAACAGTTTGTAAAAGTCTTTTTCAAAATCGTGTTTTGCTTTTTGTCGCTTTTCAATATTAAAATTAATATAGGGCGCGAGCCATTTTGATTGTCTGAATTTTAAAATTCTGTGGTATTTTGTAACTACCAAACCCAGTTCTTCGTATTTTTTTAGTGCTTTATAATGTAAAATATATTTAGTTTTGTCATTTAAATTTGGTATTAATTTTCCATTCATTTTTTCTGGTGCGAGCGGGTAGTCATTATGCAAATCGTGTAAACTTTTATCGTATTTTAAATCAACTTCCAAAATAAATCCAAAGTTTTCATTTTGATTGTATTTATAATCTTTCTCATTTGTCCATCTAAAGCCATCAACGGGCAACGACTCGCACATTGCTGTAGAGTATAGCGAGTTGCAGTCTAAGTATACAAGATAGGTGCTTTCTTGATTTGGGTCATAATGTTCGCCCATGTACTTATTATTGGCTTTAGCGTAGCGCGTGGAAATCATGCTTACGCCGCCTCTAATGGCATGTTCTATAAACAAATGCATGTCAACGTCTTGAAATAATTGTAATTTTATGCCGGTCATTCTAAGACACGCCTCCCATGTTAGTCCGGGCAGTGAGTACATGTGGACGGGGTCAAGTTTATAATCCTTTAAACACAAGTCCCTAAATGTCTCAAACACATCAGCCAATAACAACACATCTGTTTTAAGGTATAAATCGTGATATTCTTTTAAATTCTTTATATTAAAATGATTCCATACGTTTTTAGCATGTTCATATTGTGCAGGAGATATACATTCTTTAGTTAGACTGCTGTAAAATGCCTCTATGGGTGGGAGGGGCTCTAAAAACTTTTCTGGTCCTGTCATGTATTCGTACGGAAATTCGCCCTTACGTTGTAGTAGTGGATTGTCTATAAATCTAAACGCATTTAAATTGGAAGCTAATTTGCTTAAGGGAAGAGACAAAAAGTTGTAGGAATCCAAAAATACCAAATCATCAACAGAGAACGAAATATACTTTTCCATGTCTTTGGCTATGCAATTCAATTTGCGATTGAATTTTCCCAAGTGTTGCATTATTAAATGACCGTCATAGTTTTTAAGATTGTGGAAGAATACTGGAATTTTCTTGGTTACTTTATAGTTTAAATTGCAAGAGTTATGGGAGGGTCCTCTGAACTCGCCTGTTAGGTGGCAGTGGTCGCGCACTTTATCACACAGTAACAGCTGTTGGCATATGTGGCAGTGTGTAGAGTTTTGGAATAACATCTCTTGCTCGAGTCATTACAAGGGGAACATATACTCCCATCTGACTTTTAATAAAGTCATAAGTTTTAAATAACTTTTCGAAAAACACATCCATTACATTTTCACCGCTGTACAACTCTTCGTAAATAATGTTAGAATCTCTCACCACAACATAAGCAAATCCAGAAGGCGTGTGTTTGCCACAGTTTATAAAACATTCGAAATCTGCATAAATCACAAAGGGAGCTTTAAGTTGATATTTGTAATTCGTAAATTGTAGTGTATCTTTTTTAGACATTTGTACTCTTTGGGCATCAAAGGTTTTACAATATGTTGTGTGACGTTCCAATATATCTTTGGTGCAAAAATGTTGCAAACAGAACTTGCAAAAATATTTCTTATGGTCATCTTTTGTAGAATTAAACATTAACTTATCAAAATCACGAATTAAACAGTAATGTGATTTCCGACCTTGTTGTAGAAGCAGCAGGTTGACGTGCGTATTACTATTTAGTTTAGTTATTCTCAGTGGATATATTAATTGTCCTTCAATTCCATATACATTAACACTTATGTTATTTTGTTTTTCAAATTTATCAATGTCGGATATTTTTACGGGATATTTTATATTTGACATATTCAACTGACTTTCATAGGGTTCGTAGTAAAATACTCGATTTGCATGTTCTCCGTGATTCCTTGGTTTCAAGCTTGCTAAAACACTCCACACGAAACATTTATTATCACTATTTTTAATATTTAAAACAGCGTGTTTTGATTTTATATTTTCTGGTGTGGGTATGTATGAGTTGGGAGTTAGGGGTTTATACTTGTAAACATGCAGCTGCCAGTATTTAGTATGGTCATATATCCATCCACTGCCTTGGGCTTGATACTTGTGCATGGAGGTATCGATCTTAAAAAGTGCTTCTTTAATTTGAGTTTTTAATTGTGCTTTCTCAATTGATAAAGTAGTTAAACTTCGAAAATCAGCAATACATTCTTTGTCAATGATTAAATCACCATTATTGTCCACCGAGTGTTTGATGAACTTTACCCTCCTAATAAGAATCCATTTGATAGGTAGGGGACAAGATTGAAGAGTGTCTAATACTTCCACAGATTCACCGTTAAAAATATACAACTTGTAAGGTCGTTTGTCACATCGTAGGTGGTGGCGTTTCTTTTGACAGTTAATAGCCTTCTTACACACATTACAAATATTGTGGTTCTCTAGCATATGCATTTTAAAATTATTGTTATTATCAAATATTTGATGGCATTTTTTACAAATTTTAGGAATAACTTTGTGAATGTTACGATAGTGTCTGATTAAATTACCTCTTTTGGAGCAGGGCACGGAGCATATTGCACACGACAACATGTTGGATGTAAATAAGTTTTGAGATGACATTACTCTGCTTTTTATAAACAAAAAATTACCATTTTTTAAATTAGACAAAAATTATTTAACAGCGGTTTTTAAATTATATTTTACAAGTTTACGAGAGTTCATATTCGAAATGCAGTCACATTCGAAATATGATTTACAAATGGATATTTAAATATGGAAACCTTAAAATTTGGAAATGGTGAATTGGAGATTTACAAATATTAGGCTATTTCACAATTTTCGGATGGATTAACAGTTGTGATTGTCTCTGAAGACACCACCTTAGCTACAACTACCGTCGCTAAGACTCCCAGCTAACCGAAGTCCTGGGTGTGAGACGTGGAGAGGTGAGCCGTGACGCCGAGACGTCCGGTGGAGAGGTGAGCCGTGACGCCGAGACGTCCGGTGGAGAGGTGAGCTATGACGAGTCCAGTGCTGGTGGTGACGTCGTCTGGTGCCGGTGGTGACGTGTCAGTGGTGAGATGTCGTGTCACTGGTGGTCTTGTAGAACAATAGTGCTGTGTCTTGTCGGTGGCTCCTTATATACACGTCGAGAGGCTGGATTTTTCAATTTAACCAGGAAATTACCTCACATTGGCTGGACTTTCAACCAGGAAATTACCTCTATGGTAAGTGGAAATTCTGGTCAATGTGACGCATGCTTGCACATGACCGACTTTAGTGTGTTAGTATGTCAGTGTGTCAGTGAGCGGTGGATTGTTGCGTGTGCCGTGGCGTGGTGGTTGGTGGGCAGCGATGCGGATCGTTGCGTGTGCAAGCAGTGGTGCGGATTGTTGCGTGTTTTAATTAATCAGTTGGCAGTTTTAATTCGATTGTAGTTGGAATTTATTAAAACACTACGACAATCATCTAAATTTTAAATCAGGAAATTGGCGGTAGTATTTTTTTTAATTTGGGGGAATTTATTAAAACACCAACAACACATCCAAGGACACAAAACACACCAGAGATAGTTTTTGAAAATTTTAAAAAGTATAGAGGGGGATGGGGACAATATATTTAATATAGGCAAGGGTTGGGTATTAATATAGGCCAACAAGGAAACTTGTGTAAGGCGGGAGCTGGCGTCGGTCCAAAAACGGCTCCCCATAAGAATAACATGGGAAAAAAGCGCCGGAAGTGGCCCCTCCCCGGTAATTCACCACTACTACCGTTCCTCACATTTTAAAGTCCGAAATCGACGGCCGCAACGTTATTATTGTCCGAAAATGACAACTGAGGCACAATATATGCCAAAAATCACAATCTATCATAAAAATTGGCAATCGTACCATATTTTCCTAGCGAAAAATATTGCCGGATCCCGTTGTATAGGCCCGAATGACAACCGGAACGTATTTACGAATACAATCGGCGATTCGACCCAGTTATATAGCCAAAGAACGCCTATTCTTTCGCGTCGGATGGGTCAGAAACAGGAATTTAGTTGCATTTAATGGCCCGAAATGACGATCGGCAACGTTTCTTATTGGCTGAAAATAACAACCAAAACTTGTTTTATTGGCTGGAAACGACAACCAAGCCGCATGAACAAGAACAGCCGAAAAAGGGATTTCAACTAAATTAAGGAACTTTCGTCGAAATTCCCGTATAATTATCCAATTTTCCTGGAATTTTCGGTCTATGGACACTCTGTAGTAGTATTACAGGCATATGATCTGACTGACGACGGCATCAATCAGACGAGATGACGCTGCCGGGCAGACGTAGCGCTGGTGTGGGGGTGCGCGCGCAACTCCAACCTTTTGCCTTGGGGGGGAAATTTCACCCATCCCCCCCCCTGGATCCGCGCCTGAGATGAAAACAACCGAACTAGTGCTGTGGCCGCTGTAAAAAGCACGGTACCGGGCCCGCTCTGTGTTGAATAAATTGTAAACCTTTGTTGGCAATTACCTTTCCGATCGGCAAAATAATTGCGCATACGTAATCAGGGTCAAATTCCGCACAGTATGAATACCCACATGACAGAATTATAAGAAAAATAATATTTTTCGATTTTCCGGGGTTTTAACGACTATTCCGCGGAAAAACGTGTAATCGGGAAAGTATTCACGTACGTCACGTACGTATTCAAGGTGAATTTACGCACAATTTTGAATACCCACATGAGAGTATTATAAGAACAATGTTTTTTTCGATTTTCCGACGTTTTTCCGCGGAGAAATAAATGTGATCGGGAAAATAACTGCGCGATCGTGTTCAAGGTGAAATTCCGCACATTTTGAATACCCACATGACAGTATTACAATTACAAAGTTATTTTCCGATTTTCTAAAGTTTTGAAGACTTTTACGTAGATAAAAAGTGTGATTTGGAAAATAATCGCATGTACGTGTTCAGGGCGAAATTCTGCACATTTTGAATACCCACTTGACAGTATTTCCATAAAACAATTAATTTCCGATTTTCCGGGGTTTTAACGACCTTTCCGCGGAAAAAACGATCATTTCCATAATCAGCGTCAAATTTCCAAAATTTTGGACAAAATTTAAATATTCGTGTTTTATTTTCGTGGTTTTACTAATTTTTCAATCGGTGCACAGTGGGGTTTCCGAAAGTTGTTTCCGACAATTCCGAAAATTGGGTTTCCCAAGGTTTCCCGGCACTAATTTAATTTTTGACAGACTGTTCAAAGTGTTCTTTTGAAAATCCTGATAATAATTTCTGCTACTATTTGCTACTCTGTATTTTAAATTCCTTAAAGCAATAACATGCTAAAACCAAGAAACCATACACTTAATGACTCAGAAACTTTTTTAATTACAGGAACGGCAAATGCCATTTTTACTAGACAGTAACTATTCGATTTAATGCAAGAATAAAAATAATTACGTACTGAAGCTCACAATAAGCATATAAGACAATATCAGGAAATCTATGCTCGAAAGTTCTCTAGACTTAACTGCGACAGAGATGTGCTTAACAGGTTTCTTATAATTTCGGATCTTGTCATAACCGGAAACAGTCCTCTGCTAAAAAAAAAACTACTCAGTTTACGAAAGTAACCATAGCTTCTTCCTGTTCAACCTCGTTTTCAGAGTCGAAGTAAAATCACCATCAGTAAACTTCAGATGAAGATTTTCACTGGCGATGAACTTTAGACTAAAAAAATTATTAATAAGAAACCAGGTAGTAAGTATAAGTTGTTTTTTAACTTATACAGATTGTCCCGTAACTCTCCTGGACAAAGGTATATAGCGTTGTTCCTTGGGTTAATATAAACACATTTAATCATATGAACATGGGTCTCCCGTACTTAGTTTTCCGTTTGTCAGTCCGTAATTGTTTTTCACTTTAAAGTTCATATTTTTAAAACCATATAACCGAATTCAACCAAACTTAAGTCAACTGTTTACGGAGATAGGATCTATCAACACGAACGTTATGAAGGAATTATCTGTGATAATTTCAAAATGGCGGCCATTTTAAATGTTATATCGCAAATGACTCGAAAATAAGTCATTTTACAAAATATTAACCAGTATATCTTCTTTTAGGGCAATTTGAGAAAAGTCTAACGATACTTAACTTATTGCAATCGAGTAATAAATAACCGAGCTGATGCAATTTACATGGACCGGACATTAACCGGACAAAGCTCATCTTTGGTTTCTCCACAATTGAACATCTAGGCCTAATAAATAACAAGAATTGCAACAGCTCAGTTGTTTATTACTCGGTAAAAAAAATTCAAAACCATTAGATTTGTCGTAAAATATCTTAAACTAAGTTATTCTGGTAACAGTTTTATTAACACACTGTGCGGTGTTAAGCTAGTCAAAATATGGTGTCAGGTTGTATTGAGTCATAATTACTTCAACATCCTGAACGCAACATTTTTAAGCATAGTTTACCAATAATTTTAGACACGTAATTGATTTAATTACACTATTAGAGTGTTACTCATGTATATTGTTGACATACACAACGTATCAAGTGATGAGCGAAACCAACAGATGCAAAGACAGAATGTCAACGGACATCTCTGCTAGTGTTTCTTAAAGGCCGCGGCGACTCAATTCGGCCTGGAGTGCTGTGGGGAGGGAGGGGGGAAAGTCGGCGGGTGCCGTGTTTTTTACGAGAAACAGCGCGCGCATCTTACCAGCTCGGCAGTCGCTGAGACACTGACTGGCAGTGTTGCCAATCAAATTCATGGAAATTACCACCAGCTCCTGCAAAAATTACCATCTTTTACCACCCTTCTTCAAAAGTACTAGAAAAGAGCGCGGTAATTTTCAAATCGGGTTATAAATAGATGTTATACTGTTATTATTGACACATAATTATTACATTATTAATGTTAATGAAGTTAGTATAAAATGTACAACAGTTAATGATAATATATGAATATCCACGGAAGTTATTTCCATCCTCGGAAGTTCCATGTTTAATATAGTTGTTGTAAATATTCGTTTTTTTCCAAGTTTAGAAAAGTGACGCAGCTAATCCAGAAATCCTCTGGTTTCAAGCAAATGAGGAGGTAATAAGTAACAAGGTATAAAGTATAATCAATTTGAAAAAAGTATCTGCAAAATATGCATGTCGTCATTCTGTAAACTAAAGCAGAAAGTAAAAGAATATATTTGGATTAGTGAAGCAAACCTCAGGTATATTGTTTTATGTTAGAGTTACAGAAAATAAAGGATTTCAATCCTAGATAATAACTTTTATTGAAATTAAATGCTAGTTAAAAATTTATTTAAGAAAATAGACTTATTTATAGAAGAAAACAGTAAAAATACTGTTATTTGGATCAAGTTAATAGATTACCACCAAATTACCACCAAGCAGTGATTACCACCAAAAATACCACCAGGGCCTGGAATTACCACCAAATGGGGTAATTACCACCCAATTGGCAACGCTGCTGACTGGCCTGGAGGGAGCGATCGGAGAGCAGGGAGAGCGAGGGGTGAAAGAGGGGAAGAGCCGACTGGTTGCGCTCTGGCGGGATCTCAGTCAAACTCGGGGCCAGCGCAGCAATGCCGAGGCACGCCCGGCCCGTAAGCTAGGTTTATCTATTCCGTAGGATGTATAATCAATGGTAAAATGAGAAGCGATTATTCTGATGTGGTAGTACGGCGAGGGGCCGTGGTCCTCGACGACGACGGCGGCGCGCGTAGAACTGAACATAGCCGTGATTTATATCGGATTATTGAAGAAACTAGAAGCTCTATCGAAAATTTTTCGAATAAATTTTGAAGGTCAACTAATTAGCTACAACTTTCTCGCTGGAAGTTTAATTTTACCTCAGGAATAAAAGACTTTCTCGCTTACTGACTTTTTTATGTCATGTTCTTACAACCTTCTAATATTTTAATTATTACAAATTACACATAATTTTAAACTAAAATACATTGATACCGTTAGATGCGGACATTCATGCAGAAAAGAAACATATAAGTTAAATTGTAGTTGTATTATTATTAAGAGGTACAGGAGCGTGTAAACGACAACGGGCTCACCGCTCGGGATTAAACAGATTTGCCGTGTCCTGCACTTTGGGTCTAGCCTGACAATGTGCGGACCGTTTTCTGTCCATTTGACGAGCTCTCCATGGTTTTTACCTCCCTGGGGAACGACAACCGAGCCGCAAGAACGAGAATGGCCGAAAAAGACGTTTTAAAACTAAATTAACGAATTTTCACCGAAATTCCTGTAAAATTATCCGATTTTCCAGGAATTTCCGGTCTGTGAACTCTCTGTAGTAGTATTACAGAAGGCATTTGAATCTGACTGACGACGCATCAATCAGACGACAAGTCGAGATGACGCTGCCAGGCAGACATAGCACTGGCGCTGGTGCGGGGGTGCGCGCGCAACTGCAAACTTTTGCCTTGGGGGGGGGGGAATTTCCCCCATTTCCCCCCCGTGGATCCGCGCCTGGTCGGGGCGGAGAGGAAATCCTCATGGACAATCAAAAATCCGTATTCGAGAGTAGTGCCGGACTTTTCCCGGCTAAAAAAACTCCGCGAAAAATTTAAAATTATTAAAATAAATAAAGTAATTTCTGTGATTTGAGTAATTAACTTTGAAAACCTTTATTAAGTTCAAATAAAATTTATGTTCTTTTTGAAAAAAAAATTGAGAAACATTAAGAAATTATACAGGTTTGAAATTAAAGAATATCAGTAATTATTATGAAACGTGATTTACTCATCAATTCAAAGCAAGTTTGTTATCTAATATTTATTTACGATAGAGCGTATCACATTGATTTTGTGGCTGATTTTAAGATACCCATCTGATTTTGAAAGGACTTGTACATTGTTAATAATTTTGTACTAGCTTTCAAGCAATCAATTACTAGCTTTGGTTAAGTTTTATTACTTAAAACTTTTAAACAAATGATCTGGGCATTGAAAGAAAACAATAGCCTACTTGTTTTGCAGTTTCATTACCTTTTTCCCAATGGTGGTGTAGGTGAGGTATCAAATTGGGGAAAGAGGGGTATTCCTTGGGAAAGGGGTGTCAGGCTGTCTAAGGCTATTTTTAGCCAAATTCAGACTGCGAATTTCCCGCCAACACTGTGAGTGACTCATCTTCGCCAAGGTCACCACTACAACCCTAGCTTAAAAGTGACAACTGTTCGCGCACAAATCATGGATACTCGAGTTTACGGTATCACACCTACGAAACGGCCAGTCCTATTTTAACAAGAGACCTATCAAATGAACGGAAATATTGGCAAATTTTATATTACGGAGTTTCAAATCTTTACATTGCTTTTTTAAATTTATATAAGGAAAAACAGTGTAAAATATCGGTGTTTTTTTTACAATGTGTGAATAAATCTCAAATTTAAACGATTATTACAAAATATCAAGTAAACTATCTGCTTAAAATTTTTTTGGCGTATATAGGCCTAAGGGTTATTTAAAAACACTTTTGTCACGTTTCATGAAAGGAATTCATGACTACCTATATAATAAAAATAAACTTAATTGTAATCAGGCAAATATGTGTAATTCAAATAATATATACAGGGTGTCACAAAAAAACGTGGTGTGATTCGCAGAATTTGATTCCACATATGAAAATATAAGTCAAAATTATCTACTACAATTGATTCAATTTCAGCTAAGTTTAGCCGTAATCAACCATTTTGTATTTTCTTTAAAATAATTATTATTTTAAGAATCCTATTAGATATTTTTATGAAACATTGTATTTAAACCGTTGATATCTAAAATTTCCAAACATATTTTTCTCTAAACTTATGAAATTAAAAAATGGCAGTCATTTGAAAATTAATTGTAAAGTCAAATTTCATGAAAACCAGTAACTGGAATGAAATGTTGCAAGAAACAAAACATTGAGTAATTCTTAATACAAATCCAACGACACCTCATTTATTAATCAATCCACAAAAGAAGAAGTTGTGGTGATTTTAAAGATTAAAATTGAACTCAGAATTACGCTTAACAATCCTTAAACTTTTAATAAAGATAAACCATTACAAACGAGTTCGCACGCAGCACACTGACGTGAGGGAAGTGAATTTCCACTTAAAAACTTTTAAGACTCAAAATCAGTCTAAAAACATACATTTATTCCAATTTTTATTAAAATCTGAAAACAGTGATTTTTTGGCTGTTCTGATGCTCCTGGTTTCATTTACCTGCAAAGCTGGGAATACAATTTTGCGCTTTATAATGGCAGGAGAAGGTCCAGATAGGCTTGAAAGTATGCGTGAGGTTGCTGGGGATGATAAAAGTACTCCAACAAAGGAATAACAGGCGTTTATAGTGTAAAACCCCCTTAAGACAAAGTACTGTGTTTAGTCGAAACACATGTTCTTTAATAACTCAGTAAATATGTATGCTATAATCATTACCGTAGATCTCATGGTAAGATTTAAGCCCGGGACCATGACAAATTTTTTTTAGGTCCCCAGATGACTAAAACACTATTCGTTCAAATTTATATATATTTATTTATATATATATATATATATATATATATATATATATATATATAAATATATATTAATGGAATAAAAACAATAACCAGAGTACCCTCTTTTTTTAGTAATAAAAAATGTTTCAAAAAAGAGGGTACTCTGGTTATTGTTTTTATTCAATTTTTATAATAAAAGTAGCCCTAATTTGTGAACTTCGATTTGAATATATATATATATATATATATATATATATATATATATATATATATGTGTGTGTGTCCGTGAATGCGATAACTTGAGTAAAAAACGTCCGATTTCGATGAAATTTGGCTCAAATGTGTAAAGTGACATTTATGACTTTAAGTTCGAAAACCAGAAAAATCGGGCCATGGGAAGGGGGGTTTATGGAGGTTTTAAATTTTCCAAAAATCAGTTTTTTGCATTTTTTACCCTAAAATTTTTAAAAACACTTAATTTTGGTTTATACCATGTTATAGAGCTTAAAAAAAACAAATAATATGGTATTTTGAATTATTAAGCTAGGTTAAGTGGTTAAGGAGAAAATCCAAAAAAAACTACTCATAAAATCTCCTATGTTAATCTTATGGGAAAAAGGTTTTTGGCTTTTCCTAAGTTAATTTTAATGTAAACTTCACATTTGCTTTTACCAATCAACTCAGCTCCACAAAACAATCATTTTGGTGTTTAAATTGTGATTCTACGTCCAACCGTTGCAGAGATATTCAAAGTGCTAAACACAGTACGTTGTCCAATGTTATCCTTATGGAGAATAAATAAAATTTGATATCTCCATTATTAATGAATGTATATTGATGAAACTTGGCACGTGGGGTCACGTAGTACTGGTATATTGATATTTGCACAAAAAATTGATTTTTTGTTGATCATCCCCGTAGCAGCGAACCTGCGTACTCAGCCCCCATGTTATTCTTATGGAGAATAAGTAAAGTTTTATATCTCCCTTAATTATGAACATAAATCAATAAAACTTATTATGTAGATTCACTCTTCACTTATGTAGATTAAGAGGGCACTCCAGTCACGAAACTTTTCGCGTTTCTACCTGCTTCGTCCATAAGGCCAATGTTAACTTTCAAAGCCCGTTCCTCCTCAACGGATTATTCGATATCGTTGATTTATGGCTCACTTTAAAGAGCGAAGATATACCTAGCGATTTCAGTAAGCAGAATTTTGATATCGCAAATACTAATCAATCAATAAAATTCCAAAATATTCAATATTTACGATGTTTTTATGCGCAAACTATTTATGATAACAAAATTCTGCTTACTGAAATCGCTAGATATATTATTTAAAACGAACCATAAATAATCCATTTCGGACAACCCGTTGAGGAGGGACTGAGTTTTAAAGTTAACATTGGTCTTATGGGAGAAAGAAGGTAGACGCAGAGGACTGGAACCCCCTCTTAAGTTAACATTTCTCATGGTTTATTTCACTTTTATCTTATTTTTAATTACATTTGTGCTAATATATTACAGTTAAAATGGATAGGGAAAGTGTTTTACTTAAACTTAAATATTAACTATTACATCGGTAGGGTTAAAAAGTTATTCTGATCGTCTTCTAAAGTGTAAATGTTTACCAACATTTATTATTTACTAGCAACTGCCCAATGGTCGAAATTCTACCAGATACTTTTTGAGGAATAATGGATGTGTGTGTGATGTTTTATCAAACTATCCTGCATTAGTAGTTAAACAAAATCATTTGAACCAGTGAATAATGGGATGCTTAACTTCACAAATAACAAAATAAATTAGTTTACCATCTAGTTGCTCTCTCTCTCCTCCTCAGGTTTATCTTTTTAATGTGGAGTTAAAACGGATAACAAAAGGGCGTTACCATTCCAGCAGTAAGTAGTCTTTTATTTATATCATTCCAAAATATATGTTCTTGCTGTTGTGCTAGCATTTGTTATTAACAGTCGTCAAATATTCAGTTGTATTGATTACTTTCTTCCATAAGATTAACATTGAAACTTTGGAGACTTGTGGGGCGTAGCCCTGAGGGCCAATGTAAATTTTAAGGGATTTCTGCACATCTACTCGACAATACCGTTCTAACAGGATGTGTGAATTCCTCTTCCAATGAACACACGCTGAGGAAAAAGGAGGGGCAGTTTTGTGCTTGCCTATTTATATAATGATTATTTTAATTATTTATTCACATTTAACTAAATACTTATTGATCTGTCTAATTGGAAATTGTGCCACGTTTTATTGCAATGCAGTATTTTACATTACCAAATCATGTCATAGCGTTCAGACAGTTGTGTAGGCAAACCATAGCCTTCTGAATATTTCAACTTTCTATCTGTAGTACTGCCGTATCATTATATCAGATGATTACGTTTTATATTCTATGTCTATATGAGGTTTTATCAGCTCCACTATCCTGGTAACAAAACACAGTTTTATTTCATATAAACACATAAAAACACTAATCTGGATACACATCTTATGATCTTATTCAAATAAAGTGTATGATAATAAAAAAGAAAAAAAATCCATTTGCGCCAGTCAGAAGTACGTTGCAACCCGAACATCCGAAAGTGTAATGATTTTGTAATCACACTAAACGTCTTTTGTTTATGTCATCCTTTGTCCAAATTAGTTTTTTTATGTTTTAATATGTACTGAAACTGTGTTTTATTAAAAATGACCAGGATAGACACCAACCTCAAAATGCTGGAGCTTAAGATCTGTTGGAAGAAGCCAATACACTAAAACCAAATATAAGTGAAACCCTGATCAAAATATTCTTTAGGGCTTTGCCCTGGCTGTCCTTTGTTATTCCCCTGGTAATCATCACACAACAGCTACTGACGTGATGGAGCTGAAATTCATTAAGAAGAGAGGTAGTATATTCAAATTTAACATAGATTTGTCCCCATTCCAAAAATCTGATGACACTCCGCCCCACTGTCATTCAGAGTCAAGGTTACTATCACACGCTTAGTACAGTACTGGAACGGTGGAGTTGAAATTCGATAGAGGATAAGTACTTCGGAATCAAACATGGACCTACTCCTGTACTAAGCATCTGTTGGGGCCCTACTAGCAAGCAACGTTTTTGTGTTTTAAATTATCAGTGTTAACATGAAGTAATTATTTTAATTGAGTTTCCATTATAAGAATACTTTTTCACTGGGAACTAACAGAAATCATCAGGGATCATGAAATGTCGCAACAAATTTGTGGGTACCTGCTAGCTTAGTGTAAATCTCGATTCTTTAAATTGGGCAAAAACCATGATCAGGAGCCCTGAGATGTTTTTAACACACATAGGTCAACGTGTAGCGCAGATGTCGGTTCAGGAGTTTGAGATGACTAGCGCCGCCATCTCCTTCCTTCGATAATACTATGGATAACCTGCTGTACGGAAATGACTTGGTGACTAGCTTGTAACAGATAAAGGGCTGACAGGAAAGTTACCCCTCCCCTATTCATATACTGTGTATTGACACAGTCAACCAAAAAATGATTAATGTAACATAATGGTGTTTAGTTATCAGCAGTTATAAAATCTTGCAATACAACTATTAAATCACTTGCCATAAGGATTGTGGGGTAGGGGTAACTTTCCCAACACCACCTTTTTTACTAGCTGACCATAAAATCATCTCCGTACAATACTCGAAGACTCGATTATCGAATATTTTTATAACTAAAAGTCAAGATTGGGAATTTTTTTTAAACTCATCAAAAACTGAAAATTTCAGGAAATTGTAGAAAAAATATTACTAGGAATGAAGTGTAAATAAATAAAAAAACAGTATATTACATCAGTACTGCGTTGGTATTACACATGGAGCGTCATTATATTATATCAAACATATTGTGCATTTTATTGTTGGCTCTTTTCAGTTACTAATTCATGAGTATATAGTGAACAGAGAAAGGACATGTTTTAGCATATTATTCTCAAATATGCATGAATATTCTCTTAAAGTGTATGAATATATTTAACTCCTAAATTATACTTAAACCCCAAGGGATTATTGTAACATGAGCAAGTTGCATGGTCAATGTACGCCCAGCTTCATCCAAGTACTGTTAGTTAAATGTTAATTTATCTAGTTTAGTTGTAATTGTATATTGTAAATGTGGAGAGTAATTGGTTAAGGCCACTCATAAATACTAATTATTATGGTGCATTGACAGTACAGATAGTAATGTTGATTATTCAACGTAATACATCCATTCTATAATCAAGTGATTGACTATGATTTATGGTCAGTTGTGTTGAAAAATTAATTAATGTTACATCGAGTGGATTATTTAATATTTTGTCCAAGAATGGATTTTTTTCAATTTTGTTAATGTTGTATATTTTATATAGAATGTGTTTATTTTAAGTTAATATCATAGATATTTATTTAAACAATATTTTATTATATATTTGGCTCTTTTGCTATATCAAATTTGTATTCAAAAATTCAAGATTGTATTATTTATAGTGGCAATTTAATCAAAACTAATCTGAACAAGTTTTTTGATGTCTGAACAAATTAGTTGCAGTCATTCATCTGAATGTCCTCAATAAATTTCTAAATTAAAATACAGTATGTTATTCTTAGAAATATAATCTTTGTCAGTACAAATGACTCGGATGCCAAGAAGCATTCAGGCATTAAAACCAGTAAGCATTTGGCCTCTGATGAAAGATTGTTTCACTCAAGAAACTGATTAGTCCTCTTGATATTAACCTCGGCTTATGGCCTCGGAATTATATAACAATCTGTACGTAATCAATTAAGCAGAGGGATAATAGTAGGGAGCGTTGAAGTCCCTGCTTGATTCCAAATGTCAGTAAACGGCACAATAGTAAACAGATGTGACTGTCCCTTCATCCATTCCTCCTTTCTTGGTACTTAAGTCAAGTCAAATAATTATTTTATTACCATAAACTTATACAATTCACAAGCATTGGTTGTGTCTAAACAATATACATCATATATATATATATATATTTTTTTTTTCTTTTTGGTGAGCTCAGTTATCTAAAACTTATTTGTCAAAAACAGTAAAATCTTAGGTAAAAACCAAAGACAGTGTTAAATAATATAATATTAGGCTAAATCACAGTCGTCTAAAACAATACCACATAGAGTTAATGCTGATATTGTAATAGCTTTCTATAGGGTAAGAAATATTACTCGAGAAGTAAATTATAATTAATTGGTGTTACTGCATCTTTAAATCTTAATATCTTAAGTAGTATGTGGCTACTTTTCACAAAATACATTGAAACTTGAAAATATATAGAACTTACTAGAATAAAAACACTAGCCTAATAATGAAATTCACAAAGGAGCATAGTTATTAGCCCTTGCGAAGGCCAACAGTCAGGTTTCACAGGTATTGGAGGTGTCACTGGTTCCGGTGAAACAAATTGTTTTCCACCTTCATATCAATACATTCACCGAAGTATTTAATTCATTATTTGGTCATCTACTTACAGGCAAGGCCCTATCTTTTAGTTTATTTTGTTGTCAGTAAGTTTTTGTTCTTCACCTTACCATTTTCTTAATCCCGTTTGCACGATCCTCCATTGAAGGTGAAAAGTCATTAATCACTCTGAATAATAGTTTACTGACCAGTTATTGATTTGTACAGTTTTACCTTGCTGACTCATTCTAGTAAACAATATTGAGCCATTTCCTGTCTTTTTGCTACCACATATAAATATTATTTAAGTTTACATTTAGATGTATTTTCATTTTTTAACAAAATATCCGTTTTATAAAAGTTTACTTTCGTATATATCTTTTCATCGGAGTTAAATTTGTTTTAATATGTTAAATAAAGCTCCAAATTGCAATTAAATTTCTTATTTACTTTAAGGGCAGACAACTGTATTATATTTGAAATCAATATACCAGAATTTTGTTTAATTCTTCTTATTTCAACAAATGAAAACTATTAATATACTCTTTTTTAAACCATCCTATGTTAGGAGGTTGTTTCTATGATAAAACTGTTTTTAATATTAATCCTAAAATAATAATATAAATTTCATGATACTACTTCATTAGCTATTGTTTTTAGGAATAATTTTTGCTGATATAAACAAGGGAATTGTTTATGTTATTTTTAGTCGGTTATTTACAAATATTGACTTGTTACCTGTTTCCTCTGTGATGGGTAATTTCTTAAGATAGTAATTTATAAAGATCACTGTAAACTAATTAGTGAATTAAATGTTTAGTACATTTCTGCCCTTAAATTGTATTGAACTTAATATATTTATAAATAATTTCCTTTGTAGGTTCTCTGTGACTGGATTATTTTTAAGTTGTCAGAATATTGTGATATTGTTCCTAATAATCCATCCACTATAGATATTTACATTATACATTGTAAAAGATAATTTTTTAAGTAAACATAGAACAAATATATTTATACTTGATGCTTTCAGTTTTTTACCTTTTCTTAAAGAGATGGAAATATGGTGTACAACGTATTCATTATCACATTGGATTTGGAAACAGTAATTTTGTTGAACATTGATATATATAGCTATTAATTACTATTTTGGGCTTTACTGTAAACACATTGATTTATGCTAGTAACCAAGTTACTGTTCAAGCACAAACCTTGTATTGTTCATAGCACCTGAACCCAGCCAGTTTTTTGTTGAGTCTGACAACACAATCTTTGTTTTGTAAATATGTTAATATTTTGTGTTGAGGTGTGCGATTCAAGAAGGAACTCAGTGTTAATATCAATGAAATGTGCCTATATTTTTTTACTGATTAAATCTCCGTCTGTTTGTTTGAACATTGTGTTGTGCTTCTTAGAGTAACCGTGTATACTTTTGTTTAACAAATAAGGCTGATAAATAATGTGAATATAGATAAACTGTTAGCAATCTCGATTGTTTAATATTTATTTTTTCTTGTTTGTATATGATATATTATCGGTGAAAACATCTTTTCAGGGTTTGCCTGGATTGTGATTGTGATGAAAGTTGGTCCCAACATTTCCTTGTGGAAATGTTGTTTTTGTAATGTGATAATAAAGTTTTTATGTCATTACCTGAGATTGGCCTTCAATACCTTGTCAAACTCTCTTCTTGGATTCAGAGAATATCTGTCTTGGAAATATAACAGTATTTTCATTTTAGGTGGTTGGAATCATTGGTAATTTAATCAACTTAAGTTTCCATCGACAGTTCACTAAAATGTTATTGGACAGAATTAGTAAAATAAATGTTTTAAATTTCATTTTGAGGTTCTGGTTATTCTTAATACAGTACAGACTATTCACTTATTCAGTTCCTGATTCCCACAAGAGAAGGGCAACAATTAAAAATGGGATGGTTCACTTTACAGTGAACAACAAATTTAACATAAATTTTTTTTAATCCCTTTCTTTCTCACTTGTCTGTGTTATGTGGCTTTACTATATAAATCATAAAGTTATGCTCAAAATAATACGTCACTTTAGACATTGTTTATAGGGATGACGATTTTACACCCTAGAATCTTTTTAATCCATGAATCTTTCTAATGCAATTTAAATATTAAGAAAAAATAACTGAGATTACCGTGA
Organism: Allygus modestus; assembly: GCA_963675035.1. Classification (NCBI taxonomy): domain Eukaryota; kingdom Metazoa; phylum Arthropoda; class Insecta; order Hemiptera; family Cicadellidae; genus Allygus; species Allygus modestus. Next base: position 104,659,302 of record OY776111.1, read on the forward strand.
ATCCCAACAACCTTTTTAAAATCCTCGTCAAAGTCAATCAAGTCAATTTCACATTCAGTTTTAACTGGCAAAATTGGATTTCACCACATACATTTATCGCCTTTTTGAGAGTGATGGAAGCGGAAATATAAAAACAAAACATTTATTCATATGACTGAACTGAACAAAACAGCCAGACTACTGTGTGCAATAGACTGTGTCCTATATTTAATTAGCACCAATAACATTCTGCAGATAACATCCCTCCAGTTACAACTTACTGTATGCTCAAACGTGACTTAACTGAATTATTTTTAACGGAAACCTGCGTTAATCCGCTGATAACTGCAGGAAATGAGCAAATGACAGTTGACAGGTATTTGATAATTTATTTCAGACAAACGACCAGAACCTTCTTGACAATTAGTGACCTTCCAAATCAGCTCTATTTATTAAAAATTGAGTTGAACTTAATTCAGTTGACGCTAGTTCAGAACAAACTAAGAACTCGAGAAAAATCAGATTTTACAATCAAAAACATTGCTACTGTAACGCTAGTTCAATTGAACTTAGTTCGGAACATGCTTTGCAGACCAAGGACATTGTAATGTGTTTAATACATTAAATGTGAAAAACTACTTTTCCCTTTAATTTTGTAAGCATCAGTGGCTAATCCTTTAATCTATTAATTTCTCTGGAATGCCTCTTCTCAACCTATGTATGTAAATGAGTATTCAAATTGTAATTGAGGTATTCAAATGAATTCATGAAACAATTGTGATTCCTTAAAATATAGCATTCACCAACCTTCAATAATGTTCAGTCTGAACTAACGATTCATTTAATGCTATGTTAGATTGTTGTGGTGAAATTAGAATTTGTTAGTTAAGATATAACTTGATTTAAACCGGGCTTTAATCAAGGGGTTTTCAACCGGGGTCATTGAGGTTGTTCACATTCAAAATCATTGAACTAGGGTTAGTTTTAATGTTCTGTAAATTGAACAATACTAAATTCAAAGGGATTAAGTAACATGCTAATCAAACAGATTAACTTGGAATATCACTTTTTGTGAGCTTAGATAAAACAAATTTCCGTCATACTGCTTCAAAAACAACTGTTTTTGGCAGATGCGTTGAGATTCAAAAGTTCTTCTTTTTAGTCTTTGGATAATAACATATGTTTTGATGATCATTATCGTACTAGTACTAAAAAGATCATTGTTGATGATACTTTTGATTCGAGGTCGAGGTTGATAAATAATCGAAACATTCATTGTTATTATCGAAACATTCATTGTTGTATTGTTATTATGTTTGCGTTCGTTTCCCGTACACCGCTGGTGAGTGCCCAAATCGAATGTTTGTTTTGAAGAACAACCGATTGATTCGAACCACAATGATTGGTTTGAAGTGATCGACTCAACAACCGATAGATATGAATGAACCGAAGTTATGCATGTGCAACAGCTGATTGTTTCAAGAGACAAGCTGAAAGAAACATTTGAGGTTATGAAGACACAGTACGTAAATTTTACTTTTGTTTTTATTTAAACCTTAAGTTTTTTGGCAGTATGACGAAAAATATAGTTCGTCATTCGGATCAAAAGTGTCTTTTAAATACTCGCTCATTTCCCAGCCTCGGCTTCGCCTCGGCAGTTAAACTGGAGCTCGTATTAAAAAGATCCACTTTTGATCCTAGTGACGGAATATACTATTGTGGGTAGTATAAGATTTTCAGACAGTGACATAATGTATTTTTATTTACAAAACAGGTATAATTTATGTACAATAAAACACATCTTCAACATAAATAAAAAGTAAAACCTATCAGTGACTATACTGCAGTAAAAATAATGACTTATTGGTATTAGTTATTTTTAGTTATGTTTTAGGCAACTATTCTGGATAACTAAGTAATCTGAATCAGTTTTTATTTGGTAGCTCTGTTTCAATAAATAATAGTCCAATTATTGGATTTTCTTCCAATTTTTACCTGGAATAACAATAGCAGAACTAACTGTTTATTTGCAGAAATTTTTACAGTCAAACATTTATTTATTATGCAACGGGTCTTACGTCTTAACATGTTGGGTGCGACAATCATAGTTAAACATGTTGATTTCCATTTAATTTCATGCTGACAAATTCGTGTACCGGTGCTCGACTTGTACCAAAAGTGTTAAATAGATATTACATATTATAATAATTATTGAAGGTGTATAAATATAAATATTGGAGTTGTGAATACGTAAATGCTTCTGGACTACATTTATTGAAATCTTATAAATACTGCCTAGGACAGTATGTGTGCTAGCTGTATACTAATGTGCTTTGGTTACAAAATATTAGGCAAGCAACTTGGCTTTAAACTATAACGTTCAAAATGGAATAAGTTATTTTATACTAATTTATTTATTGGTGAGGCAAGAAATTAAGAGTGAGGCAAGTAAAATGAAGATTATTAATCTATAAATTATCATAGTACGGTATTACTAGATTTTTACATACTCATTTTTGTGTTGCATAATTTATTATAGTCTGTAAACGGTAATCATAGATTAAATTGCCATATTATCGTATATTCAGGTACTTGACATAATTCATGCCCAATGATATAAATTCCAAGTAAATTGTATGAATACAAAAATAACAATTTATCTAAAAAAATAAGCCAGCAAAATCTTATTGAGATTATATATATATATGAAAATGTTTACTGTAAAGGTCAAATTATTTCAAAAAGCTAAGGAATATTGGAGATTAACTTTAACAAATTTACATCCCTAGAAGTTAAGTTTGGGTTTAGACTTCTGAAGACTAGTATGTTAAACTGTTAGGAAGGATTTTTGCAAAGTAATTTGTCATGAAGGAGACTTGTATTTGAAGACGGGAAGTGATGGAGTATTGTTCGTAGTTTCTTGATCAACATCAGACTTTTTGTTCCCTGTAACAATAAAACATATTTTTTAAAGTGTGTACCTTATTCATGTAGACTAGGACAGGATGAATTTTCTACACTCACTTTGAAGTCTTTTTGAGAAAAAGTCCAAAAACTGGCAGGAAGAAACAAAATTGAAAAAGGGAGTTTTTATTGTTGTTAAATAACGACTGCTAAAATACAACTATTTTTCAAAAAGATTATAATTAACATTTTTAAGCCGCTGTAGGATGTTTATGTATTACCAATTGTAACAAAATCATGAAATTGTATGGACTTTTTCCGTTATATGACTACCGCTCAACTTTTCAGCTTAAAATGTTATAATTATCTACAAATTCTGTTTAGGGTTTCAGACAATCATTTTACAAGATATTTTCAACAGAAATTGTAAGAAACCAAACGAGACATAACCTAAACATTAAAGTTGAAAGGTTATATAAACACAATATTTAGTTTGAACGACACGTAAAAGAAAAGAAAAAACATTGCTTAGCGACAAACACACTTAGGTAACGGTCTTTTACTTTCTCCCTCTATACATAGTATATGGAGAAAGTATTGTTTTCATCAAAATTTGAGTTGTTATTGTAAATATTCGTTTTGGTGCTCCCTGAACCGAAAAAAGTGGTTTTTACGTGATGTCTGTCTGTATGCGTGTCCGCGTGTGTGTGTGCGTGTGTGTGTGTGTGCGTGCGTGCGTGTGTGCGTGCGTGCGTGTGTGTGTGGATGTGTACAGAGCTAGAGCCCTAACCAATGGGCCGATTTTTATGAAATTTGGTATGTGGGTACTAATACACAATATCTCCAGCCGATTTTTTCATGTTTTTAAATTTTTGATTTTTAAGGGTAATTATCCCCCAAAACCCGCCAAAAAACATGAAAAATCAAAATCTCTCAAAAACGGCTCTAACGATTTTGATTAAACTTTAGTCGTTTGTAGAACTTTAGTTTTCAAACAAAATGAAACCACCCGCATTCCTGTAAAAATTCGGGTTCAAAAATTACAGGACTTAAAACATCAAATATTCAGTTTTTTTTTGATTTTTCATAAAAATACATAAATATAAAAAAATACTACTATTCACCATTAAAAAAGCTCAAAAAACTAAATAATTTAGTATTTTGAATTACTATTCTACGATTGCTGGTTTCAGAGAAAATTGAAATTTTCATTTAGCGGTAAACGCAGTACGTTGTCCAATGTTATTCTTATGGGGAATGCAAAAATTACTATTTCTCTCTTATTTACTGATCAATTTCATTCAAACTTGATATGCTTGTCAATTTAGCATTGACCAACAGAGGTAATTTGAAATATGTTGCCCCTTAATAACCCTGGGGGGGGGGGATAGAAGGCATTTCCCCTCTTACAACCACGAGTGTAGCAATGGATTCTGTAGTGCCTCCAAAGCAGGGATTTGGGTGGATGTTTTTTAAAACAACTTGTTTACAAGATTTTCTGTACATTTGACTGTGCTTTGTATTCTATATTTAGTAAATAAAAAGTAATTTATTCATTAAAGTTGGGCTAAAAGGGAGAAAGTATGTGTCAGTTTCCTGATACCGTTTATTTCAATTCCTGTGGAGTCATGAACTGGGAATTATGCAACAGCCTTTTGCTTAAAAAGGTCGCGGATAGTGTTTAATAGCTACTATAGTGGAACACTGCCACTGAACTGACCGCCAGGATCCAAGTGCTCCTCTTATCAGTAACCGATAAGATAGCGAGATAGTTAACATTAGGCAACAATAACAGGGTAAAACATATGCTAAAACAATTCCGGGAAGTACTAACAGTAGTAAACGTCATAATCGAAATTGCGCATTGTTAAAAAAATAAATAGTGGTATAATCAAAATCGAGCATTGTTAAAAAAATAAATAAATAGTGGTAGTCGTAAAACGCAAAAGGTCCCATGTTATATTTTGATATTTTGGTTTTCTCATTGCTACGGAAATATTGTAGAGGAGTAGTAGGCCTATTGCTCTAAACCATCAAAGTTATTCCATTTTTTGTCTGATTAAAATAGTTTGTCTTGTCATTTCAGTAGTTTATGTTCTCTGCTCATAAAATGTGTTGATACTGTAAAACTGAATTGTGTTTTATATAGAACTGTAGAATGCAACTGAATTAAGTTTCATATCCTTATGGACAAACAAATAACTTTGAGGTCGGCCTTCAGAATGGAGGTATCAAAAACTGTATCACTTTACAAAAGTGCATAACAAGGCCTTTTATTTTATACCTCGATTGTCAAAATCAGTTCATAAATAGCAGAGGAGTTCAGTTCACAAAAAATCGCCTTAGCATTTTATAGATAACCTATTGAAGATACATAACCCTTATTGAAGTAAAATAAGAGATCGGAGTGCTAGATCTAAAGTAGTGTTACAAGCAGTAGTGCAATAGGGCAGTAGTTTCTTAATAACATTAATTTTCCCTTAATAACTTTTAAAACAAACTAAATTTCCACCGGCCATAAACCATCTAATCTTTAGATGTTTTATGTGTGCCGTCGGTGGGAAATGTTGGGTATTGAGTTTTATGAGTTGTCACAGAAAACTTCATCTTGAAAAACATGTTAAGCAACAATTTTGCTAAACTGAACCATAAGATAGGCAATGAGAAACATTTGAACAAGAACATGCAGCTTCCATCACTTGGAAATTGGTGTTTTTCGTGTTACAAATGCTTTAGAATACAAATACAACATTACATTGCATTACCCTCCAATTAGCTCTATGTATTGCATTAACAATTTTAATTAATTAATTGCCTCGAGTTTCAATTTGTTGATAAATTGAAAGAGTCAAAGAAGATGATAACACATTGTGGGTGAGGACAGGCCCGCCCAGTGGGGGAGGACAATTGCCCAAGGGCTCGGACTCTTTGGGGGATTAACTGGGTGAGGGTTAATTACCTTGGAAGAACCAAGTGGTGATGTTGGCAACTGGAGCCTCCACCGCGAGGTACAGCACTGCGGCAGACAGGAAACTGAGCAGTACGTCAGCTGCGAAATGGTAGTACTGAAAACAAATTATGTATCAAACCAGTAGTTGTGTTGTCCCTTCAACTCTGTATTTACAATAAAAAATAAGTTATGGCTCATAAATACTTATAAAATGTGTTTGGTTCTTAATTCCAATATACAGTAGACTCTCATAAATCTGGATCACACTTATCCGGACTCACGGTTATCCGGACCAATGATCTTGTTTTTTTGTTGCAAATAAAATTAAAAATAGGAACTTAACGGTTTAGCGCTTTCATTTTTCACTTGATTATCCCGCACTACACAAATGCCATATAGTTTGCATCGTCAGGCGCTCTAACCCGACCTCGGATGGTCCAAGTCCCTTTGTCTGTTGTTTGTCTGTTTGTTGTTTTGTCTGTTTATTCTTTATGCGCACCTATAACACTTATCCGATTGCGATGAAACTTTGCATGGTCATTCAGGTTAACCCAAGGAAGGTTTCTAGCCTCTAATCAAAATCCTCTAATACAACTTTAAGGCTTCGCCCCAATCGACTTTAAAATTATCAATGTTAACCTAATGGAGCAGTAATGGGTGCGCCCAACCTGCCTTCCGCACGCTAAACAAAGGGTTTTGCATCCCCCACATTGTAGGCTCAATTGTTAACCAATTAAAAAGTCATTTGTTGTCATTTCATTCACTAAATGTTCACCTATTAGCATACGATTTAAAAATCGTGATTTTAATTCAAAATAAGTGTTAGGCCATTAGTAATGTTTTCAAACTAAGCGTTTTGCTAAAGCTTCCTAATGTAAGGAGAAAGATTATTTTGGAAAAAAGGAACCGTATAATACCTAGATTGGAATCTGAAAAGTGTGAAACTGCAAATAGTTTGGTAGAAATCTGTAAAATAACAGATTGATTGAGGAGATCAAAAAGGTCTTCAAGCGTAAATATGCCTGCTTGGTGGTGGCACGGCGTTAAACAACAATGTGCGGATCATTCAATTTGGGGTAGGGCACACCCTTAATTTAAGTTTCCATGGTTACAACATTTTTAACAATAGGAAAATAAATAGGAATCAGTGGCAGTCAAAAGAAACCCTGCATGCACCGGGTACCAGCTTGTTTATATAATACAAGGAAATCCATTTCCTCGAATTCGAGTAAATGTATTTCTTCTGTGATTACTCATCTCATATACAGTCCTATTAGTTTATATTGTGCTACCATTCCAAAAGTTATCTTGAAACAGCTGTTCTTGCTTCTGTACTGTTTGTTAGTATCAACAGCTGCTGTTAAATGTTCAATTAAATTAATTTCTATTCCGCTATAAGATTAACATTGGAACTTTGAAAGCCCAGGAAGCAGAGCCCTAAAGGTGGATATTTTTTCCAACCCCCAAAAGCAAATCCATACTTTAAGGACTTTAAAATAACACATAAACCATGATTTAAGACAAAGTAGTTTTGCCGGAAGCCTGCTCACAAAAATCGCTTTAATTTTAACAAGCTGATGTTACATGCATATCAGTATAAATTCTAAAATACTAGGCTACTGCTAATCTCCTTCTTGAGGAAGGGACTGACACAGCTCTCATAGAGCTCATAGAGATGTAGATGTGTTGCATAAGAAAGCCATATAATCAGGTCTTGGATCGTGTTGGATTGGAACTGTTGCTGTGCATTTATCATAGTCACACAGGAGCTCAATAGTCAGCTGTTAGCTGTGCACTAGTCACAGGAGTTCAATAGTCAGCTGTCAGCTGTGCACTCGTCACAGGAGCTCAATAGCCAGCTGTCAGATGTGCACTAGTCACAGGAGTTCAATAGTCAGCTGTCAGCTGTGCACTAGTCACAGGAGCTCAATAGTCAGCTGTCAGATGTGCACTAGTTACAGGAGTTCAATAGTCAGCTGTCAGCTGTGCACTAGTCACAGGAGCTCAATAGTCAGCTGTCAGATGTGCACTAGTCACAGGAGCTTAATAGTCAGCTGTCAGATGTGCACTAGTCACAGGAGTTCAATAGTCAGCTGTCAGCTGTGCATTAGTCACAGGAGCTCAATAGTCAGCTGTCAGCTGTTCACTAGTCACAGGAGCTCAATAGTCAGCTGTCAGATGTGCACTAGTCACAGGAGTTCAATAGTCAGCTGTCAGCTGTGCACTAGTCACAGGAGCTCAATAGTCAGCTGTCAGATGTACACTAGTCACAGGAGTTCAATAGTCAGCTGTCAGCTGTGCATTAGTCACAGGAGCTCAATAGTCAGCTGTCAGCTGTGCACTAGTCACAGGAGCTCAATAGTCAGCTGTCAGCTGTGCACTAGTCACAGGAGCTCAATAGTCAGCTGTCAGATGTGCACTAGTCACAGGAGTTCAATAGTCAGCTGTCAGCTGTGCAGTAGTCACAGGAGCTTAATAGATAAAGATCAAGGGCCCGTTTCATAAAAGTACTGTTATGCTTATAAAATATAAAGTACAATTCCTGTAACATCTGTTTCATAAAAATTATTCTACAATCGTAAAATCACCTGTAAAATTCCACCTGTATTACAATTGAATCCTGGAATTTATTGTTTACTGTCATTACTTAGGCTAGAATCATGTAGTTTTAATTGCTTAGTACATTTCTTTTTCATATTAAATATTTATATTTAGTGTGTTTAAAAGGGAATGATTCCAGCGATTTTATTTCAAATTTAGTAGTTTATGGTGTTCAACTCCCTAATTAAATGACACCAACCACTATTAAAATTCTAATTCCAATGTTATTAGTGAATTTCCTATGGACGTGAACTAATAGAAACGTGAACGCGAACCTGCACGGTAAAACTTAAGCCCGGAACCACCATAGAAGTTCCTAATGTGACCCCATGAACTCGTTTTGGGGGGTCGTTCAAATTGATATATATATATAAAATGATACATGTATATATATATATGTGTGTGTGTGTGTGTGTGTTTGCACTCTAGCGGTCACATTTTTTGTGCGATTTACTTCAAATTTGGTAGGGAAGTTCTTTTCTATAATCAGTTGAACAAGTTGGTTGGGCAAAACAATCGGAAAACTCTAACCCCCATTTTTGGGCCTAAAGGGGTCAGAAAAGCCCCGGATGTAAAATTACTGCATATAAAAAGATGGAAATTAGTGAGGCGAAAGTTTTACGCCCTCTCTCATCATTCTAGCATAAATATTTACGGAGTTATTAAATAATACCCCGTTGCAGTAAACCTGCGTACTCAGAGAATTTCCATTGCATAATAAAGTCTTAATACCACATAAAGCCGCATAGCAAGTTTCATAAACATATATTCACAAATAAGCGATATATACAATTTTAATTATTCTCCATAAGAATAACACTGGGGATGAGTACTTAGGTTTGCTGCAACAAGGAGCACAAACTATGGGTTTTCATGCAAATATCAATAAATCACCTAGGTGGAAACCACATACCACGTTTCATCAATATACATTCATAAATAAGCGATATATTATACCATTTTGATTTTTCTCTATAAGAATAACATGGGGGATGAGTGCGCAGGTTTGCTGCAACAATGAACACAAAAAATGGTTGTTTATGCAAATACGAAAATAACTCAACAAGGTGAAGCCTCATACCAAGTTTTATTAAATTATGTTCATTATTAAGTGAGACATTAAATTTTACTTATTCTCCATAAGAATAACATGGGGGCTTAGTACGCAGGTTTGCTGCTACAGAAATAATCGGTAAATATTGCTGTTTTTGTGCAAATAACAATAGACCACAACCAGATGAAACACCACGTTTCATTAGTATCCGTTCATAAATAAGCGAGATATAACATTTGTCTTATTCTCCATAAGAACATTGGACAACGTACTGTGTTTAGTACTTTCAATATCTCTGTAACCATTTGACGTAGAGAAATTATCAATACACCAAATTGTGTGTTTGTTATAGCTGAATCTAATGATGAAAACTAAAATTAGACTTTTTAAAATATTCTATGTAAAAACTTTAAAAAAAACATTTTTGTGGTACAAAACCCCCCCAAAATACCACTTTGGATGGGGCAATCTGTCTGGTTTTTGACTGTAAGTCATAAATGCTGCTTTACACGTTTTTACCAAATTTCATCCAAATCGGATCATTTTTACGAGAGTTATCGCACCCACAGACACACACATATATACAGTTTCAAACGAATGGTGTTTTTGTGTTCTGGGGACCTCAAATCGAAAATTTATCATGGTCCCGGGCTTAGGTCTTACCATGCCGACTACGGTAATAGCTTCTTTTCTATAGGGGAAATTCGCTAAAATGTATAGGTATCGACTAAACACAGTGCGTTGTCTTATGGGGGTTTTACATTAGAAAAGCCTGTTATTCATTTGTTGGTGTACTTTTATCATCCCCAGCAACCTCACTCTTACTTTCAAGCCTGACTGGACCTTCTCATAACCGTATAATGCGCAGAATTGTATTCCCAGCATTGCAAGTAAATGGAACAGCATCAGAACAGCCAAAAAAAATCAATGTTTTCAGATTTCGATAAAAATTGGAATAAATGTGTGTTTTTACCCTGATTTTGAATTTTAAAAGTTTTTATATGGAAATTCACTTCCCTCACATCAACGTGCTGCGTGCTAACTCGTTCTTTTTTATAAGGAGTAAACAAAATATAATCTTATTTACTGTCCAATTTCATTAAAACTTGGTATGTAGGTTAATTTAGAATTGACCAACACAGAATATTCAAAATATGTTAGCAACTAACCCTGAGGAGAGGAGGGGGCATTTCCCCTCTTAAAACCACTGTGTGTAGCAAATGATTCTGTAAATGGGCAAATGATTCTCCTTAAATGTATTTGGATCAATATTTTTGAAAAAGATCATTAGAAGATTGCTCATATATGATATCGTACGTTTTATTCTATATATTCTGATACAATTTTTTACACTTTATAATAACTAGCTGCTAGCTAGCTGCTTCGCAACGGGTTGAAAATTCAGAGTAGACAAATTTGAAACAAAATAATGACAGTCTATAGCTATGAATTGAATTAGGAAAACACACATGTGACATAAACCAAATAAAACTCACCTCCATAATAATAACATGGGATCTTGGAAGCCCGTAGGGCAAAGCCCTGAGAACATTTCTAAACGGCAATAGGCCTATGACACTCCACGGTACATAGACCGCATTTGTGCAAAATTTCAGCAGAATTGGTCCAGTGGTTTTGGTGTGATGGAACAATAGACAGACAGACAGACACCAACTCATTTTTATAATATAGTAGTGATTACAAATCTATGCAATAACACACTATTTTAAATTGATACGCGATACTTGTAAAAATGTTATGATGGTTTATACAATACCAGGTAAAATTTTATATAATTTACGGGGCCTGTAATACAGGCCACCGTTCTCTATGAAACAAATCACTATATGACGCTTTTGAAATGTACTTGTAATGCAGGGAAATCCCCTGTAAATAGTTTATTTACAGTTGTAAAACTTTATGAATCACACTATTGTAATTTTAACCAATAATACAGGGAAGTTATCTGTATTATTTATGACCCTGTAAGTTTTATGATACGATCCTCAAGGCTCTTGTGATAGGACAACCTCTGTTTCTCATTTAAAAGTAGTTTCTTCTGTATGTATACACTACGAGCTTGTCCATTCATTTAAATGCTGGAGAACGTTTCTGAGGGGCTAAACACACTCCTGTGTTGAATACTCACCAAAACGTAGATATGGTGAAAGGAGAAGGTTGCCCTGAGGCTGCCGGTCTGAGTGTTCTGTATAAACACATGCGTGAGGTAGGCGCAGTACGTGAGTCTCGCCATGGGGATCCAAGCTCCCCAAGAGAGGAACTTGTCTACAAAACCTGTCATGAACAATGTGCATTTCAAGATACTTATCTTTACAATTCTGAACTGTCAAAATTTAATTGGGTAATTTCCTGTATTTTTATATGTAAATAAAATAAAACCAACTATATAAAGAGTCGAACCACCAACCAAACTTCATAAAATTCAAACATACTCGTATTTTTGAAAGTGGCATTTACGAATAAAATTATAAAGATTTTTTTATGACCTTCAATCAAGGTTTATCACATTCACTACCTACGTAGTTGGACCATTGACAAAACTTCCTTTTCAGGGAATTTTTGCGAGAGGGAAAAGCAACAAACAGTGTGGTTGAGAAAACTGGTCCCCCTCTTGGTATTCTCTGCCTCAATCAATGCTATCGGGGTATTGAATTCATCTATATCTTGCTATTGTTCGTTTGATAACTCTCTTGCACAATATTCCCAAAAGAATCTCTTATTCAGTGGCCTAACTTCGCAGTATGAGTAAAACTATTTAAATGTAATAGTTCAGGTGCAAAGGCAGATATACGCAGAGGTTTAAGTTTCCATGATGCAGCAGGTTGCTAGGTGCAAATAATCTGCTGAAGATTGCCTATATAATTACACACAAGCTATATTTTACATCATAAATAGTTATAGTACTCAAATCAACAATGCTTAACTGATTCTTAATAATATCAAAATGATTTTGTTCTATGCGAATAAATAATGGTTTCTCGGTCTAACATTTATTTTATGCAAGTCCAATGCTAAAAGTAATTAAACTGTGGTCTGTTGTGTCAACATGGAAAACGGCAGACCTAAATATATTTATTTGCCAGAACTCACAAATACCGGGGGTTTGAAAAAGAACTCCCTATTTTCGTGATCAATTTTAATGGTGAAACATACAAAATATTACATTTATTAATACATAGTGTGAAAGAGATGAAGTTTTGGTTTTGTCCTGGTAAACTTTTATGTGCACACCATTAGTTGCTCTACACAGATCAATACGATTTTCCACTTCTCGACAGGTATAACCGACATTGCAGGAGCAACTGACAAACTCCTCCGATGATCCTTTGTCAAAAATGGTCAATGTCTCGGATATTTTCAGCATATAGCACATTCTTGACATGTCCCTAAAAGAAAAGTCCAGTGGGGTTTAATCTGGGCTTCAAGGTGGCCAGGACAAAGGATCATCGGAGCAGTTGCGTCAATCACATCTGCAATGTTGGTGAATACCTGGAGAGAATTGAAAAATGGTATTGGATCTATGTAGAGCAACTAATGATATGCTCGTCAAAGTTTATTAGGACAAAACCAAAACTTGAAGATATTCTCTTTCACACTATGTATTCATAAATGTAAGATTTTGTATTTTTCAACATTAAAATTGTTCTTGAAAATAGGGAGTTCTTTTTTAAACACCTGGTATATGGTCCAAAAAACTTCTTGAATTTGGTTGTTATTCTGGTGTACTGGTCAATCAACGAACTAAAACTGAAAAACCGTGTTTAAATTTTGAGAGTAATCCTAAGTAGCAACTTGACTCAGGTTCATCACTTATAACCCTTATCACTCATGCCCTCATCACTTATATCCTCACCACTTATATTCACCATAATATCTCCTTAAATTAGTGTTTTATTGTTGATGTTGTTGAATAGATTTTCTAGTCCCCCCAGTAAATTACACTATGAGAACTCATGCAATATAAACACATCTATTAAACCAAAAAACGTGTACATTAACTTTTAGTATATCTAGAATGATAACATCTGCAGTTTTAAATTTAACAGTTTTCTCTCTTATTAAGCATTTCATTGTATAAATATGAAAGAAAATTTACAAATATAAAAATATGTTTGGTATTATCTTTCTTAAGTTGATAAGTACCCTATTCTTGTAAGTTATTAGCTAAATTTAAAAATATGTTCACCTACCTCCATATCCAAGAGTGCAGACTAGGATGATCCAAGAGAAGCCTAGAGCCAGCAGGTGTCTGTGGAAGATCAGGTAGAGAGTGTCTACCAAGGGGTCATACTTGTAGGGGGGAGCCAAGAAGTAATTTACAAAGAAAATGCTGAATAAGATGAAGGTGATGGAGACCACCCACCCAACCCATAACATCCACTGGAACAGAATTTACGTTTTAACATAAGTTACATTTTTCCCACAAATTTCCTTATACATGATGATTTTTTTAAGAACTATACCAAGGAAAATTATTCAAAGGGACTTTTAATGCCTTTGAATAATTACTGTTTATAGAAATGCAATACCGTATAGGGCAGCTGATGCTATTAATTTGAGTTAATGTTTTAAACAATTTGCTCTTATATCTCTTTGCTCGAGGCCTTGATCAACATAAGGCAAATGAGCACGGTAAATGTTTGCTTACTGCTAAGTATCCAAATTACCAAACTGATTTGGACATAAAATAAGATAAGAGTCCAGAAATAGGGAAATGAGTGAAATTGATTTAACGTATCGTAGAAGCGCAAGACTGAGCTAAGTAAACCCCTCGCCTGCCTTGGAAGAGTAGTCGAATGGGCAATGAATTCATTGAAAATGTATGCCAGTTATATTTCCTTTTTTAGCATAAGTGTAAAAGAGGTTGTTGTGTCAAACAGCTAATTTTATTTTTGTGTATTTACTCAAGTCATTAATCACAGTTTCATAGTTTTAATTTCTGTTTTGAATAAACAAATCAATTAAATTTTAAATTAATTGTATCATTGTAAATGATTCTTAAACAGTCAGGAAACTAGATTCAATAATTTCCAATAAAGCGATTGGTTGCTCAAAGTGAGACGCTGAGTGTTAGCAGTTGTTGAGCTACTTGCTGAGAGTCAGCTGTTTATAAACCATAATTGCAGTTCATTAAGATTATGTTTCTTGCACTTTAATAATAAAATGTAATAACATATTTGTATAATTTCCCTGCACTTAATTATTATTTCTTTTGGTTTAAGGATCATATTTAGATTTGTACACATTTCATTGATTTTTTTTTTTTAAGTAGACAATCAGAAATCATGAATAACGAATTCCTTTAAAATTTGAATCTTAACCATTATTGTTTATTATTAAATACAGTTTATGATAAATAAATACTTTAGTTTAATTTCCTGATAGGAGCAGAGGCCCCTCAATAGACAGCGAGTTAGGGTCCGCCTTGAAGATAATATTTTCTAGAATATTAATATAAAACAGACTAAACTTCAAAAACTACCGTTACAAACTGGTGGAGACGCTGTGTGCCAATCCCGGTACTTAGCCTGTTCTTGATTAATTTACCATAAAAAAGTCAATAAGCTAGAACAAATCTGTCATCATGCACGTTAATGTAGATGAGTTCTAAACACATTATATACAATAAGTTCCTCAGTTCAGAATTTGTATACTATATTAATATTTGTTAAATCGCTAAAGAAAAATGTTAAAAATCAGTACTGACAGTAGAGAGCTTGATGATAAGCTTGCCCTGCTTCACAAGGAACAGGAGGTAGCCTAGAGCCAGTCCCAGCAAGAAGGAGAAAGCTCGGAAGTGAGTCAAGATGTAGTCCTTGGTGTTATTAATCTCTGTCCTACGGTCCCTGAAAACATATTCAGTTATTTGTAACTTTCCTAAAAGTAAACCAAAATAAAATCCATTCTCACCATCTGATTGACGAAATGTAAGAAATAACTTTGAAGGGACTACTTTACTAGTTTCTGTTAAATCATACAAATAAAAATACAATCTGTTTGTTGTCAAAGGATGGCAAATTGATAAACAGCTAGCAGATTCATGAGTAAAACAAATTTATAATTTTTTTTTCAAATGGCAAAAATGTTATACGGTGATTTACCTTTAAATTCAGGGCTACTTCTCAAAATTGAGACCCTGTAAGGCAAGACTTCATATTAAAATCTACATTTTAGACTCTACATAATATGTACAATAAGACTGCACAGAAATCACATCCACCTCCCTTTTCAAATGTAATTGTTATGATGGACTTATTCTAAACGAGTTCACACTCAGCACGCTGACATGAGGGAAGCAAATTTACGCATTAAAACCTTAAAAACCAAATAAAGTGTTTAAACCAACACTGATGACATTTTTTTGAAAATTTATAAAATTTTATTTTTTGGCCGTTCTGATGTTTTTGGTTATATTTAAATTCAATATTAGGATGGTAAAGCTGTACATTATAAGGTTAGGAGGAGGTATAGTCAGGACAACAAGTAGATATAGGGGTATTGGGGGTGATTAAACTACATCAAGATATGAAAAACAGCCTTTTCCAGTGTAAAACCCACACAAGACAACATACTGTGTTTAGACAATTAACATTTTATTTAATAACTCGGTAAATAAATGTGCTTGAATTATGAGGGAGGGCTTCAAGTTTTTTTTTTATTTTAACGTACAATAATTTAATATGCAATAATTATACATTCGGGTCTTTTCTGGTCCTTTTTGGGCCCAAAAATGCAAAATTTGAAAAATTAAAATCCAAAAAAAGGGGGTTAGAGTTATCTGATTGTTTTGCCCAATGAACTTGTCCAACTGTTTACAAAAGAGAAGGTTCCTACCATATTTTAAGTATATCGGACAAAAATTGGGACCGCTAGAGAACAAACACACACACACACACACACACACACACACACACACACACACACACACACACACACACACACACACACACACACATATATATATATGTATAGTTGTTAGCGACCCCTCAAAACGTGTTTAGGGGGTCACGTTAGGAACTTCTGTAGTGGTTCCAGGCTTAAGTTTCACCGTGCGGATCATGCTAATACATAGTTCACTTTTCCATAGGAAATTCATTAATAAGCGGCTTTGTCCCAAGTCAGTACTTACAGTGTTACAGCCCCGCCAGCCTTGAGTTCCTCCATGTAGGCATTGGCCAGCCCCGCCGTCGTAGTGAGCGCCGCCAGCCCCGCAGTGAGTGTGAGCCCCAGGCGGGGGCGGTGCCACAGTGGCAACAGCACTAGTGGACTCAAAACGTACAATTGGAAGTCTGAGCACAGGTACCACGACTGAGGCACACACTGCAAACAATACATTTTTATTGATGAAAGATAATAAAAATCATCAATAACATATTCAGTAACAGTAAAACTTACAACTAAAATATTGTACAGTTGACTCTCAGATCACACTTATCCAGACTCCTGGTTATCAGGACCTATCATCTCGAATATTTTGTGGCAAATATAAACAAAATACAGAACTTAACGGTTTAGCACCTTGAGTTTTCACGCAATTACCCCTCATTACTCAAAAGTCAATTTATTTTATATGTATGTATGAATGTATGTATGTATGTATGTATGTATGTATGTTATGTATGTTATGTATGTATTTGTTGGTGGCGTTATCGGTGTTTGTTATTGTTTACCCTATCCGGTGTGCTGCTTCATTCAGGTTCAGGTCTTCTCCTGCCGATGTCTTGTCACAGACAATGTAAATCAGTAGACAGGCGTGGTAGTTTTTATTACAGTTTTTATGATTTACAGTGTTATATTAAATCCTCACAAATGTACAAACATTTAAATATTATCTGTTTAAACTAGGTAAGTTTTACCAGGTTTCCAAGTAATAAATGTGTTCCTCTGAGAATCCGACCTTATTTTTGTTCCGATCATGATCTTGGTCCTGTTTGACGAGGTTCTAATGTATTGCAGAGTGTTTATAAGTTTCTTCTGGAAGCTCACTCTTGTATTAGCACATAAACCTAAACGCATATTGTCTTTATTATTCACTATAAAGGCGGAATTGATGATTCATGCCCACCTCCCCACCTCCGAGAAATCCGGATTTTTCAAAATTAGGACCGGCTGCCCAGCACAATAGCCCAGATTTCTGAGAGTATTCTGTATTATCCTTTTATCAACAGACATGTGAATCACTGTATCACAGTTTTCTTTAAAAATAATAAATATCTCACAGTGCAACATGATATTCAGGTAGCTACAATGCTGGGGAATAATTAATACACAGGATACTAAAGATCGCTCAGTGGTCGAAATTTGACCAAATATTATTTTATGAGTAAGACTCACTTATGTTCAAGTGTTATGGTGGAAGGGTTTGAAATTACAAAAATGTGATATGTAGTATGTGTATTCCTTAATGCATCAACCTCTTGTAAAATGTTAAGCCAAATAAATAATGTTATTTAATAACCAAGGAATTTAAAGATACAGTATAACTAAAGGCAGTTGTTTTTGGTTATAAAGTAAACCTTAAAAATCCTACAGTAATAATTAAAAAGACAGTAAAATATTATGTCATTAATTAACTAAGAAACCTAATGTGAAAATCGGATCTAAGGGATTTATAACCATACCAGTTAGTTGCTAGATTCATTGCTTTGTTTTTTAAATACATTGAAAATGAGGATATATATATATATATGCAGTTTCGAAAAATGGTGTTTTTGGCATCTGAGGACCTAAAAACAAAAATTTTATCATGGTTCCGGGCCTAGGTCTTCCCATGCTGACTACGTAATAGCTTCTTCCCATAAAGGAAATTCGCAACAAAATAGGGCTCAAGTTTTATAATAACCAACAGCATTTTTTTTATTATTAAAAAGTATCTTTATTTTTATTTAGATAAGCACTTTAATAATTTGGTCTAACTGGCTTTTTCTCTTATAATAAATACTATGGATAGGGCCTGCAAAGTTGTGTGCATATATACTTATAGAAATCAGTCCATAGTTCATGACAGATGGTGACACTGGAAAGTGTGCCAAACTTTTGTTTTAATAGTTCAACTTGAGAGTTGGAGACCTTTTAAGAAAATGTCTTGTAAATTGATATGTTTACAGGACCAACATGTATGTATGTTATCTGTGATTAAATGTTTAACATGTAAATTAACATGTTTTTTATGACCTACATGGTATCCAGTATCTAGATTTAGAAAACCAATACAAATTCATTTATTGTTATTATTATTAAATGTGTAAACTACTGGGATTTCCTGCCTAGTATGTGAACTATTTAATTAGTGCCTTCACAATAGTATTCACTTGTTAATTAGTAAGTACATTCGCAATAGCCGTGTTAACAACTGCACTATTCTCATAGCCATTTTATGCATTTCCAGATATGATGAAGGCAATTTGCTCAACACTCATGAGGAACCTTGGTTCAGTTAATATGTTGAAACAATATTTATGAAAGACGAACTATGTTTCATAACAAGTACTGTATTAAATTTAAGGTTTTTCATTCTTGTAAAAATCTGTTGTTTTGTCTTGTAAAAGGTAGTTGATGAAACTGTTAGAAAAAGTTTTAGATTTTAATTTTAGATTTTTTCTTGAGTTTTGTCACAGACTCACTGAATTTTCTTATTTTCATCACTAGGATTTTTTAAATTATTTTTAAAATTCCTGACCTGGTAGTGCTTTGTTGAAAAAAGTCATGTGTTCCATAAAAAAATAATTAAAAAAGTGAATACAATATCAATTAATCAAGGTGTTGTACTGTCTTCATGTTGACTCTAGAGCTGTTTAACTTGGATCACAATACCTATTATATTCAGCCGTCAAGAGGGGGTCAGCACATTCTAATATGCCTAAGTTGCCTTTATGACTTTTCAGTCTGATTGTTGTACTGCAACACATTAATAATTAAATCACTCAGTTTACTCTCCAATATGATTTCATTTATTTCAATGATGTAGGCCCTAGTCTTTTAATATGTTTTTTGTTTGTTTTACCAATTTAAAAATATTGTAGTTCATGTTTAATAGTCAATTTCGAATCACAGACTGTGATTTTCACTTCAGTTAAACTGGGTCTTAACCCTTATTAAATTATTTTTTTATCTGCAATTAATTGATCATTTTTAGGCTACCATAAGATACTATTCATTTAGGGCTTATAACTGTAAAGTAAACAATTTGTAACTTTTCTCTTTCATTATTTTTGTAGAAGCATATATCCGTGTACCAGTGAATGACCGTTTAAGCTTGAGTTTCCACTTGAATCTTACATGGGAAAACAGGCTATTACGCTACAGTGTAGGGAATAGTTTAAACGTCTTTCCCGCATTCTCCTGTGCTTCCTAATGATCAAACTTAATGTATTTTATGTTTAAACAGAGTATTGAACAATACATTTATTGCATACAAATCATTGCACCAGTGAATAACCGTTAAAAATAGGTTACAAATTAAGTCGAAAGCCACCTTATCCTAAAAAGTGTTATTAGTCAGCTTATTTTGTTTATCAATCTTGTATATCTTGTAAAAGTTTAAAGTTATTTTATAGGTTTTAAAAATTTAACATTGAAAATGGTTTAAAAAGCCGCCATTTAGAACTGAAAGTTACACAAAAATGAAATTAAAAATAAATTTTAATCTTATTACTAAGATTTACTATTCATCTATCACCGTTTTTGAGATATTGAGATTCTTATAAAGTAAAACACATACAGACCAACAGACAGAAAACACATGTTACATCGATTTTTTAATTATTGTATTAACCCCCCTCCTTCCCACCGAATAACCTGTTAAAGATTCTCACAGTCGAAGCTGGACACCCTGTTTATTAATAACAATAACCATTTCAGGATCGTTAAAATATATATTCTAGTGAATGACCACTGTTCATCTAGTAAATTACCGTAAACTTTAACCCCCAGTCAAATTCTGGTTATAGTGTATCCACATGATTTCTGATGTTTTTTGTGTGTTTCCTAGCACTTAATCTGCCAGAAAACATTGTTTCCAAAACTTTAAAAGGAAATTGATCAAAATCTAATGAATGACCGAAATGGTCATTCACTGGTTATACCCATAGTTGTGATCCAGTAAATGACCGACTGTATAATTGATTGTTGGTTAGGTTTTCGATCTTAAAATGAGTACAGAATTGTACCTTAAGAGGGTTGGAGTAAGAAGAAATATCGTTGCTGACCCTAGCGCTACGGGCTATTTCAATGTTAAAACGCACAAAACATGTCTTTACTGAAAAGCATATTTTTTTGTTACTGTTTGACCAATTGATTTGGAATAAATTTTGTTTGAATCTTTATAAAGTTTTGATTAGTGTTTGCTTGGATTTTTATTTTTTAATTTTTTTTTAATATCCTATGTTGATAAGTAAGCGAGATGTATGGTTTTAAGTTTAACATTGTTCTTATGGAGGTAAAATCCAACATGGCCCCTCTCCAACGCCCTCTTAACATGTTTACTGTTAATTACATATAATATATTACAGTTTAAATCAATAATCAAAGAACAGTTAAAAATACAGCTAACCTTGTTTGTATGATACGCTATAGTGGGGAATCTTGAAGATGAACTGGGTGGAACACTTAATTTTGTTTGTGTTACAAACAGATTTTTGACACTTTCTTTTTGAACCAGTGACAGGGAGGATTAAATCAGGCTCTAAAGTTACTTTTAAGACTGTTTGTGATAGACTAGGCAAAAGGAAAAACTTAATATGAAGTTTTTTATACGTAACGGTGATTCACTGGTGCACTCACTACAATTAAGGTAATGAATCATATATGCTGAATGTTATTACTAGTGATAAGAATAAATATTAGGTAAATACGAGTGTCATGCTTTGTATTTTGTTTTTACAAGTCCTCAAAATAAATTAAGCGAAGCAATCAATAATGTAAATAAGTATTTATGATGAGAAAAGTGGTTACATACTAAAGCAATCATGAAAACTGGATTCTTGATTTACTGTATCTGTTAATACCTATATCCTGAGAATGCCTACCAACTGCATTGCAAATTAAGTGTGAGTTCCTAAGTGTGATGGTGTGGTGTGGTACTAACCACAGCGTAGGGGTTGGCATAGTTGGCCACATACAGCAGGGTAGACCACCAGTAGTGCTGGCAGCTCTGTTGGTAGCTAGTAAACGTGCGGCGCCACAGCGGACCGTCAGTGACACGCCTCATCACCGTGGCTTGTAGCAGCACCATGATGGCCAGGGTGGGAGTCAGCCTGCAAATCACATATAACTGACTACAACTGGCAACAACATGCAGCGCCACAGCGGACCGTCAGTGACAAGCCTCATCACCGTGGCTTCTAGCAGCACCATGATGGCCAGGGTGGGAGTCAGCCCGCAAATCACACATATTTGACTACAACTGGCAACAACATGCAGCGTCACAGCTGACCGTCAGTGACAGTGACACACCTCATCACCGTGGCTTGTAGCAGCACCATGATGGCCAGGGTGGGAGTCAGCCTGCAAATCACATATAACTGACTACAACTGGCAACAACGTGCGGGGCCACAGCGGACCGTCAGTGACACGCCTCATCACCATGGCTTGTAGCAGCACCATGATGGCGAGGGTGGGAGTCAGCCTGCAAATCACATATAACTGACTACAACTGCCAACAACATGCGGCGCCACAGCGGACCGTCAGTGACAAGCCTCATCACCGTGGCTTGTAGCAGCACCATGATGGCCAGGGTAGGAGTCAGCCTGCAAATCACACATATCTGACTACAACTGGCAACAACATGCAGCGCCACAGCGGACCGTCAGTGACAAGCCTCATCACCGTGGCTTGTAGCAGCACCATGATGGCCAGGGTGGGAGTCAGCCTGCAAATCACACATATCTGACTACAACTGGTAACAACATGCAGCGCCACAGCGGACCGTCAGTGACATGCCTCATCACCGTGGCTTGTAGCAGCACCATGATGGCCAGGGTGGGAGTCAGCCTGCAAATCACATATAACTGACTACAACTGGCAACAACATGCAGCGCCACAGCGGACCGTCAGTGACAAGCCTCATCACTGTGGCTTGTAGCAGCACCATGATTGCCAGGGTAGGAGTCAGCCTGCAAATCACACATATCTGACTACAACTGGCAACAACATGCAGCGCCACAGCGGACCGTCAGTGACAAGCCTCATCACCGTGGCTTGTAGCAGCACCATGATGGCCAGGGTAGGAGTCAGCCTGCAAATCACACATATCTGACTACAACTGGCAACAACATGCAGCGCCACAGCGGACCGTCAGTGACACGCCTCATCACCGTGGCTTGTAGCAGCACCATGCTGGCCAGGGTGGGAGTCAGCCTGCAAATCACATATAACTGACTACAACTGGCAACAACATGCAGTGCCACAGCGGACCGTCAGTGACACGCCTCATCTCCGTGGCTTGTAGCAGCACCATGCTGGCCAGGGTGGGAGTCAGCTTGCTAATCACACATATCTGACTACAACTGGCAACAACATGCAGCGCCACAGCGGACCGTCAGTAACAAGCCTCATCACTGTGGCTTGTAGCAGCACCATGATGGCCAGGGTAGGAGTCAGCCTGCAAATCACACATATCTGACTACAACTGGCAACAACATGCAGCGCCACAGCGGACCGTCAGTGACACGCCTCATCACCGTGGCTTGTAGCAGCACCATGCTGGCCAGGGTGGGAGTCAGCCTGCAAATCACATATAACTGACTACAACTGGCAACAACATGCAGTGCCACAGTGGACCGTCAGTGACACGCCTCATCTCCGTGGCTTGTAGCAGCACCATGCTGGCCAGGGTGGGAGTCAGCCTGCAAATCACACATATTTGACTACAGCAGGTAACAACATGCGGCGCCACAGCGGACCGTCAGTGACAAGCCTCATCACCATGGCTTGTAGCAGCACCATGATGGCCAGGGTGGGAGTCAGCCTGCAAATCACACATATCTGACTACAGCAGGTAACAACATGCAGCGCAACAGCGGACCGTCAGTGACACGCCTCATCACCGTGGCTTGTAGCAGCACCATGATGGCCAGGGTGGGAGTCAGCTTGCTAATCACACATATCTGACTACAACTGGCAACAACATGCAGCGCCACAGCGGACCGTCAGTGACATGCCTCATCACCGTGGCTTGTAGCAGCACCATGATGGCCAGGGTGGGAGTCAGCCTGCAAATCACATATAACTGACTACAACTGGGAACAACATGCAGTGCCACAGCGGACCGTCAGTGACACGCCTCATCTCCGTGGCTTGTAGCAGCACCATGCTGGCCAGGGTGGGAGTCAGCCTGCAAATCACACATATTTGACTACAGCAGGTAACAACATGCGGCGCCACAGCGGACCGTCAGTGACAAGCCTCATCACCATGGCTTGTAGCAGCACCATGATGGCCAGGGTGGGAGTCAGCCTGCAAATCACACATACCTGACTACAGCAGGTAACAACATGCAGCGCCACAGCGGACCGTCAGTGACACGCCTCATCACCGTGGCTTGTAGCAGCACCATGCTGGCCAGGGTGGGAGTCAGCCTGCAAATCACACATAGCTGACTACAACTGGCAACAACATGCAGCGCCACAGTGGACCGTCAGTGACAAGCCTCATCACCGTGGCTTGTAGCATATTGGTATAATCCTTAAGGGCAAGTGTGTAAATCCGGTTGGTTGCAGGGGTGGTTTTTGCATACTCAGGGGTATCGCAGGGTGCAATGAGGTTAGAATAGCTTTAATCAATTATATCACTTTACTCTGTAATTATGTTCAAAAATTAAAATACTCAGATAATTACTCTGAAAATAAATTATTATATTTAAAATAATAGTTGTTGGTTGCTTATTGGTATTTTTAGATTTTGCAAAGTCATTTGAAATGACGATCTAAATAAATTAATACATAAAATGCATCTGATTAGCTGCAAAGAAAATGTTCTATCATAGTTTGAAAGTTATTTATCAAATAGAAAACAAGTTGTTTCCATATAGAAGGAGTTAATAGAACTGAGCATCCTGTTGACTGGCGTTGGCGTTGTACAAGAAAATACTTTGGGGCAATTTTATTCCTATGTAAATGATTTATCTAAAGTAATTATAGATGGGTAGCTTTATCTATTCGCTAATGATACTGCTACTTTATTTGAGGATGCTGATTGGGGCACTTTACAAGGTTTTGCTATATATTGATTGAACAAAATGTTCTAACAATAAATGTTACTAAAAGAAGATGCAAGAAATTTTTTCTAAGACAAATGTCTAACGTGGAAATGATTAGTTCAAATATACATTCTTTTAAAATGTTACCTTGTTTAAATGATTATTTTTAGCGAATTTCCCCAATAGGGAAGAAGCTATTACCATAGGTCTCATGGTAAGACTTAAGCCCGAGACCATGATAACTTTTTTTTTTGAGGTCCCCAGTTGACAAAACCACCATTTGTTCAAATTTATATATAAATAAAAAAAGTTAAGCCCGAGATATGTATGAAAAAATACTTGTGTGTGTGTGTGTGTGTGTGTGTGTGTGTGTGTGTGTGTGTGTGTGTGTGTGTGTGTGTGTGAGTGTGTGTGTATATTGATAATACTTTATCATATAAGCCAGCATCCAAATTGTGTTTGTATGCGGATGATTCAAACTTGAAGATAACATCTGATACATTGGAAGAAACTACAATGCATTGCCAGGTAGAAATGGAGAGTATTAGTAAATACCTAATGGAACACAATTTATCGTTAAATTTAAATAAGACTAATCTTGTTCAATTTAAAACAAAACAAAACAAAAAATGGCAAGAACCAGTAGTAACGCTTAATTCCCAAAATATTGAAATTACATCCAGCACTGATTTCCTTGGGTTACTTATAGATCAGCATTTAGATTGGAATGGCCATGTGAACAAAATCTTAACTAAGATCAGCTCTGGACTCTTTGCTCTGAAAAAAATGACTGCCTATTGTAGTATTAATACATTACGAAACATTTATTTTGTGTACATTGACTCCCATATTTCTTTTGGAATTTGCTTATTTGGAGCAACATCAAAATTTAACCTTGACAACATATTAAAAAAACAAAAAAGTGCCATTAGAATAATGCTTAATTTAAAACAGGATGTATCTGCAAAAAAACATTTTATTGGTCTTAAAATATTAACTGTATATGGACAATATATTTTTAATTCCATTTTAACAGCAAAAAGTGAAATACCGGTAACACATCTGGATTACTTCTCCTCAATTCACCAGCATAATACCAGAAATAAAGACAAGATTATTACAAGTCGTCATAAACTGAAATTTTTTGAGAAGAAACCAACATACATGGGACTAAAGTTTTTAGAGTATATTCCCAGGGAAATCAAATTAGAAAATGACAATACCAAATTCAAAAAATTCTTAAAAGAATATCTGATTAGCATAGCTCCCTATTCATTAAATGAATTTTTCCACCTCTCGTAAAACTTGAAAGGTAATGTAGAAGGTTTATGGTACCTCCTATGGTACCTCCTAATAACGTTATAGTTTAAAAATGTGATTAAATAACAATTATTTACTTTGTATTACTTAAATAATGTAGGTTTGATTTAATTTGTTGCAAATATGTATTAGATGTAAGAAAATACACTTGACACTATTCAATGTATACTCTGTGTACTGCCTATGAATAAAGAATTTTGAATTGAATTGAATTGAATTGTGTGTGTGCGTGCACATGTGTGTGTGTGTGTGTGTGTGTGTGTGTGTGTGTGTGTGTGTGTGTGTGTGTGTGTGTGTGTGTGTGTGTGTGTGTGTGTGTGTGTGTGGTGTGTGGGTGTGTGGGGGGGGTGTGTGGGGGTGTGTCCGTGAATGCAATAACTTGAGAAAATAAAGTCTGATTTCGATGAAATTTGGCTCAAATGTGTAAAGTGACATTCATGACTTTAAGTTCGAAAACCAGAAAAAAAACATGAGAAGGGGGTTTTATAGGGGTTCACAATTTTCCAAAAATCAGATTTTTGCAATTTTCACCCTAAAATTAAAAAAAATACAGATTTTGTTTTGACCATTTTATATGGCATAAAAAACAAATAATATAGTATTTTTAATCATTAACCTAGGTTAAGTGGTTGCGGAGAAAATCCAAATAACGTGTTCATAAAATCTCCCATGTTAATCTTATGGGAAAATGGTTTTTAGCTTTTCCTCAATTAATTTTACTGTAAACTTCACATTTGCTTTTACCAATCAGTTTAGCTCTACAAAACAATCATTTTGGTTTTAAATTGTGATTCTACATCCAACTGTTGTCGAGATATTCAAAGTGCTAAACACAGTACATTGTCCAATGTTATCCTTATGGAGAATGTACAGAATGTCCCGTAAGTAAGTACAACAACTTTGGGAATAGGTTATATAGGTCAAAATAAAAATAAAATCAGGAATAATTTTTTTTCTAAAAACACCTTGTTACCGATATATCCGCCATTTTGTATTTTTTCAATAAAAATGTATATCTCAAAAACCATTAATTATTACTTTACGAAACTTGGTACAGTGTTTAAGGTAGAAATAAAATAATTGCAAAAAAATTTGTGTTAACAAATATTTTTCCGTTTCAAAATGGCGGCCATTTTAATTGTTCAACTAAAATTACTAAAAAACAGCTGATTTTATGGAAGAAAGACAAGAACCCTTTTCTTTAGTATTTTTAATTTTCTATCAAACAACACCAAGTTCAGAAGGATCGGGCAACAAATAGCTGAGAAATAACGATTTTTAGTTGTACAGGCCAGACCCTGACAGCTTCTCCTCATTGTCTGCGACAATCAGCTGATTAACCTTCACACGTGGCTCCATTGTTGGTAACATTATGTTTTGCTATTTTGTTGACACTTTCCGTTACTTTTGAAACAAAGTCAGTGATTGAACTCTGTTTTGGATCATGTTTTATTGTGATAGTGATAAATAATTGTAATTTAAAAACATTTTTATGTTAATTTCTGAAAATGCCTAATTTCTCATTTGAAGAGTTGACTTATATTCATTTCGTTTATGGATTGGCTGATGGAAACTCGTTGCAGGCACAAAGAGTTTATGCGCAGAGATTCCCTAATCGAAGACTTCCAAACAGTAGAACATTTGTACGAGTACACAGGACACTAAGGGAGCGAGGTAATTTAAGAAATTCAGAGAAGTCAGGGCGTTCAGCTACAGTAACAAAGAATACTAGATGCAGTTGAAGCAGACTCCAGCACTAGCGTAAGAAGGTTGTCATGTGAAGAGGGAGTGTCAAAAACCTCAGTCTGGCGCATTTTAAAGAGCCAACTTTTGTATCCTTACCATATTCAAAGGGTTCAAGGGCTTTCTCCAAGAGACTTCAGACCAAGGATCGAACTTTGCCACTGGTTTTTAATAAAAATAGCACTGATCCCTCTTTTCCTTTCTAAGATTTTATTCACGGATGAGGCTGGTTTTTCAAGAGAAGGAATTTTTAATTACCACAATAATTACCTGTGGGATTATGTGAATCCTCATGAAATTTCTCAAAGGAAACGTCAAGTACGGTTTTCTGTCAATGTTTGGTTAGGGATTATTGGGGATGTTTTGTTACGACCTGTGTTTTTTCCAAATAGACTGAACGGAGCATCATATTTGGACTTTCTGAGAAACATGTTGCCCGAACTATTTGAGGGTATGACACTTCATGAGAGAGCTACCATGTGGTTTATGCAGGATGGTGCACCACCACATTTTACTTTAGATGTAAGGCGTCATTTAAATGTGACTTTTAGAAATAGATGGATTTCTCGCGGGGGTCCTGTTGCATGGCCTGCCAGGTCCCCAGACCTTAACCCACTCGACTTTTTTGTTTGGGGTTATCTGAAATCATTGGTATACCAAACCCCTGTTGAAAATGTTGAAGAATTAAGGGAAAAATAGTAAATGGGTGTAATGTGATCAGGCAAATACCAGGGGTGTTTGAACGGGTGAGGGTTTCTATGAGAAATCGGCTTGATAGATGTATAGACATGAATGGTGGACACTTTGAGCACATGCTGTAGGGATGTAAGTTTTATGTGTCCGAACTTGAAGATTGTAAATTTAGGATAGTTGTCTTTAGTTTAGGCATTATTTTAGCTTTAGAGATTGTAAGTTTTCTAATTTGTTGATGCTTATGTATTAATTTTATTTAGTTTTTGGGACTTAAAAGTAAAACCATTGTTAGTTGTAATGCAGGTTATAAGCCAATTACTAGTATAGATAATTTACGGGAAAACTATAACCTCATTTCCACATTTGTATAAATTGTGTGATTCATCTTAGTTTTTAAATAATTAATAATTCATTCGATTTAAGTAAATTTAAAAAAAAACTATGCCTATTCATACTTATTAGTGAATTTCCTTTGGAAAGTGAACTATTAGCATGACCCGCACGGTGAAACTTAAGCCCGGGACCACCATAGAAGTTCCTAACGTGACCCCCTGAACACGTTTTGGGGGGTCGTTCAAAATTGTATATATATATATATATATATATATATATATATGTATGTATATATATATATATAAACATATATATATATATATATATATATGTGTTTGCACTCTAGCGGTCGCATTTTTTGTCCGATTAACTTCAAATTTGGCAGGGACGTTCCTTTCTGTAATGAGTTGGACAAGTTCGTTCGGCAAAACAATCGTAAAACTCCAAACCCCTTTTTTGGGGATTAATTTTCCAAATTTCGAGTTTTTGGGCCCAAAAAGGGTCTAAAAAGCCCCAAATGTAAAATTAATGCATGTAAAAAGATGGGAATTAGTGAGACGAAAGTTTTAAGCCCTCTTTCGACATTCTAGCATAAATATTTACCGAGTTATTAAAGAAAATGTGTTTAGACTAAACACAGTACGTTGTCTTGTGGGGGTTTTAGACTAGAAAAGCCTGCTACTCCTTTGATAGAGTACTTTTATCATCCCCAGCAACCTCACGCCTACTTTCAAGCCTGACTGGACCTTCTTCTAACATTATAATGCGCAAAATTGTATTCCCAGCTTTGCAGGTAAATGAAACCAGGAGCATCAGTACAGCCAAAAAATCAATGTTTTCAGATTTCAATAAAAATTGGAATACAAGTATGTTTTTAGACTAATTTTAAGTTTTAAAAGTTTTTATGTGGAAATTCACTTCCCTCACGTCAGCGTGCTGCGTGCGAACTCGTTATAAAGTTGTATTCATGCAGTAATAACCATGCACATCATTACAACAGGTAATGATGAAACAACAGCCTTAAACAACAGCAATGAAAAAAGTACGTAGTAGCAATTTAGAATGACCCGTACAACTAAAATTGCCATTTTATCTATTTAAAAATTAGCCACCCTTGGTTGTTTCTTAGTTGATAATTATAATAAAATGTTGTGTGAAAAAAATAGCAAAACATAATGTTACCAACAATGGAGCCATGTGTGCAGGTTAATCAGCTGATTGTCGCAGACAATGAGGAGAAGCTGTCAGGGTGCGCCTGGCCTGTACAACTAAAAATCGTTATTTCTCAGCTATTTGTTGCTCGATCCTTCTGAACTTGGTGTCGTTTGATAGAAAATTAAAAATACTAAAGAAAACTGTACTTGTCTTTTTTCCATAAAATCACCTGTTTTTTAGTAATTTTAGTTTGAAAAATTAAAATGGCCGCCATTTTGAAACGGAAAAATATTTTTTAACAAATTTTTTTCAATTATTTTATTTCTACCTTAAACACTATACCAAGTTTTATAAAGTAATATTTAATGGTTTTTGAGATATAAATTTTTATTGAAAAAAATACAAAATGGCGGATATATCGGTAACAAGCCGTTTTTAGAAAAAAAATTATTCTTGATTTTATTTTTATTTTGACCTATATAACCTATTTTCGAAGTTTTTGTATTTACTTACGGGACACTCTGTATAAAATTTGATATCTTGATTATTTATGAACATGTATTGATGAAACTTGGTATATGGCTTCACCTAGTACTGGTATATTGATACTTGCACAAACAAAATTGATTTTTTGTTGACTATCCCCTTAGCAGCAAACCTGCATACTCATCCCTAATGTTATTCTTATGGAGAATAAGTAAAGTTTTATATCTTCCTTAATTATGAACATAAATTATTAAAACTTGGTACGTAGCTTCACCTGGTTGAGTTATATTGATAATTGAAAAATCACTTTTTTATGTTCGTTCTCAGTCCTAATGCTATTCTTTTGGAGAATAATTAAAATGCTATTTATCTCTTATTTATTTATGTATTTTTATGAAACTTGGTAAGAGGCTTTATGTGATAGTAAGAAATATATGCATGCATTGGAAATTTGCTGAGTACGCAGGTTTGCTGCGACGGGGACAATTTAAAGTTGATTCTGTAAGTGTGTAAATTGAAAAATAAAGTGGTCTCTTATGTAGATTTTATAAAAGAATAAAATGTGAACATTCATTAATTCTTACTGTTAGATACCTTCGTTACTTAAAATATGAAATTGTCTTAAACTTGTTTATCTGAAAAATGCTAATCCTTATTAACTATAGAAATAATTTCCAACTATTAATTTAATAATTTTAAGGTGTATGAATTGTGCACACCTTGTATTAGTAGTATTTATTAATTTTCTAAATTGTAAAATAGAAGGTCGCAGAAAACTGGCTTACATTCCATCAACTGGTCTCCGTGACTTAACTCATGTAGCGACGTAAATAAACCATATTACAGTCAATAAAATATAAAAACTTTTGGACATTTTTAGCTTAAACTTTAATTTTCCCACAAACAGTTTCAATGTTTTGTAGTTACAGCTCCTTATAGGGCGAGGAAATAAATACTGTATTTGCAACAGTCTACAATATCAAGCAGATGTTTGAGTTTTTAATCACCTTATTCAAGTTCCAAATTACTTCACCCTCACTCTCCACACGATTAGAATGGATTATAAACTCATTCTTTAGGTGTATTACTTATGGAAAGATAAATATCTGCAGATTAAGAGCACCTCTACATTCTGATTGCTGATTAGTGATCAACAATTGTAAAATGGAAGGTCGCAGAAAACTGGCTTACATTCCATCAACTGGTCTCCGTGACTTAACTCATGTAGCGACGAGACGTGTTATTAAAACACATTAGCTTACACACCCCGCACTCCTCCAAAGGTCTGCATGACCTGTACGAACTTTTGCATTACGTCTGGTTGTATTATCAATAGCCAATAAATATTTTTCAATTATAAAAATTCTGCTAGTTAATGGGTGCCAATAATATATGAGTACCTATAAACGTTTACTAATATGTCTCCAGGAGATAATCTACGTAAACATAAACATAGATATAAACATCCTAAAATAAAACCTTGCAAGTAATTGCCAGAAAAAATAAATTATTACAGAACTGATGTTAAAAAATAAACAACTTAATAGTTCTGACATTCAAGATTTTGGCCTAGTTTTATTTATTTGTTTAATGTCTTTACTTGATATGCTTCAATATATATACATAAAATTACATTGTAGCGTATGAACAAAAAAAAAAACAATCAGTATCATACAAACATGCAAATGGTCATTTAAAATAATCAATTATTATCTTCAGCTCAAATAATGTATCTTTTTGAAGCAGCTCCACGTGTAATACATTATTTAGTAACTATAAAATATGTACAATTTGTATTTAGATGTACAATAATAATTATTACTTTAGGTTCAACAGTGATATCGAGATTTGTTTATTTAACCAGACAAGGCTACAGGATGTGGAACACTTACACGGCACTTATTGAAAAGCAAATAGGGTGAAACCCTATGGAAAAATTGGTTACCCTTAAAAAAGAGCAATGACAATGTGCGTCTGGTAACGTTACCTCTCACAAAACTTACCTGCCAGAAGCGATCACAATTATTCCTGGACATATACACATATTATACACCTGTCATTCAACAGGATTGCTGAGCGAGTCTGGCGTAGATGCAGCGAACTTAACTTTTATTACGTGCAATTTTAGTTTGCATAGCTCTTTTTCACTATTAAATAAGTCCAACCCATCTTTCAATTATGAGTGCCCATTTATGGTTTGTGCGTATTTTACTTTATAATCAGTAATACAATTATTGTAATTTGAAAATATTTTCACATGAATAATAATAGGCCTATTAAGCTTTTTTAAAAGTTTGATGTCATATTGTAAATATAACAATAAACAATGTTTTCGTTAGCAATTGCAGTGTTACCTCAAGTATCGGTAGAGGTAGAAGTGCACGACGTTGAACCTCTTCCCACTGTGTTGGTAGCGGAGGAAGCCGTAAGCCACGAGCACGCCCGACATGAGGAAGAAAATCTCAACGGCCAGCTGCGTGTTCTCTATAGGCGCCATCTCCAACATGTCTATCACCTGTTGATGTTAACTATACAAATACAAGGTCATTGACACTGTAAATCGAACACATTTCATGTGTTGGTTTTACAACTAAACTAACTTACTAATGTTTCAAGTTTCACTGGAAATGATGGTTTTAGTTTTTAAAGTCGTTTTAGAATCGTGGCGCTTCATGGGAGAACGGCCCGTGAGATTCTAAAGGGTCAACGGATTCACAGACAATTCGGTCAGTCTAGTTTTTTACACGGACAGCTTTATAGTCCGTACCACCATAAACGTTGCTATGTACATAATGTAGTTTATAATATCGTTTTTATATTTGCTTATAATTTATCCACTAGCGCTACATAGTTTAATATTTTACAAATGCAATAATAACTGACATTCTATCGGTTGAGATTCAAGATGATCGTCATCACCGGTCATCACTGGCTCGCCTATGTAAGTGATTACCATCTGCATAAGTTGATTGAAGATAGTCATTAATTTTGTATAAACTGATTTATTAGCTAACTAGTCGCTCAATTCGCTTTGGACAAGGAAAGGCAACCACTTGCCGACCCAACCTTGGCCACCGAAACCTTGGACATTACCTTGGCCACTCGCCGAAATTCGCTTTGGGCAGGGAAAGGCAAAGTCAACATACTGCTGTGGCGAGGGTTGGGAATGACCACTTGCCGAAATTCGCTTTGGGCAGGGAAAGGCAAAGTCAACATACTGCTGTGGCGAGGGTTGGGAATGACCACTTGCCGAAATTCGCTTTGGACAGGGAAAGGCAAAGTCAACATACTGCTGTGGCGAGGGTTGGGAATGACCACTCGCCGAAATTCGCTTTGGGCAGGGAAAGGCAAAGTCAACAAACTGCTGTGGCGAGGGTTGGGAATGACCACTCGCCGAAATTCGCTTTGGGCAGGGAAAGGCAAAGTCAACAAACTGCTGTGGCGAGGGTTGGGAATGACCACTCGCCGAAATTCGCTTTGGGTAAGGAAAGGCAAAGTCAACATACTGCTGTGGCGAGGGTTGGGAATGACTACTCGCTGAAATTCGCTTTGGGCAGGGAAAGGCAAAGTCAACATACTGCTGTGGCGAGGGTTGGGAATGACCACTCGCCGAAATTCGCTTTGGGTAAGGAAAGGCAAAGTCAACATACTGCTGTGGCGAGGGTTGGGAATGACCACTCGCCAAAATTCGCTTTGGGCAAGGAAAGGCAAAGTCAACATACTGCTGTGGCGAGGGTTGAATGACCACTCGCCGAAATTCGCTTTGGGCAAGGAAAGACAAAGTCAACAAACTGCTGTGGCGAGGGTTGGGAATGACCACTCGCCGAAATTCGCTTTGGGCAAGGAAAGGCAAAGTCAACAAACTGCTGTGGCGAGGGTTGGGAATGACTACTCGCCGAAATTCGCTTTGGGCAAGGAAAGGCAAAGTCAACATACTGCTGTGGCGAGGGTTGGGAATGACCAATCGCCGAAATTCGCTTTGGGCAGGGAAAGGCAAAGTCAACAAACTGCTGTGGCGAGGGTTGGGAATGACCACTCGCCGAAATTCGCTTTGGACAAGGAAAGGCAAAGTCAACAAACTGCTGTGGCGAGGGTTGGGAATGACCACTCGCCGAAATTCGCTTTGGGCAGGGAAAGGCAAACAAAGTCAACATACTGCTGTGGCGAGGGTTGGAGATGACCACTCGCCGAAATTCGCTTTTGATCGCACATTCATTCCCTTGAATCTGCTAAATGATTTTTTTTAATAAATAGATGAGATATTTGTTCAAACATGGTAAAAATTATAGTATATTAATTTCGTTGTTTTGCTGCAAACATTGACTGATTCTGTACATCTTATCCCTTGAACTGTTTACTTTGTTAAACATCTCTGAACTATAGTTTGTCCAAACAGCCGTGCGCCCTGAAGGATTAGGACGACCCTCGCTCCCCCACGCGCAGGCACACTCACGCGCGGCCCGGCCTACCTGGCGCTAATGGTTCTTCTATGAATCACCAACTAGCCCTTGTGCTACAAAATCACAGTTTTCTAACTGTTAACTTTATTTAATTTGCACTCTAATTACTGAACTCTAAATATGATTCCTCGCAAAATGAGTCCAAACACGGTATAATTGTGACAACTCTAAGCGGTTTTAGTGAGTTTAAATTAGAAAATAAATGAAATGGGACTTGTATCACGTATTTTATATTGTAAACATCAGACATGGAAACAGTTCACAATTATTCTAGGACTGTCTTACGTTGTTTGCAAATTAGCCGTAGTCCTAACTTTTAATAAATAAACTAAGCAAAAAAGTTAGAAATATTAATTTACTAGATAAGGAAGAAACTATGAACAAATTAAGTTATAAGTAACTATGAACAATTATGTTATTAACATAAAACTGAAACAAATTATTACACTACAAACTAGTTTTATGTTACGCGTAAATAGTTGTAAAACGCAAAGTGCTGAATTCCGGCCTTTACCACGGCATTTGTCATAAGTGTAAAGTGACTCACACTTAACGGAAGCGAAATCTGTAAAGTGACTCACACTTAAAGGATGTGAAATCTATATTATGTATATCTATATAATCTATATGAATTTGTATTAATAATTAATTATTTTACTCTTGGTACATGTTCTCTGTTATATTAATTCGGATTTAGTTTATTTTTTCATACGTATGAAATCACTACTTGAATTACTGAAATGATGTATGTTATTGTGATCGAGCGAATTTAAATAAAACGTCCATAACCATTTTTAGTTGTCAAATTTATTATTTTGTAACCTACTGACCATAAATCCGCTTAGATTTGTCACAATTGTACCGTGTTTGGACTCATTTTGCGAGGAATCATATTTAGAGTTCAGTAATTAGAGTGCAAATTAAGTAAAGTTAACAGTTAGAAAAATGTGATTTTGTAGCACAAGAGCACAAGGGCTAGTTGGTGATTCATAGAACCATTAGCGGCAGGTAGGCCGGGCCGCGCGAGTGTGCCTGGGCGTGGGGGAGCGAGGGTCGCCCTAATCCTTCAGGGCGCACGGCCGTTTGGACAAACTATAGTATAGAATTGTTTTTAACTTAGAACTTTTGACTGATGACAATTAAATTTAAATCTGTAATCAAGAACTTACAACAGCTTAACAGTCTTGTTCAATTAGAGTTTTTTGAATTAAATAATGTGTATTGAGGTTGTTTTCGTTAGTTAACAACAGTTTAATTATTATTTATAATTTAGAAAAACAATTTTAAAATAACATTTCAACTGGGATCGTAAAACTAATGACAGGAACGTCTAGTAATAAATAAATGCATGAACGTCTTTAATTGCATGAACCGAATTATTTACTTTATATCGAAACAATCACTGCTATTGCTTTAGAATGTTCAAAGGTTTTATTCAACCCAATCAATTAAAGACAGACGCAAAAACTGACAACAATATTTTCACTTTATAAGAATATAACCTAAAAATGGCACTCACGTTTTTACTATGAAAATTCACACTTGAGCTTTTAAATTTATTTGAGGATCTGCGCACCGTCTTCTTAACCTTTACCGTTTCGGATGATCAAGAAGTGTGCTAATAAACATACAGTTGGTGTTCAGACGTTACCGCACCTTGTACCGGGTCGAGAGTAACCAGTTCACCTCCATTAGACTGTAGGCTAGTGGTGGCATGTAGCAACTACCAATTACCCTCCGCGCAGTTTAATTTCCATAGGAAATGTGGTTTTTAATAGTGAATAAAAACTAACAGAATGAGTTGTGAAGTTTTCCTCATTCCGCTGCAATTCTATCTGACTATGTAATCAACATAACCTCTAAACGCCGGGAACTAACCAAGTATACGAGCTTGTACGCTGGCTTTTCTGAGGTATCAGCATGAAGTGCGAAAGTGCGCTTGAAGAAAATTAATGTTTTTGGAAGATTGACAATTCAAATAAATATTTAATATTTTTATGTTGGTTAACATTTAATTGTGTGCGATGATTTACTTATGTTCACATTTCCATGTTGTGTAATACAGTACGATAACATAATCTTAAAATAATTTCTGCAAATAATTGATAATAATAATGCTATGTCATTTAGAAATCTTTGCTGTTCTAATTCCCCTTACTAAAGTATGTCAATAATTGGATCCTACATAATACCTAATACCTAATTGATTATAATACATCTATATAAACTTATTGGATGATCGGAACGAAGTGGAGGAATCCTCATACTAGACTACACTCTCTATAGACTGGTGTGGGGAAATGACTTACGTTGTTTGAACGGGAGACGATAACTTTCGAACGCATTCACTGATCGACTCCAAACTTTGACAGTAGATTTTTAGCGTAATTTGTAGATCGAAGTTCAGTAATTAACGAAAATCTTAAAATAAAATGTTGTTTTTTCCCCATAAGAAGTACATTGGAAGAAGTTTTAGTGGTGCTTCAGTAGTTATATTTTAACCAACGTCTATGCGTCATTCATAGAGTAAGCGAGTCTGAAAACTACTCTTAACCTTCTTTAATACTAATAACAATACCCCCGTAGCAGAAAACCTGCGTACTCAGCGAATTTCCAATGCATATATATGTTTCTTAATACCACATAAAGCCACATACCAAGTTTCATCAATATACATTCATAAATAAACGATTTATGACATTTTAATTATTCTCCATAAGAATAACATGGCGGCTGAGTATGCAGGTTTGCTGAAGTAAGAAACACAGAAAATGGGGTTTTATACAAATATCAATATAACTCATGTAGGTAAAGCCACATACCAAATTTCATTAATTTATTTCCATAATGAAGGCAGATAACACGTTACTTATTCTCCTTAAGAATAACATGGGGCTGAGTACGCAGGTTTGCTGCTACAGGAGCCTTTGGTAAAAAAATATTTTTTTGAGCAGATATCAATGGTCCACAACCAGATGAAGCCGTATACCAAGTTTCGTCAGTATACGTTCATAAAGAAGCGAGATATAACATTTTTATTTTCCTCCATAAGAATAACATTAGACAACGTACTGTGTTTAGCACTTTCAATATCTCGGTAACCAATTGACATAGAGAAATGATCAAAATACCAAATTGTGTGTTTTTTTAAGCTGAATCCAATGGGAAAAACTAAAATTTGACTATTTCCAAAATTATATGTAAAAAATTCGAAAAACCCATTTTTGGGGTACAAAACCCCCCCAAAATACCCCTTCGGATAAAGCGATCTGGCTGGTTTTCGAACTTAAAGTCATAAATGTTGTTTTACACGTTTATACCCAATTTCATCAAAATCGGATAATTTTTACGAGAGTTATCGTGCTCACGGACACACACACATATATATATATATATATATATATATATATATATATATATATATATAAAACACCATTATAACACCATAACACCATTGATAACACCATTCGTTCGAAACTGTATATATATATATATACAGTTTCGAACGAATGGTGTTTTTGGGGTCTGGGGACCTCAAAACGAAAAGTTATCATGGTCCCGGGCCTAGGTCTTACCATGCCGACTAAGGTAATAGCTTCTTCCCTGTAGGGGAAATTCGCTAAAAACACATTTTGTTATATTTATCTTCTATAGCATTACCCTAAATCTAACATCATGATACGTTTTTTTCCAATAATACTAACTGTAGAGTAACGCAAGTATCACGTTGATATTTTCGTGTTGACTGGGTGAAAAAAACACATTTTCATATATGAAAACACAAGATGTAAGGTTTAAATATTATTATCTTTTATCAGTAGTTTGTATGTTTTATTTTATTTTAATTAAAATATGGTTTATTAGTGAATTTCCTTTGGAAAGTGAACTATTAGCATGACCCGCACGGTGAAACTTAAGCCCGGGACCACGATAGAAGTTCCTAACGTGACCCCCTGAACACGTTTTGGGGGGTCGTTCAAAATTTTATATATATATATATATATATATGTATACATATATATATATACACACACACACATATATATATATATATATATATATATATATATATATATATGTATGCACTCTAGCGGTCGCATTTTTTGTCCGATTTACTTCAAATTTGGTAGGGACGTTCCTTTCTATAATCTGTTGGACAAGTTCGTTGGGCAAAACAATCGGAAAACTCTAAACCCATTTTTTGGGGATTAATCTTTCAAATTTTGAGTTTTCGGCCCCAAAAAGGGTCAGAAAAGCCCCAAATGTAAAATTAATGCATGTAAAAAGATGGGAATTAGAGAGACGAAAGTTTTAAGCCCTCTCTCGTCATTCTAGCATAAATATTTACTGAGTTATTAAAGAAAATGTGTATCGACTAAACACAGTACGTTGTCTTATGGGGGTTTTACGCTAGAAAAGCCTGTTATTCCTCTGTTAAAGTACTTTTATTATCCCCAGCAACCTCACGCCTACTTTCAAGCCTGTCTGGACCTTCTCCTAACCTTATAATGCGCAAAATTGTATTCCCAGCTTTGCAAGTAAATGAAACCAGGAGTATCAGAACAGCCAAAAAATCAATGTTTTCAGATTTCAATAAAAATTGGACAAATGTATGTTTTTACACTGATTTTGAGTTTTAAAAGTTGTTATGTGGAAATTCACTTCCCTCACGTCAGCGTGCTGCGTGCGAACTCGTTATTGTTTAATACTATTGTTTAAGTGATTAATTATATCACTTCATTGGTACCTTCATATAATGAAGAATAAGATCTGACCGGTCTCATGCCATAAATTTATGGTCTGCAAGACGACGAGTAAGTAAGTACCATACTCTATAAAAACTGTAACAGGACATTCCGAGATTCCCGCGAGGGCTGACTGGGGGAACGGAGAGGAACCAGTGAACGGGACCATCATATCAGTAGTGTAGCAGAGTACAGGCAGACGACAAAGTGTTAGTTGAAATTAAAGTTATCAACAAGAAATGTTCTTAAGTGATTAACATTAAGTTCTAATTGTTAACATTATAATGCCCACTCATTAAAAGTAGAATGTCTTAATTTGTTATAAACAATCATGTCCTAGCTAATAAAACAGTAAGTTTCCAAATCAAATTAAAACTGAATTTTTGTAGCAAATTTGTTTTCCCCGAATGTAACCGTAGCTTAACTTTTTGTAAAATTGCTAACAATTTGATATAAATGTGTTTTATACAAAAATTAATGAAAATACATTACCACACATAATTGTTATGCAGACCACTACATAAGCTGCTATTCTAACTCAATACCATGTCCTTTTAGGAGGTTAATTTATGTAAGGTGTCCCAATAGACTTCAATTTTCCAAACAAATTATAATGTCCAGACACCACTGTTTGTATAAAATGTTGGTCTCAATCAGTTTATTTTGATATAAAATAAACACTTTCCGTAATGGTAAGTTTTATTCGGAAACTCATATTTACCCTCTTGATTATTGTTTTCGCGCAAGTGAATCATACTAGTCAGAATTTTCAATTTCTTTAAGCTATATGTATAGGAATTTACCTCTAGAGTTTGGATTAGTTTCTGCTTGAAGTAAGGGTAAAGTGGTAAAGAGATTAAACCCAAAGTATGACTTTTGTTTTCCTTACATAGGCCCTAACTGACCAAGCCAAATCCAATGTTTAGATCTTGTTAGGCTCCTCACATGGAGATAGTTTGAGATAAACAAGTGATTCAGAAAGCTGGCAGCATGGTGCCACTGTGTAATTTCCTTCTTTCTCTGTGAAAAGTGCTCGCTATGATTGAGATAAAAGTCATCGACTATATATAGGCTAGTAACCTATTTAGGCTGATACAGTATTACGTTCTTTGAAAAACATGTTTTAGGTGGGGTTTTATTTATTCAAATTAGGTGTTTTGAATGATACGGTATTGACAAGCTAATGCTAAATTATTTGATTGGAAATGGTTGCGATATACAACAGTTGGGATGTCCCCCTTGTAAGGAGTTAAAAGCCTCTGAATTCTGAGCGCCAATGATAGCCTGGCTATAATTTCCATTTGAAAAACCCGCCAAAGGCAAAACCCAGAACCCAACTTAAATTGTCTGGAATTTTGTTAAAATAAAATGGCTTAAACATATTGGTCGATAACAAATCGTAAATATTAAAATACAAAAAATAAACAGGAGAACAATGGACGGCTATAGGAAAAGTGGAGTCCAATTATTTTTGTTATTTTACATATTGTAAAACGTGCACATATTTATAGTCGAGGGTCAGGGAAATGATTTTTTTCAATAAGGAAAGGAAGGGAAAATTGACCTTTTAGTCATTAACTAAGCTAAATAAAAGTTTGAACCATGAAGTTACTTTTTGCGAATTTCCCCTATAGGGAAGAAGCTATTACCGTAGTCGGCATGGTAAGACCTAGGCCCGGGACCATGATAACTTTTGCTTGGTCTGTGGGTATGACAAATGGTGACATCACACCACACCGCAGTTGGCAAAATGGTGATTGACATTGTAATTTCTGCTTCATAACTGTGTAACTGCTTGCTTGGCTAACCTTACAGTTTTTGCACGTTCTTTAGGGTAGTTTGCTTTTTGTGCAGACTATTAACAGTGAAACATGGCATAGGCCACAAGGCCTAAAAGGCGTTATTGTGTACCAACAGTAAAATCGATCGCGGGACCAGTAACGAAAATTATTGTGATTATGAACTGAATTCTTTATTTTCTCAGATAGAGGCAGTGAAACTAGCCTAAATGAGCAAATTTAAAACGACATAATTGCGTCACTTGGTCTATCTTATCGAAACAAAATACAACCTTTTTTACTATTTTTCATTAGCCTATATAGACTGGCCGACGCATATAGCCTAAGTGAATTTGGAATTACAAATAAATCTAATCGACCTACTTATTGTTTACAAATGCAGTTTAGGTTGTTATGATGTGAATTAGTCCAGGAGCGACTGAGGGAAGAAACGATGGGCGAGAATATTTGTTTAGATCGCCTCTAGAATGCACTTTTCAGTTGTTCGTTGCTTATCCTCTTGTAACTCTTAGCCGTCACTGTATGCCGTGATAGCTCTGGATATGGGTTCAAACTTCTGATCATGAGGTCCTGGGTTCGAAACTAATTATGTTTATGTACTTTTTATGTTTGACAAATATTTTGTTAATAATGTTACTTTGAGATTTTGTACTCAAACCCATAACCCTAATTAGGATAGGTTTGGTTGGGTTATTGTAATTAAATATGACTTTTCTGGTCAGGTATTTATTTTGTCTTAATTCATAGAAACCCACCAATTTTGTTTATGTTGGCGCTATATTAGTGCTTTCTGGCGGTGATTTAAGAAACTACTCTCGTCCATCGTTCCTCCCCTAAGTCGCACGCAATTAGTCCTTTTAAACAAAATTTCTCTCATTATCTTTTGTTAATGTTATTCTGATACCTCAATTAAGTGTGCAACATTAGTATTATTTCTATTGTCCTATGTAAGTTACTAGACCAACACAAGTATGAGTCAGTCGGAAGTGGACATGTTAAGTCACTTTAAAGAGGAAATTTAAAAGGCTCCAAATTTGGAGGGCAATGATAGCGTGGCTATAGTTTTCATCGTAAAAAAAGCTGATGATGTAGGCGGCGGTTTGTCACTACCTTAAATTGTGCTACTTGTACACTTAAATTTCCCTGGTTTTCCCTAAGGCCTCTTTCACAAGAGCAACTTATTTCTGCAGCTGTTTTTTCTCATACGATTTTTCCCCGCCCGGGTAAATTTGGTGCCTTGACAAGTGGTTCATCTCGCAGTGGCTAGGGGGCAGAACTCATCAGATGTCAGAGTGTAACTAAAGTTTAGTAGGCGCCAACACGGCAAGTGACATTACTAGCGTGATAGTTTCGTACCTCCTGTACAGTAAAATTAAGGACAGGAAGGGTGAAAGTAAATACCGTACTGGGTTCACCCAGTTATAGCCTAGTGCGTACTGGGTTGGGACGGCACGGACAGACGGTACTTACAGGATTTTAAAAAATGTTTAGCATTGATTTGCCTATTTATGCACGCACTAGGCCGTCATGGCCTGAGCAGGACGATCTGCACCTTCCACCGTCTACGTTAAGTAAAAAAAAACATTTCTAGATTTCTAGGACATCCCAACCAATGTTATTCACCAATGAATCATCCCCTAAGGCCTATTAGTTCTCTGATGTTGGTCGGCAGTTCCAAATTCAGAACATGTAAAAGTTCTTAAAAGTTTTGGTGGGAAGAACTTGCATTCATCTTTAATCAAGTCAGGAAATAGAGTGTAAAACCCTCCCAAGATCTTTTTTTTTATTTA
Source organism: Allygus modestus (assembly GCA_963675035.1). NCBI lineage: Eukaryota > Metazoa > Arthropoda > Insecta > Hemiptera > Cicadellidae > Allygus > Allygus modestus. The sequence continues at coordinate 104,702,533 of OY776111.1, forward strand.
TTTTGTGAATCCAAAATCTGGGTTTTCCTCGACTTCTTGACTTTTCTTCTTCTTCTGCTACACTAACATTGGAATTTCAACAATTTCTCCTTTACTTAACATACAGTTGTTTTCATAATACGCACAGCACAAAAGCTAAGAGGAGGCTGGTGGTACCTATCGTATGTCCGTCCGTGCCTCCCGACCCAGGCTCATTAGTTGACATCTATTTGATTGAGACTCTGCATTAAATTTTGCGAGTTTGCCCTAGAATGAAAACAATTCTTTATTGTACTCCTATATCAAGTTTTAATTAATTTTTAGTCCGAGAAACTCCAGAAATCAAACACCACCATGAGATCTGCAGTATCTCCTTGTGAAAAATTGGCTGTTAATTATCTTAAGGTAAATGCTTTAGAAACTAAACAACCAATTTGAATAATTGTAAAACTTAATTGGGGTTTCAATGAAAAATAAATGCTGAATAATTTTTCAATTGACAATGCAATATAATTCGTCAACTATAGTTTATTAAATAACTAGCTCGCCCGACAGACGTTGTCCTGTCCTAATGTCATTGAATTTGTTTTATGTCAAATACTCGTTCATTTTCAATATGAGTTCGTACGCTTCGCTCACTCGCCTCCCGGATGAGCTCGTTCGCTAAGTTCACTCGCCTATCGAAAAAATAGTTTGAGTTGCCATTCACGTAGTTTTTTTATTTCCATTATGAGAGTTGACATTCAAGTAGGTTTTTTATTTACATAATGAACATATATTTATCATTTTCAATTATGTTTAGATATATATAAAACTATGATAATGTAATTTTTTTAATGCCATGTTTGGACAAATACACTGTTTACAAAAATAGCTGTTTTATCAAAACATTATCTGTTTATTAATTAAAAGCGGAAAGTGATAAACACATGTTCCCATAAAGAATAAAATGTAAACTTTAAAAGCCAAAGGGGTCAGTGAAGAGGTGACTAGCAGTAAAGCTGGGGTTTCCTAATCCGCTAATAACAACAACAACAAGCCAAAGGGGTAGAGCCCTTCACATTTTCCTGGGTAAAAGGTATCCTATGTGTTAATCCAGGTAATAAACTATCCGTGTGCACAGTTTCCATTAAATTCGTTCAGCCGTTCTTGTGTTTTAAAACTTGCAATTAAAACCACTTTGTTTTATATATCAAGATAATAATAAACTTTATATGACATCCTTGGATGTATAAAAGCAAATTAAATACAATAATTTTTAATTAATTATACAATATGATTGTAGTTTGCAGAAAAATTCTTCAATTTCATAAATACATTTTCTTATTAATTTAAATCAATGTATAAAAGGCACATGTAACTGAATTATAATGATTTACTTTTTCAAAATGTTAACAGGTAAACAAACATTTAAATGTTGTCATGGAATTGATTTTAACACGATTTGACATAATCACAAATACCCCTTGAGCAGCAAACTTGCGTACTCAGCAAATTTCCAATGCATGTATATGTTTCTCACTACCACATAAAGCCACTCACCAAGTTTCATAAAAATACACGAATAAATAAGTGATGTATAGTATTTTATTTATTCTCCATAAGAATAACATTGTAAGCTGAGTACGCAGGTTTGATGCAACAAGGAACATAAAATATGTGTTTTTATGCAATTATCAATACAACTTAACCAGTCGAAGCTGCATACCAAGTTTTATTCATTTATGTTCATCATTAAGGGAGACATTACATTTTACTTATTCTCCATAAGAATAACATGGGGGCTGAGTGTGCAGGATTGCTGCTGCGGGGAAAATCGGCAAAAAATTATTTTGTTGTGCAAATATCAATAGACCAGTACTAGGTGAAGACACATGCCAAGTGTCATCAACATACATTCATAAATAACCGAGATATAAAATTTTAATTATTCTCCATAAGGATAACATTGGGCAACGTACTGTGTTTAGCAATTTGAATATCTCTGCAATGGTTGGACATAGAATCACAATTTAAACACCAAAATGATTTTTTTTGTAGAGCTGAACCGATTGGAAAAAGTAAATGAGAGGTTGACATTAAAATGAGCTGAGGAAAAGCTAAAAACCTTTTTCCCATAAGATTAACATGGGAGATTTTATGAACACGTTTTTTAGATTTTCTCTGCAACCACTTAACCTAGGTTAATGATTCAAAGTATTATATTATTTGTTTTTTAAGCTCTATAAAATGGTCGAAACCAAAATTGAGTTTTTTTTAATTGTAGGGTGAGAAATGAAAAAAACTTATTTTTGGAAAATTGACCCCCCTTCCTATGGTCCGATTTTTCCGGTTTTCGAACACAAAGTCATGAATATCACTTTACACATTTGAGCCAAATTTCATCAAAATCAGACTTTTTTACTCAAGTTATCGTGTTAATGGACACACACACACACACACACACACACACACACACACACACACACACACACACACACACACACACACACATATATATATGTGTGTGTGTGCAAAATTGAACTATTAGTGTTTTTGGCATCTGGGGACCTCAAAACGAAAAGTTATCATGGTCTCGTGCTTTAACTCTTACCATGCCACCTACGGTAATATAGCTTCTTCCCTATAGGGGAAATTCGCTAAAACACAATTACATCAAAAAAACGTGGACCTCGACCATCCATGTTGGGAAACAATACACTGACTCGACAAACACCGTTGAGGAAAGCGGTTTTTCCCACTCGCTTGAAAACGTGCTTCTGAATCAATGCTTTGCAATTGGAGAGGAGCGTTTTTCCCCGCGCGGGCAAAAAATAAAATGCAGAAACCAGCGGGTGATTTTAGAGCCACTGGGTGGATTTGACCCGCACGGAAAAAATCGCTCTATGTGAAAGCTCTCATTTTACTCAATTCATCTCAGCGGGGAAAAAAATCACGCGGGGAAAAATTGCTGCGGGAAAAGGTTGCTCGTGTGAAATATTCCTAAATATTACGTCCCCAAAAAAATTGTAATTTTGTTTCCAGAAACTATTGTTTTTAAAGCGTTGTGATACTTCTTTATCTAAAATTACAATTTGTATACAGTTCATTAAAACATTTGGTAATGTTGGCTTCTTATGGCAGGCTTATATTAATTATATTAGTAGTCTGTGTACTGTAAAAATAAAATAAAAGCAATAAAAATAATGGCACAAGCTAATACAGCGCTCTGAGGTTAGGTTACATAGTTACTGAATTAGGCCCTACCTATCTGAATGTATAATTGGGTAAGGAAAATACTAGAAAAAATTGTAAATTCCTGTCTTTTTGCATGTTTTTGAGGCTATCGTACGACTAAGAAGGCTGAAACTTGGAACAATTATAGAAAATTAGACGGGGGGGTAGATATACATTTGATTGCACAACTTTGACTTATTGCCCTTATAGGACCTTAAATTACAAAAAAATTTCAAAACTTTAAAATTAACTATTGATCAGCTGTAACTATTTATAATATAGATAAGATAATTATAATATATTTATAAGATAATAGTATGTGAAATATGAACATAAGTGTTGATTTATTATCCAGTAAAAAGTACACTCTATAAAACATCAAGAGAAAGTTAGAGGCTGTAGCCTCTACAATCCAGATAGTTTAACAAACAAATTAAAATAAAAAAATTGAAATTTCAAAAGTTATTTACAAAAGTAGGATTTGAACAGAAGACCGCATGGTCGTGAGTTCAATGCTGTATCCACTGGTCTACCGTAGCATGTCAAATACTAAGAAAGTTACACTTCGTCAAGCAGTGGATCGTCTAAATGCAAGTTGACTGTCCAAACTACTACGATAATTTATAATTCATAATACGATAGTCGGTATTTAACCAAATTACCTAACAATCTGTTGTGAACTGAAGGCCTACAAGCAATTAGGGTATTTTAATCTAACCTAACATAACTTCGCACGGCGCTGTGGTGGTTTGTAAATTCATTTTGATTGCTTTTAAAAATTTGTCGATTTTATATTTACATACACATACTAATATAAAGTATGGCAAGTTATATATTTGAATATGAAAAATAAGTTAAACAAGACTGGACAGCGATAAGAAGCGGCGCCTGGATATGCAAGATGCTGCAAGATCACTATTGTTTGCAACGTCCAGTTTTTCTCTTTCCATTTGAGTGAGGTACCAGTAGCGATTATTGCACCTCACATTTGGGAGGCTAGGGTTTCATCATTGGCCGGCCATACTGAAAAGAGTTTGGACGGTTTCTTATCTCATTTAGGCAAATGCTGGAATGGTTCCCAAAAAAGGGTCGTACCCCACCAGGAAGGGAAATTTAAGACTCAGGCCTACCTTACCTGGTTTAAAGATTTTCCCATAAATTTAATATTTTTTTGTAAATTCCAGTACATTATTAAACATTGGCACAGAATAAATATTATTAGTCTATTATTATTATTCTTTTGTTAAAATATTTTTCTCAATACAAAATTAATTTGAATTACTTGAGCATTCGTAACAGCCCGGTTAACTTTCAACAAAATTCCTTACATAAATCTAGTGGTCCTACTGGAAAAAACTACTGGTCCAATTTTAACGGATTTAGTAGGGGGTCTATCATGAAGGTTTTGGCATATAGTTATGTCAACTTTATTTTATTATGTGATTGTTGGTGCAAAAATACTGAGTTAATAGTTCCCATAACAGATGGTGTTCAATTTTCAACAAATCACTTGCATATGTCCACTAGCAAAAACTACTGGACCAAAATATAAACAGTTTTTGTATTAAATTTATAGTTTTGATCCGCGCTCATGTCACCTTTCTTTAGTTGAGATTTGTTGTTCTGAATACCAAATGACAAATCTGAACAACATTCCTTTTGTAAATCCACTATCAAAAACTACTGGATCAATTTCAATAGTTTTGGTCTTAAATCGAAGGTCCTGTCCTAGAGAGGTTTATTGGTACCATACTTTTATTTTCACTCAATATGATTTTCTCATTGAAAAATTACTTTTCAAATTTATCACTTTAAGAGCTGTTCCTATTTAACATTCCGGTCGAATTTAGTTGGACTATTTACCAGAAATGTTAATAATTTATGTTTTAATGGATCACAGTACTCTTCCTTCAAGGCCAATTATGAAATTTGTTTACTATGTTCATAACTATTTTTAGCTATTTTTTACATGTGTGAACTATTACAATATATCTTAAAAATGGAAGGAAAACATTTCCCATTTGAACAACAATATCAAGCTACAATAAAAATGGGAGCCTGGGGGCATAGCCTCCCAGAAAGACCAAAGTGCTACATTAAAACCTCTTTAGAGTTTTAAATATTTAGGCGTTTAAGACCGACTGACTGATTTTAAACCATACTGTACACATCAACTTTTATAGATATATTTAACATCAATATTAAGCTACAATAAAATAACAGTGTGGGTCCTGGGATGTGTAGACCCTCCAGTAGCCCTCCAGTGTAGACCAAATTGTAAATACAACTTGGTTTGACTGATTGTGGTCCTACATTGTCATCAAAATTTTGTATTTCCAACAAAATCTTCAACTAATATAATAAAGGAGGTCTAGGTGATACAGCCCCCAGTGAGAGTGAGGGGTGAGGAACAACTACTTCAAATGCACTTTTGATCTGATTGACTGATTTCAAACCTCATTGTTTGTTTCTCATGTTCTATATTTGAACGGCATTGTCAAGCTGCAGTTACAATGGGGGTCTATGGCGTATATTGTGAATTGAACATTTTTTTAAAATTATTAACTGTGAGCTCAGCCTCTTACGTGATAAAAGAGCGTACTACTAGTTATTACCTAGCCTAAGCCTACAGTAGAGTTTTGAGTTTCATAAGCGGTTCAAGTACTTGATAATTTTATTTTGATAATGCAACGGAATGAGTATTTTTCAATTTATCCTAGCTATTTTTCCATATTTTTTATCAAATCAAATCAAAGATGATTGTTTTTCATCTTTATTTATTGCAATACAAATAGTACAGAATTGCGCCAATCATAGCTTATTACTTATTAATTTTTTTGCCAAAAGTGGTAAGAATGACCTCCGATGGTGAAATGGGATTGTTTGTTTTTTTACGACCCATCTTGTACAGTGTGCTGCGGCTGTTAGGTTAGGTTATGTTAAGTTATTTTTAAATACCAAATCCTATCTCATCCAACGAGGTATATATCTATAGAGGTCTCGTCTGGGGTAAAAATCTGTGCTTACATACGGACTGCCATTTTGACCCTCTATACCCTCCGGTCTCCATGACAACAAATATGTTAACCAATCAGATCCCCTCTTCACAACTTATGTTTATGTTGGTCGTTATTACTCTTTGGCTACCTAGATGTTTTGTTTACAAAAATGTCCTCCAGTGAGGCTTCAATTTTTTAACACGAGACAAGAGCGGACTGCCATTTTGACCCTCTATACCCTCCGGTCTCCATCATGGCAACAAATATGTTAACCAATCAAATCCCCTCTTCACAACTTATGATAGTCTTTATTTCTTGATTTTGAAACGATACATTTCTCTATAATATAACATTTCTCTATAATTGTAACACACGATACAATTTAGGAAGTTTAGGAGGTTATTCTTCCTACATCGCTAAAATAACATTTAAACTATTGAAAAATCCAAATTTATCCTTCGCGGCCAAGTAAGCTGCAATTTCCCGCCACAGCGCGGGCACCTCCATGCCTCTTGCATAAACGCAAATGATGTTTATACTCAAGTACAAAGTATTCGCGTACTAAATTACAGTACTCAAAGACACGCCTGTACTTGTACTCACTGCATCTAGAAAGTGTTTGATATACATTAAGTCCTTAAATGAAACTTAGTGAGTGACTTGGAGTTAGAAACTGCCATGAGCACTAAAGTAATAATTTCTTTCCTGTTATGAGAATTCGTTATATCGTCGGAAAGATATTGTGTGACAAGTTTCTCACAATTTCTACACAATATATTAAACTTTGGGATTATTAAAAGTCCGATCATCCGCATACGTGAAGAATGAGCGTATTCCTAGTTTATGATACCATTTTAATATATATAGATATCTAAGACTCCAATAATCTCGTATTTACCATATGAGAATAAGTAAAACATGTTTCATATTTAAAAAAAATTACTGTCGGTTTGAGACTGAAATTGCTTGTGTTTCGAACCCTATATCATTTTCAACAAAGGATTGGTTATTCAAGAGGTGGATATATTTTAATAAAGCTTGAGTAGCTTATTTTGCTAGTGAGGTTATATATGAAATGTTTCATATAATAGTTATTTTAGTAGCCCTATCAAATGAATGTAATATAAATATATAAATATACGTATATATGTTTATATATATACATAGGTCTACATACATATATATATATATATATACACACATACATATATATACATTTTAAATTCGTAGAGTATGCAAGTTTGCCATATGGGATTATTTTTTATAATTCTACGCCAGCAATATAGATAGTATATTATTATATCTTTGCTAATAACTCCAGGGATCCTAACAAAAACAAATAATTCATATATATACTGACGAGTCTGTAAGTAAATTAACAAAAATCAGGATGTAACATTATTTATCTATTTAATTAATACTAGTGTAGTCGGTGCTTCTAGAGTATTGTTTGTTCTCCAGTCAAAACCTGAAGTTTGGGCATAGGTCCCTTAATGATTTCGACGTCATCGTTGCTGGCACTTTGATTGAGCCTCTAATGATCCGTCATCACACCAAAAGATATCGGCCTTGTTTACATAACCGCTGAGTCATGATTACTGACGCGGGCAGAGACGCTCGGAATGTGAGTAAAACGTTTAACTTAAAAGGGTTAAACGTTTTACATGCCAACCTTCACACATGCGTCACTTCCTATTTCTTCATTGGCCTACTTTATCCTTTAGGAAAATACTATTTGTTAATTCTACGACAGCAGTGCTGAATGCTTATCACGAACATCACGCCGGAGCCGGAGTCGGGTTTACTTATGTTAGATGTAAGCTCAGGACAAGCGCGAGTATCACAATGATCAGGTTTATATTGTAATAATACTCGTACCAATCTAGTTGGATGGTATCTAACACAATTAATTGTAGTGACACTGACTATAGGCAAGTCCCATAAACCCTGATGCTTCATCACCCATGCAAAATGTATATAGGTTAGTCGTCGATCTGGATTTGTTTAACATGTAGACTGTTGGTTATTAATTACTCAGCCAAAGTCAACGTCCCGATAACTTCACAAACGGTCTCCCGTAACTATTTTGCCTACATACAGTAGACCCTCTCTTAACCGAACCTCACGGGACCGGGCCTAGGGCGGTTAACCCAAAAGGTCAGTTAAAACGGGCAACTACGTAAACATGTAAAATATAGTTTTGATAAAATCCCATAACTTAAAAATTATAAAAAGGTCTTTTAAAACAACGAATGAAACTGGGAAAAGTTATAAGTTTTAACAGTCAAAATAAATCATATTCTTATATCCTCATCATACAGCTCAATGTTCACTGTATTCATTTCATCCTACCTCAATAAAAAATTCTGTTCATTTCCAGCTCAATTGGCTTCAAACGTAATTTATGAGTCCTTAAACCTTATATTTGCTATTCTATTGGCACACTAAATAATTTATTTCTTCGAAACTAAAATATATATTTAACTGTAAAAAGATGATAGTCCTTCCAAAGTTGGATCAGTTCAATTTCCCTTACATGCTGACATAATCTGTCCAAGGACTAGGAAACGTAATAGGCTGTCGGATAATTGGAACATTGCGAAGTCTTGCAGCTTTCATGTGACATTCTTTACAAACAGCTTAATGTCGCTTAAAAGGCTTGAGCGTGTGTGTTAATGAGTCACATGTGAGTTGCGCAAATCACGCTGAAACGATGAGTAAAGTGAATGATTATTGTAAAATATCAGAAACATGAGAGAGTTAAAAACGTTGACATCTCGGGAAGTTGTATTTAAGTTGTAGGGAATAAGACAATTAGGACTACTTTTCTAGAAGACATTTTTCGAAAAGCTTGTTTTATATTATTTTATGACTATAGCAATAACATTTTTTACTTTCGTCTGAAGAATTTTTTCAATTTCTTGGTGCCAGAATTTCTTGAAATTACTTCATGTTAGCCTTCTCAGATGTCCTGAGTTTACGTACATTAATTTAATTACAGTTCACGTAAAGTTTGATGCAAAAACCTTTTATAGGCAAGTTTTTTACCCAAGCAAGTCTAATTCATGATCAGGGAGATACTATTAATGTTCCCTCAAGTTGGTGGAAAATCATCTACTATTACTTTTATATTCAAAACGCTGAGCTGATTTTTTTAGACTTCTCTGTTATTTCTGGACCGTTGTCGGTCATTTAGGAAGGACGCATCTCACCCTGGATTGTGGCATTGAGCATACAGTAACTTCCACTTATTTTATTAATAAATGAAGAGTCCTTTCTTCCAAAAATCCTGTTCTGTATTTTAATCTGTATTATGATCCAAATAAACATTTTGAAATTACATTAACCTGCAAAAAGATCAATGGGGGTGCAGGATTTCCCTCAAGTTTGTACTCATTTACTTTGTATTACAGACGATTTAGAAGCGATGACCGCACGCGCCGCGCACACAGCCCACAGAGAACAGACCGGGCGTCCCTTTAGCATATGCAACTGGTGAAGCCTGTTGGCATCCGCCATCTTGGTGGTCTAGAGTGCTTCATTTGTGCTTTATACCTTCGATGCCAAGTTTATTTTTCCTATGGTCTGTAGTCGCACCGCGCCAGTGGCACCGTGGTAATACCAGCCAGCCGCTACGATCAGCAGCTGCTAGCGTAAACATTTAAGGTGGTCCGCACGTCTACCGCTAAATATTGGTTGGGGGTCCAGCGACCTAAACCATTCGCCATTCCGTCTATTCCGTCGACCTTCTATGTAATCAATGGGTGTATGTAATTGTACATAAAGGTTTTAGGTCGTTGATTGTTCTAATCTGAATTGCAGGGGCTACCCTTTATGTTTGGTGTCTGCCCTTGAACTTGACAAAATTAAAATATAGTAGAAATGCATCATAAAAAAGCTTTAATTTCCTTGGTATCTTTCAGGATAGTGTATATAAATCCTTAATCGGTTTAGGGCCTGCCCGACAGCTAGTTAATTCGGGTACATCAACTTGGCAATGTCATTACTATACCACTACACCTATCATCTATTGGAATTGTTACCAATACCATCATCATCATCATTGTTGCGGATTAGGAAACCCCAGCTTAGCTGCTAGTCACATCTTCCACAAGCGGGAATACTACGCAGGTTACCGGAAAGATAGGATATAGCAGGAAAGGAAAGGGTAGGATGGGACACCAAATCGACCCTTCAGAGGGCCAACTCCCGTACCCCCGTGACAGCTGGGGTGAGGCTCTCAAACAGGGGACCCGCATTCTGCCCTCCAACTGGTCAACTCAACTGACAGGGTATCCATGTACAACAGCCAGGGACCATCCATTCTCAGGTTGGCAGGTGGGGACCAAACCTGGAGATTCTGTCCCTAGCCGCTGCAAATGGAGGGACCAAAGGTGAAAAAGAAGTTTTTCATAATGGACAGCCAAAAGACTTACCATATGTAATGACAACTTCATTTGCTGTACCCAATGTCAGCCTCAAAACTAGTATCGACCAGTTTCAAGGTAGTCCTGGGACTTATCAACACTAATATTTCTACCACTAACATTAGCAGAACCACTTCAACTGCCACTACCAATAACTACCACATACCTCGGGGATGGAGCGGAACCTGAACGAGGGGAAGCTGAGGATGTGGAGCATACGGTGGCCGACGATGACCCAGAGCATGGCGATGACACGGAGGCCGTTCATGCAGGTGATGGCGGCGGCCGTCGTGGACGTGTCGACCATCTGACTGATGTTGGCGCCCAGCGACCACGCGGCCAGCAGTCCACTGCGCTCTGGGCGAATAACACGCTTTATTTAAATCTTATTAAACACAATAAATATTATATATCATTGTCTGAGGTTCTTTGACTCATCATCCCTTGCAAAGAATTTAAAACACGCCAATACCTATAAAACGAATTAAAATAGATCAATGTCCAGTTTGCCGGGCCCGCAGAGACCGCAGTGCGGGGGGCCTGCGGGCCTCGGGAGCCTGCGAGCCGAGGAGCTGGGCCCTTGAGCTGAGGAGCCTGCGGGCCGAGATAAAAGCTCTGGTGGGCCCTCATTTTGTGATGAAATTATTACTTTTAATTTTGATAATTGTTAATAACTTTAGCCATTTTTAATTTGTTTTGCTGCTGATAACTGTTTAAGTCGTCTAAAAAACAGAAAACAGGAATGTTCATTGTGCTGCCCACAATTTAAACTTTGTTTTAAAATTATACTATTTCAGATATTCAAGAAATCGAAACCTTTTTGGTATTTAGACAGTTGTGTATTTTTTCAGTCAAAGTATTAAAAGGTGGGATGTTTTAAGTTTAACTACTTACACTTTGGGAAAAAACTTTGCCCAACACGCTGGTCATCTCGGCTTGTTCTTTGAAAACATCAAAACATAACTAATCACTTTTACATAATGAGAGCATTGACAAAAATGTTCTTCAATTCCATTAATTAAAGAGAGACAACTCAAGCCACCTCATTAAAAATAAACATGGAAAGCTTTGAATTTGTGTTTCAAGTGGTTTTGCATACCTACTTTAATACTTGAGCCTACGAACTTGGTATCGAAAGTTCTTAAAAGATACGACTCAGACCTGCATCAAGCAATCAAACTATTGGCGAAATAAACAAATGAGCTGATAGATATAAAAAATTATGGCACAGCAATTATGACAGCAACAGCCATTATTGCTCATCAGTTGAGCCTAAGTTAAAAGCCAAAAGACGCCGAAAAGTTCAAACATGTTGATGAACAGGCTGAAGATGAACGTCTCACTGATCCTAGTGATGAACTATCCCTTCATCCTGGGACTTCAAGGCAGTTGTATATTTTGGTACCTTAGGCTTCTAATCAATCAAATAACATCGAGATTTGAAGGAAAATTAATAAGCAATAATAATGTTGTTAGTAGTAAATCCTTAGAATTCGACTTTTTTTGCATAATAATAATATTTTTCATTGCTTGGGCATTTCGTTTTATAAGTGAATAAGCATTTCAAAACAGCAATAATGTTGTTAATAAACTTTAAGAATCAAGTTATTTTTCGGCTAGTAATAATATATTTCATACGTTGTGCATATATAAAAAACACTTTAAAACTGCAATAAATTTTATTATTTTAATTTACCCAAATTCTAATTACATTAAAAGTAAAATTGAAAGTGGTCTATTTTAACAATTTTTACACACAACCAATATTTTACCATTTTGCATAGAAATTTTTGAACAGTTGTCAGTTAGTGTTAGGAAAGTTTTCGAGCAGTGCATTGACAATTAAGAATGTAAATTATTTTTCAAGAGTGAGTCAGCGTATGTGATAATGATAAATAATGATAAATCGGTTGCTCGTGATCAAGGTTCATGGTCCATACATACTTTGTAAAGGTTTGCTGAGTCGATCTATGTAAATGTAAGGTTTTCTAATCAACCGAAAGAGACCTCGTAAAACAGCTGGAAGATCAAGTGATCACCAACCCAATCTGCAGTGTTGCTGGAAACACGATATTTATCGTACAAGTACCATATTTTCCTCATCAGTGTAATTAGAATTAACATTGTTAACTGCTTACATTCAATGATAAGCTGTTATTTTATGAAACTAATATATTGTTTTGATGTATTTGTATTATTAGATTAATCGATTAAGGGTTTAAATTTTCTTCCTGCATGTCCTGTGACAATTTAAAAATAGCTGTACCATTATTATACCCTTGAGGTTGGCTACACTTTATGGTATGTTGTTGATTTATGAATCAACTGGACGCCCACGTAAGACATCTTTGCTGCGAACATTACTCTTATGTAAATATATATATATATACAGTTTCGAACGAATGGTGTTTTTGGGGTGTGGGAACCTCAAAGCGAAAAGTTATCATGGTCCCGGGCCTAGGTCTTACCATGCCGACTACGGTAATAGCTTCTTCCCTATAGGGGAAATTCGCTAAAAAACCTTGGCGTTACGAAATCACTAAAATTAAACCACACTGGAACTGACGTTATGTATCTGGAGGTTAGGAAACGTCCTTGGTTCATGCAACCTTATCCTAAAATCTAGTAGGCCGTAGGCCTAATGTAAATGGGAAAGGGATAGGGTAAAACTGTACGATTATGTTACATGGGGGCCTAAAAATAAGTTTGCGGGGGCGGGGGCAAAAAAATCAGTTACGCCACTGTCAATGTCAATTATTAAATATCCAGACAATATTATGCTCTGAAATATGTATCAAATCAAATCAGGTCTACCGAAAATAGATAAAGTATGTATCAATGTGAGCTCCTGTGTTTCTCTGCAGGCTTCTAATCTGAAGTCAGCTTCATGCAATATGCGTTAAATAATGTTTGCAATAACAATCAAGATGGCAGTAGATAAAGAAACTCATCTAAAGATGATCCAAATCGTGGGATCTTCCACTTAAACGATATTTCTTAAGAAACAATATAAACAAAGAGATAAAACCATGACGTGAGGACTTCCTTCTCAACACTCGTGTTGAGCGTTGCGCAAAATGAGTTGTACTAGGCCAGAATTCTGTATTGTATCAAAATAACCAGCAATCCACATCCTTCCTATTTGAGGAAACACATCATTTATATTTATTTATTTAGTGATCTAAATCTAAGGTAATTCCGATCTAGCATGCCTAAAATCCCTGATCTGGTGGCTGATCTGAGGGCCGTGCCACCATCTTTTCTGTTCTCAGTGCAAATATACGACTCAACACACGCTACGGGACACCGATTAGACGAATGTTGTAAACGAGGGTCAAATTAGCTATGTCTACCCGTATGCGTTTTAGAGAATTTCCCCTATAGGGAAGAAGCTATTACCGAAGTCGGCATGGAAAGACCTAGGCCCGAGACCATGATAACTTTTTATTTTGAGGTCCCCAGACCCCAAAAACACCGTTAGTTAAAAACTGTATGTGTGTGTGTGTGTGTGTGTGTGTGTGTGTGTGTGTGTGTGTGTGTGTGTGTGTGTCCGTGAGCACAATAACTCTCGTAAAATTTAACCGATTTTGATGAAATTTGGTACACACGTGTAAAGCAACATTTATGACTTTAAGTTCGAAAACCAGACAGATCGATCTATCCGAAGGGGTATTTTGGGGTTTTTTTTACCCCAAAAATTGTTTATTTTTTAAATTTTTTACATATAATCTTAGAAAAAAACAAATTTTATTTTCACCATTGGTTTCAGGTTAAAAAACACACAATTTTGTGTTTTGTTCATTGCTCTACGTCAGATGGTTACGGAGATATTAAAATTCTAAACAAAGTATGTTGTCCAATGTTATTCTTATGGAGAATAAGAATAATTTTATATCTCGCTTATTTATGAACGTATATCGACCAAACTTGGTATATGGGTTCATCTGGTTGTGGTCTATTGTCATTAGCACAAAAACAATTTTTACTGATGGTCCCGTAGCAGCAGACCTGCGTACTCAGCCCCCATGTTATTCTTATGGGGAAAAGTAAAATATTATGTCTTCCTTAATTATATACATAAATCAATAAAACTTGGTATGTGGCTTCACCTAGTTTTGTTATATTCATATTTGTATAAAAACCCATTTTTTGGTGTTCCTTGTTTCAGCAAACCTGCATTCTCAGCCGCCATGTTATTCTTATAGGGAATAATTAAAATGTCATAAATCGTTTATTTATGATTGTATATTGATGAAACTTGTTATGTGGCTTTATTTGGTATTAAGATACATATATATGCATTGGAAATTCGCTTAGTACGCAGGTTTGCTGCTACGGGGGTATTTGTTCTCCTACTAGACATATACGTCAAAGCAAAAGACTCATGCGATGCGACAATTCTGAGAAAACCCGCCAATTCTGTGCCGTAGCGGATAGCGCTCTCATATCCACGGAAACAGTAACAAACGATCAGAAGAACAATATGATCACTTATGGCATGCGTCTGCCGACATGCTGTGTCGACATAGATATCGACATTTATATATTTTTTCACCATACTACGCTGTAATCACCTGTTTTCGGAGCGTCATGTCTACTTTCACAAGGGCCGATCTGTTTAGCCAGTGTTGCCAACATGTTTTCAAGCGTACACGACGTTACCTGGTTAATACGTGCATACTATTTTGTGTTTTTTGGTTGAAACTCTGGTAAAAATAACAACAAAATTCAAAACATTGTACTATCGATGTTTTGTTTATTTATTAACTGTTTTTAGTCCGAGAATGCATGAGGCCGCTCGTGTTTTATGACCGATCACATTTAACCCGTTAATAATTGTTTTATGTATGGTGAAAAATAGCGTTCGCACCTCTGCCGAAAGGGTTTTGCTTAGCCTTCAAATGATTTATGAACTCGACTTCGTCTCGGTCATAAAAAACTATCTCGGGTCAGCAAACCCCCACTTTCGGCCCTTGGTGCGAAATATACTATTTCACCATACTACGCTGTAATCACCTGTTTTCGGAACGTCATTTGAATACCGAAAGTAGAGTTTTTCCGCACAAGGGCCGAAAGTCATCTGATATATTTAGCCAGTGTTGCCAACATGTTTTCAAGCGTACACGACGTTACCTGGTTAATACGTGCATACTATTTTGTGTTTTTTGGTTGAAACTCTGGTAAAAATAACAACAAAATTCAAACCATTGTACTATCGATGTTTTGTTTATTTATTAACTGTTTTTAGTCCGAGATTGCATGAGGCCGCTCGTGTTTTATGACCGATCACATCTAAGCCGTTAATAATTAAAATACCAACATCCCTGAGAATTTATGTTTTCAAAAATCACAGCTGTACTTTCAATTTTTACATAAATAGTGACAAAAAGTAAAATAGAATGATAATAATTCATAACCTCATCATTTCGTTTATAGGTTGTTAATTTTCAAATAAATATTCACATTTTTATTTTATAGTGTTTATTTCATAGTGTAGTATGGTGGAAAATAGCGTTCGCACCTCTGCCGAAAGGGTTTTGCATAGCCCTCGAATGTCGGCCATGCACACGATCTCGGACCAGCAAAACCCCACTTTCGGCCCTTGGTGCGAAATATACTATTTCAGGCTTTTCAACAAAACCCAATAATAGTTGCGTATATAATATTATATTTCGCACCAAGAGCCGAAAGTGGGGGTTTGCTGGCCTGAGATCGTGTTTCATGACCGAGACGAAGTCGAGGTCATAAATCGTTCGAGGGCTATGCAAAACCCTTTCGGCAGAGGTGCGAACGCTATTTTTCACCATACAATTATTAGCGGGTTAAATGTGATCGGTGAAAAACACGAGCGGCCTCATGCAATCTCGGACTAAAAACATTTAACCAATAAACAAAACATCGATAGTACATGAATTTTGTTGTTATTTTTTACAGTGTTTCAACCAAAGAATACAAAATAGTATGCACGTATTAACCAGGTAACATCGTGTAAGCTTGAAAACAAGTTGACAACGCTGGCTAATTAGAACAGCTGACTTTCGGCCCTTGGGCGGAAAAATTCTACTTTCGGTATTCAAATGACGTTCCGAAAACAGGTGATTACAGTATAGTGTGGTGAAAATTAATTAAAACCGCGGTTTTTGATTATGATGACTGTATATTACGAAAATGTAATGAACAGATCTGTTTATTCCACAGAAAGAAAGGTTAAATAACCAACACAGAACTATGAGTTTGGTTACTTCGTTAAGTGGTCCGTTAAATACGAAAAACCTCTGAATAATCAAACACAGGCTATTCAACACTACTTTTAGGACACAAGGAAGAATGCTCATTAGCATGAATTATTATATTCAGTGGTTAATACTAAAATTGGTTTAAAATGTTGTAAAACGTTCTAGCATATTCGTATCTAAATTGTGTTTACATGAAACTGAATTTTGTGAGGTATTTTACTGACAGTAATAAACAAATTTTTGAACTCAGAATTATTGTAACTTAGGGACATATTAGGAGAACAAGATATATGCAAAATTCTCTGTATGATATTTTCAAAAACATTACTGTTAAAAGTGAAACTGTAAAGAATTAAATAAATATCATTATCAGGCCCAACCTAGGGTGCAACCGTGCTACCTCACGCCCGCGCCCACCATAGATATGATAAACTGACCGATCATCAGGCCCAACCTAGGGTGCTACCGTGCAACCGCCCGCGCCCGCCCTAGATATGATAAACTGACCGATCATCAGGGCCAACCTAGGGTGCTACCGTGCTACCGTGCTGCCACCCGCACCTGCCCTAGATATGATAAACTGACCGATCATCAGGCCCAACCTAGGGTGCTACCGTGCTACCGCACGCCTGCACCCTAGATATGATAAATTGACCGATCATCAGGCCCAACCTAGGGTGCTACAGTGCTACCGCCAGCCCGCGCCCACCCTAGATATGATAAACTAACCGATCATCAGGCCCAACCTAGGGTGCTACAGTGCTACCGCCAGCCCGCGCCCACCCTAGATATGATAAACTGATCGATCATCAGGCCCAACCTAGGGTGCTACAGTGCTACCACCAGCCCGCGCCCACCCTAGGTATGATAAACTGACCGATAATCAGGCCCAACCTAGGGTGCTACCGTGCTAACGCCCTCGCCCGGTCTAGATATGATAAACTGACCGATCATCAGGCCCAACCTAGGGTGCTACCGTGCTACCGCCCGCGCCCGCCCTAGTTATGATAAACTGACCAATCATCAGGCCCAACCTAGGATGCTACAGTTATACCGCCCGCCCGCGCCCACCCTAGATATGACAAACTGATCGATCATCAGGCCCAACCTAGGGTGCTACCGTGCTACCGCCATCGCCCACCCTAGATATGATAAACTGACCGATCATCAGGCCCAACCTAGGGTGCTACAGTGATACCGCCCGCCCGCGCCCACTCTAGATATGATAAACTGACCGATCATCAGGCCCAACCTAGGGTTCTACCGTGCTACCACCCGAACTGACCGATCATCAGGCCCAACCTAGGGTGTTACCTTGCTACCGCCCTCGCCCGCCCTAGATATGATAAACTGAACGATCATCAGGCCCAACCTAGGGTGCTACCGTGCTACCGCCCGCGCCCGCCCTAGTTATGATAAACTGACCGATCATCAGGCCCAACCTAGGGTGCTACAGTGATACCACCCGCCCGCGCCCACACTAGATATGATAAACGGACCGATCATCAGGCCCAACCTAGGGTTCTACCATGCTAACACCCGCGCCCACCCTAGATATGATAAACTGACCGATAATCAGGCCCAACCTACGATGCTACAGTGCAACCGCCCGTGCCCGCCCTAGACATGATAAACTGACCGATCATCAGGGCCAACCTAGGGTGCACCCTTCTACCGTGCTGCCACCCGCACCTGCCCTAGATATGATAAACTGACCGATCATCAGGCCCAACCTAGGGTGCTACCGCGCTACCACAAGCCTGCACCCTAGATATGATAAACTGACCGATCATCAGGCCCAACCGAGGGTGCTACAGTGCTACAGCCCTCGCCCGCCCTAGATATGATAAACTGACCGATCATCAGGCCCAACCTAGGGTGCTACCGTTCTACCGCCCTCGCCCACCCTAGATATGATAAACTGACCGATCATCAGGCCCAACCTAGGGTGCTACAGTGATACCGCCCGCCCGCGCCCACCCCAGATATGATAAACTGACCGATCATCAGGCCAAACCTAGGGTTATACCGTGCTACCACCCAAAGTGACTGCTCATCAGGCCCAACCTAGGGTGCTACCCTTCTACCGTGCTACGACCCGCGGCCGCCCTAGATATGATAAACTGAACGATTATCAGACCAACCTAGGGTGCGACCGTGCTACTGCACTCTCGCGACCACCCTAGATATGATAAACTGACCGATCATCAGGCCCAACCTAGGGTGCTACCGTGCTCCCGCCCTCGCCCACCCTAGATATGAAAAACAGCCCGATCATCAGGCCCAACCTAGGGTGTTACCGTGCTACCATGCTGCCACCCGCGCCCGCCCTAGATATGATAAACTGACCGATCATCAGGCCTAACCTAGGGTGCTGCCGTACTACCGCCCTCACCCGTCCTAGATATGATAAACTGACCGATGATCAGGCAAAACCTAGGGTGCTACCGTGCTACCACCCGCGCCCGCCCTAGATATAATAAACTGACCGATCATCAGGCCCAACCTAGGGTGCTACCGTGCTACCGCACGCCCGCACCCTAGATATAATACACTGACCGATCATCAGGCCCAACCTAGCGTGCTACAGTGCTACCGCCCTCGCCCGCCCTAGATATGATAAACTGACCGATCATCAGGCCAAACCTAGGGTGCTAACGTGCCACCGCCCTCGCCCACCCTAGATATGATAAACTGACCAATTATCAGGCCCAACCTAGGGTGCCACCGTGCTACCGCCCTCGCCCGCCCTAGATATGATAAACTGACCGATCATCAGGCCCAACCTAGGGTGCTACCGTTCTACCGCCCTCGCCCACCCAAGATATGATAAACTGACCGATCATCAGGCCCAACCTAGGGTGCTACAGTGATACCGCCCGCCCGCCCCCACCCCAGATATGATAAACTGACCGATCATCAGGCCAAACCTAGGGTTCTACCGTGCTACCAACCAAAGTGACTGATCATCAGGCCCAACCTAGGATGCTACACTTCTACCATGCTACGACCCGCGGCCGCCCTAGATATGATAAACTGACCGATCACCAGGCCCAACCTAGGGTGCTACCGTGCTACCGGACGCCCGCGCCCACCATAGATATGATAAACTGACCGATCATCAGGCCCAACCTAGGGTGCTACCGTGCAACCGCCCGCGCCCGCCCTAGATATGATAAACTGACCGATCATCAGGGCCAACCTAGGGTGCTACCGTGCTACCGTGCTGCCACCCGCACCTGCCCTAGATATGATAAACTGACCGATCATCAGGCCCAACCTAGGGTGCTACCGTGCTACCGCACGCCTGCACCCTAGATATGATAAATTGACCGATCATCAGGCCCAACCTAGGGTGCTACAGTGCTACCGCCAGCCCGCGCCCACCCTAGATATGATAAACTGACCGATCATCAGGCCCAACCTAGGGTGCTACAGTGCCACCGCCAGCCCGCGCCCACCCTAGATATGATAAACTGATCGATCATCAGGCCCAACCTAGGGTGCTACAGTGCTACCACCAGCCCGCGCCCACCCTAGGTATGATAAACTGACCGATAATCAGGCCCAACCTAGGGTGCTACCGTGCTAACGCCCTCGCCCGGTCTAGATATGATAAACTGACCGATCATCAGGCCCAACCTAGGGTGCTACCGTGCTACCGCCCGCGCCCGCCCTAGTTATGATAAACTGACCAATCATCAGGCCCAACCTAGGATGCTACAGTTATACCGCCCGCCCGCGCCCACCCTAGATATGATAAACTGATCGATCATCAGGCCCAACCTAGGGTGCTACCGTGCTACCGCCATCGCCCACCCTAGATATGATAAACTGACCGATCATCAGGCCCAACCTAGGGTGCTACAGTGATACCGCCCGCCCGCGCCCACTCTAGATATGATAAACTGACCGATCATCAGGCCCAACCTAGGGTTCTACCGTGCTACCACCCGAACTGACCGATCATCAGGCCCAACCTAGGGTGTTACCTTGCTACCGCCCTCGCCCGCCCTAGATATGATAAACTGAACGATCATCAGGCCCAACCTAGGGTGCTACCGTGCTACCGCCCGCGCCCGCCCTAGTTATGATAAACTGACCGATCATCAGGCCCAACCTAGGGTGCTACAGTGATACCACCCGCCCGCGCCCACACTAGATATGATAAACGGACCGATCATCAGGCCCAACCTAGGGTTCTACCGTGCTAACACCCGCGCCCACCCTAGATATGATAAACTGACCGATAATCAGGCCCAACCTACGATGCTACAGTGCAACCGCCCGTGCCCGCCCTAGACATGATAAACTGACCGATCATCAGGGCCAACCTAGGGTGCTACCGTGCTACCGTGCTGCCACCCGCACCTGCCCTAGATATGATAAACTGACCGATCATCAGGCCCAACCTAGGGTGCTACCGTTCTACCGCCCTCGCCCACCCTAGATATGATAAACTGACCGATCATCAGGCCCAACCTAGGGTGCTACAGTGATACCGCCCGCCCGCGCCCACCCCAGATATGATAAACTGACCGATCATCAGGCCAAACCTAGGGTTATACCGTGCTACCACCCAAAGTGACTGCTCATCAGGCCCAACCTAGGGTGCTACCCTTCTACCGTGCTACGACCCGCGGCCGCCCAAGATATGATAAACTGAACGATTATCAGACCAACCTAGGGTGCGACCGTGCTACTGCACTCTCGCGACCACCCTAGATATGATAAACTGACCGATCATCAGGCCCAACCTAGGGTGCTACCGTGCTCCCGCCCTCGCCCACCCTAGATATGAAAAACAGCCCGATCATCAGGCCCAACCTAGGGTGTTACCGTGCTACCATGCTGCCACCCGCGCCCGCCCTAGATATGATAAACTGACCGATCATCAGGCCTAACCTAGGGTGCTGCCGTACTACCGCCCTCACCCGCCCTAGATATGATAAACTGACCGATGATCAGGCAAAACCTAGGGTGCTACCGTGCTACCACCCGCGCCCGCCCTAGATATGATAAACTGACCGATCATCAGGCCCAACCTAGGGTGCTACCGTGCTACCGCACGCCCGCACCCTAGATATAATAAACTGACCGATCATCAGGCCCAACCTAGCGTGCTACAGTGCTACCGCCCTCGCCCGCCCTAGATATGATAAACTGACCGATCATCAGGCCAAACCTAGGGTGCTAACGTGCCACCGCCCTCGCCCACCCTAGATATGATAAACTGACCAATTATCAGGCCCAACCTAGGGTGCCACCGTGCTACCGCCCTCGCCCGCCCTAGATATGATAAACTGACGGATCATCAGGCCCAACCTAGGGTGCTACCGTTCTACCGCCCTCGCCCACCCAAGATATGATAAACTGACCGATCATCAGGCCCAACCTAGGGTGCTACAGTGATACCGCCCGCCCGCCCCCACCCCAGATATGATAAACTGACCGATCATCAGGCCAAACCTAGGGTTCTACCGTGCTACCAACCAAAGTGACTGATCATCAGGCCCAACCTAGGATGCTACACTTCTACCATGCTACGACCCGCGGCCGCCCTAGATATGATAAACTGACCGATTATCAGACCCAACCTAGGGTGCGACCGTACTACCGCACGCTCGCGCCCAACCTAGATATGATAAACTGACCGATCATCAGGCCCAACCTAGGGTGCTATCGTGCTCCCACCCTCGCCCGCCCTAGATATGAAAAACTGCCCGATCATCAGGCCCAACCTAGGGTGTTACCGTGCTACCGTACTGCCAACCGCACCCGCCATAGATATGATAAACTGACCGATCATCTGGCCTAACCTAGGGTGCTGCCGTACTACCGCCCTCACCCGCCCTAGATATGATAAACTGACCGATCATCAGGCAAGACCTAGGGTGCTACTGTGCTACCGCCCGAGCCCGCCCTAGATATGATAAACTGACCGATCATCAGGGTCAACCTAGGATGCTACCGTACTACCGTGCTGCCACCCGCACCCGCCCTAGATATGATAAACTGACCGATCATCAGGCCCAACCTATGTGCTACCGTGCTACCGCACGCCCGCACCCTAGATATAATAAACTGACCTATCAGCAGGCCCAACCTAGGGTACTACAGTGCTACCGCCCTCGCCCACCCTAGATATGGTAAACTGACCGATCATCAGGCCCAACCTAGGGTGCTACAGTGCTACCGCCAGCCCGTGCCCACCCTAGATATGATAAACTGACCGTTCATCAGGCCCAACCTAGGGTGCTACCGTTCTAAAGCCCGCGCCCGCCCTAGTTATGATAAACTGACCGATCATCAGGGTCAACCTAGGATGCTACCGTGCTACCGTGCTGCCACCCGCGCCCGCCCTAGATATGATAAACTGACCTATCATCAGGCCCAACCTAGGGTGCTACCGTGCTACCGCACGCCCGCACCCTAGATATAATAAACTGACCTATCAGCAGGCCCAACCTAGTGTGCTACAGTGATACCACCCGCCCGCGCCCACACTAGATATGTAAAACTGACCGATCATCAGGCCCAACCTAGGGTTCTACCGTAATACAACCCGCGCCGACCCTAGATATGATAAACTGACCGATCATCAGGCCCAACCTAGGGTGCTACCGTCCTACCGCTCGCAACCGCCTTAGATTTGATAAACTGACCGATTATCAGGCCCAACCTAGGGTGCTACCGTAATACAACCCGCGCCCGCCCTAGATATGATTAACTGACCGATTATCAGACCCAACCTAGGGTGCGACCGTGCTACCGCACGCTCGCACCCACCCTAGATATGATAAACTGACCGATCACCAGGCCCAACCTAGGGTGCTACCGTGCTACCGGACGCCCGCGCCCACCATAGATATGATAAACTGACCGATCATCAGGCCCAACCTAGTGTGCTACCGTGCAACCGCCCGCGCCCGCCCTAGATATGATAAACTGACCGATCATCAGGGCCAACCTAGGGTGCTACCGTGCTACCGTGCTGCCACTCGCACCTGCCCTAGATATGATAAACTGACCGATCATCAGGCCCAACCTAGGGTGCTACCGTGCTACCGCACGCCTGCACCCTAGATATGATAAATTGACCGATCATCAGGCCCAACCTAGGGTGCTACAGTGCTACCGCCAGCCCGCACCCACCCTAGATATGATAAACTGACCGATCATCAGGCCCAACCTAGGGTGCTACAGTGCTACCGCCAGCCCGCGCCCACCCTAGATATGATAAACTGATCGATCATCAGGCCCAACCTAGGGTGCTACAGTGCTACCACCAGCCCGCGCCCACCCTAGGTATGATAAACTGACCGATAATCAGGCCCAACCTAGGGTGCTACCGTGCTAACGCCCTCGCCCGGTCTAGATATGATAAACTGACCGATCATCAGGCCCAACCTAGGGTGCTACCGTGCTACCGCCCGCTCCCGCCCTAGTTATGATAAACTGACCAATCATCAGGCCCAACCTAGGATGCTACAGTTATACCGCCCGCCCGCGCCCACCCTAGATATGATAAACTGATCGATCATCAGGCCCAACCTAGGGTGCTACCGTGCTACCGCCATCGCCCACCCTAGATATGATAAACTGACCGATCATCAGGCCCAACCTAGGGTGCTACAGTGATACCGCCCGCCCGCGCCCACTCTAGATATGATAAACTGACCGATCATCAGGCCCAACCTAGGGTTCTACCGTGCTACCACCCGAACTGACCGATCATCAGGCCCAACCTAGGGTGTTACCTTGCTACCGCCCTCGCCCACCCTAGATATGATAAACTGAACGATCATCAGGCCCCACCTAGGGTGCTACCGTGCTACCGCCCGCGCCCGCCCTAGTTATGATAAACTGACCGATCATCAGGCCCAACCTAGGGTGCTACAGTGATACCACCCGCCCGCGCCCACACTAGATATGATAAACGGACCGATCATCAGGCCCAACCTAGGGTTCTACCGTCCTAACACCCGCGCCCACCCTAGATATGATAAACTGACCGATAATCAGGCCCAACCTACGATGCTACAGTGCAACCGCCCGTGCCCGCCCTAGACATGATAAACTGACCGATCATTAGGGCCAACCTAGGGTGCTACCGTGCTACCGTGCTGCCACCCGCACCTGCCCTAGATATGATAAACTGACCGATCATCAGGCCCAACCTAGGGTGCTACCGCGCTACCACAAGCCTGCACCCTAGATATGATAAACTGACCGATCATCAGGCCCAACCGAGGGTGCTACAGTGCTACAGCCCTCGCCCGCCCTAGATATGATAAACTGACCGATCATCAGGCCCAACCTAGGGTGCTACAGTGATACCGCCCGCCCGCGCCCACCCCAGATATGATAAACTGACCGATCATCAGGCCAAACCTAGGGTTATACCGTGCTACCACCCAAAGTGACTGCTCATCAGGCCCAACCTAGGGTGCTACCCTTCTACCGTGCTACGACCCGCGGCCGCCCTAGATATGATAAACTGAACGTTTATCAGACCAACTTAGGGTGCGACCGTGCTACTGCACTCTCGCGACCACCCTAGATATGATAAACTGACCGATCATCAGGCCCAACCTAGGGTGTTACCGTGCTACCATGCTGCCACCCGTGCCCGCCCTAGATATGATAAACTGACCGATCATCAGGCCTAACCTAGGGTGCTGCCGTACTACCGCCCTCACCCGCCCTAGATATGATAAACTGACCGATGATCAGGCAAAACCTAGGGTGCTACCGTGCTACCACCCGCGCCCGCCCTAGATATGATTATCTGACCGATCATCAGGCCCAACCTAGGGTGCTACCGTGCTACCGCACGCCCGCACCCTAGATATAATAAACTGACCGATCATCAGGCCCAACCTAGCGTGCTACAGTGCTACCGCCCTCGCCCGCCCTAGATATGATAAACTGACCGATCATCAGGCCAAACCTAGGGTGCTAACGTGCCACCGCCCTCGCCCACCCTACATATGATAAACTGACCAATTATCAGGCCCAACCTAGGGTGCTACAGTGATACCGCCCGCACGCCCCCACCCCAGATATGATAAACTGACCGATCATCAGGCCAAACCTAGGGTTCTACCGTGCTACCAACCAAAGTGACTGATCATCAGGCCCAACCTAGGATGCTACACTTCTACCATGCTACGACCCGCGGCCGCCCTAGATATGATAAACTGACCGATTATCAGACCCAACCTAGGGTGCGACCGTGCTACCGCACGCTCGCGCCCAACCTAGATATGATAAACTGACCGATCATCAGGCCCAACCTAGGGTGCTACCGTGCTCCCGCCGTCGCCCGCCCTAGATATGAAAAACTGCCCGATCAGGCCCAACCTAGGGTGTTACCGTGCTACCGTACTGCCAACCGCGCCCGCCATAGATATGATAAACTGACCGATCATCTGGCCTAACCTAGGGTGCTGCCGTACCACCGCCCTCAACCGCCCTAGATATGATAAACTGACCGATCATCAGGCAAAACCTAGGGTGCTACTGTGCTACCGCCCGAGCCCGCCCTAGATATGATAAACTGATCGATCATCAGGGTCAACCTAGGATGCTACCGTACTACCGAGCTGCCATCCGCGCCCGCCCTAGATATGATAAACTGACCGATCATCAGGCCCAACCTATGTGCTACCGTGCTACCGCACGCCCGCACCCTAGATATAATAAACTGACCTATCAGCAGGCCCAACCTAGGGTGCTACAGTGCTACCAACCTCGCCCACCCTAGATATGGTAAACTGACCGATCATCAGGCCCAACCTAGGGTGCTACAGTGCTACCGCCAGCCCGTGCCCACCCTAGATATGATAAACTGACCGATCATCAGGCCCAACCTAAGGTGCTACCGTTCTAAAGCCCGCGCCCGCCCTAGTTATGATAAACTGACCGATCATCAGGGTCAACCTAGGATGCTACCGTGCTACCGTGCTGCCACCCACGCCCACCCTAGATATGATAAACTGACCTATCATCAGGCCCAACCTAGTGTGCTACAGTGATACCACCCGCCCACGCCCACACTAGATATGTAAAACTGACCGATCATCAGGCCCAACCTAGGGTTCTACCGTAATACAACCCGCGCCGACCCTAGATATGATAAACTGACCGATCATCAGGCCCAACCTAGGGTGCTACCGTCCTACCGCTCGCAACCGCCTTAGATTTGATAAACTGACCGATTATCAGGCCCAACCTAGGGTGCTACCGTAATACAACCCGCGCCCGCCCTAGATATGATTAACTGACCGATTATCAGACCCAACCTAGGGTGCGACCGTGCTACCGCACGCTCGCACCCACCCTAGATATGATAAACTGACCGATCATCAGGCCCAACCTAGGGTGCTACCGTGCTACCGCACGCCCTCGCCCACCCTAGATATGATAAACTGACCGATCATCAGGCCCAACCTAGGGTGCTACCGTGCTTCCGCACGCCCTCGCCCACCCTGGATATGATAAAATGACCGATCATCAGGCCCAACCTAGGGTGCTACCGTGCTACCGCACGCCCGTGCTCACCCCAGTTAATATAAACTGACCGATCATCGGGCCCAACCTAGGGAGCTACCGTGTTAACGCCCTCACCCGGCCTAGATATGATAAACTGACCGATCATCAGGCCCAACCTAGGGTGCTACCGTGCTACCGCCCGCGCCCGCCCTAGTTATGATAAACTGACCGATCATCAGGCCCAACCTAGGGTGCTACAGTGATACCGCCCGCCCGCGCCCACCCTAGATATGATAAACTGATCGATCATCAGGCCCAACCTAGGGTGCTACCGTGCTACCGCCCTCGCCCACCCTAGATATGATAAACTGACCGATCATCAGGCCCAACCTAGGGTGCTACAGTGATACCGCCCGCCCGCGCCCACTCTAGATATGATAAACTGACCGATCATCAGGCCCAACCTAGGGTTCTACCGTGCTACCACCCGAACTGACCGATCATCAGGCCCAACCTAGGGTGTTACAGTGATACCACCCGCCCGCGCCCACACTAGATATGATAAACGGACCGATCATCAGGCCCAACCTAGGGTTCTACCGTGCTAACACCCGCGCCCACCCTAGATATGATAAACTGACCGATAATCAGGCCCACCCTAGGGTGCTACCGTGCTACCGCCCGCACCCACCCTATATATGATAAACTGACCGATCATCAGGCCCAACCTAGGGTGCTACAGTGCTACCGCCCTCGCCCACCCTAGATATGATAAACTGACCGATCATCAGGCCCAACCAAGGGTGCTACCGTGCTATCGCACGCCCGCACCTTAGATATGATAAACTGACCGATCATCAGGCCCAACCTAAGGTGCTACCGTGCTACCGCACGCCCGCACCCTAGAAATGATAAACTGACCGATCATCAGGCCCAACCTAGGGTGCTACCGTGCTACCACCCGCGCCCTCCCTAGATATGATAAACTGACCGATCATCAGGACCAACCTAGGGTGCTACCGTGCTACCGCCCGCGCCCACCCTAGATATGATAAACTGACCGATCATCAGGCCCAACCTAGGGTGCTACCGTGCTACCACCAGCGCCCACCCTAGATATGATAAACTGACCGATCATCAGGCCCAACCTAGGGTGCTACCGTGCTCCCACCCTCGCCCGCCCTAGTTATGATAAACTGACCGATCATCAGGCCCAACCTAAGGTGCTACCGTGCTACCGCCCGCACCCGCCCTAGATATAATAAACTGACCGATCATCAGGCCCAACCTAGGGTGCTACCGTGCTACCGCACGCCCGCACCCTAGATATGATAAACTGACCGATCATCAGGCCCAACCTAGGGTGCTACAGTGCTACCGCCCTCGCCCACCCTAGATATATTTAACTGACCGATCATAAGGCCCAACCTAGGGTGCTACTGTGCTACCGCCAGCCCGCGCCCACCCTAGATATGATAAACTGACCGATCATCAGGCCCAACCTTGGGTGCTACCGTGCTACCGCCCTCGCCCACCCTAGATATGATAAACTGACCGATCATCAGGCCCAACCGAGGGTGCTACCGTGCTACCGCCCTTGCCCACCCTAGATATGATAAACTGACCAATTATCAGGCCCAACCTAGGGTGCTACCGTGCTACTGCCCGCGCCCGCCCTAGTTATGATAAACTGACCGATCATCAGGCCCAACCTCGGGTGCTACAGTGCTACGGCCAGCCCGCGCCCACCCTAGATATGATAAACTGACCGATCATCAGGCCCAACCTAGGGTTCTACCGTGCTACTCCCCTAACTGACCAATCATCAGGGCCAACCTAGGGTTTTACCGTGCTACCGCCCTCGCCCGTCCTTGATATGATAAACTTACCGATCATCAGGCCCAACCTAGGGTGCTACCGTGCTACAGCCCGCGCCCGCCCTCGTTATGATAAACTGACCGATCATCAGGCCCAACCTAGGGTGTTACAGTGATACTACCCGCCCGCTCCCACACTAGATATGATAAACTGACCGATCATCAGGCCCAACCTAGGGTTCTACCGTGCTACCTTCCGCGCCCACCCTAGATATGATAAACTGACCGATCATCAGGTCCAACATAGGGTGCTACCGTGCTACCGCCCGCGCCCACCCTAGATATGATAAACTGACCGATCATCAGGCCCAACCTAGGGTGCTACCGTGCTACCACCCGCGCCCACCCTAGATATGATAAACTGACCGATCATCAGGCCCAACCTTGGGTGCTACCGTGCTACCGCCCTCGCCCGCCCTAGATATGATAAACTGACCGATCATCAGGCCCAACCGAGGGTGCTACCGTGCTACCGCCCTTGCCCACCCTAGATATGATAAACTGACCAATTATCAGGCCCAACCTAGGGTGCTACCGTGCTACCGCCCGCGCCCGCCCTAGTTATGATAAACTGACCGATCATCAGGCCCAACCTCGGGTGCTACAGTGCTACGGCCAGCCCGCGCCCACCCTAGATATGATAAACTGACCGATCATCAGGCCCAACCTAGGGTTCTACCGTGCTACTCCCCTAACTGACCAATCATCAGGCCCAACCTAGGGTTTTACCGTGCTACCGCCCTCGCCCGTCCTTGATATGATAAACTTACCGATCATCAGGCCCTACCTAGGGTGCTACCGTGCTACAGCCCGCGCCCGCCCTCGTTATGATAAACTGACCGATCATCAGGCCCATTCTAGGGTGTTACAGTGATACTACCCGCCCGCTCCCACACTAGATATGATAAACTGACCGATCATCAGGCCCAACCTAGGGTTCTACCGTGCTACCACCCGCGCCCACCCTAGATATGATAAACTGACCGATCATCAGGCACAACCTAGGGTGCTACCGTGCTACCGCCCGCGCCCACCCTAGATATGATAAACTGACCGATCATCAGGCCCAGCCTAGGGTGCTACCGTGCTACCGCCCTCGCCCGCCCTAGATATGATAAACTGACCGATCATCAGGCCAAACCTAGGGTGCTACCGTGCCACCGCCCGCGCCCGCCCTAGTTATGATAAACTGACCGATCATCAGGCCCAACCTAGGGTGCTACCGTGCTCCCGGACGCCCACACCTTAGATATGATAAACTGACCGATCATCAGGCCCAACCTAGGGTGCTACCGTGCTACCGCCCTCGCCCACCCTAGATATGATAAACTGACCAATTATCCGGCCCACGTAGGGTGCTACCGTGCTACCGCCCGCGCCCGCCCTAGTTATGATAAACTGACCGATCATCAGGCCCAACCTAGGGTACTACCGTGCTACCGCCTTCGCCCGCCCTAGATATGATAAACTGATCGATCATCAGGCCCAAACTAGGATGCTACCGTGCTACCGCCCTCGCCCACCCTAGATATGATAAACTGACCAATTATCAGGCCCAACCTAGGGTGCTACCGTGCTACCGCCCGCACCCGCCCCAGTTATAATAAACTGACCGATCATCAGGCCAAACCTAGGGTGCTACCGTGCTACCGCCCTCACCCGCCCTAGATATGATAAACTGACCGATCAACAGGCCCAACCTAGGGTGATACCGTATTACTGCCCTCGCCCACCCTAGATATGATAAACTGACCGATCAACAGGCCCAACCTAGGGTGCTACAGTGATACCGCCCGCCCGCACCCACCCTAGATATGATAAACTGAACGATCATCAGGCCCAACTTAGGGTACTACCGTGCTACTCCCTTAACTGACCAATCATCAGGCCCAACCTAGGGTTTTACCGTGCTACCGCCCTCGCCCGCCCTAATATGATAAACTTACCAATCATCAGGCCCAACCTAGGGTGTTACCGTGCTACAGCCCGCGCCCGCCCTCGTTATGATAAACTGACCGATCATCAGGCCCAACCTAGGGTGCTACAGTGATACTACCCGCCCGCTCCCACACTAGATATGATAAACTGACCGATCATCAGGCCCAATATAGGGTGCTACCGTGCTACCGCCCGTGCCCGCCCTAGACATGATAAACTGACCGATCATCAGGCCCAACCTATGGTGCTACCGTGCTATCGCCCGCGCCCACCATAGATATGATAAACTGACCGATCATCAGGCCCAACCTAGGGTGCTACCGTGCTACCGCCCTCGCACGCCCTAGATATGATAAACTGACCGATTATCAGGCCCAACCGAGGGTGCTACCGTGCTACCGCCCTCGCCCACCCTAGATATGATAAACTGACCAATTATCAGGCCCAACCTAGGGTGCTACCGTGCTACCGCCCGAGCCCGCCCTAGTTATGATAAACTGACCGATCATCAGGGTAACCTAGGGTGCTACCGTGCTACAGCCCGCACCGCCCTCGTTATGATAAACTGACCGATCATCAGGCCCAACCTAGGGTGTTACAGTGATACTACCCGCCCGCTCCCACACTAGATATGATAAACTGACCGATCATCAGGCCAAACCTAGGGTGCTACCGTGCCACCGCCCGCGCCCGCCCTAGTTATGATAAACTGACCGATCATCAGGCCCAACCTAGGGTGCTACCGTGCTACCGCCCGCACCCGCCTTAGATATGATAAACTGGTCGATCATCAGGCCCAACCTAGGGTGCTACCGTGCTACCGCCCTCGCCCGCCCTAGATATTATAAACTGACCGATCATCAGGCCAAACCTAGGGTGCTACCGTGCCACCGCCCGCGCCCGCCCTAGTTCTGATAAACTGACCGATCATCAGGCCCAACCTAGGGTGCTACAGTGCTACTGCCCGCACCCGCCCTAGATATGATAAACTGACTGATCATTAGGCCCAACCTAGGGTGCTACAGTCTTACCGCCCTCGCCCACCCTAGATATGATAAACTGACCGATCATCAGGCCCAACCTAGGGTGCTGCTGTGCTACCGCCAGCCCGCGCCCACCCTAGATATGATAAACTGACCGATCATCAGGCCCAACCTAGGGTGCTACAGTGCTACCGCCCTCGCCCACCCTAGATATGATAAACTGACCGATCATCAGGCCCAACATAGGGTGCTACCGTGCTACCGCCCTCGCCCACCCTAGATATGATAAACTGACCAATTATCAGGCCCACGTAGGGTGCTACCGTGCTACCGCCCGCGCCCGCCCTAGTTATGATAAACTGACCGACCATCAGGCCCAACCTCGGGTGCTACAGTGCTACCGCCAGCCCGCGCCCACCCTAGATATGATAAACTGACCGATCATCAGGCCCAACCTCGGGTACTACCGTGCTACCGCCTTCGCCCGCCTTAGATATGATAAACTGATCGATCATCAGGCCCAACCTAGGATGCTACCGTGCTACCGCCCTCGCCCACCCTAGATATGATAAACTGACCAATTATCAGGCCCAACCTAGGGTGCTACCGTGCTACCGCCCGCACCCGCCCTAGTTATAATAAACTGACCGATCATCAGGCCAAACCTAGGGTGCTATCGTGCTACTGCCGTCACCCGCCCTAGATATGATAAACTGACCGATCAACAGGCCCAACCTAGGGTGCTACCGTGCTACTGCCCTCGCCCACCGTAGATATCATAAACTGACCGATCAACAGGCCCAACCTAGGGTGCTACAGTGATACCGCCCGCCCACGCCCACCCTAGATATGATAAACTGAACGATCATCAGGCCCAACCTAGGGTTTTACCGTGCTACCGCCCTCGCCCGCCCTAGATATGATAAACGTACCGATCATCAGGCCCAACCTAGGGTGCTACCGTGCTACAGCCCGCGCCCGCCCTCGGTATGATAAACTGACCGATCATCAGGCCCAACCTAGGGTGCTACAGTGATACTACCCGCCCGCTCCCACACTAGATATGATAAACTGACCGATCATCAGGCCCAACCTAGGGTTCTACCGTGCTACCACCCGCGCCCACCCTAGATATGATAAACTGACCGATCATCAGGCCCAATATAGGGTGCTACCGTGCTACCGCCCGCGCCCACCCTAGACATGATAAACTGACCGATCATCAGGCCCAACCTATGGTGCTACCGTGCTACCGCCCGCGCCCACCCTAGATATGATAAACTGACCGATCATCAGGCCCAACCTAGGGTGCTACCGTGCTACCGCCCGCACCCGCCATAGATATGATAAACTGACCGATCATCAGGTCCAACCTAGGGTGCTACCGTGCTACCGTGCTACCACCCGCGCCCGCCCTAGATATGATAAACTGACCGATTATCAGACCCAACCTAGGGTGCGACCGTGCTACCGTACGCTCGCACCCACCCTAGATATGATAAACTGACCGATCATCAGGCCCAACCTAGGGTGCTACAGTTCTACCGCCAGCCCGCGCCTACCCTAGATATGATAAACTGACCGATCATCAGGCCCAAACTAGGGTGCTACCGTGCTACAGCCCGCGCCCGCCCTCGTTATGATAAACTGACCGATCATCAGGCCCAACCTAGGGTGCTACAGTGATACTACCCGCCCGCTCCCACACTAGATATGATAAACTGACCGATCATCAGGCCCAACCTAGGGTTCTACCGTGCTACCACCCGCGCCCACCCTAGATATGATAAACTGACCGATCATCAGGCCCAATATAGGGTGCTACCGTGCTACCGCCCGCGCCCACCCTAGACATGATAAACTGACCGATCATCAGGCCCAACCTAGGGTGCTACCGTTCTAAAGCCCGCGCCCGCCCTAGTTATGATAAACTGACCGATCATCAGGGTCAACCTAGGATGCTACCGTGCTACCGTGCTGCCACCCGCGCCCGCCCTAGATATGATAAACTGACCTATCATCAGGCCCAACCTAGGGTGCTACCGTGCTACCGCACGCCCGCTCCCTAGATATAATAAACTGACCTATCAGCAGGCCCAACCTAGTGTGCTACAGTGATACCACCCGCCCGCGCCCACACTAGATATGTAAAACTGACCGATCATCAGGCCCAACCTAGGGTTCTACCGTAATACAACCCGCGCCGACCCTAGATATGATAAACTGACCGATCATCAGGCCCAACCTAGGGTGCTACCGTCCTACCGCTCGCAACCGCCTTAGATTTGATAAACTGACCGATTATCAGGCCCAACCTAGGGTGCTACCGTAATACAACCCGCGCCCGCCCTAGATATGATTAACTGACCGATTATCAGACCCAACCTAGGGTGCGACCGTGCTACCGCACGCTCGCACCCACCCTAGATATGATAAACTGACCGATCACCAGGCCCAACCTAGGGTGCTACCGTGCTACCGGACGCCCGCGCCCACCATAGATATGATAAACTGACCGATCATCAGGCCCAACCTAGTGTGCTACCGTGCAACCGCCCGCGCCCGCCCTAGATATGATAAACTGACCGATCATCAGGGCCAACCTAGGGTGCTACCGTGCTACCGTGCTGCCACTCGCACCTGCCCTAGATATGATAAACTGACCGATCATCAGGCCCAACCTAGGGTGCTACCGTGCTACCGCACGCCTGCACCCTAGATATGATAAATTGACCGATCATCAGGCCCAACCTAGGGTGCTACAGTGCTACCGCCAGCCCGCACCCACCCTAGATATGATAAACTGACCGATCATCAGGCCCAACCTAGGGTGCTACAGTGCTACCGCCAGCCCGCGCCCACCCTAGATATGATAAACTGATCGATCATCAGGCCCAACCTAGGGTGCTACAGTGCTACCACCAGCCCGCGCCCACCCTAGGTATGATAAACTGACCGATAATCAGGCCCAACCTAGGGTGCTACCGTGCTAACGCCCTCGCCCGGTCTAGATATGATAAACTGACCGATCATCAGGCCCAACCTAGGGTGCTACCGTGCTACCGCCCGCTCCCGCCCTAGTTATGATAAACTGACCAATCATCAGGCCCAACCTAGGATGCTACAGTTATACCGCCCGCCCGCGCCCACCCTAGATATGATAAACTGATCGATCATCAGGCCCAACCTAGGGTGCTACCGTGCTACCGCCATCGCCCACCCTAGATATGATAAACTGACCGATCATCAGGCCCAACCTAGGGTGCTACAGTGATACCGCCCGCCCGCGCCCACTCTAGATATGATAAACTGACCGATCATCAGGCCCAACCTAGGGTTCTACCGTGCTACCACCCGAACTGACCGATCATCAGGCCCAACCTAGGGTGTTACCTTGCTACCGCCCTCGCCCACCCTAGATATGATAAACTGAACGATCATCAGGCCCAACCTAGGGTGCTACCGTGCTACCGCCCGCGCCCGCCCTAGTTATGATAAACTGACCGATCATCAGGCCCAACCTAGGGTGCTACAGTGATACCAACCGCCCGCGCCCACACTAGATATGATAAACGGACCGATCATCAGGCCCAACCTAGGGTTCTACCGTCCTAACACCCGCGCCCACCCTAGATATGATAAACTGACCGATAATCAGGCCCAACCTACGATGCTACAGTGCAACCGCCCGTGCCCGCCCTAGACATGATAAACTGACCGATCATTAGGGCCAACCTAGGGTGCTACCGTGCTACCCTGCTGCCACCCGCACCTGCCCTAGATATGATAAACTGACCGATCATCAGGCCCAACCTAGGGTGCTACCGCGCTACCACAAGCCTGCACCCTAGATATGATAAACTGACCGATCATCAGGCCCAACCGAGGGTGCTACAGTGCTACAGCCCTCGCCCGCCCTAGATATGATAAACTGACCGATCATCAGGCCCAACCTAGGGTGCTACAGTGATACCGCCCGCCCGCGCCCACCCCAGATATGATAAACTGACCGATCATCAGGCCAAACCTAGGGTTATACCGTGCTACCACCCAAAGTGACTGCTCATCAGGCCCAACCTAGGGTGCTACCCTTCTACCGTGCTACGACCCGCGGCCGCCCTAGATATGATAAACTGAACGTTTATCAGACCAACTTAGGGTGCGACCGTGCTACTGCACTCTCGCGACCACCCTAGATATGATAAACTGACCGATCATCAGGCCCAACCTAGGGTGTTACCGTGCTACCATGCTGCCACCCGCGCCCGCCCTAGATATGATTATCTGACCGATCATCAGGCCCAACCTAGGGTGCTACCGTGCTACCGCACGCCCGCACCCTATATATAATAAACTGACCGATCATCAGGCCCAACCTAGCGTGCTACAGTGCTACCGCCCTCGCCCGCCCTAGATATGATAAACTGACCGATCATCAGGCCAAACCTAGGGTGCTAACGTGCCACCGCCCTCGCCCACCCTACATATGATAAACTGACCAATTATCAGGCCCAACCTAGGGTGCTACAGTGATACCGCCCGCACGCCCCCACCCCAGATATGATAAACTGACCGATCATCAGGCCAAACCTAGGGTTCTACCGTGCTACCAACCAAAGTGACTGATCATCAGGCCCAACCTAGGATGCTACACTTCTACCATGCTACGACCCGCGGCCGCCCTAGATATGATAAACTGACCGATTATCAGACCCAACCTAGGGTGCGACCGTGCTACCGCACGCTCGCGCCCAACCTAGATATGATAAACTGACCGATCATCAGGCCCAACCTAGGGTGCTACCGTGCTACCGCACGCCCGCACCCTAGATATAATAAACTGACCGATCATCAGGCCCAACCTAGGGTGCTACCGTGCTACCGCACGCCCGCACCCTAGATATAATAAACTGACCTATCAGCAGGCCCAACCTAGTGTGCTACAGTGATACCACCCGCCCACGCCCACACTAGATATGTAAAACTGACCGATCATCAGGCCCAACCTAGGGTTCTACCGTAATACAACCCGCGCCGACCCTAGATATGATAAACTGACCGATCATCAGGCCCAACCTAGGGTTCTACCGTGCTACCACCCGCGCCCACCCTAGATATGATAAACTGACCGATCATCAGGCCCAATATAGGGTGCTACCGTGCTACCGCCCGCGCCCACCCTAGACATGATAAACTGACCGATCATCAGGCCCAACCTAGGGTGCTACCGTTCTAAAGCCCGCGCCCGCCCTAGTTATGATAAACTGACCGATCATCAGGGTCAACCTAGGATGCTACCGTGCTACCGTGCTGCCACCCGCGCCCGCCCTAGATATGATAAACTGACCTATCATCAGGCCCAACCTAGGGTGCTACCGTGCTACCGCACGCCCGCTCCCTAGATATAATAAACTGACCTATCAGCAGGCCCAACCTAGTGTGCTACAGTGATACCACCCGCCCGCGCCCACACTAGATATGTAAAACTGACCGATCATCAGGCCCAACCTAGGGTTCTACCGTAATACAACCCGCGCCGACCCTAGATATGATAAACTGACCGATCATCAGGCCCAACCTAGGGTGCTACCGTCCTACCGCTCGCAACCGCCTTAGATTTGATAAACTGACCGATTATCAGGCCCAACCTAGGGTGCTACCGTAATACAACCCGCGCCCGCCCTAGATATGATTAACTGACCGATTATCAGACCCAACCTAGGGTGCGACCGTGCTACCGCACGCTCGCACCCACCCTAGATATGATAAACTGACCGATCACCAGGCCCAACCTAGGGTGCTACCGTGCTACCGGACGCCCGCGCCCACCATAGATATGATAAACTGACCGATCATCAGGCCCAACCTAGTGTGCTACCGTGCAACCGCCCGCGCCCGCCCTAGATATGATAAACTGACCGATCATCAGGGCCAACCTAGGGTGCTACCGTGCTACCGTGCTGCCACTCGCACCTGCCCTAGATATGATAAACTGACCGATCATCAGGCCCAACCTAGGGTGCTACCGTGCTACCGCACGCCTGCACCCTAGATATGATAAATTGACCGATCATCAGGCCCAACCTAGGGTGCTACAGTGCTACCGCCAGCCCGCACCCACCCTAGATATGATAAACTGACCGATCATCAGGCCCAACCTAGGGTGCTACAGTGCTACCGCCAGCCCGCGCCCACCCTAGATATGATAAACTGATCGATCATCAGGCCCAACCTAGGGTGCTACAGTGCTACCACCAGCCCGCGCCCACCCTAGGTATGATAAACTGACCGATAATCAGGCCCAACCTAGGGTGCTACCGTGCTAACGCCCTCGCCCGGTCTAGATATGATAAACTGACCGATCATCAGGCCCAACCTAGGGTGCTACCGTGCTACCGCCCGCTCCCGCCCTAGTTATGATAAACTGACCAATCATCAGGCCCAACCTAGGATGCTACAGTTATACCGCCCGCCCGCGCCCACCCTAGATATGATAAACTGATCGATCATCAGGCCCAACCTAGGGTGCTACCGTGCTACCGCCATCGCCCACCCTAGATATGATAAACTGACCGATCATCAGGCCCAACCTAGGGTGCTACAGTGATACCGCCCGCCCGCGCCCACTCTAGATATGATAAACTGACCGATCATCAGGCCCAACCTAGGGTTCTACCGTGCTACCACCCGAACTGACCGATCATCAGGCCCAACCTAGGGTGTTACCTTGCTACCGCCCTCGCCCACCCTAGATATGATAAACTGAACGATCATCAGGCCCAACCTAGGGTGCTACCGTGCTACCGCCCGCGCCCGCCCTAGTTATGATAAACTGACCGATCATCAGGCCCAACCTAGGGTGCTACAGTGATACCAACCGCCCGCGCCCACACTAGATATGATAAACGGACCGATCATCAGGCCCAACCTAGGGTTCTACCGTCCTAACACCCGCGCCCACCCTAGATATGATAAACTGACCGATAATCAGGCCCAACCTACGATGCTACAGTGCAACCGCCCGTGCCCGCCCTAGACATGATAAACTGACCGATCATTAGGGCCAACCTAGGGTGCTACCGTGCTACCCTGCTGCCACCCGCACCTGCCCTAGATATGATAAACTGACCGATCATCAGGCCCAACCTAGGGTGCTACCGCGCTACCACAAGCCTGCACCCTAGATATGATAAACTGACCGATCATCAGGCCCAACCGAGGGTGCTACAGTGCTACAGCCCTCGCCCGCCCTAGATATGATAAACTGACCGATCATCAGGCCCAACCTAGGGTGCTACAGTGATACCGCCCGCCCGCGCCCACCCCAGATATGATAAACTGACCGATCATCAGGCCAAACCTAGGGTTATACCGTGCTACCACCCAAAGTGACTGCTCATCAGGCCCAACCTAGGGTGCTACC
Source organism: Allygus modestus (assembly GCA_963675035.1). Taxonomy (NCBI): domain Eukaryota; kingdom Metazoa; phylum Arthropoda; class Insecta; order Hemiptera; family Cicadellidae; genus Allygus; species Allygus modestus. The sequence continues at coordinate 104,742,108 of OY776111.1, forward strand.
CTTCTACCGTGCTACGACCCGCGGCCGCCCTAGATATGATAAACTGAACGTTTATCAGACCAACTTAGGGTGCGACCGTGCTACTGCACTCTCGCGACCACCCTAGATATGATAAACTGACCGATCATCAGGCCCAACCTAGGGTGTTACCGTGCTACCATGCTGCCACCCGCGCCCGCCCTAGATATGATTATCTGACCGATCATCAGGCCCAACCTAGGGTGCTACCGTGCTACCGCACGCCCGCACCCTAGATATAATAAACTGACCGATCATCAGGCCCAACCTAGCGTGCTACAGTGCTACCGCCCTCGCCCGCCCTAGATATGATAAACTGACCGATCATCAGGCCAAACCTAGGGTGCTAACGTGCCACCGCCCTCGCCCACCCTACATATGATAAACTGACCAATTATCAGGCCCAACCTAGGGTGCTACAGTGATACCGCCCGCACGCCCCCACCCCAGATATGATAAACTGACCGATCATCAGGCCAAACCTAGGGTTCTACCGTGCTACCAACCAAAGTGACTGATCATCAGGCCCAACCTAGGATGCTACACTTCTACCATGCTACGACCCGCGGCCGCCCTAGATATGATAAACTGACCGATTATCAGACCCAACCTAGGGTGCGACCGTGCTACCGCACGCTCGCGCCCAACCTAGATATGATAAACTGACCGATCATCAGGCCCAACCTAGGGTGCTACCGTGCTACCGCACGCCCGCACCCTAGATATAATAAACTGACCGATCATCAGGCCCAACCTAGGGTGCTACCGTGCTACCGCACGCCCGCACCCTAGATATAATAAACTGACCTATCAGCAGGCCCAACCTAGTGTGCTACAGTGATACCACCCGCCCACGCCCACACTAGATATGTAAAACTGACCGATCATCAGGCCCAACCTAGGGTTCTACCGTAATACAACCCGCGCCGACCCTAGATATGATAAACTGACCGATCATCAGGCCCAACCTAGGGTGCTACCGTCCTACCGCTCGCAACCGCCTTAGATTTGATAAACTGACCGATTATCAGGCCCAACCTAGGGTGCTACCGTAATACAACCCGCGCCCGCCCTAGATATGATTAACTGACCGATTATCAGACCCAACCTAGGGTGCGACCGTGCTACCGCACGCTCGCACCCACCCTAGATATGATAAACTGACCGATCATCAGGCCCAACCTAGGGTGCTACCGTGCTACCGCACGCCCTCGCCCACCCTAGATATGATAAACTGACCGATCATCAGGCCCAACCTAGGGTGCTACCGTGCTTCCGCACGCCCTCGCCCACCCTGGATATGATAAAATGACCGATCATCAGGCCCAACCTAGGGTGCTACCGTGCTACCGCACGCCCGTGCTCACCCCAGTTAATATAAACTGACCGATCATCGGGCCCAACCTAGGGAGCTACCGTGTTAACGCCCTCACCCGGCCTAGATATGATAAACTGACCGATCATCAGGCCCAACCTAGGGTGCTACCGTGCTACCGCCCGCGCCCGCCCTAGTTATGATAAACTGACCGATCATCAGGCCCAACCTAGGGTGCTACAGTGATACAGCCCGCCCGCGCCCACCCTAGATATGATAAACTGATCGATCATCAGGCCCAACCTAGGGTGCTACCGTGCTACCGCCCTCGCCCACCCTAGATATGATAAACTGACCGATCATCAGGCCCAACCTAGGGTGCTACAGTGATACCGCCCGCCCGCGCCCACTCTAGATATGATAAACTGACCGATCATCAGGCCCAACCTAGGGTTCTACCGTGCTACCACCCGAACTGACCGATCATCAGGCCCAACCTAGGGTGTTACAGTGATACCACCCGCCCGCGCCCACACTAGATATGATAAACGGACCGATCATCAGGCCCAACCTAGGGTTCTACCGTGCTAACACCCGCGCCCACCCTAGATATGATAAACTGACCGATAATCAGGCCCACCCTAGGGTGCTACCGTGCTACCGCCCGCACCCACCCTATATATGATAAACTGACCGATCATCAGGCCCAACCTAGGGTGCTACAGTGCTACCGCCCTCGCCCACCCTAGATATGATAAACTGACCGATCATCAGGCCCAACCAAGGGTGCTACCGTGCTATCGAACGCCCGCACCTTAGATATGATAAACTGACCGATCATCAGGCCCAACCTAAGGTGCTACCGTGCTACCGCACGCCCGCACCCTAGAAATGATAAACTGACCGATCATCAGGCCCAACCTAGGGTGCTACCGTGCTACCACCCGCGCCCTCCCTAGATATGATAAACTGACCGATCATCAGGACCAACCTAGGGTGCTACCGTGCTACCGCCCGCGCCCACCCTAGATATGATAAACTGACCGATCATCAGGCCCAACCTAGGGTGCTACCGTGCTACCACCAGCGCCCACCCTAGATATGATAAACTGACCGATCATCAGGCCCAACCTAGGGTGCTACCGTGCTCCCACCCTCGCCCGCCCTAGTTATGATAAACTGACCGATCATCAGGCCCAACCTAAGGTGCTACCGTGCTACCGCCCGCACCCGCCCTAGATATAATAAACTGACCGATCATCAGGCCCAACCTAGGGTGCTACCGTGCTACCGCACGCCCGCACCCTAGATATGATAAACTGACCGATCATCAGGCCCAACCTAGGGTGCTACAGTGCTACCGCCCTCGCCCACCCTAGATATGATTAACTGACCGATCATAAGGCCCAACCTAGGGTGCTACTGTGCTACCGCCAGCCCGCGCCCACCCTAGATATGATAAACTGACCGATCATCAGGCCCAACCTTGGGTGCTACCGTGCTACCGCCCTCGCCCACCCTAGATATGATAAACTGACCGATCATCAGGCCCAACCGAGGGTGCTACCGTGCTACCACCCTTGCCCACCCTAGATATGATAAACTGACCAATTATCAGGCCCAACCTAGGGTGCTACCGTGCTACTGCCCGCGCCCGCCCTAGTTATGATAAACTGACCGATCATCAGGCCCAACCTCGGGTGCTACAGTGCTACGGCCAGCCCGCGCCCACCCTAGATATGATAAACTGACCGATCATCAGGCCCAACCTAGGGTTCTACCGTGCTACTCCCCTAACTGACCAATCATCAGGGCCAACCTAGGGTTTTACCGTGCTACCGCCCTCGCCCGTCCTTGATATGATAAACTTACCGATCATCAGGCCCAACCTAGGGTGTTACAGTGATACTACCCGCCCGCTCCCACACTAGATATGATAAACTGACCGATCATCAGGCCCAACCTAGGGTTCTACCGTGCTACCTTCCGCGCCCACCCTAGATATGATAAACTGACCGATCATCAGGTCCAACATAGGGTGCTACCATGCTACCGCCCGCGCCCACCCTAGATATGATAAACTGACCGATCATCAGGCCCAACCTAGGGTGCTACCGTGCTACCACCCGCGCCCACCCTAGATATGATTAACTGACCGATCATAAGGCCCAACCTAGGGTGCTACTGTGCTACCGCCAGCCCGCGCCCACCCTAGATATGATAAACTGACCGATCATCAGGCCCAACCTTGGGTGCTACCGTGCTACCGCCCTCGCCCGCCCTAGATATGATAAACTGACCGATCATCAGGCCCAACCGAGGGTGCTACCGTGCTACCGCCCTTGCCCACCCTAGATATGATAAACTGACCAATTATCAGGCCCAACCTAGGGTGCTACCGTGCTACCGCCCGCGCCCGCCCTAGTTATGATAAACTGACCGATCATCAGGCCCAACCTCGGGTGCTACAGTGCTACGGCCAGCCCGCGCCCACCCTAGATATGATAAACTGACCGATCATCAGGCCCATTCTAGGGTGTTACAGTGATACTACCCGCCCGCTCCCACACTAGATATGATAAACTGACCGATCATCAGGCCCAACCTAGGGTTCTACCGTGCTACCACCCGCGCCCACCCTAGATATGATAAACTGACCGATCATCAGGCACAACCTAGGGTGCTACCGTGCTACCGCCCGCGCCCACCCTAGATATGATAAACTGACCGATCATCAAGCCCAGCCTAGGGTGCTACCGTGCTACCGCCCTCGCCCGCCCTAGATATGATAAACTGACCGATCATCAGGCCAAACCTAGGGTGCTACCGTGCCACCGCCCGCGCCCGCCCTAGTTATGATAAACTGACCGATCATCAGGCCCAACCTAGGGTGCTACCGTGCTCCCGGACGCCCACACCCTAGATATGATAAACTGACCGATCATCAGGCCCAACCTAGGGTGCTACCGTGCTACCGCCCTCGCCCACCCTAGATATGATAAACTGACCAATTATCCGGCCCACGTAGGGTGCTACCGTGCTACCGCCCGCGCCCGCCCTAGTTATGATAAACTGACCGATCATCAGGCCCAACCTAGGGTACTACCGTGCTACCGCCTTCGCCCGCCCTAGATATGATAAACTGATCGATCATCAGGCCCAAACTAGGATGCTACCGTGCTACCGCCCTCGCCCACCCTAGATATGATAAACTGACCAATTATCAGGCCCAACCTAGGGTGCTACCGTGCTACCGCCCGCACCCGCCCCAGTTATAATAAACTGACCGATCATCAGGCCAAACCTAGGGTGCTACCGTGCTACCGCCCTCACCCGCCCTAGATATGATAAACTGACCGATCAACAGGCCCAACCTAGGGTGATACCGTATTACTGCCCTCGCCCACCCTAGATATGATAAACTGACCGATCAACAGGCCCAACCTAGGGTGCTACAGTGATACCGCCCGCCCGCACCCACCCTAGATATGATAAACTGAACGATCATCAGGCCCAACTTAGGGTACTACCGTGCTACTCCCTTAACTGACCAATCATCAGGCCCAACCTAGGGTTTTACCGTGCTACCGCCCTCGCCCGCCCTAATATGATAAACTTACCAATCATCAGGCCCAACCTAGGGTGTTACCGTGCTACAGCCCGCACCCGCCCTCGTTATGATAAACTGACCGATCATCAGGCCCAACCTAGGGTGCTACAGTGATACTACCCGCCCGCTCCCACACTAGATATGATAAACTGACCGATCATCAGGCCCAATATAGGGTGCTACCGTGCTACCGCCCGTGCCCGCCCTAGACATGATAAACTGACCGATCATCAGGCCCAACCTATGGTGCTACCGTGCTATCGCCCGCGCCCACCATAGATATGATAAACTGACCGATCATCAGGCCCAACCTAGGGTGCTACCGTGCTACCGAGCTCGCACGCCCTAGATATGATAAACTGACCGATTATCAGGCCCAACCGAGGGTGCTACCGTGCTACCGCCCTCGCCCACCCTAGATATGATAAACTGACCAATTATCAGGCCCAACCTAGGGTGCTACCGTGCTACCGCCCGAGCCCGCCCTAGTTATGATAAACTGACCGATCATCAGGGTAACCTAGGGTGCTACCGTGCTACAGCCCGCACCGCCCTCGTTATGATAAACTGACCGATCATCAGGCCCAACCTAGGGTGTTACAGTGATACTACCCGCCCGCTCCCACACTAGATATGATAAACTGACCGATCATCAGGCCAAACCTAGGGTGCTACCGTGCCACCGCCCGCGCCCGCCCTAGTTATGATAAACTGACCGATCATCAGGCCCAACCTAGGGTGCTACCGTGCTACCGCCCGCACCCGCCTTAGATATGATAAACTGGTCGATCATCAGGCCCAACCTAGGGTGCTACCGTGCTACCGCCCTCGCCCGCCCTAGATATTATAAACTGACCGATCATCAGGCCAAACCTAGGGTGCTACCGTGCCATCGCCCGCGCCCGCCCTAGTTCTGATAAACTGACCGATCATCAGGCCCAACCTAGGGTGCTACAGTGCTACTGCCCGCACCCGCCCTAGATATGATAAACTGACTGATCATTAGGCCCAACCTAGGGTGCTACAGTCTTACCGCCCTCGCCCACCCTAGATATGATAAACTGACCGATCATCAGGCCCAACCTAGGGTGCTGCTGTGCTACCGCCAGCCCGCGCCCACCCTAGATATGATAAACTGACCGATCATCAGGCCCAACCTAGGGTGCTACAGTGCTACCGCCCTCGCCCACCCTAGATATGATAAACTGACCGATCATCAGGCCCAACATAGGGTGCTACCGTGCTACCGCCCTCGCCCACCCTAGATATGATAAACTGACCAATTATCAGGCCCACGTAGGGTGCTACCGTGCTACCGCCCGCGCCCGCCCTAGTAATGATAAACTGACCGATCATCAGGCCCAACCTCGGGTGCTACAGTGCTACCGCCAGCCCGCGCCCACCCTAGATATGATAAACTGACCGATCATCAGGCCCAACCTCGGGTACTACCGTGCTACCGCCTTCGCCCGCCTTAGATATGATAAACTGATCGATCATCAGGCCCAACCTAGGATGCTACCGTGCTACCGCCCTCGCCCACCCTAGATATGATAAACTGACCAATTATCAGGCCCAACCTAGGGTGCTACCGTGCTAACGCCCGCACCCGCCCTAGTTATAATAAACTGACCGATCATCAGGCCAAACCTAGGGTGCTATCGTGCTACTGCCGTCACCCGCCCTAGATATGATAAACTGACCGATCAACAGGCCCAACCTAGGGTGCTACCGTGCTACTGCCCTCGCCCACCCTAGATATCATAAACTGACCGATCAACAGGCCCAACCTAGGGTGCTACAGTGATACCGCCCGCCCACGCCCACCCTAGATATGATAAACTGAACGATCATCAGGCCCAACCTAGGGTTTTACCGTGCTACCGCCCTCGCCCGCCCTAGATATGATAAACGTACCGATCATCAGGCCCAACCTAGGGTGCTACCGTGCTACAGCCCGCGCCCGCCCTCGTTATGATAAACTGACCGATCATCAGGCCCAACCTAGGGTGCTACAGTGATACTACCCGCCCGCTCCCACACTAGATATGATAAACTGACCGATCATCAGGCCCAACCTAGGGTTCTACCGTGCTACCACCCGCGCCCACCCTAGATATGATAAACTGACCGATCATCAGGCCCAATATAGGGTGCTACCGTGCTACCGCCCGCGCCCACCCTAGACATGATAAACTGACCGATCATCAGGCCCAACCTATGGTGCTACCGTGCTACCGCCCGCGCCCACCCTAGATATGATAAACTGACCGATCATCAGGCCCAACCTAGGGTGCTACCGTGCTACCGCCCGCACCCGCCATAGATATGATAAACTGACCGATCATCAGGTCCAACCTAGGGTGCTACCGTGCTACCGTGCTACCACCCGCGCCCGCCCTAGATATGATAAACTGACCGATTATCAGACCCAACCTAGGGTGCGACCGTGCTACCGTACGCTCGCACCCACCCTAGATATGATAAACTGACCGATCATCAGGCCCAACCTAGGGTGCTACAGTTCTACCGCCAGCCCGCGCCTACCCTAGATATGATAAACTGACCGATCATCAGGCCCAAACTAGGGTGCTACCGTGCTACAGCCCGCGCCCGCCCTCGTTATGATAAACTGACCGATCATCAGGCCCAACCTAGGGTGCTACAGTGATACTACCCGCCCGCTCCCACACTAGATATGATAAACTGACCGATCATCAGGCCCAACCTAGGGTTCTACCGTGCTACCACCCGCGCCCACCCTAGATATGATAAACTGACCGATCATCAGGCCCAATATAGGGTGCTACCGTGCTACCGCCCGCGCCCACCCTAGACATGATAAACTGACCGATCATCAGGCCCAACCTAGGGTGCTACCGTTCTAAAGCCCGCGCCCGCCCTAGTTATGATAAACTGACCGATCATCAAGGTCAACCTAGGATGCTACCGTGCTACCGTGCTGCCACCCGCGCCCGCCCTAGATATGATAAACTGACCTATCATCAGGCCCAACCTAGGGTGCTACCGTGCTACCGCACGCCCGCTCCCTAGATATAATAAACTGACCTATCAGCAGGCCCAACCTAGTGTGCTACAGTGATACCACCCGCCCGCGCCCACACTAGATATGTAAAACTGACCGATCATCAGGCCCAACCTAGGGTTCTACCGTAATACAACCCGCGCCGACCCTAGATATGATAAACTGACCGATCATCAGGCCCAACCTAGGGTGCTACCGTCCTACCGCTCGCAACCGCCTTAGATTTGATAAACTGACCGATTATCAGGCCCAACCTAGGGTGCTACCGTAATACAACCCGCGCCCGCCCTAGATATGATTAACTGACCGATTATCAGACCCAACCTAGGGTGCGACCGTGCTACCGCACGCTCGCACCCACCCTAGATATGATAAACTGACCGATCACCAGGCCCAACCTAGGGTGCTACCGTGCTACCGGACGCCCGCGCCCACCATAGATATGATAAACTGACCGATCATCAGGCCCAACCTAGTGTGCTACCGTGCAACCGCCCGCGCCCGCCCTAGATATGATAAACTGACCGATCATCAGGGCCAACCTAGGGTGCTACCGTGCTACCGTGCTGCCACTCGCACCTGCCCTAGATATGATAAACTGACCGATCATCAGGCCCAACCTAGGGTGCTACCGTGCTACCGCACGCCTGCACCCTAGATATGATAAATTGACCGATCATCAGGCCCAACCTAGGGTGCTACAGTGCTACCGCCAGCCCGCACCCACCCTAGATATGATAAACTGACCGATCATCAGGCCCAACCTAGGGTGCTACAGTGCTACCGCCAGCCCGCGCCCACCCTAGATATGATAAACTGATCGATCATCAGGCCCAACCTAGGGTGCTACAGTGCTACCACCAGCCCGCGCCCACCCTAGGTATGATAAACTGACCGATAATCAGGCCCAACCTAGGGTGCTACCGTGCTAACGCCCTCGCCCGGTCTAGATATGATAAACTGACCGATCATCAGGCCCAACCTAGGGTGCTACCGTGCTACCGCCCGCTCCCGCCCTAGTTATGATAAACTGACCAATCATCAGGCCCAACCTAGGATGCTACAGTTATACCGCCCGCCCGCGCCCACCCTAGATATGATAAACTGATCGATCATCAGGCCCAACCTAGGGTGCTACCGTGCTACCGCCATCGCCCACCCTAGATATGATAAACTGACCGATCATCAGGCCCAAACTAGGGTGCTACAGTGATACCGCCCGCCCGCGCCCACTCTAGATATGATAAACTGACCGATCATCAGGCCCAACCTAGGGTTCTACCGTGCTACCACCCGAACTGACCGATCATCAGGCCCAACCTAGGGTGTTACCTTGCTACCGCCCTCGCCCACCCTAGATATGATAAACTGAACGATCATCAGGCCCAACCTAGGGTGCTACCGTGCTACCGCCCGCGCCCGCCCTAGTTATGATAAACTGACCGATCATCAGGCCCAACCTAGGGTGCTACAGTGATACCACCCGCCCGCGCCCACACTAGATATGATAAACGGACCGATCATCAGGCCCAACCTAGGGTTCTACCGTCCTAACACCCGCGCCCACCCTAGATATGATAAACTGACCGATAATCAGGCCCAACCTACGATGCTACAGTGCAACCGCCCGTGCCCGCCCTAGACATGATAAACTGACCGATCATTAGGGCCAACCTAGGGTGCTACCGTGCTACCGTGCTGCCACCCGCACCTGCCCTAGATATGATAAACTGACCGATCATCAGGCCCAACCTAGGGTGCTACCGCGCTACCACAAGCCTGCACCCTAGATATGATAAACTGACCGATCATCAGGCCCAACCGAGGGTGCTACAGTGCTACAGCCCTCGCCCGCCCTAGATATGATAAACTGACCGATCATCAGGCCCAACCTAGGGTGCTACAGTGATACCGCCCGCCCGCGCCCACCCCAGATATGATAAACTGACCGATCATCAGGCCAAACCTAGGGTTATACCGTGCTACCACCCAAAGTGACTGCTCATCAGGCCCAACCTAGGGTGCTACCCTTCTACCGTGCTACGACCCGCGGCCGCCCTAGATATGATAAACTGAACGTTTATCAGACCAACTTAGGGTGCGACCGTGCTACTGCACTCTCGCGACCACCCTAGATATGATAAACTGACCGATCATCAGGCCCAACCTAGGGTGTTACCGTGCTACCATGCTGCCACCCGCGCCCGCCCTAGATATGATAAACTGACCGATCATCAGGCCTAACCTAGGGTGCTGCCGTACTACCGCCCTCACCCGCCCTAGATATGATAAACTGACCGATGATCAGGCAAAACCTAGGGTGCTACCGTGCTACCACCCGCGCCCGCCCTAGATATGATTATCTGACCGATCATCAGGCCCAACCTAGGGTGCTACCGTGCTACCGCACGCCCGCACCCTAGATATAATAAACTGACCGATCATCAGGCCCAACCTAGCGTGCTACAGTGCTACCGCCCTCGCCCGCCCTAGATATGATAAACTGACCGATCATCAGGCCAAACCTAGGGTGCTAACGTGCCACCGCCCTCGCCCACCCTACATATGATAAACTGACCAATTATCAGGCCCAACCTAGGGTGCTACAGTGATACCGCCCGCACGCCCCCACCCCAGATATGATAAACTGACCGATCATCAGGCCAAACCTAGGGTTCTACCGTGCTACCAACCAAAGTGACTGATCATCAGGCCCAACCTAGGATGCTACACTTCTACCATGCTACGACCCGCGGCCGCCCTAGATATGATAAACTGACCGATTATCAGACCCAACCTAGGGTGCGACCGTGCTACCGCACGCTCGCGCCCAACCTAGATATGATAAACTGACCGATCATCAGGCCCAACCTAGGGTGCTACCGTGCTCCCGCCGTCGCCCGCCCTAGATATGAAAAACTGCCCGATCAGGCCCAACCTAGGGTGTTACCGTGCTACCGTACTGCCAACCGCGCCCGCCATAGATATGATAAACTGACCGATCATCTGGCCTAACCTAGGGTGCTGCCGTACTACCGCCCTCAACCGCCCTAGATATGATAAACTGACCGATCATCAGGCAAAACCTAGGGTGCTACTGTGCTACCACCCGAGCCCGCCCTAGATATGATAAACTGATCGATCATCAGGGTCAACCTAGGATGCTACCGTACTACCGAGCTGCCATCCGCGCCCGCCCTAGATATGATAAACTGACCGATCATCAGGCCCAACCTATGTGCTACCGTGCTACCGCACGCCCGCACCCTAGATATAATAAACTGACCTATCAGCAGGCCCAACCTAGGGTGCTACAGTGCTACCAACCTCGCCCACCCTAGATATGGTAAACTGACCGATCATCAGGCCCAACCTAGGGTGCTACAGTGCTACCGCCAGCCCGTGCCCACCCTAGATATGATAAACTGACCGATCATCAGGCCCAACCTAGGGTGCTACCGTTCTAAAGCCCGCGCCCGCCCTAGTTATGATAAACTGACCGATCATCAGGGTCAACCTAGGATGCTACCGTGCTACCGTGCTGCCACCCACGCCCGCCCTAGATATGATAAACTGACCTATCATCAGGCCCAACCTAGGGTGCTACCGTGCTACCGCACGCCCGCACCCTAGATATAATAAACTGACCTATCAGCAGGCCCAACCTAGGGTGCTACCGTCCTACCGCTCGCAACCGCCTTAGATTTGATAAACTGACCGATTATCAGGCCCAACCTAGGGTGCTACCGTAATACAACCCGCGCCCGCCCTAGATATGATTAACTGACCGATTATCAGACCCAACCTAGGGTGCTACCGTGCTACCGTGCTGCCACTCGCACCTGTCCTAGATATGATAAACTGACCGATCATCAGGCCCAACCTAGGGTGCTACCGTGCTACCGCACGCCTGCACCCTAGATATGATAAATTGACCGATCATCAGGCCCAACCTAGGGTGCTACAGTGCTACCGCAAGCCCGCACCCACCCTAGATATGATAAACTGACCGATCATCAGGCAAAACCTAGGGTGCTACTGTGCTACCACCCGAGCCCGCCCTAGATATGATAAACTGATCGATCATCAGGGTCAACCTAGGATGCTACCGTACTACCGAGCTGCCATCCGCGCCCGCCCTAGATATGATAAACTGACCGATCATCAGGCCCAACCTATGTGCTACCGTGCTACCGCACGCCCGCACCCTAGATATAATAAACTGACCTATCAGCAGGCCCAACCTAGGGTGCTACAGTGCTACCAACCTCGCCCACCCTAGATATGGTAAACTGACCGATCATCAGGCCCAACCTAGGGTGCTACAGTGCTACCGCCAGCCCGTGCCCACCCTAGATATGATAAACTGACCGATCATCAGGCCCAACCTAGGGTGCTACCGTTCTAAAGCCCGCGCCCGCCCTAGTTATGATAAACTGACCGATCATCAGGGTCAACCTAGGATGCTACCGTGCTACCGTGCTGCCACCCACGCCCGCCCTAGATATGATAAACTGACCTATCATCAGGCCCAACCTAGGGTGCTACCGTGCTACCGCACGCCCGCACCCTAGATATAATAAACTGACCTATCAGCAGGCCCAACCTAGGGTGCTACCGTCCTACCGCTCGCAACCGCCTTAGATTTGATAAACTGACCGATTATCAGGCCCAACCTAGGGTGCTACCGTAATACAACCCGCGCCCGCCCTAGATATGATTAACTGACCGATTATCAGACCCAACCTAGGGTGCTACCGTGCTACCGTGCTGCCACTCGCACCTGCCCTAGATATGATAAACTGACCGATCATCAGGCCCAACCTAGGGTGCTACCGTGCTACCGCACGCCTGCACCCTAGATATGATAAATTGACCGATCATCAGGCCCAACCTAGGGTGCTACAGTGCTACCGCAAGCCCGCACCCACCCTAGATATGATAAACTGACCGATCATCAGGCCCAACCTAGGGTGCTACAGTGCTACCGCCAGCCCGCGCCCACCCTAGATATGATAAACTGATCGATCATCAGGCCCAACCTAGGGTGCTACAGTGCTACCACCAGCCCGCGCCCACCCTAGGTATGATAAACTGACCGATAATCAGGCCCAACCTAGGGTGCTACCGTGCTAACGCCCTCGCCCGGTCTAGATATGATAAACTGACCGATCATCAGGCCCAACCTAGGGTGCTACCGTGCTACCGCCCGCTCCCGCCCTAGTTATGATAAACTGACCAATCATCAGGCCCAACCTAGGATGCTACAGTTATACCGCCCGCCCGCGCCCACCCTAGATATGATAAACTGATCGATCATCAGGCCCAACCTAGGGTGCTACCGTGCTACCGCCATCGCCCACCCTAGATATGATAAACTGACCGATCATCAGGCCCAACCTAGGGTGCTACAGTGATACCGCCCGCCCGCGCCCACTCTAGATATGATAAACTGACCGATCAGCAGGCCCAACCTAGGGTTCTACCGTGCTACCACCCGAACTGACCGATCATCAGGCCCAACCTAGGGTGTTACCTTGCTACCGCCCTCGCCCACCCTAGATATGATAAACTGAACGATCATCAGGCCCAACCTAGGGTGCTACCGTGCTACCGCCCGCGCCCGCCCTAGTTATGATAAACTGACCGATCATCAGGCCCAACCTAGGGTGCTACAGTGATACCACCCGCCCGCGCCCACACTAGATATGATAAACGGACCGATCATCAGGCCCAACCTAGGGTTCTACCGTCCTAACACCCGCGCCCACCCTAGATATGATAAACTGACCGATAATCAGGCCCAACCTACGATGCTACAGTGCAACCGCCCGTGCCCGCCCTAGACATGATAAACTGACCGATCATTAGGGCCAACCTAGGGTGCTACCGTGCTACCGTGCTGCCACCCGCACCTGCCCTAGATATGATAAACTGACCGATCATCAGGCCCAACCTAGGGTGCTACCGCGCTACCACAAGCCTGCACCCTAGATATGATAAACTGACCGATCATCAGGCCCAACCGAGGGTGCTACAGTGCTACAGCCCTCGCCCGCCCTAGATATGATAAACTGACCGATCATCAGGCCCAACCTAGGGTGCTACAGTGATACCGCCCGCCCGCGCCCACCCCAGATATGATAAACTGACCGATCATCAGGCCAAACCTAGGGTTATACCGTGCTACCACCCAAAGTGACTGCTCATCAGGCCCAACCTAGGGTGCTACCCTTCTACCGTGCTACGACCCGCGGCCGCCCTAGATATGATAAACTGAACGTTTATCAGACCAACTTAGGGTGCGACCGTGCTACTGCACTCTCGCGACCACCCTAGATATGATAAACTGACCGATCATCAGGCCCAACCTAGGGTGTTACCGTGCTACCATGCTGCCACCCGCGCCCGCCCTAGATATGATAAACTGACCGATCATCAGGCCTAACCTAGGGTGCTGCCGTACTACCGCCCTCACCCGCCCTAGATATGATAAACTGACCGATGATCAGGCAAAACCTAGGGTGCTACCGTGCTACCACCCGCGCCCGCCCTAGATATGATTATCTGACCGATCATCAGGCCCAACCTAGGGTGCTACCGTGCTACCGCACGCCCGCACCCTAGATATAATAAACTGACCGATCATCAGGCCCAACCTAGCGTGCTACAGTGCTACCGCCCTCGCCCGCCCTAGATATGATAAACTGACCGATCATCAGGCCAAACCTAGGGTGCTAACGTGCCACCGCCCTCGCCCACCCTACATATGATAAACTGACCAATTATCAGGCCCAACCTAGGGTGCTACAGTGATACCGCCAGCACGCCCCCACCCCAGATATGATAAACTGACCGATCATCAGGCCAAACCTAGGGTTCTACCGTGCTACCAACCAAAGTGACTGATCATCAGGCCCAACCTAGGATGCTACACTTCTACCATGCTACGACCCGCGGCCGCCCTAGATATGATAAACTGACCGATTATCAGACCCAACCTAGGGTGCGACCGTGCTACCGCACGCTCGCGCCCAACCTAGATATGATAAACTGACCGATCATCAGGCCCAACCTAGGGTGCTACCGTGCTCCCGCCGTCGCCCGCCCTAGATATGAAAAACTGCCCGATCAGGCCCAACCTAGGGTGTTACCGTGCTACCGTACTGCCAACCGCGCCCGCCATAGATATGATAAACTGACCGATCATCTGGCCTAACCTAAGGTGCTGCCGTACTACCGCCCTCAACCGCCCTAGATATGATAAACTGACCGATCATCAGGCAAAACCTAGGGTGCTACTGTGCTACCACCCGAGCCCGCCCTAGATATGATAAACTGATCGATCATCAGGGTCAACCTAGGATGCTACCGTACTACCGAGCTGCCATCCGCGCCCGCCCTAGATATGATAAACTGACCGATCATCAGGCCCAACCTATGTGCTACCGTGCTACCGCACGCCCGCACCCTAGATATAATAAACTGACCTATCAGCAGGCCCAACCTAGGGTGCTACAGTGCTACCAACCTCGCCCACCCTAGATATGGTAAACTGACCGATCATCAGGCCCAACCTAGGGTGCTACAGTGCTACCGCCAGCCCGTGCCCACCCTAGATATGATAAACTGACCGATCATCAGGCCCAACCTAGGGTGCTACCGTTCTAAAGCCCGCGCCCGCCCTAGTTATGATAAACTGACCGATCATCAGGGTCAACCTAGGATGCTACCGTGCACCGTGCTGCCACCCACGCCCGCCCTAGATATGATAAACTGACCTATCATCAGGCCCAACCTAGGGTGCTACCGTGCTACCGCACGCCCGCACCCTAGATATAATAAACTGACCTATCAGCAGGCCCAACCTAGTGTGCTACAGTGATACCACCCGCCCACGCCCACACTAGATATGTAAAACTGACCGATCATCAGGCCCAACCTAGGGTTCTACCGTAATACAACCCGCGCCGACCCTAGATATGATAAACTGACCGATCATCAGGCCCAACCTAGGGTGCTACCGTCCTACCGCTCGCAACCGCCTTAGATTTGATAAACTGACCGATTATCAGGCCCAACCTAGGGTGCTACCGTAATACAACCCGCGCCCGCCCTAGATATGATTAACTGACCGATTATCAGACCCAACCTAGGGTGCGACCGTGCTACCGCACGCTCGCACCCACCCTAGATATGATAAACTGACCGATCATCAGGCCCAACCTAGGGTGCTACCGTGCTACCGCACGCCCTCGCCCACCCTAGATATGATAAACTGACCGATCATCAGGCCCAACCTAGGGTGCTACCGTGCTTCCACACGCCCTCGCCCACCCTGGATATGATAAAATGACCGATCATCAGGCCCAACCTAGGGTGCTACCGTGCTACCGCACGCCCGTGCTCACCCCAGTTAATATAAACTGACCGATCATCGGGCCCAACCTAGGGAGCTACCGTGTTAACGCCCTCACCCGGCCTAGATATGATAAACTGACCGATCATCAGGCCCAACCTAGGGTGCTACCGTGCTACCGCCCGCGCCCGCCCTAGTTATGATAAACTGACCGATCATCAGGCCCAACCTAGGGTGCTACAGTGATACCGCCCGCCCGCGCCCACCCTAGATATGATAAACTGATCGATCATCAGGCCCAACCTAGGGTGCTACCGTGCTACCGCCCTCGCCCACCCTAGATATGATAAACTGACCGATCATCAGGCCCAACCTAGGGTGCTACAGTGATACCGCCCGCCCGCGCCCACTCTAGATATGATAAACTGACCGATCATCAGGCCCAACCTAGGGTTCTACCGTGCTACCACCCGAACTGACCGATCATCAGGCCCAACCTAGGGTGTTACAGTGATACCACCCGCCCGCGCCCACACTAGATATGATAAACGGACCGATCATCAGGCCCAACCTAGGGTTCTACCGTGCTAACACCCGCGCCCACCCTAGATATGATAAACTGACCGATAATCAGGCCCACCCTAGGGTGCTACCGTGCTACCGCCCGCACCCACCCTATATATGATAAACTGACCGATCATCAGGCCCAACCTAGGGTGCTACAGTGCTACCGCCCTCGCCCACCCTAGATATGATAAACTGACCGATCATCAGGCCCAACCAAGGGTGCTACCGTGCTATCGCACGCCCGCACCTTAGATATGATAAACTGACCGATCATCAGGCCCAACCTAAGGTGCTACCGTGCTACCGCACGCCCGCACCCTAGAAATGATAAACTGACCGATCATCAGGCCCAACCTAGGGTGCTACCGTGCTACCACCCGCGCCCTCCCTAGATATGATAAACTGACCGATCATCAGGACCAACCTAGGGTTCTACCGTGCTACCGCCCGCGCCCACCCTAGATATGATAAACTGACCGATCATCAGGCCCAACCTAGGGTGCTACCGTGCTACCACCAGCGCCCACCCTAGATATGATAAACTGACCGATCATCAGGCCCAACCTAGGGTGCTACCGTGCTCCCACCCTCGCCCGCCCTAGTTATGATAAACTGACCGATCATCAGGCCCAACCTAAGGTGCTACCGTGCTACCGCCCGCACCCGCCCTAGATATAATAAACTGACCGATCATCAGGCCCAACCTAGGGTGCTACCGTGCTACCGCACGCCCGCACCCTAGATATGATAAACTGACCGATCATCAGGCCCAACCTAGGGTGCTACAGTGCTACCGCCCTCGCCCACCCTAGATATGATTAACTGACCGATCATAAGGCCCAACCTAGGGTGCTACTGTGCTACCGCCAGCCCGCGCCCACCCTAGATATGATAAACTGACCGATCATCAGGCCCAACCTTGGGTGCTACCGTGCTACCGCCCTCGCCCACCCTAGATATGATAAACTGACCGATCATCAGGCCCAACCGAGGGTGCTACCGTGCTACCGCCCTTGCCCACCCTAGATATGATAAACTGACCAATTATCAGGCCCAACCTAGGGTGCTACCGTGCTACTGCCCGCGCCCGCCCTAGTTATGATAAACTGACCGATCATCAGGCCCAACCTCGGGTGCTACAGTGCTACGGCCAGCCCGCGCCCACCCTAGATATGATAAACTGACCGATCATCAGGCCCAACCTAGGGTTCTACCGTGCTACTCCCCTAACTGACCAATCATCAGGGCCAACCTAGGGTTTTACCGTGCTACCGCCCTCGCCCGTCCTTGATATGATAAACTTACCGATCATCAGGCCCAACCTAGGGTGCTACCGTGCTACAGCCCGCGCCCGCCCTCGTTATGATAAACTGACCGATCATCAGGCCCAACCTAGGGTGTTACAGTGATACTACCCGCCCGCTCCCACACTAGATATGATAAACTGACCGATCATCAGGCCCAACCTAGGGTTCTACCGTGCTACCTTCCGCGCCCACCCTAGATATGATAAACTGACCGATCATCAGGTCCAACATAGGGTGCTACCGTGCTACCGCCCGCGCCCACCCTAGATATGATAAACTGACCGATCATCAGGCCCAACCTAGGGTGCTACCGTGCTACCACCCGCGCCCACCCTAGATATGATTAACTGACCGATCATAAGGCCCAACCTAGGGTGCTACTGTGCTACCGCCAGCCCGCGCCCACCCTAGATATGATAAACTGACCGATCATCAGGCCCAACCTTGGGTGCTACCGTGCTACCGCCCTCGCCCGCCCTAGATATGATAAACTGACCGATCATCAGGCCCAACCGAGGGTGCTACCGTGCTACCGCCCTTGCCCACCCTAGATATGATAAACTGACCAATTATCAGGCCCAACCTAGGGTGCTACCGTGCTACCGCCCGCGCCCGCCCTAGTTATGATAAACTGACCGATCATCAGGCCCAACCTCGGGTGCTACAGTGCTACGGCCAGCCCGCGCCCACCCTAGATATGATAAACTGACCGATCATCAGGCCCAACCTAGGGTTCTACCGTGCTACTCCCCTAACTGACCAATCATCAGGCCCAACCTAGGGTTTTACCGTGCTACCGCCCTCGCCCGTCCTTGATATGATAAACTTACCGATCATCAGGCCCAACCTAGGGTGCTACCGTGCTACAGCCCGCGCCCGCCCTCGTTATGATAAACTGACCGATCATCAGGCCCATTCTAGGGTGTTACAGTGATACTACCCGCCCGCTCCCACACTAGATATGATAAACTGACCGATCATCAGGCCCAACCTAGGGTTCTACCGTGCTACCACCCGCGCCCACCCTAGATATGATAAACTGACCGATCATCAGGCACAACCTAGGGTGCTACCGTGCTACCGCCCGCGCCCACCCTAGATATGATAAACTGACCGATCATCAGGCCCAGCCTAGGGTGCTACCGTGCTACCGCCCTCGCCCGCCCTAGATATGATAAACTGACCGATCATCAGGCCAAACCTAGGGTGCTACCGTGCCACCGCCCGCGCCCGCCCTAGTTATGATAAACTGACCGATCATCAGGCCCAACCTAGGGTGCTACCGTGCTCCCGGACGCCCACACCCTAGATATGATAAACTGACCGATCATCAGGCCCAACCTAGGGTGCTACCGTGCTACCGCCCTCGCCCACCCTAGATATGATAAACTGACCAATTATCCGGCCCACGTAGGGTGCTACCGTGCTACCGCCCGCGCCCGCCCTAGTTATGATAAACTGACCGATCATCAGGCCCAACCTAGGGTACTACCGTGCTACCGCCTTCGCCCGCCCTAGATATGATAAACTGATCGATCATCAGGCCCAAACTAGGATGCTACCGTGCTACCGCCCTCGCCCACCCTAGATATGATAAACTGACCAATTATCAGGCCCAACCTAGGGTGCTACCGTGCTACCGCCCGCACCCGCCCCAGTTATAATAAACTGACCGATCATCAGGCCAAACCTAGGGTGCTACCGTGCTACCGCCCTCACCCGCCCTAGATATGATAAACTGACCGATCAACAGGCCCAACCTAGGGTGATACCGTATTACTGCCCTCGCCCACCCTAGATATGATAAACTGACCGATCAACAGGCCCAACCTAGGGTGCTACAGTGATACCGCCCGCCCGCACCCACCCTAGATATGATAAACTGAACGATCATCAGGCCCAACTTAGGGTACTACCGTGCTACTCCCTTAACTGACCAATCATCAGGCCCAACCTAGGGTTTTACCGTGCTACCGCCCTCGCCCGCCCTAATATGATAAACTTACCAATCATCAGGCCCAACCTAGGGTGTTACCGTGCTACAGCCCGCGCCCGCCCTCGTTATGATAAACTGACCGATCATCAGGCCCAACCTAGGGTGCTACAGTGATACTACCCGCCCGCTCCCACACTAGATATGATAAACTGACCGATCATCAGGCCCAATATAGGGTGCTACCGTGCTACCGCCCGTGCCCGCCCTAGACATGATAAACTGACCGATCATCAGGCCCAACCTATGGTGCTACCGTGCTATCGCCCGCGCCCACCATAGATATGATAAACTGACCGATCATCAGGCCCAACCTAGGGTGCTACCGTGCTACCGCCCTCGCACGCCCTAGATATGATAAACTGACCGATTATCAGGCCCAACCGAGGGTGCTACCGTGCTACCGCCCTCGCCCACCCTAGATATCATAAACTGACCAATTATCAGGCCCAACCTAGGGTGCTACCGTGCTACCGCCCGAGCCCGCCCTAGTTATGATAAACTGACCGATCATCAGGGTAACCTAGGGTGCTACCGTGCTACAGCCCGCACCGCCCTCGTTATGATAAACTGACCGATCATCAGGCCCAACCTAGGGTGTTACAGTGATACTACCCGCCCGCTCCCACACTAGATATGATAAACTGACCGATCATCAGGCCAAACCTAGGGTGCTACCGTGCCACCGCCCGCGCCCGCCCTAGTTATGATAAACTGACCGATCATCAGGCCCAACCTAGGGTGCTACCGTGCTACCGCCCGCACCCGCCTTAGATATGATAAACTGGTCGATCATCAGGCCCAACCTAGGGTGCTACCGTGCTACCGCCCTCGCCCGCCCTAGATATTATAAACTGACCGATCATCAGGCCAAACCTAGGGTGCTACCGTGCCACCGCCCGCGCCCGCCCTAGTTCTGATAAACTGACCGATCATCAGGCCCAACCTAGGGTGCTACAGTGCTACTCCCCTAACTGACCAATCATCAGGGCCAACCTAGGGTTTTACCGTGCTACCGCCCTCGCCCGTCCTTGATATGATAAACTTACCGATCATCAGGCCCAACCTAGGGTGCTACCGTGCTACAGCCCGCGCCCGCCCTCGTTATGATAAACTGACCGATCATCAGGCCCAACCTAGGGTGTTACAGTGATACTACCCGCCCGCTCCCACACTAGATATGATAAACTGACCGATCATCAGGCCCAACCTAGGGTTCTACCGTGCTACCTTCCGCGCCCACCCTAGATATGATAAACTGACCGATCATCAGGTCCAACATAGGGTGCTACCGTGCTACCGCCCGCGCCCACCCTAGATATGATAAACTGACCGATCATCAGGCCCAACCTAGGGTGCTACCGTGCTACCACCCGCGCCCACCCTAGATATGATTAACTGACCGATCATAAGGCCCAACCTAGGGTGCTACTGTGCTACCGCCAGCCCGCGCCCACCCTAGATATGATAAACTGACCGATCATCAGGCCCAACCTTGGGTGCTACCGTGCTACCGCCCTCGCCCGCCCTAGATATGATAAACTGACCGATCATCAGGCCCAACCGAGGGTGCTACCGTGCTACCGCCCTTGCCCACCCTAGATATGATAAACTGACCAATTATCAGGCCCAACCTAGGGTGCTACCGTGCTACCGCCCGCGCCCGCCCTAGTTATGATAAACTGACCGATCATCAGGCCCAACCTCGGGTGCTACAGTGCTACGGCCAGCCCGCGCCCACCCTAGATATGATAAACTGACCGATCATCAGGCCCAACCTAGGGTTCTACCGTGCTACTCCCCTAACTGACCAATCATCAGGCCCAACCTAGGGTTTTACCGTGCTACCGCCCTCGCCCGTCCTTGATATGATAAACTTACCGATCATCAGGCCCAACCTAGGGTGCTACCGTGCTACAGCCCGCGCCCGCCCTCGTTATGATAAACTGACCGATCATCAGGCCCATTCTAGGGTGTTACAGTGATACTACCCGCCCGCTCCCACACTAGATATGATAAACTGACCGATCATCAGGCCCAACCTAGGGTTCTACCGTGCTACCACCCGCGCCCACCCTAGATATGATAAACTGACCGATCATCAGGCACAACCTAGGGTGCTACCGTGCTACCGCCCGCGCCCACCCTAGATATGATAAACTGACCGATCATCAGGCCCAGCCTAGGGTGCTACCGTGCTACCGCCCTCGCCCGCCCTAGATATGATAAACTGACCGATCATCAGGCCAAACCTAGGGTGCTACCGTGCCACCGCCCGCGCCCGCCCTAGTTATGATAAACTGACCGATCATCAGGCCCAACCTAGGGTGCTACCGTGCTCCCGGACGCCCACACCCTAGATATGATAAACTGACCGATCATCAGGCCCAACCTAGGGTGCTACCGTGCTACCGCCCTCGCCCACCCTAGATATGATAAACTGACCAATTATCCGGCCCACGTAGGGTGCTACCGTGCTACCGCCCGCGCCCGCCCTAGTTATGATAAACTGACCGATCATCAGGCCCAACCTAGGGTACTACCGTGCTACCGCCTTCGCCCGCCCTAGATATGATAAACTGATCGATCATCAGGCCCAAACTAGGATGCTACCGTGCTACCGCCCTCGCCCACCCTAGATATGATAAACTGACCAATTATCAGGCCCAACCTAGGGTGCTACCGTGCTACCGCCCGCACCCGCCCCAGTTATAATAAACTGACCGATCATCAGGCCAAACCTAGGGTGCTACCGTGCTACCGCCCTCACCCGCCCTAGATATGATAAACTGACCGATCAACAGGCCCAACCTAGGGTGATACCGTATTACTGCCCTCGCCCACCCTAGATATGATAAACTGACCGATCAACAGGCCCAACCTAGGGTGCTACAGTGATACCGCCCGCCCGCACCCACCCTAGATATGATAAACTGAACGATCATCAGGCCCAACTTAGGGTACTACCGTGCTACTCCCTTAACTGACCAATCATCAGGCCCAACCTAGGGTTTTACCGTGCTACCGCCCTCGCCCGCCCTAATATGATAAACTTACCAATCATCAGGCCCAACCTAGGGTGTTACCGTGCTACAGCCCGCGCCCGCCCTCGTTATGATAAACTGACCGATCATCAGGCCCAACCTAGGGTGCTACAGTGATACTACCCGCCCGCTCCCACACTAGATATGATAAACTGACCGATCATCAGGCCCAATATAGGGTGCTACCGTGCTACCGCCCGTGCCCGCCCTAGACATGATAAACTGACCGATCATCAGGCCCAACCTATGGTGCTACCGTGCTATCGCCCGCGCCCACCATAGATATGATAAACTGACCGATCATCAGGCCCAACCTAGGGTGCTACCGTGCTACCGCCCTCGCACGCCCTAGATATGATAAACTGACCGATTATCAGGCCCAACCGAGGGTGCTACCGTGCTACCGCCCTCGCCCACCCTAGATATGATAAACTGACCAATTATCAGGCCCAACCTAGGGTGCTACCGTGCTACCGCCCGAGCCCGCCCTAGTTATGATAAACTGACCGATCATCAGGGTAACCTAGGGTGCTACCGTGCTACAGCCCGCACCGCCCTCGTTATGATAAACTGACCGATCATCAGGCCCAACCTAGGGTGTTACAGTGATACTACCCGCCCGCTCCCACACTAGATATGATAAACTGACCGATCATCAGGCCAAACCTAGGGTGCTACCGTGCCACCGCCCGCGCCCGCCCTAGTTATGATAAACTGACCGATCATCAGGCCCAACCTAGGGTGCTACCGTGCTACCGCCCGCACCCGCCTTAGATATGATAAACTGGTCGATCATCAGGCCCAACCTAGGGTGCTACCGTGCTACCGCCCTCGCCCGCCCTAGATATTATAAACTGACCGATCATCAGGCCAAACCTAGGGTGCTACCGTGCCACCGCCCGCGCCCGCCCTAGTTCTGATAAACTGACCGATCATCAGGCCCAACCTAGGGTGCTACAGTGCTACTGCCCGCACCCGCCCTAGATATGATAAACTGACTGATCATTAGGCCCAACCTAGGGTGCTACAGTCTTACCGCCCTCGCCCACCCTAGATATGATAAACTGACCGATCATCAGGCCCAACCTAGGGTGCTGCTGTGCTACCGCCAGCCCGCGCCCACCCTAGATATGATAAACTGACCGATCATCAGGCCCAACCTAGGGTGCTACAGTGCTACCGCCCTCGCCCACCCTAGATATGATAAACTGACCGATCATCAGGCCCAACATAGGGTGCTACCGTGCTACCGCCCTCGCCCACCCTAGATATGATAAACTGACCAATTATCAGGCCCACGTAGGGTGCTACCGTGCTACCGCCCGCGCCCGCCCTAGTTATGATAAACTGACCGATCATCAGGCCCAACCTCGGGTGCTACAGTGCTACCGCCAGCCCGCGCCCACCCTAGATATGATAAACTGACCGATCATCAGGCCCAACCTCGGGTACTACCGTGCTACCGCCTTCGCCCGCCTTAGATATGATAAACTGATCGATCATCAGGCCCAACCTAGGATGCTACCGTGCTACCGCCCTCGCCCACCCTAGATATGATAAACTGACCAATTATCAGGCCCAACCTAGGGTGCTACCGTGCTACCGCCCGCACCCGCCCTAGTTATAATAAACTGACCGATCATCAGGCCAAACCTAGGGTGCTATCGTGCTACTGCCGTCACCCGCCCTAGATATGATAAACTGACCGATCAACAGGCCCAACCTAGGGTGCTACCGTGCTACTGCCCTCGCCCACCCTAGATATCATAAACTGACCGATCAACAGGCCCAACCTAGGGTGCTACAGTGATACCGCCCGCCCACGCCCACCCTAGATATGATAAACTGAACGATCATCAGGCCCAACCTAGGGTTTTACCGTGCTACCGCCCTCGCCCGCCCTAGATATGATAAACGTACCGATCATCAGGCCCAACCTAGGGTGCTACCGTGCTACAGCCCGCGCCCGCCCTCGTTATGATAAACTGACCGATCATCAGGCCCAACCTAGGGTGCTACAGTGATACTACCCGCCCGCTCCCACACTAGATATGATAAACTGACCGATCATCAGGCCCAACCTAGGGTTCTACCGTGCTACCACCCGCGCCCACCCTAGATATGATAAACTGACCGATCATCAGGCCCAATATAGGGTGCTACCGTGCTACCGCCCGCGCCCACCCTAGACATGATAAACTGACCGATCATCAGGCCCAACCTATGGTGCTACCGTGCTACCGCCCGCGCCCACCCTAGATATGATAAACTGACCGATCATCAGGCCCAACCTAGGGTGCTACCGTGCTACCGCCCGCACCCGCCATAGATATGATAAACTGACCGATCATCAGGTCCAACCTAGGGTGCTACCGTGCTACCGTGCTACCACCCGCGCCCGCCCTAGATATGATAAACTGACCGATTATCAGACCCAACCTAGGGTGCGACCGTGCTACCGTACGCTCGCACCCACCCTAGATATGATAAACTGACCGATCATCAGGCCCAACCTAGGGTGCTACAGTTCTACCGCCAGCCCGCGCCTACCCTAGATATGATAAACTGACCGATCATCAGGCCCAAACTAGGGTGCTACCGTGCTACAGCCCGCGCCCGCCCTCGTTATGATAAACTGACCGATCATCAGGCCCAACCTAGGGTGCTACAGTGATACTACCCGCCCGCTCCCACACTAGATATGATAAACTGACCGATCATCAGGCCCAACCTAGGGTTCTACCGTGCTACCACCCGCGCCCACCCTAGATATGATAAACTGACCGATCATCAGGCCCAATATAGGGTGCTACCGTGCTACCGCCCGCGCCCACCCTAGACATGATAAACTGACCGATCATCAGGCCCAACCTATGGTGCTACCGTGCTACCGCCCGCGCCCACCCTAGATATGATAAACTGACCGATCATCAGGCCCAACCTAGGGTGCTACCGTGCTACCGCCCGCGCCCGCCATAGATATGATAAACTGACCGATCATCAGGCCCAACCTAGGGTGCTACCGTGCTACCGCCCGCACCCGCCATAGATATGATAAACTGACCGATCATCAGGTCCAACCTAGGGTGCTACCGTGCTACCGTGCTACCACCCGCGCCCGCCCTAGATATGATA
The DNA here is from genome assembly GCA_963675035.1 of Allygus modestus. Classification (NCBI taxonomy): domain Eukaryota; kingdom Metazoa; phylum Arthropoda; class Insecta; order Hemiptera; family Cicadellidae; genus Allygus; species Allygus modestus. Next base: position 104,768,502 of record OY776111.1, read on the forward strand.
AACTGACCGATTATCAGACCCAACCTAGGGTGCGACCGTGCTACCGTACGCTCGCACCCACCCTAGATATGATAAACTGACCGATCATCAGGCCCAACCTAGGGTGCTACAGTTCTACCGCCAGCCCGCGCCTACCCTAGATATGATAAACTGACCGATCATCAGGCCCAAACTAGGGTGCTACCGTGCTACCGAACGCCCGCGTCCACCCTAGATATGATAAACTGACAGATCATCAGGCCCAACCTAGGGTGCTACAGTGCTACCGCCCACCCGCGCCCACCCTAGATATGATAAACTGACTGATCATCTGGCCCAACCTAGGGTGCTACTGTGCTACCGCCCGTGCCCACCCTAGATATGATAAACTGACCGATCATCAGGCCCAACCTAGGGTGCTACCGTGCTACCGCCCGCGCCCACCCTAGATATGATAAACTGACCGATCATCAGGCCCAACCTAGTGTGGTACCGTGCTACTGCCCTAGATATGATAAACTGACCGATCATCAGGCCCAACCTAGTGTGCTACCGTGCTACCGCCCTAGATATGATAAACTGACCGATCATCAGGCCCATCCTAGTGTGCTACCGTGCTACTGCCCTAGATATGATAAACTGACCGATCATCAAGTCTAACCTAGTCTGCTACCTAGCTACCGCCCTAGACATGATAAACTGACCGATCTTGTCTAAACAGTTCGTTTTCACGTGGATATTTAAGTCCGTATTACTTACTTACGTTTTACTACTCGATCTTATTTAGCTTTGGAAATGTTTCTTATTAATATTTTGCTTTAAAGATTATATACAGTAGTGTATTATAGGCGAATGGTAAATTCAGAAGAGGAAATACACAATTAATTTATTATCTTAATGAGCTATGATATATGATCTTAGTTTTTTACCGGATTCCTTGCATCTGTAGTCGTATATCGTGCTTAGAACCGTAATAACTGCTATTAAAAGAATGACGAATCTGGAACATAAAATACACACAAGTATTAACCCTTTAACAGCCAATTTGCTTTTAGCGGCTTGTCTACAGAACCAACAATTGTTCACATATCGTCGCAATGAGATAGCAAAATCTTGACTTAGTAACATAAGAACTCAAAAAATAAATAAAAAATAATATCAAACGTATAAGAACATGTTAAACTTAAAAAAACTTAATAACGAATTGTAAGGAAAATGAATCCTTACATTTTGGTTATATAAATTATTAAGATTATCCAACAGCATTAAAATTAAAACATGAATAAAATTTAATATAAATAATAATGAACAAAATCGTAGTCAAACTAAGTCATGCAAACTTTAGCTAACCCAAAAAAGTAAGGAATAGTAAGCTATCTTTCCTGAATGTCTTAGGTTATAGTTTGAGTTGTAGCCTTATCCCACCATACTGCGATTTACCGAACGTCCAAAATGTATTTTTTTAAATCGATGTGATAGAATTAGTAATGTAGGTATATTAGTTACACCAACGTTTACAAATTAAAACCACGTATTTAGTAGTTCAGTAAGCTTATTTACCTTTGTCATTGGCGGCAATCAAATGTAAAATGGCAATCAAACAAATGACAACATTTAGAAGATGCGAATTCTAATTTAATATAATTTTTTCACTTTATTAGATGTTATATTTTTATATATTTAGAAAATAGTATATTCCATTACAAGTACCGAAAGTGGCATTTTCCGGTGTGCGCTCAAGTTTCAGGAACACCAAATTTCAGGTGCAAGGCGAAGCCGAGCATGTGAATGTGAGTTTCACCATGGTTTATTTTTATATGGTTTCACGTACGAGGCGAAGCCGAGTACGGGAATAATTATTGGAGCAAGTGCTGGAAAATCACTTTCGGTACAAGTTATGAACGATACTTTTCATTACGACGCAAAAACACACACATCTTTATATATAACGAGCTGTTCTCCCGCAATATTTTGCGGATATAATCCTTATAACTGAATGATCCTTATTTGTTTATTGAATCAAGAAAAAACACATGTGACATAAACCAAATAAAACTCTCCTCCATGTGAATAACATGGAAACTTGGAAGTCCCGTGGGGCAGATCCCTGGGGGCCTAAATCAAAATTCTGGTTCGACAGTGACTTAGAACTTGAAATTATCATTTAAATCAAAAAAGAATCATTAAAATCGGTAAAGTATTAATTTCAGGAAGTGAGTGAATAAAAAGCAGAATTTTTTTAAATATCAAGATTCTGTAAGCGAAATTTGTATGTCAAAATTGTTGGAGTTTGGCAAATTGCAGGATGATGGGAGACGGCTTAAACTAAAGGTCTTTATCCCAGGGACTTGGGAAAAATAGCAGTATCTCTAAAATCTTACCAGCAAATGAGATATAACGTAAAACATCCCTCATAAGAAAACCTTGGGGATTTAAAAACGTTTGCTTTGTTTACATTAAAACATGTGATCCTAGTTATAATGTTCTATTTTCCTCAGCATAAAAGTCATATGAGGCAAAGTATTGGAGAAAGGTTAGGGGCTTTGGTATCTTCAAGCTACTAGTATATGTCTATTTCTGTTTAAATTTATATTGTTAAACAGTAAAAACAGCTGATTTAAATTGTCAAAATAAATGGTAAAGAAACATTAGTGCGCGTAGTGGAGAAATGGGAAACTGATTGAGATCAAGGGAAAGTAAATTTAGAGCAAGGGGAAATCAGCTGATCGTTTTCCCCTTGCTCTAAATTAGAGCTTGGGAAACGATCATCGAAAATAGCTACTTTTATACGGAGTGATGAAAAGATTATTTTCGAACTATTGGATTTATCCTAAGATATATCTAAAATATGTTAATATTGAGGTCTTCTACTGGTTTATTTGACTTCTAAAAATGATATGCAGGACGTTCATACCTGCATATTCTAAATCCAAATGTCAAATGTACAGTTTAATATGATAACATGTAATGTTATATAGTGTTAAACAGTGACCACCACTAACATGGCGATGACGTCGCCCGTGGTGTAAGGCTCCGGCAGGGCGGAGGAGCAGCTATGAGGGGGGAGGATGGCGCTGGCGTTGATGGAGTTGAGGGCGACGTCCATGTGGGCCTTGACGTCCACGGCGGTGCAGGAGGACGGTACGCACACGGCGAACCCAAAATCGATCCGAACGGTCTCCAGAAACTGTACCTGAAACATCACAGGGCTTAGTGATACATCAGCTGTGGGGGTGGATGATGGCGCTGGCGTTGACGGAGTTAAGAGTGCCGTCCATGTGGGCCTTGACATCCCTCGCGGTGTAGGAGGGTGGCACGCTCACGGCGAACCCAAAATCCTTCCGAAGAGTCTCCAGGAACTGTACCTGAAACATCACAGGGCTTAGTGATACATCAGCTGTGGGGTTGGAGGATGGTGCTGGCGTTGACGGAGTTTAGAGTGCCGTCCATGTGGGCCTTGACATCCCTCGCGGTTTAGGAGGGCGGCACGCTCACGGCGAACCCAAAATCGTTCCGAAGGGTCTCCAGGAACTGTACCTGAAACATCACAGGGCTTAGTGATACATCAGCTGTGGGGTTGGAGGATGGCGCTGGCGTTGACGGAGTTAAGAGTGTCGTCCATGTGGGCCTTGACATCCCTCGCGGTGTAGGAGGACGGCACGCACACGGCGAACTCGAAGTAGTTCCAGAGAGTTTCCAGAAATTGTACCTGAAACATCACAAGGCTTAGTGATACACCAACTTTGGGGGTGGATGATGGCACTGGCGTTGACGGAGTTGCGGGCGACGTCCATGTGGGTCTTGACGTCCATGGCGGTGCAGGAGGACGGCACGCACACGGCGAACTCGAAGTAGTCCCAGAGGGTTTCCAGGAATTGTACCTGAAACATCACAAGGCTTAGTGTTACACCAGATTTGGGGGTGGATGATGGCACTGGCGTTGACGAAGTTGCGGGCGACGTCCATGTGGGTCTTGACGTCCATGGCGGTGCAGGAGGGTGGCACGCACACGGCGAACTCGAAGTAGTTCCAGAGGGTTTCCAGGAATTGTAACTGAAACATCACAAGGCTTAGTGTTACACCAGCTTTGGGGGTGGAGGATGGCGCTGGCGTTGACGGAGTTAAGAGTGTCGTCCATGTGGGTCTTGACGTCCATGGCGGTGCAGGAGGGTGGCACGCACACGGCGAACTCGAAGTAGTTCCAGAGGGTTTCCAGGAATTGTAACTGAAACATCACAAGGCTTAGTGTTACACCAGCTTTGGGGGTGGAGGATGGCGCTGGCGTTGACGGAGTTAAGAGTGTCGTCCATGTGGGTCTTGACGTCCATGGCGGTGCAGGAGGACGGCACGCACACGGCGAACTCGAAGTAGTCCCAGAGGGTTTCTAGGAACTGTACCTGAAACATCACAAGACATAGTGATACACCAGCTTTGGGGGTGGATGATGGCACTGGCGTTGACGAAGTTGCGGGCGACGTCCATGTGGGTCTTGACGTCCATGGCGGTGCAGGAGGGTGGCACGCACACGGCGAACTCGAAGAAGTTCCAGAGGGTTTCCAGGAATTGTAACTGAAACATCACAAGGCTTAGTGATACACCAGCTTTGGGGGTGGATGATGGCACTGGCGTTGACGGAGTTGGGGGCGACGTCCATGTGGCTCTTGACGTCCATGGCGGTGCAGGAGGGTGGCACGCACACGGCGAACTCGAAGTAGTTCCAGAGGGTTTCCAGGAATTGTACCTGAAACATCACAAGGCTTAGTGATACACCAGCTTTGGGGGTGGAGGATGGCGCTGGCGTTGACGGAGTTAATAGTGTCGTCCATGTGGGTCTTGACGTCCATGGCGGTGCAGGAGGACGGCACGCACACGGCGAACTCGAAGTAGTTCCAGAGGGTTTCCAGGAATTGTACCTGAAACATCACAAGGCTTAGTGATACACCAGCTTTGGGGGTGGATGATGGCACTGGCGTTGACGGAGTTAATAGTGTCGTCCATGTGGGTCTTGACGTCCATGGCGGTGCAGGAGGACGGCACGCACACGGCGAACTCGAAGTAGTTCCAGAGGGTTTCCAGGAATTGTACCTGAAACATCACAAGGCTTAGTGATACACCAGCTTTGGGGGTGGATGATGGCACTGGCGTTGACGGAGTTGGGGGCGACGTCCATGTGGCTCTTGACGTCCCTGGCGGTACCCACATGGCAAACCCGAAGTCGTTCCGCAGGGTCTCCAATAACTTTACCTGAAACATCACAAGGCTTAGTGACGCGACAGCTCGTGTCGAGGCTGATATGCAAAGGCAATTTGTTACGCGAAATGACTTGTGAACTGCGAGGGTTCGGAAAAAACGAAGGGTAAGCCTACAGAAAATAAACGCTAAGTACGAGATAGACTGGATGCAATTTATTAAAATAATCTAGAATATCTCTCCATGTTGCTTTTAAATTTGAACCAATAATATTTTCACATAAACTATACTAAACTGATAATAGTTACGTTGATCTTATAATTTAAAATTATAATACAAAATAAAAACCAAGCTTCATTTATAAAATACTAGCTGTAAATCCGTCCTTCGTACGGGTTGTATATAAATGGTAGATTAACTAAAGCAAATAACAATCCACATTATTTTACAATATAAAAATTACATTTTACACGTTTAATGTACAATTAAATCAAAGTTAACGAAATATACTGGCAGATAGTTCGGATCATGTTGCTAAGTCGAGGAACTCTGTCGGGTAGTAAACGGCGTGTGGTTTCTGACTCTAAATCGGTACACGTAACACTTTTGATACGCTTTTAGAAATACAAAAACTCAAGTACAAAAAAATAAAAAATGTCGGGGTGGGGGGGAGGGGAGCATCAATATAAAATCGGCGGGGGGGAGCAAAATGTAAAAAATCGGAGGGTGGGCAAAAAAACAAATCGGGGTGAGGGGGGAGAGTAAAAATATAAAATGGAGTGAGGACATAAAATAAAATCGAAGAGGGGGGAGCAAAATATATAATTGGGGCAGATCAAAAATATAAAATCGGGGGGGCAAAAAATATAAAATCAGGGGGGCAAAAATATAAAATGAGGGGGGATAAAAACCGGAGGGGGAGCAAAAATATAAGATCGAGGGGGAGCAAAAATATAAAATGGAGGGGGGACAACATAAAATAAAAATATAAAATCAAATATGGAGGGGAGGAGCAAAATATAAAATTGGGGGTGGGATAAATATGGGGGGAGGAACAATATAAAATTGGGGGTCCAAACAAATATAAATTTGGGTGGGGGGCAAAAATATAAAATGGGGGGGACATAAAATAAAAATAAAAATTCGAAGTGGGGGAGGGCAAAAATATCTAAAATTGGGAGGGGGCAAAAATATAAAATAGGGGGACATAAAATAAAAATATAAACTCGAAGTGGGGGGGCAAAAATAAAAATGGGGGAGAGAGAATATAAAATCGGGGGGGGAATATAAAATCGGGGAGGGGGGCAAAAATATAAAATGGGGGGGACATAAAATAAAAATATAAACTCGAAGTGGAGGGGGTCAAAAATATCTAAAATCTGTAGGGGGCAAAAATATAAAATGGGGGTCATAAAATAAAAATATAAAAATCGAAGAGAGGGGGGCAAAAAATATAAAATCGGCGGGGGCAAAAATATAAAATGCAGGGGGATAACCTAAAATAAAAATATAAAATCAAATATGGGGGGAGCAAAATATAAAATTGGGGTTTGGGCAAAAATAAAAATGGGGGGAGAAAGAATATAAAATCGGGGGAGGGGCAAAAAATATAAAATCGGGGAGGGGGCAAAAATATAAAATGAGGGGGACATAAAATAAAAATATAAACTCGAAGTCGGGGGAGGGCAATAATATCTAAAATCGGGAGGTGGCAAAAATATAAAATGGGGGTCATAAAATAAAAATAAAAAATCGTAGAGGGGGGACAAAGAATTTGAAATCGGGGGGGGGCAAAATTATAAAATTGGGGGGCATAAAATAAAAATATAAAATTGAAGAGGGGGAGCAACATATAAATTCGGGGGTGGGGCAAAAAGCAAAATCGGGGTGGAGCAAAAATATAAAATCGGGGGAGCGTGGGGGTACAGGAAGTATCGATAAAAATTGTTTTTGTGCAAATAAGAATAGACCACAACCAGATGAAGCCATACCCGATATTCGCACAGGGGCTTTCTCTACCCGTTCTTTAGTCAATTCAATTTGCATTTTAGTTAGCTTGAAACAGCTGTTCTTGCTTCTGCTCTAAGCTCTAAGCTGTCAAATGGAAGTATCCGCAGCTGTTTGCATTACAATTTCTGAATGTTTACTTTATTCTGAAATGTAAACATTGAAACTTAGAACGTTCAAGGGGCGTAGCCCGAGTGGATTTTAAGGAAGTGAATACGCCTATGTGTTGCATGGGTTCAAGATCTACCTATATGTAAAGTTGCAGCCCAGTCGGTTCAGTAGTTTTTGCGTTCACCCGGAACATCAGACAGACAGACAGAAACCACCTCTTCTTTATAATATTACAGATATTTTTTGACAAATGCGGTTTTTTCAATCGCCACTTGAATGATAATAGTTGAGAATCAATACAAATAAATTTAAATATGTAATGTTATATAAAAATAAAGCTTAGTGTAGGTATACAAGTGGTATATAAATTTGTAGTCTATACATACAAATTACAAACTTCTAAATTATTTGGTATCTATTGTATTATAAATTTTATTTTATTTCTGAAATTTAAACCTGTTATAATATAGCGTAGTTTGTTTTTGTAGACATGTTTCTCCTTCTGGACCTGAGATAATCACTGAATTGTGAAATCGTTTGTTAACTAAAATTCCTAATGCTTGTTACAATCATAAAGACGTAGATTCTTCCCGACGCCAATAACTACATGCTTTATTAGCAAATGTTTACGGTTTAATTGGCTGTTAATAGGAGCATGTTTTCTCATAGATCAATTGCATGTAATAACCGCTAGTATTCCAAGGTCATCCTCTGTGGAGACTCACGTGATCTGCTCTGAGACGTGATGCACGTACTTGTGGCCAAGTGGCCGTCAGCTGTCAAGCGCAGTCTAGTTGGCAATGTAACTAGTTGAAATGCCTCTTCTTTGCTCGACTTATGAAGGTTGTTAACACATTCGATATCACTGAAGCGAGTCCGTTAAGTTTGTTTATTTTTCCTCATTTACGGAGTACGGGTTCCCCGTATTCATCGTCGTATCAGAGTTTAATATGCAATGTTCTAGCAAATCCTCAATTTCAATTATACCAAGCCAACCCAGTTCTATGCCGTTCTAAATCTAAAACCCCCATAAAAATAAACCTAAACATGGTTTGATAATACCGGTTTTACTTTGTCCTCCCAGAGAACATTTTTATAATTTCAGACCAATGTTTATAATTTTCAAATTTTCGAATTTTATTTATCGGTGAACATATTTATTGTGATGACAAAATCCCCAAAACAATTCCCTAAACCCAAGAACTGGTTTCTGTGATGATGTCTGTTTGGATGTGAACGAAACGACAAGAAATAAGCAATATACTTGTTGATCTAAAAGCCTGATCGTATCACCTGTTTACTATTATATTGTATTTATACTGTATACATTAATCGGAACATCTTTAATCATTATCACCGTGAGCACAGAAAACTAAAATAATACCGTAAGTATTTGAACCTCGGATACAAGCTGCAACGGATAATGTTTGGGTGAGGTGACTACTGGGACGTTGTCTAGTCTATATATAGAGAAGGCGAGTATATCGTGTTGAACTGTAGACTCGTGAAGTTGGACTCTGTCGCCGAGGGAGCATCAAGGACTGCAGGTAAAAAGGCGAACGGTTTGAAGTAGTGTTGATAGCGAGGTCAACAGATGATAGGAGGTAAAGATGTCTAATAGAGACTAATATGACGTTTGAAAATTCAATTAATTGTATATAATCATCAGTGTCCTGATCACTTCCAGTAATTAATTGAGCCTTAGACAATCTGACGTTGAAAGAGGACTATTCAAGTTGTTAAAACTCCAGTCTTGAAAGGATTAGAGATGTCTTGGCTATTTTGACAACTGGGTCTCTTCTGAAAAGTTCTTTAAATGTCATAAAAGCCGGATTCTAGATTTTAAACAACAATTAGCTACAAGTATACGCTTATATATATTAAAGATTTTTTTTGGAGCCTAATATAAAATCGGTTCGTGTTTATAAACAATTATTTATCATTATTTAAAGTTTATGAATAATTTCAAGGTTGTAGTAGATTTGTGTTGCAATTCTTTAACCTAGGCCTTATTTCCCCGTTCCGGTTGACATTCTGTTTTGCATTTTAGCGAATTTCCCCTATAGGGAAGAAGCTATTACCGTAGGTCTCATGGAAAGACTTAAGCCCAAGACCATGATAACTTTTTGTTTTGAGGTCCCCAGATGCCAAAAACACCATTCGTTCAAATTTATATATATGTATATATATATATAAATATATATATGTGTGTGTGTGTGTGTGTGTGTGTGTGTGTGTCCGTTAACACGATAACTTGAGTAAAAAAACGTCCGATTTTGATTAAAATTTGGCTCAAATGTGTAAAATGACATTCATGACTAAGTTCGAAAACCAAAAAAATCGGTCCATGGGAAGGGGGGTTTTAAATTTTCCAAAAGTCAGTTTTTTGTATTTTTCACCATACAATTTAAAAAAAACCTTAATTTTGGTTTTGGCCATGTTATAGAGCTTAAAAAAACAAATAATTTAGTATTTTGACTTATTAACCTAGGTTAAGTGGTTGCGGAGAAAATCCAAAAAACCTAATCATAAAATCTCCGATGTTAATCTTATGAGAAAAAGGTTTATGGCTTTTCCTCAGTTTATTTTAATGTAAACTTCACAATTACTTTTACCAATCTGTTCAGTTCCACAAAACAATCATTTTGGTGTTTAAATTTTGATTCTACGCCCAACCGTTGCAGAGGTATTAAAAGTGCTAAACACAGTACGTTTTCCAATGTTATCCTTATGGAGAATAAATAAAATTTGATATCTCGATTATTTATGAATGTATGTTGATGAAACTTGGTATGTGGCTTCACGTAGTACTAGTATTACACAAAAAAACCGTAGTATTTGCACAAAAAATTGATTTTTTGTTGATTATTCACGAAGCAGCAAACCTGCGTACTCAGCCCCGATGTTATTCTTATGGAGAATAAGTAAAATGTAATGACTCCCTTAATTATAAACATAAATTAATAAAACTTGGTATGTAGCTTCACTTGGTTGAGTTATATTGATAATTATATAAAAACCAATTTTTCTGTTCCTTATTGCAGCAAGCCTGCTTTCTCAGCCCCCATGTTATTCTTATGGAGAATAACTAGAATGTTATATAGCGCTTATTTATGATTGAATATTGATGAAACTTAGTATGTGGCTTCGCCTAGTTAAATTCTATTTATATTTGTATAAAAACCAATTGTTTCTGTTTCTTGTTTCAGGAAACCTACGTACTCATTACCAATGTTATTCTTATGGAGAATAATTAAAATCGCTTATATGTGAATATATTTTTATGAAACTTGGTTTGCGGCTTTATGTGATATTAAGACATATATTATGCATTGGAAATTCGCTGAGTACGCAGGTTTGCTGCGACGGGAGTATTTAGTCTATAGCATTTTCAATATCATAGTTTTTCCAAGTAAAAGGTAATGACGAAATAAAATCACGCCAGTTGTATGTTAGCGTGAGTTGAAGCCAACTAATAAAGTTTTACTAGGCGTTGTAGCTGCAATAAATTATTTCACGCGGTATATAGGAATAAAATAACCCATGTTCTCCGACCTGTCGCCCTTGACGTTTAAAGTCGATAGGTTTGACATATTAGCTGTTCTTAGTCATTACTGTAGATTGTTGATATACGTATTGTTATGAACTAAGTGGGATCTTATTTCAAAAGAATGTTCTTTGTCAGAAGATAAGTGGGCAGAAAGTCTGAGAAAGTTTGGTTATTTTATTTACGAGTGTATATACAACAATGCAATAATCTATGATTTTTATATTATTCCAGTTACCAAAACCTATTTCGTGACATGTAAAATCTATGGTGATTTCACTTTTAGTTTTGCATATTTCATATTATCACTGCAATCTTTGGCTCTCTGCCTTTTTTACTAGAAGTCAGATTGATGTCGGGTTTGTGGGAATATATTCTATTCAATGTATTATTCTGTGGCAACTCATCTATTCTACACTCATCATTCATTCATAATTCGCCTTAAATACGCCCTAGTTGCATCGGCGTCTTAGACAACGATTTAATGAATGGTTTAATGATTTATTCTGAAATTTAAATTGGATATATTAACTCGACCTATTATGGTTACACCTTAAGGTTTTCAACCATTCCTCTGCGAAATGTCCTCCGCAAAAATATACCAGCAACATGTGTTAAATCCATCAGCAATAAATTAAATAAGTTGATATTTCTTTATTCTAGACGTTTTACAGTTAAATTTCCAGTTATTTTAAATATATTTAAACACATTATGTGAAAAAACTACGTAAATAGTTCCCACAGTATTGATAAGAATATTCATCCTATTAAATATTCCTTGGGAACATTGATTGATTGATACCGCATCTACCCCATCTACATTTTTGTATAAAGAAACTGGATTGAAAATGTTTGACAATGTGATTGGCTTTTGGCTGATGAAACTAAAACTGTTTACGGTTCTGTGTAATAAATTGGTTTATAAATTAATTGTAAGGTTTCATTTCATAAGGTTTTAGCGAATTTCCCCTATAGGGAAGAAGCTATTACCGTAGGTCTCATGGTAAGACTTAAGCCCGAGACCATGATAACTTTTTGTTTTGAGGTCCCCAGATGCCAAAAACACTACTAGTTCGAATTTATATGTACGTATATAAGAATATACGTATGTTATGTGTGTGTGTGTGTGTGTGTGTGTGTGTCCGTGAATGCGATAACTTGAGTAAAAAACGTCCGATTTCGATAAAATTTGGCTCAAATGTGTAAAGTGACATTCATGATTTTAAGTTCGAAAACCAGAAAAATCGGACCATGGGAAGGGGGGTTTATGGGGTTTTAAGTTGTCCAAAAATAAGTTTTTTTGCATTTTTCACCCTAAAATTGTTAAAACACTTAATTTTGGTTTTGACCATGTTGTAGAGCTTAAAAAAATAATAACGTATTTTTAATTGTTAACCTAGGTTAAGTGGTTGTGGAGAAAATCCAAAAAAACCTGCTCATATCTTAATCTTATAGGAAAAGGTTTTTAGCTTTTCCTCAATTCATGTTACTGTAAACCTCACATTTGCTTTTAACAATCAGTTCAGCTCCACAATACAATCATTTTGGTGTTTAAATTGTGATTCTACGTCCATCCGTGTCAGAGATATTCAAAGTGCTAAACACAGTACGTTGTCCAATGTTATCCTTATGAAGAATAAATAACATTTGATATCTCGATTACTTATGAATGTATATTGATGAAACTTGGTATGTGGCTTTACGTAGTACTGGTATATTGATATTTGCACAAAAAATTGAATTTTTTATGATTATCCCCGTAGCAGCAAACCTGCATACTCAACCCTATAATGTTATTCTTATAGAGAATAAGTAAAGTTTTATATCTCCCTTAATTATGAACATAAATTAATAAAACTTAGTATGTAGCTTCACCTGGCTGAGTTATATTGATAATTGCCCAAAAAACTTCTTACCTTTTTATGCAGGAAACCTGCGTACTCAGCCCTAATGTTATTCTTATGGAGAATAAATCAAATTCTATAGATCACTTATTTATTTATGTATTTTTATGAAACTTGTAAGTGGCCTTATTTGATAGTTAGAAATATATGCATGCATTGGAAATTCGCTGAGTATGCAGGTTTGCTGTGACGGGGGTATTTATACGTACGTTCTAGCTGACTATTTGAAGAATAAATTCTTATACTCATCTCCTGCCCTTATTTAACAACCAATTTTAATATATTTGAGGGATTCTCTAATCTTTTAATAGATTGCTTAGATTGTTAAAGTCTAAAAGCTATAGCAAAATTAAATTTATTCATATTAGGCTGAACAGCTCAAATATTAAGTTGCATATCCGTTGTGGATACAAATATTGTGTGTGCGAACAGATGTTTCAGGCTTAATACTAATAAATAGACTGCTGTAATGGCAATGCCCTTCTGTTATCTGCTTTAATTCCACATTAAATATTGTAATTCAGGAGGTTAACGAGTTTCAAACTGTAATGGAACACAAATTTTATTTAGAACAAGCAGTATAGGGATAAATAATGATGGAACATGTATAAATCACAATTCCATTTAGTTAAAAAAAACATGCACTGCTTTGTTAGTAGTGCATGTTTTACTAATTATGTTAATAATAAATTCTTTGCCTATTCTATCGTCTGTCTTGTCAACAAGCAATGCCTGTGAGTTTGAGTTTATGATCATAACATAGAATAGGGAATGCTATTTCATTATTTTTCTATAACCATCCAGAATCAGTTGATCCCTGTAGGTCGGTATTTGACTATCGAAGGGAGTAATCTATATCTATAAAAGGCTGACTGACTAACTCACTCATCACTAATTCTCCACCTTCCCATGTAGGTAGAGAGCTGAAATTTTGTACTGTGTTTAACTGACTATAGACATAAAATAGGAAAATTAAATGGTTTTCATCCTGATCTGACCTTAGGGCTCCGCCAGAGACCCTAAGGTCTCCAAAATGAGTGAACAGAATGTGAATAGTTTATATGAGAACGTGATCAAATAATAAACTTCCCTTGGATTCTGATTTGTTTTAAAACTGGTTCTTCTTAAAAATGAATTTTATTAATTTTAAATTAATACTATTAGCCTGAATTAGTATGCCTTTCCCTAAGGAATTGGTCTACCTGTCTTAATAATCTCATAATAACACTTATTTTTAATCCCTTGAAAGGTTCTTCTGTTTTCACTTTATGTTCAATAAATTCGATAGTATTCAACTTTGGTGTGAACAGAACAATCTATGTAAACATGTTAATTAGTTTGTATTTTTTCCTTTTATATACTGTCGATAGTAACGTCAGTCCTATAAAACCGTGGTACATAGGAAATCCATCAATCAATGGCAGAAGTTTCAAGGCAGTTTCCAATAAACATTCCAACTTCAATAATACATTTAAATAGTTCAGTTTTTGCAGCAATACTAGCCACCTTCCCAGCGCTATGCACCGACCGACCTTGAGTCAAGAGCGTAGGATATGCTGCAGTAGATTATTATGCTTCGTGGGTTCTTATTGATTGAGGTGGTTATGTTAATAATGCACTGAAGCTATCCTTCGCATTTATGACGCGTCAAATAAATAATTATCAAACTCGAATGTGTTGCTAGATGTTCATTCGACGAGAACTTCCTTGATCTCAAATAAAAACTCTCTTTATCGTCCCAAACCTTTGAGTTTTCGTAGAAAAAGCTAGACACCATTAACATTGTCAATAAATAAACTAAATAAAAGGGAAGTGATGGTAACAGCGGACAAGAAAGTTGACAGTTGGGCTGTAGCCAATAGTTGTACGCTAAATTGTACGCTGTCACTATTGCCATTTTGCCATAGAAAAATATGACTCGCATGTTATTCCAATCAGCTGTTGCAGTTTTGGCAATGCAGCACGAACTAATTGATAGCCCTGAAGCCACACTCTCAACTGTCCGCTTTTATAATTTTCGTCATAAAAACAGAAACAATTAAATAATAACAAAACAATAATAATACATATGGCTTCAATATTGTAAAAAGTTACTTTCAGGTTTTCTATTAAATGTACTAAGTGAAACCTAAACGAATTAATTTGGATTAAACGATGCCAGGTAAGTTGTTAAATCATAGCATCTCCACATAACTGGAACTCTTTTCAAATATTTCAAAGTTATGTATTTCATATTACATACTTAATTTGCTTTATACGAATAGGCTTACAAATTTCTATAATGTTTTACTGATCAAACAACAAACACGTGCAAAAAGAGAGGGAAAGATTATGTCAATATGTTCATTGTGTTTATACTATAAACCCAAATCTTTTTCAATATTTGTCCAAGCGAGACTCTGGACATTTATAACTAACATTTGAACATTTAATGATTATAATGATTTGTTTTATTTGAACAATGATTTCCATAATATGATTTACGTAGTACTAAACTATTATTAGCCTAAACTGAGAAACCAAACTTCTAAGTTAAAGAAGAGAAAGTTATTGTAGGTTAAATATAGCAGTGATATATTAGGATTAACAACAAACTCAACATATCTGTTTTTAGTCTAAAATTGTTAATAAGTGTCCTTACATGACAAGGAATTTCTTACAATTCAAAGATTTTCGCTACAACTCTTTAATATTTTTTACTAATATAAATGTACTATAAAATAGATATAGATTCCAAACGATAATTTTTAGTTGTAATGAAATTGACACAATGGCTCATGTAATCAAGTGCGCCGCTCCAAATTAGAATATGTCACCATGACAAAACCCCAACGTATCAAAATTTGTTCTATGATGTTCATTATTCCTTCAGGACTAATTCTTCAGGACTTTACGCCATTTGTCTTCAATGTTTATCCATGACTAGCGATGGTTTTATGTGTCAAGTGATTATGTTAATCGAATATTACAGTAACATGACTGCACAAATGTTTTTCGTTCTTCATGAATCTCGGCTCTCTTCCCGGTATAACAAATAAACCTAAAAAGCCTAATAAACAATGGTGTCTGGATCCAATTTAAAACTTTCAAAATGATTTTAAATTTTGCTCAGAATCGATGGAGGGCTCTTACCACTACACTATCTAATTGATTATGTGAGTGTATATCAATGTTTGGTCGTCCACGCAAATCACAGATGTTCACGGCGGAAGTGAGAGGTGCCAAAATACTCAAAAAGGCAACCCTTTCAGAAAATTAGTCACTATTTTGAAAATAATTCCATTTAAGTTTATTGGTACTTCACTCCCCAAAGGTGATCTAAACTTGTTATTTTACTTTATCTTTACAACTTGTTGCTTCTCAGTGTTGTAAAGAAGGAATAAGCTCGTATGCTTGTATGCACGCAACTTGTTGGTTCGGTGCATAAACAGCCTTGTATGCAGTCATTAGACGATCTTTAATAACATTTTACTCAATAAAAATCTATGCCATGAGAAAACCTATTTATCCGAATTAACCTACTTCTGGATTTAGAGTAGCAGACAGTTCTTCCGGCACCACGCCCTTGGTCTCCACAAGGCAATACTGGCCGCGGAACCTCCCCCCGGGCTCTTCCACCGTGAGACACTCATCGTAGCTGCCTAAGTCCATGACGTGGCCGTCCAGCAACCCAGCCGGCAACTTGCTGCCAGAGTCAAACACTGCAACACGACACAAAACCTACAGTACTGGCCGCAGAAGCAAAACCTGCCCCAGAGCTCCTCCACCGTGAGACACTCATCGTAGCTGTCTAAGTCCATGCCGTGGCCGTCTATCAGCACCCCAGTCGGTAACTTGTTGCCAGGGTCCAACACTGCAACACGACACAAAACCTACAGTACTGGCCGCAGAACCTGTCCCCGGGCTCCTCCGCCGTGAGACACTCGTCGTAGCAGCCTAGGTCCATGCCGTGGCCGTCTATCAGCACCCCAGTCGGTAACTTGTTGCCAGGGTCCAACACTGCATCACGACACAAACCCTACAGTGCTGGCCGCGGAACCTGTCCCCGGGCTCCTCCACCGTGAGACACTCGTCGGAGCTGCCAAAGTCCATGACGTGGCCGCCCAGCACCCCAGCCGGGAACTTGCTGCCAGAGTCCAACACTGCAACACGACACAAAACCTACAGTGCTGTCCACGGAACCTGCCCCTGGGCTCCTCCACCGAGAGACACTTGTCGTAGCAGCCTAGGTCCATGCCGTGGCCGTCTATCAGCACCCCAGTCAGTAACTTGTTGCCAGGGTCCAACACTGCATCACGACACAAAACCTACAGTACCGGCCGCAGAACCTGTCCCCAGGCTCCTCCACCGTGAGTCACTCGTCGTAGCAGCATAGGTCCATGCCGTGGCCGTCTATCAGCACCCCAATCGGTAACTTGTTGCCAGGGTCCAACACTGCATCACGACACAAAACCTACAGTGCTGTCCGCGGAACCTGCCCCAGGGCTCCTCCACCTTGAGACACTCGTCGTAGCTGCCTAGGTCCATGCGTGACCGCCCAGCACCCCAGCCAGTAACTTGTTGTCAGGGTCCAACACTGCAACACGATACAAAACCTATAGTACTGGCCGCGGAACCTATATGATGTCATATAGAAAGTTTTGTCCAGATATATTCATAATTAAATTATGATATGAGGTATAAACTTGTTTAGAATAACTTTGGACAACGTTCTGAGTTTAGTATTTCAACATCTCAGCAACGATTACATGCTGAGAAATTCAAAAAATCTAAAGAAGTATTCTGTTGAACTGAATTCAATCGAAACAGAATAAGGTTTTGAAACATATACATATACTATAATTCCGATAACATTAACATAGAGGATTTTAAAAAATGTTTCCTGGATATTTTCCGTAACCACTCAACTTATGTTAATGATTCAAAATACGTTAGAGTTATGTGTTTTTATGCTCTGCAAAACATTTAAAAATGCACATGAACAAAATGTGTAATTTATAAAGTTATATACAAATTCTAAGAACCAGTGCTTTTGCTGCTAGGGAGGTTAAAATAAAATTGTATCCCGGGCCCAAGTCTTACCGTGCCGACTACAATAAGTGCAATTTCCGTAGGGAAATTCGAAAAAGTAAAAGAATGTTTTAAATAAACATTTGAACAGATAGACATGCAAATTTTTTATGATCTTCATATTAACGGTGAAAGTTTGATAGTTTATTTTCTTTAAAATAACTCCTTAAACCCTGACACAGGTTCGCCTTTGGGGGACCTAATTTCTCTTTAGGTACTTTGTTTATTTATTAACTTGCACTTAATTATCTTTGTTTTGTTAGGTTAAGACTCTATGCTGAATCATTGTTGTTTATTGATTTGTTATTTATTGGATTGAGTGAAACGAAATCCTTATACATAACTTTACTGCTTACACTGGTAAGAGAATCAACTCGAACTGGCGTGTCTGTGACCTAAATAACTCAAAAACGCCTCTACAGATCCACTTCAAACTTTAAAGATAGGTTCTATAGTACGAAATCTCGGTCGAGTTCGTTATTGGGAATATTTAGTTGAGTGATAATAAAGTTATCTTTAAAACAAATCTATTTTTTATCCCATAAGATTAACATTGGGAGCCATTTTAGTGGTACTTGAATCGTTGATATTTAGCCAACGTCTATGTTTCAACTATAGAGTAACGTAAGTATTGCCATTGATTCACTAAAGAACTGTAGTTATTTATGTTCATGTTGACTAGGAAAAAATACTTCTTTTCGTAACTTGAAACACAAAAACTAAGGTATAAATATTATTAGCTTTAAAAAGTTGTATGTATATTTCATTTTATACTAATTAAAAGATGCATTATTATTTTAAATACTATTATAATAAATAACTTTATTGGTACCGTACTCTATGTAAAAAAATGCAGGCTGAGCACTGCACTATGGGACTTTGGCCAACCCAGACTCCAGACGACAAAATTATAACCGAAAGGAAAGATGTCAACAAGAAAATTATTAAAGTTATTATTAAAGTGATTAAACGCTAATATATGTAATTATTTACATTATAATTTCCACTCATTAACAGTAGAAAGTCTTAATTTGTTAAAAACATTATTATCTCGCTTATAAAACTTACGGTAAGTTACCAAATAAAATTAATGTTTTGGTTTTTTATTTGGCGGCTATCACCAATGCAACTTTACAATATTACAATAATTAACATTTGTAAGAACAGAAAACAGAACAAACTATAGCTACCTATACATCGTGCTTTTAACTATGATGATATGTTATTAAAACTTAATGTGGCACATTAGTTCTCACCATATTCTGGGACTAGCCTATTTCCTTTTTTGTCAGATTGAAAACTGAAGTTTAATATAAATTTATTTTCCTACAAAATGATAATTGCATTACCAGAACTTGTTTATTCAAACTTAATAAGGCAATAAGGCAAACTCAATAAGTTTGGTCCTTTTTGGAGGTTAATATTTGTAAGGTATGCCTATCGACTTTAATTTTCTAGGCATAGTTTATGATGTCCATAAACCACTGTTTTAATCCAATTTTTTACTAAATTTCTTCATTTTTATCCAAAATAAACATTTTATAAAATTGTTCGGTAAGGTAAAACTTAGTCTCTGGATAATTGTGGCTTTTGGCACAAGTTCATCCTAGGCCTACTTTTCGGTTGAAAATGATCATTTTCATTGAACTAACCTCATATAAATTTACCTCTAGAGTTTGGAAATCACATTTGTTTTTTTTCAGAAACAAGGGTAAAGTGACACAAGTTTTAAATACAAAATGGGCTATGACTTTTGTTTAACTTACATTTAATTTACCCAGGCGAATCCAATATGGTTTCGATCTTACTCGGCTCGGGTATACTTTCATAAGTGGAACAAAATAAAGAACCAAATGAAATTGTTCGATGGGCTACGGTATATTAATTAGGTTGATATTTTTAACACTGATTAATATTTAATAGCTTGTATGTTTGTAATTACCGTAGCTACGTCATGTTTGTTTCGTTTAGTTTGTTATTCAATTTAAGTTAAAATAATAATGAAATAAACAAACATAACATGATAATGTTATTCCTTACGATGCATGTTTAAAGTAATATTGGAACCAACGTTTGTTATCTGGACAAATTTCAAGACACCTAAACTGAAACATAACATACCGTATCGTAAAACCGGCTAGAACCGAATAGGGGGTCTTGACCTGGACACGTACATATTTCTAAACTAACCTGCAAACATGAGCAGTCGTTCGTTATAGGTAGGCCTACATTTGTTTAGAGCAGAACATGCTCTAAACAGAGCGCGGCATTGTTCCGAAAATGCATAGCTCCGAAAGGCACTACTCCAAAATATATAGGTATTTTCGAAGGCATTAGTCCGAAAATCACTACTCCAAAATCAGTGTTCCGAAAAGCATTGTTCCGACAAAAATTCGTAGCAGTGCATTTTGGAGTAATGGTTTCGGAGTACTGCATTTCGGAGCTAGGCATTTGTGGTTCTATTTAATTTGGAGGGGACAAACGGGTTAGAGGAGGATTTGAGATGGCGGTATTAGCCAATGAATAGACTAACTCGCCCCACCCACGAATGTACGCCGTGTTGCAGAGTTTACACGCAGGCTCTTCGTAATATCCGCAAAGAGGCCTAAATTTCCAGTGCATTTCGGAGTTGTAAAATCAAGTGCGTGGCTTTGTTCTGCAAATTCACAACTCCGAAAGGCAGACCTCCGAAAAAATACCAAGTTTATAAGGATTAGTCCGAAATGCGTAGCTACGGAAATCAGAACTCCGAAAATGCACTACTCCGAAAGCAGTGTTCCGAAATGCACTGTTCCGAAAATATTTTCGGAGTAGTGACTTTCGGAGCTACGAATTTTCGGAGCAGTGCATGGATCTCTGCTCTAAACGAGGCATGCTCTAATCGTTTATAATTCACGTCTTTTCACAGAAATAAAATATTATGTCTAACTAAGACATGTCATTTTTTTACGTTTGTCCGATTGTTTTCGTGAATAAGGCATAATTTTATTTGAAATTTAAGCGTGCATAATGCCATGCTATTTAAAGAGATAAACAACATATATGTACAAAAAACTTTTCATATTAACGACAGGCCTATTCCAGTTTTGACCCGGACACTTTAATTATACTCCATGGATGTGACTCTTCTCACGGTGCGACTCAGGGGAGAAACGATGGACGACTATGACGTCACTGCTCACAAGCATGACGTCGTATTTTTCAAGTGGATTCACTTATTTGCTCAATTTATTCACTGACTCACAAGTTTGCAATTGCATTGCATTTGCGATCTGGCGTTTGTTTGGCGTTAGTTAGGGATTTATTTATTTGAGAGTTAGTACAAATGGTTGTGAAGTTTCCTACATTAAAATCAGTCAGTAAGTCTAATTTAATTTATTAAAAACTCCTTCCCTAACTGATTTTTTACATAGGCCCAGAAAATAAAAAAACCTATTATAAATTTTTGTTCAACCCACATATGTTGCTGTAATGTTTACCTTACATTGATTTCTAAAATGCACTTATAGATCTAAATGCTTATGTTAACTGCACAACAGTTTTACTGTTGATGACCAACAGTTAAGCTTGGTCAATTTAACATAATAGGCTAATAAGTTACACATTATTTTGATGTTTATTTATGTATGTTATCCACAATGTCGGAAGTTTGACTATTTGGTACTTAAAAATTATATAGAGAACCATTATTTACAGCACGCAACAGCAGTTAGGCTACCGGTAGGTTAGTTTATCATAAATATTTCAACCACATTTGTGTTCTTGAGTTCCGCTTGTCCCGACACCATCAATTATTTTTATTTTTATTAAGATAAACTAACCCAGAGTCCTAACCGTCACAGCAGACATGAAAAAGTGGTACCCTGTACTATCAGTTAAGTACCAATATATTTATGATAGACTGGCAGAACCTAGAATAAGTGTCACACTGCACCATACAAATTATTTTCAAAACATATTAATTTATCTGATCACTCATATAATAAAAAATAATTATAATTGAAGGTACCTATATGATAAAATACATGTATGGATAAAACTGAGCAACTCATGTATATAGTCAGTGCCTAAAGCCTATTCTGACAGTCAGAGACTGTGATCTGTGATGTCAGTTCAAAGGCACATGCCTAAAAGAAGAAAACTACGACGTCATGCTTGTGAGCAGTGACGTCATAGTCGTCCATCGTTTCTCCCCTGAGTCGCTCCGCTCTTCTCAACCATTACGACTCGTTTCTGCCGTAAACACAGTATTCCCGCCATAACTAATAACAACATTGTGGTTTTTAGCTCTGATACGGTATTAATTATAAGAGCAGTGGCGAAAAAGTATTCTTTGTCTAAATCGACCATAAGTGATCATGTCCGTGGAAAATATAATGGGCCCCTTGGTTCTAACTGTATTTTAAACATCTTTTGGTACTTTGGTATTATACGGATGCCACCCTTATGCAGCGCGCTGCGGCAGTTATGTTAGGATGGGTTATCATAAAAATGATTGTAGGACTTTCCTTGTTTTGTTACGAATCGAATGATACCTGATGAGTCATACTTCCGGCCGCCAAACCCCCTCCAAATAGGCCAAGGTCAGGTCGTTGACCGGAGCGCGCGCATCACCTGTCACCGCCTGTAATCTGGGTCCTGGGTCAGTGTCATGAGTGATTTATTGCCGTGCACTACGTTACATTTGTTTTCATAATGAGTGACGTTCTTTTCGTGTGGGATTTACCTCGAAATGAAGAGGAAACCGTACGTGTTTTTATGATAACCCATCCTAACATAACTGCCACAGCGCGATGTATATTTGGCGGCGTACCTGTGGCGATCGGGTCTGCCTGCTAGTGGCGGCGACGCATTCAACACGATCCTAGCGGACATCGCTGCCTTTTGGGAGGCACAACACAAAGACCGCTCATAAGAATGATGTAAAATTTGTACAGTAAGTCAATAAAAGTACGTTTTTTCGAATTATGTAGTTATCCTTTGTATCCGGTAAAAATTTAACCTCCAAAAATAGTGGCATCCGTATAATACCAAAGTACCCATCTTTTCCCCTAATGGTTCTTTGTTTAGTTTCATTTTAGTTGCAAAGAATAAACAGCTGAAAAGTGACGTAAGAATACCCTTTTTTCATCCCCAACCCATAACAATTTTGTATTTATTTCACTTTAATGCCTTTGATTGGTGCAAAGGCATCTGCAGACCTCAAAACACCGTCCAACTATGGACGGAAGAGATTACTTTATACGTTATAACGTTAGTTTGGTGGATGTCCGGTTCAAGACCGTATGTGGAGGTTAACCCGGACACTTTTATTTATTTTTAGCGAATTTACCCTTTAGGGATTAGTGAATTTCTACTATAGGGAAGAAGCTATTACCGTAGTCGGCATGGTAAGACCTAGGCCCGGGACCATGATAACTTTTCATTTTGAGGTCCCCAGATGCCATAAAACACCATTCGTTCAAAACTGTATATATATATATATATATATATATTTGTCCGTGAGCACGATAACTCTCGTAAAAATAGTCCGATTTTGACGAAATTTGGGATAATTTTTTAAAGCAGCATTTATGACTTTAATTTCAAAAACCAGACAGATCGACCCATCCGAAGGGGTATTTTTTTGGGGGGGGGGTTGTACCCTAAAAATAAGTTTTTTTAGTTTTTTACAAATAATCGTTGAAAAAGTCAAATTTTAGTTTTTTCCATTGGAATCAGCTTAAAAATACGCACAATTTGGTGTTTTTATCATTTCTCTACGTCAAATGGTTACAGAGATATTGAAAGTGCTAAAGACAGTACGTTGTCCGATGTTATTCTTATGGAGAATAAGAAAAATTGTAAATCTCGCTTATTAGTGAATTTCCTTTGGAAAGTGAACTATTAGCATGACCCGCACGGTGAAACTTACGCCCGGGACCACCATAGAAGTTCATAACGTGACCCCCTGAATACGTTTTGGGGGGTCGTTCAAAATTTTATATTATATATGTATATATATATATATATATATATATATATATATATATATGTGTGTTTGCACTCTAGCGGTCACATTTTTTGTCCGATTAACTTCAAATTTGGTACGGACGTTCCTTTCTGAAATCAGTTGGACAAGTTCGTTGGGCAAAAGAATCGTAAAACTCCAAACCTATTTTTTGGGGATTAATTTTGAGTTTTTGGGCCCAAAAAGAGTCTAAAAAGCCCCAAATGTAAAATTAATGCATGTAAAAAGATGGGAATTAGTGAGACGAAATTTTTAAGCCCTCTCTCGTCATCCTAGCATAAATATTTACCGAGTTATTAAAGAAAATGTGTTTCGACTAAACACAGTTAGTTTCCAAGATGAAATAGCTAGTTTCCAAGGTGAAAAATAGTAAGTTTCCAAGATGCAATTTCACCTATTATAGAACAATTAATTATATTTCACGAATTAAAAGCAAGGAAATTAATGAAAAAAGTAGTCTTATGGGGGTTATACACTAGAAAAGCCTGCTACTCCTTTGTTAGAGTACTTTTATCATCCCCAGCAACCTCACGCCTACTTTCAAGCCTGACTGGACCTTCTCCTAACATTATAATGCGCAAAATTGTATTCCCAGCTTTGCAGGTAAATGAAACCAGGAGCATCAGAACAGCCAAAAAATCAATGTTTTCAGATTTCAATAAAAATTGGAATACTAGTATGTTTTTACACTAATTTTAAGTTTTAAAAGTTTTTATGTGGAAATTCACTTCCCTCACGTCAGCGTGCTGCGTGCGAACTCGTTTATGAACTTTCCTGATAAAACTTTGTATATTGCTTCATATCGTTGTGGTATATTGATATTTGCACTAAGAAACATTTTTCGGCTGATATTTCCCGTAGCAGCAAACCTACGTACTCAGCTTCCATGTTATTCTTATGGAGAATACGTAACGTGTTATCTCCCTTAATTATGAACATAAATTAATAAAATTTGGTATGTGGCTTTACCTTCTTCAGTTATATTGATAAAACCCCATTTTTTTGTTACTTGCTTCAGCAACCCTGCATACTCAGCCGCCATGTTATTCTTATGGAGAATAATTAAAATGTCATAAATCGTTTATTTAAAAATGTATATTGATGAAACTTGGTATTTGGCTTTATGTGGTATTAAGGTACATATATATATATATATATATATATATATATATGCATTGGAAATTCTCTGAGTACGCAGGTTGGCTGCTACGGGGGTATTTATTTTTGTTATAATAACATCCAACATAATAATATATAAGTTAGGCTAAAGGTAAATGGATATTGTAAATAGTACAAACACTTAGTCTGGTTTTTATTGGTGACAACGTTAATGGGAAGGCACTATAACCTAAAAATAGTAAAAAAGTGTCCGAGTCAAGCCTGTTTTACGGTAGGCCTAACTGAAACCTAAATAACCTAAACCTTAATAGGCCTAACTGAAACTATAACCGAATAACCTAAATAATCGTTATACCCTATCGAACAATTTTATTCGGTTTTTTATATCGTTCCACTTATGAAAGTCTACCCTAGTTTCGTTTTTTTAGATTTCAGTTATATTCGATCTCAAAAGATATTGTCTTATAATTTTTCCAGCTAACAAACGTTGATTCCACTAATACTTAAACATGTACTTCCGGGAACAACCATTGTAAGGGATTTATGGAAATCGCACTAAGCACTGAAAAGAATATTCAGTCTTTTAGTCCCCCAACAATGTGTTAAGGTTTGAGCAAGTTTGAGGAGCCGTTACAACAAAACATTTTCTCAATAAGAATAAATTGGCGGCTTTTTATGCCACTGGGGCAGAGTCCTGAGGTCTGGAGGAAAAACAAAAAAGTACCTATCTGCAATTTGTTGATCCTCTACAACATTATGGTCCGGAACAGTTTTGAGTAGGCGTTTTCAAAATCCCCTGGGACATACACGCACATGCACAACCATTACATTATAAGTATAGATTTTTCTCAATACAAAATACTTTGAGCTCCTGAAACAGCCCGATTAACATTTTTTTTTATTCTTTACGTAAATCTATTAGCAAAAACTACTGTGCCAATTTTAACTGTTTTAGTATTAAATTAAAGGTTTTGGCCTGCAGTTTGTCATAATTACATTTATTTTTTTTAGTTGTTTTTTACGCACAATGTTTGCGTTTATTATTCCCATAACAAATATTGTTCAACTTTCAATAAATCACTTACGGTACATTAGTAGCAAAATCTGTTAAATATATTACTTATATAGGTTATATTAGCTTAACCTATATAATTTATAATAGGTTTTGACATACACTAATGTCATCAATATCTTTGTTTAGTTTAGATGTGTTGTTTCTAATGACAAATTTATTTTAATTGTTGGCTCTCATAAGAGCACATGTTCAAATATCAACAACATTCCTTTTGTAAATACACTAACAAAAACTAAAGGACCGATTGAAATAGTTTTGATCTGAAATTGAAGCTCCGGTCCTATAGAGATTGGTATTTTTATTTCCAGAAAACATGTTTTTCTCAGTGAAAAAATACTTTTAATGTTTAACAAGTAAAAGAGATGCTCCTGTTTAACACTTTGATCAAATTTAGTTGAACCATATTTACCAGAAATTGGAATGTGTTAATGGACTGTGCAGGACTTGTCCTTCCAGGCTGATTCAGAAATTTGTTTACTAAGTTTTCCCTAACTTTTGCGTATGTGTGAACTAATACAATACATTTTAAAAATGGAAGAAAACGTCGTTCCTATCTTGTATAATAAATTTTGTTTCCCCCAAACTACTTAGTAAAGTCAAATTTTACTCCTTATTGTAATGAAGGAATATTGTGCTTCTTTGTCTCCTGGAACAGAATCAGCTGACATTTCGCTGCAATCATTAATGCTGCGATAAGGGAATCGGATCAGCTGATTGATATTTCGCTCCAGCAGCAATTAACGTTCCGAGTTTAGTTATTACGCATTACGCAACCAAAATGGAAAGCGACTGTGAATGTGGATACTTATCAATACTTGTGGCTTTTGGGGTGTGGGAAAAATGTTGTGTGTAAATTTATCACCCTGGCCTACGGCGTCGGGCGCCAACAATTTCCCTTAGGGAACAAAGTTGCACTTTACTCCCTTAACACACAAATAACTATTGTTTCAAGCAGAAGTCCCCGTATTATTTTTTACTGTAAAGAAATTTTGCATAAATTAAACTTGAGATAGTCAATAATATAAGACATAACTGGGATTATAATACACTGTTACTTAAAAAGAATGTGATCATAATGTTTTTGGATACTGAAATGCTACACAGCGGATGTAATCATTAATATATATAACTAGCTGGCCCAACAGACGTTGTCCTGTCCTAATGTCATTGAATTTGATTTATTTCAAATACTCGTTCATTTTCAAGATAAGCATGTTCGCTTCGCTTACTCGTTTCCCGGATTAGCTCATGCGCTATGCTCACTCGAATATCGAAAAAAGAGTTTGAGTTGCCATTCAAGTACTTTTTTTTATTTCCAAAATGAGGGTTTCCATTCAAGTAGCTTTTTATTTCCATAATCAACATATGTATGTGCCTTTCAAGTATGTTTACAGCTGCTTGGTGTAACTAACTGAACTTAGATCAAATCAATGGAAACTTTGAAGGCCTGTGGGGTAGAGCTCTTAGGTCGGATTAAAAATTGTATTTTATAAGAACCTTGTCTTGACATAAACGAACTCAACAACGAATAATTATTCAATTTGGTCCACTTATTCTCAAGTAATGGCATGACCAAGAGAAAAAAGGATCCATTTGAGCGAATTTCCCATATAGGGAAGAAGTTATTACCGTAGTCGGCATGGCAAGACCTAGGCCCATGACCATGATAACTTTTCATTTTGAGGTCCCCAGATGCCAAAAACACCATTAGTTCAAAAACTGTATATATATATATATACATATACATATATATATTTATATATATATAAATATGTGTGTGCCCGAGAGCACGATAACTCTCGTAAAATTCATCCGAATTTCGACGGAATTTGGTATAAACGTGTAAAGTAGGGGGCAATGGCCGATTCAAAACCAGCAGCAACCTGCTTGCTCCACTGTGGAGCTGTGGAGCCCCCCCCCCCCCCCCCGTCACGTGACCCATTAACCTAACTTAAACCTGGTGCCTGGCGTGAGGAGCCTGAGGAGCCCCCCCCCCCCCCGACGCCCCCCCCCCCGACGCCCCCCCCCCCACGACGCCCCCCCCCCCCGACACCCCCCCACCCCGACGCCCCCCCCCCCCCGACGCCCCCCCCCCCCCGGTCGCCAGCGACACTTTTCGTGATGACCTTGAACATGAGGAAAAAACTTTCGAAAATTAATAACTAGCCTATTTATCCATCGATTCCCACGGGACTTTTTCCAGAGTGTAGGCCTATCCCAGAGGAAGCGAATGACGTAAGAACCCCATAGATCCGCCATTAAACAAGGCCGCTATTAATTTATAACCGCGTTTTCCTTATGGGATCTCAGCTGTTTACCAACCGATTTTGACGAAACCTCACCACATGTCAGGCGGCGGCCTAAGTAAACCATCGCTTAAAGAAAATTGAAAATCCACCGTTAAACGGACCCGCTATTAATTTTTAACCGCGTTTTCCTTATGGGATCTCAGCTGTTTACCAACCGATTTTGACGAAACCTCACCACATGTCAGGCGGCGGTCTAAGTAAACCATCGCTTAAAGAAAATTGAAAATCCACCGTTAAACGGACCCGCTATTAATTTTTAACCGCTTTTTCCTTATGTGATCTCAGCTGTTTAAAGACCGATTTTGATGAAACTTCACCACATGTCAGGCGGCGGCCTAAAGAAACCATCGCTTAAAGAAAATTGAGAATCCACCGTTAAACGGGCCCGTTATTAATTTTTAAACGCGTTTTCCTCATGGGATCTCGGCTGTTTGCTGACCGAACTCGATGTGACTTCACTACACGTCGTATGCCGGCTTGGTCAAACCAAACTGCGAGCGGCTCCGCGGCGTCACGTGTCGAGGCGCGTGCTAGGGCCTACGTGACTGTCCCAGCCTGTCCACTCCTCCTCCACTCCGCTATCCCTCCACTCCTCCTCCACTCCGCTACCCCTGTCGTGGACCGCGGTGACATCATCTCCATGCCTACGTGACCGTCCGGGCCTGTTTACTCATTAGCGGTTCCGAGAACTGTTTACCGCTTTCACCGCCTACTGTACGGTACGTAGCTATGTTACTTCAGTGATTGTCATCGCTTCCTTCATTCAGTTTGTGTTTGGAGCCCAGTGTGTGTAGACGTTCTACTTCAGTGCTGTGCTAGTCCTTACCGCACCATATTCCGAGATCTGTTAAACGTAAGTATATGTAGTCTTATAAGTTGTAGTGTGGACCGCCTCAGGCCGTTTACTCATTAGCGATAATTGCCGCGATTTCGAGAAATGTTCCACCGCCTTCTACTGTACGGTACGTAGCTATGTTACTTCAGTGATTGTCATCGCTTCCTTCATTCAGTTTGTGTTTGGAGCCCAGTGTGTGTAGACGTTCTACTTCAGTGCTGTGCTAGTCCTTACCGTACCATATTCCGAGATCTGTTAAACGTAAGTATATGTAGTCTTATAAGTTGTAGTGTGGACCGCCTCAGGCCGTTTACTCATTAGCGATAATTGCCGCGATTTCGAGAAATGTTCCACCGCCTTCTACTGTACGGTACGTAGCTATGTTACTTAAGTGATTGTCATCGCTTCCTTCATTCAGTTTGCGTTTGGAGCTCAGTGTGTGTAGACGTTCTACTTCAGTGCTGTGCTAGCCTTTACTGCACCATATTCCGAGATTGTTAAACGTAAGTATATGTAGCTCTTAGAAGTTGTAGTGTGGAAGACTATTACATTCCCCTTTATAGTAAGATTCTCATTTAAGGTATGATCGTTCAGCAACTTTAAAGTCAGAATGTGCAAAGAGAGGTCTGGCTTGTTAATAGAAGTTGAATAATCTGTTCTTTGCTAAAACCAATTTAATAAACGAGGAAACCCGTGTACTAACATTAAATTTGCCATGGCCTTGACTCTTGTCTACCACGCATAAAGTATGTGTTATGTTACCAATGAAGTGTTCTCGTTGCGACTAATTTGTAAATGCAAGAGACTTATCATATTCGTTGTTGCAGATGAACAACCAACACATGTGCGAGGTCTGCGGCCGAGCCTTCAGCCTGCTCAGAAACCTGAGGCGGCACGCGGAGTCCGCCCACAACGCTAGACGTCACGACTGCCACGTCTGCGATAGGCGCTTCACAAGAGGCGACAGCCTCCGCCGCCACGTCGCCACGGTTCACGGACCACACGCCGCGGCGGAGCCCCAACCGCAACGAGCGGACCATGCCTGCCGACTGTGCCCGGCCATCTTCGCCAGCCTGGAGGACGTGCGCTGCCACATGCAAGCGGCTCACTCCGCGATGCCAGCAGCAGCTCCTTCCTCCTCCTCGAGCCCCGATCACCACGTGGAGTGCGAGCGATGCGGTAGACGCTTCGACCGCGACCTGGAACTGAGACGACACGTCCGGACCGTCCATCCTCCCACGTTCCGTTGTGCCTACTGCGACCGCGGGTTTACCCGTCGCTTCAACCGCAACCAGCACGAGTCTCACAACTGCCCTGTTGTGAGGAACCTGGCTCAAGAACCATCCGAGTTCCGCTGCGTGTACTGCGAAAAGGGGTTTACTCGCCGCTTCAACCGCGACCATCACCAGTCTCACAACTGCCCTGTTGTGAGGGACCTGACCCAAGACCGACTGCCTAGGTTGTCCGAGATACTCGTCCATTTCCTGCCGGGTCAGAGAAGGGTGCAGAGCTCTCGTGCTAAACAAGAACTCCCACAGGCTCAACACGTCCATCTTGAGCCGTTCCATAAAGACCTTGGACGCGTCAGCTCCGAAGTATACCCGCGGCTCAAACTCCTCCAGCCCCAGCGAGTCCACGATCTGGTAGGCGAAGGCGTACGGGACGTGCATTTGCAGAGGCGTTGTGCCGGGCGGCGGCGCTTCCACCGGGTCAACAGCGACAGGCTGCAGAGCACACTCGAAGTCCGCGTAGATGCTGAACCTCTCCCGCCTAGTGTACTCTGGATGGGTGAAGCGGATCTGCTGCTTCTTCGGCAAGTCCAGGCGAAGGGGAGCCTTGGCGTAGCAGTAACGCCTGTGCTCCTCCAGACGCTGAGCGCCCGTCAACCCTAGCTTGCTGGGCCGATTGTCGAAGTAAGCGAAGCACCGCTTACAGACGTAGATCCTATGCCCGTGGTCAGTGAGCTGGCGACGGACCAGTCGACTCAGGTCCGTGATGTATGCGTAGTGGCTGTCCCCGTCGGTGCTCACGTACAGCAGGTCCCTGTGGTCTTCGAGCTCTCGCTTGCAGATCTTCAAGGGGTAGACCCTATCCATGAACTTGGGAGTTCCGTCAGGGCGTCTTCCCACCATCGCGCGCTCGGTCCCGTAGACGTTTACGCTGATGTTGTTCTTGCCCTCGAAGGTCTTGATGTCCTTGAGCGTCACGGGGAAACGCAAACCGGTCCAGTCGTAGCGGGCGATGATGTCCGGCGTATACGCTGCAGGTCTCTCCGCGTGTCGCGCAACGAACTTGGCCAGGATAGCGTACATGAAGCACATGTCGTCGGCGTTTAGCACATTGACAACAGCGCGCGTGTCTGCAATAGCCCTTGGCAGCTGGAGATACGCTCTGCCCCCGAGCGGCGTGTACTCGTTCACGCGGATCTCCAGGTCCCGTATACGCAGGTATGTCCAGCCGCTGCCTACCAGTTCGCACTGCTCCTTCTTCTTCACGATCGTCTCGAACGTCGCGGAGAGGAAAGCCTCCAAGTCGGAGGCCTCGGTCAGTGGGACGTTCTTCGTGTTGAAGGAGCGCAGGCAGGTGGCCCCGTGAATGTTGGAGAACTCACATTCCAGGACCATGTTCGCCTTGATGCTCGGATGTTGGGTCATGACGTTCTCCATCAGGTCCAGAACCTCGTCAAACAACAGGGTCAGCGCATCCTCGACGGTCAGCAAGGCGTCTAACGGCTGGGCCAGGCGGTAGGTGAGGAGGCGACTCCGGAAGGCCCGATGCACGAGCTGGAACACGGGGCGGCCGCCACCCTCCATCTCGTCATCGATGGTCTGAGGCTCGACGCTAGGTCCTGGGCGGGGCTGGGGCTCGGTGCTGGGCCCTGGCTGTGGCTCGGTGCTCGGTCCTGGTCGTGGCTCGGCGCTAGGCATCTGGCGCGATCGGGGCTCGGCGCTGGCTCCTTGGCGCAACGACTGGTTGCTGTGTGGAAGAGGGGGAGGAGAGGACAACCTAGGCAGTCGGTCTTGGGTCAGGTCCCTCACAACAGGGCAGTTGTGAGACTGGTGATGGTCGCGGTTGAAGCGGCGAGTAAACCCCTTTTCGCAGTACACGCAGCGGAACTCGGATGGTTCTTGAGCCAGGTTCCTCACAACAGGGCAGTTGTGAGACTCGTGCTGGTTGCGGTTGAAGCGACGGGTAAACCCGCGGTCGCAGTAGGCACAACGGAACGTGGGAGGATGGACGGTCCGGACGTGTCGTCTCAGTTCCAGGTCGCGGTCGAAGCGTCTACCGCATCGCTCGCACTCCACGTGGTGATCGGGGCTCGAGGAGGAGGAAGGAGCTGCTGCTGGCATCGCGGAGTGAGCCGCTTGCATGTGGCAGCGCACGTCCTCCAGGCTGGCGAAGATGGCCGGGCACAGTCGGCAGGCATGGTCCGCTCGTTGCGGTTGGGGCTCCGCCGCGGCGTGTGGTCCGTGAACCGTGGCGACGTGGCGGCGGAGGCTGTCGCCTCTTGTGAAGCGCCTATCGCAGACGTGGCAGTCGTGACGTCTAGCGTTGTGGGCGGACTCCGCGTGCCGCCTCAGGTTTCTGAGCAGGCTGAAGGCTCGGCCGCAGACCTCGCACATGTGTTGGTTGTTCATCTGCAACAACGAATATGATAAGTCTCTTGCATTTACAAATTAGTCGCAACGAGAACACTTCATTGGTAACATAACACATACTTTATGCGTGGTAGACAAGAGTCAAGGCCATGGCAAATTTAATGTTAGTACACGGGTTTCCTCGTTTATTAAATTGGTTTTAGCAAAGAACAGATTATTCAACTTCTATTAACAAGCCAGACCTCTCTTTGCACATTCTGACTTTAAAGTTGCTGAACGATCATACCTTAAATGAGAATCTTACTATAAAGGGGAATGTAATAGTCTTCCACACTACAACTTCTAAGAGCTACATATACTTACGTTTAACAATCTCGGAATATGGTGCAGTAAAGGCTAGCACAGCACTGAAGTAGAACGTCTACACACACTGAGCTCCAAACGCAAACTGAATGAAGGAAGCGATGACAATCACTTAAGTAACATAGCTACGTACCGTACAGTAGAAGGCGGTGGAACATTTCTCGAAATCGCGGCAATTATCGCTAATGAGTAAACGGCCTGAGGCGGTCCACACTACAACTTATAAGACTACATATACTTACGTTTAACAGATCTCGGAATATGGTACGGTAAGGACTAGCACAGCACTGAAGTAGAACGTCTACACACACTGGGCTCCAAACACAAACTGAATGAAGGAAGCGATGACAATCACTGAAGTAACATAGCTACGTACCGTACAGTAGAAGGCGGTGGAACATTTCTCGAAATCGCGGCAATTATCGCTAATGAGTAAACGGCCTGAGGCGGTCCACACTACAACTTATAAGACTACATATACTTACGTTTAACAGATCTCGGAATATGGTGCGGTAAGGACTAGCACAGCACTGAAGTAGAACGTCTACACACACTGGGCTCCAAACACAAACTGAATGAAGGAAGCGATGACAATCACTGAAGTAACATAGCTACGTACCGTACAGTAGGCGGTGAAAGCGGTAAACAGTTCTCGGAACCGCTAATGAGTAAACAGGCCCGGACGGTCACGTAGGCATGGAGATGATGTCACCGCGGTCCACGACAGGGGTAGCGGAGTGGAGGAGGAGTGGAGGGATAGCGGAGTGGAGGAGGAGTGGACAGGCTGGGACAGTCACGTAGGCCCTAGCACGCGCCTCGACACGTGACGCCGCGGAGCCGCTCGCAGTTTGGTTTGACCAAGCCGGCATACGACGTGTAGTGAAGTCACATCGAGTTCGGTCAGCAAACAGCCGAGATCCCATGAGGAAAACGCGTTTAAAAATTAATAACGGGCCCGTTTAACGGTGGATTCTCAATTTTCTTTAAGCGATGGTTTCTTTAGGCCGCCGCCTGACATGTGGTGAAGTTTCATCAAAATCGGTCTTTAAACAGCTGAGATCACATAAGGAAAAAGCGGTTAAAAATTAATAGCGGGTCCGTTTAACGGTGGATTTTCAATTTTCTTTAAGCGATGGTTTACTTAGACCGCCGCCTGACATGTGGTGAGGTTTCGTCAAAATCGGTTGGTAAACAGCTGAGATCCCATAAGGAAAACGCGGTTAAAAATTAATGGCGGGTCCGTTTAACGGTGGATTTTCAATTTTCTTTAAGCGATGGTTTACTTAGGCCGCCGCCTGACATGTGGTGAGGTTTCGTCAAAATCGGTTGGTAAACAGCTGAGATCCCATAAGGAAAACGCGGTTATAAATTAATAGCGGCCTTGTTTAATGGCGGATCTATGGGGTTCTTACGTCATTCGCTTCCTCTGGGATAGGCCTACACTCTGGAAAAAGTCCCGTGGGAATCGATGGATAAATAGGCTAGTTATTAATTTTCGAAAGTTTTTTCCTCATGTTCAAGGTCATCACGAAAAGTGTCGCTGGCGACCGGGGGGGGGGGGGGGGGCGTCGGGGGGGGGGGGGGGCGTCGGGGTGGGGGGGGCGTCGGGGGGGGGGGGGGCGTCGTGGGGGGGGGCGTCGGGGGGGGGGCGTCGGGGGGGGGGGGGCTCCTCAGGCTCCTCACGCCAGGCACCAGGTTTAAGTTAGGTTAATGGGTCACGTGACGGGGGGGGGGGGGGGGCTCCACAGCTCCACAGTGGAGCAAGCAGGTTGCTGCTGGTTTTGAATCGGCCATTGCCCCCTACTGTGTAAAGCAGCATTTATGACTTTAAGTTCAAAAACCAGACGGATCGACCTATCCGAAGAGGTATTTTGGGGGGGTTTGTATCCCAAAAGTGGGGTTTTGAGCTTTTTACATATAATTGTTGAAAAAGTCAAATTTTAGTTTTCGTTGGAATCAGCTTAGAAAGACACACAATTTGGCGTTTTGATCATTGCTCTATGTCAAATGGTTACAGAGATATCGAAAGTGCTAAACCCAGTATGTTGTCCAATGCTATTCTTACGGAGAATAAGACAAATTGTATATCTCGCTTATTTATATACTTTTCCTGATGGAACTTGGTATATTAATTAATATCGTTATGGTATATTGGCATTTGCACTAAAAAACATTTTTCGGCCGATAGTTCCCGTAGCAGCAAACCTGTGTACTCAGTCCCATGTTATTCTTATGGAGAATAAGTAACATTGTTATCTCCCTTAATTATGAACATAAATTATTCACATTTGCTATGTGGCTTTACCTACTTGAGTTATATTGATATTTGTATAAAACCCCATTTTTGGAGTTACTTGCTTCAGCAAACCTGCACACTCAGCCGCCATGTTATTCTTATGGAGAATAATTAAAATGTCATAAATCGTTTATTTATGAATGTATATTGATGAAACTTGATATGTGGCTTTTGTGGCATTAAGATACATATATATGCATTGGAAATTTGCTGAGTACGCAGGTTTGCTGCTACGGGGATATTTATATACTAAGATGTATACAAAATGTTGGACCTTGACACAATGACTGGTGGATTCTAAGAAGTGGGTCAAAGAGTTTTAATTTCTTCCTAGGTTATATTTAACATAAGATACTACTTTTCCTTTCTTTTTGAAATGAGGCAATTTATTCTTCTTAAAACCAAATTGAATGATTTAAGCCTTATTGTTTTTTAAGTTCTGTATTTATAGGCTACCTATGTATTTTAACAACCGTATCAAGCTACAAAAAGAATGGGAGGCCTGGGGGGCACAGCCCCCCCCCCCAGTAAGGTTAATGTGTTACATTAAAACCTCTGGGTTAGAGTTTAAAATATTTAGGCATTCAAAACCAATTGACTGATTTTAAAACGTATCGTTCATCAAGTTCTGTATTTATGCCTATAGATTTTTACAGCAATATTAAGCTACAATAAAATAAATATCCTGATGGGTCCTCCAGTGGAACCAAAGTGTAAATAACTACTTTTAAACCACGTGCTCTCACTGATTGGGGACCTTTATTGCCGCCAACATATTATATTTGATCAAAATCATCAGCTAATATTATTATGAGGGCCTAGATGATACAGCCCTCAGTGAGACTGAGGGGTCAGTAACTACTTCATATGCACTTTGTCTGACTGATTGACAGATTTCAGGCCTCATTGTTTGTCATGTTCTGGATTTGTATGTCATTGTCAAGCTGCAGTTATAATGGAGGGCCCATGAGGTATATTGTCAATTGAAACTTTTTTTGTATTTTTAACTGTGAGCTCAATCCTCATACGCGATGTAAGAGCATACTCCTAGTTTATGTAATAAGTGAATTCAATGTTATGTTACGCTATTGAATATAAATAAATACTTTCTTTCTTTCTTTCCTTGCAAATTAAAATCCAACCAAGAGTATGAGAGTTTAAACCAAACACTATTTTTCCGCTATTTTTATGAGCTTATTCCAGGGGTTAAGGACCTTCGGGAGGCTCTCTCTCGGTTGATTTTTATAGCTAATTAGGTGAAAAGGCAATTTGAAGTGAAGTATTATGTAACATTTGGTGGCTAACTCCACTTACTTTTAACAGAATGCGGCTAGTGGAAATAGAAAGTGCAACTATTATCAAATAAGAGTATAGAATACAATTAAATACGTCTCAAAACACTAATTATATAGACATTTATTTATAATTAGTGGTGTGAGTCTTAGTTTTTTGTACCTTGAATCAATTGGGAACTATTATTACTTAGCCAAAATAATTTATTCTCAACATAAAAATGGATTTAAATAGTTAGACAGACAAAGTCAAAGTTGACATGTAGAACGATACTTAACCTTCAACTTACAACTGATGCAAGTGAAATCGACACCACGAATTGTTTGCAACTTGGCTGTTATTTGTTGTCCCTTTTATCTCGCAAAACAACAAACGATTGGAAGGAATTAATTGGATGTGCATTTTACGATACAACGTGACGTGAAGTTTGTCCTATAACTAACATAACGGATGTCCTTATTTAAGTATCAGTAATTCTTTGCACATTAAATGATTCAATTTTTTGTTAACATTTTCTTGGTTTATGATTATTGATATAGAGTCAGTGACATATACATTTCTATGTTAAATACTATTTTGATAGGCAAAGCCGGACAATAGTTTTTTAAATTGTTGATACTGTAGACAGGAACAAACCCGTAGAAATAAAACATTGCATTAAAGTACAAAATAAACTAACTTGAATTCCAATCCGTGTCGGTTTCAATTTAGCTTCCCAGCTAGTCACTATAAAAGTGCTAAAGGAAAATATGCTAATTTATCATAACATCTAGAAAAAATCAGCGACGATATCTCTGAACCTTTTAACCTTATTTTAAGAGACTTAACGCCGGTTTGGAAGTGTCAACTTCCTTATTGCATTGTTAGTGAATTTCTTAGGGAAAAGTGAACTATTAGCATGACACGCACGGTGAAACATGAAAGCCCGGGACCACCATAGAAGTTCCTAACGTGACCCCCTGAACACATTTTGGGGGGTCGTTCAAAATTATATATATATAAATAAATGTGTATGCACTCTAGCGGTCGCATTTTTTGTCCGATTTACTTCAAATTTGGTAGGGATGTTCCTTTCTATAATCAGTTGGACAAGTTCGTTGGGCAAAACAATCGGAGAACTCTAACCCCCTTTTTTGGGGATTAATCTTTCAAATTTCGAGTTTTTGGGCCCAAAAAGGGTCAGAAAAGCCCCGGACGTAAAATGAATGAAGCTTATATTAAGATTGGAATTAGTGAAGCGAAAGTTTTAAGCCCTCTCTCGTCATTCTAGATTAAATATTTACCGAGTTATTAAAGAAAATGTATATCGGCTAAACACAGTACGTTGTCTTATGAGGTTTTTACATTAGAAAAGCATGTTATTAATTTGTATATTTGTATCATCCCCAGCAACCTCGAACCTACTTTCAAGCCTGACTGGACCTTCTCCTAACCTTATAATGCGCAAAATTGTATTCCTAGCATTGCAGGTAAATGAAACCAGGAAAATCAGAACAGCCAAAAAATCCATGTTTTCAGATTTCAATAAGATTTATGTTTTTTACACTGGTTTTGAGTTTTAAAAGTTTTGTATGTGGAAATTCACTTCCCTCACGTCAGCGTGCTGCGTGCGAACTCGTTTATAGAGTTATTATAGTTTGTGGAGTTGTATAATTCCGCATTCAAATTCCTTCGGCATTTAAGTTATTGTCTGCAAAGGCAGATTGATAACTTCTTTGTTTCTTTAGGTGAGACCAAATTCATAAATCTTGTGACAAGAAAGATCCCACCCTAAACTTGATAATTATGGTGGAATAGGCTTCCCTAATTAAATATGACCTATTGTTTAACTTCAGATTTTGAGCTTAAATCTTAAATCTAAGTATAAAAAGTACATAGAGCAATAAGCAATTCACCGCATTAGCTACCAAATAACATTTCCATTGTATGTGGATATCAGTTGAATGCTGCGATGCCTCTCAGTGAAGCACAAAGGCTTAGTTATAACAAAGTACAAAGAGCAATAAGCAATTCACCGCATTAGCTACCAAACAACATTTCCATTGTATGTGGATATCAGTTGAATGCTGCGATGCCTCTCAGTGAAGCACAAAGACTAATAATTATGTTTTTTCCTATCATCTTTGGTAGTACACAATGACACTACTTTTTCATGTTAAATTGCCAACCCTTTGCATTTATCTTCCTTGTTTTTGCCCGATGTGTCATCTACTCGTATTTTGATACATCATTGTCCTTTAATAATGAACTAATTGAGAAAAAAACTCGGAAATATTCCTTATTGAAATATGTTGAACAAGAAAACATTACTTCTTCCTTCGATCCCATTGGGAGAGCTCTTTCGAGTTTTGGAATTATACGAAACCAGTAAATGATTATCAATGAATGACCTTTTGTCTATTGGTGATAGAGACATCTTGATACAATTAGACAAGAATGAAATATTTATAATCATGGAATATAGATTTAATTGTTTTAGATAGATTACAATATTGAAACTCTTGCAAGTTTGTTAGCGAATTTCCCCTATAGGGAAGAAGCTATTACGACCTAGGCCCGGGACCATGATAACTTTTCGTTTTGAGATCCCCAGCCCCCAAAAACACCATTCGTTCAAAACTAACGAATAATATATATATTATATATATATATATATATATTATTAGATTTAAAACAAAATTTCCAGAGTACCCTTTTTTAAACATTTTTATTACACAACGCGTTTCGGCTATAATGCCATTTTCAAAGTGTATAAAAATTATATATATATTTCTTTCTTTATTTCTTTATTGGTAAGCACTTTAGTTGCCATAATTAAATTATGGTTAAGACTAAATTAAATTGACAGAGTATATAATACTAATTTTTTCTGTTCCTTGTTGTAGCAAACCTGCATACTCATCCCCCATGCTATTCTTATGGAGAATAATCAAAAGGGTATATATCGCTTATTTATGAATGTATATTGATAAAACTTGGTTTGTGGCTTGGTTTGAGTTATATAGATATTTGCATGAAAACCCATATTTTGTATTCCTTGTTGCAGCAAACTCAGCCCATGCAATTCTTATGGAGAATAATTAAAAATATTATATGTTGCTTATTTATTAATCAGTATTGATGAAACTTGGTATGTGGCTTAATCTAGTTGAATTATATTTATATTTGCATAAAAACCAATATGTTGTGTTCCTTGTTCAGCAAATCTACGAACTCATTCCCAATGTTATTCTTTTAGAGAATAATTAAAATTGTATATTTCGCTTTTTTGTGAATTTTGCTGCGACGGGGCTATTTTGTGTATTGCTACTGTATTAACTTCCGATAGGAACAATGTAAACTATAATTGAGGTTTACTTAGGGCAAACTAATTAAAAGTATTAAATTGCGAAGCATTTTAGGAGCTCGAAATTTTAATCAAGAAAAGGCCAAAATTAATTTTCATATAGGCCTATATGTTGTTCAATGTTTTATGCATGAATAAGTTACATACATAAGTTTCTTATCATAAGTTCCTTTCATCTGGCAAAGAATAGTACCTATTTTTTCGGGTTTCTTCACAAGCCCCTAACTTATTCTTAACAAAATAGCCATAGCCCTCGCGATCCTTATTCAGTCTGAAAAATGTCATAGGCCTTATGTTGAGAATCTAAAAAATGTGATAGAAACTAAAATATCTATTGAAAAACTAAAAAATATACTGCATAAAACGGTTTTTAGATATTAAGATTTGTTATTTATTCAGTAATATTTTCGCCCCCCTTAAGATACTACTAAACGGCATATTTTAAAACTACAGTTCGAAAAATACGAATCCAAAGTGGTTTATGAGTGGCTGGGCGATGCACTTACTTCTCAAGGCCCAGAGATCCTTGTTGAGGAAGCTCTCGAAGTAGTAGTTGCTGTGATTGCGGCAGAGCTCGGTCTCGGCGTCCAGGGGGATGTAGTAGCTGCCGATGTGGTAGAGGGTCTCCTCCACCTGGTCCTCTGGCATCGGCAGCAGGATCTTCCTGATCTGGGTGAACCTGTCCATGAGGCGATCCGGCGGCAGCAGACGCTCCCACGTCTCCGCCGCTGCAACGTGACCACTCATAGTAAGCTGTTGCGGTTATTGCATCACTAGTTATACGGCCACTTAATAGTGAGGCCATTTTACTCTTTGAATTTGGAGGAACAGGGAGTCCAATATGAATTTACCTAGTCTACATCTACATTTGCCAAACAATAAATACCACTCACTCACTCACTCATTTGACTTACTAAACCATAAAAACGACAATGGCCATGAAGATGAAATTATAGATGGTGGTTTCCCATAAAGGAAACCCATCTGGGTTTATTTTAACCCAGTCTTAATGTGCATCTACAGCATAAGCTTATGCTATAGATGTACAATAAGGCTGGGTTAAAATAAAAATTGTCTACGATTCCTCCCTACTGAACTCTTATTGCAATTTACTGGACCTTTTGAGTTGAAATTCGGTACACATAGCTAATATATCAGAGTAAAACCTAAGCCCACTCCCAACCTGAACAAAATGTATAGGTTCCGCTACTCTGACACTCAAATTACTTATTCAATACCTACTATTGGACTGATGGAACTGAAATTAAGTTGAAATATAGCTAACTGAGAGTCAAGGCAGATATAGAACTACTCCACTCCTGATCAAAATATTCTTCAGGGCTCCGCTCCACTGGCCTTTACTATTCCCATTGTACACATTTGAACTGTTTTGGCACGTTTGGCTTATGATTTACCACATTGCCATACCTACCATTGTAAATTACTTTTCTAAGGGATTTTCTAAAGATTACGTAGCCAAATGTTAACTACATTTCGTTTTACAAGGATGTCATACTTTCATTGGGCCTTTGTGCGTACATTGATCCTTATTGCATACATTTGTCCTTCTCTACAGATGTATTGTATATACCATTGAAGTGTATCTTACATAGGCACATCTTATTATGTACGTATGGAGCACATGTTAACATAACTTTCTGCATGTTAATTCTTCAACATTGAAATTTGTGACAAGAAATATCAAATAGCATGAAAGGAAACTGCGCAGTGGTAGCTTTGCATGCAGTAGAGGAATTGTGACTTTAACATTTGGCCTTGTCTAAGATAAATGTAGAACTATAGTAAATGTAATTATTATTCGTTGTGCAGTGTCCAGTGTCCTCTAGTGGGGTTCAATGTTCGAGCCTTGCATGACTCCTCCTTATGCGGAGTCTTCATTGTATTAAGGCCCTTTACCTCCAGACCTCAACTTTGTATTCCACACAAATCTCAAAGTAAGAGTAACTGTTTAAAAAAATCTACAACAATTTTACACGATTTGATTGTAATTAAAATTGTATTACTTGATGTATTCATGCAAACTATTTTATAATCTATTATTAGAAGATGGATTTATTGTAATTAAATTTTTAGGGGAGAAACATTTGGAAATCTATGAGATATAGACTTTAAAAAAAGTAATGCAAGAGTATACCAAAGAAAATTTGTATTTATAAACGAATTTATTCAAATTAAACAAATAATATGTAAATTAACTTTGAAGATGTTTTAAATTAACTTATTTTCTTTGCAAAATAGGCTTTTTACGTTTCATTACATAAAATAAACAAAAATTACTAGCTATATTTTTCATTGGATTGTTCAAATCGTTCATGATAAAAATAAAATAAGTTTAAAATTTAAAACATTTGCCGTAAGGAACCACATTGACGTAAGGAATACCGCAAATCAAACAATTTTGACTAACTTAAATGTTCATAATCGTCACATACCTACATACTCACATATCCTAACGTTTTAATATAAAAAAATTAACTATGTTACTTATAGATTCCTTTGTCTGTGGTTAAACCAAACCCATGAAAATTATTATAAGCCGATTTATTTCAATAAATTGGAATTATATCTGTGTACAGCTTAGAAAGTCATGCCGTTCTCCACAGAATTCAGTAAATGGAACTAAACTATTTGTTTATGGTTATTCAGAATTCTGTTTAATAATAGTTATCGAAAGTAAACTCATTTTGTTCAATAAATGGAGGGAGTTAAAATAGAAAAAACGCAGTCAACGTCACGGCCGAGCCCAGGAGCAGAGCGAGTTTACCTTGCTGACTGCAATAAATCTCATCAGCAGGCCAATCCCGAGACAGACAACAACAAATCTGATAACTTTCTTCATAACTGAGTAATTATTAATTTATCACAATAATCTTTGTGGTGACCCATACCTCTAGCATATTAAGATGATAATTGTTCGTTTATGTAGCCATAATGTTTTTTTTTTTACTTTATGTAATATATTGTAGTTTTTCCTGCATATAACTGACAATCTTGATATTAAGAGTTGTTTTAACGTTTTTAGAGCAAATTAAATCAAAATCTATGTTAAGAAAGTGTGTTCATCCGTCTGATAAGTTCATGGATCAAAATTAAACCACTTAAAACGGGGAAACGGGTTTTCTGAGTGTTATTAAAATATTTTCCCCACTGCCTTGTGAAACTGTGAGGAGCATTTAGACTTAAGGATATGATTTTGTTTATGATCAACGTGATAACAACTGTATATACCAACCACATAAAATTCAAGTAGAAGTACTGCAAGATTACTGGAAAAAACGGAACACATGTTAACTAAATATGTTTTAGAGGCTAAAGATTTAAGAGAACTAAGACCAGGGTATAAGCGTGCAAAGAAAACTAAAAATTCTATTGAGATATAAAGTGCAATTTATTATCTATCTATAATATTATAAAGAAGAGGTGGTTTCTGTCTGTCTGTCTGTCTGACTGTCTGATGTTCCGGGTGAACGCAAAAACTACTGAACCGACTGGGCTAAAACTTTACACAAAGGTAGATCTTGAACCCATCCAACACATAGGCCTATTCACTTCCTTAAAACCCCTCGGGCTACGCCCCGTGAACGTCCTAAGTTTCAATGTTTACATTTCAGAAGAAAGTAAACATTCAGAAACTGTAATACGAACAGCTGAAGACACTTCCATTTGACAGTTTAAAGAGCAGAAGCAAGA
This sequence comes from Allygus modestus, assembly GCA_963675035.1. Taxonomy (NCBI): domain Eukaryota; kingdom Metazoa; phylum Arthropoda; class Insecta; order Hemiptera; family Cicadellidae; genus Allygus; species Allygus modestus. Next base: position 104,812,266 of record OY776111.1, read on the forward strand.
ACAGCTGTTTCAAGTTAACTTACCTTTCTAACCCGTGCGAAGAACGGGTACATTCACGGTAACTAGAAAATACCCCCGTAGCAGCAAACCTGCGTACTCAGCGAATTTCCAATGCATATATATGTATCTTAATACCACATAAAGCCACATACCAAGTTTCATCAATATACATTCATAAATAAACTATTTGTGACATTTTAATTATTCTCCATAAGAATAACATGGCGGCTGAGTATGCAGGTTTGCTGAAGGAAGGAAAACAAAAAATGGGGTTTTATACAAATATCAATATAACTCATTTAGGTAAAGCCACATGCCAAATTTCATTAATTTATTTTCATAATTAAGGGAGATAACACGTTACTTATTCTCCATAAGAATAACACGGGGCTGAGTACGCAGGTTTGCTGCTACGGGAGCCTTTGGCAAAAAATTGTTTTTTTGAGCAAATATCAATGGTCCACAACTAGATGAAGTCATATACCAAGTTTTGTCAGTATACGTTCATAAATAAGCGAGATATAAAATTTTTCTTTTCCTCCATAAGAATAACATTAGACAACGTACTGTGTTTAGCACTTTCAATATCTCGGTAACCAATCGACGTAGAGAAATGATCAAAATACCAAATTGTGTGTTTTTTTAAGCTGAATCCAATGGTAAAAACTAAAATTTGACTATTTCCAAAATTATATGTAAAAAATTCAAAAAACCCATTTTTGGGGTACAAAACCCCCCCAAAATACCCCTTCGGATAAAGCGATCTGGTTGGTTTTCGAACTTAAAGTCATAAATGCTGCTTTACACGTTTATACCAAATTTCATCAAAATCGGATAATTTTTACGAGAGTTATCGTGCTCACGGACACATATATATATATATATATATATATATATATATATATATATATATATCTTTCTATTCATGTGGCGTCAATGTGAAAGATTTTCCCTATCTTTGCGGCGTCAAAAAACAATGTGGCGTCGTATATTTGACGCCATATGGTTTTTCCAGGTTATTTCCGAAAAAAAAAAGAAGTTACAATTCTCAAACTCCTCAAGATTGAAGAGCTGACTATAAGGAACATAATGATATAAGAGTTATCTTTTTTGCTTTACCCATTAATTAGTTATTAATTAGTTTCCCTGAAGTTTGTGACGCCATAACATAGATAGTTTATCTGGGTGTTTTGGACATGCAGTTTCATGAGAACGCCGCAAGGAGCGCTCATGTTGTTTCAGATATACTGTATATTCAATATACCACCTTCACGCGTCAGTATACAATTATAATGTTATGGCGTCATGAAATATGGCAACGTTGAACATTCATCAGTTATCATTTACAAGTTTATGTTTCTGGCATCAAAAGCCAGAAGCTTTTCATTTATATACTTTTAGGTACAATATATTGCTGTCATGTCTATGCATAAGCTTCTTAGGTTAAAATAAATCTATCTGACCTATATCAATTTCTGTGTCAGCTTACAATTATTAAGTTCTAAACAGAGTTTTTAGCTTTTCACGTGATTAGCTATTAACATTTAATATACGGCTGAAACATAATATGCTTATACCTTAATTTTAATTGATTATCTATACCTATAAAAGACAAAGCCCTCACTCACTGACACACTCAATTTTTAGTTGTAAAAGGTATACGATCAAACTAAGTTTCAAACTCAAATTCATTCACTAATTTGCATTATTTTGAATGATGTGTGCGTATTTCATAAACCTGCCCTAATCCAATAACAGGCCAGATAAGATCTGAAATAAAACTACTGACGGCAATGTAGAGAACCTTATTTTGCTAAATCGTATATTTGAAATCGGCAATACATGATCATGATCTTGAGGTACAATTTTTAAGCCTATCCCCTAGTCCCTTAATTATTTTTAATATCGGCCATGCTTTGCCGTACTTGGAAGTTTCGGTTTCGTTAAAGCAGATTTACGTTTGCCGTTCTTTTCCTACAAAACTCAATATGATATTTTATAAAATATTACGAACAATCAGCCAAACACAAAGTCGTTAAATAATAGTATCAAAATTATAATTGGTTACGAAAGTCAGTTAACGTAGGACACTTGAGTAGTCCTAAGTATTTGAGGTTATTCTAGATAAGATAATACAATTAATAACAAATATAATAATACTGGTAGGATATCTTGTGGCCTCTTTTTATATTCAGTTTTTCTAAATTATATTTATGGATTTGATAATATTTTAAAGGTAAAGATGTTTGTTTTAAATCAATTTACTCAATACGATCAGCACTGCCCTGGTCTCGGTGAGGGTTACGGGGGTGTGTGCTTATATCACTGTTGGCAATACTGAATTCTCCGATTATTCCCCCCCCCCCCACACACACACACAGTTTAAACGTAGGAAGAGACGAAAGCCAATGATGAAGATAGTATGTCATTGTGTCATCATCACGTAAACTTAACTTGAAAATAATGTTCAAACGTATACAATATAACTGACTTTTACTACACGTTCAGATATTTAAACCTATGTAAGAATATTTTTGAGTGTGATGATATAAAATGTATCCGCAAAAATAAATTTAAAGTTTAAAGTGAAATGTTGCTTTTGAATTAGCATTATACCAGATAGATTAAAAGCTTTAAGCATCCTGAGTATGATACTCTGTGTTGCATTGGCTGTGCATCAATCTATAACGAAAGACCGCCCTATTTCCGAAATTCGACCAAGTATTTTTTTAATGTATAAATTCGACGACTATAAGAAAAAAAGTGGGTATTGTTGCACTCATCTCTCTGTCCCTCTCTCTCTATTTCGCTCTCCCTCCCCCTCCCCCATCATCACTACCAGGTATTTTTTTTAACGAGGAGTTAAAATGGATAGCAGAAGGGCATTACCATTCCAGTAATCAGTAGTCTTTTTATTTATGCCTGAAACCTCTCCATCTCATCATCTTCCCGTCCCTCTTCCACCCTCCCTCACAAACAGGTTTATTTTTTAATGTAAAGTTAAAACGGAGGAGTTAAAAGAAGGGTGTTACAATTCCATTAGTCAGTAATATTTTGTATTTATGAATCATCTGTTCTTGCTGTGTTGCTACACATTTATTTGAATAACTCAGCTATTTATCAAATGGAAAACATAACGAAAAGCAGAACGCAAGTTCCCATAAGGATAACATGTAAACTTTGAAGGCCAAACGAGCATAGCCTTAACACCGAATCAAAAAATTATTTGCATTCGACACATCCCCTGATCGTACTAAATAATCGTGCAAAGTTTCATAATTTTACGATACTGCATATCAGAGAAATCGGTACCAGAAAAATCTCCTTAGCCTATAAAATATAGATTATGTCTGAAACATTTGTTCATGTTGTTTTGCTGGCATTTGTTATATCAAGAACTGTCAAAAATACAATTTAATCAATAACTGCTCTTCCATAAGATTAACATTGAAACTTTGAAAGCCTGTCGGGAGTCACTGAGGGCCGATGTAAATTATAATAGGTTTCTGCTCATATACAGGACAATACCTTTCTAACGGCATGCGTGAATTCCTCCTACGATGCGCACAAGCTGAAAACGAGGGACAGTTTTGTGCTTGCTTATTAATATAATGAAGACTGATGATTTTTCAGCCAAGAATTGCAGATAGAAGGAGTTTTTACTGTCTATACTGCATTAAATACTATTTAATAAAGTCTATCCAGCAGTATGTTGATAAAAACAACTTTTAAAGAACTCCTAATCAATGTGTATCGAATTCTAACATATATATTTCTTATATTACTATTTTGTTTGTCATTAATTATCTTAGTGTTGTTGGTAAAACTAGTTATGTTTTTATTGTGTATTAACTTAATATATTATTAGCTTATCCTAAAAAGATTTAAGAGAGCTAAAAGATAGCTAAAACCATACTGAATGTTGTAAGTAAAATTAAATACGAATTATTTTTGTGAGTTTTAAAGTTTTGATAATATATTAAAATTTATTATTTATTTCAGTATTTGGTGTATTTATTAAAAGCTAGACTATTACAAATAATAACATTATATGAAGGAATAGAAAAAATATCTTTGTTATAAACATGTACCTACATACTCGTACATCTTTGTATTTATGTTAGGGGGCCCCATTTTTGTATACGCCCGGGGCCCCAGAGGTCCTAAAAACGGCCCTGTTTAAGAGGTAAAAAATGTGAAGTAATTTTTGGACTTAGCGAATACTTTTAAAAGCAGACTGAAAATTTAGTGGGCACTAATATTAAACAGGAGATTGGGTTGATAATTTTAAATTATTGTTAGATCCGCCTAAAATTAATAACTATACAGCCTGTTCTTTTGGCCAAAACTTACTTAGAGGATGTTTAATTTAATAGGATTGATATCGACGAAATCAAGCAGGTTCTGGGGAAAGCTAAGACCAATAAAGTGCTGAGGTTTGATTCCGTTTGAATTTTATAAACGGGAGCCAGACGCCAGACGCACTTTTAACAGTCTTATTGAACGTATTTAATTGCATTTTAGATAATGGTGAAATCCCGACAAGTTTAAAAAAATCAGGCGTTTCCCATTACATAAAAAGAGTGACTTTAACCAGGTTACAAATTACCGAAGGATTTGGCTTATGGATGCATTGGCTACATTATTTACTGGCATTATTTCAAATATACTTCAAAAATTGGTAGCAGACAACAAAATTGTTACAGAGTTTCAGAGTTTCAAGCGGGATTCCGTAAAGGCTATTCAACCATTGACAATTTATTTAATTTGTCCTCAATAGCAAAATTAAAACTTTTTCCGCTGCTTTTGACAGGATTGATAGGGATGCACTGTATTATAAGTTATATAAAATATAAATATATAATACAAATAATATTAATACAAATAATAAATTTAATAAAGAATATGTGTGATCAAATTTCAGGGTCTGTTTGGTGCAAGGGCGGTGTTTCTGAAAGTTTTTCTACAAAGAAAGGCTAAGGCATAGCTGTTTGTGAAGTCCTCTGTTGTTCACTCTTTTCTTGAATGATTTTCCGGCGACTGTAGATTCGGGGAAACAACAATTGACAACTTACTATATGCAGATTACATTGTTGCTGACAGCCGCCTTGACAATTGAATTACAGTACATGATAAATAATTTGGGAAAATACTCTCTTACGATAAATTTAGAAGAATAAAAAATATTAGTTTTTCGTTATGGGGGTAGACTGGGTGCTCAAGAAAGATGGCGATATAAAGGGGACGAAATTGAAAGTGTGAATAGTTATAAATATCTTAGGGTGACACTAACACCAACATTATCTTAAAACACACATTTAGATCAAAGGTTATAAACAGCAAAAAATACCATCAATCATAGGAAGGTGAGCTTTACGGGAAATAAATCAATTCCATTGAAGGCAATATTCGAGTTTTTTAGGGCAATGGCAATATCAATAATGTGTTACGGGGCACAGGTACAGGGTTTTGAAGAACATACCAAGTGGAGCAACGTTTACGGTTTTTTATATAAAGCGTATTTTGGGCCTGCCTTAAAAAAAACACTAAATTAAATGTTGCGTTTAGAAACGGGAGAAAAAAGCATTTTTGTTTCACTTTGAAGTTACATTCAAATTACATAATGAACTGTCTACAAATGTCCGATGATCGGTTGCCACACATTCAATCGAAAGAAGTAATAAGAAAAGGGTGAATTGGCATAGGAACTGGGTTGAGATAGCATCAAGACATTCGGTAACGTTATCAGCAGAGTGAGTAGTTGGAACGGTGAACCAGCGATGCTCGCTGCGGTGAACTGTTGTATTGTTAGATAAGACGCAGATGTGTGATAAGGAGAGGCAACGATGCGTGCAGGCTGCTGGGCCAGCCGATATCATGAGATTCACGGAAGCCCCAGCTTTGAGTTGGGTAACAGTTCCTACTTTAAAAAGGTATTAGACATTAATATAATTAGGCGGGGTTTTAAGTGTAGGGGGAATTTGGCTAGCTAAACTATATGCCTTGGTTAGCGGATCAAAATTACGTATGTTCTTTATGTAACAAAAACGAAATAGAGGACTTTTCCATTGTATAGCTATTTGTCCAGTACCTAAGCCAAGCATATTCGTTGTAAATTATTTAAATCGTGGAAATTGTCTGGAGATGATTTCTTTGCTTATCGTAATCTTTGGTATCTCAAATTAGATACCAAAGTAACTCATAATGAGTAAAATACACATGCCCAATAAGGCTTTACGACAGGTGGTTCCTGAGTCCTGAGCTATAATGTATTTATTAAAACATTCGCTCAGCAGGTGCATGTACTCAGCTTTCTTGGCCCCTTAACTTTTTCTTAAGAGTAGTACTTGGAATCATCCTTATATCGTGAATACAATATAAAATAAAATAAACGGCAATTCAATAATAAGTGTCCACATTTAAGTTAAATTCTTAATCAATATCAAGATAGACGAGAACAGATTTGTCAAATAGTCATTAACCTCAGTAGGCTAGAGATGCGTACCGTGTAAAAATGCGTATTAAAAATACTTTATAAAAGTTTGTTTTGAAACACAACCTGACGGACCATTTGGGGTTTGATTTTATTTTGTGAAATAGCTGATAATAATGTTACATTTTAAAACCATTCAGCCTAGACCTCCGCGCGGGGAAAGGGACATCAGATAATTCTATATATTAAAGCAACTACTGTTTGTTATCCATCAATTCTGAGTTAACCACTGGACGGATTTTTGTGAATTTTTTTAAGAAATAACATTTTGTGTAGAAGGGAATGTCGAAACCATAATTTCCACCTTAAATGTTTTACATATTTGGTTTTAATTTTAAAAAGCCTCCAACCGACGCAAACATGTTAAGTTTGTTTTTAAAGAACTTCTTTATATATAAATCTGTAAGCGAAATGTTTAAGTCAAAGATGTGGGAGTTTGGCAAATCGCATGATGACGGGAGGGGCCTCAAATTAAAGGTATTGGTCCCAGGGACTCGGGAAGAATAACAGTGTACCGAAAAAATAACCAGCAAACGATAAATGACGTAAACATACCCCATAAGAAAAGTATGGGAATTTTAAAATGTCTGCTTCTTTTACATTAAAACATGTGATTAATTGTCGACTTTGTTTATGAACTGGCATCATGTGTCACTAATTATACAGCTGTTTTGTTTTCCTCAGTATGGAAAGAGTAAAAATATCAGTTGAGACAGAATATTGGAGCAAGGTTGGGGCTATGGCTCCTTCAAGCCACTAGTCTTTATACATAATTCTGTAAGGGAAATTTTTAAATCAAAATTGTGGTAGTTTAGCAAATCGCAGGATGATGGGAGACGGCTCAAATTAAAGGTCTCGATCCCAGGGACTCGGGAAAAATAATAGTATTTCCACAAAGTTACCAGCAAACGAGAAAAAACGTAAAACATCCCCCATAAGAAAAGCATGGGGATTTAAAAACTTCTGATTTGTTTACATTAAAACATGTGATTATGAGTCCACTTTGTTTACGAAATTACACGTATTAAAATCAGATGAGGCTATTGGAGACTATTGGAGCAAAGTTAGGGGCTTTGGCCCCTTCAAGCCACTAGTCTTTATATATAATTTTGTAAGCGAAATTTTTAAGTCAAGATTGCGGGAGTTTGGAAAATCGCAGGATAATGGGAGATGGCTCAAATTAAAGGTCTCGATCCCAGGGACTCGGGAAAAATTTCAACATTTCTTAAAAGTTACTAGCAAACGAGAAATAACGTAAAACACACCCCATAAGAAAAGCATGGGGATTTAAAAACGTCTGCTTTGTTTACATTAAAACATGTGGGTATGTGTCTACTTTGTTTACGAACTGACACGTGATATAGTTGTATTTTCCTCAGCATGTTAAGAGAATAGATATCACGCGAGGCAGAGTATTCGATCAAGATTAGAGGCTATTGTCCCATCAAGCCACTAGTTTATTATATATTTAATGATTTTGGATTGTATTGTGTTCTGTACCGCACGGGTCTAGTTCACAGGTATACCCGTGAGTGCGCGTGCGGTCTTTTGGAATTTTGAGATTCGTTGAGCAGGTATCAAACATAAATAATCAGGGTCATTCTGGAATTTGGGAATTTTTACACTTGGTGATTTTGAAACTTGAAATTTTGAGCAAATTTCATCCATTTTAAGAAAGGATTGGGCAAAAAATTTTGTCCGAGGCATATTTTCGTAGATATTTAGCAAAATTTTAAAAAAGTGCAAAAACTGTATTTTGCTACTACGCCAGTAGCACAGGTCTTTCGAAGCTGCAAACTTTGTTTCTTACTTGTGGCATAGGTCCTAATAGCATACTAGAACATTTGAACTACATGACCTTTTGCACGGACGGGTGTTTTTTTTGGACTAGACTATTTTGAGAATATTATTATAGTTTAGGGAGGTAATAATATAGTTCCATCGATTTGAAACTGTCTGCCGTTTTCTCTTTCTCTTCCAGATACCAACGCAGGATACAGTATTTTAGTGTTTTCCAGCCACGCTGTATTTTTATCATTTCTGTCATAGTATTCCTCAAGCGAGGTTTTTAAAAACACGGGGCTCCCGAATTTCACTTCACTGATAGTTTTCCATCACCACTGGAGGCATAGTAAATATTGATTTAAAGGTACTGTAAAGTAATTTGAATCAGGAGTAGAACCCTTTAAACTATACCTTAAAGTGTAATTTGTTTAAATATTTCAATGAATTCAACATTTATTGTAAACATAATAATCTTTATCATGTTTACGTTTGACTTCCTCTATTTAACAAAATTTAAGCCATCTTGGTGACATTCACTCGTAATATTACCATTGAGTATAAGACAAATTTGTTTCGCCTGCATGCAAAATATCCCAAAAAGAGGGTCAATTCTATGGTTAAAACTTTGTTGTTAGTTCAGTTTTGATTATTGAATCAGATTTACAATCACTTTAAGTCAAACTATGTTTCTTAAAAACTAAATTAAGTTTTATTAATTTTTACGAAGTTGTTCATCCAGCTTAAAATCTGAATAAAAATCAACGTAAATTCATTATTTTGTTTTTATAACGAAAAGATAATTATAGTCTTTATATATACCAACATTTTATCGTAAAAACCATCTGAAGACTGACCAACAAAACACATAATTAGCTAAAGATTATGGATGAATATGTGTATTCCATGCTATACAGTAGATCGATAGCCCATAGTTTTCTTTTCCATTTTATCACAGTTCTTCCCAGAGTTTCATTAAATTTCACCCAATATTGATTTTCGATACTCTGTGAAATCGAAATAAATTCTAAAATAAAAAATGTACTAAATCGGATTTTTTTATTTAAAATGTTTAACCGAAATATAGTTTGCTGACTTATATCAACTGCCTTAATTTTTAGCTTAGCGATTGTTGTCTACATAACATAGATTCCCTTATTTTGTTATTAACGCTGCACCTTATTTTACGCACGCTGAAGTAATTGTTGGACCATTGTTGACCAACTCACTTCCCATAACCTCAATGTCATGAATTCTACCAGAAGTGCGATACTGTATCAGTTTTGAGTTATACTTCAGTATTTATAGTCAATGGTTATGCTAAATCCTTTCACTAATGTGATGAAGTGGTAGGAAACTCTGAACCTGAGCTCACGATAACTTAGCCTTAACTTCCATAGAGGTGTACACTACTCCCATAAGAAAGTGACCTCTCTGATTCTTTCTTCTCTGTGGTATTAATTATACCTTACATGGCATATGGTATAATACGCATGCCGAATTTCAAGTTTAACTTCAAGTGGTTCCTGAGCTACTATTTATTTAATAAAAAAGTGCTCAATAAGTGCATGTACTCAGCTCTTTTGAACCTTGGCTTTTTCTAAAGAGTAGTACTTGACGTAACGTAAAAAAATATAAAAAGATAAATGGCAAGTTAATAATAAGTGGCCATATTTAAGTTAATTCTTAGTAAATTCATTTAATATAGTCGAATTTTAATGTAACATCCTTATAGTACAAAAGTGATCTATCATTGCTTTAAGTTTCTGTACCGGACGCGGTAGCTCAGAGGTAAAGTGCCTGACTAGTAAGTCGGACTGGCTGGTTCAATCCCGGTCCCGGCCGACTCCTGTTAGATCATGAGCGGTCATCTCTGGCTTGCCCATGTGACTAATGCCATTACGGTACCTCGCTGTATTTATTTCACCTCACAGGTCAATAGCCTGTGACAGTACTAAATTTAATTTATAAGATAAGCCTACTGCATCAATTCTGCCTAATTGTGTAATGATCATCACTTAATAACTATAGTGGTCATATTGCTTGAAATCGAGTTAAGTCATTAATAACTATTTCTCAAGTTGTGAATACAAGTCAGTAGTTTGAGTATATCCAGTTAATAGCATATTTTACTGCTTCAGAACTGCGTTCTACCATTCTACTAACTGAATAAAGAGCAGTCTTATACCGCCATTTAATTTAAGGGCAATTTACAGATATGCCCTTGAAAATTAAGCACGATTCATTTTATTATTAATTTTCAAATAATCGTTTACATTAAATGAAACGTGAGCTCTTTATGATTTAGTTTAAAACTGTACTTTACATAGTTATGTATTTTAATTAGTTAAGTAAAATGCAGTTTTTGTGTTCTACAGTTTTCCATGTAAGCGTAATATTTTAAATTTATAATCAATGGAATCACTCACTCATAATGGGGCCTACAATTAAGGGTTTTAAACAGGTGATTCCTAAATACCCCGCGGGATATTTCACCTCCAATACCGGAACTGACAGTATAAAATAGCACATTTTTCAATTTATTTTATCTAACAGATATTAATTTAAGTAAATAAATTATAAGTTTGCAACCATTGTTATAGATTAGCTTGATTAGCTTCACTAATATTTGCATTAACGTAAAAATAACCTAACTTTATTAGTTTATACATCCTGTAGATCTATGGACATTGTATTTGTGTACGCCAAGAATCGCAACTGCACGGTCCTACGCATCGCCAGAATTACGAAATCCTAGGACAGGCCATGGGACTGTTTGGAATCGGACGGAGATTGACATCGGACAATCCCTAAATCCCGGGATTGTTAATTAGGCTCGAGGTTGAAACTTCTACCTACGATCTACGATATCTAACGTGTTTCCATAAACTTTAGCTCACGTGACTCTATGAGGCCAGATTGCATTAATTTATGAATTTAACTTAAAAGTATTTTCAGGTTATTATATTACATTGTCTTACCAATATAAAAATCTATTAAATTAGTTATGCAAACCATTCTAATCAGGATCAAAATATGAATTCAACGATGTACTTCTCGTTGTATTTCACGTCTTAAAGTGAAATACATCCTGCAGGTTTGTAAAAAATCATTGACCTTATACTTCCATGAATGAGGCGATTTTAATATAATTTATCCATCTTTGTTGAACTTATTTATATTTTAAAAGTAATTTATTCAACCCGTAAAGACATGTTAAGAAGAAAAACAGCTAATTTCAGATTTGGTTGGAACATAACATTCTTAATTTGATATAACTTTTAAATCACGTACAACACGTTTATTTTAACCCTTTAGAAGAGTCACGAGACTTAATAATAGAATGCGTGGAAAGCATTTAACGATAATAGATATTTATATTGTACAGTCAAGTGGAGAGTCACGCGCCGCGCCGCGCCGCTGCGAAGTTATGCTACCCAAGGGTCGATGGCGATAGTGAATAGACCACATTACTTGTCTAGGCTACTAACCGTAGTCTACAGTACGATAGCTCTGCCCGTTTTTTACTTGTATTTTACTAGTTATTGAATCGCAGGGACTTATTACAACACAATATAAATGTTGGGTTACCGTTTGAATAAGAACATAAATGATCTTGTTGATGAATTGTGTTTACTCTATTCAGTGTTTTAATTACAAATCAAATGTGCCCTGTTCCAATTTTAATCTTACAGACTAATATAATCTTCTCGCAAATTAGATGATTTTAAAAATGTGAACAGCGATGTGATTTTACGCTGAGCTCTTCCCAACGACACCGAAAACATTAACATCGGTTAAAACTGAACAAGTCCTGCTCACAAAATAACCACTAGCACGTTAAATTAGCGTCACGGTATTTTTTTAAAATTAATATGCTTTAGAATAAAACTGATTTTCTTGTTGCGCCACATTCCAGCATATTGTAAATATTTTTAATCGATTTATTCTCGTAATTTGTTTTTTAAGGTTATATTTAGAAGATGTAATTTCTCTGCTAACGGTCACAAAGTTGTCAATCCACACGAAGGACGGGTACACAGTTATCGTTAGTATATAATACATGTTTAGTGAATCATCTTTGGTTGAGTGTAGGCTATATATACTTCTTGACTCTAATTACAATGACGTAATTCAATTTTAGTTTATTAATTTAAACCTAATGCCTTTTTAAAACGGATGATTGACAGAATTCCAAAACTCAAGCATTAGCAGAGCCTTGCAATCTCAATCAAACCTCTGTGTCGAAGTTTTCAATCTGGCAACACTGCATGATGCCATAAGGTATGCATTCCAGAAAGAAAAAATACAGCACGACGCCTCAGTGGTACTAGACTAGATAGAAATATACGAGTGACGCTGTAAAGTAACTTGTTTCAAATGAGTTCAGATTGTTAGAGAAGTAGTTAAAATCTTATTTTTTAGAATTTTAAGAATCTGACGTCAGCAATGTGTTACTAGAGAGCTTAAATGTAATATACTTTAATAAAATATTAATATACATGCCGATTAAGGCATGACGCCGCAGGGTGGTAGTTTAAAATGACGCCTGATAGATAGCTGGATTAGAATATATATATATAGATATATATATATATATACAGTTTCGAACGAATGGTGTTTTTGGGGTCTGGGGACCTCAAAACGAAAAGTTATCATGGTCCCGGGCCTAGGTCTTACCATGCCGACTACGGTAATAGCTTCTTCCCTATAGGGGAAATTCGCTAAAATACGGTAGGGGCATAAACATAAACAAATGACGTCAATGGATCGAATGTAAACATGTCTGTTTTTATTTACACACCAATATGTCAAAAAACCCGTTTTTTTCTGTTCTCCCTGCAGACGCCTGGAACTAAATAAGTAAATATTGCAGTTTTAAGATTTTTAGCAGAAAGATTTTAAGGAGTAAATATTTTATATTGTGGCGAGAAAATAACTGGAATATTATAATTTGTTTTCGCAACCTTAAGAGATTGCGTTATTTAATTGTACTGCTTTAATAGCGAATTTCCTATGGTAAAGTGAAGAATTACCCTCATAGTGAAACTTAAGCCCAGGTGCATCAGAATATCCAACAAATTAAAAAAAATCCGTTTTACAAAAAACGTTTATAGTGTTTGTTTTAATGCCCTTCTTGGTTTGAATAAAAAGTGTTTTATGCAACACAACGAACCATCACGAAATATACCTAATATAAAACCACAATGAAAGAAACAATTAACGGTATGCCAAATGTGTAAACTAAGTGTAAATAAACGAAAACAAAAACTAACAAAATGTAAAAACATACTATTGTTGGTTAGAACACTAAAATAAATAAAATACTATCTGAATAAGGGTGCTAGGTGGATCAAGCCTAAAAATCAAGTTAACATGAAGGACGATTCATAAATGAAAACAACGTTTTATAAACATAGCACTTGACAGATAAAATATGAACAGAACCATATGTCAAGAAAGTTTGTTTACATTCGATCCATTGACGTCATTTGTTTATATTTATGGCCCCTACCGTATTTTTTCTAGTTACCGTGGGTACATTCAACTAGTAATATTATAAAGAAGAGATGGTTTCTGTCTGTCTGTCTAATGTTCCGGGTGAACGCAAAAACTACTGAACCGACTGGGCTGAAACTTTACATAAAGGTAGATCTTGAACCCATGCAACACATAGGCCTATTCACTTCCTTAAAATCCCCTCGGGCTACGCCCCGTGAACGTCCTAAATTTCAATGTTTACATTTCAAAGAAAGTAAACATTCAGAAACTGTAATGCGGACAGCTGAGGGCACTTACATTTGACAGCTTAAAGAGCAGAAGTAAGAACAACAGCTGTTTCAAGCCAACTAAAATGCAATTTGCATTGACTATAGAACGGGTAAGGAAAACCCCTGTGCGAAGAACGTGTACATCAAGTAGATATATAATTAATTCAATATACCGTATAATTAATCTATATAAATAAAATAAAATTAGAGTTTTGTCTGTACATTGCTTGGAATTATGAAATGTTTGCATATTTTCACGTTTTAAACCCTAGGGAAACCAAAACAAATCTTATCTCAATTTATGTCTGTCTGTCTGTCTGCCGGTAACGATCAAGGACAGGTATTTGTTCGCTTTTCACTGGAAAACGGGTGCATTGACATTAATGAAACTTTGTTTCTTTGTTCTATATATGCGTGAGAAGGTTTTAGGGCACGATAAACTGGCATATGCCTTTTAAAAAAATAGTGGCGGCCGCTAAAAAACGTGATTTTGTGCGGTTTTGGTCATGTTTTGTTCGCTTTTCACAGGAAAACGGGTGCACCGATTTTTATACAACTTTTTTTCTATGTTCTGTATGTGCGTTAGAAGGTTTTAGACTAATTGGATTGTTTTAAATTACCTTAGGACACTGCCCCATAGGGTTTTAAATATCCTATGCTATTCTTATGGACAACGCATTTATTTATATTGAACCAGATGATGGCATAGATATTCTATAAATAGGTGTTGTAGTTCTTTTTTAAAATGTTTAGTAAAGATTGGTAATAAATAACAGAAGTGGATTTATGATCTAAATCTATATTTGTCAGACTCATGCACTCACTGACATAGTGATCACTTTATCTAAGAAACGACAATGTCTATTGAAGATCAAATTTTGGATGGTGGTTCCCCTTATCCTGCAGATTCACAATAAGAATACGTTAAAAAAAGTCCTATAGGGCTCTTCGCTAATTTACTTTTATGTCAATTTTATGAGTATTAGTATTTACTGGACCTTTGTAAGTTACATTTCGGTAGGAACATAACTAATTCATCAGGACAAAACGCAAGCCTATTCCTGTTACGAAAATGTTAAGGGCTTCGCCCCCCGGAATTTCAAAATACAATATTTTAACAATCTTGCACATACTCTTGAACTGATGAATCTGAAATTCGGTAGGAATGTAGCTGAAAGCTCAGTGCAGACATTTACCTACTCCAGACACAAATATACTCAAGGACTCTGGCCCAATGGCCTTTAATATAAGCGTGTTAGTCATAACACACCAACTACTCAACCAGTAGAGCTAAAATTTGATGCCTTAAAGGAAATAAGAAACAACACCATGGGGAGTCACGGTGTTGTTCTCTGGAGATTTCACACAGACCCTTTGTCGTAAGTGAGACATGAGTGGACATGAGTGGTCTAAAAATATATTTTATGTAGCCGACCACTGAGCGTCTGAACTTAACAGTAAATATGAAAATGTATTTTTGAGAAGATTAAGGGGTTGAGCAGTTTTCTTATGCGATTTTAAAAGTTGAGATTGGGACATTGAAAAACAAATTAAGTCTCAGAAAAATCTATCCTTCACTCGGCACTATCGATGAATCACAGGATTTACTGATTGACAGTTTGTTACACCGAGGTTCATAAACAGTTTAATCTGGAAATTGCCTGGCTCTGTGATTGTGCCATCCTCACGACTACCAATGAACAAGCAACGGAGATAAACACAAATGTAGGTCTATTCCAAAGGAGGAACGAACATATACAATATTTAATACCGTTCATTTAACCATGACCACTGTTAGAACAGTTCGTATATATTGATTTACATTTATTTAAATACAATCATGTAGTCATATGTTTTTAAAACATATGATTTTTCCAAGTTTAAATTGTTTATTTACAATTATAATGAAAACAGGATCTGGCAATAATGGTGATCCTTACTTATAAAATTAAATAAGTTTATATTTAAGATCATAGATAATTATAACCACCCTAGTCATTTAAATATAAATCACCTTTGCCTGCTTGCAGACAACCACAGATATTGGACTAAAAGGTGAAGCCTATTTATATTGCAGCTGCAAACAACATCTCTAGCCTAATAGCTCATAACCTCACTAAGGAGGAACCACTATTAAATGTTTTAACCAATCCATTATCAATGACTCCAGTTAAACTCACTACTAAGGATAGCCTATATGATAAACTTGGAAATTTGAACAAGCGGGATCTACCAGTTTTACTCAAAGAATCATTTTTTGAAGTAATTAATACAGAATTTAAAGACCACATCAAGATATATACAGATGGCTCCAAGAATAGTCGGGGAACCGGAGCAGCTGTAGTATGTCAGGAACTGAATATATACAAATCCTTCAAATTACCTAGCTTAGCAAGTAGCTATACAGCTGAGTTGTATGCTATAAATAAGGCTGTTAAAATAGCCTCTCAATACACTGGACTAAAGTTTCTTATTTGCACTGACTCTAAATCGGCTATATTATCCATAGAATCCGCCAAGCTCCTAGATTATGAAGATAGTATTGCAGCTCAAATAATTGCCCAGGTAATTAAGCATGATCTAGAAATTATTATCCAATGGACTCCAGGACATGTAGGCATTCCAGGTAATGAGCTAGTAGATAAGCTAACTAAAGAGGCAATCACCTCTGGTGGTGACTTGCTTGATTTCAGGTTACCAATCGGTGATTAGGTCTCTGGACTAAAAAGAAACATGGCATCCTCCTTTCAAACTATTGTGGCAGATAGCAACAAAGCAAGATGGTATAAACGTGTTCAAACAGGTTACTATAACCAGGCTTGGTATAGTAGGTGCCAACTCCCTAGATCAGACATTATAACCATTAATCGACTAAGATTTGGACATGGCCTAGTTAACGAGACATTGCATTGCACAGAATAAAACTATCACCCTCCCCTAAGTGCCTTAGGTGCACAATGAATACAACGGAAGACTTTCAGCACTTGATTTTCGAATGTCCCGCCTTTGAAAGCTTTAGGGATAACATGTGTATGGAACTTCAGAGAGCTAATTTAAGACGACCCCTTTTGATTAGAGAAATATTAGGAAAAAGCGATTTGAAAATCATGGTAGGAATAGTGAGATTTTTAAAACAAATCAAGCGAGAGATTAAAAAAAAAAATAATAAAAAATAAAAAAAAATTAAAAAAATTCAAAAGTTACAAAAACCAAACAAAAAACACACACACACACACACACACACACACAAAAACAAAAAAATTGTCACAATATACTCTAGACATTTATGTTTTCCTTCTCATGGGTGCTTCTCTATCTATTCCAAGGTCTATCCTCTTTCGGGTTAGGAAGCCGCCTGACAGACCTCTGGCGTGAAGAATTCTAATCCTAGTGTAACCTAACCTTATCATAGTATCCTATATATACCAAAGACCTATCCCTCTAGAAATATCCTAAGTCATTATTGTGATTGACCACAGACTCTAAACAAAAATACACAATATAGCCAACAGAAAAAACTCCTGTGCTCATTTATGTATACTCACTAATCCATTATTGTTTGTCTAATTCCAGAAACAGTCTGCCTTCCATAAGGTCAGCCACAGTGGAAAGTATCCTAACACATTGAAGAATCTAAGTCTGAAATATTTTTCCCAAGTGAAAGTGAAAGTGAAAGTGTTGAAGTGAAAATAAAAAAGTGTTAATCCAAAAACAGAGGAAAATCCTAATTTACTGATCTTACGGACCCATGCAACTTTTAATGCAGGTCCTGCTTTTATAAAGCGAGAAAAAAAAGAATGGTGATTTTAAAAGTGGTTTGTCAAGGTTTTTAAAGTTTAATGTTTCGTTACATTACTATTAATTTATTGGAATGTAAAGATTAATGTATCAAAGTATTTATAATGTTAAATTAAACAAGGGTTAATATTTTGTTGTACTTGAGTTCTTTTATTTCTAAAATCGAATCCAAAGTGTTACGTGTACCGATTTGGAGTCTCAAAAACCACACCGTTCACTACCCGACAGAGTTCCTCGACTTGGCAACAGTACCCGAACTATCTGCCATACTATATTTCGTTAACTTTAATTTAGTTCTACTTTAAAAGTGTAAAATGTAATTTTAATATTGTAAAATTATGTGGGTTATTAATTTTTATAGTTAATCTACCATTTATATACAACCCGTACGAAGGACGGGTACATCAGCTAGTTACTAATAAAGCATTTTTTTCATTTATTTCTTGTCTGATTATTACAACCATGATTATTTATAATAATACGATAATACAAATATTGCAGAATAATATATATACATAAGAGAATATTATTATTTAATTATTAAATATGATTATATACTATTACGTATATATATGTCTATATATATATATATACTTTATTTGCATATACCTACTTATTCTTGTAACACATGCGGGGGCCTCACTTTCAAATCCGCCAAGGGCCTAAAAGGTTAAAAGTACGTTGTCCAATGTTATTCTTATGGGGAATACAAAACTTGCCATTTCTCTCTTATTTACTAATTGATTTAGTTTAAACTTGATATGCAGGTCAAGTTAGCACTGACCAACAGAGGATATTCTAAATAAGCTGCAACTTAACCCTGGGGGTACAAGGGGGCATTTCCCCTCTTTTAACCACTGTGTGTAGCAAAGGATACTGTAGTGGCTCCATAAAAGGGTTTTGGGTGGATATTTTTGAAAACAACTTATTTATAAGATTTTCTGAACATTCAGCCGTACTTTACATTCTGTATTTAGTAAATAAAAAGTAATTTTTTCATTAAAGTTAGGCTAAAAGGGAGAAAGTATGTGTCAGTTTGGTGATACCGTTTATTTAATATGATTTCCTCGTAGAGAGCAGCTTGTTATAATACAATTGTCAAGACCTCTGTGTAGGAAAGACATTGTGTGTTGCTTGTTTGGACATGGCGTGACCTGGGTACAAGTGGCATTGAATGTGCGGTTGGCGGGGCCTTCACAGAGTCTAGCCAACACATTAGCAAATCAATTAATCAGTGAGTTTAGGAGAATCCCTATATATTCAATTTAATATTTATAATTTATATGTTTATTTATTGCATTATGATATTTTATCACTTCATCATATATAACCTATATTTTACCAGTTGCAACCATATACATTTTATTATTGTTATTCTATTATTTTTTACCCTTTAACCATACCATTTTGTTACAACTAATTATTTGGGTTTAATACGATCACACTTGGGGTGTAAAAATCACGCATCGCTAATTCTTTGGGGGTTATTTATTCTTGTACTTCTCGTTGGTTCAAATAATACAAAATTATACACTGTTATTACAATAACATTATAAAAAGTATAGTAAGATAATGATAATTCAAAATAATTCGTAGAATGTCTTTAGCTGTTGAAACCCTTTTTAAGAAAAGTAATAGCCATCATTTATCATAATCAAAATCATCCCAACATGATATGTTTATTGTTTGAATTTGTATTACCTTCTTTCGTTTAACTGATGACGGAACGAAGTGAAGGAATCTATGAATTAGCAGAGACAATGATTCGTTGTCCATCGGTGTGGTGGCTGTGTGTGTTCGTAATGCAATATCATAAAAACGGCTGCACGGATTGTTTTCAGATTTTACACAAATGTTTCTCAACATTTCACGCTTCCAGTTCAAAAATGGAACACTTTAGGTAATAATACGCTAATAATAGTTTTGTATTAATTAATATTTAAGTTACGAATTTCAAATTTCCATAAGATAAAGCATTGGATACAAATGACTGCTTGTAAAGTACGAGATGCTAATACAATATTGTTTCGTAATTGCAAGAGACTACTAAAAAATTGGTCCCATATATATGTTTTATGGTTGAATAAATAAACCACTGACCGTTTAACATGAGTTTATTCAATTTATCAAAGGGTTTTGAAATTTTTAGATTAAAAAAACTAATACCAGTTTTTATAAATAAAGATAACGTTCTCCTATAATCCGATAGCATTCTTCCTATAATGTGAATAATGTTTATCCACTAGATTACAGCAGCCATTTATTTCATATTTACTTCTGTCAGCTGTGTTATTTTAAAGCAAACCTGCGTATACAGTTAATTTCCAATGTACCAATGTTCCAATCACTGCAGAGGCAACTTACCGTGTTATTTTTTGTTGAAGGATTTCCACCTCTAATATAATATCATTTAACATAATTAAGAAAGATTTATCCTATGACCTAAAATTAACCAAAAGAAAAGTAGTTATTTTCCTTCAGAGTCGCCAGGACTATTTATTTAATATTTTGTGATCAAATTTCGGTTAGAACTTACGAAACAGCAGTAACTTTTATCTACCATTTCTGAGTTCCGTCACCCTATTACGCGAGTATTTGAGCGTACTCCTAGTTATGCATAACGATACCAATTATACTGCGCCAGACGGTTGCAAACTGGTTAACGAAATGGTTGCAAAACCATTTGTTAAATATTAAATTTGAATTGTTTGAGTTGAAGCCAATTTACGGTCATAGGAAATAAGTTATATATAGATTGTATTTTTTATGCACATTTGAATGACCAATTATGAGACAATTTGCAAATTTTTTAATACAATTCATTCTATATTTATGAATTAATAAATCGACATACATTTTCATATATACAATTTTAGCATTAGTTTATATTTAATTATAATAATAATAAACATCATGATGTAGTATAGGCCAAAGTTATATGCTAAGTTAGACATGAAACAATTAACTATCACTTGAGAGTAAAAAATACCCCCGACGCAGCAAACCTGCGTACTCAGCGAATTTCCAATGCATGCAATTGTTTCCCACTACCACATAAAGCCACTTACCAAGTTTCATAAAAATACATAAATAAATAAGTGATCTATAGCATTTTATTTATTCTCCATAAGAATAACATTAAGGCTGAGTACGCAGGTTTGCTGCAAAAAGGAACACAAAATATGTGATTTATGCAATTATCAATATAACTCAACCAGGTGAATCTACATAATAAGTTTTATTGATTTATGCTCATAATTAAGGGAGATATAAAACTTTACTTATTCTCCATATAACATTAGGGCTGAGTATGCAGGTTTGCTGCTACTGGGATGATCAACAAACAATCAATTGTTTGGGAAAATATCAGTATACCAGTACTACGTGAAGCCGAATACCAAGTTTCATCAATAGACATTCATAAATAATCGAAATATTAAATTTTTTTTATTCTCCATGAGGATAATATTGGTCAACGTACTGTGTTTAGCACTTTGAATATCTCTGCAACGGTTGGACGTAGAATCACAATCTGGACACCAAAATTATTGTTTTGTAGAGCTGAATTGTTTGGTAAAAGCAAATGTGAAGTGTAGGCTACATTAAAATGAACTGAGGAAAAGCCAAAAACCGTATTCCTATAAGATTAACATGGGAGATTTTGAGATTTTATGAGCAGGTTTTTGTGATTTTCTCCACAACCACTTAACCTAGGTTAATAATTTAAAATACTATATTTTTTAAGCTCTATAAAATCCTCAAAACCAAAATTGAGTGTTTTAAAATATTTAGGGTGAAAAGTGCAAAAAACTGATTTTTGGAAAATTTAAAACCCCATAAATCTCCATTCCCATGATCCGATTTTACTGGTTTTCGAACTAAAGTCATGAATGTCACTACAAATTTGAGCCAAATTTCATCGAAATCGGACGTTTTTTACTCAAGTTATCGTGTTAACGGACACATATATATTTATATACATACATATAAATTTGAACGAATAGTGTTTTTGACATCTGGAGACCTCAAAACAAAAAGTTATCATGGTCTCGGGCTTAAGTCTTACCATGAGACCTACGGTAATAGCTTCTTCCCTATAGGGGAAATTCGCTAACAAAGAATGTTTATAGTTATATTCAAAAAACAATTGACAAGCGATTTGCTTCACATACTACATGAAACATTGGAAGCAAATCACACTAAACACAGTTAGCACAAAAAAGGAACCGCGATATTAAATATTATTATATCCCGATTAAGGCGTCGTCTTCATAGGCAAGTCACCCTCAGAGGACTGCTCAGCCGTCATAAAGGGGGGTAACAACTATGTAGCCATGAGCGTTATAGTTAGGCAATCATTATCGTGCTATCCTTAGAGTGAGTTTGATGTAACATAGACATAGAAACGCAAGAACCAACTTATGTCATTGCGCTGGTATGAAGGATTGTGTTTCTGTAATTATATATCGTCGAGGATGTATGTCTGTCTTGCTCAATAACCCATCAAAGTCACTCCAGATTCCAGGGACTCAGGTATTATGAAATACCTTGAATGGAGTAAAAATATAGTTAATTTATTTAATAATAAATTGGTGGAAGACTTTAAAAAATAAAAATATGGAATAAGTTAAAATATATAAGCTCAATGATTTAATTTTGTTTAATGAGGTGAAATGTTGAATTATTTTCCAGTCTGTATATGTGCATATTTTTGTGTTATATAATAATTGTTTTTAATTCACACTTTTATAGGGGCTTAACCATAGTATTAAAGCTAAACCCAAATAATATAAAATTGTTTTTTCGTACCTAAGATTTATGAGTTTTTTAATTTATTATAGAATAGAATAGATTTATTTTCTCAGAAATAAAACATTTCAAATTACAATTTCACAGTAAAAAAAATAAATAAACATTAATTTTCTTGCTCTCAGTCCACAGTTCATAATTTAAACACAATATCACTTATTGTCCTGCCAGAACTGACCATTTTTGTTCCTGAAATAATATAGTAAAACTAAAGATATATTAACAAACAAAATAAACAATATCACGTACATTCTGAGAAAAATAGGGTCTCTAAAGGCTAAGCCTGTTTTAGAGGTTCCAACAAAAAGGTATAATAAAATAAAATACGCTCAAAGAAAAATTAACTGAGTACGCTATGGAATGTCTTACATCTAAATACTTAACGAAATTATCTTAAAATCAATCTCCAAATTGCATTAGAACATGTCAAAAACAAAAGTTGAACTATGACTAAAATATACTGTCTTGTGGAAAAACAAAAAATAACTGAAAAAAGGTTTTATACACTATGACTCTATGATAAATCTCCCACAAAATGTAAATGAGGTAATTTTATCAGTAAAAATTTGCGTTCCACTGTATGCACTAAAATACCAAAATTGAAAACCACGGCTCAGCTAAGGTTATTTTTCTATATAAAACAGAGGATTTTAAAAGAGGAAAAATGATTGGGGGATTTCTGATTTTTATTTTTTTCTGACTGTTATTTATTTTTATTTCATGTTAACAATAAATGATTTATACTGGAAGATACGTGTTAATGATTTGGTGTTTCATAATCAATATAAATTTTCTATGATAACTAAAAATAAAATAAAAGATTCACATAATAAAAAGGTTGTGCTGACATATTACTTAATATAAAAATATACATAATAATTTGACGCTTACCATTTTGTAGAGTTGCGATTACGGGGGTGGGAAGGGGAGTGAGGAGAGGAATTAGCAAGAGGAGGATCGCCGACATGACTGACGGGCGCGGTGGAGGTAGAGGTAGTGAGTGGTAGAAGTAGTGGTAGTTGCAGGGCCGTAGACAGACCGGTTTTTTCGGGTCATTTGCCCGGGGCCCGGGCTCATAGATTGTTTACAGTTGCCCGGACAAATTATTATGTTATGTAGTAAGTTTTATCTTCAGCAACAAAAATGAAAAATTTTTAACAATTGGTTTGTAATCAGACAGACCCATAATTTTTTTTACAGAGGCCCGGAAAACGCAAGTAAGTTTTATCTTTCAGCTACAAAGAAAATAATTACTTGACGAATTTCACCAAGTGACCATTTATGCGTTTATTTTACGGCTCAATAAATTGTTATTCCTGGACGACAAAGGATGCGACGCGACCGCTATTGTTAGGTTAGCTCAACTTAAAACTAATGTAAAACACAAACTACTTGTGTTATTTTTGTAAACAAATATATTTCATTGTTTATATTTCTTATCTGCTTTGACTTTGAGCACAGAGAACGTATAGACAGAGATCTGACGCTGTGCAATAAGAGGGTACGCAGTTTCGTCGTAGTTGGTACACCAGCCACTTCGTGCCGCTAGTGTCGCGGTTGTCTGCAGTACACCAAACGCCGGAAGTTCCCCTCTCGGCGCCCCTCCAACGCACTGTACCCGTACACCATTTCCCTCTCCACTCCCCGCTCACCCCGGCACGCCGCGCCGCGCCAGTCGAAAACAGTTTAAACTGTGTAAAAGCGAATGAAAGCTATTTTGATTCTAGCATTTGTTTACGTTTTTCGCGTGTAATAGTGCTAGTTGCGGCCATGTCAAAAACTGTGTGTTCATATTATGGCTGTTCTAAAAGCCCTAATTAAGTCAAAAGACTTACAGTGTTCCGATTTCCCCGGGAGATGTATCGAATATGGGTACATTGTTCAAGTGATTAATTGTGTTCGACATATTAATCTTATATATTTGTACAACTGATGATTAATTGTTTGGTTCTTAAAATATGTACATCACTTTAACATAATTTGTCAAGAAACACAAAATACATGTACAATATATCATGAATTTAATACACAAATTATGGTTATGTTTGCTCACTTGTCTGAAGTATAAATTATGCATATTTTGGTTATTTATAGGCCTATCGCAATCACTTTTTAATTTATTAATACATTTATGGCTATTGTTAGTAAATTACGATGATTACCACACCCTAAATCCTAAATTTTGAAGTGTCTGGTTTTCGAGCTTAGTCTGATACATTTAACTCGTGTAGATTCAAAATCCTTACATGTGAGAACAGTTGCCCACGTGTCAAATGTAGTGACTAAGATTAATTAATCATGGAAAACTTAAATAAAAATTATGTTTTTCATTATTGTTGTAATTCAAACGATACCGGTTTACTAACATAATACAAATAAATTGTCAATACACTTTGGAACTAAGGCATTAACACGTTGAGTTCCGGCTTCGGCATGTCTCCGATCGGATTTATTTACGCGTTAGTTGACGATGGTCATCTTCGCGTCTGTTGTAGTATCTTAGGCATTTATTTTCGCGCTTATCCACGCAAATATCCTGGGAATATCCGCGTCGCACCCTCTCTTTGGGGAAGCCCAGCATTCTCAAGGTCAAGCATCGTAGTGCCGCTCCCGCCGTCGTTGAACACAGCGAGCACAGGTGCTCGCTGGTTGAACACCACTGTCGCAGTGCCGCTAGCCGCTGCCCCACGCTAGGCAGCATGGCGTGGGATTCCCAAGTGCTGCTGTCTCCGATCGGGGACAAATGTAATGATGTAATTTTAAGTGGTCTATGGTAGCCACTCTTGTTTGTATTTCGGAAATAGATATTTGTTTCATTGCCGCTGTTTTGTATTAAATAAACTGAATCACAAGTGGAACCAACATATACGGTAGCATGTAAAATGACACAGGGAACAGGTTAATATTCAAAATGAATTTGAAACCCAATTTAAAATTATATTTGATTACAATATAAGACTATACAACTTCTATTAGACATCTTAAGTGTGATTAAATCAAATTAACTTATTCAAGGAAAGCTAGGAAAGTAAAACCCCTTACACCTAAGTAACTGTGTATGTATTTTTTTCTTTTTTCATTATAAAGTTTCTATGTTGTAGAAAAAAATTTTTGGATCTTTACTGTACTGCTATTTGTAAACGTTTTATGCAAAAACGTTTCGTTTGGCCCAACATTGTGCTTATTGCTGTAAAGTTTGTGCAATACATTACAATAATAAAGAAATGTTTTTTTGTTTTTATAGATAATTTTTGGTTATTTTTTCCTTTATTCCTTTAGACCTAAGCCTATAGAAATAAATTAAAATAAATAATAATTATAATAAATAAAAAATAAATGGTACATGGAATATTTTTAGATCAATTATGGCCAAAACTTGCGTTTTTAAACACTGAAATTTCAATGTTTTCCGGGGGAGGACCCCCAGACCCCCCGGTACAGATAAACAGCTGTAACCTGGCACTTGGGACTGGCGAGTCCGAAAGGGAAGGGGTGGAAAACCCTTACTATTCCTACTCTCAGAACATTGGCCCGCGCCGCTGTCTAGGCTGCAAAACCCCGCCGCGAGACTCATGGGGTTGACGACCCCAGGGTTCAGAAAAATCGGAGAATATTAATAGAGAATTCCGATATTCGAGAAAAACGAATCTCCTACTTGCTTGCCATGAAAAAATACAGGAAAGAAAAGAGACCTATTGTTTATATGGATGAGTCGTATGTCTGCACCTCCCATGTATCTGGCAAAACCTGGGCAGATGGTTCAGTTAACGGGTTACATATGCCAATACCCAAAGGAGATCGGCTCATTATTGTCCATGCGGGTGGAGAAGAGGGATTTGTACCAAATGCGCTGGCAATGTGGAAAGCGGGGATTAAGTCGGGTGACTATCACGACAACATGAACTCGAAACATTTTATGCAGTGGGTTAAAAATCAATTAGTTCCAAATCTGAAACCTAACACAGTCCTGGTTATAGATAACGCTGGATATCATAACTCCGAACTGTATAAAGCGCCAACATCAAACAGTAGGAAAGACGAAATGATTAAATGGCTGGAAGAAAAAAATATCCCATATGACACATCAATGTTGAAGCCACAGTTATACAAGTTGATCCAGAACCAAAAATCCCAGTTTAAAAAATACGTTCTGGACGAAGAATTAAGCAAGGCAAAGGCAGGTCACAGTGTTTTGCGTTTGCCTCCATATCACCCCGACTTAACCCCAATCGAACTGATCTGGGCAGAAGTTAAAGATTATGTTGTCACCCACAATACCACATTTAAAATGGCAGACGTTCGGAAGCTATGTGATGAAAAGTTTTCAGCGATGGGTCCGGAAAATTGGATACCGAAATGCAATCATGTGAAAACAATCGAAGAGGAATATCTGAAGAAAGAGTTAGCCATCGACCTTAAGACGGAGGACGCATCTTTTGTGATAAACTTGAACAGCGAAAGCGAAGAAGACAGCGACAGTGAAGATGAAGCTATGTCTGGAGTTGAAAAGTTCAGTGAGTATTTTAAGTTATTTATATTTTAATGTATTTTCCTATATTAGTCGAATGTTATTGATTCTGTTTCATGTTTTTTTTCTTCAAAATGTTCCATGTAGTATAAATATAAGTTGTTGTAGTATGTCAAAGATAATAATAACTCGTGTTAGCATTTTTTAGATATTGTTTGTAATCCACAGTATTGTATTTAGGAAATTTATGAATGATATCAGAAATACCCTTTTCAAAAGAATTTTTAAAGCCATTTGCATCCAAATCTGGAGGT
The DNA here is from genome assembly GCA_963675035.1 of Allygus modestus. Taxonomy (NCBI): domain Eukaryota; kingdom Metazoa; phylum Arthropoda; class Insecta; order Hemiptera; family Cicadellidae; genus Allygus; species Allygus modestus. Next base: position 104,839,701 of record OY776111.1, read on the forward strand.
AATTTATAGAGTAGAGATATTTGAAAAAAGTTCTAATAGGTTTTCGACTGAATTCTCTTATGAAAATAACCTTGTTAATGTTTTAATAAATGTATCTGTCTTTGAATAAGTTTTAAAATTATTTTTCCCTGTTGTGTCAAATTGGTATTTTAATGCTATAAGTTATATTTTATAAGAGGATGTCTGCAGTTAAATTTTAAATCATTAATCATTACATGATATCGTTCAAGCCAGATAAGTTAATTTCATTGATTCCAGTGTTGATATTAAGGAGTATTTACGTAGAACAACTCACCCTATTGATATACTATCAATAGGGTGAGTTGTTTATTACGGCCGGCTAATGTCCATTCAAGCGCGGCTAATAAGGGTCGGGGCCCGGTCTTCCCCGACCGATGTTTTGTGCCATGAGAGTACACGATTTCTACCTCGAGTCCATGTGCCAGGTTACAGCTGTTTGACTGTATGAGGGGCCCGGTCAGGTGATTTTGCCCGAGACCCGTTAAACCTGTCTACGGCCCTGGGTAGTGGTAGCAGGTACAGGTAGCCTACACTACTACACGCGGCCTGACCTTGGCACCACCGCGACCTAGGGTGTGTCTGATAACACAGGGAGATTGCAACTATCCGAAAGGAGGAAACAATGTTTACACCGTCCAAGAGATACCAAACTGCTCAGAGCAGCGCAGTCCAACTCGTGCCGAGCCTGCGAAACTGTCCAGATAACTGTGATAAACGATAAACCTATTGAGTAATTCATCGATCAATTTAACTATTCCAACTAAGTAACTAAGTTGACCTTACAGGTATAATATTTTTGTTATATATTAGAACAAGTGTAGTGTATAGTTTTCGAGTTACACTTTAAAAAATATTGTGTAAATAAATATTGTTGAACACAAAGGTTTCATTTTATTTTTTGTATCGCCCTCAACTTTGTTAATTTATGTCTGGTAAACAAATCCGTAAAACTGTATCCAGTTTGTTCAGTCCCGTACAGTTTGTCAAAATTACTTAAAATGACAAAGAAAATTAGTTTAACAAAGTTGAAATAAAGGAAATATCAAAGTTAAAAACCCTGCTACAATAGTCTTAAAATTCACCATTTAACTCCTAAATTTTACAATTACCCGTATTTGGGGAGTATGCATACTCCCCAAACCCCCCGGATGTTATTGGCCCGCTTGATCTCCAACGATTTATCATCTGGCCCTTAGGGTAATTAGGTTGGAGTCCCCTGGTATAGACAGTCCAACCCACGCACCTCAGACTCCCAGAGGACTAAGAGACCCTCGCACCTCAACGCGCACTCACCGTCACATGCGCAGCCCGGCTTATCCATGACCTACTATAGGCCTAGGTTCACCTAACCGATTTTTTAAGCTATTGACACGTGATGATATAACTTTTACTGTGATTTTCAAATCCTACTTATTATTTCATGGAAATAGATTCCAAATATGGTGTAATTGTGACATTCCTAATTTTGTACAATAAGGCTTTTTAATTTAACATACTGACTTTTTAAAATGTTTTGTAGTGTCACAATACACCGTATTTGAACACTATTTTAATGGAATAACGTGTAAAATTGTATTTTTAAATACAAATTATATAAATTCAATAGTTAAAAAATTCTGTTTTGAAGACCAGGGCCTAACTGACTCATCATAGAAGAATTAGAAGGTAGGCCAGGCTGCGCGTATGGGGGTGAGGATTGTAGGACTGAAGGTCCCAAGACAGACCGATCAAGGGTTGGTTGTAAGTACTGTAATGTTTTGGCGAGGCTGGACTCATGGTCCCTTCCCTGGTCAATATCCTCATTAGTGCTCGGACACTCGGTCAAGGCGCGAAAAGGGGGTCTTCCTAGCTGCCGAATAACGTTGCGATTTTACGCATCTATTTTCATGAGTTCGAAAACCAGATAGGTAACATTATTTTAAGGGGTTTTTTGGGGGAGTTTAGTAACCCCAAAAATGGGTTTTTTGAACTTTTTATATATGATTCTTTTTAAACCCAAACTTTAGTTTGCACCATTGAATTCAGCTTGGAAAAAACAAACATTTTAGTATTTTGAGTTATTGCTCTATGTTAATCGGTTACTGAGATATTGAAAGTGCTAAACACAGTAGGCCTACGTTGTCCAGTGTTAATCTAATGGAGAATAATTAAAGTTGTATATCTAGCTTATTAATAAACGTATATTAATGAAACTTAATATATGGCATTATAATTGGGGGTTAACTGATATTTGCCCACCAAAACCCATTTTTTGTGGTCCTCATGGCTACAAACCTGCGTGCTCAGTAGCTATAATTGGATAATTGAACGAAGTGAAAGTATCCTTATACACAACTTTACTGCTTAGACTGGTAAGAGAATCAACTCAACTGGCGTGTCTGTGACCCCAATAACTCGAGAATGCCTCCACAGTTAAACTTAAAATTTTCCAGAAAAACTTAACAGGTCAAAATCTCGGTCAAGTTCGTTATTCAGATAATTTCGTTCAGTATTAATCAAATTATCTTAAAACCAAATTTATTTTTTTCTCCATAAGAATAACATTGGAAGCCATTTTAGTGGTACTTGAATCGTTAAAATTTAGCCGACGTCTATGTTTCAACAACAGAGTAACAATAGTTAGTTTACTAGAGTATACTTTGTTATACTGGATAACAACAGTTTTTTTTACCAACAAAAAACACACAAGAGAGATAAATCGAAGTATATTTTTAAGTTGTGAACATATTTATTATTTTATAAATTATTAAGTGTACGTTTTAAAAAAATATCCAAAATATCCATACAGTTAATATTCCCTTAGTACGCCTACTCTGTGTAAATATCGTCACGGTCAGAGGCGGCGATTGTAACGGTGGCAGATGACAGACGACGCGTGTGGCAGGTCGAAAAACTCAGTAACTTTTTGATGACTGTAGATACTAATAATATATTAACTTAAGTTATAAATTAGTTTGTTTTATTACATTTTCTTAGACAATTAAATATTGTGATTGTCATGTGTAAAAAGTATGCAAAGCCTCAATTTGTCTTGAAAGCGTTGATGAAGTTAGTCACAGTAAGCGAACAACCTTAAAATTTATTTCGTAGGACAATTATTTGCTAGGTTATATTTTCACTAAATTAATAATAAAAATTGTCTACATTACCTAAAATACATTACCAGTAATGTAGTAGGTAACCACAATAAAAGCTATAGATTATTCTAACCAAACAGCCTTTTTCGGAAGGTTATCTTGAATGATTTGACATAGCCTAGGGTTGGATTGCAGTAAGAGTAAGCCAACATTAAACTGGTAATACAACTTTTGTCAAATACTTTAAACACATTACCAGGAATGTTGTAGCGAACCAAAATAAAAGCTTTAAACTACTCTAACCAAACTAAGCCTTTTATAAAGGTTATCTGGAATGATTTGACACATCCTAGGTTTGGATTACAGTGAGCTGTTTTCATCATAAACTTGGACCTATGGCTATAACATGTAGGCCATACACTTAGGCTACTTGCCATTTTAGAAGTTTCATGTACGGTCTTGGACCAACCCATGTTTATAGAATTTAATTTCCTGATAGCCCAGGCTATTGCAACAACATATTGAAATATCATTTTGTAAAATACAACTGTTGTTAAATACTTTAAACATTACCAGGAATGTTGTAGCGAACCAAAATAAAAGCTTTAAACTACTCTAACCAAACTAAGCCTTTTATACAGGTTATCTGGAATGATTTGACACATCCTAGGTTTGGATTATACTGAGCTGTTTTCATCATAAACTTGGACCTATGGCTATAACATGTAGGCCATACACTTAGGCTACTTGCCATTTTAGAAGTTTCATGTACGGTCTTGGACCAACCCATGTTTATAGAATTTAATTTCATGATAGCCTAGGCTATTGAAACAATATATTGAAATATCATTTTGTAAAATACAACTGTTGTAAAATACTTTAAACACATCACCAGGAATGTTGTAGCGAACCAAAACAAAAGCTTTAAACTATTCTAACCAAACTAAGCCTTTTGTACAGGTTATCTGAAAAGATTTGACATCTCCTAGGTTTGGATTATATTGAGCTGTTTTCATCATAAACTTGGATCTATGACTATAAAATGTAGGCATATACACTTAGGCTACTTGTCATTTTAGAAGTTTCATGTACGGACTTGGGCCAACCCATGTTTATAGGATTTTATTTCATGATAGCCTAGGCTATTGAAACATTATATTGAAATCTCATTTTTTCATCTAAATAACTGGGCCTGACGATTTATTGTTAATCTTTGAGGATATTTAGACTTGGCCTATAGAAATTGTTAACATTAGTTCATATAGGAAACTCGTTGTTCTCTTAAAAGTTAAATTAACCACACCGCTAAAGTCACTGCTTAGCCCAAAATGCTCTGTTTGTTCTATGATAATGCACCCATGCCAATCCTAACAACAAACCATGCCTGAAATCTTCAATTTATTTTAAAAATAAATAAATTTATGTATTTATACAACATTTACTTTGATAAAAACAAGTGATAAATGTATGTATGTTTTTCTACGGATAAAATGTTAGGTTGGCGGCGGGATCCGAACCTGCGACCTTTCACTCCCAGAGCCAGTGCGATACCTCTCAGCTACCGCGATAACTGTTTCTTAGAGAAGTGACTAAAATTATAGCTATATAGACATAAAATCCGGATTCTGGCGGCAGTTAAATGATAACGGAATGTATTCTGATGATGTTACTCAAATCAGATATTGAATTTTTTATGAGATTCGATTTAAGTTTGATCATGTGTTTCAATCTAACATATATACAGCCGCTTGTGTAACTGACTGACTCACTGAGGTATACGAATTCTAGACCACTTCTAGAAGAGCTATCGACGTGAAATTTTGCATGCAGGTAGATTTAACCTTGTAACCCCCAGAAAATTGCCAAAACTCACAATGTTTAATTATTAAATATTTTTAAAAAAATATTTTAAAATATATTAGTTACGTAGACTACGTTACCGACATGTATTATTTCGATAGTGTAACCGTTTTGGTAATGTAGTTTACAAAAATCTCAATCGGCTTTCTTGTGTAAGCGTTATGTGGCAATCCAGTCACAAAACATGTGTTTCTTATTAAATATTAATAATTTTAAACTTAACTAAATATGTTTACATAAACTCATGATTGCTTATTGCTCAACATCGAAACAAATCATTTTAGGTTCTCGCTGGTAAGAAAACTTGTTGTTTCAACCACACTCTTTGATGATTCGGTATATAATTTGTAATGCATCTTAGACTTGAACCCTTTGATGATGTATTGACCAGTTTTTACGTAATTTTGGTAGTCATGATATGTTCTTATGTCACTCGCGGATCAGTTTACTTAGGCCTAGGGGTTTTCTCAGCTTGCTTCTTTTAGCAACTACGCGCAGTGTATGTCGAATTCTGCTTGTGCTAGGGTTGCTGCTTGTGCCATAAATTAAACATACTCCTTAGGGATATGCTTAATCTATGGTTGTGCGCATGTGCCATTGACGAGATTCTCGTAGCTTGCGACCGGTTGTATACGAGCTCATGGTGTAACTGACTAACTGGTGTATACGAATTCTATCCCACTTCTAGATGATCTAACTAGGGACGTGGCATTTTGTACACTTTTGCCTTGGACACTTACGGATGAGCTAGGATCGTGATTTTTGGCATACAGTATAGCTTGTAACTATAAACCATCGGGAAAATTTCAAAAATACCCACTGTTTAATTATTTAACTTAATTTTCAAAATCTACGAGTACGTAAACTACGTTATTTAAATGCATTATTTGGATTTCAAAATATTTCCGGTAATATCGGTAGTAGTTTACGCTGTAGTAACATTTTAATATTTAACCTATTTATTTTTAAAAATTTCAAAGGAATTGGTAGTCGTTAAACTATGTTCTAACGTAAGGTTGTAACTGGTGGTTTTATCCTTTAAGACTTTAGTTCTATTTCATTATATATTCTGTTTTATTTTCATTATTCACAATCCCTTAATAATATATGGGTGCATATACCTAAACACACAATACGTCTGCATGCCAGGGCCAACAGCAGTCATAGGAACAATTTTATTTATTTAAACTCATAAGAAATGTCTAAATTGTTGTGGATATTTTGGTCTTTTGGTCATAATAGGTGGGAAAAGCCCCACTTGAATTAGGTTATATTTGTCACAGATTACTTTTATTCGGTATGAACATAATATTTTGTTATTAGTGTTTTTTCCCTTTAACACAAATGTTGTCAAATAAGGACAGTTAAAAGTAAGGATTTAAATTATTTCACGCACTTACATAGTGTCTGCGGCGTAAAAAATTGCATACGATATATCCTTAAACTATACCTGGAATATCATCATTTTTCGTATCCGATTTCGGAATACTATGACATATACGTAGTATGCAGCATGCATATGACCGATTTGTATTATTTAACCCTCTATAAAATAAACGGTATCAGGAAACTGACACATACTTTCTCCCTTTTAGCCCAACTTTAATGAATAAATTACCTTTTATTTACTAAATATAGAATAAAAAGCACGGTCGAATGTACAGAAAATCTTGTAAACAAGTTGTTTTAAAAAACATCCACCCAAATCCCTGCTTTGGAGGCACTACAGAATCCATTGCTACACTCGTGGTTTTAAGAGGGGAAATGCCCCCTATTCCCCCCCAGGGTTATTAAGGGGCAACATATTTCGAATTTCCTCTGTTGGTCAATGCTAACTTGACAAGCATATCAAGTTTGAATGAAATTGATCAGTAAATAAGAGAGAAATAGTAATTTTGTTATTCCCCATAAGAATAACATGGATACAACGTACTGTGTTTACTGCAAAATGAAAATTTCAATTTTCTCTGAAACCAGCAATCGTAGATTAGTAATTCAAAATACTAAATTATTTAGTTTTTTGAGCTCTTTTTAATGGTGAATAGTAATATTTTTTTATATTTATGTCTTTTTATGAAAAATCCAAAAAACTGAATTTTTGATGTTTTAGTCCTGTAATTTCTGAACCCGAACTTTTACAGAAATGCGGGTGGTGTCATTTTGTTGGAAAACTAAAGTTCTACAAACGACTAAAGTTTAATCAAAATCGTTAGAGCGTTTTTGAGAAATTTGGATTTTTCATGTTTTTTGGCGGTTTTTGGGGGATAATTACCCTTAAAAATCAAAAATGAAAAAAACTCCTGGAGATATCGTGGATTAGTACCTACATACCAAATTTAATCAAAATCGGCCCATAGGTTAGGGCTCTAGCTCTGTACATGCACACACACACACACACACACACACACACACACACACACACACACACACACACACACACACACACACACAGACATCACGTAAAAACCACTTTTTTGGGTTCAGGGAGCACCAAAACGAATATTTCCACCAACAACTCAAATTCGAAAATTGTTACGAAAACAATACTTTCTCCATATACTATGTATAGAGGGAGAAAGTAAAAAGCTAAGCCTTAAAATTTGTGTACTTTTAATATAATTGCCTAATTAAATAAATAGATCCTTGAGGAGCTCTGTATTTTATTTATTCAAGTTGTATGACAATTTTAAAATCTTTAGTGGTTATTTATTTATTTATTTGTTTTATTTTCACATATTCTGCATGATTTTCAGGATTGGTTTTGACCAAATTTAGAGAATTTTCAAGGTTTCAGGTTCTGTAATCGTGTTCTAGTTCAATATTGTTCTGAGAGACCTACTTTTTGCACATAATATTATATAGTATAATGTTTGGAGATTTCATTATATGAACTACAGATTAAAGGTTTTTGTATGCTTTTTTAATTACGTTACGTAAACTACAAATCGATGGTTACCACATTTCCTAGGTTTTTAGTTGTTTGGGATGATTTTAACCCTTGGAACTTAAAAAATATATATTATTTTATAAATTTTGTTTTACAGAAGAAGAGTTTTATTTTGGTACGACTAGATTTTTCAAATTTCGGCATATTTTCGAGATTTTGTGATGGTGTTTTATTTTTAATCATGTTCATATAATTGATGAAGGCCTAATATTGGGCACGTTGTATGTCTATAACATATGTATTGGTATATAACAGCAGTAATTTGACTAGTTTTGATTACTTTAACCAGTCGGGAAATCAAAAACTCTAAATATCTTTAGATTTGACAATTTTCTTCGTATAAGTAGTAATGCTATGATGGTTCTATGCCAATTAAGATTAATTGACATGCACGTGACACCATTTATACTTGAGCTATGGACTTGATATTTAGCATGGTGGTGTTTTCACCTTTTAACCCCGGAGAAAATTTCCAAATCTTACTTTTACCAGTTTAAATTCCCTAAATAAAAATTAATAATGACAAATAAAAAAATACAAATACATTTAGTGTCGTTTTGTTTGAGTTCTAGCGGCCAAAAGGATGGTCTTATCGAAAAACGGAGACTACCACGTACCTTGGATTTTAGACGAACTAAAACTTTGGTTCTAAAACGGTTCTTACCTTTTGCCGAATCTGGCCACTTCACCGTTAGTTAGTGCTGTATTTTTTAAATTTTAACTATTTTAATTAGTTAATGGTAGTTTCATACATAAAAGATGTCAACCATCTAAGTAGCCTATATCTATATTTATGAATCTGATTACAATTTTAATTTGTTTCAATTACTATAGTTTACACACAAACGGCTTAGGTAGTTAATAATATGATCAGCGCACAGTAATTCATACCCACAGTCTATTTGTAGCAGTAGCCATGATAACATTATTGGTGAATAAAACCTAAATACCAATTCATATTTGGATTGTTTGTACCTATGTTGTTACCATATGCCCTGGATATAATGGCACTCGACTACTATGACATTTTGCCGTTTACCTTTTTAGGGTGGGAACACCAATCGGGGGTCTGGGGGCGGAGCCCCCAGCGAGCGAAGCGAGTTATCCTTATACGCGAGGAATGAGCGTACACCTAGTATTATTCTTATGGAAAATAATAAACATGTGATATTTCGCTTGTTTTTTGTCTTAAATTGGAAAACTTGGTGCGTTTCATCTGGTGCCCAAGGTCAGGTGTAATTACTGTGATCGCTCTGTTCGATTTGGCGGTTAATCAGTGACCTTGCGAACTGTTACCAGTTCCCAGAGTTCTATGTTACTTATTATGCTGTGCTACTGTGTTGGAGTTTAATTGTGTTGGGTACCGTAATACCAGTTCGTTTGATCATAAGTTAAAATAGATGAACAATGTGATAAACACAGGTGAAGGTATACATGTATATTTAAAACTTTTACTGGTGGTATTTTTATATTACAATTGTTTTTAGTCAGTAAAATAGATAATCTTATATAATTCATGTTTGTTTTTAGACAACATATTTCTTTTAAGCTTGGAATAAAAATCCGTCTGAGACAAAATTATATATTCCTTATTTACCAACCCGAATATCCGTATTAAATGTGTTATTGAAACACGTGAAAATAAACCACTTTAAACTTATATACAAATGAGTTAACAATTATAATATTCACAATCAAAGTGTTAAAATGTCTTCACAAGCAGCAGTATGCAATAGGAGGTTTTCAGTTAAACTTTAATGACACTTTTAATGATTATAAAATGTATGTAGCTCAATTATCTATGTGTGAAAAATACTTGATTATAGTATATAGCTCAATTATCAATGAGTATGATTCATACTTTGATGAAATATTATACATTATTGTAGGTAATTAATACAGTATTTTAGAATATATTTGATTGCAGTATATTATTACCTTTAAATAACACAATTGTAAATACATCAAACATTAACTTAACACAAAGCTTTTGAAGAAAATGAATTTATCAAACTGTAAAATTTAAGGTGACAATAGAAAAATATAACAGAGTTTGTTTACCTAGTGTAATTAAAAATTGAATAGTTCAAAGGCATGGTGCCTTTGATCAATTTATGGCTTTACAAATCAATAATTTATGTGTGTTGCAGTTATATTTATTTGTATGTTAATCATATTCTGAAAACAACTATACTTCATAATGTGGTGTAAATGACCTACATATGTATAATATTTCAACAAAGTATGATTCATGCACATTGGTAATTGAGCAACATACAAAATTCAAGTACGTTTCACACATAGATAACTGAGCCACATACGACAATGTAGAAACCTCATGGTGAAACTTCTCTAAAATAATTATGTTTCATTCACTGAAACATAAGTTACATACAATAAATCGGAAAAACTAATGGCGAATCTTCATTCAAAAAAGTATGTTTCTTATAATATTACTTGAGTTGCATACGGCAAAGCAGGAAACCTCATGGTAAAGCTTCAATAAAATAATTAGTATGTTTCATACGCTGACACGTTAGTTACATACAATAAACCAGGGAACAGAATTGTGACATTTCATTCAAACAAGTAAGTTTCATACACTGTTATTTGAGTTGGGTACTTCAAAGCAGGAGACATAAATGTGAATCTTCATTTCAATAACAACGTTTCACTGGTGTGTTAATTAAGTAAGTTGCATACTTAATTGAAGCCTGGTATCTTAAAAACAATGTGACGTCACTGAACTGCTACAGTTCTGTAAGTATGTAACATCACTATGCATTAGGAACCAAACAGCATGCAGTAACATACAGTAAAGAATCAAGTTAAACAAAAACATTATTTAAGGATGTCTCTGCGTTATTTAAGTATGTTTTTTTCTCAGTGTATACAATGAACAAATACTTAATAGAATTTAAACTTTAAAAGTATAAACGTTTGTATGTAGAAATCAATAGTATTAATGAAAAGAAAATAAGTATTATACCTTACTATCGGGAATAACTGTCACTGGTTCGCCGTTTGTCGTTTTTTGGGAATCACACCCTGTCAACTACTGACGCCACCAGCCGCCGCACTTGTATGTGTTTTTAGTATACAAATGGTTTTTATTAACACAACATCCATGAAATTGGACATGTAACTACTTTTTTGACGTTCAGACCTGAAGATGTGTTGATAAAAAACACGAAACAGCTAAAGGCCCCCAACTACAACAAATCATTTGGCAGAACAGGTATTTTAAACATTTTAACTAGAAAGAAAATTATAAAGACATTTGTAAAATCTATACACATCGACCTCTTTTTACTGACTCACAACGCATAGCAACAGTCTGCTCAGTTTACATTAAATCTCGCTCTTCTAAAAGGCCTTCTTGTGTATTAATAAAGGACAAGAACTGTCGGCGAGAGAACAGAAAACCTCTGGAATATGGCGGACACAAAAATTGCAGGCGCTACCATAATATGGTGCACTTTATGCGGCATTCATTGTTACCATTAGGTAAGTTCTTGCTGACACCATGATACCGTAACAAAACTTAATTGCATTGCGTTTTGAGACATAAGAACCTAAGAACTATAAACATGTAACGCCGACGAGGGGTCTTCTTTCCTCTCGCCGACAGTAGGACATTCTGTTCAAACTCAAGCGAATGTTCTTCTAATACTTATGTGTTGACATCACCTCTCATAACGTAGTATGCGTTCTGCGTTATCATTCCAGAAGTCATTATTTGGCTATGAAATATGTTTTTGCTGTTATGCTGGGTCTTGTTAATGAGCCAATAGCTGTTGAATTTAATAGCTGTACAATTGAATTGATTTATATTTTTCCACTTTGACGCTTTAAAGGCCTGTAGAGGCCCTAAGACGAATGTTAATTATAAAGAAATTCTTAGAACTTACACTTACTCCTTTTAGCGAATTTCCCCTATAGGGAAGAAGCTATTACCGTAGTCGGCATGGTGGTAAGTCCTAGGCCCGGGACAGTGATAACTTTTCGATTTGAGGTCCTCAAATTCCAAAAAAACCATTCGTTCAGAACTCTGTGTGTGTGTGTGTGTGCGTGTGTGCGTGCGTGCGTGCGTGCGTGTGTGTGTGTGTGTCCGTGGGTGCTGCGATAACTCTCGTGAAAATGGCCCGATTTTGATTAAATTTGGAACAAACATGTAAAGCAACATTTATGACTAAGTACGAAAATCAGCCAGATCGCACCATCCTAAGGGGTATTTTGGAGGGTTTTGAACCCCAACAATTTTTTTTATTTGTTTACTTTTTATTTTGTATTTGTATTGTCTATCAGCTGGAATACACACTTTTAATTGGTTTACACTTCACTGAATTTAAAAATCATTCTCTACACAATTAAATTTGGAAAACATAAATTTGGATAAAAATCATTAGAAAATATGATTAAGAATCGAAATAGTTACTGAAATATTTAAATTTAGTTTAAACCACTCATAATTGCATTTTTTAAATGACCATGTCAAACAACTGTTTTGGGTATAATAATACAAGTTTCTTAATATCTACAATATTTAGTTAAATACTTAATTTTTTAACATATTTTTATTATTTGTCCTATACCATAAGTTTACGATTAATTTTGTTTGAATTACTGTAATAATTACTTTACATCATAATGTAACTAGGAATTACGAAACGTGAAATAATATATTTTTAAAGGGAGCGGGGAATACAATGTACTGTGGGAATGGCGTCTGCCGATATATTTTTCACTTTTGCACCGATAAGGGTCAGCACGAGACGGGAACAGATCCAAGGTGGCGGTCACTGGTTGTCAGAATAGGCGTACTGGGGTTTAAGAGGGAGCTCCAGTCACGAAACTTTTCGCGTTTCTACCTGCTTCGCCCATAAGGCCAATGTTAACTTTCAAAGCCCGTTCCTCCTCAACGGATTATTCGATATCGTTGATTTATGGCTCACTTTAAAGAGCAAAAATATACCTAGCAATTTCAGTAAGCAGAATTTCGATATCGCAAATACTAATCAATCAATAAAATTCAAAAATATTCAATATTTACGATTTTTTTATGCGCGAACTATTTACGATAACGAAATTCTGCTTACTGAGATCGCTAGATATATTTTTGATCTTTAAAACGAACCATAAATAATCCATTTCGGACAACCCGTTGAGGAGGGACGGAGTTTGAAAGTTAACATTGGTCTTATGGGAGAAGCAGATAGACGCAGAGGACTGGAGCCCCCTCTTAAGTTAACATTTCTCATGGTTTATTTCACTTTTATCTTACTTTTAATTACATTTGTGCTAATATATTACAGTTAAAATGGATAGGGAAAGTGTTTTACTTAAACTTAAATACTAACTATTACATCGGTAGGGTTAAAAAGTTACTCTAATCGTCTTCTAAAGTGTAAATGTTTACCACAGCTCTTCCGTCATAGGAATTTGGTTTTACTTGTGTTTAAATTAAACTCCTGTTATATTATTCTTTACAAATTATATGGATACCTATATTCTACATACAAAATTCTCTAGTTCTTGTACAAAAATATAAATGTATTGGATCAAATTCGTTATATTTAGCTTTGTTCTATTCACATTACAATTTCTCCTGAGATAGGCCTAAGTGGATATTGGACTAAAGTAGTATAAAGTAGGCTGTTGAGCCCACTAAATTTTTGATTGATTGATGTGTTAATATGACGTCATGGTGTGACGTAAGGAGGTATGGCGTGTTTTTGTGACGTCATGATGTGTTTTGGTCATGTTAGGATATACTTTGGTGATATTATTACATATGCTGTGTTTTTGGGATATTAGGATGACTTCCATACAATTTGAATAATAGCGCTAGTGGTTGTGAGCCCGTGTTGGATGAGGTCATGGTCTATGACGACACAATTAATGACGCGATATGTATGACGTCATCACCTATGCTTGGGCTTTCAGCCCAGGTTCGAAATGATACTTTTTCATGACGTAGTGATCTATGACGTCATGATGTACTTGGAACAACTTCCTTCTCGGAACACCAGTGTAGAACTGCAAGTTATAGCGCTCTGTGCCAAGTAATATTTACTTGTAATAATCTCCATCTCGTCTCAAAGTTTGTCTTTGCATTTAATAAAAATTATCCCTCAAAGCAGAGATCGAAACAAGAATCCACAGTTGTAAAACTAAAACTTTGAATATTGTACAATATAGCCAAACACAAATAAGCTTTATGAAAGTTAGCTAAGTTATTTAAGATGTAGTCTCACAATATCTACCAAGGCCTTTATTATTGACACGACTAAACATGTTTAAATATTACAGTTTAGGTTCAAAGTATGCCTTTGCATTTAATAAGAAACAACCCTACAAAGTAGAGATCGGAACAAAAACTCATAGTTTTTAAACTAGCACTATAAATATTGTACAATATAACCAACACAAATAACCTTTATGAAAGTTAGCAAAGTCATTTAAGATAAAATAAAAGTTTTTAAAACGGTTCAAATATTCTTCAAACCTCTTTGTAGGTTTCAAAAATATGAAAATGATGTCTGCATTCGGCATCCTTGAGACAAGGTCTCCAGGCGGTAGTCCGCGACTACACCAGTTTTATTACTGTAATTGGTGGGCGTGGTGCACTCCAAGGCGACATCAAGGTAAATCTAGTTTTAAGTCTTTTTGGGCGACCTTCCAGCCCGTCCATCTGAGTACAACTAAATAATTGGTGGACGCGGTGCAGCTCACATCCTTCTCAATCGTTGTTTATTTGTATTGCAAGCAAAACATGCATCGATACCAGTCTTCTCCAGATTATCTGACAACCTGGTCCTGACTTACCTCTGTGTTCCCTGTGCGTGTTTATATAATATTATTAATCTTTCAGTCTTTAAAAATTATCTTCAATACTTTTCAGCAGTTATACTTTTGCGCCTGCATGCAGTTTCATTCTTCAACAACTTGCGTATCTCTTCATACCTTTGTTTCAAACATTCTACTTTGTGATTATTCTTAATTCTTTTAAAACTTGTGTTTATTTATACCATCACTTTAATTTAAAACCTGTAACTTTATTTTTAAATTATAAACCAACATGTCTGTTGCCGCTTCGACTGAGCCTGCTTGTGAGAGGAAACCCACAAGACCTTCCATATTTTCGCCTATACCTCGTCCTGTCTCTAACCATGTTGCAGCTACGGGATCGAGAAAACTACCCAAATTACCGAAACTGTCTGCTTCTGTGGAACCTATGAAAAAAAGAGACCTCATGGCGGAAACAGGTCTTGAACTGGACTTAGCGCTTTCCGACGACTCTGGCGAGGAAGTGGTTCAATCGTTACCACTTTCCTCAGAAACCGCGACCAAACATTACTGTTATTCGTACACAACAGGGACCATCTAGATGCAGGCATCAATTTGTCAAGGGTTTAAATCAGGGGTCTTCAGTAACATTTCATAGAGAGCCAAATAATTCGTATCAAATTTTCCTCAGGGCCGCAAGTACAAATTATACAGTTTAGGTTACCTAAAATTTAGGTTAATTACAAAATTTGTTTCTTATTGCAATACTACACTACAAAGTGGCGTTAAATAACTTACAGCCAATATGATTATAACATAAGTTTATTACATCAATAAAATAAACTGTTTTGCATATACAAAAGGAGGGAAATGTCTTTTATTTAACTCCAGTAATATTTGAATTTATTAATTCTTTGAAGTCGATGGGTGAAATCTTTCACAGCTCTCTAATATGGCATCTATAATAACAGATTGGGAAGAAACTGAAATTCTCAAAATGTTGTCAACGTTCTCACTCGTTAACCTGGATCATACCCAAAAACACAAAGTGTTGACGGGTTGCCAAGTCCTAAAATGATATGATATCAAAATGTATTCCAAGTCAAAGATAGCACCTCTGATCTGACATTGTTTATCATCACAAATTACTTAAATATGTTAAAATAACAATGCTCGAAAGATTGTTGGTTATTTCCTATCTGTTCTTGGCCAGCAGATAATACATTTTTATAATATTCAATTATAATTTTTAAATATACTTTATTTAGATTTTTAAATTACAAAATAAAGATTTTGCATCAGTGAAGCTGCTGGCCAAGAACAGATAGAAAATAACCAACAATCTTTCGAGCATTGTTATTTTAACATATTTAAGTAATTTGTGATGATAAACAATGTCAGATCAAAGGTGCTATCTTTGACTTGGAATACATTTTGATATCATATCATTTTAGGACTTGGCAACCCGTCAACACTTTGTGTTTTTGGGTATGATATCATTTGTTTTTTATATAATTGTTTATTAAAAATTTTTATAAATGAGATTTTAATCTGAAATAAAACAAAATACATATCAAGGATATAATATTATAATATATTGAACATTAATTAAGATTAATTTATCTTAATTTTACCTAGATAGTTTTTAGAATTTTCTGGCAGTTTTTTAAACATTATAATATACATTTGTTTCACCATATTAACATTTCTTGACGTTCACTTTCTCATCACCTGCATCTATTCACTTATTTTTGTTTTGAATGTAAGCTATTTAATGCCCTGATGCTGAACTGTTTCCTAAATGGAACCCCGCATTTTTAAATTTGTATAGAACTCCATTAATTTTGATTTTTGCAATTTGTAGACTGGGTATTATTAGACTTGAAATTTAGTTATCATGTGTTTGCCAAAGTTGTAGTTAAAAATTATGAAGTTACTTGTAACTGAGATGGATGTTTTTGATTAGTACCTGGGGGCCGAGCTTTGCTCGGGGAAGAAAAATTGTTTAGATGACTTGGAATAATATTTCACCACTAGCCCCTACTGATAATCGGATTTTTTTTAACTCATTTGCTTTTTTCTACATTTTTTAGATCCCTCCAGTTGTTATTTATAGCTCAGCGACCCTTTGTTTTATTTTAATACTCTATATATGTAATCTTCACACTACAGTTTTAATCACTGCTCTCACGAAACTACATGTTAATAATCATAAACAACGTGAGTATTACTTTGACAGTTCGTTGATTGATTATAAACAGCTGTTACAATTCTTTTGTTTTGATTATTACAATAGACAATGTAAGCTCAACATTAGTTACGGAATTGCATCACTTTCATTTTATTCGTTCACTTAAGCCCCCCATACACGGTCAAACATGTTTAACACTCCATAAGTCCAGTGTTAATTTTTTTAAATTTTCATTTTTGTTTAGTGAATTTACCCTATAAGGAAGAAAGCTATTACCGTAGGTGGCATTGTAAGACTAAGTTGCTAAGTGGCTTCATGACTTAGGAAGTACCACTTTAAATTCGCTGAGTATGCAGGTTTGCTGCAACGGGTGTATTTTTACATTATTTTATTTTTCCTGGAGATGAGACCTGTCTAGAACTTATTTTTATCCCAGAAATTAGTTATTTCCAACATTTGAAGGAAATCGTTGGTGCCATTATTGAGATAAGTGTCGAAAGCAACACGGACGCACGCACGCAAACCTTACTCATATTAGAGTGTAGGATAGTGATCATTTTCACAAGTTGTGCATATAGAGTCAGCAAAGAGGGAACCAGGCGATAAATTGACTGTGGAGTAGTTAATCGAGATTGGCTTTTCTTTGAAGATGATTAGGATGAAAATTTGGAATATAAATTTACTGTCGTAGCTGGTTGTGCTGTGGTTGCAGTTTGAACATTTGTGGTTAATTTTATTGAGTGCCTGAATTGAAATTACAGGGGTTGATGATTCGAAATAAGGCAATTTAAAAATCCCGCACAGTCTTGTTGTTTAATTGTATTAAATTGTGGTCCCAGTTGATTTATAATATCTATAGAATTTAAAATCTGGCAATTTCTTCGGTAGGATATTACTATTTTTTTAGTGCAGCATTGGTGTCGTAATTGTTTGTTAACGTCACGATTGGTGGGCAGTTTAAAATACATTGTAAAACTAAATTTGCATAGTATGACATGCCATAAACATTTTTGAAACCGAGATTTCCCAGTTCGTCTATATTGTTAGTAATGTCTTGAATGGCTCCTAATTTAATATTATGAATTTGCCAGATTTGACCAGGGTTTTTTTCTTGAGATTTTATTCCAATTTTCAGTTGTTTTAATTCTGGTCGGTACTCACTCCTTAGCCTATTATTTTCGGATATAGCTGATGCTTGTGCCTTAACATTTTGAGGCTCAAAGTTTAGAATTAATAAACCAGAGAGTGAAGTCACGCGAGATAAAGGCTACATATGTTTGGCCACATGAAAATACTGCATAACCAGAATCAACAACACAACTGTTAAGCGTTAATCCCTGACTTTTGTCAATTGTAATTACATATTATGCTACTGCATTAGGAAACTGCTTTCGGAAAACGAATACTCCAGGAATTACTTCAAATTTTGTGGACGATCTTTGAATTTCTATATATCTGTCTTTAAAAGTTATAATAATGTTTTCGATTGCATCGTGAGCATCTTTAGTAAAGTCTTTTACAACACCCACTGAACCATTAATAACAAGACTCTGACTTATTTAATAAAAATTAAGCCAATTTTGGTGACGAGTCTATTCAGGCGAAACTATTATGTATTATACTATCGTTTGTGTGTTATTTGAAAACCCTTAACGACTAGATGTGACTTTTGTGGTTTTTGAAAACGTCCTCCTTCAGGTCTTTGCCTCCTACGCTCTCAAAGTGACAATGTTAAAACTATGGAAAAATTAAAATAAATTTAAATTAAACATATAACAGCTGTTAATATTGACAGAACACATTAAAGAAGCAAGAACACCGTTTTAAAACCAACCTCTAGAACGGACTTTTAAATTATTGCAATTGTACTTATTGAGTAATTTTATTTAGTGAGAATATGCTCGTTCATTATGAAGATAAGCTCGTTCGCTTGGCTCACTCGCCTCCAGGTTGAGCTCGTTCGCTACACTCACTCGCCTATATATATATATAGAACTAACTTCGGCATCGACAAAAAGAACTTGAGATGCCATTCAAGTAGATTTTGTATTTCCATAATGAACATATGTTTATGCCTTTTAAGTATGTTTAGATATAATCTATATAACAGCTGTTTGGTGTAACTAACTTATATAACTAAATAACATACTAACCCGACTTTGTTTTTAGATTTCATATTATGTTTATTGCATATTATGTTATGTTCGATGTATTATACTATGTATAGCTTCAACGAATTAAAATATTTTCATTACCTCTATACCCTTTTGTTTGGTTAAATTCACTCAATGATTTAATTTGAATTTACAAGCCAGCTGATCAGATTTGTTTTGGAACACATGCGATACTTGGATTTTTGTTTAAGTAGTAAATGTAAACAAAGCAGACATCAAATTCAGTAACAGTTTTGAAAGTGGAATTTAATATCATTTGTTTTAAAATATTGCGTTTGCAAACTTACAATTTAGTGTCAAAAGTGAAATATGTGAGTAAAAACAGAAGTCTGTGCGAAATTTCGTTCAAGTTCGATGAGAAATAAAGTTCTTAGGCTTAATGAACAAAATGAAGTGGACAATTTGTGAAAAGTGCCAAAACTACAAGATTTAGGCTACTTTTATACGTCAATTTCTCGCTTCTCGGACCTTTCTTAAACCAACTGTTGTGATTTTTCGTGTTTAGTGAAAGGGTTTATCATATAAATGCAATGCCAGATTCACTTAAGGCTGTAATACGCTAATTTGAGAAGTGAAAAATCGTCTCATTCTGCTTCGTGTTAGTATAGCACGGGTCGTGTGGTGGACTTGGCGACGTGACTCGACCGTGCCACTAGATCTGTACTTGTTAGAGAATTTCCCCTATAGGGAAGAAGCTATTACCGTAGGTCTCATGGTAAGACTTAAGCCCATGATAATTTTTTGTTTTGAGGTCCCCAGATGACAAAAACACTATTCGTTCAAATTTATATATATGTATATATATATATTATATATATATATATTATATATATATATATATATATATATATATATATATATATATATATATATATATATATATATATATATATATATGTGTCCGTGAATGCGATAACTTGAGTAAAAAACGTCCGATTTTGATGAAATTTGGCTCAAATGTGTAAAATGACATTCATGACTTTAAGTTCGAAAACCAGAAATATCGGGCCATGGGAAGGGGGGTTTATGGGGGTTTTAAATTTTTCAAAAATCAGTTTTTTGCATTTGTCACCCTACAATTTTTGAACAACTTAATTTTGGTTTTGACCATGTTATAGAGCTTAAAAAAACAAATAATATAGTATTTTGAATTATTAACCTAGGTTAATTGGTTGCGGAGAAAATCCAAAAAAACCTGCTCATAAAATCGCCCATGTTAATCTTATGGGAAAAAGGTTTTTGGCTTTTTCTCAGTTTATTTTAATGTAAACTTCACATTTGCTTTTACCAAACTGTTCAGTTCCACAAAACGATCATTTTGGTGTTTAAATTGTGATTCTACGCCTAACCGTTGCTGAGATATTCAAAGTGCTAAATACAGTACGTTGTCCAATGTTATCCTTATGGAGAATAAATAAAATTTGATATCTCGATTATTTATGAATGTATGTTGATGAAACTTGGTATGTGGCTTCACGTAGTACTGGTATATTGATATTTGCACAACAAATTGATTTTTTGTTGATTATTCCTTTAGCAGCAAACCTGCATACACAGCCCCCATGTTATTCTTATGGAGAATAAGTAAAATGTAATGACTCCCTTAATTATGAACATAAATTAATAAAACTTGGTATGTAGCTTCACTTGGTTGGGTTATATTGATAATTGCATAAAAACCTATTTTTTTGTTCCTCGTTGCAGCAAACCTGCTTACTCATCCCCCATGTTATTCTTATGGAGAATAACTAAAATGTTATATGGCGCTTTTATGATTGAATATTGATGAAATTTGGTATGTGGCTTCGCCTAGTTAAATTATATTTATATTTGCATAAAAATCAATTGTTTATGTTCCTTGTTTCAGCAAACCTACGTACTCATTACCAATGTTATTCTTATGGATAATAATTAAAATCGCTTACATGTGAATATATTTTTATGAAACTTGGTATGCGGCTTTATGTGGTATTAAGACAAATATTTTGCATTTGAAATTCGCTGAGGACGCAGGTTTGCTGCGACGGGGGTATTTTTTATGTCCTTCAGCTTACTAAATGTAGATTCACAGACATAGGTAGATGCAAAAACACACACAATTTTCTGAGCACAGTCAATTAAGTTAGGAAATTTTTCCTTTTCAACTGCTTTCCAAAACTCATAGTGAGCTTTATCCTTCTTCTTCTCTTCAAAAATACTTTTGAGCTCCGTATCATGCTGAAGATCAATCAACTCATTTTTCAAATCCCTAGCTTCGTATCCAAAAACAGAAAGATGAGCTACATTTTCTGTTGTTATTGCCCATGGATTTTCCACCAAGCGAAATGGTTCTTGATACTTCCTGAAGTCACTAAACCTCACGGACATTTCGTCCTTTAGGTCTGTTACCAGCTTTATTAAATCAGAAACATCTTGACTTTCATCTGGATTTTCATTAAACAGAGTTTTAACAGAAGGAAAGCTGGAATAATCGCTCGTTGACAATTCTTCGATATACATATTGAGCTTTTGTTCCTGTGAAAAAACAATACTCATAATTTTCGTTACAATGTTATTGTAGCCTCCTTGCAATCGAGTCAGTGTTTCATTCATTATGCCCATTGTATCAGTGAGAAACGCTACTTTAAGCCTCCAACTAAAATTATAAACATCAGGAAACTCTTTTTCCTTTGTAGCCAAAAACAGAGTTATCTCATGACGAATGCTGAAGAAACGTTCCAAAACTTTACCCTTACTCAGCCATCTCACTTCTGTGTGGTAGAGCACGTATTGAGATACAAGTTCTTTCAAAAACTCTTGAAACGTTCTGTGGTTCAGTTCATTTGACCTTATATAATTCACGATCTTTACAACTTGTTTCATAACACAGCTGAAATTTTCACCAAATTTAACGGCTAAGCTTTCTTGATGAATGATACAATGAAAACTTAATAAATTATCATTTCCCAAATGTTTTTTCAACAACTGAACGAACCATATATTTCGACCTAACATTGATGGGCAACCATCACACGGGAAAAACCTTTTTTAAATCAATGCTACGCTCGTTAAAAAAACTTACTATTGTGTTTAAATAATCAACACCTCGAGTTTGTCCAGTCATGGGAATCATGCCCAAAGTCTTCTTTAAAAACACAATCCCTGGATATATACTTAACGAACAATAGCAATTGAGAAATTGATGTTATGTCAGTGGATGAGTCGAGTGCAAGACTAAAATATTTGCTTTGCTGCAGTTCATCGGTAAGTTTAAGTGCAATGTTTGCTGCTAAGTCCTGTGACCGTCTCATGGAAGTTGAGTCAGACAGCTGAAGTTTTGAAACGTCATCTAATATTTGCTTACTATTAGGTAAGTGTGAAAACAAAGTTTTACAAACAGTGACAACACACTCTTTTACAATTTCTGCATCAGAAAACGGTTTCATCTTTTGTGCTAAAATCTCTGTTACTTGATAGGATGCTTTTGTAGTAAGCTCATTCTTATTCATTGCATTAAAAAGGGTACAGTACTACGTTCACAAGCAAAATACTTTTTCAAAGATTGCAATTTTTCCTCTTGGATCTAAGATTTTTTCGGGAATTTGTCTTCAAATTGCGATTGGATTGAAGTGTAGTGTCTGTTCAAATTATAACGTTTGTTTCCATTTACGGTTTCACGACATATCAAACATAGGGCCGTCCCTTCTTTCTTACCTTTTATAAAAAAGAATTCTCCCTCCCACTCAGCTTGAAAGTCGCGGTTTTCATCTTCAAGTTTTCGTTTCCGTCCTTTTGAGTACACTCCTGCCATAAATCACTGAACTCAATGTAATGTTCGTAAAATAATGTGTTCAATCGATAAGGTTAAACTCACTAATATCACATTTACTGGAGAAACTTATACAGGTCTGCACTGAGCTCTAGGTTAAATTCCCCACTGATGACAAGCAGTCACTAACTAGCCGGCTAGTGCTACTGTGGTTGGGATAACGCGCGAAACGACGTAAGGCTTCGCTCTGCCAAGGTCATTGCCACATGACTGCCCACCCAGCACACAACGTCCCCAGGATATCCAATTTGTGTCCCACACATCCCATTGCAATCCCAGAATAAACAGGATATCCCTAGGATATCGTGCTATGTCCCGGGATATTGTGGAAGTCCCAGGGATGTCCACGATCTCCCGGGATAACGTGAATATCTTGGGGACATCCCACGGACATCCTTTATATCGCAGAACAATTTTAGTATAATTAATTGCAAAATTTAGTTATGTTTTAGTATTTAAACCAAATTGAATAATAAGCATAATGATCAGATATCAACAATAAAACATGTATAAAGGAAGTATAAATTTACAGTTTATATATCGATGAAATACGCATGGAATTCTGACAATTTATAAGAAAAGAAAATTCAAATTGCATTATTACTTTATACCAGTACACTAGTAAAATTAACGGCCAATCCCATCTACAATAATCCCCTTTTAAAGAAAGGGAAAAATATTTGGCGCGACGGCGCCGGCGCCTGCACAGTACCCCAGCAGGCCAGCAACAGGTCAACAGACGACAGACCAGACAGTGGTTGTAACGTTGTAACGGTCAGTCTTATCTTGGTCGGTGGGTTGTTCTCTACCTCGTTGGGTGGGTTGTACTGATTTTTAGACTAATTACCACTTACCTAGTTTTACATTTTGCACGTTTTTTAATTGAGAAAAATAACATTATCTTCATTCAAGAGTAACTACAACTGTTTTGTATACAACAGTACTGTTTCTTGGTAAGTAACATCCTTTTTAGCGAATTTCCCCTATAGGGAAGAAGCTATTACCGTAGGTCTCATGGTAAGACTTAAGCCCGAGACCATGACAAATTTTTTTTTTAAGGTCCCAAGATGACTAAAACTCTATTCGTTCAAATTTATATATATGTATATATATATCTATATATATATATATATATATATATATATATATATATATATATATATATATATATATATATATATATCTATATATGTGTCCGTGAATGCGATAACTTGAGTAAAAAACGTCCGATTTTGATGAAATTTGGCTCAAATGTGTAAAGTGACATTTATGACTTTAAGTTCGAAAACCAGAAAAATCGGACTATGGGAAGGGGGGTTTATGGGGGTTTTAAATTTTCCAAAAATCAGTTTTTTGCATTTTTCACCCTAAAATTTTTGAAACAGTTAATTTTGGTTTTGACCATGTTATAGAGCTTAAAAAAACAAATAATATGGTATTTTCAATTATTAACCTAGGTTAAGTGGTTGCGGAAAAAATCCAAAAAAAACATGCTCATAAAATCGCCCATGTTAATCTTATGGGAAAAAGGTTTTTGGCTTTTCCTCAGTTAGTTTTACTTTAAACTTCACATTTTCTTTTACCAATCACTTCAGCTCCACAAAACAATCATTTTGGTGTTTAAATTGTGATTCTACGTCCAACCGTTGCAGAGATATTCAAAGTACTAAACACAGTACGTTGTCCAATGTTATCCTTATGGAGAATAAATCATACCGCCGTAGCAGCAAACCTGCATACTTAGCGAATTTCCAATGCATATATATTTATCTTAATGCCTCATAAAGCTACATACCAAGTTTCATCAATATACATTCATAAATAAACAATTTATGACATTTTAATTATTCTCCATAAGAATAACATAGCGGCTGAGTATGTAGGTTTGCTGAAGCAAGGAACACAAAAAAATGGGGTTTTATGCTTATATCAATATAACTCAACTAGGTGAAGTCACTTACCAAATTTCATTAATTTATTTTCATAATTAAGGGAGATAACACGTTACTTATTCTCCATAAGGATAACATGGGGCTGAGTACGCAGGTTTGCTGCTATGGGAGCCTTTGTCAAAAAATTGTTTTTTTGAGGAAATATCAATGGTCCACAACCAGATGAAGCCGTATACCAAGTTTCGTCAGTATATGTTCATAAATAAGCGAGATATAAAATTTTTATTTTCCTCCATAAGAATAACATTAGACAACGTACTGTGTTTAGCACTTTCAATATCTCGGTAACCAATTGACGTAGAGAAATGATCAAAATACCAAATTGTGTGTTTTTTTAAGCTGAATCCAATGAAAAAAAATAAAATCTGACTATTTCCAAAATTATATGTAAAAAATTCAAAAAACCCATTTTTGGGGTACAAAACCCCCCCAAAATACCCCTTCGGATAGAGCGATCTGGCTGGTTTTCGAACTTAAAGTCATAAATGTTGCTTTACACGTTTATACCAAATTTCATCAAAATCGGATAATTTTTACGAGAGTTATCGTGCTCACGGACACATATATATATATATATATATACAGTTTCGAACGAATGGTATTTTTGGGGTCTGGGGACCTCAAAACGAAAAGTTATCATGGTCCCGGGCCTAGGTCTTACCATGCCGACTACGGTAATAGCTTCTTCCCTATAGGGGAAATTCGCTAAAATTTGATATCTTGATTATTTATGAATGTATATTGATGAAACTTGGTATGTGGCTTCATGTTGTACTGGTATATTGATATTTGAACAAAAAACAAATATTTTGTTGGTTGTCCCCGTAGCAGCTAACCTGCATACTCAGCCCTAATGTTATTCTTATGGAGAATAAGTAAAGTTTTATATCTCCCTTAATTATTAACATAAATTAATAAAACTTAGTATGTATCTTCACCTGGTTGATTTAAATTGATAATTGCATAAAAACACATATTTTGTGCTCCTTGTTGCAGCAAACCTGCATACTCAGTCCTATTTTATTCTTATGGAGAATAAATAAAATGCTATAGATCATTTAGTTATTAATTTATTTTTATAAAACTTGGTAAGTGCCTTTATGTGGTAGTGAAAAACATATATATTCATTGGAAATTCGCTGAGTACGCAGGTTTGCTGCGACGGGGGTATTTAAAACATATTTATGGTACGTACAGGTTAACCCTAGTTTATTTTCCTTCATAAATGCAATAAAGAGTTATTCCCCTAGGATGGTTTGGTTATGGAGTGTTACCGATTGTACAGAACTAACATATTTTTATTGTTTTGAATCACAGTTTATTGTAGTACTTGAATCACAATGAAACAGTACTGAATAAATTTAGTCAATCACTTATTGTAAGAACTAGCATAACCTCAATATAACCTAATTATACAGTCTGTTTCACGATTGGAAAACCAGGCCTTCCTTACTGCCATAAGCCCAATGTTAAAATTGACACTAGTCTTATGGACAGCCAGCCACTTGTGCAACACACTGTACAATACACAGTCCTAGATGACAGGATACTGTCATGCGTATTCTTGGGAAAGCGTAGGAATTAGACTATATCATTTGCATTGGGCTAATTAAGTTTTTAAATTTTTGTCTTTTACCTGCTGATTTGTGAATAAATTCTGTATTTAAAATCCTGACTCTAGGCCTGATGATAATGGCTTTAACCTAGGATTATACAAGTACTCTTTATTATAAGTACTATTTAATATATAGTACTTTATTACTTATTATTTTACAAAGCGTACGACAAGGTAAAAATATAAAATCTTTTAAAACTGAACCTAAATTGCAATATGATCTTAAACTTAAAGGGCCTTATGAGGGAAGGGGGAGGCCTACAAAAAAAGTAGGCATATGACGTAAATATGTGCTTTCAGGAGATTATTAGGCCTAGTTTTCTTGATAATCAATTATTTTAATTAGCATGTGTCTCTGTTTAGGAGCTGGTCAGAATCAGTTTGCTGAGGCCAAAGTAAAACACATTGGATTCATGTGATTCAGACCCTAAACGAATCAACTCCTTATATGAAGAGAAATCCAGGTAAAATTATAGAAAAATTCTGTTTATTAAAAAAGGTAGGTTAGAATACCGGTACTATGATTAAGTACAGTAGGCTACTTCATTTGATTATGCAAGGTCTAAGATAGCCTTGACACCTATCAAAATGGTTACAATTTAGTTACTAACACAATTGCTTGAAGGTGTCATAAGTTGATATCACTAATAGGGGCCTATATATAATAACCAATATACATATGTTTATGTTTATGTGTTGTTAAAGGGACGGATTCAGAGATCCAAAGATTCAAAGATCCTCACACGTCAACCGAAGCTTATTGTGTGTCCCTTGTACGTCAGTATGGCAAACCAATGCCCGTACCCTTTACGAGATCCAGGAGTTTTTTACCAATACTAGCGTCCCTTTCATCACCTGGTTGCTTACAACCAAACAGAGCCCTTCTCCTTGCCCCGAGTCTCTCGCAGTCTAGTATGATGTGCTTGGCAGTCTCTTCAGACTGATTGCAGATCCTACACACCTGACTTTCATTTCTGAGTCCGAGAGTGTGGAGATGTTTCCTGAAATGGCCATGTCCAGTTATCAGAGCAATCAACTGCTTAACCCGACCTCTGCCCAACCTCACCAACCAGTTAGTGAAGTAAGAGCTAGTATCTGCTAGCAGCCTTTTGCCAAGTGCTTGACCAGTATGACCTTGCCATTGCTGGCGATGTAAGTCCCTGGACCATTTGTTTATTGTGTGAAAAGCAGTTGTTTTGCTTATGCCACAGCTTGGCTCTGGACCAAAGAATGGCATACCGGAACCTCTTTTAGCAAGCTTATCTGCACACTCATTGCCACCTATGCCTACATGGCCAGGTACCCAACCAAGATGCACCGAGTTGCGTGTCGCGAGTTTGCAGAGAGTGTTGTAACATTCCCACACCAATTTTGACTTGATTTCGTTGGAGTCAAGAGCCTTGAGGGCAGCCTGACAATCTGACAAGATTACTATATGCCTGTCGCAATAGCGTCTGGCAATGCCGAGATTGGCACAAACCATGATGCCACAAATTTCTGCTTGAAAAATAGTACAGTGTTGTCCCAGACTTGCACAGAGTTCTGTTCTAGGTGATTCACTGTACACCCCGTAGCCAGATTTTCCTTCAATGAGAGAGCCGTCCGTGTACCAGACAAGGCTGCCCTTCCTGGAATATATAACCTCAATATAACCTAATTATACAGTCTGTTTCACGATTGGAAAACCAGGCCTTCCTTACTGCCATAAGCCCAATGTTAAAATTGACACTAGTCTTATGGACAGCCAGCCACTTGTGCAACACACTGTACAGTACACAGCCCTAGATGACAGGATACTGTCATGCGTATTCTTGGGAAAGCGTAGGAATTAGACTATATCATTTGCATTGGGCTAATTAAGTTTTTAAATTTTTGTCTTTTACCTGCTGATTTGTGAATAAATTCTGTATTTAAAATCCTGACTCTAGGCCTGATGATAATGGCTTTAACCTAGGATTATACAAGTACTCTTTATTATAAGTACTATTTAATATATAGTACTTTATTACTTATTATTTTACAAAGCGTACGACAAGGTAAAAATATAAAATCTTTTAAAACTGAACCTAAATTGCAATATGATCTTAAACTTAAAGGGCCTTATGAGGGAAGGGGGAGGCCTACAAAAAAAGTAGGCATATGACGTAAATATGTGCTTTCAGGAGATTATTAGGCCTAGTTTTCTTGATAATCAATTATTTTAATTAGCATGTGTCTCTGTTTAGGAGCTGGTCAGAATCAGTTTGCTGAGGCCAAAGTAAAACACATTGGATTCATGTGATTCAGACCCTAAACGAATCAACTCCTTATATGAAGAGAAATCCAGGTAAAATTATAGAAAAATTCTGTTTTTTAAAAAAGGTAGGTTAGAATACCGGTACTATGATTAAGTACAGTAGGCTACTTCATTTGATTATGCAAGGTCTAAGATAGCCTTGACACCTATCAAAATGGTTACAATTTAGTTACTAACACAATTGCTTGAAGGTGTCATAAGTTGATATCACTAATAGGGGCCTATATATAATAACCAATATACATAAGTTGACAGGATCAGTTAATGTTTTGTCAGGTACATGGTCAACACTGATTTTGCTACTTTTTACTTCAGTCTCTTCTGTGTGTGAGCCAATGTGAATCTTTAAACTGAAAAAAACAATATTTTAACTAAAATACACCATTAATCCATTTAAATCATGATTTTTATATTCAAATTCAGAGGTTTTAAAAATTAAAGCCAGGAACGGCACCAGTTCGTCATTCTAGGCCAATAGGTTAAGAGTTAAGTCTTTATATCTCTATTATATATGATTGTATATTAATGAAACTTTGTATGTTGCTTAGTTGTGGTCTATTGATATTTACATAACAAGTTTTTTTACTGTCCGCATAGCCGCAAACTTGCTTACTTAGCCCTAATGTTATTCTAATGAAGAGAATAAGTAAAGTTTGACAGGTATCTCCCTTAATTATAAACTTAAATTAATAAAACTTGGTATATAGCTTTATCTGGTTGAGTTTTACTGATAATTGCATAACAACACAGGTCTTATCCTCCTTGACGCAGGAAACCTGGGTATGTTACTCAGGCCTAATGTTATCCTTATGGAGAGTAAATCAAATTTGATATCTCAATTATTTATTAATGTATATTGATGAAACTTGGTATGTGGCTTCACCTAGTACTGGTATATTGATATTTGCACAACATATTTGTTTTTTGTTGATCATCCCCATAGCAGCAAACCTGGATACTCAGCTATAATGTTATTTTTATGGAGAATAAGTAAAGTTTTATATCTCCATTAATTATGAACATAAATTATTAAAACTTGGTACGTAGCTTCACTTGGTTGTGTTATATTGATAACTGTTTAAACACACTTTTCTTATCTTTCTTGTTGCTGCAAACCTGCGTTTCGTACTCAGTCCTAATGTTTTTTTTATGGAGAATAAATAAAATGCTATATATCACTTATTTATATATGTATTTTTATAAAACTTGGTGAGTTGCTTTATGTGGTAGTGAGAAACATATAGGGCTATATGCATTATAAATTCGCTGAGTACGCAGGTTTGCTGCGACGGGGGTATTATTCTTATGAAGAATAAGTAAAGTTTGATATCTCTCTTAGTTATGAACCTAAATTAACATGTTTGCTACCGAACGTCACGTGTGTCTGCCGCATGGGTGTTCGTGGCGTACCAACTGTACATTATATACTTCCAGAATAGACCAATGCAAAAATATAAAACATACCTTTAGTCCAAATTTTTATGCAAGTTTCAACTGTTATTATGGTTCAAAATATCAATGAACAACATCTGACTCATTTATAAACAACAATTGTACTCATTTTGTTTTTATTGCCCCTGAACTGGTAGAACTATTATAGTGGTTTTAAATTACCTTTCCGTCACCAGTTCGAAGGTTTTGTAGTTTCCTACAACCTCAGGTTTCGACGCGGTTGCGTCATGTTCACGTAGTGCAGGTCAATTGTTCCAAGCTAAAACTGCATTTCGGTCTAGAAGACGTCGTCGTCAAAGTTTTTAAAAAACACGAAAAACATGAGACACACACATTGACACATTTAAACATGTAAATAAAACTACTGGTCGTATACGCACGACTCAAATCCCGCTATTTGATTCCGTCGCGGTAGGCGGTGGCGGCGCTAGGACACTGAGGTCAACGGCGACGTTGACCAGATGTTGTTATCAGGTGCCTTGATAATGGACTCATCCTTGGGGGGGGGGGTTGGAAGTTTGCAGTTATCAAGGTAGATGGACTCGCCCGCCGAATTTCACTTTAATAATTTGATTAAAAATTAAATGTGAGCTGTATTGGAGTTTTTCGTTTAATACTGACTCGCTATTTTGTCTGAAGGCTTTGTAAATGTGGAACTCTTCTAATGTAAAAAATACTCATTTATTGCCGATATGTAGATGATACATTGGGCCTATTCGATAGAAATGCCCACCAACTACAGTTATTAAATAATTACATGAACAGCTTATCTCTAAAATTAAACTTCACTCTATTAACTGAAACCAACAATAAAATCAACTTTTTAGACCTCACAATAGAGAAGCTCAATAATAAGTTAAAATATAGTATTTACAGGAAACCAACCACAACTAATCAAATTATTCACGCCACGTCGTATCACCCGTTTGGCCACAAGTTAGCTGCTTATAATAGTATGGTCAATATAATGCTCAATTTGTCCTTATCACCTGATGACTACTCCGCAGAATTAAATACCATTAAACATATCGCTCTTTCAAATGGCTATGGCACGAAAATTATTGATAGGCTTGTAAACAAACATTTGAAAAAGAGAGAAGAATTAAATAATATAGACAACGATTCACCGCCAAAATATGTTCCCGTAGAATACGGCCATAGGTTACACTACTTACTGAAGCAGGAGCTGAAAAGGTTTAACATTATCCCAGCACCTAGGACCTCAAATAAAACTGAGCGGCTACTTAAATCAAAAATAGGACCTGACAAAAATAAATTAGAAAAACCTGGAGTATACAAACTAAAATGCAATGATTGTGATACATACCAAACAGGGCGCTCTTTTTTAAAACACATTAAGGAACACAAACCCAACCCAAAAATTAATCCCTAGAAGTCTAGTTATGCTCAACACGTCTTCGATGAAGAACACAGTGTTGAAATTATTGAGAACAATGTGGAAATATTAGAAATTTGTAAGAAAGGGCCCATATTAGACACATTAGAAGAGTTCCACATTTACAAAGGCTTCTGACAAGATAGCGAGTCAGTATTAAACGAAAAACTCCAATACAGCTCACATTTAATTTTTAATCAAATTATTAAAAGTTAAATTTGGCGGGCGAGTCCATCTACCTTGATAACTGCAAACTCCCACCCCCCAAGGATGAGTCCATTATCAAGGCACCTGATAACAACATCTGGTCAACGTCGCCATCGACCTCAGTGTCCTAGCGCCACCACCGCCTACCGCGACGGAATTAAATAGCGGGATTTGAGTCGTGCGTATACGACCAGTAGTTTTATTTACATGTTTAAATGTGTCAATGTGTGTGTCTCATGTTTTTCGTGTTTTGTAAAAACTTTGACGACGACGTCTTCTAGATCGAAATGCAGTTTTAGCTTGAAACAATTGACCTGCACTACGTGAACATGACGCAACCGCGTCGAAACCTGAGATTGTAGGAAACTACAAAAACTTCGAACTGGTGACGGAAAGGAAATTTAAAACCACTATAACAGTTATACATTTTTATGGATTTTTATTATGCGTCACATATGTGACGTCGGTCTATAGCATTGTTTTACTGATGAAAATATATATGAATTGTACTGCTGACCGATTGTCACACATGTGCGACTCAAAAATAAAATATATTTTATCAAATTGCATTGGTAAGAAAATAAAGAACACCGTTCAGTTAAACAACTTAGGTTTATTCAGAACTAAATAAAGTCCCCTCACTAAAATCATCGTCTATCACACGATCAATTTCACTTAAAGTCATGACATCTCTCCTCTTCCTTACTTTTCACGTTTTACCTTCTTCATTTATCGCCCAACAGCACAGAAACAGCAGTTTATTATAACATAAACAAACGAATAATACGAGGGTTAGTATCACGTGAATCTCAACCGTGGTTCGGTGTAATGTAAACAACAGGTTGGCTAACACACCCCTAGAGTCAAAACGAAATATCCACGCTCGGACCAAGCGACCCTTATATGTGACAGACATTCCTATAGCCCGATATGCAGTTAAAAATACGATCAAATACACTGACAGGCAGCCAAAGCGTATTTAGTGACGTCGGGCTGTGGTTAGCGCTCCACGCGTCACACATATGTGACATGTGAAATCCCAGATAAAGGACAAAGGATGCTATGGATACAGTTCTCTGGCAATGACTACATATACAATTATTACATATTGTATATGTAGTCATTGTCTCTGGTTTTGAGCAACATGTCCACGAGTCTTTCGAAAACCGGTCTTTATAGCGAAAACCGGAGCATCACAAATACGTGACATCGGTTTATTGAAAGTCTAAATTTGGAGTCGGTAGCGAACGTGTTAATAAAACTTGGTACGTAGATAGACTTGTAATTTGTAACTTGGTATCTGGTTGAATTATATTGATTATCACAAAAACCATATATCTTATCTTCCTTGTGTCAGCAAACCTGCATACTCAGCCATAATGTTATTCTTATGGAGAATAAATAAAATGCTATATATCACTTATTTATGAATACGTTCACGGGAAACTTGGTAGGTGGCTCTGTGTAGTAGTGAGACTTATATATGTGCATTGGAAATTCGCTGAGTACGCAGGTTTGCTGCGACGGGGGTATTTTTGGATAAAATGTTACCCAAGGCTACATGGAGTATTAGCTTAATTTTTTTATTTTCAGGAAACGAGGCCATGATGAAGATGAAAACAGAGAAGGAATTTAATCAACAACCACTACTTACTGTGTGTTTATATACCCTGGTTTATATAACTTACATTTTGGTTTTATATAAACTTATTTTTACTGCAATTATACTGCCATTTTGTTTGAATTCATTACTGTATTATTTTAAAAAACCCTTAATTGTTTGTATCACATCACCGAACAATTATAATTTGGAATCCATTCTTCAATTTTTAAAATCTGGATTTAATTCTTTTGTTCTGAGAAATGTTTAGGCCTACATATGCATATATTCGTTTGATTATAAACTTGTTAAAACAACTAATTTTTTTGAAAGATTTTGGGTAAATTTTAATAGGAAATTATAAGTTGTGTATATATTTTTAGTGTCAATCCAATTAAGTACCTATAATCAGGACATTTGTGTCACTTTACAATTGAATCATGTGCTAGTAATGATAAAAATTAGCATAAAATGTGACAAAGGTAACAATATAAAGTTGTAAAACATGATTTTCAAGTATTTATCAATGAATACAGTCTCATAAGAAGAACACGTCTTATGGGCCAAAGTCTGTCAGTATTTGAAACTTGCCGTGCTAGTTTCCCACACAGCACACAACGTCCCCAGGATATCCCATTTGTGTCCCACACATCCCATTGCAATCCCGGGATAAACAGGATATCCCTAGGATATCCTGCTATGTCCCGGGATATTGTGTACGTCCTAGGGATATCCACGATCTCCCGGGATATCTTGGGGACATCCCACGGATATCCTTTATATCCCAGAACAATTTTAGTATAATTAATTGCAAGTTTTATTTATAGTTTTAGTATTCAAACCAAATTTAATAACAAGTATAATGATCAGATATCAACAATAAAACATGTATAAAGGAAGTATACATTTACAGTTTATATATCGATGAAATATGCATAGAATTCTGACAATTTATAAGAAAGGAAAATGCAAATTGCATTACTTTATACCGGTACACCAATAAAATTAACGGCCAACCCCATCTACAACTACAATAATCCCCTTTTCAAAGAAGAAGAAAAAAATCTGGCGCGGCGCCTGCACAGCACCCCAGCAACAGGTCGACAGGAACAGACGACAGACCAGAGACCAAACGGTCCAGACGTGCGTTGTAACGGTCAATCTTATCTTGGTCGGTGGGTGTTTTTTTCCACTTTCAAGTTTTACATTTTGCAGGTTTGTTAGTTGAGAAAAATAACTTAATCTTCATTCAAGAGTAACTACAGCTGTTTTGTATACAACATACTGTTTCTTGGTAAGTAGCAAACTTTTTAAAACATATTTATGGTGCAGGTTAAGGTTAACCCAAGTTTATTTTCCTTCATAAATAAATGTAATAAAGAGTTATTCCCCTAGGATGGTTTGGTTATGGAATGTTACCGATTGTACAGAACTA
Organism: Allygus modestus; assembly: GCA_963675035.1. Lineage (NCBI taxonomy): Eukaryota > Metazoa > Arthropoda > Insecta > Hemiptera > Cicadellidae > Allygus > Allygus modestus. The sequence goes on from OY776111.1 coordinate 104,874,521, forward strand.
ACATATTTAAATTGTTTTGAATCACAGTTTATTTAGTACTTAATTCACAATTAAACAGTACTGAATAAATTTAGTCAATCTCTTATTCTAAGAACTAGCATTGATTATTCGAAATCAGTGGAACTAGCATAACCTCAACATAACCTATACAGTCTGTTCCAGGAATGTAAAACCATTCCTTCCATACTTCCATAAGCCCAATATTAAAATTAACATTATTCTTTTGGACAGCCAGGAGCCAGGATTTCCACTTGCGCAACTCACCGTACAATACACAGTCCTAGATGACAGGATACTGTCATGCGTATTCTTGGGAAAGCGAAGGAATTAGACTATATCCTTTGCACTAGGCTAATTAAGTTTTAATTTTTAATTTTACCTGCTGATTTGTATAGAAATTCTGTATTTAAAATCCTGACTCTAGGCCTGATGATAATGGCTTTAACCTGGGATTATATAAGTACTCTTTAATGTAAGTACTATTTAAAATCTAAATACTACCTTAAGGCAATAAATATATTTATAACTAGCTGGCCCGACAGACGTTGTCCTGTCCTAATGTCATTGAGTTTGTTTTATGTCAAATACTCGTTGTTTTTCAATATGAGCACGTTCGATTTGCTCACTCGCCTCCCGGATGAGCTCGTTCGCTACGCTCACTCGCCTATCGAAAAAAGAGTTAGAGTTGCCATTCAAGTAGTTTTTTTTATTTCCATTATGAGAGTTGCCATTCAATTAGGTTTTTTTATTTCCATAATGAACATATATTTATGCATTTCAAGTATGTTCAGATATACTCCTTGTTAACAGCTGTTTGGTGTAACTAACTGAACTTTGATCAAATCAAAGGGAAATTTGAAGGCCAGTGGGACAGAGCCCTTATATCGGATTTTTATGAAAAATAGTTTATGTCCTACTCTCACACCTACTGAATATACATACAAAATTCCATAAGAAGCGGTCAAGCCGTTTCGGAGGAGTTTTGTTACAAACACTGTGACACGAGAATTTTATATATTACATTGTGGTCAAATAAATGGCCAGTTGAGGGCATGGTTTGCCAGTCTATAAACTAAGATCAGCCAATAGTAGATGTGCTGCATTGCCAAAACTCCACACCAGCCGATCGGAATAACATTGGAGTGATATTTTTCTATGGCAACAGTGACAGCGTACAGCCATGCTATTGGCCACAGCCCAACTGTCAATTTATTTGTCCGCTCTTATAGTACTATACCTCACACTAAATTTGGTTTAAGAAAAAATAAAATTCATAAACTGCTTAAGCCTAACATTAAACAACAAATTCTAAGTTTTATATTAATAACAGTAATTTAGTTTAACATTTCAGGATACTAGAATCACTTGAAATGGGCCTAAATCCTACATAAAATTGTGTAAATTTAAATGTTGCATAAGTGTAGAGCTTCATAAATCCTACATACAGTATGTAATATTTTTAGCGAGTTTCCCCTATAGGGAAGAAGCTATTACCGTAGTCGGCATGGTAAGACCTAGTCCCGGGACCATGATAACTTTTCATTTTGAGGTCCCCAGACCCCAAAAACACCATTCGTTCGAAACTGTATACATATCTATATCTCTATATACATATATATATATATATATATATATATATATATATATATATATATATATATATGTCCGTGGGTGCGATAACTCTCATAAAAATGATCTGATTTTGATAAAATTTGGTACAAACGTGTAAAGCATTATTTATGATAAGTGCGAAAACCAGACAGATCTACCCATCCGAAGTGGTATTTTGGGGAGGTTTTGTATCCCAAAAATGGGTTTTTTGAACTTTTTACATGTAATATTTTAAAAAGACAAATTTTAGATTTCACCATTGGATTCAACTTAAAATCACACAAATTTGTGTTTTGACCATTTCTCTACATCAATTGGTTACAGAGATATTGAAGATAAGAACAAAATTGTAGCTCGCTTATTTATGATCGTATAATAACGAAACTTGGTATACTGCTTCATCTGGTTGTGGTCTATTGTTTATTTTCACAAAAAACTAAATTTTTACCGTTAATTTCCGTAGCAGCAAACCTGCGTCCTCAGCCCCCATGTTACTTTTATAGATAATAATTAAAATGTAATGTATACCTTAATTATGAACATAATAAAACTTGGTATGTTGGTTCACCTAGTTGAGTTCTATTGATATTTGCATAAAAATCCATTTTTTGTGTTCCTTGTTGCAGCAAACCTGCATACTCATCCCCCATGTTATTCTTATGGAGAAAAATCAAAATGGTATATATCGCTTATATATGAATTTATATTGATTAAACTTGGTATGTGGCTACACCTAGTAGAGTAATATTGATATTTACATGAAACCCCATGTTTGTTGTTCCTTGTTGCAGCAAACCTGCGTACTCATCCCCAATGTTATTCTTATGGAGAATAATTCAAATTTGATGTATCACTTATTTGTGGATATATTTTTATGAAACTTGGTACCTATGCGGCTTTATGTGGTATTAAGACATATATTTTGCATGGAAATTCGCTGAGTACGCAGGTTTGCTGCGACGGGGGATTTACTTAAGTTGCACCTATGCAACTTTTGAAGAGAATATTGAAGAACACATTGCATTTCATCCTTTGGTTAACTTAAGTGTGGTAAATCAACCCTTTATTTTAAGCAACTATAATCATGATGCTAGGTGGAAAGAAAAATCGGTTTCATCGTTTAGTTTAGAATGAATGAATACAAAGCGTACGACAAAGTAAAAATATAAAATCTTTTAAAACTAAACCTAAATTGCAATATGATCTTAAACTTAAAGGGCCTTATGAGGGATGGGGTAGGACTACATTAAAAGGAGGCATATAACGTAACTATGTGCTTTCAGGAAATTTTTAGGCCTAGTTTTTTGCTAATCAATTATTTTAATTAGCATGTGTCTCTGTTTAGGAGCTGGTCAGAATCAGTTTGCTGAGGCCAAAATAAAACGCAGGGTTCATGGATTGGATTGGACCCTTAAGGAATCAACTCCTTAGATGAAGAGAAATCCAGGTAAAATTATATTAAAAAATTCTGCTTATTAAAGAAGGTAGGTTAGAATAGGTACAGTACTATGATTAAGTGCAGTAAGCTTCTTCATTCGATTATGCAAGAACTAAGATAGCCTTGACACCTATCAAAGTTATTACAATGTAGTTACTTACACAATTGCCTGAATGTGTCATAAGTTAAAATCACTGGGCCTATAATATAATAACCAATATACATTCAAAGTTGACAGGACCGGTTAATTTTTTTTAGTTATATGGTCAACACTGATTTTGCTACTTTTTACTTATATCTATTCTATTTGCGTGCCAATGTGAATCTTTAAACTGAAAAAAAACAATATTTTAACTAAAATACACCATTAATCCATTTAAAAACATGATTTTTCGATTCCAATTCAAAGGTTTTAAAAAGTAAAGGCTAGGAACAGCACCAGTACGTCATTCTAAGCCGATGGGTTAAGAGTTACGCCTTTATATCTCTATTATATATGATTGTATATTGATGAAACTTTGTAAGTTGCTTAGTTGTGGTCTATCGATATTTACACAAAAAGATTTTTTACTGTCCGCGTAGCCGCAAACTTGCTTACTTAGCCCTAATGTTATTCTAATGAAGAATAAGTAAAGTTTGATAGGTATCTCCCCTAAATATAAACTTAAATTAAAAAAACTTGGTATATAGCTTTATCTGGTTGAGTTTTACTGATAATTGCATAACAACACAGGTCTTATCCTCCTTGACGCAGGAAACCTGGGTATGTTACTCAGGCCTAATGTTATCCTTATAGAGAGTAAATCAAATTTGATATCTCAATTATTTATTAATGTATATTGATGAAACTTGGTATGTGGCTTCACCTAGTACTGGTATATTGATATTTGCACAAAAATTTGTTTTTTTGTTGATCATCCCCATAGCAGCAAACCTGGATACTCAGCTATAATGTTATTTTTATGGAGAATAAGTAAAGTTTTATATCTCCCTTAATTATAAACACAAATTATTAAAACTTGGTATGTAGCTTCACTTGGTTGAGTTATATTGATGATTGCTTAAAAATACAACTCTTATCTTTCTTGTTGCTGCAAACCTGCATACTCAGCCCCAATATATTATTTTATAAAGAATAAATAAAATGCTATATATCACTTATTTATAAATGTATTTTTATGAAACTTGGTAAGTTGCGTTATGTGGTAGTGAGAAACATATAGGGCTATATGCATTATAAATTCGCTGAGTACGCAGGTTTGTTGCGATGGGGGTATTATTCATATGGAGAATAAGTAAAAATCCCTTAGTTATGAACTTAAATTAATAAAACTTGGTATGAAGGTAGACTTGTAATTTGTAACTTGGTACCTAATTGAGTTATATTGATTATCACAAAAAAACATAATTCTTATCTTCCTTGTGTCAGCAAACCTGCGTACTCAGCCCTAACGTTATTCTTATGGAGAATCAATAAAATGCTATATATCACTTATTTATGAATGCATTTATGTGAAACTTGGTAAGTGGCTCTATGTAGTAATGAGACACATATATAAGCATTGGAAATGCGACAGGGGTATTTTTGGATAAAATATTACCCAACGCTACATGCAGTATTAGCTTAATGTTTTTATTTTCAGGAAACGAGACCATGATGAAGATGAAAACATAGAAGGATTTTAATCAACTACTACTACTTACTGTGTTTTTATGTACCCTGGTTAATATAACTTACATTTTGGTTTTATATAAACTTATTTTTACCGCAATTACTGCCAATTTGTTTGAATTCATTACCGTATTATTTAAAAAAATCCTTAATTGTTTGTATTACATCACCAAACAATTATTAATAGGAATCCATCCTTCAGTTTTTAAAATCTGTATTTTTCAGTTTAACTTTTGTTCTGAGAAATTTTTAGGCCTACATATGCATATATTCATTTTATTATAAACTTGTTAAAACAACTATTTGAGAGATTTGAGAGGTTAAAACAACTTGTTAATCAAGATTTGTGTAAATTTTAATAACAAATTGTAAGTTGTATATATATTTTTAGTGTCAATCCAATTAAGTACCTATAATCACGACATTTGTGACACTTTTACAATTAAATCATGTGATATTAATGATAAAAATTAGCATAAAATGTGACAAAGGTAACTATAAAAAGTTGTAAAACATGATTTTCAAGTATTTGTTCTTTTAAACTGTGATGACACAATTTAAAGTTTTGTAAGGGTCTGAAGATTACAAAATTAACTTTGACAAAAAGTGTCATTCATTAAAAATATATCCTAGGATCACAAGGCAGATTACAGGTATTTAACGTTTATTCACTAGTCAACCTGATTCAAAAAACAACATCAATATGAAGTCAAAACTTGTGTTTCTATGTGCAAGCTGGGCATGGGCAACTATAGTATTATTTATAAAAGGATAATTTAAGTTGTCTTGTAATTTATTTTAGAACTCCAACTGTCTTCCTATCAGATTGTCTGACCATATTGAAAGGTGTCCCATATTATTCTATCAGTATGAATCCCCTAATCCCACAGATATCCCTGCCTACCCCATGATAATTATGTGGTCATCCTTAGGAGGCCATATGGCTTTAGGATACACACTACCTTTTACTAGGAGCCATAGGGCTTCCTAAGGATGACCGCAGAATTATCATGGGGTAGGCAAGGATATCTACGTGGGATTAGGGGATTCATACTGATAGAATAATGGGACACCTTTCAATACATGTCAAAGGCATGTCTCCAGTAAATCCTGTGTGACATCCTGGGGATGTCCTAGGGCTTCAGAGTACAATATCTCTTTGTGGTCCGAGGGATGTCCCCAGTACATCCTGTGGTACATCCTGGGGATGTCCTAGGGCTTCAAATTACAATATACTTTTGTGGTCCGAGGGATATCCCCAGGTAATCCTGTGGTACATCCTGAGTATGTTTTAGGGCTTAAAAATACATATCCTTTTGTGGTCCGAGGGATATCCCATGGTCATCCTGAAGGATGTCCCCAGGATGTCGTGGGGAGAGGACATTGTTGTGTCCTGGGGACATCCTGAGGGTATCCTGAGAATGTCATGGGATGATATAGGGATGATCCTGAGTAGTGTGGGTTTGCCGGTTTTGCGCCGGAAGTGACGTCACATCCGGTCACGTGAACGGATGGGCTGAGTCATTATATACGTCATCTGAGGCTGAGCCAGTGACATAGGTGGTTTCGTGACGTAATGAGGGAAAGGTTAAAGGTCAAGGTCACGGGGAGGATATTTTTACTTCTTCTGTTCCACGAATACCCAATCCTTTGACCTGAACATGTTGATACTCCATTACCAGTTGGTACACACACTGGATAAAGATATCCGCTTTAGTAGTAGAATTAATATAGTGGAGGTATACCATGGTAGATGCTCTATTGATGCAATTCACAACCAAAGTGATAATTGACTCTGCAACATCGCGCTTATATCTCCGTCGTCTGTAAAAAAACGTATTAAGATGGTGGAGGACCACATATTTGTATAAATATTTTAATAGTAATTTTGTAAAGTCGTGTAAGTGGGTCAAGGTCGTCTGAACATACTGCCAAAATGGCGAATAGAGCAGTAAGCGATTCTCACTTTCTCCACAAACTGATCTATTCCCCGCTCTGTTTTTATTCTGTTTATATATTGCCAGTTTCTATTTCTATAAGTTCCTACCACGAGTGCTCTGTCATACCATTAGTGTTAGATAATTCCTGAATAATTATTAAATCCGATTCCTCCAGCGGGGTTTCAGGCAGTTGTGGTGTTACAGTCGATTCTTCACCATTAGTGTTAGATAATTCCTGAAGAAATATTAAATCCGATTCTTCCAGCAGGGTTTCAGGCAGTTGTGGTGTTACAGTCGATTCTTCTTCCAATTGCAGCTATCAAGATTTAATATAATTGATAGCATGATCAATAATCTTTCGTTTTGTCTCATTCTTTCCTAAATATGGTACTTTTGTTCTTAACATCTCAAACGCTTTGTTAATTTCACCAAATTTTCACGAGCATTTCTTTTCTTGTTAATTTCAGGCACCCTTCTACTTTTACAGGCATTTCTTTTCTTGTTAATTTCGGGCACCTTTCTTTCCTTTAATTTTGATTCCTCGTTCAAGAACTTAATATATTTGATTGCATGATTAATGATGGCTATTTTTAATGCATCCTGGCTTACATATGGCACTTTAGTTTTTAAAATTGTATAAGCTTCGTTTATATCGGCCCTCCATCTTCTAACACGAGCATTCCTTGCCTCCTTGTTAGTGTTTAAGTTGGTCGAACTTGCTGGAGTATCCATAGCTGACTAATAACTGTACTATAAGGCGTCTACTTATATAATAGCTTACCCCCTCCCCTCTTTACTGTTGAATAATATCTTTAGTATAATATTTCTCCTTTTTCCTTTTAAGTTTTATCTTTGACTTAGTGTAATATTTCTAAGTCTGCTATCTGGGTCAAGGTCGTTGTGACAATTTAAAAAAAAGTGTGGACAACCTATTTACATTTTGCAGCATATGCCACAGAATTTAAATAGGTTGTCCACACTTTTTTTAATTTGGAAAAACTATTTTAATTTGGAATACACTTTTCGATCTTTTTATTTTAATGTTTTCCACACAGTGGAACCTGAATCATTTCGAATTAAATAGTCCTGTTTGGTAAGTTCTTTGACGTGGAGGTCCATGGCTCTAGGCAACTCTACATAGTACAGTTTACCTTCACATTGAACCACCACCTTTGCAAAGCCCTTTGATTTAACAAAAAAGTATCGTTTATTTTTACAAAGCCTATTAATTCGAATTTTGGTTGGTTTCACTGTTGGATGCGGTGTAGAAAGAGAAACGGTACCCTTGTGATTTTGTTTTAAATGTGATCTGCATACTTCTTCATTTAAAACACAAGACCTAGCACAACGTTCCCCTTTCCTTGCACCTTTTTTAAAACTGTAGCTGCATCTTAGTGCAGGAAGTATAGACTGCCTTCTCAAGGCTTTTAATTGTTTAAATTTCTATGAAGGAGATTCGTTGTTTATGCAGATTACTGAAGGGCGAGAAAGGACACTTGAAGAAGGTGTAGAAGGTTTGGTGGGAGAAGAAGGATGGACACTTGCAGATGGTGTAGAAGAGCCTGGTGTAGAAGGTGGGAGAATGCTTGCCAGAACCTGCTGAAGAATGGAAGGAGCTGGTGACGCCAAAGATGGTGCAGGTGTTCGCTCAACCTTCCTCGATGATGTAAATAGTTTTGAAGAACTTGAACTAGCCGGAGAAGGTGAGCGAGAAGTAGCCGGAAAAGATGAAGACGACGAAGACGATGAAGAAGATGAAGACGATGAAGAAGATGAAGAAGCGGACGGGGGAGCAACGGGGTTTTCCTGAAGTGGTGGCGGTGAGGAAATGAAGTCCAGAGCTGGCATTGAACGTGTTGCAGGCTCCTCAGGAACGATGCATGATAGTATCAACGCCTGCCGAAGGATGGAAGGAGCTGGCGGAGCGGAAGACGGATCAGGTGGAGAATGCTCAACCTTCCTCGGCAATGATTGTTTCCTACGATCAGACATCTCGGGAACTGAACTGCACTCGGGATGTGTAAGCAGCAGAATGATTTTACCACTGGTGGAAACCCTCCTTTTATATCCAGTTGAAGTGGGGGGGGGGGTAGTGTTAGGGAAGGAATATTGTTGTAATGTTTTACCAAACGAAAAGTCCCGAAGTGGATCAAGGTCATCTGAAGGTGCGACCAAAACGGGGAATATAGTAGTAAATGATTCTCACTTGGACCACAAACTGCTCTATTCCCCGCTCTGTATTAGGAGAAGAGGACTAGTTTAATGCTCGCAATTATAAGCATAAACCTGATAACGGAACGCTAACCTCTCCCCCGAAAAGTTATCCCCCCCCCCAAAAAAAATAAAAGCAAAATGGTCAGTTAACAACAGTCGCGCACTCTGAAACCGCATGGACGTTCATCACTGTGTTGGCGTCAGAGTTATACTACGAACCGAAGTTCAATAATTACCTGACCAAAATCCCCTTAAATTTAACCAAAAATAAGCAAACTGACTGAATCTGTTTCTCGTGAGTAAGGGCTAAGATAGGTAAAGTCATCCGGTTTGCGCGCCGTAATGACTTAAGGTCGGTTTGCGCGCCATACCTTTTTGTAAGGGGTTAGGAAAGGTGTTTATTTGAGAAACGTATTATAATCCCCCCTGACATAATTTAAAGACTTTACCCACTTGTAGAGCGTAAAAGAAAAGTACATATTTCATCAGTAAATAAAACACTTCAAAAAACCAACACCAAACACCAAAATCAGATACACTAACTACATTTACTAGCAGCAAACTACAAGCGTTATTCTGACATGCTTAATAATACACAGACATGCCTTAAGCTAAGGTAGCATCTCTAATATATAGTGGTACCAACTCTATACTAGAGATACTATTGCGGACAGCGCGGGCAAACAGCTAGCTAGGCTGTCGGCCTGCGACTGCGAACCCTCTGTGGGCTGCTCCCGCTTTTATAGGAATATTCCATGGGGGGGGTCAAGGACTTCGACATTAGTTTGTTCCAACAATGTATCGCATACTCTGAATTTCTCCAAGTCCAGTAACTGGGTCAAGGACACGTTAAAATATTTTGTAAAATAGAAAAGTTGTTACCTTTGCTATTTTACTTTGGAAGCAAGCTGTACTACGTTTAAACAAGGGAGACTGTTATCTGTATTACACAAAACTCCTTGCACGATCTTTTGATAAAATGGAAAAAATTAATGCCGGAGGGCAATTCCCATTCAACCAAAAAACAATGCATATCATTTCTGTGCAATGGTCTCAGCTCTAACTTTACTTTTAATTTAATGCCTCGGAACTCATAAGTAAGGATGGACAGAAAGGCTTCTGAAATAGCAAGCTCGGAAGGAACAAGCCAAGTGTTTACACCTACAGCTTCCATAGCAATATGATGATTTTCACCGCGCTGTTGCAGTATATATTAAATTTCCCCTTCTATAAATTTTGTGCTAAAACGTGGTTGTGTACATTGAATGTTTCTTGAATATTTTCTAAGTCCTAATCTGGGTCAAGGTCACGTTGAAAATAAAAGCATTAAGTGTTAAGCAAACTACAAAGCATTAAGTGTTAAGGAAACACATTCCATCTACAATGTTATTATTATAAAGCGTTAGGTGTTATAAAGCATCGAAATATGGTCAGTTTACAACAGTCGTGCACTCTGAAACCGCAAGGATGTTCATCACTGTGTAGGCGTCAGAATACTACGAACCGAAGTACAATAATCCACTGACCAAGATCCCCTTAAATATATTTAACTATACATGCAAATGGGCATGGTCTCTCAATTGCGCGTTGGGCCCACACACACTTAAGAGACCTACGCTGCAGCACGCACTGCAACCCAGTGGGACGATCATCGCAAAGGGTGGCAGGCTACTGCGAAAAGACGCTCGAAATCTCGGCTTATATAGACGGAGAATGGGAAATAGGGACATTTAGGGGAAAGCGGGATAAGGGATAACCCAACTTCGTTGCGGTATTTTGTCGGGGATTTTTCCCGCTCTTCCAAAAGGTTTATCCCTCGACCTTGACCTTGACCTTGAACTTGACCCAAAAAAGGGGGGTGACCTTGAACATGACCAAAAATGGGGGAGTGACCTTGAACATGACCCAAAAAGGGGGGTGACCTTGAACATGACCCAAAAAGGGGGGGTACCGGATGTAAACCGGTTCTATCCAGTACCCAGCTTTCTACCTATATATATGGATAGGGCAAGGTTAGCCTTTGTGACCTGCTTTACTCTGTCTGGCACCTCATTCCAGCTTTGGTTTGCAGCCAGTACACACGTACTCTATCCATTTTCCCTTTCATCCAGCAACACCATGTCTTCTCCTCTGACTCCCGAAAAACTCCAACGTTTAAAGGAGTTTTTGAAGAAGTCGACGGAAAGAAGGAGCGGGTTTAAGAAACCTTCGGCTTTGAAGTCTGCTCTTAAACGAGATTTCCGGTGTCATCCATTGTATTTTCATCAACGACCCTCAACTCAGCCTCAGCCTTCTACGTCCACAGCTCGACCTTCTTCTCCACCTCTAACTATAGATGAGGTGATGGAGCGGACGATGATGGTGATGGTGATGGGGATCGATGATTTGGTGACGCCTATCGACACCTCCAAGGCCGAGTTCCGGAATCTGAAGCGGTTGACGGAGTATAAGTTTGTGGCTAGGAACGGGGACCACGTGTTCCTTTTCCAACACACCAACCACTACGTCGAGGTGCGTCTGCCACCGACTATTCCACCACCACCCCCTCTGATACCCGACAGCCAGGAGTTGTACTTCATAAGACAAGATGGGAGGGTAAAGTGGATTTTCAAAAATAAAGTTTAAACCGACCAGCGATCCCTAGGCCAATCATTCCTAACCCAACCATCCTTCAGCACGCAAACGGTCCTTTTCAGGACCACCCTAAGCATTTCAAGTTAGGGACTCTGCCTTTAAACAGGCAGGAGACTTTTGTTAGTCTCAAGATTGTGTAGCCGCTTTCTAACCGGATATGCATGTGACCTTGAGTGGCTTTGACCTTGAACATGACCCAAAGGGGGGGTGAACATGACCCAAAGGGGGGGTGAACATGACCCAAAAGAGGGGTGTGACCTTGAATATGACCCAAAAAAGGGGGGGACAAACTTTCTCCAAAGTATGTCATGTGGTTACTCAAATTACGCGATTTGTTCAGACGAACAAGAAGGCGTAAACAGAATTCAGATCCGACCAAAGGTATTGCAGCAATAGTCTAAAAACAATAAAGTTCGTCCAAAGTATGTCAAGTGAGTAGTCCAATTACGCAGCTTGACGAGACGAACAAGAATGTGCAATCATAATTCAGATCTGACCTAGGGTATAGCAAGAACATTGAAAAACAACTATTTTCAGGGACAAATCTAAATAACTTCTTTATTTTTGGTTTAAAGTATAACATGTGGGTACTCTACTGATGCGGCTCAGCAAGACGAAAGTGAAGGTGCAATCATCATTCAGATCCGACCAAGGGTATAGCAGCAACAGCGAAAAACAACTATTTTCAAGGAAAAACCTAAATAACTTCTTTATTTTTGGTTCAAAGTATAACATGTGGGTACTTCAATTACGCGGCTTAACAAGACGAATAAGACGGTGCAATCGAAATTTAAATCTAACCAACTGTATAGCAACCGTAGCGTAAAAACAATTGTTTGAAGGACAAGGTAACGTTGTGGTGGAGGGTAGGTGCCTATCATACACGATAACGCTACATCATTATTCTTCCAGCTCTTGACGGATAAACATCTACCTAGAGGGTCTGAAAAATGTCGCAGTTTTACAGGAATATGAGGAAGTAATATGACCTTCAGTAGTCCACTTGACACTACCTTCTATTTCTATGACAATGAAGACAGGCGGTCTACGCTTTTAGTAGACAATGAGTGGTTTCGTCGAAGAATAATTGAGGTTGAAACAATTTAGCCAGTTGTTTGCTACGCAAAAAGCAGCACATGAATACATGCACTGGTTTAAATCATAGTAGCTGTTATAATTATACAGCGTTGAGCAAACATTATTGAAGTTTTCAATTACGGAGCTAAGGTCTTGACAGTCTAAGAGCTAAACCCTAACTAACACATGTAAACTAGTTATTGTGCAATGTAAAACTTGGTGGGGGGACTGGTGTGAGCTGCCATCTGCCCCGCGCCATCTGCCCCGCGCCATCCGTCCCGCATCCTACACTTTTACCCCCACCATTTTGTTTGATACCAGAACGCTAGCTGGCGAATAGTCAGTACACCTCCGGCTCTCGACCGGTGAACATCGAGCGCTCTCTCGGCGCTCTTCACAAACGTAAAACATTATATTGAAATGTCCATTAAAATTAGGTGTATTCATTATGACTCTGGCGACTTTCCAAGACCTCGAGGTTTTTAGTGAAGAGTTAAGGCTTCTCATAGCGTCCGGTTACGATTTATCTTTGGAACTTTACGCAACAAAAAACAACATGGACTCTGTGCAGGAATCAACGTATCTACCTTCTTTCATCAGGAAAAAACACGATGGCCGTGACTCGTCGGGATCAACAACTTCGATTATAACCAACAACGGGAGAAGCTTCGCACTGTAAATAAGGACAATCATTGTTAATAAAATAAAGTAATATTTGCAATAGTACTACCTCGCACTCGTATAATTCGATTGCTTCATTCAATTGTTTTCATTCGATATTTTATATTGATTAAACTATCAAATCACAATCGAATTTTACGCGTGCGAGGTAGTACTTTTTTAAAATATCCTCCCCGCGACCTTGACCTTGACCTTTCCCTCATTACGTCACGAAACCGCCTAGTCACTGGCTCAGCCTCAGATGACGTATATAATGACTCAGCTCATCCGGTCACGTGACCGGATGTGACGTCACTTCCGGCGCAAAACCGGCAAACCCACACTACTATCCTGGGATACCCTGCATATCCCACTGTGATGTCCTTGGGATGTCCTGGGGAGAATCTTGTGCAGTGTGGGTGCTGATTCATCACGTCTGCGACACAGCATTGGCTCTGCTCTACTCTGTGCTGTTACCTGTTGGCCTTTTGTGGAACTACATCCAGTTGTGTTGTTACTTAGTACAGACCCGTGAGTGTTTTTGTCATTCGTTAGCCGGGAATTCAAAATGTGACCGTGCCCATCGGAACCGTTGCCGCGTGGCGGGAACACGCCCCGGGCGTGCCCCGCAGCAAGCGTGTTAAATGCATATCTTTATTACTGTCCCTAACAGTCAGAGGGCCGCAAAAAATCGTTCCCAGGGCCGCATACGGCCCGCGGGCCGCGTAGTGAGGATCGCTGTAAAAATTAATCAATATTGAAGTCTCCAAAAATTAATTCTTGTCTGACAACAAAGTTTCTGTTTTGGGCTGATGTGTTGAATCCCCCCGTCGCAGCAAACCTGCGTACTCAGCGAATTTCCAATGCATTTATATGTGTCTCACTACTACATAGAGCCACTTACCAAGTATCACAAAAATACATTTATAAATAAGTGATGTATAGCATTTTATTTATTCTCCAAAAGAATAACATTAGGGCTGAGTAAGCAGGTTTGTGCAACGAGGAAGAGAAAAAATTGTATTTTTGCAATTATCAATATAACTCAACCAGGTGCAGCTACATACCAAGTTTTATTAATACAGGTTCATAACTAAGGGAGATATACAAATTTACTTATTATCAATATGAATAACATAGGGGCCGAGTATGCAGGTTTGCTGCTAAGGGGAAAATCAACAAAAAAACTTTTTTGTGCAAATATCAATATACCACAACTAGTTGAAGCCAACATACCAAGTTTCATCAATATACATTCATAAATAATCAAGAAATAAAATTTTATTTATCCTCCATAAGGAAACATTGAACAACGTACTGTGTTTAGCACTTTGAATATCTCTGCAACGGTTGGATGTAGAACAACAATTAAAACACCAAAATGATTGTTTTGTAGAGATAAACTGATTAGTAAAACAAAATGTGTAGTTTTTAGTAAAATTATCTGAGGAAAATCCAAAACCCTTTTTCCGAAAAGATTAACATGGGAAATTTTATGGACGCGTTTTTTTTTACTTTTCTCTATAACCACTTAACCTAGGTTAATGATTCAAAATACCAAATTATTAGGGAGTTTCCTATGGAAAGTGAACTATTAGCATGACCCGCACGGTGAAACTTAAGCCCGGGATTACCATAGAAATTCCTAACATGACCTCCTGAATACGTTTTGGGGTGTCGTTCAAAATTATATATATATATATATACAGACATACATATATACATATACATATATATATGTGTGTGTGTGTGTGTGTGTGTGTGTCTGTGTGTGTGTGTGTGTGTATGCACTCTAGCGGTCGCATTTTTTGTCCAATTTACTTCAAATTTGATAGGGACGTTCCTTTCTATAATCAGTTGGACAAGGTCGTTGGGCATAACAATCGGAAAACTCTAAACCCCTTTTCTGGGGATTATTCTTTCAAATTTCGAGTTTTTGGGCCTAAAAGGGTCAGAAAAGCCCCGGATGTACATTTAATGCATGTATTAAGATGGAAATTAGTAAAGCGAAAGTTTTAAGCCCTCTCTCGTCATTCAAGCATAAATATTTACCGAGTTATTAAAGAAAATGTATATCGGCTACACACAGTACTTGACTTATGGGATTTTTACATTAGAAAAGCATGTTATTCATTTTTTGGTGTATTTGTGTCATCCCCAGCAACCTCGCACCTACTTTTAAGCCTGACTGGACATTCTCTTACCCTTATAAGGCGAAAAATTGTATTCCTAACATTGCAGGTAAATTAAACCAGGAACATCAGATCAGCCAAAAAATCAATGTTTTCAGAGTTCAATAAAATTGGTATAAATGTATGTTTTTACACTGGTTTTGAGTTTTAAAAGTTTTGTATTTAGAAATTCACTTCCCTCACGTCAGCGTGCTGCGTGCGAACTCGTTTGGTTTTTTAAGCTCTATATGATGGCTATAACCAAAATTAAGTGTTTTTTAAATATTAGGGGAAATAATTCAAAAAATATATGTTTGGAAAATTTAAAACCCCCTTCCCATAGTCCGATCGAACTGGTTTTCGAACTTAGTCATAAATGTTACTCTACACATTTGTGCCAAATTTCATCAAAATCGGGCTTTACTTTCAAAAGTTATCGTGGTAACGGACACACACACACACACACACACACACACACACACACACACACACACACACACACACACACACACACACACACACACACACACACACACACACACACACACACATACACACACACACACACACACACACACACACACACACACACACACACACACACACACACACACACACACACACATATAAATTTGAACGTATATTGTTTTGGCATCTGGGGACCTCAAAACAAAAAGTTATCATGGTCTCGGACCTCAAAACAAAAAGTTATCATGGTCTCGGGCTTAAGTCTTTCCATTCCACCTATGGTAATAGCTTATTCCCTGTAGGGGAAATTCGCTAAAAACAAATAAATCTTATTAACGAGATAATATCATTCATATTAATAATATTTATAATGTTTCATGATTATAAATACAATGGACTGTTATAACTTGTTTGTTTGGATAGATTATCTATTAAGTGTTCGAATTAGACTGTTTCTGTGCAATTGGGTTATTTGGTATTGATTAAAAAGCCGAGATGGTATTACTTACCCTTGCGATGAAACAATAGTGTTGAACAAAATTGTGGTGTTCGTGTCAGTAGTGTGGGTTTGCCGGTGCTGGGGCGGAAGTGACGTCACACGTCACGTGACCGGATGTGCTGAGTGAATATATACGTCATCTGAGGCTGAGCCAGTGACGTAGGCGGTTTTGTGGCGAAATGAGGGAAAGGTTAAAGTTCAAGGTCACTTGGAGGTTATTTTAAAAAAGTACTACCTCGCACGCGTAAAATTCGAATCGTGATTCGATAGTTTATATCGGTAAAAATATCGAATGAAAACAATCGAATGAAGCAATCAAATGATACGAGTGCGAGGTAGTACTATTACATTTATTACATTATTTTTTAACTTTTCTTTTATTTACGATAATTTATGTTTACAATAGTTCCCCGTTGTTGGTTGTCATCGAAGTTGTTGATCTGGACGAGTCGCGGCCCCCATCACTTCGCTTTCTGATGAAAGACGGTAGATACTTTGATCCCTGCACAGAGCCTTCTACGTTGTTTGTTGCGAACAGTTCTAAAGATAAACTGTAGCCAGTCGCTAGGAGAAGTCTTAACTCTTCTTTAAAAACTTCCAGGTCCGTATAAGTCGATAGATAAATTGAGTCATAATGAATACACCGAATCTTGAGTGACATGATAATGTTATTTTGTGAAGAGCGTCTTGGAGAGGTTGATGTTCACCAGTCAAGAGCCGGAGGTGTACTGACCATTCGCAAGCTAGCGTTGTTCCGGTATTAAATAAAATGGGGGGGGGGTAAACGTGTAGGATGTGGGGCAGGTGATCACAAAGCACCTGGCGTGGGGCAGATGGTGCGGGGCAGATGGCAGCTGGCGCGGGGCAGAATTCGAATAAAATATCCATTAGTTAAAACCCATCAAGGATAACACAATTGCTTCTACATCAGAGGATGTTGTGGTAGACACTTCATGTACTTGTATTTGATCAGTTGTTTCATTAGTGTCAGCTTGGTCAATATTAAAAGATGAAGATGTGGAAGAAACATTATTGTCTTGTATTTGTGAATCCATGTGTACCGCACAAGCAAGGGCTGGGCGTATAGTGATGTAGCGTTGGCGTGTACGTTAGTTACTCGGCTCTTCCCCCACCACACCAGTCCCCCACCACACCACTTCCCCCACCAAGTTTTTACATCGCGCAATAACCACGGAGCATGCGTTAGTTATGGTTTAACTCTTACACTGTGAGGTTCATAGCTTCGTAACTGAAAACTTCAATCATCTTGCTCAACACTGGGATGTGTACAATTATACTAGTCACTGTGATGTAAAATATTGCATGCATCCTTCTTGTGTTCCTTCTTGTGTAGCAGACAACTGGCTAAGAGTGTTTCAGCCTTCGCTATTCTACGACGGAACCGCTCACTATCCGCTAAAAGCGTAGGCATTCTATCTTCATAGTCGGAGAAGTAGAAGGTAGTGGCAAACGGACTACTGAAGGACACCTTCCTCATATTTCTGTAAAACTGTGACATATTTCAGACTCTCTAGGTAGATGTTCATCCGTCAAGAGCTGGAAGTATAATGATGTAGCGCTAGCGTGTATGATAGGCACCTACCCCCACCACAACGTTACCGTGACCTTCAAAAACTTTGTTTTTCGCTGTGGTTGCTATACTCGTAGACGAATCTAGAATCTGTTTTCACCTCCTAGTTTGTCTGACCAAACCGCGGAATTTGAGTACCCACTTGGTACACTTTAAACAATAAATAAAGAAGTTATTTAGGTTTAACCTTGAAAAGAACTGTTTTTCCACCGTTGTTTCTATACCCTTGGTGGGATCGGAATTCTGTTTGCACCATCGTGTTCGTCTTGACGAGTCGCGTAATTTGAGGACCCACTTGATATACTTTAGACCATAAATAAAGAGGTAATTTAGGTTTATCCTTCAAAATAGTTGTTTTTTCAATGTTGCTGGTATACCCTAGGTCAAATATGAATTCTGATTGCACCTTCCTGTTCGTCTCGTCAAGCCGCGTAATTTGATTACCCTCATGACATACTTCGGACAAACTTTGTAACCCCCATGTTCAAGGTCACCCCCCTTTTTTGGGTCATGCTCAAGGTTACCCCCATGTTCTAACAGATGATGAAGAACCTTGGACGGAGTGGTTGAGTTTTGTAGTAGATGATGAAGAGCCTTGGACGGAGTGATGGAGTGTTGTGTTGGATGACGATGAAGAACCTTGATCAAAGAATAGAGAATGGTTTCTAAAATTCTTCTTTATCCTCATCCTGAAAGAATACGGTCTTTTAAAACCGCTGGTCTTTGGTGCTGCCTTTCTTAACGACTCCTTGATCCTTTGAAGTTTCTCATTATTCAATGTTGTAGTCATTATGAAAGCGAGAGAACGAGAGAGGTGTGGAGAGCGCGAGGAATTTACCAGTCAATGGTTGAAGCTGGAATGAGGTGGCAGACGGAGTAAAGCAGATTGCAAAGTGAAACCTTATCCTATCCATATATGGTTAGAAAGCTGGGGACTGGTTTAGGACCTGTTTGACCCCCCAAGGTCACCCCCTTTTTTGGGTCATGTACAAGGTCACCCCCCTTTTTGGGTCATGTTCAAGGTCACGGGATAACTTATTTGAAGAGCGGGACAATTTCCCGATAAAATCCCGCAACGAAGCAGGTTTATCCCTTATCCCGCTTTCCCCTAAATATCCCTATTTCCCATTCTCCGTCTATATAACCCGAGATTTCGAGCGTCTCTTCGCATTAGTCTGCCGCCCTTTACTGATCAACGTCCGACTGGGTTGCATTTTGCTGTAGCGTAGGTCTGTTAAGTGTGCGTTGGGCCGACGTGCAATTAAAAAATCATGCCCATTTGCATGTGTAGTTTATTGTTTGCCTAACACTTATCGCTTTTAATACACTTGTTATTTAACGCTTGTTGATGTATTATAATAAACTAACAGAACGCTTTTGTAGATTGAATGTTTGCTTAGAACTTAACGCTTTTGTAATAATTTTGTACATTGAATGTCTGCTTAACACTTAACGCTTTTATTTATTAACGTGACCTTGACCCACTTCACGACTGTACATGGCTAGAAAGCTGGAAGAACACCCTCTTCTTTAGTTGTGGACTTAGAGATATTTCATGCGGACAAGGTATATGCAAAAATGTTGTATTAAAAATAAAAAATCTGGAGGGGGAAATGTTTTATATACTGCTACAACGGAATAAATACTGGATGAGGGGATCTTATAATTTGCTAAGATTGTATATTGAGGGGGTTTATAGCTTAGACTGTTTGAAGGACCACACAAGGTTAATTTTGTACCTTGTGAAACCAATAGTAATAGTTGAAAAAAAAGAAAAGACTAGAGTTAACAATTATTTGAATATTGCGTTTTACAAAGGTATGAAATAATAATTTTACATAAAGGTCTCAATGTCACAAACTGTTTATAGTTGAAAAGTTTGTTAATGGATAATTCAAGTCACCCACTGTGAAGTTCATTTTTACTCCACACTCAGTAGATCATCAAGGTAGGTCCATGGTTGGTTGTTGCATTCATTTCATACAAGGAAAGTTTCACACACAATAATCACAGATTGTATAAGTTAATAATGCATATTCAAATATTAATATTAAAGGGAGATGATTGAAGGGAAATACTAAATACTTTACTGAGAGAATTATAGGAATTTATAAAAGAAAATGTAGTTTTTAAATAATGTGGAAAGGTTTTGTGAAAGGATGAAAAAACAATAGGTTTTTGGGGTTGCTATATGAACAATAAAAACAGAATAAAACAAAGAAAATTAAAACATATGATATTTAAAATATGTTATTAACAGATGGTTACTGGAAAATATATAAAATGTTAGAACTGTATGCAGCTAATAAAGTGAGAAACAGAAAAAATAGGGAAAAGGAAAACGTGATGTACCCATGTCTAGTGAGTACAAGGAATATATAATATTTTTGTATCTTAACCTTTCTTCTTGTATTTAAAACTGAACATACTCCCGGCCTTGAAGTATCTTACTTCAACATAAATGTCAATCCAAAGGTAGAACGCACAGTTTGGTTACGGGACGACGAAAACAGCTGCTTGCAGTACGTACTTCAGCTACTCGAACAACACCATCATGACCAGGAAATAAAGCTGTGACTCTGGCAAGAGGCCACTGCAACGATGGGGTTGGAGATTGGATTAAAACCAAGTCTCCAATTTTTAAATGCTTGGTTGAGATTGTCCACTTAGATCGTTGTTGTAGCGTGTGAAAGTATTCAGCAGTCCATATTTTCCAAATATGTTGAAAAAATGCAGATGAAAGTTTCCAAAGTTTCAACCGATTCGTCGGTACAGTAGTCAAATCAGTTTCCGGAATTGAAACAAGAGGAGCTCCGGTAAAAAATGTCCTGGAGTAAGTGGGAACAAGTCGGAAGGGTCAGATGAAAGTGGTGTTAACGGTCTAGAATTTAGCATCGCTTCAACACGAGTAGTAAGTGTCGTGAATTCTGGATATGTTAGTATTGTTAAACCGATAACTCTGTACAAGTAATGTTTGGCACTCTTGATCGCTGATTCCCATAAGCCACCATGGTGGGGCGGAGCTGGTGGATTATAATGGAAAGTAATTCCATGCTTGGTGGCGAAATGATTGACGATATCACGTGTTTCTTTGACTTTAAGTTCTTTTATGATTTTTCTTAGCTCCAACAAAATTGGTACCACAATCTGAATAAATTTGCTTACATTGGCCACGTCGTACTGTAAATCTGACAAGAGTAGCAATGAAGGCAGAGGTAGAAAGATCATGCACGACTTCGATGTGTACGGCTTTGGTTACCATGCAGATGAAAATACAAATATACACCTTTATCTGTTTGATAAATCTTAGGTTTGTGACTTTGATGTTAAACGGTCCTCCATAATCGATTCCCGTAGATAAGAAAGGTTTAGCTGGTGTGATACGGCATGTTGGTAGATTTCCCATAAGAGGTGACATTGTTTTCGGACGAAGTTTGAAACAAGTGATACATTTAAAAATATGCGACCTTATCACGTTCCAAGCACAAATTATCCAAACAAATTTTGACAGCAATGATTGGATCAGTTGAGGTCCAGCGTGTAAATAAAGATTATGATAATAATCTATGAGAACATTGACTATGTGGTGGTGTTTAGGTAACACAATTGGATGCCGAATATCGTGAGGGAGTGGTGCTTGACTGATGCGACCACCAACTCGTATTAGTTTGTCCGAGTCTATAAATGGTTTTAAACGTTGGAGACGTTTAGAGCAAGCCTGTTCTTGAGATAAATGTTTAAATTCATCAGACATGACAGATTGTTGAACAAGATAAAAAATCTTGCTACGTGCGGTGTTCAACTCTTGAGTACTTAAATAGTTAAAATGGCGGTTAGAGTCAGGATTACGACAGTTATGTACAAATCTCAAAACGTATGACATAACACGTACAATGGTAGTCCATGAAGAGAATTTAGTTAAAATGGACCACTCAGGTTTGTTAACAACCATAAAAGAAGGTAGATGATTTGGTTTAATCTCATGAGAAGTATCTAAGGGAATGAGGTTAAACTTAGAAGACGGCCATTGTGAAGCAGGGAGAGAGAGCCAATTTGGGCCGAACCACCAAGAGTTATGATTGATTAGAGAAGAGAGTCGTATTCCGCGAGATGCACAATCTGCAGGGTTGTGTTCCAATGAAATATGTCTCCAGACTTCTGTTGGTGTTAGTTCTTGAATCAGTGAAACACGATTGGTAACGTAAGTTTTCAATCGATAGGATGGAGTCTGTATCCATGTCAACACTATCGTTGAATCACATCATAAATGAATGTTATGTGTATTAAAAATATCAGAAAATAAAAGTTGAATGCGGTTAATCAGCTGTGACAGTAAATATGCCGCACATAGTTCAAGTCTTGGAATAGTAACCCTTTTCAATGGTGCCACACGACTCTTTGCCATCAACAGTTTCGTACATATAGATTTGTCAGGGAATTCACATCTTACATACGTTGTAGCTGCGTATCCTAATTCGGATGCATCACAAAAACCATGTAATTCAAAGTTGCAATTTAATGATAAGTTTAAAGAACGAGGTATATAAATTTGTGATAAGTGTTGCATGTCATCAGAAAACCATTTCCATTGGGTGTGAAGTTCAGCAGGTAGGGGGAATCCCATGATAGGCCTTTTGTCCAAAGTAGCTGCATGAAACATTTTGCCATCATGATAAATGGAACTAGAAAACCGCAAGGATCAAATATTTGTGCAATAGTGCTTAGAACTGTCAGCTTGGTCGGTAATTTGTTGGACTGTGAGGTTTGAAAGTTATAGGAAAATGTGTCTGAAGTGGATGACCACTGAAGTCCTAAAACATTAAAGTGAGGGACATCAGAGTTTTGAAGAAACTTAGGAGTTTCAAGATGAGATTGGGGAACAGTAGTCAACACATCTGGACAGTTTGAAACCCATTTTCTTAATTCAAAACAACCTGCTTTTAGTAGTTTAATGAGTTCAGATTGAAGTAAGAGCGCTTCTTCTGTAGTTTCCGCACCTGTAATTATGTCGTCAACATAGGTATGATGTAGCAATGCATTAGCGGCAGAAGGGTATTTGTATCCTTCATCAATGGCAAGCTGATGGAGTGTGCGGATAGCTAAGTATGGGGAACTTTTCATACCGTATGTAACGGTATTTAATTGAAATATATCAACAGGATGCTTGGAATTTTGACGCCAAAGAATTAATTGAAGATGACGGTCGTCAGGGTGAATTGTTATCTGGCGATACATTTGCCTAATGTCGCAGCAAAAGACGACATTGTGACAACGGAACTGTAAGAGTAAATCGCAAATGTTGTTTTGCAACTTGGGACCTGTCAAGAGAATATCATTGAGTGATAAACCAGAGCTTGTTTTACAGCTGGCGTCGAAAACTGTGCGGAGTTTCGTGGTACTGCTATTCTCTTTAATCACTCCATGGTGCGGCAGAAAATAACGTGGTTGAGTGAGATCCGCATTTGTTAATTTGGACATATGACCTAGACTCAGGTACTCATCCATGAACTCATGATAAATTTGTGAGAATTTACCATTGTAACAAAACTTACGTTCCATGGCATATAAACGTGTTTCAGTGGCACGCTTAGATTCACCAAGACAAGTATGAGACTCTTTGAGAGGAAGTCTCACAACATAACGTCCATTTTCATCACGGGCATGTGTATCAGAAAAATGATTGTCACATAATGTTTCTTCATGTGACCGTATGGATTTTGAAGGTAATTTTTCTTGTATCCAGAACCGCTGGATTGCAGAATGCAAATCAGCCTCACTGGTTGTGTGAAGACATACGTTTAGGGTGGATGTAGAGTTATTTTCGTGAGAATCATCTCTGGGAGGTATGCATGGAGCTGTACCCATGAGTACAAAACCAAAGATTGTTCCTAATGCAGAAGGTAAATTAGGACCAAGTGAAAACTGGGTTTGGGTCAGAAGATGTGGAAATATGGCACTGCCAATGACTATGTCAATGCGTCCTGGTACATGGAATGAAGGGTCAGCAAGTTCAAGAGATTGTGTGAGACGTAAAACGTTATTAGAAATAGGTGTGCGTGGCAATTCGACTGTTAGTTTATCAATAACTAAGGTAGGTAATGCTTCAATTACAGTTTTCCCTGACATTGTTTTGAGATCAATAAAAATCTGTCCTTTGTTCCTGGTGACATGTTGATCAATACCTGACAATTGAACTGTTGACTTACAGCGTTTCAAATTCAAAAGCATTGCAGCACGTTCAGTGATTAAATTACACATACTGCTGGAATCAATGAGAGCACGAAATGTATGGCATTCGCCACATGAAGATGTGATTTGAACTAAAAGTGTAGCGAGTAATACAGTAGTATTCATACTAGGTAACACAGGCTGATTATGTAGTGACACAGCTGTGTTCTGTTTTCCCGAAACAGTGGTTTCGTGTACAGGTTGATGGTTTGCTGATTTGATGTTTGTACAACCTTACCAGCCTCAATTGCGTCAAAATGTAACAGAGTATGGTGTCGTTTATTGCATTTCTTACATGACAATAGTGATTTACATGCTTTGGTAGCATGAGAGCCGAGACACGAAACACATTTTTGAGAGTTCTTCACTACTTGAAATCGTTCAGAGGGTGATTGAGATAAGAATGAAGGGCATGTATACACCTTATGACTTGATTGGTTACATACAAAACATGAGATGGATGGCGCTGATGTCAGTTTATGCTCTGGGGACTGAGTGACATACATTGCAACATTTTTCTTGAGAGGAACTGGTTGACCAATGAATTTTGATCGGACTTGTGTTGTTTGGATGTCATGGGTTCACATTTTTTGAGATAGCATTGCGTCCTCTAAATGGGTGCATTCATTATTAAGGAAAGCAATGATTTGTTGTGATGTGGGCAACGTTTGATTACACACATCAGAAGAGTTGCGAACTGATTCCAATTTATGACGAAGATTGAGATCCATTTTTCGCAATAAAACTACAGACAAAAGTAGATTCATATTCTGGACATCGTATTTGAATGCTAACAGAGCTTGTGTGTTTTCGTTGAATAGGTTAAGGAAGTGTCTAACTGCGTTGATGTTGGACGCCGAAATTTTAGGAAGATCTAAGAGTTGGTTGATATGCAACAGTTGAAGACGCCGATCGTTATGATATCTATCACGTAACAACTGATACGCGATGCGATAATTTTCGGGTGTGGTATTAAGACTGTGTATGAGACTTAAAGGTTCCTTTTCCAGTAATCCTAACAAATATTGGAAACGCACTACATCAGACAAGGAGCTATTGTTATGTATGGTTGTATCATAGAGGTTTATGAAGGACGACCAAGTAGCTAAGTCACCATTGAACTTAGGCAAGTTAATTTTTCGGCTTTTATTTATTAACGTGACCTTGACCCACTTCACGACTGTACATGGCTAGAAAGCTGGAAGAACACCCTCTTCTTTAGTTGTGGACTTAGAGATATTTCATGCGGACAAGGTATATGCAAAAATGTTGTATTAAAAATAAAAAATCTGGAGGGGGAAATGTTTTATATACTGCTACAACGGAATAAATACTGGATGAGGGGATCTTATAATTTGCTAAGATTGTATATTGAGGGGGTTTATAGCTTAGACTGTTTGAAGGACCACACAAGGTTAATTTTGTACCTTGTGAAACCAATAGTAATAGTTGAAAAAAAGAAAAGACTAGAGTTAACAATTATTTGAATATTGCATTTTACAAAGGTATGAAATAATAATTTTACATAAAGGTCTCAATGTCACAAAATGTTTATAGTTGAAAAGTTTGTTAATGGATAATTCAAGTCACTCACTGTGAAGTTCATTTTTACTCCACACTCAGTAGATCATCAAGGTAGGTCCATTGTTGGTTGTTGCATTCATTTCGTACAAGGAAAGTTTCACACACAATAATCACAGATTGTATAAGTTAATAATGCATATTCAAATATTAATATTAAAGGGAGATGATTAAAGGGAAATACTAAATACTTTACTGAGAGAATTATAGGAATTGATAAAAGAAAATGTAGTTTTTAAATAATGTGGAAAGGTTTTGTGAAAGATGTGATGAGGTAAAAAGACTGGACCGTGTTATCAGACTTAAACTGATTGTAGAAAGATAAGGAACGTCCGTCCTGCCAAGGAGTGGGGGGACGCGGACGAATCCCAGCTCACTCTCGCTGCAGACTTATTGGGGTTAACCGGTCACGGAGGGTGTCTAAGGCAAATTGGAGCATTAGAAATTCAGGAGGACTGGGTCGTGGGGAAGAATCCGTGTAGGCGAATCCGTACATTATCGTCGTGATAACATAATTAGTGTGTAGCTTCACGGAATTATTTGTTTAAAGTGAGATTGAACCTGACTTGTTCAAAACGTGTCGCGACCACGACGAATCCAGTCCGCCGAGTCTAAACCAAGTCCTCGCGCTTTGAATTCAATTCCTTGGCTTTTGAATTTCGTTGTAAAAAGTAAAATCGGGGCACCCTCGACCGATATGTAGGTAAAATTCGTCGATAAACGGTGTAATTTTGCGAGAGTTAGGTGTTTTATGTTTGTTGTAACCTGTTGTGTATCGTGTCTTGGTAAGTGTTTGAATTGTCTATCTTATATTTAATATGTTTGTACTGTATCGTGCCATCCCAATGAATTGCAAGTTGACTATGTACCTGAAGTAAAATATATATTTAAAATAATTAGTTTCATAATCAGAACTTTGCTATTGCTTCTGGTGAGTGTATCACTGCTTGGTGATAGTCAGGTGCGGAGGCTGCACCAAGTGTGGGAGGGTGTGAACAGTGAAATAACTTCAGATTCCTTAGCTGTGGGTGGCCTAACCTCTGAACGTTTAAAAACAATCGTGGCAAGACACAGCGCAGTTTTCAATAACATTTGTTTTGTGCTCATAGGAATTAATGACATTTTGCGGGAAACTCATGAAGATCAAATTAAATCCAATATAAAGTCAATTGTGAAATATCTTACAAAAAAGAACTTTTCTGTTTTCATCTCAACTTTGCCACCAACCTTACATAAATCAAATAAAATTCAAGAGTCAATCCGTTCCTTAAACATATTTATTCAGTCATTTAATACCTCAGTGAACGTCGAAGTAATATACTTAAATAGACAGTTTAAACCTTATAGTATTAAACACGAACAGTTGTATGTGTACAAACAAAAAACAGGAAAACCCGACCTCATTCACTTGTCGGACCGAGGGTTGCGTAATCTGATGTGCCTTATCTGCAGTGCCATTGACAGCCGGCGCCATCGACCTTTGGTTACCCCGACACCCCACCCCCAGCCGACTGAGCACCACGGCCTACTCGCTCCACACACATGCACAGCCAGCACATCTGACACCCCGACTCCTGACTAGGATGCTGACTGAGAGGGCTACTAGTAATGGTACGCTGAGCAACGTCTGCAAGATGGAGCCATACTGGAATAATTGTGCGCGATTTTCCCTGCCAGAGCTGTTAGTTCAATCAGTTAGCAAGAAAAGATCTCACTCTTAGCTGTAAGAAATCCTCTCAAGCTGTAGCACACAGCCAAAATAGGTCACACCCTAGCAAATAAGATGTAGATTTCAAGAATGTATGTGTATAAAAAATAAATAAAATGTGAATATCGAAGAAGGAATGGACTTCTGACACAAGCTAAGTTATAGATATATGTAAACAATTTCCTATGTAAGTGTTTTGCTGTATTGGTTTAATTATATGTTTATGTTCTATTAATGTCTTATTACAGTCCGTAAATTGACCCCGAGATGGGAAGTTAGGCGAATTCGTTCCGAAATCGATTTTAGTTGGCCTGAAGCGTACGGTGTCAATTTTCTTGGCAAGGGGATGTGTGATGAGGTAAAAAGACTGGACCGTGTTATCAGACTTAAACTGATTGTAGAAAGATAAGGAACGTCCGTCCTGCCAAGGAGTGGGGGGACGCGGACGAATCCCAGCTCACTCTCGCTGCAGACTTATTGGGGTTAACCGGTCACGGAGGGTGTCTAAGGCAAATTGGAGCATTAGAAATTCAGGAGGACTGGGTCGTGGGGAAGAATCCGTGTAGGCGAATCCGTACATTATCGTCGTGATAACATAATTAGTGTGTAGCTTCACGGAATTATTTGTTTAAAGTGAGATTGAACCTGACTTGTTCAAAACGTGTCGCGACCACGACGAATCCAGTCCGCCGAGTCTGAACCAAGTCCTCGCGCTTTGAATTCAATTCCTTGGCTTTTGAATTTCGTTGTAAAAAGTAAAATCGGGGCACCCTCGACCGATATGTAGGTAAAATTCGTCGATAAACGGTGTAATTTTGCGAGAGTTAGGTGTTTTATGTTTGTTGTAACCTGTTGTGTATCGTGTCTTGGTAAGTGTTTGAATTGTCTATCTTATATTTAATATGTTTGTACTGTATCGTGCCATCCCAATGAATTGCAAGTTGACTATGTACCTGAAGTAAAATATATATTTAAAATAATTAGTTTCATAATCAGAACTTTGCTATTGCTTCTGGTGAGTGATACCACGTGGCAATAAAAATACAATATTAAGTAACAAATTGTTTGATACAGTAAATCTGTGCATTTTGTATAGTATTTTGTAAATTTATATAAAATTGTACATCTAGTTAGATTTAGTATTGCAAAATGTCTTTATGTCCGAAATGAAATGATGAACTAAGTTCGTACGACTGTCAGTATATTTTTAGAAGGATTTGTTGCCATACGCTCATAATCTGGGCATAATATTTGGAGAATTTATTTAGAATTTTGTGTAGCGCAGTCTTGCTCCCATTAAATTCAGCAATCATAAATAGACATATTTTGGGCTCTGCGATAGGAAATCAGCTAAAGTTTAATAACAAAATAAACTGCCTTGGTGGTGATAAATTAAGTGAATAATTTCAATTATGTCGCAATTCATATAGGCTCATAAAAGATGAGAATGTTTGGTCGAGCCAGGTGTTAACGTCTGTCCCCAATTAAATAAATTGAAATAAATACACTGATCCCCATTTGATACATAGGACAGAGTGCTAATTAACTCACAACAATTGGTACACAGCCTCTGAGGATTAGCATAGTGGGTTTTTGCACAACATAGTTCTGGCCAGAGCTAAGTACAGCGCCGACCATGAGCCTCAACTAATACTATTTTGATTAGGGCAAATTACCACTAAGGTTAAGGAACTTTTTCTGATTTTTATTTATCGCAGTAGAACCGGTCAGTTGTTAACAATTAAATAAACAAGAGAGGGTCAAGACTGAAAAATAAAATTAAATCGAAAGGATATTAAATTTAATATCAGATAGTGGGGATTTTATTAAACAAATGTTAAAAGGACTCATTCACTAGTTTATAGGTATAGCAATGTAAAGGTTGTAGGGCAAATATACAAAACTTTGTTAATCAAACGTAGTGTTGTCAATTGAACTCCTGTGTACAGGTAAAACCCCGAATTTAGAATAATTATTGTTAAATATCCAGTGTCACTGATACATGATCCACTCTGGAGCCTCTGGGTAATTAATCTGATCATTTATTAATTGTGTTTTCATAACCAAAGAGCATTTCCACTGCGCATAGAAACTCTAGCTGAAACTAAATTATATTAGTAGGGGGAAACTATATTTATTTATGTGATATAATTATAAGGTTTATAGAACGGAGAAACGTTTTTTCTCACATAAATAAAAATGATAGCAGACTAAGATATGAATAAGTATGGTGACGCTGGATAGGATGGCACGCATACGGTTGTTTAGTATATAAGATAATTTATTATTCTGTTATGTGAGTATTTATTTCAGAGAGTATTTCAATGATTGTATCAGTGTACATTTCAATGTTTGTTTCTTACGTGTTTTGTTTAGTATATAAATTATTTATGCGTATGTTAGCTTCGGTGTGACCAGTAAGTTTAAGATGTATAATAGAAATTATCTTACGACTGCGAATGACAGACGTGAACGCCACTTGAGGCGAAATAGAGTTGCATGTTCTGCAATAATAGAAGGTTCAGAACAATCGGCAACGGGTCAAGCTCCTTTGTTGTCGCATACCCCTCCCCTCCTCTCACCACCAAACCCCTATCCTGATATGCTATCGATGAATCAGCTGTGCGAGCAAAATATTCCGGCGGCGCATTCCACTCGAGTAATGCATCAGAACGCTGTTTCACAACAATTTGAGAATAATGACGGTGGTAGTGAGATGTTAATGGTCGACGAAGATCGGCATAGTACTCAGGTCGTTACCTTTAATCCCGTTGCGGGAACCTTTGATATAACACAAAACGGAAATGTAGGGCAATCAAATTTAGATTTTTGGAGCGTTGGGGCCAATTCGACGCAGACAGAATATAGGGAAATGCCATCAATGCGTAATCAAACTGCTCAAAATCCGTCGCAAACAAATCCCTTTTTGCCTGGCTATAACCTTGAGGTTCGAAATGAAAATGCGGGTTCTAATCAGCACGCTTTTGGGGGACATAGCGGCCAGAATTATGTATCATGTCCAAATTATGGACAGGTTCAAAGTTGTGGTCAAACTCAGACAATGGGTCAGAATTGCGGCGAGTTACAGTTAGCCCCTGTTTGTAATCAAGGGTTGTTTGAGTCAAGTGATTTGACAAAAACTGATAGAACGGTATTGATGGAATTGATAAAAAATGTAAGTGTAGCTGATGGGTCAGATGAAATACAACTGTTACAATTTTTGAAAGAATTAAAACCTCTTTTTGACATTGCGCCTGCGAGTAGTCACCAGATAGTGAAATTGTTGATTCCAAAAACCAAGGGGCAACTTTTTAAGATATGGGTTGAGGCAACAACTTCTAGGGTATCGTGGGATGATTTGCATAGGGCGATTCTTGGCTACTTCCTTCCAATGGGTAGACTACGTGAGTTGGAGGCACTAGAGTTAGATAGGCCGCAGCGACCGGGTGAAAATTTCATTGAGTATGTGGACAACATTGTTGCCGTAGCGTTCGCACTGCGTACTACTAGATCAGAGGAGGAGGTTATCGAGTCGGTATTGTGTAAATGTGATCCGAGCACTAAGGCGCATTTTGCTTTCAATAAAAGGCCAAGAAATATATTCGAGTTGAAGATGTTCGCAAATAAGGTTTCGGGGTCCATTAAAATCGAACGACGGTATTTTGGCACTCCTGCGAGCGTAACTGATAGAAATGTAAGGATGGCGAGTGGTCCAGCATTTTCGCGGCAAAATCCGCAAAACTTTCAGCGACCGAGAGTAAATTGTACCGATAGAAGGACACCGAAAGAGAGGGTGGTTAGGTGTTACAAATGTCACGGGGAAGGACATATAGCTCGGAATTGTCGGTCGGTAAACTGATTACAGATCCTATAGGCAGGCACTGGGATCTGTGTAATAAGTTTCAGCCTGCAAAGGTTAGTGCCGTAGATTTGACTGGTAAATTGCCACTCGTAAAAGTTAAAACTGGTAGTCATGTCTGTACAGCTCTTTTAGACAGTGGCGCAACAAAAAGCGTAGTCAGCAAGAATTACTTTAATAAAATAAAGGGCGATAAATGTGTCAAAAGGGTGACAAAAATAAGTAATTACTTAGAGGGTGCTGGGAGGTCGAAATTACCTGTGAGACATGAAGTAAAAATGCACATAAAAATAGACGATTTTTCTTGGGATTACATATTTTGGATTGTAAATGACATCCCGTGCGACATGATTTTGGCTTACGATTTTTTTCATTTTTCAAAATTAAAACTTGACACGAATAAAGGGATATTGAAATTTAATTTCTCAGGGGAAAAGCAGAGAATTATGTTGTTGTTAGACGAGGACAATTTAAAGCCAGATAGACTTAAATTTCAAGAAGTAGAAATGTCAGAGGAAGGGAAAGCTAAATTTTACAACTTGTTGAAAGAATACGGGGATGTAGTTACAAATAAGATCGGCAAGGCTAAAGTAGCTCCTTATCAGTTAAGGGTCAGTAAAGATATCAAGCCATTTAGAATGCGGCCATTCCAAATGACTCCGGACAAAGTAAGGGCAATGAGGGAATTAATAAACGAGTTATTAGATAATGGGGTCATAGAAAAAAGCCAAAGTGAATTTAGTAGTAATTGCTTTTTAGTTCCCAAAAGAGAGAAGGGTAAATATCGTTTGGTAAATAATTATAAGACATTAAATCAATATATTGAAATGGATAGTTTTCCGAGTCCCACAGTAGATTCAACATTTCAGTATTTACAAGGTGCAACATTTTTTACGTCTATAGATTTGGTTCATAGTTTTTTCCAATTAGAGCTCAGTAAAAATTCAAGGGAATACACTGCGTTTAATACAAGTTTTGGTAGCTATCAATGGGTACGTATACCACAAGGATTAAAAATAGGAAGCCAAGCCTTGAACAGGGTGGTAGACACGGTGTTAGGCGACATAAAGTTCAAGTGTGTAATTAATTTTTGTGACGACGTATTAGTGTACAGCGCCGACGAGGAATCGCATTATCGTGACGTCAAGGCTGTGTTGCAAAAATTGAGGGCGTATAATCTCACCGTAAATCCTGAAAAAATTCGCCTGGCAAAAAAAGGTGTACAATTTTTGGGACATTATGTAACTGACGGGAAATTGTATATAGATCCTTCACGAATCGAACCGATAAAAAATTATCCTGTTCCCAAGACAATCAAGCAAGTGCAACGCTTAGTGGGGTTGGCTAGTTTTTATAACAAATTTATCCCGAACTTCTCGGAAATTTGTTATCCTCTCAATAAACTGAAGAGAAAAGGCGTTAAATTCAAGTGGACAAA
This sequence comes from Allygus modestus, assembly GCA_963675035.1. Classification (NCBI taxonomy): domain Eukaryota; kingdom Metazoa; phylum Arthropoda; class Insecta; order Hemiptera; family Cicadellidae; genus Allygus; species Allygus modestus. Next base: position 104,907,310 of record OY776111.1, read on the forward strand.
GACGGAACAGGCGAGTTTCGACAAACTAATCGAAGCATTAACCTCTCCTCCTGTCTTACACTTGCCCGATTTCAGCAAAAAGTTTATCTTAAATTGTGACGCATCTGACCATAGTGTCGGCTGTGTGCTGCAGCAAGAGTGGAATGGTGGTACTGTAGTAATAGCTTATACCAGCAGAGCACTTCAGAATAATGAAAAAGCTTATTCAATATATAAACGTGAGTTGCTAGCCTGCCTCTGGGGTTGTGAAAAATATCGCGAGTTCCTACTGGATAAACCTTTCATTTTGCGGACAGATAATCAAGCAATTACGTATTTGTGGAAATCGGATAAATCAACCGGTCAATTAGCTAGGTGGAAATTGCGATTGTCGGAGTTTCCATGCGAAATTGAACACGCGCGCGCTAGTCAGAATGTACCGGCCGACGCGCTGTCAAGACTTTTCGAACCGGTCATTGAAGCAAAAAGTAAAAATGAATCTATGCCCGTGGAAGCGATAAATTTCCTACAGAATTTTCCGGAAGTATTTGAAGACATAGGACAGAAACAGAGGTGCGATAATAATTTGAGGGAAATCATTGCAAAATTACAAAAGGGAGTAGGTGTAAAAAATTACGTGTTGAGGAATGGGGTTTTGAAATATCAAAAAAACAAAAATTGCGCACCGAAAATTTGTATTCCCGACTCATTGAAGCAAGTGGTTCTCAAATTTAATCATGATTTATCAATATCGGCTCACTGGGGTATTAAGAAAACGACAGCGAAAATAGCGAAAGATTTTGCCTGGAAAAATATGTTTGAGGACATAAAAAATTACGTTAGGTCATGCGAGCTTTGTCAGTTACACAAAACATCACAAAACACAAAGATAGGTTTAATGAGATCGACTTTGCCGGAGCGTAGTATGCAAAGGTTACACATTGATTTGTTCGGCCCCCTAGTAAGGTCAAAAAATGGGAATCAGTACATGTTGGTCTGTGTAGATAGTTTCAGTAAATTCACGTGGTTTGTGCCATTAAAAAGAGCAACATCCGACACTGTAAAACGGGCATTGATCGAGCGAGTTTTTGCGCAGAACGGAGTAGCAGAGATTATCATCAGTGATAACGGTTCACAGTTCACTTCCGGCAATTTTCGTTCATTTTTGTTTGCCTTAGGGATAAAACATATCACCACTAGTGTCGCCCGACCGCAGGGAAACCAATCAGAAAGAGAAAATCGGAACTTAAAATACGCTTTGAAGGTTTTCCATAGTCGAACGCAGCAAAGGTGGGATGAAAATTTAGATTATTTAATGATAGGCATAAATTCGGCCCACCATGAAAGTATAGGCATGACTCCGGCCATGGCGTTAATGGGCCGTGAGTTAAATAATCCACTGCAATTGGCTTGGAATCTAGTCGAGGAAGCAGATCCACCAAAAAGTACCGAAGATAGGGTGAAGGAGATCGTACAAAATCTCAATTCCGCGCAACAGAAAATGAAGGCATATTATGACAAAACAAGGCGTCCGTCACCGTTTAAAGTAGGAGATCTTGTATTGTACAAGGTATACATCCCCAGTGACAAAGCTAAGGGGGTTAGCAACAAATTGTCGCAGGGATGGAAGGGACCATGGACCATAGTTGAAGATTTAAATGGGGTAAATGTTAAAATTAGACTAAAAGAAAATGAAAAAGAAGTGAAAGTGGTCCATGTCGCTCAATTAAAACGTTATTATACAAGGGAATGAGAGTGACTCAGCTGGTATTCGCAATCAAATAGCATGTAAGACAATAATGTATTTTCAATTAGTTTATTGCAAAAATCTTGTGTTAGGTGAGGAGTGACCTGGAAACGCTACCATGAGAGTCACACTGCTTGGTGATAGTCAGGTGCGGAGGCTGCACCAAGTGTGGGAGGGTGTGAACAGTGAAATAACTTCAGATTCCTTAGCTGTGGGTGGCCTAACCTCTGAACGTTTAAAAACAATCGTGGCAAGACACAGCGCAGTTTTCAATAACATTTGTTTTGTGCTCATAGGAATTAATGACATTTTGCGGGAAACTCATGAAGATCAAATTAAATCCAATATAAAGTCAATTGTGAAATATCTTACAAAAAAGAACTTTACTGTTTTCATCTCAACTTTGCCACCAACCTTACATAAATCAAATAAAATTCAAGAGTCAATCCGTTCCTTAAACATATTTATTCAGTCATTTAATACCTCAGTGAACGTCGAAGTAATATACTTAAATAGACAGTTTAAACCTTATAGTATTAAACACGAACAGTTGTATGTGTACAAACAAAAAACAGGAAAACCCGACCTCATTCACTTGTCGGACCGAGGGTTGCGTAATCTGATGTGCCTTATCTGCAGTGCCATTGACAGCCGGCGCCATCGACCTTTGGTTACCCCGACACCCCACCCCCAGCCGACTGAGCACCACGGCCTACTCGCTCCACACACATGCACAGCCAGCACATCTGACACCCCGACTCCTGACTAGGATGCTGACTGAGAGGGCTACTAGTAATGGTACGCTGAGCAACGTCTGCAAGATGGAGCCATACTGGAATAATTGTGCGCGATTTTCCCTGCCAGAGCTGTTAGTTCAATCAGTTAGCAAGAAAAGATCTCACTCTTAGCTGTAAGAAATCCTCTCAAGCTGTAGCACACAGCCAAAATAGGTCACACCCTAGCAAATAAGATGTAGATTTCAAGAATGTATGTGTATAAAAAATAAATAAAATGTGAATATCGAAGAAGGAATGGACTTCTGACACAAGCTAAGTTATAGATATATGTAAACAATTTCCTATGTAAGTGTTTTGCTGTATTGGTTTAATTATATGTTTATGTTCTATTAATGTCTTATTACAGTCCGTAAATTGACCCCGAGATGGGAAGTTAGGCGAATTCGTTCCGAAATCGATTTTAGTTGGCCTGAAGCGTACGGTGTCAATTTTCTTGGCAAGGGGATGTGTGATGAGGTAAAAAGACTGGACCGTGTTATCAGACTTAAACTGATTGTAGAAAGATAAGGAACGTCCGTCCTGCCAAGGAGTGGGGGGACGCGGACGAATCCCAGCTCACTCTCGCTGCAGACTTATTGGGGTTAACCGGTCACGGAGGGTGTCTAAGGCAAATTGGAGCATTAGAAATTCAGGAGGACTGGGTCGTGGGGAAGAATCCGTGTAGGCGAATCCGTACATTATCGTCGTGATAACATAATTAGTGTGTAGCTTCACGGAATTATTTGTTTAAAGTGAGATTGAACCTGACTTGTTCAAAACGTGTCGCGACCACGACGAATCCAGTCCGCCGAGTCTGAACCAAGTCCTCGCGCTTTGAATTCAATTCCTTGGCTTTTGAATTTCGTTGTAAAAAGTAAAATCGGGGCACCCTCGACCGATATGTAGGTAAAATTCGTCGATAAACGGTGTAATTTTGCGAGAGTTAGGTGTTTTATGTTTGTTGTAACCTGTTGTGTATCGTGTCTTGGTAAGTGTTTGAATTGTCTATCTTATATTTAATATGTTTGTACTGTATCGTGCCATCCCAATGAATTGCAAGTTGACTATGTACCTGAAGTAAAATATATATTTAAAATAATTAGTTTCATAATCAGAACTTTGCTATTGCTTCTGGTGAGTGATACCACGTGGCAATAAAAATACAATATTAAGTAACAAATTGTTTGATACAGTAAATCTGTGCATTTTGTATAGTATTTTGTAAATTTATATAAAATTGTACATCTAGTTAGATTTAGTATTGCAAAATGTCTTTATGTCCGAAATGAAATGATGAACTAAGTTCGTACGACTGTCAGTATATTTTTAGAAGGATTTGTTGCCATACGCTCATAATCTGGGCATAATATTTGGAGAATTTATTTAGAATTTTGTGTAGCGCAGTCTTGCTCCCATTAAATTCAGCAATCATAAATACACATATTTTGGGCTCTGCGATAGGAAATCAGCTAAAGTTTAATAACAAAATAAACTGCCTTGGTGGTGATAAATTAAGTGAATAATTTCAATTATGTCGCAATTCATATAGGCTCATAAAAGATGAGAATGTTTGGTCGAGCCAGGTGTTAACGTCTGTCCCCAATTAAATAAATTGAAATAAATACACTGATCCCCATTTGATACATAGGACAGAGTGCTAATTAACTCACAACAATTGGTACACAGCCTCTGAGGATTAGCATAGTGGGTTTTTGCACAACATAGTTCTGGCCAGAGCTAAGTACAGCGCCGACCATGAGCCTCAACTAATACTATTTTGATTAGGGCAAATTACCACTAAGGTTAAGGAACTTTTTCTGATTTTTATTTATCGCAGTAGAACCGGTCAGTTGTTAACAATTAAATAAACAAGAGAGGGTCAAGACTGAAAAATAAAATTAAATCGAAAGGATATTAAATTTAATATCAGATAGTGGGGATTTTATTAAACAAATGTTAAAAGGACTCATTCACTAGTTTATAGGTATAGCAATGTAAAGGTTGTAGGGCAAATATACAAAACTTTGTTAATCAAACGTAGTGTTGTCAATTGAACTCCTGTGTACAGGTAAAACCCCGAATTTAGAATAATTATTGTTAAATATCCAGTGTCACTGATACATGATCCACTCTGGAGCCTCTGGGTAATTAATCTGATCATTTATTAATTGTGTTTTCATAACCAAAGAGCATTTCCACTGCGCATAGAAACTCTAGCTGAAACTAAATTATATTAGTAGGGGGAAACTATATTTATTTATGTGATATAATTATAAGGTTTATAGAACGGAGAAACGTTTTTTCTCACATAAATAAAAATGATAGCAGACTAAGATATGAATAAGTATGGTGACGCTGGATAGGATGGCACGCATACGGTTGTTTAGTATATAAGATAATTTATTATTCTGTTATGTGAGTATTTATTTCAGAGAGTATTTCAATGATTGTATCAGTGTACATTTCAATGTTTGTTTCTTACGTGTTTTGTTTAGTATATAAATTATTTATGCGTATGTTAGCTTCGGTGTGACCAGTAAGTTTAAGATGTATAATAGAAATTATCTTACGACTGCGAATGACAGACGTGAACGCCACTTGAGGCGAAATAGAGTTGCATGTTCTGCAATAATAGAAGGTTCAGAACAATCGGCAACGGGTCAAGCTCCTTTGTTGTCGCATACCCCTCCCCTCCTCTCACCACCAAACCCCTATCCTGATATGCTATCGATGAATCAGCTGTGCGAGCAAAATATTCCGGCGGCGCATTCCACTCGAGTAATGCATCAGAACGCTGTTTCACAACAATTTGAGAATAATGACGGTGGTAGTGAGATGTTAATGGTCGACGAAGATCGGCATAGTACTCAGGTCGTTACCTTTAATCCCGTTGCGGGAACCTTTGATATAACACAAAACGGAAATGTAGGGCAATCAAATTTAGATTTTTGGAGCGTTGGGGCCAATTCGACGCAGACAGAATATAGGGAAATGCCATCAATGCGTAATCAAACTGCTCAAAATCCGTCGCAAACAAATCCCTTTTTGCCTGGCTATAACCTTGAGGTTCGAAATGAAAATGCGGGTTCTAATCAGCACGCTTTTGGGGGACATAGCGGCCAGAATTATGTATCATGTCCAAATTATGGACAGGTTCAAAGTTGTGGTCAAACTCAGACAATGGGTCAGAATTGCGGCGAGTTACAGTTAGCCCCTGTTTGTAATCAAGGGTTGTTTGAGTCAAGTGATTTGACAAAAACTGATAGAACGGTATTGATGGAATTGATAAAAAATGTAAGTGTAGCTGATGGGTCAGATGAAATACAACTGTTACAATTTTTGAAAGAATTAAAACCTCTTTTTGACATTGCGCCTGCGAGTAGTCACCAGATAGTGAAATTGTTGATTCCAAAAACCAAGGGGCAACTTTTTAAGATATGGGTTGAGGCAACAACTTCTAGGGTATCGTGGGATGATTTGCATAGGGCGATTCTTGGCTACTTCCTTCCAATGGGTAGACTACGTGAGTTGGAGGCACTAGAGTTAGATAGGCCGCAGCGACCGGGAAAAAATTTCATTGAGTATGTGGACAACATTGTTGCCGTAGCGTTCGCACTGCGTACTACTAGATCAGAGGAGGAGGTTATCGAGTCGGTATTGTGTAAATGTGATCCGAGCACTAAGGCGCATTTTGCTTTCAATAAAAGGCCAAGAAATATATTCGAGTTGAAGATGTTCGCAAATAAGGTTTCGGGGTCCATTAAAATCGAACGACGGTATTTTGGCACTCCTGCGAGCGTAACTGATAGAAATGTAAGGATGGCGAGTGGTCCAGCATTTTCGCGGCAAAATCCGCAAAACTTTCAGCGACCGAGAGTAAATTGTACCGATAGAAGGGCACCGAAAGAGAGGGTGGTTAGGTGTTACAAATGTCACGGGGAAGGACATATAGCTCGGAATTGTCGGTCGGTAAACTGATTACAGATCCTATAGGCAGGCACTGGGATCTGTGTAATAAGTTTCAGCCTGCAAAGGTTAGTGCCGTAGATTTGACTGGTAAATTGCCACTCGTAAAAGTTAAAACTGGTAGTCATGTCTGTACAGCTCTTTTAGACAGTGGCGCAACAAAAAGCGTAGTCAGCAAGAATTACTTTAATAAAATAAAGGGCGATAAATGTGTCAAAAGGGTGACAAAAATAAGTAATTACTTAGAGGGTGCTGGGAGGTCGAAATTACCTGTGAGACATGAAGTAAAAATGCACATAAAAATAGACGATTTTTCTTGGGATTACATATTTTGGATTGTAAATGACATCCCGTGCGACATGATTTTGGCTTACGATTTTTTTCATTTTTCAAAATTAAAACTTGACACGAATAAAGGGATATTGAAATTTAATTTCTCAGGGGAAAGCAGAGAATTATGTTGTTGTTAGACGAGGACAATTTAAAGCCAGATAGACTTAAATTTCAAGAAGTAGAAATGTCAGAGGAAGGGAAAGCTAAATTTTACAACTTGTTGAAAGAATACGGGGATGTAGTTACAAATAAGATCGGCAAGGCTAAAGTAGCTCCTTATCAGTTAAGGGTCAGTAAAGATATCAAGCCATTTAGAATGCGGCCATTCCAAATGACTCCGGACAAAGTAAGGGCAATGAGGGAATTAATAAACGAGTTATTAGATAATGGGGTCATAGAAAAAAGCCAAAGTGAATTTAGTAGTAATTGCTTTTTAGTTCCCAAAAGAGAGAAGGGTAAATATCGTTTGGTAAATAATTATAAGACATTAAATCAATATATTGAAATGGATAGTTTTCCGAGTCCCACAGTAGATTCAACATTTCAGTATTTACAAGGTGCAACATTTTTTACGTCTATAGATTTGGTTCATAGTTTTTTCCAATTAGAGCTCAGTAAAAATTCAAGGGAATACACTGCGTTTAATACAAGTTTTGGTAGCTATCAATGGGTACGTATACCACAAGGATTAAAAATAGGAAGCCAAGCCTTGAACAGGGTGGTAGACACGGTGTTAGGCGACATAAAGTTCAAGTGTGTAATTAATTTTTGTGACGACGTATTAGTGTACAGCGCCGACGAGGAATCGCATTATCGAGACGTCAAGGCTGTGTTGCAAAAATTGAGGGCGTATAATCTCACCGTAAATCCTGAAAAAATTCGCCTGGCAAAAAAAGGTGTACAATTTTTGGGACATTATGTAACTGACGGGAAATTGTATATAGATCCTTCACGAATCGAACCGATAAAAAATTATCCTGTTCCCAAGACAATCAAGCAAGTGCAACGCTTAGTGGGGTTGGCTAGTTTTTATAACAAATTTATCCCGAACTTCTCGGAAATTTGTTATCCTCTCAATAAACTGAAGAGAAAAGGCGTTAAATTCAAGTGGACAAAGACGGAACAGGCGAGTTTCGACAAACTAATCGAAGCATTAACCTCTCCTCCTGTCTTACACTTGCCCGATTTCAGCAAAAAGTTTATCTTAAATTGTGACGCATCTGACCATAGTGTCGGCTGTGTGCTGCAGCAAGAGTGGAATGGTGGTACTGTAGTAATAGCTTATACCAGCAGAGCACTTCAGAATAATGAAAAAGCTTATTCAATATATAAACGTGAGTTGCTAGCCTGCCTCTGGGGTTGTGAAAAATATCGCGAGTTCCTACTGGATAAACCTTTCATTTTGCGGACAGATAATCAAGCAATTACGTATTTGTGGAAATCGGATAAATCAACCGGTCAATTAGCTAGGTGGAAATTGCGATTGTCGGAGTTTCCATGCGAAATTGAACACGCGCGCGCTAGTCAGAATGTACCGGCCGACGCGCTGTCAAGACTTTTCGAACCGGTCATTGAAGCAAAAAGTAAAAATGAATCTATGCCCGTGGAAGCGATAAATTTCCTACAGAATTTTCCGGAAGTATTTGAAGACATAGGACAGAAACAGAGGTGCGATAATAATTTGAGGGAAATCATTGCAAAATTACAAAAGGGAGTAGGTGTAAAAAATTACGTGTTGAGGAATGGGGTTATGAAATATCAAAAAAACAAAAATTGCGCACCGAAAATTTGTATTCCCGACTCATTGAAGCAAGTGGTTCTCAAGTTTAATCATGATTTATCAATATCGGCTCACTGGGGTATTAAGAAAACGACAGCGAAAATAGCGAAAGATTTTGCCTGGAAAAATATGTTTGAGGACATAAAAAATTACGTTAGGTCATGCGAGCTTTGTCAGTTACACAAAACATCACAAAACACAAAGATAGGTTTAATGAGATCGACTTTGCCGGAGCGTAGTATGCAAAGGTTACACATTGATTTGTTCGGCCCCCTAGTAAGGTCAAAAAATGGGAATCAGTACATGTTGGTCTGTGTAGATAGTTTCAGTAAATTCACGTGGTTTGTGCCATTAAAAAGAGCAACATCCGACACTGTAAAACGGGCATTGATCGAGCGAGTTTTTGCGCAGAACGGAGTAGCAGAGATTATCATCAGTGATAACGGTTCACAGTTCACTTCCGGCAATTTTCGTTCATTTTTGTTTGCCTTAGGGATAAAACATATCACCACTAGTGTCGCCCGACCGCAGGGAAACCAATCAGAAAGAGAAAATCGGAACTTAAAATACGCTTTGAAGGTTTTCCATAGTCGAACGCAGCAAAGGTGGGATGAAAATTTAGATTATTTAATGATAGGCATAAATTCGGCCCACCATGAAAGTATAGGCATGACTCCGGCCATGGCGTTAATGGGCCGTGAGTTAAATAATCCACTGCAATTGGCTTGGAATCTAGTCGAGGAAGCAGATCCACCAAAAAGTACCGAAGATAGGGTGAAGGAGATCGTACAAAATCTCAATTCCGCGCAACAGAAAATGAAGGCATATTATGACAAAACAAGGCGTCCGTCACCGTTTAAAGTAGGAGATCTTGTATTGTACAAGGTATACATCCCCAGTGACAAAGCTAAGGGGGTTAGCAACAAATTGTCGCAGGGATGGAAGGGACCATGGACCATAGTTGAAGATTTAAATGGGGTAAATGTTAAAATTAGACTAAAAGAAAATGAAAAAGAAGTGAAAGTGGTCCATGTCGCTCAATTAAAACGTTATTATACAAGGGAATGAGAGTGACTCAGCTGGTATTCGCAATCAAATAGCATGTAAGACAATAATGTATTTTCAATTAGTTTATTGCAAAAATCTTGTGTTAGGTGAGGAGTGACCTGGAAACGCTACCATGAGAGTCACACTGCTTGGTGATAGTCAGGTGCGGAGGCTGCACCAAGTGTGGGAGGGTGTGAACAGTGAAATAACTTCAGATTCCTTAGCTGTGGGTGGCCTAACCTCTGAACGTTTAAAAACAATCGTGGCAAGACACAGCGCAGTTTTCAATAACATTTGTTTTGTGCTCATAGGAATTAATGACATTTTGCGGGAAACTCATGAAGATCAAATTAAATCCAATATAAAGTCAATTGTGAAATATCTTACAAAAAAGAACTTTACTGTTTTCATCTCAACTTTGCCACCAACCTTACATAAATCAAATAAAATTCAAGAGTCAATCCGTTCCTTAAACATATTTATTCAGTCATTTAATACCTCAGTGAACGTCGAAGTAATATACTTAAATAGACAGTTTAAACCTTATAGTATTAAACACGAACAGTTGTATGTGTACAAACAAAAAACAGGAAAACCCGACCTCATTCACTTGTCGGACCGAGGGTTGCGTAATCTGATGTGCCTTATCTGCAGTGCCATTGACAGCCGGCGCCATCGACCTTTGGTTACCCCGACACCCCACCCCCAGCCGACTGAGCACCACGGCCTACTCGCTCCACACACATGCACAGCCAGCACATCTGACACCCCGACTCCTGACTAGGATGCTGACTGAGAGGGCTACTAGTAATGGTACGCTGAGCAACGTCTGCAAGATGGAGCCATACTGGAATAATTGTGCGCGATTTTCCCTGCCAGAGCTGTTAGTTCAATCAGTTAGCAAGAAAAGATCTCACTCTTAGCTGTAAGAAATCCTCTCAAGCTGTAGCACATAGCCAAAATAGGTCACACCCTAGCAAATAAGATGTAGATTTCAAGAATGTATGTGTATAAAAAATAAATAAAATGTGAATATCGAAGAAGGAATGGACTTCTGACACAAGCTAAGTTATAGATATATGTAAACAATTTCCTATGTAAGTGTTTTGCTGTATTGGTTTAATTATATGTTTATGTTCTATTAATGTCTTATTACAGTCCGTAAATTGACCCCGAGATGGGAAGTTAGGCGAATTCGTTCCGAAATCGATTTTAGTTGGCCTGAAGCGTACGGTGTCAATTTTCTTGGCAAGGGGATGTGTGATGAGGTAAAAAGACTGGACCGTGTTATCAGACTTAAACTGATTGTAGAAAGATAAGGAACGTCCGTCCTGCCAAGGAGTGGGGGGACGCGGACGAATCCCAGCTCACTCTCGCTGCAGACTTATTGGGGTTAACCGGTCACGGAGGGTGTCTAAGGCAAATTGGAGCATTAGAAATTCAGGAGGACTGGGTCGTGGGGAAGAATCCGTGTAGGCGAATCCGTACATTATCGTCGTGATAACATAATTAGTGTGTAGCTTCACGGAATTATTTGTTTAAAGTGAGATTGAACCTGACTTGTTCAAAACGTGTCGCGACCACGACGAATCCAGTCCGCCGAGTCTAAACCAAGTCCTCGCGCTTTGAATTCAATTCCTTGGCTTTTGAATTTCGTTGTAAAAAGTAAAATCGGGGCACCCTCGACCGATATGTAGGTAAAATTCGTCGATAAACGGTGTAATTTTGCGAGAGTTAGGTGTTTTATGTTTGTTGTAACCTGTTGTGTATCGTGTCTTGGTAAGTGTTTGAATTGTCTATCTTATATTTAATATGTTTGTACTGTATCGTGCCATCCCAATGAATTGCAAGTTGACTATGTACCTGAAGTAAAATATATATTTAAAATAATTAGTTTCATAATCAGAACTTTGCTATTGCTTCTGGTGAGTGATACCACGTGGCAATAAAAATACAATATTAAGTAACAAATTGTTTGATACAGTAAATCTGTGCATTTTGTATAGTATTTTGTAAATTTATATAAAATTGTACATCTAGTTAGATTTAGTATTGCAAAATGTCTTTATGTCCGAAATGAAATGATGAACTAAGTTCGTACGACTGTCAGTATATTTTTAGAAGGATTTGTTGCCATACGCTCATAATCTGGGCATAATATTTGGAGAATTTATTTAGAATTTTGTGTAGCGCAGTCTTGCTCCCATTAAATTCAGCAATCATAAATAGACATATTTTGGGCTCTGCGATAGGAAATCAGCTAAAGTTTAATAACAAAATAAACTGCCTTGGTGGTGATAAATTAAGTGAATAATTTCAATTATGTCGCAATTCATATAGGCTCATAAAAGATGAGAATGTTTGGTCGAGCCAGGTGTTAACGTCTGTCCCCAATTAAATAAATTGAAATAAATACACTGATCCCCATTTGATACATAGGACAGAGTGCTAATTAACTCACAACAATTGGTACACAGCCTCTGAGGATTAGCATAGTGGGTTTTTGCACAACATAGTTCTGGCCAGAGCTAAGTACAGCGCCGACCATGAGCCTCAACTAATACTATTTTGATTAGGGCAAATTACCACTAAGGTTAAGGAACTTTTTCTGATTTTTATTTATCGCAGTAGAACCGGTCAGTTGTTAACAATTAAATAAACAAGAGAGGGTCAAGACTGAAAAATAAAATTAAATCGAAAGGATATTAAATTTAATATCAGATAGTGGGGATTTTATTAAACAAATGTTAAAAGGACTCATTCACTAGTTTATAGGTATAGCAATGTAAAGGTTGTAGGGCAAATATACAAAACTTTGTTAATCAAACGTAGTGTTGTCAATTGAACTCCTGTGTACAGGTAAAACCCCGAATTTAGAATAATTATTGTTAAATATCCAGTGTCACTGATACATGATCCACTCTGGAGCCTCTGGGTAATTAATCTGATCATTTATTAATTGTGTTTTCATAACCAAAGAGCATTTCCACTGCGCATAGAAACTCTAGCTGAAACTAAATTATATTAGTAGGGGGAAACTATATTTATTTATGTGATATAATTATAAGGTTTATAGAACGGAGAAACGTTTTTTCTCACAAAGAATGAAAAAAAACAATAAGTTTTTGGGGTTGCTATATGAACAATGAAAACAGAATAAAAACAAAGGAAATTAAAACATATGATATTTAAAATATGTTATTAACAGATGGTTACAGGAAAATATATAAAATGTTAGAACTGTATGCAGCTAATAAAGTGAGAAACAGAAAAAATAGGGAAAAGGAAAACGTGATGTACCCATGTCTAGTGAGTACAAGGAATATATAATATTTTTGTATCTTGACCTTTCTTCTTGTATTTAAAACTGAACAAATACTGTCATAACGCTTTGGAAGCTTTAGGTGAAAACACTTGGCTTGTTCCTTCTGAGCTTGCTTTGTCAAAAGCATTTATGACTATCCTTGCTTTTGAGTATCGAGCCATTAACTTAAAAGTAGAGATGGAGCTTAGGCCGTTGCACAGAAATGATGTGTATTGTGGTTTGATGATATGACAATCACCTTCTAACGTGGAAATTTTCCATTTTATCAAAACTTTGTACAATTAATTTTGTGTAAAACTGATAACTATGACCCTTGTTTGATCTTAGAGATATCTTGCGTTCCTTAAAAAGTAAAATAGCAAAGGTAAATCCTTTGCTATTTTACAAAACATTTTATTTTACCTTGACTCAGTTAACGAACTTGGAATATATCAATGTGCACTTTATAGCGTCGAATCAATATTGTAACAAGCCCCCCCCACACGGATCTTCGTCCGTGGGGGGGGGCTGACCGCAGAGGTCTCACAGTCTCAGGCTGACAGCCTAGCTAGCTGTTCGCCTTAGCTGTCTGTAATAGCATCTTTAGTATAGAGGTGGTACCCCTATATACTAAAGATTCTACCTTAGCATGTTAGTTTGTTATGCATGTTAGTTTGTTTGTTAGATTATAGCTTGTAGTTTGCTGCTAGAAAACGTAGTTAGTGTTGGTGTTTGTAATTATTTGTGGTGTTGGTCTTTGAAGTGTTTTATTTACTAATGAAATATGTACTTTTCTTACACGCTTTAAAACTGAGTAAAGTCTTAAGGTCTTTGTAAACTGACCTTGGTCAAAACTTTGTTCGTAGTAGACTGGCACCCGTTACTGACCAAAGTCCGACTGGGTTTCATATGCTGTTGACCTTTGTAAAACCGACCTTGGTTGGTCTTTATAAAACTTTTATTTCAAAGTATATGTAATATGTTTCTCAAATATAACCCTTTCCTAACCCCTTACAAAAAGGAATGGCACGAAAACCGACCTTTGTCAATATGGCATGAAAACCGATTGACATTACCCATCTTAGTCCTCATGCACGAGAAACATTTGTGATTGATTTAATTGATGTAAATAATCTAGTACCTTGGGGGAGAGGTTAGTGTTCCGTTATCAGGTTTAAGCCTATAATTGTGAGCTTTAAACTAATCCTCTTCCCCTAATACAGAGCGGGGAAAAGAGCAGTTTGTGGTCCAAGTGAGAATCACTTACTGCTCTATTCCCCGTTTTGGCAACATGTTCAGATGACCTTGACCCACTTCGGGACTTAGAAAAAATTTTTTGTTTGGTAAAATATTGGAAGGTGTATTTATTACCTACAAAAATAACCCCCCCTCAAGGTCAACGGTCAAGGTCCCGCCCTTGCAATTCAGAGTATGCGATACATTGTTGGAACAAACTAATGTCGAAGTCCTTGACCCCCCCCCCATGGAATATTCCTATAAAAGCGGGAGCAGCCCGCAGAGGGTTCACAGTCGCAGGCCGACAGTGTTTGCCTGCGCTGTCCGCAATAGTATCTCTAGTATAGAGTTGGTACCACTGTATATTAGAGATGCTACCTTAGCTTAAGGCATGTCTGTTTATTATTAAGCATGTTAGAATAACGCTTGTAGTTTACTGCTAGTAAATGTAGTTAGTTTAACTGATTGTGGTGTTTGGTGTTGGTTTTTGAAGTGTTTTATTTACTAATGAAATATGTACTTTTCTTTCACGCTCTACAAGTGGGTAAAGTCTTTAAATTATGTCAGGGGGATTATAATAAGTTTCTCAAATAAACACCTTTCCTAACCCCTTAGAAAAAGGTTTGGCACGAAAACCGACCTTATGTCATTACGGCGCGAAAACCGGATGACTTTACCTATCTTAGCCCTCACTCACGAGAAACTTTTGTAAATATTAAGAATGTTAAGTCGGTCTTTGTAAACCGACCTTGGTCAAAACTTAGGTTCGCAGTTGCCTGGCGCCCTTTGATTGTATAAACGTACCATTCGGTTTCAGGATGCTGTTAGACATTGTGCCACCGACCTTGATCAGCTTTGTAAACTATCTTAGTCAATACACCCTGCAAACCATTTGTAACTTCTTGGGGGTTAATCAATAAAAGGTTCCGGTGATCAGGTTTATTGCCTATAACTGTGAGTATTTTCCCTTGTATTTTTGGGAGGTTAATTAATAAAAGGTTTAGGTTATCAGGTTTATTGCCTACACCTGTAAGTATTTTCCCTTTTGAATTTTTAAATCAGTTTTTGTAAAATACCTTGGTCAAAACTTTGGTTCTCAGCTGCCTGACGCCCTTTGTTTGTATCTAAGTACCATTGGGTTTCAGGATGATGTTAGCCATTGTAACACCGACCTTGGTTGTAGCTTTTTTGGGTTCTTTAAAATTATCTTCCCGAATACAGAACGGGGATTAGAGCAGTTTGTGGTCCAAGTGAGAATCACTTACTACTCTATTCCCCGTTTTGGCAACATGTGCAGATAACCTTGGGGACTCAGAAAATTCTCGTTTCTTAAAATACTGGAAGATATGTATTGATTTTTCGGGGAGGGATTAATGTTTAGTTATTACAATTATTGTTGTTTAATACAGAGCGGGGAACAGAGTAGTTTGTGGTTCAAGTGAGAATTACTGTACCCATGTAAAATATATTATAATTTGAAATCACACAAAGCAAAAATATACATTTTCTTTTATAGTGTAATAATTAAACTTGTCTTTAAAAGTAGGGGAATTTACCTTTTGTTGAGTGGTAGAACTGCAGCTGGTATAAAGTTCAAATAAGCTGTTTGTCAGATTCTGGTTACTGGAAAAAGTGGACTGGAAATAAGTGGTTGCTGTAGAAATTGTAAGTCTGATTGAATTGTTAATAATTAATTAATTGAGAATTTAAAGCAAATAAAATGTATTTCTGTATTTTGTTAATTTGATTGTTTTGAATTTAAAGATGTAATTTAATTGTTTTTGAGCTATTTTAACTGTTGTAGAAAAATGTAAAGTTGTAGACAAACCTGTTTGATTTGGTTAAAGTAAAAGCACATTGTTACTAAAATGTTCTAGGATCTTCTATCCAATGTTTTAGGTATTTTTCATTTAATAGGGAGTAGTAATTAGTCTTGTTTTTATTGTTTGCAGACAGAAATCAACCACATTTAGAATAGTCTAGAAAATCCAGTCAAATCCAGTAACAGTAAGACCAAACCATATTATAATTATTGGTGAAGGGTTAGATTCATAAAAAAGTATATGTCCATGATTTGCATATAATTATGTGAATTTTGTTTGGAAGATTATTTAATATACACCAAAGTTTCATTTCACATTCTGGCTGTATAATTTTCCCCTTTCTACCCAGCTTTTATTAAAAAACCCTAAATTCAAATAATATGATATCCTCTATTGGCATTTGAGGGTACATAAGTGCGCAACTCTGCTTATATATAAAAAGCTGGTAGAAGGGAAGTTTGAAATGTTACCATAAACTGTATAAATTGCTGGAAGTAAAAAGTTCAGTGTAGTTGCAAGATGTCTCAATATAATTTAAATTACCTCAACAAAGATGAACTATTATATGAAATTAGGTTTCGAGGGGAAGAAAGCAATAATAGTGATGTAGATTCATTAAGGAAAAAGTTAAGATCTTGTGTTAATTAGCCTACTGATGAAGCGAATTTGCAAGGGCACTATACCTTATCCGCTGAAAGAACTTGTATTAGGGAAAAATGTGAATTAGCTGATTCTCTCATTGAACATTGTAGGGAAAATCCGACTAAGCTGAAAATAGCTAAGCTAAAAGCAAAACTGTCACACTTGCAAAACCGAACTTTATCCTTATTGAAATGTAAATTAGAACAAGAGAAAAGAAATAGCTTGGATAAATTAAACGAGCAAATTAGCGCTAGTTTCAAGACATTTGAGGAATTAAAACATACCTTCACAGACCAGGAGATGGGGGAATTTGAGGAACAGTTAAACACTTCTTTAGTCGAGGACGAGGCGATTCAAGACAAATTTGAACAGTCGAAGTTAGTAGAGGCCCTGAGTTCTTCAACCCCTCAAAAATCTGTTGAGCGGTATTCCGAGTTTGGAGTAAAATCTGGATATAATGAAAAACGAGCTGGGTTTCCGTTAACACCTGATAGCAACTATAATTTTGAAGGAAAAGTAATTCAAAATGTTGGTGATCCGCTTTTGTCTTCTGATGCGGTTATGGTGCAATACATGGATAAAAGAACCCCAATTGTACACGAAGATCATTGGGGGTTTTCCGGTAAACTGTTAAGCAATATACAACATCCTGTTTATGATGGTGAAGCAGTAAATTTAGCTACTCTAAAATTGTTAACGATTTACAAAAGGAATGAAACTGACACAAGCTATGATGTAAAAAAATTAAAATTATCAAATGTAGGTGATTTTGAGTAAGATGGAGACGCTGTAAATAAGAAAATGTTTGATATCGTACACAAGAAATGGACTACAGAATATGAAAAGCATTTGGAAAGGTTTGGTGCAGCTCTATTTAATTATATCCATCGGGCTTCAGGAAGAGCTGCAGCTTCAGATGTTGACAGCCACAATTATTTAAACTGGAAAAAGATACACAATCCAGAGAAACCTAATCAACGAGATAAACCGTCTGAGTCTTCTAAAGACAAGACATTAGGAAAGGGGGATAAAGTGAATGTGATTAATGAACCAACAGAAAACGATGAAGATTACATAAAAGAAAAATAATTTTAATACCCATGATAAGAGTATTAATGATTGGAGATAGCAAGTTAGATATAAACGAAAATGATGATATAGATATTGGTGATAAGAAATATAAAGGTACAAAAGGTTTGTTTGAACTCATATTTAAAAATAATCCTTCAAACCTTCTGTATTTGTAAATAGGAAAAACTTATAGCAAAATCCCGAAAAAACTTATCAGAGATGATGCAAATATTTTAATTAATAATTTTAATTCGTATAAGAACCTCATACGAATAACCAAGTGCCAGCATGATTACGAACCTTTTTACATATTGTTCTCCACTTTTATACCAACACGTTTACCTTTTATATTGTACACATTGCAAAATGTTTATACAATAAAGAACATCTTTAAAAATGTTTTTTAAGCTCTATAACATCTTTAAAAACATCCCACCACTTCCCCCTGCTGATAATCAGATTTGTAAAACTCATTTGCCTCTTTTCTACATTTTTAAGGTCACTCCAGTAGTTATTTATAGCTCAATATCTCTTTGATTTAATTTACTACTCTTTATATGTAACCTTCACTCATATTTAGAGTTATTAACATAACTCTATAACATAAAGCATCAGTCATATTCGAGAGACGATACAGAGAGGATGATGGAATCCAATATCACTGCGTGGAGTTTAATATCTTAAGAGCCGGGATTTCCCCAAGGAGTGTTGCCGGATGGTTTTGTTCAACGATTTAATAGATATATGGATTGGGAACAACTTTCCATACACTACCTCTTCACAATGACTATGTTAAGAATTTATTTTCAGAGAGTTAACTGGATCCATATTTTACAAAGACAACAGTTAGAAGAAGTTTCAGAAGACTTCCTCGTAGAGATGACATCAAATTTTAATAACTGTTGGGAAGTAATAAGTAAATATCAAAATCTCTCTGAAAATTACATGTACAATTTTAAAGATAAACTAGACTGGGATGTGTTATTCAATCACCACGATTAAGTGGCAAGTTTCTAAGGGAACATAAAGACTTTTTAAAGTTTATTCATTTTATCGAAGACAACGATACCATCACCAGCGAAGAAACATCTGGAACATCTTCAATTACACCTTATTTATATTTTTACTACTTTTATTTAATATGTCTACATTTAATTAATCAATCCATTTCTATATAATAAATGGGTTTTAAACAGTATATAATACAAGAAACCAAAACTGATATTACATTCATTGTAAAACATTTATAGAGTGCACCTACTGATTGTAAGTTTTGCTATAAATAGTCATGTCGAGGGTTAAACCATTGACTATGAATACTGAAGGAGACATCCCATCCATATGGTCCATCTGTCCCACTTTTAGTGTATGCTAGAATTTAAAATTGAAGTAGTTTGATTGGGTCACCGACAGATTTTACTGCTGTCAACTATTTATTTTAGTTATTTACGTTATATTTTAAAATATCTCCACCCCAGAAAGGAAGTAATAATCAACTTATGTTTGCTTCCTGACACACAAACTGTTGTATTATCCCCTCCTTGAGAGGATAAGTAATAGTTGACAGTAATATACTCTGTTGGTGATTGGTGTAAACTACGACCTCTTTCAATCCTGGCATACTCAAAACTAGGGACACATTTTATAATGGCAATGAGAAGTCTACTTCAGTATTTATAGTCAATGGTTAAACGCATCAGTCGTAATCGAGAGAGATTACAGAGAGGAAGGGGAATAGCATCAACAGCATTTCCTCTATTGAGTAAACCGGTTGGAGCTATAGTTAACAAGGCGATTGATTTATTACCTGTGGAATTACATTTACCTGGAGAATATCAATATTGTGGTCCTGGAACCAAATTAAAGAAACGTCTTGCTATAGGATATCCTGGAATAAATAAGCTCGATCAGGCTTGTAACCATCGAACATCGAGCGCTCTCTCCGCACTCTTCACAAACGTAAAAAATTATATTGAAATGTCCATTAAAATTAGGTGTATTCATTATGACTCTATTCATCTGACGAATTTCCAAGACCTCGAGGTTTTTAGTGAAGAGTCAAGACTTCTCATAGCGTCCGGTTACGATTTATCTTTGGAACTTTACGCAACAAAAACCAACATGGACTCTGCGCAGGAATCAAAGTATCTACCGTCTTTGATCAGAAAGCGAAGTGATGGCCGCGACTCGTACGGATAAACAACATCGATGACAACGAAAAACGGGGAACTATTGTAAACATGAATTATTGTAAATAAAATAAAGTAATATTTGTAATAATACTACCTCGCACTCGTACATTCGATTGTTTCATTCGATTGTTTTAATTCGATATTTTTATCGATTTAACTATCGGATCACAATTCGAATTTTACGCGTGCGAGGTAATACTTTTTTTAAAATAACCTCGCCGTGACCTTGACCTTTAAACTTAACCTCATTACGTCACAAAACCACCTACGTCACTGGCTCAGCCTCAGATGACGTATATAATGACTCAGCGCGTCCAGTCACGTGACCGCGTGACGTCACTTTCGATCCAAAACCGGCAAATCCCCTTACTTTTCACCACTTCCCCCTACTGATAATCATATTTGTAAAACTCATTTGCCTCTTTTCTACATTTTTAAGGTCACTCCAGTAGTTATTTATAGCTCAATGTCCCTTTGATTTAATTTACTACTCTTTATATGTAATCTTCACTCATATCTTTTAATCTCTGCTCTTAGGAAACCACATGTTAATAATCATATACAACATGAATATTACTTTGACAGATCCCTGGTTGATTATGAACAGCTGTTAAAATTCTTTTATTTTGATTTGAAACTCCTGAAGCCCAATGTTAAAATTTTTAACTTTTCATTTTAGTTTTTTTATATTATTTGATTTTTCCTGGGGATGAGGCCTGTCTAAAACTTATTTTTATCCCAGAAATTAGTTATTTAGAACATTTGAAGGAAATCGTTGGAGCCGTTTTTGAGATCAGTGTCGCAAGCAAGCAAGAAAACATACAAGCAAACCTTACTCATATTAGAGTATAAGGATTTACTGATCCTATCCTATACTCTAATATTAGTAAGGTTTGCTTGCTTGCTTGCTTGCTCGCTTGCTTGCTTGCGACACTGATCTCAAAAACTGCTCCAACGATTTTCTTCAAATGTTCGAAATAACTAATTTCTGGGATAAAAATAAGTTCTAGACAGGCCTCATCCCCAGGAAAATTCAAATAATGTAAAAAAGCTAAAATGAAAAGTTAAAAAATTAACATTGGGCTTATGGAGTTTCAAATCAAAACAAAAGAATTGTAACAGCTGTTCATAATCAACCATCCAGAGAACTGTCAAAGTAATACTCATGTTGTTTATGATTATTAACATGTGGTTTCCTGAGAGCAGAGATTAAAAGATTTGAGTGAAGATTACATATATAGAGTAGTAAAATAAATCAAAGGGTCATTGAGCTATAAATAACAACTGGAGTGACCTTAAAAATGTAGAAAAGAGGCAAATGAGTAATACAAATCTGATTATCAGGAGGGGGAAGTGGGGAATATTACTTCAAGTCATCTAAACAAACTGACTGGCCTTCCCCCGAGCAAAGTTTGGCCCCAGGTACTATAGAATACAAAGCACGGTCGAATGTACAGAAAATCTTGTAAACAAGTTGTTTTCAAAAACATCCACCCAAATCCCTGTTATGGAGGCACTACAGAATCCATTGCTACACACATGGTTTTAAGAGGGGAAATGCCTCTTATTCCCCCCCAGGGTTGGTAAGGGGCTACATATTTCCAAATTTCTCTGTTGGTCAATGCTAACTTGACAAGCATATCAAGTTTGAACGAAATTGATTTGTAAATAAGAGAGAAATAATAATGTTTGTATTCCCCATAAGAATTAACAACGTACAACGTACTGTGTTTACCGCAAAATTTAAATTTAAATTTTCTCCGCAACCAGCAATTGTAGAACAGTTATTCGAAATACTAAATTATTTAGTTTTTTGAGCTCTTCTTAATGGTGAATAGTAATTCTCTTTTTATATTTATATTTTTTATGTAAAATCCAAAGAACCAAATTTTTTATGTTTTAAGCCCTATAACTTCTGAACCCAAATTTTTAGAGAAATTCGGTTTGTGTAATTTGGTTGGAAAACTAAAGTTGTAAAAACGGCTAAAGTTTAATTAAAATCGTTATAGCCGTTTTTGAGAAATTTTGATCTTTCATGTTTTTTTGGCGGTTTTTGGGGGATAATTACCCTTAAAAGTCAAAAATTCAAAAAATTCAAAAATGCTAGGAGATGTCTTGGATTAGAACCTACATACCAAATTTTATAACAATCGGACCATTGGTTTGGACTCTAGCTCTGTACACATCCATACTGACAGCCAGACAGACACACAGACATCACGGAAAAATCAATTTTTTGGGTTCAGGAAACACCAAAACGAATATTTCCACTAACAACTCAAATTCTAAAATGTTGACGAAAACAATACTTTCCCCATATACTATGTATAAGGGGAGAAAGTAAAAGTATCAATGATATATGTGCTGGGAAGCGATGCGAATTGCCTAAATATAACCTGCGTAGCAAAGAGAATTACTTTTTCGTCATACTACTTGGAAAACGGCTGTTTTCAATACATGCGTTGCGGGGTGAAAGTAGTTCTTTTCAGTCCTAGGACAGAAAAGAATCAGCTGGTGTCGAGGTCATTAGCTGTTCCGTTTCTGTCATTTATAAATATCAATATAGTGAATCTGCAAACTTGTGTACGTCGATTGTAAGTAATCGATTGTAAGAGTTGTAATAAATTATTTTATCGATTGTAATTCATTGTTGCATTGTTATTCTATAGGTTAAAAATAAATGTATCAATAAATGGTTGCTTATAAAGTCAATTTTTATCATTTTGTAATCATTTGTATTTAGATTTGCCTAATATTGTAGTAAGAGATATTTTCGGTTGTGTATCGACAATCTAACAAAACATTCTACACCTGAGGCAAAAATAATAATCTATTACAAATTAACAATACTAAACTAAACTATGTCAAGAAGGTGAATAAATATTTAATTTTGCCTCAGGGAGAAGATAAGCTAAGCGATAACGCTGTTCGCAGCGAGTCTGATTCCGAATATAGCTCGAAACAGTTGACTTAAAGTATTCCTTCTTGCAACGGATAGTCCACAGCATTTGATATATCTATCGTTATAGTTAGTCTAACCTAACACTAACACAAACGTAACAGACAATAGTTTAATACTTCTGTAGTAACAGCTGTTTGTTTTAAATAGCAAGAACAAGATGGAAGCCATTTTGGGTGCAAGCTTTTAAAGGTAAACAAGTTGTAAATTATTAGTTTTGAGAAAGCAGTTAGCTTAATATATTGTGTAGTAAGACGAAAAATACAGTTCATCACATGGGCCAAAAGTGCGGCTTTTCGATCCTCGCTCATTTTCCGATCTCGGCTTCGCCTCGGTCGCTCGTATCGAAAAGCGTCACTTTCGGCCCTAGTGATGAAATATACTATTTCGTCATACTGCTTGGAAAACGCCTGTTTTCAATACATGCGTTGCGGGGCGAAAGTAGTTCTTTTCATTCCTAGGACGGAAATAATCACCTGGTGTCGAGGTCATCAGCTGTTCCGTTTATGTAATTTACGAATATCAATGTAGTTAGTCTGCAAACTTGTGAACGTCGATTTAATTAATCGATTGAATCGAGAGTTGTAATCAATTATTTTATCGATTGTAATTCATTGTTGCATTGCGATTCTATAGGTTAAAAATACCCCCGTCGCAGCAAACCTGCACACTCAGCGAAATTCCAATGAATATATAACATAACACATTAAAACAGGATTCAAAAGAAATATATTTACAAACAAGCGATATTTAAAATATTAATTATTCTCCATAAGAATAACATTGGGGTGAGTACGAAGGTTTGCTGCATCAAGGAACACAAAATAATAGGTTTTTATGCAAATATCAAAAGAACTCATCTTAGTGAAGTCAAATACCAAGTTTCATCCATATACATTCATAAATAAGCGATATATAACATATTAATTATTTTCCTTACATACCAAGTACCTAGGTTTGCTGCTACGGTAACCATAGGTGAAAAATTGTGTTTTTGGTGCAAACAGCAATAAACCACAACCAGATGAAGCCATATACCAAATTTTGTCAGTTTATGTTCATAAATAAGCGAGATATACAATTTGTCTTTTTCTCCATAAGAATAACATTAGACAACGTACTGTGTTTAGCACTTTCAATATCTCAATAACCAATTGACGTAGAACAATGATTAAAATACCAAATTGTTTGTTTTTTATGCTGAATTCAATGGTAAAAATTAAAATTTGATTTAAATAAAAATTACACGTGGAAACCCCAAAAAAATTTTTGGTGTACATAAACCCCCAAAAACCCCCCTTCGGATGGTGCGATTTGTCTGGTTTTCGAACTCGTTCAAATAAACGGTACTTTACACGTTTGTACCAAATATCATTAAGATCGGACCTTTTTTACGAGAGTTATCGTGCTTACGGACATATATAAGTAGGGGTGGCTGGAGACTCCTGTCTCAGGGGGAGCATGAGCAACCCCCCCCCCGACCCCCCCCCCCCGATCAACCCCACCCCCCCCGACCCCCCCCCGATCCCCCCACCCCCCCGACCCCCCCACCGAGGTCTCTTCTGTGAATTTTTACCCCCCCCCCGACACACACTTCGCTCTTAACCTTTATGCCTAGGGGCCCGCACCGCGTCCATGCCTTGGGACTTGGCGATAGACGACTCACCCTCTTAGGCAATGATTATATATATATATTTTTTTTTTGTTGATACAAAGATAAACTGCATTTGTTTATCATTGTACCAACGGGTTTTCTTTTTATATCTTTTTTTGTCATTTATTTTTATTTTCATATTTACAATACATTCTTAAAAACTATTTGGGCGATGCAGCTTCGGCAGACGCCCTCTCATCAGGTGCAGCAGCAGCATCAGCAGCCATCCGCAAAGCATCGGCAGCTGCCTTCACCGCAATCTCCAGTTCCTCCTCCAGATCACTCACCGAGCGCCAATCCGCATCATGCTCAGCATACTCTTCCGGGCATTTGGGTTGACCACACCACTTCGTAAATGCATATCCATATGCATCAGTCAACTCCGATTGGATTGTCACGATAGGACGATGGCGGTAGTATGCGTCCTCCACAAATTCCAATGTACGGACCAAATCAGCATCGGACATGGTCATAGCTCTGCTGTTATATCTGAACTGAAGCCCGAAGCGCCCGAGAGCGTGGTGAGGGTGGGAGAAACTAGTTTCCCACCCTGCGGGCGAGTATTAACAATAGGCCCTTCTACGAATTCCAGGACAGCGGATGCGATTTATTTCATGAATGCAATCACCAACAAAGGGTCCAGGGCCCTTTCACATGTCCATTGTAGGAAGGTAGTTTACAACCCAGCGGGCCATAAACAAGAGACCCTTCTCAGAATTTTCGGACAGAGGATGGGATTTATTGCCTGGCGACATTCTCCAACAAAGGACTCTTTCAGTTAGATTCCTTTGAATTCGATTAGGGGAGGGTAGTTTACTACCCAGCAGGTGGTCACAAACAAGACACCATTCCACAATATGCCAGTCGAGACGAAAGTCTTTGTCACATCCCCACCATCACCACCAGAGCGCGAAATATCACACTAATTCTGTCCAGACATCGCAATGGAAGAGGAACAAGTTTTGCCCGGGGACACGTACGAGGAATTTATTCAAAATTTCTTCGATTTTATGCGTCGGGAAATAAGGCAGCAAAGACTGCGTATTAAGAGCATCACCATCAAAGGTGAAAAACCAATTGGCGAAGATAAAGTCACGATGTCGTGCGAATTCAGTTGGAATCCAGACATTTTTTCAAGAATTTTCATTTTCATGGTGAACATGGTGAAAGCAGACTACACCACCATGGAAACAACGCTGCAGCACGATTCAGCATGGTACGAGGAATAAGCAGTATCAACCGGACTCCAAGTCAACCAGACAACATAAAAGGTCTTCATCAAGGCCACCTAAGCTTTTCATGTTAGGGACTAGAAGGAAATATGCCTGAGATAGGAAAATTTCCCAATGTGGGAGTTAACCCCCCCCGACCCCCCCCCCCACCGACCCCCCCCCCCACCGACCCCCCCCCCACCGACCCCCCCGAGGTTTCGTCTGTGACACCCCCCCGCCGATAATGGTCGGGGATAAATTAACCCCCACCATTATCGACATCATTGTCATGTGGTCTGCGACGATCCAACCCAACTAACTCAGTTCTAACCGAGGTTTTGGAACGTTGACAGTGCGTTTGTGTGTAATAGTGATAATGCATTTTCATCAGACCGAGTGGGTTAACACCGATACACCATGCAAATGGAGTCCAAAATCTCTACAGGAGATAACAAGTTTGAAGATAAGAAAGTTCTTGCCCGAGGGAGTCAAGTTGCTGCCAGGACCCATTCAAGAGAGCATCGCGGAGAATATGAGGAAGGAGATTCTCCGAGTAAAAGAGGATTGGGAGTTATGCTATGATCATATGGGCATAATGTTCGCTGGCTCAACAAAATATACGGATCGACGGGATCTATTGGAGAAAGAAGAAACGGAATAGTGGTCAGGGCTCACGGCGAAAAACAGTGGAAGCAATGTGAGTTCGGACCAATTCCACAATAAACATTCCATTCTTTCTGGAACCTAGGGTCAGAAACACAGCCCCACTAAAAGCGAGCAACATAACAATAAAGCATTCGCAGAAGGTCGAGAAACGGAACAATGCCGCTCTAACCGTCGCTCTATAGAACTTCCCCCACCAAAACTAGGGGCGCCACACCGCATCGCCAGCGCCCCTCCAGTTCAGTTTGGGAGTTCAGTGAGTGCAGACGTATTAGTCCAGCTCTACCCTTTTATTTAAGCTATTGACTGATTATTGTGAATTGTGATTCATACCTTGAACAATTAAAACGCTTGTGCTGTGCTGTTGTGTTTGTGATAACGAGCAACAATATTCAAGATGAACGATACACATCAATGCAACATTTGCGGCAGCACGTTCCCGCGCAGACATAGTATGATGAAGCACTACGCAACATTCCACGGTGGATTCGTCTCACCCCAGCAAGGTACGTCATTGTGTGTTACGATATCAATTTAATAAAGACTTAAATTTGATTTATTTTCAATTATAACAGTTCTTAATATTTATGAAATAATTCTTTCACATATGAGTAAACTTATAGTTATTTTTGAATAAATAGACGGAAATGTAGTTTGTTCATATAACTAGAGAGTAAGGAAAGTTTTCTTTTTAACAAATAGAGATATAGACAGTGAACTAATTTGAGAATAAATTTAGTAAGTGTAATTTGAATAAATAGACAGAAATGTAGTTTGTTCATATAACTAGAGAGTGAGGGCAGTTTTCTTTTTAACAAATAGAGATATAGCCAGTGAACTAATTTGAGAATAAATTTAGTAAGTGTAATTTGAATAAATAGACAGAAATGTAGTTTGTTCATATAACTAGAGAGTGAGGGCAGTTTTCTTTTTAACAAATAGAGAATAAATGTTGTATGTGTAAATAAAAGTACCCCCCCCAAGGGTAATCATCGGGGGGGGGGTTAAGGGGGGGGGTAAGGGGGGGGTTAAGGGGGAGGGGGGTTGGGGGGTTAAGGGGGGGGTTGGGGGGGTTGATTGGGGGGGTTGATGGGGGGGGTTGATGGGGGGTTGGTTTTCGGGGTTGTTCTTTTACAAGTCTATTTTCTGTTGTAACTGTTTAACAAAATCTATCACTATCCGTTTGTCACGTTTGCAGATGACGCAGTGGCTTGCCGCCTATGCAACGCTAGATTTACGAACCGATGCGTCTTAGAGCGTCACATGGTGACTGTCCACCGAGTCGACCCGCCCAGGGAGGTGCTTGTGCCGCAGCAGTCAACTTTCGGCATCAACCCCAGCTCCGTTGCAGGTGAGAATCTACATTAAAATAGCGTTTTCCTTGAAACTATTTACCTTCACATAATTATTTAACTAGGTGCCGAAAGAAGAATGCTTAGCTATATTTAACTGACCAACTGTGGAAGAGGAGAAGGGATCAGAAGAAGAAGAAGAAGATTACAATCGATGCTCGCTAATTAACATTTCTCATTAACAGTTTCATTTTGAAATATGAAATAGCTTCAGTTATCCTAATTTTATTTTCAGATGGAGGTCCGGGTCCCGACCGTCACACATGTCAGCAATGCAACCACCACTTCAGTAGATCATCCAACTTGCGGCGCCATGTGAACACAGCCCACAGCAGAGTCCACAGGTTCCTATGCGATACATGCGGGACCATGTTTACGAGGGCTGAGCACCTGCAGCGGCATACTGAGCAATTCCACGGCTATGGACGGGCGCGCATTTTCCCTTATGCTTAATGTGGCCAGGAATTCGGTCGGATGTACAACAAAGACCAGCATGAGCGATACTTCTGTAACGTCATGAAGAACCTTGCTCGGAACCGCGCGCCTTTGGTGTTGGAGGAGCCTCAGCCAGGACCCAGCACCGACTCGCAGCCAGGACCCAGCACCGACCCAAAGCCAGGACCCAGCGCCGCTCAGCAGCCAGGACCAAGTGTCGATCCACAACCAGGTACCAGTTCAGTCAATCAACCCGAAGATGAAGCGATGACGGTGGATGATGATCATTCCGTCCACCCTCTATTCAAGCTCATCCAGCGCGGTTTCCTCTATCGTTTGCTGACATACCGACTACATCGACCGATGAAGAGCTTCGTCACAATCGGTGAAGTGATGGTGTTGCTATTTGACTCCCTCACGGAGTTGTTGACGAATGTCTTGGAGACTCATCACAGCATCAAGACCAACTTCGTCATGGAGTGCGATTTCGTTAACGTGTTTGGAACCTCATCATGTACGCGCACGTTCAAGACAAAGAACGTTCCACTGACCAAGATCTCTGACCTGAGAAAATATATCGCAGACGCTTTTGCGAAGCTCATCAGGGAGAAGGATCAGTGCGAACAGATTGGCCCAGGTTGGTCATACATGCGGGTACGTGATTTGGAGGTTAGAATTAATAGATACCTCCCGTTAGGTCAAGAAGGCCGATCATATATCCCACTGCCTGCGAGTATTGAGAACACACACTCAATAGTCAACGTGCGGAATGTTGATGAGCGTTGTTTTATGTACGCCATCCTGGGCAAGTTTGTTCAAGAAAATCCCTACAGACAGGCAGTATACACACCCAACATCATATCTCAATACGATTGGACCGGACTGCAATTTCCCGTTCCTCTGAAGAGTATCAAGACGTTTGAGCGGAACAACAACATCAGCATCAACGTCTATGGCATCGATCAGACGTATGTGGGGAAGAAACCTAACGGGCTACCCAAGTACGAGGACACCGTCTTTCCCTTGAGGATTTGTAAACAGGAGCGTGAAGATCATTATGACCTTTTGTATGTGACTGAGGAGGGAAACAGTCATTATGCATACATTAAAGACCTGAGTCGATTGATTCGACCCCAACTCACATCGCACCGAGGTAGGATATTCATCTGCAAGCGGTGCTTCGCTCATTTCGATAACCGTCCAAACAAGCTCGGCCTGACGGGTGTCCAGCGTCTGGAGGAGAATAAGCGGTACTGCGGAGCACATGCTCCTATCCGCATGGATGTTCCGAAGAAGGCGGAAATCAAATTCAGCCACCCAGAATTCACCCGACGCGAGCGATTCACCATTTACGCCGACTTTGAGTGCGTCCTGCGCCCTGTCGCGGAGATGGAAGAACAAGTAGATGTGCCGAACGCAGGAGCATCTACACACATTCACATCCCATACGCATTCGCGTATCAAATCATCGACTCGTACGGTCTGGAGGAGTTTGAGCCTCGTGTCTACTTCGGAGATGACGCGTCCTCCACCTTCATGGAGATGCTGAAGACAGATGTTGAGCGATTGTGGACCTTCCTGTCCGAAGCGAGAAATCTCCGGCCTGTCCTGACCCCGGCGGAGACGATGCAGTACAACGCGGCAACAGCTTGCTACCTCTGCGGGAAATTCTATTCGAAGGAAGATCCAAAGGTTCGTGATCACAACCACGCACCACCGTACGAGTTCCGTGGCGCTGCGCACAGATCATGTAACCTGTGCTACAGGGAGCAACGTGTAGTCAACTGCTACTTCCACAACCTCTCCAACTACGACGCACACTTCATAGTGCGGGAGTTGGCCATCGATCCGGGTGATGTTGAGGTGTTACCACACACGGAAGAGAGGTACATAGCTTTCACGAAGCGGTTCCTGTTCGACCGAGCGGCAGCACCGGCTACGATGCGGGGGCGAGGCCAAAGACAACCTGGATTCTGCGTCAGGTTCCTCGACACCTACCGGTTCCTGGCTTTGAGCCTCGCCAGCCTCGCCGCGGCGCTTCCAACATCCCAACTCTTAGAGACAAGAAAGAGATTCCCAGAAGACCACCTGTTCAATCTAGTCCGTAGGAAAGGCGTGTTTCCATACAACTTCGTAACATCGTACGCAGTGTTGGAAGATACCAAGGAGTTGCCAGCACAACGTGATTTCCACAACGATATGACCCTGGAGGACATTGAGGACCAGGATTACGAGCACGCTCGCAACATGTGGGAAGCATTCACCTGTAGTAACCTCAAGGACTATGCCGAGAAGTACCTGCGTTGTGACATTGCGTTGTTGACAGATGTTTTCGAACGTTTCAGGGACAAGTCAATGACCGAATACGGACTAGACCCTGCGCACTACTTCACTCTACCATCGTATGCCTGTGATGTCATGCTATGGAACTGCCGAGTGGAGCTACATACGATTCAGGACTATGACATGTACCTCTTCTTCGAACAGGGCATCAGAGGAGGCATTTCCCAGGCGATCACCAGACACGCCAAGGCCAATCACGACAAGTGTCGCCCCGAGGATCGTCGTTTTGAAGAGCCAACGCGTCACCTGCTGTACGTGGACGCCAACAACCTGTACGGTTGGGCCATGTCCCAGTGCCTTCCCCAGGGACACTTCCAATGGCTCGACCGTGAGGAGATTGATGCGTTGGATATCGCCACGCTGGACCCCGAAGGACCCACGGGATACGTCTTGGAAGTGGACCTTCACTACCCTGCCAACCTACACGACTTTCACAAGGACCTTCCCTACTGCTGCGAGACCAAACGTCTGCCAGGAGGGAAATTCAAGAAGCTCATGACGACGCTGGATGACAAGAAGTACTACATCTGTCATTACAGAGTCCTCCAACAGGCGCTGGAAAATTGACTGGAGCTTGTGAACGTGCATCGCGTCATCTCGTTCCGTCAGTCTCGGTGGTTAGAGAGCTACATCCTAATGAACACCGAACTGAGGAAGAAGGCCAAGACCACGTTCGATCAAGACTTTTTCAAGCTTATGAACAATGCGGTCTTCGGCAAGACGATCGAGAATGTTCGCAAGCGAATGAATGCCAAACTGGTGTGCACACCTGAGAAGTTCTCAAAGTATGTTGCGAAGTCAAACTTCCGTGACCGCACCTACTTCACAAATGATGTTGCAATAGTCCACATGATGAAAGTCAACATCGTCCTGGACAAACCGCTGTACGTCGGAATGTGTCTCCTCGATCTTAGCAAGTGGTTAATGTACGACTTCCTTCGGAAGATGAAGAACCGGTACGGCGATCGTCTGAAGGTGGACTACATGGACACCGACAGCTTCGTGTTCGACATCCAGACAGATGATGTTTATCGCGACATGTTGGAGTATCTGGATGATTTCGACACCAGCGCCTATCCCCAGAACCACCCATGTTACAGCCCCACCAACGCCAAAGTCATCGGAAAGTTCAAGGATGAGTGCAACGGTCTTCCGCTGCTCGAGTACCTAGGCCTTCGCTCCAAATTATATTTTATGGATAGTCTCAAGTGTGAGGAGAGGACCGAGGAAGACGAGCTGCAGATCAAGACAGTGAAGCGCGCAAAGGGAGTCGCCAGAGGAGTGGTGAAACACTCACTAACCTCAGACGACTATCGGGAATGTCTCTTCAACGGTGTACTGAAGAGAACCGTGAACACCAGGTTTCAGTCCCGAAATCATCGCGTATTCACTGTTCAAGTTAAGAAGCTCTCCTTGAGCTATAACGATGATAAACGACACATCCTCCCGGACAGAGTCAATACCCTGCCGTGGGGGCACAAAGACATTCCTCAACCACCACCACCAACACCACCTCAGCCAGACGACAACCATCTAGACGGCGGAGAATCGGATGATGATGATGATGATGGCAGTGGTGAATATGATGTGTGATCAGATGTGACAATGCCAAAGACCCAATGTGTACTGTATATAATTGCGAAATTATATCCATTAGTTTGTATCGAGTCGCGTAAAAACTTAGAAATGTGCTCCTTTTTTTCTTTTTCTAGTCATTAGTTTGTATCGAGTGTTGTTTTTCTGCTAGTCAATCACAAATGTTTAGTAGCATATACTTGATGTAAATATCTATAAGGTGTGTAAATAAATAGGCTTGTTGTTTGTATCTATAAACATTCGTCTTTTTATTTTCCACATAGTCTTAAGATACAAAAGTAAATACAAAATATCCAGACAAAACATGCAATTTGGAAGTTTTCCAATCAAAATCATTATAATTTTTAAACTCAAACATTTTCACAAAAGTAAGAATAACTAAATACACAAAGTGTGTGAAAAACAAAAAATAGGATATAGTTAAAATTTCAGGTCTTGCAGAAGAAATCTTGAAAGAGCTTGTGGACCAGAGTATCGTTCCAGGTCGGTGTTGCCGTGGAAAAGAGCTGGACATAGTCGCTCATCTTCATACCGTAGTGGGTGCGGCAGTACAGGTAGGTTAGACAGTATTGGGCACAGGTCGAGCTGTTAGCATCTTGAAGTCGATGCTCGTTGTAAAGGTAGCGGCGTGCGTTCCGCCTCAGGAATCCTTGGTAGAAAGGTAGATGGGGTGATAGGCCGAAACTGTCGAAATATTCAATCTGTTGTCCCCCGTTCAAGTAGAAAGCTACCCAATGCAACCCCCTTCGTGGTGAGGGTCGGTGTTGACCACAAGAGCTGTAGATGGTGAAATGCGAGCTGGGATTAAATCCGCCGCGTAGACCCCAAAATTCTGCACAGGTAGAGTTGAAAGATACTTCTCAATTTGTGTGCTGTTCATTGTACCGTGTCGATACCAAAGAAAGTACTATCAATACCGTCACTAACACAGGCAGCAGTCGTTAGATGGCAAGAGCAAAAGCACGAACTGAAACTGTTACTATCACCAACACCGTCAACGCTACTGTCGGGTGTGATGGCATCGTCATCAGCATCAAAATTATCGCGATTGTCTCCGTCCACATTTGATGTTAGAAATAGCCAACCGCGCAACACTGAGCAGTTGGCCAGTGCACAACGAGATCGCAATCCCCGATTGTGTTGACCACAGCGCAACACGTTGGATGACAGTAGGTTGGTTGTTGACTTCAGCGAGCTGCAACCCAGAGTGCTCATGTCCACGACATTAGTAGTTGCCGGGGTCAAGACAAAATGTCGCTTCACATATTCTTTCTTCTCCAATCCTTTTACGTAGATCAACGTTCGATTGGTGTGGCAGGTGAGTAGCTTGTCCACCAACACGTAGTATGGGATATCACCACGGTCCCACTCCAGACCGTGGCAGTGTTTAGTAAGCTAATAGCTTTCACGTAGTTTCTCGTCGGTGAGGAAATCACGGTCCAACGGTGGTTTGGCGATGTGGTGTAATATCAGCGTGCCACTGTCAACTGCCAACACACAGACTTCTTTGAGTAGAAAATCGTTGTCATTGTCCTTGTAGCATTGGATGTCCAAAATTACTGCAGAGTTATTGTGGGCTCGGGAGCGAAAACGATCCATCTCGGACGAGTGTCGACTAATGACTGGCGTTGATCTAACCACCAAAGTCCACGTTTACATTGCGGTGGCGGTCGATTTCGATGACGTTGTCAAACTCAGCATAAACGAGACAGTTGACTGTCTCCGTGAGTGCCGTGCTGAATCCTAGCTCCATGCGCACGCTTCCGTTACGCACCAAGTTCCAATGAGTAGTGTCGCTCGCAGACATGTCCGGAGTCAGATCGAATGCCATCAGACAATAACCACTATCGTAATCGTCTCTGTTTATAAGAATACCAGCATCGCTAAATTGCACACCGGAGCCTGAGAACAGACTGTGATACGCCATTACGTATTTGCCCTTCCCATCATCGTAGCTCGGTTGCAGCGGCTTCGACAGCACTTGTTCACCGTCCACGTACAGCAAGAAGAAGTTGGTTTTGAAATGAAGAAAATTGTATGGGTTCTTTTTGAAATCGCCGTTGTACGCGGCGTTGCTAACCAGCCCCACAATAATGCGTTTCGGCACTTGTCCTAGAAACACATTATCCAACGTCTTGTTCCTTATTCCGGTTGGCAGTGTGAAGGTTTTCAATTCCACCCTGGTGATTGGGTATTTAGCTGTGCCGGTCTGAAGCGTCTTGCTGTGCGCCAACAACACGGTCGGGCTGACTTTACATCTTCGTATCCACAGATTAGCATCGACGATATGCACCTTGTACTCGGCGTCGTGCGCCATAATGCTGAAATTATCTTTCGATCGGATTAATTTAAGTCGCAGTTCCACGCCGTTCAACAGGAACTTGTTCTGATTGCACATGTCTACGTGTAGGTGCCCGACCATATCGATTTCGCGACTTTTATTTGTCATTACTCGCCTCGACTTTAGCCCTGTATTTTCTTCTTGGCAATTGTCCATATTGCCTGCATTGTCAGCGTTCCACAGACCACAGGTCAAATGGGATTTCCTCGCATCGAAACCGTAGTTCATCAGCGTTTCAATATACGCTCGATACGCGTAAGTGTTGTTTTGCGGTGTGATTAGTTTCTGATTCATGCACACATCCACTTGGCTGAATAATGAATGCAGCCAATTGTTGACGGGGCCGACTTTTATCGATTCATCATCGTCGATGACCGCCGCGCCTGTGGGTTTTACAATAGATGCCGTAATTTCCAACATCGTCTGTGTAAGATCGGTGTATTCTTCGCCGTTGCCTGGCACTACGAACTCGATAGGCGATTCGTTGGTCAGAATGGAAATCAGTTTATACTGAACCCATTTACCGCTCTCGATGCTGGTCTGGGTCGGTGGCAGGGAGAACAAATCCAATTCCGTCTTAACACATTCACAAGATTTCTGATGTAGAAATGACATTGTGAGAGTTGGTGTGTGAGTGTGCTTACTGGAATATATCACGTGCGGATTCATTTGTTTTTTCCTCCTCCTCTTAACGGGTCGTTTCACTTTCTTTCTGATTGCTCTCCTGCGACTGCTTTTCTTTGACTTCTTGGTTACGCGCTTCTTATTCTTCCTACTCTTCCTCCTCCTCAAAGAATGCGACCGTCCTCTAAGAAGTCTGACTAGAGACTGGGGTGTGACACGACCGCGGCGTTGGCTCTTTTTGCCGCCGCCGCCACGTAGAGCGCAACGCCAGCCGCGAAAGCGCGCAGCGCACCGGATTTTCGCACCAAGGCTGCTGCCTCCACCGCCGCCACCGCCACGCAACACGCGATCCAATTTTTCATCGGCTCTGCGTTTCATACCGCCGGTGAATTGTTTGAGACGGATGCCAGCCGCAACTCTAGGGTCGATCGTGCCCGTCGAGATGTCCCCTATGAAACCCGCGCCGGTCCGCAACACCTCTTTGCCCAACGCTTTGACCCCCGACTTGAGTATCGGTGCGACCGCGCGAAACATACCTCCTAGGAAACTGCCTACACCATGCCCGCGCTGGTATGCGGCTCCGCGAAAAACTCTATCGATTCCAGCACCGGTCTGCAGTTGTTGTTTTCGGTAGTAAGCCAAGTACGGGTCGTTAATGTTGAGCGTCATTTGTACTGCTGCTACTGCACTCTTCGAAAATGAAGCTTCACGTACGACGTCCCAAAGAGGAATGGCACTTTTTTTCCGGTGTGATCCCTTAGGTCAATTTCGATAGTTTCGAACGCACCTTTCATAACCGGTACATAATGAGCGCTCGTGTAATGTACAGTCGTTTGACTACCTTGCACATAGTTTTCTCTGTCGAAATGGATGATTTTCAAAAGTGATGCCGTAGTATCACCAATTATCTGCGGTTCGATCAGATCACAATATAGTACATGTGCGTCGGCAGTCCCATAGACATGTTAGGCTGCCACATTGCAACAGTGTGTTTTACGAAATCCTTCTCGTACGGATCGTAGCCTAACTGAAGAGCCAGGTCGGTGCTGAAATGTAAATTGACAACTTCGTCCGACATTACTGTCATCTTGACTCTGTTCATCTTCTCATCGTACTCAAAGTATAAGTACTGAATCATGTTCCACACACCGTTCATCATTTTCAATAAATCTTTTATGTCCTTGTAGTATCTGGGTTTCAGTTTTATCACAACTTGGTCACTGTCAAGTGAGATTGAAGTTCCCAGCATAGTATGTTTATACTCGAGCCAAATAGTCGATTCATCAGTCACAATCAGCAGTGAACAGGGATAGTGCGCTTCTACTAAAGCCGTCTCCCACTCACCGTCCAAGCGAATTTGTCGCGACAGGTGTGTAGTATAATTGGCCACGGTGTTTTTTGGAAAATATCCCATCGAACTGTTGCTCGGAAGTGTCAAATAGAATGCATTGCTATTAGACATTTTGCAAATCTTCCGCTAGCACCCAGGAATTGAATTCTTCTCCGTAACCTTTCCACTTGATGAGGTAGCGCACACTGCGTCCACGACCCTTCGTGTCTAGTATTTTATCGATCTTGAACAGATGGTCTGTGCTCAGTGTCACTTTTTGCAATTCATGCTCGTATAACCGACCTTCCAACACTTCGTTCTTGAGATCGCATAGTGTGTACATGGGTAGCGGGAGCGAATCGTGCACTTTACGCACGACAAACACCTCGTTGCTCCAATTCGTCTCGTAACCCTTGGCAAACGTGCCTTTCTCCTTAGTTATGCGCACCGTATCGTCCGGTTTCAACTTGGCTTTACGACGCTTAGGCAATTTACGGTACATATGTCGCCAAACTCTGAACACTAGCTCTTTATTAGCTTTCACCACATCGACCGGACGCACTCGTTTACCAAGACTCTTGTGCGCACTGACGTTGTAAGCGTGCACCAGTTTGTCCAACACGTCCACGTATCGGTACGTGTTTTTATGCGTCAAGTACCGCCACATGCGCGATTTCAACGTTCGATTTACACGTTCCACTACAGCGGCTTTCACGTCCGGATTCTGCGTAGTCACGTACGTGACGCCGCGCGCTTTAAATAGATCTTTAGTCTTTCTGCCTGTGAACTCGGTGCCTTTGTCGGTTTGCAAACATCGAGGTGTCTCTGACGCTTCGTTAAATATCTCCTCGAAAGCTTTAGCCACTTCGGCCCCTTCTTTCCTCTTCAACGTCCGGACATACAGCCGTTTGCTAAACACATCTATTACAGTCAATAAGTAGTTGACGCCGTCATTGTGTTGACTGATGCCGTGCATATCGTTCAAGCCAGCTTGCCATAATTCGAACGGACCAAACACCATGTAGGGATTGCGAGGAAACCGCTTGCGAGCGGGTTGGTGCAAAGTGTAAGTGTCCCGAGTTTGCAGCCATTCAATCACTTTGCGTTTTGAAACTGGTTTTGCAGCGCGCGCTAAAGGAACAACACCGCCGTACGATGACGGCTCTTTTGGATCGTAGTACAAACGCTCCATAATGCCAAACCTATCCCGTGTACGGTTCCCAATTTTCTAAATTTGAAAGCGACTCGCCGGTCTATTTATAAAACTAAACTCCTCCGACGCTGGCGTCGGCGTGGATGTTGCTCTTTTTCCTCTAGCCGAGCGTAGCCGTTTTATCATCGGCGTTCTCAGTGCCGCTTCAGTTGATGTGTCTTCTTCTTCTTCTTCATCTGTCCCTCCTGTGAATGATGATCGATATTCAGCGTTTATTACTTTTAACGCTCTTAAATTATTCATATAGTCCTTTGGTACGTTCATCGCCATCAATGCGTTGAGCACTTCGATCCATCCCGGCGGTGTGTAATCACGCATACGCACTTTTACCATGCAATTTAAGATATCCACAAGATTTGACTCTGGGATTTTTTCACCATTGATGTACACCAAATAGCCACTGTCCCAACTGATTCAGCTACCCTCACGTTTCATGAAACGTAAAAGATTGCGAGCGTCTGATCTGTAAGTTTTGGAAAACGTTTCCACAATCTCCTCCACCGGACCACCTTCCGCAGCGGTGTGCGCTCGCCGACTATAGTAATTTCCTCCAGTCTCCTCGATTGGTATTTTAATCGGTTGTCGCCTATTCTCGGCAATATATAGGAAGCGGTGTAGCGCTTGATTGTACAATTTCCACTTTTCACTATCGTCCATACGTTTATTATTCAATATTTGATGCATTTCCACGTCGAGGCTGTTTTCGCTGGATAGGGTGGTAGTAGTAAGTTTTTTATCCATCGCAGTTGTTTGAATCCGATCGAATACCTCTTGCGATACAACAACCATTTTCTTAGCATTCTCCATTCTAACTCTCGAGCTCTGCGCGCGTCTATCGCTGCAGTACGGACTGTAAGACTGTGCTCAACAGCAACGGAAATAGTATTCCACCGCCTTTCTGCACTAAGTATTTGCGTTTCTTAGTCCAACCCTCACCGCGTTTCACCAATCGTCTCAGCGCCTCCTTGTGTTTTCTCAAGCTTCGTTTGCTCTTGTTGGACAGACGCACGTTGCCTCGCAACACGTTATAAGCACACTCACACACTGAGCGAATATGCCTGTTCTCACAAACTTTTAACAGCGCTTTACACTCCTTGGGTGTTGCGTGTATCAGAGCGGTAAGCAGAGCAGCGTCCTTCCTCAAGCACGTCATGGCCACTACTGATGTGCCTGCCATCGCAACAATAACTAAAACACACCCTTTTTACGCTTCGGTATGTAAACGTAATTCACGCGATCGTTTGGAAATATGCACGTACGAACGCGCATCTCCTCGGGCGTTGACTGTTTCAAGTCTATCAGCAGGTAACCGTGCGGGTTGTGCGTGGCGTCCGCGTAAGCTTCTTATATGAATTTCGAATCGTCGGGGTAGATCTGTCTAGCCAGACATTTGATCTGCACTCTGTCTCTGGGGTTCTTGAAACACACAATGTAGTGGGCGTTCAAGGAAATGTCCCGTTGTCCTCGCCCCTGGTGAAACAAGTTTTGCGTAATAAAAAACACACTCAGATTCTAGTGGTGTGATCCTTTTGTGAACAGATCAACAACACCGCTGTCTGTTTCTCGCATCATGTCATCCACCACAACTAAGTTCGGCGCGCTACCGTCAAAGTTTTCCATGTTTGGCAGTCCTGTTCTATATTGAATTACGCCACCGTGCTGAGTGTTGTGATGCGGATGGTGCCAGTAAATATTTTCAAACACTTTATCACACATGTCGTTTATGTTGGTTATGAATCGTGCGACAAAGTGTGATTTGCCTGAGCCTGAAGGGCCCGCCACTATGGATGAGAACGGGTGTTGCCACCTCAAGTCCATCTCGACTAATGATCAGCCCAACACTAAAGCTAACTTATACTAGGTGGGCGGCGGGATGTAAATGATAAAACAACGATTTTTGTACTGAATGTGGCTATACGTATTGAACTTACAAAACCTATCAAATTTACAATATTTACATTTTTAATGTTCTTGCTTTACAATCAGTTTTTCTTTTTTTCTCCATTCTTCATATGAACTCCAACGGTGCGAATGTGTTGTCAGACTGTGGACTATGCTTGATCAGACGAAGTCGATCCCCATATCCAGTGTTGTAGAACTCGATGTCTTGAGTGCAAATTGCCGGGTTGAATCGCCTCGGTAGGTAGACTCTCAGGTAATAATCGTCTCCGACTTGACCCTCCAAGATGGCAAATACCGTCTCGCCAAACGGTGTGTCGACTCTCTCCAACGATCGGACCGGGTAGGCGCATTCTTCACGCAGGTCACCAATCCTGGTGTATGTCGTCGAATTCCCTTTGCAGGAGTTCAGCGACGACTTGAGGTCCTTGGGCCCGTGGTTGGATAGTGGTGCAGCCGGCGGGAATGAAGGCTGTACGGGCTTCGGCACGTCGACGGCTGCTGAGGTGTCTAGTTGCTCGGTCTTCACAACGATAACGCTAGACATCTTGATCTGCTGTGGTGAAGGTGCTGAATGCGGAGACACGTCTACTCCGGGTGATGGTCTATCGAAGAATGTCGTCGTCGTCTGGAACCTCCCCTCTCCAAAATGGCGATAAACCGGTTTCACACAGGCATCGTCGTTGTGGGCTGTCGAGTCGATCTATTGTTCCGTTTCTCGGAACAGAGGTGCAGCTGTTCTATTGTTCACAGGTGTTCTATTATGCTGTTGATTTATTGCTTTTGAGTGTTAGGTCTATTGTTCCGTTTCTCGAAACAGAGGTGCAGCTGTTCTATTGTTCTGATTCCTGGAATTCTCCGCAGGTGTTCTTTTGTTATATTTCTACAGGTTTCAACGTGTCGGTGGTCTGCTGCAACATATCTCGGAACTCGGTTCTTGTGAAATGTTAGGTTCTAGCATTTTTGGCGGGAACTTTTTACACACTTTTTCTGCACTGGTGATGTGCAACCGTTATGGCTCGGTGCTACGGTTTGAGTCAAACCCACGATTTTTGGAACACCGGTCGCTTTGTCAACCCACAAGTTTTCCAGTTTATTGATCAAGTCCACAACACTCGCGTACTCACCACTGTCATTGTCCAGAAATAATCCGCACATATAGATAATTTCTTTCCCGTCGTACAGATACATTTTTAGTAAAGACCTGCAGGTGTTTGCAGGATTCTGAACCAAAAACACGTTTCCATTATCCACCCACGTGTCGTGGGGCAATCTATGTCTATGGGGCAATCCGTAGCGGGTTTCGGCACCCACCCCGGTTTCTGGGTTTCCAAATCGATAGAAGACGGGCTCTTTCTCTTCTTGCTTGATGTAGTTTTGGGCTTGAGCGATGTCGTTGGTGGAGTCGGTGGTGGTGTCACAACTGCGTCGTCGTTCATCATTTCGATCTCACCAATAAACGATTTGATATAATCATCCGCTGCGCTGAAAGCATCCATGGTCACGTCCGCGCCGCTTGAGTGCTCTCACGCTACTGACGAGATGCGTCGTATAGTCCACTTGAAGTAAACTGCGTGACACACGTCTCGTGACACGTCTTGTCGCAACAGACAAGGTGTTTCATTTTCTCCTCCAACATACACACCAACGGCCTACGAAATCGCATTTCGTCAATTGCAATTTGCGTCCAAGTCAACTCTTGCACATCCTCACAGGGCTCGTATGTATAACGTCTATTTTGCACCTCGTTAAATTTAACCGTCTTCTTCTTTGATGTCTTCATAGTTATATTCTTTGATGTGCAGTTCACCATCTCTGTTTTCTTCATTACAAGGTCTTTTCTTATGAAATGCAAGCTCAAAAACTTCGTCTCTCGCTCGATCAAACACACTCTTGATTGAGAGTCTATCGCGCAAACTGCGTCGTTTGAGATATCGTAACTTGAGCAAAGAAGCGGCGACTACTCTTCTCGCTTCGGTCAAATCGCACGACATACTGACGAATGGGCTGACCGACGCGCTGTTAGCGTCAGACGCCATCAGCGAACTAGCGTCTACCCTCGAATCTACTCTCGAAACAGATTTTTCACCATAACTCCCACACCGTTGGTGCGATTGTTATTATTTTTTCATTTTGTTGTTCGTCTCATCGAGCCGAGTCACCAGAGTACCCACATGACCTAGTTTAAAAAATGTTGACTTGACCCCCCCCGAGATGACCCTTTTCGGGGGGTCGGAGGGGTCGG
Source organism: Allygus modestus (assembly GCA_963675035.1). NCBI lineage: Eukaryota > Metazoa > Arthropoda > Insecta > Hemiptera > Cicadellidae > Allygus > Allygus modestus. Next base: position 104,949,071 of record OY776111.1, read on the forward strand.
GGGGTTGGGGGGGTTGGGGGGGTTACATATAAACTAGGTCATGTATCAATCACCTGGGAATTACCTTCAACATATCCGAACCAAAGATTTGTAGAAAATTTATGCTTGGTCCTTCCAAGAATCGAGTCTTTGTTGTTCGGCGCCTTAGACATCCCCATTGTTAGCGTGCGTAGAACCCTCCCCACAGGGGTCTGCCATGCTATAGACTTGCTAAAAGCTTTTATTCGTCTAGGCCAATATATAGAATAATGGTTTTGGGTCATTCCCACCCTCAGAGAGTTTCACATCGTCCACACAAATACTCAACACCCAACCACCGACACCATCGCTCGTAGCGTCCAGATCATTTCCACCCGATACGTCGCCGAAGCTGCATCATGGCATATCGCTTGGCCACCATCGAGTCTGTCATCGCCCATATGAACGTCCTGCGTACAAAGTTGGAGCTGAACCAGGAGTACGCAGTACGTTTCGGCTTCATGGTCGTGGAGGATGGTGTCAGTGCTCCACATCTGCTACCGAAGAAGCATGTGGTCAACATCTGGCACCAGGAGGCATTGGTAATAATACAGGAAAGATTGATTAATTTAATAATGAATGGTGAAACGGCGCTACTACAGAAGAAGAGGATGTGAAGCGAGAAAATATAAAATGAAAAATAAAATTAAAAAATATATAAAACAAAAAAAACTGTAATGTAGTGACTCTGCGTAGTCTGCCTCCATCTGATGAGACCCAACTAGGTCGAAACAGTTATGAATTAGTCGTAAAAGCAAAATCAGATCAGCAAACAAGCGTCGACCCTCGAATCGACTCTCGAAACAGATTTTTCACCATAACTCCCACACCGTTGGTGCGATTGTTATTATTTTTTCATTTTGTTGTTCGTCTCGTCGAGCCGAGTCACCAGGGTACCCACATGACCTAGTTTAAAAAATGTTGACCCCCCCTCGAGATGACCCTTTTCGGGGCGGGTCAGGGTGAGTCGGGGGGGTCGGGGGGGGTCGGGGTGGTCGGTGGGGGGGGGGGTAGATAATTAAGGGGGGGTGGTGGGGGTCGGTGGGGGTGGTGTTAACATTTTTACTGTACCATTTTTATTTGGCGTGGCACTTGGACTGTTTGAACATGAATAGAACAGAAACCTCCAGAATCGGACGTTGCACCCTACTTGTAAGTTCATTTCTATCTCTTCCGAGAAACTAGGATTTACACCTGCCCTTTGTTGCTCGGGTCTGACGTTAAGTGATTCTTCCTAGAACCGCCCTCCCTTCGGTCTCGGGTGACACAATGGCACAATAATACAAATTTCTAGCTATTCAGAGAAACTAGGATTTACAGCCTGCCCTTCTGTTGTTCGAGTCTAAAGCTTTTAACCGTCACATGCGAACTCTGCACAGCACACCTCCTCAGTTAGAAGCCAGCTCTGAGTCGCAATGGTTGTGTCCACCTGTGAGATTTGCGACAGAGTCTTTTCCCGTTATGAGCACCTCAAGAGGCATTTACGTGAGGTGCATCGGCTAGGTGCGCTGGTGACCTGCCTCGGTTGCATACAGTCTTTCAAGAGGCAGAGTCATTTGGACAGGCATGTCAGGATATCCTGCCCTCAGACGCAGCACCTGAGTCAGCGGCGTCCACGGTCTCCTGAGGATGCTGTGGAGCTACATCCTGCGTGGAGGCAGCGGTGTGGCGAATCACCACCGCCTGAGACCTGGATGCTGGCAACGTCATCTCAACCTCAGTCGTCGGAGCCGCAGCCGAGCACCAGCGTCGCTGCGCTGCGTGCTCTACACAGGCGCCGGCTGTTTGAGATGGCTGCTCATCGCCCCCCAACACCACCTCGCCCCCCACAGTCGCCTGAGTCGCCATCACCTGCGCAGTCGCATCAGCCTGAGCTGGATCGCCCCGCAGGACTGCTCCATCGTCCGCCAACGCGCGACTCAGCTACGAGCCCGGTGATGTGGGCTGACGTCGCCGCAGCGCCGAGCTCAACACCAGTGTTCCGGCGGCGGGTGTGGGAGGAGAGGCCTCCTCGTCCTACGGCATTCGTCGTCGGGGTGACTCGCGCGGAGCCTGCTGCTGCTGAGCCCGAGGAGGAGGAGGAGCCCGAGGCCCAGCTCGACGAGGGACCCACCCCGCCAGCATACCGGTGGAATGCGGCGGCCGGCGAATTCGTCGAGTGGGACGCCGACGACAATGCCTCCTTCAACGGCGATGTGGAGGTAATCGAGGATGACGAGGTGTCCGACGCCGATGATGATAGGTCCGGCGCTGAAGATGTGTCCGGCGCCGATGATGATGGGTCCGGTGATGAGAATGTGTCCGCCGAAGGTGAAATCATCGAACTATCATCATCATCATCGGACGAATTGTAAATATATGTTTTATAATCATTTTAAATATTTTCTTTGACATTTTAATTGTTTGTACATAATTTTTTATCATTTAATTGTTTGTAAATATTTTTTATTGCCATTAATTGTTTGTAAATATTTTCTTTGTATTAACATATTGTATATATTAGTTAAGGACCAAAAAAAATTTAAAAACAAAAGCAAACAAAAATTAAAAAACAAAAATCCAAAAAAACTGTAATGGAGTTGCTCTGTGTAGCATGCCACTATCTGATGAGACCCAACTAGGTCGAAAAAGTTATAAAACAAAAATATATAATCATTGCCTAAGAGGGTGAGTCGTCTATCGCCAAGTCCCAAGGCATGGACGCGGTGCGGGCCCCTAGGCATAAAGGCTAAGAGCGTAGTGTGTGTCAGGGGGGGGGGGTAAAGTGTCACAGAAGAGACCTCCGGGGGGTGGTCGGGGGGGGGGTCGGGGGGGTCGGGGGGGTTGCTCATGCTCCCCCTGAGTCTGGAGTCTCCAACCACTCCTACTTATATATATATCCCGTAAAAAGTCCCGTGTACAACATATATATGTGTGTGTGTGTGTGTGTGTGTGTGTGTGTGTGTGTGTGTGTGCCCGTTACCGCGATAACTTTTGAAAGAAACGCCCGATTTTGAAGAAATTTGGCACAAATATGGAGAGTAGCATTTATGACTTTAAGTTCGAAAACCAGATCGATCGCACTATGGGAAGGGGGTTTTATGGGGGTTTACAATTTTCCAAAAAACTGTTTTATGCAAATTTGACCCCAAAATGTTAAAAACAATCAATTTTGGTTATAGCCATTTTATAGAGCTTAAAAGAACAAATAATTTAGTGTTTTGAATCATTAACCTAGGTTAAGTGGTTGCGGATAAAATCCAAAAAAACGTGTCCCATGTTAATCTTATGGAAAAAGGTTTTTAGATTTTTCTCAGAAAATTTTACTAAAAACTTCACATTTCTATTTATTAATGTGTTTAGCTCAACAAAACAAACATTTTGGTGTTTTAATCGTTGTCCTATGTCCAACCGTTGCAGAGATATTCAAAGTGCTAAACACAGTACGTTGTCCAATGTTATCCTTATGGAGAATAAAAAAAAATTCTATATCTCGATTATTTTTGAATGTATATTGATATGATGAAACTTGGTATGTGGCTTCAACTAGTTGTTTTTTGTTGATAGTCCCCGTAGCAGCAAACCTGCATACTCGGCACCCATGTTATTCATATGGAGAATAAGTAAAGTTGTATATCTCCTTAATTATGAACCTAAATTAATAAAACTTGGTATATAGCTTCACCTGGTTCAGTTATATTGATAATTGCAAAAAAAACATATTACTTATCTTCCTAGTTGCAGCAAACCTGCGTCCTCAACCCTAATGTTATTCTTACGGAGAATAAATAAAATGCTATATATCACTTATTTATGGATGTATTTTTGTGAAACTTGGCAAGTAGCTCTATGTAGTAGTGAGTCACATGCATTGGAAATTCGCTGAGTACGCAGGTTTGCTGCGACGGGGTATTTTAATGTATTATACAGTAAACATTAACCTAATCATTAAATGTAACTTTTAAATACCCCCGTCGCAGTAAACCTGCATACTCAACGAAGTTCCAATGTATGGATATGTGTCTTAATACCACATAAAACCATATATTGTACCAAGTTTCATTAAATATACATAAATAAATAAGCGATTTATAACATTTTACTTTTTTCCTATAAGTATGACATGGGGTCTGAGTATGCAGGTTTGCTACTACAGGAACTATCGATCAAATAATAGTATTTTTTTGTAAAAATCAAAAGACCACAATAAGATGAAGTAATATACCAGGTTTTGTTAAGGATACGTTCATAAATAAGCGAATATACAATGTTTCTTATTTTTCATAAAAATAACATTGGACTACGACTTTGTTTAGCACTTTCAATATCTCTGTAACTAATTGATGTAGAGTAATGGTCAAAACACGAAATTGTTTATTTTTTTAAGCTGAATGAATTCAAGGGTGAAAACTAAAATTGTATTCCTTAAAAGATTAAATTTTAAAAACTAAAACAAACCCAAAACATTTTTGGGGTACAAACCCCCCCCCCCCAAAAAAAAAATAACCCCATTGGATGAAGCGATCAGACTATAGTTTTCGAACTTAAAATCATAAATATCACGATTAAACACGATTAAACCAAATTTCATAAAAATCGGACCATTATTACGAAATTTATGGCACCCACGGACACATATATATTTATCTGAGTGACAGGGACATTTAATTATGGACTAACGGCCACCCTCCCAATACGTCATACTGTATATTTAATTTGAAAGTGTGTATTGTACTTAGAAGTTGCAGCCTTGTATGATTCGCTTACATGTAGTACTGTGGGGACCGATTCTTTTACGGAATTAAATATATAGAAGAAGAAAATGTATTAATTGACTATGTTTAAAAAAGATATTCGGTTTCCTGAGAGAATTAAATAAAACCATTGAATAAATATTACACAGCGGTCATATTCAAAATGAATAAAATGGACATTGATTTATAATAGGAACTGCAGTGACCGTAAAACAGAAAAGAGGCAAATGAGCTAAGCAAATCTGCTCATTTGTAGGGGACATGGTGAAAAATTACCCCAAGTCATCTAAACAAACTGACGAGCTCCCCCTAGCTATGCTCGGTCCCCCAGTTACAAGTTAAACTACATGAGTATACTTTGACCGTTTTTTTATTGCATATTGCCGAAAAAAACTCAAAAAGCTAAGAAACTTAATGTTAAATGTTTTTAATGTTATTAAGTTTCAGAAAACCATTACCTTGTGAAAGGCCGACAAATTAGGTTCCTCAAGCGTCACATACAGACAGTCAGACAGACAGATAGACAGACAAAACCTCAAATTGTATTATTATACAGATCATAACAAACTCGGCGGCGTCGGCGGCGGAAGGGTAGGCGTGGAAGGAGAATAAGCAGGAGAACCGGCCATCGAAGTGACTTGTTTATCTCTTTTATCAATGAAAACTACGAACTGGTCTCGGCCTGAGGGGTGGGGGAGGTATACTCGTAAATACTCGAAACGTCGACATTTCAAAACATAACCCAACACAAAACAAAACAAGCTCATTAGACGACAGCCATGCCCCCCACCCCCGAGTACGGTCAAACTCACACACACGGCCCCGCAAATATAGATAAACATACACAGCTGGATCAGCCGTAGCCAACGCCATAGAGTCCCAACGTGAGAACCATTACTAGCGATAGACACATGTGACGTAATTACGATTAATTGATAATTATTTAAGGACATTTAATTTTCAAAAAATGTGACGTGTGTGTGCAGACGCCTCTATATGGGGGTTTAAGGCCACATAATTAGCTGTGTGTAAAATATACTCAAATATGGTGCCTTACACACGACATGGCCCCCCCATAAGTGGGGTTTATACAGTAATTGTGTGAAACTGTTGGTGTGTTTAGGAAAACTGATGTTGCCCTTAACAATGGGACTACTAACTACATAAGAATGCGATTGTACTTTGAAAGACCCCACAATTGAGTCTGCGACCAGGGCCCCTCAAATATAGCGGACCGGGTAGGTGTGTGTGTGTGTGTGTGTGTGTGTGTGTGTGTGTGTGTGTGTGTGTGTGTGTGTGTGTGTCCATCGAATTCCGACAGACACCTACTAGTTAGTTACTTTAATGCCAAAGTGGTAAGAGAATCAACTCAAGTAGCGCGTCTGTCATCACAGTAACTCAATAAGTAATCGAGGTAACGGACACACACACACACACACACACACACACACACACACACACACACACACACACACACACATATATACAGTTATATAGCGGTGTCCGCTCTCTAAAAAGCCATCATGTTAACAAACATCCTTACTTTACCTATAATTTTAAAGCTAATTAAATTATCTATAAGTTTTGTTGAAAACATTTCATCCCATGACGCAAAGATAAAAATGTAAAATTAGTTGAAGTTATTACATTTTGTTTTATCAGTGGCAGTTTTTTTTTTTTGTACATATTGAGTACTAGTAGAATTTACCCGTTCTTCGCACGGGTTCTAAATGTAAGTTAGCTTGAAACAGCTGTGTTTGCTTCTGCTCTTTAAGCCGTCAAATGTAAGTGACCTTAGCTGTTCGCATGTTATAGTTTCTGAATGTTTAATTTCTTCTCAAATGTAAACATTGAACTTAGGACGTTCACGGGGCGTAGTCCGAGGGGATTTTAAGGAAGTGAATAGGCCTATATGCTACATGGGTTCAAGATCTACTTTTGTGTAAAACTTCAGCCCAGTCGGTTCAGTAGTTTTTGCGTTTACCCGGAACATCAGACAGACAGACAGACTGTCAGTCAGAAACCACCTCTTCTTTATAATATTATAGATAGATTACGGTGAAATTAAGCTGTCTACATAAAAAGTGTATACATAATTTACTTAGAATATTGTTAAGCGTAAAATAATGAGAACAAAACACGTCCATAACTTCATTAGTTTTTGAGCTGTAAGAATTTAACCGCAGAGTACTGCTCTAGTAAGGTTGAGGTGGTGGAGGGTGGGGGTTGAGCAAGAAGTCTGGGGGTCGGGACTTTGTCTATTTTATGTCATACTTTGTTTACTAACATCCTGCAAAGATTCAGCTTTACCCTAATTAGTTGCGACAAAGCATATTTGTTTACCTTTATTGACTGGGCTACAACGGGGGAGGAGGGAAAAGAGTGATGTTAAATGGTAGTAGTGATGGGGAGGGGGCAGGGGTCGAGCAGCGAGTCATGGAGGGAGTGACCGCAGCAGTTAACAGTGATGGAGCAAACGAGTGGGGGTGTGGCAGAGGGTAGGCGAGCTGAGGGAACCAAGGTCCAGGCCATGCCTAACCGTTATTTTTTTCAAAATTGTTTAATGCAATGAAACAATGAACAATTAAGCAATGAAAAAACTCCCGGGGAAATTTAATATATAAATAATGGGAGAGCATAGTGCAATGATTCACTTTTACTAAATCTAAGATATTGATTATAATGAATTACAAATATTAGATGTCTGAACTGTAATTTTGTTACTACAATTAGATAATTAACTGGCGGATTCGGTAATTAGGTAAAGTTTGGTAAATATTCGTAAAATCTGGTAGATATGTATTTGGATTTCTTATTAAATTATCGTTATACATACAAGAACATTACAGATTTATAAAACACCGGGTGATTTAAATTAAAACGTTAGAGGAAAACTACATCCGAATAAAAAATGAAATAACTGTATTTTTCCTATACTACCCTGCTTGTGATAAATTAATTAGACCAGTAGATGGATCACAGATAAATTGTAGAACGAGTAAGTTACATTTACATTAAAGTACATACATCATTAAATATGATTACAATTTGTGATCTATATTAAATGTCGAACGTTAAAACTACAATTTTTCACATTTTTGGCGCGAATATCGGCTATTTTGTATAACAAATTTTTAAAAAGTGTATACAAATGTGAATCCCTGGGCGAATCAGACCATGATAAATCAAGGTGAGAAATTGGCATAAATTAAGTTATTTCTGAATACCTTTCCCAACATTACAAATATGCACGAGCTAATTTTTACCACTCTCACTAGTCTCACTATTCTGCCTTAATTGAGGCAAGACCATATATTTGACTTATCTGTTGAAAATATACGTGTCAGAAAAAACTTTCATCTGAAGATACCGAATTCAAAATTGGTATACATTTATACCAATACGACCCATTTTTGAATACAATATCAAGTTCCTACTTAGTACCATTTCAAAATGGCGGCCATTTTTGTTTTATTCAAAGCTATATATTTAAAACGGCAATATTTAGGAAACAACTGTAAGGATAAAAAAGCTGTGTCATGTTGTCCTAAAAACAATGATATGAATATATTAGCTCTTTAAAATTGTTTTACTTAATATAGTTTTATAGAAGATGAGAGTGCCTAATAGTCAACCAAGAGTACGATCACCATCTTCAACAACATCAGAAGGAGTTACAAGAAAAATATTAGCTCTAGATTTATAAATAACTGAGAAATTGTGATTTTGATAAGTTAAAAACATGATTTTTACCGTTATACATTATTTGTACCTAGATTGGTTTTATAAGAAGAGAATATAATTATAGTAGAACTACAATAATCCAACTTTGGATGGTCCAACTTCTCGCTTACCGACCGTGCCATTATCGGTGTTTGACGTAAACAAGCCACTCACGCAACTCACTTTGTCGTTATGATGTAAATAATTCAAAATTTTAAACATGTCAATATAAAATGACAAATAAAATGTTTTATATTATCATTGGACCTGTGATTGTTCATGATGCAATGAAATGTGTCAGTGCCTTACTACTTCAATAACGACAGACGTTATGTGCTGCAATTCCAGAGCTTTTGACAAAGCTAACAGTCCGGAGATTTAAGAAATAAAATAAAACATTAGCATTAATTGGTGAATACTACGTACAAATTAATCCACAAGTGTGTGGAGGTCCAGACGAAGACTGCGGCGAAGTATCTGGGAGTGGTGCTCGACCGCCGCCTCACATGGTGGGAGCACATCCAGGCGGTTTGCAACAAGGCGACGAGGGTTGTTCTGTCGCACAGCAGATTGATGGGGAACGTCGGAGGCCCGAGGTCCAGCAAGAGGTGACTTCTCAAGTCCACCGTCAACGCCACTCTCCTGTACGGCGCAGAAGTGTGGGCGGGTGCCATGAGAGTATAAAAACACAGCAAGTGAATTCTCTCCGTTCAGCGCAGGGCGGCTCTTAGGGTTGCCTGTGCGTATCGCACTGTGTCTGGACTGGCTGTAATGGTTGTGGCTGGAGTGTTTCCCCTTGATCTGCTCGCCGCTGAGAGGCAGAACATCTTTCGCCGTGCCCCTGATCTCGGAAGAGACCCAGCTGCTGTGGAAGCCAGACTCGAAACTCTGCGAGTTTGGCAAGAGCGGTGGAACGGTGGACTGGAAGGGCGATGGACGTTTCGTCTCATCAGAGACATAAGCCCGTGGTTGAGCCATGCATTTGGGGAAATTGACTCTTTCTTGTGTCAATTCCTGACGGGCCACGGGTACTTCAGGGAATACCTTTTCCGCATGGGGAAGGTGAGGTCACCTCAGTGTAGTTACTGCCCGGAGGAGGTGGATGATGCTCATCATACTTTCTTCCGGTGCAGTCGTTTCGCTGAAGACAGGAGGAGGCTCGTCTCTGCTGTCGGCGATCTGTCCCCGGACGTCGTGGTGGGGGCGATGCTTCGAGATGAAGACTCCTGGAGAGTGGTTGCGCTTTTCGTGCAATCCGTTCTTCGGAGAAAGCGAGACGAGGGATGTTTAGGTGACCTCTAAGTTTCCCGAAACGGTGACGTGACCCGTCTGGGCGCAAGACACGCGGGCCAGTGCCGAAGTTGTCCGATAAGGGTTCCGGCCTGGTTTTTCCCCGCGGCTCCGTAGGAGGTTTAGTGAGTATACCTCGTAAGAGGGAGTCCCACACTGTTCCTTTGGGTTTGCGCATTAAGCGTTCCTCCTACGTAAAAAAAACATCCACAAGTGTGAATTAAAAGCACAATATCAAATAATATATTTATTACAGATGCTTTTAATTTTACACCGTGTCAATAATCAAATAAATAAAATTGTGTGTTGGTCATACCATTCATAATTTAAATTATGCCTTATTTTGCATTTCTTTATAATAACATATTTTAACATCATTTTACGCATCGTCCATGATTACACGTTAAAGCAGTGAGAGGAGCGATAATTATGACCACTATCTTAATAACTGTTCAAGGAAGATCGTCAAGACGAATTGGCAACAGTGGTGGCAGCCAAATAACGCGAAATATTTATGAAGTATTATTGCTAGCAGTCATTTAGCTGCTAGACATACACGGTGCGCCGAATCAAATGTAAACTTAGGGCAGTCAAATTACATGAGTTTTAATACACATAGTTATAATAACAAATTATGAAAATAAGTTAATAGTTATATTAATAACGTAATTTTGAGTAGAGATACACGTTAAAACTTAAATATACTCTAACCTTTGAGGTGGCAGCTACTTAACATAAAATCGTACGGCAGCTGAATAGATAGTGAGATTTATATATATATATATATATGTGTGTGTGTGTGTGTGTGTGTGTGTGTGTCCGTGAGCACGATAACTCTCGTAAAGATGATCCGATTTTGATTAAATTTGGTATAAACGAGCCAAATCGCTCCATCGGAAGGGGTATTTTATGGGGGTTTTGTACGCCAAAAATGGGTTTTTGAATTGTTTACATATAATTTTTGAAATAGTCAAATATTAGATTTACCATTGGATTCAGCTTAAAAAAACACACAATTTGGTATTTTGATCATTCCTCTATGTCAATTGGTTACCGAGATGATACGTCATGTGATACGTCAATTGGATACTGAAAGTGCTATACACAGTACGTTGTCTAATGTTATTCTTATGGAGGAAAAGACAAAGTTTAAATCTCGCTTATTTATTAACGTATCCTGACGAAACTTGGTATACGGCTTCATCTGGTTGTGGTCTATTGATATTTGCTCAAAAAAACAATTTTTTGCCAAAGGATCCCGTAGCAGCAAACCTGCGTACTCACCCCCCATGTTATTCATATTGAGAATAATTAAATACTATGTCTCTCTTAATTATGAACATAAAATAATAAAAACTGGTATACGACTTCACCTCGTTAAGTTCTATTGATATTAGCGTAAAAACCAATTTACTGTGTTCCTTGTTGCAGCAAACCTGCGTACTCAGCCCCAATGCTATTCCTATGGAGAGTAGTGTGGGTTTGCGGGTTTTGCGCCGGAAGTGACGTCACATCCGGTCAGTGACCGGATGTGCTGAGTGAATAAATACGTCATCTGAGGCTGAGCCAGTGACGTAGGCGGTTTCGTGACGTAATGAGTGAAAGTTCAAAGTTCAAGGTCACGGTGAAGTTTTTTTTTTAAAAATCTACCTCGCACTTGTAAAATTCGATTGTCATTCGATAGGTAATCGATAAGAAATATCGAATGAAGCAATCGAATGAAGCAATCGAATGATACGAGTGCGAGGTAGTACTATTACAAATATTACTTTATTTTATTTACAATAATTCATATTACAAATATTACTTTATTTTATTTACAATAATACATGTTTACAATAGTTCCCCGTTGTTCGTTGTCATCGATGTTGTAGATCCGGACGAGTTGCGGCTATCACTTCGCTTTCTGATGAAAGACGGTATATACTTCAATTCCTGCGCAGAGTCCATGTTGTTTTTTGATGCGTAAAGTTCCAAAGATAAATCGTAACCGGACGCAATAAGAAGTCTTAACTCTTCGTTAAAAACCTCGAGGTCTTGGAAAGTCGCCAGATGAATAGAGTCATAATGAATACACCTAATTTTGATGGACATTTTAACAGAAAGCTCGATGTACACTGGTCAAGAGCTGGAGGTGTACTGACTATTCGCTAGCTAGCGTTTTGGTATCAAACAAAATGGTGGGGGTAAAAGTGTGGTGGGGTGGAGCAGATGGCGGACGGCAGATGGCAGGTGGCAGGTGGCAGCTGGTGCGAGGCACATGGTTGCTACTACATTCGCCGCCACAGTAATGCAATCCAGTGCGTAATTCTTGTAATTTATCTTGTCGGGTCATTTGATACGTTTTACATCTACATATGCAATAGCTGAAACACCTGCACTTACGACAAGCTTTCCCGTCAACTTGATCGCCTGGTATTTTAAAACATTGTAACTCGCAACAATATGTATTCAAATTGTTATCGAATGATAAATTGTTCATCGGTGGCACCGACATGTTAGCTGCAGCGTGTGTTAGACAAGACTGAGACTAACTTCACTGCTCCCCTCTCTTTTATACCTCTTCATAAGTTAACCCTGAATGAAAGTTCAAGGTCATCCGTTTGAATTTAAAAAAAGCAACACAGCAGTATATAAAATAATATACTGCAGTGTTGCTTTTTTCTTTTTTTCTTTTTTCTTTTTTCTTTTCTTTATTAAACAAACATCTTACAATACAATAAGCTTAAGTCTAACATTAATGACTAGAAATACAAACAGAGACATTATGTACAAGGATGCGTGATGTGCAGAGTGAGTTCCGTCGAGTTGTTGCCGCTTACACCGTGTGATACCAAATACAATGTCCCCGGTTGAATATCTCGCAAATCTTCATTTTGTAGCAGTTGAACAAATCGTTTTGGAAGAAATACTTGAAACTTCGGCTCATCTCCTGGAGTGAAAGGTCCTTCGCTCAATGAAACTAGAATTGCTTCTCCATGTGTGGTTTCCACTTTCTTGATGTTATGAATAATGTAGTGTTTTTGTTCTTTTAGTTCTGAACACTTTTTAGTTAGCAGAAGGTCGGATTTTGAATGAGTGTTGAATTGATCAACCAGTGTTTGTAGAAACTGTTGTGATGCCATCTTCGTCAGTGGTGGTTGTGGTGTCTTCTGTGATGTTGCCTCTTCGGAGTCTCGAATAATACTCGTGCTGGAGCGGTGCTGTCTCCTCGTATTTATAGGCCCCGCTACCCACACCACATTTCTGTTCTCCGCTACCCCCACCACATTCCTGCGTTTGTTTCAAATAAGCAGCCAAACGATATGCGTTGTACAATGCACAGTTTGTTTGGCCGTGTTTAAGATCTTTTGCAGCGACACAAATATTACCGAGATTAATGTTAAAGTCCTTATATCGAAAACATCACCGTGCGTGTACTTTTGTATCCAGTTCTTTTTTTCTAATCCTCTTGTGTATATATGTGAATATTGTTTGCAAAAGTTAAACATAATACTGTGCAGATTACTGTAGCTTATTAATCCCTCATACCAATGTATGTGATGAAAGTAGTTTGTTATCCATTTGTTTGTACTTTTTGCTTTGTTGTTAAGTTTGTTAAAAGAAAAAGGAGCTTCAAACGTGAATGGGTAGGCTACAAATGTAAGCAAGTCTAAAATTACTAATTCCTTGATAATAAACCTATCATCATTATTTCGAAATGCTTGAAATTCTATTACACAAGGCTTTACACTCACTTCTTTATCCCCTCCGCTCATCATGGCACCTACCGATCAACTAAACTGTTTTCCACACCACGGTAGGTTAAATACTAGGCCGTACAGTTGCAGGCGCGTTGGTGTATATTTAACGTGGGCACCGTCCCCAATAGGCCTACCCCACGTGTGTTCTTCTTTACTAAGTCAAACTTTAGTCTTTTTTAACTTCTTCTTCTTGTGTTTCGTTTTCTTCTTCTTCTTGTTTCTCCGTTTCTTCTGTCTGTGTCGTTTCTTCTGTAGCTTCTGTAGCGATTTCTACAAGTGGTTCAAAATCCTTTAACTTTCTCCACATGCAAACTTCATGAGGTATTCTATTAAAAATAGATGTATCCACAGGTCTGTACACGATGGTGCTATCAGGTCGTTTTTACTAAGTATCGACCAAATATTCTTTAATAATAGCGCTTGCAAATACCAACTGTCTCATGTACCTTTAATAGGTTCTGTTGCGTAGTTTAAAACGTAGAATTCTTCACGTGACAGTAGAATCTTATTTTCATGTTGAGTCAAGTCTCTAATTCGCACTTGTAGTTGTCCGCGATGTTTAACAATATCGATTTCATTGTCACAATCCAAAAGTCGAATATGTGTTTTCCTTCCACACAAACTGTTAGTTAAATAACATTCTATTAAATGTACATGTTTCAAAAATGACTCCCAAGCATTTTGCGAAAATAAAACCTTTTTTGTTCCATGGTGTAGTATTACTGTAGGGGAATAATCCAATGACTTCATCAATCCAACTGATACACTTTTACTGATGCATGCTGAGATGGGGTAAAAGATTCGCAAAAAAACTTCAGTTAAAATGTGAGGAGGAATATTTTCTTCAACTTTCTTCTTCCTCTTTGGTACTACCTTTGATGGGTCTGCATTAATTTCCTCCTCTCTATCTCTTTTACCAAACTTTAAAAATGCAGTTATTTCCTTGATGATTTCTGCTTCACTAGTATTATCACGTTCCAATAACGGTGCTACCTCTGCATCACCTTGTACAACAGATGGAGAACTCATTTTGTAGAAGATGTTACCCATGCGACGATAGACGATCAACTGAAGACCTGCATTGTTGCTCCGCTATTTATAGGTTAGCGACAGTGGCGGTGCTGGTGGTACAACGTTTTACAATACTGTCTTTACAATACCGGTCAACGGTGTGTATGTAACAATTTTATCGTGCAAAATTAAACAATACGCAGATGTATTTGCAGGTACGTTTTCTTGAAATTCCATTTCTATTTTTATATCAACACTAGACGATTTTACAGATTCATTTTGTTTGGAACAATCAATTACAACAATCGGAGCTTTCGATTCAAACTGTACGGGAGATAGTAGAGGTGTATTTGTTTTGCCGTAATATGAATTTTGGAACCTAGCGTACATATCGTATAAAACACTGTACCTTTTTTTATCAAAAGAAATATTAAAGTTGTCGTAGGGAAAGAATTGTGAATTCAGGAACACTTTACAGTTTGTTAATTTACAATGATCAAATTCACCAGCATTTTCAGTTATTATACTTTTCTTCTTCGTTTGTAATTCAAATATTACATATCTCGCTTTTTCCAAATGAGTAGAAGTTTTTACAGTCCATGTATGCCGTTGTGTTGTAGGTAAAACGGGGTATTCATGAAACTCCCAGCTTCTGAATGGCATTACAATGTCTCGATCGGATTTTAACTTTCTTAATAATGTAATCCTGTGTTCATCATTTAGTCGCACATGTGGTACTCTCCAAACAATCTTGTCTAATGTTAATTTCCAGTCTAAATTGGCATCAGTTGTTCCAGCAGCTGCTTTAATAATATCATTATCGTTTGATGATCTTAATAAAACTAGTTCTTGTTTTACATTTATTATTATTCTTCTGTAGTCTTCAGCAAATCCTAGGAGTAATCTTAAAGGTACGTAGAAATCAAAGTTTCCCGAAGAGTCAGGAGCGATTGTACTTTTGTCTGGTGCAACCCATCCTGCAACAGCTAACAGATTCTTCTCATTTGGTGTTAAAGACGCTAATCCCTTCAATGTACTGGAAATTCCAACCTTTTTTGTTGAATCGACTGTAACTCCTGAAATTTCATATCTAATCTCGTCAAACAAAAATGCCATAGGATTATTTATAAACGGAACAGTGGTTCCAGCAGTACCATCAGTTTTTGTTACTTTTCCTTCAATATATAACTTTCGCATGGAAGAGTATAAATGTCTTGTTGTTGTATAGGAATCCTAATTTCATCGTTATTGTTTAATTTGGACGAAGCGTAAGGGTTGTGCGTGTGATATTCCTTTTCCCATAAGGTCTCGTCGAATGTTGGACCCTGCGCTATATCCAGTATATCCATTGTTAATGACCTTTAATCCAATTTCTTCTAGAAAACGAATGTTGTCACTTGTTAATCCTTCTACAGCTGATGAGCTACTGACCTCTTTGCTGGTTGGCTCTCTCTTTTTAAATGATAACCCCATTGTCTAAGCGGATGATTTTATATGTATTCTTACAGTAATAGCTTCTCCTCTAAAGTCAATAAGGTTTCCGTCTTGATCCACTATGTTCAGCACGATGTCTGAAATGAAACTGGTATTTAACGGTAGGTACACAAGGTTTTGAGGCTTTTCTACTATCTTGAAACCCGGTGCAACTGATGGGTAGAATGTGTGAAATATATGACGATTTTCTCCATCTCTGTAGAATCCTTGTATAATGTTACATGTAATGTCAATGCTATTAACTTTGATGATCGTCACAGTTTTATTTCCAGAATGAGTTTTATTAGGTTCTAATACTTTTGTTTCCTTGGAAAACCCCAATAAACTACCAATTGAATGTTTTTGACTAAAATCAATATAATACTTAGAAGTAATTTCGGCTTTCATTGTATTGTTATTGCCTTTTATCGTTATATTTTCTTTTCCCATATGTTTTTGTATAACTTCATTTATATTATCAATTTCATAAGCTCCTGTTGGTAAACTGAATTCTTCCAAAGCTGAATACTTTCCTTTATCATCTTTTGTCTTGTAATAATGTATTTTGTTATTAATTCCTGCACTAACGTTTGGAATAGAGTTATATGTTGTTAAATCCAATAATGCGGCTTCCCATAGTCTTCCTTTTTGCAAACGTAGCGCTGGAAACAGAATACTGCGCAAAGTACATGAGTTACCGGTTAATGACACTGTATACGAGGACATCTTAAAGTTGACTAACACTTTTAGCTAAAAAGTCTAAACATAAATGACCGCAAATGGATGTATCATCAGGTTGTTTTCTTGTATGATTGTAAAAAAACATTTTCTGCCGCACGAAAGTATCGTTGAAGTTCTTTCGGTGGGGGAAGGTCTCCAAAACTGTCGAAATAATAAATGGTTTTACCAAGTTTCTTGTAACACACCCAATGTGTGCCTAATCCTTCACTATTATCCAAATTTACAATACCAGTCTCATTTTTCCACATTTTAACCGGTAATTCATCTTTCATAAATACTCCTCTAAAAAATGGGATTTTCAAACAAGAAGCATATGTAATCAGTTCTTCATTGGTTAATTCTTTGTTTTTAATTATTAATTGCTCTTTCTTATTTAATACACACGATACGGTCTTAGGTATAATCCTCCTCCCTTTTTTATCATTGACCATATTGTTGGTTTCTTTTTAGCTTTACCACTGGTAGATCGACGTTTTCTTCTGATATTACCTCCTTGTTTCTTAGCGGGTTTTTTCCCACGCCTTCTTCTCTTTCCTCCTCCAAACGTAGTTTTTGCTTTCATTGCTGCTGTTACTGCTAAAGACGCTGCTTTTTCACCAATACTCGCGTCACTAGATTTTACTCTTTGCCAAGCTTTTTCAGCAAGTGCTCTACCTGCTATTGATCTATTTTTAGTATCACCAAATTTGGAATACGCTATATCGTGCTGTTTACAAGCCTGATCGAGCTTATTTATTCCAGGATCTCCTCTAGCAAGACGTTTCTCTAATTTGGTTCCAGGACCACAATATTGATATCCTCCAGGTAAATGTAATTCCACAGGTAATAAATCAATCGCCTTGTTAACTATAGCTCCAACCGGTTTACACAATAGAGAAAATGCTGTTGATGCTATTCCCCTTCCTCTCTGTAATCTCTCTCGATTATGACTGATGCGTTTAACCCTCGACATGACTATTTATAGCAAAACCTACAATCAGTAGGTGCACTCTATAAATGTTTCACAATGAATGTAATATCAGTTTTGGTTTCTTGTATTATATACTATATAAAATCCATTTATTATATAGAAATGGATTTATTAATTAAATGTAGACATATTAAATAGAAGTAGTAAAAATTGAAATAAGGTGTAATTGAAGATGTTCCGGATGTTTCTCCGCTGGTGATGGTATCGTTGTCTTCGGTAGAATGAAAAAACTTTAAATAGTTGTCATGTTTCCTTAGAAACTTGCCACTTAATCGTTGGTAATTGAATAACACATCCCAGTCTAGTTTATCTTTAAAATTGTCAATGTAATTCTCAGAGAGATTTTGATATTTACTTATTACTTCCCAACAGTTATTAAAATTTGATGTCATCTCTACGAGGAAGTCTTCTGAAAACTGTTGTCTTTGTAAAATATGGATCCAGTTAACTCTGTGAAAATGAATTCTTAACATAGTTATTGTGAAGAGGTAATGTATGGAAAGTTGTTCCCAATCCATATATCTATCAAACCGTTGAACAAAACCATCTGTCAACACTCCTTGGGGAAATCTCGGCTCTTGAGATATTAAACTCCACGCAGTAATATTGGATTCCATCATCCTCTCTGTATCGTCTCTCGAATATGACTGATGCTTTATCCCTTATCATGGGGGTATTTTAAACTCTTTTTTCTCTTATGTAATCTTCATTGTTTTCTGTTGGTTCATTAATCACATTCACTTTATCCCCCTTTCCTAATGTCTTGACTTTAGAAGGCTCAGACGGTTTATCTCGTTGATTAGGTTTCTCTGGATTGTGTATATTTTTCCAGTCTAAATAATTGTGACTGTCAACATCTGAAGCCGCATCTCTTCCCGAAGCCCGATGGATATAATTAAATAGAGCTGCACCAAACCTTTCCAAATGTTTTTCATATTCCGTAGTCCATTTCTTGTGTACAATATCAAACATTTTCTTATTTACAGCGTCTCCATCCTGCTCACAACCACCTACATTTAATAATTTTAATTTTTTTACATCATAGCTTGTGTCAGTTTCATTCCTTTTGTAAATCGTTAACAATTTTAGAGTAGCTAAATTTACTGCTTCACCATCATAAACGGGATATTGTATATCGCTTAACCTTATACCGGAAAACCCCCAATGATCTTCGTGTACAGTTGGGGTTCTTTTTTTCATGTACTTTACCATAACCGCATCAGACGACATAAGCGGATCACCAACATTTTGAATTACTTTTCCTTCAAAATTATAGTTGCCGTCAGGTGTTAACGGAAACCCAGCTCTTTTTCACTATATCCAGATTTTACTCCAAACTCGGAATACCGTCCAAACTTGTCCACACTCATGATGTAACTGAATCGCTATCGTTTAGGTTCTTATTATATATGTAGGTCTACTGAACAATTATTCCTTGTTTTCGCAGTTCATCAACCAAAGCTACCCATTCGTTTTCTAAACCAGTGTGCCCGGCTTCCATAGCTTCATGTAATAACCTCATTCGATCAATTAACTTATTTATATCGTTGTAATATATTATATTAGTTTTATACAAATTTTTCAATAATCCCCTTCCAGATGTGGTAGGATCAGTTGTTTTTCTCTTTTTATGCAAAACATTTAATTCAGCAGAAGATAAAGCTCTTCTTTTAATTTGAGCTTTTTTTGATTTCGAGGGGAAAAGACTAGATATAATACTTGTATATTTTATTGACCGATTTCTATGAATATGTAGGTCTTTGGAATACTTCTTTCTATGTGCATTTGTATACTCTAATATATTTTTAAACAATTGTAAATCCCTTTTAGTATATTTACCAGGATTATTTTTAAAGATAAGTTCAAACAAACCTTTTGTACCTTTATATTTCTTATCTCCAATAACTATATCATCATTTTCGTTTATATCTAACTTGCTATCTCCAATCATTAATCCTTTATCCTCTATTCTAGCTCCATAGGTATGAAAATTTCGATTAGCATGTGTGGCGTGTAACATTTTTAACGTATATGTTCTTCCAAGTGTTCCTTTAAACATAATATCCGTGCCTAATTTGCTTAAGTTGGATGGGTTAATATCCTCTTCTTCTGCTCTTGTATCTTCTACACATGTATCTTCTGTACTTGTATCTTCAGCAATGTCCTTTTCCTTTAAATCCTCTATATCTCCGCTTTCTTCATACTCGTCGCTTTCTTCAGATGTTTGTAACTGGCCAAAACTTTCATCATTCTGAAATTCTTCTTCATATTTGGAAATTGGTAGCATTTTGTCTCCTTCGAAGCGAATTGAAGGTTTTTCCATATTTTGTGCTAATCGCTTTAAAGATTCAGTAACAGGTTTGAATGTTGTTTCTAAACATTGCTCTCTTTCATTTATACCTGATTTTAAAGCTCGGTTTTTTTGTCTAATAGAATCACTAAGTGATTTTCTTTCCTTTAATAGCTTTTCCTGGTTAACCATCTTCACACCTTGACGACTTGTACAGTAATACCACTAATCAGTGTATTAAAACAAATTTATCAAAACCTATTCTATAACGGCCATCTTTTATAGCTTGATCTTTCATAATAACCAAAAATCCATACTTTTCCGCCCATGCTTTTCCGCAAAGCTCTTTAAACTTTTCAAATGGCATATCCGCATTCACATGATCGTTATATATATGTTTTAGGTTAGTACCATCTTGTTTGAATACAATTAGAATATTTGCATTATCTCTGATAAGTTGTTTTGGGATTTTGCTATAAGTTTGTCCTATATATATGCTGTCGATGTTATTATGTCTTCCCATGGCAAAGTAGTTTCTAATAGTATCCTGATTTTCACAAGATACATCGTCAAATATAAATACAGAATACGGTTTCGCTTCGTTTGGTTGCATAATGCTATCATTAGCGTTAAATTTGTAAAAATTAACATCAGACACATCAGATAGGATTTTATCCAGCAATTGATACTTTGGTTGATGTAGAGACTTTGAAAAAATATATAGGTTATTAAACCTTAATCCCTGCGGATTAGTGATCAAATTAAATACAACATTGGTCTTTCCGCAGTTTGAGGGGCCACTTACTATACATCGAACAGTGTTTGGAAGTAAACTACCGTGTTTACCATTGTTGATTTTAACGTTATCCACAGTTAAATCATCTATGTTATTAATACTGAATCGATCTTTATGGTGAATAATCTCCATCCTGCTCAAAGGTTAACGATGAAATGAGTTGCTTGCATTAAACCAAGTCCTTTATAGGTATCCATGAATCCTCAGTTTTGTTAAACCCTAACCACCGCACTTTAACTGCGTCCTTTTTTCTTTGTAACACTTTTTCAACAAGATATACATCACCTACTGTTGATTTTAACATTTCATGTCCATAAAATGCACCTTGCAACAAATCTCCTTTGTTATCTTTTAGGATATACGTTTCAGGTACAGTCGGTTGCACTTTATAAACTGTAAAAACTTCATTCGTCCAATTGGGAAGGTATTTCTTGGTAAACACTCCCTTATATTTACTAATCCGTACTTTATCACTTACATTAAATTTTCTTGGCTGCATTTTTTCTACTTTAGGCTTTGTATTTTTCTTTATGCGTTTTAATACATCTTTTGCATTTCTTCTATTTACTTTGTTAGGTTTCATACCAATAGTTCTATGAAACCTGTTGTTATAATCATTTATTAATTGTGGTAAAACATCATACCATACGTAAGAACCTCTTTTTGAAAATTGTTTATACAGTGCTCCTTTTAAGGTTCTATTAAATCTTTCTACAATAGCTGCTTTATTCTCTGAATTTGTAGAATAATGATTTATTTTATATTTATTCATTAACTGTGCAAAGTTTGTATTAAAGTATTCTGTTCCATCATCAGTTTGTAAATGTTTGATTTTGTTTTTATCTCTTTTTATGGCTATTTCCATGGCTTCTGTTACGCTTTTACCAGTCTTGTCCTTTAGAGGCAAAGCGTCTGCAACTTTTGTAAAACAATTAATAATTGTGAGTATATATTTAAATCCTGTGTTTATTCTGCTATGCGGTCGCATTTCAATTAAATCCGCTTGATATAGATCATTTATCCCTTTTATAACAGTATTTCTTCTTGGAAACTTTATTCTTGCAGGTTTGTGTAGTTCATTAATAATCTTCTCCTTCAGGTCTGACATGATGGTTTCACGAAGGCAGCTGATATGGTATTAAATATTTTTTTGGTATAAATCTGCTTATATATATATACATATAGTTCAAGGTCATTCGAAACTTGTGTAAAAAAAGGGGAAACACAGCTTAACATTGCTGTGTTTCCCCTTTTTTTACGGAAAGGAAAAGGATAAAGGATCTAGGACGATGAAAAGGTTACTCGTCAATAGGGTTGAGGGAGTAGTGGCCGAATGGCAATGTGTTGATTTTGTCTGGAAGGGTTTGTCTTTTGTCGTCATTACAGGATAGTGCCTTTTTAACTTCAGTCACGCTGTACAGCTGATGGTTAAAACTTCTGATGGTGTTGAATTTAGCTGTAATGATGTTATCCTCAAATAAGCATTGCTTGTAGTGTTCAAAATGCACTTTCTTCTTTAAATATAAACTCTTAACACCTTTAGCTTTCTTAATATAGCTATTCTTCTTTTCTTCTTCTTCTTCTTTTTCATTATAGAGTTTCAAAGAATATAGTTTAGACATCAGTGCAACAATCTCTTCAAGTAAAACACCATTAGCCTCATCCTTGAATTTGCCTAGTACTTTTTTGTGTCTGCCATTGTCGTAGTTTGGATGATCTTTTGGATAATCGGAGAAATCAAAGTCGTTCTTGTAAATAAATGTACGTAAATCTTTATACATGTCCAATGTTACTATGCGATATATGAAAGCGTCAGTGTCCATATATGTAATAGATATATTTTCTCTTCCGTAGAACGCCACCATTTTGTTGTAGTGAAAATCGTACATGTGTGTTTTTGAGATGTCCAAGATTGACATGCCTATATACAAAGGACGATCCATTTTCACACTCGTCTTCTTCATGGACACTGCTACAAGTTTTTCATTAATAATTTTAGATGTTCCAAAATTTGGCTGCTGTACTAGTTTCTGTAATTTTTTTGCGTCGGTAACAAGTTTAACATTTTTATGTCTTCTTTTGTTTTCCAATGTTTTTCCAAATATCGCATTATTCATTAATTTAAAGAAATCTTTTTGAAAGTCTGATGTAGCTGCTGCTCTTCTGATGGTATTTGAATCAATGTAGGGTTTCAACCAGCATGATTGAGAAAATTCCAAAACTCTATTAATTTTTGTTAGACGTAGTCCTAATTCAAATGCTTGTTGAACCACCCAAAAGTGAGCCACGTAGCGTTGTTTATTATTTAATGTCATCATTAATTTGGGGTGTTTTCCAATTGGTGAAATTTCTGTTTTAGCAAGAAGTGGAAGGTCATAATGAAGATCATGTAAATTTTCTGGGTATTCAAAATCGCAATCCAAAATATATCCAGTGTCACCATGTTTTGGAATTTGTAAAATATCGCCAATAGAGTCGGGATTAATCCATTTAAAGTTATCAAAAGGAAGTGGGTTTGACATTGCCCATCCGTACAGGTTATTTGCATCGAAATATCCTAAATAGGTTGACAGTTTGGTTTCATCGTAATCGGGTAGGTATTTGTTGTTGGCTTTGACATGTCTGGTAACACTTTGGGTCAATCCGCCTCTTACTCCAGCTTCAACCATTAAAACCATGTCAATGTCTGTTAAAAGTTGGAGTTTGCATTTTGTTTCTTTTAACATGGCTTGCCAAGCTATTCCTGGTGAAGTATACGAATGTAGAGGGTCCAAACCGTATGCAGCAAAACAGGTGTTTCGGAATTCTTCCATTACATCACAAAGAAGAGTTACATCTAGTTTGACATAAAAGTCCGAGTAATCTCCTAAGGTCTTCATATCTAACTCGTTCCATACTCGACGTGCGTGTTGATAGTCCTCAGGTGATATTTCCGAATCATTAAGTTTGTTTTTGAAGTGTTCTGGTGAATGTAGTGATGTTTCATCAAATCTATGCAGTCCATCGATGTAATCATAGGGGAAGACTCCTTTTCGAAGAACCAAATCCATTTTACTATTGGGTACAATTTTGCTTGTTTCTATCAAATCTGTTCTTCTTAGATTTTCAGATAATTTCATGAGGCTTGAAGGCATAAATCTAAATGAATCAACAAACCTTAATTTAATTTTACCCACCTTTTTTGAAAAGCTTATACATTTTTCCATTGTAGTAGCCAAAACGTCTATTGCTCCATTATCTCTTCCTAGTTCGGGGATTATGAAGTGCGAATCATAACCACTCAGATTGTGCACAACTACGGGGATGAAATATGGTAGTTTGTAGTTCAAGTTGCAAGCGTTACAGGCTGCACCTCTGTACGTTCCCGTAAGATGATCGTGGTCACGAACTTTAACGTTATCCAGTGTAAAGGTGTTATTACACAGATAACAAGTTGTTGTTGAATCATAATGTTGAAGCTCTTCTTCTTCCATAGGTGACATGGGTACCTTTGTTCCATACAGTTCTTCTACCTTTGCAGCTATACAGATCATCGACAAAGTATTTGGCTGCTTCTTCACCGCGATAAATCTTTGGAGAAGATGATAGTCCATATTTTTGAAGATGGTCTTCAGTCAACGTGGATTTAATTAGTATGCAATAACTGTTTGGTGAATGAAGTTGGTATTTGCTTCTTCTTGTAACGTCCTCTTCTTGTTGTTCAAGTGGATGTAAAGAAGACTCGAAATCAGCGTAAACAGCAACAGGTACACGGTATTGTTGTATTACTTTGTCAAATTTTATCTGCGCTCTGCTAGGATGCGGCAATTTAATTCTTACTTCATAGTTTCCATTACACAACCGCTGGTGTTCTACTAGCCAATCTGACCCTCCCCTTCTTAGTTCTTTGTTCACGTGACAAAAACATCTTTTGCAAATTGTCATCTTTCTTTTATGCTTAGATAATTGATTAGATACAAGACTTTCAAATTTTTTGATATACACAAAGTGTGAAATATCACCTTTAGTAATCAATAACAAATCGGTATGATCTCTGCGCTCATTTGGTGTTATACGCAAGGGGTACACATTGTTTGACGAATCCAATCCGAATAGGTTCACAGAAGCTGAAAGATTTTGTTTTTCAAATTTTGAAACGTCTGTTATGGCAACAGGGTAAGTCATCCCTTGAAAATTATATTTATGTTGTACTTCTTCATAATAGTGACTTGGTCTTTCCGGATGAATTGTTACATATTTGGCCAACATAGCATATTTAAAACACTCAGTATCTTGATTTTGTACGTTGACGCAGGATAAGGTATTTCTAATCTTTGTTGGTAGAGGGATGTAGCTACTTCCTCGAATTCCATAGCCGTGTTTGTGTACTCTTAAGTCTAGCCCTGTGATGCTTAACAAACTCCATCCAGAGCCTCTTCCTTCATGTTCTTGTATTTTTGTCATTAGCTCTTCAAAACATTCAGATACGATTGAATCAATATCTGACGAAAACATAATAGTTCGGGTTTTTGTTAAAAACCCTCTCGGTGAAGTTTCATTTTGAATGTTTGTAAATAAAGCATCCATTAATAGTCCGAATTTGATAAAATTTAATCTTTTTAATTCATTTTGCAAAGTGTTGCTTACCAATCCTTTTGCGTTATTTAAAAATTCTTCTAAGTTGTAATTTTGCATTGTCAATTTTGAAGTGGGTTACTACATTACCCGGAAGTGCTCGGGCATGTAGTTCTACATTTACTGCTGTTGATGCTGAAGGACGGTGAAGTGTAGACAGAGCATGCGTAGAAGTCGATGCAGCTGATGATGTTGAAGTACGATGAAGTGTAGACAGAGCAGGCGTAGAAGTCGATGCAGATGATGATGTCGAAGGACGGTGAAGTGTAGACAGAGCAGAGGTAGAAGTCGATTTTGATGGTGCATATTGAATAACACTTGGTCTGGAATTTTGGTGTTGAGCTAACATTTGATCTATTGCTTTCAATTCTTCTTCTTCATATTCTTCATCTTGGTTGTTGTTATGTTTTAGTTCTTTGTGAATCATTAAAAGAAATTCATCCTTAAATGAAGACTTGCAAATATCGCAGCGATGCATAATGTAGGTGCGATCTCCACAAGGGTTAAGGCAATAATGAAGAACACTGCAAATGCCCCTTTATTTATACCCTAGCAAAAGTGGTGGGGGATACGTATTACGTTAAGTTTACTATTTTTTACATTTTATATTTACTATTGTAGCTGGAAGCTACAAAGTTCTGTTTTAGGTCAAGGTCATTGAACATATTTGCCAAAACGGAGAATAGAGCAGTATATGATTTCATATTAAACCATAAACTGATCTATTCCCCGCTCTGTATTTAACTAGGACAATTTTCTCCAACAGGAACATTTGATAGATTTTAAACTCGGATGTGAAGTCGGATTGTACACATTGCATCTCGATCAACTAAAAATTTCATAAAACAATAGGGATCTTCAGTTGTAGATTGATCTTTAACATATTCGATGGCCAACATTGCAGAACGAAGATCATGTGGAATTACATCGACTTTTATTAGTCGCCTTTCGATTTCAAACCGTTTTGTTATTGATGTAAGTTTTATCACATCATCGATATCGAGGAGGGGAAAGCTGTAACAAACGGAGTTTCCTGGTGGGTTCGTCATGGTGATATGATAATTATACACTGTTGCATTGTCTTTAAATAGACGTTCCCCCACCATTAAATGTATAAGTTACCCCACTTTTTCAGTCATGTAAATGGGTCAAGGTCATACAACGATATTACCAAAACGGGGAATAGAGCAGTAAGTGATTCTCACTATATCCACAAACTGATCTATTCTCCGCTTTGTATTTAAAGTAAACTATTTGAAGACAACAAAAACTTATTCAGATTCTTCCGATGATAATGATGATGATGAGCTCATATCACTAAATAAGCGACGACGAACACAAAAGTTCCCTGTGACTGTATCTAGAACTACATCATCGATATTAATACTGCTTGGAGGGGTTTCACTATCAACAAGGTCCATTTCCTCCAAACAGAGCAACTGATGATGACATTCTGGTTCATTATCATCGTCGTTGTCGTCGTCAGTCAACAGCCCCAACAGCTCCATCTCTCCAAGATATGGTTCACTGCTAGCAAACTCACTCAGTAGTTCAAGATCACTAAATAGTTCACCTTCCATCTCTGAATCGTCTTCGTCTTCATCTTCGTTTATATTTACTGGAATATTTTAAATTAATTCCAGTATAGTCTTCTTAGAAGGGAAAATGTTATCTCTGGGCGACATGATTCCAAGTAGCAGACTAATTTTACCACTAATACGAAACCACCTTTTATACCTGATTCCGGTGGTGGTGGGGGTAAGTGTTGAAAGTGCAAGTGGTAGGGAAAAGTGATAGGGAAGAGGTATTATTGTAATACAAATAATTAAGTCCTGTAAGCGGGTCAAGGTCACCTTATCCTATTACCAGAACGGGGAATAGAGCAGTAAGTGATTCTTATTCAAACCTCAAACTGATCTATTCCCCGTTCTGTATTCCCCCCCCTTCGGCCTTTTATGTAGTTTATGAGGTTGTGTAATAAAGGCACAGGATGTAGCCTTTTCGTAATAATTGGTCAATTTTTTTCTTCAAAGGGATTGGTTTTACATCTATTTTTACTTCTTCTGTTCCACGAATACCCAATCCTTTGACCTGAACATGTTGGTACTCCGTTAACAGTTGGTAAACACGCTGGATAAAAGTATCCGCTTTAGCAGTAGAGTCAATATAGTGGAGGTATACCATGGTAGATGCTCTCTTGATGCAATTCAGAACCAAAGTGATAATTGTCTCTGCAACATCGGGCTCATATACCCATCGTTTTTTTTTTTTTTTTTTTTTTTTTTTTTTTTTTTTGCTTTAGTTACAGGTTTGGAACAATATAAAATGTTATGTTAATGTTCCATCCCTTATCGACTAACCTTACCATATTGCCAAAGATTTTATATAACTTTCTACTATAGTTTGTTTTAAATGCTTCATTTTCACTACTATAAACTTCACCTGTTGGTCTCCACATGTACAATTGACAACTAACCTCTATATCAAGATACCGTAGCAGTAATCTCCTTACAGCAAGCAAATGATCAATGTTTTCGACCCGTCTGCTAACTATTATAGTTGCTGCAGAGATAGAAGGAGTGGATGCACTCATTTTCAGCAGAGTACTAATTTTTACCAACGATGGAGAACCTCCTTTATACTTAGTTTAGGTGGTGGTGGTGGGGGTTAGGAAGGGATATTGTTGTTGTAAGAAATAAGATCTTTCATTATTTTTTATCAAACGAATATTTTCTAAGCCCCAAGGTCATTTACACCTGTTGCCAGAAAGGGGAATAGAGCAGTAAGTGGTTCTTACTTTGACCGCAAACTGATCTATTCCCCGTTCTGTATTCTTCCGTTCAGTATTTTCAAACCATCTTTAGTCAGTTGAAACAAATTGATCAATTTCGAATGTTAGAATTTCATTAAGAATTTTTCCTATTGCATCATCACCATCATCAAGAAAAACTTCTTGAAGATTTGAGTTGGAGATTGGTTGATCAGGCAGTTGAGGCGAAGTCAATGGTTTTTCCAACTCCATTTGTAGGGTTTTAATGTATTTCGTCGCGTGTTGTATAATTGATAATCTTGACATTTTTGGCTTAACAAATAGTTTTGAATGTAGTAACTTATATGCTTTATTTAATTTTAGCACCCTTTTCTGCTCTCGGGCATTTCTAGGCTCTCTATGTAACTTGGATGATCCAGCTTGACTGTCCATAGCTGACTAATTACTAAGTTCTGGAGCGGTCGCTTAAATACCCCGCTTACCTATACCATTAGAGTGGGGGTAGGTAGTAGAGTGGGGGTAGGTAGTAGAGTGGGGGTAGGTAGTAGAGAAGGAATGTTTTATTTAACATATCTATCCTATCCGCAGATTTTCTAAGTCTGTGAGTGGGTCAAGGTCGTCTGAACATATTGCCAAAACGAGGAATAGAGCAGTAAGAGGTTCTCACTTTGACCTCAAACTGATCTATTCCCCGCTTTGTATTTCAAAGGACTTTAGTTTTATTAAGATAGATACTCGTCCTGATCTTCATCCATGAGGAAGATTTGTTTGTAAGCTGAAGGTTCTTCAGCGAAAAAATGTTGGTCCGCTAACTCATCCTCTTTAAGAAAAACGGCTTCAAAAGGTGGAGGGTTGTGTAAGACACCTTTGTGAATTGAGGACGGTTCTTGAAGCTGCGATTGAAGGTTTGCAATGTATTTTATTGTCTTTTGTATAGTGGTTAATTTAGAATCATACGGATTGGAGAATGGTAATATGCTTCTTAATACTTTATAACGGTCAGCGATCCTTGTTCTCATTTTCCGAGAACTAGCATTGTTTCTCTCGGTTTTGAAAGATCTCGAATTTAAGTTTGGCGAAGTATTACCAGTCTCTGGAAGAATGTGGGATATAATCATAGCCTGGAGAAGTATCGATGGGGCAGCAGAAGATGAAACAGTACAAGAAGAGGCGGCAGAAATTGGTTTTCTGATGTGCTCCATAGTGTCTGAGGTGGGCGAACACAAGCAGCAGACTGATTTTACCATCGATAAGGTGTCTCTTTTTTACCCAATGGAAGTGGTGGGGGTGCAAGTTTTAGGGAGGAGATATTTTAGTAAGAAATATATATATATATATATATATATATATATATATTTCAATGTTGTTTTTTACCAAACGAAAATGTTCTAAGTCCCAAGGTCATCTGAACAAATTACCAAAACGGGGAATAGAGCAGTAAGTGGTTCTCACTTGGACCGCAAACTGATCTATTCCCCGCTCTGTATTTTAAAGTAAACAATAAATCTTCTCACTATTGAGCAACCTTTGCTCTTTGAAGCTCAAGTTCTAAGTCTCCAACCAGGCAAAAGTCTGCATCGTGCTCCTCCCATTGTTCAGGAGAACGCGGTTGTCCACACCACTTTGTAAAGGCGTAACTCATTGCCTCATTATACTCCTCCAGGATAACATGATAGGGTCTTGGCTGCTGCGTTGTAGACTGCATCGATGATGTAGTTTGTTGCGGATGTGACTGAGCATCATTCTCCGCAACCTTATCAATCTTAGAAACTTCAGTCATTTCAGCAGCCTCAGCAATCGGGTACAACTCCTCTTCGCTAATTTCCTTTCCCCATGTGTTGCTGTTGACGCTCATGATGATACAACTAATAATTATATTCCGAATCGCTCGCTTAAATACCCGCTTACCCCCCCCCCTTTCCCCCTCTTTACTGTTGAATAATGTTTTTAGTATAATATTTCTCCTTTTTTCCTTTTAAGTTTTATCTTTGACTTAGTGTAAAATATCTAAGTCCGTTATCTAGGTCAAGGTCGTTGTAACATTGTAAAAAAAGTGTGGACAACCTATTTACATTCTGCAGCATATGCTACAAATTGTAAATAGGTTGTCCACACTTTTTTTTTTATTTGGAAAAAACTTTATTGAATTTGGAAAGAATTTTTTTTTTTAAATTTTCTCCACACAGTGGTTCCTGAATCACCTCGGATTAGATAGTGCTTTTTCGTAGGGTTTTTGGGATGGCGCATGCCTTTAGGTAATCTTAAAATATAAAGGCGGTCTCCACATTTTAACATGACCTTCAGGAATCCCATTATTTTTACAAAGACGTATTGTTTGTTTTTAGCAAGCCTATTAATCCGAGTCTTAGCTGGTTTCACTGTTGGATGTGGTGAAGAAGGAGAAGCGGTATTTTTTAAATGAAGATTGCACAGTTCTTCATTTAAAGTACACTGTTTTGCACAGCGTTCGCCTTTCTTTGCACTTTTTTTGAAGACATAATTACATAGTTGTGCAGGACGTATGCACCTCCTATGCAATGACTTTAATTGATTGAATTTCTCTGAAGGAGATTGAATATTTGTGCAAATTACTGAAGGTCTGGTTGAACTAGTGGAAGGTGGAATTTCAATTGGGGGTCTTGTAAATATTTTAGAGCTCGAGGTGGAGCTTGATCTCGAGGTGGAGCTTGATCTTGAGGTGGATGATAAGGAGGAGCTCGAAGAAGACCTTGATCTCGAGGTGGATGATGAGGAGGAGCTCGACGAAGGCCTTGATCTCGAGGTGGATGACGAGGAGGAGCTTAACGAAGACCTTGATTTTGAGGATGATGATGAAGGAGAAGTTGGACGTGAGCGAGATGTAGTTGGACGATCTATAATGGGTGGTGAAGTTGGACGATCCATGATTGGTGGTGAAGTTGTCTTCTCAGGGATGATCAGGGACATTAAAAGAGCCTGACGAAGAATTGAACCAGCAGCCGAAGTCGAGGGTGATGCAGAAGTCGAGGGTGATGCAGAAGTCGAGGGTGATGCAGAAGTCGGTAGTGATATCGGTCTCGTCTGTTTCCTTATGTGGATGTGTGACTCCAAAGTTCTGAGTGTGAGCAAGCACAAGCAGCAGAATGATCTTACCGGTGATGGGAAACCTCTTTTATACCCAATATAAGTGGAAGGGGGGGTTAGGAAGGGGAAAGGAAAGTTTGGGATAGGCTATGGTTTAAAATATTCATCTTCCTATATGTGACCAGACGAAAGTTTTATAAGTCCTGTCAGTGGGTCAAGGTCATCTGAACTTGTTGCCAAAGCGGGGAATAGAGCACAAATTGGTGCTCTATTCCCCGCTCTGTATTAGGGGACAGGGAATTACAAGCAATGATTTTAATAACGAAAAATAAAGAAAAAACCCCAAAAAAAAGAAAGAATCACAACAGTTTCTCAGGCTAAGAAAGGTAATGTCAACCGGTTTACATGGCCGTATTGACAAGTCCGGTTTTCAGGGCCGAACCTATTTGTCAGGGGTTAGGAAAGGGATGAGAAACATATTACATTACTTTGATAAAATAAAGACTTTTACCCACAAATATTTAAACAAATTGAACAGTTAAAGTTAAAGTTATTTTTTCAAAGATCAACCAAGGTCGGTTGTACAAAGGTCAACAGCAAACTGGAACCCAGTCGGACGTGGGTCAGTAACGGGCACCAATCTACTGCGAACCCAAGTTTTGACCAAGGTAGAATTACAAGGACCGATTTTATATTTACAAGTTATTTTTCAAAGATCAACCAAGGTCGGTTGTACAAAGGTCAACAGCATACTGGAACCCAGTCGGACGTGGGTCAGTAACGGGCGCCAATCTACTGCGAACCCAAGTTTTGACCAAGGTAGGATTACAAGGACCGATTTTATATTTACAAGTTAAAACCCACGGATAAAAAATAGGGACACTTTACCCAGTTTGGATCAATGTCCATAAGAAAATGGAGCTGTAGGGAAGGTACATATTAGTAAATAAAACACTTCAAAAACCAACACCAAACATTAATTACAAACTCTAACTACATTTACTAGCAAACTACAAGCGTTAATCTAACAATCTACCATGCATAACAAACTAACAAACACATGCAAGGGCGCGGATCTGTTAATTGCGCGTCGGGCCCAACGCACACTTAACAGACCTACGCTGCAGAAGAATGCAACCCAGTCGGACGTTGGTCCGTAAAGGGTGGCAAGCTACTGCGAAGAGACCGCGGACTGCTCTGCTTATAAAGGCGGCGGTCAGTGGTGGGAGGTGACTCCGCCCCGTGACGTCAGGGGGGGGGTCCGCCCCGTGACGTTAGGGGGGGGGTCCGCCCCGGGACGTCAGGGGGGGAGTTGTGTCGTCACGGGGGGGGGGGGGTTGTGTCGTCATGGGGGGAAAGGGAACCGGATGTAGACCGGTCCTTAGCTTTCTACCCGTATATGGAAATGTCACGGTTACACTTGGCGACCCGCTTTGCTCCGTCTGGTACCTCATTCCAGCTTCAACCTTTACCTGGAACGGTCAACTCGCTATCTGTTTTAATATGTCTTCTCCATTGACTGTTGAAAAACTTAGAAGGATTAAGGATTCTATGAAGAAGTCGCCTCCAAAGACAAGTGGATTTAAAAGACCGTCGTCGTTCAAGTCAAGAATACAGAAAAGTTTTCAAAATCACCCGCTTTATTTCAAACAAGTTTCATCAGCTGCAAGACATCCGCCCGTCCAAGGTTCCTCAACGTCATCTTCAAATTCATCAACTGCACGATATCCTCCAGTCCAAGGTTCTTCAAGACCAATTTCACCATCACCATCACCAACAATATCACACAAGTCAGTATTGAGGAAGATAGAAAAAATGAAGACCTTGAAGGAAGACGAACTAATCACCCCAATTGACATTGTTAAAACAAAATTTAAATTTTCAAGGAAAAACTTCTCCTACACAGTGGTGTTCAAAAGATCAAATCAACGTATTATTTATCATCCGGCGACGTCCTATTCGAGGTCGATTTGGCGCAATCGATTCCGGCACCACCAGAAGTAGGCTACCGTCAGACTTTGACTTTGGTCAAAGAAGAAGGCAAAGTAAAGTGGATTGTTCAATAAAGCCCTTGTCCCACCCCCTCCCACAAAAGGTCCTTTTTAACAAAAGGACCGCCTAAGCATATCAAGTTAGGGACTTGGCCTGTACATAGGCAGGAGACTGTTAGTCTTATTTTTGTGTGCAACCCACTTTGTGAAAATTTATAAGTCCCAAGGTCCTTGACCTTGACCTTGACCTTGAACATGACCCAAAAAGGGGGGTATAAAGTTTGTGCAAAGTATGTCATGTGGGTACTCAAATTACGCGGATTGATCAGACGAACAAGTTGGTGCTAACATAATTCAGATCCGACCAAGGGTATAGCAGAAATAGCTAAAAACAACTATTTCGAGGGTCTAACCTAAATAACTTCTTTATTTACGGTTTAAAATATATTAAGTGGGTACTCAAATTACGCGGATTAATCAGACGAACAAGTTGGTGCAAACATAATGCAGATCCGACAAAGGGTATAGCAGCAACAGTGAAAAAACAACTATTTTCAAGGACAAACCTAAATAACTTCTTTGTTTTTGGTTCAAAGTATAACATGTGGGTACTTCAATTACGCGACTTGACAAGACAAACAAGAAGGTGCAATTTAAATTTAAATCTAACCAACTGTATAGCATCCGTAGCGTAAAAACGATGGTTTGAAGGACAAGGTAACGTTGTGGTGGGGGGGTTAGGTGTCTATCATACACGATAACGCTACATCATTATTCTTCCAGCTCTTGACGGATGAACATCTACCTAGAGGGTCTGAAAAATGTCGCAGTTTTACAGGAACATGAGTAAGGTGACCTTCAGTAGTCCCCTTGACACTACTTTCTACTTCCCTGACAATGAAGACAGAAGGTCTACACTTTTAGTGGACAATGAGCGGTTTCGTCGAAGAATAATTGAGGTTGAAACACTTTTAGCCAGTTGTTTGCTACGCAAAAAGAACCATATGAATACATGCACCGGTTTAGATCATAGTAGCTGTTATACTTATACAGCGTTGAAGCGCAAACATTATTGAAGTTTTTAGTTACGGAGGTAAGGTCTTGACAGTCTAAGAGCTAAACCCTAACTAACACATGTAAACTAGTTATTGTGCGATGTAAAACTTGGTGGGGGGACTGGTGTAGTGGGGGGGACTACCATCTGCCGCACACTTGCCACCTGCCGCCTGCCACCTGCCGCCAACCATCTGCCGTCCACCATCTGCTTCGTTCTACTACACTTTTACCCCCACCATTTTGTTTGATACCAGAACGCTAGCTAGCGAATAGTCAGTACACCTCCGGCTCTCGACCGGTGAACATCGAGCTCTCCAAGACGCTCTTCACAAAATAACAATATCATTTCACTCAAGATCTGATAGATGTTTCTATTTCATTGCCGTCAGGTATTATTTCCACCTGACAGCAATGAAATGCAAACACCTAACAGAACAGATAGGTGTCAAAAACACAACATGGACTCTGCGCAGGAATCGAGGTATCTACCGTCTTTCATCAGAAAGCGAAGTGATGGCCGCAACTGAATTATTGTAAATAAAATAAAGTAATATTTGTAATAGTATTACCTCGCACTCGTATCATTCGATTGCTTCATTCGATTGTTTCATTCGATATTTCTTATCGATTAACTATCGAATCACAATCGAATTTTACGAGTGCGAGGTAGATTTTTTTTTTTAAACTTCACCGTGACCTTGAACTTTGAACTTTCACTCATTACGTCACGAAACCACCTACGTCACTGGCTCAGCCTCAGATGACGTATTTATTCACTCAGCGCATCCGGTCACTGACCGGATGTGACGTCACTTCCGGCGCAAAACCCGCAAACCCTCACTACTATGGAGATTAATTAAAAGTGCATATATCGCTTATTTGTGAATATATTTTTATGAAACTTGGTAAGTGGCTTTATGTAGTAATAAGACATTATATCTCCGTTGGAAATTCGCTGAGTATGCAGGTTTGCTGCGACGGAGGTATTTACTTTAAGCGCTCCTTAACCATAGGGCCTAAATCGAATTACGATGAAACATTGCAAAGTAATCCAGGTAACCCTGGGAAAGTTTATAGCCATTTACATTAAAACCTTAGGGCTTCGCCCCACTGGACTCGCTGGGAAATTCTATGGTCATTAGGGATCCTCTTGAGCGGTAGCAGTGTACCTAATATATCAGAGGCAAACATAAGCCTAATTCTGTTCTGCAAATCTTTTAGGACTCTGCCTTCTTGACATTCAAAATATCTATTCCAACCAGCTTACTACTGGTGCTACTACTGGACTGCGGGGTACAATTCAGTAAAAAGATAGCTGAGAGGTTAATGTCAGCCATAAACTTACCCCTGATAATATTATACTTTGCCCCGCTGGACACCAATATACCCATCTCACACCAATGACTGAACTGATGGAGCTGAAATTTTTTAGGAAAATAGAAAATACACCAGAATCAAAACACACATTCCCTCAATCCAAAGATCCTTTGGGGCCCCGCCCCACTGGAACTTAACTATGTTTACACCATCTTGCACCTACTACTGGACAGATGAAGCCGAAGGTCAGTACGATGATGGCTAAAACACTCAAAGCAGAATGGACATACTTACTCCAAATTGAAATTTTGTTTAGGGTCCCAACCCACAAGCTTTTATTATCCCCATAGTAGGGTGTATTGGACATTCCTGGCTCAGGAGGAGCCAGGAGGAGCGCCCCCCCCTAATTAATATGCAAATTTTTTTTAATTACCCTAATTAATATGCAAATTTTTAATTACCCTAATTAATATGCAAATTTTTTTTTAATTACCCTAATTAATATGCAAATTTTTTTTTCATTTTAGGAGGAGCCCCCCCCGCCGGTACATCAATCAGGAGGAGCCCCCCCCCCCCCCGAGGTCTCGTCTGTGACACTTTACCCCCCCCCCCGAGGTCTCGTCTGTGACACTTTAAGGGGGGGGGATATCGGTTACCATAGGTCGGATCTGAATTCTGATTGCAGATTCTTGTTCGTCTAGTCAAGCCGAGTCATTTGAGTACCCACATCGTACACTTTGGATGATGTTTACAAAAAAAGGGCCCGCACCGCACTTTTGACCTTTTTTTTTCTTTGCATTTTCGGAATCCCCTCTTCAAGCCGAGTATTTTGAGTACCCACATCGACCACTTTGGGCTAACCTGATGATGACCTTGAACTTGAACTTGACCCTCTTTTTTTAATGCATTTTCGGAATCCCCTCTTCAAGCCGAGTATTTTGAGTACCCACATGACGTACTTTTGATAATTAATACAAGAGTTGAGCAGGGTAACGCTACAACCAACAGAGCTAGCCCATCAACGCCTGCGGACAATAAAACTACCAGTGAATGCGAATTTTGATGAGAATATAATTGCAATTCTTTGGGTTAGAGCACTTGAAGGGGGGTGTATCGATACATCCCCCTTCAAGTACTCTACACCAAGGCAGCTGTTCACACAACCGACCGACGCGGTCGGTCCTGTCTGGGATGCAGCTGCTGTAACTGGGTCCCCAGCAGGAGGAGCGCGCGACCCCAGCAGGAGCTGCGCCCGACCCCAGCAGGAGCTGCGCCCGACCCCAGCAGGAGGAGCAGGAGCTGCACCCTAACCCAGCAGGAGCTGCGTCCGACCCCAGCAGGAGGAGCAGGAGCTGCACCCAACCCAAGCAGGAGGAGCAGGAGCTGCGCCCGACCCCAGCAGGAGGAGCAGGAGCTGTGCCCGACCCCAGCAGGAGGAGCGCGCGACCCCAGCAGGAGGAGCAGGAGCTGCGCCCGACCCCAGCAGGAGGAGCAGGAGCTGCACCCTACCCCAGCAGGAGCTGCGTCCGACCCCAGCAGGAGGAGCAGGAGCTGCGCCCGACCCCAGCAGGAGGAGCAGGAGCTGCACCCTACCCCAGCAGGAGGAGCGCGCGACCCCAGCAGGAGGAGCAGGAGCTGCGCCCGACCCCAGCAGGAGGAGCAGGAGCTGCACCCTACCCCAGCAGGAGGAGCGCGCGACCCCAGCAGGAGGAGCAGGAGCTGCGCCCGACCCCAGCAGGAGGAGCAGGAGCTGCACCCTACCCCAGCAGGAGCTGCGTCCGACCCCAGCAGGAGGAGCAGGAGCTGCGCCCGACCCCAGCAGGAGGAGCAGGAGCTGCGCCCGACCCCAGCAGGAGGAGCAGGAGCTGCGCCCGACCCCAGCAGGAGGAGCAGGAGCTGCACCCGACCCCAGCAGGAGCTGCGCCCTACCCCAGCAGGAGGAGCAGGAGCTGCACCCGACCCCAGCAGGAGGAGCAGGAGCTGCGCCCTACCCCAGCGGGTAATGCAGCAGCGGGCAATGGATCCACATGCCGTTGATTCCCCGTTGTTTGGAGTACAGAACGTCGTCAAGATCTTGGGTAGTTGAAAACATTTTTGGTTCATGAACGTACTTGAACCTTTTGACAATACGCCATAGCCTCTTCTTATGGAAATGCTTCAAGGTGCAATCATCGTCGTCTTTTCGGTTGTAGAATTCACCACCTTCAAAGTAATCATCTTCATCGTCAAACGGTCTCTTCTTATTATTGTTATTCATTGTCGTTTCCGCTGCAACACATACATCCTCCAACTCGACGACTGTGATGTCACAATCCCACCTGGGAATGCGGATGCTCTAATTGACTGATGGCGCCAGACCCTTGCAGGAACCCATAATTATAGACCACCCGCGTCGAATTCCGAGCAATAGAACAATAGAACAAAACATCAGCAAAGGGGGTTGTATCGATACACCCCCCTTCAAGTACTCTAATCTAAGGCAGGTGTTCACACAAAAAAACCAACGCGTTGAGACCTGTCTGGGAATGCGGATGCTGTAATTGGATACCCGACAGGAGGGCGACCGACCCTTGCAGGAACCCATAATTATAGACCACCCGCGTCGAATTCCGAGCAATAAATCACCAGTTGTCAAACACCCACGGGCTCATTCTTGTTCTAGTCTCCAACAATTCCTGACGCATGGGGGAGCGAAAATCTCCCCCCCCCCTAACCCATTATGTGTTAGGGGGAGCGAAAATCTCCCCCTAGTAATTAAATCAACAGAACACCAGTTGTCAAACACCCACGGGCTCATTCTTGTTCTAGTCTCCAACAATTCCTGACGCATGGGGGAGCGAAAATCTCCCCCCCTAACCCATTATGTGTTAGGGGGAGCGAAAATCTCCCCCTAGTAATTAAATCAACAGAACACCAGTTGTCAAACACCCACGGTCTCATTCTTGTTCGGGAGTTTGAAGTGTGTAGTTGTGTAATAGTGTTGCTGTGTGACGTTCTGTCAGAGTGATCACCCGACGTTTTGACCTAACCTATAAAATGAACCACTTAACCGCCTATGTGTTTAATGATCAGCCTTTGTCTGTACTGTTTGACAGCAGCGATAATCCATGGTTCAAAGCTAAGGATGTAGCTACAATATTGGGCTACGCTAACCCTAAAGAAGCAATCAGAGTACATGTTAGAGAAAAATATCGCAAAACAATTCCTGAAGTATGGGGGAGCGAAAATCTCCCCCTAACCTATAACGAGAAACATTCAATCTTTCTTAACGAGCCGGGATTATATTCGTTACTTATGAAATCTAAAATGCCCATTGCCGAGAAGTTTCAAGATTGGATCTTTGAAGAAGTTTTGCCATCCATTAGAAAAAATGGACAGCACAGACTTATAAACGAGAACCAACGGCTGCTACAATCACTTACAAAGTCGCTAACAAATAACCGAAAGCTAGATCAAACAAATTCCGAGTTTAAAACTACAAATGATATATTGTGTATGAAAAACCAATCCATGAATCAAACGCTGATCGAACAGACACCTAAAGTGGCAGTGTTGCCTGAAGATGTAAATCTGAAGCATATATTTTGTGTGATGATTAGGGAAACCCTTCTAAAGCAGTACGGAGTTTGTGAATACAAGTGCATTCGAACACAGAAGAGGAATTTCAAACAAGCCTTGAAAAAAGCAAAGGAAGAAGGATTTACAATGTGCTATTGTAGAGAAAATGTCCCCAACGGCATAAACATAGTGAATAAGGCTAAGGAAGTGATGAAGAGTTACGGCATGCACATTGACTGCAGATACAACAACATCCTAACCTCGCACAATTTCATTAATATAGTTGAACATATCTTTGACAATGCATAGGTCTGCGCTTGTGGACTCGTTCCAGAACCTTCGACGCTAGTCAGGTAGTAACAGTCGATACGTGCTCCAAAGATGACCAGTGCGGATGACGCAAGAAAAGTAATCACCATATCAATGGCCAAAATACGTTATAAACGTAACAACATCCGAGAAAGGCTCGCAATCAAGTTAGTGTTGGATAGAGCGAGAGATGTGTTTGAGAGAAAATATCATATGAAACAGCATACTTATGAAGAAAACAAAAATATTGAATATCATGTGAAAGAATATAACTATGAAGAAAACAAAACAGACTGTTAAATTTAACGAGGAGCTAAATACACAGTACACTTATGAGCCCTGTGAGGATGTACAACAACTAACGTGGACTCAAATCGCAATAGATGAAATGAGATTCCGCAGACCGTTGGAACTAATGTTGGGTGAAAAAATCAAACATCTAACCTATTGCAACAAGATGTGTCACAGCGAGTGCATACAGTTTACTTCAAGGGTGAGCAGACGCACCACCAGTCCGTAGTACGGTTGAAGTCACACGGTAAGGACGTGAACATGGACGCTTACGCTTCTGCGGACGACTATATCAAATCGTTTATTCAGGAGATTGAGGTTATGAACAATAATGCTAGTGATCAGACATTGACATCACCTCAGGCGTCATCTGTAAAACCGATCACTGCCTGCAAGAGACGAAGGAGGCCAACTCCCATCGAAGTGGAAACGAAGAAACCAGGATGGGTACCAAAACCAACAGATGATTGTCCCATAGCGTCATGGATGGAGGATGGGAATACTTTTGCTGTTCAAAACCCGGGAAACAAAGGACAAATGTTATTGAAAATGGAAATGTACGATGGTACAGATATGGTGTTCATGTGCGGTTTATTTTTGGACAAAGATGGTGAAATGCACCAAAGTGTTAAACAAGTAGTTGATAAAGTGGAAAACATGTGGATCGATAAATCAACAGGAGTACCGAAAATTACAGGCTTAACTCAAACTGTTACACAACGCAGTGCAGTTTCGCAACCAACGTCGAAGAAGCGAGCTGTGAGGAAGAAACAACGAGTGTCGCCAGCAGTCAATTAGAGCATCCGCATTCCCAGACAGGAGGGCGACGCGTCGGGTTTTTGTGTGTGTGTGTGTGTGTGTGTGTGTGTGTGTGTGTGTGTGAACACCTGCGCCCGGCCAACTACTACTAGAGATGTCGAGCAGAAGCACTTTCATGTCAGAGTTTCCGAGCGTGAACGACACTGCAGCAACCGTGGACCTGAGAGCTATCCTCAACAACTGCAAGTCTGACTCCCGCTCCTGGTGTAGACCAGGATAGCCGATCTCCGAGAGGAATGCGGCTATCTCATCACTGCGATGGAGCGAGCCACCACACCCTTTGGCGAGACGATCATCGTGATCCTGGAGGAGCAGGTCGGGGACAACTTCTTTCTACGAGTCTACCTGCCTAGGCGCTTCAACGAGGTCCTGAGCAACACCGACATCGAGCGCTACAACGGCGGGTTTGGAGAACGCCATCGCTTGGTGAAGCGCAGCCCGAGGGGTGCCAATAGCAGATTCACACCTTTGGAGTTTATGTAAAGCAAAACTTGAAGATTATGTAAACACATTTGTAAATTAGTGTTCGTAGTCAATACTTATAGCCACGTTCAGAACATAACCACTGTGTTATTTATTTCACTTAACCCCAAAAATGTCCTTTAGTAGTAAGTTTAAGAGCGTGAGTATGGTAACTGTGAGGTGTTTAGCTCATCAGCGTCATCATCAGAATCATCGATATTTGTACATAGATGTAACCAACCGCGTAATGCTATACAATTGGTTAGAGCGCATCGTGTGTGAGCTGTCTTGTGATGGTGACATCGCACTGCGTTTGTTGATAGTAGACTGTTGATTGACGATAGTGATCCGCAACCAATATTGCTGATATCAATGACATTAGTAGCACAGTGATCCGTGATGAAATTGCATCGTACAAACTCTATTTTCTCAGTACCTTTGACATAGACAATCGGTCGTTTGACGATACAT
Organism: Allygus modestus; assembly: GCA_963675035.1. NCBI lineage: Eukaryota > Metazoa > Arthropoda > Insecta > Hemiptera > Cicadellidae > Allygus > Allygus modestus. Next base: position 104,990,580 of record OY776111.1, read on the forward strand.
GCACGTAACTTTTCCTCTAGCTCATGATACCAGATATCACCTTGAGCCCATTCCAATCCGTGACAGTGTTTTGTGAGCCAATAGCGTTCACGTAGTTTCTCTTGTGATAGGAAATCTCGACTGAATGGTGATTTGGCGATATGATGCATTAGCAGTGTTCCACTGGCCAATTCCAAGTCACACACTTCCTTCAGAATATAATCGCTATTGCTGTCCTTGAAACATTGAAAATCCAAAATAATGGGAGATGCTACATTTTTACGAGGTACTCTGCGTAAACAATCCATCTTGTATGAGTGTTAGTTGCCGACTGATTATGATTTAACCGAGAAAGTCCACATTTAGATCGCGATGTTGATTAATTTAGATGACGTTGGTAAATCCGCATATACCAATCAGTTGCCAATCTCTGTGAGTGCAGGCATGCATTATACCACATCGATATCGATAGTAGCAACAGTAGTACTAGTAGTAGTAGTGGTCATCGACACATCGATCACTCTTCTTTATTCTTCCGCAATGTGCATTATCTTGTACGTGACAACTGGTACTAACAGCGATCTTCATCGCCTATGTATTTAATAACCAGATAGGAGCTGCTCTGTATGACAGTAGTAACAACCCTAGGTTCATAGTTACAGAGGTTGCTCAAATCTTGAGCTGCGTTAATCATAAAAAAAGCACTTCTAGCACAAGTTAGTGAACAATACAAGTCAACAAACTTAGAAACGAGAAACTTCAGTCTTTGCAATCCTTTACAAAGCCACTAACAAATAACAGAAACTAGATCAAATTACCTCGGAGTTTAAACTAGAAAATTATATGTATATATATATATATATATATATATATATATATATATATATATATTGTGTAAGGAGATCCAGACCATGATTCAAATTTTGTCTGAACAGACCTCTAAAGAAGCAGTGTTGCCTGAATAACTTGACTTCAAGCCTTTATCGTATGTTAGTTCGTTAACAAAATAACTTGTACATTAACACGACGATCACTTTTCTTGCTTAAGTCACGATGTGCATTATGGCGTACGGGACGATTGGTAATAACAGCGTTTAAAGTAAACTGTGCACATTCGTTGTGATACGTCTTGTCACAGCAGGTTAGATTTCACATTCTCACATTCAACATCAATTACAATTGTAGACGTAATCTCATTTCATCTGTTGTGATTTAAGTCCACGTTAACCGTTGTACATCCTCACGCGGCTCGTAAGTGTAATGAGTATTTAGTATGACAATAAACTTCTCGAATGTTAGTACGTTAAATCGTAGCTTGTTCATTGACGCATCGATCCCTATTCTTGTTTCAGTCTCAATATGCATTATGGCGTACGTGCCAGATGGTACTAACAACGCTTGAAATAAACTGCACACATGTGTTGCGATACATCCAAACACAACAAGTTAGATGCATCATTCTAACATTCAGCATCAATTGAAATGTTATGCGTGGTATCATTTCATCTGGTGTAATTTGAGGGAATAACTCGACTACGAACCTTTATCGTATGTTAGTTCATTAACAACGTAACTTGTACATTGACGCATCGATCACTTTTCATGCTTAAGTCACAATGTGCATTATGTTGTATGTGACGACTGGTAATAGCAATGCTTGAAGTAAACTGAGCACATGTGTTGCGATACGTCTTGTCACAGCAGGTTATATTGCTCATTTCCCCATTCAACATCAATTTCAATTGTATGCGTAATCTCATTTCATCGGTTGTAATTCAAGTCCGCGTTAACTGTTGTACATCCTCACGCGGTTCGTAAGTGTAACGAGTATTTAGTTTTACATTAAACTTCTCGTATGTCAATCCCAAGTATTCGGTGTTTCAAGAAGTTTGCCTTTCCCTCAAGAATTGTCACTAGCATTATAACATACGCGTTTAATAACCAGATCGCACTTGTAATATTTTTGTATATCGATAAAAATTCCAAGTAATCGAGGTTTGAAGAAGTTCGCACATTGATACAAAAAAAATCCAAGTAAACGATGTTTGAAGACGTTTGAGTTTTCACCATCACACAAGTTCCAATCTTGAGTAATGTCAACCCAAGAAAATGAAAGCTAACAGCATCACGTAGTTGTGTTAAGTTGCGATAGGTATAGTTAGGTTTATTAAGACTGTGTCCAGTTAGAAAGGGGAAACATGGAGAGACTTATCTCATCGTTAGGTTACGATATCCAGTGTAAAGTTAGGTCCCTGCATAGAAATAGGAAACGTAGGCAGTTGTATCTCATCCTTAGGTTATGTTATGCTCTGTTAAGTTAAGTTTGTGCTTATAGATAGGAAATATTGTCAGGAGTATCTCGTCGTTAGGTTAAGTCATGCTCTGTTAAGTTAGGTTTGTTGTTGATTATAAAAAAAAATCTGTGCATTAATGTCGGCGCGCGCAATTTAAATGGGTGCCGACATTAATGCACAGATTTTTTTTTATAATCAACAACAAACCTAACTTAACAGAGCATGACTTAACCTAACGACGAGATACTCCTGACAATATTTCCTATCTATAAGCACAAACTTAACTTAACAGAGCATAACATAACCTAAGGATGAGATACAACTGCCTACGTTTCCTATTTCTATGCAGGGACCTAACTTTACACTGGATATCGTAACCTAACGATGAGATAAGTCTCTCCATGTTTCCCCTTTCTAACTGGACACAGTCTTAATAAACCTAACTATACCTATCGCAACTTAACACAACTACGTGATGCTGTTAGCTTTCATTTTCTTGGGTTGACATTACTCAAGATTGGAACTTGTGTGATGGTGAAAACTCAAACGTCTTCAAACATCGTTTACTTGGATTTTTTTTTTATCAATGTGCGAACTTCTTCAAACCTCGATTACTTGGAATTTTTATCGATATACAAAAATATTACAAGTGCGATCTGGTTATTAAACGCGTATGTTATAATGCTAGTGACAATTCTTGAGGGAAAGGCAAACTTCTTGAAACACCGAATACTTGGGATTGACATACGAGAAGTTTAATGTAAAACTAAATACTCGTTACACTTACGAACCGCGTGAGGATGTACAACAGTTAACGCGGACTTGAATTACAACCGATGAAATGAGATTACGCATACAATTGAAATTGATGTTGAATGGGGAAATGAGCAATATAACCTGCTGTGACAAGACGTATCGCAACACATGTGCTCAGTTTACTTCAAGCATTGCTATTACCAGTCGTCACATACAACATAATGCACATTGTGACTTAAGCATGAAAAGTGATCGATGCGTCAATGTACAAGTTACGTTGTTAATGAACTAACATACGATAAAGGTTCGTAGTCGAGTTATTCCCTCAAATTACACCAGATGAAATGATACCACGCATAACATTTCAATTGATGCTGAATGTTAGAATGATGCATCTAACTTGTTGTGTTTGGATGTATCGCAACACATGTGTGCAGTTTATTTCAAGCGTTGTTAGTACCATCTGGCACGTACGCCATAATGCATATTGAGACTGAAACAAGAATAGGGATCGATGCGTCAATGAACAAGCTACGATTTAACGTACTAACATTCGAGAAGTTTATTGTCATACTAAATACTCATTACACTTACGAGCCGCGTGAGGATGTACAACGGTTAACGTGGACTTAAATCACAACAGATGAAATGAGATTACGTCTACAATTGTAATTGATGTTGAATGTGAGAATGTGAAATCTAACCTGCTGTGACAAGACGTATCACAACGAATGTGCACAGTTTACTTTAAACGCTGTTATTACCAATCGTCCCGTACGCCATAATGCACATCGTGACTTAAGCAAGAAAAGTGATCGTCGTGTTAATGTACAAGTTATTTTGTTAACGAACTAACATACGATAAAGGCTCGAAGTCAAGTTATTCAGGCAACACTGCTTCTTTAGAGGTCTGTTCAGACAAAATTTGAATCATGGTCTGGATCTCCTTACACAATATATATATATATATATATATATATATATATATATATACATATAATTTTCTAGTTTAAACTCCGAGGTAATTTGATCTAGTTTCTGTTATTTGTTAGTGGCTTTGTAAAGGATTGCAAAGACTGAAGTTTCTCGTTTCTAAGTTTGTTGACTTGTATTGTTCACTAACTTGTGCTAGAAGTGCTTTTTTTATGATTAACGCAGCTCAAGATTTGAGCAACCTCTGTAACTATGAACCTAGGGTTGTTACTACTGTCATACAGAGCAGCTCCTATCTGGTTATTAAATACATAGGCGATGAAGATCGCTGTTAGTACCAGTTGTCACGTACAAGATAATGCACATTGCGGAAGAATAAAGAAGAGTGATCGATGTGTCGATGACCACTACTACTACTAGTACTACTGTTGCTACTATCGATATCGATGTGGTATAATGCATGCCTGCACTCACAGAGATTGGCAACTGATTGGTATATGCGGATTTACCAACGTCATCTAAATTAATCAACATCGCGATCTAAATGTGGACTTTGTCGGTTAAATCATAATCAGTCGGCAACTAACACTCATACAAGATGGATTGTTTACGCAGAGTACCTCGTAAAAATGTAGCATCTCCCATTATTTTGGATTTTCAATGTTTCAAGGACAGCAATAGCGATTATATTCTGAAGGAAGTGTGTGACTTGGAATTGGCCAGTGGAACACTGCTAATGCATCATATCGCCAAATCACCATTCAGTCGAGATTTCCTATCACAAGAGAAACTACGTGAACGCTATTGGCTCACAAAACACTGTCAAGGATTGGAATGGGCTCAAGGTGATATCTGGTATCATGAGCTAGAGGAAAAGTTACGTGCATGTATCGTCAAACGACCGATTGTCTATGTCAAAGGTACTGAGAAAATAGAGTTTGTACGATGCAATTTCATCACGGATCACTGTGCTACTAATGTCATTGATATCAGCAATATTGGTTGCGGATCACTATCGTCAATCAACAGTCTACTATCAACAAACGCAGTGCGATGTCACCATCACAAGACAGCTCACACACGATGCGCTCTAACCAATTGTATAGCATTACGCGGTTGGTTACATCTATGTACAAATATCGATGATTCTGATGATGACGCTGATGAGCTAAACACCTCACAGTTACCATACTCACGCTCTTAAACTTACTACTAAAGGAAATTTTTGGGGTTAAGTGAAATAAATAACACAGTGGTTATGTTCTGAACGTGGCTATAAGTATTGACTACGAACACTAATTTACAAATGTGTTTACATAATCTTCAAGTTTTGCTTTACATAAACTCCAAAGGTGTGAATCTGCTATTGGCACCCCTCGGGCTGCGCTTCACCAAGCGATGGCGTTCTCCAAACCCGCCGTTGTAGCGCTCGATGTCGGTGTTGCTCAGGACCTCGTTGAAGCGCCTAGGCAGGTAGACTCGTAGAAAGAAGTTGTCCCCGACCTGCTCCTCCAGGATCACGATGATCGTCTCGCCAAAGGGTGTGGTGGCTCGCTCCATCGCAGTGATGAGATAGCCGCATTCCTCTCGGAGATCGGCTATCCTGGTCTACACCAGGAGCGGGAGTCAGACTTGCAGTTGTTGAGGATAGCTCTCAGGTCCACGGTTGCTGCAGTGTCGTTCACGCTCGGAAACTCTGACATGAAAGTGCTTCTGCTCGACATCTCTAGTAGTAGTTGGCCGGGCGCAGGTGTTCACACACACACACACACACACACACACACACACACACAAAAACCCGACGCGTCGCCCTCCTGTCTGGGAATGCGGATGCTCTAATTGACTGCTGGCGACACTCGTTGTTTCTTCCTCACAGCTCGCTTCTTCGACGTTGGTTGCGAAACTGCACTGCGTTGTGTAACAGTTTGAGTTAAGCCTGTAATTTTCGGTACTCCTGTTGATTTATCGATCCACATGTTTTCCACTTTATCAACTACTTGTTTAACACTTTGGTGCATTTCACCATCTTTGTCCAAAAATAAACCGCACATGAACACCATATCTGTACCATCGTACATTTCCATTTTCAATAACATTTGTCCTTTGTTTCCCGGGTTTTGAACAGCAAAAGTATTCCCATCCTCCATCCATGACGCTATGGGACAATCATCTGTTGGTTTTGGTACCCATCCTGGTTTCTTCGTTTCCACTTCGATGGGAGTTGGCCTCCTTCGTCTCTTGCAGGCAGTGATCGGTTTTACAGATGACGCCTGAGGTGATGTCAATGTCTGATCACTAGCATTATTGTTCATAACCTCAATCTCCTGAATAAACGATTTGATATAGTCGTCCGCAGAAGCGTAAGCGTCCATGTTCACGTCCTTACCGTGTGACTTCAACCGTACTACGGACTGGTGGTGCGTCTGCTCACCCTTGAAGTAAACTGTATGCACTCGCTGTGACACATCTTGTTGCAATAGGTTAGATGTTTGATTTTTTCACCCAACATTAGTTCCAACGGTCTGCGGAATCTCATTTCATCTATTGCGATTTGAGTCCACGTTAGTTGTTGTACATCCTCACAGGGCTCATAAGTGTACTGTGTATTTAGCTCCTCGTTAAATTTAACAGTCTGTTTTGTTTTCTTCATAGTTATATTCTTTCACATGATATTCAATATTTTTGTTTTCTTCATAAGTATGCTGTTTCATATGATATTTTCTCTCAAACACATCTCTCGCTCTATCCAACACTAACTTGATTGCGAGCCTTTCTCGGATGTTGTTACGTTTATAACGTATTTTGGCCATTGATATGGTGATTACTTTTCTTGCGTCATCCGCACTGGTCATCTTTGGAGCACGTATCGACTGTTACTACCTGACTAGCGTCGAAGGTTCTGGAACGAGTCCACAAGCGCAGACCTATGCATTGTCAAAGATATGTTCAACTATATTAATGAAATTGTGCGAGGTTAGGATGTTGTTGTATCTGCAGTCAATGTGCATGCCGTAACTCTTCATCACTTCCTTAGCCTTATTCACTATGTTTATGCCGTTGGGGACATTTTCTCTACAATAGCACATTGTAAATCCTTCTTCCTTTGCTTTTTTCAAGGCTTGTTTGAAATTCCTCTTCTGTGTTCGAATGCACTTGTATTCACAAACTCCGTACTGCTTTAGAAGGGTTTCCCTAATCATCACACAAAATATATGCTTCAGATTTACATCTTCAGGCAACACTGCCACTTTAGGTGTCTGTTCGATCAGCGTTTGATTCATGGATTGGTTTTTCATACACAATATATCATTTGTAGTTTTAAACTCGGAATTTGTTTGATCTAGCTTTCGGTTATTTGTTAGCGACTTTGTAAGTGATTGTAGCAGCCGTTGGTTCTCGTTTATAAGTCTGTGCTGTCCATTTTTTCTAATGGATGGCAAAACTTCTTCAAAGATCCAATCTTGAAACTTCTCGGCAATGGGCATTTTAGATTTCATAAGTAACGAATATAATCCCGGCTCGTTAAGAAAGATTGAATGTTTCTCGTTATAGGTTAGGGGGAGATTTTCGCTCCCCCATACTTCAGGAATTGTTTTGCGATATTTTTCTCTAACATGTACTCTGATTGCTTCTTTAGGGTTAGCGTAGCCCAATATTGTAGCTACATCCTTAGCTTTGAACCATGGATTATCGCTGCTGTCAAACAGTACAGACAAAGGCTGATCATTAAACACATAGGCGGTTAAGTGGTTCATTTTATAGGTTAGGTCAAAACGTCGGGTGATCACTCTGACAGAACGTCACACAGCAACACTATTACACAACTACACACTTCAAACTCCCGAACAAGAATGAGACCGTGGGTGTTTGACAACTGGTGTTCTGTTGATTTAATTACTAGGGGGAGATTTTCGCTCCCCCTAACACATAATGGGTTAGGGGGGGAGATTTTCGCTCCCCCATGCGTCAGGAATTGTTGGAGACTAGAACAAGAATGAGCCCGTGGGTGTTTGACAACTGGTGTTCTGTTGATTTAATTACTAGGGGGAGATTTTCGCTCCCCCTAACACATAATGGGTTAGGGGGGGGGGAGATTTTCGCTCCCCCATGCGTCAGGAATTGTTGGAGACTAGAACAAGAATGAGCCCGTGGGTGTTTGACAACTGGTGATTTATTGCTCGGAATTCGACGCGGGTGGTCTATAATTATGGGTTCCTGCAAGGGTCGGTCGCCCTCCTGTCGGGTATCCAATTACAGCATCCGCATTCCCAGACAGGTCTCAACGCGTTGGTTTTTTTGTGTGAACACCTGCCTTAGATTAGAGTACTTGAAGGGGGGTGTATCGATACAACCCCCTTTGCTGATGTTTTGTTCTATTGTTCTATTGCTCGGAATTCGACGCGGGTGGTCTATAATTATGGGTTCCTGCAAGGGTCTGGCGCCATCAGTCAATTAGAGCATCCGCATTCCCAGGTGGGATTGTGACATCACAGTCGTCGAGTTGGAGGATGTATGTGTTGCAGCGGAAACGACAATGAATAGCAATAATAAGAAGAGACCGTTTGACGATGAAGATGATTACTTTGAAGGTGGTGAATTCTACAACCGAAAAGACGACGATGATTGCACCTTGAAGCATTTCCATAAGAAGAGGCTATGGCGTATTGTCAAAAGGTTCAAGTACGTTCATGAACCAAAAATGTTTTCAACTACCCAAGATCTTGACGACGTTCTGTACTCCAAACAACGGGGAATCAACGGCATGTGGATCCATTGCCCGCTGCTGCATTACCCGCTGGGGTAGGGCGCAGCTCCTGCTCCTCCTGCTGGGGTCGGGTGCAGCTCCTGCTCCTCCTGCTGGGGTAGGGCGCAGCTCCTGCTGGGGTCGGGTGCAGCTCCTGCTCCTCCTGCTGGGGTCGGGCGCAGCTCCTGCTCCTCCTGCTGGGGTCGGGCGCAGCTCCTGCTCCTCCTGCTGGGGTCGGGCGCAGCTCCTGCTCCTCCTGCTGGGGTCGGACGCAGCTCCTGCTGGGGTAGGGTGCAGCTCCTGCTCCTCCTGCTGGGGTCGGGCGCAGCTCCTGCTCCTCCTGCTGGGGTCGCGCGCTCCTCCTGCTGGGGTAGGGTGCAGCTCCTGCTCCTCCTGCTGGGGTCGGGCGCAGCTCCTGCTCCTCCTGCTGGGGTCGCGCGCTCCTCCTGCTGGGGTAGGGTGCAGCTCCTGCTCCTCCTGCTGGGGTCGGGCGCAGCTCCTGCTCCTCCTGCTGGGGTCGGACGCAGCTCCTGCTGGGGTAGGGTGCAGCTCCTGCTCCTCCTGCTGGGGTCGGGCGCAGCTCCTGCTCCTCCTGCTGGGGTCGCGCGCTCCTCCTGCTGGGGTCGGGCACAGCTCCTGCTCCTCCTGCTGGGGTCGGGCGCAGCTCCTGCTCCTCCTGCTTGGGTTGGGTGCAGCTCCTGCTCCTCCTGCTGGGGTCGGACGCAGCTCCTGCTGGGTTAGGGTGCAGCTCCTGCTCCTCCTGCTGGGGTCGGGCGCAGCTCCTGCTGGGGTCGGGCGCAGCTCCTGCTGGGGTCGCGCGCTCCTCCTGCTGGGGACCCAGTTACAGCAGCTGCATCCCAGACAGGACCGACCGCGTCGGTCGGTTGTGTGAACAGCTGCCTTGGTGTAGAGTACTTGAAGGGGGATGTATCGATACACCCCCCTTCAAGTGCTCTAACCCAAAGAATTGCAATTATATTCTCATCAAAATTCGCATTCACTGGTAGTTTTATTGTCCGCAGGCGTTGATGGGCTAGCTCTGTTGGTTGTAGCGTTACCCTGCTCAACTCTTGTATTAATTATCAAAAGTACGTCATGTGGGTACTCAAAATACTCGGCTTGAAGAGGGGATTCCGAAAATGCATTAAAAAAAAGAGGGTCAAGTTCAAGTTCAAGGTCATCATCAGGTTAGCCCAAAGTGGTCGATGTGGGTACTCAAAATACTCGGCTTGAAGAGGGGATTCCGAAAATGCAAAGAAAAAAAAAGGTCAAAAGTGCGGTGCGGGCCCTTTTTTTGTAAACATCATCCAAAGTGTACGATGTGGGTACTCAAATGACTCGGCTTGACTAGACGAACAAGAATCTGCAATCAGAATTCAGATCCGACCTATGGTAACCGATATCCCCCCCCTTAAAGTGTCACAGACGAGACCTCGGGGGGGGGGGGTAAAGTGTCACAGACGAGACCTCGGGGGGGGGGGCTCCTCCTGATTGATGTACCGGGGGGGGGGGGCTCCTCCTGAAATGAAAAAAAAAATTTGCATATTAATTAGGGTAATTAAAAAAAAATTTGCATATTAATTAGGGTAATTAAAAATTTGCATATTAATTAGGGTAATTAAAAAAAATTTGCATATTAATTAGGGGGGGGCGCTCCTCCTGGCTCCTCCTGAGCCAGGAATGTCCAATACACCCTACTCCCCATGTTCTAATTATCTTAACTACAGAATAAAGGAAGCTGAAATTTGAATGAAATGTTGTTCTCCCACATTTAATTTGCACCCGTGCAAAGCCAGGCTTGGTCGCTAGTATATCCTATAAGGGAAAAACTGAGTGTTTGAAAGAATTAAAAAAAATTACGTTTAAGAAAAAGCGTGGCAAAAGAGAAATAAAATAAAAATAACTGCTTTACATATTTAATTCTCAAACAGTAATTTTATTATTCCAGAACCATTTTTTTAGTAAGATAAGAAACCGTTTTAGGGGCCGTGCATATATTATGTCACGCCTCACCGGAGTGCGGCACATCGTGACAGACCGTGACACAGGGGAGGGGGCTAAGGGCTGCGTGACGTGTCACGATTAATGGAGTTAAAGCCTGCAAAATCGTCAGTTACTGTGACGAAATATCGTACGCCAAAATCCAATACTTAATAATTAATAAGTGTGATGTGACGGGGGGATGGGGGAGTAATGACCAGCGTGACAGAGCATGATCCGGGGGGGGGGGTTCAAAAGAGCTGAATATAGCGTGACATAATTTATGCATGGCCCCTTCTAAAAACATGAAAGATTGGATACTTTATTTACAATTGTGCTTTTTTGGTGACTTTGTTGCTATATTTTCCTTAACAAATCATCGGAACGAATAACTGAGCTAACAAATTGAAGGTACTTTTACCGTTAAATGTGTAAAATAAAGAATTAAAAACCATACAAATTATAACATAAATGGGCGATTCTCCCTTATTTTTAACGTACTGGTAGCACCATCTTAGAATGACACGTTTTAATAACTTAAAACAGGTGTCTCAACGGATATTGTAGTACAACTAAATTTATACAAAATATATTTACAAACAAGTCTTGCCAATAGGCAAATAAAATAAAGTACAAAAGACACCCTCTTAAGCACCCTCCATAGGTATTTAAAACCCATTGGAGCCCTGGGTCGGACAACTGAAAGGGCGGTTAAAACAAATAACGCCTGTATAATTTAAAGCAGTAAAATTATAAAAGTCAAACGACAGTTAAAAAAGGGTACAAAAACATAGATACAAAGATGCAACTGTGGAATACTCGCTAACTATGGAAACATATGATCGACTTGTTGTGATCTGATTTTTAGTGAATTTCCTTTGGAAAGTGAACTATTAGCATGACCCGCACGGTGAAACTTAAGCCCGGGATCACCATAGAAGTTCCTAAGGTGACCCCCTGAACACGTTTTGGGGGGTCGTTCAAAATTTTATATATATATATATATATATATATATATATATATATATATTTATATTTATAGACATATATAGGCCTATATATATGTCTATAAATATAGAGGCGGTTATGAGGGTGTCTACTGTAATCAGATGAGCTCACAAAGTGAGCAAGACCTCTTAGCTGACTTCAATGCTTCTACTGCTAACGAAGTGATTCAAACTGGATTGTCTATGTCCATATCACACAAAGCTTAAAAAATGAAGGAAAATGACCGTATTTCGCTTCTTTCACCCATCCGGAACTTACTGAATCACTTTCGTGTAACATTTTGCCTAATTATTTTTTATGAATTATTTTTTATTTTATTATATTAGCGAATTTCCCCTATAGGGAAGAAGCTATTACCGTAGTCGGCATGGTAAGACCTAGGCCCGGAACCATGATAAATTTTCGTTTTGAGGTCCTCAGACCCAAAAAACACCATTCGTTTGAAAATGTATATATATATATGCGTGTGTGTCCGTGGGTGCGATAACTCTCGTAAAAAAGGTCCGATTTTGATGAAATTTGGTACAAACGTGTAAAGAAGCATTTATGACTTTAAGTTTGAAAACCAGACATATCGACCTATCCGAAGGGGTATTTTGGGGGGGTTTCGTACCCCAAAAATGGGGTTTTTGAGTTTTTTACACATAGTTTTTGGAAAAGTGAAATTTTCTTTTTTCCCATTGGAATTAGCTTAAAAAGACGCACAATTTGGTGTTTTAATCATTGCTCTACGTCAATTGGTTACTGAGATATTGAAAGTGCTAAACACAGTACGTTGTCCAATGCTATTCTTATGGAGGATAAGAAAAATTGTATATCTCGCTTATTTATCAACTTATCCTCACGAAACTTGGTATATTGTTTCATTTCATTGTGGTCTATTGATATTCGCACAAAAACCCATTTTTTGGACGATAGTTCCCATAGCATCAAATCTGCATACTCAGCCCCATGTTATTCTGATGGAGAATAAGTAACGTGTTATCTCCTTTAATTATGAACATAAATTAATAGAACTTGGTATGTGGCTTTACCTAGTTGAGTTATATTGATATTTGTATAAAAACCCATTTTTAGTGTTCCTTATTTTAGCAAACCTGCATACTCAGCCGACATGTTATTCTTATAAAGAATAATTAAAATGTCATAAATCGTTTATTCATGAATATATATTGATGAAACTTGGTTTGTGGCTTTATGTGGTATTAAGCTAATATTATATGGATGGGAAATTCGCTGAGTATGCAGGTTTGCTGCTACGGGGGTATTTTCTTTAGAAAAATATTAATTGAACTCTACTAAAAAAGAATTAATGTTTTCACACACATGTAATAATAAATAGTATCAAGTTCAATAGTAATGCACTTCACACTCTAGCCAAATGTGTTAGGTGAGCAACTCGTATTGTAATTTCATATGGTAAATAATCAGTTAGAATAACACGAGCAGAGGCGAACTAAGTTAGGCCTACACATCTACTGACTCCCGGTCATGTTTGCTCACCTAGACTCAACCAAAGTGTGAAGATGGCGTAAAAAGAAATCTTGAATACCCATTAACTAAATATAATTATATCATTATTTATTTCCAGGTTATTTTATGTGTTTTCAGCAAAATAAAACTATTAATGAAACAGGTTATGCTTAAATGAAATATCCTGAATACTTTTATAGGATTTAATATACCGGTTTGTAAGTGATTGGTTTATTCTTTTAATTGGATTGAGTGAAACGATATCCTTATACTCAGTTTGGAATTCGAAGTAGTGTGACGCTATCTACATTTTAACGGTTTGATGGATTGTCATGAAATTTTTAGGATAACGTTTTTACGGTTTAATGCTTTAAATAAACTATAATTGGCGAATTATTATTACATTTTAATAATTATCAGTTTTTTCATTGAACATTATTTCAGTACATATTTTGAGCTTTGTAGTACCGTGTTGTTTGAAGTTTGAACTGTCAAAATACATCAGCTCAGCTGCTGTAATTTTGTTGATTGAAGTTTGTGTTCAGTTCAGGTCAGAGCGGTTTATTTATTTAATTTGTTCTAAAACTTAGTGGTTCTACCTACCTAGACACCTTTCTGTTAGAAATTCAAAACGTGTCATTCTTTTGAGTTCAATAATAATTTCATTAATGTTATACCGTAGCAATAATCAAATGTAAATCTTATTTCCTTGCGAGTTCCATACACATAACCTATGTGAAGCACTTTGGTTCAAGTTGGATTTAATACGATTAAAAGTGTTTTCGGCGAGAATGCCAACATTATACATCAGTACTAAACACAAACATACATTTTGGAGGTTTTGTCTGTGTTCTTTTGTAGATAGTTTGTGTTCGAATAATACTCAGGTTTTGTATATTAGCTTACAGTCGTAGCCATAACATGGATGATTATAGCACAAGGTGTGACTAAAAACGAACTTTTTATGTTATTAATAAACTTTAAATACTGTCTACAAAGTTTTAATTGCCAAAACAGAACCTTTTGCCTGTGTATCCTTTTGACTAATTTAGGTAGGCCAATGATACTGTAGTTTCTCAACCATCCCAAGTTGGTCAATCATCATACTATTTAAATTTTAGCCTTGCTGTAAGTTTATTCTAACCATAAGTCTGTCTTGGTAGTCTATACAGTGGGAATGTTATGATAGGCCTAGCTAATATTTATATTTGCGAGTTACTAAATGTCCATTTACTTTTCGTGAGAAAATTAAGTTTGCTGAGGCAAACTGTAGGCCTACTTTGAATGGCCAAACATACTTAAATGAATCCAACAGACCAAACCGTCATATAAACCTTACCTAACCCAAGGTATCTACTTAATGTGATAAGCACCCAGTGCCGTCCTTAGGGCGGCGCGACAGGTGCACCCACACAAGGGCCTTGCGCCTATGAAGGCCTCGCACTTGAGGGTTTTTGTATGTGGAAGCTAGAGGTGTCATGGCCATGAATGGGATCAGAAATGTGGACTTTTGATGATTAACTTATCAATTGAACAACTGAAGACAATGTACAAACAGTTAGTGGTACGTACACATTTTGCTAATCTGTGTCGGGACTATACAGGGGCGTAATTTTATTTTTATATTACATCAGAATGAGTTTCAGGTATTTTTCAGTGTATCCTAGCTATTTTGTCTATATTTTATAACTCATTGTTTTTTTCCCAAGAGTGGTAAGACTGACCTCCGATGGTGAAATGGTATCGTTTGTTTTTTACGACCCATCTTGTACAGCGTGCTGCGGCAGTTAGGTTAGGTTATGTTACGTTATTTTGAAATAACAAATCCTATCTTATCCAACGAGGATGTCTATAGAGGTCTCGTCTGGGATAAAAAACTCTGCTTACATGCTGACCGCCATTTTGACCCTTTATAACCTCCGGTCTCCATGGCAACAAATAAGTTAACCAATTAAATACCCTCTTCACAACTTATGTTAGTCTTTATTACTCTTTGGCTAGATGTTTTGTTTACAAAAATGTCCTCCAATGAGGCTTCACTTTTTTAACAAGAGCTCTATAATTATTTAAACTTCGTTATCTTATCCTGAACTGTTGCATACTTATTCATAATTGGTTGAAATAGAAAGTATTGGACCAATAACTTATACGTTGCCTGTTTTATTTTTTCTGAAAGATTTTTACTGTAGAATTCACAAATAAGGTTAGTGTTTATCAGAAACTTTCCTTTTGGGTACCTACACTTTCATAAATGATGAATGAATGATATGAAGCGATAATATAAAAAACTGAATGAAATTGTTCGTTACGGTTTAGCTATTATTTAGGTTATTTGGTTTTGGTTTCGGTTGTGTTCAGTCTCAAAGATGTGAACGATTTTGTCTTGGAATTTGTCCAGATAAGAAACATTGATTCCATTAATACTTAAATATGTATTCTCGGTACGGTATATCAGAAAGCTGTATCCTGGAAACCTTTTAAATTTGTTACGTTTTGTAGTTTTATGTTTTGTAAATAAATCATTTTGTTAATACTGGTAGGGTAACATTTATTTCATTTTTATTTTAAGTTTATTTGACAAAAAAACTAAAAAACAAAAAGGTTTGCTGGTTAATTAACGGAAATGATACAAATATTCTTTTGATAGTTGTTATTAATGCACTTATAATCTAAATTAAATGAAAATAGAGTATAAACACTGATTACAGGCTTAACTGAACTGATTTTAGGTGTATAGTATGTATAGGCCTATATGCTGATGACATTTTTAACAAATAGGTATGCCACTTGAGAAGAATATGGAGTAGTGATGTGCAATATGGTCACATTTCGCGATATGGCTGAAGTGGTATCGCGTCACTGTTGAAACGTTGTGTTATCAAGTTATCATGGTCCCGGACCTAGGTCTTACCATGCCGACTACGGTAATAGCTTCTTCCCTATTGGGGAAATTCGCTAAAAAGAGCTGAATATTTTGAACACAAGTTAACGGAGGGGGAAAATACCTAATTTAATTTTATATGATTGGGATTTATTTATTTCAAAGGATCACACCATTTTTACAGATCGAAACACGCAGTTTTACAAGATGGCTTGTAATATGTTTGGTATGTGATAGGGTTGCCATGATTTTTAGAACCACATACTAAATACCCACGTCGCAGCAAACCTGCATACTCAGCGAATTTTCAATGGAGATATAAGTGTCCTAATACTACATAAAGCCACTTACCAAGTTTCATAACAATATATTCACAAATAAGCGATATATCCAATTTTAATTATACTCCATAAGAATAAAATTGGGGCTGAGTACGCAGGTGTGCTGCAACAAGGAATACAAAAAATGGGTTTTTATGCTATTATCAATATAACTCACCTAGGAGAAGTCGTATACCAGTTTTTATTCATTTATGTTCATAATTAAGGGAGACAGAGCATTTAATTGATCTCCATAAGAATAACATGGGGGCTGAGTACGCAGGTTTGCTGCTAGGGGAGGCGTTGGCAAAAAATATTTTTTTTTTAGCAAATATCAATAGACCCCAACGAGATGAAGCTGTATACCAAGTTTCGTCAGTATACGTTCACAAATAAGCGAGATATAACAATTTTCTTTTCCTCCATAATAATAACATTAGACGACGTACTGTGTTTAGCACTTTCAATCTATCGGTAACCAATTGACGTAGAGAAATGATCAAAATACCAAATTGTGTATTTTTTAAGCTGAATCCAATGGGAAAAACTAAAATTTGACGATTTAGAAAATTATATGTAAACAATTCAAAAAACACATTTTTTGGGGTACAAAACCCCCATAAAATACCCCTTCCAATGGAGCGATCTGGCTGGTTTTCGATATTAAAGTCATAAATGTTGCTTTACACTTTTAAACCAAATTTCATCAAAATCGGATCTTTTTTACGAGAGTTATCGTGCTCACGGACACACACACACACACAGAAAACAGTTTGCTGGACTTTTAATCAAAAAAAGTTTGTTTTACAAAGTTTTCGAAGAAAGTAATTCAGGCTTTTTTTATAATGAAAACTATAGCCAGGCTATCTTTGCCGCTTCAAATAAAGGGTCTTTTAAGTCCCTTATATGAGGAAATAAGTTAAATTCAAATTATACGGTGCACCTAAAATGATACAGTATAAGGTGACGCGATACACATCATATTGCCATAGCCTATCGTGATATGTGACTGTATTGCACACCAAATTTGTTAAAAATGTATTCTTAAATATTAAATCTCACATAAAAACGATTCAGTTGAGCACTTTAAGCCTGTAAGTAGATTTTTCATTTAGGCCTACATTTCTCGCTGGACTTCATTCCTGTTTTCAAGTGTAATTAACTAGGTGCTATCACTAATGCAACTAGGTACATGTAATACAATGGAAGTCATGCTCTAGGTGAGACAATGGAAAGTCCTCAGTCAAAAACTGTCGCAGTGACGACTACGCGCAGTAGAAATGTTTGGCAGGAGAATTGTCACAGCCCCCCACCCTGCAGCTGAGGGGGGGGGGGGTTGTTCTCACTCTGCACATATTAACAGCAGGTCCGCTAACTTCCAGCATACAGTTTAAAATTATGGGTCCCTTATAAATTATGTGTTATGGACGTAAAATTAGAGTAACCTAATGGAACCCAACCGCCGCAGCGCGCTACATAAGTTTTAGTCCTGCATAAAACTGTTATTGTTTACTTTTCATTTATAATTCAATAAGTTATGTTCAACTTTTATTCAATCAATGCTTTTCAGTTTACAAGGTCATGAAAAAAATTTAAATGTACTCTTTGAATTACTTAATTAGTTACTTAAGAACGTAAAATTATGTTCAAAGCGTCCAAAGAATGGCAAGGTTATGGTTTAAAATGGTCATATTTTATGAGTATACGACAATTTTCTTATATGTCTGTTGGCATCACTGATGGGGAGGGAGCAACCTTAGTCAAAGGGCGTGGTCTAATAGTACAGTAATGGTGGCGGCAGGGGTATGAACTCCATGAATGTACCACTCCACCAAATCTTTAGGACTGCTTGGAGTCGTCGCTGCAACACTTTCTGACGTGTCCAATTCTGCGCTCCCCTCTGGGTCATGCATGTGGCGTTTTTAGAATGGAAAAGTCTCAAAACTTTTTGCATTTCTAACTGCTTCCCCCATAAGGCCAATACTTTCAAAATCCGTCCTGTGTTATTTGTGAATATATATTTTTAAAATTTAGAAGAAATGATGTGCTGGTGGTTATCTAGCAATTTCAGTGACAACATTTTTGATTTGCATTTTTAAATTCGATAGAAAAATAGAAATAAAAAATAAATTTGAAACTTTGCTCACTGAAATCGGTTTGTTATTTTTTTCCTCCTGCAAAAAGCTATAAATCAACAACATCCGACCACCCATTGAGGCTGGATGGAACTTGAAAGAATCATTGCTCTTATGGGTTTAGGAATATACATGGATTAACTGGTACCCCCTCTTAAAAGATCTTGAATTTGAATTGTCAATGATAGCCTTGCTGTAGTTTCCATTTTAATAAAAAACCATTGCCGCAGGCAGTGATTTGTTTTGTGGCTTACACAAAACAACTTAAAAAACTAAAGATGTGGGTAGCACTGCGCAGTACTGTATCAAGTCATGATTTTACGCTCTAAAACAACAAAAAACATAGGTTTAAAGCAAACTTACTCAAAATACGCTATGTATTTATTAGTGAATTTCCTATGGAAAGTGAACTATTAGCATGACCCGCACGGTGAAACTTAAGCCCGGGACCACCATAGAAGTTCCTAACGTGACCCCCTGAACACGTTTTGGGGGGTCGTTCAAAATGTTATATTTATATATATGTATATATATACGTTTGCACTCTAGCGGTCACACTTTTGGTCCGATTTACTTAAAATTTGGTAGGGGCGTTTCTTTCTATAATTAGTTGGACAAGTTCATTGGGCAAAACAATCGGAAACTCTAAACCCCTTTTTTGGCGATTAATCTTTTGAATTTTGAGTTTTTGGGCCCAGAAAGGGTTAGAAAAGCCCCGGATGTAAATTTAAGGCATGTAAAAATATGGGAATTAATGAGGCGAAAGTTTTAAGCCCTCTCTCGTCATTCTAGCATAAATATTTACGGATTTATTAAAGTAAATGTGTATCGACTAAACACAGTACGTTGTCTTAAGGGGGTTTTGCATTAGAAAAGCCTGTTATTCATTTGTTGGTGTACTTTTCTCATCCCCAACAACCTCACACTACTTTCAAGCCTGACTGGATCCTCTCCTAACCTTATAATGTGCAAAATCGTATTCCCAGCATTGCAGGTAAATATAACCAGGAGCATCAGAACAGGCAAAAAAATCAACATTTTCAGATTTCAATAAAAATTGAAATAAATGTCTGTGTTTACACTGATTTTGAGTTTTAAAAGTTTTTTTATGGAAATTCACATCCCTCACCTCAGCGTGCTGCGTGCGAACTCGTTTTTAGTTTTACTGTTAGTAAAATAGTATGACGGAACTAACTAACTGTAACCTTGATTAAGATATCAATTAGATAAGCTTTTAATTGTGAAAGTTTTATAACATTATCAATAGATGTGGGAGTGCGCCAGCTCTTAGGGTTGATATGTGTGAGTTACATAACCCCTCCCCTACATAACGCTACGCCATACCCCCTCACACCCCTTAAGTGTGTTATGTAATATATGTGTATGGCCCCCTAGCATGTTTTTAAATGTAAAAATAACTAACGTAAAATGAGTAAGTATATAATTTAAATAGGCTACCAGTATAATCAATCCTATAAACAAATTAAAAACTTGAAAAATGATCATTTCATTGAATCATAGCCTATTTCATTAATACTTGTACTTCTCTGAAAACACATCCAACTACTTTAAAATATGTTCTAGACAGGTCTCATCCCCAGGACAAATCAAATACGGTAATTAGAAAAAACTAATTTTAAAAGTTAAAAATATTAACATTGGGCTTATACAGTTTAAAATCTAAACAAAGTAAATAACAGCAGTTTATAATCTGTGAGTTAATGTTCAAAGTAATACTCATGTTGTTGTTGTTGAAGTAGTACCCGAAGGCCGGGCTTTGCTCGGGGAAGGTCTGTCAGTTTGTTTAGATGACTTAATATTTCATCACATCCCGCAACTTATGAGTAGATTTTCTTAGCTCATTTGTCTCTTTTCTGGAGATATTTAAGGTCACTGCAGTTGTTATTATAGCTCAATGTCCCTTTGATTAATTTTGGATATGACATTGCCATTCTAATATAATCTTCATTTTATGATTTTAGCTTATTTTAGTCACTGCTTTGAGGTAATCACATGTTAATACTTAAACTACAATAATAGTCTAATATATATACAGCCCCATGTGTAACACACCAGACATAAGAATTCTAGACCATTTCCAGACGAACTAGAAACGTGATATTTAGCAAGCAGGTAGCTTGTACCTTGAAACCCCCGGTAAAATTGCCAAAATATACAATTTTTAATTTTAAAACCACTAATTTTGATCTTGAAAATTGGATATTTTAACATTGGGCTTATGGAGTTTCAAATAAAAACAAAAGAAATCGTAACAGCTGTAAACAAATATCCAGTAAACTGTCAAAGCAACTTTCACATGGTAGAGTATAAACAAATTATAGAACTATTGAACAATGAAAACATCTAGAGTGGATTTAACCATAATGAATCTAAATAGTATACTATGTAAAAAATACTTGAAGGGTCATTGACCAATAATAACAAATGGAGCGACCCCAAGCGGGGGTCCGGGGGCGGAGCCCCCAGCGAGCAAAGCGAGTTCACTATATACTTTGACAGTTCACTTATTTATCATAAACAGCTGTTATGATTCTTTTGTTTTGATTTGAAACTCCATAAAACCAATTTTATTTTTTAAATTTTCAAATTTGTTTTTAGCGAATTTCCCCTATAGGGTAGAAGCTATTACCGTAGTCGGCATGGTAAGAACTAGGCCCGGGACTAAGTTAACTTTTCCTTTTGAGGTCCCCGGACCCCAAAAACGCCATTCGTTCAAAACTACATTAGAACCTCGCTAATTCGAACATCGATAATTCAAAAACCTCTATAATTAGTAATGTTTGTCTGATCCCCTCAGAAAACCTCTAAAATTTGAAAAATAATATACAGATAATTCAAAGTGATTTTTACGCTTAATGCAGCCTCTAAAATTTGAATTTGTATATACTCGAGCCTCTACAATTAAAAGTTTGTTGCCGTAATTCGAACTGTTACCTCCAAAATTCGAAGTCAACCTCTACAATTCGAACTGCGTTACCGTTAGCCTCTGTAATTCGAATTCAGGACAAAAAACACGCCTGTTGAGTATTTTGTTCAAGAGATGTGTTTGAACTACACTATTCTGTCTAGCTTTTAAAAAATAAACTTGGACCTCTATAGTTTGAATTTTATTTTGACCTCTATAATTCAATCTCTCTACACTTAAAACAGGGACCTCCATAATTCAAATTTTATTTATTATGACCTCTATAATTCAAACCCTCTTTATTTCAAACTTCCCATGATTCAAAATATATTGTCTTTCCCCTGAAATTCGAATTAGCGAGGTTCTACTGTATATATATATATTACAAAGGAATGAATGACAAATGAGCACGATAACTCTCGTAAGAATTGTACGATTTTGATGAAATTTGGTATACATGTCTAAAGCGAACTTTATGACTTAAGTTCGAAAACCAGACAGATCAATCTATCCGAAGGGGTATTTTGGGGGGTTTTGGACCACTAAAATGGGTTTTTAGAAATTTGCACATTTAATTTTTTTAAAAGACAAATTTTAGTTTTCACCATTGGATTCAGCTTAAAAAAACACATTATTTGGTATTTTGATCATTGCCCTACGTCAACTGGTTACTGAGATATTGAAAGTGCTAAACACAGTACGTTGTGTAATGTTATATATTAATTATTCTCTATAAAAATAACATTGGGGATTAGTACGCAGATTTGCTGCAACAAGGTACACAAAATAATGGGTTTTTATGCAAATATCGATAGAATTCATCTTAGCGAAGCCACATACCAAGTTTCATCCATATACATTCATAAATAAGCGATATATAACATTTGAATTATTTTCCATAATAATAACATGGGGACCAAGTACTTAGGTTTGCTGCTACAGGAACCATTGGTGAAAAATTGTTTTTAGTAGAGGAGAAACCACAAAGAGACCCCACAATCGGCGCTATTTTCCCATGTTATTCTTATGGGGATCAGTTTTTGCGCCGACACCCGATCCCGCCCTACACAAGTTTCCTTGTTAGCCTGTACTAATGTCCAACCCTTGCCTATATTAAATATATTTTCCCAATCCCCATCCCTCCTCTATATTTTTTAAAATTAATTTTCAAATTCAGGCTAAAAAACTATCTTTAGTGTTTATGGTCCGATTTGTCTGCAATTTGGATATGTTATTGTCCTAGGCAAGTGGTTTAATAAATTCCACTTACATATCCCAAATTCACTATTACGGTCAAATTAAAAAATATTTTTGAAAAATACTGTCAATTGCCAACTTCTTTATTTACTGTCCGATTTGTTTAAAACTTGGATATGTTATTGTCGTAGGCAAGTGTTTTAATAAATTACACTTACATTTCCCAAATTAAAAATTATTTTTGAAAAATACTATAGTGCCAATTGCCAACTTCTTTATTAAATGTCCGATTTGTCTGCAATTTGGATATGTTATTGTCCTAGGCAAGTGGTTTAATAAATTACACTTACATTTCCCAAATTCACTATTACAGTCAAATTAAAAATTATTTTTGAAAAATACTATAGTGCCAATTGCCAACTTCTTTATTAAATGTTCGATTTGTCTGCAATTTGGATATGTTATTGTCCTAGGCAAGTGTTTTAATAAATTTCACTTACATATCCCAAATTCACTATTACGGTCAAATTAAAAAATATTTTTGAAAAATACTGCCAATTGCCAACTTCTTTATTTACTGTCCGATTTATTTAAAATTTGGATATGTTATTGTCCTAGGCAAGTGTTTTAATAAATTCCACTTACATATCCCGAATTCACTATTACGGTCAAATTAAAAAATATTTTTGAAAAATACTGCCAATTGCCAACTTCTTTATTTACTGTCCGATTTGTTTAAAACTTGGATATGTTATTGTCGTAGGCAAGTGTTTTAATAAATTACACTTACATTTCCCAAATTCACTATTACAGTCAAATTAAAAATTATTTTTGAAAAATACTGCCTATTGCCAACTTCTTTATTTACTGTCCGATTTGTTTAAAATTTGGATATGTTATTGTTGTAGGCCAGTGTATATGCACCATCCACATTTTACAAATATTGCGGTTAAATTTAAAAAAAAATTGGAAAAATACTGCCAATTGGCAACTTCTTTATTTATGGTCTGATTTGTTTAAAATTTATATATGTCATTATTCTAGGCTAGTGTATATGTACACACCATCCACATTTGACAAATTAACTATAATGGTCAAATTAAAAAAATATTTTGAAAAATATACTAACAATTTCAAACTTCTTTATTTACTGTCTGATTTATTTTCGGATATGTTATAGCTCTTATATAGGTAACAAGACCACACTACCACACGTTCCATTACCCATTTGTCTTTTTTGTTTGTTTATTTTGCTGTAATCCCAAAACTGACTTTGCTGTTTATTGTCCGATTTGCCTACACTTTGGATATTGTCCTAAGCATTTATTGTCTGATTTATTTTTGGATATGTTATAGCCCCCAACTATTATATCTAAAATTACAATATTATTTCCACCTATAATACAGTTGATGTGTTGTTTGTTTTGCCGCAACCTAAAAACTAACATTGGTATTTGTGTTTTTACAAAACTATATTTTGCGGTTGGATTAAAAAAAAAATAAATGCAAGCTTATTATATTTGCCACAAGCTTATTATATACATCCAGCTGTTATATTTGCCACATTTCCAATATTGTTGTGACCCTCTCAACTACCTCTCATTGTAATATAATAAGTAATCCACAAAATATTTATGGTCAGAACTGCCTAAATTTTGGATAGCCAATGCGATAGCAAAAAATAAATTTTTAAACCCCAAAACAACTAAACACAAAACACTAATCTTTCTTTGTGCTTGTTTGGAGTAGTCTTTATTTTATCCAACTTAATTTTAATTTTGCAGTTAAAATCAAACTTCCCACATTCTAGCTCCCTTTCCAGCCAGTGGTTGGAGACATAAAGGTTACGAATATTTTCAAACTGTACAATATATCTTTTTCTACCCCTATGTTGGACTTGTTTAATAGCGCACCATATTCCAAATCCTCCAGTCTACTACATTCTTTAAATTTAACATTGCCTTTAATATCTTGCATCTCTATGTCTTCTTGTCCAACATCATCCCACTCATTGTTACGGAAACTTAGGTTTTCTATTTTTGGAAAGGAATTGCCATAAAATGTTGCGGTTCCGTTAGTGTTAAAGCTTGCAAGTGGCTCGTTGTTAGGTAGATAAATAATGTCCAAATCACCGCTGTATGGCAACACGCTATAACCTTGCCTATTCTTATTTATCTCTATAAATACAGTTTTACAGACACCTTTAACATAGTATACACCCCTCCGTCCATCCTTTTCTGCCAACACTCCCACAAACTTGTTGTTTACTACAAACGCATACACTATATAATGTCCATAATGCTCTAGATCCTCCCAACGTCGCAGGAAGTAATCTTTTAATTTATCCTCTCTTTCCCTTCTTTCTTGTTCTTTAGCCAACTGTGCTTTGTATTCCTCTGCAACAGTATTTTCCACATATTCCAATGTCTTCTAATTCCAATTTCCTCTTTTTGGAACAACTCTCTAAGAAAGGCTTGGAAAGTGGCTCTATTTCTTTAATAGTGTATGGGTACAGTTTATTGGTCCGGCTTCTTAAAACGTAGGGAGTAAGGTTAGGACTTTCCACTAAGCCTAATTCTTCTAAATTGATGTGTTTAGGTATAGTGGAGAAAGGTGTATTTGATTTTGTAAAACATGTGCCCCCAGATTTGATGTAACACTTATGCTTTACACTTATGGCATCAGGAAACTCCTCTATTGCCTCTACATAGTTAGTTGGTAAACAGTTAAAGCTAAATGCAGATAGAGCACACTTTATTAACTTTTCCCTTTGTGTACTATCTTTTGGCAGTTTTAGTTGTACTCCAGTTATCTTCCCCCAATATGCGTATTGTAATAAATCATTAAACACTAAACAACAACTGTTTTGTAATTGATTGGCAACTTTCGCCCACATCTTATGCAGAGGTACAGCATAGAATGGAGCATTTTTAAAGTACCGTTTGTTGTCTTCTATTAGACTTAAACAATCTCTTAAAGGTTCAAACCCCTTACCAAAACCTCTACAATAGATTGTTGCCTCTAACCTTGTTATTCCATTCTCTCTAGCTAGTTTACACGAGAACGTTTCTTTTAGTCTCGCACAGTTTACAAAGTTTATTATATGGTTTCCTATACTTTTAATTACTCCAGGGCTTGTAATCTGGCATATAAATTTATTATATATTTTTACCCTGCTATTTACATTAAACCATGTTAAACAGTCTTTACTAACATTATCTACAATAACATTATATCCATTCGCCCCTTGGTAGCAAAAGTTAAAGTTTTCTGTAAGATATTGGCACATTTCCTCTTTATTAAATATTCCAGCCAAATCTAGTGTTATATCGAAATCCATAAGATAGTACATTTCTTTTTCCAGATCTTGCAGTATCTTTGGAAGATCTTCCAACAAATCCTTAATTTGAACATTTGCAAGCTCTATTTTATAGGGAATTGCTATAGGATCATCATACTTTTGTTTAATTTGGTCAATATCTTTCTTTATTATTTGTAACACACCCTCGCTTTGGGAGAATGGTAGTTTGGCCACAACACCATGTCGAGCTAAAGAGAACTTTTTAAATATTCCTCGTAAGTAGCTATTAAACGAGCCACATATTTCCTTCTTAACTTTAAATTTATTCCGAACGTCCCCATCACAATCCGTAACATTGGTTATCTTAACTAACATTATGTTATCACAAAACGCATCCGTTATAGATGTTAAGTTATTTAATTTTGGTTCGCCCTCGCAATAGTTTATATTACCTATGTCTGTAAGAAGGTTATTATTACGTAGATTTTCTAATAAAAACCATATACCGAATCTTTCGTTAGTAGGTTTAATCCCAATAAATGGCTAACAGAGTACATTTCTTTTATACAAAAAAGTAGCGGAAACATGTAAACAGGACAGATTACACCATAGGTATATGTGTGTTGTAAATATATAGATATTGTATATAAACATAGGCGAGCGGTAAGTGTAACATGTAAGTGGACACCCATATGCAAATATGGAATACCCACTATTAATAACATTCCAAATTCGACTAATTAAGTTTATAGTCTCAATATAATTAACATATTAACATTAGTACCCAAACTGTCGAAATTCTATAATTCTATTCTTAGTCCTTGTATTAGGTTTTGTACTATTAAACCCTACATTCTGTGCAGTAGAGTAATATATGTATTTAATACGCACATTCTACAAGACCTGTACATCTGGGTCACAACAATATTGGAAATGTGGCAAATATAACAGCTGGATGTATATAATAAGCTTGTGGCAAATATAATAAGCTTGCATTTATTTTTTTTTTAATCCAACCGCAAAATATAGTTTTGTAAAAACACAAATACCAATGTTAGTTTTTAGGTTGCGGCAAAACAAACAACACATCAACTGTATTATAGGTGGAAATAATATTGTAATTTTAGATATAATAGTTGGGGGCTATAACATATCCAAAAATAAATCAGACAATAAATGCTTAGGACAATATCCAAAGTGTAGGCAAATCGGACAATAAACAGCAAAGTCAGTTTTGGGATTACAGCAAAATAAACAAACAAAAAAGACAAATGGGTAATGGAACGTGTGGTAGTGTGGTCTTGTTACCTATATAAGAGCTATAACATATCCGAAAATAAATCAGACAGTAAATAAAGAAGTTTGAAATTGTTAGTATATTTTTCAAAATATTTTTTTAATTTGACCATTATAGTTAATTTGTCAAATGTGGATGGTGTGTACATATACACTAGCCTAGAATAATGACATATATAAATTTTAAACAAATCAGACCATAAATAAAGAAGTTGCCAATTGGCAGTATTTTTCCAATTTTTTTTTTAAATTTAACCGCAATATTTGTAAAATGTGGATGGTGCATATACACTGGCCTACAACAATAACATATCCAAATTTTAAACAAATCGGACAGTAAATAAAGAAGTTGGCAATAGGCAGTATTTTTCAAAAATAATTTTTAATTTGACTGTAATAGTGAATTTGGGAAATGTAAGTGTAATTTATTAAAACACTTGCCTACGACAATAACATATCCAAGTTTTAAACAAATCGGACAGTAAATAAAGAAGTTGGCAATTGGCAGTATTTTTCAAAAATATTTTTTAATTTGACCGTAATAGTGAATTCGGGATATGTAAGTGGAATTTATTAAAACACTTGCCTAGGACAATAACATATCCAAATTTTAAATAAATCGGACAGTAAATAAAGAAGTTGGCAATTGGCAGTATTTTTCAAAAATATTTTTTAATTTGACCGTAATAGTGAATTTGGGATATGTAAGTGAAATTTATTAAAACACTTGCCTAGGACAATAACATATCCAAATTGCAGACAAATCGAACATTTAATAAAGAAGTTGGCAATTGGCACTATAGTATTTTTCAAAAATAATTTTTAATTTGACTGTAATAGTGAATTTGGGAAATGTAAGTGTAATTTATTAAACCACTTGCCTAGGACAATAACATATCCAAATTGCAGACAAATCGGACATTTAATAAAGAAGTTGGCAATTGGCACTATAGTATTTTTCAAAAATAATTTTTAATTTGACTGTAATAGTGAATTTGGGAAATGTAAGTGTAATTTATTAAAACACTTGCCTACGACAATAACATATCCAAGTTTTAAACAAATCGGACAGTAAATAAAGAAGTTGGCAATTGACAGTATTTTTCAAAAATATTTTTTAATTTGACCGTAATAGTGAATTTGGGATATGTAAGTGGAATTTATTAAACCACTTGCCTAGGACAATAACATATCCAAATTGCAGACAAATCGGACCATAAACACTAAAGATAGTTTTTTAGCCTGAATTTGAAAATTAATTTTAAAAAATATAGAGGAGGGATGGGGATTGGGAAAATATATTTAATATAGGCAAGGGTTGGACATTAGTACAGGCTAACAAGGAAACTTGTGTAGGGCGGGATCGGGTGTCGGCGCAAAAACTGATCCCCATAAGAATAACATGGGAAAAAAGCGCCGATTGTGGGGTCTCTTTGTGGTTTCTCCTCTACTGTTTTTTGTGGAATCAACAATAAACCACAACCAGATGAAGCCATATACCAAATTGTGTCAGTTTATGTTCATAAATAAGCGAGATATACAATTTTTCTTTTAGCGAATTTCCCCTATGGGGAAGAAGCTATTACCGTAGGTCTCATGGTAAGCCTTAAGCCCGAGACCATGATAACTTTTCATTTTGAGGTCCCCAGATGCCAAAAACACTACTCGCTCCAATTTATATATATAAGTGACCGTAAGCACGATAACTCTCGTAAAAAAGGTCTGATCTTAATGAAATTTAGTGCAAATGTGTAAAGCACCATTTATTTGAACGAGTTCGAAAACCATATGAATCGCACCATCCGAAGGGGGTTTTCGGGGGGTTTTGTACACCAAAAATGGGTTTTTTCGGGTTTCCACATATCATTTTAGCGAATTTCCCCTATAGGGAAGAAGCTATTACCGTAGGTCTCATGGTAAGACTTAAGCCCGAGACCATGATAACTTTTTGTTTTGATGTCCCCAGATGTCCAAAACACTATTCGTTCAAATTTATATATATGTATATATATATCTATATATATATATATATATATATATATATATCTATATATATATATATATATATATATATATATATATATATCTATATATGTGTCCGTGAATGCGATAACTTGAGTAAAAAACGTCCGATTTCGATGAAATTTGGCTCAAATGTGTAAACTGACATTTATGACTTTAAGTTCGAAAACCAGAAAAATCGGACCATGGGAAGGGGGGTTTATGGGGGTTTTAAATTTTCCAAAAATCAGTTTTTTGCATTTTTTACCCTAAAATGTTTAAAACACTTAATTTTGGTTTAGACCATGTTATAGAGCTTAAAAAAACAAATAATATGGTATTTTGAATTGTTAACCTAGGTTAAGTGGTTGCGGAAAAAATCCAAAAAACATGCTCATAAAATCTCCCATGTTAATCTTATGGGAAAAAGGTTTTTGGCTTTTCCTCAGTTAATTTTATTTTAAACTTCACATTTTCTTTTACCAATCACTTCAGCTCCACAAAACAATCATTTTGGTGTTTAAATTGTGATTCTACGTCAAACCGTTGCAGAGATATTCAATGTGCTAAACACAGTACGTTGTCCAATGTTATCCTTATGGAGAATAAATAAAATTGGATATCTTGATTATTTATTAATGTATATTGATGAAATTTGGTATGTGGCTTCATGTTGTACTGGTATATTGATAATTTCACAAAAAATAAATGTTTTGTTGATTGTCCCCGTAGCAGCTAACCTGCATACTCAGCCCTAATGTTATTCTTACGGAGAATAAGTAAAGTTTTATATCTCCCTTAATTATGAACATAAATTAGTAAAACATGGTAAGTAGCTTCACCTGGTTCAGTAATATTGATAATTGCATAAAAAATCATTTCTTATCTTCCTCGTTGCAGCAAACCTGCGTACTCAGTCACAATGTTATTCTTATGGGGAATAAATAAAATGTAATAAATAACTTATTTATGAATGTATTTTTGTCAAAATTGGTGAGTGGCTTTATGTACTAGTGAGAAACATATCAATGCATTGGAAATTCGCTGAGTACGCAGGTTTGCTGCGACGGGGGGTATTATTTAAATCTAATTATAATTTGTACCATTGAATTCAGCATACAAAACAGACAATTTGGTATTTTGATCATTGCTCTACGTCAATTGGTTACTGAGATATTGAAAGTGCTAAACACAGTACGTTGTCTAATATTATTCTTATGTAGAAAAATAAAAATTGTATATCTCGCTTACTTATGAACATAAACTGATGAAATTTGGTATATGGCTTCATCTGGTTGTGGTTCATTATTTTTTGCACAAAAAAAAATTTACCTACTTGAGTTATATTGATATTTGTGTAAAACCCCATTGTTAGAGTTCCTTGCTTCAGCAAACCTGCACACTCAGCCGCCATGTTATTCTTATGGAGAATAATTAAAATGTCATATATTGTTTATTTATGAAAGTATATTGATGAAACTTGATATGTGGCTTTATGTGGCATTAAGATACATATATATGCATATTTATGCATTGGAAATTTGCTGAGTACGCAGGTTTGCTGCTACGGGGGTATTTATATATTAAGATGTATACAAAATCTTGGACCTTGACACAATGACTCGTGGATTCTAAGAAGTGGGTCAAAGAGTTTTAATTTCTTCCTAGATTATATTTAACATAAGATACTACTTTTCTTTTCTTTTTAAAATGAGGCAATTTATTCTTCTTAAGAAAAATTGAATGATTTAAGCCTTATTGTTTTTTAAGTTCTGCATTTATAGGTTGCCTATGTATTTGAACAACCGTATCAAGCTACAATAACAATGGGAGGCCTGGGAGTAGTGGGCTTTTGCGGCTTTTGGCTCACTTGATTTATGGCTTCCGGTCACGTGACCGGAAGCGCTGAGTCATGAAAGACGTCATCTGAGGCTGAGCCAGTGACGTAGGCGGTTTTGTGACGTAATGAGGTAAAGTTCAAGGTCACGGGGAGGGTGTTTTAAAAAAGTACTACCTCGCACGCGTAAAATTCGATTGTGATTCGATAGTTAATCGATAATAAATATCAAATGAAAATAATCGAATGAAACAATCGAATGATACGAGTGCGAGGTAGTACTATTACAAAATAACTTTATTTTATTAACAATGTTTGTTCTTAATTACAATACGAAGCTTCCGCCGATGTTGGTTAAAATCGAAGTTGATGATGCCGACGAGTCGCGATCATCGTGTTTTTTCCTGATGAAAGAAGGTAGATACTTCGATCCCTGCGCAGAGTCCATGTTGTTTTTTGTTGTGTAAAGTTCCAAAGATAAATCGTAACCGGACGCAATGAGAAGTCTTAACTCTTCATTAAAAACCTCGAGGTCTTGGAAAGTCGCCAGATGAATAGAGTCATAATGAATACACCTAATTTTGATGGACATTTCAACAGAGAGCTCGATGTACACTGGTCAAGAGCTGGAGGTGTACTGACTATTCGCTAGCTAGCGTTTTGGTATCAAACCAAATTGTGGGGGTAAAAGTGTTGTGGGGCGGAGCAGATGGCAGGCGGCAGGTGGTGCGAGGCAGATGGTTGCTACTACATCCACCATCATTAGTCAAACCCTATTAGAGATGACATTATTGCTTCTGCATCAGAAGATATTGTGCTATAAACTTCATGTACTTGTATTTCATCATTTGTATTGTCAGCTTGCTCAATATTAAAAGAAGAACATGTGGAAGAAACCGTAGTGCCTTGTATTGGCGAATCCATGTGAACTATGCAAGAGCCGCAGGTATACTGAAGTGATACAAGCATGTAGGATAGACACTCGTCTTTACCCCCCACCACACCAGTTTCCCCCACCAAGTTGTCACATCGCACAATAACTACGGGACATGCATTAGTTAGAGTCTAGCTCTGACTCTGTGAGGATCGGAGCTCCGTAACTAAAAACATTAACAATTCTTGCTCGACACTGTTTTTACGCAATCATAACAGTCACTGTGATCTAATTTATTGCATGTACTCATATGATGCATCTTGCGTAGCAGACAACTTGCTAAGAATGTTTCAGCCTGGAGTATTCTACGGCGAAATCGCTCACAATCCACTAACAGCGTAGACCTTCTATCTTCACAGTCGGAGAAGTAGAAGGTGGTGGCAGGCGGACTGTTGAAGGACACCTTCGTCATATTTCTGTAAAACTGTGACATCTTTAGAATAACACAAACTCTATAGGTAGATGTTAATCCTGCAAGGGTTGAAAGTATAATGATATAGCGCTAGCGTGTATGATACCCACCCAACGTTACCTCGATATACTTTAAACTACCATATAACACACAACTACCATATAACACTCAATATTAACTAAAACGTAGAACTGATCTTAAAGCATATTATATGACATTATAAAAAAGCATAAAGCATAAAGCATTATATGACTATTGTAACACAGTTTGTACAAATGCAAATTAAATTAAAATCGACGTCCAAAACATGAACTGTTATCTGACTTATTCTCGTAACGATCGGTAGATTTCTTGGAAACCGAGTGTCGGATATAAGTACAATACCCCGTCGCCCTACTTTTATTCATTGTTCAGAGATTTATAGGGAAAGTAATTGCCTCAATGGTTTAAATTTGGATTATAACAAGAAATAGTACTTTTATATCGCTGTTTATTTGAACTTTACTAGATTTGTAGATATTTTAGAGTTCAGACGTTTAGTACATCAAACAAAATCAAAATAACATCCAAGAACTCCATTTGCTAGCCTTACAATCAAAGAATCTAATCAAATTAGTTTTTAATATAAAAGGAAAAAAGCTATCGCCCTACACCTTTTTTAAAAATGTTCGTAATTTATTTTTCTTTAACACAGTGTTACAAGATTTATTGCAGTTTTACATGTTTTACCCGAGCGCCTTGATTTAATGTAACTAGTACAATGATTCGGCGTCAAGCGCTGTTAGAGCGGGCAAACAGCTTGTCAACTACGCGTGATGCTTATTGGTTTATTCAAGGTCACGCCGACTGCAGGCTCCGCCTCTAACGGAGTTCTCTGCCGCAGGGCACTGTACATTACTCACATCCTTAGACCTCAGCTTCGTAACTGAAAACTTCAATAATGTTTGCTCAACGCTGTATAATTATAACAGCTACTATGATCTAAACCAGTGCATGTATTCATGTGCTGCTTCTTGCGTACAAACAACTACTTGTTCGTCTGATCAATCCGCAAGTTGAGTATCCATTTGGTATATGTTAAACCATAACTTCGGGTCACCAGAGGAGAAGTCATCCCGGTGGTTCTGGGTGCTTACTACTTGAATTAAACCCATTGTTGATGCTGTTAACTTTGGAGAGGTTATTTCCATACAACTCGTTAAAAAAATAATTGAAACGTGGAGAGCTATCGACCGTAAATCACTTTACCGTTTTTCAAATAAGTTGACGATTAAATTTGTTTATAGCTTTTAGTTAGAAGCAAACCTGCGTAATCAGCAGCTATATTGTTATTCTTATGGGGAATAAGAAACTTGTGATGTCTTGCTTGTTTATGAACATAAATTGGTATGTTACTTTATCTAGCGGTAATACATTGGTATTTAAATAAATATCTGATTTTTGTGGTCCTTGATGTTTTTGTTATGGAGAATAAATAAAAATTAATATCTCGCTAGTTTATGAAGGTGCTTTGATGAAAGTTGGTAAGTGACTTTATGAGGTAGTGAAGTACCATTTGAAACTAGCTGAGTGTGCTGGTTTGCTGCAACGGGGGTATTTACAGTTTATACTTTTAACGTCCCACAAAACTAATCTTGTTGTTTGCAAAACTCTTCATTTTTTACATATAAATTTGGAAATAGTCAAATTGTAGTTTTTTCCATTGGATTCAGTTTAAAAGAACACACAATTTGGGATTTTGATAATTTCTCTACGTCAATTGGTTTCCGAGATATTGAAAGTGCTAAACACAGTACGTTGTCTAATGTTATTCTTATGGAGGAAAAGTAAAATATAATATCTCGCTTATTTATGAACGTATACTGACGAAACTTGGTATAGGCCTCTTCACCCATTACGTATTAATACTTCGCCGACCACAGTGGGTCAAAACAGTAATCTAGCGGGACAAAAATCAGGGAGTGATAAAAAAAAATAAACAAATAGTCTTAAAACCACTTTTACTTATTTAAATACATAAAAACACACATTTTCAGCTATATACATTAATATACAGTTTCACGATATTTACAGGGACAGGTCGCTCAATGCCGTAAACACCCCAGAGTCACTGTAACTTGTTTCAGAAAATCCCTTCTGTGGGCGGCCGCGATTGCTCGAACATGTAGAGGTACTTGATGACGGAGAATAAAGAAAAAGTGCTGTTCTTTTTGTTAAAATGTCCCACAATCCTATGGCAGGAAATCCACTTTTTCTTAAGCACTTTTAAAAAACACTTGACTTTGAATCGAATTTCTTGTTTAAATTCATTTGACGGATCTCGAATTTGAAACTTGTTATGTAAGTATTCACATAATAAATCTTTTCCTTCAGAAAAGTTTTGGAAGGGTGGATCGATAGTTCGTAATTTCTCAAATAGTTCTCTCTTGGTTATGAACAGGGCTGCACCTAAAAAAAAAGCACTACTTGTTAAACGGCCAACGTACTTAGGATTTTCTAACTTGTTAAACAAAAATAATCCATCGCTAAAAAGCCTTTTTATTACTGGTTTCCTAATCCATTGACATGTGCTTTAGCTTTGTATGGTTATTTAATTATTAAAGAGCTAGTACATATTTTTTACTGTGAATATTTAAATTATTTGCCTACTTTTACGGTAGCTTATTAAATATTAGTCTACTAAATAAATATTGAAGTAGAATATGTAAGCAACAATGTTTTTTCTGTGCAGGATATGTGCATTTTCTCAATAACAATGGGGGCTTTTTCATGAGAGCTATTTTTATTACTGGTGAGTGAATTAAGTGTGGTTAACAATTGTAAAAATATATTCAATTAAGAAGAGTAAAACTAAAATCATTGTATAATGATTTTTTTTTTTTTACAAAAGGTGATGTAGGCCTATGCAAGTTTAATTTGACATAACCTCATAGAGGTTTTTAGGAAAAGCTATAAATTTATTAAGTTTACCTACCTTGAAATCCTATATAGTTAACTGTTAAAGATAACAATCAACTTGTTTAATAAAAAAACATCCTGATACTTGTATTGCACTGTAGCGAAAATCAACCAATAATAGTTTACTATTGGGATTATAAATAAATTAAACATTTTAAAAACTTTAATACACCAGATTTTTATAAGGTTCTGATCATATAACCTGTCATATATGTAAATAAAAACGTGTATGAATTTAATGAGTAAATTAATATAATCTAACATTTTTTGTTATTGAAATATCATTGGAGCCCACGATTTTGAATAAGTGCAAATGAAAAACATTTGATATCGATTGTTCTTTAATGAAACTAACAAATATTTTGAAAATCAAGTTTGCTATTAAAGTTTGTACGCCAAAAAATGTACGTACAACTACTCCAAAATTTAGTATTGCAGGGTAATCCTATAGTATTTTTTCTTTAAAAATTTAAAGTTGCAAAAAGTAGCAGCTAAAACACGAATTTTTGGATTGTGTACAATCCGCCCTTCATGGAAATATATAATATTCAAGGTTCTGGTAGGTTCCTTGAAACCTTTACTCTAAAACACTTTGTAACACATTTATTTTTAAAGATTAAGCAAACAAATCTTCACATTAAAAAAATAATCAAAACAGGAACACTAACTTACCTTTGTGTTTCTTATCCATTGTATTAATAATAAAATAATAACCTATTTGAAGAACATCACATACTGGGGTCCTACACAGCGACTAATTGACAGCGACAACTTTAACTACTGACCGGCTCCCGCATTATCTGAGTATTTGGCCTTATCTGCACTCCGCCCAATGACAATGCAATTATAATAATCATTGTTTTGACTCTTTTGACTATTTGTTTATTTATATTTTATGTCCTTTTGTTAAATAACAATATTTCTGATAGGCATTTTTGTCCAGCTAGATTATTAAAATTGGCCCACTATGCGACGTTCGACGTCTTGGCCGTATTTCACAATGATATATAATGGGGGCAGCTCACACTAAAGTAATAATACGAATACGTAAATGCAAAATACCTCAACTAGCTACACAACATAATTATTTTAGTTACAACAAAAGGTACCTAAATTAAATATGAATAGAGATAGAGAATCCCAACCTGTACTAGCGTTCAGCAAAACAAAACGAGTGGGAGAGTTAATTACCTAGTAGAATGCAACCGGTGCGCAACCCATTAAATCAAGCTGTCAAGGGAACGCCCCGCGCCAGCTGTTACACGCGAAATTAAAAACCCCACTAAATCAGCCGAATTTTGTTTTTATGTCTAGAGCTGCATTACACAACAAAATACCCAACCAAATTACCCTGTGTCGGGAAAATTACCCGCGCCCTCCCGCGGGCATATAAGCGAGTGCTCCGGACAGTTCCTTAGCAGTCGTCGATCTAAGTCGAGACTGCTCCCATGCAAGTGACCTGCGTATTAAAGTGCGAGGACAATTGCAGTAGCGGGGTAATGCGGGGGGAGGGCGCCCCCCTCGTAAGATCTCGCTACCTGGGTTCTCTTTCTCTCTCTTTTCCTTCTCTTTCACTCTGTCTTTTCCTGCATGTTATATTGCTGCTTTATTAGTCTGGCTATAGTAGTTAGTTTCTTCCTTGTCTTTCTTTTCTTGCATGCTAGGGTCGCTGCTTTTGCTTTCAGCTTTTGTATTTAAAATCTTCCGCATGTCTTTGCTTTTCTTAACTGTATTGTAGTATGCTGATAAAAGCGAAATTAAAACCTCATCAAACTCAGCCGAGGTAATTTCGCGTCTCCTATATAAGCGAACCATGCAGTAACTGACATCAGTTGCTTGCTGTACAGTGGAGTGTTAACATGGTACCATCTCCACTGTTCAGTGCAACTGTCTAGTTGTTCTTTTTATAAGAACAACTGGAGAAATAAGGGGTTAATACTAAGTATGCGCACACTTTTTATTAATCCCTTATACTTTTGCATGTTGCATGTTGTATGTTTGGTTGAACTTTGCTTGTTTGTTTGCTTATTTTGTATTGTAGATAGTACTAACTCCTTTCTTTAAATTACTTTAAAGTTTGGCTAGGTTATTTATACATTTTTTTAATTTATTAACATCTTACACACACACACACACACACACACACACACACACACACACACACATATTAATGACACCCTTCAACTCCATCTCCTTTCCTTGCGAGTACGGCAAGAAAACCGGCTCTCCTTAGCTTTTAAGAGTACGGCCAGCAAACCGGCTCTTGCTTTGCAGTGTTTACGGCCCGCAAACCGATCACTGCACCTTCTTTGCATACCGGATGGGGTTTCGCATTTCCCCGGTTTTCGCTAGACCTCAGTGAGAGGGGTCCTAAGGCTCCTCACTGACTCCTTTATTTTAGATTAGTACAATTTACATTTATAACTCTTGTTAATTGAAATTAATTATTCATCATACAAATATGTAAGATACCCTTTAACTCCATCTCCTTTCCTTGCGAGTACGGCAAGAAAACCGGCTCTCCTTAGCTTTTAGGAGTACGGCCAGCAAACCGGCTCTTGCTTTGCAGTGTTTACGGCCCGCAAACCGATCACTGCACCTTCTTTGCATACCGGATGGGGTTTCGCATTTCCCCGGTT
The DNA here is from genome assembly GCA_963675035.1 of Allygus modestus. Lineage (NCBI taxonomy): Eukaryota > Metazoa > Arthropoda > Insecta > Hemiptera > Cicadellidae > Allygus > Allygus modestus. Next base: position 105,028,584 of record OY776111.1, read on the forward strand.
TTCGCTAGACCTCGGTGAGAGGGGTCCTAAGGCTCCTCACCGACTCCTTTATTTTAGATTCGTACAATTTACATATTTGTTTGACTTTATATTTGTAAAATAATAACTCTTCATTGTGACTTGAACTTTAGCCAGACTTTACTGTAAATTATATCTACTTCCCTTTAGGTTTCCGGGGTGTGAGATTCTGTCAAATCTCACACCCCACCCCCCATTTTGATCAGAAACGACCTTGACCCAGTTAGAAGATGTGGTAGAAGGGGTGATCACAGGCGGGGAATATATCAGTTTGTGGTTATAGTGAGAATCACTTACTGCTCTATTCCCCGTTTTGGTAATATAATCAGACGGCTTGACCCACTTGCATGATGGGTATTAAAGCGCGATGTTGCAGAGTCAATAATCACTTTGGTTGTGAACTGCATCAATAGAGCATCTACCATGGTATACCTCCACTATATTAACTCTACTACTAAAGCGGATATCTTTACCCAGCGTGTATACCAACTGCTTATGGAGTATCATGAGGTTAAGGTCAAAGGATTGGGTATTCGTAAAACTGAAGAGGTAAAAATAGATGTGGAACCAATTCCTTTGAAGAGAGAAATTTACCGATTATTACAAGAGGGGTTTGTTTTGTGTCTTTGTTACACTACACGTTAGGTTAGCGACTTTTTTCCGAACAAGACATTGAACCAGCTATATTCATTGTAAAAGGGTGGTGGTAAACATATATAAGGCAGTCGGCTTCGGAGTATAGTTATTGTTCAGCTATGGATAGCCCAGGAGGATCGTCTAACTTAGATGTTAAAGGCAATGTTGACTATTGAATATGTTAAAGATGAATCTACAACTGAAGATCCCTATTATTTTATGAAATTTTTAGTTGATCGAGATGCAATGTGTACAATCCGACTTCACATCCAAGTTTAAAAATCTATCAAATGTTCCTGTTGAAGAAAATTGTCCTTGTTAAATACAAAGCGGGGAATAGATCAATTTATGGTTTAAAATGAAATCATTTACTGCTTTATTCCCCGTTTTGGCAAATATGTTCAATGACCTTGAACTAAATACAAAAACTTTGTAGCCTCCAACTACAATAGTAAACAGAAAATGTAAAATATAGTAAACCTAACCTAATACTTACCCCCACCACTTCTTCTAGGGTATAAATAGAGGTGCATTTGCAGTGTTTTTATTATTGCGTTGACCCTTGTGGAGAGCACACCTACATTATGAATCGCTGCAATATTTGTAAAGCTTCTTTCAGAGATGAATGGCTTTTAACCATTCATAAAGAATTGAAACATAACACCAATACAAATACAGAAGAAGAAGAACCAAATGAAGAAGAATTAGATTCAATCGACCAACAATTAGCAAAACATCAAGAAGAACAAAATGTAGAAGAACACAACGAAGAAAAAGAAGAAAATGAAGAAAAAGAAGAAAATGAAGTTTCAAGACCAAGTGTCATTCATTATGCGCCTGGACCATCAGTAAATGTAGAACTACATGCCCGAGCACTTCCGGGTAATGTAGTAACCCACTTCAAAATTGATAATGCAAAATTACAACTCGAAGAATTTTTAAATAACGCAAAAGGATTGGTAAGCAGCACTTTGCAAAATGAATTAAAAAGATTAAATTTTATCAAATTTGGACTATTAATGGATGCTTTATTTACAAACATTCAAAATGAAACTTCACCGAGAGGGTTTTTAACAAAAAACCGAACTATTATGTTTTCGTCAGATATTGATTCAATAGTATCTGAATGTTTTGAAGAGCTAATGACAAAAATACAAGAACATGAAGGAAGAGGCTCTGGATGGAGTTTGTTAAGCATCACAGGGCTAGACTTAAGAGTACACAAACACGGTTATGGAATTCGAGGAAGTAGCTACATTCCTCTACCAACAAAGATTAGAAATACCTTATCCTGCGTCAACGTACAAAATAAAGATACTGAATGTTTTAAATATGCCATGTTGGTCAAATATGTAACAGACAATCCGATAAGACCAAGCCACAAATATGAAGAAGTACAACATAGATATAATTTTCAAGGGATGACTTACCCTGTTGCTATAACAGACATTTCAAAATTTGAAAAACAAAATCCTTCAGCTTCTGTCAACCTATTTGGATTGGATTCATCAAACAATGTGTACCCCTTGCGTATAACATCGAATGAGCGCAGAGATCATACAGATTTGTTATTGATTACTAAAGGCGATATTTCACACTTTGTGTATATCAAAAAATTTGAAAGTCTTGTTTCTAAACAATTATCTAAGCATAAAAGAAAGATGAAAATTTGCAAAAGATGTTTTTGTCACGTGAACAAAGAACTAAGAAGGGGAGGGTCAGATTGGCTAGTAGAACACCAACGGCTATGTAATGAAAACTATGAAGTAAGAATTAAATTGCCACATCCTAGCAGAGCCCAGATAAAATTCGACAAAGTAATCCAACAATACCGTTTACCTTTTGTTGTGTATGCTGATTTTGAGGCGTCTTTACTTCCAATTGAACAACAAGAAGAGGATATCACAAAAAGAAGCAAATATCAGAAACACGCACCAAACAGTTACTGTATACTAACAAAATCCACGCTGTCTGAAGAACATCTTCAAGAATTTGGACTAACATCTGCTCCGAAGATTTATCGCGGTGAACAAGCAGCGAAACACTTTGTAGATGATTTGTATTACATTGCCTCTAAGGTGGAAGAACTCTACAAATTTAAAATACCGATGCAACCTATGGAAGAACACCAACTTCAACATCACAATTTGACAACAACATGCTATTTGTGTAATAATTTATTTACACCAGATAACGTTAAAGTGCGTGATCACGACCATCTTACAGGAGCCTACAGAGGTGCAGCCTGTAACGCTTGCAACTTAAATTACAAACTTCCATCTTTTATACCCGTTGTTCTACATAACCTTAGTGGATATGACTCTCACTTTATAATTCCCGAATTGGGAAGAGATGATGGGGCGATAGATGTTTTGGCAACAATAATGGAAAAATTTATAAGTTTCTCTAAAAAGGTTGGCAAAATAAAACTTAGGTTTATTGATTCGTTTCGATTTATGCCTTCTAGCCTAATGAAATTAACTGAGAATTTAAAAAGAGTAGATCTGATAGAAACAAGCAAAATTGTAGCCAGTAGTAAAATGGATCTGATTCTTCGAAAAGGAGTCTTCCCCTACGATTACATTGATGGACTTCATAGATTTAATGAAACATCACTTCCTCCACCAGAACAATTTAACAACAAACTTAATGATTCGGAGATTTCACTTGAAGACTATCAACACGCATGTCGAGTATGGAACGAGTTGGATATGAAGACTTTAGGAGAATACTCAGACTTTTATGTAAAACTTGACGTGACTCTTCTCTGCGATGTTATGGAAGAATTCCGAAGAACCTGTTTTGCTGCATACGGTTTGGACCCTCTACATTCGTATACTTCACCAGGATTAGCTTGGCAAGCCATGTTAAAAGAAACAAAATGCAAACTCCAACTTTTAACAGACATTGAAATGGTTTTAATGGTTGAAGCTGGAGTAAGAGGCGGATTGACCCAAAGTGTTACCAGACATGTCAAAGCCAACAACAAATACCTTCCCGATTACGATGAAACCAAACCGTCAACCTATTTAGGATATTTCGATGCAAATAACCTGTACGGATGGGCAATGTCAAACCCACTTCCTTTTGATAACTTTAAATGGATTAATCCCGACTCTATTGGCGATATTTTACAAATTCCGAAACATAGTGACACTGGATATATTTTGGATTGCGATTTTGAATACCCAGAAAATTTACATGATCTTCATTATGACCTTCCACTTCTTGCTAAAACAGAAATTTCACCAATTGGAAAACACCCCAAATAAATGATGACATTAAATAATAAACAACGCTACGTGGCTCACTTTTGGGTGGTTCAACAAGCTATCGAATTAGGACTACGTCTAACAAAAATTAATAGAGTTTTGGAATTTTCTCAATCATGCTGGTTAAAACCTTACATTGATTCAAATACCATCAGAAGAGCAGCAGCTACATCAGACTTTCAAAAAGATTTCTTTAAATTAATGAATAATGCGATATTTGGAAAAACATTGGAAAACAAAAGAAGACACAAAAATGTAAAACTTGTTACTGACGCAAAAAAATTACAGAAACTAGTACAGCAGCCAAATTTTGGAACATCTATAATTATTAATGAAAAACTTGTAGCAGTGGCCATGAAGAAGACTAGTGTGAAGATGGATCGTCCTTTGTATATAGGCATGTCAATCTTGGACATCTCAAAAACACACATGTACGATTTTCACTACAACAAAATGGTGGCGTTCTACGGAAGAGAAAATATATCTATTACATATATGGACACTGACGCTTTCATATATCGCATAGTAACATTGGACATGTATAAAGATTTACGTACATTTATTTACAAGAACGACTTTGATTTCTCCGATTATCCAAAAGATCATCCAAACTACGACAATGGCAGACACAAAAAAGTACTAGGCAAATTCAAGGATGAGGCTAATGGTGTTCTACTTGAAGAGATTGTTGCACTGATGTCTAAACTATATTCTTTGAAACTCTATAATGAAAAAGAAGAAGAAGAAGAAAAGAAGAATAGCTATATTAAGAAAGCTAAAGGTGTAAAGAGTTTATATTTAAAGAAGAAAGTGCATTTTGAACACTACAAGCAATGCTTATTTGAGGATAACATCATTACAGCCAAATTCAACACCATCAGAAGTTTTAACCATCAGCTGTACAGTGTGACTGAAGTTAAAAAGGCGCTATCCTGTAATGACGACAAAAGACAAACCCTTCCAGACAACATCCACACTTTACCATTCGGCCACTATTCCCTCAACCCTATTGACGAATAACCCTTTCATCGTCCTAGATCCTCTATCCTTTTCCTTTCCGTAAAAAAAGGGGAAACACAGCAATGTTAAGCTGTGTTTCCCCTTTTTTACACAAGTTTTGAATGACCTTGAACTATATGTATATATATATAAGCAGATTTATACAAAAGAATATTTAATACCATATCAGCTGCCTTCGTGAAACCATCATGTCAGACCTGAAGGAGAAGATTATTAATGAACTACACAAACCAGCAAGAATAAAGTTTCCAAGAAGAAATACTGTTATAAAAGGGATAAATGATCTATATCAAGCGGATTTAATTGAAATGCGACCGCATAGCAGAATAAACACAGGATTTAAATATATACTCACAATTATTAATTGTTTTACAAAAGTTGCAGACGCTTTGCCTCTAAAGGACAAAACTGGTAAAAGCGTAACAGAAGCGATGTAAATAGCCATAAAAAGAGATAAAAACAAAATTAAACATTTACAAACTGATGATGGAACAGAATACTTTAATACAAACTTTGCACAGTTAATGAATAAATATAAAATAAATCATTATTCTACAAATTCAGAGAAAAAAGCAGCTATTGTAGAAAGATTCAATAGAACCTTAAAAGGAGCACTGAATAACCAATTTTCAAAAAGAGGTTCTTACGTATGGTATGATGTCTTACCACAATTAATAAATGATTATAACAACAGGTTTCATCGAACTATTGGTATGAAACCTAACAAAGTAAATAGAAGAAATGCAAAAAATGTATTAAAACGCATAAAGAAAAATACAAAGCATAAAGTAAAAAAAATGCAGCCAAGAAAATTTAATGTAAGTGATAAAGTACGGATTAGTAAATATAAGGGAGTGTTTACCAAGAAATACCTTCCCAATTGGACGATTGAAGTTTTTACAGTGTATAAAGTGCAACCGACTGTACCTGAGACGTATATTTTAAAAGATAACAAAGGAAATTTGTTGCAAGGTGCATTTTATGGACATGAAATGTTAAAATCAACAGTAGGTGATGTATATCTTGTTAAAAAAGTGTTACAAAGAAAAAAGGACGCCGTTAAAGTGCGGTGGTTGGGATTTAACAAAACTGAGGATTCATGGATACCTATAAAGGACTTGGTTTAATGCAAGCAACTCATTTCATCGTTAACCTTTGAGCAGGATGGATATTATTCACCATAAAGATCGATTCAATATTAATAACATAGATGATTTAACTGTGGATAACGTTAAAATCAACAATGGTAAACACGGTAGTTTACTTCCAAACACTGTTCGATGTATAGTAAGTGGTCCCTCAAACTGTGGAAAGACCAATGTTGTCTTTAATTTGATCACTAATCCGCAGGGATTAAGGTTTAATAACCTATATATTTTTTCAAAGTCTCTACATCAACAAAAGTATCAATTGCTGGATAAAATCCTATCTGATGTGTCTGATGTTAATTTTTACAAATTTAACGCTAGTGATAGCATTATGAAACCAAACGAAGCGAAACCGTATTCTGTATTTATATTTGACGATGTATCTTGTGAAAATCAGGATACTATTAGAAACTACTTTGCCATGGGAAGACATAATAACATTGACAGCATATATATAGGACAAACTTATAGCAAAATCCCAAAACAACTTATCAGAGATAATGCAAATATTCTAATTGTATTCAAACAAGATGATACTAACCTAAAACATATATATAACGATCATGTGAATGCGGATATGCCATTTGAAAAGTTTAAAGAGCTTTGCGGAAAAGCATGGGCGGAAAAGTATGGATTTTTGGTTATTATGAAAGATCATGCTATAAAAGATGGTCGTTATAGAATAGGTTTTGATAAATTCGTTTTAATACACTGATTAGCGGTATTACTGTACAAGTCGTCAAGGTGTGAAGATGGTTAACCAGGAAAAGCTATTAAAGGAAATAAAATCACTTAGTGATTCTATTAGACAAAAAAACCGAGCTTTAAAATCAGGTTTAAATGAAAGAGAGCAATTTTTAGAAACAACATTCAAACCTGTTACTGAACCTTTAAAGCGATTAGCACAAAATATGGAAAAACCTTCAATTCGCTTCGAAGGAGACAAAATGCTACCAATTTCCAAATATGAAGAAGAATTTCAGAATGATGAAAGTTTTGGCCAGTTACAAACATCTGAAGAAAGCGACGAGTATGAAGAAAGCGGAGATATAGAGGATTTAAAGGAAAAGGACATTGCAGAAGATACAAGTACAGAAGATACAAGTGTAGAAGATACAAGAGCAGAAGAAGAGGATATTAACCCATCCAACTTAAGCAGATTAGGCACGGATATTATGTTTAAAGGAACACTTGGAAGAACATATACGTTAAAAATGTTACACGCCGCACATGCTAATCGAAATTATCATACCTATGGAGCTAGAATAGAGGATAAAGGATTAATGATTGGAGATAGCAAGTTAGATATAAACGAAAATGATGATATAGTTATTGGAGATAAGAAATATAAAGGTACAAAAGGTTTGTTTGAACTTATCTTTAAAAATAATCCTGGTAAATATACTAAAAGGGATTTACAATTGTTTAAACATATATTAGAGTATACAAATGCACATAGAAAAAAGTATTCCAAAGACCTACCTATTCATATAAATCGGTCAATAAAATATACAAGTATTATATCTAGTCTTTTCCCCTCAAAATCAAAAAAAGCTCAAATTAAAAGAAGAGCTTTATCTTCTGCTGAATTAAATGTTTTGCATAAAAAGAGAAAAACAACTGATCCTACCACATCTGGAAGGGGATTATTGAAAAACTTGTATAAAACTAATATAATATATTACAACGATATAAATAAGTTAGTTGATCGAATGAGGTTATTACATGAAGCTATGGAAGCCGGGCACACTGGTTTAGAAAACGAATGGGTAGCTTTGGTTGATGAACTGCGAAAACAAGGAATAATTGTTCAGTAGACGTATATATATATATATATATATATATATATATATATATATAATAAGAACCTAAACGATAGCGATTCAGTTACATCATGAGTGTGGACAAGTTTGGACGGTATTCCGAGATTGGAGTAAAATCTGGATATAGTGAAAAAAGAGCTGGGTTTCCGTTAACACCTGATGGCAACTATAATTTTGATGGAAAAGTAATTCAAAATGTTGATGATCCGCTTTTGTTTTCTGATGCGGTTACGGTAAAATACATGGATAAAAGAACCCCAACTGTACACGAAGATCATTGGGGGTTTTCCGGTAAAAGGTTAAGCAATATACAACATCCCGTTTATGATGGTGAAGCAGTAAATTTCGCTACTCTAAAATTGTTAACGATTTACAAAAGGAATGAAACTGACACAAGCTATGATGTAAAAAAATTAAAATTATCAAATGTAGGTGATTGTGAGCAGGATGGAGACGCTGTAAATAAGAAAATGTTTGATATTGTACACAAGAAATGGACTACGGAATATGAAAAACATTTGGAAAGGTTTGGTGCAGCTCTATTCCATTATATCCATCGGGCTTCAGGAAGAGATGCAGCTTCAGATGTTGACAGTCACAATTATTTAGACTGGAAAAATATTCACAATCCAGAGAAACCTAATCAACGAGATAAACCGTCTGAGCCTTCTAAAGTCAAGACATTAGGAAAGGGGGATAAAGTGAATGTGATTAATGAACCAACAGAAAACGATGAAGATTACATAAGAGAAAAAAGAATTTAAAATACCCCATGATAAGGGATAAAGCATCAGTCATATTTGAGAGACGATACAGAGAGGATGATGGAATCCAATATTACTGCGTGGAGTTTAATATCTCAAGAGCCGAGATTTCCCCAAGGAGTGTTGACAGATGGTTTTGTTCAACGGTTTGATAGATATATGGATTGGGAACAACTTTCCATACAATACCTCTTTACAATGACTATGTTAAGAATTTATTTTCACAGAGTTAACTGGATCCATATTTTACAAAGACAACAGTTTTCAGAAGACTTCCTCGTAGAGATGACATCAAATTTTAATAACTGTTGGGAAGTAATAAGTAAATATCAAAATCTCTCGGAGAATTACATTGACAATTTTAAAGATAAACTAGACTGGGATTTATTATTCAATTACCAACGATTAAGTGGCAAGTTTCTAAGGGAACATGACATCTATTTAAAGTTTATTCATTTTACCGAAGACAACGATACCTTCACCAACGGAGAAACATCTGGAACATCTTCAATTACACCTTATTTCTATTTGTACTACTTTTGTTTAATATGTCTACATTTAATTAATAAATCCATTTCTATATAATAAATTGATTTTAAACAGTATATAATACAAGAAACCAAAACTGATATTACATTCATTGTCAAACATTTATAGAGTGCACCTACTGATTGTAAGTTTTGCTATAAATAGTCATGTCGAGGGTTAAACGCATCAGTCATAATCGAGAGAGATTACAGAGAGGAAGGGGAATAGCATCAACAGCATTTTCTCTATTGAGTAAACCGGTTGGAGCTATAGTTAACAAGGCGATTGATTTATTACCTGTGGAATTACATTTACCTGGAGGATATCAATATTGTGGTCCTGGAACCAAATTAGAGAAACGTCTTGCTAGAGGAGATCCTGGAATAAATAAGCTCGATCAGGCTTGTAAACAGCACGATATAGCGTATTCCAAATTTAGTGATACTAAAAATAGATCAATAGCAGATAGAGCACTTGCTGAGAAAGCCTGGCAAAGAGTAAAATCTAGTGACGCGAGTATTGGTGAAAAAGCAGCGTCTTTAGCAGTAACAGCAGCAATGAAAGCAAAAACTACGTTTGGAGGAGGAAAGAGAAGAAAGCGTGGGAAAAAACCCGCTAAGAAACAAGGAGGTAATATCAGAAGAAAACGTCGATCTACCAGTGGTAAAGCTAAAAAGAAACCAACAATATGGTCAATGATAAAAAAGGGAGGAGGATTATACCTAAGACCGTATCGTGTGTATTAAATAAGAAAGAGCAATTAATAATTAAAAACAAAGAATTAACCAACGAAGAACTGATTACATATGCTTCTTGTTTGAAAATCCCATTTTTTAGAGGAGTATTTATGAAAGATGAATTACCGGTTAAAATGTGGAAAAATGAGACTGGTATTGTAAATTTGGATAATAGTGAAGGATTAGGCACTCATTGGGTGTGTTACAAGAAACTTGGTAAAACCATTTATTATTTCGACAGTTTTGGAGACCTTCCACCACCGAAAGAACTTCAACAATACTTTCGTGCGGCAGAAAATGTTTTTTACAATCATACAAGAAAACAACCTGATGATACATCCATTTGCGGTCATTTATGTTTAGACTTTTTAGCTAAAAGTGTTAGTCAACTTTAAGATGTCTTCGTATACAGTGTCATTAACCGGTAACTCATGTACTTTGCGCAGTATTCTGTTTCCAGCGCTACGTTTGCAAAAAGGAAGACTATGGGAAGCCGCATTATTGGATTTAACAACATATAACTCTATTCCAAACGTTAGTGAAGGAATTAATAACAAAATACATTATTACAAGACAAAAGATGTTAAAGGAAAGTATTCAGCTTTGGAAGAATTCAGTTTACCAACAGGAGCTTATGAATTTGATAATATAAATGAAGTTATACAAAAACATATGGGAAAAGAAAATATAACGATAAAAGGCAATAACAATACAATGAAAGCCGAAATTAGTCTAAGTATTATATTGATTTTAGTCAAGAACATTCAATTGGTAGTTTATTGGGGTTTTCTAAGGAAACAAAAGTATTAGAACCTAATAAAACTCATTCTGGGAATAAAACTGTGACGATCATCAAAGTTAATAGCATAGACATTACATGTAACATTATAAAAGGATCCTACAGAGATGGAGAAAATGGTCATATATTACACACATTCTACCCATCAGTTGCACCAGGTTTCAAGATAGTAGAAAAGCCTCAAAACCTTGTGTACCTACCGTTAAACACCAGTTTCATTTCAGACATCGTGCTGAACATAGTGGATCAAGACGGAAGCCTTATTGACTTTAGAGGAGAAGCTATTACTGTAAGAATACATATAAAATCATCCGCTTAGACAATGGGGTTATCATTTAAAAAGAGAGAGCCAACCAGCAAAGAGGTCAGTAGCTCATCAGTTGTAGAAGGATTAACAAGTGACAACATTCGTTTTCTAGAAGAAATTGGATTAAGGGTCATTAACAATGGATATACTGGTTATAGCGCAGGGTCCAACATTCGACGAGACCTTATGGGAAAAGTAATATCACACGCACAACCCTTACGCTTCGTCCAAATTAAACAATAACGATGAAATTAGGATTCCTATACAACAACAAGACATTTATACTCTTCCATGCGAAAGTTATTTATATATTGAAGGAAAAGTAACAAAAACTGATGGTACTGCTGGAACCACTGTTCCGTTCATAAATAATCCTATGGCATTTTTATTTGACGAGATTAGATATGAAATTTCAGGAGTTACAGTCGATTCAACAAAAAAGGTTGGAATTTCCAGTACATTGAAAGGATTAGCGTCTTTAACACCAAATGAGAAGAATCTGTTAGCTGTTGCAGGATGGGTTGCACCAGACAAAAGTACAATCGCTCCTGACTCTTCGGGAAACTTTGATTTCTACGTACCTTTAAGATTACTCCTAGGATTTGCTGAAGACTACAGAAGAATAATAATAAATGTAAAACAAGAACTAGTTTTATTAAGATCATCAAACGATAATGATATTATTAAAGCAGCTGCTGGAACAACTGATGCCAATTTAGACTGGAAATTAACATTAGACAAGATTGTTTGGAGAGTACCACATGTGCGACTAAATGATGAACACAGGATTACATTATTAAGAAAGTTAAAATCAGATCGAGACATTGTAATGCCATTCAGAAGCTGGGAGTTTCATGAATACCCCGTTTTACCTACAACACAACGGCATACATGGACTGTAAAAACTTCTACTCATTTGGAAAAAGCGAGATATGTAATATTTGGATTACAAACGAAGAAAAAAGGTATATTAACTGAAAATGCTGGTGAATTTGACCATTGTAAATTAACTAACTGTAAAGTGTTCCTGAATTCACAATTCTTTCCCTACGACAACTTTAATATTTCTTTTGATAAAAAAAGGTACAGTGTTTTATACGATATGTACGCTAGGTTCCAAAATTCATATTACGGCAAAACAAATACACCTCTACTATCTCCCGTACAGTTTGAATCGAAAGCTCCGATTGTTGTAATTGATTGTTCCAAACAAAATGAATCTGTAAAATCGTCTAGTGTTGATATAAAAATAGAAATGGAATTTCAAGAAAACGTACCTGCAAATACATCTGCGTATTGTTTAATTTTGCACGATAAAATTGTTACATACACACCGTTGACCGGTATTGTAAAGACAGTATTGTAAAACGTTGTATCACCACCGGCACCGCCACAGTCGCTAACCTATAAATAGCGGAGCAACAATGCAGGTCTTCAGTTGATCGTCTATCGTCGCATGGGTAACATCTTCTACAAAATGAGTTCTCCATCTGTTGTACAAGGTGATGCAGAGGTAGCACCGTTATTGGAACGTGATAATACTAGTGAAGCAGAAATCATCAAGGAAATAACTGCATTTTTAAAGTTTGGTAAAAGAGATAGAGAGGAGGAAAGTAATGCAGACCCATCAAAGGTAGTACCAAAGAGGAAGAAGAAAGTTGAAGAAAATATTCCTCCTCACATTTTAACTGAAGTTTTTTTGCGAATCTTTTACCCCATCTCAGCATGCATCAGTAAAAGTGTATCAGTTGGATTGATGAAATCATTGGATTATTCCCCTACAGTAATACTACACCATGGAACAAAAAAGGTTTTATTTTCGCAAAATGCTTGGGAGTCATTTTTGAAACATGTACATTTAATAGAATGTTATTTAACTAACAGTTTGTGTGGAAGGAAAACACATATTCGACTTTTGGATTGTGACAATGAAATCGATATTGTTAAACATCGCGGACAACTACAAGTGCGAATTAGAGACTTGACTCAACATGAAAATAAGATTCTACTATCACGTGAAGAATTCTACGTTTTAAACTATGCAACAGAACCTATTACAAGGTACATGAGACAGTTGGTATTTGCAAGCGCTATTATTAAAGAATATTTGGTCGATACTTTGGAAAAACAACCTTATAGCACCATCGTGTACGGACCTGTGGATACATCTATTTTTAATAGAATACCTCATGAAGTTTGCATGTGGAGAAAGTTAAAGGATTTTGAACCACTTGTAGAAATCGCTACAGAAGCTACAGAAGAAACAACACAGGAAGAAGAAACAAAGAAACAAGAAGAAGAAGAAGAAGAAAACGAAGCACAAGAAGAAGTTAAAAAAGACTAAAGTTTGACTTAGTAAAGAAGAACACACGTGGGGTAGGCCTATTGGGGACGGTGCCCACGTTAAATATACACCAACGCGCCTGCAACTGTACGGCCTGGTATTTAACCTACCGTGGTGTGGAAAACAGTTTAGTTGATCGTTAGGTGCCATGATGAGCGGAGGGGATGAAGAAGTGAGTGTAAAGCCTTGTGTAATAGAATTTCAAGCATTTCGAAATAATGATGATAGGTTTATTATCAAGGAATTAGTAATTTTAGACTTGCTTACATTTGTAGCCTACCCATTTACGTTTGAAGCTCCTTTTTCTTTTAACAAACTTAACGCCAAAGCAAAAATTACAAACAAATGGATAACAAACTACTTTCATCACATACACTGGTATGAAGGTTTTATAAGCTACAGTAATCTGCACAGTATTATGTTTAACTTTTGCAAACAATATTCGCATATATACACAAAAGGATTAGAAAAAAAGAATTGGATACAAAAGTACACGCACGGTTATGTTTTCGATATAACTACCAGTAAGGATTTTAACATTAATCTCGGAAATATTTGTGTCGCTGCAAAAGATCTTAAACACGGTCAAACAAACTGTGCATTGTACAACGCATATCGTTTGGCTGCTTACTTGAAACAAACGCAGGAATGTGGTGGGGGTAGCGGGGCCTATAAATACGAGGAGACAACACCGCCCCAGCACGAGTATTATTCGAGACTCCGAAGAGGCAACATCACAGAAGACACCACAACTACTGCTGACGAAGATGGCATCACAACAGTTTCTACAAACACTGGTTGATCAATTCAACACTCATTCAAAATCCGACCTTCTGCTAACTAAAAAGTGTTCAGAACTAAAAGAACAAAAACACTACATTATTCATAACATCAAGAAAGTGGAAACCACACATGGAGAAGCAATTCTAGTTTCATTGAGCGAAGGACCTTTCACTCCAGGAGATGAGCCGAAGTTTCAAGTATTTCTTCCAAAACGATTTGTTCAACTGCTACAAAATGAAGATTTGCGAGATATTCAACCGGGGACGTTGTATTTGGTATCACACGGTGTAAGCGGCAACAACTCTACGGAACTCACTCTGCACATCACGCATCTTTGTACATAATGTCTCTGTTTGTATTTCTCTGTTTGTATTTCTAGTCATTAATGTTAGACTTAAGCTTATTGTATTGTAAGATGTTTGTTTAATAAAGAAAAGAAATAAAGAAAAACAGCAACACAGCAGTATATTATTTTATATACTGCTGTGTTGCTTTTTTTAAATTCAAACGGATGACCTTGGACTTTCATTCAGGGTTAACTTATAAAGAGGTATAAAAGAGAGGGGAGCAGTGAAGTTAGTCTCAGTCTTGTCTAACACACGCTGCAGCTAACATGTCGGTGCCACCGATGAACAATTTATCATTCGATAACAATTTGAATACATATTGTTGCGAGTTACAATGTTTTAAAATACCAGGCGATCAAGTTGACGGGAAAGCTTGTCGTAAGTGCAGGTGTTTCAGCTATTGCATATGCAGATGTAAAACGTATCAAATGAACCGACAAGATAAAATACAAGAATTACGCCGACGGATTGCATTACTGTGGCGGCGAATGTAGTAGCAACCATCTGCCTCGCACCAGCTGCCTGCCATCTGCCGTCCGCCATCTGCTCCGCCCCACCACACTTGTACCCCCACCATTTTTTTTGATACCAAAACGCTAGCTAGCGAATAGTCAGTACACCTCCAGCTCTTGACCAGTGTACATCGAGCTCTCTGTTGAAATGTCCATCAAAATTAGGTGTATTCATTATGACTCTATTCATCTGGCGACTTTCCAAGACCTCGAGGTTTTTAATGAAGAGTTAAGACTTCTTATTGCGTCCGGTTACGATTTATCTTTGGAACTTTACGCATCAAAAAACAACATGGACTCTGCGCAGGAATCAAAGTATCTGCCGTCTTTCATCAGAAAGCGAAGTGATGGTCGCAACTCGTCCGGATCAACAACATCGATGACAACGAACAACGGAGAACTATTGTAAACATGAATTATTGTAAATAAAATAAAGTAATATTTGTAATATGAATTATTGTAAATAAAATAAAGTAATATTTGTAATATGAATTATTGTAAATAGAATAAAGTAATATTTGTAATAGTACTACCTCGCACTCCTATCATTCGATTGTTTCATTCGATGGTTTTCATTCGATATTTCTTATCGATTAACTATCGAATCACAATCGGATTTTACGAGTGCGAGGTAGATTTTTTTAAAAAACTTCACCGTGACCTTGAACTTTGAACTTTCCCTCATTACGTCACAAAACCGCCTACGTCACTGGCTCAGCCTCAGATGACGTCTTTCATGACTCAGCGCTTCCGGTCACGTGACCGGAAGCCATAAATCAAGTGAGCCAAAAGCCCACTACTCCTGGGGGGCACAGCCCCCCTCCCCCCAGTAAGGTTAATGTGTTACATTAAAACCTCTGGATTAGAGTTTAAAATATTTTGGCATTCAAAACCAATTGACTGATTTTAAAACGTATTGTTCATAAAGTTCTGTACTTATACTTATAGATTTTTACAGCAATATTAAGCTACAATAAAATAAATATCCTGATGGGTCCTCCAGTGGAACCAAAGTGTAAATAACTACTTTTAAACCACGTGCTCTCACTGATTGGGGACCTTTATTGCCGCCAACATATTATATTTTATCAAAATCTTCAGCTAATATTATTATGAGGGCCTAGATGATACAGTCCTCAGTGAGACTGAGGGGTGAGTAACTACTTCATATGCACTTTGTCTGACTGATTGACAGATTTCAGGCCTCATTGTTTGTCATGTTCTGGATTTGTGTGTCATTGTCAAGCTGCAGTTATAATGGAGGGCCCATGAGGTATATTGTCAATTGAAACATTTTTTTGGTATTTTACGCGATCACTCAATCCTTATACGCGATATAAGAGCGTACTCCTAGTTTAATTATCATATTGAAAGATGTGTGTCATTCATACTGTATCATCTTTGACATAATTGTATAATTTGAAGTTTACTGGTTTCCTGTTATAAGCGACTTAAAGATCCTGAATTTGGAATGGAAGTGATATCATGGCTGTAGTTTCGATTCTAAAAAAAACATGATACAGTACTGCAGGCAACTGTTCATTGCGCCAGACGCGTGCCCCAGAGCAGACTTACAGTGTGTTGGGTTATTAGGCTTACTTTTCCTCCCTTGTGGCAACAGGTTTTTTTTTAGAATGGAAACTATAGCTAGTCTAACGTTACTGCCCATTTTTGGGGACATTTAACTTTTTTATAAGAGGAAATCAGTGAAACTCAAATGGCACAATATGACAAAGGCGATACAAGAGATACCCTTCTAATGATACACAACGTTTTAACAGTGACGCGATACCACTTCAGCCATATCGCGAAATGTGACCATATTGCACATCACTACTCCATATTCTTCTCAAGTGTCATACCTATTTGTTAAAAATGTCATCAGCATATAGGCCTATACATACTATACACCTAAAATCAGTTCAGTTAAGCCTGTAATCAGTGTTTATACTCTATTTTCATTTAATTTAGATTATAAGTGCATTAATAACAACTATCGGGGTGCAGGGTGTGGATCCCTCCCGCGGCGTCCTTGTCGCGCACCCTGGGCAACGGGGCGTCACAAGCCAGTGGCGTCACGGCTAGCGCGGGTAAAATCCACTTGGCTGTGAGACTCTTCTTCTCACAGTTTCTTCCAGGGCCAAGGCCTTTCTTCTCACCTTTTGGGCCTTGGCTCGCCTTCTTTCTTCTTTCCTGGGCAAGCCTTGCTCATCTTCTTCTTTTCTTCGACCCCGCATCATGGGTGTCTTTCCGCCTTCTTTCGACCGGTGTCCACTGGGGGGTCCCTGGGAGTGTCCCTGGTGTCGCAGGGGCTGATGTGTGCTTGCACTGCCGATGGGTTCTCTTCAGTGGGTGTCAGGAGCCAGCCCCTTCGGGCCCTGGTCAGGGAGTGCGGCGTGGGTGCAGAGGTCGGGCTCTGCACTGCCACGGTTAACCCCGGCACGTCTGGAATCCGGTGCCGGCAAACGGAGGTCGGGTCCCCGGGGAACTGGGGTGGGGGCATCGTCCCCCTGGGTATACCCTCGCCTGGCCAATTCCGGGTTCACCCTCGTCGTGCGATGCGCTGGTTAAACTAAAGTATGGCAACCCCTAAAAACAACGACAACATCAACATTGGCAACGATATGAGGGAGTTTCCAGAACTCCCTCCTCCTAGCGCCAGTACTGCCTCCATTTTTCGGAGGAGTAGCTTAGTAGCGAGGTCCCCACCACCGGCCTCTTCTCCTGTGGTCGCGCTGGCTTCCACGGATTCAGCCAGCTCGAGGAATACCCCAAAGCCAAGAACGGTTCGAGCTCCGTCTCCGGTAGTTTCGCCGGATGAAAGGAACGTGGCTATTGCTCAGGAAAAGGTCGAGGAGGAACTGCAGGGGATGCGGGACACTCTCCTCGACATGTTCGCCGCGGTCGCGAAGCAGAAGACCGTGTCGATGGGCATCAAGAACGGGATAGTGACCCTGGATGCATCCCTTGATGTCTTTGACTCGATGCTCGGTCTCTGGAAGGCATCGCTAAGGCGGCTCAGGCTTCTGGAGGAGAAGCAGGGGCAAGCTCCACTTCCATCTTCGGAGTCTGGGGCGCCTGGTGGTGGTGCCAAGAGATCGGCGACTAGCCCTCCTGCGGAACAGCAAACGGAGAAGAGACCGGACGTCAAGAACAGGACCGTCCACGTGGAGAGGAACGGAGAAGAAGCCACCACTGCGTCTGCGGACAGGGAGGGTTTTAATCAGGTCCTCTCCAAGAAACAGAGGAGGAAGCTTCGGGCGGAGGCGAAAGCCCAGAAGAATCGGGAAGAGGCGGAAAACGCGCCTTCCCAAGCACCCAGCCAAAAGAAGGAGAAGCCAAAGAAGACTCGGCCTAGGAAGACCAGGAACCAGGTGGTCCTGATCAATCCGTCCACCGGCAAGACCTACTCGGAGATCCTCGGATTGTTGAAGAGTGAGGTGACGCCAGAGGACTCCGGAACTATGGTTCGGCAGATCCGGAAGACGGAGGCCGGGGGGGGTTCTCCTTGAGCTCTCGAAGTGTGACGACCGGGGGAAACTCCAGGAAGCACTTCAGAGAGCTATAGGGGACAAGGGCGAGGTCCGCTCCATCATCCCGAAGCTGAGGGTAGAGATCTTGGATCTAGACGCCCTGGCTTCGGAGGCCGATGTCATTGCGGCTATCACAAGAGACCTTCCGACAATCTCCGGTGTGCCTAAGGTCACCCTGTTCTCGCCAAACAAGCGGGAGCAGAGAAAGGCTGTCGTTGAGATGGAAGAGAAAGACGGTCTTCTCTTTCTTCGGTCTGGGAAGATCAAGATTGGCTGGGTCGTCTGCCGAGTTCGGCAGCGCCTTGAGGTAGAACGCTGTTTTCGGTGCCTCGGGTACGGCCACACGCGTCGGAGTTGCTCCGGTCCCGACCGCGGCAACAATTGTTGGAAGTGCGGTAGCGGCGAACATAAGGCCGCTGCTTGCACAGCGGCCGCTTCTTGCGTTCTCTGCACCGGTACACCTGGAGCGTCCGCGGACCACATTCCGGGCTCAGGGGCGTGCAGGGCTTTCAGGAAAGCCCTAGACGCTAAGAGGGCTCAATCTGCCACGAAATGATCCGTTTCGTCCAGGCAAACCTGCAGCGGAGTCGAGCAGCTGACGCCATTCTTGAGCAGCTTGCTTGTGAGGTCAAAGCCCAGATCGTGATCGTCAGCGAGCCCTACCGGATCAAAACCAGTCCATCTTGGTTTTATGACCGGCTTGGCACCGCGGCTCTCTGGATTTCGGACAGTCGGGGGATTCAGGTGTTGGGTCACGGATCCGGTGACGGTTACGTCTGGGTGCGACTTCGGCGAGTCAACGTATACAGTGTCTACCTCTCTCCAAACTATTCCGCCGAGGAGTACCGGGAGAGGCTGGAGGCGCTGAAAGACAGTCTTCAGGGTGTCTCGGGGGGCGTAATAGTTGCTGGGGACTTCAACGCGCGTGCCGTTGAATGGGGCATGCCAGTCACTAACGCCCGGGGGAGACGAATCTTGGAGATGGCCTCGAGGCTCGACCTGGAAGTGGCGAACAGAGGGGACATGCCGACATACCGAAGACCTGGTTTTGGTGACTCCATACCAGATGTCACGCTGGTATCGGCAGGGTTGTTTCCTCTGGTAGCGGGGTGGGGGGTGATGGACGTGTACACGGCCAGTGATCACGAATTCATCTCCTTCAATCTGGAAGAAAACGAGTTGTCTCGTCGATGCAGTACCCGAAACCCAATTGGCTGGAATCAGGCCAAACTGGACAAGGGAAAATTCGTCGAGCGGCTCAGTCGTAGCCCCGAGGCCGGTTTGACGGAGCGCTTTGACTCCGCTGATCGAGATCGGGTCGAAGCTCTCGTGGGTTCCACAATGCAGCTGATCGAGCGTGCATGCGACTCGTCGATGCCTCGGAAAAAACCTGTCCGGGGTCGTCGCCACGTGTACTGGTGGACGGACGAAATCGCGGAGCTCAGGAGAACGGCACTGATGCTTCGCAGAAGAGCACAGAGAACTCGAAACCGACCGGAGGCTTTGGCCAGGTCGGCAGAGCACAAGACTGCGAACAAAGCTCTTGCCAGTGCAATTCGCCTGAGCAAGGCTCGCTGCTGGAAGGAGCTGTGCCGGGACGTGGACTCCGATCCATGGGGAAAAGGGTACAAGCTCGTCACGAGAAAGCTCGGGGGAATGGGGGCCAGCAGTGCCTCTATGCCTGCAGGCACGATCACGGCCATCGTCGATGCTCTCTTCCCAAGTCACCCTGTGAGGCGAGAGGAAAGAGTAACGGGGCCGGTGCCTGATGTTCCTTTGTTCACGGAACAGGAGCTCGTGGCAGCGTCGTCTGCCATGCACAACAACAGAGCTCCAGGCCCTGATGGCATTCCGGTTGAGGCTCTAAAGGTTGTGGCGGGAAGTCACCCACATCTGCTGCTGCGCATGTTCAACGCGTGTTTGGCGGCGGGTGTGTTTCCGTCACGCTGGAAGACAGCTAGACTGGCGCTCATCAGCAAAGGCAAAGGTGACCCGGAGTCCCCGTCGGCATACAGACCACTCTGTATGTTGGACACGGCGGGTAAACTCTTTGAGAGGTTGCTGAAACCCAGGTTGAGGTTGGCCGTCGAAGCCGCTGGGGACTTGTCCCCCCGGCAGCACGGCTTTCGGAAGGGCCACTCAACCTTGAATGCCGTGGCTGAAGTCCTGGGCGCCGTCCAGCGGGCTGACACGGCCTGCCATCAGGCCAGGCCGATCGTGCTGCTGGTCACCCTGGACGTTAAAAACGCTTTTAACTCGGCCCGTTGGGTGGACATGCTCGAGGCGTTGCAGCGGGACTTCAGGGTACCCGACTATCTCTTGGTCGTGGTACAGGACTACCTGAAGGAGCGCAGGCTGCTATATAGCACAGAAGCAGGGGTCCGTTCCAAAGTGGTCACCGCCGGCGCGGCGCAAGGGTCGATCCTTGGCCCTGACCTTTGGAACGTGGCATATGACGGAGTGCTTCGCCTCGAGATGCCACCACAAGCCTATCTCGTGGGCTACGCAGATGATGTAGCCGCAGTTATCACGGCTCGGAATCCGGAGTTAGCCCAGCTTCGCCTCAACCAGGTGATGTTTCGGGTCAACAGATGGATGAGCGGTCATGGACTTGAGCTGGCGGTCGCCAAGACCGAGATCGTCATGCTCACGCGACGGAGGATCCAAACAGTAATCCCTATGACTGTTGGTGACGTGGAGGTCCAGACGAAGACTGCGGCGAAGTATCTGGGAGTGGTGCTTGACCGCCGCCTCACATGGTGGGAGCACATCCAGGCGGTTTGCAACAAGGCGACGAGGGTTGTTCTGTCGCTCAGCAGATTGATGGGGAATGTCGGAGGCCCGAGGTCCAGCAAGAGGCGACTTCTCATGTCCACCGTCAACGCGACTCTCCTGTACGGTGCAGAAGTGTGGGCGGGTGCCATGAGAGTCAAAAAACACAGCAAGAGAATTCTCTCCGTTCAGCGCAGGGCGGCTCTTAGGGTTGCCTGTGCGTATCGCACTGTGTCTGGACTGGCTGTAATGGTTGTGGCTGGAGTGTTTCCCCTTGATCTGCTCGCCGCTGAGAGGCAGAACATCTTTCGCCGTGCTCCTGATCTCGGAAGAGACCAAGCTGCTGTGGAAGCCAGACTCGAAACTCTGCGAGTTTGGCAAGAGCGTTGGAACGGTGGACTGGAAGGGTGATGGACGTTTCGTCTCATCAGAGACATAAGCCCGTGGTTGAGCCGTGCATTTGGGGAAATTGACTTTTTCTTGTGTCAATTCCTGACGGGCCACGGGTACTTCAGGGAATACCTTTTCCGCATGGGGAAGGTGAGGTCACCTCAGTGCAGGTACTGCCCGGAGGAGGTGGATGATGCTCATCATACTTTCTTCCGGTGCAGTCGTTTCGCTGAAGACAGGAGGAGGCTCGTCTCTGCTGTCGGCGATCTGTCCCCGGACGTCGTGGTGGGGGCGATGCTTCGAGATGAAGACTCCTGGAGAGCGGTTGCGCTCTTCGTGCAATCCGTTCTTCGGGGAAAGCGAGACGAGGGATGATTAGGTGACCTCTAAGTTTCCCGAAACGGTGACGTGACCCGTCTGGGCGCAAGACACGCGGGCCAGTGCCGAAGTTGTCCGATAAGGGTTCCGGCCTGGTTTTTCCCCCGCGGCTCCGTAGGAGGTTTAGTGGGTATACCTCGTAAGAGGGAGTCCCACACTGTTCCTTTGGGTTCGCGCATTAAACGTTCCTCCTACGTAAAAAAAAAAAAAAAAATAACAACTATCAAAAGAATATTTTTATCATTTCCGTTAATTAACCAGCACAACCTTTTTGGCTTTCCATTTATTTGCTACTGTTCACAACATATTTCTTATTACCAAAGAAAACATTCCGCACACCTGCTAAAAAAACCTGTTGCCACAAGGGGGGAAAAGTAAGCCTAATAACCCAACACTCTGACACTCTGTAAGTCTGCTCTGGGGCACACGTTTGGCACAATGAACTGTTGTGCAGTACTGTAGCATGTTTTTTTTAGAATGGAAACTACAGCCATGATATCACTTCCATTCCAAATTCAGGGTCTTTAAGTCCCTTATAACAGGAAACCAGTAAAATTGAAATTATACAATATGTACACTCTCGTTTTCCCAATTTCTCTGAAATTCCTGGGAGTCTTATCTCATCGCTTACCGATATCTACTCCACACACTCAGCGGCCAGTAGTATTCGGGCATCAAAACCCCACCATCGATGTTGAATTCAGAAGTTGCGTTAATTTTTTCTTGAGATGTAACTTTTAGCGTTCACGTTATGTCGTGGTAGCTCAGGTATGGTCCCAGGGTCGGATCGGTTGTGTTCCTTTATTTTTATTGTAAAGGAATTAGGTTTTAAAATAATTGTTCAACGTTACCTACTTTGATGTTTATGCACACCAAACAATTTGTAATAGCCTTTGTCTATTTAGTTATTTTGAAGTTTTTAAAACTATTTACAGGTATGGTTGGTTGGGGGTGCTTAGACTTATGTTAAATATCTTACCTAACTCAACGTTACTTAACGTAATAAACATACGTCAAACCCACCATGCACGTACCAGAATTTATTTTTTTGCCTTTTAGGCCTACCCCCAATTAGGTAAGGTTTGGATGTGCTATCAGAACTAAATATGAGTATTCCGGTCAGGCATTTGTTACTTAATTCATAAAAACCCCATTAATTCGGTTTACATTAATTAAGTTTGGTTACGTTTATGTTTAGGTATTGAATAGGGCCTATACACCAAAAAAAACCTTCCTAGCCTAGGCTACGTTAATTTTTATTCGTAAGCGGTACCTAGTGAATTAACAAAATTAGAAACCAAAAAGTTATGGTTTTAAAGGAAAGGATCCGAATATTGGCTTTCATACCTAGCCTAGGCTACGGTACTTTAAATTTTTGTCATCAGTGGTACCTAGTGAATTAACAAAAATTAGAAACCAAAAAAGTCATGGTTTTAAAGGAAAGGATCCGAATAGTTACTTTCATTAGATTGTGAAGAATGTAGCCTATTAAAATTTGTCAAACAGCCAGAATTACCCGTCACAAATAAACACACCAGATTGGAGAGAGGATTCTCTTGACTAATGCAGGGTGATCGAAACTTTAAAATTTCAGGAGAATGGAAGGGTACACTTTCATAAGCAGAACAATAAACCAAAGCCGAAAAAGTTTTTCGATACCTATATCGATTAGATCGATAGTAAAACATTTTATCGTTTGTATGTTAGTTACTACGTAATGTTTGTTTTTTAGTTTTTTTGTCAAATAAACTTAAAATAAAAATGAAATAAATGTTACCCTACCAGTATTAACAAAATGATTTATTTACAAAACATAAAACTACAAAATGTAACAAATTTAAAAGGTTTCCAGGATACAGCTTTCTGATATACCGTACCCAGAATACATATTTAAGTATTAATCGAATCAATGTTTCTTATCTGGACAAATATCAAGACGAAAACGTTCACATCTTTGAGACTGAACACAACCGAAACCAAAACCAAATAACCTAAATAATAGCTAAACCGTATCGAACAATTTCATTCAGTTTTTTATATTATCGCTTCATATCATTCATTCATCATTTATGAAAGTGTAGGTACCCAAAAGGAAAGTTTCTGATAAACACTAACCTTATTTGTGAATTATACAGTAAAAAATCTTTCAGAAAAAATAAAACAGGCTACGTATAAGTTATTGGTCCAATACTTTCTATTTCAACCAATTATGAATAAGTATGCAACAGTTCAGGATAAGATAACGAAGTTTAAATAATTATAGAGCTCTTGTTAAAAAAGTGAAGCCTCATTGGAGGACATTTTTGTAAACAAAACATCTA
This sequence comes from Allygus modestus, assembly GCA_963675035.1. Lineage (NCBI taxonomy): Eukaryota > Metazoa > Arthropoda > Insecta > Hemiptera > Cicadellidae > Allygus > Allygus modestus. The sequence continues at coordinate 105,053,016 of OY776111.1, forward strand.
GCCAAAGAGTAATAAAGACTAACATATGTTGTGAAGAGGGGATTTAATTGGTTAACTTATTTGTTGCCATGGAGACCGGAGGATATAAAGGGTCAAAATGGCGGTCAGCATGTAAGCAGAGTTTTTTATCCCAGACAAGACCTCTATAGACATCTTCGTTGGATAAGATAGGATTTATTATTTCAAAATAACGTAACATAACCTAACCTAACTGCCGCAGCACGCTGTACAAGATGGGTCGTAAAAAACAAACGATACCATTTCACCATCGGAGGTCACTCTTACCACTCTTGGAAAAAAATCAATGAGTTATAAAATATAGACAAAATAGCTAGGATAAACTGAAAAATACCTGAAACTCATTCTGATGTAATATAAAAATAAAATTACGCCCTGTATAGTCCCGACACAGACTTGCTAGCTACGTTGAGAAATATAATCGCTATTGGCTAAATACAACGGCTAATTCATGTACTTAAAAACTTGCAGTTAAATTAAAACATGTCAATATTAGCAAAATGTGTACGTACCACAAACTGTTTGTACATTGTCTTCAGTTGTTCAATTGATAAGTTAATCATCAAAAGTCCACATTTCTGATCCCATTCATGGCCATGACACCTCTAGCTTCCACATACAAAAACCCTCAAGTGCGAGGCCTTCATAGGCGCAAGGCCCTTGTGTGGGTGCACCTGTCGCGCCGCCCTAAGGACGGCACTGGGTGCTTATCACATTAAGTAGATACCTTGGGTTAGGTAAGGTTTATATGACGGTTTGGTCTGTTGGATTCATTTAAGTATGTTTGGCCATTCAAAGTAGGCCTACAGTTTGCCTCAGCAAACTTAATTTTCTCACGAAAAGTAAATGGACATTTAGTAATTGGCAAATATAAATATAAGCTAGGCCTATCATAACATTCCCACTGTATAGACTACCAAGACAGACTTATGGTTAGAATAAATTTACAGCAAGGCCAACATTTAAATAGTATGATGATTGACCAACTTGGGATGGTTGAGAAACTACAGTATCATTGGCCTACCTAAATTAGTCAAAGGATACTGTCTGTTTTGGCGATTAAAACTTTGTAGACAGTATTTAAAGTTTATTAATAACATAAAAAGTTCGTTTTTAGTCACACCTTGTGCTATAATCATCCATGTTATGGCTACGACTGTAAGCTAATATACAAAACCTGAGTATTATTCGAACACAAACTATCTACAAAAGAACACAGACAAAACCTCCAAGATGTATGGTTGTGTTTAGTAGTGATGTATAATGTTGGCATTCTCGCCGATAACACTTTTAATCGTATTAAATCCAACTTGAACCAAAGTGCTTCACATAGTTTATGTGTATGGAACTCGCAAGGAAATAAGATTTACATTTGATTATTGCTACGGTATAACATTAATGAAATTATTATTGAACTCAAAAGAATGACACGTTTCGAATTTCTAACAGAAAGGTGTAGGTAGGTAGAACCACTAAGTTTTAGAACAAATTAAATAAATAAACCGCTCGTAATGTAGTCTCTGACCTGAACTTCAATCAACAAAATTACAGCAGCTGAGCTGATGTATTTTGACAGTTCAAACAACACGGCACTACAAAGCTCAAAATATGTACTGAAAAAATGTTCAATGAAAAAACTGATAATTATTAAAATGTAATAATAAATCGCCAATTATAGTTTATATAAAGCATTAAACCGTAAAAACGTTATCCTAAAAATTTCATGACAATCCATCAAACCGTTAAAATGTAGATAGCGTCACACTACTTCGAATTTCAAACTGAGTATAAGGATTTCGTTTCACTCAATCCAATAAATGCACTTTTATATTTGGCGCAATATAGGTTAAGTGACAAAATCACAAATCTAAAACAAACAAATACTGTATAGCGAATTACCCCTATAGGGAAGAAGCTATTCCGGTAGTCGGCACGGTAAGACCTAGGCCCGTGACCATGATAATTTTTCGTTTTGAGGTCCCTAGATGCCAAAAACACCATTCGTTAAAAAATATATGTGTCCGTGGGTGCGATAACTTTCGTAATAATGGTCCAACATTTATGAATTTTGGTTTAATCGTGACATTTATGACTTTTAAGTTCGAAAAATAGTCTGATGGCTTCATCCAAAGGGTTTTTTTGGGGGGGGGGTTTTGTACCCCAAAAATTTTTTTAGTTTTTGAAATAAAATCTTTTAAGAAATCAAATTTTACTTTTCACCCTTGAATTCAGCTTAATAAAACAATTTCGTGTTTTGATCATTACTCTACGTCAATTAGTTACAGAGATATTGAAAGTGTAAACACAGTACGTTTTCCAATTGTATTTTTATGAAAAATAAGAAACATTGTATACTCTTTTATTTATGAACGTCTCATAACAAAACTTGATATATTGCTTCATCTCGTTGTGGTGTTATTATTTGATTGATAGTTCCAGTAGCAGCAAATCTGCATACTCAGAACCCATGTTATACTTATAGGGAATAAGTAACATGTTATAAATCGCTTATCTATTTATGTATATTGATGATACTTGGTACGGTATCTGGTTTTATGTGGTTTTAAGACACATATCTGTACATTGGCAATTCCCTGAGTATGCAGGTTTGCTGCGACGGGGGTATTTAAAAGTTACATTTAATGGTTACGTTAATCTATATCTATAAATTCGAAAAACCGATGATCCCCCAGACCAAACCTCTACACCTACAACCACGAAATACACACGACACACGTACAAGTTTTACTCGTATAGTCTTTCCACAACGTAGGTAACCACTAAGAAAGGATTTTGAGAAATTCCCATAGGGCTCCACCCCACGGGGCTTCAAAGTTCAAACTCCAAGTTATATTCTTATGGACAATTTATACATACGAAAAACCGATCATCCCCAAATCTCTACCCCTACAACTGTGAAATTTGGCACGTGTACTTACAAAACGTAGGTATCCACTAGAAAATTGTTTTAAGAAATTCCCATAGGGCTCCGCCCTATCAAAGTTTCAATCCTGTGTTATTCTATGGACATTCACTTTAGTTTGAGCTGATGAGAATTCAAACAGCTGAACATGTTTCGTAGTAGTTCCACAGAATGTAGCACACACAACTGTTGTATTCCCGGGTGAAACCAGGTACGATAGCAGCTAGTGTTTACTATGTAATACATGAAAATAAATCAAAAGCTTAATGAGCTAAACGGCTGTATAATGAAAATCACAGGGTTGGATTATAATCAGCTGTTTGTTGTAAATATAACAGACTATAAATCCCTTCAAAACAGTTTGTAGGAATTTACATTTTGTATGTTTTAACAATATTTAAAGGCGAAAATGATAAATCTGACAATTTTGAGGAGTTCCGGAATGTTTCAGCTTCAATTTTCTACAAATTACATGACCACACGTTACCTGGTTTTCTCAAACTAAGGCCGAGTTCCTGGTCAATAATTCTCCCATATGAATAACATGGGGACATTTGAGGACTTCATACTTTATATCATTAAACACAATTAAAGGGAGAAAATGATAAATTTGACAATTTTGGGGAGTATCGGAATGTTTAATCTTCGAATGGGTACAAATTCCATGACCATACGTTGCCTGGTATTCTCAAACTAAGGCCAAGTTCCTTTAAAAATATTCTCCAATTTAAATAACATGGGGCAATTTTTTTAAGTGTCAATATTTAAATAAATAAACCAGTATTTTTGTTTTATATTTGTTTGTTACTCTGCAGTCTAAAACCTTTAAAATGACACATCGATTGTCCAAATCAGTTGAGAAATAACGACGTAGTAGGCCGAAAACGAGAATAATAAGATGTATAGGGATTTCACTTACTTCGTTCGCTCATCCATGAGGACAAATAGTCATTCGGGCAAATGGCATGTCTGTAACTTGGTTTCAGCCCTCTTTTTATTGATAATTTTTAATTTTTTAAACGTCGATCATATGGTCAAACGGACAAGTTTCATGTCGATAAGTTGGTTTCAGCCACCTATTTCTTAATGATTATTAATATTTGAAATGTTGCCCAAATTGTCAACCGCACAAGTGTCTTTACGGTCAGTTGGTGGACCCCCTCAATTTTTATTATTTTGTAATAATTTGTATTTAGATTAGCCTAATATATTGTAGTAACAGATATTTTCGGTTGTGTATCGAAAATCTAACAAAACATTCTACTACACCTGAGGCAAAAATAATAATATATTACAAAATGAACAATACTAAACTAAACTATGTCAAGAAGGTGAACAAATATTTAATTTTGCCTCAGGGAGCAGATAAGCTAAGCGATAACGCTGTTCGCAGCGAGTCTGATTCCTGATATAGCTCGAAACGGTTGACTAAAGTATTCCTTCTTGCAATTGATAGTCCACAGCATTCCATATGCCTATCGTTAAAGTTAATCTAACCTAACACTAACACTAACACAAACTTAACAGACAATAGTTTAATACATCTGTAGTAACAGCTGTTTGTTTTAAATAGCAAGAACAAGATGGAATCCATTTTGGGATTAAGCTTTTAAAGGTAAACAAGTTGTAAAATATTAGTTTTGAGAAAGCAGTTAGCTAATATATTGTGCAGTAAGACGAAATTCATCACATGGGCCAAAAGTGGCTTTTCGATCCTCGTTCATTTTCCGACCTCGGCTTCGCCTCGGTCGTTAAAACTTGAGCTCGTATCGAAAAGCGTCACTTTCGGCCCTCGTGATGAAATATACTAATTCTATGGTCTGAAGACGAGTGAGGTGACATGCAGATTTTTCATTTCACGAGTGTACAGCAAAAGGGGTGTTTTAAGCGTGTTAATGTATCTATTTGAGTCCTAAAAATTACATTGCGTTAAAAAATTCGATTGTTTTTTATATTGAGTGACATTTATTTGCTGGTGTGCATGCGATTTGTTATATTTCCAACCCTTATTTCACAAATTTTGGAGGGGATTTAATTTTTAGATTCCCCTGGATTCGCTCTTGTTCCCGTACTTTTTATCTTCTGCCGATACGCGGGTCTACCCTACCGTTTACCGTCACGATATGTATAATGGTGCTTAGTACATAGTCTGCGAGGCTGACCACTCGAACGCCAACTGCCGCACCAACGCAACGGTAATCTTTGATACGCCTTCAATACTTGTAATACAATATATTTACAGTTACATATTGTGAATTATCATTAAGTTATTTGCAGGAGTTGTCCTATTTCTCCTTCTTTTCTTTTCAAATTAGACTTCTTGCTTATCACTGTGAACACTGAACATACGACAGAAATGTAACTTTTCACACCGCTTTTGAATTTTAAAAACTAGCGAACGCCCAGTAGTTACATTTTTCCGAAAATTATCCTACGAATATAACGAATAATGTTTGCGTGAATGATTTGGAATGTGCATAACTGGAGAACGGGTTAGTCTGTCACATTTTTCCCTACTAAAATGCATATGGACAATCTATTTCCTATCTATGTATATATGGATGATATTTTCATCGGTGTACAGAGCCCTCATAAACTGAAGCTCATGGGTTCGAATCTTAAAATGTCGTTATGTGAACACATTTTCTGATGTCAGGGCAAATTTTACATGATTTTAAAGTTCTCAGTAAAATAAATATGTTGGAAAAATCAGAATTGACACCACATTATTTGCTTTAAAATAGCGGTCATTTACTGCATAATATTGACGCATTTACGGAATAAACTGTATTTTCTAAATCATTATCTTATGCATCTATTTTCTGATTCAAAAATGTTACTTGTGATAACCTCGGCTTTATATCCTAAAATGCTACATAAAGGCTTAAGAAAATCAAATAAACAAAAGCTTATCCAGAGTTCTCGTTACAGGCACCATGCATGCAGGCACTTAGTTTCGTTACTTGAACCTTGCGCCTTGCACTCACCTCTACCATGGGATGGAGTCCTAAGGTAGACGTTTTTCAAACACCAAAAGGAACATTCAGAGATGGTGGGAGCTTTTGAATAATTACACCTATCATGTGTACAAAATAGTACTGTATAGTAAAGCAAGGTCCCTAGATACTTTGTAAAGGTCTGTGCAGTCAATATAATTAATGTTTTCTAGTTAACCGTAAGAGAACTCGTAAAAACAGCTATAAGGTCACGTGATCACCAATCCAGTCTGCCATGTTCCTGGAAACACGATATTTATCATACGCGTACCATATTTTCCTCATCATTATAGATAAAATAAACATTGTTTAACTGCTTTACATACTTTGATAAGCTCTTATTTTATGAAACTAATATATTGTTTTAAATTATTTGTATTATTAGATTAATGGATTAAGGGTTTACATTTTTTTTCTCCATGTCCAGTGACTATTTAAAAGTAGCCTACCATGGCCCCGCATTCGATTACGGGCCCTGGTCCCAGGATTACTGACGGGCCCCCATTTTTTCAGTCGTGTGTTAATATACATTTGCATGAATCTTATTTTACTCATACAATTATTATAATGTGGTTCAAAATAAAAATAGAGGGTTTAAATTGATATGATAACTATTTTATAAGTTAATTTAGAGTTTAATAGGTACCTACGTTTATTTGACTTAAAACGACATAAGTATTTTTAACTCCCTAATATTAAAATTCAAATTATGATAACTGACAATAGTTCGTTACTGTTTATCTGCTACTAAAAACACCGGTTATATAACATTACTGAATAATGATTTTACGAGCTTTTTTTAGACTAAAAAGATCAATCGTATCAGAAAAGTCAAACGTCATAGCCAACTCATTCTCAATCGACAGAAGTGCAAAGGCGAATTTGGCCTGTTGGCCTCTGCGAGATTTTTAAGGTCCGGGTAGTTGTGGGGTGCAACGCAGGGCCCTGGGGGACAGGCATGAGCTCACTATTACCCCAGGCAAACCAGAGGACCTACGCAACGAAGGTAGAAAACCCTGGTTCATCAACAGTTCGTTGATAGAAAACTTTTGAAGCTAACAACGGGAAATTGAAGTGCAGGCAAATTTGCATTATGCCTTTATAAAAGTAAAGATAACCCGATAATTGAGAGTCTTCATCACCAAATTGGAAAGTCGCCGTTGACTCCAGCGCTCCAAAACTGGTGGAGGCAGTGCCAACTATTGACGAAACTATATCCGGTGTTACGCGAGCCGCATCACAAAAGTAGTCCTGCCGCCAGTATTCAAACCGTTTAAGTAAGGATGGGAGAAGGTGTGAAGGTGTCTCTCCCTTCCAATTTGAGGGTGGTGTGCCGAGGGGGTGGGGGGATGGACATAGCGGGACCCATTGTATCGGCTTCCTACCGACCTGCGAAAAAGGACGGCGGGAACTAGTAGATGTTCTCGCCGGCCCTGCTATGGCTATTGCCGCCTCGACACTTGGCAACTTTGACAGCAATTTCCTAGGCTTCCTCGTCACATGAAAAACCTCACAACCAGTAACAATTACAAACGTAGCGTATCAAACTTCAATATGATTGGCAAATAATTCTATTGAGAATATACTTTGTATGTTATAATAAACTCTACTCCCACTTAAAACTGCTGGAAGGTTAAAAGCAACTAAATTATTAAATTATTTTATGAATTTATACTTATATTTTCATAATAAAATCAAAGATTTTGATAAAACAATATTTTTTTCATTACAAAACTGAATTCATATTTAGAGAAACATTTGTTTACTGCCAATCCCAGTCGTAACACATGCTTATTACAACATGCTTTTGTAAAATGAATTCTATTTAAATACAACAATATATTTGTTGACAATAGTTTTACATTAAATTTTGATACCTCATAAAATAAATTGATCAATTCAAAGTACAATGAAAATTAAAGAGGTTACTTCCCTAGTGAAAGAACTAAACAGCGATGTAGTCATGAATATTGCTGTTTAATGACTATTATAAATAAACACTGTTCTAATAATGACAAAGGATTGAAATTACAAAAGCTATAATCATCACAATTTTAAATCGCAGCCTGAACATATAATATAAATATTTCAATATTATATATTTACACTATAGAACAAGTAGATTATTTAATATAAATAAAGATGTGTTACATTTATGAGAGACATTATAAAAAGAAACAAAAAATATAACAAAATAATCGAACTACATCCCACATGCGGTAAAGAAAACCAAATATGCTATGTTTGTTAGTCTATTATTATATTGTTAGTCTATACCTTTGTAAGTTAACAAAGCAATGTTTTATGTGAATTACAAAAACTATACAGAAAGAAATAAGCATTAATAAATTTGTTTATATCGATGTAAAAAAAGACTATATAAAAATAACGAAGACAAATGTAAACCACATACAGGAAACAAATTAATAAACTATCACTGTGAGGAGATCGCGTCAATATATGGATATATACATATTTTAATTTATTGTATTTACGCTATAGTTCAAGAGATGAGAGGTATTATCAAACGAAAAACATAACAAATTAATCAAGCTACATCCCACTTTAGGTTTAGTAAACTAAATTGTAAAAAATGCAAGGTTAACATAGTTAATATATACACACACACATATATATATATATGTGTGTGTGTGTATATATTAACTAGCGGTCGCATCTTTTGTCCGATTTACTTCAAATTTGGTAGGGACGTTCCTTTCTGTAATCAGCTAGACAAGTTCGTTGGGCAAAACAATCGGAAAACTCTAAACCCCTTTTTTGGGAATTAATCTTTAAAATTTCGAGTTTTGGGGCCCAAAAAGGGTCAGAAAAGGCCTATATGTAAACTTAATGGATGTAAAAAGATGGGAAATACTGAGGCAAAAGTTTTAAGCCCTCTCTTGTCATTCTAGCTTAAATATTTACCGAGTTATTAAAGAAAATGTGTATCGACTAAACACAGTACGTTGTCTTGTGGGGGTTTTACACTAGAAAAACCTGTTATTCCTTTGTTAAAGTACTTTTGTCATCCTCAGCAACCTCACGCATACTTTCAAGCCTGACTGGACATTCTCCTAACCTTATAATGCGCAAAATTGTATTCCCAGCATTGCAGGTAAATGAAACCAGGAGCATCAGAACAGCCAAAAAATCAATTGTTTCAGATTTCAATAACAGTTGGTGTAAATATATGTTTTTACACATTTTGAGTTTTACAAGTTTATTATGTGGAAATTCACTTCCCTCACGTCAGCGTGCTGCGAGCGAACTCGTTATTTTTAGCGAATTTCCCCTATAGGGAAGAAGCTATTACCGTAGGTGGTATGGTAAGACTTAAGCCCGAGACCATGATAACTTTTCGTTTTGAGGTCCCCAGATGCCAAAAACACTACTCGTTCAAACATGTTAATCTTATGGGAAAAAGGTTCTTAAATTTTTCTCAGATAGTTTAACTAAAAACTTCACATTTCTATTTATTAATGTGTTTAGCTCAACAAAACAAACATTTTGGTGTTTTAATTATGGTTGTTCTACGTCCAACCGTTGCAGAGATATTCAAAGTGCTAAACACAGTACGTTGTCCAATGTTATCCTTATAGAGAATAAATAAAATTCTATATCTCGATTATTTTTGAATGTATATTGATGAAACTTGGTATGTAGCTTCAACTAGTTGTGGTATATTGATATTAGCACAAAAAAACAAGTTTTTTGTTGATAGTCCCCGTAGCAGCAAACCTGCATACTCGGCCCCCATGTTATTCATATGGAGAATAAGTAAAGTTGTATATCTCCCTTAATTATGAACCTACATTAAGAGAACTTCACCTGGTTCAGTTGTATTGATAATTGCAAAAAACACATTACTTATCTTCCTCGTTGCAGCAAACCTGCGTCCTCAACCCTAATGTTATTCTTATGGAGAATAAATAAAATGCTATATATCACTTATTTATGGATGTATTTTTTGTGAAACTTGGTAAATAGCTCTATCTAGTAGTGAGTCACATATATATGCATTGGAAATTCGCTGAGTACGCAGGTTTGCTGCGACGGGGGTATTTACTTAAAGCGGCTGCCAAAGAAACCGAAAAAATAAATTATAATCCTGTGCGTTATTTTCTTTTGATACTGTTGTTTTCCGTCACCATTTACGGACAACATTACGCGCTAAAAAATTACCTTATATGAAGCAATGTTATTATTACATATAACAATTATTATGTGATAGTTACTTAAAAACAAAATATGTATTAAACTGACCAGAGTTTCAATCACAAGCCAAAGGTCACTCAATATTAGATTGTTATTTAAAAATTCGCGCCACCGGACATTGTATATCACTCCGCCGTGTGCGGTACTCTTCTCTGTCGCCAGGTTTCGCGCCGATCACTGACCGCTCATACGCTTCTCCAACAGAACGTACCATCACCTGTGAACGCGTTCCGGTGTTATTTTGGTTAATAAAATTTTGAAATTTCGGAACTAGCTTTATAAGTAATGACACTAGGGAAATACAATTTTACTTTTCAAAAATCGGTTCCTATTGCCTCTCAAAACATTCTTCAATTAAAAGTATAATTAATGGCAATTATCTTAATATTTTAAGGACAATTTACATAATTCGTTTTGGCTTTCCCTAGAGGACTACTATACCTTTAATTTAAGACTTTAACAGGTTTTTTTGTGACGATCAAGTGTTGCGTAACGGAGGCACAAAATTAACATTGTTCTTATGGAACATAAATCCAATATGGCGACCACTGATGAAGACTCTTAAGCAAGCGCACCTTCGACACACAAGTGTGTGCATGAAATAACAAAATAGGCTACCTAACAACATTTTTACCAGCAATTCTTTGTTAATATCTGCATTACATTTTAAGCTGTGAAAATGCAGTGTAGGCCTACAGTAATTTATACAAATATTGTAAATGTATTATTATTATTATTATATATTTCTAGTTTAAATTTATCTGTACTATTTTTTAATTAAAATGAATAAATTGCGCCCTATGGCTGGGCCGGCTTCCCCCCAGGCTCAGGCCCTGAGACCAGGGGTCCACCCAGAACTACCTTTGTGGGGGCCATGAGCTGGGAGGGTGGCAACACTTATAGTATGTTGTTGACAAGGAGGTTTATTAGTATAACTGGAGGTAAAACTGCTTCACTATTTTTGTCGAAAAACCAGTGAGCTCTATCAGGGCCGTCGCGTGGTTTGTTGGCGCCCGGGGCGAGATTTCGTCAGGCACCCCCCCCCAAAACAATTCATTTCCAATTCTACCCAACATTAAATCTATATGTAAGGATTCATACAAAAAACACAAACATACAACGATCGACACGACAAAGAGCGACGCTACAGCGAGTGACACTATCAAATACATATATAAACAGATACGGTAAAACACACAACAAGCCAGGGCCGGATTTAGGAGCTGTAGGCCCCTAGGCTCAAACAGTGGTGCAGGCCCTTGTTGCCATCCAGGTCCAAGTTGGTGACCTTTTTGTTGATTGTATAAGCAGGGCCGTACTCGGGTGGAGTGAAGGGGGGGACAACTGCCCTGGGGGCCGGGTCTGTCAGGGGGGCCCGGGCCCAAAAAGGGGGACCCGGTGTCTCATTTACGACCCTGTTGTCTAAAAAAAGTCACCAACTTGGATCCGGACGGCAACAAGGGCCCACACCACCAGGCCTGCCCAGGGGCCCGTGAAAGCTGAGTACAGCCCTGTGTATAAGGCTTTCTGTTGTGCGGCGGGCCCTAGGTTAGCACCTATGTAGCCTATGCTTAAATTCGGCCTTGCATTGAGCAACACGACTTGGAGGTGGTGGGACAAGTTCAAAGCCGCATCGTGTCTAGATGTTCGTTTGCAAAGTTGTGTTTCACAAGTTAGTTTTGGCACTCAAACTAGCAAAAAAAAGGTCACCAGCTTGCTGACCTGACCGGTAAGGGCCCGCACCACCGGTTGAAACTAGGGGCCTACAGCTCCTAAGTCCGGCCTGATTTGGACAGTAACACTTCACGCGGTAATTCACTTTCCATATTTATTTTTTGCTGCTGTGCTCCCGACAACATTTTTTCCACTTTGGAACCTGGTACAATTCACGTAACTCATCAATGCGAAATCACTGTGATAGACTGAGAGTGGCAATTGGACGCGAGAGGTTGGAGGGGTGCGTGGGGTAAGTTGGTAGATGATGTGAAGTCAGTCTCTACCAAAAGAGTCAGCATCCTTAGATCGGGTGTAATAATAGAACCGCGCAACACGGCAAAGAGTGTGTGCATGGATAAGGGCTTTCAGACTATGTAATATCATAGACTAACTGGTAATACTGATGTATAATAATAAGAAAGTAAAGAGCTGGTGCCCACTACACATTAGAGTTCATTATTAGGCTATTAATAATAATAGTATACATAGGGCTGGATTTTTAAGCATAGGCTACATGAGCGCACGCCTAGGTGCCCGCACCACAAAGGTAGCTTGCACCACACAAAACCACTCATATGAAAAAAACACCAACCTGGCTGGACAGCAGCAAGGGCCCGTGCCACTGGTTGAACCTAGGGGCCCAAATTAAGCTGGGGGTCCTAAATCCGGCCCTGAGTATACGAGAAAATCCAGCTGCTCAGTTTAGAGCAAATACTTATTTTGGGATAACCTAGTATAAATAGCACATTTAAAGTTATTAGTGTCAGATATCTATTTGTTCAACAAAAAAATGCCACGTATTGTTCAAATTTCTCCTTGACCTAACTTAAAATATATGTTTTTTGCAAATAACTTAATTTTTCTCAATTATTGTGTTTTACTTTTGCCTGCCGAGGCGCCCAGGGCAATCGCCCCGATCGCCCCGCCCACGCGACGGCCCTGAGCTCTATGTATATCTGGAGAGACTTACTGCTGGTTGGACTTTCGTGCCACCATCTGCAGCATTTCCCCCCTCTACAGTGCCAACAATACAACACGAACATGGCACCTTTTACATGGTGTTAGTTTTGTTATGTTGGTACTGAAGATGGAAAATATTGTGCTTCCAACTGATTTTCTACGTCAAGCTTTTTTGTCAGAAACTGCATGTCTCTCTGCAGTCTCTCTAGCCAAAATTTGGCAAAGAACGGCTCGCAATTCGAGACGTGAGAACTAGAGGGTTCTATCTGCATTTTCCTAATTTTTTCATTTTATTGCATTAACATGCACATAAAGCCTATTCCTACAAATATTTAACATTTCATAACGAAAATTAATAATAGTCTAATAATTATAACCAGGGAAATTTAGTTCTATCTGCATAAGTTGGTAGCGATGAGAACCAGACAGTTCAATCTGCAGTGTCAGCTGAGAACAAGGAGTTCTATTTGTGTTACTGGAGGTAACACTGATGAACAAAACTGCGAGCCGATCTTTGCCAAATTTGGTGAGGCAAATAACTACTCGCTGAAATCGAACAAGTCGCAAAGTGATTCAAAGAAATACCTACTCATGATTTGAACATTAATAAACTTGTATTTGTTTATTTGTTTATAATTCATCATATTTCACGACAAGATTAGATGCATAAATCAAACGAAAAAATTAATTTGTTCCAACTTGTGTTACTTTTAGTCCAGTGATGTGCATGAGTAGATTAACTTCAAGCAATAAAACAGCCAATTACGATATTTAAAAGAACGATAAATTTGCCTCACCAGTGTACCAATCTTACAAACTCACCGGCTCGCTTTTTTGACAAAAATAGTGAAGCAGTGTTACCTCCAGTTATACAATAAACCTCTCTGGCTGAGAATGATTGTTGTTGCTACTGTTGAGGTTATGGTTTTATATTGTATTGCAAGCAGTTACAGTGTTAAGAGGTACATTTTGTAGAGTGACAGCTGCATTCCTCATCTCAAAATAGAAACACTTTTAATATCTTATGCTATTGCCTCGTTTTTGTCAACCAACCCACACAGCACAAGATTGTCCCCAGGACATCCCAAGGACATCACAGTGGGATATGCAGGATATCCCAGGATCATCCCTATCTCATCCCGTGATATCCTCAAGATACCCTCAGGATGTCCCCAGGACACAAAAATGTCCTCTCCCCACGACATCCTGGGGACATCCTTCAGGATGACCATGGGATGTCCCTTGGACCTAATCAGGACATCATAATGAAAGCCATAGGACATCCCCAGGATGTCCCACAGGATTATCTGGGGATATCCCTCGGACCACAAAAGGATATTGTATTTTGAAGCCCTAGGACATCCCCAGGATGTACTGGGGACATCCCTCGGTCCACAAAGGGATATTGTACTCTGAAGCCCTAGGACATCCTCAGGATGTCCCACAGGATTTACTGGAGACATGCCTTTGACATGTATTGAAAGGTGTCCCATTATTCTATCAGTATGAATCGCATAACCCCACAGATATCCCTGCCTCCCCATGATAATTCTGTGGTCATCCTTAGGAGGCCATAAGGCTCCTAGTAATAGGTAGTGTGTACCCTGAAGCCATATCACCTCCTAAGGATGACTGCAGAATTATCATGGAGTAGGCAGGGATATCTGTGGGGTTAGGGGATTCAAACTGATACAATAATGGGACACCTTTCAATATGGTCACACAATCTGATAGGAAGACAGTTCTAAAATAAATTACAGGACAACTTTAAATTATTCTTTTATAAAAATAATACTATAATTGTCCATGCCCAGCTTGCACATAGAAAACAAAGTTTTAACTTTATATTGGTGTTATTTTTTTAAACAGGTTGACTAGTGTATAAACGTTAAATACCTGTAATCTTCCTTGTGATCCTAGGATATCTTTTTAATGGATGACACGTTTTGTCAAAAGTAATTTTGTCATCTTTAGACCCATACAAAACTTTAAATTGTCACATCACAGCCCAAAAGCAAAAATCCTTTAAAATCATGTTTTAAAACTTTATATTGGTTACCATTGTCAAATTTTATGCTAATTTTTATCATTACTATCACATGATTTATTTGTAAGTGTCACTAATGTCCTAATTATATGTACTTAATTGGATTGACACTGAAAATATATACACAACTTAGGACTTTTTATTAAAATTTACTCAAATCTTTAAAAAAAATAGTTGTTTTAACAAGTTTATAATAAAATGAATATATGCATGTGTAGGCCTAAACATTTCTCAGAACAAAAGTTGAATTAATAAATACAGATTTAAAAAATTTAAGGATGGATTCCAATTTATAATTGTTCGGTGATGTGATACAAACAATTAAGGATTTTTTTAAATAATACAGTAATGAATTCAAACAAAATGGCAGTATAATTGCAGTAAAAATAAGTACATAAAAAAATGTAAGTCATATAAACCAGGCTGTATAAACACACAGTAAGTATTGGTAGTTGATTAAATTCCTTCTCTGTTTTCATCTTCATCATGGCCTCGCTTCCTGTAAATAAAAAAAATTAAGCTAATACTGCATATAGCCTTGGGTAATATTTTATCTGAAAATACCCCCGTCGCAGCAAACATGCGTACTAAGCGAATTTCCAATGCATATAAATGTGTCTCACTAGTCACTACTACATAGAGCCACTTACCAAGTTTCACAAAAATAAATTCATAAATAAGTGATAAAGGCCTATAACATTTTATTTATTCTCCATAAGAATAACATTAAGGCTGTGCACGCAGATTTGCTAAAAAAAGGAAGGAAAGAAATGTGTTTTTTTGCGATAATCAATATAACTCAAACAGGTGAAGCTAAATACCAAGTTTCATTAATTTAAGTTCATAACTAAGGGAGATATCAAACTTTACTTACTCTCCATATGAATAATACCCCTGTCGCAACAAACCTGCATACGCAGCAAATTTCTAATGTATATAGCCCTATATGTTTCTTACTACCACAGAAAGCCACTTACCAAGTTTCATAAAAATACATTTATAAATAAGTGATATATAGCATTTGAGTTATTCTCTATAAGAATAACATAAAGGCTGAGTACGCAGGTTTGCAGCAATAAGAAATATAAGAAATGTGTTTTTAAGCAATTATCAATATAACTCAATCAGGTGAAGCTACATACCAAGTTTTAATAATTTATGTTCATAATTACAGGAGATAGATATAAAACTTTACTTATTCTCCATAAAAATAACACATGGCTGAGTATGCACGTTTGCTGTTACGGGGATAATCAACAAAATAAAAATTTTTGTGCAAATATCAATACACCAGTACTAGGTGGTTTTTACCTATTTTGAACTCTCCATAGCCTGATCGATCTGGTTTTCAAACTAAAGTCATAAATGTTACTCTCCACATTTAGGCCAAATTTAATCAAAATTGGGCATTTATTTAAAAATTTATCGAGGTAATGGACGCATATATATAAATCTAAACAACTTATGTGTTTGGCATATGGGGACCTCAAAACAAAAAGTGATCATGGTCTCGGCGTTAAGTCTTACCATGCTACCTACTGTAATAGCTTTTTCCCTATAGAGGAAATTCGCTAAAAAAAGATAGAAATGAACTGAGAAGTAAACAAGACCAAACATTAAAAATGTCTTCTCTAGTAATAAAATACCCCGGTCACAGCGTGAAAACTCATTTTATTTCTGCTGCTGCCATTTCAGTCGCCTTGTTAATGATTATATTACAGTTACTGGTAACCACCAATCATTCACACTAAAATGAAATATAATGTTATGAATGTTATGTTGAAAAATGTAAAAGAAAATTGTCAGCAATATTGCAAATTTAATCTCCCCTTAACATTATATTTGGTAAATATGTCATTGAATATCGTGTAGCCATGTGTTTATAAGGTACAGTTTAAGTGCTTAAAGAAACATCAAAAAGCATAAGTGGTCTTCAATTTTGGCAAATCAGTTGCAGAGTCTATTCACCCCTAGTTTCCAGTAGACCTGACCCCTTGGCCACCCTCAAATTTGTACCGTAGTGCATGAAGATGATGAGCAAATAATTGTACTAATAAGTAATTATGCGGAAAAAATAAAATGATAAATGCGGTAGCCAGTAGCCTAACGTATTCCAAAAAATAAAATCAAGACAAAAAGGATAACAAGTAATACCCCGCACACAGAAAACCAGCATTATCAGCGAATTTCCAATGCCAATTTATATATCTACCACATAATGCCACTTGCCAATTTTCATGAAAATACTTTCATAAATATAAGTGATAAATAACATTTTATTCACTCTCTATATTAACGCTGAGTCAAGGAGGATGAGAAATGTGTTGTTATGGAATTATCAGTAAAACTCAACCAGATGAAGCTATATACCAAGTTTTATTAATTTAAGTTCATAATTGAGGGAGATATATCAAACTTTACATACCGTATTCTTCATTAAAATAACATTAGGGCTAAGTAAGCAAGTTTGCGGCTTCGCGGACAGTAACAAATCTTTTTGTGTAAATATCAATAAACCACAACCAAGCAACATACAAAGTTTCATCAATATACAATCAGGTAATAGATATAAAGACTTAACTCTTAACCCATTGGCTTAGAATGACGTACTGGTGCCGTTCCTGACCTGTAATTTTTAAAACCTTTGAAATGGAATAGAAAAATCATGTTTTTAAATGGATTAATGGTGTATTTTAGTTAAAATATTGTTTTCTTTCAGTTTAAATATTGAAATTGGCATACACACAGAATAGACATAAGTAAAAAATAGCAAATTCAGTGTTGACCATGTAACACACAAAAAAATCAACCGATCCTGTTAACTTTGAATGTAAAATGATTATTATATATAGGCCCTTATTATTGATTTTAACTTATGACACCTTATTCAGGCAATTGTGTAAGTAACTAAATTGTGATCATTTTGATAGGTGTTAAGGCTATCATAGACGTTGCATAATCGAATGAAGTAGCCTACGTTACCTAATCATAGTTTTCTAACCTACCTTATTTAATATACAGAATTGTTTTTATAGTTTTACCTGGATTTCTCTTCTTATGAAGAGTTGATTTATTTGGGGTTTTAGCCAATCCATGAAATCATTATGTTTTACTTTGGCCTCAACAAACTGATTCTGATCAGCTCCTAAACAGAGACTCATTCTAATTTAAATACCTAATTGATTAGCAAACAAACTAGGCCTAAAAATTTCCTGAAAGCACATAGTTACGTCATATGCCTACTTTTAATGTACCATATCCACTCATCAGGCACTGTAAGTTTCAGTTCATATGGCAATTTAGGTTGAGTTTTTAAAGATTTGATTTATTTACCTAATCGTACGTCATACGCTTTTTATTAATTCAATAGTAACTAAAGTACACGATGAAGCTGATTTTTCTTTCCACCTAGCATCAAGATTATAGTATCTTAAAATAAAGAGTTGATTTACCACACTTCAGTTAACCGAATGATAAAATTCAATATGTTCTTCAATATTCTCTTCAAAATTTGCATAATTTTTAGGCGCTAACAAATAATCATTAAGAAACCATTATTACTTTATGTATCGTACCTAAGGCCTATTTAGGGGCAAGTGGGGAAACTGGGCACACCTAAGTTAAATCCATTATACCGTACTCAAAGATTTTTATAGTTAAACTTCAATTTATTCATATTGCCTCTAGGATCGAAGTTTGACTCAAAATAAAACAGGTGTTTATACCCTATCGTCAATCAATCCCCTGGTTTACTAGCAGATAACTAATTTTGGGACTACTGTCCTATTATTAAATTTGGTGTCGCTAAATTAAAATATGAACACATAACTTTGTCACAATATATACACCAACACAACACAAACGGACACTACGATTAAAACAAATATTTATTTGGTTTGGTCGACCAAGGACAAGTCCAGACAACGGGACAAGAACACACGGATGGCTGTGACATGACTACCTCCAATACCTAGGCCTACATGACTAACTTACCTCCTACCAATGTACCTTGTCACATTGTAGCATTCCGCGTGTTCGTATCCCGCTGTTTGGACTTGTCCTTGGCTTGTGTTAGTGTATATATTGTGACTATGTGTTCATATTTTAATTTATCGACGACAGATTTGATAATGGAACAGCAGTCCCGAAACTAGTCATATGCTAGTAAACCAAAGGACTGACGACGGAAAGGTATGTAAAACTGTTTCATTTTGAGTTAAACTTCAAACAAATACGTATAACTGCTCCCCGTTTAGCTTATTCGTTTCTTAGGAGGAAATTCCAATTTAATCGATTCAACCATTATTTGTACAGAAATTAATGTCAAAGTATGCAAAAGCGCCCAGTTCCCCGACTGGTGTGTCACTGTGCGCATTGGGTAAGGTAACTGTGCGCAGTACCGGTATAGCCTAATTGCAAATTTGGGTGAATAATAAAAATAAAAGGCTGTTACCTACTATCAGAGTTAATATAATACAACACATATGAATAAGAATTATATATTTTGTAAGGAAAACAACTTTAAGCTAAAAAGTCTTCAGTGTTCTTATAATTAAATAAATGTAAATCCAGGCTGCCCATAAGACTAGTGTTAATTGTAACATTGGCCTTATGGAAGTATGGAAAGACTAGTTTTTTCATTCGTGCAATACACTTTATAGGCCTAGATAGTTTTGAGGTTATGGTAGTTCTTAGTACGAGATACTGACTAAACTGATTCAGTAGGTACGGGTACTTTCTATAAACAAACCATCCTAGTGGAATAACTCTTTATTACATTATGAAGAAAAATTAACTATAGTTAACCTGTAAATCTGTTTTAACAAAGTATGTTACTTACCAAGAAACAGTACAGTATTCAAAACACCTGAAGTAACTCTTGAATGAAGATATATTTTTTCTCAATTCAAACCTCCAAAACTTAAAACTTTGTAGCCTAAGTAGAAAGTAACTGAAACATAATTTACCAAGCCAAATACGGATTGACCGTTATATAACGCACGTCTATCTGGTCTGTCGTCTGTAGACATAGAGTTTGGTTGGGATGCTGCGATTCTGCGCAGACGCGAGGCGCCGCGTCAGATTTTTTCTCTTTTCTCTAAAGGGGATTATGGGAGATCCGATTGGCCGTTAATTTAATGGTGTACCGGTAAAAAGTATGCAATTTTTCTTTTCTTTTCTTATAAATTGTCAGAATTCTAAGCATATTTCATCGATGTATAAACTGTAAATTCATTCTTTCTTTATACATGTGTTATTTTAGATATCTAATCATTATCCTTGTTATTCAATTTGGTTTGAATACTAAAACTCTAAATACAACTTTTAATTAATTATTACTAAAATTGGTCTGGGATATAGAGGATGTCGGTGGGATGTCCCCAAGATATCCACGTTATCCCGGGATTTCGTGGACATCCCTGGGACGTCCACAAATGTCCCGGGACATATCAAAATATCCTAGGGATGTCCTGTTTATCCTGGGATGGCAATGGGATGTGTGGGACACAAATGGGATATCCTGGGGACGTCGTGTGCTGTGTGGGAATGAACACATTGACCAAATAATTATGAAATATTCTACTCCAGGCCATTCTTGCATACAGGAGTTGGATAATGTACACTCTAACATTGAAAATACCTTAAAAGTGTCTGAAGTTTGGTTTCCAGTTTCACTATTAAGAGTCATTCTAGTCTCAAATAAAAAAATCCCCTTATTGTGTACTCCAAATGTTACAAAATGGATTTCATAACCAAAGTAAGAATTATGCTTATGAAGGTTGCCCATAAACACAAGTTTCTCAACTTATGTTTGAACGTTGTAATCTTCTCTTCGTAAAATTCAAATCCAGCCATGAACTTTACGAACCTTGGAACAGCACATACTTGATACATGAAAAAAGTTGAAAATGTCAACTGGAACAGAATCACCTATACCAAGTCCCTTGGGGAGCAAGTCTGGTAAATGTTAGGGATAAATACCCCCGTCGCAGCAAACCTGCATACTCAGCGAATTTCCAATGAATATATAATATAACACATTAAAAAACTTAACAGGATTCGTAAGAAATGTACAAACAAGCGATATTCAAAATATTAATTATTCTCCATAAGAATAACATTGGGATGAGTACGCAGGTTTGCTGCAACAAGGCACACAAAATCATGGGTTTTTATACAAATATCAATAGAACTCATCTTAGTGAAGCCACATACCAAGTTTCATCCATATTCATTCATAAATAAGCGATATATAACATTTTAAGTATTTTCCATAAGAATAACATGGGGACCAAGTACCTAGGTTTGCTGCTACAGGAACCATCGGCAAAAAATTGTTTTTTTGTGCAAAAAACAATAAACCACAACCAGATCAAGCCATGTACCAAATTTCGCCAGTTTATGTTCATAAATAAGCGAGATATACAATTTTTATTTTTCTCCATAAGAATAACATTAGACAACGTACTGTGTTTAGCACTTTCAATATCTCGGTAACCAATTGACGTAGAGCAATGATAAAAATACCAAATTGTTTGTTTTTTTAAGCTGAATTCAATGGTATAAATTAAAATTTGATTTAAATTAAAATTACATGTGAAAATCCCAAAAAACCCATTTTTGGGGTACAAAACCCCCCAAAAACCCCCCTTCGGATGGTGCGATTCATCTGGTTTTCGAACTCGTTCAAATAAATGGTACTTTACACATTTGTACCAAATTTCATTAAGATCGGACCTTTTTTACGAGAGTTATCGTGCTTACGGACACATATATATATATATATATATATATATATAAATGAAAAGTTATCATGGTCTCGGGCTTAAGTCTTACCATGAGACCTACGGTAATAGCTTCTTCCCTATAGGGGAAATTCGCTAAAAAACTACCAACAGAAAAAGTAAAAGATATCAGATCTATGATAACACCCCCGTCGCAGCAAACCTGCGTACTCAGCAAATTTCCAATGCATATATATGTGACTCACTACTACATAGAGCTACTTGCCAAGTTTCAGAAAATACATCCATAAATAAGTGATATAGAGCATATTTTATTTATTCTCCATAAGAATAACATTAGGGTTTAGGACGCAGGTTTGCTGCAACGAGGAAGATAAGTACTTTTTTTGCAATTATCAATATAACTGAACCAGGTGAAGCTATATACCAAGTTTTATTAATTTAGGTTCATAATTAACGGAGATATACAACTTTACTTATTCTCCATTTGAATAACATGGGGGCCGAGTATGCAGGTTTGCCGCTACGGGGACTATCAACAAAAAACTTGTTTTTGTGCTAATATCAATATACCACAACTATTTGAAGCCACATACCAAGTTTTATCAATATACATTCAAAAATAATCGAGATATAGATTTTTATTTATTCTCCATAAAGATAACATTGGACAACGTACTGTGTTTAGCACTTTGAATATCTCTGCAACAGTTAGACGTAGAACAACGATTAAAACACCAAAATGTTTGTTTTGTTGAGCTAAACACATTAATAAACAGAAATGTGAAGTTTTTAGTAAAATTATCTGAGAAAAACCTTTTTCCCATAAGATTAACATGGGATACGTTTTTTTTGGATTTTATACGCAACCACTTAACCTAGGTTAATGATTCAAAATACTAAATAATTTGTTTTTTAAGCTCTATAAAATGGCTATAACCAAAATTGAGTGTTTTAGCGAATTTCCCCTATAGGGAAGAAGCTATTACCGTAGTCGGCATGGTAAGACCTAGGCCCGGGACCATGATAACTTTTCGTTTTGAGGTCCCCAGACCCCAAAAACACCATTCGTTCGATACTGTATATATATATATATATATGTCCGTGAGCACGATAACTCCCGTAAAAATTATCCGATTTTAACGAAATTTGGTATAAATATGTAAAGCAGCATTTATGACTTTAAGTTCGAAAACCAGACAGATCGACCTATCCGAAGGGGTATTTTGGGGGGGTTTTGTACCCCAAAAATGGGTTTTTTGAATTTTTTACATATAATTTTTGAAAAAGTCAAATTTTAGTTTTGACCATTCGATTCAGCTTAAAAAAACACACAATTTGGTATTTTGATCATTCCTCTACGTCAATTGGTTACCGAGATATTGAAAGTGCTAAACACAGTACGTTGTCTAATGTTATTCTTATGGAGGAAAAGAAAATTTTTTTATCTCGCTTATTTATGAACGTATACTGACGAAACTTGGTATACAGCTTCATCTCGTTGAGGTCTATTGATATTTGCTCCAAAAAACTGTTTTTGCATAATTCTCCCGTAGCAGCAAACCTGCGTACTCAGCCCCCATGTTATTCTTATGGATAATAATTAAATGCTCTGTCTCCCTTAATTATGAACATAAATGAATAAAAACTGGTATACGACTTCACGTAGTTGAGTTACATTGACATTAGCATAAAAAAAAACATTTTTTGTGTTCCTTGTTGCAGCAAACCTGCGTACTCAGCCCTAATGTTATTCTTATGGAGAATAATTAAAATTGTATATATCGCTTATTTGTGAATATATTTTTATGAAACTTGGTAAGTGGCTTTATGTAGTATTAAGACATTTATATCTCCATTGGAAATTCGCTGAGTATGCAGGTTTGCTGCGACGGGGGTATTTAACATTTCGGTGTCAAATTTGCAAAAAATCGATTTTTGGAAAATTGTAAACCCCCATTAAATCCCCTTCCCATAGTGCGATCGATCTGGTTTTCGAACTTGAAGTCATAAATGCTACTCTCCACATTTGTGCCAAATTTCATCAAAATCGGGTATTTCTTTCAAAAGTTATCGCGGTAACGGACACATATATATATGTTGGTAAAAACTAATTTATCGGATAAATCTGTTGAAGGTAATCGAAAATACCCCCGTCACAGCAAACCTGCGTACTCAGCGAATTTCCTATGAATGAATAGATTTCCTACTACCACATAAAGCCACTTACCAAGTTTCATAAAAATACTTAAATAAATAAGTTGTATATAGCATTTTATTTATTCTCTATAAGAATAACACTAGGGCTGAGAACGCAGGTTTGCTGCAACGAGGAAGATAAAAATGCAAGTTTTTTGCAATTATCAATATAACTCAACCAGGTGAAGCTATATACCAAGTTTTAATGATTTATGTTCATAATTAAGGGAGATATAAAGCTTAACAAGGGAATAACATTATAGGGATGAGAATGCAGGTTTGCTGCTAAGAGGATAATCAACAAAAAATCATTTTTTTTGTGTGGAAATACCAATATACCAGTACTAGGTGAAGCCACCTACCAAGTTTCATCAATATACGTTCATAAATAATCGAGATATCAAATTAAAAATATTCTCCATAAGGATAACATTGGACAACATACTGTGTTTAGCACTTTGAATATCACGGCAACGGTTAGACGTAGAATCACGATTTAAACACCAAAATGATTGTTTTGTAGAGCTAAACTGATTGGTAAAAGCAAATGTGAAGTTTACATAGAAATGGAGTGAGGAAAAGCCAAAAACCTTTTTCCCATAAGATTAACATGGGAGATTTTATGAGCAGGTTTTTTTGGATTTTCTCCGCAACCACTTAACCTAGGTTAATAATTCAAAATACCATATTATTTGTTTTTCTAAGCTCTATAACATGGTCAAAACCAAAATTAAGTTTTTTAAAAATTTTAGGGTGAAAAATGCAAAAAACTGATTTTTGGAAAATTTAAAACCCCCATAAACCCCCCTTCCCGTCGTCTGATATTTCTGGTTTTCGAACTTAAATCTATGAATGTCACTTTACACATTTGAGCCAAATTTCATCGAAATCGGACGTTTTTTACTCAAGTTATCGCGGTAACGGACACACACACACACATATATATATATATATATATATATATATATATATATATATATAGAGAGAGAGAGAGAGAGATAGATATAGATATATATATATACATATATATACATTTGAACGAATAGTGTTTTTGGCATCTGGGGACCTCAAAACAAAAAGTTATCATGGTCTCGGGCTTAAGTCTTACCATGAGACCTACGGTAATAGCTTCTTCCCTATAGGGGAAATTCGCTAAAATGGATGCCTCAAGTTGATGAAGAGTATTTGAATACAATTATTGTGTAGGAACCTTTTAAACTTTAATCATTACATTGATGTTGGAGACATAAGGTTCTATCTGCAGTGCCGTAAATAAAAAAAAATGTAAAAAATATAATTTGTTATTATATTAAATACAATTATTTTCATATACTTAACCATAAACTGTTGAGTCTTTATAAATTAGTTTATAACTTATCACATGTTAAATATGGACTGGAAGAGACAGCAAACTTTAAAATGCTCTACTGACAAATTTAGAAAAACGTCGCTAGAACCACAGATTAAGAATACCACAAGGAGTATGTTAAATCTATGATAGAACCCTCTGGTTCTGACGTCTCGAATTGTGTTCATCAGTGTTGCCTCCAGTGTTACAAATACAACTCCTTGGTTGTTGATTTATTCATCAGCTGAACGACCTCGCAACTAGCAAGACATCTTTGCTGCGAACATTGCTTTTATGGAAATAATCGTACCTGGGCTAAAAGCTCTATGAACCTTCGTTATAGAGATCGAAAATCGCCCAGCAAAATCAATAAATTTTAGCAATGTAGATTTATATACATTCAGGTATTCTAAAAAAATTATTGTTACTATATTAAATTTATTGATAATGTGTTTATTATTTATTATTTCAGTTATTCTTGATTCGTATTACAACTGATTGTTTAAGTAGCATTTAATACTTTCATATAGTGTGATTTGCATTCATATACTAAATCATAGTAGATGTAAAGAGATTTTTTCTGCAAAACTTCTGCCCCACCTCTTCAAAGTCGGCCATATTGCCCGTGAGTTGTCAGTCAACGTGACAAAATATTATTTTTCCTTTTCAGAAATAATTTGAACTCATGTTAAATGTAGTTTAATTGTATTTTCTGAAAACATAACGTACATTTTTGTGTAAGTATTAGTTAGTATACAGGACTTTTAGTAAAATAAAATATGACCAGCAGCATAATTATGAACCTATTTATATTAGGACCTGTCGTGCTCTACCTGTACCCACCGGTTGATTAAATTCGGTAAAAACATTCTACGTTGCTTATTTATCATATGAATCTCACTCGATCAGTTAAAGAAACTCCCCTTTGTTTTACCTTGGTACTGTAAGAAAGCTGTAAAAGTCTAGGTCAAAAAGACATGGTTCCAGTTTTTAATAACATTTTTCAAAATCAAATCCATTCATTTAAGCCTAGTTTGCCTATTAAAATTTATACCTATTTTGCAATTATTACAAGTCTATCAAGTAATGTGATTTACTTTGCCTAACTAAGCTTATGAGGTTAGGTAGGCTCTTGATAATGCATCTCCAAATAGCTGAAATCAAGGAATGTCATTATCTGGTTAGGCCTAGGCTCTACTTAAATTAGCCTACATTCATACAAAAATGTATTCAACTACTGTATGTATGTTTCATAATGTAAGAGCATATAATCTGCTATATTTACCAAGTGACAAGGACCTAGCCGGGCCATTCCATGCCAAATCCATCCAGGGGCTGACACCCATGGTCTCAGATTTTAATAAAAATTTGTATGTATTAAGTGACTATAAAAATAAGAAAAAATACTAAGTTTCACCTAATTCTAACAATTAGTTTCAGAATTATGGTCGTTTAAAGTTTTAGAAAAATGTAATTTCCGAGGGCAGTATGAGCGGTAAATCAGTTTGTATGTTTCCACGTTTTTCTAAATAACATTTGTATTTATGTAGCTAGAGGCTTCAAACTTTATGAATTTGTCCTAAATTTAATGGAGAATCAGATTATACTATAAGTGTTGGCATTACAACTTTTCATCATTGTTTAAAAAATTGTAAAAAACAAAAATTATGTTTTTTTCAAATTGTGACGGTTATGTAAAAAACAATCTTTGGCTAAAATCCCTCTCCAGATACCCTAATACAACCATATATCACTGAGGAGAGCATAAAATTTCCTTATAAATGGTGAATTAATATTTGTGGGTTTATGTGTTTTAAAAGTTTCATTACAATGTAAAGTTAATAAATAAATTTTTGAATAGCGAAAAAGGTATTTTCATTGACAAATACAGAGCTTGTGGTAAGAATGTTAGAAAGTCAATAATATCTTCTAAAATATATGGAGCTAAACTTATTTGTAATACAATTTGCATGGCATATTTTGTAATTACATAAGGCTTACTGTTGGATGTAACACGTTTACAACAAATAATTTTGTACAGTATGATGTAATTTTGAGATTAAATGTATACCCTTGTTAGCCTATGGACTGGAGAGCATGCATGTCAGTCTTAAATGGTGAAATAATGTTTCAAGTTGTAGCATTACAAGAGTTTTAATACAATGTAAAAATATGAAATGACCTGGCTTAAGTGCTCCTTTTTTACCTCAATGCTGAGGGTGTACTGTGTATGTAACAGGCAGAATAGAGATTGCATGCTTCGGCGTTGTGATCAGTGCCCTAAAACACCTGAGTCACTTAAACTTTATTTGGAAGAGGTTTTGGAAGACTGATGATGACGAGGAAATACAATTTTCATAGTGGATTAGGATGGCCGGATGAGATTACAATCTATGCTTCTACATTGCCAAGAATTTATTTATTTTACCGTCTGTAAAATTGAATCCCTAATCCCTCACTCCTTTATTACCAAATCGCAAAATTCATACATAAAGCAGAGAAAAGAAATAGGATTTGATGAAGTTTTGGTCTTAATAGATTTCACTGAGAACTATAGTTTTTTTCTTCAAAATGAAGTACAGTCATACCACTGGAGCCATTTAAGTTGTTCAGTTCATCCTACAGTAATAGATTCAAAAAATGGAGATGGTACCTTATATAATTGTGTTTAATTTCTGATGACCCAAAACACTATGTACCATTTGTCTACTGTCTAAGAAAAAACGATTGATTTAATTAAGTTGACATTTCCTTCAGTTGACAGAGTGGAATACATTACTGATGGGTGCAGTGCACAGTATAAAAATTTCAAAACCATGATGAATTTGTGTTGTCATGAAAAAGATTTTCAACTCAAAGGAAGTTGGTCTTTTCATGCAGCAAACAAGTCATGGAAAAACTGTTTGTGACGGAATCGCGGGCACAGTCAAAAGAACTATTCAAAGAGAAACCTCCAAAGTTCAAAAGAAAGTGAACAGATCGTAAATGCTTGGCAAATGTTCATATTTTGTAATAATCTGTTTTCCAAAATATAATTTTTCTTTTTGATTGATGAAGATATTTAAAATATCAGAATAACCCAAAGTAGTCGTTTTGAATCAGCGCAAAGTGGATCAAGAAGTTTTCATTTTTTCCAACCTGCATTGTCAGAAGAAATCACAGCAAAAATAGTGAGCTCAGACTCTGATATCTGTTTAAGAAAAAACATGTTTAACCCATCAGGACCAATGATTGAACCTTACCTCCATTCTTTTGTTGCCTTTGTTTATGAAAGCAACTGGTGAATTGGAATGGTTCAGCAAATTAATGAGGAAGAAGGGGATTATAATATCCTCTTTATGCATCCTCATGGTCCGGCTGAAAACTTTTATTGGCCTCAAAGAGAAGACAACTGTCCTGTCCCACCACCTCATCTCCTTTGTAAAGTAAAACCTCCAGTGGTAACGTCACAATTGGGTCGAACTTATAAGATTGATTCTGACTCTCGAAAATAAATCAACAAAGCCTGGAACAACTTTAAAATATCACTATAGACGGTCATCAGTTTTAAGTTTCAGTGATTGTGTTTACTTACATTTCAAGTTACTTTCAAACCAAGACAAGACTTTTAAAAACTATACAACAATTTTTAACTTTTAACACATTGTGAAGATTTACTATCATGTTGTATAACTGAAGAATTTTCCCAGAAAAATCTGGATAAGAAGTAAGTAAACCAGTAGTAGAGTAACTAAAAGCTATCAGTATGAAATGTAAATATTGTATATTGTAATATTGTATATTTCGTGTAGGTATCATAAATTCAGTAGGTTGTTTTTAATATAAGCTAACTCAGTACACCCTCAGCATTGAGGTAAAAAGGAACACTTAAGCCATGTCATTCCAGTAATACATAGGCTAACAAGGGTATACATTTAATCTCAAAATTACATCATACTGTATAAAATTATTTGTTGTAAATGTGTTACATCCAACAGTATCCAACACTTATAGTATAATCTGATTCTCCGTTAAATTTAGGACAAATTCATAAAGTTTGAAGCCTCTAGCTACATAAATATAATGTTATTTAGAAAAACGTGGAAACATACAAGCTGATTGACCGCTCATACTGGCCTAGGATAATACATTTTTATAAAACTTTAAACGACTATAATTCTGAAACTGCTTAATGGAATTTGGTGAAACTTTGCATTTTTTCTTATTTTTGTACACACTTAATGTAAACCAATTTTCATAAAAATCTGAGAACTTTGGGTGTCAAATTGTAATTTGGCTGGATGATTTGAAATGGAATGGCCCAGCCCTGTTTTTAACACATTATATTGTTGAAGACTAGTCAGTGGTATGCGAGACAACTGTAGAGGATAAGTTAAGACAAAAGGGTAGAACATAATATGTTGTATAATACACTAATGGCCAGTCCACCCGATACCAATCTTCCATGGTGCAATGTGAAAGAGGAGTTCCTCAGGGGCTATCCTGGGACCTATACCATTTTAGCGAATTTTCCCTATAGCTATTACCGTAGGTCTCGTGGTAAGACTTATCCCTCTGAATGACCTTCGCCTGCTTTCGGGCGACTATTTTTGACTGTCGAGTGTCAGTCGCCTGATATCAGGCGACTTTGCACGCCTCCGGTTTGGTGTAATATTTCCGCGCACGGTTGATCGATCCCAGGCATTGAGCATACCAACGTGATCAGCGGATTCTAGGCTTCATGATGACTACACATGACCACCGTTTGTGCTATTTTCACTATCATCTGTGACGGAATTCCAAACGTCTGCGATTGTTGTTGTTGTTATGGTGATATAGGCTTTAATGCCTCCAGTTTTTAGGTTAGTTGACTTTTTAGACATTAAGATATTTAGGGTAGATAAAAATATAGGTTACCCTAGCAGCGGCCAATGGTCCCATTGGGACGATTTCTCCATGCACCCTTAAAATGGCCATCGTCCCAGTGGGACGATTCATTTCCAAAATTGTTCTAACACTAAAAAGTAATTGATAATTAACTCGAAGGTGGACAATTTATATATCATTCGAAAGATAACATTCTGAACGTTCATTTTATTATATAAATGAACCGTGTAGCAGTTGTAAAAAAACGTAACGACTATTTTAATTTGAATGGTTTATTAGTGCAAATTGGTACCTGCAGACGACTCGTAAAAAATCGTAAAACATGGTCTGGTACAAAATACTAGAACTGGGGTAAATGTCGTCTTATAGAGTTGCGGTTGGTACCACTGGACAGCAAAAGAGTTGCGCTTTATTTTAGTATTGAATTTTTGAACGATATATTGATAGCAAAGAACATATTTTTCTAAAACGGCTGTATTTACCAAAATTAACAAATAGCCAATCATTCCACTGGGACCATTCTTAAACGCTGTAAATATATATAAAGGAAGTTGCATAACTAGTGAAGCATTATGTCAAACTAAAGCGAAAGAAACGTAGAGTAAGTTAATTCTGTTTTGACAAATGGCGCACTGGTCAGGAACATTTCTTTCAGAACAGAAGTAAATCTTCAGTTCACTGTCACTCAAGCAACTCCTGTTTCGTGTGACGCGTGAGGTTAGGTTAGATTTTGTCGGGAATCGTTCTAAATTTGGAGTTTAAAATGATAGTGAAGTGTTTGTATATTTATGACAGTAATCTTTATGCATACATATTACTGGAAAGTGATAAATTAACTTAGTGAAGTGAAAGTAAGTCTTGGGTTTTTCTGTGGTTTAGCATCATGTCCAAAGATTACATTGCTCATATTCTAGAGGCAGATATGAGTTCTGCAGGAGAAATAGAACTATTTAGTTATGATGATGAGGAAGTTGATGATGTGTTGCCTTTGGAACTAATTCGGACTTTGAATTTAAACTATTTCAAAATAAAGAAATTGATGGAACAAAACATATCCTACTCCGTCGTCAAAAACAATGTTTACATTTGCGTGATTGAATAAATAAAGATAAATCCCAGCTGACAGTTTAAAGACAGCCAAAGTTAATAGTTTACTACAAAATCAATTCGACTAATGAATAACAAAAATTTAAATTAGTGTTAATAATTATTAATAATTCAAAATAAAATACAAAAACTGTGTTAAAACATTCCTTATGTATACCAAATGCCTCCTTCAAAATTTCATTACGAAATGTTTTGTAGTAATTTAATATTTCGATAACACACATACACACACACACACACGTACACACACACACACGCACACACACACATACATGTACTCGCTCAATTGTAGAAAACACCTAATTGTGGCATCTCTGAGACGAAAGATACTGCTTTAACGACAGTACTGTGGATAGTATGTTCAACAACTTATTTTTCCGATACACACCGATTTTAGGCTTACACACTAGAAAACAATTGTAGCAACGTGCCACAATTGTGCAAACTCCGACTTTGGTGTGTTCTCCCCACCACGTGAGGGTAACTTGCCTCCACTCCGTGATCTTTGTTGGCTCTGTTGTTCGTTTTTAATGCTATATTGATGCTTTTTAATAATTGGGCTTAATGTTGCCTATGATAATGTATTGTTGCAATGACTGTATGTTAGATTATCTTTGTTTTGAAATAGAAACCCATTTTGATGTAAATAGAACAGTAGGCCCTAAAACTAGTTATTATTGTATGGTATATATTATATTGTTCAATAGTTAAAATCATTGTAGATTTTAGCGAATTTCCCCTATAGGGAAGAAGCTATTACCGTAGTCGGCATGATAAGACCTAGGCCTGGGACCTTGATAACTTTTCGTTTTGAGGCCCCCAGACCCCGAAAACACCATTCGTTCGAAACTATATATATATATATATATATATATATATATATATATATATATCGTAAAAATGGTCCGATATTGATAACATTGGGTACAAACATGTAAAGAATTATTTATGACTCTAAGTTCGTAAACCAGACAGATTGACCTATCCGAAGTAGTATTTTCGGGGGGTTTTGTACCCCAAAAATGGGTTTTTTGAAGTTTTTCATGTAATATTTAAAAAAATCAAATTTTAGTTTTCACCATTGGATTCAGCTCAAAAAACACACAATTTGGTGTTTTGATAATTATCTACGTCAATTGGTTACAGAGATATTGAAAGTGCTAAACACAGTACGTTGTCCAATGCTATTCTTATGGAGAATAAGAAAAATATAGCACGCTTATTTATGAACATAAACTAACGAAACTTGGTATACGGCTTCATCTGGGTGTGGTCTATTGTTATTTGCACAAATAACACAATTTCTACCGATAATTCCCGTAGCAGCAAACCTGCGTCTTCAGGCCCTATGTTATTCTTATGGAGAATAATTCAAATTTGATATATGACTTATTGTGAATATATTTTTATGAAACTTGGTACCTTTGCGGCTTTATGTGGTATTAATACATATATTTTGCATTGGAAATTCACTGAGTACGCAGGTTTGCTGCGACGGGGGTATTTTAAATTGTTATTAGTATACGGTACTTATTTTAGCTAATTTCCCCTATAGGAAAGAAGCTACTACCGAAGTCAGCATGGTAAGACCTAGACCCGGGACCATGATAACTTTTTGTTTTGAGGTTCCCAGATATCAAAAACATCGTTTGTTCAAAAATATACTTACGTGAGTACGATAACTCTAAAAACATTGTCCGATTTTGACGAAATTTGATACAAACATGAAAGCAACATTTATGGCTTTAAGTTTGTAGGCTACCCCAAAAATGTTTTTTTTTTTGTTTTTTACATATAACATTTTAGTTTTGACTATTTAATTCAGCTTAAAAAAATTGTGATTTTAATAATTGTTGTCATTTAGTTACAGTGATATTGAAAGTGCTAAACACAGTACGTTGTCTAATGTTATATCTCGTCATTCTTATAGAAAATAAGAAGAATGGCATATCTCGTTTATTAATGAACTGATACTGACGAAACTTGGTATATTGCTTTGCATCTCGTTGTGATGTTTTTGATATTTGCACAAAAACCAATTTTGTTGCTGATAGTTCTCGTAGCAGCAAACCTGCATACCCAGCCCCCATGATATTGTTATGGAGAATAAGTAAAATGTTATCTCCCTTAATTATGAACATAGATTAATAAAACTTGGTATGTGACTTTACATAGTTGAGTTATATTAATATTTGTATAAAAACCCGTTGTGTTCCTTGTTTCAGCAAAGATCTAACCCCAGGCATTGTCAAACTCCCTATGTTATTCTAACGGTATAATAGAAATAAATTAAATTGGATATTTAAACAGATGTCAATAAAAAACTCTGTACAGAAAAGGATAACTACGGGATTTTGATTCTGTTCTCACCTTTAGGGCGCTCAGCCTCACGGGTGATCATGGGGTGAACATGGTCCCCAAGCTAAACTTATGGATTTTAATGTTTACTCAACTGTTTGAGCTAAAATTTGTTAGTATATTTTTTTAGTCTTATTTGTTAGTTGCTATTATTACTGAAATAAACCTTCTAAATATCTAAAAAAAATCCCTTAGGACTTCCCCCATTGCCTTTGAAAGTTCTCAAATTAGGTGTTACTGAGGCAATTGAGATGACATATTGGGAGGGAGGTAAGTGGTACAGTTATGAATGACATATACCTACTCACAATTTAAGTACTCTTTAGGGCTCCGTCCCACTGGTTTAAAAGTTCTCAAATCAGGCAATACTGAACCGATTGGGTTGCAATTCTGGAGGGAGATTGGTGTTAGAATAATCATACTTTCACAAATCTGCTCATTATCTAAGTGCCCTTTTGGGCTCCGCCACACTAGCTTTGGAAATTATCAAATTAATTATGACTGAACCAATTGAACTGAAACTTGAGACGGAGATAGGACTGATACATAAGTATACTGACTCACTCTAAAACTAATTCATTGTAATTCAAATTCATTGTTGGTGATGACGAGTTTGTCATTTAAGGAGGTATTGCAGACATTTTCTATCACTTATTAGTAAAAACAAACTAGAACGAATTAGAAATAAAGTATGTGTCAGTTTTCTGATTCCATTTATTTAGTTTAGACACAGCTATTTCAGTGTACTTGAATTGTCCCCCAATCCACATACTGTTATGTCCATGCTACCTTAATATATAAAATTGAATGTATGTTCCCTATGAACTACTAAGCCACTCAACTGAATTTAATGGCATTTTCATTATTAATGTAATATTAGGTCGGGATTGTTCCTGGAAAGTTTATTAAAAATTCAATACAAAACTATAATATAACAAGCAATTTTTGTAAATCTCACAAGAAATACAGCAGCGCACGCCAGGTACTACTAGTCAATAATAAAATAGGTAATACAATATAAAACTTGAAAGTGAAATAAAAATAACATTAACTAAAGAGAATGTGAGAATCTAATCAATAATTATCTCGTAAAAATTGTTTATTTTTATACGTTTGTATATCAGAACAAATTTTTGATAAGTAAAATAATGGTGCCTTGAAAATGTTTTCAAGTTTATGTTTTTTTCTGTGTCATTGTAAATTTACATGTAAATAAAGGTGTTCTATTCTTTGCCTGTTCTATTCTATAGCCTACCTAAAGACTTTACCAGAAGATTAGGGAGAAGGCTTATTCACCTTTAATATACAGTAAAAGTACTCGTAGACCTTATGTGTTTGAAAAATGCTGGACATTTTTTTCGGTAAACTTATACTTTAGAAGAGCTGCGGCTTGTAAGACACCAAATACTACGAGTAGCCTACGCTCTAATGTCGCGTAAGAGGACGAAACGAGGAGTTAAATTGTTAAGACACTTATTGGCAGTTTAAATATTGTCTTGCATGGTGCTAAAATATTGACAACATTATTTTTTTAAATATTTATATATATATATATATATATATATATATATATATATATACATAGTATGTATTATAGTAAAGCTTTAAATGTGATTTGAGGTTTAATGGTATTTGATACCATTTCTTTAGTACAAGTTGCACTTTGCATGGGCCTTACTCAGCTTTCATGGGCCCCTGGGCAGGCCTGGTGGTGTGAGCCCTTGTTGCCAACCGGATTCAAGTTCACAACAGTGTCCTAAATAAGACACCAGCTGCCCGGGCTCCCGGGCAGAGTTCCCCCCCCCCCCCCCCGAGAACGGCCCTGGCACTTTTTATCGGCAATTAAGAAACCCACATCAGTTTTTGAAATTATGGGGGTCATAGTTATCTCTGTAGTATTGCCCATTAGCGTGGATTTTATTAAAAGTGCCATATTTAAAAGTTACAAATATTGTTTTATTGTACTTTAAATACATTTCAAATCAGGAGTACATTTCATTTTGCACCTTACGCTTCCAGTTAAAAAAGTGAACACATTTGTTAAACCATCTTCAATTAATTAACATTTAAAAGTTGTAAAATTTCCATAAGGTAAAGCAATGGATAAGAATTACTGCTTGTAAAGTACGAGATACTAATACAATATTGTATCGTAATTATGGGGAACTACTAAAAAAAGATCCTATGTATATATTTCTTATGATTAAATCAATAAAGTACTGTCCGCTTAGCATAATTTTATTCAATTTATTAAAGTTTTTTGAAATTTTTAGATTTAAAAAACTAATACCAGTTTTCATAAATAAATATAACGTTCTCCTATAATGTGAGTAAGTTGATAGTTTATCTGCTAGATTGCATCAGCCATTTATTTCATACTAGCTGATGTACCCTTTCTTAACACAGGTGTTTTCTTTACCCGTTCTTTAGTCAATGCGATTTGCATTTTAGGTAGCTTGAAACAGCTGTTCTTGCTTCTGCTCTTTAACCTGTCAAAAGGAAGTATCCACAGCTGTTCGCAATACAGTTTCTGAATGTTTACTTTCTTCTGAAATGTAAAAATTGAAACTTAGGACGATCATGGGGCGTAGCCCGAGGGGATTTTAAGGAAGTGAATATGCCTATGTGTTGCATGGGTTCAAGATCTACCTTTTTGTAAAGTTTCAGCCCAGTCGGTTCAGTAGTTTTTGCGTTCACCCGGAACATCAGACAGACAGAAACCACCTCTTCTTTATAATATTATAGATTTACTTCTACCAGCTGTGTTCTTTTGTCAGTTTATGATATTTAAATACCCCGTCATAGCAAACCTGCGTACTCAGCAAAGCTCCAATGTAACTCACTACATAGGCAACTTACTGTGTTAAATTTTGTTGAAGAATTTGCACCTCTAATATAATATAATTTAATATAATTAAGAACGATCTATCCTAAAACCTAAAATTAACCAAAAGAAAAGTAGCCTAGATATTTTCCTACAGAGTCCCCAGTACTATTATTTCATACTTTGTAATCAAATTTCTGTTAAAACTTACGTAACAGAAGTAACTTTTATCTACCATTTCTGAGTTTGGTCATCCCATTACGCGAATATTTGAGCTACTCCTGGTAATTATTAATAGGACTATCGTAATAATGGTAACGTGTGCAATAATGGTAAAAACTGTTAATATTTCCTATCGCATTACCGGATGGAGCATAAGGGAGAAATTAAAAAACAGGATGTGATGTCATAAAATAGGTTAGCTGTTGGTTTAGTAAAAGCATACAAATTTTTACAAAGTTTTATAGAGTAATCTCCTAACAAAATGTAAGTCAAGCTCTGGATCAAGCCTTTAGCGTGACGTTCCGACGCCTGCGGTGATGTTTTTTTTCTTAGAATAGAAACTTAGCCAGTCGTCGCCATCGCTGTTGACTGCATGTCACCTAGCTGAGTCCTGAGGTTATGCGGTTGTACCTGAGACGTTCTGCATTCGGCAGATAGTTTTAATATTCGCAAAATTACGTTAATTAGGTGCAATGTCTAAAAAAAGGTTTTTATGAAATTGGAATCTTAAATCCCCCAAAGATTAATTGTATGATTTGAAAACAAATCTTAACACATCATTTTAAATTAAAAACATTTAAGTATTTTAAATATCTGGGGAGGGGGGTCATGTTTTCGCTATTTATTAATCCGCCTCTCAAGGGGTATGGGTGTCCTCTTTTTTAACCTAGAGAATATGGTAACCCTAGCCTGGGTTTTTAGCCTGCTTATATAGCTTAGGCCTACTTCAGTGGTTATTAGGCAGTTGAGATGTTTATATACATTAATTTGTTAGTTTACATAATATCATATTTCTTAAATTGTACATCGTACCTATTTCCTACTGTATGTTGATAAGCAGTTGCAGAAAGGCTGTTTTTTCCCAGAAATTTACAAATAACAACCGCTGGGATAGTACTATAACGGCCGTCAAGAACCACAGCACAAAACTAAATATAGACTACCTCATTAAAGGTATTTTGTGGCGCATCCTGCACAGTATAATATTCAGCATAATTTAAGTTAAAGATATTTGCCCTGGCAAACATGAAATAAAAACGATTGCACGCTGCTGCAACACTTCGGAAACGAGCCACCGTTGCACATTTGTCTCGGACCCAACTGTGCGGTGGCAGGACTCAACAGGTTAAAGACATACAGTTGACCCTCTCTTAACGGACCCTCACGGGACTGGTCCTAGGTCGGATAACCTAAAAGGTCGGTTAAAACGGGCAACTTCGTAAACATGTTGAATACTGTACAAGTAAATGTATTATTGATACTATATGAATAAAAAACTCAGCTGAATACATTAAACATAACTTTTGCAATTTTTCTTATGAAATAAATTGATGACAATAAATAAATTATAAAAAGCACCACTATAGGTACTGCCATCACACGGTACAGTACACGAACAATACTGTACTGTGATCCGGTAGGCTGTGCACACGCGCGACACACAAAAGAAAAAGCTCTGTACTGTACTCAACTCAGAATAGCGATAAACTGACGCTGACTCAGGGCCAGGTAACAAGGGCCGTAACATTTCGCCTGTGAGCGGACCCCCGCTGTCACGTGACCCGCTGCGTCACCGCGCTAACAGCTGGCTTGAAGTACCGCGCTACCAGTGCTTTACCCCTAAAAATTCCACGGCTGAAACGTATTCTATTAGACATCGTGATTATACGACTTCGCCGTTATTTTGTTGATGAATCAGGCTTTATTGCGATATAATTTTCAAAAGGATTGGCAGCTGATCTATTTATAAAACTATTTAGTAAGAAATAGAGGTTTGTATTAAGTTAAATGAAATCACTTGAAAAACCATTAGTTTTTTATCGGTATATAAAAATAAAACTTAAATGCAATGATCAGAAGAATGATTTTGATCAATTTGAAATAAGGGAAGGAAGTTTAAGTGACATTATGTTTTTAAAAACAACAAACATCCTCCTTTAGCGGCAGCGGAGTCATTCGAGAATTTAAGAAACAACTTTTCTAAAGAAAAATAAAGCGCTTAGATAGTGAAAAAGAAACACTAACCTGTTATAGTTTATTTTATACAGATACAGATCATACTCATTATAAAATACTTCTAAATGTTAACAAACTATTTTGACACAATTTTGATGCAAATATCAATACAATTCAACTAGGTGAAGCCACATACCAAGTTTTATCAATATTCATTCATGAATAAGCCATATATAACATTTGAATCATTCTCCATAAGAATAACATGGGGGATGAGAACGCAAGTTTGCTGCAACAAGGAGCACAACAAGTGGGTTTTTACGCATGTACCAGTATAACTCAACAAGAGTTGAAACTACATACCAAATTTTATTAATTTATGTCATAATTAAGGGAGACATAAGATTTGACTTATTCTCCATAAGAATAACATGGGGGCTGAGTACGCAAGTTTACTGTTACAGGAAGTATCGGTAAAAATTGTTTTGTGAAAATAAGAATAGACCACAACCAGATGAAGCCACATACCAAGTTTCATTAATACTTGTTCATTAATAAGCGAGATATAAAATTTTACTTATTTTCCATAAGATTAACATTGGACAACGTGCTTTGTTTAGCACTTTTAATATCTCGGTAACCAATTGTCGTGGAGCGATGATCAAAATACCAAATTGTTTGTTTTTATAAGCAAAATGTAATGGTTTAAATAAAAGTTTGGGTTTAAAAAGAATTACATGTAGAAAGTTCAAAAAACTCATTTTTGAGGTACAAAACCCCTCGATGTAAGAAGTGACTAGCAGCAAAGCTGGGGTTTCCTAATCCGCCAAAAAAAAAAAAACCCCTCAAAAACCCTCTTTAAAACAGAGCGACCTTTCTGGTTCTCGAATTCATGAAAATAGATCCTGCCTTACACGTTTGTAATAAATTTCATCAAGATAAGACCATTTTTACGAAAGTTATCGTTCCTACGGACACACACACACACACATATATATATATATATATACATATAGATTAATTTGAACAAATGGTGTTTTTGGCATCTGGGGGCCTCAAAACGAAAAGTTATCATGGTCTCGGGCTTAAGTCTTACCATGAGACCTACGGTAATAGCTTCTTCCCTATGGGGGAAATTTACTAAAAATGTATTAATTATTTCATAAGACAGTTTTATTGTATGTATCAGTAATGCGTCCTATGTTCCATATTTAGATGCTCATCATACCTAGTATGTACAAATAATAGTTGTTAAATATACATAAATATTTACTAAAATAATTTCGGAATTCATTAATAATTTCCAGGGCTTTAAACTAATCTTACTAACAATAGTGGTGAAAACTAAATCAATAACAACAAATAATTAAACTCACGGCAATCACAAGTGCACGCATAACACTAGTACAACACTACAAACAATACAAGAACTAAATCAACTGAACAAGCTCACTGTGCTTAGTAAGCAAACACTTTCCACTTTCTGAGCCAAATACCAAGATTATATTTGAAGATATTCAAAAATAGATCACGACACATGTTCGAGAGGAAACGAGTGAACGGAAGGGCCCTTGGACAATAGATTTAGACATACAGATTCGTAGAAATCTGTTTAGAAAAAGTATTCATTTAGCATTTGCGCCAAGCGCGTGGTGAGCAGCTGTCAGCGCAGTGACGTCACCGTGCTGTCCGGCGGGGCGGGAGGGTGTCACGGCGGCAACGCGCCGCGAACAAAGAAATGGTATAGCCCTTGTTACCTGGCCCTGCGCTGACTGACGTTCCACAATATTGTGAGTTTCCCATGTGATTCATAACAAAACTTGACCTGAACGGATAAGTTACGTTGATTCATAACAAAACTTGGCCTGAACAGATACGTTTCTATTTCAGTAAAGCGATAAGGATGGGAACGGAAGTCTCTAGATTCCTAAAAAAAGGTTCATTTAACCGACCAGTTTTAATTCAGGGCGGATAAACTGACCTGTATTTTTGTGTGGGCAGAGGCGGTTAATCCGAGCGGCGGTTGATCCGGGGTCGGTTAAGAGAGGGTCTACTGTATTGTATTAAAATAAAGACATAGACCTGACAAAAAGGAAATCAAAATTCATTTGGACTTGGTGGTTTTCACCAAGGAAACTCACCATGAAATGCATGAAAAACGGGTTGTCCCCTTACTGTTTGACATCATACCAGTAAATTACACAAATACGGCCATAAAACTGATACCTAACATTACATTGTTAACTGTAATGTGTGCATCATTAACTTACTTCATTACTCGTGTCTAAATTTTTAGAAGAATTCAATTTGTCTTATATTTCAATCTTGGCCTAAGTTATCTCCTTTCAATCTCCCTAGGCCTAAACAAGTGATTCTTAAGGTTACCGGTGTGGTGTTACTCCATGAGAAGGGCTTTGCATGATTGAGTCACAAATCATTGAGTTTATTAAACATTGGTTTTATACAATATTAATGCGATTTAATCAGCGTTGGTTGTGATGCAATAGGCCTACTATGATTGCAATACGGCGATGCCATTAATCTTGAATTGGAATTTCATTTTCTCTTGTTTTTAACACTTTCGCTGCTGAAAACATGTTTAAACATGAAATTTGCATAGGTTTCTATGTTGAGAAAAAAACGATCGGGGTCCGCAGCAGCCAACGTGTAACTTGAAAGGCCCCAAATTTAAATCAGCTATAACCTAGATAACCAATAAGTTATGTTTGTATAGGCCTAATGTTTTGAATTTTGTATGTTATTAAATTTCTTAGGATAGAAAATAAATGTTAACCCTTTGATTGTCATGCAATGAAATATCGTTGCAAATCTGAATCTTAATTAATAATGTGGGAATATTAATTATATTAGAATATATATTTATAGTAAGGCTAATAGATCGTAGAACTCTGATATACTGTTATTGAATATATTAGGGCCTATACCATTATATCACTTCCGAATAGTTAGTGAACGTTTATCATACTGCACCCTCATTAGAGCCCTTTAGTTGTTAGGTAATTCTTTACAGCTTTATACTGAAATGATACTTAATTGAAAACACATTCGTAGGCTCTGCTCATTAAAAACTCCTTCAAAATACTGAATGGTGCCACTTGTGTTTTCTTATACGGAATTGTACATTTTACTTTCACCCTCAAAGACTGTAGGCCTAGGCTAATTGCCTCTTTTATAACCTATCAAAAGTTACTGGAGTAGGTCCTACAAGATTACAAGTGATCCAATCTAGAAGCTATGGACCCCTCTCAAGTAGTTGCCTATGAAAAGCTAGTTGACATATAAATAGATCTAAATACAATATATAGGCCCAAATTTCCCTCTTTTAGAATAGGTACCTAATTAAAGATAAACTTATGATAAGGCTAAAATTATAATATGATATGTGTCGTGGCCAGCTTGAAATTACTGACTGACATAGCTCATTAGAGGTAAAATTACACAACAATATCTAGACCTACCTAAATTAAATGGAAGATAAGTTAGTGTCATAGGATACAGTTTAGCCTTCATTACCAACCAATTGAAACGTAATCTTTGAAGACAGATTTTAAAATATATCGAAAACAGCATAAATTAGGTTGAAATAGGTATACTCCTATCTTCTTCATTTTATTACAAATATCCATATAAAGGGTTTTGGTATAATTATGCCGAAACGTTTGTAATTTCCTCACCTAAAAATGTTAGCGTTCTCGCCAATGATGACACTCCATATTTTATAGTCGTATTTACAGAAAGTTTACATCTGTGAAAACTATAAATTCACTAAGCAACATTAGTAAAATTATTATTAAGAAACTAAACAAGACGTTTGGTATTCAGAATTGGACTGTGTAGATCAATTATAGAATCAATTAAACTATACATAACCTCAAGCGTGAAATTAAAATTTGACACTTTGAAACCAGTAATCCAACTGACGATTTGACAGTTTGAGAACTTCACCACATGAACCAAATCAGCCACTGAATATAGTTCAATTAAAACACTAGTAATTATTAAAATGTAAGATTAATTCTCCGTTTATAGTTTATTAGAATCATTAAACCATCAAAACGTTATCCTACAAATTTCATTACAATCCATTAAACCGTCAAAATGTAGTTAGCGTTACACTACTTCTACTTTGCATTTTCTTTGCAAGTGTATAAGGACTCAATTCGTTTAGTCCAATTATTGAAGGATTCTTAGAATTGATAGATAGTGCATCTGATAGTTGAATGTCATTACTGTGTTAGACAGTTTAGTCTCATATCAAATCTATTACGGTAGGCTAGCTATTGAAGGACCCTTATCATACTGTACCCTTTGGAAGGCATGGTCGTTGGCCGCCTAGGTTTCCATCCCTGAAAAACACGCTGCTGACCCGCTGTAAGCTGCTGCTATGCGTTTGTTACTTATTATTACCCTGTAGTATGGAGTGGGAATTACCTCTTTGAACAGGATATTTACCCGTAATCATCTCTGGGTGTTGTTTTTTTTTTTATTTTTTATTTCTATAGGCCTAACAAGAAACTTTAGCCTAAATTTTAAGCAACACCTACAGTATGTTAGATCCGATGTGATTGGGGTTCTATGATGTAATTAATGTACGACAATGTAAATAGTAATTAATTGCATGTATTGTTCAATTGTATCACCATATTGCATATCAGTAGTAGTTAACGATTCTTTTATTATGTGATTAATTCCGTGGCCATAATACAGGAAAAATGTTGTCACATGTATGTTGATTCAACGAAAACTGAATGGCTCATGCCAGTAACGTTTTAAGTGACAACATGTACAATTTTTCTGGAAATGAAAAAAATATAAACTAGATAAATAATTATGGAATATATGTTTATTTTAGTCACTTATATATTAAATGGGAACAACTGGTCATTAAAAGAAATATAACAATAATATTTCATGTAGTAAACCAGTTATAATCGAAGACATGATATTAAAATTGCAACAAAGTTGTAAGCGACAGTCTCTTAAAACGCTGTTGCCACTTTGTAGGTTAAATGGAGGTTGCAACGTTATTGGCTAAAAAAGAAAAAACTGTTATGTGTAGAAAAGTTTATTATCATATCAAGAAATAGAAATTGTTTATATCCTAAAATGGAATTGGCATATGAAAACAACCCAATAAAAAAATACAAGATTATAATAATCAATTTTTGGGCACTTGGTGGTTATAACATCTCTGCACTCTCCTCACGTGATGGCAGTTTTCCGGATACAGGTTTTTTTCTTTTCACTTTCCGATCATTCCTAGTCCAGTTTTGGAAGTTTGTTGCATGTTTCCTACTACGGTTAAGCCGAATTACACCTGAGAGCGAAAGACTTAGCCGCGGTGGTGTTGACATCCTGAACACTTGTAATGTTACTGCACGGTGGGGCCAAATATCGTAGTTTTCCACTGGTCCTAGTCCTGCCAACTTCAGATATCAACAAATAAATACCCTGTACTAGTTCAGGATACCGTTTCCAACCTTACTGCATTATATATCTCTATTTTCTAAAATGTGTCGCTTACAACATTACTGGTGGGAGCCATTCAACTGTGACAATCATTTGTGCAAGTTACGTTATTACTTGCTTTAAAATTGTAGCTCTTTTATCACAAGTCTACCATTTATTTCCTTCAATTGTTAGTTTCCAGCGATGATTGCAATAGTCCACCTGTTGTAGGGCCTATAGAACAACATTTTTAATTTTTGTTTTTTTTCATGAAAGCAATGTTTCCGACAAAAATAGAAGTGTTCTTTTTTAGGATGGTTAGAGTGACAAAAGTTATAAAAAACAAACCTTTGAAAACCACCAAATAAATTGAATTTATTTATTATTTCATACAGCATGGTGGTTTAAAGCACGTAAGTTATGTCAGTCACAATATTTGTGTTGGTTGAGTTACATTTGTCCTGCTTCCATAAATAAAACTTGCTTTTGGTCGCTCAATTCCCTCCCACTCGGTCAAGGTCGAACATTGCCATGCAGTACCAACCTGTAGTCCTCGTCCAAATCCATTACTCAATAGTACATATATTTTCAGCTTACTGCAGCTATTCAATCAAACTGTTTTCACAACCTAGAGAGCTCTCCTACCCTGTCCCAAACCTGTTATGTTAGACCTGGTTTCCAACAATTGAATACAATATCGTGGACAATTCCGTCTTTGTTAATGAAGTTTCAGTGACTTTTTTCGACATTTGGAGGTTGGTATGAGCCATGTTTTTGGACGAGGACTCATGTTTTCCTTCGTCAATTCACAGTAGT
This sequence comes from Allygus modestus, assembly GCA_963675035.1. Classification (NCBI taxonomy): domain Eukaryota; kingdom Metazoa; phylum Arthropoda; class Insecta; order Hemiptera; family Cicadellidae; genus Allygus; species Allygus modestus. Next base: position 105,097,802 of record OY776111.1, read on the forward strand.
TTGATCTAGGAACGTATGCATAGCAATAAGAACGATATGCCTTTTTGTGGTTAGATTAGGTTAGGGTCTATTATTATTTTTAGAGTATTCTCTCAATGATACAATTTTGCTTCCCATCCTCCCATAGTTCATAGTGGAGTCACCAAATTCCTTCACACACTTAATCAAGGTCGAGCAGTCACCGCTGCTCATTATGGTTTCAAGTTTGACTTATTAATTTGTGCAATGAGTTATCTATTAAATTATTTTGATCAGTCATATATGTATTTACTTGAGATAACTTAGTCTACCTCGCAGAATATATGGGGCAGAGTTGACCCTTGGTAGTGGCTCCCTCCTCGTTTTTATTCTTGAATTTTGGAGGTCACAAAACAATGAACTCTTTCTAAATTATTCTAATTTGGAAAAAAATTGAAGTGAAATCCTGTACTTAATATATTCTGTGGTTTTCAGAGAAAAAATCTTGAGTAAACGTGGGTATCTTTTCATATAGATTAAATTAGGTCTTTAAAAGCAAAAATAATGAAATGATCTTCTTTTTCAGGTGAAGTTTATTCAGTTCTTCAGTACAGATAGTCAAATCATTCACAATGCCGAAACAAGTAAGTAGGCTGGTTATTATTGTTGACTTAGGTCTAGATATAATTATTATTTTTATGTTTCTTTTAGATAGGCTACCTAGCCTAACTGATTTCAAAGTCAGAATCGGAAATTTATTTATTTATCATTTTTACATTTTACATGTATACATGTATTAGCAATTGTCAAAACTATATAGGGCCTATTAGTTAATACAAATGGTTACGGTCAAGTAAACAATTGTTAGGGGATATATTGATATTAAATTAAATAGCCATTTTACCTACCTTGATTGCCCTGTATAGAGCACTGGTTATCCATTAAACTGTAACTCTTGTTGATGTGTTAGGCCTAAATGAAATGTGCAAGAACTTTAACTTTTTATAATTTAGTAGAGAAACCAACAATATACAGGTCTAGATGACAAATTATGACATACCATTCAATAAACAAAATAAATAATTTAGATTGCTGATTCAAATTTCAATATTTGATGACAATTTGAATAGTTTCTCTCACTTTATGAATTGGATCACATGTGCCTCACCACATCATTTCCTACTGTGATCAGAGTTTGTTATATGACTAGAGCGTTGAAAAGGTCTGCAAGATTAGGCCTCCAGACAATATTATTTACAGCACCTAAAACGTACAAATTTACTAAATTTCTACGTTTAGTTTTTCCAAATATCCTGAATATTACAGTAGAAACTCTCATACATCACCTATGAAACAAAGCCATGGTAGTAACATGAAAAAGGTCAGATTGTCAGAAGAGCAAATAATGAGGGTTAGAGGAGCAAAAAGTAATACTTTGCAATGGCTATATGTCCATATCGTCAAAACTCCAACAATAATGTAATGAGAGCCATAATCAGAAGCTCACTCCTATGTTTTGGTGAAAAATAATTGTTGTGGCTTTTAAGTCAGGCTCGCCTCGGCCCCAGAGCAATGCCGTGGCTGCGGATGGTAAGGTACTGTATCCTGAGGAGTTGGTTGTCCTGAGGTCGGATGTGAAGGGTTCTATTGTAGTTGGTGAAACAAATTATTACAACCATAACCCATAACAATAACTTTATTTAAACAATTTATAAGAATATAACATTTTCCCTCTATATTATGCTACCCAAGAAACTAGGCTGGACTGGAGCAGAGCAGAACCAACTCAGGTTGGCTGAAACTGAATAATCTGAAAAATCCATTTGCTTGTTATATGCTATGTTATGGGACCCTGCAAACTGCATACTGGACTGAAGCAGAGCAACATCGGCCTATCATAAGTAAAAGCATTGACCATACACCTGTAGTAGATTTTAAACACACTGCTAGGATCCTTTAACAAAGAAAGCAGTACAGTCTATGGCTTGGCAACAACTGTGCTTCCTCCTAGTAGACATTATGCAAACTAAGCAAACTATTTGGAATTGCAGAGGCAGACGAACAGAGCACGGTTGATTGACACTGGTGAAAGATAGATACGACATTGACAACAATTTGATTACAAGTTTTATCAGTTATTAAAATTTTATTTTTATTTCATACAACCTTTGTTATTACAGCCTTACAAGCCTTTGTTAAAACGTATATTAAAACTTGCGAGTTGCGAGGAAAGCGAGACAGTTATTTCATTAGCTAGAAAAATGAGATTTTAAAAATATTTTATGGCTGAACTTAGCGCGCCAAGTGGTATGAGCCAGAGTTACGTCCGCTTTTGCGTGCGATGGTGGCGATTTCTATCCAGTGCTGTCAGAACTACGTGGAGTATTCCGATTCTTTTGATAACAGAACCGTCCATAAGGATTTTAGTCTACTACAAGTTTATACTCAATGGTAAAAGCGTGCAAAATTCCGTGCCCACCGAGTGTGTGCCATGAATAATTTTTATAGTAAGAAATTAGTGATCTCAGTAAAGTGTAATGGTGCAAACCTCAACATGTGATAGTGTGTAAGAGATGGCTCTAGCCTTCATCAGATCTAAAATACCTTTTGAAGTGTCCTTAAATTGTCCCTGTCATACAACTTGATATTTGATTTGTATGAGGAATAAAAATACTTTGCTCTCGTAAGTTTATCTGATAACGCATCCGAAGTTTGTCGGAACAATCCTGATTTACAACCGTCTCATCCCGAATCAAACACAGTACTCGTCGGGATACATACTGTCCTGATTTACAGACTTGGAAGTACAGGCTAAATTGAGTTAATTTGAGGACAGTTTTTGCAGTGGAATAACTTTGTTTAACATTTCCATATACAGTATATTAGGTAACATTTAGGATTAGTTAAATAACATTGACAACTCATATGTGTTTATCAGTTTTTCTGTGCCATTTTAAACTTATATGAGAATAAAAGTATTCTATTACTTTTGGGTGCTATAACGATAGCTGAATGATAATGATGAATTCATGCAGTAACAAACTGTTGTTTTGTGAAACCTAGCCTTAGTGCCTGTGAGAGCAGGAGACTGCCTCGCAAATATGTATAGGCAATTTTTAGTCAAGTGACACAGTACCACTTCTCAACTAAGCATTCAATCGTATTGTTTTCCCTGTTAACTTGTGCACTACATTTTCAATTGTACATGTATGTTTTGTTGCTTCTACTTACGTGATGGATTGTAAGCCCAATGAAGTAATAAATTCTGACAATGAATACTATAACAAGACTTATCCGCAAAATCCCCAACAAAGAAAGTTTAACTGAGGTTTGGTTTTTTCCACGGAGTTGAGGTTCCCCAAAGTACTGTCTTGCTCTCAACCACGGAAAGTTGGCAACCCAGATGTTAACTGGTAAATTATTCAGAAATACAGGGTGTTCGAAAAAAGTGGATAAATAATTTACGTAGTGATTCCTTGGGTCAAAATAAGCAAAAAAGTTGAAATGAACATATGTCCTATCTCGTTTTGTTTAGCGTCTGTCTGTCTGTCTGTACGATACCTTATTAAGCTTAGTTTGGACAAAGAGTAACGGAGAAATTAATTTTAGTAATGATACTTGTTATAGGTTTAACATTGTTTAAATGAAGAAAACTGTAGGTATAGCCAGGAATAAATTATTTCTCCGTTATTCTTTGTCCAAACTAAGCTTAATAAAGGTATCGTTGAAATCTCCATAAAATTTACTAAATTTGATGTAACTTTCAATTTATTAGTGAATTTCCTTTGGAAAGTAAACTATTAGCGTGACCCGCACGGTGAAACTTAAGCCCGGGACCACAATAGAAGTTCCTAACGTGACCCCCTGAACACGTTTTGGGGGATCGTTCAAAATTTTATATATATATATATAACATATATATATGTGTGTATGCACTCTAGCGGTCGCATTTTTTGTCCGATTTACTTCAAATTTGGTAGTGACGTTCCTTTCTATAACCTGTTGAAGAAGTTCGTTAGGCAAAACAATCGGAAAACTCTAAACCCATTTTTTTTGGGATTAATCTTTCAAATTTTGAGTTTTTGGGCCCTAAAAGGGTCAGAAAAGCCCCAGATGTAAGATTAATGCATGTAAAAAGATGGGAATTAGAAAGGCGAAAGTTTTAAGCCCTCTCTCGTCATTCTAGCATAAATATTTACCGAGTTATTAAAGAAAATGTGTATCGGCTAAACACAGTACGTTGTCTTATGGGGGTTTTACACTAGAAAAGCCTGTTATTCCTTTGTTAGAGTACTTTTATTACCCCCAGCAACCTCACGCCTACTTTCAAGCCTGTCTGGACCTTCTCCTATCCTTATAATGCGCAAAATTGTATTCCCAGCTTTGCAAGTAAATGAAACCAGGAGTATAAGAACAGCCAAAAAATCAAAGTTTTCAGATTTCGATAAAAATTGGACAAATGTATGTTTTTACACTGATTTTGAGTTTTAAAAGTTTTTATGTGGAAATTCACTTCCCTCACGTCAGCGTGCAAACTCGTTTAAATGGTTTTTGTGAAATTTGGCGTTATTTCAAATAAACGCCATTTTGAAACTGCTGAAGAGTTTTTATTCACATTTTGTACAAAGATAGCGGCCAATAAGATGAAAATTTGTGCAGAATCTTAACGCTGTAACTCAAACCGTTAGGAGTTATGAATGTTTTTGTAAAACACATACAGACAGACAGACGCTGAACGAAACGAGATAGGATATATGTTTATATTGCTTCTAGTTTTGCTTATTTTGACCCAAGGAATCACTACGAAAATTATTTACGCACTTTTTTCGAACACCCTGTATAAAAAAAACATCTTAAGCAGCCTTTAATTTGTCTACTTACTATACTAGGTGTACGCTCATTCCTCGCGTATAAGGATAATTGAAACACATGATCAAACTTAAATCGATCAAACTTAAATCGAGTCTCATAAAAAATTCAATATCTGATTTGAGTAACATCATCAGAATACATTCCATCTTAACTGCCGCTAGAATCCGGGTTTTAAGTCTATATTATATAGCTATAGTTTTAGTCACTTCTCCCCTAAAAACCACTTATCGCGGTAGCTGAGTGGGTATCACACTGACTCTTAGAGCGTAAGGTCGCAGGTTCGGATCCCGTCGTCGACCTAACATTTTATCCGTAGAAAAACATTCATACATTTATCATGTTTTTATCAAAGTAAATGTTGTATAAATCCGTAAATTTATTTATTTTTAAAATAAATTGAAGGTTTCAGGCATGGTTTGTTGTTAGGATTGTCATGAGTGTGTTATCTTAGAACAGAGTATAAGCAGTGACTTTAGTTTGAGCTAAGCAGTGACTTTAGCAGTGTGGTTAATTTAACTTTTAAGAGAACAGCGAGTTTCCTAAATGAACTAATGTTATCAATTTCTATAGGCCAAGTCAAAATATCCTTAAGGATTAACAATAAGTCGTCAGGTCCAGTTATTTAGATGACAAAATGAGATATATATTGTTTCAATAGCCTAGGCTATCATGAAATTAAATGCTATAAAGTTGGGTTGGTCCAAGTCCGTACATGAAACTTCTAAAATGGCAAGTAGCCTAAGTGTATATACCTACATTTTATAGCTATAGGTCCAAGTTTATGATGAAAACAGCTCACTATAATCCAAACCTAGGATATGTCAAATCATTTCAGATAACCTGTATAAAAGACTTAGTTTAGTTAGAATAGTTTAAAGCTTTTGTTTTGGTTCGCTACAACATTCTTGGTAATGTGTTTAAAGTATTTTACAACAGTTGTATTTTACAAAATGAGATTTCAATATTTTGTTTCAATAGCCTAGGCTATCATGAAATTAAATTCTATAAACATGGGTTGGTCCAAGACCGTACATGAAACTTCTAAAATGGCAAGTAGCCTAAGTGTATAGGCCTACATTTTATAGCCATAGGCCATAGGTCCAAGTTTATGATGAAAACAGCTCACTGTAATACAAACCTAGGATATGTAAAATCATTTAAGATAACCTGTATATAAGACTTAGTTTGGTTAGAATACTTTAAAGCTTTTGTTTTGGTTCGCTACAACATTCCTGATAATGTGTTTAAAGTATTTTACAACAGTTGTATTACCAGTTTAATGTCGGCTTACTCTTACTGTAATCCAACCCTAGGCTATGTCAAATGATTCAAGATAACCTTCCGAAAAAGGCTGTTTGGTTAGAATAATATATAGCTTTTATTGTGGTTACCTACTACATTACTGGTCATGTATTTTAGGTAATGTAGACAATTTTTATCATTAATTTAGTGAAAATATAACCTAGCAAATAATTGTCCTACAAAATAAATTTTAAGGTTGTTCGCTTACTGTGACTAACTTCATCAATATTTTATAGACAAATTGAGACTTTGTATACTTTTTACACATGACAATCACAATATTACAAATTTTCTAAGACAATGTAATAAAACAAACTATTTTATAAGTTAAGTTAATATCTTAGTGTCTACAGTCATATATTTTGAAAGTTATTTTGAGTTTTTCTATCTGCCACACGCGTCGTCTGCCACTGTTACAATCGTCGCCTCTGACCACTGACGATATTTAGACAGAGTAGGCATACTAAGGGAATATTAACGGTATAGATATTTTTTTTTTTAAACGTACACTTAATAATTTTATTAAAATAATAAATATGCTCACAACTTAAAAATATACTTCGATTTATCTCTCTTGTGTGTTTTTTGTTGGTAAAAAACCTTTTGTAATCCAGTATAACAAAGTATACTCTAGTAAACTAACTATTGTTACTCTGTTGTTGAAACGTAGACGTCGCTAAATTTTAACGATTCATGTACCACTAAAATGGCTTCCAATGTTTTTCTTATGGAGAACAAACTAAATTTGGTTTTAAGATAATTTTATTAATACTGAACGAAATTATCTGAATAACGAACTCGACCGAGATTTTGACCTGTTAAGTTTATCTGGAAAATTTTGAGTTTAACTGTGGAGGCGTTCTTGAGTTATTTTGGTCACAGACACGCCAGTTGAGTTGATTCTCTTACCAGTCTAAGCAGTAACGTTGTGTATAAGGATAAATTTCACTTCTTTCAACTATCCAACTATTTAATAGGTGATAACCAATACAGTAGTTATCGTACAGAAGTACAGTAGTAGTTATCGTAATAAAACAAAATCTATGCCAGGATGTATGTGCCAGGACCTATGTAGGAAATAGGTAGTAAGAGGACGTTTTTGTACATTTATACCAATGGAATTTTTGAACATTGAATGGGAAGGTCATATCCTGGTCTAGTTGTAAGGCCAAGTTCTTCCTGGCTCAGCGTCATGTTATCGGTTGTAATTTAGTACTAATATCATAATGTAAATTAGATAATTTATCATTGGATGAATGAATATAATGGCCTAACTAATATAAATGGTTCCTTACATTGGATGTCTTTGGTGGTCTATTTTAATCTGTTTTGTCAAACAAATACTCATCTGCCGAACACAGAACAAGGTTTTGTTATTAGCGAATTTCCCCTATAGGGAAGAAGCTATTACCGTAGTCGGCATGGTAAGACCTAGGCCCGGGACCATGATAACTTTTCGTTTTGAGGTCCCCAGACCCCAAAAACACCATTCGTTCGAAACTGTATATATATATATATATATATATATATATATATATGTGTGTGTGTGTGTCCGTGAGCACGATAACTCTCGTAAAAATTATCCGATTTTGATGAAATTTGGTATAAACGTGTAAAGCAACATTTATGACTTTAAGTTCGAAAACCAGCCAGATCGCTCTATCCGAAGGGGTATTTTGGGGGGGTTTTGTACCCCAAAAATGGGTTTTTCGAATTTTTTACATATAATTTTGGAAATAGTCAAATTTTACTTTTTTCCATTCGTTTCAGCTTAAAAAAACACACAATTTGGTATTTTGATCATTTCTCTACGTCAATTTGTTACCGAGATATTGAAAGTGCTAAACAAAGTACGTTGTCTAATGTTATTCTTATGGAGGAAAAGAAAAATTTTATATCTCGCTTATTTATGAACGTATACTGACAAAACTTGGTATACGGATTCATCTGGTTGTGGACCATTGATATTTGCTCAAAAAAACCAATTTGTTGCCAAACCTGCGTACTCAGCCCCATGTTATTCTTATGGAGAATAAGTAACGTGTTATCTCCCTTAATTATGAAAATAAATTAATGAAATTTGTTATGTGGCTTTACCTAAATGAGTTATATTGATATTTGTATAAAACCCCATTTTTTGTTTTCCTTCCTTCAGCAAACCTGCATACTCATCCGCCATGTTATTCTTATGGAGAATAATTAAAATGTCACAAATCGTTTATTTATGAATGTATATTGATGCAACTTGGTATGTGGCTTTATGTGGTATTAAGATACATGTATATGCATTGGAAATTCGCGGAGTACGCAGGTTTGCTGCTACAGGGGTATTTTTATGGATATAAAACTTTATTTTTAACCATGTTATTACAGCCTCTTGCCTTTTATATGAATATGACAACATATAACAGTTAAAGAATAGTAGTTGTTCTGACTCTTTTTGTTGGTGAATTTGTCCCAGGTACTGGGGACCTGCTTCGGTTTGAAGCGATGCTCTGATCTTGTAAATGAATCTGGTTATGTAAGCTTATGTGTTGTGTCAGTTATATAACAGTTTGGAAATATTACTTAAGCCTTCAAAATATTAAATATCCTGGACTTGTGATAGTGTGTATTGAATGAAGCATGGTGTTTGCATCTAATAACTTTCCCGTCAGTAAGTGTTACATCTCCTGATTAACTGATTGCATTGTTTGGGGTTTACTGCATGTGCAGTAAGATGGAATGTACAATTCTTATTTTTTAGCATTTCCCATAGGCCTAATATGATGTTGCGGGGAACGAAATAGGATGTCATAACTTCAGATTTAACATTTTCTTAATTGGTTGGTTGTCTTTCATCTGAATGTGTTCTTAATTAAATAAATCACATTTGAGGAACTGTCTTAAGTATTAATTGATTTGCATACTTTTGATAGGTATCCACGTATCATGTAAAAAAATCTTTTACCATTTTCAACCGTCTCTCAATTGAGATTTGTGTTCCTCAATCTATATTTCATAACAGTACTTTTGAAGTACATTTATAGTAAAACTCCATTCAAAACACGTTTGCTACCTCCAATATATGAAATTTCACATGAATATAGACTAGGGCCGCAAGTAAGAGCCAACTAGTTTTCTATCCACAGATTTCCACTGCACATTTGTGTCACCTGGTCTCTAACAATTCAGATAAAATGACAAGCATATTTTAAAGGCGTGATCTATTCATTCCAGTCTACAAGGATGTCTACCACGCATCCTGCACTTGGTCTTTGTCCGACATTAATGACATTACGAGAAGGTTAGAAAAATATGTTTACATTTTCATGAGAAGTGCATCCCTGCCTTATGATTGCTATGAGTTTTAGTGAAGTGAGTGGTTTAGTAGTGTACTGTTTGTCAACCACACAATAAAATGTATCTGTCACAGCAAACCTGCGTACTCAGCGAATTTCCAATGTATATATATATATATACGTCTTATTACCACGTAAATCCGCTTCTAATTTTCATAAAAATGTATTCATAAATAAGCGATAGCCTATATACAACTTTAATTATCCTCCGTAAGAATAACATTGGGGATGAGTACGTAGGTTTGCTGAAAAAGGCTCACAATTGCTTTTTAAATTATGCAAATATCAATAGAATTCAACTAGGTGAAGCCACATACCAAGTCTCATCATTATTCATTCATAAAAAAGCGATATATAACATTGTACTTATTCTCCTTAAAAAAAACATGGGGCTGAGTAAGCAGGTTTGCTGCAACAAGGAACAACAAATATGGGTTTTGATGCAAATATAAATATAACTCAACTAGTTGAAGCCACATATGAAGTTTCATCAATATACATTCATAAATATGCGATATATAACATTTTAATTATTTTCCATAAGAATAACATGAGGGATGAGAAAGCAGGTTTGCAACAAGGAACGCAAAAAATGGGTTTTTATGCAAATATCAGTATAACTCAACAATACCAAGTTTGATTCATTTATGTTCATAACTAAGGGAGGGAGACATTTAAGATTTTACTTATTCTGCATAAGAATAACATGGGAGCTCAGTACGCAGGTTTGCTGCTACGGGAATAATCGGTAAAAAATGTTTTTTTATTGCAATATAGAGCACAACCAGATAAAACCGTAAACCAAGTTTCGCTAGTATACGTTCAAAAATAAGCGAGATAAAATTGTTCTTATTCTCCATAAGATTAACATTGGACAACGTGCTGTATTTAACACTTTCAATTTTTCTATAACTAATTGACAGAAAAATTATCAAAACACCAAATTGTGTGGTGGTGGTTTTAATGCTGAATCCAATAGTGAAAACTAAAATTACCTATACTTTAAAAAATATTACATGTAAAAACTTCAAAAAACCCATTTTTGGGGTAACCCCCCCCAAAAAAATGCCCTTACAGATGGGTTGATCTGTCCGGTTTTCGAACTTTTAAGTCATGTATGTTGCTTTACTCGTTTGTACTAAATTTAATCAAAATTGGACCTTTTTTATGAGAGTTATCATAAACACGTATATACAGTTTTGGACGAATGTCGTTTTTGGGTCTGGGTCGTTTACTGTAAATGAAAAGTTATCATGGTTCCGGGCCTAGGTCTTATCATGCCGACTACGGTAATAGCTTCTTCCCTTTAGGGGAAATTTGCTAAAAAGGTTATTCAGTAGACTCAAATCTGGACTAGTGTTGGGGATGCCTCGTCCGGACTTAGAGTCATTAGAAAAGTGGAGGTTGTCATAGGAGACACAAACAAGGCAAGTGACATCTGCACCAACTAAGCGGGTGCAGTGACCTTAGACTCTTCTGCCCCCTCCTCCCCCCGCGTGACATTTTCCACTACCTCGTAATTCATAAATGATATAAATTTTACTGAAAAAGAGCGTCCGACGATGTAAACTACATGTCATTTGTCACATGAAAACTAAAGGTGCTAAAACCTTAAGTTTATTTTTTGGTGTTTATTCACAGCAAACAATTTTAAAAAAAGATTCAAGATTATTGGTTTAAGCTACCCGGGAGTCTGGACTATGCCGATCCGGATTTTGAGACACTACTGTATAATGTGTTTGAATACCTTTTAAATAAAGAAAATTCAATGACATACATCTCACGGTCTATAAAGAAAATACCCCCCCCCCCCAGCAGCAAACCTGTGTACTCAGCGAATTTCCAATGTATTTACATGTATCTTAATGTTATATAAAGCCACATACAAAGTTTCATCAATATACATTCTAAATAAACTATTTATCACATTTTTAATTTTCTCCATAAGAATAACATGGCGGCTGAGTATGCAGGTTTGCTGAAAAGAGGAACACAAAAAATGGGTTTTGATACAAATATCAATATAACTCAACTAGATAAAGCCACATACCAAGTTGTATTAATTTATGATTATAATTAAGGGAAATAACATTTTTCTTATTCTCCATAAGAATATCATGGGGGCTGAGTACGCAGGTTTGCTGCTACTGGAACTATTGGCAAAACAATTGTTTTTTGTGCAAATATCAATAGACCACAACGATATAAAGCTATATACCAAGTTTTGTCAAGATAAGTTGATAAATAAGCAAGATATACAATTTGTATTATTCTCCATAAGAAAAAAATTGGACCATTGGACATCGTACTTTGTTTAGCACTTTCAATATCTCTGTAACCAATTGACGTAGAGAAATGATAAAAACACTAAATTGTTCGTCTTTTTAAGCCGAATCCAATGGTGAAAAGTAAAATTTGATTTTCTACAATATTATACGATAAAAAACTCGAAAACACATTTTTGTGGTGCAAAACCCCCCCAAAATACCCCTTTGGATAGAGCGATCGGACTGGTTTTCGAACTTAAAGTCAAATGTTACTTTACATGTTTGTACCAAATTTCATCAAAATCGGACAATTTTTACGAGAGTTATCGCACCCACGGACACATAATAAAATAGATATACATACATATACAGTTTTGAATGAATGGTGTTTTTGGCATCTGGCGACCTCAAAACGAAAAGTTATCATGGTCCCGGGCCTAGGTCATACCATGCCGACTTCGGTAATAGCTTCTTGCCTATAGAGGAAATTCGATTGGTGGGATTGCAGTTGAGTTTTTGTTTTGTTTGGATGAACTGTTTTTTTTTTTTTTTTTTTTTTTTTTTTTTTTTTTTTTTTTTCACTTCCATGTATGCTTTTACCACACAAAATTATAAAACATTACCGAAGGCTGACTGAAATAAGAAAAGGGTGCTCTCTTGTAGGCCAGAGAAATTAGGATAACAAATTGGATAAAAATGAAATAATGGCAAGCAGAGATATTTTTCCTGGATAATGTTACCTGAGGTCCCCTTATTCAAATTCTACGTTTTCTACTTCGAGCAAAGTGAGCTTCTGAGCCATATTGGATTTTCCTTCAATTTTATATAAAAATGTATTTTGCGATTTATGAAATTGCTCATAAATAGTACAGTTTTTATCTAATTTCGACCAAATTTCGACAGTATATGTTGATCTTGATTAACTTGTCATAAATACTAAATAAAGTAATTTAACTGACTAAAAAGTACAACTGTTGGAATTATTACTCAAAACACTGATTTTAGCGAATTTCTCCAATAGGGAAGAACCTATTACCGTAGGTCTCATGGTAAGACTGAAGCCCGAGACCATGATAAATTTTTGTTTTGAGGTCCCCAGATGCCAAAAACACTATTTGTTCAAATTTGTGTGTGTGTGTGTGTGTGTGTGTGTGTGTGTGTACGCGCGCGTGCGCGTGAATGCGATAATTTGAGTAAAAACGTCTGATTTCGATGAAAGGTACTTTGGTATTATACGGATGCCACCCTTATACAGCGCGCTGCGGAAGTTATGTTAGGATGGGTTATCATAAAAATGATAGTAGGACTTTCCTTGTTTTGTTATGAATCGAATGATACCTGATGAGTCATACTTCAGGCCGCCAAACCCCTTCCAAATAGGCCAAGGTAAACCTCCAAAAATAGTGGCATCCGTATAATACCTAAGTACCTGATGAAATTTGGCTCAAATGTGTAAAGTAACATTCATGACTTAAGTTCGAAAACCAGAAAAATCGGACCATGGGAAGAAGGGGGGTTTTAAATTTTTCAAAAATCAGTTTTTTGCATTTTTCACCCTAAAATTTAAAATACCCCCGTCGCAGCAAACCTGCATACTCAGTGAATTTCCAATGGAGATATAACTGTCTTAATACTACATAAAGCCACCTACCAAGTTTCATAAAAATATATATTTACAAATAAGCAATATATACAATTAGCGAATTTCCCCTATAGGGAAGAAGCTATTACCGTAGTCGGCATGGTAAGACCTAGGCCCGGGATCATGATAACTTTTCGTTAAGAGGTCCCCAGACCCCAAAAACACCATTCGTTTGAAACTGTATATATATATATATATATATATATATATATATATATATATATTAAGTATAAAAATACCCCCGTAGCAGCAAACCTGCATACTCAGCGAATTTCCAATGCATATATATATGTATCTTAATACCACATAAAGCCACATACCAAGTTTCATCAATATACATTCAAAAATAAACGATTTATGACATTTTAATTATTCTCCATAAGAATAACATGGCGGCTGAGTATGCAGGTTTGCTGAAGGAAGGAAAACAAAAAATGGGGTTTTATACAGATATCAATATAACTCATTTAGGTAAAGCCACGTACCAAATTTCATTAATTTATTTTCATAATTAAGGGAGATAACACGTTACTTATTCTCCATAAGAATAACATGGGGCTGAGTATGGAGGTTTGCTGCTACGGGAGCCTTTGGCAAAAAATTGTTTTTTTGAGCAAATATCAATGGTCCACAACCAGATGAAGCCGTATACCTAGTTTTGTCAGTATACGTTCATAAATAAGCGAGATATAAAATTTTTCTTTTCCTCCATAAGAATAACATTAGACAACGTACTGTGTTTAGCACTTTCAATATCTCGGTAACCAATTGACGTAGAGAAATGATCAAAATACCAAATTGTGTGTTTTTTTAAGCTGAATCCAATGGTAAAAACCAAAATTTGACTTTTTCCAAAATTATATGTAAAAAATTCAAAAAACCCATTTTTGGGGTACAAAACCCCCCCAAAATACCCCTTCGGATAAAGCGATCTGGCTGGTTTTCGAACTTAAAGTCATAAATGTTACTTTACACGTTTATACCAAATTTCATCAAAATCGGATAATTTTTACGAGAGTTATCGTGCTCACGGACACACATATATATATATACAGTTTCGAACGAATGGTGTTTTTGGGGTCTGGGGACCTCAAAACGAAAAGTTATCATGGTCCCGGGCCTAGGTCTTACCATGCCGACTACGGTAATAGCTTCTTCCCTATAGGGGAAATTCGCTAACATGAAAATAACAATGAGTACCCTGTTGAATACATTTTTTAATTATATTTGCACTAACATGTTTCGACTTAGTCATGATCACAGTGCTAATTCATAATGGGCTAACCTAACTCTTGGTGTTATCAACAAAAACGTAAATATAAGCTTATGATAATAGACAGCTGTTTTACTTTTCCTTATTGGTGCAGTCGTTTTGAGTCTGTTCTTATATTTATAATTTTATTGTACTCATTGTTATTTTCATGTTTTTATACTTATACTATAGTAGCCCTTTACTGTGAATTTGATTCTCAAATTTATATATATATATATATATATATATATATGTGTGTGTGTCCGTGGGTACGATAACTCTCGTAAAAAAGGTCCGATTTTGATGAAATTTGGTATAAACGTGTAAAGCAACATTTATGACTTTAAGTTCGAAAACCAGCCATATCGCTCTACCTTAAGGGGTGTTTTGGGGGGGTTTTGTACCCCAAAAATGGGTTTTTTGAGCTTTTTACATATAATTTTTGAAATAGTCAAATTTTAGTTTTTATCATTGGATTAAAATTAAAAAAACACACAATTTGGTATTTTGATCATTCCTCTACGTCAATCGGTTACCGAGATATTGAAAGTGCTAAACACAGTACGTTGTCTAATGTTATTCTTATGGAGGAATAGAAAAATGTTATATCTCGCTTATTTATGAACGTATACTGACAAAAATTTGTATACGGCTTTATCTGGTTGTGGTCTATTGTTATTTGCTCAAAAATAATTTTTCCCTAAAGGTTCCCGTAGCAGCAAACCTGCGTACTCAGCCCCCATGTTATTCTTATGGAGAAAAATTAAAATGCTATGTCTCACTTAATTATGAACATAAATTAATAAAACCTCTTATATGACTTCACCTAGTTGAGTTATATTGATATTTGCCTAAATACTCACTTTTTTCGTTCCTTATTGTAGCAAACCTGCGTACTCATCCCCCATGTTATTCTTATGGAGATTAATCAAAATGGAATATATCGCTTATTTATGAATGAATATTGATCAAACTAGGTATGTAGCTTCACCTAGTTGAGTTATATTGATATTTGCATAGAAACCAATTGTTTATGTTCCTTGTTTCAGCAAACCTATGTACTCATCCCCAATGTTATTCTTATGGAGAATAATTAATAGTATATATCGCTTATTTGTGAATATATTTTTATGAAACTTGGTATGCGGCTTTATGTGGTATTAAGTCATATATTATGCATTGGAAATTCGCTAAGTACGCAGGTTTGCTGCGACGGGGGGTATTTTAATTATTCTCTATAAGAATAACATTGGGGCTGAGTACGCAGGTTTGCTGCATCAAGGAACACAAAACATGGGTTTTTGTGCTAATATCAATATAACTCATCCAGGTGAAGTCATATACCAGTTTTTATTAATTTATATCCATAATTAGGGGAGAAATAGCATTTAATTATTATACATAAGAATAACATGGGCTGAGTACGCAGGTTTGCTGCTACGGGAGCCTTTAACAAAAAAATTTTTTTTGAGCAAATATCAATGGACCACAACCAGATGAAGCCGTATATCAACTTTCGGCAGTATAGGTTCATAAATAAGCGAGATATAAATTTTTTATTTTCCTCCATAAGAATAACATTAGACAAGTACTGTGTTTAGCACTTTCAATATCTCGGTAACCAATTGACGTAGAGGAATGATCAAAATACCAAATTGTTTGTTTTTTTTATGCTGAATTCAATGGTAAAAATTAAAATTTGATTTAAATAAAAATTACATGTGGAAACCCCAAAAAACCCATTTTTGGGGTACAAAACCCCCCCCTTCGGATGGTGTGATTCGTCTGGTTTTCGAGCTCGTTCAAATAAATGGTGCTTTACACATTTGTACCAAATTTCATTAAGATTGGACCTTTTTTACGAGAGTTATCATGCTTACGGACATATATATATATATATATATATATAAATTTGAACGAACGGTGTTTTTGGCATCTGGGGACCTCAAAATAAAAAGTTATCATGGTCTCGGGCTTAAGTCTTACCATGAGACCTACAGTAATAGCTTCTTCCCTATAGGGGAAATTCGCTAATAAGTAAAATGTAATGACTCCCTTAATTATGAACATAAATGAATAAAACTTTGTATGTGGCTTCACCTTGTTGAGTTATATTGATATTTGCATAAAAACCCATTTTTTCCTTATGCAGCAAACCAGCTTTTTCAACTCCCATATTATTCTTATATGGAGAATAATTAAAATGTTATATAGGCCTAGCGCTTATTTATGATTGAATATTGATGAAACTTAGTATGTGGTTTCGCCTAGTTAAATTCTATTTATATTTGCATAAAAGCCAATTGTTTGTATTCCTTAATTCAGCCACCCTATGTACTCATCACCAATGTTATTCTTATAGAGAATAATTAAAATTGTGTATATATCGTTTATATGTGAATATATTTTTATGAAACTTGGTTCCGTATGCGGCTTTATGTGGTATTAAGATACATATTACGCATTGGAAATTCGCTGAGTACGCAGGTTTGCTGCTACGGGGGTGTTTTAAATTGTATCCTTATATGTTTAATAGTTTATTTGAATATAGCTTTTTCACTATAACAAGCTTAAAAACTACAAATTCTGTTTTTTGAATCATCATTATACGATGACTGGTTCCAGAGAAAAGTTAAAATATACATTTTGTATAAAATACAGTAGGCCCTACATTCTCTCAATCTTCTTTCCTCTACTAACCTGTTGAAAATTACATAAATTGCTTTATATGAGTGCCAAGGAGTTTTAATTGTAAGACACAATTTATACGTCTGTTCAACTTCTTGTCTGAAGATTTTTTTAATTTCCCTTAAAAATAACATTGATAGACCACGTACTGCATTTTGCATTGGTAGGCTTTCTTCACTTTACTCCAGAACCACTCAAGGTAAAGTCATGATTAAAAATACTAAATTATTTATTTTTTTTAAGCTCTACAACATGAAGGCAACAATTTCAAGCAATACCGGTACGTTAAAATACATGGTCAAAAAACTAAAAAACATGTTTTTAAAGGGTAAAACGCACAAAAATACTAGTTGGATCATGAAATGTGGGTTATGGTTTCATCAGATCCAAGATATGGTAGTTTTACATGTTTATTCTAAATCTTAGTAAGGATGAAATTTTAACTTTTGATGGCCCAAATATCAAAGAAAAGTTCATTTGTGAAATATGTTACAAATCAGCTGATATGTGATTTGTTTATTCTCACTTCCTTGAATGTTTGGTATTGTCAGTTTTTGTATTATGCATTATTTATTTTTGTAATTAAATAATTTCATTGTAATGGTGAACATTTGTTACTAGAAATATCAAACTCTAACTGGTTACGGGCCCAGAAAACCTGTAAATATATTGTATCAGTATAATAATGGATGTTAAAGTCAGTTTAGAAAAGTTAGAAGGACCTAACTGGCCTAGATGGAAGAGGCAAATTGAACTACTTTTAAAACATCATGAGGTCTACGATACAACAGGCGAGGTCAAATGTTCAACAGGGGATGAGACAGAAGTAAAAAAGTGGAAGAAAGTGGATGTCTTGGCTCGAGTGATACTTGTTAGTAATATGAATGATTCCAATGTAGATATTACAGCCACTTGCAAATCAGCATTTGAAATCTGGAGCCAATTACTCTCAGTCTACGAGCAATCCTCTGGTCAACGTCTTGATAGGCTGCTTGAATCATTTTTCTCGGCTGTAAAACTTGAAGAAGATATTGCAACCTATATTTCACGCCTGAAGAGAGTTTTCTCTGAAATTAATGAGCTCGAAAAACTGTCAAAAGTTAAATTACCCGAACTTTTACTGATGAGTCGAATAATGAGTACGCTACCTTCAGAATATTTTGAGTTTAAAAATGTGTGGGAGAGCATACCAATGTCTGACAGAACCATAAGTCTGTTACTTGAAAGGCTTAGGCTTATTGAAATGAGATTACAATCACAACAGCCTAGTGGTGCAAATGGATCTGCACTGGATATTTCCTCTAGAACCAATAAGTCATCAAATGGTCCTAATAAGACCAGGAATATGAAGAAGAAAGATACCGGTAAAACAATCAAGTGTTTTACATGCAATCAAATAGTTAATTTTGCTTCGAAATGTCCCATAAAAAGATCCGTTGCTGCAAAGGCTGATTTAAGTCTGCTGTGTTACACGGCCAAGAGTAATTTCCGTGATGCTACGTGGATTGCAGACAGTAGAGCTTCTCATCATATGACGTTCTCTAAGGACTGGTTCCAGACTTTTGAAGACTTTAAGAAGCCACTTGAGGTAACAGTAGGTAACAATGCTAATATTAAAGCTTATGGTGAGGGAACTGTTCGCGTATAAATTACTACAGGACATCGGAAGCGAGTCAGAACCATAGAAAAAGTATGGTATGTTCCTGAACTTGGGAAGAATTTACTGTCAGTCGGTCAAACTGTGAGTAAAGGGTTCATCTTCAAGGCAAAGAGTGATAAATGTGTCTTTTTGCTGTCAGGTAAGCCGATATTATCTGTTACACGTAAAAATGGACTGTTTGAATTAGCGATGGATGTCATCAGAGATAAAGGTAAGGTAGATGTGAGTACTAAATTAGACACCCTTCAACAGTGGCATGAACGGCTGGTACACCAGGACAAAAGACATGTCAAGCAAGTGCTACAGAATAGAGACATTCGTGTGCAAAATGACAATACGTTTTGTACTGGCTGTCCACTTGGAAAGCAGCACAGAAAGTCTTACAAGCGGGTTGTGAGAGCACAATCTCCTGGAGAAATTATCCTTGCCGATTTATGTGGTCCTATGGAAGTAAAATCAATTGGAGGATCCAAATACTGTCTTGTAAGGACGACTACAGCCGTTTCAGACGTGTTTTCTTCCTGAAAGAGAAAACAGAGGTGCCTGGATGCATTGAGACGTTCCTAGCTGAAGCCACAACTGCAGCTAATATAGTTAAAACGTTTATGAGCGACGGAGTATCTGAGTTTGTAAGTCACAAGATCACAGATATTCTCACTAAGAGAGGTATCACGCAAAGAACAGTCATGCCCTACACACCGGAGCAGAATGGGGGAATTGAGCTTGAAATGCGGACTTTAGTTGAAAGTGCCCGTACTATGATTCATGCTAAGAATCCTAAGAGTCTGTGGGCAGAGGCAATAAATACTGTTTGTCACGTCATAAATCGTACTGGTCCATCAGTTTTTGCTGGTAAAGCTCCAATAGAGTTATGGCTTAGCACAAGTCCACCTCCTATCAATCACTTTCAAGCTTTTGGTGAAAGGTGTTATGTACATGTACCTAAAGCAAAAAGGAAGAAGTGGTCTGCTAAGGCCGAGGAAGGAATCTTGGTTGGGTATTGCGATGAACGAGATGGATATCGTATTTACAATGGGCGAATCGTGTTAACCTCAGCTGATGTAGTTTTTGTAAAGGACAAGAAGGGAACTTTGAGTGAAACCAAGGAAAAACCTGTTGGGAGTATCAAAGAAAATCCTGTTCATTGGATTTTGCAATCTCCACAGGAATCTGATTCAGAGGGAGAAAATCCTGGATCTGAAACAGCTTCAACCACAAACATAACATAAAAATAATAACGTCTTGGTTGCAGAACCTCTGGGTTTCTGGTGGTTCTGAAACTGGATGGTCCTGAAGCACAGAATGAGGGAGAAAATGACGACTCTGACGTAGACAACAGTGATAATCTTGAAGATGATGTTCAAGAACCAGGAAATGGTGAAAATAGAAAAGAAACGGTCACAACACGATCTGGACGAAATATTAATGCTCCAGAGTATTTGAAGCATTATGTATGCAGTGTCTCTGATAACATTGACTGGAGTCATGCTATGAAGGAAGAAATGCAAGCTCTTCGTGAAAACAATGTTTTTGAAGTTGTAGATCGTCCAGTGGGGAAGAAAATTATAGGTACGAAGTGAGTTCTAAAGGAAAAGCTGCGATCAGATGGTACACTTGACCGTCTAAAGGCTAGACTAGTAGCCAAAAGATTCTCACAGAGAGAAGGAGACTATGATGAAATTTTCAGTCCTGTTGCAAGGCTTGAAACTGTTCTCACAGTTCTAAGTGTTGCAGCTAACGAAAAACTTCAGATGCGGCAGTTTGATGTCAAAACAGCCTTCCTATATAGTAACCTTAAAGAAGAGGTGTACGTGAGTCAACCTAAAGGCTTTGAGGACGGTACCGATCGTGTATGGAAACTAAACAGAAGCCTCTATGAGTTGAAACAAAGCCCTAGGTGTTGGAACAAGAGACTCAACGATTTCATTAAAAAGCAAAGATTACAGCAGAGTAAATCAGATCCCTGTTCATACGTACGAAATAAAAATGAAAACAAATTAATAGTAGTTTGTTATGTCGATGATGGACTTATCGCCGGGACAAACTTGGAGGATGTAATGGATTTTCTAAGGGACTTAGAAACCGAATTTAAGATCAAAGTTTCCGATCCAGACTGCTACCTTGGCATCAAAATAGAACAACAAGTAAACGGAAACATAGTTCTCAGTCAACGAACCTATGTTGAGAAATTGCTATCAAAGTTTCGTATGACTGATGCCAACCCTGTTAAAACTCCAATCGAAGTAATTGGTGTAAGCGATGTCCCTGAAAAGCCATTGGATAAGGATGTGCCTTATCGTGAAGCAGTTGGAAGTTTAATCTACCTGTCTTCCGGTACCAGACCTGACATTGCATACGCAGTAAGTATGGCAGCACAGGATGTTGAGCATCCAACTGACCGTTCTTGGAGGAAAGTAAAGAGGATCTTTCAATACCTGAAGGGGACCATGGACTTCAGTTTAACATACAGAAGTGGTCAGAAGAGGGACTTGTGGGATTCAGTGATGCAGATTATGCCGCTGACAAATCCAGACACTCTCGTACAGGTGTAATTTGTGCTTACGCTGGGTGTACGCTTACGTGGCTAAGCCAAAAGCAGAAATGTATCTCTGTCTCTACAATGGAAGCCGAATATGTGGCAGCAAGTGAAGCAGCCAAGCAACTTGTATGGCTGAAAAGACTATTGCAAGAGATATCGATGGGTGTAGATCAACCTAAACTGTATATCGACAATCTAAGTGCAGTACATCTTGCAAAAAACCCTGTATTTCACTTCAAGAGCAAGCACATCGATGTAAGACATCATTTTGTGAGGGAGAAAGTGAACCTAGGAGAACTTGAAGTAAAACACATTGAAGGGGAAAGGCAGCTCGCTGATATTCTCACGAAAAGTCTGCCCAATCCTCGGTTTGGGACTCTTGCTAGGAGTGCTACCGATATTGCCCAAATTAACTTTGAGGGAATATCAAAGAAAAGTTAATTTGTGAAATATGTTACAAATCAGCTGATATGTGATTTGTTTATTCTCACTTCCTTGAATGTTTGGTATTGTCAGTTATTGTATTATGCATTTATTTTTCTAATTAAATAATTTCATTGTAACGGTGAACATTTATTACTAGAAATATCAAACTCTAACTCCAAAACATTCAAAACTCATGTCCGCCATTTTCCAATATGCCGACGACAGCTCACCTGACCCGAAGTAGAAAACTTGGTATTTGAATCAAAAGGCCTCAGTGCACATTTTCCAGCAAAAATATTTCTGCTTGCAATTTTTTAATTTGTAAAACCTATTTTCACTGGCCTATTGTGGCAGTGCCACTAGTCTCTGCAAGTTTGCTCTGAGACAGTAATGGCGCACAGAGGTGTTGTTGCAAACTTAATCACTCATCCCCACTCCCACTCAACACTACCAATACAACCACCGCTGAATTCATTGTTCCATTTGTGGGATTTTCTGACTTTCCGCAGGATTAAAATGGGATGATAAATAAAGCAAGTTTTTTTAATGCTAAAGTGGACATTCCTTCAGGATTTTAAAAACAACTAACTATATTAGTAACTTGCAGTAAGTTCACGATTAAGTTAAATTAAATCCCCACATTTCTCAATTCTCTCTCTCACATTCTTCGGTTCCAAAATTCCCTACAGATTGGAAAAACCCGTCAGCTGGACACACTGGCTGGTTGGGTTGTCAAGAGGGGTGACAGTGGGTCGAGTGTCGAGTGGGAAATGCAAATGCCATGGCATTGCACCCTCTCCGGCCGACTAGCTTTAGATCTCAAAGGGGACAGTGACCGAACTAAACATATTAAGGGGCAACTGCCCTTTGAATGGGCAGTTAACTTTCTGTATTGTTTTTTAGATTTCTGTTACGGTTTCCTCTTAGGTTTGTGAGCTGCAGTGGCGGATTTACAAAATTGCTGCTTAAGAGCTACTAGCAATCTGCCCCCTCCCTCCCCCATAACGTAAATTGTTGCCCTTCTCAGCCACCCAAGTTTACCCAAATCTTATATATCTCGTTTAGTTGGTTATTTTATAACTGTATGTACGGAAGCTTTAAATTTACTGAATGAACAAATTTAAGAAATTGACGTTTTTCCTAATTAAAAATATGACTATAAACAGTAAGGGGCAACTGCCCTTTAAATGGGCAGTTAACTTTCTGTATTGTTTTTTAGATTTCTCTTATGGTTTTCTTCTTACGTTTGTGAGTTGCAGTGGCGGATTTACAAAATTGCCGCTTAAGAGCTAGTAGCAATCTGCCCCCTCCCTCCCCCATAACGTAAATTGTTGCCCTTCTCAGCCACCCAAGTTTATCCAAATCTTATGTATCTCGTTTAGTTGGTTATTTTATAACTGTATGTACGGAAGCTTTAAATTTACTGAATGAACAAATTTAAGAAATTGACGTTTTTCCTAATTAAAAATATGACTATAAACAGTAAGGGGCAACTGCCCTTTAAATGGGCAGTTAACTTTCTGTATTGTTTTTTAGATTTCTCTTATGGTTTCCTCTTACGTTTGTGAGCTGCAGTGGCGGATTTACAAAATTGCCGCTTAAGAGCTAGTAGCAATCTGCCCCCTCCCTCCCCCATAACGTAAATTGTTGCCCTTCTCAGCCACCCAAGTTTATCCAAATCTTATATATCTCGTTTAGTTGGTTATTTTATAACTGTATGTACGGAAGCTTTAAATTTACTGAATGAACAAATTTAAGAAATTGACGTTTTTCCTAATTAAAAATATGACTATAAACAGTAGTATAATGTTGAATTATGGTTTCATCCACATGAACACAGTTCAATATATGCAATGACGATCGCAAGTGTTAGTGACAAGTGTTTGTGTTGAAAGCAGTGCTCCTTTACCGACACGAAAATTCTTCAAAGATGGGACGAAAATTGCTTAAAAATCCCTACTTATACTTTAATAAACAATAATTTTTACACCAACGACCAACGCATAAACTACTGAAAATTAGAATATATAACCTACAAATATGAAAACATTGTAGCCTCATAAGTCGTACTTTAAGACTATTTAAATCCTGACATCGGTTTTTAACACAGTTTTGTAAATTATGTTTTTATTCAAAGAATTATTTTTATGTTATAGATCATAAACATGTACAAATTAATTGATGTAGTCTTCATAAAACACTCTACATTTTCAATCGTATTCTTAATGCATGTTTTAGGCAAAAACAAATTCATAAATTAAATTTTTGTTTAACCTCTACGATGGTGTAGATGTCCATAATATCTGCCCGTACTAGCGTCGGCGTCAGGCACAACAATTTAAAAACCACTGGTTATACATTTTGACCAGTGTTACCACTCTAATCGTAGCAAACTACACCATCACCGTTTATGCACCTAAATAAACTTACATTTTGTTTTTTAATTTGTTCAACCGATCTGGATACTGTTTAGGTTTACCAATCAAAAACGTGCGTTTTTTTATGTAGCCTTGTTTTATGTCGGCCAATATATTTGCCTTCAGTGCTTGTTTCCAGGTAGTTTCTGTCACAGTTTACTACAGGCGTCCAATTTTAATTTTACACGTTATTTGGGGGTTTTAAGTTATGATACTATAAAAAATATGGCTGGAACTTTGCTTAAAGAAACAACAACAACAAAATAAAGACATACACCGTGGCTACGAAGGGTATTAGTTTACTAGCTGTTATTAACCCATCAAAAATAAACAAACTAAAGAAGTATTGTTCACTAGTTATAAAATCAATTTAATGGCTTAACAATATATTAAAAAAAAAACTATATGTGGCTAATTTTGAATTGCATGTAACAAAATGGGAATTCACCGTGAAAAATTTTAAGGTGTTATTGTAATAAAGCCCCAACATAATGCATATTAAAATATTCATTAGAATGTGTCGAAATTCAAAAAGTGCCTTTTATACAAAAGACATTTTACGCCTGTATGCAATAGCCCAAAATGGTTTAGTTTAAACTTGGTTGATAGTTTAGTTTTGGATGTTGAATCAAAATACAGCTGGGCAGTAAAATGTGTTATAAAATGCATTTAAAAATAATTTTAAGGATAATGAGTAATTTTGTCGTAACATCTGACTGTTAACACTACGGGAGAGTAACAGAACCAATAGCCGTTCTGTGTTGAGAAATGAAGTTAGTTTGTCTCTTGCTGCCCTGTGAATCCTTTTTCTGCGGCCTAAACTTGAACGGACGATTGTATTAAAACTGTTTTAGGGAAGAACTGTGTGAGATATTGTAAGAGTAATACATTAGCCTCTGATGACCTTCTTACCTTTATCGCCATTAAGAGGGCGCCACACCAGCGCCACACCGCTTTGTCAAAATGTTCCCAATTTAAACGATTGTTAAAAAAAAAAAAATAATTTGTGTGACAATTTGTCAGCCCTAAACATTTGCCGCCCTGGGCTACAGCCTCTATAACCCCTCCCCCCTAAATCCGCCACTGGTGAGCTGCTTAGTTCCTTAATTTTTTTAGAACTTGCAGTGTTTCTTTTGACAACTTTGGATCCTGAAACGCTTGATTAAAATAAGTTGCAATATTGTACTGGAAATAGATATAGCAACTTGATTTTCTGTTGTGTTTAATATCCACTATGATGTGTTTTGTTTAAACATTAATTGCCGATTTCAATGAAATTTGATGTAAAGGTAAAAGACTGAATTATTTTTATGAGTTTGCGAAACAAGATGATTGGACCATAGAAAGGTTATGTTTAAAAATCAGTTGAAGGTCTTTATTACCTAAAAAGTACTAAAACACAATTTTGGTTTTGACCTTGTTATTGAGTTCAACAATCAGTTTAGTACACTGTTAATTTATTAGTTAGTCTGTTAGTTAATTTCATTAACTAGGTTCATCGGTTGTGAAGAAAATTGAAATTTTTAATTTAGTGGTAGGCCTAAACACAGTATGTTATCCCAATGTTATTCTTATGGGGAAACACAACCTATCATTTCTCTCTTATTCACTGATCAATTTAATTAAATCTTGATATATAGGTCAATTTAGCATTGGCCAACAGAGAATATTTGGAATTCTTTGCTACCTAACTCTGGGGGGGAGGGGGCATTTCCTTTCTTAAAACTACTGTGTATAGCAAATGATTTTGTAGTGTCTAAAAAAGAGATTTGGGTTGATATTTCTAAAATTTTCTGTTCTGCCCTGAATTGTGTGTGTTTTTACATGAGATACTTTTTGTATAGAGATTAATTTTTACCTATCCTTAATTTGTGGCTCATTTTTATCAGTTTTTTCCAAGGAATTCAAGGTGACACTTAGAAAATACTGTAATTTTCATCTGTATTACCTTCCACTATAGCTGATTTCCACAGTTTTCAAGTTATCATAGAAAACCAAATCAATCTTTCAACTTGCTTGTATTGAAATTGCTTTATATAACTTTGTACAAATAAATTTAGCAACCCAACAGAGTCACTATAATAATTCATTCATCTTTATATATAATTCTGTAAGCGAAATCTTTAAGTCAAAATTGTGGGAGTTTGGCAGATTTCAGGATGGTGGGAGAAGGCTCAAATTTAAGGTCTTGATCCCAGTAACTCGGGGAAAAATAGCAGTATTTCTAAAAAATTACTAGCAAACGAGAAATAACGTGAAACATCCTCCTTCAGAAAAGCATGGGGATTTATAAACGTCTGCTTTGTCTAAATTAAAACATGTGATTAAATGTGTTTACGAACTGACACGTGCTCCTACTTGGAGCAAGGTTGGGGCTTTGGCCCCTTCAAGCCACTAGTTAATTCTAATAGTAGATTACATATTTGTATTGCAAATATGACTGATTTTGTAAGTAAGTGCAGGAAATTTGCTCTCACATGAATAAATCCAAATGAAAGATCTAATCCGCTCGCAATCATGGTAAACCGAATCCCCTATCATGTAAGAAAAGGTGTACAACACCATGGAATTAGCCTACCAAGGATAAATTAGCGGAGTGAATTTTCAGTCAAATTTTCTTTGCATGTACTGTGAGCAAAGTGTATTAGAACACCACAAAGTCTTTAAAAGAAAGGGGAACAAGCTATGCAAATTCGCTCAACTTGATAAAAACTGCCATGAAGGAGAAAAGAGAAAACTAAGCAAATTCATTATTTGGAGGGTATTTTTTAAGAAAAAAATCTTGTTGATTTTGCAATAAACAACTATATTTCTTAAAGCAAAGCTGCCCCCCCTTGGTAAAACACTGTAAGAAATAGAAAATCCACACTACTTTTCCAGTAGTATTACCTCAATAGACTCTGGTGATGGTAAATAATAACTTCAAACCTTTAGAGTCTTAATTATTCCTTCTATGCTGGCGTGTGATAAGTGTAGTGTAGTGTTAGAGCACAAGAATAGAGATAAGGGCAGTCTCACCTGTGACCTCGAGCTTATCAGGCTATCAGGCCTAGCAGAGCTTACAGTTTAAAAACACACTTTTTTCTGATACAAACTTTTATTAATTAGGCTACATTAAACCCCTAAACATGAATAAATGATTTTTAATCTGATTATTACATTCTTAATTAAGTAATAAATTTTCATAATAGTACTCCTTATGAAAGATGTAAATACTTCCCTAGATAACTACTGCTGCTTCTTCTTACTTCCTTCTCTTTCTCCTTGATTACTTTCCAAGTTAAATCAGTTTTATTTGTAGATTGATTTTGGATATTATCTTAAAGATTTTCAGAAAAAATGGGTCTCAATTTTTGAAAAATCCAATATGCTAAAATTGAGCTTTGAGTCCCCATGCACGATTAAACATACTTGCCGAGCAAGCTTGAGGCAAAAAAAGGTGGAGCTGAGCATGTAGAGCGTTGGCCATTTACGTATGATCATTCAGCCAACAGGTTCGCGAAACCAGCACTCACTAACCTTCGAATGGAGGCAGAAAATATAAAAACTTCTCGCTTTTGACTAAAAAGTTAAATTGATTTTAAACAAACTAGCATTATAGAAGAGAAGAGGAACATAAATCCTCCATAAGAATAACATTAATCAGATTACGCGGGTTTATTTTAATTTACAAGGACGACTATAAATGGGGTTTTCATGTAAATATTAATAGACCACATCCGTAAAGAGGCGCATACCAAATTTCATCATAACATATTCATAAAAATGGGAGATAGACTGTATAAATTCACCATAATAATAACACATGTGATAACACTTTGTCCATGATTTTATGGTCTCGGTCTTACCATGCCACATAATGATTCTTTCCTACAGGAGATTTTCTACAGTAACGATGAGAGATTTTGCACGCAGTATGTCAACAACAAACCACTGAAATAGCGGCACAGTTCGTATGATCCCTAGGCTGTAGGCAGGGGTTAACTGTTAGGATCAAAGCTCCACTGACGGACTAGTAATGAGCCAACTAAATTCACCTGTACTATAGAGCAAAGAGAATGGAAGTATAATTCCCCTCCACATAAAAATGAAAGTGAAGCAAACTCATCACCATAGTAAAATTCATGGTCACAATAAATAATGAGTGTTTTGAGGACATACTGGATTTTGATACATTTGTAAACAATTTAATTACATTTTTGTTTTCTAAGGGCCACTTCCACAACTCAAGTTTAAACTAAACTTGGGGTTATTTTGATCATGAGATTAAGGCACAGTTATTTTTCCCCAAATCTTGATCCAACCACTTTAGTTTAATCCATAAAATATCAAGTTGGCAACATTTTCATATGATTTTGTTTGCTTTTTTACCCTTAAGTTAAACTGAAAACAAATATTTATTTCACAGGATTTACATTTAATCCATAAAATATCAAGTTGGCAACATTTTCATATGATTTTGTTTGCTTTTTTACCCTTAAGTTAAACTGAAAACAAATATTTATTTCACAGGATTTACAATTATTTTATCATAGAATAAAATCAGACAGCGTTCTCTCTGTAGATTTAACATAAACCAGGTTTAAACTACCCAAAACACATTAGAAAAGCATAATTTCTCATAAACTTAAGATTGAGTTAAACTATACTTCGGCTGTGTGACGCCTTTCATTATGTTTTTGTTTGTAGAACGGCAATAGTGACTCAGTCAATTCTTCAATTCTTACACTGATAAGAGAAGTACAAATGTCAGCGAAGTCGTAGTTGCCATAAAACTTGCCTCTATGCAGACTTATGACTAAGAGTTAAATTCCTCTCTTATGCTTAAATGAGTCAGTCAGAGTGGAATGCCATATTTGACTAGCTTCTTGCACCATGTTTAACCATTCGATTTGGTTGTCACAGTAAGGTCAAAAGTTGAAAATAACTTTGATATTCCATTCATCATTAGGTATATAGAAAAGTTAAATAAAAACAGCCTCTTGCTAACCTCAGAACTCCACCCCTCCCAAAAAAAAGAAAATAAGTTTATATTTTGTATATTATAAATTGTATTTCATGAAATTCTCTTGATGTAAAATGGTTTTCATTAATCGAGATAGGTAGTTCAATATGTTTGCCATGGAATGGCATTCATGCTATTCTAGAAAAGTTATCTAGACGGGTGAGCAAAAGGGTTGCAGGGTGTCTTATAATCCGAAAAACCGTAAAAACCAGGATTTTTCTGTAAATTGGGGTTGACCATGAAATATTTGGGAAATAGCCATAGGTATATAAATATTGGATAATGTCTGTAAATTATCGGTAGAATTTTTACATGTATTTTAAAAGATTATATCAAATACTAAACTATGATTTATTCTTATATTTCCCTTTGCATTCAAACAACGTTTCAAATTTGTCTTCCAAAGCCCCGATGAGGAGCACTAAGCAGCAACTGACAATCAAGGCAAAATACATTTAAACATATAACATATTTTATGTTTAAATTACGTGCCCATTCATGTTTATAGTCTGCACTTAGATGTCTGAGTGTCAATTGTTCTCTACAATCAATACTATCAACGTAATTTTTAGAACAATCAACTGTTATTAAGCACCCACTTATCCATTTCTTAATTGTGGACTGGAATAACATAATTAAACCAAATGGTGCACTTACTCTGTTTCTTGTTTCAAAAAATTAATGTTATTTTTAAGACAAATATGTGGATTTTGGGCAGATAACAATTTTGTAGGTGTTTTTACTCCTTGCAAATTCAGTCCAGATGTTTTTCTTATATTCAATTTTTGAATATATCTCTACTGTATAGGCTTTTAAATGTATCAGTACAGTAATGTTTGTGTTTAGTTTGTTTAGCCACTTTTCAGCAATAAGTGTATGAAAAAAGAAGAATAAATATCTCATAGCTAGAGTGTCAATTTACGCAAAATATATGTATTGTTGAGTCAGTCGATTGTAAGAAACAGCAACAATATCCCATCCTCAGTACAGCTCCTATTATGTAATAAAAACTAATTAATGTCCCAAAATAATTTAAACTGTAAATTTCTAAATTAAAAGTGGGCATTGATGATTCTGTAGATCTCCAGTGTTACCTGGATCAAAGTGGTTTTTGTTTATTTAACTAACAAACCTGGTGATGGTTACACAGAACATTTTAGTATTTTTTCTCAAAATTCTCCATGCTAAATTTATGAAACATTTAGCTTTTCACTGTCTATATGTTTGAAAATGTTATACTATGGTTTCAGTAATATAGGCTCAAAAACAAATGTATATAATACTTTTACATTGTTTTATATCATGTTGTGAGTAGACATATTGATAGTGGTTTGTAAATAGAGAGTCTTCTGTGTTGTCCAGTGCCATTATTATGTAGAATAAGAACAGTCATTCATTGGTAGTGAATTTCCTATGGAAAAGTGAACTATTAGCATGAGACTTAAGCCCTGGACCACCATAGCAGTTCCTAACGTGACTCCCTGAACATGTTTTGGGGGGTCGTTAATTTTTTTTTATATATATATATGTATGTAATGTGTGTGCACTCTAGCAGTCAAATTTTTTGTCCGATTTACTTCAAATTTGGTAGGGACGTTCCTTTCTATAATCAGTTGGAAAAGTTCATCGGACAAAACAATCGAAAAACTAGCAAGTTTTTGGAGGATTTCAAGTTTTTTGGCCCAAAAAGGGTCATAAAAGCCCCGGATGTAAACTTAATGCATTTAAAAAGATTGAGATTAATTAGGCAAAACCTTCAAGGCCTCCCCCATCATTCTAGCACAAACATTTACCGAGTTATTAAAGAAAATGCATGTTACTAAATACAGTACGCTGTCTATGGCGATTTTACATTAGAAAAGCCTGTTATTCATATGTTGGTGTAGTTTTATAAGTCAATCCATCATATTTTACACAGTAAAGGCCATTGGTGTGATTTGGGGGTGCTTCCCGCAATAATTTGGTTAGCATAAACAGGGTGTCTCGACAACCAAACTTCACAGGCTAGTTGTTATATGGTTTTTATTTCCAACAAAAAATGTCATGAATGTTCATATTATATTCTTCATAGTTTATAAGTTGTTTAAGTTTGTAATATGTTTTTATAATCTGCATATGGCAATCCAATAATTATTTTGGGGTAAGAAAATATGTACGTAGAAGTATATAAATGAACGGTAATTATAAAAAACTTGTCGACCCGTGCGGAATTGCACTGCGAACCAAATCTTGTCAGCTGATCAGATGTTCTTTTGTTTACATTTCGCTTCTGTCAAAACAAACTATTCCCTTTATTTATCTATATAAATAAAGCAGAGATCTTGTCTGTGTGTGAATCGCCGTACGGCTAAACTACAAGGAGTTGAGGCATGACATTTTCAGGGTAGGTTTCTTTAGGTTACAGCTGTTGTACCTGACTCTCTGTTTCCTCTAAATCCTCTAGGGCTACTCCCCGTGGTACATCCAAAATTCCAATGTCAGTAAAATGAGACCATACGGTTACAGTTTTCTGCTATTTATTTAATGTTATTCAAATAAACAGTTGACATTAATAATTTATTTTTTTAACTACTTTTATACCCGGGTGAAACTGGTATAATCAGCTAGTCTTTCATATTATTCAAATTTCTGAGAAGCAGTACATTTTTAGACCGTGGGTCTATTTTTCATCAATAGCCGGCACGATAAATGCTTTAAAATGAGAGGTAAATCATGGAATTTGATAAAGGAATAAGGAAGGTCTCGTGGACTGACAGAAAAACAGATTAAAAAATAATATATAAGACAGATATAGTTTTTATGAGTGCAATAAAACTAAACACAATTTAAATTTTACATTTAAAACAAACTTAATTAGCGCAAGCTTACTCTTGGCAGGAAACTGTAGAAACACTGTTTGAAAGAAGTTTAAAAGTTTGTAATTTATGAAGATAACTTATTTACTTATGCCAATCAATCCTTTTTGAGGATTGACATAAGTAAATAAGTTATATTGATAATTGACAATCCGTGCTATAACAAAATTCACTATTGTTATAAACGTTAAATTTAAATTTAAATTGTGTTAATTAAAGTTTTATTTTATTTTTATTTTTTGTATTAAACTCCTAAAAAATGCATTTTAGCGAATTTCCCCTGTAGGGAAGAAGCTATTACCGTAGGTCTCATGGTAAGACTTAGGCCCGAGACCAAGATAAATTGTTGTTTTGAGGTCCTCAGATGCCAAAAACACTATTCGATCAAATTTTTATATATATCTGTGTGTCCGTGAATGCGAAAACTTGCGTAAAAAACGTCCGATTTCGATGAAATTTGGCTCAAATGTGTAAAATGGCATTCATGGCTTTAAGTTCGAAAACCAGAAAAATCGGACCATGGGAAGGGGGGTTTATGGGGGTTTTAAATTTTCCAAAAATCAGTTTTTGCATTTTTTTACCCTAAAATAAAAAATACGCCCGTTGCAACAAACCTGCGTACTCAGCGAATTTCTAATGCATTTATATGTTTCTCACTCCTACATAAAGCCACTTACAGAGTTTGACAAAAATACATTCATAAATAAGTGATTTATAACATTTTATTTACTCCCCATAAGAATAACATTAGGACTGAGTACGCAGGTTTGCTGCAACGAGGAAGATAAGAAATGAGTTTTTATGCAATTATCAATATAACTGAACCAGGTGAAGCTACTTACCAAGTTTTATTAATTTATGTTTATAATTATGGGAGAAAAAAACTGAACTTATTCTCCATAAGAATAACATCATTGACTATTATTGTCAATGATAACATTAGGGCTGAGTATGCAGGTTAGCTGCTAAGGGGACAACCAACAAAACATTTATTTTTTGTGCAAATATCAATATACAAGTACAACGTGAAGCCACATACCAAGTTTCATCAACATACATTTATAAATAATCGAGATATAAAATTTTATTTATTATCCATAAGGATAACATTGGACAACGTACTGTGTTTAGCACTTTGAATATCTCTGCAACGGTTGGGCGTAGAATCAAAATTTAAACACCAAAATGATTGTTTTGTGGAACTGAACAGATTGGTAAAAGAAAATGTGAAGTTTACACTAAAATAAACTGAGGAAAAGCCAAAAACTGTTTTCCTATAAGATTAACATGGGAGATTTTATGAGTAGGTTTTTTTGGATTTTCTCCGCAACCACTTAACCTAGGTTAATAATCCAAAATACCATATTATTTGTTTTTTGAAGCTCTTTATCATGGTCAAAACCAAAATTAAGTGTTTTAAAATTTGTAAGGTGGAAAATGCAAAAAACTAGATATTTGGACAATTTAAAAACCCCATAAACCCCTGTTCCCATAGTCCGATTTTTCTGGTTTTCGAACTTAAAGTCATAAATGTCACTTTACACATTTGAGCCAAATTTCATCGAAATCGGACGATTTTTACTCAAGTTATCGCATTCACAGACACACATATACATATATATACAATTTTTTCTTCTAAATCCTTCTGATGTTGTTGAAGCTGGCGATTGTATTCTTGGTTGACTATTAGGTAAATTTAAAATTTGTTTTACTTAATATAGTTTTATAGAAGATGAGAATGCCTAATAGTCAACCAAGAATATATATATATACATATAAATTTTAACGAATAGTGTTTTTGGCATCTGGGGACCTCAAAACAAAAATTTATCATGGTCTCGGGCTTAAGTCTTACCATTAGTCCTACAGTAATAGCTTCTTCCCTATAGGGGAAATTTGCTAAAAATAATAATTTTGGATTTGACCATGTTATATAGAGCTTAAAAAAACAAATAATATGGTATTTTGAATTATTAACCTAAGTGGTTGCGGAGAAAATAAAAAAACCTACTCATAAAATCTCCCATGTTATTGTTATGGGAAAAAGGTTTTTGGCTTTTCCTCAGTTTATTTTAATGTAAACTTCATATCTGCTTTTACCAATCTGTTCAGCTCCACAAAACAATCATTTTGGTGTTTAAATTGTGATCCTACGCCCAACCGTTGCAGAGATTTCAAAGTGCTAAACACAGTATGTTGTCCAATGTTATTCTTATGGAGAATAATTAAAATTTGATATCTCGATTATTTATGAATGTATGTTGATAAACTTGGTATGTGGCTTCACGTAGTACTGGTATATTGATTGATATTTGCACAAAAAATGGATTTTTGTTGATTATTCCCGTAGCAGCAAACCTGCGTACGCAGCCCCCATGTTATTCTTATGGAGAATAAGTAAAATGTAACGACTCCCTTAATTATCAACATAAATTAATAAAACTTTGAATGTAGCTTCACTTGGTTGAGTTATATTGATAATTGCATAAAAACCCAATTTTTTGTTCCATGTTGCAGCAAACCAGCTTACCCAGCCCCCATTTTATTCTTATGGAGAATAACTAAAATGTTATATAGCGCTTATTTATGATTGAATATTGGTGAAACTTAGTATGTGGCTTCGCCTAGTTATATTTTTTGTATATTTGCTGCAGCGAAAAGTTTAAGGGACCGGAGGAACGTGGACATGCCTGAGAGGTCATGCGGCTATGGGGGTGGTAGTTATAGGAACTGTGTTTAGCACAGGGACTTGCCCTTGGGCGTGCTGACTGCTACTAATAGGGAAATAATGGGACTGCAGTGGACTAAATGGAAAGGCTGCTGCCTCTTCCAAACCTGTGTTTTTATATCGGTACCAAACTATATAATTTTACTGGAAACATGCGTGGGGGACCAGAGGCTCGGAGACCTTTTACCCGAGACCAGAAAGCCTACTTAGCCAGCTGTGATTAATCTAAATAACTGTAATGAACTAATAAACTATCCTTCCAAAACGCCTGGTATTATATTGACATCAGTATCTGAGGTTACTAAAATAACTGATCAAGGCATGGTAACTACTCTTTAAGCTAATTGAATGTATAAATTTACTGCAAGCTATTGAAAAAGCTATGGAAAATCTGAGGAGGAGTCTAATTAATTATTGCCTCAACGTGGTGAAATTCAACCTGTTGCAAAGTGTTCGGGGCAAGCCCCGAACACTATTACTAGTTCCCTACATTTCCGGTATCGGGGCGAAGCTTATGGGGTTTCCCCTTATTAAACTGGTTAGCCAGCCATACTGTCTCTAAATACTATAATTCTTAATATTAAAACTTATCCATTTTTTAATGTTGGTGAACAGCGAAAGTTGAATACGTCAGTCCTTGAAGAGGGTTGACTCGGGAAGGGAGCGAGAGCAGTTGGGAGTTTTCGGTTGACAAGAAGGGAAAAAAGGTTCTTCGCTCTGTCAACGGCGCGACAGGCGAAGTGCTCCTGGCAGTGGCTCCGCGACGCAGCTGGAGTGGACTATATAAAATAGCGTGCCGCTATGCGTCTCATTGCATAAAAACCAATTGTTTGTGTTCCTTGTTTCAGCAAACCTACATACTCATTACCAATGTTATTCTTATGGAGTATAATTAAAATTGATTATATGTGAATATAT
This sequence comes from Allygus modestus, assembly GCA_963675035.1. Lineage (NCBI taxonomy): Eukaryota > Metazoa > Arthropoda > Insecta > Hemiptera > Cicadellidae > Allygus > Allygus modestus. The sequence continues at coordinate 105,133,672 of OY776111.1, forward strand.
TATTATGAAACTTGGTATGCGGCTTTATGAGGTATTAAGACATATATTATGCATTGGAAATTTGCTGAGTACGCAGGTTTGCTGTGACTGGAGTATTTTATGATAACTGTTCATTTATATACAGTATAAAATTTGTATGGTTATAAATGCAGATTTAAAAAAAAAAATAATACTGTCAATAACTCGTAAACAATGAAGAATATGATAGTGTATGACCATATATAACCTTTTAGCGAATTTCCCCTATAGGGAAGAAGCTATTACCGTAGGCCTCATGGTAAGACTTAAGCCCGAGACCATGATAACTTTTTGTTTTGAGGTCCCCAGATGCCAAAAACACTATTCGTTCAAATTTATATATATGTACATATATATATATATATATATATATGTCCGTTAACACAATAACTTGAATAAAAAACGTCCGATTTTGATGAAATTTGGCTCAAATGTGTAAAATGACATTCTTGACTTTAAGTTCGAAAACCAAAAAAATCGGACCATGGGAAGGGGGGTTTATGGGGGTTTATGGGGGTTTTAAATTTTCCAAAAATCAGTATTTTGCATTTTTCACCCTAAAATTTTTAAAAAACTTAATTTTGGTTTTGACCATGTTATAGAGCTTAAAAAAACAAATAATTTAGTGTTTTGAATTATTAACCTAGGTTAAGTGGTTGTGGAGAAAATCCAAAAAAACCTGCTCATAAAATCTCCCATGTTAATCTTATGGGAAAAAGGTTTTTGGCTTTTCCTCAGTTTATTTTAATGTAAACTTCACATTTGCTTTTACCAATATGTTCAGTTCCACAAAACAATCATTTTGGTGTTTAAATTGTGATTCTACGCCCAACCGTTGCAGAGATATTCGAAGTGCTAAACACAGTACGTTGTCCAATGTTATCCTTATGGAGAATAAATAAAATTTGATATCTCGATTATTTATAAATGTATGTTGATGAAACTTGGTATGTGGCTTCAAGTAGTACTGGTATATTGACATTTGCACAAAAATTGATTTTTTGTTGATTATTCCCGTAGCAGCAAACCTCCGTACTCAGCCCCCATGTTATTCTTATGGAGAATAAGTAAAACGTACTGACTCCCTTAATTATAAACATAAATTAATAAAACTTGGTATGTAGCTTCACTTGGTTGAGTTATATTGATAATTATATAAAAACCCATTTTTCTGTTCCTCGTTGCAGCAAACCTGCTTTCTCAGCCCCCATGTTATTCTTATGGAGAATAACTAGAATGTCATATATCGCTTATTTATGATTGAATATCGATGAAACTTAGTATGTGGCTTCGCCTAGTTAAATTCTATTTATATTTGCATAAAAACCAATTGTTTCTGTTCCTTGTTTCAGCAAACCTACATACTCATTACCAATGTTATTCTTATGGAGAATAATTAAAATCGCTTATATGTGAATATATTTTTATGAAACTTGGTTTGCGGCTTTATGTGGAATTCAGACAAATATTATGCATTGGAAATTCACTGAGTCCGCAGGTTTGCTGCGACGGGGGTATTTTTATTTGAAGTAGTCCATATAAGAAGCCTGTGTGATTTGGTAGTCGACTTCTGAGACACTCTGTAAATTATGTATCCTATATAATAATAGCGTGTAGTGGCGACGTGTAACCACCTATTCCGAGTAAACTACTGAACGTAGAGCAGCTAGGTTGGTGTCAATAGATTTCCCATTGACCAAGGGTGATGGAAAAAATACGCTATCATAAATTGACTCAGTTTTGAATTGGCAAAAAACACTCTTTTGTTGGTCTTTTTTCGACATCCCCATGTATAAGGAAAGGAACGTGCAAGGGGAGGGGGCTGGTGTTGGATCCGAACGTCAACAAGGGCCCACGGCCCACACCACCAGGCCTGCCCAGGGGCCCGGGGCCCGTGAAACGGCCCTGGGAACGTCTTACCACCTATTCAGAGGAAACTGCTGAACTTGGAGAGGCCAGATCGGTGTCAAAAGATTTCCCTTAGGCTCAGGATGATGAAAAAAATACAATATCCTATAGTTAAGTTTTCATAAGTTTGTAATTGGCAAAAACACTGTTTTTTGGCCATACTTTATTTGCAATCATTTTGTTTACCGAGCCACATGTTCCCTGCTTTGCATCCAAATTCAATACGACAGCTTAGTAAAAGTGAAGGTTGTTGAATTGTTAACAAAGCAGACAACTATTCTTAACTAAATTTCTGTTTTTGGATTGAAATTTACAAGCAGTAAGGAACACAAATTCCATGCTGAATGGGAATAGAGTTTATAATACTTTATAAAAGTGTCAGCAAAGTTCAATTCAGAAATATGTATTCTATATTAACTATGGATATTTCAATTTTGTTTACTTTTACTCTTCGGCGAAATTTGGTATTATCACTATGAATGGAACCATGGATAAATCCCGGGTATCAGAAAATACGACAGTAGGGTGGCATTATAGTCGGGTTCACAGTAGAGTGGCACTCTAGCGGTTTACAGTAGGGTGGCTCTCTAGCGGTTCACAGTAGGGTGGCACTCTAGCGGTTCACAGTAGGGTGGCACTCTGGCGGTTCACAGTAGGGTGGCATTCTAGCGGTTCACAGTAGGGTGGCACTCTAGCGGTTCACAGTAGGGTGGCACTCTAGCGGTTCACAGTAGGGTGGCACTCTAGCGGTTCACAGTAGGGTGGCATTCTAGCGGTTCACAGTAGGGTGGCACTCTAGCAGTTCACAGTAGGGTGGCACTCAAACGGTTCACAGTAGAGTGGCATTCTAGCGGTTCACTGTAGAGTGGCACTCTAGCGGTTCACAGTAGGGTGGCACTCTAGCGGTTCACAGTAGGGTGGCATTCTAGCGGTTCACAGTAGGGTGGCACTCTAGCAGTTCACAGTAGGGTGGCACTCAAACGGTTCACAGTAGAGTGGCATTCTAGCGGTTCACTGTAGAGTGGCACTCTAGCGGTTCACAGTAGGGTGGCACTCTAGCGGTTCACAGTAGGGTGGCATTCTAGCGGTTCACAGTAGGGTGGCACTCTAGCGGTTCACAGTAGGGTGGCCAGAGCCCTGAGACCTAAATCGAAAATCTAAAGCCAGTTTGCACATCTGTACAGGAACACCTAGACGCACGTTTAGTGTATAATATGTGGGGGTAAATCTTAAAACAAAAAGCCATATTATTTACAAAGTTTGCATTTAGCGTATTAATAATATAGATAGACGGATAAATTATGTAATTTTGTTGGTCTGTCATTAGATTTTTTCTATGTTAGCAGGTGAAATACAATTAAATGTTGGTAAATATGTAGACTGTATTTTTATATTTTTGTTATAAAAGCAGTGAAAGTAGTTAGGTTAATTTGTATTACAAATTTGAACCCGATGAACAAACTTTTAAACATTTAATAAAATTTAACTGCAGTTTATAAGAAACAGAATTTGGTTTGAATCGACCCCAAAATGGATCTGATTCAACATCCAAACCTAAACTAACATCGTTTTTAAACTATATAGCGTTGAAAACCCTTTTGGGCTATTACACAATTCACATGCAGGCATAAAATGTCTTTCGCAAAAATACATTTTTTTAAATTTAGACATATTCTAATCAATATTTTAATATGCATTATGTTGGGGCTTTATTACAATAACACCTTTAAATTTTGCACGGCAGATTACCATATTGTTACTTGCAATTCAAAATCGGCTTTTTAAATATAATTGTTTAAACTTATTTATAATTAGTAAACAATACTTCTTTAGTTTGTTTAAGCCCGCCGTTTTTGACGGGCTAATAACAGCTAGTATATTAATATTATAAGTCACAATAATTATGATCATTTGCGAATTAAAATGGTTAAATTAACCTCTTTGTCAAGTGATTCTATAATCCAGTTGTTGGATAGCGATCGTTTCGGAAACAAGTTCCCTTCTTCAGATCCTACTGATAATCTAACTTCGCTCATATCGAAGTTGTGAAAACATTTAATTTTAAAGCGGAAATGTGCCCACAGGCACGCACTGGACATCCCCCTCATCAAAATACTCGAAATAGCTTATGGTAAAGTCCAAAATAAATACACTCCTGTCATGTGCAAATAGAGCCATGACGAGAGCAAAGTTTCAGTTGTTACAAAGCAGTAAAGTTGCAAGTAAAGAGAGATAAGTCACAAAACTTATGAACCAAGCAGTGATTGAAACGTCCAAGCATAAGCTTACACGCAACTGCACCATAGAGCTGTGAACTGCACCGATAGCTACCGTGTGTTGTGTTGCAGTGTTGCAGTACTGCTACTGCACCGATAGCTACCGTGTGTTGTGTTGCAGTGTTGCAGTACTGCTACTGCACCGATAGCTACCGCGTGTTACACTACTGCAATCTCATAATACTTACGAAACTACAAATAATGTAAGGCAAATTGGAGCTTATTAGGTATAAAAAGATAATCATTGTCATCGCGTTTCGTATTATTTTCTTGGGGCCTAAGTAAGCGGAAGAATTGAGGTCTGATGACTTTACTGTATCCCCTTTCCTCAATTTTTGTTCTGTACAGTTTCGTTAGATTTGGTCATCCTTATACTTGAAATCTTTTGCTCGCCAATAATGTTTAGCAGTCAGTCGTTTACATCGTGGTCCGACGGTGGTGAATATGCAGACGTTTTAAGTGACGTAAATCAAAAAGGTTCATCCTCATATTTGGGAGTTTGTGTTGCGACAACAGAGTAGACCTGCAGGCCACGCACGCCTGGTACAGTAGCTGTAGACCTGTACCCCGCGTCCGCGTGACTCCACATTTCCATTATATCAGCAACGACCTTCACGGATGGACGTATTTAATTTGACCGACTGCGGCCGCTGCGCGCCTCCCGCACTTTCACCCCACACCGAGACCACACTCACTCACACGCGCCCACAAACGCAACACCGACCGCAATACAGTAATCTATAATTCCAATTTACGTTTAGTTTTAACTGTGTGTTATTATTAAAAGGGAATAATAATTCGAATTTAGTTGCCGTATTTATATTTTTATATTAGCATTTATTATGTGACTCACAGTTGGGAGGTCAGTCCTGCTGTCGGAGGAATGTTCCGAGGACCTGAGGCCACCACTAGCTTTCCAAAAGATACATCAATCCACATCAGCGCGAGTTATATTTATTTTTAAAACGGCCATTCGTTACTGAGGGGGTCCGCATAGTTTAGCGTAGTTGACGTTCTATCCCATCAAATTCCATCCTCTCCTCGCCAAGATTCAGCACTTTCTGTTTTCCAATTTCCAATCGAGCTTTAAGTTGGGGTTATACCATTGACTATAGATACTGATAGTCTATGATGATTCAGTTGCTATAGTCAATAGGTATATCTAGTTCAGTCCGGTGAACCGTTTTTGCATTGATAGCACGCGGTTAACAGCAATAATCAATTTAATATTTGTACCTACTAGTGTGGGACAGATACTCTTTGAATGTCTGATACCTGAATATCAAAATTACAAACATTTATTTTGTAATTATGTACATAAGGACATAATTTATTTTGGAGTCCTTTATATAGAGTTTAACTATTTAATTGGTTTTATATGTATATTAATTAATTAGTTAGTTTATTATTGTTATCATTGCTTAGTACCTGGGGGCCGAGCTTTGCTCGGAGAAGGTCAGACCGTTTGTTTAGACTTGGAGTAATATTTCACCACTTCCCCCCACTGATTATCCTCCGATTTGTATAGCTTATTTGCATCTTTTCTGCATTTTCAAGGTCACTCCAGTTGTTATTTATATCTCAATGTCCCTTTGATTTATTTCTGATATGACCACTCTATATATGCAATCTTTACTCAACAGTTTTAGTCACTGCTCTTAGGAAACCACATGCCAACAATTATAAACAAAAAGGTATTATTTTGACAGTTCCCTGATTGATTATGAACAGCTGATACAATTATTTTGTTTTGATTTTTAACTCCATAAGCCCAATGTTAATTTTTTTAACTTCAATTTCGTTTTTAACATTATTTGATTTTTACTGGGGATGAGACCTGTCTAGAACATATTTTTATACCAAAACTTGTTTATTTCCAAAATTTGGAGAAAATGCCTGGAGCCGTTTTCGAAATAATTGTGCAACCAACCAATCAAGCAAACATTACTCATATAAGAGTATTGGATGGTTTCTTATTGATTTTCACTGTGAGGCAAGACACTGATTGTGGTTGTGGTTATGACTCGGACTATAGTAAGAATTTGACTAAGAACTGTGTTCTATACTTTGACTAGCCTATAGGCTACATTATGCAATCTTAATATTATAAAGAAGAGGTGGTTTCTGCCTGTCTGTCTGTGTGATGTTCCGGGTAAACGCAAAACTACTGAACCGACTGGGCTGAAACTTTACGAAAAGGTAGATCTTGAACCCATGCAACACCTAGGCCTATTCACTTTCTTAACATCCCCTCGGGCTACGCCCCGTGAACATCCTAAGTGTAATGCGAACAGCTGTGGATACTTCCATTTGGCTTAAAGAGCAGAAGCAAGAACAGTTGTTTCAAGCTAACTAAAATTGAATTGACTATAGAACGGATAAACCAAAAACCTGTGCGAAGAACGGGTACATCAGCTAGTATTATGTAAACAAGTCCGTGACAGTAGAATTATTTAAATTGGAATTGATAGCTAAATTTTGTTTGGTTGTGAAACAAATTTCAATTCTCGTTTACTTTTATTACCTGTAATTATTCTTGAAAACAAACACGTTCCAGTTTCTGACCCGAATAGCTATAATACAAAATATTAATTCCACGTGTTGTCTAGTAAAAATAATCCTTGCATGATTTTAATTGATCAAGCGGTATGCAACAGTGTTATCACCTGATAAGATAACGGTAAAGGTTTTATCTATCTAAGTTTCTCTCTCGAAGTGTTCACGTGACATTTCAAAAACCTTTTAACACCGTCCGTGGTGCGTCGTCGCTTTCTTTAAGAAAGGCTACTGCCCTTTTTAGTTTAAGATACAGAACCTTTATGAATGAAAAAACATGACATGCAGAATGAGTTTGCTTAGTACAGACATCTCGTCATTCATTAATTGGTACTGTGGAGAAAATTGATTTGTACACAGGCCGCAGAGAAAAATACCCCGTAGCAGCAAACCTGCGTCCTCAGCGAATTTCCAATGTATCTTAATACCACATAAAGCCACATACAAAGTTTCATCAATATACATTCATAAATAAACGATTTATGACATTTTAATTATTCTCCATAAGAATAACTTGGCAGCTGAGTATGCAGGTTTGCTGAAACAATGATCACAAAAAATGGGTTTTTATACAAATATCCTAGTAGTATGTAACTCAACTAGGTAAAGCCACATATCAAAGTTTTATTAAGTTAATTTATGTTCATAATTAATGGAAATAACATTTTACTTATTCTCCATAAGAATAACATGGGGCTGAGTACGCAGGTTTGCTGCTACGGGAGCTATCGGGAAAAAATTGTTTTTTGTGCAAATATCAATAGACCACAACAATATGAAGCAATATACCAAGTTTCGTCAGGATAAGTTGATAAATAAGTGAGATATACAATTTTTCTTATTCTCCATAACATTGGACAACGAACCGTGTTTAGCACTTTCAATATCTCTGTAACTAATTGACATAGAGCAATGATCAAAACACAAAATTGTTTGGTTTTTTAAGCTGAATTTAATGGTGAAAATTAAAATGTGATTAATCAAAGTATTGTATTTAAAAAAACAAAAATCCAATTTTGGGGTACAAACCCCCCCCCCCCAAATACCCCTTAGGATAGAGCGATCTGGCTGTTTTTCGAATTTTGAACGGATGGCGTTTTTGGCATCTGGGGTCCTAAAAACGAAAAGTTATCATGGTCCCGGGCCTAGGTCTTACCATACCGACTACGGTAATAGCTTCTTCCCTATAGGGGAAATTCGCTAAAAATAAGTAAAAATAATACAGTAATCAAAAAAGTGTACTCAATCTGCCACATGCATATATATTTATAAAATTCAAAGACTGTCCATAGTTTTATTTTGAACATGTAAATTTTAAGTAAAAGCGACGCATCCTTTGTAGCTCTTGTATGTACTATTATTTAAATAGTTCTGGGTTTCTGTTTTCTTAATACACTATGTGTTACTATCGGGATAATTGTTAAGTAATATCATTGACTATAAATACTCAAGTATTTCAGTATATTCGACTGTCCTACTCATCATATTAAAGCAACTCGACCCCTATTATTGGTAACACATGCTTGTAGTAACAATGCACTTTTTCTAACCTCCCACTCTCCCGCGAAGATAAGCAACCGGATGTGTGATCATCGCGCAATTTATAACCGCGCCGAGAATGAGTCATGTGCAATCTGCGAGGTTTAAAAGTTCAAATTTATTGAGCACAATACTTTTTTCCGTTGTCAGTCGACCAAACGTCGACACTGGACTGGGTAATTGGTGATGTGACGTAGTGAGTCTAGGCGGGTCTCCCTTCTCCCAAAGAAAGTGTTTTCTCCAGGGACGCACCTGTTATCACCTAACCCCTGACATCTGCAGGACGAGGACGGACGTTAGACTTCCCCCTCCCCTCTCGTGCCGCCGCGCGCGCTGATTGGCTCAGCCTCTCCCTCCATCGCCGTCCCCTGCACTCACGCGCCAATTCTTCGGTTCCATCCAGGGCGTCACTCGTTGCCTTGCTCGGCCTAGGCTGTGCCAGTTCATTTTTACCCATTGTGTCTGTTCCATTTCCGGTGTTCAGTTGATTTAGTTCTTATACTTTATTAAACGACTCTTCAAAATGGTGTCGGGTAAAACGGTGAGTGTTTTATTTTAGCCGTGTATACTAATTCGTTAAGCATTTACCACGATCTACCTCAACAGTGGTTTTCCATTGCCTAAGGTTTACGATGCCTAAATAAAAAATATTTGAAAAAATTTAGTTCCCACTACACTACTTTGTATTTGTTGATCAGGGTGTCTATTGTACCCGTAACTCTGAAAAGTCTTGACTGGAAATGTTAAGAAATGTAACACAGCCTTTCTAGAAACGCCAGGGAATTTTGAGAGGCCAGTGTTTTATCAGGGAATCAATCAATAAAACAGTAGCTACAGTATATTTAAAACTCTGTTTATAGGTTACTGATGAACAATTGAAAATTATAAGCTTGCAATAAAATATAAACGACCATCAATCACATATATTTAATAATTGTGTCTTAACTTTAAAAATAGGGTTTGCTGTATAGAAACAAACATCAAAACAAAGTGATAACTAAATTTTCGATCACATTAACTGAAAACTGAAAAAGTCAGTATATTTTACATTAATGTTTAGTAGACGTCTATAGTTAGTGAGGTATTTTTATTTAGAAATTCGTGTTGTTTTTATATCTGGCAAACATTTTATGGCAGAAGACTAAGGTATTAAACATTCTTTTGTCTTCAGGTCGTCGACCTTTATACATAGCATAATAAAATAAATCCCGTGCCCGAGCCTGGTGTTCAACTTAATGCACCCATTCCTGGGTTGAGTGAGGCTCCGGTTTCAAGCGTTACTCGTTTCAGCGGCAAAATAAAAACTATAGGATAATTAAAATAGGTTTTTAAAGAGGAAGAAATTATCTGATTTTGCTGGTTCTTTACTTTTTTAACAGCCCTTTATAATGTACGTTACAAGCCCTTCTAAAATGTAAACTTCTCAGACTTGAATAACTTACAGCAAGACAAAAACCTACTTTATTGTCAAATTAAATAAAATAAAAAACTGTAAAGTACTTTCTTATTTATCATTCCATTTCTAAAGTGCGTAACAATAAACATAACATAAACATAGCATAAACAATGCATCTGCAAACTGATTTTTCCTATCCTCACCAAGCCAAGTGGGTATTTCCATGCGATGACACAGAATTTTCCGTATGGTAGACCAGATCAGTAATGTTAGAATCTGGTTGGTATATCAGTAAGATTTCTTAGAAGTCTTAGTGTATTCATATACATTGAGGGTAGAACAGTTATACTCTTTGTCATTATAATGAGAAGTAGGGGTGTGCGAGTATTCGAGCTTCGAGCTTTTTCGAGCCGAATATTGCAGTATTCGGCTCGGCTCGAGATTTACAAAAAAGTTCGGAGTTCGAGCCGAATATTTCAAACACCGACTAGTGAAAAGAGTCGTCTACAAAAGTAAATTTAAAGCAAAAAACTTTCCAGAATCAATGTTTGGATTCTCGTAGTTTGCGTCGGTAGAGCTCCATAACAAATACAATTCAGCAACGCTAATGCTTTCGGTCCTTCGATTAAAAAATAACCAAAAGTTAAAGTGCTGTAATATTTAAAACTTCCGATCTGATCAACCAATGCAATGGAGCTACTCTCTCTACGCTCAATCACATCAAGTGGACTTATCACACTATTCTGTTTGCAGTAGGCTACAGTGTTGCCGTTGCCCAGTTGAGTTGTGCAATATTTCACGGTTAATAATAATTAATACGACAATCGTACTGCTCTAGAAAAAGTACTACAGCAAAAAACGTAAAATCCATGAAAACACTTTTTGTAACTGTTGCGGTACAGTCCGTTCTACAACTTAAAACTTCGTATATTACACAATAATTATATTCCCTGGAGTCTGAAATTATTTCTGGCAACACTGATGGCGTGCCCACTTTGCGAACTGCCTTAGGACGTTGAATGAAGATGGTTATAATGTAATAATGATTTAGCGTGACCAATAGCTAGGGACAAGGTTGTATGTAGGTGATGAACGCCTATAATCATGACGGCTTTTTAATGTGCAGCCGAAATAGTACTCCCCAAAAATTAGATTGTTAAAAAATTGACTAATTGCGAGGTTCACCAAATCTAAAGATTTTATAAAAATTGTCAATTGTTACGTAATGCATGTTTATAATACCGTTGGTCATATTATTTAAAAAGTTTATTATATTTGATGTACGACGAAGGCCCTTCGATTGTAAGGCCCTTGCTCTAACCTAGAGCAAGACGCGATCAAAATGGCGCAGTGTTTTGTTACGCTACCAGCTGTGCGATTAAAATCATATTGTTTAATTCCGCGGGATTGTTTGAATTTTTGAATAAACTTCAGTAGAAGTAGAAAGCATATCTTTCCGTAATAATTGTATGCTATCAAATTGTTAAAGAAGTGATGGAAAGACAACGCATTGACGATCCTCTTCCACCTTCATCCTTTCCACCTATTGGACAGCCTATAATAGGTTAAGTCCAATACCAGACTAACCAAAACTGCGCCATACTTTGTGTGGTATTAGTTGGGTTAGTCTGATAGGTTTAGGTAATATGTTAGATAGAACACAAGCTAGGCCTATGATTATTGAATAACTTATTTCTGTGAGTACAATAAGATATAACGACTGGTTTAACCCTAGCCGTGGCCAAAGGGCTGCGGCAGCTGTTTGGCTGTGTCGCCTTAAATGGCCAACAGCTGCCGCAGCCCTTCTGGGACCGATAATTTTGTAACGTAAAAAAACCACTAATAATCAACTCAAAAGTGAACAATATATATATCATTCGAAAGATAATACTCTGAACTTTCATTTTATTACATAAACAAACCCTGTAGCAGCTATATAACAATGTCACGACGATTAGAAATCCAATGAATTTTTGTCGCGATGCGATTCTTGCAGTCGATGCTAGGAAAATGTCAAAACACGACTTTTTTGAGATTACCCAGCTCGGGTAATTTTTGTCGTGGGAAGTTGCGGTTGGTACCAATGCACTGCTAAACCAAGGGGCTTTATTTCGATATGGATGGTTTGGACGAAATATTGATTGGGCAGATAATGTGATTTTATGAAAACAGGTGTTTTTGGTTTTGTTGTGAAATGGCCAAACAGCTGCCACAGTCGTTCCGGAAAATCTGATTTATACCCAGTGTAAGTTATAATTACTATTCAAAATATATATTATTTTGGAGGGTAAGAGATGCAGATCAATTTGTGCTCTGCCGTTGGCAGCACTGGTTGAAATTCATTGTCTCCCAGCTGTCTGCATTTCGAAGTATTTCTGCTCTGTTTACGTCTTGTATTTATATCCTAACCTATGCGTTTGCTATTTTTATTCATGAGTTATTTATTACTAATTATGTTATTATTTCAGAGTTTTAGTGTTAGTGAAGTATTTGTGTGTATATAACAGTAATCATTATGCATTATATTATGCATAAATATTACTGAAGTGTGACAAATAGTGCTTATAAGTGTTGTGTTTACTCCTACATAGGCCTAGTGACCGACAGTTATCTCGTATATAATATGCCACAACCCTATGTATATGTACATATATACATTTTATTGTTTGTAAATACCTTTAGTAATAATAAATATATATAATATGACATTATTTATGTTTATACAAATTACAAATATCTCAATGAAAAATACTGGGCTACTTTTCACAAATTTGCCTAGTACACGACTGTTTGTTTATTTCTACATAACACATATAAAAACAATAATTTACCCTAGGTGTTTACATTTTTATGTAGGTAATTGAATGTAATACAACTTGTTTATATTTGTTTGGGGGTAAAATATTTAGTAAAAAAGTTATATACTAAATAATGTGAAATATTTTTCTTCAGAAAACGCAAAAATATCAAAACATTCTTTTATATACATATATTTATAAGTGATAATATTTTTTACCATCAACTATATGACTTTTTTGGATTCTTTTCTTCATTAGCTTTACAAATATTATACATAATTATTAGTATATAACATGTATTACATGACTTATTTTATCACGCCACTAAAACTTACAAAATAAAATTCTTTCCCCAACATGTTATATATTTCTACGTAGGGAGTTAGACTGTCTACAAAATGTATATAATGAATTTTCCATAACAAATCTGTAGAAAAAAATTCACCGAGGCTGCTTTTGAAATTTCAAAAAATAAATTTTCGATTTTTTTATTCTTTTCACTTTATTGAAAAAATACCTTTCTAGATCTATATTATTATAATATTTCTAGAACCTCGTGTTCTTTCCAATCAAAATGAATATGCATTTGGCTAGGTTTACTTCTATGGTTGAATTTATACGAATTTTCAAAAAAAGGTCTGCAAAATCGACAAAATTAGGCTGCCACTCCACACTTACACCATTGGCCACTGCTAGGGTTAACTAACTTATATTTATTTATAAAAGGATAACCTAAAATTTACTATTTACAAACAGTTGAAGAGAGATAGGCTTACTGGGTTTTGGCAATTCCCAAGGTTAGGGCATAAGTCTTTGGTTACATGGAGAGTAAATATTGACATATAGTCAATTATTATTATTATTATTATTGTGGCTATTGATAAATACGGTAATAACTGTGCATTAGTTAACCTGTGGGCTTATCAGGCTAGTTAAAATTTTGTAGTTCTATTACTTTACATTAATCTTTTTCAATGTAGGCTACCTACTTTATATTGAAAGAAAATTTGTTCGTTACTATCAACAAGTGGTCTCAATAATTTTTTTTCTTTTTAGTAGCCTACTTATTTCGTTATTTTCCCACTGTAGGCCTTTATTTATTGAACGTAGGAATAATAAATCTAGAAGAAGTGAATAAAAGATGACATATATACAAAGTTATCAATTATTTTACATTACCATAATGAATAGAATGTTTGTTCTTTGAAACATAATTAAAGTATAAATATATAGGCCAAATCAAAAATGCTCAAAGCTCAAGAACTTTGAACAAATTCTGCCCTGCTTGGCTCGAGTCAGATAATCACTACCGATATATTGCACACCCCTAAAGAAAATTCCCATCAAAAAAGCTCAGCTCGAAACTCGAGAACTTAGAAAAAAGCTTGGCTCGACTCGAGCCAGAAATCACTATTAGCACACCCCTAATGAGAAGCTTATTTTAAAAACGATTTCATTTACTCTTCTATTGACATGCAACTGTCTAATGCTGGTAGGTTGCAGAACTGCTACGCAATGGTGATAAGTTACCATGATCCCCTTGCTTTCTACTGTTTTTTTTTTTTTACTTTTTTATTAATAGCAGTTTTTTATCATGGACTCTAGTTCATTATAGGAAATTAAATATATTTTTCATCATACTGCTTCAAAAAAAAAGCTGTTTCAACACATGTGTTTAGATGCTAAAGTTGTTCTTTTTATTCATATGATTCAAAAGTGTTGTTTTGATGATCTTTTGAGTCCTAGGTCAAAAAACATCATTTATAGGATTCGGATTTTAAGGAAGTGGATAGGCCTTCCTTACGCCGTGTGTTGCACAGGTTCTACATCTCCTTTTGGTCCTAGTGAAGAAATATACTATTTTTTAACATCGCTTGGAACTGTTAAGTTAGTTTTTATTTTTTGTTTAAGAGGGTTTTTACCGTACTGAATTTTACTTTACTTGTAGGCCTAATTTGGGAATATGAGAAGGTTTTAAATACTTAGATCCGTCAAAATCATGTGGGTACATTACCTTCATAGTTCCAGTTTCAGTTTTAATATTTGAGGAAAGTGTGTAGCCATGCACTACTGCCAGTCAGCTGATCAGGTCCGTCTCCTCACAAGGCCAGGTCAACAGCTTCAATATGAATCAAATCAAGCTTACTAATTGAGGAGCGGTTACTTCCTTGCTTACTCTTTCATTTGGACGAAGCAATTTTTTATTTTAGTTTTTATTGTTTCTTACATAACTGCTGGTAATTTTTCAGAACAGTAGTGTAAATCAAATGTACTGAACAGTAGAGGGAATAACTTTCTGGTGCCTTCCTGCTTCCTTAGTTTCCATCAAGTCACCTCTGTATCTGTCTCTTTTCCTTTTTTGACTCATGCATGTGAAAATCAGCTCACACGCTTAATAGATCTCTAATGTAAGAATATAATCTGAAATTATAAAAAAGGGGACGCTCTAGTTACTCATGCTCTAGTTATCATTGTTCTCTCTTGCTAAACTGAAGTCTCAAAGTGGAGGACATTGAGCTTAACACACACACAGCACACCACACAGTATTGGGTTTTGGGTTAATAATTAATGTCAGTAAAATAAAGTAAATTTGATTTTTAATTGACTAAAATCCTGTGGAGGTTTAGTATAGTGTAAATGTGCAAAATAATAATTATCATTATAAATTATCATTAAATGATTTATAAATTTAGATAGGCTATGAAAATTTTAGTTAAAATAAGAGGAGTGATGGAATTTTAAGTGGCTGACTCATATGTGAGTGTTCCTCTTTACAAATTGGACTGGTTGCACTATATTAGTTAGTTATTTATATCTTTATTAAATTTAACTAAATGTTTAGTTATTACTAGCAGTTACCCGGCGCGCGTTGCTGCGCCCAAAACTTTGAATTTTTTTAATTACAACTGTTAATTTTGTAAACACTAAATTTCTAAAACCTGACACTGCACCCTTGTATGCCCTCTGGGTCGGAGCCCTTTGGACAGATTTGCACAAACTTCACACAAACCATCCTTGAATAATGCCTGAAAGTTTCATTACAATCTGTCGAGTGGTTTCGGAGTCCATAGGCTACATATATATATATACATACATACTTCCTCTTTTATAGATATAGATTTGAATTGACCTGGATTAGGTTGGCAGCTCTAAGCACTGTTAATCGATAATCCCTACATCTGGTGCTTTGGGTGACAGAGAAAACATGTTTAAGCTTGCATGCTAATACCAAATCTATTTTTCCAGGAAAGTTTAGATATGCAGCCTATTCATTTAGGCAGGGTATATTCTTGATCAGCAGATTAAAACCCTGGCTATAGAACATCATTGCAATACTGGCTGACTTTCTCAAATGGGAAAAAGTTGTTTTTTATAAAAAAAAGTGATACCGGTACTGCGACAGGCAGAATGGTTTACTCTAGGGTATTACACGTACCTATTAAACTTTTTCTAAAGAAAATTAGGTGATCAATCTTACTTGCCGTATATCAGAACAATTAAACCTCACAGTTTCCCTGCTACACTTTATGATTTTATGAGAACCAAACAAAATGCAATTAACATAATTCAAATTAATTATTTAGAATGATTTTTTATATAGAGGTACACAATTTATCAATCATTTTATTTTAACAATTTAGTTGTTTTAATTTATTTTTTATACTTTTTTTTTGTGAAAGTATACTTGTTGAATTATGAGGCAGGTGGTAGCCTATATGTTATATCGGTTAGGGATAGTGTTAGAGTGTGTGACAGGTGGCTGGTACACTAATGCAAGGTTGTGTGTCTGGTGATAATAATAATGCAAACATCAGAGAG
This sequence comes from Allygus modestus, assembly GCA_963675035.1. Taxonomy (NCBI): domain Eukaryota; kingdom Metazoa; phylum Arthropoda; class Insecta; order Hemiptera; family Cicadellidae; genus Allygus; species Allygus modestus. Next base: position 105,149,983 of record OY776111.1, read on the forward strand.
GTCCAACGTCAAGGCTAAATTAATACTAACTGATGGAGGTATTTCTTGCACAAGAAAATTCCAGTTCATGTATATTTGTTATGAGGTTATTTAAGTATTATGCATATAGTTGTGACATATAAATTGAGAATTGCATATGGGTGGATCAGAAATTAAAAAAGTAATGTTTAATGATGATATTTATCTATTCTGGGAGGGTATTACATAATGTGACAGTTTTGTAAAACTTGAATGGATTATTAGATTATTAGAAAACAGAATAGAAGGCAGCTTTTTAGCGTGTAATTTTTGAATTTTGAGAACTGCTTCTTTGGTCTGCATACTTACCAATATAGCGGGAAGTTTTCAGAATGTTTAGGCTGAGGTTTAATGAAAATCCAGGTTGAGTATCGTGTCAGGTTGTTCATACAAAGCAAATATAATGATTAAATCATCCTCTTATTTAAGAAGACGTGGATAAGCCTCACTGAGGTATTTCCACTGGCCTCCTTTTTTATCTGTAGCCTACTTAATCACTGATAAGTCAAATAGGTATAACAGTGAGTTTTTCTCTTTCTGTAAAATAAAGTTATATTAGAGGTTGTGTAGGCTACATATAAACCATTGGAAACCAAATTCATTGATGGATAAAATTTGTCCTAATTTTCTCAGTTTTGCTTACCTATAACATTCCTATGAATGATGTAATCATAAGTTTTACCTTTTAAAATCAAAGGAGTGGGACAGAGTAACTTGACAATTCAAATGTACATAGATTGTTGATCTTTAATGTCACATCTAGTAAATAAAAAACCGACATTTTAGTTGGAATATCTCTGTATATTGAAGATGTGTTTTGACTTTGATGAATTTAATTTAATTTGTCCTGCCATTAGTGAATTTCCTATGGAAAGTGAACTATTAGCATGACCCGCACGGTGAAACTTAAGCCCGGGACCACCATAGAAGTTCCTAACGTGACCCCCTGAACACGTTTTGGGGGGTCGTTCAAAATTTTATATATATATGTGTGTGTGTGTGTGTTTGCACTCTAGCGGTCACATTTTTGGTCAGACTTACTTCAAATTTGGTAGGGACATACCTTTCTGTAATCAGTTGGACAAGTTCGTTGGGCAAAACAATCGGAAAACTCTAAACCCCTTTATTGGGGATTAATCTTTCAAATTTTGAGTTTTTGGGCCCAAAAAGGGTCATAAAAGCCCCGGATGTAAAATTAATCCATGTATAAATATGGGAATTAGTGGGGTGAAACTTTAAAGCCCTCTCCCGTTATTCTAGCATAACTATTTACCAAGTTATAGAAGAAAATGTGTACTGACCAAACACAGTATGTTATCTTATGGGGGTTTTGCATTAGAAAAGCCTGTTATTCATTTGTTGGAGTACTTTCATCATCCCCAGCAACCTCACACCTACTTTAAAGCCTGACTGGACCTTCTCCTAACCTTACAATGCGCAAAATTTTATTCCCAGCATTGCAGGTAAATGAAACCAGGAGCATCAGAACAGCCAAAAAATCAATGTTTTTCAGATTTCAATAAAAATTGGAATAAATGTATGTTTTACACTTATTTTGAGTTTTAAAAGTTTTTTATGTGGAAATTCATTTCCCTCACGTCAGCGTGCTGTGTGCAACTCGTCTTGTCATTGTTTAACGCTGCTATCTGCTAAGGTGTTGGGAGGTGAGCATGTATCAAAATAATACCCCCGCCGCAGCAAACCTGCAGACTCAGCGAATTTCCAATGCATAATATTTGTCTGAATTCCACATAAAGCCGCAAACCAAGATCCATAAAAATATATTCACATATAAGCGATTTTAATTATTCTCCATAAGAATAACATTGGTAATGAGTATGTAGGTTTGCTGAAACAAGGAACAGAAACAATTGGTTTTTATGCAAATATAAATAGAATTTAACTAGGCGAAGCCACATACTAAGTTTCATCGATATTCAATCATAAATAAGCGATATATGACATTCTAGTTATTCTCCATAAGAATAACATGGGGGCTGAGAAAGCAGGTTTGCTGCAACGAGGAACAGAAAAATGGGTTTTTATATAATTATCAATATAACTCAACCAAGTGAAGCTACATACCAAGTTTTATTAATTTATGTTCATAATTAAGGGAGTCAGTACATTTTACTTATTCTCCATGGGGGCTGAGTACGGAGGTTTGCTGCTACGGGAATAATCAACAAAAAATCAATTTTTTTTGCAAATATCAATATACCAGTACTACTTGAAGCCACATACCAAGTTTCATCAACATACATTAATAAATAATCGAGATATCAAATTTTATTTATTCTCCATAAGGATAACATTGGACAACGTACTGTGTTTAGCACTTCGAATATCTCTGCAACGGTTGGGCGTAGAATCACAATTTAAACACCAAAATGATTGTTTTGTGGAACTGAACAGATTGGTAAAAGCAAATGTGAAGTTTACATTAAAATAAACTGAGGAAAAGCTAAAAACCTTTTTCCCATAAGATTAACATGGGAGATTTTATGGGCAGGTTTTTTTGGATTTTCTCCGCAACCACTTAACCTAGGTTAATAATTCAAAATACTAAATTATTTGTTTTTTAAGCTCTGTAACATGGTCAAAACCAAAATTAAGTTTTATAAAAATTTTAAGGTGAAAAGTGCAAAACCCCCATAAACCCCCCTTCTCATGGTCCGATTTTTCTGGTTTTCGAACTTAAAGTCATGAATGTCATTTTACACATTTGAGCCAAATTTCATCAAAATCGGACGTTTTTTACTCAAGTTATCGTGTTAACGGACACATATATATATATATATATATATATATATATATATACATATTATTAGATTGAAAACAAAATTTCCAAAGTACCCTTTTTTAAACATTTTTATTACACTACGCGTTTCGGCTATAATGCCATTTTCAAAGTGTATAAAAAGTATAACCTTAAAATAAAATAGTAAAATTTAAAATGAATAAACATATGTTAAAATATAGATAAAGTAAAAAATAAATAAAAAATATACAGACAAATAGGGTTATCAAGGTAGATAGCGTTCATCAAGCTATTATTTGTTTCTTAATTCTTCAATTTTTTCAAATATTGGATTTTGGATTTCATTCTTTATCACATTTAGAATATTATTAGGGTCATGTTTTTTGTTCTTGTAGATTTGGTATTCTTCTAATATGTTCATCTTTTCTCCTTTTTGTGCAATATTTAGAATTTTCATATTTTCTGAGATATTTTTGTAACTATGCTGAGTTTTTGTTAACAACTTGTGATAATTTATTACAATACTTAAACACCATATCACACAATATTAAATTTACAATGGAAAAGAGAAGAGATACTATTAACTTTCTAGATTTATCTATATATAGACAACTTGAAAAACACATGTTTAAAATTTATCGGAAAGAAACCCAAACAGACCTAATAATACCTGCTACATCAAACCATCCTTGGCAACATAAAACAGCAAGTTTTAGATCAATGATTTATAGACTTTTAAACATACCAATGGAGAAAGAGCATTACAACGAAGAGAAAAAACTTATCAAAACTTTAGCTGTAAGAAATGGTTATAAATCAAAAATGATCGACACAATGATAAACAACATGAAGAATAAAACTAATCTTAGTCCCAAAAATAAAATAAAAGAAGAGTATATATGTCTACCATATAATAAAGTTTTCAATAAAGCTATAAGAAAAACATTTTACGGATCAAACATTAAAATAAGCTATAGAACAAAAAACAACTCATTCAAACTGATACAAAAGATAAGTAGTATAAAGAATCAGCAAAACTTTGACGTATACGACAAAAGTGGCATTTACAAAATCCAGTGCAGCGAATGCCCCAAATTTTATATAGGGCAGACAGGAAGAACCTTTAAATGCAGATTTCGTGAACATATACAATCTGTAAAATCAAACAACCAAACAACACAGAAATCTGCATTTGCTGAGCATATTCTTGAAACTCAGCATAGTTACAAAAATATCTCAGAAAATATGAAAATTCTAAATATTGCACAAAAAGGAGAAAAGATGAACATATTAGAAGAATACCAAATCTACAAGAACAAAAAACATGACCCTAATAATATTCTAAATGTGATAAAGAATGAAATCCAAAATCCAATATTTGAAAAAATTGAAGAATTAAGAAACAAATAATAGCTTGATGAACGCTATCTACCTTGATAACCCTATTTGTCTGTATATTTTTTATTTATTTTTTACTTTATCTATATTTTAACATATGTTTATTCATTTTAAATTTTACTATTTTATTTTAAGGTTATACTTTTTATACACTTTGAAAATGGCATTATAGCCGAAACGCGTAGTGTAATAAAAATGTTTAAAAAAGGGTACTTTGGAAATTTTGTTTTCAATCTAATAACATTATTAGTAGCCCTATTCGTGAACTCAAGTAAAATATATATACATATATATAAATTTGAACGAATAGTGTTTTTGGCATCTGGGGACCTCAAAACAAAAAGTTATCATGGTCTCGGGCTTAAGTCTTACCATGAGACCTACGGTAATAGCTTCTTCCCTATAGGGGAAATTCGCTAAAAGCAAGGAAAGCAAGCGGTTAAAAAGTCAGTAACAGCCAAACTATGAGTAGGGTTACCAGATATTTACGAGGCCAACCCAGGCCTAACCCAGGTTAATTAATATGTTTAACTTATTTTATGTTATATTTTGATGACAGACTAGGATTTTAGTACCACCCAGTTTACTACAGACAAACTGTTTACTTCTTTTTATATCAAATTTACCTTGTCGTCACCAGCAAAACTATAAAATTTTAGACAAAATACGCGATTCCGGATGTAATATTGCTAAACTCTTTAACCTTTTCAAGGCAACATTTATTTTTTCATGAACAAATCTAAACCCCGGACACCGGACAGAACCTCAAAACATATAAGTCTGGTAACCCTAACTAAGAGTCTATGAGTAACTTGTTTTACCCTTGTTGCTCTAATGCAGATTTGCCAAACAGCAAACACACTTACACATATACATTTTACTCTGCAAATTATACATATATACACATTTTGTATAATGTATAATTACTGTACGTATAATTGTACATCCAAAATTTATTTGTGTTAGAAATATTTTGGAAGAAGAGTCTTAATTAGAACATACTTTCTAAATATGAGGGTTTGACAAAATGGTATATTGAATGATTAGAATAGTGATACAGAACATACATCATTTTTGTAAAACCTGCCGGTTGGATTTCATGACTGATTTTTTTGTGAACAGTGGCACATCTAGAACAACTTTTTGGGAGGAATGGCTGACCCCCCCCAAAAAAATGGCTGAGTTGATTAATATTATTTGTTAGTGTAATAAATTCAGGTTCAGATCATTTATTTCCGTTGATTACATGCATAGGTACAATGTTAAAACAAGAGATTTTACTGGCGAAATGTTCCTCACAAAGACTGACTACATATCTGAGTGTGGGGAGAGTCTCCTCCGTCACTTACTTTCACTGTTTATCCAAAACTTGACAATAATCATAAAATAGTCATAGGTAAACAAAATATATATATAATGTTCCTGGAGCGTGGTACAATTGCTTTGCTGAGTTTTTTCCACATGGATGTTTTATCGTTATTTGTTTAGTTACCAAATATACCCTTATTGTTTAACTAGAAAGAAAACTTCTGTTTTAATATTGTTAGTGACTGTTATAAATAAATCAATTCAAAACAAACTTAAGAAACAATCTTGAACGTGGACAGCTTGAATAACATAAAAACCTATGAAACAATAGATTCGTGAGCTAGATTAGTGGATAGAAAAAAAAGAAAGCTTTGCAGAAGATTTAAAACCGTTTTGTAGTACTCATTCATAAACTAAAGTCTGAAGTTTCACTTAAAACAAGAAACCAACTCTCTTCTCATGTCATAGTTTTTCCCCAATGTTTGAGTTTTGGGGATACTGGTATGGTATGTAACTTTTACCACTAGTGGCTACTACATGTTTGCCCATTAAGTATAATAGGCATGGTCTCTACCTTTTTAGCTCAGTTATTTATATTACTTTGATGTGAATATAATGTGCTGTCATTCTGCACTGTGCAATCATTAAAAAAAGTGTCGTTTAGAGAACTTTTGTTACATTACATCATACAACCATTAAGTAGAAAAAGGCATTTTTATTTAATGTTTTCACGGTTTATTGTCATCAGTACTGAATTATTTTAATATCGCAGTTGTTTAAGTCTCAATAATTAACGCATTGGCTGCTGGGGACCCCGATCGGGGTCTTTTCTCAACATAAAAAGTTATGCAAATTTCATGTTTAAACATGTTAGCAGCAGCGATAGTGTTAAACATGTTTGCAGCAGCGAAAATGTTAATTGTTTAAATTTGAACTAAAGCAGGATAAATTTTGTAACAAAATGTTTCTGACAATTAGTTTTTTAATAGTCTTTTTTCAAATAGATTTATGGCCACTTTTATTGTTACTTTGCTCATGACTGATTGATTTTTATATTGAGAGAACAGTGAAGGCAAACCAAGCAGTACCGTGATACATGTTGCAAGGCTGTCCAGTGCTCACCTTAACCCAGTGGTCACAGTGGCATCACTGCTTACCTTGGCAAGGCCATCTCCCCTCCCCTCCCCTCCCCCAGACTGGTCTCCCACTTAGTCACTGGCTAGCTACATTGTTGTAGAATGTTAAGTCTTTCAAAATATGTTGGTGCTATCCAACCCTCAGTTTGAAAATGTTAACTGCTTAAGAATATTAGTATACCTACAGTATTCAGAGAATTTTGAGACCCTATCAAAGGAATTTTGAAAAAACTGATACTAGAATGAAGTACACAGTAGACGCCTCTTAACTGTCCTCTTCAACCGCCCATCGGATTAACCGCCCTCTTTCCACGGAATAACTCACGTCCACCACTGCCAACCCGATACTCTACCACAAAAAAGTTCAGGTCGCAAGCCGATGATATGTTTCCTTGTTTGATTAAGGATTGCATCTTGGTACCTATTTTTTAATTTTCGTATAAGTTTTATCATTTTAGCGAATTTCCCCTATAGGGAAGAAGCTATTACCGTAGTCGGCATGGTAAGACCTAGGCCCGGGACCATGATAACTTTTCGTTTTGAGGTCCCCAGACCCCAAAAACACCATTTGTTCAAAACTGTATATATATATATATATATGTGTGTGTGTGTGTGTGTGTGTGTCCGTGAGCACGATAACTCTCGTAAAAATTATCCGATTTTGATGAAATTTGGTATAAACGTGTAAAGCAACATTTATGACTTTAAGTTCGAAAACCAGCCAGATCGCTCTATCCGAAGGGGTATTTTGGGGGGGTTTTGTACCCCAAAAATGGGTTTTTTGAATTTTTTACATATAATTTTGGAAATAGTCAAATTTTAGCGAATTTCCCCTATAGGGAAGAAGCTATTACCGTAGTCGGCATGGTAAGACCTAGGCCCGGGACCATGATAACTTTTCGTTTTGAGGTCCCCAGACCCCAAAAACACCATTCGTTCGAAACTGTATATATATATATATATATATATATATATATATATATATATATATATATGTGTCCGTGAGCACGATAACTCTCGTAAAAATTATCCGATTTTGATGAAATTTGGTATAAACGTGTAAAGCAACATTTATGACTTTAAGTTCGAAAACCAGCCAGATTGCTTTATCCGAAGGGGTATTTTGGGGGGGTTTTGTACCCCAAAAATGGGTTTTTTGAATTTTTTACATGTAATTTTGTAAATAGTCAAATTTTAGTTTTTACCATTGGATTCAGCTTAAAAAAACACACAATTTGGTATTTTGATCATTTCTCTACGTCAATTGGTTACCGAGATATTGAAAGTGCTAAACACAGTACGTTGTCTAATGTTATTCTTATGGAGGAAAATAAAAATTTTATATCTCGCTTATTTATGAACGTATACTGACAAAACTTGGTATATGGCTTCATCTGGTTGTGGACCATTGATATTTGCTCAAAAAAAAAAGTTTTCCAAAGGCTCCCGTAGCAGCAAACCTGCGTACTCAGCCCCATGTTATTCTTATGGAGAATAAGTAACGTGTTATCTCCCTTAATTATGAAAATAAATTAATGAAATTTGGTATGTGGCTTTACCTAAATGAGTTATATTGATATTTGTATAAAACCCCATTTTTTGTTTTCCTTCCTTCAGCAAACCTGCATACTCAGCCGTCATGTTATTCTTATGGAGAATAATTAAAATGTCACAAATCGTTTATTTATGAATGTATATTGATGAAACTTGGTATGTGGCTTTATGTGGTATTAAGATACATATATATGCATTGGAAATTCGCTGAGTACGCAGGTTTGCTGCTACGGGGGTATATATATATATGTGTCCGTGAGCACGATAACTCTCGTAAAAATTATCCGATTTTGATGAAATTTGGTATGAACGTGTAAAGCAACATTTATGACTTTAAGTTCGAAAACCAGCCAGATCGCTCTATCCGAAGGGGTATTTTGGGGGGGTTTTGTACCCCAAAAATGGGTTTTTCGAATTTTTTACATATAATTTTGGAAATAGTCAAATTTTATTTTTTCCCATTGGATTTAGCTTAAAAAAACACACAATTTGGTATTTTGATCATTTCTCTACGTCAATTGGTTACCGAGATATTGAAAGTGCTAAACACAGTACGTTGTCTAATGTTATTCTTATGGAGAAAAATAAAAATTGTATATCTCGCTTATTTATGAACGTATACTGACGAAACTTGGTATACGGCTTCATCTGGTTGTGGACCATTGATATTTGCTCAAAAAGACAATTTTTTACCCAAGGCTCCTGTAGCAGCAAACCTGCGTACTCAGCCCCATGTTATTCTTATGGAGAATAAGTAACGTGTTATCTGGCTTCATTATGAAAATAAATTAATGAAATTTGGTATGTCGCTTTACCTACATGAGTTATATTGATATTTGTATAAAACCCCATTTTTTGTGTTCCTTGCTTCAGCAAACCTGCATACTCAGCTGCCATGTTATTCTTATGGAGAATAATTAAAATGTCATAAATAGTTTATTTATGAATGTATACTGATGAAACTTGGTATGTGGCTTTATGTGGTATTAATATACATATATATGCATTGGAAATTCGCTTAGTACGCAGGTTTGCTGCTACGGGGGTATTATTTTTCCCCATTGGATTCAGCTTAAAAAAACACACAATTTGGTATTTTGATCATTTCTCTATGTCAATTGGTTACCGAGATATTGAAAGTGCTAAACACAGTACGTTGTCTAATGTTATTCTTATGGAGGAAAATAAAAATTTTATATCTCGCTTATTTATGAACGTATACTGACAAAACTTGGTATATGGCTTCATCTGGTTGTGGACCATTGATATTTGCTCAAAAAAAAAAAAAGTTTTCCAAAGGCTCCCGTAGCAGCAAACCTGCGTACTCAGCCCCATGTTATTCTTATGGAGAATAAGTAACGTGTTATCTGGCTTCATTATGAAAATAAATTAATGAAATTTGGTATGTCGCTTTACCTACATGAGTTATATTGATATTTGTATAAAACCCCATTTTTGTGTTCCTTGCTTCAGCAAACCTGCATACTCAGCTGCCATGTTATTCTTATGGAGAATAATTAAAATGTCATAAATAGTTTATTTATGAATGTATACTGATGAAACTTGGTATGTGGCTTTATGTGGTATTAATATACATATATATGCATTGGAAATTCGCTTAGTACGCAGGTTTGCTGCTACGGGGGTATTATTTTTCCCCATTGGATTCAGCTTAAAAAAACACACAATTTGGTATTTTGATCATTTCTCTATGTCAATTGGTTACCGAGATATTGAAAGTGCTAAACACAGTACGTTGTCTAATGTTATTCTTATGGAGGAAAAGAAAAATTTTATATCTCGCTTATTTATAAACATATACTGACGAAACTTGGTATATGGCTTTATCTGGTTGTGGACCATTGATATTTCCTCAAAAAACAATTTTTTGATAAAGGCTCCCGTAGCAGCAAACCTGCGTACTCAGCCCCATGTTATTCTTATCGAGAATAAGTAACGTGTTATCTCCCTTAATTATGAAAATAAATTAATGAAATTTGGTAAGTGACTTCACCTAGTTGAGAGTTATATTGATATTAGCATAAAACCCCATTTTTTGTGTTCCTTGCTTCAGCAAACCTGCATACTCAGCCGCAATGTTATTCTTATGGAGAATAATTAAAATGTCATAAATTGTTTATTTATGAATGTATATTGATGAAACTTGGTATGTAGCTTTATGTGGCATTAAGATAAATATGTATGCATTGGAAATTCGCTAAGTACGCAGGTTTGCTGCTACGGGGGTATTTAGTGCTTAACATGACAATACCCAGGGGACTACAAAATCCCCTGCATGATCCAACCAACTACATAATCAAATTGCAGCAAACCCAAATACAATGTAAGTCGGAGGATTGTTTTTTTTTCTATTCATGGATTATAATACAAAATCAAGCCTAAATATTTGTTCATAGAGTTTATACAAATGTAATCAGTTTTGGCAGGCCTGTCGTTATCTAACTTTTTCTATTTGTGAAGATGTTGCTTACACCCTCTAGGCTAACACCTCTGAGATGGACGGCAATATATATTTAGTGTTTTCTCAAAACACTTTTTTTAATCATAACAATTAAACGTACCGTATAGACTTGCATTTGTTAGCAGACATTTACACATTGTAGGTTTAAAGGGAGCTCTAGTGGGCATTACGCCTTTTGACACCCACAGTTTTATCAGTGAATGATAAGCCTAATAACACTGAACACCCACCTAAACCGTATAACCTAGAATAACAATTGTTAAGTCTTGGACTCTGTGAATTGACTTGGTGTCAACAATTGTTCATCATGAGCAAAGTAAGTAGACTCTTACTTAAGGTAACTTTATTTTTTCTTATCTAAACCTCAGATTGAGTTGAAACTTTCATTTCATTTCATTTAGACCACTATGTATGGGTTTCTTAATTTTGTTATATATTTACTCTTTAACTAAACGTTCTTTAAACTTGAATTAACAAAACAGAAAATTTCAATAAACCTATGTACCGTAACCCTTTCTTGACAAAATTCCATTGGAAAATCTAGAACTCTTATGGTTGCTGCTCTGGCAGTACTTATAATTAGCCTATGTCTGAACAAACATCCATGAGAAAAACATTTATGTAAAAAAGTCTTACCATCAGATTAAATGTGTACAGGTCACATCAAGTGTAATACCATACAAAGAAATTGTGTGAGTCTTTTCAAGGATGTCCAGATAAAGTGTAAGAAAATCAAATAAAACTCATACACAATATCAAGTTTATGTTCCAACACAACAAAGTAATAAAATAATGAATCGAGATATAGAGTAGTCAAGAGTAAAGGACAAAAATAAAATAATTGTCTGTGATTAGTGATGTGGGCTAGGTAAATACTCAGCGGGTAGGTAAATACAAATTGTATTTACCCGGGTACTTGCCCCAAGCCCCAGATAAACACCCAAAACGTTGGTATTTTTGATTTTTATAACATTTAAGGGATTTTTACTAGGTTCATTGAAATTCCCATGCTGTAAGAATTATAAAATGATAATAAAAACAGTTTTGAAGAGTATAACATGGTTACCACAAGCATTTAAGTTCTGAACACGATCGAGATAAATACCCAGGTCTGGGTACTTATTCCTTTGATTGTTTTTTGGAGTGTTAATTTAAAATTTTGGATGAAAAGAATTGAGATTCAATTACATTGTGTATTTGCCAAGTTATTATAATTTATTGGTAAAATAATTAATAAATGTAATCAATAAAATATCCTCAAATGTTATTGATAATAACAAGGGTAGTAAGTGTAATGTGAATTACATTGGCGTTTTTACGTTAAATATCATAAAAATACCCAAAATACCCGGGTATGTATAAATTTTGGGTATTTTCCCCGAGTTTTAAATACCCGGGTGGTATTTGACATCACTATCTGTGGTTATCTTTAATTTAAACTCATTGGAATGTGTCTGACATACTATACTTTATAAACCAACGGAGCTCCTACAGCTTCAAGTACCAGCAGTGGTGTTAGGTGTATGGGTGGGTTGGTGGGTCTGAGAGCTGACATCACTCTCCAGTTTGTGACTGGCAGAAATACCAACTGGCAGCATACCAAAAGTAGATATTGCTCATGTCGGTAGCTTAGTAACAACTTATCTGATGTCTGTTCGTCTTATATTCTTTAGGAGTTAACATCAGATTAAAAATTTAGATGGTTTATTTAGTTAAGGATTTAGTGATATATTTATTCTTCCTCAGTATATAATATATGGTACAAATTATGATTTTGACTTGGAATAAGGTCATTAATTGTGTATAACCACTAATTTCAAATACAAATCTTTGGGCTTTGGATATTATTATTTTGTTTAAATTTTATGAAACATGAAACTTGCTTGCTACCAAGGAGTAGTGCAATGTTGCAATCATGTAGATAGTGGAGACAAGTCCCGGTCCTCCCCCAGTCTGGTGGTTAGGTAACTTGGCTGTGGCCGGACCAGTTTGGTGACACCTGAGCAGTTGACACGACCTGTCCATACCTCATACAACACAAGCACAGCCAACACACAGTCTTCGCTTTTCAGAAAAACTCTTGACTGGATAAGTTCTTCACCTCAAACTCAACTTTTGTAATAACGGAATCAGATCTAAAATAAATACAGGTGAACCTGTGTCATTAAGGCAGATCTTTCTCATTATAAACTGTTAATGTAACCGTTATTTTCTAGTTTTGTATAAGTTTGCCAGTTTATCTCAAAGTTATGGTTTACTCTCTTAACTCTTTTAGTAACTTTAAATAGGCCTAGTATGTTGGTGGAAATACATCCATTGTGGTAATCTCCAGGAGATAATATTACAGTAGTGCAACTAAACAAATTTGATATCATTTATCTATTTGGAAAGAACAACCACTCCCGAATTACGCCTTTGGTGTGACTTTTAAACTTGTAGTGAGTCAAATCAAATCAAATTCTTTATTGACACAATAAACATTACATAAATTGCTACATGCACTAACAGGTGTCTCGTCAATGTAGGTACAATAAAATAAGTCATTAAAACTAAAACTATATATATATATATATAAAGTCTATTTAACCTAAGGCCTATATATAAGGCCTATTTAAAGTTACTAAAAGAGTTAAGAGAGTAAACCATAACTTTGAGATAAACTGGCAAACTTATACAAAACTAGAAAATAACGGTTACATTAACAGTTTATAATGAGAAAGATCTGCCTTAATGACACAGGTTCACCTGTATTTATTTTAGATCTGATTCCGTTATTACAAAAGTTGAGTTTGAGGTGAAGAACTTATATATATATATATATATACGTTATATATAAAGTCTTCGGTAGGAGGATTTCTTTAATTTTTCTTTTGAAAGTAATATTTACCTTTTTGAAAGAGTTTGGTAGGTGGTTGTACAGTTTCAAGCCAGTATGTAGAGGGCTCTTTTCAAATGAGCTTGTACTATGACTTTGATAGTAAAGAAGATGTTTATTTCGAGTACTGTAGGCATGTTTAGATAAAAATTGAGAAAACTTATCTTGGTTCGAATGAACTTAATTTAAAATTTCTAAAATGTACAAGCAAGGAAAAGTTAAAATGTGCAATTTTTTTAAAAAAGGTTTGCAAGAAGCTCTGTAGCTAGAGCGAGCAATCTGTTGTGATTTTGCGAGTGAATTTGTTATCAGTCAACAATTTTGTTGTTCTGCCCTGTATTAAGGGTATTATGGAAGTTACTACTTGAGCTGAGTACATTGTAGGTGTTATTTTGCGGGTTGCAGTAACTGTCCTACAATTGAAGGTGCCCCATTGAAGGTGTTCAAGTAAATGAAATTGCCATTTGGAACACATTTCTTACGGGGTGCTCCATACTGCACGGTGAAAGTGAGACTGAGTATAGCGAACGTTACTTGAAGCTCGATTCGGTTGACGGTCAATTAATCACAGTAGGGATGTAAAAACATTTCTGAGACCATTATAAGTATTAAACCACTAGAAGACCTTGAGGTATTAAAGGCAATTTTGGTTTTAACTCTTGTTAGGTTATTACTTGCTTAAATAAATAATTGTTGAAACCAGAAACTAGATAGGCCAGAAACTAGATAGGCCTGTTATATCTTGTGATTGCAATTCCTTGTTGTTAAGGAGTATTAGAATAACTATGGAATTAATGAAACTGAATGTTATCTAAACTATCATGGCACTAACCATATCCTAAAAGATAATTTGGAAGAGTGGATGAGCTTTTACTAATAACTCACTATGTGTTTTAGTTAGGCGTACCTTTTTTTAATACAATGATTTTATATGGACCTATTTCAACCGTGTTTCCAGAATCACATAAAGATGATTTTACTATTAACTCATGTGTTTTAGTTAGCTTTTTAAATGCAATGATTTTATATGGACCTATTTCAACCGTGTGTTTACAGAATCACATCACTATTGAAAGTGTCTGGGTGGAATACAGATGCCGTGTACACATGAGCAAGGCTGCCTGATATAGGCCAAGGCTCTGGCTCCAGCTGGCTATCTTTATGTACCTTTAACTTGGCCATAACACATTTAATTTACAACCTCTCATGACAAGACCACAAAGATACTGTTTATCACTGTACACTCTCCTTGTGATAAGCAGTTCATGTGTTTTCAGTCTGTTTGTTTTACAGATGTAAATTGTGTTTGAATCACCTGTCTTAGTTAGTTTTACGGATGTAAAATTTTGTTTGAATCACTTGTCTTCGTCAATTTTTCTTTAGGGTCAATTTTAGACAGTACCTGGGGGGCCTAGCTTTGGACGGGGGGAAGGCCAGTCAGTTTGTTTAGATGACTTGGAGTAATATTTCACTTCCCTCTAGTGATAATCAGATTTGTAAACTCATTTGCCTCTTTTCTACAATTTTTAGGTCTCTCCAGTTGTTATTTATAGCTCAATGTACCTTTGATTTATTTTACTACTCTACATATGTAATCTTCACTCAACAGCGTTAGTCACTGCTCTTAGGAAACCACATGTCAACAATTATAAACAAAAAGATATTACTTTGACAGTTCCCTGATTGATTATGAACAGCTGATACAATTCTTTTGTTTTGATTTTTACTCCATAAGCCCATTGTTAATTTTTTTAACTTTTCAATTTTGTTTTTAACATTATTTGATTTTTACTGGGGATGAGACCTGTCTAGAACATATTTTTATACCAGAACTTAGTTATTTCCAAAATTTTAAGGAAATCCTCGTAACCGTTTTCGAGATAATTGTGCAACCAACCAACCAATCAAGCAAACATTGCTCATATAAGAGTATAGGATTAGAAGCAAAAATGTATTCTATCACAACCTCTTGTACCAACTTGTTCAGTTTTAACTAAATTATCAAAACGAGAATTTAATTGGTTGATGTGTATAGAGTAAGAATAAATCGATAAGGTGTGTAAAAATCCAAATTTGATTTCTTTATTAGGTAAAAAACTGTTTTTTTGTATGTTTTATCACTTGCTTCGTTGAGGTTTTGATAATAGTACTACTACACTACTATTTTGATTTAGATGCTACTATTAATTAATTCATTGATAGTTACTGTTTCGTTGTTGTAGCTAACTATGTTCTATGCTGATTCTGCAGTTAGTTCAACGATAGCCACAAGGTTTCAACAATTGACGGTGGTTGTTTTCTCGTGTTTCAGATGAATGTGCGGGTGACGACGATGGACGCCGAGTTGGAGTTTGCCATCCAGCAGACGACAACCGGCAAACAGCTGTTCGACCAAGTGGTCAAGACCATTGGCCTCCGTGAGGTTTGGTTCTTTGGCCTTCAGTACACCGACAGCAAGGGCGACCTCACCTGGATCAAGCTATACAAAAAGGTTTGTCACGCATCATACTGTTGGGCAGGGGTGCCCATCCCCTAAAGGCAATAGCACGATTCCCCCCCCCAAAAATTATGCTTGGTCCTTTACTACCACTACTACCTCCTCCCCCCACGGGAGTCGGTGCTCATAAAATGTAGAGTGTAAAATTATGTTAAAAAGGGTTTTTTATAAATGTACCCTTATTTGTATCCTGCTAACTAAATAAAATAAATCTCATAAACAGAACTCGAATTGCTACATTTGCTATTATTTTGTTTATTTAGTATTTGGTACATAAATTTGCAATTACAATTGCATACACACATCAATAGCATTTATTTTTCTTTACATTTTTTATTGTTGCTAAATATATTCTATAAATAGGCTAAGATGAATGGTCTATCATTTTTTGTTTACGGTATGTGTAAATAAATATGTTAACTAAATACTCTTGGCACAGGACTTATTTTTAACAGATTTGTTAATAATGACCATAATCTTTTTGCAATTGACATGATATTAGCCAGCCAGGTTTTGTTGAAGTGTTAACATGTGGGATGAAATAATTCCCTAATTTAAAACTAAAGCACTCTCTTCTATTCCCCATTTCATAACTTACACAAAGACCACAGTGAAGGCTAAATCCCCTCGAAATAATTTCAAATCGTCCCTTTAAACCCATAATTTTAGATAATGGAAGACCTTAAAATATATGAGTTTGTATTACACGGGCTGCTATGCCCGTGCTTTGTAAGGGGTTAAAAATTCAGAGTAAAAAAATATTGTAAAGAAAACAATAACAGTATAAAGTTAGATAGACATTAATCCTGATAACAGCTGTTTATTGAAATGAATTGAATTAAGAACAAAACACGTGTGACATAAACCAAATAAAATTCTGCTCCATATACATAACATCGGGACTTTTGGAAGTCCCGTGGGACAGAGCCCTGAGGACTTTCCTAAAAGGCCTATATGACACTTCTGGGTACATAAACTATATTTGTGCAAAACTTCAGCAGAATTGATCCTGTAGTTTTGGCGTGATGGAACACCACCTCATTTTTATAACAGTGGTGATTGATTTAAACATAGTTCCCTAGTTGGAATCAGTGAATGTACGATGTTTGTAGAGGCAAACATAACTTCTCAATTAACCTGTATTTAAAATTTTCGAAGGATCAAGTACATTTTAATGTAATCAAAACAAATAATTTGAGAACAACAACCTAAAATAGAAATCCAACATATTCAAATTGAGAATCCGTAATACCTAAACGCTTTATAAAACAAAAGCCTACACCAATAAGAGTTGTTGTTCAAGACAAACCATTGACATACAGGTTTGCTAACTCACAAATATTTAGCATTGTACAAAATCTGAGAACATTTTACAATGAGCTATTGAGTTTTTTTACTGCTTTAAATTTAAATTACTTGAAATAAGAGTAAATTATTTTTTTTAGATTTTTCGAGGGAATTATGCCGCTGTTTCCAGGAAATATTTTAAACATATCCTTCAAGTGATTGCAATGCGTTAGTTAAATTTAATACTGAAAAGTTATTTCTGACTAGCTAACTAACTTCTTACTGTTGAATGTATATGTAAAATGTCTCGCATTGAAACATAAAATGTGAGTGGCTACTATACAAAATATTTATGCAGGGAATTACACATACAAGATATAGGAAAAAGCAATAATGATGTTGGGAAGTATGATCAACGAAAGTTGTCATGCGTGAAACAATTCAGACAGCCGCCTGCAGAACGAATATTATTACGCAATGCACGACGATGGTAAACCGAGAGACTAACCAAGATCAGACATTGGTGTTCACATAAAATAAACTAAATGCTGTTTCGTTAACCAATTAAAAGCCGTTTGTCACATTTTGTACAGATCCCATTCTTTTTAATTTAAAATGACGTATTTAAAAAATTCCCCCCTAAAAATCAAATTTCCCCGCTAAAATAGAAAATTCCCCCAACATAAAATTGTATAGCGCAACCTGCGCTATCATACCCCCCCCCCCCCGTGGGCACCCCTGCTGTTGGGAACAACCAGTGCGAAATACAAAATTTGAATGTACTGCAACTGTTGATAAATACATACTGTTGGTTTTACACATTTATGCATTTTGCTAATATAGGTTTAATACATATTTTGTCATAGCATTGACCATGTTCTTTGTTTGCTTGTTTATTTATTTAATTTTGTTTTCTAATTCAATTTTATTTTAATCCCTGTTAGAATAGACAATAATCGGAGTATGATTTAAGTTCTAACCTTGTGGTGGGTGACATGTGAACAAATGAGTACAAGCAATGACATTTATAAATTCACTTAAATATATAGTGACATCGCCTAGACTAGACATTCATAACATAGCCTACAGTGTAAATCAAATTAGTTTATTTCACCTACACAGCAGGAAAACCTTATGGAACAATTGTTATTTTGAATAAATTAAATTGTACTAAAAATAAAGAACATTAAATTTTGTCTTAAAAGGAGGGAGTGGCCTGATATAGTGGTTAGAGCATGTGACTGTTCCTTGATCCCCCCAGATCACCGATGGCTTTCAGTCATGTGGTAATGCCACCTCCCAGTGGTTTGGAACCCACCTTAAGCTGCAGGTCAACCTATCTAGAATGGATAGGTCGTTGAGGTGAGGGAACTATCTCTGTAATAGCAACCTACCTCCACTAAAACCCAAACAATAAATATATGCTCAAAAGAAACACCTAAGAAACCTCTGTAATAAGCCATCCATCTTTTTTCCATGCCTTTCTGCAATGCGGTAGTTGAGAGAGGCTATGTAAATTGTTAAAGGCTTTGAAATGCTGCACACATTTGATACTGCAGTACTGAGCTATCCTAATTTAGTTATAATTAAATCCTTACTTAATTTGCATAAAGAGAGTAATAATTTTATTGTTACCTTGTTTTTAATTATATGCTTGAGATTCGTTATTGCGTAGAAGACGCATTAAAGTATTTTATCACAAGTTTTGTTTCAATAGAAATAAAAATATATATTTTAGGTACTAATTATTAAATATTTGGTGTTGAACTGGAACTAACATCTTGAAATATATCTGTTCTTTGGTATGTCATGGTAGTTTTTCCTATAAATGGAAGTGTAATTCACTATATAAGAAAAAAAGCATGGCCGGTTTATTAAATAATTCGTTCATAACTAAAACCAAGACAAAAAATAAGCATCTCTATAGTAAAACTATCAATTTATTCCCATACTATGTGATTATAATTTGAAAGGTTTGTTTTCATTGTAAGTTTTTGATTAATTTCGTATTCAGTATTAGCCTACAATCAGTTTTATTTAATTATTATTGTAATATTAATGTAAAAAACATGACCAAGGATTCCCTACACAACAACTTTTTGGATAATTTTAATATCTATAAAACTCTGTACCTAATTTGTTTACAATAGTCATAATTATCGGTGGTAACGGTTTTGAAAGTGATGGGTGCCAATTATCCAGAGGAGATGTTAATGAAGTGTAGCGTGTGAGGAGAGATGATCTGAGCAATTAGCAGAACAGTTATGCTGCTTTCTATCATATTGTAGCCAGCGGGTCGGGTCGAGAAATGTCGATGCCTTCCACTTGTTCCGGCCCACACCCAATTGTCTATCATAATACCAGTTCATTTGTCTGTTCAGTCAATCAATTTAAATTATTAAACTTTGTAGTCTTTATTTCATCTCATCAATAATAACAACAAAACTATATATTATACAAATTAATGAGTTAAAATACAAATTTTAAAATATATAAAACTTATTTCAATTCGAATGGTTTTGTATAAAACTAATATACGGTGTAGTAAATATCGCTAAGCCTGTTGGTTCAGTTATAAGCCAACCCAGTACCAAAGAATTTTCAAGACTTATAACATGAAATAATAAACATAACTTGAGTAATAGGAATAAGACACAACACACTACTTTACTATAACTTTACTTTACTTTACTCCACACTCCTGTGGTAATAACTATAAAGTTACTTCCGTCCAAACAGTTTGGATTAGTCCTGTCACCTATTAAGACATCATTTTTCGGAATTAAAAATTCTGTCTTCTGGTCAGACAAAAAAGTCCGTAGTTCATTACAGATTTCGTCAAAATTTATTTGACCAAAAGATGGGATTTTTAATTCCGAAACATAGAGATGACAGGATTAATTCAAACTCTTAGTACAACAAAGGTATGTAAACCTAATTTATAATTTCTAAGTAACAGTTCAGGAGGCATTTTTAAACTACTTGTTAACTCCTATAGCCTATGTGTCCAATAGCAGAAAGCCCCAAAATTATGTATTTATCAAGAATCATTTAAAACATGACGTTCAGTGAAGCTTTGAAAAGAGTAGAGGAAATATGAATGGACATAAGTGCTTGGTTTGAAAAAAAATTATAAATTATCCTCTCCCCTTTTTCCTATGGGATTAGTGAAGGTAGTTTAAACTCATTTTAAGTTTTCAATTCTCAAGAAAAAACACTATTAATCTAAAAATCATTACAAAAGAGTCAGATTGTAGCCTAATTAGTTTGAGTTTAGGGAATTGAAAAATCAGTGTACCTTTCCCTAGAGTTTTATCAAAATTTAATGATTATTTATCACATTTACAGATAGTGTAAAATGTTACAGAGACAAGGCCAACCAGTGATTAAGCTGGTTTTGTGTGTCGTCAACAGTTGACCTTCTCGCGGCTTACTCACTCTCTGCATGAGGAATGTTGGAAATATTATTAACAGGAGTTGATTTTTGTCTTAAAGTGACCCATTTTTTAAATACTTCTGAAAGTACTTCGTCGTAATTGTGATTTTGCAAATCAAGATGCACAGTAACAGTGGTTGTTTGTAGTGGTGGTTTCACCTGTTTGAATCATTCAATAAGTCATCGAGTGAGGCCCGGTACACTCACCTGAGTTCTAAGAGAGAGTTGGGCAGTTGAGGTTCCAGGAATGTGGCACAAGTTTTCTCCTGTTAACTTAACCTTCTCCAAGTTTTTCCAAACTCTTTTTCTTCTGTACAAGTTGTTAATTACTTTATAAAAAATTGAATTGCAATTATTTCAATTTTGATTTTTACCATATGATTACTTTCAATCTTGTGTACACCACATGATTTATACAATTGTTTACTGTAAAATCATTTTCTTGAACACAGAAAAAAAGGTTTTTAGTCTGTTATAATTCTTTTATTTTTCCAGAAATCATGTAGATTGTCCGAATTAGTTCTGTTGACCATTCCACCTTGGAGGTTCAGAGAATCAAACAAACATATTAAGACTCATAATAGCTCTATTTTGTTATGAATTCATTAATAAATTCATACCCATTATCCTCCAATTGAGTCTTTAATGAGAAAATGATTGGTTTTCTTTTTCCAAGTCGTCAACTACACACATTTTATACTGCATGGTTTGTTCCACATAACACGTATACTTTCTTCATGTACCTTTATTTTGATGTTGCATGAAAGGAGCTAGCTGTGGTCTGTGACAACGTTGTATATATATCTCGTGTTACATGTCTTGTCTCACCTGGTGCTAGACAGAGAGAGCCTCTGTGAAAGTTTAACTATCCCTACTTTTCTTTATCACACATTTATCCCACATTCTGCTAACTACTGCAGTTCACCCAGCCACTTAATTTTGTTTATCCGACGCTTCTGGTGTCCCTGTGTTGTGTAGGACTAATTAAGTAGCATCTCATGTTAGTCTCTGGTAAGCCCTAATAAATACCAGGGGGTATTTATTTGCATAAAAACTGCTTGGTACTTGATAGTTTTTATAATTTATTATGTCAATATAATTTATGGATTAATTATAATTAACTTTGTATCATTGACTTTGTTTTAGTTAACTTTTATACATGTTTTAATTAAAAACACAATTGCAATTTTTCTCACTTAACATGGCCACTGATTTTCTTAACAAATGTGAGACTACATTTCTATTTTAAAAATAATCAACATTAAATTAAGTTGACTTCATATTTTTTATTTATATTTTGTTTACAAAAAAACAACTCTCCTTGTAATGTAAATTGTTAGTTTGATTAATAATTTATTATTGCTTATGACCTATATATGAGAGACATATTACGTGCTACTATACTCATTAAGTTAAAAACAATGCTATCAAAGAAAAATTATTGTCTATCACAGTACCAATTTTATTACCTACTATACTATTATCAGTTGTTTGACAAATTTATAATTTCATAGTGGTATGCAGGAGTTAGTAGTTGGCTGTTACGTAAGGTTAACCTTGTGTCTTCTTCAGCCTTGTCATGTTCAATGTTACCGCTGGGAATATCTGTCAACCTTCGTCTCAGGAAGTCATTGTAGTTAAAACTTCTTGTCAATGCAAAGGTGTGTTTACACCTTCAATTAAAATTGCTGCAATATTTTGTGCAAGTAATGTAATTATGAATCTCTATGTATAGTTTGACACCATTTACTCTACTGATATAAATTAAATGCAAATTTATTAACCCATTGACTCACAACCCCGAGTGTGCTCGTGGCCACCATAAGTAGCCCGGGCGTGCAACCCCGAGTATACTCGTGATTGTGTAAAAAATAAATAAAAAAATGTATACTTTAATAATTCTTTACAAATGTTTCAGTCTAATAAGAATAGATTGTGTATAATTGATTTTCTGTGTCATGAACCATTTTGTATGCATATGCCCATACTTGGGGAAACTTAGTCAAATGTCAGAAAAATATGATTTTGGATGTATCACTATAATTTTTTATTTTCATGTAAAAAAATAAATAACCGACAAGTAAGTAATAGTTTTTGGGCTGAAATATTATTTTTTTGTATTTTACATAAGCTTCTTTTAAAATTTAATTTTTTTTATAAACTATATATACACATATTTAGATATTTAAATGATGTCAAAAGTATTTTCTTCTTGTAGATAATCTATTTCTCTAAAGGTTAGTGCAAAAATTAAGTAAATTGAGCAATAATTGTTGCTATAGTGACAGTTTTAATAAAAGTCTCCATTTATGTATTTTTTCTTAGGAAACTGAATGGTTTGTCAGGTGGCAAATTTCAGGTAGGCCAATGGGTTAATTAATTTCTAAAAAAACAATTTATTGCATAATTTCATCACACTTAGGCCTACACCGCTAACTTTTAGTTCTCAATGTACCTTAAATGAAAGCCTGGTTTAAACATCCAAGTTACCTAAGTACCACAGAGTTTGTGAATTCAGTTTGAATTTTTGAATTTAGCAGTCTTGCTTAAACAATTAGTTTGAGCTAGGTTTGGTTTGTCGGAAGAAAAGCCATATAGTATATGTAGGCGCGCATGTGTAATCTGCAGGGGAGACTTAATCCGTCTGGAGGGAGTAACGATCTCTCACTCACACAACAACTCTTGCTAATTGTATATCTTATTCCAAAACTTCACTTTTTAAAATGTCGTTTATGTATAGAATTTCTATTGACAAATTATATTGACTGTTGAAATATTGTTAATTTAATAAATGTATTTATTGTTTTCTAAATGGAATACAAATTGTCCTACCATTGAAGTATTGGTTTATCGAATGACCAAACCCCAAACATTGGCATTGTCAGTTGAAAGTTGTTGATGAAATGCTCACTCAGCACAGGACGCTACAACTTGTACAGCCTTGCTTGGTAGGTGATGAGATGAGCCGGTGGCAAGGTTCAAGGCGAATGAGTTTGTCAATCACTCGTTCAACTGATGACAGTCTTCTCTATTCTTCTTTGACATTCATTTGTTGCCTTTTCCCCTATATAATTCCTTCACGTGGTTTCAGTTTGTAACTTATTAGGTTTCTTACAGTTCAGTCAAAATTTTATGGAAGTTATTCAAATCTACATGCAATTAAATTAAAAAATAATGTCACCATGAATTTGCGTTGCGTAAAGATCATTTTACTATTTATTTACTTTTTAACATTGGGGAAAAGTGTGTGACTCCTTATAAAATACCCATAAAACTGGAGTTCTGAGTCCCACTAAATTCTTACAATTGATGTATCATATATTCATAAACATAATTAACCTTATAAAAACCTCACAGCTGGTTGTGCAAAGCAATTTATTTTATGTAATTACAAGTTGTTAACTGCCTTCTGCTAGAAAAAATCTTGAAAAAGATTGCCTAAGTAAAATTAAATACTGTTTTTCAGTAACAGATTTCATCCATAACTAATTCACTAGGTTTGCAAATTTGCTGTGACGTGAAATTATTGTGGAATTTATTTGTATGATAACCGTAGAGATGTTATTTTATTTGCTGCCAAAGCCGGACAATCTGGTTAAGCGAATGGTTAAGACACTTCGCAAGTCTCCCTCAGAAGAAAGACCTGACGACTGGGTAAGGTGCATCTTAGTATGTTTTATTATTACTACGCTTTTGTTTATTCACGTAGACTTGTTGGTAATGATGCACCTTTTCTCATTGAACTGTTTGTTTGATTGTAGTTAGGAGAATACCTGCTGACATTTTTGTAGTTGCAAATTTAAATTTTAACTCTGGCAAAATGTTTATGGGTATTATTGATTATACCTTCCAATTTAGTTTTTTCCAATTTAAATCTGTTTTTAACAAATTTACTCTATGGGAAGGAAGCTATTACCGTGGTTTGGATAGTAATGGAAGGGTAAAACCCAGTAAAGTAAAGTAAGTGGGTAAAGTTCAGTATAGTTAACTGTTGGCAAAATAAAAAATTGTTATTTCAACAGACATTTTTTTTTATATTTGTACCACTGTGATATTACTGTACTTCAGTTGAGTTTCTGAATGAGTGATCTTCTCATACAGAACTTGTTAAGATATGTCCAACAAACCTAATTAAGACTGTTCTCAATAGGTTTGGTTGGAACGACGAACACCAAGCGTGTCTTAACTAACTATGTGTTTGTTGCACATATCATGCACAAGTGCAGTATGAAGGTCGCTTGTTCAGCAGCCCAACTATATTATAAAATTAAAGAGTTTTCATTAAGTTAGACATAAACCCACAACCTGTTTTATTTAAACCTTCAACACGTTGACATTATTACTCGGATACATAATCATAATGTCATAGCGTTAGTCATTCTTTAGAAAAGGATTTATTGTGTGTGTTCAACATTGCTGTGTGTGTAATAACAATTTCACAGGTGACTCAGCTCTTTTGTCACACCCACTGTGTTCTATATTTAGCTAGGTATAAGTCATGATAGCACATCTTACGTCCTCTTTCTTTTGTGAACATATGCTATAAGTTAATTTTCTGTTGCATTTTAATTTTTTGAAAATAACAGTATTTGGTATCTTGTATGTATATAATTAAACTGTCTGCCAACCTAAATGAAAGCCAGACCCATGCTTCTGCACGGCATAATATATTTTATTACATAATTTATCTTAAGATTCTGTCTCACTCGTTTGGTTTGATTTTATCTTGTTGGTGAGAAGATTTTGATTCTTTATATTAATTGAATCTATTATGTTCATTTTCTGTAAAATTCATTAGGTTTACTGGTACTAAAGGCTGCACCTTTTACTAGTTTACAATTACAGAGTGATTAAACTAGCCACTCATACCTATAAGCCTTCTTTGAAGGCTTTAACAGTTTTGTACCAAATTCCTAGTTGATTCAAAACATGAAATGATGTGCTTTTTTATTTGTTATATGTGAAAAGCTTTATATTGTAGCATGTAATAATTTTGGTCATTATTTATTAATGTTTAAAACGTTATAATTAAATCTTGGTGGTTCGTAACTTTTTTTAAAGTATTATCAATATACTAGCGGAAACTTTTCAATTTTCTGCCGAGGCTTCTCTACATAGTGACCTGATTTCCTATGCTTATTCGATTAGCTCTGTAAGCCAGGATACAGATTTTATTTTCTTTATATATAAGTATAGTATTGGGCTAATCCAGTCACCTAACAACTCACTGACAATTCTGCCAACCCTCCTGGTAGTCAGGAGTCAGGAGCAGGTCATAGCACGGTAAGGTATAGTGAGGCGAGGTGTGAGGTGACTGTACATGTCTGTCTGACCTTGACTGTCTCCACTGTGCTGGTGCTAGCCTCTGGCCCCCTCTCTCTGCTATTTCTGTCTCGCTCACTCTCACTTTCATTTCAAATTCCAACCATTTTCGTATTTTGAAATGACCATTCCTTTTTGGGTTTGTTTATTTCGGGCTTGTGGCTTCGTTCTCTTCCCCACTGTGATTTAGGTCTACTTGAGGTGTAAATTGTTAAACCATAAATGAATGAATTCCATTACCAGCTGTAACTGGTAAAGTTCTTATTTACTGGTTAAGTTTCAAGCAAAGCCACAAATGAGCCGAGACAGTAGAAGCTAGGCAGTAGTGATAACATTTACTTGCCGAGATTGGGGTCTTAGGGCCTAAATGTTCGGGCTGAAATGGCGAGCAGTAAATTAAAATCAACATTTTAACAATTTAAGCACTCCTTTAACTGCCAAGAAACCTACTTGAGGATCATTAGAGTTTATACAAATTAGAGAAAATTGTGGCCTCAGAATAAGATTTTGTGCTTACGTTTATAGTTATTTTTACTTAAACAATTAAAAAAAATTTACCTAAAGAGTTCTGCTATTTGTAAGTTAAATAGTTGTCTCCGAGTAATATATTGTCTTTCTATTGATGTATTATGAAAACAGAATTATAATATCAGAACTGAAAACAGAAAACACTGAACGACACAATAATGGATTGACAGTTCATTACTGAACCTTCAAATTGGTTTTCATAACGATTTGAGATTTTAAAGCATTATTTTCTGTTAACTGAGTGCAGGAAGGTTATGTAAGAGTGGAGTAGTTGTGATACTCAGGTGTCGGTGTTTGGAGATGACATCAGAGACTGTGACGTGACGTCAGTCTCGCGGCTGCAGCCAAGGCCACCGTCTGCATTGGCCACCAGGTCACTGGTCACTGGTCTCTGGTGCTGACACATATAGTTGTAGGACCCTCTTAATAAAAATGGTCGTTTATTAATATATTTAGCTTACCGATTTATTGGGTACTTGCTGGAAACTAATTATCTGTTAATTTGTTCATGTTTTTTTGTTAACTTCATCAAGTTAAGGAAAATTATTCTATTTGTTGACTTATTATCAATTAAAATCATCATTTTAATTGATAATAAGTCAACAAATAGAATAATTTTCCTCAAACCAGGATACACTCAGACCTGAAATGCTGATAGTTCATCATTGTGCTTGAATTATTCCTAAAGAGTATTCATTAACCAGTAGGCTTATCACAGCTCACATACCCTCATTTCTGTCATGCTCATATTACACAACACAAATTTCAAACCCCCCTCCCTCATATAATGCACCAAACGCTTGAATAACCTCCACCCCCCGTAGTGTTATACAAATCCTCATAGTGAACTTGAACAAAATAAAATATGTAAAAAACAAATAAAAATCTAAATAATAATTGTGCAAATATTAAAATAAAATAGTATTTTATATGAGAAGTTGGTTTTATTTGCTTTAAAGTAATCTTAGCAATAGGCCTAAAAAACCAACATGGTATTTTATTAAAGTGACAAAGAAATATTAATATTTTAACAAAAACTTAAAAATCTAATGTCTAATAACAGACATATCTAAATAACAAATCTAAACTCTAGTATGTGTTGTTGTCCTCGAAAGCAAGACAAAAACTGAGATTTAAGATAATAGAGAATACTGGAAAGATTTTGTATATAAATATGTTTTCATTCTTATAGGTAGTATGAAAGAATTACGGTTTTACTTCACTCATTATAACCCTAATATTTTATCGCAGTTCCTAAATATTGTTTTTTTGTTTAAGAAGATTTTTAGCATTGTATTTGAAATTTTATTGGTTATTACACTTAATGCAACCCAGACCCCTGGTGTTTACCTAATATTATGCTATATTTTCCCTTACAGTACATTTTTCTCTTTGAAATCTACTTCTTTCTGATAATGGCATGGAAAACGAACGAGCCATCTTTATATATAATTCTGTAAGCGATATTTTCAATTCAAAATTGTGAGAGTTGGCAGATCGTAGGATAATGGGAGACGACTCGAATTTTAAGGTCTTGATCCCAGGGACTCGGCAAAAATAGCAGCATTTCTAAAAAATTACCAGCAAAAGAGAAATAAAGTAAAACATCCCCTATAAAAAAAACATGGAAATTTAAAACGTCTGCTTCGTTTACGTTAAGACATGTGATTAAGTGTCTACTTTGTTTACGAACTGACATGTGTTGGCATAGTATGGAGAAAGGTTAGGGGCTATGGCCTGGCCCCTTCAAGCCACTAGTATATTATATTTTGGGTTTTAAAAGTTTTAATTTGAAATTGAATTGGGTTTGTTTTCACATTGCCCATGCAACCAACAATACTAAGTTTTTACTAATTTTTCCTTTTAGGGATGTAGTACCTAGTCAGCATGGTTAGACCTAGCTCCAGGACCATGACTTTTGTTAAAACCCCATTTGTTAAAATTTGTCTGAGGCCTTTATAAATGTGTCCGATAACTTTGTTTTAAATCGTCCGATCTAGATAAAATTTGGTAAAAATATTTATGACTAAGTTCGAAAACCATGCAAATCAAGCCATTCGAAGAGGGATTTTGGGAAACAATGTTTTTTTAATGAAACAATTTCATCCCAAGTTACCATTGGAATCAGCTTAACAAATTGTATTTGAATTTTTGCTCTTTGCCAATTGGTGAATGAGATATTTAAAGTGCTGAACACAATGGATTTTTGATGTTAATCTTATGGAGAGTAAGTACAATTTGATATCTTGCTTGTTAATAAACATACAATGATGAAACTTGGTATGTGGCTTCACCTGATTGTAGTCTATTGATTTTTGCAAATAAAACCCATTTTTACTTTCTCCCCCTATACATAGTATATGGAGAAAGTATTGTTTTCGTAAAAATTTTCGAATTTGAGTTGTTAGTGGAAATATTCGTTTTGGTGCTCCCTGAACCCAAAAAAGTGGTTTTTACGTGATGTCTGTCTGTGTGTGTGTGTGTGTGTCCGTGTGTGTGTGTGTGTGTGTGTGTGTGTGTCTGTGTGGATGTGTACAGAGCTAGAGCCCTAACCTATGGGCCGATTTTTATGAAATTTGGTATGTAGGTACTAATCCACAATATCTCCAGGCGTTTTTTTTCATTTTTTTGAATTTTTGATTTTTAAGGGTAATTATCCCCCAAAAACCGCCAAAAAACATGAAAAATCCAAATTTCTCAAAAACGGCTCTAACGATTTTGATTAAACTTTCGTGGTTTGTAGAACTTTAGGTTTCCAAAAAAATGACACCACCCGCATTTCTGGAAAAATGCGGGTTCAGAAATTACAGGACTTAAAACATCAAAAATTCAGTTTTTTTGGATTTTTCATAAAAAATCATAAATGTTAAAAAAGATTACTATTCACCATTAAAAAGAGCTCAAAAAACTAAATAAATTAGTATTTTAAATTACTATTCTACGATAGCTAGTTGCGGAGAAAATTGAAATTTTCATTTAGCGGTAAACACAGTACGTTGTCCAATGTTAACACACACACATTTTTGTATTCCCCATAAGAATATGGGGAATACAAAAATAACTATTTCTCTCTTATTTACTGATCAATTTCATTTGATATGCAGGTCAAGTTAGCATTGACCAACAGATGATGTTCGAAATGTGTTGCTATTTAACCCTGGGGGGGGGCAAGGGGGCATTTCCCCTCTCAAAACTACTGTGTGTAGCAACGGACTCTATAGTGCCTCCAAAAAAGCAATTTGGGTGGATATTTCTGAAAACAACTATTTTAGACAATTTTCTGTACATTTATCTATACTTCATATTCTATATTTAGTAAATAACAAATATTTTTGTCATTTAAGTTTGGCTAAAAGGGAGAAAGTATGTGTCAGTTTTCTGATACCGTTTATTTGTCTCTGTAGCAGCAAACCTTCGTCCTCCTGGTATCTCGCTTGCTTATGAACATATATTGATATAAATTTTATGTTTCTTCACCTGGTTGTGATCCATTGATTCATATATAAAACCCTGATATTTCATTCCCTGTTGTAGCAAACCTGGGTACTTAGTCTTAAAAGTTTTTCTTATAGCGATATCACATCTCACTTATTAATAAAACTTGGTAAGTGGCTTCATGTGGAAGAGTGGGACCATTTGAAATTTTCTGAGTACGCTTGTTTGCTGCGATGGATATATTATTCTTTCTAATGGTAGTTCATAATTAAATCATACAGCCACTTATGTAATAAGTGTACAAGTTTTAGGTTGTTAACATATTGTAAAACTCTATAAGTAAACCTATCTGTAATTGAATTAAAAATAACCAAGCTCTTCTCCTCAAGTGTGGTAATTAGTCCCATATCACCTGGTTTGGTAACAAATCAGGAAGTGGGTTGTGTTTGTCTTGTTAACCATGGGAAATCTAGTCACTGATTAATTCTGGCCTCATTTAGTAATACAAACCATTTTGTGTAACCCTACATTTTATGAATTCTGTTTGTAAATCAATTTTGAAAAAGTTAAAAGAGCATAACATTTCTTATTAATCCTACTAGCCAGTGTCCTGTTCTCTATACAGGAATCTCACAAACCTGAGCTTGGTGTTTTGGAAAGTTTATACTATAATCAGCTGGTTAACTAAGTTAAACAACTCCATAAGTTTAACTTTGGAACTTTGAAAGCCCATGGGGCAAAGAGCCGTGATGGTAGGTTTTTCAAAAAACCCAAAAGGCACATCTAAAGAATAGAGCATTTGATTGATACCAAACGTGTATTACATTATTTTAATAATACCGACGATAGGGTATTGACCCATCTCTAATCAGTTTGTAACTTATATGAACAAGGAAATCAATTATAATCAAAAGATAGTTGGCCAACAAGATTTTTTAAAAGTGTAATTCAAGAAATTTAAAACAATGATGACTCCAGCAGCTTGGCACTTAGCAGGAGCATGCAATAATAGCAACACTGTGCTGAGTCAGCTGAGCCTGGGGCCCGGCAGGTGACTCACTCATGTTGGAGCAAACCAATACTGAATTTGGCTTTGACGTTAAAATACACACGCACCTTAACAATTTGGTGGGTTGTAAATGCTAAAAAAGTAATTAATTAAAATTTTTTTTTTCAAAAATTTGCAAGTTTGTTCATGAACCTCTGTATTTCAAATATTTTAACAATTTCCAGGACCATTGCAGCTGGACGGTAACTGTTTATAAAATTAGTGTTTTTCCAAAGTTTACTACATAAATCATTAATTGCCATTGACTATGGCCTGAGTTCAGATTTCAACTCAGAATGTTTAGATGTATAAGCCCCTTTGAGTACCCTCTCATTTTAAAAAACCTTTAAAAATTACGAAAGATAAAAACTAGAGATCGCTATCACTTCCCTAACACAAATGGCGGCTTTTCAAAGTTAATTTAAAAAGTTAACCAATATAAAAAAATAAGAAATTAATTTAAACCTGTATTTTTATTTCTAGCAATGGTAAAAACACCAAACTTTGTATGTAAACATGAAATTTTAACTGCGCTCATTCCTTCTTCTCTGTGGGCTAATGGTTCCTAGTTAACTGTTAACATAAATTTTGACTAGAGAAGACATATCGATCTCTAGTTTTCACCATTAGTCTATTCTCTTATAGA
The DNA here is from genome assembly GCA_963675035.1 of Allygus modestus. Taxonomy (NCBI): domain Eukaryota; kingdom Metazoa; phylum Arthropoda; class Insecta; order Hemiptera; family Cicadellidae; genus Allygus; species Allygus modestus. Next base: position 105,181,714 of record OY776111.1, read on the forward strand.
GCTCTTTAAAATGAGGGGTCCCTTCAAAGGGGGTTTACATTTGAAAATGTAGTTTCCCACAAAATATTCTTAAGGGACATTACAAATTTTAACAATGTCAAAATATACTACACCTTAAGTTACTATCACTACCCAAAGGATATTTGTTTACTTTAACAAACACAAAATTAAAGGGGGGCCGGACTTTTTTCATACCCGATATATCAAATAGTTGGGAAAAATGTTTAGTTCTAACGCATTCATCAATTCTTATCAAATGTATTAGAAATATTAGTTTTTGGGCCTATTGTGTAATTGTAGTGAAATGACAGCAAAACTAATGTCACAAACAAACAAATTGATTTTCTGGTTAATTAAATAAATGTATTCAAGATTATTACCTATTTACAACAAAAATAATTAAAGTCACAACAACATTCTTTAATTAAATTATGATTTATCATAAGTAGTGGTTTATATTTCAGTTCAAAATTAAGATGGGGAAAATGTTAAAGGAAACCCAACTGACCAGTTAGCCATAGCCAGTTGGTCCGTTGAGCAGAGCTCTTCCTGCCAACCAGGATACAGACCTGTCTGACCTTCATTCATCATCATAATTGCTGGCAGCCAGTTCCTTGTTTCCTGTTTGTCATTCATAATTCCATCTTACAGTACTAGCCTTACTGTAGAACTCTTATATTGTCTGTCTGGAACAGTTATTGCTTCAGAGCAGACAGTCATTCATTAATGCTGTTCTGTTAAAATCTACTAGAAGATAATAGTTGTCAAATTATTAGAGCTAAACCTAACCTCTACATTTGATATGGTAGTTGGTTTGTATGATATGAAGAAGGCTGCTACCATTGGATGTAGAGCCGAAGAATAGTATCTTGTATTAAAAATATATGAACGAATCCAGTAAATGAAGTTCAGTGCGAATGATGTAGAATGTTAGAATGAATTAGAACGTGATCATTAATTTACTCTTCTGTCTGTTGACTGCTGCTTGTTTCACTGGTATGTGACAGTCCAGTCTGACGTCTTGGGTGAGTCTGGTCCCTTTAGTAGACAATTTAAACCCATTGTCAAAAATGGGTTCATTAATTGCATTTAATGAAAGAATTGCAGTTACGATTGTTTATCGTTGGTTGCAATTTACTTACCAAAATAGGGGTAATTTGTTTTTAATAAAATGTTTTTGATATGATTAATAATTACCTCTAATTATGTTAACCATCAGGTTATTTTCTCTTGTTTCACAATATTATTAATGGCTTATATACAACACACTTGGAGTTTTGACAGGCAACATTTGTCTGTGGTAGTTCAATTTTGTTACCCAACTGGATGGATGTACCTTAATGACGTATTTACATTGGTATAACTTATATTGGTATATCTGACATAACAATATAAATTGTGGTCTATTCAAAACTTGTTAATAAATTAAGATTAATATATGTTAAGATTATAGTTCGGTAATTTATTAGTTAGTATTAATAATTTGAACTTGTTTCACTCTAATTTTGTACCAAACTTTGAATTTCCGCGTAAATAATTCTATTAAAAAAACTTTTAAGAAAGCATTTAAAGTTGTTTCGTTAATTTCATACTGAGGATGCGAGATGTATTTTAAGGCGTTCATCAATTACTATTGTTGTAGCCAGTTAAATTACCAGTATCAGTATACATTACTAGGCAAATATCAGTATGACTCGTCTCTGTTTTATTCCAGTACTTCAGCTGTGGCATGCTATTACTTGTTGCACTGCCATCTGTTGTGGTCTAATCCCCTGGTTGTTTGTGTGCAGGTGATGAGCCAAGATGTCAAGAAGGAGAACCCCCTGCAGTTCAAGTTCCGAGCCAAGTTCTACCCCGAAGATGTGGCCGAAGAACTGATCCAAGACATCACTCTCCGCCTCTTCTACCTCCAGGTATACTAGTTCCGATCAATTGAGGATTAATTTATCTGACTTCTCTGCTATGCTGGGAATGTCGCTTAGTTACATTTCCAAATGAAGTAAGAAACCAAATAAATTTTCATGTCAATTTACTCGATAATTGCTTGTAATAATACCCATTTACAGCAATCATGTAGTACACTCATCGGTTGTTCGAGTCCACAGTAATTGTCTAACTATTAACAAAGCTTTCAAGTGTATTTTGTTCAGATAAAAAATGTGAAGTATTTTTCTTCAATATGGACATATTTTTGTGTGGAAATACTAGGTTAAGTAGGGAAGAATATAATTTCCAGCTTACACAAAATTAGTAATTTCAAAACGTTACAACTGAAAAATTTATTCACATTAAAATGATAAAATTGTGTTGTTTTGAACATATTTTTATTTAATTTTCACTTTTGAGTATGATTTTGGATTCTAAGAGTTAACTTTGCTGTTTTAATGTCTGTTTGTGAAGTTCTAGCTCAATTACATGTTTTGTTATTTCTTTTGAACAGGCACATTCCTTTGATTCCATTCTTTCTCCTCAGGGAACTGTCAAAACCCTGATTTGGTGGCTTGTGACTTAAACAATTGAACTATTTGTAGAAGTTATAATTGTAATCAGTAGCCGAATGACAAATGGCAATCGGGTCTAGTATGGAATCTTCCAAAATTTTTTAATTTTGCTCATGATTTAGCAGAAAAATCTTACATTTGGAGGGGTGCACTCTAACCCCTATGATACTCAGCCAGTTTTCTACAATGTAATAGTTATGTTGTTTGTGTAATATAAAATGGTATTTCTCATCTGCAGGTAAAGAACGCCATTCTGTCAGATGAGATATACTGTCCGCCGGAGACGTCAGTGCTCCTGGCCTCGTACGCAGTGCAGGCGAGGCATGGCGACTTCAACAAGAACATCCACAACTCAGGCTTCCTGGCCAACGACAGACTGCTGCCGCAGAGGTAACGGCTGCTGAGTACGATGATCAAATAACAAGAGCTGTTAATGAATATCTGGACAAAAATGTATTACAGATTATTATTAACGTTTCTTATCCAAAGGAATTTAATTCTCCGCTTTGCCACTCATAAATAGCAATTGGTGTTTTTTAACTTTAAATTATCATTTGAGATTGCTAGACCGATTTTTACTGAAGGCTGTTGAGAAGAGAGTATTTGGATCATAATTTTCAAGCAGCAAACCCACCTAAAGAGATCAAGTATCTTAATGAGTATCTCTATCCAGTTTTTAAAATCCCAGATGAAGCTTCTTTTCATTTCAAAACTATTGTAGGTAGATATTAAAATAAAGAAGATAACATGTTTATATTTATCCCATATTTTGATTAATATTGGGCTGGTTACGCAGCTTTAGTCCATTAGCCAAGTTCCAACTTAGTATACTAGTTGTAATTTTTGCCATAAAAGTAGGGGTGTGCGAGTACTCGAAACTTCGAGTTTTCGGCCGAGTATTTTGATTCTCGAACTCGACTCAGAGTTTTGAAAACTACTCGAAAGTTTGAGCGAGTATTTCCCGCCGATTTCCGGACGATTGCTAACGATTGCGACCAGCCAAAACGCGTAGTAACGGCCGCAAAAGGCAATCGCATCACGTAAAATCGGCCAAAAATGACGACCGCGAAGGACTGTGACCGGGCAAAACGCGTAGTAACGGCCGCAAAAGGCGATCACATCATGTAAAATCGGCCGAAAATGACGACCGCAAACGATTGTGACCGGCCAAAACACGTAGTAACGGCCGCAAAAGGCGATCGCATCATGTAAAATCGGCCAAAAATGACGACCGCGAAGGACTGCGACCGGCCTAAACGCGTAGTAACGGCCGCAAAAGGCGATCGCATCATGTAAAATCGGCCAAAAATAACGACCGCGAAGGACTGCGACTGACCAAAACGCGTAGTAACGGCCGCAAAAGGCGATCGCATCACGTAAAATGGCCAAAAATGACGATTGGACTGCGTAATTTCGGTCGTGACATAACGATTTCGTCATTTAATATTGATTATATGCGATGTCTGGACCAGGTGATTTTGGCCAAATGACAACCGGTCCCTGTTTCATCGGCCAGAAACGAATGTCAAACCGTGTTTCGTTTGTCAATTTGTAATCCAGTTTGATTGTACTGGCCAAAACTTTGTATTGCTATTGCTACTCATGTATTAGTTAGAAACCATGTTTAGATTATCAAATCTAGGGTGGTATCCAAATTCCATTACACCATTTTAAACTATCAACAGATGGCAAATACTCGCTCGAAAATACTCGAAACTCGGAAATAATTGGCACTACTCAACTCAACTCGATTAAAAAAATCACTACTCGCACACCCCTACATAAAAGTAACTTTCACAACTTCTGTTTACTATATTCAACATCCCTGTACTGAACATCCCTGAACTGTAAATTCTCAAAACATTGAACCAAAATGTTAGTATTTTTTAGTATTGCATTGGAGATAAACATTTTTTTAAATAAATCACTGTGGAAAGCCAAATACATGCTGACTACTGTAACAGTATATTCTCTAAAGGCAAGGTTAGTTGTAAAATGATAGTGGGCGTTTTAAAAGTTGTTAAATTCCCCAAACAATTTATCAGGACTTTACGATGTATTCAAACTTTTTCTTATTATAAAGGGCTTTCAGAGAATTTCCTGTATATGGAAAAAGTTTCAGTGGAACCTCGGTAAATCAAATCTCTGGGGAAATGGATAAATTTAAAGTTATAGAATATTTTCAAATACCGAGAGGTGTGACTTGGACTTTAGTATAGGTTCACAACAGCGCTTCCATGATGTCATGGAAGCGTTGAATCCTTACATCATTAAGTGGTATACTACAATTATATATTAGTACTACAATTATATATCTATATTATAAAGAAGAGGTGGTTTCTGTCTGTCTGTCTGTCTGATGTTCCAAGGGAACTCAAAAACTACTGAACCGACTGGGCTGAAACTTTACACATAGGTAGATCTTGAACCCATGCAACACATAGGCCTATTCACTTCCTTAAAATCACCTCGGGCTACGCCCCGTGAACGTCCTAAGTTTCAATGTTTACATTTCAGAATAAAGTAAACAATCAGAAACTGTAATTTGAACAACTGTGGATACTTCCATTTGACAGCTTAAAGAGCAGAAGCAAGAACAGCTGTTTCAAGCTAACTAAAATGCAAATTGCATTGACTAAAAAACGGGTAGAGAAAGCCCCTGTGCGAAGAACGGGTATGTCAGCGAGCTATTAATTAATATTAATGAACAAATATTAATGTGGCTTCATCTGGTTGTGGTCTATTTTTATTTGCACAAAAAAAATTGTTACTGATACTTCCTATACCCCCCTCCCTACTGATTTTATAATTTTGCTCCCCCCCGATTTTTATTTTGCCCCACCCCCCATTTTATATTTTTGCCCCCCTCCCCGATTTTATATTTTTGTTGCCCCTCCCTCGAGTCTACATTTTTGCTCCCCCGCCCCCCAATTTTTAATTTTGTCCCCTCACATTTTATATTTTGCTCCCCCTCCCCCCCCCCGATTTTATATTTGTGCTCCACCCCCTCTTCGATTTTATATTTTTATTGCTAATGTGGTCGTGAAGTTCATATATGGATATTCACTGAGTACGCAGGATTACTGCGACCCGGGGTATCTAGCTTTGTATTAATGTTCGTTACGGATTGTCACAGAGTGATGGACCAACACAAGATGACGAGGGAGGAGTGGGAGCAGAGCATCACGACCTGGTGGAACGAGCACCGCGGCATGTTGCGCGAGGACGCTATGATGGAGTACCTCAAAATAGCCCAGGACCTGGAGATGTATGGGGTCAACTACTTCGAGATTCGCAACAAGAAGGGCACAGAGCTGTGGCTCGGCGTCGACGCTCTCGGCCTCAACATCTACGAGAAAGACGACAAGTGAGTCACAGTATATCGACGTGAGTTTTCCGATTTGTATTCAAATCAAAATCCATTTTCAGCTCGGGACCACAAACTGGGGAAGATGATTCGCCCCCTGATGACTACAAACTTGGAGGGACCGAGGAGAAAGGAATGTTTTGTCATAATTGATAGCAAAAAGACTACGCACATGCTAATACATCTTAATTTGTCTTCCAGCTACAGACTTAACGCATCAGAAAACCGACGACAGACATCGAGAGGGTTAATTTAGCTATCAATCCCCCTTTACAACAAATCTGTATGTGTTGGCACTGTGATATATATCCACAGAAACACTCAATACCATTTTTGTCGTTATCACAAATTCTTGTGAGTGAAAATGTCTGGTTAATTAATGATGATGTCTTAATTGTTGATGTTGTCAGCACTTATCTCCTTTCAGAGTTATCTTAGTGAAACTGAAAATTAATTCAGCTACTGACCTGATTCTTTCCTTGCGAATTTATTTTGTAAATAGCACTGTTAGTCTTGGTTGCTAAATTATTAATACATTTTTCAGGTTAGTGTTTATTTTCTTAACTAGCATACTTTTAATCGGTTTTTGCTTTTATTGTTAGATTTATAAATATTCCCTTCCGATGTGATTTTGTACAAAGTATTTCTGACTTTGGTTGTATCACAATCAATGTTTTCCATACTAAAAAAAATTAATTAATGCAATATTGATAGCACCTGAAACCTGAATCGAATGGTAAGACCAAAGTCACTCCATGCCTGTCGTGTGAGGCCCCTCGCCATCGGTGGAGACACAGTGTGTCAGGGGTCCCCGTTGTGCTTTACCATTGCTAAAAACACTGTTCTAACATAGGTGTATTAACTTAATCTTAGGTTTCAATGTTAACAAGGTAGGTTCATAATACACTCGCTAAATATAAGAACATATAAGTTGTAAATATGCAATTTTATTTATTTCTAAAAAATATTAAGAAATCCTTATGCGATCCCTTGTAAAGATAACGACTATATAAATCAAACATTTAAACTTCTTTTTAGAGGATAATACTCTCTTTCAAATGTTTATTGATAATTATTTGTGTAAAAGACTCTGATCCTTTGCAGTCATTTAATCTATTATGATTCTGTTTCAGATTAACACCAAAAATTGGCTTCCCTTGGTCAGAGATTCGTAATATCTCATTTAACGATAGAAAGTTCATCATTAAGCCAATAGACAAGAAGGCGCCGGACTTTGTGTTCTTTGCTCCTCGAGTGCGCATCAACAAACGTATCCTGGCGCTGTGCATGGGCAACCACGAGCTCTACATGCGCCGGCGCAAGCCCGACACCATCGACGTGCAGCAGATGAAAGCTCAGGCGCGGGAGGAGAAACAGGCCAAACAGCTGCAGAGGTACTGCAATACACTTCCATGACATTACCTGCTATTTTCTTTACAGACAAGGCACAGTTAATTCTGACTAATTTTTTTTCCGTTATGAAATTGCCATAAAAACATATGGTGCTACATAATGAGATTTATATATTTGTTATTACAACATCTAATTAGGAACTATTAGAAACCACCCGAGTGTGGATTCAACATCTTCAGAGGCCGATAAATTCCAGATCACATTTAGAATCGTTCATTTAGAAATACACAGCCAGCTGATTTTTCGCTTTTGCTTTGAACTCCCAGAGTTGAATTATTGGATAGCTTAAACTTCAACAGTTATAATGTTTTGTTTTAACTTCAGCCAAATTTTTAATCAAACATGTCAATTATTATTTTGTTTCTGGCAAGTTGCTCTATCAAATAATTTTTTTTTTTAGGGAAAAACTGCAATTGGAAATTGCAGCAAGGGAAAAAGCAGAAAAGAAGCAACAAGAGTATGAGGAGAAGATCAAGTCAATGCAGGATGACTTGGAGAAGAGGCAGCAGGACTTGGAAGCAGCTAAGGTACTTACAGAGGCCAGGAGTGACAGACCATCCGGTTAAATATACTGAGTGTGAAAAAAGTCCAGATCTCCACTCCTTTTTTTTTGTCAACGAAAACCAATATCCCACTAGTTTTAGTGCCTTAACTGCCAATATATTTGACTTTACTGGAAGCCCCACTGCCAGGTTTTTTTTCCAAGAAGTCGTTCACAATACCCAGTTCTGAGCTCGGCAGGTCTAAATACCTTATTATCTCCTCCTCATCTTCATTATTATCTGCCATTATATGATTCACAAGCAATAAATATAGTGCAACACAACAGATTCACGTGATACACTAAGCTACAACGAGCGAAATATGAGAATCGAAGCCGCGACCGCGACTGATGCACGCACGTGGTTTAGTAAAAACTACCAAAAACACCCGTAAGGTAGCAGCAGTAGACGCGCAGAAGTGTACTGCATTATTCTAGTTTGAGGAACCACCACCAGAGCTAAGCACAATACCGTACGACGTCCTAGCAGATAATCAGCTGACCGGCGTAGAACGTGATATCACGGTAGCAGATAATCAGCTGACCGGCGTAGAACGTGATATCACGGGCGTGGCAGTTATTCGGTGACGCGCAGTTGCCCGTCATATCACGTTCGCGGCAGTTAAGTGGTTAAGGTGTAGTATCTTTCGACGTTGTTGAAACTTTCAAAGTGTCCCCAAAAATGGGAGATATTGGGGCAGCTCAAAATCCTTAAATGTAAGCCAAGTCCCCTTTTGAGTGACCCCTCATTTAAAGAGCTTTGAAAAAATAAATAGGTGAAAGGTGATAACTAGATCTCTCTCTTCCCTAACAAACATGGTGGCCAGTTCCCGAGTTTTAGTATTTTGGGCGAGTATTTGTCATCAGCATTAATTATTGTTGGTTGTAGGTGGTTTCAAATAGAGTAGTGGGATTTTCATACCACTCAAGATAAATTTGATAGTCTAATAATTGTGGTTCTGATCAATAAATGATTGCATTACATATTTTGAAGGACAGTACAATCAAACTAGTTTATGTTTTCGGTAGGGGTGTGCGAGTAGTGATTTTTTAATCGAGTCGAGTAGTGCCAATTATTGTTGAGTTATGAGTATTTCCGAGCGAGTATTTGAAATCAGTTGGTAGTTATAAATAGTTTAATGGGATTTGGATAACATTCCAGATTTGATAATATAAACATGGTTTCTAACTAATATATGAGTTTTAATACAAAGTTTTGGCCAGTACAATCAAACTGGATTATGTATTGACAAACAAAACACTGTGCGACATTCATTTCCAGTCGATAAAACACGGTCCGGTTGTCATTTGGCCAATATCACCTGGTCCAAACATCGCTTATAATCAATATTAGATGACGAAATCGTTTGTTCCGGCCGATATTATGTTTTCCGTCGTCATTTTTGATCGAAATTACGCAGTCCGATCGTCACTTTCGGTCGATTTTACATGATGCGATCGCCTGTTTGGCCGTTACTATGCGGTTTGGCAGGTCGCAGTCATTACTATGCGGTTTGGCAGGTCGCAGTCGTTAGCGATCGTCTGGAAATCGGCGGGAAATACTCGCTCGAACTTTCAGTCAAGTTTGAGTATTAACATACTCGGCCAAAAACTCTTAAGTTTCGAGTACTCGCACACCCCTAGTTTTCGGCCGATAAAAAATGGCCCGGTTTCCATTGAGCCAATATTACTTGGTCCTGTCGATGCTTATAATCGGTATTAAGTAATTTAATTGTTATGTGCGGCCGATCTTAGATGGTCTGAATGTAATTCTAAGTCAATATTTTTTTTCTACTGCCATTTTCATTTAAATTTGACCCTTATATTTTATTAATTCCCATTGTACAATATTTCCAATTTGTATTTATTTAATTTTGTATTTTGAAATTATAAAATAATCTAAACTGCATTATTAAATTACCACAATATCTGCCAAGTCGTTTACCCAATGTCATATTTTCGCTCTTATTTCACTGTCAACTCGGTGGCCATATTGCCAGCTGCACATACCCAACTCGGAATTATTTTTCTTTACGAATTGCAGTTTTATATTGGTCATGTTATTTCAAAAAAATGATGCCTTAAAATATACATGATAATTTATATATAAGGCATATAATGATGCCTTCATTGCAATATACAGTATATTTTGGATTATCCGGACTAATGTGGAGGATTATTGTTTCGGATAGCAAAAAATCCGGATTTTCTGAATCTACTATAACATCGCATAAGTAATGATCGGGACACTAGTGCCTGCAATATTGATAGTGCAAATTGTGTAGACAAGCTGCCCTCAAAGCTTGCTTTTTGTCTATAAGAATAATTTACCGGGAACCGGTTTTGATTCAGTTACTATTTAAAACAGCTAGTTGAGCAATAAAGTACAGTTTCATAGCAATAGCAAAAATCTTTAGGCACTGGCTTGTGGTAGCCTTCTCTTATAACAAGTTGCAAGATGAACAAAACTTGCTGGTTCTCCATCAACAAGTCTATTTATTCGTAGGTTTTTTTTTTCAATTTCCCCTATAGGGAAGAAGCTATTACCTTAGTCGTCATGGTAAGACCTAGGCCCGGGACCATGATAACTTTTTGTTTTGAGGTCCCCAGATCCCAAAAACACCATTCGTTCGAAACTATATATATGTGTCCTTGAGCACGATAACTCTTGTAAAATTAATCCGATTTTGACGAAATTTGGTATAAACGTGTAAAGCAGCATTTATGACTTAAGTTCAAAAACCAGACAGATTGACCTATCCGAAGGGGTATTTTGGGGGGGTTTTGTACCCCAAAAATGGGTTTTTTGAGTTTTTTACATATAATTTTTGAAAAAGTCAAATTTTAGTTTTCATCATTGGAATCAGCTTAAAAAGTCACACTATTTTGTGTTTTGATCATTGCTCTACGTCAAATGGTTACAGAGATATTGAAAGTGCTAAACATAGTACGTTGTCCAATGTTATTCTTATGGAGAATAAGATAAATTGTATATCTCGCTTATTTATGAACTTTTCCTGATGAAACTTGGTGTATTGCTTCATATCGTTGTGGTCTATTGATATTTGCACTAAAAAATGTTTTTCGGCCGATAGTTCCCGTAGCAGCAAACCTGCTTACTCAGTCCCATGTTCTTCTTATAGAGAATAAGTAACGTATTATCCCCCTTAATTATGAACATGAATTAATACAATTTGGTATGTGGCTTAACCTACTTGAGTTATATTGATATTTGTATAAAACCCCATTTTTTGTGTTCCTTGCTTCAGCAAACCTGCATACTCAGCCACCATGTTATTCTTATGGAGAATAATTAAAATGTCATAAATCGTTTATTTATGAATGTATATTGATGAAACTTGGTATGTGGCTTTATGTGGTATTAAGATACATATATATGCATTGGAAATTCGCTGAGTGCACAGGTTTGCTGCTACGGGGGTATTTTTTATCCTTTTAACGCTAATACTTTGTTTAAAAGATACATTTGATTTTGATTAAATTTGGTTTAAAGATGTAGGAATGCATTACTTTTCATGAGTTCTGAACCATCGGACCATGGGAAGGGGGTTTTATGAGGGTTTAAGTAGACCTAGATATTTGTATTTTTTACCCTAAAATTGTTTAAACTAGAAAGATATTTTTTAAACAAAACTATGTCTCGTTCATATCTATATTTGGAATGCTAATTTTTGTCTGTGGCAGGCAATTTTATTTGGTCAGGGCACTACAGTTTCCCTGTTGGTAAAATGTCTAAAACTACCATGTTTATGTTTATGTGTTGTTAAAGGGACGGATTCAGAGATCCAAAGATTCAAAGATCCTCACACGTCAACCGAAGCTTATTGTGTGCCCCTAGTACGTTAGTATGGCAAACCAATGCCCGTACCCTTTACGAGATCCAGGAGTTTTTTACCAATACTAGCGTCCCTTTCATCACCTGGTTGCTTACAACCAAACAGAGCCCTTCTCCTTGCCCCGAGTCTCTCGCAGTCCAGTATGATGTGCTTGGCAGTCTCTTCAGACTGATTGCAGAGCCTACACACCTGACTTTCATTTCTGAGTCCGAGAGTGTGGAGATGTTTCCTGAAATGGCCATGTCCAGTTATCAAAGCAATCAACTGCTTAACCCGACCTCTGCCCAACCTCACCTTTTAACGCTAATACTTTGTTTAAAAGATACATTTGATTTTGATTAAATTTGGTTTAAAGATGTAGGAATGCATTACTTTTCATGAGTTCTGAACCATCGGACCATGGGAAGGGGGTTTTATGAGGGTTTAAGTAGACCTAGATATTTGTATTTTTTACCCTAAAATTGTTTAAACTAGAAAGATATTTTTTAAACAAAACTATGTCTCGTTCATATCTATATTTGGAATGCTAATTTTTGTCTGTGGCAGGCAATTTTATTTGGTCAGGGCACTACAGTTTCCCTGTTGGTAAAATGTCTAAAACTACCATACTGCCACATAACTCAATTGCATTAAATTTAGAGTTGCGATACAGTTATTGTTACGTGTTGTAGGAGATGATCCGGCGGCTGGAAGAGCAACTTAAACAGCTGCAAGCCGCCAAGGAGGAGTTGGAGCAGCGGCAGAATGAGCTGCAAGCCATGATGGAGCGGCTGGAGGAGAGCAAGAACATGGAGGCCGCGGAGAGGGCCAAGCTGGAAGAGGAGATCAGGGCCAAGCAGGAGGAGGTGTCGCGTATCCAGACCGAGGTCACGGAGAAGGACCAGGAGACCAGGAGACTGCAGGTACGTAAATGGCAAGGGAAGGTGGTGGCCCAATGTTTTTATTTTTATATTACCTATTGTAAATAAAGTGCGCATCTCAAGTCTAGAGTCAGAAAATTGACTTTCGGTTAGGGAAGTCAGGGAAAATTAACTTTTTTGGTAACAAATTAAAACAAAATAAAAGTGTGAACCATGCTATAACTTTTTTTAGTATTATAGGGTTGCCACCTATAATTGGGTAGTGTATAAGTGGTCTGAGTGGTTGCTTCATAATCTGAGGTTTGTTTTCAGATTGATTCCTATCAAAAATCTTGCAAATGTTTGGAAAGTTCAAAACTGGATCCAGCCGCCATAATAGTGCTTTCTAAGAAAATGTTTAATTTAGATAGTAACGAGATCAGGGTTTGGGCCCACTCCCTATCAAGAGCATTGAAAAATGCCTTTGTCGTCGACAGACACACAAAAAAAGATTGGTATATATTATTTTCGTATTCTTATAGTAGATAGTAGGGGTGTGCGAGTAGTGATTTTTTTTTAATCGAGTCGAGTCGAGTAGTGTCAATTATTTTAGAGTTTCGAGTATTTTCGAGCGAGTATTTGCCATCAGTTGGAAGTTTAAAATAGAGTTATGGGATATGAATACCACCCTAGATTTGATAATCTAAACATGGTTTTTAAGTAATTTATGTCTAGCAATCAGTACAATCAAACTGGATTACGTATTGACAGACAAAACACAGTTTCACATTCGTTTCTGGCCAGTACCGGCTCTAGGGCAGTGCGAGCTGTGCTCTAGCACGGGGCGCCGCGCTTATGACGGGTCGCCGGGTTCAGGGTGGGGACGTAGTCCGTAATGCTAAAATAAAGTATTTTTAAATAAATTAGACCTGGCTGGTTTTGTAATTTTTTTGTATATTATTATTAAAAGTTGTTGAAAATTATTATTGGGTGTATTGACCATGTTGCACCTTTGTTATACTTAAACATTAAATTTATGATTTTATGATTTATGATGATTGAATTTATCGGACAACACAACTTCCGCTCCCCTCTATTCCAAATCGAGAAGTTAGTTTGACCTCTATCGTTTAGTTTGACCTCTATCGTTTCATGACACCTTCAGGGCATTCTGATTGGTATCGAGAGTGTGAATAAAACTCGCAATACAACACAAGAAAATTACAATTTATTAAAGAATCAAGTTACACTATGCAAGTAATTGTTTAATCCACCCTACTACTTCCTAGATTAGGAATGATATAATTTGGGGATTGGAGAGTATTGAGTCAGGATTTCATCTTTAATTGAAATTACAATGATTCGAGTTTGATATTGCTTTTATATGTAATAAGGAAAAAATATAATGCCCCTCTACCTCAGATTTTGGCACCTAGGGTAAATGCTACAGTTATTGGCACTTTAACGGTAAGCTTCGGAAAAATCTACCACAGCTCCTTTGTTATAACTTTTTTAATTTCGGAGTTGTTTTTAACATGAAGGAGAATATACTGAGAATAAAGGGACGTATTGGAGAAATATATATATCATTACTAAAGTTTATTAAAAAATGAAAATACAAAAAAATACAAAAACCATAGTTATTGGCACCATGAACCATAGCTATTGTCACGTCTTGACACAGTTATTGGCACCTATAAAGTAATCTACAAATATTACATTTTACGTGTCCTAAGATGGACTTTGTTGTCTAACTTGAGGTATTCCTAATCATATTATAGTAGGCTATATAGATAAAAAAATAAAAATTATACAGTAAGTAAAATTAAAATCCTTGAAATAATTCATGGTATTTTCAGTTCATTGGCAACATCTTCTCCGAACTTAATACACTCTTTACACACATAAATTGGTATTTGTTCGTCTTAATTTATGTCATCCAAACATTTCCTGTGAAATGTTTTATTACAAAGATCGCATTCCACCTTTTGTAGCATGTCAATCGTTTTAAAATTGTCACCACACTTGTAGCACAGTCCTAGTTGCTCGCTGTAGCTTTTTTTCTTGTCTTCGTTACTTCTTTGCTCAGGAGTAGGGCTTTTTGACGGAATGTCTGTGGGTTTGACGTATGATGGATTGGTTTTTTGGTTTACCCTTTTTTTTAAATGTCATACCTTTAGGTTCTCTTTTTGGCTTGCAGTCGATTGAGATTTGCTGATGTTCTTTTTGCGTGTTACAAATCCTTTTCACAGCCGGTACATTTTCATTTATTTTCTTCGCCTTAAACTTCTTTTCTTCTCTTTTCCGTTTTCTGTCTTCTTTTTCTTTCTCCAATTTTTTCTTTTTTTGTTCTTTTTCTTCATATAGAGTTCTCCACTGTTTGGATGAAATTACAAAAGGTATTCTTTCTGTTTGCTTTTCCCTTTTCTTTTGGGAGTATCTGGCCACACTAAAACATCTGATAGTGTAGAGCTTCCACTATCTAGGCCTAAACGTTTTATCTTGGTATTAGACTTGTTTTGTTCTCCATGATCAGGGTTCACATCTATAACATCCGTCTTTTTCTTTGTTGGGGTGCAGTAAGAATGGTCATTATAGTATATGGGGAAGTTTACAGAGCTAGTTGAAGGAATAGATGTGTCCTGCTCTGTCACAGTAATAGTTTTAGTCACTTGCAAGGTCCCACTTTGAACTGGTTTTTCTGAAATCAATGGCAAGGCGGGAGTCTTGTTTTTTTCACTACAATCAACTTCATTGAGACAGTCTTGCCTTGAAAATTCTTCCCAGATTCGGTATAACGTGAAGAACTCTGGTGATACGCCTTCTTTTAAGACAACATCTTCAATCTTTTTAAACTTTTGTAATAGTTCTTCTCCAACAATGTGGTTGAATTGTTCGATAGTAATTGAACTTCTCATGGCATCAGTCATCTCAGATTTTTGGGTTTTTTTGCTTTTACCTAAACACTTTGTGTAGTCTATTTTATTAGGGTTCCATGGAAGTAGGCCACATGCTTCAAACCCATTCTGCAATGTCTGAGGCTTTATTTTGTCCACAACAGTTTTTAGAATAGGTGCCACATGGTCTTTCGTAACAGCTTCTTTGACATGTGTTCGTCGCCATTCTAGAACTCCCTTTTTCCAATCATTCTTGATTGGTTTAAATGCACTTACATCCGCTGGTTGTAATATTCTGGTTGAGTTAGGGTAGAGTGCTATCAGAATAATTTGAAGTCTCTTGCACAGTGAGCTTACATGGAACGTCAAGTGGGTTTTGTGCCCATCAACAAAAAGTATGACCGGTCGTACGAATATTTTGTTTTCTGTCAAAAACTTGTCAAAAATATTAGAGACATACTCATAAAAAACTTCCAATTTCATCCAACCGGTGTCACTGTGACCGATTCCCCACGAATCAGGGACAGAATTAGAGATTTCAGTAGGAACCCTGACGTATGGGTAAATGATCATAGGTGGGACCATTTGACCTGATGCTGAAAAAGAAAACATGCAGGTAATTGCTGCTTTTGCAAGGCCTTGATCAACTTCGTACACATTTTTCGATCCTTTCACAGCAATTACTTTACTGTTTTTCGGGCACAGCAAAAAATTTGTCTCGTCACCATTAAAGACCCTATTAGAATCATTCAATATTTCCTGTGCCTCATTGTCTTTTAAATAGTTAGTTATATTTTCAAACCAGCCACGAATATCACTTTCACTAACATTTGCACTGGCTCGTGTTACAGCTTCACTTTCCCTGATGGAGAGATTAGGATGGCGTTTTAAAAAGGCCAGGTACCAACCTTTACCTGGTAAATTGTTTTTGAAAATAGTTTTCCGGTCAGTCTTTAGTAGGAACTCCTGGACACTAAGTAAAACATCATCTTTTCTCCTTGGGAAACCTTTTCGTCCACAGTCCAATATCCATTTTTCAAGTAGATCTTCTTCTTCCATTGTTAAAACGGTGTTTGGACCACACGATGTTTTTGTAAATTTGTCACTTAAACGAAACTGTATGGTTGCTCTAGGAACTCCGTATTTTAGAGCCGCCGCCTTTTTTGATAGAATACCATCGGTGACTTCTTTAATAGCAGCTTCTAATGCTTTTTTATCATAAACTGCATGTTTTGGCATAATTATTTAACCTGAAAAGAGAGTAAAAATTAGTAGGCCTATATAAGTATGTGAAGCTTTATATGTTTATATATATATATATATATATATATATATATATATATATATATATACAAGTATATAGGCCTAAAAAAAGTTTTTGTTGATATAACATAAAAATATAACCATAAATAATTACGATAACTTACGGACTTCCATGACAGTAAATGGTGTTATTGGCAGTGTCACCTGTTACCAGTATAATGATCATTGGGCTACAGTCATTGGCATGCCAATAACCACAGTTATTAACAGTGCCAATCGGTATTAGTATATTTACCACAGTTATTGGCATGCTAGTTACCACAGTTATTGGCAGTGCCAAGGTGGTGCCAATAACTAAATCACTACATATTTCAGACACAGTTGTTGGCACCCTCATATATTGTGTAATTTTAAGGTTATGTTTGCATGGGTGGCGGGAATAGACAAATCAGTCCTTCCTAATACTAATTAGTGATGGTCAAAACCAGAAATTTCGAATCTCGAAACCGAAACCGAAACTTACAAAATCGAATCTCGAAACTCAAATCGCGAAACCCTATTTACTTGCCTGGGTATGGTTATGAAAAATAAATCCAGAAAAATTAATTAAAACTTAATTATATATTTTGGTTAGAGTTGTTCTTTCAGAAATAAAAAATCAATAATCCAAAAAAGGTGAAGGTAGACGACCGATGACAGTAGGCTTTTGACCTTTGCATTATTGATCGAAACACGGGCGTGATTTCTGTTAAAAAACAACAGTAAAGACACAAAAAATCTCAGCAGTTTCGAGTTTTGATTCTCCAAACTCACCGATCGAATCTCGAAACCGAAACTTTTCCAAAGTTTTGGTGGTTTTGAGATTCAAGTTTTGGTTTTGACACATCACTAATACTAATAAAATTTTGGAAACGTAATCTAAACAATCAGTTTGAGTAGGAAAACAATCGACAGGTATTTAAGTCCTTGTCAGATTCTCAAGGAAATATAAAGAATCAATGATTATCTGCTTACCTTTTAAACAAAATATTCTGTGCAAGTTAGCGTGGCCTCTGAAATAACCAAACACACAGTGAAGTACAGAGAACTCATGTGGGCATTTCAGCAACTAACTCCCCTCTTCCACCGACTTTTGGTGTTTAGGTGTACAAGCCTTTAAAAAAGGTGCCAATAACTATGGTAGTGCCAATAACTCTAGCATTTACCCTACTTCGATCATTATACTTGTAAGGTCCACTCCTTTAGCCTTTAGCTTTCTTTGAAAAATATAATTTATCGTTTCGCCTGTTAAGTACCATTTCAATCAATTTCTAATTTGTTAACTGAGTCATTGCGGAGCATTGGATATGAAGTGGGAAATGTTAAGTATTTAAAATACTTCTCGTCATTAAAGATTATTTGCACTCTGGTCATGGTTAATCGATTAACCATCTGAATTTCTTCCAAAGTGGCAGTACTTTAAATGAGTTGCGACAGTATATCACAGTTTTGTATTAACAAAAAAAATATGTTCACACCCAACTTGAGTTTCAAGAATCTCTGGTATTAAACTTAACTGATCCAAATAATTTTATAAGAAAAGATTCATATTATCAGAGAATCAGAAACAATTAAAAAATTAAGCTTTGTAGCAACACAAAACCTTAAAGATTAAATACTCAAAGATAGAGCCTGCATAACTGAAAACGTGTCATACATTAAAAACAATAAACAGAAATTGTATTAGAAAACTTTAGTGGTATTTAAATGATCTGTTAAATATATCAATGAATGTTTTGCTCTAAACCGGGCTTGGAGTTGCACTGCCAAAATTGTATTGGGTATTTTTAAGCAGTCAACATGTTAAGAAATGTTTTACATCGGTCAGATTTTACATTCCTACCGACCTGCTAATACAATAAAGCTAAATGTACGTTTGTTTGTGCTAAATGTTAGTGTTTTGGTTTCATCAAGCACTAACTACTGGACCGATTGAGCATGAATTTGTTTTGAATATAGCAACTACGCTCCAAGAACTCAGACCGATTTTAATTTAACAACCTTAATGGCTCTGTCACATTGGTTTTCAAAGTTCAAGTGTTAGTGTTATGCACCTGAAGTCGTATTGGATAACGATTACTCGGAACAGATGTTCTTTACTCAAGATAGTTCAAAAGATTCACCAAATAATGCAGCAAATCACTATAAAATTCATAACTGATGCAGGTTACTGTAGCTAGTAATATAATAAACGGTTTTTGTCTGTCATCACGCACATACTCACACGGGACCGTTTACTCACAATTACGATCCCGGTTACAGGAAGAGGTGGAGGCAGCACGCAAGAAGCAGATAGAGGCAGACGCTTTGCTGCTGGCGGCCACGACAACGCCACAACACCACCATGTGGAGGAGAACGAGCAGGACGAGAACGACGACGAGTTGCCCAACGGAGACGTGAGCAAGGAGCTGACCACCGACGACAACATCGTGGACCCCGTCGAGGAGCGGCGCACTCTAGCCGAGCGCAACGAGCGCCTGCACGACCAGCTCAAGGTCAGTCACTAGCTACCACAACACATGCTAATATACAGATTGTGGTGTGGTTTTGGTAGGTTGGATTTTATTTCAATTCCAATTAAATCTGACTGAGCTCTACTTAATGACACACCAGAATCAAAATTACTTTAAACTCAGGAGGAGTTACAGTTGCAAACAAATCACTTAGTGTAATAAGTAAGTATGTATTCAATAGAGTCCCGTAAATAGAAATCTACCATTCGGAAAATCTGCTTAATCCGAACAGAATATTTTCTAATGAAACAATGTTTTTGTTTGACTTAATTGGTGGAGGGAACAAAACATTAATTATATACAAATTTAAGAATATTTTTGGGGGAAATTCATTTGGCAGGTCTGGCTTAAAAAATAGTTTTAGGTTAGATAATACTATGGAGTTAAACATTGCTCACTGTTTAATAATTATTGCTATGGCATGCCTGATACCAGAAAGAGGGAGGATTTGTACTCTTGAAACCAATGGGTGTTTCAAATGACTAGTGCTTCCAATAAAGGGATTTGGGTAGACATTTCTGAGAAAATAGTTTACTATATGAATGTCTACACATGTATCATACTTTATATTCTATATTTGAAAATGTAAAGAACTTTACTGATTAAATGGAGCTAAAAGGGAGAAAGTATGTTTCAGTTTTCTTATATTTATTTTAAGTAAATTTTAACATTGAAAATTATACATCATGGATAATCTGAAATTTTGGTAGTCTGGAGAGGCTCTGGTGCCAATTAGTTTAGGTTAACGGGACTGCAGTAGATATATTAGCCAAGGCATCCTTAATAAAGTGCCCCAAATTTTAAAATCGGCTTCGAGTTAATAAATTGTAAATGGATTTAATGACATGATGCCTTTTGGTTTTCAGATGTTGAAGCAAGATTTGGCCCAAAGCAGGGATGAGACCAAGGAGACAGCTATGGACAAGATTCATCGGGAAAACGTTCGTCAGGGCCGAGACAAATACAAGACGTTAAGAGAAATCCGCAAAGGCAACACTAAGCGACGTGTTGATCAGTTTGAAAACATGTAAATTACAGACTTAAAAACAATATTTCTTAGTGACTTATGCCTTAGCATTTCGGACTGCTCGGTCTGTACTTGAACATAAATGTCTGCCAGCAGATTCAAGCAGTCAACATCTGCTTTGGCTCAACAGTACAAGGTATCTGATTTCATACGAAACAAATTCTATACACTGTAAAGTCCTTCTGATCGAATTTATTGACACCTTGTGTTGTGTTGAACAAGAAGCGTGTGACTGTGAAATCATGTTTTAGAGTTAAGTTCCGATGCTCTGCTGTCAAGTGTCACTGAACAGCAATTGAATTCAATTGGGGGCATTTCATTGTTGGTATTATTTACACCCTTATATTTATTAAGAGATCGCCATTGAATTCTCCTGCTGTTCAGTATTGCACCAGTGATTCATATTAATAAACATGTCTTTTTATATGTCAGCCTTTGATTTTAAAACATCAGTATTTTCTTTTGGAAAGTTGTTAACTCGTCCTTAAAATTGATTATACTTTATATTTTCATGAGTATTTTTTAATATCATTATAGGTAAGCATTATAACATTCCATAGTTTGTTGTTTATCTGTTGTTGTTAGTTAGTCCCTGTTTATCGCGCTTCCAGTGTTGTCATAGTTTGTTTATTATTTTTATAGCTCAATATTGAACTACCAATGTTAAGACTATGTTAGGCCTAATGGTGCGTTGACATGTCTTTTTAAGTTTGTTAAACTCATATCTTTCAGAATGGTGGCCTTTGCCCCTAAAAAGGGCTTATATAAGTTAAGATTGTAAAAGTTTGTAAAATTTAATTTAATTTTTTCATAGTTTTCTTCTACTTGCTAGTAAATTGCTGTAATTCTATGAATTTTACAAATAATTTGGTTATAACTACAATTGTTTTTAAACATTACTATTCACTTAATGAAGTTCCTTTTATAGTATCCTTTTGGACTGTGTTGAATATAAATATTAATATAATTTTTAAAATGCAATAGTATCTCTAGTATAACATATTTTCTAAGATGTATTTAAATATTACTTGTATATGTATTTTTAGTACCTTTATATGCAAAGTATATTTTGGTGGATAGATAATAAAAAGGTTCAGTAATCAATTTTTCCACGGCACTTTTAATAATGGTCAAAGTCTATTCTAAAATGTTCAAATTTGGTCATATATGTTTATCATGTACTTATTTACTATTGTATAAAATATAGAAATCACCTATTTTTGCTAAATTTCATTATAAACAGTATAAATCCTTTTGAGAATTATCATATTCATTCTATAGATATATAAGTTTATTTGTAGATAAATTTTGTTTCTTTATTAAGTAATTTTCTTTATCAATAGAGTTTTATGTTAACATTTTAAGTTATGTATAATATTGAAATAAATTAACAGGGGAGTTATTTTTCTTATCAATTATATCCTATCATTTCTTACTTAAGTAATTTATGTTTTGCATTCTAATCTTTATCATGAAAGTTTTATATTTATAAATCAAGTAGGGATGGATGGAATTGTATTTTGTGGTCAGGACATTCTTTTTATTCCTCCCAAATTTTTGTAATTTTAGCCAGAGTTTTAAACTTGGATCGTTTACTAATCTGCAAAAAAAATGTAATAATCAATTAATAGTCATTACGAAACTAACAATATACTCAACCACAATATAAATTAATGATGTAGGCTAATTGGGACACGTGAAATAAGATCTCTTGTTTAAATAGCATTTTAGTACATTGGAATCAAATAAATATCCTTGTTTTTAGCGAATTTCCCCTATAGGGAAGAAGCTATTACCGTAGTCGGCATGGTAAGACCTAGGCCCGGGACCATGATAACTTTTTGTTTTGAGGTCCCCAGACCCAAAAAACACCATTTGTTCGAAACTGTATATATATATATATATATATATATATATATATATATATATGTGTGTGTGTGTGTGTCCGTGGGTGCGATAACTCTCGTAAAAAAGGTCCGATTTTGATGAAATTTGGTACAAACGTGTAAAGCAGCATTTATGACTTTAAGTTCGAAAAGCAGACAGATCGACCTATCCGAAGGGGTATTTTGGGGGGGTTTTGTACCTCAAAAATGGGTTTTTGGAGTTTTTTACACATAATTTTGGAAAAAGTGGAATTTTATTTTTTTCCATTGGAATCATCTTAAAAATACGCACAATTTGGTGTTTTAATCATTGCTCTACGTTAATTGGTTACTGAGATATTGAAAGTGCTAAACACAGTACGTTGTCCAATGCTATTCTTATGGAGGATAAGAAAAATTGTATATCTCGCTTATTTATCAACTTATCCTGACGAAACTTGGTATATTGCTTCATTTCATTGTGGTCTATTGATATTTGCACAAAAACCCATTTTTTGGCCGATAGTTCCCGTAGCAGCAAACCTACATACTCAGCCCCATGTTATTCTTATGGAGAATAAGTAACGTGTTATCTCCTTTAATTATGAACATAAATTAATAGAACTT
Organism: Allygus modestus; assembly: GCA_963675035.1. NCBI lineage: Eukaryota > Metazoa > Arthropoda > Insecta > Hemiptera > Cicadellidae > Allygus > Allygus modestus. The sequence continues at coordinate 105,204,464 of OY776111.1, forward strand.
GGTATGTGGCTTTACCTAGTTGAGTTATATTGATATTTGTATAAAAACCCATTTTTAGTGTTCCTTATTTCAGTAAACCTGCATACTCAGCCGCCATGTTATTCTTATGGAGAATAATTAAAATGTCATAAATCATTTATTTATGAATGTATATTGATGAAACTTGGTATGTGGCTTTATGTGGTATTAAGATAATATTATAAGCATTGGAAATTCGCTGAGTATGCAGGTTTGCTGCTATGGGGGTATTTAACTGTAAAGGGCGCCCCCCTCCCCCCAAGCAGGGTTCGATTAAGAGGTCTAAAGGCTTGAGTTCAATTCCCTCTCCCCCCGACTATTGAAGGGGGATGTGTTGGAAAGACTCGATGAACGAGACTGGTCACAGCCTGGCTTAGCTTCTTTTTGTGGTTGCGTTATGCATTAAGGGAATACCAGCATTAGGTATCGTTGTCTCTTTTCAATGTAGAGCTCCGTTTCTTTCCAACCAATGAATGGTTTCCTAAACTCAGGTTCACCATTAGCTGGTATCCCTTTAAAGCATATTGTCTGCTCTAGGTCCTATATCTCTGTTTCAGTTCCGTCGTAAATGACGGCCAGATCGTGTAACAACGGTCGTAAATGTGTAAATGATTATCGCACCGCATAACACCGGCTGTAATTGACAATCGTACCATGTAATACCGGGCATAAAAGATGACCGGACTATGCACCATAACGTAATAGATGACCAACACATGGTAGTTGCCATACTTATAATCGTAACGTGTGCCTTCGACCATAAATGATGATCGCACCTTATAACAAAGTAATGATCATCGCACCACTATCCGTCAAACAGATCACGTGACATCGGCTGTAAATGACAAATCACACTGCAGATGACCATTTCGAGGATATGATTCCGAGGTTAAACAAATCCCGCCCATAATATGGGATTATTTTTTCTCTGAAATTTTGGGACCCGCCCATCCCTAATCACGAGCTAAGGAACAAGTAAACCAACCTTCTGTCAAGTGTCAAACTGAGAAGGTTGGGGAAAACTGGTGTTGTGATGGGAAAGGACGTGAAACTAAAATTTCCTCCAGCCAATTGATAACCGCACTTCCAAGATTATTAAAAAAATGTATTCCCTTCGGGGCCCTAGGCTGCCCCTAGTCAGCCTAGCCCAGTATGCTGCTGCCAATTTTTAAAGTGTATCACTGGATCTCTCAGCCTTGCTCTGTTCTCAACTCGCACTAATGTGTGGCAGGCTGAAACCATAAATTAAAGTACAAGTTAATGCCGGTACGCATTTTTAAATATTGGAATTTGATCTGCCATATGATTTGATACGAATATAACAACTGAAATCAGTTAAACAAGCGAAGCTGATGGGCAAAGTTTGTTATTAGTTCAGTAAATAGATACAAAATAGTAAAAATAAACGGTATCAGGAAACTGACACATACTTTCTCCCTTTTAGTCCATTTTAATGAATAAATTATTTACTATATATAGAATATAAAGTATGGTAGAATGTTCAGAAAATCTTCTAAACAATTTTTTCCCTGAAAATGTACGCCCAAATCTCAAATTGGAGGCACTACAGAATCTTCTGCTACATACAGTGGTTTTAAGAGGTGAAATGCCCCCTCCTCCCATCCAGGGTTAAGGGGCAACGAAGTTCAAATATCCTCTGTTGGTCAATGCTAACTTGACCTGGATATCAGTTTTTAACAAAATTGATCAGTAAATAAGAGAAAAATGGTAATTTTTGTACTCCACATAAGAAGAACATTGGATAACGTACTGCGTTTACCGCTAAATGAAAATTTCAATTTTCTCCGCAACCAGTAATCGTAGAATAATAATTCAAAGTGAAGTCCTGTAATTTCTGAACCCAAATTTTTTCAAAAATGTGGGAGGTCATTTTGCGGAAACCTCAAGCTCTACAAACTACTCAAGTTTAATTTTATAATCGTTAGAGAAATATCTTTTCTTTTGAGAAATTTGGATTTTTTTAAATGTTTTTTAGGGGGACCTCTACAAACTACTCAAGTTTAATTTTATAATCGCTAGAGAAATATCTATTCTTTTGATAAATTTTGATTTTTAATGTTTTTTAGGGGGATGTTTATTTAGTTCCAAGTAGATTTAACTCAAAATTATATTTCAGTTCTTTAGTTCCAAAATGAATAAAATCACCAGTGGATTTAATCCAAACGTCATTGTGTCCAAAAGTACAGTTGATATATAGAAATTATAAATATTTTGCTTAATTTTAGACGAGACTGGAGAAAACGCTACAAACTACGTTTAAAAATAGTGGATCTAGTTCCAAAAGCGACCAAGAGGATTAAATTAAAAAAGTACAGCCACCTCGAATTAAGGCAGTCCCACACTTCTCGTGAACACCCCGAACTCCGAATATTCGGAGTATTCGCGAGAAGTGTGTGAGCTGCACGAATTTTTAATACATACGGGATGGAATGTTCAGGCCTGTTTGCAAGAAGTGTGGGACGCCTTTAATGTAGACCTCGCAGACGTCTAAGCGGGCAACGATATTGCACGGCTGATCCATGCGCATGTTGTATACTGCGGAGCAATTAAAGAAGGAGCTATGGAAATAAAATTTAGAAAAAACACCAAAATCAATGCATATTTTTACGATAAAAATAGGGAATTGAGGATTTTGTTAGGAAACCTCTATAATTCAGGTGTAAAAGCTATATATATATATATATTATTGTTATCATCTAATAACTAGGTTAAAAAGCTAATGAGCTTCCCCTTTAACCCTATACACTTAGAAATAGAATATTTCATAACAAGAGTGGAAAGTGGCTTCAGCCAAGTGCGGAATTTTGATCCAAGGCACGGAATAACACTTTCTACTCGAGTTATGAACGATATTTTTCATCACACTAGTTAATTAATAATAATAATGAATTAAGTAATATAAGTTTGTAGGTGCTCAATTGATTTCCACAGTACAATGAAAACAGCGATAATGTTTACACAGCTGATCAAGTTATTATTGATGATAAATATACTCTTAGCGCTAATAGCTGTAAAACTTGTGTCAGGAATCATAACTAAAAATACTAGTGTGGAAAATCAACAGCAGATTTTCAGTGGCTGTTTTCGGGCCGAGATCGAGTTTACGCGCGAGGCTTTAGCGGAGCGAGGAATTTTGATCAAGGCACGGAATAACACTTTCTACTCGAGTTATGAACGATATTTTCATCACACTGTAGTTAATTAATAATAATAATGAATTAAATCATTTAAGTTTAAGAAATAATTTGTAAGTGCTCAATTGATTTCCGCAGTACAATGAAAACAGTGATACTACCACTACACAGCTGATTTATGATATAGCGCTACTTATTTCAGGAATCATAACTAAATACTAGTATGGAAAATCAACAGCTGATTTTCCCACTCTAGAACGGGAAAAAGTTATTTTCTGCACTTGCAGCTGATGTTGAAAACAGCTGTTTTCCGTACAGTGTGATGAAAATGTTATTTGTTTGTAAAATGTGGTAGAGATAAAAGCATTAAAACTTAAATTAACTCAAAACCTTGTTACTATAAGGCTATTACCAAACGCTATTTAAAAATTACGTTTATAAGATGATTTATAGAACAGTTGATAAAGAAAACCCTCTAAAACATATTTATTAGGTAAGGGATGATAGAACAGTTTCCAAGCTTAAATCCATGTCATATTTAAACAGTGGATATACAAATTTAAACGAGATCACACACAACACGCTGACGTGAGGGAAGTGAATTTCTATATACAAAACTTTTAAAACTCAAACCCAGTATAAAAACGTACATTTATGCCAATTTTATTGAAATCTGAAAACTGATTTTTTTGCTGTTCTGATGCTCCTGGTTTAATTTACCTGCAATGTAAGGAATACAATTTTGCGCATTATAAGGTTAGGAGAAGGTCCAAACACGCTTAAAAGTAGGCGCGAGGTTCCTGGGGATGAAAAAAATTTACCAAATAATGAATAACATACTTTTCTAATGTAGAAATCCCATAAGACAACGTACTGTGTTTAGCTGATATACATTTTCTTTAATAACTCGGTAAATATTTATGCTAGAATGACGAGAGAGGGCTTAAAACTTTCGCTTCATTAATTCCCATCTTAATTCATGCATTAATTGTACGTCCGGGGCTTTTCTGACCCCTTTTTGGGCCCAAAAACTCAAAATTTGAAAGAATAATTCCCAAAAAAGGGGTTTAGAGTTTTCCGATTGTTTTGCCCAACGAACTTGTCAAACTGATTATAGAAAGGAACGTCCCTACCAAATTTGAAGTAAATCGGACAAGAAATGCGACCACTAGAGTGCATACATATATATATATATTTATATAATTTTGAACGACACCCCAAAACGTGTTCAAGGGGTCATGTTAGGAATTTCTATGGTGGTCCCGGGCTTAAGTTTCACCGTGCGGGTCATACTAATAGTTCACTTTTCTGTAGGAAACTCACTAATAAATGCCAGATATTTACAACAAAAAGTTTTATCTTCAATTAATTAAGTATCCTGCACACACACATATATATGTGTGTGTATATTACTGTTACGGCGAACTTAGTACCCACTATGTATACCGATTTAATGTATATTAAATGTATCAAATAATGAATTCAGGTAATGAATTACCTGATTGACTTACTGATTTCAGACCTTAACTGTATTCCAAGTTGTAGTTATTGCATAAAAATACAACTTGTAGGGACTTGAAAAACAGTTTGGAATTACTATGGAATAATGCGTATCTGAAGGCATAAAAACTCCATAGTGTCTGAAGGGTGAGTACAGTATTATTTAGATTGATATTGGTATTGTTAAATCAAAAAACTGTTCTTGATGAGCCGCATTTCATAATTTTTGAGTTACAAACTACATTTAGAAAATATTGTTGGCATTAAATGAATAAAATAATAAGAATTTATTACATATACTTCTAAATACCTTTTTATAATATTAATAATCTTCAGCGCCTTTATACTGTGTTATAACAGAGTAAAACGTCTGTTGAATTAAAAAATTTTATTAATATGACCTTACTCCAGAAATAATTGTATAGTGATACATACATTGCAATTATCTGGTTAAAAAAATTGTCAACATATATAAATAGTGTAAAATGTTTCAACTTGTCAAATGAAAAAAATGTTCCAATCATCACTCTGCGTTGGAGCGGCGAAAGGCTCTCGGTCTAGGTATTAAGAATAACACTGATAGATAACGTACTCTTTTAATGCTTATTACTTTTCCCTCAGTCATTTTATTACGAACATCTAGGCTTACCATCTATTATTACTATCCTAGGGCGAAACATTACTTGCATGTGGTCATGTGTCAAGCGACTCAATGTAGAAAGCCTAACATTCAAAGCCAGACGTTATTATAATCATATATTGGCGTTATTATAATCATGTTCCAGTAACATTTTAATAGCTGGCATTTTTGTATTTTAAGAGTCAATTGCACTTAACGGAAAAATAACAGTGTTTAAAAAATAACTAGGTGATTGAGGATTATGCTTATGTCTATACCTACCTACCTTCACTTCCAGTGTCGCCGCGCCTCCGGGACTTCTACATTTTGAATTATCTCTTTCTAAACCAGTAAAATTAATACTCAAACTTACTATTGTATTGGATTGTATTGTATTGTACTTACTATTCATAGTAAATTATTCCAAATATATTAGGGATCGGAATCTATTCACATGCATGGGAGTTAATTTTGTTCAAAACAGTTATGAAATTATACCGATTAGCATTTCCATTTTTCAACATGCAAGTGCCTCCAAGAGCACTAAGACTGCCTTAAACAGTGAAGGACAGCCGTCCATAAGGCTTCAGCCACTTGGCTAGGCACCACACAAAAATACTGAGATAGACTATCAGATAAGGATAATACCCCCGTAGCAGCAAACCTGCGTACTCAGTGAATTTCCAGAGCATATGTATGTGTCTTAATACCACATAAAGCCACATACCAAGTTTCATCAATATACATTCATAAATGAACGATTTATGAAATTTGAATTATTCTCCATAAGAATAACATGGCGGCTGAGTATGCAGGTTTGCTGAAGCAAGGAATACAAAAAAATAGGGTTCTATACAAATATCAATATAACTCAAGTGGGTAGAGCCACATAGGCCTATCTAATTTTATTAATTTAAGTTCATAATTAAGGGAGCTAACACGTTCCTTATTCTCCATAAGAATAACATGGGGCTGAATACGCAGGTTTTCTGCAACAGGAACTATCGGCCAAAAAATGTTTTTAGTGCAAATATCAATAGACCACAACGATGTGAATATACCAAGTTTCATCAGGATAAGTTTAAAAATAAGCGGGATATACAATTTTTCGTGCTCTCCATAAGAATAACATCGGACAACGTGCTGTGTTTAGCACTTTCAATATATCTGTAACCATTTTACGTAGAGCAATGATCAAAACACCAAATTGTGCGTCTTTTTAAGCTGATTCCCATGGTGAAAACTAAAATTTGACTTTTTCAAAAATTATATGTAAAAAACTTAAAAAACCTAATTTTGGGGTACAAAATACCCCTTCGGATAGGTCGATCTGTCTGTTTTCGAAAAGTTATAAATGCTGCTTTACACGCTTATACCAAATTTCGTCAAAATCGGATTATTTTTACGAGAATTATCGTGCTCACGGACACATGTATGTTCTTTATATCCAACTTATTTTATATTCGTACAAGTCGAAGATTTTATATTAATAGGGGGATGTTGGTGTATTTGTTGGTATATATATATAAAACTATATATATATACAGTTTTGAACGGATGGTGTTTTTGGCATCTGGGGACCTCAATACGAAAATTTATCATGGTTCCGGGCCTAGGTCTTACCATGCCGACTACGGTAATAGCTTCTTCCCTATAGGGAAAATTCGCTAAAAGGACATGGAAACACAAACATCATGTAACTCTTCAGGGGTCATGAGGTCGTGAGTGAATCTAGTGCTATCATACAAATATTTATCTCCAAAAATAGTGAAGCCTACATGGTGGCACCATTTTCCCCTCTGCAATCTCCGTTCCAACGACAAAACAACTAACCACAGACCATAAAATAACGTAATCTGAAATTTATGACAACCGTTTTTCATCAAGCAATAAAAAGGTTTTCCAGAACACCATATTTTAAAATTATTAGTGTGTTTAAATCATTCGAATTTTTAATGAATATGGAACACAAGGAGAAAAACATTTACTTTTCAAATACACAACTTTTATATAAAACATATTTTCGGTCAAACATTTGTTAGAGACCATTGTTGTCTATCTTCTAGTGAGAGTAGTGGGGAAATGGGGCTTATGGCCTATTTGATTGACAGCTTCCGGTCACGTGACTTTTAGTGACGTAGCCGTGACGTATTAGTGACGTAGTTAGCGACGTAGTTGTGACGGTACGGTGACGTAGGTCAGTTCAAGGTCATGCTGAGGATGTTTTTCAAAAAATAAATCTTGCACAAGTTTGATTCGACAGTTTTCATTCGATAAAGATATCGAATGAAACCTGTGCAAGATTTTTAACTTTTATTTTCTTTCTTTATTTACAGTAATATACTTCGAATAAAACATGTGCAAGATAGTGGACTTAATTCTAACTTTTTATTTATTTACAGTAATGTACACATAGTCATTGATTGTCAGAGAACCACCGATTCAGTGGTGCCCGTTGCTTCTGTAGATGTGTAGGGTTCACGTTCTCCATAATAATATTTCATCCTCGGCGCGGGTGGAAGTGATGAAGGTCGCAACGATGACGTTTCCAATTCCGTAGAGCTGCTTACATTGAACGTGGCGAGAGGTTCATACTCTCCAAAACTATATCTATTCCCTTGTGTAGGTGGAAGTGTATTTGTGGATGTTCCCCAGGGTTCTTGAGCTAAAGAGTTTGTTGCAGAAATATCCAATGTTCCTTTGGAACCGTTTACTATCAAAACTTTCAAGTCATCGGAAAGAAGTTGCAAATCATGAACTGTAGAAAGATGAACAGTATTGTAGTGGACACATTTAATTGTGAGAGCCATGATGTTACCTCGTGTACGGCTACTCGTGGAGTGTGCTTCTCACCTCCTCGCCTTCCTTTTATTCACACCCCCCTCCACTATTTCTCACATCTACGATATGAATATTTTCATCACGTAACCTATTGGAGTTCTGCATATAATTCAATGGTTATGCACCAGTCCGCAATCACTGCATGCACAACAGTGTCTACAAGGTAAAAATAGTACATTTTTCTCAGAGTATAAAAATACTACATATTCGTTTCCTTCGCTCTTATTATCTTCGGTTAGTGTTTCTGAGGTTTTAACAGGATGAGGTTTATATATATTCCGATGGATTTGTATACAAACACTCTTCCTTTTTGAACTAACAGATAAGCACACCTGTCAAAACATCGTGCATGTTCTTCCCATGGGTTATCTGTCGCTTTCCAATCCTGCAATCCTCCTCCGCAATTGTATCAAATGGTGTTATCATCTTGCCCCATGTAAAATAAACCAGCATCTGCAAACTCCATTCTAGACTTGTATTGAAACGAGTATTTTAATGCTGCATCAAACGTATCCAAAATCTCGATTGTAACTGTGCATATTTTGGGAATCTCATTTTCCTCTTTACTACTATATGTTTCATTCTGTTTTTGTAGTTTAGTAAAATATATCGTATCAAGGCAAGAGTCGTAGGTAAACTGGCGTGGTGTAAGCGTGTAGGACAGGTACCTGCCATTCCCCTACCGCACCAGTCCCCCCACCACAACGTTCCCTCACCAACTCATCGACATTAAGTTTGAAAGAGATAATGTTTTAACCAATACAGCGCAATTTTATAAGTTCTGAATCTACGTCAAGGTCACCAAAAAATGTATTAAAAAAAGATCAAATATCAGTACTTGGAGTTAATACTAATATTTAATATTTTTTAATTTTTGTATTATTTATTTACATAAAATACATTTCAAGTTTTACATATTGGCTTAATCTAACAATGTGAAGTTCCCGATGAGGTTAAATGCAGAGATAGCTCGGTAGAGTTGTTCTCGCTGACTCCGTGTGATACTATATACAGGGTTCCAGGTTCGATGTTTTGCAAATCTTAATTTTGAAGCAGTTGAACAAATCTCTTGGGCAGGAAAATTTGGAATTTTACTTCATCTCCTACTGTGTATGGGGCATCGCTTAAAGATACAAGAATAGCGATGATGTTTCAATCTTCCTTGTGTCGTGCACGATGTAATGTTTGTTTTCTTTGATTTCTGAAGTTTTCTTGTTGGTAGTATACATGATTTTTATTGGGTGTTAAACTGATCCACCAATGTTTTCAGAAATTTCTGTGATGCCATCTTGATACGTGTTCTCTCGTTGGAGTCTGGAGTAATACTAATGGTGAATGGTGGGTCTCCTCGCTCTCCCCACTTTTATACCCTCTGCTCCCCCCTCCACTTCCCCCTCCACTTCCCCCTCCACTCTCCATTCCACAAGGATGTAGAAAAGCAGCTAGACGAAAAGCGTTCTTTACAGCGCAATTAAATTGTGCGTGTTTATCATTCTTTGTTAAAATACAAATATTATCCATCTCAAATTCGAAACACTTATCCATTTTAACATCTATTACATCTTTTGTAGTATAAAGCTGTATCCAATTGCGGTTTACTATTCCTTTAGTATAAAGTCTTGTAAATTTACTGCAGTAGTGATTCATAATGCTCTCCACTTCTTCAAAACTTGTATAACCTTCATTCCAACCAATGTGATGCAAGTTTCTCGTCAACCACTTATTAATTCTTTTGGATTTGGAGTTTAATTTGTTAAAAGGAAATGGAGGTTTGAATAAAAAATTATAAAAGACATATTTTTACAGGTCTAAGATGCAGTTTTTTAACAATGTATCTATCATTGTTTCCACGAAAAGCTTGAAATTCAATTATGCCAGACCTCTCCATCTCTCGGATGTCGACTGAACTGTTTCCACACCACGGTAGAGTTTTATAGTTCAGACCGTACAGTTCTCAGCGCGTTGGTGTATATTTAACGTGGGCACCATCCCCAGTAGGCCTACCCCACGAACTTCCTTTAATTTTTTTAACTGTTTCAGTTAAAACGTTTTCTGTTTCTTCATTTTGTACAATTTATTTGTCTTCTTTAATTGTTTTTTCTTTTTCTTCTTTAATCTTTTGTTCATTAACTTTTTGTTCATACTCCTTTAGACATCTCCACATTTCAACCTCATAAGGTATGGTTAAAAATAGATGTATCTATTGGACCGTAAAGAATTTGAGCATCGGGATGTTGTTCCGTTGCATCTAACTAATAGTCTTTTACCACAGTGCTTGATAATACAATTTGTTTCATATACCTGGTTATAGGTGAAGCTGCACAACTCAAAACGTATAATTCTTCCGGCGTCAGTTGAATTTTATCATCATGTGTTGTCAGGTCTCTAAACCGTACTTGCTGTCCTCCGCGACACTTTAAAATGTAAATTTGAACAAAAGAATCATATGCGGCATCTGAAAAGAATAGCATTTTAGGTCCTTGTTTAAATTTTAAATGAGTCCCCCTACTTCTTTCTTTATTTCTTGATACATTGACTCTGGACCACCGCCAATCATTGTTGATCAACGTGGACGTCATTTTAACTTAGCTCATATTTTTGGCCGCCATATTGGATTCAAATATTTTTTCAAACATAAAGGTGGGGTTGTGTTGTGACCCATCATATAAAACTATTTTTTTATGGTGAACATAATGCCGCAACCTGTTTTTGAAAATCATTATTCGTTCTCAAGGTAATGGTAATTATTAAAAATTAATTTAAAAGAGAATTTTAAATGCAACTACCTTAAAATATGCCCATATTCATGTAATTACGTCAAATAACGACCAAAAACTGCTACCGATCATTTTTGATTCATTTTGAACGAATTACAGTTTTCGGCCGCCATATTGGATCCTTTATTTTGGATTCAAATATTTTTTTTCAAATCTAAAGGTGGGGTTGTGACCCATAATTTCCAACTGTATTTCCACGCTGAAACCAATGCCACAATTCGTGTTTAAATATCGCTTTTTGTTCTCATGATATTGACAGATTTTTGTTTAAAATTTCAAAAAGGCTCAATGTCATAATAACGAAAAGTGATTTTTTAAACAGATTGCGTCATTGGTTTCAGCGTATAAAAATACCCCCATTGCAGCAAACCTGCATACTCAGCGAATTTCCTATGCATGAATATATTTCTTACTACCACATAAAGCCACTTACCAATTTTCATAAAAATACTTAAATAAATAACTGATATATAGCATTTTATTTATTCTCCATAAGAATAACATTAGGAATGAGTATGCAGGTTTGCTGCTAAGAGGATAATCAACAAAAAATCAATTGTTTGTGCAAATATCAATATACCAGTACTAGGTGAAGCCACATACTAAGTTTGATCAACATACGTTCATAAATAATCGAGATATCAAATTTTAAATATTCTCCATAAGGATAACATTGGACAACGTAGTGTGTTTAGCACTTTGAATATCTCTGCAACGGTTGGACGTAGAATCACAATTTAAACACCAAAATGATTGTTTTGTAGAGCTAAACTAAATGGTAAAAGCAAATGTGAAGTTTACAGTAAAAGTAATTAAGGAAAAGCTAAAAACCATTTTCCCATAAGATTAACATGGGAAATTTAATGAACACGATTTTTGAATTTTCTCCGCAACCACTTAACCTTGGTTCATGATTAAAAATACTATATTATTTGTTTTTTAAGCTCTATAAAATGTAAAATGGTTAGAACAAAAATTGTGTGTTTTAATAATTTCAGGGTGAAAAGTGCAAAAAACTGATTATTGGAAAATGTTGAAACCCCATAAACCCCTTTCCCATGGTCCGATTTTTCTGGTTTTCGAACTTAAAGTCATGAATGTCACTTTACACATTTGAGCCAAATTTCATCGAAATCGGACATTTTTTACTCAAGTTATCGCATTCACGGACACACACATATATATAGGATATATATATATATATATATATATATATATATATATATATATAAATTTGAACGAATAGTGTTTTTGGCATCTGGGGACCGCAAAACAAAAAGTTATCATGGTCTCAGGCTTAAGTCTTACCATGAGACCTACGGTAATAGCTTCTTCCCTATAGGGGAAATTCGCTAAGAGTTGGAAATTATGGGGCACAACCTCACCTTAAGATATGACAAAAAAAATCTCATTCCAAGATAGCGGCCGAAAATTATAATTTGTTCAAAATGATGCAAATTCCCCTCAACAATTATCGGTAGCAGTTCATGGTCATTATTGATTTAATGACGAGAATATCTTTAAAATTATTTTTTAAAAATCACCAATATCTTGAGAACGAATAATGGTTTACAAAAACGGATTGCAGCATTATTTTCATTGTAAAAAGTAGTTCCATATGATGGGTCACAACCCTACCTTTACATTTGAAAAAAATCATATTTGAATCCAATATGGTTTGATTACTTGATAGGCGATGGTGGTACCGCGTCTGTCGCCACCCCGTCAGATTGCCACCCCGACAGATCACTACCTTTTCAAATTATTTTGGTGGTGGCCATCTGTCGTGTATCCTACACACTAGATCGCCACCTTTGTAAAGGAGGTGGTGATCTGTCAGGGTGGCTACTTGTCGCAGCCGTGCGAGGTGGCAATCTGAAAGTAGCGTATACGACAGATCGCCACCTCGGGGTAAAGAAGGTGGCAATCTGTCGAGTTGGCGACTTGACGTAGCTGTGCGAGGTGGCGATCTATTGGGTACGCTAACGACGGATCGCCACCTTGCATGGCCGTGACAATTCGCGACCCCGACAGATCATTAGGGACAGTTGGTAGGTTCTGGGACAGGAGGAGCCATAAGGTGGTGGAGGTGGTGGTGGCCCTGCCGCCGGCGGCGGCGGCGGCGGCATATTTTTTAGCAAATTTCCCCTATAAGCTATAAGCTATTACCGTAGTCGGCATGGTAAGACCTAGGCCCGAGACCATGATAACTTTTCTTTTTGAGGCCCCCAGATGCCAGAACCACCATTCGTTCGAAACTGTATATATATATGTGTGTGTCCGTGAGCACGATAACTCTCGCAAAAATGATCCGATTTTGATGAAACTTGGTATAAACGTGTAAAGCAACATTTATGACTTTAAGTTCGAAAACCAGCCAGATTGCTCTATCCGAAAGGGTATTTGGGGGTCGGGTTTGAACCCCAAAAATGGGTTTTTGAATTTTTTACATGTAATTTTTGAAATAGTCAAATTTTAGTGTTTACCATTGGATTCAGCTTAAAAAAACACACAATTTGGTATTTTGATAATTGTCAATTGGTTACCGATATATTGAAAGTGCTAATCACAGTACGTTGTCTAATGCTATTCTTATGGAGGAAAAGAAAAATTTTATATCTCGTTAATTTATGAACGAATTCGGACGAAACTTGGTATACGGCTTCATATCGTTGTGGTCTATTGATATTTGCTAAAAAGCAATTTTTTGCCAAAGGCTCCCGTAGCAGCAAAACTGCATACTCAGCTCCCATGTTATTCTTATGGAGAATAATTAAATGCTCTGTCTCCCTTAATTATGGGAAATTCAGACAGGAGTTTCGAAGCGGTAGTTCACTGCGACACTATACAATGATGACTACTCGACACCACGAATGGGTTGACACTGATATCGTATGCAAATGGAGTCCTAAATCCCTACAAGGGTTAACAATTCTAAGGATAAGAGAGTTCTTACCTGAGGGGGTAAGCTGCTGCCTAGACCCATGTAAGAGGGCATTGCTGAGGAAATGAGGAAGGAAATTTTCAGTGTAAAACAGAATTGGAAGTTTAGCTACGATCATATGGACATTATGTTTGCTAGCCCACCAAAGTATACAGATCGACGAGATCTATTGGAGAAAGAAGAAACGGAAGAATGTTACTGTTTGACGCCCTCACAGAGTTGTTGACGAACGCCTTGACAACTTACAACAACTTCAAGACAAACTTGTTCTTAGATTGTGAGTTCGTCAACGTTTTCGGAACCGCCACATGCGTGCGAACGTTCAAAACGTTGAACGTCCCGTTGACCAAGACCTCTGACCTGGAAAAATACATCTCCGACGCTTTTACGAAGCTCGTCATGGAGAAGGATCAGTGTTAGCAGATTGGATCAGGCTGGTCATACATGTGCATACGTGATTTGGAGGTCCGCATCAACCGATACCTCCTGTTAGGTGAAGAAGGGTGAGCACATACCCCACTGCCTGCGACTGTCGAGAACAAACACTTGATCGTCAACGTGCAGAATGATGATGACCGTTGTTTTATGTACGCCATCTTGAGCAAGTTTGTTCAAAATCACCCGAGTAGACAGATGACGTACACCCCGACATCATCGCTCGGTACGATTGGACCGGACTACAATTTCCCGTTGCTCTGAAGAGTATCAAGGCATTTGAGCGGACCAACAACATCGGCATCAACGTATATGGTATTGATCACACGCACGTGGGGTGGAAACAAACGGACAGCCCAAGTACGAGGACACCATCTTTCCCTTGAAGATTTGCAGACAGGAGCGTGATGATCATCGTGACCTTTTGTACTTGACTGAGGACGGAAACAGTCACTATGCCTACATCAAAGACCTGAGTCGACTGATCCGCCCCCAACTCACGGCACGCGCCTGCAGGATATTCATCCGTAAGCGGTGGTTCGCGCACTTCGGCAACCGGCCGAACAAGCTCGGTCTGACGGTTGCTCAGCGTCTGGAGGAGCACAGGCGATACTGCTCCGCTTCGTCCCCTATCCGCATGGATACGCCGAAGAAGGTTGAAATAAAATTCAGCCATCCTGAGTTCATCCGACGTGAGCGATTCACCATCTACGCGGACTTTGAGTGTGCTCTACTACCGACTGCGGAGATGGAAGAACAAGTCGATGAGCCACACGGTGGGGTATCTCCCCCTATTCTCATCCCATACGCCTTCGCATATGAAATCATCGACTCGTATGGAATGGAGGAGTTCGAGCCTCGAGTCTACTTCGGAGATGACGCGTCGAAGACCTTTATGGAGATGTTTAAAACTTGCGTCGAGAGGTTGTGGAATTGCTTGTATGAAGCCAGAAATCTTCAGCAGATTCTAACCCCTGCAGAGACGACCGATTACAACTCCATGCCGGTTTGCTACCTCTGCGGGGCGAGGTTTTCACGCGAAGATCCTAAGGTCCGTGATAACAACCACGCACCACCCTACGAGTTTCATGGAGCGGCGCACCGATCATGTAACCTTCGCTACAGGAAACAGCGAGTAGTCAACTTCTACTTCCACAACCTCTCCAACTATGACGCTCACTTCATAGTGCGGGAGTTGGCGGTCGACCCTGGTGATATTGAGGTGTTAGCTCACACGGAAGAGTGGTACATCGCTTTCACGAAGCGGTTCCTGTTCGACCGATTAGCAGCACAGGCTACAATGCGGGGACGTGGAAAAAGGCAGCCAGGATTCAGCGTGCGGTTTCTCGATACCTACCGGCTCCTAGCTTCGAGCCTCAACAGCCTCGCCTCAACGCTTCCGCCAGCTCAAATCTTGGAGACTAGGAAGAGATTCCCAGAAGACCACCTCTTCATTCTAGTCCGCAGGAAAGGCGTGTTTCCATACAACTTCGTAACATCTTACGACGTGTTGGAAGATACAAGGGAGCAGCCGGTGCAACGAGATTTTCGCAACGACATGACCCTGGAGGACATCGAGGATGAGGATTACGAGCAAACTCACAACGTGTGGGAAGCTTTCGGTTGTAGGAACCTCAAGGACTACGCCGAGAAGTACTTATGTTGCGTCATTGCGCTGTTGACTGACGTTTTTGAACGCTTCAGAGACACGTCGATGACCGAATACGTACTAGTCCCTGCCTACTACTACACCCTACCATCATACGCCTGAGATGTCATGTTACGGACCTGTCGAGTGGACCTCCATACGATACAGGACTTTGACATGTACCTCTTCTTTGAGCAAGGCATCATAGAAGAGTACCCTGCTGCTGCAGGTGGTTCCAAGGCAATCACCTGTTAACAAGGCCAACCATGACGGATGTCGCCCCGAAGATCGACGTCCTGAAGAGCTCACGCGCCACCTACTACACCTGGACGCCAACAACTTGTATGGTTGGGCCAAGCCCCAGTGTCTTCCCAAGGGGGACTTACGATCACTCAGCCGTGAGGAGATTGCGTCCCTGGATATTGCCACGTTGGACCCCGAAGGACCCAAGGGCTACGTCTTGGAAACGGACCTTCATTACCCCACTCACCTAGACGACCTTCAAAAGGATCTGCCTTACTGCTGCGAGACAAAACGTTCGCCAGGAGGGAAATTCAAGAAGCTCGTGACGACTCTGGATGACAAGAAGAACTACAACTGTCACCATGGAATCCTACAACAGGCGTTGGAAAACGGACTGCAGCTTGTGAACGTGCATCGCGACATCTCGTTCCGTCAGTCTCGATGGTTAGAAAGCTATATCCTGATGAACACCGAGCTGCGGAAGAAGGCCAAGACAAGTTTGAACAAGACTTTTTCAAGCTTATGAAAACGCGGTATTTGGCAAGACAATTGAGAACGTCCACAAGCGAATGAACGTCAAATTGCGGTGTACGCCGGAGAAGTTCGGGAAGTATGTGGCCAAGTCAAACTTCCTGGACCGAACCTACTTCACAGATGACGTCGCACTAGTCCACCTTTCAAAAGTCAACATCGTCCTGGACAAACTGCTCTACGTCGGAATGTGTGTCCTCGATCTGAGCACGTGGCTCATGTACGACTTCCTTCGGAAGATGAAGAACCGCTGCGGTGATCGTCTGAAGGTAGACTACATGGACACTGATAGCTTCGTATTCGACATTATGACGGAAGATGTGCATCGGGACATGTTGGAGCATCTGGATGATTTCGACACCAGTGCTTATCCCCAGAACCACCCCTGCTACAGCCCCGTCAACGCCAAAGTCATCGGCAATTTCAAGGATGAAGCGAACGGTCTTCCGCTGCTCGAGTACCTCGGTCTTCGCTCGAAACTTTGTTTTATGGATATCGTCGAGTCCGAGGAGAAGATTGAAGATGACGAGTTGCGCTTCATAACGGTGAAGCGCACCAAGGGAGTCGCCAGGGGAGTGGTGAAACACAAACTCACCTCCAACGACCATAGGGACTGTCTCTTTAACGGAGTGTTGAAGAGAACTGGGAACACCACATTTCAGTCCCGCAATCACCGCGTCTTCACCGTTCAAATTGAGAAGCTATCCTTGAGCTATAAAGATGACAAGCGTTACATCTTCCGGACGGAGTCAACACACTGCCGTGGGACCATATAGACATCCCGCGTCAGAGCGAAGCCAACCCTCGAGACGGAGCAGAAGCGGTTGATGATGATGTATGAGCGGTTGTCATAACACCAAAGACCCTGATTTGACTTTTATATTATTCTGAAAATCTAGTCAATAGTTTTTTTGAGTTTCGTAAAAACTTAGAAATGTACTCCTTTTTCTTTTTCTAGTCATTAGTTTGTATCGAGTCTCGTTTTGCTAGTCACACAACCAACTAGTCTGTGAGGGAGGAGTACATACTCGATGTAAAATATCTTTAAGGTGTGTAAATAAATAGTCAAATTGTTTGTATATACATTCGTATTTTTTCCACATAGTCATAAAATACAAAAGTAAATAAAAATAGTCGAACAAATTATACATTTGAAACTTTTCTATTTACAATCGTTATCATTTTTAACTCAAAATTTGTAAACAAAAAAAGAAGAATACATAAATACTTACAAAGTGGGAGAAAAAACAAAAGTAGGAAATATATTACATTTTCAGGACTTTTGAAAGAATTCTTCAAAGAGCTTGCGGACCAGAGCGTCGTTCCTGGCCGGAGATGATGTAGAGAAAAGCTGGACAAAGTCGTTTATCTTCATGTCGTAGCGTGTGTGGCATTACAGGTAGGTTAGACAGTAGTGGGCGCAGACCGAGCTGTCAGCACCTTGGAGGCGATGTTCGTTGTACAGGTATCGAAGAGCGTTCCGGCTGAGAAAACCTTGGTAGAAAGGTAGATGGCGCGGTTGACCAAAACTGTCGAAATACTCAATCTGTTGTCCGTTGTTTAAATATAAAGCGACCAATGCGTACCACCTTCATTATGAGGGTCGGTATTAATGACCAGAGCTGTTGTAGATGGTGAAATACGAGCAGGTATTAAATCCGCTGCGTAAACCCCAAACTTCTTCACAGGTAGATTTGATATATAGTTCTCAATTTGCAAAGTGTTCAGTACACCGTGTCGATACCAATGATCGCACTATCAATTCCACTACTAACACTGCTAGTAGTCGTGAGATGGCAAGGACAAGTGCCAAAGCACGAACTGAAACGGTCACTATCACCACCACCGTCACTGCCAGGAGCGATGTTCTCAACATCAGCGTCAAAATTAGCATTATTGTCTCCATCATCGTTTGCGGTTAGAAATATCCAACCGTGCAACACTGTGTAGTTCGCTAGAGCACAACGAGATCACAATCCCCGTTTGTGTTGCCCACATCGCAAAACGTTGGCTGACAGTAGGTTGGTGGTTGACGTCAATGACCTACATCCCAGATCGCTCATGTCCGAGACATTAGTAGTTTTGTCGGGTCCGTGACGAAATGACGTTTAACATATTCTTCCTTCTTTTTCACATATTCAATCCTTTGACGTATATCAGCGCTTGATTGGCGAGGCAGGAGCGTAGCTTTTCCACCAACACGAAGTATGGGATATCGCCACGGTCCCAATCCAGTCCGTGACAGTGTTTCGTGAGCTAATAGCTTTCGCGCAGTTTCTCTTCGGTGAGGAAATCTTGATCGAATAGCGGTTTGGCGATATGATGAAATATTATCGTGCCGCTGTCCACTTCTAGAAACAGACTTCTTTCAGCAGGAAATAGTTTTTGTTGTCTCTGTAGCATCGTACGTCCAAAATTACTACAGAGTTATTGAGAGATCGGGAGCGAAAACGATCCATCTCGGACGAGTGTAGACTCTAGACTGACTGGCTGATGAACTAACCGCCAAAGTCCACGTTTACATTGCGGTGACGGTCTATTTTGATGACGTTATCAAACTCAGCATACACCAGACAGTTGACGGTCTCCGAGAGCGCCGTTCCGAAACCGAGCTCCATACCGTACGCTTCCGTTACGCACCAAGTCCCAATGAGTAGTGTCGCTCGCCGACATTCCCAGAGTCAGATCAAACGCCTTCAGACAATAGTCATAATCGTAATCGTCTCTGTTAATGAGACTACCTTCATCGCTAATGTGCACACCGGAGCCTGAAAACAGACTGTGATACGCCATTACATATTTGCCCTTTGCATTTTCATAGTGCGGCTGCAGCTTTTCGACGGTACTTGTTCACCGTCCACGTGCATCGAGAAGAAGTTGGTTTTGAAATTTTTGAAATGATATGGGTTATTTTTTAAATCACCATTATACGCTGCGTTGATGACCAATCCGACGATGATGCGTTTCGGCAATTGGCCTAGAAACACATTATCCAAAGTCCTGTTCCTTATTCCTGTCGGCAGTGTGAATGTTTTCAATTCCACCCTGGTGATTAGGTATTTAGCCGTGCCGGTCTGAAGCGTCTTGCTGCCAACAACACAGTCGGGCTGACTTTGCATCTTCGTATCCAGAGATTCGCATCAACAATATGCACCTTGTATTCGCTATCGTTCGTCATAATGCTGAAAGTATCTTTCGATCTGATTAATTTAAAACGAAGTTCCACACAATTCAACAGGAACTTGTTCTGATTGCACATGTCCACGTGTAGATGACCGACCATATATATTTCGCGACTTTTATTTGTCATTGTTCGTCTCGCCCTCAAACCGTAATTATTTTCTTCACTATTGTCCATATGACCGGCATCGTCCACATGCCACAGACCGCATGTCAAATGGAATTTCCTCGCGTCATAACCGTAGGTCAACAACGTTTCTATATACACTCGATACGCGCATGTGTTGTTTTGCGGTGTGATCAGTTTCTGATTCATATACACATCTACTTGGCTGAATAACGAATGTAGCCAATTGTTGATGGGGCCGACGTTTTTCGCTTCATCGTCGTCAGTGACCGCCGCTCCCGTCGGTTTTACAATAAATACTGTAATTTCCAATATAGCCTGCGTAAGATCGGTGTATACTTCACCGTTGCCAGGCACTAAGAACTCGATACGTGAATCGTCGGTCAGAGTGGAAATCGGTTTATACTGAACCCATTTACCACTCTCGATACTGGTCCGTGTATGCGGCAGGTCAAATTCCGTCTTGACGCATTCGCAAGATTTCTGATGAAGAAACGACATGATGATGATGATGATGTTGCGGGTGTTGGTGTGTTGCGATTAGCCGAAAAAGTCTCGCGCCGTTGTCTTTCTTCCACCACCACTTCTTATTTTTCGTGCTATACCGATCCTCCTCCTCTTCTTCGCCTTCCGCTTCTTTGGTTTACTGTTGTTCTTCTTTTTCTGCTGTCGCCGCCGCCGCTTAGTAGAATACGTCCGCCCTCTCAGAAGTCTGGTTAGAGACTGCGTCGTGATCTGGGGAGTACGCCTCTTGTTGGCAGTGTGCGAGATCGCGTGGCGCGTCGGATTTTCGCGAAGGGGCCGCCGCCACCACCACCACGCTGCACGCGGTACAATTTTTCGTCGGCTCTGCGTTTCAAACCGCCGGTGAACTGTTTGAGACGGGCGCCTGCCGCGACTCTAGGGTCCGCCGTGCCCGCCGAGATGTCGCCTAGGAAACCCGTACCGGACCTCAAGACCTCTTTGCCCAACGCTTTGACTCCCGACTTGAGTTTCGGAGCGACCGCGCGAAACATACCGCTAAGGAAAATGCCCACACCATGACCGCGCTGGTGAGCGGCCCCGCGAAACACTATCGATTCCAGCGCCGGTCTGCAGTTTTTGATGCAGTACGCCACGGTAGTACGCCAAATACGGGTTGTTTATGTTGAGCGTCATTTTTACTGCTGCTGCTGCGCTCTTCGGAAATGAAGCTTCACATACGACGTCCCGGACAAAGGGGATTCGTGTAATGCACTGTCTTATGAACGCCGTGCATGTAATTTTCTCTGTCGATATTGACGATCTTCAAAAGCTGTACTGATGTATCGCCAATCAACTGCGGTTCGATCAGACCACAGTACACGTACATGTGTGTCGTTAGTCCCATTGACATATTAAGCGACCATATTCCGGTGAGATTATTTAGCAAATCTTTCTCGTACGGATCGAAAACCAACTGATAAGACAATTCGTGACTGAAACGTAAACTGGATATTCCGGCTGTCATTTTTGTTATCACGGCTCTGTCGGACTTGTTATTGTACTCCAAGTATACGCCCTGCTGCATATTTCATTTAGCGTTCATCATTTTCAATAAACCACTTATGTTATTGTAATAGCCCGGTTTTAGATTTATCGTAAAGTGTTCTGTGCTAATTGTAATAGGAGTTTGCGGTAGAGTAATTTTAAATTCGATCCAAAGACAAGCGCCAGAATCAACAGTCAGAAACAAACATGGATAATGCACCTCCACTAAAGCCGTCTCCCACTCCCCAGTATTATTGGACACTGTGTTTTTTGGAAAATGATCTTTCCAACGGTTGGTGGGCAGTATCAAATAGAATTGATTAGACATTTTTGATTAGAATCAAAAATGCCCGTACCCAAGAATTGAATTCTTCTCCTAACCTTTTCACTTGGCGAGGTAACGCGTACTGGAGCCTCTTCCCTTTGTGTCTAATATTTTATCGATTTTAACAGATAGTCTGTGCTTAATGTTACTTTTTGCAATTCGTGCTCGTAGAACCGACCTTCAACACTTCGTTCTTGAGATCGTGCAGCGTGTACATTGGCAATGGGAGCGAATCGTGCACTTTACGCAGAACAAACACTTCGTTGCTCCAATTCGTCTCGTAACCTTTGGCGAATGCACCTTTCTCCTTAGTTATGCGTACCGTGTCGTCCGGTTTCAACTTGGCTTTACGACGAGGCGGTAATTTACGGTATATATGGCGCCACTTCTGAACACCAGCTCTGAATTCGTTTTAACCTCATCGATCGGACGTACGCATTTGCCGAGACTCTTGTGCCTGCTGTGGTTATAAGCAAACACCAGTTTGTCCAACACGTCAATGTAACGGTACGTGTTCTTATACGTCAAGTAACGCCACATGCGCGATTTTAACGTTCGATTTACACTTTCACTATCGCGGCTTTCAAGTCGGAATTCTGCCTAGTCACGTACGTGATGCCGCGCGCTTTGTACAGATCCTTAGTCTTTCTACCACTGAACTCAGTCCCCTTGACTGTTTGCAAAAGCATCGCGGAGCGTCTCCTCCACCGACGCTAGCGAATATCCGCTCGAACGCTTCGGCTACTTCCAGCCCGCTTTTCCTCTTCAACGGTTCTACAAACAACCGTTTACTGAAAACATCAATCACCGTCAACAGATAATTGGCACCGTCGTTATGTTGACTGCCCTAGTAGCACAAATCGTTGGGCCAACGTTGGGAAATGGTTGGCACAGTTAGTTGGCCAACGGTAAGTAATGTCCGTTGGCGCACCGTTGGGCCAACGTTGTATTTGCCAACCAAATGCCAACCAACAGCCAACCAAATGCCAACCGTTTATAATTTTGTATATAAATGGTTATTTTGTAATAAAAACACAATTTCACATTGAATTGGCTTAGTAAACCAATAATATAAATTTGTATAAAACAATTTGAATAGCAAAAATATCGTGTCCTGGTCGAGACTAGAACCTACGACCTTTGACTTAAGGCGGTCCCACACTACTCGCGAACACGCCTGAACATTCGGCCGAACATTCTCCAGAACATTCGGCCGAACATTCTACCGAACGTTCACTGAACGTTCGCCCTGATAAAGCTCCCACACTTCTCGCGAACACCCACCGAACATTTGGGGGAATGTTCGGGCGAACATTCCCTCGAACATAAATAAATTCCAATCAGCTGTTTTCGCATTGTCCGTCTTGTCCAACAAGCATTGTCGTGAACAAATGGACGACTCTACGGATAATGTCACTGTTGTTGCATCTACAGTCGTATTTTTTTCTGCAATAGCAGATACAAGCCTGTTTGATTTTGTTAATCAGCTGATTATACACAATTGTTGGAAATCAGCTGTAATAACTGCTAGTTTGGGCGTTGACGCGGCGATCGTCCATTGTTGACCACTCTGCCTTCTGTGTGCACAAGGAAACTCTTTGTATTTGACTTGTTTATAATTAATTCATGATAATCATATTAATAACAATGTTTTCATTTTTCGGCAATTAATTAACATCGAGTAATTATTTCTTCTCCTGATGTAATAAATTATAAAAGGTGTAGAATTTAGTCGTGTAGAAGAAACCAACGAAAATATAAGAAGCCAATTTTTTACAAAGGAAAAATCAAATATAAATATATAAAGTACTAGCTAATACCAGTATTTCGTACAGCTGATTAAAATCCTACTGTAAACATGTGTTTAAGTAGCCTGATTAAGTAGCCTGATTCATTAAACCTTAATTCATTATAAACAAGGTTATCAAATATTGGACATTATTTTATTATTCGACATAAACATTTATATATTAAGTTTATTAACAGTCAAGCTTTTAAAAGTTCTTACAATAAGGAATATACTGAACGATAATATTAGTAAAGAGATAACTCAAAAAACTATTCTTTTCGGGGAAAATTTCAACGTAGGAATGACAGACTGGTTGTGCACCTGTACCACGCCGCCGATGCGATTGATGTAATTCTTGGAAGCTTCTTATCTCTTGTTAAATAATTGAGGTAAATTAATTCGATTCCACTGCCGTTTACTCAACATAGATGACACACTTATATTAATTTGAAAAAAACAGATTTGTTTAGGTGCTGTGACCACAAACAAATGTTTTTTTACCTTGAGTAGTTGTACCCCCTTCACCACTGTGACCGGTACTGATTTTGGAGTGTGGAAGAAATTCAACTACTATTTAAATAAAGGATTTGTAGGGACAATAATTAAGGGTTCCGTATTAAAGGATTTATTTGTATATTTTATAAATAATTAATTAAAATGTCCATTATTGAGGGTGGCGTCAACCTGCTGCCGCGAAAACGCAAGTGATTATATGAACTGAATGATTTGAAACAACACATTGCCTTAACACACTGAAAAAATAGTGTAGCTGAATTGAAGAAGTGACTCAAGCCCTGAATCCTGCAGAATCCGTCGACAGTATACTAATAAATGTCAACCCTCTGTGCCTTAAAACAAATCTTCAATTTACACAAATAACAGTAAAATAACTTATTTATAGCTATAATTATAACTGACATACGCATAGTTTGTCAGTACATCTAGAGATTGACATTTAATTATTATGATTATTCATTACCACTGACCACTTAAGTGGTATTCAATACTTACTTGAAAGCACAACAAATAAATACGGTACGCATACAAATAAATACGCATGTTTTATAGTACTGCCTCAGTAGAACAAGATCGTTGACTATCAATGATGCAGTGATGCAATAATGCATGTTCGCGAACAGTCTGGGAGCCTCCTGAATATTCGTCGGAATGTTCGGCTGAACATTCGCCCGAATGTTCACTGAACGTTCACTGAACATTCGGTCCCGTATTCAAAGTTCGCGCAGCTCCCACACTTCTCGCGAATATTCCGAACGTTCGGAGTTCGACCGAATGTTCGGGCGTGTTCGCGAGTAGTGTGGGACCGCCTTTACTGTTCACTCGCCTTAACCCTCGCGGCCACTCTGACTCGTGTATGTGCATGGAAGGACTAGGATATAAAAATTACCAATAGTGTACACCTACACGACTAGGACAATGGAATTCTCCTATAAATTAATCTACTTGCGCAAACCACTGTAATAAGAAAATAAAAGTTATAACAATGTAATTTGGTTCTTTTGATTTATGTGTCTATTCTTGCTATGAAATATGATGAACTAAATTATGAGCAAATTAATATATATTTAATATAATGATAATAATAAAATATATGTTGTTAATACGGTATACTATAATATATACATTACTATTAAAAATAATAATAATAACAATATAATACAGTATGATTTGCCAACCATAGCTTTTGATGGCCCAACGTCTGCTATGGTTGTATTTTCCAACGTGGGTTACCAAACGATTGGTTCGTTGGCCCAACGTCTCCTATGGTTGGATTTGCCAACGCGGGTTACCTAACGATTGGTTCGTTGGCCCAACGTCTCCTATGGTTGGATTTGCCAACGCGGGTTACCCAACGATTAATTCGTTGGCCCAACGTCTCCTATGGTTGGATTTGCCAACCGACCATTATCCAACCACTTCTAACCATCCCTACCATTCCCCATCGTTGGGCCAACGATGTGTGCTACTAGGGTGAGACCGCACAGATCGTTCAAGTCCGCTTGTCACAGTTCGTTCGGTCCGAACACCACGTAAAGGGTTGCGTGGGAAACGCTTGCGAGCCGGTCTGTGCAGCGTATAAGTGTCTTGAGTTCTTAACCAGTCCAACACCACAGCATTCGTCGTAGCCGCCGCTTTACATTTTGTAGTCGGGAGTTCATTCAATAAAACGAACAAGCAGCCGGTTGGAAAATGTTTCGATATTGAACCGATATGGTTAAATGTTAATGTGCTCACCAAAGTTCATTGTTTTGTAGTTTTTCTTTGGTTAATGAACTACAATAGTTGAATTTGATTTGAACTTGAGTTGACTGGGGAATGCAAGTGAGCGAAGGGAACTCCAAAAGGGAGTTTTGGGGGCGAAGCCTTCAACGGCGATAAGCCTAGTTATATAAAAATAAGATTTACAGTTACAGTTTTATTAAACTTAACTTTGTTAACATGGTAGGCTGTAGTAAGCAACTGGTAACAATCATTGAAACAAATCTGTCAATGTTATTTATTATAGGTCTGCAAAAAAACATCAGTGAGGACCACTGAGCTCTATTTTATATCTGGATTCACTACCCTCTGACTAAATATTTTCCAAAAACGTGCCGTCAACACAGACATTTTGCTCTATTGTGTTGTCACTTTGACGTTAACTAGACCAATCAAAATGCATTGGGTAGACGACGTCAAAATTTCAACCAATAGGAAATAAAAAAACGAGTTCGCTCCGCCCCCAGACCCCCCCCTTGCTTCGCTCCCAATCCCACGCCCTACAATCCCCCTCCACTAATCACCCCCGCCACATTTACAGCTTAAAGCAGAATCAAGCGTTACGATCCATTCACACTCCAGATCTTAGCCGCAACGCAACCATGGCTCGCAACTTACAACCGATCAAACGCCCTGCTGACTCTTCTGACGACGACTATTCGGACGAAGAGGGTCACAGACGTCGCAGGAAAGAGTTCAAGTTCTGCCAAACTAGACCGACGGCTGCAACTACTCCTGTGGGGAGAGCGACGATTCAAATAAAGCGAGACATCTTCACTTACCGACAGATCATCCAACTCATGGACATCTTAGACCGCTACCGACACCTTGCCGATCAGATGATTATCGAAGTTAGTAGCGGAGATCACTTCCACCTCATCCTCCAACATCAACACTTGGACACAGTCGACGCTAGCCTACGCCGACAACTACAACTACGACAAATTCTTCGGGTCGTCGCTTCCATCCCCCCACACTAAATCCAGGACTCCACTCCTTCTACAAACGGCCTTTATCAAGGCCACCACTTATATCATTCGTTGTGAATCAGCCTAGCAACCATACATCATACTAAACCTATATTGCGTACATTTCAATCCAGATTCTCAGGACTTAGTCATTTAACATCAATCATTTTGGTGGCCTTTACAAAGGCCATTTTTACAAGTCTCAATTATTTTTACTTTCACAGTCTTAGACGATTCCTTTACAAGTCTCAGCCTCACATCTTGTTACTTCTTTTACAGGAGCAGTATTCAACATTTTCTGGACTTTGTCATTTATCCAACTTCAGTTTAGTGGCCTTTATAAAGGCCGTTTTAATAAGTCTCAATTTTACAACTTTCGCGGTAACAAAGAATAGTTATTCAGTTGTCGCTATGAATGTTTTAGGGGACTTTAAATAATTATAATTTATATTCTCCAAACATGTTCAAACGTGTTCAAGGTCATTTCAATACTTTAAAAAAAAGGATCTTGACTGTGGCGGATTGCCCTGCCGACCAGTCAAGAAGGGTCAGTTCATTCGTGGCGGTTTGCCCATGCCGACCGATTGAACTGCTTAGGGTATGGGTGGACCGCAGAACTCCACACTGCGCGAACCACCCGGGTTTGTTTTTGGGGTTGTGATGGGAATAGGGTAAGGGACAGAGTTTAACTTGTACAAAACAACAAATTGTGTTAGTGTTAGTGGAAAACCAGCGAAGCCATGCAAGACAGAAAAGGATTGTACAGAGAAGAATAAGAGATCGGCGCTGAGTTTAACGATCCAGATCCATTGCCCACCGCACTGTTCACCCAACGCCCGGAGCAGTGCTGACCACACAGGGGGACTTGTGTCAGGCCTTGTGCGACGCAGAAGGTGTTGACTCCGCCTCGGGACCCGGCGGAGATCAGCGTAGAGATGCCGGCCGATAGCAAGTGAGACCTACATATGTGGTGCTCGCTATATCACAGAAGTTCCAAGCCCGGGGTACCACTGCAGGGATTGCGGTACTAGGAGACCTCCGTGGATGTTCAGCTTCTCTCCGATGATCTCCGCTGTGCCCCGCTTCTCTGGAGCTGCTCTGGACTGGTCCCGTGTCTGCATGCCGAATGATTCGAGTGGAACGAGCGTCCCGGTTTTATGAACTTTTCCGCTGAGTCAGCAGAAAATAACCTCACCTCATTGGTTGAACTGTTTGACCAATGAGAATCCGGCTTGTGCTAGTGAGTATACCGCTGTTCTTAAGCGAATCACTTTTGCTCACCCTTTCGTTACGGACGCAACTGCATCATGTTCAGGAAGCAGACCCGGCCTACGATGGTTGACATGCCTCGTCGGGAACCAACGTTCCAGCCTTCCAGCTCCAGGCCCCACAGTGTCACACCTCGGTCATCACTCCGGCAGCCTCGTCAACGTCCAGCTCCAATCCCAGCCCCAAAGAGCGAGTCCGTGACAGGGCAGCCTCGTCAACACCCGGCTCCAACACCAGCGTCAAAGAGTAGACCCGTCGATGTAATGCCTCGACGGGTAAACATATCGACTTGTGCCCGGGAACCGTTCTCTTTACTTAGAGAAATTCTCTCGGACAAGACGAGGGATCTGGAACCTGAGAAGAACTATACGGCCCAGATCCCTGTTATCGATGAGCCGAGGGAGATTCGTCGGCCGAGCTTCGAACCGGCATTCCCTGGGTTCAAGCTCCACCGCCTGTGGAAACTGCAGCCGGGACTTTATTGTCTGCTCGGATGGGACAAGCCTTCGCGGGAGCTT
The DNA here is from genome assembly GCA_963675035.1 of Allygus modestus. Taxonomy (NCBI): domain Eukaryota; kingdom Metazoa; phylum Arthropoda; class Insecta; order Hemiptera; family Cicadellidae; genus Allygus; species Allygus modestus. The sequence goes on from OY776111.1 coordinate 105,233,137, forward strand.
TTGTTGCGCCACCGCAACTTTGTCTTTAGAAGTTACCTGCCGAATGGAGTGATTGAGCCACCGTACGAGACATTAAAGACCTACTTGGAGGTCGGGAAGCCGGAAGATGGGCAACGACGTCGGCGTGTCACCGTCCAATGGGTGTCACTGTAAACAATGACACTGATAAAAACGGCCTTTTTAAAGGCCACCAAAAATTTCAATCGTTTGACACTCAGTAGCGTAAAACATATATTTTGTTTTACCCCCAGTCTTACTCCTGCTGTAATGAAGTTTTATTATAAGTCCCATGAGGTTTCAATAAAGTTTGTTGGTATTTTGTACGGTACGGTACTTAGTTACCGACTTCAATAAATATGGTTTGACCGAGAATTTTAATCGTTCCTCTGTCAACATAGTTTGTTCAAATGGGTAAGCGCTTGGACTGGGACATTAAATAATTAAAATGGCCTTTCTCAAGGCCACTAAATAAAACGCTGAGTCAGTGTTATTAGTGCGCACCAACAGGAGACCTGCAGCGTATCCTATACGGTACGTAGCGTCGCACCTTAGAGACCAATGATTAGTGGGGCTCAGGACATCCTGCTTGCGCTGAGGAGAGAAGATGGAAACTACGGTGGAAGAAATCTTCGCTGAGATGATTGAGCGACGGGCTCCACTAGCACCGATATCCTCACTCCAGCCGCCTCGTCAACGTCCAGGAGCCTCGAAGAGGCGTGTTCACTTCGCTTTGGACTGTCCAGCTCCGAGACCAGTGGCAAGGAGCAATCCTGTCACTGTAATGGATTGTGTTGCGGCTACTCCACGGCAAAAGCTTCAGAGGCTGGAGCGGCGCTTCTACACTCCACTTGGGCAACTACGCTATGGCGAACAGAATCGACGGTTGTGGCGGATGAAACCCGGCCTTTACGAATTGCTATTTTTCGTACGCCAGGATGGTGAGGCTACTCTGCGGGAGGTTGGTTCCTTGGAGCTGACGAGAGTTCGCCTGCCAAGGAGAATGGAGTGGCCGTGGAAGTCGACGCATCTGAAGATTCACGGGCCGGGGGAGGACCCTTCGTATCCCAGAGGGAAGGCCGAATGGGTCCGTCGCTAGATCATCTCAAAAAACGGCCTTTTTAAAGGCCACCAGATTTTTCAATCGTTTTTGAACTCATGCATTTGCAAAGTTTTATTATAAGTCCCATGACATACTGGGTGTTGGCAATCTGTACGGTACGTAGTTGCCGACTCTAAATAATATATTTTGACCGAGAATTTTGTTCGTTATTCAGTCAACACAGTTTGTTTAATGTACCTAAAAACAAATGTTATGGTGCTTAAGAGTCATAGCTTTGAGTAAAACATAAAATTGCTTTCAAACACAAACATTTGCAAGTTTCTAACATAGAGGCACAGTCGGTCCAAGATTGGAACATAAAAACGGCCTTTATCAAGGCCACCATTTTTAGTACTTAAATTCAACTGACCAATAGGAGAAGAGTGCTGTGTCAGCAACGCCTATATAATGAGAGAGTAGTGCGATGTTTCCTCATTCCTCCACTGAGCTGATTGCTGATCTGATCTCCAAGTCATGGACTCTTCTGAGACTTCTGCAGCTGTAGAATCCATCCTGGCTGAGAACAAGGTGAAGTCTATCTTCGATCCGCCGGACGCACCTTCTACATCTACAAGCGTGGTTTCGCCGCCAAGTCCCCTGCACTTTGGAGCACCGACAGCAGAGTCATCGGATGAAGATAATAGGAAATTCATTTCAAAACATGACCCCTTCGTACCGAAGTCAACTTCATCCTCCAGCACACCAAGAATATCATTGAAGAAGACACCACGGGTAAGAAATGCGCCCAAGTGTACCCACCAATTTAAGAGAGGGCCGAAGAAGGGTGAAGTGTGTGCAGTCTTCTGCAAAATAGGAGAAAAGTTCTGCGCTAAACACAAACCTGCAGAGAAAAAGCCGCCAGCATCTAGTTTTGACTTTGAAACTATAGCTCAGGAGGGAAAATTCCGAAGATTGAAAGTTTCCAAAAAATATAAACTCCTACAAATTAAAGAGCGCAAAGTAATTTTGGAAAACAGCGGAAGAATCCTAAAGGTAAGACTGCCTGGATATTTGCAACCAATACCCAAGACTGGGTCATACTTAGTATTTCAAAGGGCGGGCAAAGGCGAACTGGCAAAGGCGATGTGGGAGTGCGTCTAGATTGGATCAGCAGCTCAGAAACGGCCTTTTTCAAGGCCACCAATTGTTTCACTCGTTATAGTACTCACAGTGTGCTAACTCTGTTGTATTTCACAAACAAAGTATATTATGTAAAATCCTACAACATAATTAACCTACATTGCGTAGCTTTCCTTCCAGTCAACAATGGTCGAGACCAGTCGTAAACCTTGGTGGAGAATTCAAAACGGCCTTTTTAAAGGCCAAAAATTGATTAACTCGTTATAGTACTCACAGTGTGCTAACTCTGTTGTATTTCACAAACATAGTATATTATGCACAAACCTACAACATAATTAACCTACATTGCGTAGCTTTCCTTACAGTCAACAACGGTCGAGACCAGTCGTAAACCTTGGTGGAGAATTCAAAAACGGCCTTTTTAAAGGCCAGCAAATGATTAACTCGTTATAGTACTCACAGTGTGCTAACTCTGTTGTATTTCACAAACAAAGTATATTATGCACAATCCTACAGCATAATTAACCTACATTGCGTAGCTTTTCTTACAGTCAACAACGGTCGAGACCAGTCGTAAACCTTGGCGGAGAATTCAAATACGGCCTTGTTAAAGGCCAGCAATTGATTCACTCGTTATAGTACTCACAGTGTGCTAACTCTGTTGTTTTTCACAAACAAAGTATATTATGAGATGAAATAAACTGATAATGCAAGCTGCAGACTGAATTAATATTTACATCTCTCGTTTTAGTACTCAAATTGAGCTAACTGTGTTGCCTTTCACAAACGAATTATATTATAAGATGAAATGAACCGATAATACAAGCTGCAGCCTGAATTAATATTTACAACTCTAGTTTCATCGATTCTTTGCATTCAAAACAAGATTTTGTTTGTTTGTTTGTTAGGTTGACCTTGAAAATAATAAAAGCATTGTCAGCAGTTAAGATAAGAGACTGCTGAAAAGCATTGTCAGCAGTTAAGATAAGAGACTGCTGAAAAGCATTGTCAGCAGTTAAGATAAGATACTGCTGAATATGCAGTAGTTATTACTATAAATAGAGGCGTTCTGTAGAGTTGATCACATCCATCTGCGACGTTTACCTGACAACATGGTCTACGAGATTGTTCACCACCAAACAGCGAGAAGGGTTAAACGCTCTCCTCTGTGGCTGAAAACATTCTACCTCCGTGTTCCGATTTATTGGACGACGGAGATAACTCAAGAATGCGACTTGTGGAGAGTTTCTGAGGCTCTAGACAGTATCAGGGCCGACTGCCGAGTGACTACAATTAAATTGACAACGTCCGACGTAGGGTTCTGGATGGCGCCTACTCCTCTGGAAGATGACTTACCCTTCAAGACCAACGTCATCAAAGACCTGAAGCGTTTGCTGCGGCTTGGCCAAAGGGTGACTCTCACCGTCATCGTTTCTTGAGGACGTATCCTGCAGACCCACAACGCAATCTCAAACTCCACCTTCTGAGGGCAACTACAAACGGCCTTTTTCAAGGCCACCATGAATTTCACTCGTTTTAACTAAGCTAAGCGTCTTATTTGAACCATACCAATTATTTATCTTTTCGATTATTAATGTTTCTACTAATAATGAAATTAATAATTACCAACACATGGTTTTTAAAATTTTTAGTTGTACAAAACACATGGTGGTTTCTTAATTTTACCTCAACTAACAATTGAAATTTATGATATTAAGTATGCACAAGTGTATCTCTTTCTCTCTCTCTCTCTCTCTCTCTCTCTATATATATATATATATATATATATATATATATATATATATATATATATATATACATTTTTTGAGATCAAAACCTATGTTTACGGTTTTTCTACCATAACTTAGCACTTTTTTTACTGACTAAAACCTAATGCTCTTATTCGTTGTTTATTTTTGCTTGCTCATCACAAAATTCCCCTATAAATAAAGGTAAATAGTAGTCACCGGTCATTCATATCCTATCTACCGTCATGGCACCACTAGACATCCCTCACCACTGGAAGCAAATTGGAGAAATAATTGAAAATGTCTTACAGGAAGATGTGGAGGAGATTGAAGATACTAGCGACTCCGAAGACCTGACCAACTCCGATGACAACACATCATCACTAGATGTCTCTGACATAGAAGATGCAATAGCATTTGTTCTTCACGAGGATTATCCGGAGTCAGTCGCCGACAGTATTGAATTTTATCTCCTGTCCGAAGATGAGGATGACAACAGGACTCCTGTCCTACGTGATGTTCCCGATGCAAGGCGGAGACTATTCGATAGTTCCAGTGGTGAGGAAGACGATGATGGCGTTGCATACCTGAGCGACTAATTAGAGAAGTCTGTTTCAAACGGCCTTTTTCAAGGCCACCAATTGTTTCAATCGTTTTAAAACTCAGCCGAATTCGCAATGTTTTTTTTCCTTAAACTAAAAAAGCCACAAGCAGAGTATAATAAACGAATGAAAAAATTGTAGCCGTTAAAACGGCTGTTTGGATGTGTTTTTCAACTGTATAAAGGGTTTATTGTTCAACAATGATGTCATCATCTGATAGATAATCTGCCCCTACTAATCTTTCTAATGCAGCCATTACTTCTCTGGATTGGATAGTTGTTCTGCTTGATACAACGTTAACCTGTACTGGTTGATCATCACTTTCTTGTCTTTCCGTGGGTGTTAATGATAATTGAAAAGGTGGTGTTGTGGAGGATATATCTGGGACCTGTATAGGCTGCTCCATAATTATGTTGTGGTTAGTAAGCTTATAGCAATACTAATTTATAATTTCATTTATGTTTACTTTTTAAATGAATGAACCAATGGCAATGAAAGTGATGATGTTAGCAAAAATATAAACCAATAGTAATTCAATGCTGAGGTCAGCATTTGCTATAAAACTAGAACATGTGAAAAATGGCTCTCAATACTACTTTTGGAGCATGCTACTAATAATGCATTATCCGATTGTGAAGACCATCCCGATTTCTTACACTTCCTTGCTGACACTGAACACTCTACACGGCAGAGCAGACCAAGCGTAATTGCATATGCACCTCCTAGCAAACAAAACTCAGTGGATCCTGAAGATGAATCCTCACCCTCTACTTCTAGAGGGACTGCGAACGAAGATGCAACGTTGGGAGTCAACATTTTAGTGGAGGCGTTTGACAGATCTGTCGTTCGACATTACAGAATAAATAACATCAATACACTTGAACTACAAATATTTCTGACCCTCGTTAAAGATGTTATAATTGCAAAATTAAATTATGAACTTAACCGTTTGAATTTCATTAAATTTGGATTACTATTGGACACAACATTTAATAATGTAGAAGGAGAAATATCCAACAGAGGGTTTCTTTCTAGAAACCGAACTATCATGGAGACGTCAAATTTAGATGAAATAGTTGATGAATGTTTACAAGAATTGGTGCTTAAAATAACTGAACATGAAGCTCGTGGATCCGGATGGTCCTTGCTCAATGTAAACAACCTGGATTTACGAGTTCATAAACGTGGATACGGTGAACGTGGCAGCAGTTTTATTCCATTGCCAGCAAAGATTAAAGATAATAAATCATGTATTAATGTTCAAAACAATGACAATGAATGTTTCAGATATTCCATGTTGGCGAAATTTCTTGTTCATGAAGGTGTCCAACATCCTGAACGACCGAATAGAAGATATCAAGAACTAAATGGTAGATATAAATTTAATGGATTAAACTACCCAGTGTCATTGTCTGATATAGGAAGTTTTGAAAAACGTAATGCAGGTGTATCTGTTAACGTGTTTGGACTGGACAGAAGAAACAATGTGTACCCGTTAAAAGTGGTACCACGTGAATTGACTGACCATACTGATTTACTGTTACTAAAAGATGAAACTGTTTCACATTATGTGTACATAAAAGATTTCACTAAGCTCATTCACTATCAGCTCACCAAAAGAAAGTCACCAATAACAGTGTGTAAAAGATGTTTCTGTTTCAAAAATATCTCTATAAATAAAGGAGGTCGTAGTTGGCTGACGGAACACTCTAAACTTTGTGGAGATCATGCAGCAGCAAAGGTTATCCTTCCAACTCTGAATAGTTCTATTCTAAAGTTTAGAAATATCCATCACCAGTATCGCATCCCAATTGTAATTTACGCAGATTTTGAATCGTCATTGATACCAGTGGAAAATGTGGATCCTGACGCAGCAGACAGTAGGAAATACCAAAAACACGAGCCAAACAGCTATTGTCTTTTGGTAAAATCAAAACTTTCATACGAGCATCTTCGGCACTACGATATTCCAACGGAGCCAACGCTTTACCGTGGGGAGCAAGCTGCAACACGATTTGTTGATGATCTATATGATATTGCTGAAAAAGTATCTACCCTCTACAGTTACATTGTTCCTATGGAAAATCTCACTGACCTTCAAGAACTATGTCATCAAATGGAGGACATTTGTTACTTGTGTAAACAGGAGTTTTCTGAGGACAACATCAAAGTGCGTAACCATGATCATTTGACAGGAGCCTATAGAGGAGCAGCTTGTAACGCCTGCAATATCAACTTTAAGCTACCTAACTTTATACCGGTTGTATTACACAATTTAAGTGGATACGACGCACACTTTATTATTCCAGAACTTGGACGAGACAAAGGACAAATTGACGTATTGGCTCAAACGACAGAAAAATTTATTAGTTTTTCAAAGAAAGTAAAAAATATAAAATTAAGGTTTATAGATTCCTTAAGGTTTATGCCATTCAGTTTGATGACACTCTCTAAGAATCTGGAAAGAGATGACTTAATTGAAACGAGGAAGCTGGTTCCAGAAGATAAGATGGAGCTCGTATTAAGAAAAGGAGTGTTCCCGTACGACTACATAGATTCCCTTGCTCGATTTGACGAGACTGCGTTACCTCCACCAGAAATGTTTTACAGTAAACTCAATGAATCTCCAGTAGATCCAGAAGATTATGAGCATGCTGTCAAGGTATGGAAGGAACTTAATATGTCGACGCTCGGAGATTATAATGATTTTTATGTGAAACTTGATGTAACTCTCCTTTGTGATGTAATGGAGGAATTTAGAAATTCCTGTTTGTTAGCTTACGGACTGGATTGTTTCTATTACTTCACATCTCCGGGGCTGGCTTGGCAAGCTATGATGAAGGAAACTAAATGCGAACTCCAACTTTTAACTGATATTGACATGGTTCTTATGGTTGAAGCTGGTGTTAGAGGAGGGCTCACACAATCGGTCACACGATATGTCAAAGCCAATAACAAACATCTTCAAAATTATAACTCCACTAAAGAATCAGTCTACCTAGGCTACTTCGACGCCAATAACCTTTATGGATACGCCATGTCAATGCCATTACCTTTTGGCGGATTTTGCTGGGTTGATTCTAATGTTTTAGGAGACATTATGAGCATCCCGAAGTTCAGCGATATCGGATACATATTGGACTTTGACTTCGAGTATCCTCAGCACCTTCACGACCATCATTATGACCTTCCTCTATTACCAAGGTCCGAGGTTCCTCCAGGAGGCAAATATTCAAAGTTGATGACAACACTTGAAAATAAATCTAATTACATTGCACATTATTGGATTGAACAACAAGCAATTGAACTAGGAATCAAAATTGTTAAAATCAACCGAGTGCTTCAATTTACACAAAAGACCTGGCTAAAACCGTATATAGAATCGAATACTTCAAGAAGAGCAGCTTCCACATCAAGTTTTCACAAAGAATTTTACAAACTGATGAATAACGCCGTCTATGGGAAATGTCTTGAAAACAAAAGGAATCACATGAATTTGAAACTTGTTTCTGATGAAAAGAAAATGTTAAAATTAGTTCAAAAGCCTAACTTCAAAACATCTATCATAATAAACGAAAATCTTGTAGCTGTATGCATGAACAAAACAAATGTTGTCATGGATCGACCTCTTTATGTAGGAATGTGTATACTTGATATTTCAAAGACCCATATGTACGACTTCCACTACAACAAGATGGTTGCCTTTTATGGACGAGATCGAATTGGAATTAGCTACATGGACACTGACGGGATCGTATATTGGATCAAGACACTTGACATGTATGATGACCTTAGAGTGTTTCCTCACAGGAATGATTTTGACTTCTCCGACTACCCAGTCAACCACCCGACATACGACAACTCTGTTAACAAGAAGGTTTTAGGAAAGTTCAAGGATGAAACTTGCGGAGTACCACTTGAAGAAATTGTCGCCCTCATGTCGAAGATGTACGCGTTAAAATTAATGACAGATAGAACAGCGAATGTCACATCAACAGTTGCAGCGGATGAGGATGAAGCAGGATTATCAAGAAGGCAAAAGGAATAAAAAAGATGTACATAATGAAAAAAATGAAATTTGAACATTACTACAACTGTTTATTCAGAAGAGTTGGGTACAGTGCATCTTTTAACACAATCCGGAGCTTCAATCATAATTTATATAGTATAACTGTGAAAAAGAAGTCATTGGCAGACAAAGACGACAAACGTGTGATCCTTCAAAACAACATCCACACACTTCCTTATGGACATTATTCATTAGCATAAATTGATTAAGTGCATCATCATCCTGAGAAGTAAACTGGTGGAAGATCTATAAAATGCTAATTAATTAAGTATATGTTAAATAAAGTTTTTAAAAAGCCACTTCAGTGGCCTTGACCCAGTTTTCGTGTGTTCAGAATAAGCAATTTTTTAAATTAGCAAAAACTACATTACTTATTTAACATTTAGCCTTTTTTAATAAATGAAACAGTTTTATAGTTCAGTTACTAAACGATTGGAGGATAAAGCGAACCGATGGACGAGAGAAAATCCATCGTTGAAGAACTTCACAAACCAGTTCGAAGAAATTTTCCTAGAAGATCAACGGTCGTGAAAGGCATTCATGACCTATATCAAGCGGACCTTGTAGAAATGAAACCGTACAGTAGGATTAATAAAGGTTTTAGGTACATTTTAACGGTTATTGATTGTTTTACAAAAGTAGCCAGTGCAATTCCACTGAAAAACAAAAGTGGATCGTCTATTACAGAAGCAATGAAAGAAGTACTTCAGGCGATAGGGAAACGTATAAAAAATCTGCAGACAGACGATGGTACAGAATTTTTTAACAAAGATTTTTCTGATCTAATGAGGAAAAATAAAATAAATCATTATTCAACTTATAGTGAAAAGAAAGCCGCTATTGTAGAACGTTTCAATCGCACTTTGAAAACTTCAATGTACAAGAAATTTTCAGAAAGAGGCACCTATGTATGGTATGATATTCTTCCTACTTTAATAAAAGATTACAATGATAAAAAACATCGTACAATAGGTATGAAACCAAATCAGGTGAATAAAGCAAATGAATCTAAAGTTTTGAAACGCATAAAGAAAAGTACCAAACCAATATTAGATAAGAAACCACCCAAAAAATTTGCAATAGGAGACAATGTGAGGATATGTAAATATAAACATATCTTTACCAAAGGTTACCTTCCGAATTGGACAAACGAGGTTTTCACAGTGCATCGAGTACAGCCTACTATTCCTGAAACTTATATTTTAAAGGATGTTAAAGGAGAGATACTGCAGGGAGGGTTTTACGGACATGAGTTGTTAAAATCCAAGACTGGCAATGTTTATTTGGTTGAAAAGATATTAAGAAAAAGAGGTAATAAACTTTTAGTGAGATGGTTGGGATTTGACAAGAGCGAAGATACTTGGATAGACAAAAAGGACCTACTTTGAAATAAAAAATCAGTAACGGGACAGCATTTGAGAAGACTGTTTATGCAGTAAATAAATTATGGAAATTATCTGCCAGAATGAAAGACTTGATATTAACAATATTGATTGTTTGACACCGGATATTTTTGATAATGAGGTAAGTAAACATGGCTGTTTATTGCCTAACACAATGAGGTGTATTATTAGTGGGCCTTCAAACTGTGGAAAAACCAACGTTGTTTTTAATTTAATAACAAAACCAAACGGCTTAAGCTTCAATAATGTTTATATTTTTTCCAAATCTCTGAATCAACCAAAATATTTATTATTGGAAAAGATTTTGCATGATGTACCCGATGTTTCATTGCATAAATTTGACGCAAGTAGTGAGATTATAGAGCCTAACAATGCTGAACCGTATTCAGTTTTTATTTTTGACGATGTTTCCTCTGAAAATCATGATAGGATAAGAACATTGTACTTCTCTATGGGTAGACATAATCATATTGACTCTATTTACATAGGTCAAACATATAGTAAAATCCCGAAACAATTAATTAGAGACAACGTAAACTTTTTAATTGTTTTCAAGCAGGATGGAAAAAATCTCAAACATATATACAACGATCATGTTGGTGCAGATATGTCATTTGAAAAATTTCGAGATGTGTGTGGGAAAGCTTGGAAAGAAAAATATGGGTTTTTAGTTATAGATAAAGAAAGATCTATGACAAATGGTCGTTACAGAATAGGGTTCGATGGATTTGTTTTATTACATTGACTTCTGCCTATAACAAATTCAGTATTTGTGGTGAAGGCGTTGAGAACAGTCGGAACTAATAATGTCGAACCAGGAGGAGTTGCTTAGTGAAATAAAAGTCCTAAGTGACTCAATACGGAAGAAAAACCTGCTACTAAAAGAAGGATTGATGGCTAGAAATAAATATTTGGAGGAAACCTTCAAGCCCATTGTCGAACCCCTGAATAAAATAAATAATAAAATGACCAAATCGACTCTACTAGATCAAGAAGTAAAAGAACGAGATAAAAAGATCGTTAAACAAGATGAAACTTCAGGAACATACGGATCAGAATCTGGGTCAGAATCATTTAGCAGAACGAGTCGTTCAGGAGAAGAAGAAGAAGAAGAAGAATAAGAAGAAGATAAAGAAGATGAAGAAGAAAGTAAATCCGACATTGAAGGTGAAACAGATCCTTTAGAACCAACAGAATCCCCCACAAATATTAGTATTTTAAGTAAAGAAATTGGCAAAAAAGGACCTCTTTCACGAAATTATATACTAAAAATGCTACATGGTGCACATAAATCGAGTAAATACCACGTGTATGGAGCACGCTTGGAAAAAGACGGTCTTCGTATGGGGGATAGTATGCTAGAGATAGATGACAAAGATAATATAACAGTTAAAGACCAAACTTTTAAGGGTACCGCTGGACTGTTTGAATTGATCTTTAAACCCTCTCCAAAAAAATATACTAAGAAGGATTTGAATGATTTTAAAAACATATGTATTTTAACCAACTCCCATAGAAAAGGTTATTCACATAATACACCTATTCATAGAAATAGATCGGAGAAGTATAGAGAAGTTATTTCAAAGCTGTTTTCTAGTATTAGAGGAAAACGTCCGAAGGCTAAGGGTAAAGGAATGTCGATGAAATCGGTGTATGATACAAATATTATATACTATAATAATGTGAATAAGCTGGTTGACAGAATGCGATTAATATATGAATCTATACAGGCTGGGCATAACGGATTGGATAACGAAATGATTGCTTTAACGGAAGAGTTAAAAGGTCGGGGATACATAGCTTAAGTTTTCAGTCTAAAGATGAGTGTTGATAAGTTCGGTCGTCATGAGAGCTCTTTGGTTCGAGAGGTTTTGAAAGGTCCACCTGCAGAAGGTTTTCAGTTGACTCGAGACGGAAACTATGATCTAAGAAGGAAACGTTTGTGCAATATTGCAGATCCTATTAACAAAGATGAAGCAGTAAACCTTGGAACAATTCGTACATTTACATTAAATTGCGAGACAAATGACACCATGTTTGATGCTAAATATAAAAGAATTATACATGTGGCAATTGCAGAAAAAGATACAGATGCTGTGAATAGGCGATTTGTTTTGGAAGAAATAAAGCAATTAAAACAAGATATTTACCAAACAATCGACAAATTACAGTCTATGGTGATTCTTTTCACCTCTTCGAAGAAGGAAAGTCGGGGAACACCTTCAAACAGTGTAAACGCAATATATGATACAAACAGTGATGCAGAAGAGTCATTATCACTGCCAGACGTTAGAGTAATCTAATGAAGTAAGGTGTTAAAACAAAAATAAATTATCATACATGGAAGGAAGACGTTCAGTAGTGAACTATCACTCATGAAAAGAGGACGAGGACTCACTAGTAGCGCAGTGTTTCTTTTTAAAAAAGCATTTTCCACTTTACCTAAAGGTGCATTAATAAACACAGCTGTTGACGCACTTCCAATTGAGCTACATTTGCCTGGAGGTTATCAATATTGTGGTCCAGGTACGAAATTGCGAAAGCGTTTGGTACGAGGAGATCCTGGAATAAACAAATTGGACGAAGCTTGCAGAGCACACGATATTGCATATTCAAATTACTCAGATTCGGAAAGAAGATCAATTGCAGATAGAGCTCTTGCTGAAAAAGCTTGGCAGAGAGTAAAATCAAGTGACGCAAGTGTTGGTGAACGAGCAGCTGCATTAGCAGTAACTGCAGCCATGAAAGCCAAAACAGCAGTTGGAGGAGGATCGAGGAGAAGAAAACAAACACACGTCGCAGAAGAAATATTTCCGGTGGGGGCACTAGTAAAAGAAGGAATACTAATAAGAGAGTTAATCGTAAGCGAAAAAAGTGTTCAAAATGTTCAAAAAAAAGGTAAACGGAAGAGGATTATACCTAAGACCATACCGTGCATATTAAATAAAAACAAATTAATTTTGCCGAATAAACCTTTGAACAACGAGGAACTTGAACGGTATGCATCATGTTTAAAAATCCCTTTTTTCAGAGGGGTGTTCATGCGAAACGGATTGCCAAGAAAAATCTGGAAAAATGAAGCCGCAATTGTAAACCTTGATTATGCTAATGGTGCTGGGACACATTGGGTTTGTTATAAGAAAATATTTGATTCTGTTTTTTATTTCGACAGTTTTGGGAATCTTCCACCTCCTAAAGAGTTACAAGTGTATTTCGGTGCAGTACCTAACGTAGTTTTCAATTATGATAGAAAACAAAGAGAAGACACGTCAGTATGTGGACATTTATGTTTGGAATTTCTAGCCACAAGTGTCAGTCAACTGTAAGATGTCGTCTTGTACTGTAACAGTTAGTGGTTCAACATCAACTTTACGAAGTACATTATTTCCACCATTACACCTGAGAGATGATAGACAGTGGGAAATTTCACTTTTGGATTTTACTACTTACAACTCAATCCCAAACGTAATAGAAGGTGTTAATAATAAATTTCACTACGTGAGAAAGAAAAATACTGAAGGTCTGGCTGATGTACGTGAATTTGTTGAGATTAAAACTGGTGCTTATGAAATAGCTGACATAAACAGAGAACTTCAAAATAAGTTAGGAAAGGATGTAATTGAACTAAGAGTGAATAATAACAATTTAAGAAGTGAAATAAAATGCAAGTTTTATATGGATTTCACTCTACCAGCATCGATTGGTCCTTTACTTGGTTTCCCATTATACAAGTCGGTTCTTGAACCAAATATCTACCATACAAGTCCAAAAACTGTGAACATAATTAAAGTTAATACTATAAATATCACGTGTAACATAGTTCAAGGGGCTTATAAAGATGGATCGAACCAACATATTTTACATTCGTTTTATCCAACCGTTCCACCTGGATTTAAGATAATTGAAAAACCTCATAATCTGATATATCTTCCATTAAACTCCACTCATATTTCAGACATCGTATTGAACGTACTAGATCAAGACGGTGACATCGTGGATTTCAGAGGAGAAATTATTACTGTACGTTTACACATTAGACAGGCACCGTAAAAGAACGATGGGACTTGAATTTACATATAACACTAAACAAACATCAGACAATTCTAGTATATTTCCTAACGTAGAGAGGTTAACTAGAGAGAACATTGAAATTTTTAGAAGGACTTGGTTTCAGAGTCAATGATAATGGACATACTGGATATAAAACATGGACCGGTTTTCGACGAAACGTTGTGGGAGAAGGAGCTTCACACTCACAACCCTTACGCTTCATCGAAATTAGGAAATAATGATGAGATCCGAATTCCAATACAACATCAAGATGCATATACTTTACCGTCTGAAAGCTATATTTATATTGAAGGAAGGGTTTTGGAAAAAGATGAAAATACAACATCAAAAGTACCATTCATAAATAATCCAATGGCCTTTTTGTTTGAAGAAATCCGGTACGAAATATCTGGCATTGTAGTAGATTCGACTAAAAAAGTCGGTATAAGCAGTACGCTTAAAGGGTTGGTTTCTTTATCACCTAATGAAACGAACGCTTTAAAAACAGCCGGATGGATATTACCAACTACGACCAAAATAGTACCTAATTCAAGTGGTTATTTCGACTTTTGCGTTCCGTTGCGGCTCTTACTAGGATTCGCTGAAGACTACAGAAGAATAATAATTAATGTCAAACAAGAATTGGTTTTACTGCGATCATCCTCTGATGTGGATATTATACAAGCTGATAGCGGAACAACTCCCACAACACTTGAATGGAAATTGAAGTTAGATAAAATAGTTTGGAGAGTACCTCATGTACGGTTGGCCGATGAACGACGAGTAAGTCTATTACGGATTCTGGACTCTGATAGGGATATTGTGGTTCCTTTTAGAAGCTGGGAAATGCATGAATGGCCTGTCTTGCCTAAAACTCAACGTCAAACGTGGGCTGTGAAGACTTCGAGTAATTTAGAAAAGCCTAGATATGTTATTTTTGCTCTGCAAACAAATAAAAGATCTAATATTACTGCTAATGCCAGTAGCTTTGATCATTGTAAACTTTCAAATATTAAGTTGTTTTTAAACTCACAATTCTTTCCCTATGACAGTCTTAATGTAATGTTTTCTAAGGACAGATATGGTATTTTATACGATATGTATGCTAGGTTTCAATCGTCATACTATGGAAGGACGAACTCGCCTCTCCTCAACCCTGAAACATTCAAGAGTCTCGCACCAATTGCAGTCATAGACTGTTCAAAACAAAACGAATCAATTAAATCATCAACAGTAGATATTCGTATCGAGTTTGAGTTGGAAGAGAATATTCCAGACCAAACAACAGCGTATTGTTTGATACTACATGATACAATCGTAACGTACACCCCTCTAACAGGCGTGGTTAGAAGAATAATATAGATGTCTTTACCACATTATTCAGCACCTACATATATTTACCCCCGCCACAAGTTTATAAAAGGGAGATTCTTCTGCGAGAGGACATCAGTATACCACCTGCAGACAGCAAGACAACATTGATAGTTAAAATGGACAGTATGCCATCTAATTTTCTTGAAGATGTAACGCTCGAGTCTGCATCAACAGAGGTGACAGCTGCATCTAAAATGTCGAATCAAGACTTACCTGAAAACACAAAACCTAGTGAGGACTCTGCAAAACCAACGGAAACTACTTATTTTCCAATTGACAAAGACACAATTCCACCTGGTAATCCTAGTGAGGACTCTGTAAATACAACGGAAACCACTTCTTTTCCAATTGTCAAAGACACAATTCCACCTTATAATAATAATAATGATGATGTTAAAACTAATACAACACCAGCTGAAAATGTAGAAGAGTCCGCAGAAAAGGACACAACAACTACTGAGGAGATTAAGGCTGGACTCTCAGGATTTCTAACTTTCGAAGGAAATGATCAGAGGAAAAGGAAAAGATGTGAAAATGAATATGATGAACAAAATATGGATGTGATATTTGATGTATTTTTACGCGCAATGTATCCATTGAATTTAAACATGGATAAAACTGTTACTGTTGGTGTTTTCAAATCTTTGAACTTTAATCCTGCTGTGCTAATTAACCATTGCGGGAAAGCCTCATTGCTACTTACGATAGACATGTGGGATAAATTTACTAAACACGTATCTATCATTGAAGCCTACTTATACAACAACTTGACAGGACGAAAAACTGCAATTGGATTTAACGAATCCGATTTAGAAATCGACAACATCAGACTTCGAGGTACTCAATTTGTGAGATTTAGAGATCTTTCTAAACACAATAAAAAAATCCTTTTAACTTTGGAAGAATTTCAAGTCCTGTCGAATCTAACACCAGTAATAATCAGATACATTCAGCAACTCGTCACATATGCTCCACTTATTTTTGATTACCTCAACAGTTCGGTGAACACACATCCAGTTTTACCACTGATCTATGGCCCGATAGATCATTCTATATACAACAGATTGCCTCAAGAGGTGTCGTTCTACAGAAGGACCGGATTCTTTTTTAATAAACTTCGAAGTGAAGGAACCAAAATTAAAGTTTCTCCAACAAAGGAATTGCCGGAGAATATTTCAAATAAACAAAAAGTGTAAAATTATTTGAATGATTGCGTCAAGCAAGTGCTCATGTTGGGAGCACTAAAACTTTAAAAAAAAGATTTACGTGACCTTGAAACAGTTCAGGTTTGCATATGTTATTCTTCTTTTCGCTGACTATATACATATGAAAATACTCACGCTGTGTGAGTGCAGTTTGTGAGGAAAAAAAAACTGCTGTTTCTTTTATTTATCCTCACATAAATTTATAGTTTCCCCCAACCTGGGGGAAAAACTTAATTCTTAAAAATTTCGTTAGGATTGGCGCAGTGGAAGATAGCTCAAACCCTTTATTTATTTTTTAATGTAAATTTTCAGAGGAAACACTAGTGGATCAATTGAGTTAGGGTCTATCAAGTCAAAAAATACTAATAGGTAAAATATACCTCAAAATATATAATCAACCTATAAAGGCTTAGATACAATGTGACCCACACTATTTTAAAACAGGATAACCTTTGTCATAGAAAAAACTATTTATTTGAAACACTGGGAAAAATTAATTTAACAACCATTGCATTTTTATATATATAAGACCAATGTATTTCCCTGCAACTCTGACAGTTCTATTTATTATTTAAGCTATGGCAGCGATAATACAAATAGGATTATTTTCTTTGGGGGCTTGACTATATTTTATATTTAGTTTTCAACTATTGTGATGTACAACTTAACTTAATGGAGGCTATATCTGACACAATTTGTATTTTTTGGATATGATGTGAGTCACCTGTCAGAGCAGTAGCATGTATAAATCAAATCTAGTTTGGTTAGTTATAAAACGAAAACTCAATAAGGCTCGGGTTGGTAATATTATTTCACACCTAGGTTCCGGCCAGAACCCTTTAATTTCCTCCTAACACCTTTTGTGAAGTATGGTTGGCGGTGTAATAAAAACTGTTGTCAATTTGTTCACCACACCTTCACTTCCTGTCAGGGATACTCGTTTTTATAAACTCGATAATTTTTTGAAATTTTATTTAACAAGGCAAAGGGACCTGACTACACAACCCACAATTGTACAACTAGTCTTAGAGCCTTTTGTGAAATTATTATTAACCACTACTCCAACACGCAACTACACATTTCTTTATCCTCAGATTAAATACCATTTCGTTAACCTCACCTTAAAATCCTTAAGACATCACAATAATTGATTTAAAAAAAAATTGCCCAGTAATAATATTTTTCAAATTAAACCAAAACTTATCTTTAAAATACAATCGTATATTGACAGCATACAATTTATCAAAATTTAATTCATAAATGATCTTTCCTAGTTTTAATACAGTTTAGCCCTACAACACTAAAACCTTTAAAAAGCTACAACAATTTTACATATGGTATGATCTAGATTTACCTAGGTTCAATAAATTGACAACTTTAACCTTAAAAAAACTCAATAATTAGGCATAAATACAACCATTTAAAATAAAAATTTGTTTGGTGCAACTATACTTAATCAATAAATTAACATACAAATAAATAATTTAAACACTCACCACATACACATAGACAAACACGTTCTGACAAACACCGACATGAATGGCCCATAAAACAAACTAACTTTTTTTATTTCTTTAAATTTTATCCGCTTTTTTTACGCGCCTCGGCTAGGTGTCCTCGATGTTTTATTTTTAGTTAATTTAGCTCACTCTTAGAGGTATTTCACTTACATCGACAAGAAAAATTTGAATGTGCGTTCACTTATTTTCGCGTTTGATCACGAGATTTATGCTGCAGCTAAAACCCGATAATTTTACATCTTTTTTATCTTTATTCGTTTTATTATAAAAAACGAATTTATTTCCTCCGGTTCCAAACAAATCTAATTTGATCACAAATTAATGTTGGCCTAAAAGAAAAAACTCCGCTAAACAGTGAAGCGCACAAATTTCAAAGATTTTCACTACGTGAAGACACCTAGCCTGGACCTACGAACACACGGACGGATGGAGCAGAAGTGAGAGAGAAGCGACTGCGTCCCCTTCCCAGCTGGACTTTTCTTATCTTTTAGATTTTTCTGCCGTTTTAAAGTTCACCGCCGGTTATGCTCATCACATAAGCCCCCTGTCCAAAAAAATTGGTTCCGCAGGCCGAAGGCTTTTCTGAATTTTCCCTAAACTTTCCCGGAATCAATTTCACACAAAACCCTTTTTTTTAAGACAAATATACAAGACAAATAAAACAACAAACAATTTTTGTAGGTGTGACCCTGACGCTTAGGTGTACTTCAACAATTTGTTATACAAGTTTTTTTTTTACATCTTATTTTATTCTACATGCTGTTCATTTGCACCTCGAGAAAACTACAGCTGTCAGAGCGGGCAAGTCGCGCACAACTCCACCAGTATGGTTCTGTCCTTCGGACATCACTCAGCAACTCTTTGGCGGCAGCCTCGATGTGCGCTGATTGTCGCGACGTAGGTCGACTCTGGGTGTCGGGTAGAGAGCAGTGTCAGAAACCAAGGCCTGTGCGTCCCCTGATGAGTGGGCTGGGGGGGGGGTGTGCCGCTGCGAAGTCCAGTCGAGCCGCTCTTATCTCTGATAAGGATTATCAGCTGTTGGAATGCTGGCGCCGCCAAGTGAATAAGGTCTGGTCTTCCTTGTTTATAACGCCACTGGTAATAATGTTCATCCTCTGTATTAAACGGTTTAAAGAGTTTATGCAAATTGATGACTTTTACACTGGTCACCGGTTGAAACGACTGTATAAAAATGTTTATGTCTCTGATGCTGTTATTTATATTTATTGAGTTATGTAAAATTGGAGGGAGGGTTGAAATTAAAACGGTAAAATTCTTCTTTGTTAAAAATTTAACTATGGACTTGATATTGTTCTTTGTTTGATTCACTGGAATGTTCGACACAACATCGTTGACACCAATTAACACGAAACAAGTGTGACGGAAGGAGGTATGCCGTTCAGAAATTAGGCACTTTAACTGTCCTGTAGTACAGCCGCTGATCGCGCACATATTGCCGGAGAACAGATGGTTAGTCTCTTTCCACACCTTTTGAAGCCTCAGCACCTGACTGTCTCCCAGTAGTGTTATGTCCATGGTCTCCACTGGTCACACCTAGTTCCACATATACATACATGCTTATAACTAATTGGTACATTTTTTTACACAACATAGGCTTTTCAAAAAAATTATCGGTCATAAAACATTTTTATTTGAGCAACGTGAACAATTTTTACGATTGTTGGATCTTCGTTCAATTTTAGCTTTACATTTACATTATTTAAAACTTCCAACACAGTCCACGGGCCTTTCCATCCCTGCGAAAGCTTATTGCTAATCTTTTTTGCCTTATCGCTGGGGATGTAAACTTTATACAATACCTGGTCGCCTACTTTGTAAGGCGAAGTTCGCCTATTTTTATCGTACGCTAGCTTCATCCTACTTTGGGCCGCTTTCAAATGTTTATGAATCTCGCTGACTCTATCCTCAACACTCTGTGATGGTGTTACCTCTTCGATGAGGTTCCACGCCAGTTGTAAAGGATTAATCAACTCTCTACCCATTAAAGCCATGGCGGGTGTCATACCTATACTCTCATGGTGGGCGGAATTTACTCCTACCATTAGGAAATTTAAATTTTCATCCCACCTATCTTGAGTTTTACTGTGGAAAATTTTCAGTGCGTACTTTAAATTTCGATTTTCCCTCTCAGATTGGTTGCCTTGTGGCCTAGCTACACTCGTCGTTATGTGTTTGATTCCAAGTGCGAATAGGAATGATCGAAATCGAGCTGATGTAAACTGACTGCCATTGTCACTGATAACCGTTTCTACTACTTCATTTTGTGCAAAAATTCTTTCCGACATTGCTTTCATTACCGTTTCGGAAGTGGCCCTTCTAAGCGGAACAAACCAAGCAAATTTCGAAAAACTGTCTACACAAACTAACATATACTGATTTCCGTTTTTTGATCTTACTAATGGGCCAAAAAGGTCAATGTGCAACCTTTGCATACATCTTTCGGGTAAGGTAGAACTCATTAGTCCCACTTTCGTATTTTGCGGATTTTTATGCAATTGACATAACTTACATGATCGTACATAATTTCTTATGTCTTCGAACATTGATTTCCAAGCGAAATCTTTTGCTATTTTTGCTGTGGTTTTTTTATACCCCAATGTGCTGACAAGGATGTATCATGATTAAATTTTAAAACGATCTGCTTGAAGGTCTCTGGTACACAAACTTTGGGGGGACAATTTTTATTTTTTTGGTACTTCAATACCCCATTTTTTAACGAATAATTATTTACAATTTCTCCCTTTTCCAGCTTATCTATTATTTCCCTTAAATTTGGATCCTCTCTTTGTTTTTGCCCAAAGTCATTGAAAACTTCTGGAAAATGTTGCAAAAAATTAAGAGTATGCTCAGGTCTCACATCATTCCTTGTTGCCTCCGGCGTTGGCTCGAACAATCTAGATAAGGTGTCGGCCGGTATGTTTTGCGAAGCACGCGCGTGTTCTATCTCACACGGAAATTCTGATAATCGTAATTTCCAGCGGGCCAATTGACCTGTCGTCTTGTCCGATTTCCACAGATAAATGATTGCTTGATTATCGGTCCTTAATACAAAGGGTTTATCTAACAGAAACTCGCGATATCGTTCGCATCCCCAGAGACAAGCCAACAGCTCTCGTTTATATATGGAATAGGCCCGTTCATTTTTTTGAAGAGCCCTGCTAGTATATGCTATCACTACTAAAGTACCATTTATTTCTTGTTGAAGTACACAGCCTATACTATGGTCTGATGCGTCACAGCTCAAAACAAACTTTTTATTGAAATCCGGCAAGTGCAGAACGGGAGGGGAGGTCAGGACCTCAATCAGCTTCTCAAAACTTGCCTGCTCGGTTTTTGTCCATTTAAATTTTACACCTTTCCTCTTCAGTCGATTTAAGGGATAACAAATTTCGGAAAAATTCGGAATGAATTTGTTGTAGAAACTCGCCATACCCACAAGTCGCTGCACTTGCTTTACAGTTTTTGGGACGGGATAATTTTTTATGGCGTCTGTTCTCGTCGGATCTAGCTGCAATTTTCCATCTGATACGTAATGCCCTAGAAACTGAACGCCACGTTTCGCTAACTTCAATTTTTCCGGGTTTACCGTCAAGTTATACTCTCGCAATTTTTTTAGTACAGCTTTTACATCGTTATAATGCGTCTCTTCATCGGGACTGTAAATCAATACATCATCGCAAAAATTGACTACGCACTTAAACTTCAGGTCACCTAACACCTCATCTACTACCCTATTTAACGCCTGTGATCCTATTTTCAGTCCCTGTGGCACTCTAACCCATTGATAACTACCAAAACTGGTATTGAACGCTGTATATTTACGTGAATGTTTACTCAACTCTATTTGAAAAAAACTGTGAACCAAATCGACTGATGTAAAAAATCGTGCATTCTGTAAATATTGAAACGTTGAATCTACCGTCTGACTCGGGAAACTATCCATTTCTATATACTGATTCAATGTTTTATAATTATTTACCAATCTATATTTCCCTTTTTCCCTCTTCGGAACCAAAAAACAATTGCTGCTAAATTCGCTCTGACTTTTTTCTATCACCCCGCTGCTTAACAATTCATTAATAATTTCCCTCATTGCCCTTACTTTTTCTGGCGTCATCTGAAATGGTCTCATCCTAAACGGTTTTACATCCTTGCTCACCCGGAGCTTATAAGGTGCTACTCTGGCCCTACCTATTTTTCCTGTCACAACATCTCCATAATCTCGCAATAGCCTGTTAAATTTTTCCTTTACCTCACTACTCATGTCTGCATCATCAAACTTTATTTTTTCTGATTTTAAATTATCCTCTTCTAGTAATAAAAAAATTCTTTCGTTCTCTGCCCCAAAATTGAATTTAATTTCCTGTTTTGCCATGTTCAGACTCTTATTTGTTTTTAGCCTATACGTTGGTCGCCAAATTCTTATTTGATTTTCTAATTGTTTTTACTTAATTACTTATAATTCTAAATTGTTAACTTTTAATTAATTGTTTGCTCGGATGTGCTCAGTAAAAGTGGATATAAACAGTGATGCTATCGGGATCTGAGGGCAATGGCTGCCATGTGCTAAGCCTAGCTTCTCTTTACAAAAATCAGTGTTATTACTTACAAAATTCCCTAGGCTATTTAAATATAGCTCACAAATGATCTTTTTTGACTTGATAATAAATATATTTGTACTTGTGATCTCCTTTACTTTATTGTAGTGAGTAGAATGTGTTTTGTATTTACTCTGGATGTCAACAAAATGTAGGTGTACAATTTCTAAGATTTCTTTAACTATTTGAATAAAATACAAAGTTACAGAGGAACAATACAATATTTATTTATCTATTAGTACAATTATGTTTCAAAAAGGTTCTCAATTAAAGGGATTTACAATAATATACAACTCAGGGGGAACAGTTACAATGTGTGGCCTAGCCTAGAAGGTAAATGACAAATATACTGGTAGGCCTAAAACTAAATGTTCATATTTTGGGTTCTAAATGGGGTTTCTTTACAAATGAGGGCTCTTTTTCTCAGGGGGGAAGTATCGTGCTGACTTGAATAACGTTTGGATGATATTTGAAAGAATATTAAGTCCAATTAAGCTGATGTGTTGAAAAATTACAACAATGGAAATTTTGGTTGTTGTCCAAAAGGAGAGTCCAATGGTTTCACTGACTTTATGAATGGTTAAAATACTCAAAATTAAATTTGGAAAGATAGTTCAATATAAAAATACTCTCTTGAGGTTACTTTAACTTTCAGAACATTAGGCTTGTTCTATTTAAATGTCTGTATTCTTTCCAGTCCCTAAATAGAATACAATGGAAGGAGTTTACCAATCTGCTTACAAATGTTCTTCGCTCAAATACCAGTTTTTTGGGGGAAAGTCAAATAAAAAGGAGTGAATTTACAGATGGTATTAATTGAGCAGTAAGTCCCTAATAAAATGAGCACCAAGCGATGCAAAACTTAGGCCATACTGGGAAATTTAAAATAGGAACTGTGTCCTTCACAGATTCTAGGTCTTAACACTATGGCATCTGGAGCAAGAAGAAAGATCTAGTAGAGATGAGGTCTGGAAGCATGGTCCATTGTTGAGAATCACATGGTCACACAATTTTTAACACTGGTCACTGTAATTTAGATTCCTTAAGGACTATTTTTGAAAAGTATATTATATTAAATTTTAATTTTATTTCAATCCTCTCACATAAATTATATCTAAAATATTATTATTAACAAACATATTAAATTAAGTGAGTAGGCTATTATATGGGGATAGGCTATGAATAATTATTGGTGATTAAATTGATGAAATACATATTATTATACAATTGCATGGATAAATAAACATTAAATATATAGAGGGGAATGTTTTCTGAGGAGTGATGATAATGATGATTATTATTAGGCATGGACATAGGACAATTAACACAAATAACACATTTAGGGGCATTAATTAATTAACACATTTATAGGGAAACTTAAATATAAAATAACACATAATAGGAAAATTATTACTAAATGATGAATGAATGACATGTAATACTATAATTATCTCCTCAGAAATCTGTATGATATGAAATTAAAGACAGATTTCGATCAAGTATGAAATGGAATACATGAATTATTTAGTATGAAATACATTTACAGCTAGTTATGAGGTACATTAAATGATTGATGTTGGTTGGTGATAGTACACTTCTTATTCTAAATTTACATAAACATAGGAACAATACATAAATGGGGAAATATGGGATGAGGGATTAAGATAGTTCATGACCGCACAGGGGGAATTGGGATTAAGGGAACATTTAATATAATAATTGTTTATTGGCATGGGGATGAAGTTCTTCACTCGCATAAAAACACTTTTGTTTATACATTGTTTGTGACAAGGGCAAAATTCACTGTTTATAATCGTCGCATTTATAAATAAATTGTTATTCAATACTGTTTTGGGGAATAATCACACTGTTCACTTGGGGAATAGGGAAGGGGTACGCACTCGCGGTTAAGGTTCATGACGATCTCCTCAAGTAAAATGATTACACTTGATGGATGATGATGATGATGATGATTTATTTACACTGTTTTAAGAGTTTATGTTGTCAGGGTCTTCTTCACTATATACATTATCCTCTTCTATTATCGGTTCTATGTATCTTTTTAATGCAGATATGTGATATGGTCCAAATAAGATGTCTTCGTTTTCTCTGGTTACATGAAAAGTAGATTTTCCTAATATTTGCTTGATGACGAATGGACCTTCGTAAACCTCGAAAAGCTTTGCAGTTTCTCCATAAATAGCTCGGGAGAGGGGATGTGATTTTATTAGCACTTTATCGTTTATCTTTAATGTTTGTGGTTTTCGATTCTGATTTAACTTTGCTGATCTTTTAATTCGTTTGGCATCTAACCTGCGTTTAGCGATGAGTAACTTCTGTTCTATTGGAGTATCAATTATGAATGGATTTTCAGACAAGTATTTTTCCCAAAAGCGGTGGTCTCGAACGCCGAATTGTAGTTCGTTAGGAGTGAATCCGGTCGATTCATGATATAATTCATTGAGGCATGCATTAATATCAGGAATATATTTCGCCCACTTCTTGTGTTGACGGGAGCAATAGGTGCGTAGACATCTCTTGACTTCTCGAATAGGTCTCTCGGCAAGGTTGTAGCATGGGTGGTACACTGGATTGAAGATTAATTCGATATCATTCTGCTCCATCTTCTGGATGTATTCTCCGCTCTTGAATTGTGTTCCATTATCAGACTGGATTCTTTTAGGGTATCCATAATTTGGGAAATGTTGAGTGAATAATTTATTTAATATTGTTTTAGTGGTGGCTTTTTGCATAGGGTATAACTTGATGAATTTGGTGAAGATATCGATGACAATAAGTATATATTTAACGTTTGACACACTGGTAGGAAGAGGTCCGATGATATCAACGGCTAATTGTTCGTTCTTTCCTGTACATAGCACTCCTTTCGCTGTGGCCACCAGCGGTCGGTTGCTGATCTTACATTTCTGGCAGGTATCGCACGTAGATAAATATTTCCTTATGGTTCGATTCATGTTTCGAAATATGAAGGTTTCTTGTAATAATTGAAAGCATTTCTTGGCTCCGCAATGTAGATAGAATAGGTGACATTCCCAAATGAGATCTTGAATCATGCAATGAGGTACAGCGATTAACCATTTATTTTTCAGTTTTTGATAAAGGGTATTGTTATGAATGCGGAAATTATATGATAATTTTTGTGCGACTTCTGAATCTGGTTGTTTTTCTAATGTTTCAATTATGGGTTGGAGTTTGGTGTCTTCTCGCTGGAGTTGGGGTAAGTTTCTTAATGCACTCTTCAGATTTTGATCGGGGATATTTTCAATGTAATGGATAGTTAATTCTCTTGGATTGTTGTATGAAATAGCGGATTGATCGATGGAGATGCGACTTAGCGTGTCTGCAGTGATGTTGTCTGTACCTTTACAGTGGACAATTTTGAAGTTATATTCCTGTATGGTGAGTATCCATCTTGCCAAGCGATTATTCAATAATCGGCACGTTTTTAAGAAAGTAAGTGCGTGGTTATCTGTTATTATAGTTAATTTCGTTCCCAGGACAATGTATCGAGACTTTTGTAGGCAATAAATGATGGCAAGGAGTTCCTTTTCGGTGGTGGTGTACCTTTGTTCGACTGGTTGTAACGTTCTCGACATAAACATTATGGCAGCTTTCTCACCATTTTCGCGTAGTTGATATAAATGTCCGCCTATAGCATAATCAGAAGCGTCAGTTTGTAAGAAGAATTCTTTAGATGGGTCTGGGTGTTTTAAGACGTTGGTTTCCAGAAATAGTTGTTTAATCTTCCTAAAGGTGACATCATCTTCTTTAGTCCAGATAAATTTGTTCTTCTTTGAAGTTAATCGCATTAATGGTTGTGTGGTTGCAGAGAATTTATCTATGAATTTATTATAATAATTTATGCTGCCAAGGAAAGCTTTAAGTTGAGTTCTGTTTTTTGGTGTAGGGAAATTTAGTATCGGTTCTACTTTGCTCTGGTCCATGTGGAGTCCATCGTTAGTTAAGGTGTATCCCAGAAATGGTACAGAATTTTGGCAAAACTTTGATTTATTAAATCGAATGGTCATGTTGGCTTCTTCTAATTTGCTGAATATGTACTCTAGATGTTTCATGTGAGACTCGAAATCGGGTGAAATTATGCATATGTCGTCAACGTAGATTGCAGTAAAATTCTCAGCTTCAGAATCGAATACGTTGTCTAGCGCTCGAACTAAAGCAGCTTGTGATGTAGAGATACCAAATGGTGTCACAGTGTACTGGTATATTTTGCCTCTGAATTGGAATGCCGTATATTGTTTGGAATTTTCTGTTAATGGTATTTGCCAATATGATGCTGTCAGGTCGATACTACTTATAAATTTTGCATTTTTGCATTTTCCAAGGATCTCATTTACACTTCTGTTACATTCAAAATCAGGTATTATAATTTCGTTTGCTTTTCGGGCGTCAAGGCATAGTCGTATTTCTCCCGTCTTCTTAATGACTGGAATTATCGGGTTGATAAAAGTGCTTTTACTCCTCTCAATTACACCTAAGGATTCCATTCTGTCGATCTCTTGTTGTACTGCATCTTGATATTGTTGTGGTACAGGATAAGTGGTGCTTTTAAAATGTTGTGGATTATCTACTCGTAACTCATGAGAATATTTGTTGCATATGCCTGGTTGTTCGGAGAAAACATGTTTATACTTATTTAATAACTGACTTAAAATTGTTTGTTCTTCTTTCTTGATATAATCATTTGATGCTAAAGATGTATTAATTTCTTCTTGTGTCAATGTGCTGTCGTTTGTTGGATTTGTTTGTAATTCGTTGAAGTTGTGCGCTGTGCTATCATATTTATCATATATTAAATCATCATTGTACTCATCGTACATCATATTATCAAAATTATTATTCATATTATTATTTGGCCTATGGCTATTATTAATTATTATTTGACATAACTGTCCTTCATGATGACACATATTAAACTTCATTGTAACATTAACGTTATTGATTTTCATATTTATTTCGTTTGTGTTGAAATTTAAATCCATTTTGAGGGCAGATAGAACATCGACTCCGAGAATTATGGGTTTTATTAAATGTGGCACTATCAAATATTCAATTAGCATCGTATGTTAATCAATGGTAGTGGGAACATATATTGTGCGGGAAACACGTTTAGACTTTTCTCCAACAGCTGTTTTGATAACGGTATTATTCACTGGTAATTCTTCAAATGGTTGTAGTTTCATTTTATTTTCATTAAACCAAGCTTCGGCTATGCAAGTTACAGAAGAACCGGAATCAATTAAGGCATTAGTGCTGATATTGTTTAATGTTATGTTGATTTCTGGACAGTTAATTTGTGTATAATTCAAATTGACATCATTTTCGTATTCATCTTCTAAAAGGAAATTTTTATCACATATTATGTTGTTGGACTGCATAAGATTTATAGAGTGATTGATAGTTTGACCGAGGATAGTGTAAGTAGGCGCTGTATTTAATGGGTAATCGCATGACAACATAACCCTTTCTCGGCCGTGGTCTACAGCGCCGAGTCGTTTCCCTGTCTCGTTTGAGACGGTGAGGAACGTGGACTAGCAGTATTGTTGTTACTTGAATGAGGGCTCATTGGAGATACAGTTGGAGCATTAGGTGGATTGGGATTCTGTCTAAATATGGCGCAGAGTTTATTCTGTTCGTTGGTAGGGTGTTGACGATCATTTTTGTAGTTTTGTTCATAGTTTCTGGGATGATATTGCTCACGTTGATACGGCTTGTTGTCATGATGACTCCGATGGTATTGCTGGTTGTTGTTACCATTATTCCTGTAATTTTGTTGATTTCGATACGAAGTGTTGTTTGAAGGGTATTTATTCTGTTGACAATTATGGTAGTTGTTCATCTTTGGTTGGTAGGCCCGTTGGTTAGCATATCGATCGTTGTAATTCTGTTGGTTCGAAGTGGTTGGACTGGCTGGTCGGTTGCTTTGTTGGTTGTTGTGGTTCCTGGCTTTCTTAGGTCCATCTTTTATGTCTTCTTTCTGCAGTAGTCTCT
Organism: Allygus modestus; assembly: GCA_963675035.1. Classification (NCBI taxonomy): domain Eukaryota; kingdom Metazoa; phylum Arthropoda; class Insecta; order Hemiptera; family Cicadellidae; genus Allygus; species Allygus modestus. The sequence goes on from OY776111.1 coordinate 105,261,936, forward strand.
CCATCGCTTGGATCGTGGTGATGTTCTGTACGCTTATGCTGTCTTGGATTATTGCGTCAAATCGCTCCGCCATAAGAGTCACTATCTCCTCTTCACTTAGGCTGGGTGTCATCGATTGTAATAACAATACTCTTTCTGTCAAGTACTCCGTCCGGCTTAACGTTCCGTTGGCTCTATACTTCTCCGATTCGATTTTTGCTTTAATTCCTCGTTGGACTGCCTGGCTCCAGTATTTGAGTTCGAATTCTCTCGCAAAATGTTCCCAATCAATAATTTCACTTTTTATCAGCTGTAGCCATCGTGATGCTGGTCCTTCGAAGGATGTCTCAAGCAGGTCTTTCAGGTACTCAGTTGAGTCGCAACATTGATTCCTTTCGATTCCTCGTTCGTAATACCTTCTCAATTTGTATAAATATTCATTTGGATTGCCGCTCCGTCCATTAAATTTCGGCATTAGACGATCATTGGCTTCGCTTCCACTGCATATTACTTTGATTTGTCCGGCCATTCCGTTTAGTTGATTTGCTTGCTTCAGATTGGTTACTTCAGTTTCACATTTGTTTAAACTTTGATTCAAGGTTTGGATTTCAATTTGTTGTGCCTCAATTAGTTTTGTTTGCAATGTAATTTTGGGGATAACTTCATTTTTAAGTGCCGTTAGGTTTGCTTTTGAATTCCGTTCATTATCCAATTGGGTTTTGACAGTTAATTCTTCTATTTTCAGATCAAAATTTTGCTTATGCTCTTCCAGATGGGTTTTGACGGTAGATATAATATTTTCCTGATATTGTTTATTTTCAAATTCGGCAGCGATTTGTTGTTGTGAGATACTGTCCAACACGAATTGCCTCATTTGAATTTGTGAATTTTCAATTCTGAGTATTAATTTGTCAGTTAATTTGGCAGTTTCTTCAGATTGGGTATTTTGGGTCATTTTGATGGCATTAATTTCTGATCGAATTTCGATTTGGTTTTCTCTGGTTTCTTGTATCTGCGATTCGAAAGCATTTCGACAGGCTTGAATTTCCTGTTGGGTTTCGTTGGTCTTATCGTGGATGATTTTGGTTAATTCGGTCTTGGTTTGATTTATTTGTTGTTGGAAATTTGCATTAATTGTTTGAATTTCAGATTTAGTTCCTTGTATTTCGGATTTTAATTCGGCATTATTCTGTTCGATTTTGGCACTGGTCTGTTCAATTTTGTTATTTACTGATTGCTCAATTTTGTTTCCTAAATTAGTCATAAGGGTCACTAACATATTTATATCGATTGCAGGTGTCGGTGTAGTCGGGTTTGTAACATTTAATCCGCTAGTTGCGTCGTCTGTGTGTGCATCAGTCATCGAGCGCGAGGAATGAATGAGCGTCGACTCGTTCAATGAGCTAGCGATACGTCCTCGTTCATTCTGATCAATGAATCCAGTTCGGGAACCTTCGGGTGTGTCCGTCAGCGTTCGGGTCGGTCGGCTGGCGATATTTCGTTTTGGTGTTGAGAAAGCAGAGTTAGCGTCTAAGGGCAGGCTGAGAGAGAAATCTCGCGTAGAGGTTACGAAATCGACGTTCTCTGATTGGCTGATGGGGTCGGTGTAAATTTGGCGGTCTTTGCTTTTGGGCGTTTCGTCCTCGTTCTGCGAAACATGGCGGCTGCTGGTTTCATCGTCGCTCGAATCGGCGTCTGCTGCGGGGTAGTTTCGTGTTTTCCGTAGATTGTATTTATTTTCTGCCATCCTGTGTTCGTTTTATTATAATATGCGAGATTATTAAATATGTAATGCTTTTGTACACAGTTATTATTGGTGGGAAGGGAAACAATTACGGGAACTTAATATTAAATATGGTCTTATTCTAGGCTTACTCTAGTTGAGGATTGCAATGTTTATCAACTGTTATTCAAGCTAGTACGTTGGGTCGCCAATTTCTTATTTGTTTTTAGCCTATACGTTGGTCGCCAAATTCTTATTTGATTTTCTAATTGTTTTTACTTAATTACTTATAATTCTAAATTGTTAACTTTTAATTAATTGTTTGCTCGGATGTGCTCAGTAAAAGTGGATATAAACAGTGATGCTATCGGGATCTGAGGGCAATGGCTGCCATGTGCTAAGCCTAGCTTCTCTTTACAAAAATCAGTGTTATTACTTACAAAATTCCCTAGGCTATTTAAATATAGCTCACAAATGATCTTTTTTGACTTGATAATAAATATATTTGTACTTGTGGTCTCTTTTACTTTATTGTAGTGAGTAGAATGTGTTTTGTATTTACTCTGGATGTCAACAAAAGGTAGGTGTACAATTTCTAAGATTTCTTTAACTATTTGAATAAAATACAAAGTTACAGAGGAACAATACAATATTTATTTATCTATTAGTACAATTATGTTTCAAAAAGGTTCTCAATTAAAGGGATTTACAATAATATACAACTCAGGGGGAACAGTTACAATGTGTGGCCTAGCCTAGAAGGTAAATGACAAATATACTGGTAGGCCTAAAACTAAATGTTCATATTTTGGGTTCTAAATGGGGTTTCTTTACAAATGAGGGCTCTTTTTCTCAGGGGGGAAGTATCGTGCTGACTTGAATAACGTTTGGATGATATTTGAAAGAATATTAAGTCCAATTAAGCTGATGTGTTGAAAAATTACAACAATGGAAATTTTGGTTGTTGTCCAAAAGGAGAGTCCAATGGTTTCACTGACTTTATGAATGGTTAAAATACTCAAAATTAAATTTGGAAAGATAGTTCAATATAAAAATACTCTCTTGAGGTTACTTTAACTTTCAGAACATTAGGCTTGTTCTATTTAAATGTCTGTATTCTTTCCAGTCCCTAAATAGAATACAATGGAAGGAGTTTACCAATCTGCTTACAAATGTTCTTCGCTCAAATACCAGTTTTTTGGGGGAAAGTCAAATAAAAAGGAGTGAATTTACAGATGGTATTAATTGAGCAGTAAGTCCCTAATAAAATGAGCACCAAGCGATGCAAAACTTAGGCCATACTGGGAAATTTAAAATAGGAACTGTGTCCTTCACAGATTCTAGGTCTTAACACTATGGCATCTGGAGCAAGAAGAAAGATCTAGTAGAGATGAGGTCTGGAAGCATGGTCCATTGTTGAGAATCACATGGTCACACAATTGTCAACACTGGTCACTGTAATTTAGATTCCTTAAGGACTATTTTTGAAAAGTATATTATATTAAATTTTAATTTTATTGCAATCCTCTCACATAAATTATATCTAAAATATTATTATTAACAAACATATTAAATTAAGTGAGTAGGCTATTATATGGGGATAGGCTATGAATAATTATTGGTGATTAAATTGATGAAATACATATTATTATACAATTGCATAGATAAATAAACATTAAATATATAGAGGGGAATGTTTTCTGAGGAGTGATGATAATGATGATTATTATTAGGCATGGACATAGGACAATTAACACAAATAACACATTTAGGGGCATTAATTAATTAACACATTTATAGGGAAACTTAAATATAAAATAACACATAATAGGAAAATTATTACTAAATGATGAATGAATGACATGTAATACTATAAGACTTAATTTAGAAAAATGAAAGAAATCATAACCTAACAACATGTCATACGGAATCTCATTCGATACCCAAAATGAATAATCCCATGATAAATCATCAATTTTTATGTGCAACTTCAATTCCTGTCGTATTGGTATTTTTGACCCATTTGCAGTTTCCATGTGATTACTAATTTTTGTTACCCCTTTTACACATCTTTGCCCTTTTAATTCATTAAACAATTTTTTACTAACTAAACTTTTGGTTGCCCCACTATCTAAAAGTGCTACACTTTCATGATCCCCTATTTTTACTTTGATTAAAGGTAATTTTCCCATCAAGTTCACTGCACTCACTTTCGCAGACTTAAAATCGCTTTCAGAACCCCGGCGCCTGCTTACGGAGTTCGTAATCAGTTTAAAGACGCGCAATTTCTCGCAATATGCCCTTCGCCATTGCACTTGTAACACCTTATTACCCGCTCGTTTCGATTCCCTGCATTTTCATTTCTCTTTGGTCGAGCAAAATTTTGAGGATTATACCTAGTGAAGTTAGGCTTACTCGCTTGCATTACATTCCGGCTACTACTACTCATCTGATGCATACCAAAATATCTGCTTTCCGCCTTAATCGACCCTGTCACTTTATTCGCCAACAACTTGAGCTCCCCTATATTTCTCGGCTTACTGTTAAAAGCAAAATGTGCCTTCGTCCCCGGATCACATTTACTCAAAACCGTATCGATTACCTCCTCTTCTGTCATCTTAGTTCGCAATGCAAAAGCTACCGCTATAACGTTTTCAACGTACTCTATAAAAGTTTCGTTCTGGCGCTGCGGTCGATCTAGCTCTAATAATTCAATCTCCCTCACTCGTGCCGTGGGCAAAAAGTACGCCAAAATCGCGCAGTGTAGATCTTCCCATCTCACACCTGCTGTCGTCGCTTCTACCCACAATTTGAACAATTGACCCCTTGTTTTTGGAATTAACAATTTTACAATTTCCCCTGAATAATTTGACGCAATATCAAAAAGAGGTTTTAAATCCTTCAAAAATGCCAATAGCTGAAACTCATCGGTCCCATCTGCAATGCCTACATTTTTTATCAATTCTAACACCACTGTACGATCAGTTTTTGTCATCTCTTGTTGCCCTAAAAATAATTGAGAATGCTGGGGAACCACCTGATAACATGCATTGTTTGCCGACATTACATGCGGAGGAGCGATCGAACATGCGTTGTCCACATTGCAATGATATTGAGTGTTACCAAACCTATTCGCTCGATCCACGCGACCCATCTCATATCCCGGCAAAAATGGATTGGTCTGGGAACCTACTACAAAATCATGTCGTGTTACACTCGGTATATTCCTATATTGTGTTGCATCCGAATTTGCACTCATACTCCAAAAGTCCAGCTCATTGTAACCATTTGCACCTTGTATAACATCTATTGAATGCGTTCTGGGGTCAAAGGTAACCGCAAGATATTGTCGCTCTACTTCCAAATCCATTAACGATTCATTATGCAAACCGTCAACTCGCGGTTCACCGAGATTTTGATTTCCTACTCGCGTCGAGTGCGCGGCTGGCATATTGTTCAAATCGTTCAATGTATCTGACCGCCGGTTGGGCTTGGGTGAGGGGGGCTTGACATTGGGGGGAGGGGAGGAGCTGAAGGTCGTAGCCGATCCCCGACCTCCCGCTCAGCACTGCCATGACTGCCAACCATGTTGACACGATTGAACATGCGTTCTCGTCTGTCTGATGCGGTTGTTAAAAAATGCCTTGAATACATGTCCTACCTTTTTTTAACCTTATTCTAGGGTCACACCTTCCAATTTTTTATTCTACTTATTCTATATTATGTTCAAATATTCAACAATTACTACCGAACGATATTCTCAACACATTCAAATATTTTCAAGTACATCAGTATATAAATTCAACAATCTATAACTCTGAATAAATACCATAACGATTTACAAATATATATATATCACACTCTTATTTTGTATATAAGCTATAATAACGTTATAGTTTGCACCAAACAATTTGACCAGATAGACTCCTCTCAATTTCTATCTGCTCCCATTTATTTATGTGAAAAAAAACTGCTGTTTCTTTTATTTATCCTCACATAAATTTATAGTTTCCCCCCACCTGGGGGAAAAACTTAATTCTTAAAAATTTCGTTAGGATTGGCGCAGTGGAAGATAGCTCAAACCCTTTATTTATTTTTTAATGTAAATTTTCAGAGGAAACACTAGTGGATCAATTGAGTTAGGGTCTATCAAGTCAAAAAATACTAATAGGTAAAATATACCTCAAAATATATAATCAACCTATAAAGGCTTAGATACAATGTGACCCACACTATTTTAAAACAGGATAACCTTTGTCATAGAAAAAACTATTTATTTGAAACACTGGGAAAAATTAATTTAACAACCATTGCATTTTTATATATATAAGACCAATGTATTTCCCTGCAACTCTGACAGTTCTATTTATTATTTAAGCTATGGCAGCGATAATACAAATAGGATTATTTTCTTTGGGGGCTTGACTATATTTTATATTTAGTTTTCAACTATTGTGATGTACAACTTAACTTAATGGAGGCTATATCTGACACAATTTGTATTTTTTGGATATGATGTGAGTCACCTGTCAGAGCAGTAGCATGTATAAATCAAATCTAGTTTGGTTAGTTATAAAACGAAAACTCAATAAGGCTCGGGTTGGTAATATTATTTCACACCTAGGTTCCGGCCAGAACCCTTTAATTTCCTCCTAACACCTTTTGTGAAGTATGGTTGGCGGTGTAATAAAAACTGTTGTCAATTTGTTCACCACACCTTCACTTCCTGTCAGGGATACTCGTTTTTATAAACTCGATAATTTTTTGAAATTTTATTTAACAAGGCAAAGGGACCTGACTACACAACCCACAATTGTACAACTAGTCTTAGAGCCTTTTGTGAAATTATTATTAACCACTACTCCAACACGCAACTACACATTTCTTTATCCTCAGATTAAATACCATTTCGTTAACCTCACCTTAAAATCCTTAAGACATCACAATTTTAAAAAAAAATTTAAAAAAATATTTTAAAAAAATATTTTTAAAAAAATTGCCCAGTAATAATATTTTTCAAATTAAACCAAAACTTATCTTTAAAATACAATCGTATATTGACAGCATACAATTTATCAAAATTTAATTCATAAATGATCTTTCCTAGTTTTAATACAGTTTAGCCCTACAACACTAAAACCTTTAAAAAGCTACAACAATTTTACATATGGTATGATCTTACCTAGGTTCAATAAATTGACAACTTTAACCTTAAAAAAACTCAATAATTAGGCATAAATACAACCATTTAAAATAAAAATTTGTTTGGTGCAACTATACTTAATCAATAAATTAACATACAAATAAATAATTTAAACACTCACCACATACACATAGACAAACACGTTCTAACAAACACCGACATGAATGGCCCATAAAACAAACTAACTTTTTTTATTTCTTTAAATTTTATCCGCTTTTTTTACGCGCCTCGGCTAGGTGTCCTCGATGTTTTATTTTTAGTTAATTTAGCTCACTCTTAGAGGTATTTCACTTACATCGACAAGAAAAATTTGAATGTGCGTTCACTTATTTTCGCGTTTGATCACGAGATTTATGCTGCAGCTAAAACCCGATAATTTTACATCTTTTATTATAAAAAACGATTTTATTTCCTCCGGTTCCAAACAAATCTAATTTGATCACAAATTAATGTTGGCCTAAAAGAAAAAACTCCGCTAAACAGTGAAGCGCACAAATTTCAAAGATTTTCACTACGTGAAGACACCTAGCCTGGACCTACGAACACACGGACGGATGGAGCAGAAGTGAGAGAGAAGCGACTGCGTCCCCTTCCCAGCTGGACTTTTCTTATCTTTTAGATCTTTCTGCCGTTTTAAAGTTCACCGCCGGTTATGCTCATCACAAGTTGATTCCAAGCTTCCAAACAGTACCTATCCTACTCAGTCTTGTTTATTACATGCTTAAGTAAACTTCATAAAATGGAAAGATACTGTTGTGAAAACAAGTGTTTTGTGCGACCGAAACTAGAGGTAGACGGATTAGCCTGTGAAATATGTGAAAGTTATGGTATTTGTAAATGTCGATGTAAAACATATAAACTTCCAACTCCAACACGAGAAACGTTCACATTGTACAAATCCCAACACTGTTATACATGTTGTCCTAAAATGTGTGTGAAATTTGGACTGTATAGCGATATAATAAAATATTGTAACAAATGTCGCAAAGGTCTTTGTGAATGTCTACTACAATATTGTGCAAACAGGAAGAGTTGGGATGTGGATATAGAAGTAGAGCAAAAGTAATAACAAGACGGAATAGCATGTAGAATATGTGAATGCTATGGTTACTGCAATAGAGTGTTAATTTTTAGGAAATGAAGGTTTGCATTAGTATAAATAGCTGTCACACCACCCACCCCATCTCAGAACAACTCCAGCTCTTGCCCAGTGAAAACCAACTTCATGCGCTCTCGTAGATTCAACACAAAATGGAGGAGTATAACCTGTGGAAACAAGCGTTACTCAAAGAATATCAGGATACGAATGATTTAAAAAAAATTGTAAGCCAACTACCAAAAAGTATAGCTGAAGAAATTATGAATGAACATTATAAAAATTGTGCGACGGCTTTAATATGTTTCTATAAAAAAGATAGTCTTAGGATTTGTCGAAAGTGTTACGAGGATACCAAAAATGAATTTGCGGACTACGAACAAAAAGTTCTACATGAATCTTTTCAAGTCAACACGTCAACACTACAATTGAAATATCAATGTATGAAATGTAACGGTACATGTGTAGAAGAGAGATACACTAAATGCGAATAAATGTTAGCAAACTCTGACTGTTTATACGGTAGATTGCATCAACAAAGTGCTCATGCTGGGAGCACTTAAACATTTTTAAAAACTAATTTACGTGACCTTGAAACAATTCAGGTTTCCACATGTTATTCTTATTTTCACCGTATATATATATATATATATATATATATATATATATATATATATATATATATATGACAATATTGGGGCTATATGAGTGCAGTTGATTGCAAGCTTCCCATCAGTTAACAGTTGCAAAAATAAATACATACTGCTGCAGTGAGAAATGTTTCATAGAACCAAAATTACATTGATACGGAATGGACAAACCAATTTGTTTTAATTATAATATTAGAATGTCCAAAAAGTGCGTAGTAGAATTTCAAGCTTTCAGGAACAACCAAGACAAATATATCATAAAAGAACTAGATTTTTTGACATATCTACTAATGTCATTAACTATTTTCTTTTTAAGCCGCCTTTTCCTTTTAAGAAGTTAAATAGCAAAAGCTCTAGAACCAATAAATGGTTAATGAAGTATCTTCATCACATCACCTGGGACGAAGGATTTACACAATACAAAGAGCTGGATAGCATAATGTACCATTATTGTCAACAGTATGACGAAATCTACACTACTGGGGATGAAAAATCAAAGTGGATCAGAATGTACAGTACTTCAAATGTGACGGATATTGTGTTGGATAAGGAATTTGCAACGGAATTAAATGGTCTTTCCATCGGAGTAAAAAGCCCTCAGCATAAAACTGCAAATTGTGCATTGTCACGAGCATACAGAGTAGGCCGATTTATATCCGGTGGAGGGGGAAATCCACATATACCCATGCACGTACCTCCGTAATATCAGTTGGACACAAGATCTCTTACAGAATACAACACCTAGCAAAAGAATCATATCAGCTTCTCCACAATGGCATCACCTTCTCCACTACAATCTCTTGCAGAAAAATTCAACCAACATTCAAAATCCGATCTCCTAGCAACAAAAAGATGTAGCGAACTTCAAGAGAAAAAACATTATGCTGTGCATTCGATGAAAAAGTTGGATACATCAGTTGGTGAAGCAGTTATAGCTGTTCTTGGAGATTCACCCTACAAAGAAGAAGATAAACCTAAATTCCAAGTTTACCTCCCGAAAAGATTTGTTAATGTTCTTATGAACGAAGATTTGGATTCTGTCAAGCCCGGCGTATTGTATTTAGTTTCCCATGGACCTTCTGGAAACAACTCTACAGAAATAACAATCCATGTTAACAATACTTTGTAAAATAGTTTTGTACATAGCGTAAAATTCCATTGTAATCTCTGATTATTTTACCTTTTTAATTATGTTTATTTTTACTTAGGTATTATGTAATTATATTTTTAAAAAAAACTCATCACTGTGACCTTGATATAGTTTTGAAAGTGTCGGACTTACCCCCACCATTTTATTCTGACATAAATAGAACCCGTACTAGTGGTCAGCTATCATTTCTCCATCAGCTCTCGTACCGTCAAGAACGAACTTAACCCATCAACATAATGAAGTTTCATCTGGTGATGCAAGACGAAGTGGATTTGGGAATACTTCACGAAACACTCCTGCATTTGATGACGGAACATCCTCCGATGGTAATGAAGATTACTGTTGAATTCGACAGCACAACCTTCTGCGATTCGGAGACGACTGAATCACCCACTGAATGGTCTCCGAATGCCACATCCGAAAATACAGAAGAAACCAAACTACAAGAACCTCCAAAGTACGAAGAAGAAAGCCAACCACAAGAACCTCCAAAGTACAAAGAAGGAAATAATGTTTAATACAATATACCTAGTTTGCTGTAAAGATAAGTTATGTAAACCTTGATTAAATCTTTGTAATTTTTGACAAATAAATTATCAAATCTTTTTTTAAAAACCACTTTCGATGACCTTGAACTTGTTTCTACATGTCCGTAACCACCCACCCACTTGAGAGTAACAATGACTCTAGGTTTTTTCTATAAAATGGTTACATTTAATTGGATAATTTTTAGCCAATTACTTGTCAGTGTTTCGTGATGACTAAGCATAAACAAGTAATAAAATCATGTCTGTCTGATCCTCACTACCATCCTCTCGTCTGACACCGATCCGCCAACATGTCTGCATCTACTCTGTGGTCCAAAGACATCGGCGACGAAGAGTTGGTGGAGATCACCCTGATTGCGGAGCATGGGGAGAGAATGAGAGCAATTTCAACTATGTCTGAGGACGAACTACAAGAAAATCACTTCAATGAGATAAAGGCGATCATGTCATACATTGCCCAACCGACGATGCTTCCAGAGCAGTGGCCGGCGATATCTCGGCGGATGGAATATCTCGCTGCGCTGAAGGCTGAGATCAACAGAAGAGGTCTATCAACTGAGATTTATGCAATATTTGTGTAAATTACAGATTTTAAGGACATGTGACAAACGGCCTTTTTCAAGGCCACCAGATGTTTCATTCGTTTGACACTCAGCAACCGCCAAATTCATTTTCAAATCACTCCCACGACTTCTATCAGTTTCGGAACAAATATTAATCCATCCGTTTTCACTTTACCCCACATCCAATAACGTATGTCGTTCGTCACACCAAAAGATTTTACATACATGTAACAAACGGCCTTTTTACAGGCCACCAGTTTGTTCAATCGTTTGACACTCAGCAACCACCAAATTCATTTTCAAACCTCTCTCTCGACTTTAAACAGTTTCTTGACGAATATAAATCCACCCGCTTTCACATTACCTCACATCCAATGACGTATGTGTATCGTCACACCAATACGTCATCGCCGTGACGTCATCACACCCTCTCGTCACACATACGTCATCACCACGTCACTCAAACGTCACTTCTGATTAAAAAACAATTATTTTTCAGCTGTCCCAGACTCCCCATATTGCCTCTACTAAAGTGCTAAACACAGTACATTGTCTAATGTTATTCTTATTGAGAAAAAAGACAGTTTTTATTTCTCGCTTATTTATGAACGTATACTGACGAAACTTGGTATATAGCTTCATCTCGTTGTGGTCTATTGATATTTGCTCAAAAAAATATTTGTTGCCAAAGGCTTCCGTAGCAGCAAACCTGAGTACTCAGCTCCCATGTTATTCTTATGGAGAGAATTAAATGCTCTGTCTCCCTTAATTATGGACATAGATGAATAAAAACTGGTATTCACCTAGTTGAGTTAAATTGATATTAACATAAAACCCATTTTTTGTGTTCCTTGTTGCAGCAAACCTGCGTACTCAGCCCTAATTTTATTCTTATGGAGAACAATGAAAATTGTACCTATATATAACTTATTTGTGAATATATTTGTATGAACTTGGTAAGTGGCTTTATATAGTATTAAGACATTGATATCTCCATTGGAAATTCGCTGTGTATACAGGTTTGCTGCGACGGGGGTATTTTTTAGAGAGTGACTCTTTAGACGATTAAGAATTATAAAACTATAAAATACCCACATCACATGAATCCTTGGAAGGCCTATATTACGTTGAATTATTGTACGTAATGGCAATGCAGATGTTTTGATTTGATTTTTGAATCAGTCTTAATAACTACATCTATTAAATATAAATCCCAGACATTTATTTGACAAGTGATATAAAACTTTCAAAATTAGTATTTTTTTATTTTAAAACCGTGACATATTTAATATCGATTAGATATACTCATTCTTTTATGAATGCGCTATGATTAGAGGACACAACTAAATGAATAGACAAGGTAAATCTCTGTAAATTTTGCGTGACGTAATCCTAAACATTTGATTGAATTTTTATTCCTTTTATTGAGATAGTGGCATTTTTAGTCTCTTATGTTGGCTTCCTGCACATAGCTCTCTCCTTTGCTCCTGGCGCCTGTTGTGTGTAGTTCGGAATTTTCAGGTAAATTGTTTTCTTATCTAAATTTATTTGTAAACGTACGAATTTTTACGGAACACCTACAAATTTTCTTTTGGTAATATAATTTTTAAAGTTATTTCAGAAATTGTTTTACAATTATTAGTTATCTTTGTATAATTCTATGATCAATACTTTGATGAGCTAGGGCTTTTAATTGCTTAGCTTGGCGTCCATTTTTGGATTGCAGAGCTTCACCAGTTCAACGGCAATGCCGGTTAATCGAAATAGTTTTGCAGAATTACACGAATACCTCCTCGCTTGCAGATATTCGGGAATATTTTAAAATTAATTACCTTTTTACAATCCAAAGACTAGCCAAGCTACTCAAGACGTGATTTAGCCTGTTAAGTTACTCTAAATGTCTGATTAAATTTGCAAGGCTTAGCCCCGGTAATAACCATAAAAGGATCTCAAATAAGGAGCTCATTCCCGGGTGTGATAACTACAGCAGCAGATTTTAGGAGTTTTTGGAGCTAAATTATAAAGATGAACGGGTGGCATCAACCTACAAATAATTTTAACAGGTTGTGTGGGAAACTGTTAGGCTAATTTTATTTCTCAATTTTTGTTTATTACAATTACCTACTCTATACCTAGCTTACAAATTAAATCACACATTTTACAATTAAGTTATCTGTTATAACGTAGTCTATGTTTTTTACCTTAGACAAATCGTTTTAGAGGTAAGTTAAGGCCTATTTTCGATTTTGCAGTAGGCCTACCAGTTGAAAACTGAAACTAGGGTTGCACTTCTGCAGACATTGTTTTAGAGGTAAGTTAAGGCCTAATTTCGATTTTTCAGTAGGCCTACCAGTTGAAAACTGAAACTAGGGTTGCACTTCTGCAGACATCCGGTGGAGCAATCAATTGAAAATAGGCCTAATCTACATAAAATATCAATGTAGGTTAATGCTTTGATTGGTATTTCAACATAAATATATCCTATCAAATCGATACAGCTGACTTGTTATCCATTTCTCTGTCAATCATCGTAAAAATGGCATCGATCCATTAACATCCGCTAATACCCAAACCATAGAATCATATTGGAGGGCAGTTAAAAATCATAAAACTAGAGTTTTAGACTGGCTTTAAACTATCTAACATTACAGATCATTTATCAGAATAACTTACCCCTATAAAATAGAAGTGAGAATATCAGGGGAAGATCCAATTTAACATTTTTTTGTTAAAATAAGATTACTTTCCCTCCGTCTTCAGCTTTAAAATAATCCAAATGAACGATCGTGGTTTCGGAAGTCAGCATAGCATATTTCCATTATCAGGTTGAATTCAATTACAAAAGTTCACATTTTTCTGTCGTCAAAAGTTAAAATGTACACAAAACACACACTTCAATACAAACAAAAAAACATTTAAACAAAGTGCGTTGACGCATACCGGCCAGTAGGTGATCGCCGACTGAGGCAGGAAGCAGAGCAGATAACACGACAGCATACCTTGAGTTGAACTTAGGAGTTCCTTATGATGTGTCCCTATTTCTTTATTTTATCAGGGGACAAGGTATGCTGTCGTGTTAACTGCTCTACTCTGCTCTGCCTCAGTCGGCGATCACCTACCGGCCAGTACGCGTCAGTGCACTTTGTTTAAATGTTTTTTCGTTCATATTGTAGTGTGTGATTTGTGGACATTTTAACTTTTGACGACAGACAAATGTGAACTTTTGTAATTGGAATCAACCTGATGATGTAAGTATTTTGACTTCCGAAACCGCGGTCGTCCATTTGGATTATCATAGCTGCTGAAGACGGAGGTAAAGTAACCTTATTTTATTGTTTATCAGCTTTTGAAGCTAACTTATTCAATCATGAATAAATTTTGTTATTGTTTAGAAGCAGCTAAAAGTGTTGATCCGGGAAATTAATTTGTAAATGTTTCATGTTAGTCTAATTGATTTTTTTAAGTTAATAAATGTATGATAAATTTACTTGTATTTATTTGAAACTTTAATAATCGAATGAAAGTAATTGATTATTTATATCAATATTAGCGAATTTCCCCTAAAGGGAAGAAACTATTACTGTAGTCGACATGGTAAGATCTAGGTCCGGTACCATGATAACTTTTCGTCTTGATAACTTTTCCCCAGACCCCAAAAATACCATTCGTTCGAAACTGTATGTATATGTGTCCGTGAGCACGATAAATCTCGAAAAAATTATCCAATTTTGATGAAATTTGGTATAAACGTATTAAGCAACAATTATGACTTTTAAGTTTGAAAACCAGCCAGATCCCATCCAAAGGGGTATTTTGGGGGTTTTTGTACTACCCCAAAAATGGGTTTTTTGAATTTGTTACATGTAGTTTTTGAAGTAGTCAAATTTCAGTTTTTACCATTGGATTCAGCTTAAAAAAACACACAATTTGGTATTTTGATCATTTCTCTACGTCAATTGGTTACCAACATATTGAAAGTGCTTAACACAGTACGTTGTCTAATGTTATTCTTATGGAGGAAAAGACAAATTTGATATCTCGCTTATTTATGAACGTATACTGGACAAAACTTGGTATATGATTTCATCTGGTTGTGGTCTATTGATATTTGCACAAAAAACAATTTTTTGCCAAAGGCTCCCCTACCAAAAAACCTGCGTACTCTGCCCCATGCGATTCTTATGGATAACAATTAAATGCTATGTCTCCCTTAATTATGAACATAAATGAATAAAAACTGGTATATGACCACCTAGTTGAGTTATATGGATATTAGCATGAAAACCCATTTTTTGGGTTCGTTGATGCAGAAAACCTGCGTACTCAGCCCCAATGTTATTCTTATGGAGAATAATTAAAATTGTATATATCGCTTATTTGTGAATATATTTTTATGAAACTTGGTAAGTGGCTTTATGTAGTATAACCGATATTCGCCATTGGAAATTTGCTGAGTTTGCAGGTTTGCTGCGACGGGGGTATTTTATATTATTTTCATTCGATTGTTCCACTGGATATCTGCGGAAGTGCAACCAAAACTAGTTGAATCATTGGCCTGAAATCATTACCTTCTGTTTCACCGAGACCAGCAGAGCCAGATAGGTTATGTCACTTAACACTATGATAAAAAATAATACCCCCGTAGCAGCAAACCTGCGTAATCAGCGAATTTCCAATGCATATATATGTATCTCAATACCACATAAAACCAAATACCAAGTTTCATTAATATACATTCATAAATAAACGATATATGACATTTTAATTATTCTCCATAATAATAACATGGCGGCTGAGTATGCAGGTTTGCTGAAGGATGGAACACGAAAAATGGGGTTTTATACAAATGTCAATATAACTCAAGTAGGTAAAGCCACATTCCAAATTGTATTAATTTATGTTCATAATTAAGGGAGATAACACGTTACTTATTCTCCATAAGAATAACATGGGGGCTGAGTACGCAGGTGTGCTGCTTCGGGAACTATAGGCAAAAAAAGTTTTTTAGTGCAAATATCAATAAACGGCAACGATATGAAGCAATATACCAAGTTTTATCAGGATACGTTTATAAATAAGTGAGATATACAATTTTTCTTATTCTCCATAAGAATAACATTGGACAACGTACTGTTTTTAGCACTTTCAATATCTCTGTAACCAATTGATGTAGAGAAATGATAAAAACACCAAATTGTTTGTTTTTTTTAAGCCAAATCCAATGGTGTAAACTAAAATTAGATTTCTTAAAATATTATATGTAAAATACCCCCGTCGCAGCAAACCTGCATACTCAGCGAATTTCCAATGCATATATATATATATATATATATATATATATATATATATATATATATATATATATATATATATATATATATATGGGTATCACTACTACCTAGAGCCACTTACCAAGTTTCATAAAAATACATTAATTAATAAGTGATTTATAGCATTTTATTTATTATTATCTACAAGAATAACATTATAATTGAGTACGCAGGTTTGCTGCAACAAGGAAGACAAGAAATTTTTTTTGCAATTATCAATATAACTCAACCAGGTGAAGCTACATACCAAGTTTTTGTTAATTTAGGTTCACAACTAAGGGAGATATAAAACTTTACTAATTCTCCATATGAATAACATGGGGGCCGAGTGTGCAGGTTTGCTGCTACCGGGAAAAAAAAACTTGTGCTAATATCAATATACCACAACTAGATGAAGCCACATACCAAGTTTCATCTATATACATACATAAATAATCAAATATAACATTTTATTTATTCTCCATAAGGATAACATTGGTCTACGTACTGTGTTTAGCACTTTGAATATCACTGCAACGGTTGGACGTAAAACAACAATTAAAACGCCAAAATGATTATTTTGTAGAGCTAAACTGATTGGTGGAAAGAAATGTGGAGTTTTTAGTGAAATTATCTGAGAAAAATCTAAAAACCGTATTCCCATAAGATTAACATGGGAAATTTTATGGACACATTTTTTGACTTTTCTCCATAACTGCTAAAACTAGCTTAATAATTCAAAATACTAAATTGTTTGTTTTTTAAGCTCTATAAAATGGCTATAACCAAAATCGTGTTTTTAAAATTTCAGGGTAAAAAGTTCAAAAAACAGATTTTTGGAAAATTTTAAACCCCCATAAAACCCCCTTCCCATAGACCGATCGATCTGGTTTTCGAACTTAAAGTCATAAATGTTACTCTCCACATTTGTGCCAAATTTCATCAAAATCGGGTGCTTCTTTCAAAATTTATCGCTGTAACGGACACACACACACACCACACACTCATATATATATATATATATATATATATATATATACATACATATATATAAATTTGAACGAATATTGTTTTTGGCATCTAGGGACCTCAAAACAAAAAGTTATCATGGTCTCGGGCTTAAGTCTTACCATGCCACCTACAGTAACTTAATAGCTTCTTCCCTATATAGGGGAAATTCGCTAAAACTGAACAAATTTATTTTTCGGTATTATATTACGGGGGCTACTTAAATTTATGTAAATGTGTGCAGTATATAGTATTTTTCCCAATTTTATTATAGCAATACCCCCGTCGCAGCAAACCTGCGTACTCAGCGAATTTCCAATACATGTATACGTGACTCACTACTACATAGAGAGCTATTTATCAAGTTTCACAAAAATACATCCATGAATAAGTGATGTATAGCATTTTATTTATTCTCCATAAGAATAACATTAGGGTTGAGGACGCAGGTTTGCTGCAACGAGGAATATAAGTAATGTGTTTTTTTTTTGCAATTATCAATACAACTGAACCAGGTGAAGCTACATACCAAGTTCTCTTAATGTAGGTTCATAATTAAGGGAGATATACAACTTTACTTATTCTCCATATGAATAACATGGGGGCCGAGTATGCAGGTTTGCTGCTACGGGGACTATCAACAAAAAACTTGTTTTTGTGCTAATATCAATATACCACAACTAGTTGAAGCCACATACCAAGTTTCATCAATATACATTCATAAATAATCGAGATATAGAATTTTATTTATTCTCCATAAGGATAACATTGGACAACATACTGTGTTTATCACTTTGAATATCTCTTCAACGGTTGGACGTAGACCTACCGGTAGGTGTTATAAATTTACATGAAGGTAATTTAATATATTACAACATGTTTATATTGGTTTGGGGGTAAAAAATGTTATGAAAAATTTAAATACTAAATACTGTAAAATATTTTCCCAAATACGCAACAAAAATTCTTCTGTTTACAATTATTTATCAGTAGGTAATAATAATTTTTTACCATCAACTTTTTGACTTTTTGATCTAAAAAGTCCTTACTTCATTAGCTTTATAAATAAGTATGTATCATTATTAGTAGAGGCCTATACATATGTTACATTATTTACTTACAACACAAACTAACACTGTACAGTTAGCAAATTTTTCTGTTTTCCGTTTACGCCCCTAAAACTTACAAAAAGAAATTCTTTCCCCAACATGTTTCTATGTAGGGAATTGAATTGTCTACAACATTTATATAATGAATTTCTCATAACAAAATCTGTAGTTGGACAAAATTTTACGGAGGCTGCTTTTGAAATTTCAAAAAATAAATTGTAATTTTTTAGCGAATTTCCCCTATAGGGAAGAAGCTATTACCGTAGGTCTCATGGTAAGACTTAAGTCCGAGACCATGATAATTTTTTGTTTTGAGGTCCCCAGATGACAAAAACACTATTCGTTCAAATTTATATTTATGTATATATATATCTATATATATATATATATATATATATATCTATATATGTGTCCGTGAATGCGATAACTTGAGTAAAAAACGTCCGATTTCGATGAAATTTGGCTCAAATGTGTAAAATGACTTTAAGTTCGAAAACCAGAAAAATCAGACCATGGGAAGGGGGGTTTATGGGGGTTTTAAATTTTCCAAAAATCAGTTTTTTGCATTTTTCACCCTATAATTTTTTAAAAACTTAATTTTGGTTTTGACCATGTTATAGAGCTTAAAAAAACAAATAATATAGTATTTTGAATTATTAACCTAGGTTAAGTGGTTGCGGAGAAAATCCAAAAAAACCTACTCATAAAATCTCCCATGTTAATCTTATGGGAAAAAGGTTTTTTGCATTTCCTCAGTTTATTTTAATTTAAACTTCACATTTGCTTTTAGAAATCTGTTCAGTTCCACAAAACAATCATTTTGGTGTTTAAATTGTGATTCTACACCCAACCGTTGCTGAGATATTCAAAGTGCTAAACACAGTACGTTGTCCAATGTTATCCTTATGGAGAATAAATAAAATTTGATATCTCGATTATTTATGAATGTATGTTGATGAAACTTGGTATGTGGCTTCAAATAGTACTGGTATATTGATATTTGCACAAAAAATTGATTTTTTGTTGGTTATTCCTGTAGCAGCATACCTGCGTACTCAGCCCCATGTTATTCTTATGGAGAATAACTAAAATGTTATATAGCGCTTATTTATGATTGAATATTGATGAAACTTGGTATGTGGCTTCGCCTAGTTAAATTATATTTATATTAGCATCAAAAACAATTGTTTGTGTTCCTTGTTTCAGCAAACCTACGTACTCATTACCAATGTTATTCTTATGGAGAATAATTAAAATCGCTTATATGTGAATATATTTTTATGAAACTTGGTACGCGGCTTTATGTGGAATTCAGACAAATATTATGCATTGGAAATTCGCTGAGTACGCAGGTTTGCTGCGACGGGGGTATTTTTTATTCTTTTCGCTTTACCGAAAAAATCTCTGGTACAGTAGACTCTCAGAAATCTGGATCGTACTTATCCGGACCGATGATCTTGAATTTTGTTGTTGCTAATAAAAACGAAAAAACGGAACTTCACGGTTTAGTGCATTCAGTTTTCACACGATTATCCCTTATTACACAAATGTCATGCAGTTTGCATCATCAGGAACACTAATCGGACCTCGGATGATCCTCGCTTGTGTTTATTATTGTTTATTTTTCCGCTGTGCTGCTCCGTTCAGGTCTTCTCCTGTCGATTACTCACCACTTTCTTCTGGAAGCTCACTCTTGTATTAGCACACAAACGTAAACGCATATTGTCATATTTGTTCTCTATAAAAGCGGAATTTGTTATTCATGCCCACCTCAGGGAAATCCGGATTTGTCGAAATCCGGACCGGCCGTCTGCCACAATAGTCCGGATTTCTGAGGGTCTACTGAATCTAGATTTTTTACCAAAAAATTCTAGATCTTTTAGCGAATTTCCCCTATAGGGAAGAAGCTATTACTTCAGTTGGCATGGTAAGACTAAGGCCCGGGACCATGATAACTTTTCGTTTTGAGGTCCCCCAGATGCCAAAAACACTATTCATTCAAAACACCAAACGTTCAAAACCATTCGTTCAGAACACCCATCCAGCATGTATAGGCCTAACGAGAGAACGATTTGGTCCAAAGTCATCAAACAAAATTCATTCCCACTAAAATGCATATGGGGCTATCTATTAAAAATATTTTCATCAAAATCTATGTACAGAATGTTCCAAATCTGAAGGTCACGGGTCCGAATCTAAAAATGTTCTTATGTAAACATAGGACAAATTGTACATGATTATAAAAGTCTCGTTAAAAGAAACATTTTAGCGGAAACAGAATTCACTTAACTTTATCCGTTTCAAAATGGCGGCCATTTTTGTGTAAATATTGACATTTATGGATACGCTGTATTTTCTAAACCACTACTTGTATCTTTTTCCCGACTTCAATTTCTTACTCGTGATAAACCCAGCTTTATTTTGGGTATGCTACATGACAGGTTTTATTTAGAAAATCTATATTTAAAAAAATATATAGGCTATTTTGGAAATGCCTAAAGTATGCCCAAAATTCAAAAAGTCAAATGGTAGCATTTTTTTCAAAACGCATACCATTGAAAAGGTCTTGTAAGTCCTAGCGACTTCCAAACTTATACAAGCCATGTATCTCTTTTTGTTTTCTACTATCAGCAAAAATCATTATTTTCCCATATGAAATGCATGGTAATTTGCCTAACACTTGCATGTACAGAGCGTTGCACGAGTGAAAAACCAGGCTGTCCGTAAGCCCAATGTTAAAATTAACATTAGTCTTATGGACGGCCTGGCTTTTCACTTATGCTACACACTCTGTGGCCACATTCGTTGTATGGACAATTAACATGCATTTAATATGGGAAAATAATGTTTTTTGCTGATTGCAGAGAAAAAAGGTGGTACATAGATAGGGCCTATTCTGCTCCTTCCCTTAGCACCTTCCAGTAATTTAATCTTTAGAACTACAGTATTATTTTTTATTTCTGAATAGTTTCATTTGTGTGAAAATAAAATTTCCAGATCGGTCTGTGAGGCCGGTGTTTTGGTTGGTGTAGGTGCTGCTTAGCATTGATAGCAAATGGATTGGACCTTAACATTGGAGTTTTAGTAAATTCATGTACAGTACGTTGTATGAGTGAAAAATCAGGCTGGACATAAGCCCAATATTAAAACTATCACTAGTCTTAACCCTAGCCGTGGCCATCCGACCAATTTGGTTGGATTTTTATGTCGCCTAGAGTAGCCACCGACCAAATTGGTTGGATATGACTGAACATTTTGTAACCTTAAAAAACCAATAATAATAAACTCAAAAGTGATCAATATATATATCATTCAAAAGATCACATTCTGAACTTTTATTTTATTACATAATTGAACCGTGTAACAGCTGTATAACAATGTTACGACGATTAGAAATCGAATGAATTTTTGGCGCAACGCAATTGCTGCAGCCGACGCTCTGACAATGGCAAAACACAATATTTTTGAAATTACCCAACTCAGGTAATTTTTCTCGCAGGAAGATGCGGTTGGTATCAATGCACAGCTAAAGAGTAGCGTTTTATGTTGGTATTGATTTTTAGAATGAAATATTGATTGAACAGGTTATATGATTTTATGAAAACAAGTGTTTCTGTTTTTTTTTTTGTGGAACGACCGAATTGGTCGGATCAGAAAATCACGTTTAAATGCAGTGTATGTTATAGTTACTAGTCAAATAATATGTTATTTTGAAGAGGAAGAAATGTAGAGTAATTTAGTTTTGCCGTTGGCAGCACTGTTTTCCCTTGGCTTCATCTCCAAGGAAATGTTTCATTACGTCACATTTTTGCCTAATAATAAACTGCGCAGCTGTTTACGAAGTCTCAGTCAGTTTGTTTGGCTCGCTCCAAACTGTAGTGCATTTGGTATCACTGTTAACAGCAGATTTCAGGCTTTCTTCCTATGTGTGTCTTGATATTTTGTGTTTTTGTTGACAATATGACATGACATCTGAAATATGCACTGTCCAGTCAGTCCAAAATGGCGCGCTATGTTATTGTTTGACCATTGTCAGTTGTGTAAGAGTGTTTTAGTTATTTATTTAGCCGAATTTACGCAAAAATGGATTCTAGTGTAATTCGGGGTGCTCTTGAAGAAAGTATTAGCTTATAGTCAATGGTATTAGTGACATTGATGACGATTTAGAGGGTCATCTTGAAGAAAGTATTAGCTTATAGTCAATGGTATTAGTGACATTGATGACGATTTAGAGGGTCATATAGGCAGTGATATTGAGGTGAACGACTTTCCTGATGATGCGTCATAGGCGTCGTAGGCTAATTGGATTATTTATCTGGTAGGCCTAGTTATATATTTATATGTGTTCTATGTATAACATGTTATACGAGGCACGTTTTTTATGTAAGTGCCGTTTTAAAATAAAACAAAAACCAGTATACTTATTGTAATAATTATATTTTTATTTGAAAGCCAGTATCTTAATCTACTTTTCAACATAGCTTCCATCAATATTAAGGCATTTATCATATCGTTCCACGAGCTTTTGCATTCCTTCCTCAAAGAATTCTGTCGCCTGACTCGATAACCACTGCGTCACTGCCGTTTTGACCTCATCATCGTTGTCTAGGCGCTGACCACCAAGATGTTGCTTTAAATGTAGGAAAAGGTGGTAGTCAGTGGGCGCTAGATCCAGGCTATATGGAGGGTGGTCAAGTTGTTCCCAGCGAAATGATTCGATTAATTCTTGCGTTAGATTAGCCACATGTGGACGGGCATTGTCGTGCAGCAAAATGGCCCCATTGGACAACATTCCACGCCGCTTGTTTTGGATTGCCCGGCGCAATTTTTTCAAGGTCTCACAGTACGATATTGAGTTAATTGTGTCACCACGAGGCAAAAAATCCACCAGTAGCACCCACTTTCTGTCCCAAAAGACAGTACACATCAATTTTTGGGCTGAAATCGTTTGCTTAAACTTAAGTTTCTTTGGCGAATGTGAATGCCGCCATTCCATTGATTGTTTTAGCGAATTTCCCCTATAGGGAAGAAGCTATTACCGTAGTCGGCATGGTAAGACCTAGGCCCGGGACCATGATAACTTTTCGTTTTGAGGTCCCCAGACCCCAAAAACACCATTCGTTCGAAACTGTAGATATATATATATATATCTATATATATATGTGTCCGTGAGCACGATAACTCTCGTAAAAATTATCCGATTTTGATGAAATTTGGTATAAACGTGTAAAGTAACATTTATGACTTTAAGTTCGAAAACCAGCCAGATCGCTTTATCCGAAGGGGTATTTTGGGGGGGTTTTGTACCCCAAAAATGGGTTTTTTGAATTTTTTACATATAATTTTGGAAATAGTCAAATTTTAGTTTTTACCATTGGATTCAGCTTAAAAAAACACACAATTTGGTATTTTTATCATTTCTCTACGTCAATTGGTTACCGAGATATTGAAAGTACTAAACACAGTACGTTGTCTAATGTTATTCTTATGGAGGAAAAGAAAAATTTTATATCTCGCTTATTTATGAACGTATACTGACAAAACTTGGTATACGGCTTCATCTGGTTGTGGACCATTGATATTTGCTCAAAAAAACAATTTTTTGCCAAAGGCTCCCGTAGCAGCAAACCTGCGTACTCAGCCCCATGTTATTCTTATGGAGAATAAGTAACGTGTTATCTCCCTTAATTATGAAAATAAATTAATGAAATTTGGTACGTGGCTTTACCTAAATGAGTTATATTGATATCTGTATAAAACCCCATTTTTTGTTTTCCTTCCTTCAGCAAACCTGCATACTCAGCCGCCATGTTATTCTTATGGAGAATAATTAAAATGTCATAAATCGTTTATTTATGAATGTATATTGATGAAACTTGGTATGTGGCTTTATGTGGTATTAAGATACATATATATGCATTGGAAATTTGCTGAGTACGCAGGTTTGCTGCTACGGGGGTATTTTTGACTCTGGCGTAACATAAGACACCCTTGTTTCATCGCCTGTAACAATTTGACTTAACAAATCATCTCCTTTCTCATCGTAGCGCTCAAGAAAAGTCAATGCACTGTGTAGGCGCTTGGTTTTGTGCACCTCTGTCAACATTTTCGGCACCCAGCGTGAGCACAATTTTCGGTACTTTAATTTTTCAGTCACAATATCATAAAGGAGACTTCTGGAAACCAAAGGAAACTCATCAGATAATCATGAGATCGTAAACTGTCTGTTCTCTCTCACTTTGTCATCGACTTTACGCACCAATTCATCAGTAATGACAGTTGGCCGCCCAGTGCTTTGCTCATCATGAACGTTAGTGCGGCCGTCCTTAATGCCCTTACCCACTTGCGTTCCATTCCGTCACTCATAATGTTCTCGCCATACACTTCACTAATCTGCCGATGAATTTCAACGGCTTTCACACCTTTAGCACTTAAAAGTCTAATTATAGCGTGCACTTCACAGTCGGCGGCAGTCTCAATCAGCGGCGCCATTTTGAATGCTCGATACTGGATGTAAACACGGCCGATTGTTGTAGAATTTCCGGCGCAGGCTTGCCAATAGATGCACATAAACAGCGAAAATGTTCGAAATGCCAGTCACAGCGCTGGAGCGGAGAAATTTAAAAACAGTACTTACTTAAAAAACATGCCTTGTATATTTTTATGTAGTGAATTGAATGTACTTCAACAAGTTTATATTGATTCGGAATAAAACATTTGGCAAACAAGTTATATACTAAATATACTAAATACTGTGAAATCTTTTTTGTCCAATTACAGTATGCAAAAATAGCAAAACATTCTTTTATTTACATTTATTTATAAGTGATAACAATTTTTTACCATCAACTTTATGACTTTTTTGGATTCCTTACTTCATTAGCTTTAAAAATATGTATATATCATAATTAGTATATACATATATTACATGACTTATTTACAACACAAAGTAACACTGTTCAGTTTACACATATTTCGGGTTTCCGTTTATTATTATATCACGCCCCTAAAACTTGCAAAGAAAATTCTTTCTACAACATGTTATATATTTCTATGAAGGGAATTAGATTGTTTACAAAATGTATTTAATGAATTTTCCATAAAAAATCTGTAGACAAAATTTCACCGAGGCTGTTCTTGAAATATTTTTATAGATCTTTTTTAATTTAGTACATATTTATAGAGTCTCCTGTTCTTTCCGATCAAAATAAATATGAGTTTGGCTAGGTTTACTTCTACGGTTGCATTTATACAAATTTTTAAAAAAAGGTCTGCAAAATCGCCAAATCTGCTTGGCCATTTCCCACTTCAACATTTGGCCACTGCTAGGGTTAAGGATGGCCTTGTTTTTCACTCTTACACTGTATTGTAGTATCAAGATGACTTATATCAAAAATTCTTATTGCGGCTAAAATTAATGAGAGACAAATATAGGTTACATACCTTGCGTCATCCAGTTTGAATTTATCGTTAAAAGGACATGTTTTGCCGTTAAGACGGCATCCTCAGGTTGCAATACAAATAATTCATCCAAAAAGGACTCGTCGGGTAATAAAATTGCCTGCTACAAACACAATACACTCACACATGACACAAATAACTAAAATTCCGGGTATTTGTGTCATGTGTGAGTGTATTGTGTTTGTAGAAGTCAATTTTACTAGGTACCCTACGAGTCCTTTTTGGATGAATTATTTGTATTGCGACCTGAGGATTGTCGTCTTAACGGCGAAACATGTCGTTTTAACGATAAATTTGAACTGGATGATACAACGTATGTAACCTATATTTGTCTCAAATTCACAGTTCAGGGGCTAAACAATGGATTTTAAAATTATTTTTTTAAGAGTACAACTGTAAAGCTAAATTAAAGTCAGGCATCAAACATGACTTGACATATTAACAAGTCGTGTCTTTTTGAACTATCAATTGACTTGAGACACATAATTGTTCCTTCGTTATTAAGTATGTTTATTTAACTACTACTGCAGTATGCTATGTATCTAAAGTCAGTCTGCTTAGCCTATTCTGCGGCACAGTAGTTTTTTAATCTGACATATAACTATACTATCATTTGGATTTACAAAACGGGGTGTAGGTTCATTACTGTGAATTTATAGAAACCAAAATCAGGAGTCAGTAATTCTACGCCCATCACTACAATAGGTACCTGAAATTGCCCCAAAAAAGGTCATCTATTTACCCCATGTGTGTTTTAGTCAATATCATTTTCCCTGTTAATGGTAGAACTTTAAACATCAATTTATAGCTTAAAAAAGTCTTTCTTTCCATATAAAAATAATATGGATAGAATCATTATTCGTTTAGATGCAGATACATTTTTTTGAACAAAAACAAATGTTATTCAGGGCAAAAATGTAGTTTTAAAAACAAATTTGGTTAACATTAAAATAGGCTAAATATTGTTTTAATCATTATGGTTCCTTAATCCTATATATAATACACTAAGGGTTTTTTCTTCACAGTCATAACTCGATAACGGCCAGATGGATTTTATGTTTGAGGTGTCAAATTAAAAGTATTTTTATGTAAATTTGCCAATATGTCTCAGAATTTTAAGAAAGGGTACCACTAAAATTGATTCTCATATCTCAGATAGTATGGTGAACCACAAAATGGTCTGCTTCACCACGTTCTGTGCATCTCAACTACCTTTTCAATAATAGTGGAAATTTTTTAAATTTATTTATATCAACGTAATTTGTAGGCTAAAATAAATTAGACCAAAGTGAAAATTCCAAAAATACCATGTTAAAACAGCCTTTTAACAATGGGTTTTGAAGTGTATGAATGTCCCGTTTATCACTTAGAGAATTGCCCATAAGGTAAACCATAAAATTTAGTTCACAGACTCTTAAATTTTCGTACTTAAAATAATGATAAATGTGAGAATATATTAAATAGTAAGTTATCCTATCCCATAAGTTGCCTAAAATTGTAATATAGTAACTGAACATGAATATTTGTTGTCGATGCTGTGCCCTTATTCAATATCTACTAAAATACTTAAAACGAATATAGTAGAAATTTTACAGTTTAAAAGCTTTACTTCAATGATGAAACATCAGAAATGGCAGTTTATCAAATCTTGTACCTTGTACCTCTGATTTAGTCCAGTGGATCACAGGGAGTCACAGGGAATGAGACCAATCCATTCCTTATTACTATCATCGCTGCTCTCGTGCAGTGTTGTCAGGTTAGATTAGGTTAAATTAAAATTGGTTCATTGTAGTCGAGAACATCATTCATATCATCTACAGACATGATCATAAGCGGCAAGCATTGGCATGCTTTTTTGGCCCAAATCTTGGAAAAAGTTGCCAACAAATCTTCCTCATAGAAGTGTACATATATTTTGTAGTGTTGTGAGAAGTAGTTTATTTTATTCTGTGTTTTACCTTCCTCCTAATACTTTTTTTAAACACAAAGTGAAAATTGTATAATTGAGCTTTCTTTGTATTTGATTGTATGAGATTTATAATGTTCAGTTAAATTACTTAATGTCCTTGTAATATAGAAAGTTAGAATCTATTATTATTACTTATTTATTCACGGTATACACCATTTTACAAACGTTTACAATGATTTCAGTGATCCAAGATGGAACAATGTGACAACAGTTTTTACACTACGACAATCAACAATAGTGGTAATGATTAATGATTAACAATACAGGAAAAAGAACTGCCAACAATATACAAAGCAATATAACAATAACACTAAACATAATAACAATGATCTATGAGAAAAAAATAAATTCAAAATGTCAAAACACAAAAATGCTTAAACCAACAAGAAAAGTTTCTTGAGGCATCTCTCACTCTCCAGGAAGAAGTCGTAGGCCTGCGATAGCTCACTTCCTATTCTGTGGAACCTTGACAGGGTACAATGAAGGACATAGGATGTGTTGCAGTATTGTCGGAAGAATAAGTCTTGCCTTCGAGTCTGAGCCGGGACTTTAAAGTCTATCTTGGCGAGTAAGTCAGGACAGTGAATGTCGCCAATGATGAGTTTCCGAAGAAAAACCGCATCAGTCTGCTGCCTCCTAACGGCCAGATCCACTAGTCTGAAGGATTGAGCAAGAAGGTCAACTGGAGCTGCAGAAAACTCATAACCAAGACTGATGGCCATAATACAAAGAAATCGACGCTGGAGCTTCTCAAGTCAATCAATATGCACTGCCTGAAAAGGAGACAGTGCTACAAAGTTATACTCTAGCACAGAGCGAACCAGAGATAAATACAAAACCTTCATCGCCTCCACACTCAGACCGTGTTTAGAAACTCGAATAATGAGACCAAGTGTCCTTGAGGCTCTTTTGCAAACATAATCGATATGAAGATCGGGCCGTAGGTCAGTTGAGGGGATAACACCAAGGTCCTTAATACTTTGTTCTGTCCATGATCATGTCATTCAAGATGTAATCAAAGGTGACCGGATTGCTACATTGATGAAAAGTCAGGACTATACATTTCTTGGTATTCAGCTTCATAAAGTTTTTGTCACATCATCGTTCAATCATAAGTAGGCTTTCCTGAAGACAATGACAATCCTCTACACTTTTAACTGTACAGAAAACCTTTATATTATCTGCAAATAACAAGAAGTCAGACTCAATGTTAAGAGCAATATCATTCAAAAAGAGGTTGAAGAGGAAAGGCCCCAGTTGAGACCCCTGCGGCATGCTGGATACAGCTGTGAATGGTTTGGATACGGCATCGGCAAACTTGACGGCCAGTGTCCTGTCACAGAGGTACGAATGGAACCAATTTAACAGAGAGCCTGTGATTCCAAGAGATTGCAGCTTACTTAGGAGATGACGGTGGTTAATGCTAGGTTTTAATTTTGTTGTTTTTTAGTGGGAGTTTATACGATGATGAATGACTACTATATATTATGATGAGTTGGCAAATTTGAGGATACAATTAAAATAATGACATGATAATATATTTTCTGAAGATGATGTGCTTGTATCTTGTATTCATGAATTGGTAAATGTTCAATGTTACATAATTTGGATTAGGACCTAATTTACCAACTCATAATTTTGTCTTTTACCACAAGGGTTGTTATCATATTTGGTCAGAAAATTTCAAAGAGGCTATTACAATTTATATTTTCCAGGTCAAATATTTTTCTAAACAATAAAAAAGATGTCTGATGACGGAACAACTGTAGAGAAGAAAGGCCGTGGTCGCCCGCCAAAATCTGAAGATTCAAAGAAGGCAGAGAAAAGGACAAAGCCTGCTGTAGAAAAATCCCCTGCTAAGAAAGAAGATGGTGAAGCTCCAGCTAAAAGAGGGAGGGGAAGGCCAAAAAAAGGAACATCTGCTGCTAAACCCAAGGTAAGCAAACTCTTGTAGGATGGCCAATATTTATAGTCTTGTTGTCAGCTTAAAAACTAATCATCTTAACAATCCATAAGTTTATTAACAGAATTTCTTGTTTTTTGTTTGGTGATTTTCAACATATAGGTATTATTTTATATACAGCCTATTTCCCAATAACATTAAAATACTCAACTCTATCCCACTGACATTGTCACACCTGGGGACACAATGTGACAACAATGACCAAAAATTAATATTAAACATTTTGTAGAAGAAAGGCCCCAAAATGAGACCCCTGCGGCACGTTGGATACAGCCATGAATGGTTTGGATACGGCATTGGCAAACTTGACGGCCAGTTTCCTGATTTCCTGACCAGGGTTACCTGGTTTGTATGCCTATAAAATATATTTCAATTAGTGGAAACATGTTGAAAATAAGATGACCTTATAAATTAGGCCTAGTGTTTTTTACATGAACCAAGATTTATTGTGCTTGTGTTTTTGTTCACAACGTGGAACGGATACAAGGTATGTGGGTCACTTGTGCATTAAGGAAGAACCACTGCAATGAAATATCCCTTAACTTTTTTTTCTTTGTAATTTTATATTTAGGGTAGACCCTAACATTGTTCTGCTGATTTCATATTAATGTTTACTAAAGTAGGTTTAGGCCTAAGCACCCAATATTGAATATATAATCACAGCGGTTGTTATTAGTTTGAAGTTTTGTACCATTGTGAGCTATATTCGATTTTTTGACATTATACAAAACGGTATGGTTTAATTCCGAGGTCACTGATTTTTAATGATAAAAGTCCCCGATTTTTATTTTAGGAAGCTGGTAGATACCCTGTACTAGTAACCTTCGCTGACGTGTGCTGAGTGGGCAGGCATCGCCGTAGAAGTATTCAACCCCTGTGACAAAATTCCTCATACAAAATATATACCCCAAAAACAATTTATAATTTAAACTCCCCCAGTCCATTACAACAGTGAAATCCCTTTATCCCTCCCCTACACATGCCTCTACAATATTGTAATAAAATCAGCTGGCCTATTTATTTTATCAGTTAATACAATTACTACGGTAATCTTTGAAAATCCTAATCATTTTTAATTAATTTCAAACGACTGAACATGAAATTAATTAAAACTTTGTTTAGAAAAGCCTACCTGGTACATTTCCCAAAATATCAATTATCCTAAACTAAAAGTACCGATTTGAAATATAAATTAAAGCTAAAATGAATGTAATGTCACTGATTAAGAACACTAGGTTCTCCTTCGGGTACCATCAGTTAATAAAACTACAGTAACCTTTGAACAGCCTAATCATTTTTAATTAATTTCAAACAACTGAACATGACCACTGTTTGTTTATAAAAGCCTACCTGGTAAACTTCCCAAAATATAAATTAGGTATCCTAAACTATACGTACCGATTTGAAATATAAATTAAAGCTAAAATTATTGTAACGTCACTGATTAAGAAACTGATCTATTTTTCACAAAAGAGATGTAAATTAATAAATTATTTAAGTTGTTGAGCAACAGAGGCCCTAATTATCATCCATACTTTTTATTCTAAAAAAGTCTATAGGCTATAGACAATTTCCTCGATCTGAACAGAATAAATAAAAACACTAGCTTTTCCTTCTGGTACCATAAGTTATTATCCTTTAAAACAAACAGTATCCTTTCAACAAACATGTGATCAAAAATACAACACAGCTAAGACCTACTATGACCTTGTCCCAGGACTACCTTAAAACTGGCCTATACCAGTTTTGAGGCTGACGTTGGGTACAGAAAATGAAGTTGCCATTACATATGGTAAGTCTTTTGGCTGTCCATTATGACAAAACTTCCCTTTCACCTTTGGTCCCTCCATTTGCAGCGGCTAGCCTGTCAGTTGAGTTGACCAGTTGGAGGGCAGAATTCGGGTCCCCTGTTTGAGACCCTCATCCCAGCTGTCACAGGGGCACGGGAGTTGGCCCTCTGAAGGGTCGATTTGGCTGCCGTCCCATCCCACCCTTTCCTTTCCTGCTATATCCTATCTTTCCGGTAACATGCACAATTTTCCCGCTTATGGAAGATGTGACTAGCAGCTATGCTGGGGTTTCCTAATCCGCAACAATGATGATGATGATGATGACCTACTATGACCATCCTAGTTATTCTAGAAAAAATATGCTACAGGATTTTAAACCATTATTTTATTGCATAGATAAGTAGAAACAAGTAGATAAACGTGGTTATAGGCCTAACTATTAAGCAGCCCTAGCCAGGTTGAAGAAACATAATCGTTACTAAAAGGTTGAAATCAGAATCAGATAAAGTCAGAGTTAACATTTCTTAAAAGTTACTAATTTATACACCACATTAAATAAGCCCTAATGAAAACAAGGTTTCCACTTACCATCTTAGAGTTACAGGTGAGTTGCTAAAACTAAAATTTAAATATTGTGGAATAAACTGACTAACTTTCACATGTTAGAACAATTTTGGGGACCAAGCGAACATCTTACATGACGACGAAGAGAAAGTGAGACTAAGCCAAAGTACCCAAGAAGCGTTGTCGACCACGTTTACCGGTCAAACAACAAACTAAAACTAAACCATTAAAAGTAACTGTAATATTATCCACATGTTAAACTAGTTTAAAACGCCTTTAAAATATCCCAAATACTTTCAATACAACTAAATTATTCATTTGGAAAATCAAATCTATATTTATGTACATCAAATATTTGATTGAAATAGAAACTTGCTGGTAGGTGCCTCTACCTTACAGTGCCTTACCGTCTTTTACCTAGTTTGCAAGGCAAGTGATAGAAAGCGCTGATATCGGCTCGGGTTGTTGTTGTGCCAGGAAAACAACATTTGTTAACATTCCGGCACAACATAGGCCTATAGATAACATAACTTTCAGTAATAATTGAAACTGTAGATGTGTTTCAATAAAGCATTCCTGGCCAAATTAATTTTGGTAAGACTAAATTACTTAAGTACCGTCAGTCAGCTCAAATTGAAGAAAGACACGTTTAGGACATGTTTCGATGCAACTGCATCATCATCAGCTAGTGTAGAAGGAAGTTGATTGACCTGATGGTTTTTGTCATAATTGATTAAAAATACCCCCATCGCAGCAAACCTGCATACTCAGCGAATTTCCAATAGAGAGATAAATGTCTTAATACTACATCAAACCACTTATCAAGTTTCATAAAAATATATTCACAAATAAGCGATATATACAATTGTAATTATTCTCCATAAGAATAACATTGGGGCTGAGTACGCAGGTTCGCTGCAATAAGGAACACAAAAAATGGGTTTTTATGCTAATATCAATATAACTGAAGTAGGTGAAGACATATACCAGTTTTTATTAATTTATGTTCATAATTAAGGGAGACATACCATTTAATTATTATCTATAAGAATAACATGGGGATGAGTACGCAGGTTTGCTGCTACGGGATCCTTTCGCAAAAATTTTTTTTTAGCAAATATCAATAGACCACAACCAGATGAAGCCATATACCAAGTTTTGTCAGTATACGTTCATAAATAAGCGAGATATAACATTTTTCTTTTCCTCCATAAGAATAACATTAGACAACGTACTGTGTTTAGCACTTTCAATATCTCGGTAACCAATTGACGTAGAGAAATGATCAAAATACCAAATTGTGTGTTTTTTAAGCTGAATCCAATGGTGAAAATTAAAATTTGAATATTTCAAAAATGATACGTAAAAATTTTAAAAAACCCATTTTTGGGGTACAAAACCCCCCCAAAATATTCCTTTGGGTAGAGTGATCTGGCTGGTTTTCAAACTTATAGGTCATAAATGTTGCTTTACACGTTTATACCAAATTTCATCAAAATCGGATAATTTTTACGAGAGTTATCGTGCTCACGGACACATATATATATATAGATAAAGATATATATACAGTTTCGAACGAATGGTGTTTTTGGGGTCTGGGGACCTCAAAACAAAAAGTTATCATGGTCCCGGGCCTAGGTCTTACCATGCCGACTAGGGTAATAGCTTCTTCCCTATAGGGGAAATTCGCTAACACAATACAGTACATTTAAACGTAAATGACGACAAACGAAGGGACACGACCCTAAACGTGTCTTTCTTCAGTTTGAGCTGACTGATGGTACGTAAGTAATTTAGTCTTACATAATATCTACAGTTCAGGGGCTAAAACCATGGATAATTTAATTTTGGTCTCTAAGTTAAAATATCTCACAAAAAGTTGAAGTAAGATTTATGAACTATCCATCTCTTAACTTTAAATGTAAAATTAACTTGACTAAAAGTTTGAAATAAATATAGTTTTAATTGATTTGTATAAATAAGTACTAGTATTTATATTTTTTTATGCGATACCACTTTTCTATTAGGCTAGCCTGTACAGATCCTTTCAAATGAACTCAGTGTAATCATAAATAAATAAGATCAATACGATTTTCTGCTGGTGCTTTTCTTTGTGGCACTGATAACCATAATAATCAGTGGCTAATTAACAACCTAACTTTCTAAGTAAAGCAAGACACTAAAAGTAAACACCCCCAAAACTGGGTTAATTTTTACTTTAAAAAATATTTCTGTGACCTATAAACCGTGTTTTCCCAGTTGCAAGGTATTGTATTGATGAATGTGTCATTGTTTGGTCTAGGCCAAGGCGAGTTCTGGAAAGGGCAGAGGACGACCCAAGAAGGACAAGGAGGAGAAGTCTGCAGATGAGGAGGAGGACGAGGAAGAGGATGAAGATGCTGCGGATGAGGATGACGGGGATGAGTGAACCGAGTAGACTTGTGTGTGTTCCTTTGTTATTAAAGTTAACTTTAATGTAATGGTGAGGGGTCAGTACACTACTGTTGAGTTAAATGTTCCTATAGTGATTTAAGTGTACTCCTAGGTTCATTCCATTCAACAGAAATATTGTCCTTGATGTGGTAAAATGCATTTATCGATGTGGGTTAGTAAGTGATTCTGAATAGTGTATAAAGAGTTGTACAAGTTTTTAAGCTCAAAAATACCTTAACTCTCAGTATTATTTATTTTGTCAGGTTTTATAATATTCAAATTCAAAAATGTAAGTTAAAATATTTTATAAAACTAATGGTTTGAGTATTGTCTTTGAATTTTGCTGTCCAACGAGCGAATGATTGTTAAAATTAATCTTTTTATAATGTCACAAATAATGTTTGCTGCAAACATATTCAAGCAATGACTCTTGTTATAACAATGCATAAATATTCCATTCTCTAAAACTAAATGATTTTCTTTAACCAAAAAGCTTACCTTACTGTTTGTTATGTGTTTAAAATTAATCTTTAATTAAAATTTAGTTGTAAGTAAAGAGTATTAAGGTGGGTTTACACCAGAGTTGCCAACAAGTGTTGACGACTAAAGTTGTCAACATTCTTTAGAATGGCAATAATTTGTGCCAACATTAGAATTAACTCCATTAAAAATTTTGTTGCAGTGTAAACGTGTTTTTATAATCTCATTTCAATATATTTTTACTAGAAGTTTTTTTATATTCAACCGAGTCATTGTTAGAATATGGTAGTTGTAATATATGTGTGTAGACACTTAGGTTACGTTTTACTTTTTATTGTTTCCTATTTTACTGTGATTCTATTCTTTTATTATTATTTTATATATTAGTCAATGTTTTGTTACCTAGTAAATGTCAAATTGTATTGTTTTAAAAGTAACAAACGTTTTGCTGTAGCCTAAATGGAAGATTTATTTATAATTTAACTTGAACCATATACTTTTTTAATTAGAGATTACTGCAGTTAGTTAATGCCCATTTGTTTACAGTATTGTGGAAAATAAAGTACATGTTTATACAGTGTAATATTTGTGTTCTTATTTTTAGTGAATTTCCCATATTGGGAGAAGCTATTGCCAGTGTTCATTTTCCTCCTACTTTTAGAAAATGAACTTCTACTTTTTATTTCTACTTTTTAGGCTGGAAATTACCTTGTTTAAGAGATATGGGATGCCGTAGCTTTTAAGTTTTTGTAAATTTGGGCCTACTTCTATTTCTGAATCATTACATTTTAGATTGGCATAAGAATATGGCAACCCCATCGTCCATCACTAGTCGTGGTCCGGTGCTCGGCTCGGTTATGCAGTAAACATTTGTCTCAAGGACCCTAGAGAACGGGAAACTTTTTTTGGTTTCCCGAAACGTCGGGTAGTGTTAGTGGCGTTAGTAATCGTTTATTCGTGTATGTTTTATATGTGTTTGTGTATATGTGTATTGACAAGAGGATTTCTACTCGGAGATTTTCAGTAACTTCTGACATAACGCCAAAAATCCTGGAGGTGGGTAGTGCCCAATAATTTATTTCTAAATACATCAACCCCACCAAAAACATGTCTTTTAAAGAAAGAGTATATATATACAGTAGAACTCCAATTATCCGAATTAATTGGGGATCGGGCCAATTCGGATATGCAGAAATTCGGATAATCAGGTATACCTCGGGAATTAAGCAAAAGACATCACCATACATAAAAAATCAGAATTTTATTGACAAAGTTATTATAAATGTAGTGAACAGAAAGTGAGCGAACTGTATCAAGAATATACGTCATAAAAATTAAATTACAGGAGTTAAATTGAATACAGTATATACAGTTGCTCTTTTCAATAGGCCTACATACTGTACGTATTTCACTGTTCAATGTTGGTTATTTCACTTGAACATCTCGAGCAAAGTGAGTTTATCACTTAGCGAAAGGACAACACGTTTATGTTTTGTACTCATTTCGGACGATAATCTCGGTGAAAGAACAGTAGCGACTGATGATGAGCAGGGCGGGAAGGGGGTATGACTCATTGTTCCCTGCGAAAATATCGTCCGGAAGGTAACAGCGCAGGCTTTTATTTTAGCGCTCACGGCGCATTATCGCTACACGCGCTCCCGCTGTTATTTTCTTGATTTTTATATTTCTATTATTTCACTCAAAATCGATTCGGATAATTGGATATTCGGATAATTGGGGTTCGGATAATTGGATTTCTACTGTATACATATGTATAAATTTGAACGATTATTGTTTTTGGCATCTAGGGACCTCAAAACAAAAAGTTATCATAGTCTCGGGCTTAAGTCTTACCATGCCACCTACGGTAATAGCTTCTTCTCTATAGGGGAAATTCGCTAAAAGGTAAAAAGACAGAATTTTGGGACTTCTTAAACCCTGTAATTTCTGAACCCGAATTTTTCTAAAAAATTAGGTGGATTTTATTAAAAACCTAAAAGATTTTGAAAGCGGCTCCTCATAACTGCTCCAAACCTATATATTACGTTGTTGGGTACCATAATATTATGGATACATATTTGTTCTTACTATCACTTCCAACGTTTAATTTTAACGTATGATTCGTTGGATTTATTTTGTTATAGCAACATCTCCTGACAGATGTCCCCACTTTTGATACGCCGCCCTCCTCAACCATAAACCTCCACCGCACCGGCAAATTTTCTATGTTATTATTTACGTCTTTTTTAGCGAATTTACCCTATAGGGAAGAAGCTATGACCGTAGTTGGCATGGTAAGACTTTAAGCCCGAGACCATGATAACTTTTTGTTTTGAGGTCCCCAGATGCCAAAAACACTATTCGTTCAAATTTATATATATGTGTGTCCGTTACCGCGATAACTTTTGAAAGAAGCGCCCGATTGTTATGAAATTTGGCACAAATGTGGAGAGTAACATTTATGACTTTAAGTTTGAAAACCAGATCGATCGGTTTATGGGAAGGGGGTTTTATGGGGGTTTAAAATTTTCCAAAAATCAGTTTTTTGAACTTTTTACCCTAAAATTTTAAAAACACAAGATTTTGGTTATAGCCATTTTGTAGAGCTTAAAAAAAAAAACAATTTAGTATTTTGAATCATTAAGCTAGGTTTAGTGGTCGTGGAGAAAAGTCAAAAAATGTGTCCATAAAATTTCCCATGTTAATCTGATGGGAATACGGTTTTTAGCAGATAATTTCACTAAAAACTCCACATTTTTTTCTACCAATCAGTTTAGCTCTACAAAACAATCATTTTGGCGTTTTAATTGTTGTTTTACGTCCAACCTTTGCAGTGATTTTCAAAGTGCTAAACACAGTACGTTGTCCAGTGTTATCCTTATGGAGAATAAATAACATGTTATATTTTGATTATTTATGTACGTATATTGATGAAACTTGGTATGTGGCTTCAACTAGTTGTATATTGATAATAGCACAAAAAAAGTTGTTTGTTGATTTTTCCCGGTAGCAGCAAACCTGCATACTCGGCCCCCACATTATTCATATGGAAAATAGTAAAGTTTTATATCCCCCTTAGTTATGAACCTAAATTAATAAAACTCGGTATGTAGCTTCTCCTGGTTGAGTTATATTGATAATTGCAAAAAAAAAACATATCTTCCTTGTTGCAGCAAACCTGTGTACTCATTTATAGTTATTCTTATGGAGAATAAATAAAATGCTATATATCACTTATTAATGAATGTATTTTTGTGAAATTTGGTACTGTAAGTGGCTCTAGGTAGTAGTGATACCCACATATTTGCATTGGAAATTCGCTGAGTACGCAGGTTTGCTGCGACGGGGCTATTAGTAATTTTAGAAAATTTTCAATCATTCAAAACATTTTTGTTACTTTTTTTTAACCCCGACCTTAGAGCTCCGCCTCACTGGCTTTAAAAGTTGCCATGTTAAATTTATGGAGGAAAGATGATCCTTAGGTCAGCGTTTGGGAGTTCGGGTTGAGTACTACTAGTTGGTCTGACATACGTTCTTCAGCCCAAATGTCATTGAATTTGTTTTATGTCAAAGATTATCGTTCTTTTTCAAGATGAGCTCGTTCGCTTCACTCACTCGCCTCCAGGATGAGCTCGTTAGCTACGCTCACTCGCCTATTTTTAGGTAGAGTTTGCTTCGGTATTGAAAAAGAGTTGCCATTCAATTAGATTTGTTATTTCTCTAATAAACATATGTTTATATGTTTTTCAAGTATGTTTAGATATCATCCTTATAATAGCTGTTTGATGTAACTAAATCACTAACATACAAACCCGACTTTGTTTTATGTATTTAGATAATAAAAATCACTTAATAATATCTTGCCATGACGACGTTAATATACACACTAGGCAGCAATACGGATTTTGGCAATTTTAAATTGAAGTAATTGCACAACGCAATCTGTAGAGCCTGGTATAAGCATAGGCTACATTATACAAATCAAACAGGAAAGTTGGCCGGGCTGGTAAGGGCCCGCACTTGCATTTAGGGTGTAGGCCAGGGCCTATACAGATCCTAAATTCAGCCCTGCCCGTCTGTATGCAGATCTTCAAACATGCTAAAATCCAGAATCAATGTCCCTGTCTCGTGTACACTCTATTTGCCTAAGAGAAAGAATATGTTAGTCAATCAATACAAACTCTGAATTATTTTGACTCAATCCTATCCTACACTATGAGTAAGGTTTGCATGCTCGCTTGCTTGGTTGATTGCTTGCAACTCTGATCCAAAAATGGCTCCAACGATTTTCTTGAAAAATAACTAATGTGTCCTTCCAACTATTTGTGTTGTAAAACCTGATACCTGGGATAAAAATAAGTACTAGACATGTTACATGTTGTTTTCCCTAGGAAAAATCAAATCATGTAAAAAGCTACAATAAAAAATTAAAAAATTCACATTGGGCTTATGGGGATTAAAATAAAAGCAAAAGAGTCATAACAGCGGTTTAAAATCAATCTTCGAACTCTCAAAGTTATACTCATATAGTTTAAGTACTACCCAGGGCTGAGCTTTGCTAGGGGAAGGTCAATCAGTTTTTTTATGACGAGTAGTTTTTCACCATTTACCCTACTATAACGAGCATGTTTGAGGTTACAAAAGTTGTTATTATATAGCTCAAAGTAACTTTGATTTATTCTGGATATGACCACTCTACATGTAATCTTCATTCAAAGATTTTATTATCTGATTTTAGGAAACCACATGGTAATAACCTATACCACTGACTATAAATACTGTAGTATTGTGATGTACACGACCTCGTCGATATACAATCACCAGGAGCGTAGCTTAGTGAGTACCCTTTAGAGTAGGTTTCTCACAATGAGACCAGTTTCCTAGTTTTAACACTGCTTTATTTAGTCCCCACTTCTCTCTCTCTGGTGAAGTACAATTGGTAATAATACCTAAGTTAAGTATAATCAAATTGGTTAACCCCAGGTAGCGTCCTGGAGGCAGCACGGTCAAAGTGACTTGATCCCCCTTAATAATTTAGAGACTGTACCTTGACTCATAGGAAATCAGACCACCCAATTTAATGTGTATTAATCCCTCGTTAATATTCCCTTTTATCAAATAATTCCCACACACAAAACTACTATCGAACTCGAAACCCCAAATGAATTTAGTTTCCCTATTCTGACAGGGCTCAACCCTACACAGTAACCAATACGTCTACTCACCCACCTGGACTCTCCTGGGCCCAGTGCCCCACTGACCCCGATACAAAACAAGCCACCCTATTTAACTGACCGCCTTCTACTGAGTGTCAAAGCACCCAGTGTTTACATAAACACCTCCAGAACGCTTCCTAGTCGGCGAGGTCTTATTTCTCACAACAAGGGTTCAGAGACCTAGCTACAATTAGTTGTTCACAATACAAATGACTTATAAAATAACTCTAAACCTTTTAACCCCCCATTACATCCCCCTTGATCGGTGAGACGATGTCCTCAGCGTCTGTCATAAGAAAACAATAAAACTTACAACATTCAATTTGATTGCAATAGAGCTACTTTCACACTAATCACATAAAACTTCAGGCAAACATGCCCCAAAAGGACCGATAAAACTCCCAACCACACAAATATGGCTATATACTTTAATGACGTTGCATCTTGAACGTCCCACCATGACTCTGGCAAAGACACGTGGTCAAACAAAGCCGGCGGAACGTTCTGGTGGACCATAAAAGACGGAGAAGAAACTGTCCAATTTGAATCTAAGATATGAGAAAAATTGTGAAAAATGGGCCTGGAATTGGACAGAAAAGGGTCAAATGAAACATTAGATATAGAGGTCCACGCCGCAGGCAGTACATGCATCACTGAAGGGACAACCGTACCCGGAAAACAAGGAAACTGCCTGGAAATTAAAATTACATCCCCATCGGTTAAAACACAATCGCACGTTACCGTCAACTCAAAAGCCCCTGGCATATTTATAGGTAAGGTCTGAGATAGATTAGAACAGGATAAAGTAAGGTTAGGTGAAGGGTTAGTAATGACGTAGGACTCGGCCGCCACCTGAGTCACAAGAACTCCCCCATGGGAAGGGCTGCAGTAGAACGGACACACCTGCCGCAGGTCTCCCACGGTGCATCTCTTCATCATCCTGGCCGCACACTCGGTGGAAAAAGCTGAGCCTCCCTGTTGGCGTGGAAGCAAGCACATCCGAGTAGACATTGGACTGCAGTCCTCCCTTTGTAGACCCGAGATAGTCCTCACAGAATTTCCGGAGAGCGCCACGAAGATCGGCTCGAGGGCCATGGTGCATGTGTAGTCTTTCCATGACATGGGTGATGGAACGTACTCAAACAGAGACCACCTGTCCCCCATCTTCCTCACAGGTATCTTAACCGTCAACACGATCCTCTTTGGCGACACCTTACATGACGTTACAGGCAGAGCGTAGTAGGAACTGACATCAGCAATAGGTAGTGCAAGTTCATACCCATCCTTGGAAATATTGCTCGCCAGCCCCTTTAAATCACTCAGCAGCAAATCTTCCGGAACCAGCGATGACGGTAACAAATTATTCTTGCATTCCAACTGTGCCTCGCTATGAATCCTGCTAGCCTGATTGACATAGAACTGGGACTGTAGCCGGACAACATGTGACACCAGGACACTGTAAATCTTCTCCGCTGGTACCCGCTGACTCATATCCATCTGAATGACGTCAAGTGCCGCGTGCACCTTCCCCAACACCCGCGAGACGTCACTTGAGAAGTTCTTCATCTGCTCCACATTCTTCACCAAGTCCAAATGATCACCCTTCATAACGTCCTGCAGGGAATTAAGATGTTTATTCACAGCCTCTTCGTTGTTCGTTAGCGTATGCAGCTCTGTGTCCGTCGCCGTCCCACAGCACCAGTTCAAAATGTTGCCAATTGTATCTATCGCTCGCCGACCCCTCGCCTCCTCGGTTCTGTGAAAAGTCTCTCGCCGCTGAAGGTCTATAATAAGCCGGTCGAGTTCCACCGCTGCCGCCGTCATTTTCCGCAGTCGAATGTCAGAGAACGGACAGACAGGCAAAGGGAAAGATGAAAGGTCGGGCAACCTGAACTGGTCGTTCGGAAGAACATAAGTTAAAGGAATCGAGGCTTCATAAATTGCCAGAGGCTCTAATTTCCGAAAATGACTCCCTGTAAATACACTCACCGGCACACAACAACAAAATCCCGGGAGCATATCACCACTTTGCTGTGTGGAGGAATCCTGATATCCTCAACAGTAAATACATCTCTACATTGCGAGTCCTTGCCCTTGACATTAAAACTAAGTATCCAACTTCTGTCTGTGTCAGTGCTGAGCAGCGCTAAGTCAGCATTACTGCAGGTCTCTGCACCGCTCTGACCTTGTCGAGGCCAGCTACTGTCAACTGACTCTAATCCCACAGTTTTCCTCCACTTGCACATTTCTTTAATACAATTTCGCTGGAGCCGTTTTTGTTCATTAACAGATGGCTGCCTAAAATTAATTACATTATTTACACGTTCCCCATTTTCACCATCCGACCGAGGACTCTGGGAGAGTTGGGAATCCCCTCCCAGCCAACCTAGTTTTTTGAATTGCATTCCCGTGCAAAATGTGTATTGGAACCGCAATTCCAACACCCCCTGTCTCTGTTCCCCTCATAAAACCTGACGTGTCTGTCCCGGTCTCCATTACTAGTCTGTCTCTCTCTGCTTATGCTCCTGTCGCCCTGACTTTTAAAACCCTCTCGGTAAAACCCTCTGTCTCTCAAATCTCCACTACCCCTACTGTTATCTCTTGGGCGATAATCGTATCTTTCCCCATATCCACGACTATTGCTCCTGTCAGGCCTGTAGTTACCCTGACTAGAATGACGGAAGTCGTATCTGTCGGGTGTCCTACCTCTTCCACGTGACCAATCTCTTCCCCTAAAATGGCCCCCATCCGCATAGCGTCCAACGTCCATAAAGCGTCTTCTTCCCCTTTCAACCCCTTGGCTTTGAGTATGGTTGTCCACCCTATAAGCCCTTTTAACAACAATAACAATGGAATTATTGGGTGTTAATGGGTTGTTACCAAGGTGTCGCGGGATATAGTGAGTAGAACATTTTGTTTGTAATGGTATTTACATGAGGGCATCCCTTTCTGCGATGATAGAAACTACTCCTTAAATTATATGTCATTATGAACGTTTAACAACCAGTGGTGTAGTGGAGCGGGAACGCATGGGAACGGCGTTCCCACACTGGTTTTCCATAAGTTAATATCACAATAATTTGCTTTTCTGACAATTTTAACATAAACATTTAGCGTTCCCACACTGGACAATTTACGACTACACCACTGTTAACAACAGATGTTAAAACAAAAAAAACATAGTACAAAAGCAACAATAGCTGCTTCAAGGTCACATCTAGAAGGGCATCACTATATGAACTAATAGAACCAAATACGAGTTGGATAATCACCAAATAAGATTTTTGCTCGATTCGAGCAACTAGATTCGCTTGAAACTAAAAATATTAATAAGCCATTTTGTTTTTTAACTATGTTTTCAAGTTACAATAACATTGGCAGTCGCATAGCCCTTCAGTGGATCAAAGTTCAAATAATTACGGTAATATAAAAAATATCCTGACTTATTGGATCATGTGGACCGCGTTGTTCACCATAATATTCTGTATTGTTTTGTACCCCCCCCCCCCAAAAAAAAGTAAAAACATTATAATATTTAAAATTATAAGAAAGAGGGTCTGAGGACGAATAACTATCCTTGAAGTAATCGGCTTAAAGAACGTGATTTTATCCTTTTCAGTGTTTAAGCGTTCACAACAACTTACAATAAAAACGGGCAGCCTGGGGGCCACAGCCCCCCAGTGAGACCAAAGTAAAAAAAAAAACTAAATCAATAGTTCTTGGTCTGAATGATTTATCTGACCTGACTGACTGATGGATTCTGGACGTCATTGTCCTCCAAATGATTTATATATTTGTATTTTAACATTATTTTGAT
Source organism: Allygus modestus (assembly GCA_963675035.1). Taxonomy (NCBI): domain Eukaryota; kingdom Metazoa; phylum Arthropoda; class Insecta; order Hemiptera; family Cicadellidae; genus Allygus; species Allygus modestus. Next base: position 105,305,967 of record OY776111.1, read on the forward strand.
AGTACTACAAAAAGGTCGGATCTGGGTGGTGTGGCCTATCCGATGGGTGGAGCAGTTATACTTACTGTTTGTTGCTTGACGGATTTCAAATGTGATTGAAATGTTAAGGATTTCAAAACCAATTTAAACCTTATTTTTCTTCAAGTTGCGTATTTAAATAATTTTGAAAAACTAAATAAAACTACAATGACAATGGGGGATCTGGGGGTACAAAAATTCAAATAACTATTTCAATATCCACCTGGACTGACAGACCTCATTGTCCTCTCTAAATGTTGCATCTATTTTTGGGGTATGTAGATACTCTGATTCTGCTTGGTCTGACTGACTTACTAATTTCAGACCTCACTATTCTTCAAGGTCTTTGTAAATTTTGGTGAAATACACTTGTAGAGTCGAAACAACAATTGAGTTCTAATGAGGTATTGGTGATTTGAAACATTTTTTCGTAATGACAGCTGAGCTCATACACTTATAGGATGACAGAGTGTACTCATCTAGTTTAAAGAAGCTTTAGGATTGATGGTAGCACCCAAGTGATAGCTATCGGAAGCTTTTGTGGTACAATGTTGTTAAACTATAGAGACCGCCCAATGGTCGAAAATCGAACAAATAATTGAAAAACTTAGTTTAATATATGGTGGGTTCTAGTGCGCTAATTTCTCTCCCTCTTATTCCCACCCCTCCCCCACCGTTCCCAACAGGTAATATTTTAAATGTAAGGTTAAAACAGATATATACAGAGGGGCGTTACCATTCCAGTAGTCAGTAGCGTTTTTATTTATGCCTGAAACCTCTCCACCTCATCCTCTCCCCATTTTATGTGAAGTAAAAACGGATATCAGGAGGGCGTTACCATTCTAGTAGCCTTTTTATTTATACCCCAAAACCTCTCTACCTCATCATCTCCCCGTCACTCATCCTCTCCCCCCCTCATAAACAGGTTTAATTATTTTTAATGTAGTGTTAAAACGGATAAGAGAAGGGTGTTACCACTCCATTAGTCAGTAATATTTTTGATTTACATTAGTCCTAAATGATCTGTTCTTGCCGTTGTGGAGTTAAAACGGATAAGGGAATGGTGTTACCATTCCAGCAGTCAGTAAAATGTTTTATTTATTAATTATCTGTTCTTGCTGTTGTGGAGTTAAAACGGATAAGAGAAGAGTGTTACCTTTCCAGTAATCAATAGCCTATTTATTTAATTATGCCTTAAACTCCTCCACCTCATCCTCTCCCCGTCACCCATCCTCACTCCCTCACAAAGAGGTTTAATTTTTTTAATGTAGTGTTAAAACGGATAAGAGAAAGGTTTACCATTCCAGTAATTAGTATCCTTTTTATTTGTGCCTGAAACCTCTCCACCTCATCCTCTTCCCGTTTAATGTGGAGTTAAAACGGATAGCAGCAGGGCGTTATCATTCCAGTAATCAATAGCCTAGTTATTTATGTTTTAAACTTCTCCACCTCATCCTCTCTCCGTCACTCATCCTCACCCCCTCACAAACCCGTTTAATTTTTTAAATGTAGTGTTAAAACGAATAAGAGAAAGGTGTTACCATTCCAGTAATCAGTAGCCTTTTTATTTATGCCCGAAACCTCTCCACCTCATCCTGACCATATCTCTCATACTCCCTCCCCAGACAAACAGGTTTCATTTGTTAAATGTGGAGTTAAAACCGATGATAAAATGGTGTTACCATTCCAGTAGTCAGTAAAATGTTTTATTTATGAATCATCTGTTCTTGCTGTTGTTTTACATATTTATTTGAATAACGCAGCTGCTTATTAATGAAATGGAAATTATAACCAAATACGAAAAGCAGAACGCATGTTCCCATAAGGATAACATGTAAACTTTGAAAGCCAAAAGGGCATAGCCCTACACGCCCAAAACTATTTACATTCGACACATCTCCTAATAGTACTAAATAAGTGTGCCAAGTTTTATAATTCTGCGATGCCGCACGTACGAGAAATCGGTACCACAAAAATTCCCTTAGCCGATTAATATAAAGATCTATTTGCAACAGGTACGATGTTACAAACGGTGAAAAACATTTTGGGAATCACTTTACTCAGTTTTCCAAAACAACGGGAAATATACATTAAATACCTAACATATATTAACAAAACATTTGATGAATCAAAATCTATACAATCTTGCATTTGCGAATGTAATTTCTATGAGTAAATAAAAATAAACATTTATTTTCTTCTAGCAGACGCCTCAAATATGGTGACCAGTAGACAAAAAGCAAACTGGCACTTTAGGCCACATGTGTTTGGTTGCTATGGTTATGTTTGGTCATAGCTGCCTCGCCATTGGCCAGGCAAGGCGCTACTGCTCTATGGGTTTCCCACTAGCCTCAACAGGTGTCACTAGAGTCAATCCTAAAGCTACTTTAATTCGACTATAATATAACTATAGCGTTACCCGTCGCTGCTTCCACGCTCACTACATAGTGTTAGTAAGATATATGTTAGCCGACTAAGAGTCACATCAAGGCAGCAATTTCAAAGACGCCCTACGTATTTCTGGTGATCATTTGCTGCCTTTGGACAGCAAACGAGCTGCCTTTGGATAGCTCGTGTGCGAGCTTCAGCTTCCTCAATAGTTTCTGTAGATTACTGCTCTGCCATAGTGCCATTTCAGCTACTCTCAAATTGAGCCTGCCGCTGAGCTTGCTCTTCACGTCGAAGTTGCTGTTCTTCTGGCGTTTATTTTGCTCTGTGTGCTGCCTACCGTAAAGCTTTCCATTTGTGTTTTATGTTTCTTGACTTCTAACCACTTTAATAAATCAGGCTTTTTCAATCTTTGAGACAAACTTTATTTACGTTTCCCCTGCATTATTGTGATCCTTCGTGGCACTATTTTGTACCTTCGTGGTTAAAGGTGCAAAAAAAATTTAAACTAAAATATAAACAAATAAATGAACTCAAAATATAAAATGCGGAACACCTGTTTTAGTTATAATCTGATCCAGTATAAGATTAAAATTGGAAGTTTAGTAGCCATTGGGGCTAAACCATAAAGGAATTTTAAAACGTGAACAGGACTACATTTTACTTTAGGATATTAGCAATCTTCCTACCAAATCAGCTTGATCGGTTTAGTAGTTAGAGCGTGATTGAGCCACAAACTAATAAACAAACAAACAAACTCACAAACTTTCAGCTTTATAATATTAAAATGATTAGTATGATAACTGGTACTTAAAATTTTGTCGGTTGTCTCTTATCTCTTAAATCTGTAACATATTTTAGTAGACACGTTAACGTATGCTTGCGGACCTTTGCAAAGCTCCTTAGTTTTATTATATGTCAATTCAAATTTTCTCTAAGTATTTTTAAATACAAGTAAACTGTTGAAATCATTAGTATTTGTACTCATGCATTCACACATTTGTAATCTTTCTCTGTCAGATTACAATATAAACAAATTATAATTGTTTAGATATGTTGCATGGTCTAGATATTTGTTGACCTATTGTAAAAGTGTTTGGCTAAACAAGGTGTAAGTTAAAAAAAGCTAAATACGTAACATGTCTATTCAAATATATCTTTAAAAATTCAGTCTTCGATCATCCTCTAACGGTAAAATGTGCGTACACCTAGTAGTCATTTATTGAGCCATTAAGTATATACTATACCCCCGTCTCAGCAAACCTGCATACTCAGCAAATTTACAATGGAGATATTAATGTCTTAATACTACATAAAGCCACTTACAAAGTTTCATAAAAATATATTCACAAATAAGCGATATATACAATTTTAATTATTCTCCATAAGAATAACATTGGGGCTGAGTACGCCGGTTTGCTGCATCAACGAACCCAAAAAATGGGTTTTTATGCTAATATCAATATTACTCTAGTTGAGTGAAGTCATACACCACTTTTTATTCATTTATGTTCATAATTAAGGGAGACATAGCATTTAATCGTTATCCATAAGAATAACATGGGTATGAGTATGCGGGTTTGCTGGCAAGGGAGCCTTTGGCAAAAAATTGTTTTTTGAGAAAATATCAATAGACCACAACCAGATGAAATCATATACCAAGTTTCGTCAGTATACATTCATAAATAAGCGAGATATCAAATTTTTCTTTTCCTCCATAACAATAACATTAGACAACGTACTGTGTTTAGCACTTTCAATATCTCAGTAACCAATTAATGTAGAGAAATGATCAAAACACCAAATTGTGTGTTTTTTTTAAGCTGAATCCAATGGTAAAAACTAAAATTTGACTATTTCAAAAATGATCTGTAAAAATCAAAAAAATCTATTTTTGGGGTACAAACCCCCACAAAATACCCTTTCGGATCTGGCGATCTGGCTGGTTTTCGAACTTAGAGTCATAAATGTTACTTTACACATTTATACCGAATTTCATCAAAATCGGATCATTTTTACGATAAATATCGTGCTCATGGACACATATTATACCCCCGTCGCAGAAAACCTGCGAACTCAGCGAATTTACAATGCATGCATATGTTTCTCACTACCACGTAAAGCCACTTACCAAGTTTCATAAAAATACATGAATAAATAAGTGATCTATAGCATTTGATTTTTTAGGGCTGAGTACGCAGGTTTGACGCAAAAAGGAAGATAAGAAATGTGTTTTTTTGCAAATTTCAATATAATTCAACCAGGTGAAGCTATATACTAAGTTTTATTAATTTATGTTCATAATTAAGGGAGATATAATACCCCTGTCGCAGCAACCTGCGTACTCAGCGAATTTCCAATGCAAATATATGGGTATCACTATACTACCTAGAGCCACTTACCAAGTTTGACAAAAATACATTCATTAATAAGTTATATATAGCATTTTATTTATTCTCCATAAGAATAACATTATAAATGAGTACGCAGGTTTGCTGCAACAAGGAAGATAAGTTAGGGTAATTTTTGCAATTATCAATATAACTCAACCAGGTGAAGCTACATACCAAGTTTTATTAATTTAGGTTCATAACTAAGGGAGATATAAAACTTTACTTATTCTCCAAATGAATAACATGGGGGCCGAGTATGCAGGTTTGCTACTACCGGAAAAAATCAATACCCCCCGTCGCAGCAAACCTGCGTACTCAGCGAATTTCCAATGCATTGATATGTTTCTCACTAGTACATAAAGCCACTCACCAATTTTGACAAAAATACATTCATAAATAAGTTATTTATTACATTTTATTTATTCCCCATAAGAATAACATTAGGACTGAGTACGCAGGTTTGCTGCAACGAGGAAGATAAGAAATGATTTTTTTATGCAATTATCAATATAACTGAACCAGGTGAAGCTACTTACCATGTTTTATTAATTTATGTTCATAATTAAGGGAGATATAAAACTTTACTTATTCTCCATAAGAATAACATTAGGGCTGAGTATGCAGGTTAGCTGCTACGGGGACAATCAACAAAACATTTATTTTTTGTGCAATTATCAATATACCAGTACAACATGAAGCCACATACCAAATTTCATCAATATACATTAATAAATAATCAAGATATCCAATTTTATTTATTCTCCATAAGGATAACATTGGACAACGTACTGTGTTTAGCACTTTGAATATCTCTGCAACGGTTTGACGTAGAATCACAATTTAAACACCAAAATGATTGTTTTGTGGAGCTGAAGTGATTGGTAAAAGAAAATGTGAAGTTTAAAGTAAAATTAACTGAGGAAAAGCCAAAAACCTTTTTCCCATAAGATTAACATGGGAGATTTTATGAGCATGTTTTTTGGATTTTTTTTCGCAACCACTTAACCTAGGTTAATAATTCAAAATACCATATTATTTGTTTTTTTAAGCTCTATAACATGGTCTAAACCAAAATTAAGTGTTTTAAAAATTTTAGGGTAAAAAATGCAAAAAACTGATTTTTGGAAAATTTAAAACCCCCATAAACCCCCCTTCCCATGGTCCGATTTTTCTGGTTTTCGAACTTAAAGTCATAAATGTCAGTTTACACATTTGAGCCAAATTTCATCGAAATCGAACGTTTTTTACTCAAGTTATCGCATTCACGGACACATATATATATATATATATATATATAGAGAGAGAGAGAGAGAGAGATATATATACATATATATAAATTTGAACGAATAGTGTTTTGGACATCTGGGGACATCAAAACAAAAAGTTATCATGGTCTCGGGCTTAAGTCTTACCATGAGACCTACGGTAATAGCTTCTTCCCTACAGGGGAAATTCGCTAACAAAGAACATTTTTTGTACTATTATCAATATACCACAACTAGTATACCAAGATTCATCAATATACATACATAAATAATCAAAATATAACATTTTATTTATTCTCCATAAGGATAACATTGGACATCGTACTGTGTTTAGCACTTTGAATATCACTGCAACGGTTGGACGTAAAACAACAATTAAAACGCCAAAATGATTGTTTTGTAGAGCTAAACTGATTGGTAGAAAGAAATGAGGAGTTTTTAGTGAAATTATCTGAGGAAAATCTAAAGACCGTATTCCCATAAGATTAACATGGGAAATTTTATAGACACATTTTTTGACTTTTCTCCACAACCACTAAACCTAGCTTAATGATTCAAAATACTAAATTGTTTGTTTTATTAAGCTCTACAAAATGGCTGTCACCAAAATCTATTGTTTTCAAAGTTTTAGGGTAAAAAGTTCAAAAAACTAATTCTTGGAAAGATTTAAACCCCCATAAAACCCCCTTCCCATAGACTGATCGATCTGGTTTTCGAACTTAAAGTCATAAATGTTACTCTCCACATTTGTGCCAAATTTCATAAAAATCGGGTGCTTCTTTCAAAAGTTATCGTGGTAACGGACACACACACACACATATATATATATATATATATATATATATATATATATATATATATATATATATATATATGTACATATATATAAATTTGAACGAATAGTGTTTTTGGCATCTGGGGACCTCAAAACAAAAAGTTATCATGGTCTCGGGCTTAAGTATTACCATGCCACCTACGGTAATAGCTTAATTCTTCCCTATAGGGGAAATTCACTAAAACTTTACTTATTATCCATAAGGATAACATTGGACAACGTGTACTGTGTTTAGCACTTCGAATATCTCTGCAACGGTTGGACGTAGATTCAAAATTTAAACACCAAAATGATTGTTTTGGGGAGCTAAACTGATTGGTAAAAGAAAATGTACAGTTTACATTAAAATGAACTGAGGAAAAGAAAAAAACCTTTTTCCTATAAGATTAACATGGGAGATTTTATGAGTAGGTTTTTTGGATTTTCTCCGCAACCACTTAACCTAGGTTAATAATATAAAATACTATATTGTTTGTTTGTTAAGCTCTATAACCTGGTCCAAACCAAAATTAAGTGTTTTATAAATTTTAGGGTGAAAAATGCAAAAAACTGATTTTTGGAAAATTTAAAACTCCCATAAACCCCCCTTCCCATAGAAAGATTATTCTGGTTTTCGAACTTAAAGTCATAAATGTTACTTTACACATTTGAGTCAAATTTCATCGTAATCGGACGTTTTTTTTCAAGTTATCGCATTCACGGATACATATATAGATATGTATATACAAATATATAAATTTGAACGAATAGTGTTTCTGACATCTGGGGACCTCAAAACAAAAAGTTATCATGGTCTCGGGCTTAAGTCTTACCATAAGACCTATGGTAATAGCTTCTTCCCTATAGGGGAAATTCGCTAATTTATATTTATTTACAGTTTCGAACGAATGGTGTCTTTGGGGTCTGGGGACCTGAAAACGAAAAGTTATCATGGTCCCGGGCCTAGGTCATACCATGCCGTCTACGGTAATAGCTTCTTCCTTATAGGGGAAATTCGCTAATACAATAAGCCATGTCATAGTATATATCATTATACATTATCATACAATAGTACTCCGAAACAAAAGTACAAAGACATCTGAAAAATAAAATAACACTTTTATCTCAAAATCAATATACTGTATGGTATGAAAATCTAAGATGGCTGCCAAACATTTAGCTAAACTTAAAACTGGTATAATTAAAATTCATAAATTTGTTACTGGAGTAAAATACATTTATGTGGAAAAAATCCCTTTAAGAACCCTTTTGAATTTTATTAAATTTAAAGCTCTCATAGGATCTGGGAGTTAATTCAAAACAATTTTTGTTGAATATATGAATATATTTTTTGTTGAATATATTTTTGTTCAAAATATAGTTTTTTATCGTTGAGAGTTTTCACAGTGAGCAAAACACTCATTACTGCAAAACACTTTTGTGGTATAATTAGTGGATGCATATAAACAGAGAAGGTAACGTCTTAACACACACAAAAACACTTTTAGCGAATTTCCCCTTTAGGGAAGAAGCCATTACCGTAGGTGGCATGGTAAGAGTTAAGCCCGAGACCATGACAGATTTTTGTTTTGAGGTCCCCAGATGCCAAAAACACTATTCGTTCAAATTTATACATATATATATATATATATATATATATATATGTGTGTGTGTGTCCGTTAACACGATAACTTGAGTAAAAAGCATCTTATTTCGATGAAATTTGGCTCAAATGTGTAAAGTGACATTCATGACTTTAAGTTAGTTTGAAAACCAGAAAAATCGGACCATGGGAAGGGGGTTTTATGGGGGTTTCCAATTTTCAAAAAATCAGTTTTTTGCATTTTTGACCATAACATTTTAAAAATACTTAATTTTGGCTTTGACCATTTTATAGAGATTAAAAAATCAAATAATATGGTATTTTGAATCATTAACCTAGGTTAAGTGGTTGCGGAGAATTCCAAAAAACGTGTTCATAAAATCTCCCATGTTAATCTTATGGGAAAAAGGTTTTTAGCTTTTCCTCAGTTCATTTTAATGCAAACCTCACATTTGCTTTCACCAATCAGTTCAACTCTACAAAACAATCATTTTGGTGTTTAAATTGTGATTCTACGTCCAACCGTTGCAGAGATATTCAAAGTGCTAAACACAGTACGTTGTCCAATGTTATCCTTATGGAGAATAATTAAAATTTGATATCTCGATTATTTATGAATGAATGTTGATGATACTTGGCATGTGGCTTTACCTAGTACTCGTATATTAATATTTGCAAAACAAAATTATTTTTGCTGATTTTCCCTGCAGCAGCAAACCTGCACACTTAGCCCCCATATGTTATTCTTATAGAGAAAAAGTAAAATGTAATATCTCCCTTAATTATGAACACAAATTAATGAAACTTGGTAAGTAGCTTCGACTGGTTAAGTTATATTGATAATTGCATAAAAACACATATTTTGTATTTCTTGTTGCAGCAAACCTGCGCACTCGGCTTTCAATGTTATTCTTATGGAGAATAAATAAAATGCTATATATCACTTATTCATTCGTGTATTTTTATAAAACTTGGCGAGTGGCTTTATGTGGTAGTGAGAAACATATACATGCATTGGAAATTCGCTGAGTACGCAGGTTTGCTGCTACGGGGGTATTTAGATATTAATAGTGAGACAAAATGTGAAGTGTCCATTTTTGGTATAAAATAGAAATATATACCCCTGTTGCAGCAAACCTGCGTACTCAGCAAATTTCCAATGCATAAGATATGTCTTAATACCACTTTGTATACCAAGTTTCATAAAAATAAATTCCCTAAAAAGTGATATATATACAATTTTAATTATTCTCTAAGAATATCATTGGGAATGAGTACGTAGGTTTGCTGAAACAAGGAACGCAACAAATTGGTTTTTATGCAAATATAAATAGAATTCAACTAGATAAATTGGCATTCTAAGCTTAATAAATATTCATTAATAAGTAAGCAACATATAATATTTTAATTATTCTCCATAAGAATTAAATGGGGGCTGAGGAAGCAAGTTTGCTGCAACAAGGAACAAAATATGGTTTTTCATGCAAATATAAATATAACTCAACTGGGTGAAGCCACATACCAAGTTTCATCAATATATATTCATAAATAAGCGATATATACCCTTTTGATTATTCTCCATAAGAATAACATGGGGGGTGAGTATGCAGGTTTGCTGCAACAAGGAACAGAAAAATTTGTTTTTATGCAAATATCAATATAACTCAACAAGGTGAAGACACATACCAAGTTTTATTAATTTATGTTCATAATTAAGGGAGACATTACTGTACATTTTACTTATTTTCTATAAGAATAACATGGGGGCTGAATATGCAGGTTTGCTGCTACGGGAATAATCAGTAAAAATTGTTTTTTTGTGCAAATAACAATAGACCACAACCAGATGAAGCCGCATACCAAGTTTCGTTAGTATACGTTCATAAATAAGCGAGATATAAATTTGTTCTTATTCTCCGTAAGAATAGCATAGGACAACGTACTGTGTTTAGCACTTTCAATATCTCTGTAACCAATTGATGTATAGAAATGATCAAAACACCAAATTGTGTGTTTTTTAAAGCTGAATCCAATGGCGAGAACTAAAATTTGACTTTTTTAAAATATTACATATAAAAACTTCAAAAAACCCATTTTTGCGGTACAAAACCCCCCCAAAATACCCCTTTGGATGGAGCGACGTGGCTGGTTTTCGAACTTAAAGTTATAAATGTTGCTTTACACGTTTGTACTAAATTTCATCAAAATCGGACCATTTTTACGAGAGTTATCGCACCCAAGGACACATACACACACATATATATATATATATATATATATATATATATATATATATATGTATAGTTTCAAACGAATGGTGTTGTTGGGGTCTGGGGAAGAAAAGTTATCATGGTCCCGGGCCTAGGTCTTACCATGCCGACTACTGTAATAGCTTCTTCCCTAAAGGGGAAATTCGCTAAAAAGCCGATCATAGCCTGATATTGATGGCGGTGGTGGTAGGCCATATAGTATGTAGGTAGGTACCCACAGTTTTTAGGAGACTGTGTTGCAATCGGCTATTTTTTTAAAAAAAGCCTCTCTTCCGAAGTAAAATTAATCTAGTTATTGCCAAGAAAAGATTCATAAACTAGAAAAGTAATTAGTTATTATTTTACTTATGTGAATCCAATTTTGTTCTTGATGAAAACGTTTCGGTATTAGGCCATCATCATCATCCATGCATTGTAACTAGATTTCTCATACGATCTGTGATGCGTAGGTCTAGTATTAAACTGTGTCATGTTATAAAAACAAATATTTACACACACTACTACTCATGCTCTCGGAACCCTTCCGAGCCGACTACCTTACCCCTGCGCACGAGTAGTAGAATTATTTTTGTTTAGTTGTCTACATGTTCGTATTGTGTATAAATATTTGTTTTTTGAACAACATGACACAGTTTGCTACTAGACCTGCGCTGTGCAGATCATACAAGTAATCTAGTGTACAATACGAGGATGCTGATGATGGCCTAGAGTCAAAACACGTGCATCAAGACCAAAATTGTATTGGCAATGTAAGTAAAATAAAAACTGATTTGTCATTATCAATCCGTGCTAAAAACCGCACATTAAAAAATAATCCTTATTGAGTGAACAGCATCAATTGTTTTTCTATACTCTATATAACCCTTTGCTGTATAGACCACTTGTAGTGCCCACTGCCTATTACATGCTAGAAATGGCATCATATTTACCATGTTGTCCTTTTTGATACGGTTGGCCACTCATATACAGTGCTCACTGCATTTCTGAGCGCCAGGACTGCTGTCATCTTGCACAGGTGGCTGCATTGGGTATTGTTGGATTTAGTTGTTTTTTTTTACATGTCTGACATTGTGTACTTCAAACTTTAAATCCTACAATTTTACATTTTCTAAAACATGGGTTGGATCAAACAAATTTAATATCAAACAAATTTTAATATCACTGACATGATGAGAGTCGTCATTCAGATCCTTTTTGAAAACGTCATCAATTAAATCTCTTATATGGTTCCAATCCAAATTTAACTACGTAATAAATTAAAAATACCTCCATACCAGCAAACCTGCATACTCAGAGAATTTCCAATTCATGTATATGTTCACTACCACATAAAGCCACTTTCCAAGATTAATACAAATAAACAAATAAATAAATTATATTATATTTATTCTCATGAATTATCCTTTCTCTTAGATGCACTGTGTCACAAATGTTTTTCAGATTACTCAATGTTTTTTATGTATCTCCAGGAAAAAGTCCATTAGTATGAGATCTGGGCTTCTGGCCGGCCAGGAAATAGGGCTACCTCTGCCAAACTGTTTGGGAACTGGATATTCAGTGCGTCCCGAACATTTCTTTAGTAATGCGCCGGTGCCCCATCTTGCACTGCCATATAAACATTACACCGACACAGTTTTGTGTTTGAATTGTTCTATCTGAGGAAAAATTAATAACTGAAGCATATCCAGATAGATTTCTGCTGCGTGGTCTCTATTGCCTTTTTGATAAAATTTGTTTCTAAATGCTGCACTTTAGACATAAATAAAATGGTATATTATGCTTATATCCATTCACATATATCATATGGACTAATTATATGGGGTTCAAGCCCAAATGCCAAAATTGTATTTAAAATGCAGAAAAAAGCTATAAGAATACTTTGTCAGAATACTTTGTCAAGTGTCAAGAAGAACATCGTGCAAACAACTATTAAAACAATTAAATATTCTAACATTATGGTCAATTTTTATATAACAAGCAGCAAGTTTTGTACATTGAACCTTGATAAATTTTCCTTCAGAAGTCAAATTCATAATTATAACACAAGAAATCTCAACCATATAGACTTTCCACATCCAAAGTCAACATTCCGATAAAGATGCCCAGACTACATATCAATCAAAATTTACGATAAAATTCCTTCAGAAATAAAATCTTTAAATAACATAAGACATTTAAAAAATAAATTAAAGCAATACCTTATCGTTAAATGTCCATACAAAATTGATGATTTTTTAAATGAAAACTTCAAAATGTTGTGGTTTCAAGATGGATGAAGATTATTTTGTAAGATACAAGGATTTAATTAATCAAAATTCTATCAGTTACTATTAGCATTACATTCTCTGTCAATTTAATTTAGTCTTAACTATAATTTAATTATGGCAATTAAGATGTTTACCAATAAAGAAATTAAGAAATTTTTATTTGATTTAATTTAAATTCCTAATTTCCTGAAAAATTTAGTGTTACATAAGGATGAGGATGTGGGATATAGCAACAAGTCATATGACTATGTTGTAAATCACCTAAACACCTAAAATATGTATGACCAGACCATTCATTTTGGCTGCTAGAGCCATAAAAGATACTAATTTTTTGAGTGGTTAAAAAATCAAATATTGTTCATTTGGCAAATAGTAAATGACTTTGTTAAAGTTCAGTGCATGCCAACTTTCAAGTCTCTGGCTTTTACTAGGAGTATTCTCAAATATTCGCGTAATGGGATGACTGAACTCCGAAATGGTTGATTAAAGTTTCTGCTGTTAACGTAAGTTCTAACCAAAATGTCATCACAAAATACTAAATAAGTAGCTCTGGGGACCCTGTAGGAAAATATCTACTTTTCTTTTGGTTAATTTTAGGTCATAGGATAAATCGTTCTTAGTTATACAGTATTATATTATTAGAGGTGCAAATTCTAAAGAAAAACGAGTTCGCACGCAGCACGCTGACGTGAGGGAAGTGAATTTCCACATAAAAACTTGTAAAACTCAAAATCAGTGTAAAAAATCCATTTGTCCAATTTTTATTGAAATCTGAAAACATTGTTTTTTTGGCTGTTCTGATACTCCTGGTTTCATTTACTTGCAAAGCTGGGAATACAATTTTACGCCATATAAGGTTAGGAGAAGGTCCAGACAGGCTTGAAAGTAGGCGTGAGGTTGCTGTGGATAATAAAAGTACTCTAACAAAGGAATAACAGGCTTTTCTAGTGTAAAACCCCCATAAGACAACGTACTGTGTTTACCCCATACACATTTTCTTAAATAACTCGGTAGATATTTATGCTAGAATGACGAGAGAGGGCTTAAAACTTTCGCCTTTCTAATTCCCATCTTTTAACATGCACTAATGTTACATCTGGGGCTTTTCTGACCCTTTTTGGGTCCAAAAACTCAAAATTTGAAAGATTAATCCCCAAAAAATGGGTTTAGAGTTTTCCGATTGTTTTGCCCAACGAACTTGTCCAACAGGTTATAGAAAGGAACGCCCTATCAAATTTGAAATAAATCGGACAAAAAATGCGACCGCTAGAGTGCATACACATATATATATATATATATATATATATATATAAAATTTTGAACGACCCCCCAAAACGTGTTCAGGGGGTCACGTTAGGAACTTCTATGGTGGTCCCGGGCTTAAGTTTCACCGTGCGGGTCATGTTAATAGTTCACTTTCCAAAGGAAATTCACTAAAAATAACACGGTAAGTTGTTTATGCAGTGATGTACATTGGAAATTAGCTGAGTACGCAGGTTTGCTATGACAGGAGTGTTTAATATCAAAACTGACAAAAGAACACAACTGGCAGAAGTAAATACGAAATAAGTGGCTGCTGCAATCTAGCAGATAAACTATCAACTCACTCACATTACTCACATTATAGGAGAACATTACCTTTAAAAACAATTAATGAGTTTTTTAATATAACAATTTGAAAATCCTTTGATAAATTGAATTAAATCATGTTAAACAGAGAGTAATTTACTTATTCATTTAATCATAAAACATATAAATAAAACGATTTTTTAGTAGTTTCTTGTAATTACAAAACAATATAGTATTAGTATCTCATACTTTAAAACAAGTAATTTTTGTCCAATGCTTTACCTTAAGTAAATTTTACAAATTTTAAATGTGAATTAATAAAAAACTATCTAACGAATGTATTCAATTTTTGTACCGGAAGCGTGAAATGTACTGGAAAACAGCTGAATGGCTCCCGCCGGTAACGTTGTAAGCGACAAAATGTAAACTTTTCAGGAAATTAAAAAAACAAATAACTTGAAAAATAACAATGGAATATATGTTTTTTTGGTACATATGTATTAAATAGTACAAGTCATATTTAAATAAATATCACAATAATATCTCATGTAGTAATTACGTTATGACCAAATAAGTGATTTCAGAATTGCAGAAACGTTGTAAACGACAGTCGTTTACGTTTCAACAACTTTTTAGGTGGAAAGGCGGTTACAACGTTATTGAGTAACAAAATATAAAAGCTGCCATGTGTGGAAAAGTTTATTATTATCTATATATTAATACGCAAGGGGTTTATAACTCTATAACAGCTAGACGGATTTTAACGTTTGAGGTGTCAAATTAAAGGTATTTTTATGTAGATTTGCCTCATTTTGTAGGTATTTTTTTATGTAGATTTTGTAGACTACGTCTCGGAATTTTAAGAAAGGGTATCACCTACATACAGTAATGGGCTGAATTTTTGGAACAGTGGTGCTACCCGACGGCAGAAGTCTAAATTACCTGTTAATAGAAAGTACGTTGTTATAATATGTTTTAATATCAGATCTTTTGTTATGTTTGTTTACAACTGAAGTAACCTTTCAGGTTGGGTACAGACTTGCTCGGATTCGAGCAACAGGACAATTAATAAGAAATACATATTGTGCATGTCCTAAAATGAAAAGGCAAATATTTGCCTTTTTATCAATAAAAAGTTACCTGTTATAATCAATAAAAAGTTATATTTACATTGAGACTAAATTGAGTTGATTGCAAAAGTAAACTAAACAAAAGACTTAATATATAACATAAAATCAAATTAAAGACATTTCTTATAAACACCCTTAAGCCTTTTAATTTTCAACCTAAAGATTGTAAAATTGGTAATGTTTATTTTTATAGTAAACTAGAGTTTTGGGCACCTGGCGGTTATAACGTTACTGCATGCACCTCAAGTGGTGGCAGTTTTTGGGGTACAGGTTTTTCTTTTCTCTGATGCAGGGTTCCCCAGCATTCCTGTTTACTTTTAAAACATTCCTGGACCAGTTTTAAAGTTAATTTAATGATTTTTACTGCGATTTAAGCCAAACTGTGGTGTTGCCATCCCGAACACATGCAACGTTACTACACCGTGGGACCAAAAACTCGTGGTTTTCCACCGGTCCTAGTAGCCAACTTAAAAGATATCAACAAATAAATACCCTGCACTGGTTTAGGATGTCGTTTGTAATCTTACTGCATAGATATCTCGATTTTGTAAAATTTGTCCCTTACAATGTTACTGGCGGGAGCCATTCAGTTTGTAAAATCTGAAAACAATACATGCAGCTGTTTTCACGTTATTGCGTTCTGAACGCACACGATCACATACTGACGGACAAAGAATCATTGTCTCTGCTAGTACATAGATTCCTTCACTTTGTTCTGTCATCAACTAGCTTATATAAAAGTGGGCCAGAACTGATAAACCTCAGTTAGCCAATGAGTTACACATTAAATGAATATTTCTATTAGATTGATTGAAGAATTTTTGAAAATAAGTTTTACATAATGTCTTTAAAAAACTATAATTTTAAGTTGTTCTGTGTATAATGTTATGCACTATTATGTATTATCTTATTTTAGCGAATTTCCCCTATAGGGAAGAAGCTATTACCGTAGTCGACATGGTAAGACCTAGGAAGCTGGTATGTCTTGCATGGTATGTCCCGTATAGCAAGTACTGGGACAAGGTACGTATGGGAATGTCTTATGGAGAATTTATAACTGCACTGAACAAACACATAATTGCCTGCAAAAACTCTACACAACATATATCACAAGAAGAAATGAACACATCACTGGTATCCAACTCTTCACTATGGCCAGGCTGGCCGAGTCCTGAGATAAGCTGCTTGACGAGAACAATCTCCTCCACTCCGACACCTACCCCTACACCCCGTGTCATCCTAGGAGAATCAACATACAGTGAAGTGCTGAAAGGGCAATCTAGTGAGAATAAGTTTTGTGTACTAGTGCCTTCTGATAACATCAGTAATAATAAGCATTTTTTGTATCAAGATCACCACAATTCACCTCCTCCAATCAATCCTCGGTATCTGAACCATACAAACCCTCACCAATGAACCACCTCTCTCCAAATCCAAACTTAAAACATAATTCTAAAAAGTATAGCACAGTTAAATTATTCCACCAAAATATTGAGCATCTGAAATCAAAAATTGAGTCTTTGCAAATAATTTTAGATGAAGTAAAACCACATATTGTAATTCTAACAGAACATGACATGAAAGATGAAGAAATTGAACGCTTAAATTTTGGAAATTATTTTATTGGCTCATATTTTACTCGTAGGTTATCACGTAAGGGTGGAGTAATGCTTTTATGCAATGATGAAGTGAAACAAAAAATAGTTTTGATTCCCAATTCTTTAAAAAATAAATTATTAGAAGAAAAACAATTTGAGTTTTGTATCTGCAAATATTCGATTGGTAACTTTAAAATAGTTGTTGTGGCTGTTTATAGATCACCAAAATCAAATGTGGAAATTTTTTTAGATAAATTAACTATACTTTTAGAATTTCTTAATAATAAGTTTGAATGTATTATTGTGTCAGGAGATATTAATATAGATGTATTAGCAAAGTCTAAGGAACATACTATGCTTAAAAATATGCTAAAAAGTGTTAATATGGAGTATTTAGTAACATTTCCCACTAGAATTTCTAGGACCTCAAAAACAGCAATTGACAACTTTTTAGTCACAAGATCTCATAGCAACTTGATGAAAGTAAATGGCTTGATAACTTTATTGTCTGACCATGAT
The DNA here is from genome assembly GCA_963675035.1 of Allygus modestus. NCBI lineage: Eukaryota > Metazoa > Arthropoda > Insecta > Hemiptera > Cicadellidae > Allygus > Allygus modestus. The sequence goes on from OY776111.1 coordinate 105,323,801, forward strand.
GGTCAGTGCTTAGAAATAACTCTGCCAAACTCCATTCCTACAAAGAAAAACTTTATAATAAGAGAAAAAAGAAATTTTAGTCAAGAGAATATCAGTTTGTTTAAAAATTTATTACTGAATGAGTCATGGGTTGAAGTATTTCTTGCACCCGCTGAAAGAAAGTACAATATATTTTTTGAAAATTTTACATACCACTTTAATACGGCCTTTCCAAAAAGTGGAGTTTCTAAGAAAATAAAAAATAATAATTGGTTATCATCTCAACTGAAAGAAGAAAAAAGTATATTAATTAGTCTGACAAGAGATATCAGGAATAAAAAACTTTTTAAACAAACAGAAACTCTAAAGAATAAAGTCTTGACCTACAAAAAAAAATATTAAAAAATCAAAAAAAGCTTATTTTGATAATAAGATTAAAAATTCAAATAACATAAATAAAACAGTCTGGAGCATAATAAATTCTGAAGTAGGAAACAAATATCGCAAAAAAATACAAAATATTAATTTAATTGAGGGTGGTAAGCATCACTGCAACCCAGTTGAAGTATCAAATGTATTTAATGATTTTTTTGTAAGTGTAATTAAAGATAATTCTGATATGTCAATGTTAAATAATTTTACAGAGGATAATGATATTAGGTTAAGCTCTGGTTGTTGGCAGACGAAACCAATGTTTAGATTAAGAGAGATAGGAATGAAAGAAATAGAAGAAATTATCAGCTCGTTTAAAAATAAGTATTCGAGTGGGTATGATGAAGTACCTATATTTTTGTTAAAAGAAGTTAAATGTGAGATCAGTTACATATTAAGTCATCTAGTAAATTCATCTTTTGTTTCTGGGGTATTTCCAGATAAATTGAAAATTGCTAAAATCATTCCAATATATAAAAAAATTACGAAAAAAATCCATCAAACTATCGCCCTTTATCATTATTACCAACAATTTCTAAAATCTTTGAAAAGTCAGTTTATAATCAATTAACAGAATTCCTGGAAAAAAACCATTTGGTAGACAGCGTTCAACATGGTTTCTGTTGTGGAAAATCAGTAATTACAGCAAATGTTTCTTTTATAGAATCAATAATTGACTCAATTGATTCAGGGGACCCATGCCTAGGGATCTTTATGGATCTGTCAAAAGAATTTGACAGTGTAATTCACACAACTCTTCTTAGTAAATTAAAATCACTCGGAATAAATAACTCTTCTTTGGATTGGTTTCGCTCATACCTTGAAAATAGATACCAGTTTGTCCAATTAACTCATTTTTCCAATAACAGGATTTCAAATTATGATTCACAACTGAAACCAGTAAAATTTGGCGTCCCACAAGGTATTAGGACCACTCCTTTTCATATGCTATCTAAAAAACATCTCTTTATCATTATCAAACACTGGAAAAAGTAATATATGTCTATATGCTGATGATACAAACCTTAAAATCTCAGATAAAACAATAGAACAAGTTGAAATTTTATCATTCATAGAATTAGAAAGTATTGTCCAATTCTTCAAAAATCACAATCTAGGGCTGAACATTGAAAAAACTAATTACATTTCATTTAAAACAGCTCAGTCACAAACCACTACAGAACCCATGGTTTTGATTGATTCTAAACCCATTGAACTTATTCACAGCACTAAATGTCTTGGTCTGCTGATCGATAGTAACCTAAATTGGAATGAACATGTAGGCAAAATTATATCAAAAATTAATTCAGGATTGTATGCCTTAAGAAAAATGGCATGTTTATGCAGTGAATCGACTCTAAAATTGATATACTATTCTTACATACATTCTCACATTTCATTTGGAATCTGTATTTACGGATCCACTAGGAAAGATAACCTTGATAAAATTCTTAAACAGCAAAAGAAAGCAATTCGAATTATTAAGAACCTTCACCACGATGTATCTTGTAGGGAACATTTCAAAAATCTCAAAACTTTAACAGTTTATGGTCAATATATTTTTGACTCTGTTATGGTATACAAAAATTTAAAAATATACAACACGCCAATGGGTAATTCAATAGTACATTCATACAATACGAGAAAGAAATCAGAAATCATACCCACTCATCATAGGTTACAATTCTATACCAAAAAACCATCCTATGCAGGTGCAAAGTTCTACAAAAAGTTGCCTGGAGAATTGAATACCCCCGTCGCAGCAAACCTGCAGACTCAGCGAATTTCCAATGCATAATATATGTCTTAATACCACATAAAGCCGCAAACCAAGTTTCATAAAAATACATTCACATATAAGCGATTTTAATTATTCTCCATAAGAATAACATTGGTAATTCATTGGTATGAGTATGTAGGTTTGCTGAAACAAGGAACAGAAACAATTGGTTTTTATGCAAATATAAATAGAATTTAACTAGGCGAAGCCACATACTAAGTTTCATCGATATTCAATCATCAATAAGCGATATATAACATTCTAGTTATTCTCCATAAGAATAACAAGGGGGCTGAGAAAGCAGGTTTGCTGCAACAAGGAACAGACAAATGGGTTTTTATATAATTATCAATATAACTCAACCAAGTGAATCTACATACCAAGTTTTATTAATTTATGTTCATAATTAAGGGAGTCATTATATTTTACTTATTCTCCTTAAGAATAACATGGGGGCTGAGTACGCAGGTTTGCTGCTATGGGAATAATCAACAAAAAATCAATTTTTTGTGCAAATATCAATATACCAGTACTACTTGAAGCCACATACCAAGTTTCATCAACATACATTCATAAATAATCGAGATATCAAATTTTATTTATTCTCCATAAGGATAACATTGGACAACGTACTGTGTTTAGCCCTTCGAATATCTCTGCAACGGTTAGGCGTAGAATCACAATTTAAACACCAAAATGATTGTTTTGTGGAACTGAACAGATTGGTAAAAGCAAATGTGAAGTTTACATTAAAATAAACTGAGGAAAAGCCAAAAACCTTTTTCCCATAAGATTAACATGGGAGATTTTATGAGCAGGTTTTTTTGGATTTTCTCCGCAACCACTTAACCTAGGTTAATAATTCAAAATACTAAATTATTTGTTTTTTTAAGCTCTATAACATGGTCAAAACCAAAATTAAGTTTTTTAAAAATTTTAGGGTGAAAAATGCAAAAAACTGATTTTTGGAAAATTTAAAACCCCCATAAACCCCCCTTTCCCATGGTCCGATTTTTCTGGTTTTCGAACTTAAAGTCATGAATGTCATTTTACACATTTGAGCCAAATTTCATCAAAATCGGACGTTTTTTACTCAAGTTATCGTGTTAACGGACACATATATAGATATATATATATACATATATATAAATTTGAACGAATAGTGTTTTTGGCATCTGGGGACCTCAAAACAAAAAGTTATCATGGTCTCGGGCTTAAGTCTTACCATGAGACCTACGGTAATAGCTTCTTCCCTATAGGGGAAATTCGCTAAAAAAGAAAAAAATACAAGTAAATTTAAGAATAAGTTAAACAAATATATTATCTCAAACAGTTTTTATTCTATTGATGAATTCTTTAATAATTTATAAGATGATGGTAATGTAAAATAATAATTTAATGAATAACATAGAAAATTGATTATGATGTAGACACTATTCATATGTACACCACTGTACTGTTTTTATGAATAAAGATTATTTTGATTTGATTTGATTAGGCCCGGGACCATGATAACTTTTCGTTTTGAGGTCCCCAGATGCCCAAAACCCCATTCATTCAATACTGTATATATATATATATATATATATATATATATATATATATATATATATATATATGCAGTGTTCCATTTCAAGAAATTCAGGTGCCGGAACTACGAACCTACAACCTACCGGGAGATACGATCCCTCCCCTCACCTCACCCCCTCAAAAAATGTTTGCCTGTGTAAAGTATTAGGTTAAATACCCCCCGTCGCAGCAAACCTGCGTACTCAGCGAATTTCCAATGCATTGATATGTTTCTCTAGTACATAAAGCCACTCACCAATTTTGACAAAAATACATTCATAAATTAGTGATTTATTACATTTTATTTATTCCCCATAAGAATAACATTAGGACTGAGTACGCAGGTTTGCTGCAACGAGGAAGATAAGAAATGAGTTTTTATGCAATTATCAATATAACTGAACCAGGTGAAGCTACTTACCATGTTTTATTAATTTATGTTCATAATTAAGGGAGATATAAAACTTTACTTATTCTCCATAAGAATAACATTAGGGCTGAGTATGCAGGTTAGCTGCTACGGGGACAATCAACAAAACATTTATTTTTTGTGCAATTATCAATATACCAGTACAACATGAAGCCACATACCAAATTTCATCAATATACATTCATAAATAATCAAGATATCAAATTTTATTTATTCTCCATAAGGATAACATTGGACAACGTACTGTGTTTAGCACTTTGAATATCTCTGCAACGGTTTGATGTAGAATCACAATTTAAACACCAAAATGATTGTTTTGTGGAGCTGAAGTGATTGGTAAAAGAAAATGTGAAGTTTAAAGTAAAATTAACTGAGGAAAAGCCAAAAACTGTTTTCCCATAAGATTAACATGGGAGATTTTATGAGCATGTTTTTTGGATTTTTTCCGCAACCACTTAACCTGGGTTAATAATTCAAAATACCATATTATTTGTTTTTTTAAGCTCTATAACATGGTCTAAACCAAAATTAAGTGTTTTAAAAATTTTAGGGTAAAAAATGCAAAAAACTGATTTTTGGAAAATTTAAAACCCCCATAAACCCCCCTTCCCATGGTCCGATTTTTCTGGTTTTCGAACTTAAAGTCATAAATGTCAGTTTACACATTTGAGCCAAATTTCATCGAAATCGGACGTTTTTTACTCAAGTTATCGCATTCACGGACACATATATATATATATATATATATATATATATATATATATAGATATATATATACATATATATAAATTTGAACGAATAGTGTTTTGGACATCTGGGGACATCAAAACAAAAAGTTATCATGGTCTCGGGCTTAAGTCTTACCATGAGACCTACGGTAATAGCTTCTTCCCTATAGGGGAAATTCGCTAAAAAGGAACATTTTATTGAATTCAAACTTTTGAATGACCATGATGAAAAGAAATCAACAAAGAATCAGTATATTTGTTTTATACATTTTCCTTAACATAATATAGTCCAAAACTTTTTCAATCATATTCAATTTTTTCATCATATTTCTTTTCTCTTGTAAATTATCCTCGACCTCAGACAAAATAACCCTCGACAAAAATTGTGACCGAAAAACGCATTACTGTTATTTGCCAATTAAAACTACGTACACATATTAAATGACTTGGCGCGTTAACAAATCAAAAATCAAAAAATTAAGATAAGAAAATTATCCAACTTACATTAGTCCTAACCATGCAATTATTTTGTTTGTTTTTTAACAGTAATGGCATTTTTTTTCTTTTAGGGAACGTTCCAAACACGATATTGTTACTATCTAACGTAACGTCAAACCTTCTGTTATAAAACATAAAATAGCTTAATAAAAAATAGCAACTGAGTCCAGTATCGAACCTTTACAACATTTTCAGATGTTTTGGTAGGATTGATCTGGTGAATTTAAAGTTATGAGGCAAGCATGATAACCACTATGTTAACCAGCCTATTTTTAATGTTGTTAGGCTATAGAACACAGAACGATTTGGCTATAGGCCCAATTGTGTATGCCACCTGTTGCTTTATTTTCTGAATAGTAAATAATAGGAAAAAATATGCTAGAGTCAAAAAAGAAGAGGCAAATCAGTTTTATAACACGTGATTAAAGTGTAATAAACCCTAGAATGAAATTACCCCTTTTTACCCTCAACAGTAATTACCTTTGAAAATACCGTCGACAGATAAAATTACCCTCGAAAAGGGTAGTTACCCTCAAATTCCCAATGCTGCGAGTGAGCGGTAGACGGCACGGCCGGAGGGGCCAGTATATCTGTCACTACAGAAGCGAGGCGGCATGTCTAAAGCACGGAGAGAGGCTTAGAGTTAGAGGCTTCCTATAGTCGCAGCTTACGAACGGCAGGCAATTCTAATTGGCATCGAGCTAGATTTATATGCTTTATTAATAAATTGTGAGCTAATCTAGGGTACTAATATGGTGTGTGTCAGGTTAATACACCATGTCTTGAATCACGTTCATAGTAAACTCACTGACAAAAAATGTTTAGTGCCAATTTCTTTAAACTTTTTTAGTGCTTATAATTTTTATTTTTCAGAAAGAGGTCCTGGAACAGCGTTCCGCCTCAAATCGAGCTCTGTATATATGTGGCCGTAGGCATGATAACTTTTGTAAAAATGGTCCGATTTTGATTAAATTTGGTACAAACGTGTAAAGCAACATTTATGACGTTAAGTTCGAATCGCTTTATCCGAAGGGGTATTTTAGTGGGGTTTTGTACCCTAAAAATAGGTTTTTTGAGTTTTTTACATACAGTATTTTAAGAAATCTAATATACTTTTCATAATTGAATTCGGCTTGAAAAAAAAACAACCAATTTGGTGTTTTGATCATTTCCCTAAGCCAATTGGTTACAGAGATATTCAAAGTGCCAAACACAGTACGTTGTCCAATGTTATTCTTATGGAGAATAAGAAAAATGTTATATCTCATTTATTTATGAACGTATCTGGATGAAACTTGGAATATGGGTTAATTTTGTTGTGGTCTATTGATAACAGTCCAAAAAAACAATTATTTTCCGATGGTTCCTGCAGCAGCAGACCTGCATACTCAGTGCCTATGTTATTCTTATGAAGAATAAGAAAAATTGTATGCCTCACTTAACTATGAACATAAATTATATAACTTGGTATGTAGCTTCACCTAGTTGAGTTACATTGATATTTGTTTAAAAAGCCATAGTTTGTGTTCCTGGTTGCAGCAAACCTGCGTACTCAGCCCCCCCATGTTATTCTTGAGGAGAATAATTAAAATTGTATAAACTGCTTATTTATTAATGGATACTCATGAAACTTGGTATGTGGCTTCACCTTGTTGTGGTCTGTTCATATTTGCATTAAAACCTAATATTTTCTTGCCCTTGTTGCAGCAGACCTGAGTACTCAATCCCCATGTTATTCTTAATGAGAAAAATTAAAATTTTACATAGGGCTCATTTGTGAATATGTATCTATGAAACTTGGTGGTTGTATATGCATTGGAAATTCACTGAGTTTTCAGGTTTGCTGCAACGGAGGTATTATGTTATATTTTTATTCACACTCCACTTAGAGGAGTCACCATATAAACAAATAGGTCTACCCTAGTTGAAATAAACCTTCTCACATCAAGTCTTTGTCTCTGGGACTTTAATTTTGTAACTTAACTAAACAAAGCTTTGTATACTTATGTAATAATTGACAGACTCCAGGGGAAATAATACATTTTGTTTTTATAAAAGAAATATATTTGTGTTGTATTTTTTCATATCAGTCTTAACAATAACACACCAGTTTGTACTATATTTATATATAACTTAACTAATTGTTTTCCTTAACAGTAAATTTTCCAACTGAAAACAATATTATTGATTAAACGAAATCGGACAATATTTACAGGCTGGATTCAAAACTTTGTTAACTAAAAGCAAAAATTAATAACTAATTAATTTTTGTAACTACCCTTCATCACAAAAAAATTAAAAACCTGTAATATGCCTGTAAACCTAACTATTGCATTTAAAACTCTTAATTTGGCCACCGGTTGCTTCGAACGCTAGTGACGCCAGGTCACTCAGAGTACATTTCTATGAGCAACCCAACTTCTTCCCCTCGACGACCTGACTAGTGGAGCTACCACATGAGCTAACCCTTATCCTACTCCCCATTCCACCTGCTGCCTCACCCCTTGATGACCCGACTAATGGCGCTACCACATGAGGTAACCCTTATCCTATTCCAGTCAGCCTTCTGTCAAAAAGTCAAAAGTCAAAATTCTTTATTGTCGTAAGCAAAATAAAATGCGATGACAAAAGTCAGTAATATGTACATGGAATTATCAAAATGTTTGACGATATGTACAGTACAAGTCAAACTTATAACTAAACAATTGAGTCATCGTTTAAAAATAAATGTACACTGTAATATTCTTTAACAACTAAAAATTCTTTCACGCTATTCCTGAATATTTTAAAATGATTTTACAATCTAAACTTATTTGGAAGGCTATTGTACATCTTTATTGCTGAATACAAAACTTGCTTCTGAAAAAATGTGGTGGAATGTGGTAGGATTGCCAGGCGGTTGATAGGGCGAAAATTGTATGAGGAGGACCTTTTTTGAAAATATTCTCGATTTTTCATAATTAAACAGGTTGATTCCAAAATATATAGACAAGGGAAAGTCAGAAAGTCTGTAGTGTTTTATAGTTCTCTATGACTTCATACACACAATTGTGTGTTATTGTGTTCACATAAATAATTCTCAAGCAAAATATTTGATATAAAACTTTGAAAATGTTCCCTTTTTAGTGAATCAAAGCTACTATATTGTATGATACTTTAAGGAGATTATAATTTCTTTAATAATAACACAGTTTTGAGTTTTTAATTTACAGACTAGCCGCCACAGTAACCTGTTTCACCCCCTGAATACAACAATAGGTGTGTGTGCTGCATTCTGTGGTTAATTTGTTGAACTATTTTGAGTTATAAACAACTATTACGTTATCATCTGATCGAATAAAATGAATGACCATAAGAATAACACTGGACTTTTACGACCCATGAATTGGAGCCCTATGGTTAAATCGGAATAAAAACACTTTACTTTCCCTATTTTTAACCTAAGGAATTATTATACTAAATTTCACCTTTCACCTCTCCCAGCATATCGGAAAGATGGAGATGGGTGTACATCCCAAGGCTTTCACTTCTATATATAAGAACTAGCTATGCAAAGTTCCCAGTTTCACACAGGAATACTAAAGTTGTGTGTGCTGCATTCTGTAGTTAACCTTATAAACTATTTTGAATAAATAACATGTCAAACCCGGTCAAATAAACAAATGTCCATAAGAATAACATTGGAACGTTGACGACCAGACAGGCGAAGCTCTAAGGTCGGGGGAGACCAGAACCCTTTACCTTTTAGACCTAAAGAATCAGTGTAATTAATACCTACTAATATGCGGGTGTAGGGTGAAATGTTATGGAGCATATAATTAGTCCTGGTTAGTTGGTTTTCTAGTTGTATGATACCCCTATGCCTGGACATCATTCCACAGCTTCGGAGGAGGTGACTGACAGGCGAGTGAGGAAAAGGAGAGAGATGGGGTGAGAGCCAAGTGGTAAGGGAATCCAAGTTCCAAGAACCAATCTAATTGGCCATCTCCAAACAAAGATTAGTTCCCAATTGAAATACATTTGCTTATGACAATGCCTACAAGCAATCGAGATGTAAACTGACAAATATTAAGGGTACAGTTTCATAAGCAGTTTGAGTATTTTAAACTAATATTTTTTTATATTATTGATATTACAATCAACTTTGGTTTGTTTACATACTATTTTGTTTATACATTTAAAAAATTTCCATATCAATGTTTATTCTTTCAAGATTGAAAGGAGAGAATGACTTCCGTTGATGAGAAATTGCTTGGCACGGAGTACCAACTTAAACAGTGTGCTGCGACAGTTAGGATAAGTTATGTTACATTATTGATAGATAACAAAACCCACCATAACCTCATACAAATATTTGTGTTTAGAATATTAGACAACCATAAGCGTTATTTCAGTATTTTTATTGTAGGGGCAAAAATGACGTGATCGTGATTATTGTGACTTTTCATGAATTACAATAACATTTCCTCCAAATTATTGGGGGGGGGGGCAACTGCCCCCCTTGCCACCCACGAATTAAGCCTATGTAGACATCTGTTAACTGCTGATAAAATTCAATTAAAAATCAATAGAACTAATACATCAATAATTTTTGTAGGCCTACGATTTAAATTACTTAACCTCTTAAGAAACCATACTCACATTTTAATTATTAGTAAACACAATGTTAACAAAAGTATACTTAATAAACTTTACAATTTTTATGGATATTCTGATTATTGGATCAAACTTAATTGTATAAATATAAGCAAAACAAAGTGGATACAAAATAACTAAACACATACTCTCAATGATTTGAAAACCCAAGTGTTAAGATCTGGTTTTAAATATCATTTGATTTACATTTAAATGCATTTAGAGCTTGAATATTACTCATATGCAATTCATGCCAATGTAAATGAAGAAACTGTCACTTCCCTAACACTAATATTATTTACTAAAAGTTGCAAAAGTCCAAGAGGGCTACCAATTTACAAGCATAATAACATTGAACCCGACAACCTTCCCGATAAAAAAGGAGATTATGTACAATAGTTCCATAACTTGATAAAATCATTAAAGAAATAGAAATGTCACAACAGAAAATCGGAATTGTCTTATAAAAATGGCAAAATTACTAAAGAGAAATCTCCTCTGGAACTATAACTACTACTACACCCCCATTCGCCTCGGCACCAACCCCTCCCCAATTGTCAACCCATCACGAACAATAACCATGAATGGTTGTGTCGGCCCTCACCACTCACACCCAATCGCTCCAAGACCGCAGATGCATCTGCACTTATCGTGTAAAATAACTACTTTACCTGTACATAACGTATATACAACTTTTAATAAATAATGTTAGTGTTAATGAAGTGAACAATTTCTCCATGAAGACACAGCAACTTGCAGCAAAGTGTACTACAGAGTGAATTCCATCAACACTCAAGATCTCTAGGCATTTAATTAGGGGTGTGCGAGTAAGTACTCGAAACTTTGAGTTTTTGGCCGAGTATTTCAATACTCGAACTTGACTTCAAGTTTTAAAAAATACTCAAAAGTTTGAGCGAGTATTTCCTGTGCTAACGATTGCGTCCGGCCAAATCGTGTAGTAAAGGCCGCAAAAAGCGATCGCATAACGTAAAATCGGCCGTCAATGACATTCGGACCGCGTAATTTCGGCGGTAAATGAAAATGGAAAACATATCGTCAAAAATTGACGACTGGATCATGTGATAAAGGCCGAAAATGACGATAGTATACATACTATTGGCAAAAGTGGCAACGGCCACTTAATATTGCTTAACTAACGATTTCATCATCTAATATTGATTATAAGCATGTCTGGACCAGGTGATATTAGGCAAATGACGACCGAACCGTGTTTTATCGGCTGGAAACGAATGTCAAACCGTGTTTTGTTTGTCAGTACATAGTCCAGTTTGATTGTACTGGCCAAAACTTTGTATTACTAAGTAGTTATGTATTAGTTAGAAACAATGTTTAGATCATCAAATAATGAGTGGTGTCCAAATCCCATAACACTATTTGAAACTAACAACTGATGGCAAATACTCGCTCAAAAATACTCGAAACTCAAAAATAATTGGCACTACTCGACTCGATTAAAAAAAACCACTACTCGCACACCTCTACATTTAATGATAAATTAAACATATTCTACAGTTTTGTCAATAAAAATGGTTTTGACAGCGATCGTGCAAGCTAACCTGTGACAAATGCTGTGCAAAGACAACTGATAAAGTTTGCGGGGGGAGGGGAAAGGAAGCAAGCCTCCCAATCATGCTTTTCATGTTTGGACTTGAGCTTGGACACTGTTTACTTCAAAACATCATTGTTGAGTTTAAAACCTTGGGAATCATTAGCTGATTTCATGCAACTGACCTGCTATAGTGTACGGTTGCAGGTAGGATCTGTGCTATAGCATATTTTGAACGGAAACAGTCATGCTTTACAGGTATTTTTGTTATTGAGTGTTAGGGCAAACCTAAGGGAAAATGCACTTGTTATTAAGGCAATCGTGCTAATGAGGAGCGCATTAATGAGGTTCTACTGTATAACAAAACGAGAACTACAAAAATAATTTGAATGCTTATTCAATTAAATTTATTATCTGAGATATTTAAATAAATTATGGTGTTTTAATCATAAAATAGTTTTTTATGAATAGATTCAAATTACTCAACATTTTTAGATGGTAGTTCAATATCTGCTTATGTTGTCTACCCCTTCAAATAAAATATATCAACTTTTTTTAACAACATTGGTTCGATTTCTCCAACGCTGCCGCTGATCGGAATGCTTCAGCTGAACTGCCTCACCTGTAAAATGTATTAATTCCTTGAAAATAACCAAAAGTTTCTTTGCAAACTCTCCAAATTTGTTGAGGTTTTATAAATATATACAGGGTGTCACAAAAATGTGTAGCGCGCTAGTAGGGGTCGCAGCGCTTTAGAACCGGAAATGGCATAGTGGTTAGAGCGCGTTATTCCGGAAAGAGTAAGAAGAAAATTTTCCCGCCAAAACTTTCCCGCCAGATTTCCTAACCTCACTTTTCCCGCCAGATTTCCTAACCTCACTTTTCTCCCGCCAGAGTTCCCTCCAGATTTTTTTCTGTAGTGTTGCCAACTTAGCAGTGCTGCCAACCTATGTTCTACATTATTATATATATATGCTCCACGGTTAGACTATTATATGCTCTATAACTACATTATATATATATGCTCTACGCTATTATATATGCTCTATGCTACTATACTATCATATTCTCTACTATTATATATGATCTACGGCTAGCGGTTATTACTATACTCTATGGTACATACACTCTATGCTATTGTATGATACATAATTATACATATACTCTATGGCTACATTATATGTATATGCTCTATGGCTAAGGGGATTTCTTTTGAATCCTCCTTGCCTCCCTCTTCTTCTTCTTCTTACTCTGTGCTGTACTCATCAAACACCATTAGTCATCTAAATTATCCAGTTTCAACCTGTTTGGCGCGCAAGCCGTAGCCTTCCTCCGTCAGCTGTGACAGGAAAACACCAAGGTTAGCCGCTGCTTTCATCTTCTTCTTCTCTTTATTGAGTCTGTTTATCTTAAAATTGCTAATATCTCAAAAACGGTGGGTCCTAGGGTCATATTGACACCAGAAAACTGCCTACTACGTAGTGTGAGCACTTCAGAGAAGTATCTACCTATATGCAAAGTCTTAACCAAAATGTTGCAGGTTGCATCTCAAAAAATGAAGGGGCAAAATTTAAAAATTAAATATCTCAAGAACGGCTAGGCCAACTTCAATGAAACTTGGTATGTAGGTACTTTTTAACCTCCGCTACATCTTACAAAAACCTAAACTCTGTATTGTGGGAAATTATCAAAAAATGTAAGGAGCTATACTTTAAAAATCAATATCTTAGCAACGGCTGGGCCTATTTTAATGAAACTTTGTATTTATGAACCTGTTAACATCCTCTACATTGTACTAAAACCTAAACCCTGTACTGCGGGCAAGTATCAAAAAATTGAAGGGTTATTGTTAAATTCCTTAAATCTCGCAGTTCGGGGGGAACGCAGTGGCCTAGTGGTTAGCGTCTTGGACTACGGTTGAGGAGGTTCAGGGTTTGATTCCCTTCCTATGCTAGGTACCCTTCATCAAAGGTATTATACAGGCTGACTCGTACCCTGACTTTACCAACAGGGACGTTAATCCCTGCTACATCGACACTAAAGGTGTCGCTGATGGTAACTGACTCAGAGTTACTTTGAATGATGCCCCCAAAAATCTCCCAAAAGACATCGCAGGGAACATAGCATGATCTAATCTAAGTAAAGCAAACTCCCACAGGGGGAATTTTTTAAAAACTACAAACTAACCTGTAATAGAACAATGAAAAATACAAGTCAGAAGCAGTCACAATAAATCCGAGAGGATGTGGTGACGATTAGATCGCCCGAGCCTCAGGCAGTCGCTATGGCACCATCACTCTATCAACTGTCTCTTGAACATATATGTAGCCGCACATACACAAACAACACATTTCCAAACAAGCATCAGCTTTTAAGTATTGTAAGTGAGCCCAAACCTACAGTGAAAGACTTGGACGAAAAACACCAGAGCAAGTGCACTAGACTGGACCACAGTGCCTATATGACATAATTTGGAGGTGTTTACTGTTTTCTTTGTATAACGATAATAAGAGATACCATACCAGACACGTTTTTCCTGGGATCTGAGAGGGTACCAGAGAACAACTGCGGTTAATCTGGTTTTACACTGCGATGCTTGAGGGGTCATCGCAATATCAATCTTGGAGAGATTTTTGCTGTTAAGGTAAGATATTTATTTATACTATTAGAGTTTTCTACCTCCCCTGGGGAATAATTTACCTTTGACGGTGTAATAACTTGAGAAATTTATCCAAGTCCGCTGAAAACTGTCCCCGGGGACCACGATTTTCTTGGCCCGGAACGTTTTAAATTCTCCGGTCAAATACTTCCAAGTAGAACGTTTTCCTGCGGCCAGTATTCCAGCCTCGATCCATCGAGTCTCCACAGCTACTGACTAGGATCTCAGGGCATCCCGTAATACAGTACTCCTGTATAACTACACAAGTCAGAAAAACACTAACACACAAACTACGTATGTCAAACCAGAACTACAAGTTATGAGGTTACTGAAAGGCAGAAAACAACTCTAATGAAGGTATCAAACACTACTCTAACCAAAACTGTATTAAAGAACAAGAATAGAAAGTAAGATTACTGTTATTTTAGTCAGCACATACAAACACAACACTATCCAGCCACAAGGAAGTGAGGGTATGTTTACTTTCTTTACTGTAAATTACCAAATCAAACAATTAAATACAAACACAACACTACTCTAGCCAAGTCAGACAGTTATACTGTTTAGAAACCTCAGGATACTATTAACAGTAACTTAAAGGAGAGAAAAGGCTTGTAAACACTACGACTAAGCAGAAGTGGATGAATTAGATGTTAACATTTATTTTTTACTTTAAACTTTGAAACGCTGAAACAAATGGTCCTTAGTGAAAGTGTACAAAAACTGAAAATTAACGAATCTAGAATCAGGAGGACTAAAGACAGAGATATTGTAACTGTAAGCAAAACTAAAGTTTTCAAAATTACTGGACCAAAAAGGAAGCTCGAGGGAGAGTACGACACCCTGCCTTACGGCTACAAAATTCAAAGACTTGAGTAAAACAACACCGGAAGTGCAAGGGGGCGAAACGCCCCCCTAACCCATAACGAGTCATACTTTCCCCTCCCGCGAATCGCTCTACCTCGGTCACTTTTGCCACTGCTCCTGCCGAGGTAAGACGTGTCCCTACGTTGCTCTGATCTGTAATATTGCACAATACTTGATATTAAATGTCTCACTTAACCTCTTATATATTTAATAATCAACCCGTTACTGTACTATTTGACAGTGAAAATAATCCTTGGTTCAAAGGAAAAGATGTCGCAAAAGTACTGGGATACTCTAAGTTACATAAAGCTCTTTCAACGCATGTAAGTGAAAAATATAAGAAAACTCAACCGGAAGTAGGTCTATCCCAAAGTGGGGTAGACCAATCCTACAATGATTCTAAGGTTATTTTCATATGCGAGCCCGGCTTGTATGAATTGATATTTTCCTCCAAACTACCATTTGCTAAATAATTCAAGTACTGGGTTTTCGAAGAAGTATTGCCCTCCATAAGAAAGTATGGAATGTATAAAATCCAACAAGAAAAAATCAGTGGTTACAATCACTTACAAAATCACTGGAAATTAACCAACAGCTCACTCAAATTAACTCAGAATTTAAAACTACAAACGATAACCCTATTGGTTATAATACAAATACATTCTATTGGCTGTAATTAGACGTCCTGCTCTCTGATTGGTCGAATTTTTAGCGCTCTTTATTCGCAAGCGTTAACTTCACTCTGCCCCATGCATCTGCACCGGTCAGAGGTCCCTGCGCTACTTAACATAACCTTAAAAATGTCTAACTTAACTTCGTATGTATTTAATAACCAGCCCATGTCTGTACCTTTTGACAGCGGTGACAATCCTTGGTTCAATGGAAAAGAAGTGGCTCAAATCCTGGGCTACTCTAACCCTAAAAAAAGCTCTTCTAGCACATATCAGTGAAATATACAAATCAACTCAACCGGAAGTAGTTGGGACCCAAGATGGGTCCCAACTCAATTATCATGATTCTAACGTAGTTTTTACTCAGAACCGGGTTTATACGAGTTGATTTTTCCTCTAAGCTACCAGAAGCTAAAGCATTTAAATACTGGGTTTTTGAAGAAGTCCTGCCTTCCATTAGAAAGTATGGGGTGTATCAAATCAAACAGGAGAATAATCAGTTAAAAAATCAAAACTCTCAACTCATGCGAGAAATTACAAACGTTATGGAAACTAACCAACAGCTCACTCACATTAACTCAGAATTTAAAACTGCAAACGATATAATGTGTAAAGAAAACCAGTCACCTAATGAGTTGTTGACACCGGGGTTATTTTATAACGGTACAGCCATAGCCAAAATAACTTTCCTGGTAATAGTTTTATTGGACTTGGAAACGATTTGACAGGCAAATTTAAAAGTTTCAGGCAATGTATATTCTGTTCCCACTATGAAGTATTTTCAGGGGAGGTGGAAACTTTTGGCCGGGAAATTTAAGATGCTACTGCCAAGCTAAATGTAACCCCCGGTAAAGTATTCAAGCGGTGTTTTTTAAGTTTATATCTAAAGGAAAGATAAATATAATTTCAAAACTCCCTATTACATGCTCAGAGTATGAGTTCTTTCTACAGGGCCAATAGACATATTAGAATGGCCCTTGACCGACGCTCCTACGGCCCAGCTTAAGGCTTACCATGATGTGGAAACGTGAGCGTTCAAAATTATTTCACCGGGGTTATAAATATTTGACTGGATAATTTAAAAAATCCCGGGCTAAGTACATCACAGTCCTCGGTGAACAGTTGCCATTTGACCTGGAAATAAATTACGGATAATTTTAATCGGTCCAGTGGTAGCTAAATTAAAGTCCCTGGCTATAGTTTTATCGGACTTGTAAACCATTTGACAGGCAATTTTAAAAGTCTCAGGCAATGCAAATTTTGCTCCCACTATGAAGTATTTTCAGGGGAGGCAAGAGTAAATGACCGAGAAATTTAAAACACTGCGGTTAAATTAATTGTAGACCCCGTTAAAGTAACTTCACCGGACTTGGACATAATTGAACGGGAAACTTAAAAAGACACTACGGTCAAGTTAAATGTAACCCCCGATAAAGTATTTTCAGCGGACGTGGAGTCGTTTGGCCGAGATATTTAAGACATTGCGGTCAAGTTATATGTAACCCCCAATGAAGTGACTTCAACGGACTCGGAAACGTTCAACTAAGAAATCACACCCTTAAACTGTAGAACGACCGTCGTTTTACAAAACTTGGACGCATATGACCAAGGAATTACATCGTCAAAGGTAAATGTTGCCCCTGGTTTCATGGGAATCATAAATAAATTACCGAGGAGAAAATACCATATAATTTACCATACTAAAGATCGTATTTCACTGTTAGTCGTCTTCTGATATGTACCCATGGTGAGTAATTTATGGCCAACTCTCCGATATTGGTGTTGGTTACAATCCTTTTACTAGTAAATTCAGTAAAATGATATATTTATTTTTTGTTGGTGTTTCGTAACAGCGTTTTTCAGTAACTGATTTAATAAATACAGCTACAACAAAAAGACAACTCTAATCTCTGTATTTGTTTAACTTTACAAAATACCCTACTGTCACCTGTCTCTTTTTTACACATTAGTTAAAATTTTTAAACAGTGGACTCGATGTACTACAAGGTCTAACTCTTTGAATCCTTATCAAGTGGGACCCATTTTGGGTCCCACCTACTTCCGGTGGAGTGGGGGTATAGTTTTCTTGTCTGTCCATTTCTGCTAGTTTTTACAAGCCTCTTCTCTCCTTTCAGTTAATATTACCTTGAGATTTCTAAACAGTTCAATACATGTAAAGTTGCCCAAAGTAATCCTGCTATCATAAGTATAAAGTTCTAAATATTCCTTTAATTTACATACACTACCCCATGCACAACAACTAAAGCCCAGCTATTGGTCTATTTATCTAATAAACAAGGCAGATACATACCCCATTAGAACAGCTAAAAAGTCAACATATTTTAACAATAATTACCTTAATTGTAATAGCTACAATTCTGTAAATATACTCTCTGAAGGGGGGTCTATTGATAAACCCCCCTTGATCTTCAGTACTTTCAACACCTTCACCGGTTTATATTCTCGTTGAATAATCAGTCAAAGTATCATTTATTTTGTGTTGGTTTGTCTGTCAGACAAGCTTTCTTGTATGTTTGTTTTTTTCAACCACATGTATTTGACAGTGACATGGTTTAAAGCCAGGGAGATTGCTCAAATCCTGGACTACCCTAACCCACGAAAAGCAATCAGAGATAATGTCAGAGAAAAACACCGCAAAACAACACCAGAAATACTAGGCAAAATCCCCTTCCCCACCCCGCCCCAAGGGGGCTCCAAATCGGAGCCCCCTTTGAATTATCAATCTCATACAGTTTACATCAATGAGCCAGGTCTTTATTCATTAATTATGAAATCAAACTTGCCCATTGCTGAGAAATTTCAAGACTGGGTTTTTTAAGAAGTCTTGCCTTCCATTAGAAAGTATGGAGTGTATAAAATAAAACAAGAAAATAATCAGTTAAAGAATGAAAACTCTCAACTCATGCGAGAAATTACAAACGTTATGGAAACTAACCAACAGCTCACCCACATTAACTTAGAATTTAAAAGTAAAAATGAAACAATGGATAAAATGTTAACTGACCAAGCACCTAAACTGGCAGTTTTTCCTAAAGAGGAAGACCTTAGCCACGTATTGTGTATCCTTATTAAAGACACAATGTTGCAGTTATACGGAGTCTGTGAGTACAAGTGTATTCGTACTCAAAAAATAAGATTCCACAAGGCTTTAAACAAAGCAAAGAAGGATGGTTTTGTACCTTGCTTTATAAAATCATCTGTCCCTAACGGGATAAATGTTGTAAATAAAGCTAAAGAAGTAATGAAGAGTTATGGTATGCACTTTGACTCTGCACACAACAATATCCTAACTTCTCACAATTTTGTAAATATAGTTGAGCATGTCTTGGACAATGCATAAGAGCCCACTGTATGTATGTGTGTGTGTGTGTGTGTGTGTGAGTGTGTGTGAATGAAGGTCCCTGGCGTGGGTGACGAAAAGCCCCGTAAACCTGAATGAAGGTCACTGGCGTGGGTGACAAAAAGCCCCGTAAACATGAATGCGAGATGAAGGGTCTTGTACGTTGAGGCGTCTAGCTAACACCTAGGCTACTCCTTGGAACTGCCCGGAGTGAATGATGGACTATTAACACTGAGGAGCCCCGATCCGAGGAGGACTTGGGCTACTCCTTGAGTCCGTACGGTGGGGACTTGTAAAATTAAAAAGTAAAATACAAAAAAAGAAAAAACGGGGGATGCAGCTAGTTTACTTTCGGAAGGCCTCCACGGGCCATGGCGGTGGAGGCCTTCCGAAAGTAAACTAGCTGCATCCCCCGTTTTTTCTTTTTTGTATTTTACTTTTTAATTTTACAAGTCCCCACCGTACGGACTCAAGGAGTAGCCCAAGTCCTCCTCGGATCGGGGCTCCTCAGTGTTAATAGTCCATCATTCACTCCGGGCAGTTCCAAGGAGTAGCCTAGGTGTTAGCTAGACGCCTCAACGTACAAGACCCTTCATCTCGCATTCATGTTTACGGGGCTTTTTGTCACCCACGCCAGTGACCTTCATTCAGGTTTACGGGGCTTTTCGTCACCCACGCCAGGGACCTTCATTCACACACACTCACACACACACACACACACACACATACATACAGTGGGCTCTTATGCATTGTCCAAGACATGCTCAACTATATTTACAAAATTGTGAGAAGTTAGGATATTGTTGTGTGCAGAGTCAAAGTGCATACCATAACTCTTCATTACTTCTTTAGCTTTATTTACAACATTTATCCCGTTAGGGACAGATGATTTTATAAAGCAAGGTACAAAACCATCCTTCTTTGCTTTGTTTAAAGCCTTGTGGAATCTTATTTTTTGAGTACGAATACACTTGTACTCACAGACTCCGTATAACTGCAACATTGTGTCTTTAATAAGGATACACAATACGTGGCTAAGGTCTTCCTCTTTAGGAAAAACTGCCAGTTTAGGTGCTTGGTCAGTTAACATTTTATCCATTGTTTCATTTTTACTTTTAAATTCTAAGTTAATGTGGGTGAGCTGTTGGTTAGTTTCCATAACGTTTGTAATTTCTCGCATGAGTTGAGAGTTTTCATTCTTTAACTGATTATTTTCTTGTTTTATTTTATACACTCCATACTTTCTAATGGAAGGCAAGACTTCTTAAAAAACCCAGTCTTGAAATTTCTCAGCAATGGGCAAGTTTGATTTCATAATTAATGAATAAAGACCTGGCTCATTGATGTAAACTGTATGAGATTGATAATTCAAAGGGGGCTCCGATTTGGAGCCCCCTTGGGGCGGGGTGGGGAAGGGGATTTTGCCTAGTATTTCTGGTGTTGTTTTGCGGTGTTTTTCTCTGACATTATCTCTGATTGCTTTTCGTGGGTTAGGGTAGTCCAGGATTTGAGCAATCTCCCTGGCTTTAAACCATGTCACTGTCAAATACATGTGGTTGAAAAAAACAAACATACAAGAAAGCTTGTCTGACAGACAAACCAACACAAAATAAATGATACTTTGACTGATTATTCAACGAGAATATAAACCGGTGAAGGTGTTGAAAGTACTGAAGATCAAGGGGGGTTTATCAATAGACCCCCCTTCAGAGAGTATATTTACAGAATTGTAGCTATTACAATTAAGGTAATTATTGTTAAAATATGTTGACTTTTTAGCTGTTCTAATGGGGTATGTATCTGCCTTGTTTATTAGATAAATAGACCAATAGCTGGGCTTTAGTTGTTGTGCATGGGGTAGTGTATGTAAATTAAAGGAATATTTAGAACTTTATACTTATGATAGCAGGATTACTTTGGGCAACTTTACATGTATTGAACTGTTTAGAAATCTCAAGGTAATATTAACTGAAAGGAGAGAAGAGGCTTGTAAAAACTAGCAGAAATGGACAGACAAGAAAACTATACCCCCACTCCACCGGAAGTAGGTGGGACCCAAAATGGGTCCCACTTGATAAGGATTCAAAGAGTTAGACCTTGTAGTACATCGAGTCCACTGTTTAAAAATTTTAACTAATGTGTAAAAAAGAGACAGGTGACAGTAGGGTATTTTGTAAAGTTAAACAAATACAGAGATTAGAGTTGTCTTTTTGTTGTAGCTGTATTTATTAAATCAGTTACTGAAAAACGCTGTTACGAAACACCAACAAAAAATAAATATATCATTTTACTGAATTTACTAGTAAAAGGATTGTAACCAACACCAATATCGGAGAGTTGGCCATAAATTACTCACCATGGGTACATATCAGAAGACGACCAACAGTGAAATACGATCTTTAGTATGGTAAATTATATGGTATTTTCTCCTCGGTAATTTATTTATGATTCCCATGAAACCAGGGGCAACATTTACCTTTGACGATGTAATTCCTTGGTCATATGCGTCCAAGTTTTGTAAAACGACGGTCGTTCTACAGTTTAAGGGTGTGATTTCTTAGTTGAACGTTTCCGAGTCCGTTGAAGTCACTTCATTGGGGGTTACATATAACTTGACCGCAATGTCTTAAATATCTCGTCCACGTCCGCTGAAAATACTTTATCGGGGGTTACATTTAACTTGACCGTAGTGTCTTTTTAAGTTTCCCGTTCAATTATGTCCAAGTCCGGTGAAGTTACTTTAACGGGGTCTACAATTAATTTAACCGCAGTGTTTTAAATTTCTCGGTCATTTACTCTTGCCTCCCCTGAAAATACTTCATAGTGGGAGCAAAATTTGCATTGCCTGAGACTTTTAAAATTGCCTGTCAAATGGTTTACAAGTCCGATAAAACTATAGCCAGGGACTTTAATTTAGCTACCACTGGACCGATTAAAATTATCCGTAATTTATTTCCAGGTCAAATGGCAACTGTTCACCGAGGACTGTGATGTACTTAGCCCGGGATTTTTTAAATTATCCAGTCAAATATTTATAACCCCGGTGAAATAATTTTGAACGCTCACGTTTCCACATCATGGTAAGCCTTAAGCTGGGCCGTAGGAGCGTCGGTCAAGGGCCATTCTAATATGTCTATTGGCCCTGTAGAAAGAACTCATACTCTGAGCATGTAATAGGGAGTTTTGAAATTATATTTATCTTTCCTTTAGATATAAACTTAAAAAACACCGCTTGAATACTTTACCGGGGGTTACATTTAGCTTGGCAGTAGCATCTTAAATTTCCCGGCCAAAAGTTTCCACCTCCCCTGAAAATACTTCATAGTGGGAACAGAATATACATTGCCTGAAACTTTTAAATTTGCCTGTCAAATCGTTTCCAAGTCCAATAAAACTATTACCAGGAAAGTTATTTTGGCTATGGCTGTACCGTTATAAAATAACCCCGGTGTCAACAACTCATTAGGTGACTGGTTTTCTTTACACATTATATCGTTTGCAGTTTTAAATTCTGAGTTAATGTGAGTGAGCTGTTGGTTAGTTTCCATAACGTTTGTAATTTCTCGCATGAGTTGAGAGTTTTGATTTTTTAACTGATTATTCTCCTGTTTGATTTGATACACCCCATACTTTCTAATGGAAGGCAGGACTTCTTCAAAAACCCAGTATTTAAATGCTTTAGCTTCTGGTAGCTTAGAGGAAAAATCAACTCGTATAAACCCGGTTCTGAGTAAAAACTACGTTAGAATCATGATAATTGAGTTGGGACCCATCTTGGGTCCCAACTACTTCCGGTTGAGTTGATTTGTATATTTCACTGATATGTGCTAGAAGAGCTTTTTTTAGGGTTAGAGTAGCCCAGGATTTGAGCCACTTCTTTTCCATTGAACCAAGGATTGTCACCGCTGTCAAAAGGTACAGACATGGGCTGGTTATTAAATACATACGAAGTTAAGTTAGACATTTTTAAGGTTATGTTAAGTAGCGCAGGGACCTCTGACCGGTGCAGATGCATGGGGCAGAGTGAAGTTAACGCTTGCGAATAAAGAGCGCTAAAAATTCGACCAATCAGAGAGCAGGACGTCTAATTACAGCCAATAGAATGTATTTGTATTATAACCAATAGGGTTATCGTTTGTAGTTTTAAATTCTGAGTTAATTTGAGTGAGCTGTTGGTTAATTTCCAGTGATTTTGTAAGTGATTGTAACCACTGATTTTTTCTTGTTGGATTTTATACATTCCATACTTTCTTATGGAGGGCAATACTTCTTCGAAAACCCAGTACTTGAATTATTTAGCAAATGGTAGTTTGGAGGAAAATATCAATTCATACAAGCCGGGCTCGCATATGAAAATAACCTTAGAATCATTGTAGGATTGGTCTACCCCACTTTGGGATAGACCTACTTCCGGTTGAGTTTTCTTATATTTTTCACTTACATGCGTTGAAAGAGCTTTATGTAACTTAGAGTATCCCAGTACTTTTGCGACATCTTTTCCTTTGAACCAAGGATTATTTTCACTGTCAAATAGTACAGTAACGGGTTGATTATTAAATATATAAGAGGTTAAGTGAGACATTTAATATCAAGTATTGTGCAATATTACAGATCAGAGCAACGTAGGGACACGTCTTACCTCGGCAGGAGCAGTGGCAAAAGTGACCGAGGCAGAGCGATTCGCGGGAGGGGAAAGTATGACTCGTTATGGGTTAGGGGGGCGTTTCGCCCCCTTGCACTTCCGGTGTTGTTTTACTCAAGTCTTTGAATTTTGTAGCCGTAAGGCAGGGTGTCGTACTCTCCCTCGAGCTTCCTTTTTGGTCCAGTAATTTTGAAAACTTTAGTTTCGCTTACAGTTACAATATCTCTGTCTTTAGTCCTCCTGATTCTAGATTCGTTAATTTTCAGTTTTTGTACACTTTCACTAAGGACCATTTGTTTCAGCGTTTCAAAGTTTAAAGTAAAAAATAAATGTTAACATCTAATTCATCCACTTCTGCTTAGTCGTGGTGTTTACAAGCCTTTTCTCTCCTTTAAGTTACTGTTAATAGTATCCTGAGGTTTCTAAACAGTATAACTGTCTGACTTGGCTAGAGTAGTGTTGTGTTTGTATTTAATTGTTTGATTTGGTAATTTACAGTAAAGAAAGTAAACATACCCTCACTTCCTTGTGGCTGGATAGTGTTGTGTTTGTATGTGCTGACTAAAATAACAGTAATCTTACTTTCTATTCTTGTTCTTTAATACAGTTTTGGTTAGAGTAGTGTTTGATACCTTCATTAGAGTTGTTTTCTGCCTTTCAGTAACCTCATAACTTGTAGTTCTGGTTTGACATACGTAGTTTGTGTGTTAGTGTTTTTCTGACTTGTGTAGTTATACAGGAGTACTGTATTACGGGATGCCCTGAGATCCTAGTCAGTAGCTGTGGAGACTCGATGGATCGAGGCTGGAATACTGGCCGCAGGAAAACGTTCTACTTGGAAGTATTTGACCGGAGAATTTAAAACGTTCCGGGCCAAGAAAATCGTGGTCCCCGGGGACAGTTTTCAGCGGACTTGGATAAATTTCTCAAGTTATTACACCGTCAAAGGTAAATTATTCCCCAGGGGAGGTAGAAAACTCTAATAGTATAAATAAATATCTTACCTTAACAGCAAAAATCTCTCCAAGATTGATATTGCGATGACCCCTCAAGCATCGCAGTGTAAAACCAGATTAACCGCAGTTGTTCTCTGGTACCCTCTCAGATCCCAGGAAAAACGTGTCTGGTATGGTATCTCTTATTATCGTTATACAAAGAAAACAGTAAACACCTCCAAATTATGTCATATAGGCACTGTGGTCCAGTCTAGTGCACTTGCTCTGGTGTTTTTCGTCCAAGTCTTTCACTGTAGGTTTGGGCTCACTTACAATACTTAAAAGCTGATGCTTGTTTGGAAATGTGTTGTTTGTGTATGTGCGGCTACATATATGTTCAAGAGACAGTTGATAGAGTGATGGTGCCATAGCGACTGCCTGAGGCTCGGGCGATCTAATCGTCACCACATCCTCTCGGATTTATTGTGACTGCTTCTGACTTGTATTTTTCATTGTTCTATTACAGGTTAGTTTGTAGTTTTTAAAAAATTCCCCCTGTGGGAGTTTGCTTTACTTAGATTAGATCATGCTATGTTCCCTGCGATGTCTTTTGGGAGATTTTTGGGGGCATCATTCAAAGTAACTCTGAGTCAGTTACCATCAGCGACACCTTTAGTGTCGATGTAGCAGGGATTAACGTCCCTGTTGGTAAAGTCAGGGTACGAGTCAGCCTGTATAATACCTTTGATGAAGGGTACCTAGCATAGGAAGGGAATCAAACCCTGAACCTCCTCAACCGTAGTCCAAGACGCTAACCACTAGGCCACTGCGTTCCCCCCGAACTGCGAGATTTAAGGAATTTAACAATAACCCTTCAATTTTTTGATACTTGCCCGCAGTACAGGGTTTAGGTTTTAGTACAATGTAGAGGATGTTAACAGGTTCATAAATACAAAGTTTCATTAAAATAGGCCCAGCCGTTGCTAAGATATTGATTTTTAAAGTATAGCTCCTTACATTTTTTGATAATTTCCCACAATACAGAGTTTAGGTTTTTGTAAGATGTAGCGGAGGTTAAAAAGTACCTACATACCAAGTTTCATTGAAGTCGGCCTAGCCGTTCTTGAGATATTTAATTTTTAAATTTTGCCCCTTCATTTTTTGAGATGCAACCTGCAACATTTTGGTTAAGACTTTGCATATAGGTAGATACTTCTCTGAAGTGCTCACACTACGTAGTAGGCAGTTTTCTGGTGTCAATATGACCCTAGGACCCACCGTTTTTGAGATATTAGCAATTTTAAGATAAACAGACTCAATAAAGAGAAGAAGAAGATGAAAGCAGCGGCTAACCTTGGTGTTTTCCTGTCACAGCTGACGGAGGAAGGCTACGGCTTGCGCGCCAAACAGGTTGAAACTGGATAATTTAGATGACTAATGGTGTTTGATGAGTACAGCACAGAGTAAGAAGAAGAAGAAGAGGGAGGCAAGGAGGATTCAAAAGAAATCCCCTTAGCCATAGAGCATATACATATAATGTAGCCATAGAGTATATGTATAATTATGTATCATACAATAGCATAGAGTGTATGTACCATAGAGTATAGTAATAACCGCTAGCCGTAGATCATATATAATAGTAGAGAATATGATAGTATAGTAGCATAGAGCATATATAATAGCGTAGAGCATATATATATATAATGTAGTTATAGAGCATATAATAGTCTAACCGTGGAGCATATATATATATAATAATGTAGAACATAGGTTGGCAGCACTGCTAAGTTGGCAACACTACAGAAAAAAATCTGGAGGGAACTCTGGCGGGAGAAAAGTGAGGTTAGGAAATCTGGCGGGAAAAGTGAGGTTAGGAAATCTGGCGGGAAAGTTTTGGCGGGAAAATTTTCTTCTTACTCTTTCCGGAATAACGCGCTCTAACCACTATGCCATTTCCGGTTCTAAAGCGCTGCGACCCCTACTCGCGCTATGCAGAACCATATTCTAAATACAAAAACAAGTTGAACATGTAGAGTAAAATTTGTTAGATTTCGGCTTGGTTTAGGCATAATCCGCCATTTTGTATTTTTTTGAAAATAATTAATAATTCAAAAATCCTTCCAGATTTTTTTTGAAACTTGGTATAAACATTAAGTTTCTGTTTTTTACATTTTCCAAAAATAATTTTTATTAAACTTATCAAATTTCAAAATGGCAGCCATTTAAATATTTAAAAGTCAAATTCCATGAAAACTAGCAAAATTTTACAAGACATACAATTTAAAGCACTTTGTAATCCAAATCCAATGACATTTTTATTGTAAAAATCGGTTAGTAAACAAAAAGTTATGGCAATTTTTTATAATAAATTTCAAAATGGCGGCCATATAAAATTTTCAAAGTCAAATTCCTTAGTGCATTTGACCAAGTCCTTTAAATTTTATGTCTTGTAAAATTTTGTTTTAGTTGCTAGTTTTCCAGGAATTTGACTTTGAAATTTGTATATGGCCGCCATTTTGAAATTTATTATAATAAATTACCATAACTTTTTTATTTATTAACCGATTTTTACAGTAAAAATGTCATTAGATTTGGATTACAAAGTGCTTTAAATTTTGTATCTTGTAAAATTTTGTTTTAGTTGCTATTTTTCATGGAATTTGACTTTGAAATATTTAAATGGCCGCCATTTTGAAATTTGATAAGTTAAATAAAAATTGTTTTTGGAAAATGTTAAAAACCAGAAACTTAAAATTTATACTAAGTTTAAAAAAAAAAATATCTCGAAGGGTTTTTGAATTATTAATTATTTAAAAAAAAATACAAAATGGCGGATTACGACTAAACTAATCCGAAATCGCAAAAATGTTACTGTACATTTTCAACTTGTTTTGTATATAGAATCCGGTTCTGCATAGTGTGCTACGCATTTTTGTGACACCCTGTATATACAGAGTGAGCTGACATGGTGTCAAATCTCAATGTCAAATTTAGAGAGCACTCACTGGCCTTCTCGATGCAAAGCTCGGCCCCTAAGTACTATAATATTTAAGTAGTTATACTTACTATTATGTTTTAAAAAGAGTTGATATTTAAACTTATTGTTTTTCTCTATTGAAAAAAAGTTATATATTTACGGAACTGAAAAATCAAAGTGTGAAATGATAAAACTTGGAAATAGACTATCCCAATAACATGTTGCACAGTTAGTTTTTAACTAAAAAATAAGATCAAAATCAAAAATAATTTGAGTTTAGCATCCAGGTAGTAACAAGTTAATAGTCGCTATATGCAACCATTTGTACATTACGATATGTAAAACAACTGTCCCTTAATCTTTTTTTTCAGAATTACACATAGAGGAATTTTGAAGAAACAGTAATTTTGTCTAATAAAACAGTACTACCGGATTGTTAGCTTGTGCTAACCTGTATTGTATTTTAAAGTTTATTTAAAGAAAAGTAAAATGTTCTAAGCAAGGATGTACTGCAAAAGGTATAAGCAAAATGTTTGTATAGTATTGTTTAACTTAATAATTTTTTGTCCCATGAAATATATTGATCCAGGACAACGCCTAAATCAAATATCAGATACTTTTTACTGGTGGAACAATAATTATATTTGAAGGATAAAGGCAAATCAAACTCAGTAAAAGCAACATTAATACATTTTGTCTTATCAGCATTCATTTGAATTAGGTTTATTTTACACCAATCACCAATCCCTAAGCAATGATAATTATTCTGTAATATCTTCTTATCAGATTATACTTTTATGTGAGGAGAAAAAGCTAACTCTTTAACAAAAGCTGATATTTTTTTATGAAAGTTTACTTTTAATAAATTGTTTATATAAATTTGAAACAAAGTTGCTGATCATACACTTCCTTGGGAACTCCATTGGGGACAATAAAACATTATTGTTACACTAGCAGCTAAAAACCCACATGAGTCAGTGGAAGCGGAGACTTTGCCACCCGAAGGAAGCCGAACTTGTCCGATGACGAACGAACTATCCGAAACAGATGCTTTATTGCAAGAAAACAGTGAAATGTAGTATTTTCAAATGTAAACAGAGGAAACCTACTTATATTCTAAAAAATTAAGCTACATTTACTAAAAAAAATTATAGTAAAATAACCTAACCTAACTCCGCAGAGCTCTGTTTGGCGGCTCTTTTCTTTGTAACATATTGCAAAAATGGGTTTGTGTAAAATATAACAAAAATTGGTATCTCAAAAAGTAAACACGAAAAGGTAGAATTGAACCTGGGACCGCATGATCGTGAATCCAGTGCCATATCCATTCGACTACCATAGCGTATCGAACTAAGTAAAAGTTACAATTCATCAAGTAGTAGACACGCTGTGATTTTAAAATTTGCCACAGGTAGCGCTTGGTGTGATTTCAAAGTTTTACACTTGGCAGCAGTTTTACACGTAGGAAATGTCTCCGCTTCCAGTGGCTCGTGTGTCTCAGTTATTGTTGTTATTAAAGCAGCTTCAATCGATTTTCCTTTAGTAATGTCATACTGTCAATAACATAAAAAGTTAAAACTCATTTATAACCTTTGGAAAACTAGACAAAAGACTAAAAGGTCTTAGATTATTAATTTTCAAAGAATTTATCTTCTTAAAAATAGTGATTACAGAATTTAATTTTAACCTTTCAGGAAAACCCCTGTTCTAAAACTTAGATTTACTACGTGAGTTAGCACTAGAGCAAGACAATTTGGCTACTCCCAACTCTGTTTTACCCCCTCCCCTCACCCTCATGTTAGACATACCACCCTCTTACTAGAGCTAGGTATATTCAAGTATTTACAAGAGACGTAGTTGTGGTGGGGAGGCCAGGGACGTGATGAGGTCACCGTCGTCTGCTTGATCTGCAGTGAGTCTAGAGGGGTCAACACCACCTGGTTCTGCACAAACTGTACACTATTACTAACAACTTACAACTAGCACATATCATCTGTAATAAAAAATTGTCGTATATTGAGGAGGATTAAGGCTCCGGTCTACCCTGCCAAGTGAGGCAAGTATTTGTGTCACTACGCTTCACAGGGGCCACATATTCTCTGGAAAAGTTAACATCTCATATTAGAGAGGAAGAAATCTACTTTTTGTTTTATTTTTTTGCACTTTTATTATATCTGAAATTGAATTATGTTTACGGGCCATTAAAATAAAAAGAAATGGTTTTGCAAACAACAACTGACAGACAGAAAATTGTTTCACAATCGGAAAAACATCGGTTAGAGTAGTGTTTACTTCCTTCTTTAAACTTTGTTTAGATTGTGTTATCAACTTAATTATTGCAGCCATGAAAAGTAATCTTGCAGATCTCGGTTATGCTCATTTTTAACAATATATTTTCATTTGGTGAAACAGAATTTTTTGTTGAGTGACCAGCCTTATATTACAGTAATCCAAATCCAGATCAACTGAAGTGGCTAATGATATGATAAGGGCCAACTATTCAATTTGTCAAATATATACTAGAATGATTTTTTTAGCGGATTTCCTATATAGAGAAGAAGCTCTAACTGTATGTGGCATGGTAAGACCTAAGCCCGAGACTGTGATGAATTTTTGTTTTCAGGTCCCCATATCTATACCATATAAGAAGTTATTTTGCCAGAATTCTTTATTTTAGCGAATTTCCCCTATAGGGAAGAAGCTATTACTGTAGGTGGCATGGTAAGACTTCAGCCCGAGACCATGATAACTTTTTGTTTTGAGGTCCCCAGATGCCAAAAACACTATTCGTTCAAATTTATATCTATGTATATATATATATGTAACGTATATATGTAACGGTTATATATGTGTCCGTTACCGCGATAACTTTTGAAAGAAGCGCCCGATTTTGATGAAATTTGGCACAAATGTGGAGAGTAACAATTATGACTTTATGTTCGAAAACCAGATCGATCGGTCTATGGGAAGGGGGTTTTATGGGGGTTTAAAATTGTCCAAAAATCTGTTTTTTAACTTTTTACCCTACAATTTTAAATACCCCCGTTGCAGCAAAACTGCATACTCAGCAAATTTCCAAAGGCGATATAGATGTCTTAATAATACATAAAGCCACTTACCAAGTCTCATAAAAATATATTCACAACTAAGCGATATATGCAATTTTAATTATTCTCTATAAGAATAACATTGGGGCTGAGTACGCAGGTTTGATGCAATAAGGAACACAATAAATGGGTTTTTACGCTAATATCAATAGAAGTTAACTAGGTGAAGTCGTATACCAGTTTTTATTCATTTATGTTCATAATTAAGAGAGACATAGCATTTAATTATTCTCCATAAGAATAACATGGGGGGTGAGCACACAGGTTGTCGGCGTAGGGACGTGGCGACCCCACCGCCCGGTGGCTTGTCCATTGCAGCTAGCCTCTCTGGCTCCCTACTCTTCATCTGTGTCAGAGACTTTCCTATTGATCCGTGTTCTTTCCATTTATGTACACACGGATCAGCTTTCTTCATCTTGCTATCTCCAACCTGCTCTTCACCCGAATTCTTCCCTCCCCTTCCTCTATCTCTGTTACAGGCCAACCCAAGGTGTTACGTGGACCGTGCTGATGGGTGGATGGCACCAGGCCTTTTGTATGGTGTCAAGAACGGTACCTGCAGGATACCAGGCGCCCTCCTGCAGTATACAGCCTTGCCCGGGCATGCGGGGCTCTGTCCGGGTCGACTTCATGTCCCTAGCTTCTCGTGGGAACCACATGGACCGCCAAGGGCAAAACAACCAATCAGAACCAAACCTCGAGGCAACTCCAGAAGTTGCCTTGCCCCTAATTCCATCAGGATCTGCCCTTTCAGGGCAGGTTCCTCAACCTGAAATGAGTGCATCAGGAACACAGGAGGTTCCGATGCATTCTCATGAGGAGGCTATCAACAATGAGAAGGCTTCCACAGACTTCAACATGGACGATGTGAGCTCAATCACATCAGCCCCACTGGAGGGGGAGGATGAGCTTCTCAGAAGTCCAGGAACACCAAAATCTACGGGTATGCTCGATGATGCCATAGAGCAACTGAACAGCCTGCGGGTTAAGAGAACGAACCTCACCACTGCCCAAAGAAGGAAGGCTATTCAGGCAAAACTTCTTGAGAGAGGTGAAGTTTTTGACCCAGCGAAGTTTCGGAGGGGCAAAAAGAAAAAACCAAAGAGACATGATATGGGTGAAACTCCAGGCACGAATGTGGGTCCAGAAGCTGAGTCGAGGGCGGCCAAGCGCCCTAGAGGCAATATGGCCACCCCTCCCTCGGCGGAAGGACCTACTAAAAAGGCCAGGAGTGGAACTCATGGAAATCATGATGACCAAACCTTGAATCCAGGGACTTCTAGCAAAGGAGTCTCTTACAGGGACATTTCCGCAATCAAAATGGCCATTGTCTTGGAGGGCTATCCTGAGGCTAAGCTTTCAGCAGAGCAAGGTGAAGCTATTGAAGACGCCATCATGGATGAGCTCGAACCCCTAGAGGACGGCTCTGCTCCATCGTTTGCAGGCACCTACATGGAAAAAGGTGCCTTAATAACATCCTGCATCAACGAAGCAACTAAGCTTTGGCTGGAGACACTCATCCCCAGACTTAAACCACTTGGGGAGAAGAAACTTACTGTTGGACTAAGGAGAGACATCTTGAGGTCAACGAGGGTATTCTTTAGAGCTCACCCGAAGCTCCTGAAGAAAACTCCAGAAAAGGTCCTTGAGATGCTCGACAAGCAAAACCCCACCCTGAAGGTGAAGGAATGGAAGGTCCTGCCAGCTAAGCCAGACCCAAAAGGTTACGGATTCGTCTGTTTCCTGGATGAGGCCTGCTTCAATGCTGTTAGGTCAGCCAACTCTAGAGCCAATCTAGGACTCTGGCAAGTCTCAATTGTCTCAACGACAGTCAAGGACAATGCCCAGGGTCCTCCAGATCAATCTTCACCACAGTAAAGCGGCCTCGGCCGCTTTCTGCCAGTTCTTCCTCAGAGAGGGATTTGACCTGGCACTGATTCAAGAACCATGGCTTCACCAAGGAAGGGTTGCAGGCCTGGGCGATACCAAGGGTAGGTTGATTTACTGTACCTCTCTCAAAAATGTCAGAACATGCATACTTGTGAAGAAAGGTATGGACTGCCTAACCCTCACTGAATTCTGTTCTAGAGATCTCACTGCGGTGTCTATAACCTGGAGTTATGAAGGCAAGGAATGGAGCACAATTGCAGGCTCGGTTTACTTGCCCTACGACTCCGGGGAACTTCCTCCATCGAGAGAGCTCGAACTTTTGGTAGAGTCATCCTGCGCTGGCGGACGACAACTCCTTTTAGGTTGTGACGCCAACGCTCATCACACAATCGGATGGGGAAGCTCTGACACGAATCCAAGAGGTGAGGCTCTTCTTCAGTTTCTCATATCTAAGAATCTTTATGTCTGTAATGTTGGAAACCGTCCGACGTTCGTTACACGAAATCGAAGTGAGGTTATTGACATTACTTTTTGTTCAGAAGCAGTCCTTAGAGTCATTGACAATTGGCACGTAAGCCACGAGGCCTCCTTGTCTGACCACAGGTACATCTGTTTTAACCTGCAAGGTGAGGGTGACTCGCCCTGCTATCGAGATCCCAGGAAAACAGATTGGTCACTCTATAAGTCTGACCTCCTGTCTCAACTGGGATCATTAGGTGGGAGGGTCAGCTGCTTTGCGGACATGGACCAGATTGCTTCTGATCTTCAGAACGCAATTGTAAGCTGCTTCCAGGACAATTGTCCATTGCGGCGGGGAAAGAGTCGCACTAATACTAAGTGGTGGACTGCTGACCTTGAACGTAAAAGGACGGTTGTCAGGAAGCTTCATAACCATTGCAAACGGAGCCGTATCTGGGAGCCATACCATAAGGCACTCACAGAATATAGCCTTGCAATCAAAAAAGCCAAAGAGAACTCTTGGAGACGGTTTACACAGGAGGTAAACAGTTTCAGCGCAGCAGCAAGACTGCAGCGTGTTTTAGCTTCAAGCCCTATTGGCCTCCTGGGATCCCTGAGGTCACCAGGGGGACAATATACCACTGGAATTGAAGGAAGTCTCAAACTTCTCCTTGAGACTCATTTTCCGGATTGCATTTTTGAGAGTGACTG
Source organism: Allygus modestus (assembly GCA_963675035.1). Taxonomy (NCBI): domain Eukaryota; kingdom Metazoa; phylum Arthropoda; class Insecta; order Hemiptera; family Cicadellidae; genus Allygus; species Allygus modestus. Next base: position 105,357,698 of record OY776111.1, read on the forward strand.
TTTAGGCATGTCCGGCAACAGCGAAAGGGGCTCATGGCCAAGAGCTGATCGCGGAAGCTGGACTTTAGCCAGACGGATTGTCACACTTTCCAAAGTTAAATGGGCCATCAGCAAGTTTGGCCCTTTCAAATCTCCTGGGGGGGACGGTATCATACCGGCAATGCTACAGCAAGGACCGGAAGCTCTCTTGGTCCTCCTGTGCGAACTCTTCAGAGCGAGTCTGGCTTATGGGTACATTCCTCAAGCCTGGCGCCTCAGTAGGGTGGTCTTCATTCCCAAGAGAGGAAGAGCAGACTACTCAACTGCAAAATCATTTCGGCCTATCAGTCTCTCATCGTTTCTCTTGAAGACGCTGGAGAGACTGGTAGAAAGACATCTAAGAAAGGGAGTGCTTTCAGGTACTCCTCTCCATCGAAACCAGCATGCCTATCAGTCTGGTAAGTCCTGCGAAACTGCCCTGCATCAACTTGTTAGCAGGGTGGAGGACAGCCTTGCTGCTAAGGAAATCGCTCTATGCACCTTCATGGACATTGAAGGTGCATTTGACAATGTCACTTACACGGCCATGGTCCGGGCGGTGCGTGGGCGTGGTCTTGAGTCTGCTGTATGTAGGTGGATTGAGACCGTGCTCTGCTCCAGGCGGATTAGAGCCGATCTTCAAGGTGAATCGATAGTGATCGCACCCACGAGGGGTTGTCCGCAGGGAGGTGTACTTTCGCCTCTTCTGTGGAACCTGGTGGTGGACGGTCTCCTTCGTGAGCTCACTAGCAGAGGCGTCTTTGTCCAGGGCTATGCAGACGACATAGTCCTAATGGTACAGGGAAGGTTCACGAATATTGTTGCTGATGTCATGAATGTCAATCTTCAATATGTCAATGTCTGGTGTCTTGGAGAGGGTCTAAGCATAAACCCCTCAAAGACAGTAGTTGTTCCGTTCACAAGGAAAAAGAACCTGGAGTCTCTTTCCAGGCTGAGACTTGGACCAACACGGCTTGAAGTATCAGGTACAGTCAAATACCTAGGGCTGACAATTGATTCTAAGCTGACTTGGAATGATCATTTGAATAATACACTGCATAAGGCGAAATGGGCGCTCATGACGTCCAGGAGATTTGTAGGCTCCACGTGGGGGATCAAGCCTCACATAGCACTGTGGCTGTACAAGGCAGTAATAAGGCCTCAAGTCACATATGGATCACTAGTATGGTGGACAAAGGTGAACCAGACTACAGCCATAGCCAAACTCACAAGTTTACAAAGGTTGGGCACACTTCTAGTCACTGGAGCTTTCAGGAGTAGCCCGTCAGCAGCTCTCGAAGTTGCTCTTGGATTACTGCCTTTGGATGTCTTCATCAAGGCAGAAGCACGGAAATCAGCCTATCGATTAAAAGTCGCAGGCCAATGGAGGGAAGGCCTGTCTGGAACAGGCCATTGCACCATCACCAAAGCTGTTGCTCAAAACCCTGTGCTTGATATGACATCAGATGTCATGAGTACGGAGATGGTTTTCACTAAACCTTTTTCTGTTGGATTCTGCTCCAGAGAAGAGTGGACATCTGAGGAAGGGCCCTATTCCAGGAAGGGTAGCCTTGTCTGGTACACGGACGGCTCTCTCATTGAAGGAAAATCTGGCTACGGGGTGTACAGTGAATCACCTAGAACAGAACTCTGTGCAAGTCTGGGACAACACTGTACTATTTTTCAAGCAGAAATTTGTGGCATCATGGTTTGTGCCAATCTCGGCATTGCCAGACGCTATTGCGACAGGCATATAGTAATCTTGTCAGATTGTCAGGCTGCCCTCAAGGCTCTTGACTCCAACGAAATCAAGTCAAAATTGGTGTGGGAATGTTACAACACTCTCTGCAAACTCGCGACACGCAACTCGGTGCATCTTGGTTGGGTACCTGGCCATGTAGGCATAGGTGGCAATGAGTGTGCAGATAAGCTTGCTAAAAGAGGTTCCGGTATGCCATTCTTTGGTCCAGAGCCAAGCTGTGGCATAAGCAAAACAACTGCTTTTCACACAATAAACAAATGGTCCAGGGACTTACATCGCCAGCAATGGAAAGGTCATACTGGTCAAGCACTTGGCAAAAGGCTGCTAGCAGATACTAGCTCTTACTTCACTAACTGGTTGGTGAGGTTGGGCAGAGGTCGGGTTAAGCAGTTGATTGCTCTGATAACTGGACATGGCCATTTCAGGAAACATCTCCACACTCTCGGACTCAGAAATGAAAGTCAGGTGTGTAGGCTCTGCAATCAGTCTGAAGAGACTGCCAAGCATATCATACTGGACTGCGAGAGACTCGGGGCAAGGAGAAGGGCTCTGTTTGGTTGTAAGCAACCAGGTGATGAAAGGGACGCTAGTATTGGTAAAAAACTCCTGGATCTCGTAAAGGGTACGGGCATTGGTTTGCCATACTAACGTACAAGGGACACACAATAAGCTTCGGTTGACGTGTGAGGATCTTTGAATCTTTGGATCTCTGAATCCGTCCCTTTAACAACACATAAACACATAAACATACGGGAGCCTTTGGCAAAAAATTGCTTTTTTGAGCAAATATCAATAGAATACAACCAGATGAAGCCGTATACCAAGTTTCGTCAGTATATGTTCATAAATAAGCGAGATATAAAATTTGTCTTTTCCTCCATAAGATTAACATTAGACAATGTACTGTGTTTAACACTTTCGATATCTCGGAAACAATTGACGTAGAAGAATGATAAAAATACCAAATTGTGTGTTTTTTTTAAGCTGAATCCAATAGTAAAAACTAATATTTGACTATTTCAAAAATTGTATGTAAAAAGTTAAAAAAAAACATTTTTGGGGTACAAAACCCCCCCAATGGAGCGATCTGGCTGGATTTCGAACTTAAAGTCATAAATGTTGCTTTACACGTTCATACCAAATTTCATCAAAATCGGATCATTTTTACGTGAGTTATCGGGCTCACGGACACACACATATATAAATATACTAGCTGTGTACCCGTCCTTCGTACGGCTTGTATATAAATGGTAGATTAACTAAAAAAATTAACAACCCACATAATTTTACAATATTAAAATTACATTTTACACTTTTAAAGTAGAATTAAATTAAAGTTAACGAAATATACTATGGCAGATAGTTCGGGTACTGTTGCCAAGTCGAGGAACTCTGTCGGGTAGTGAACGGTGTGGTTTTTGCGACTCCAAATAGGTACACGTAACACTTTGGATTCGATTTTATAAATAAAATAACTCAAGTACAACAATATATTAACCCTTTTTAATTTAACATTTTAAATACTTTGATACATTAATCTGTACATTCCAATAAATTAATAGTAATGTAACGAAACATTAAACTTTAAAAACATTGACAAATCACTTTTAAAACCACCATTCTTGCCAGGTCCTGTTTTCATTATAATTGTAAATAAACAATTTAAACTTGGAAAAATCATATGTTTTAACATAGGTATGACCACTTGATTTTATTTAAATAAATGTAAATCAATATATACGAACTGTTCTAACAGTGGTCATGGTTAAATGAACGGTATTAAATATTGTATATGTTCGTTCCTCCCTTTGGAATAGACCTACATTTGTGTTGATCTCCGTTGGTTGTTCATTGGTGGACGTGAGGATGGCACAATCACAGAGCCAGGCACTTTCCAGATTAAACTGTTTATGAACCTCGGTGTAACAAACTGTCAATCAGTAAATCCTGTGATTCATCAATAGTGCCGAGTGAAGGATAGATGTTTCTGAGACTTAATTTGTTTTTCAATGTCCCAATCTCAACTTTTAAAAGCGCATAAGAAAACTGCTCAACCCCTTAATCTTCTCAAAAATACGTTTTCATATTTACTGTTAAGTTCAGACGCTCAGTGGTCGGCTACATAAAATATATTTTTAGAGAGGCGTAGACTCGTCCACTCATGTCTCACTTACGACGAAGGGTCTGTGTGAAATCTCCAGAGAACAACACCGTGACTCCCCATGATGTTTCTTATTTCCTTTAAGGCATCAAATTTCAGCTCTACTGGTTGAGTAGTTGGTGTGTTATGACTAACACGCTTATATTAAAGGCCATTGGGCCAGAGTCCTAAAGTATATTTGTGTCTGGAGTAGGTAAATGTCTGCACTGAGCTATCAGCTACATTCCTACCGAATTTCAGATCCATCAGTCCAAGAGTATGTGCAAGATTGTTAAAATATTGTATTTTGAAATTCCGGGGGGCGAAGCCCTTAAACATTTTCGTAACAGGAATAGGCTTGCGTTTTGTTCTGATGAATTAGTTATGTTCCTACCGAAATTTAACTTACAAAGGACATTGTCGTTTCTTAGATAAAGTGATCACTATGTCAGTGAGTGCATGAGTCTGACAAATATAGATTTAGATCATATATCCACTTATGTTATTTATTACCAATTTTTACTCAACATTTTAAAAAAGAACTACAACACCTATTTATAGAATTTATAGCCATCATCTGGTTCAATATAAATAAATGCTTTGTCCATAAGAATAGCATAGGATCTTTAAAACCCTATGGGGCAGTGTACTAAGGTAATTTAAAACAATCCAATTAGCCTAAAACCTTCTAACGCACATACGGAACATAGAAAATAAGTTGTATAAAAATCGGTGCACCCGTTTTCCTGTGAAAAGCGAACAAAACATGACCAAAACCGCACAAAATCACGTTTTTGAGCGGCCACCATTATTTTTTAAAAGGCATATGCCAGTTTATAGTGCCCTAAAACCTTCTCACGCACATATAGAACAAAGAAACAAAGTTTCTTTAATGTCAGTGCACCCGTTTTCCAATGAAAAGCGAGCAAAAACCCGTCCTTGAGCGTTACCGGCAGACAGACAGACAGACATAAATTGAGATAAGATTTGTTTTGGTTTCCCTAGGGTGTAAAACGTGAAAATATGCAAAAATTTCATAATTCCAAGCAATGTACAGACAAAACTCTAATTTTATTTATATAGATTAATTATACGGTATATTGAAATAAATATATGTATACTTGATGTACACGTTCTTCGCACAGGGATTTTCCTTACCCGTTCTATAGTCAATGGAAATTGCAGTTTAGTTAGCTTGAAACAGCTGTTCTTGCTTCTGCTCTTTAAGCTGTCAAATGTAAGTGCCCTCAGCTGTCCACATTACAGTTTCTGAATGTTTACTTTCTTATGAAATGTAAACATTGAAACTTAGGACGTTCACGGGGCGTAGCCCCAGGGGATTATAAGGAAGTGAATAGGCCTATGTGTTGCATGGGTTCAAGATCTACCTTTGTGTAAAGTTTCAGCCCAGTCGGTTAAGTAGTTTTTGCGTTCACCCGGAACATCAGACAGACAGACAGACAGACAGACAGACAGACAGAAACCACCTCTTCTTTATAATATTATAGATATATATATATACAGTTTCGAACGAATGCTGTTTTTGGGGTCTGGGGACCTCAAAACGAAAAGTTATCATGGTCCCGGGCCTAGGTCTTACCATGCCGACTACGGTAATAGCTTCTTCCCTATAGGGGAAAATAGTTAAAACACTAGATTTTGGTTATAGCCATTTCATAGAGCTTAAAAAACAAACAAATTTGTATTTTGAATCATTAAGCTAGGTTTAGTGGTTGTGGATAAAAGTAAAAATACCCCCGTAGCAGCAAACCTGCGTACTCAGCGAATTTCCAATGCATATATATGTATATTAATACCACATAAAGCCACATACTAAGTTTCATCAATATACATTCATAAATAAACGATTTGTGACATTTTAATTATTCTCCATAAGAATAACATGGCGGATGAGTATGCAGGTTTGCTGAAGGAAGGAAAACAAAAAATGGGGTTTTATACAAATATCAATATAACTCATTTAGGTAAAGCCATATACCAAATTTCATTAATTTATTTTCATAATTAAGGGAGATAACACGTTACTTATTCTCCATAAGAATAACATGGGGCTGAGTACGCAGGTTTGCTGCTACGGGAGCCTTTGGCAAAAAAATTTTTTTTTAGCAAATATCAATAATTCACAACCAGATGAAGCCGTATACCAAGTTTTGTCAGTATATGTTCATAAATAAGCGAGATATAAAATTTTTCTTTTCCTCCATAAGAATAACATTAGACAACGTACTGTGTTTAGCACTTTCAATATCTCGGTAACCAATTGACGTAGAGAAATTATCAAAATACCAAATTGTGTGTTTTTTTAAGCTGAATCAAATGGTAAAAACTAAAATTGGATTATTTCGAATATTATATGTAAAAAATTCAAAAAACCCATTTTTGGGGTACAAAACCCCCCCAAAATACCCCTTCGGATAAAGCGATCTGGCTGGTTTTCGAACTTAAAGTCATAAATGTTGCTTTACACGTTTATACCAAATTTCATCAAAATCGGATAATTTTTACGAGAGTTATCGTGCTCACGGACACATATATATATATATATATATATATATATACAGTTTTGAACGAATGGTGTTTTTGGGGTCTGGGGACCTCAAAACGAAAAGTTATCATGGTCCCGGGCCTAGGTCTTACCATGCCGACTACGGTAATAGCTTCTTCCCTATAGGGGAAATTCGCTAAAATGTGTCCATAAAATTTCCCATGTTAATCTTATGGGGATACGGTTTTTAGATTTTCCTCAGATAACTTCACTAAAAACTCCACATTTCTTTCTACCAATCAGTTTAGCTCTACAAAACAATCATTTTGGCGTTTTACTTGTTGTTTTACGTCCAACCGTTGCTGTTATATTCAAAGTGCTAAACACAGTACATTATCCAATAATAGGAAGGGTAAATAATACCCCCGTCGCAGCAAACCTGCATACTCAGCGAATTTCCAATGCATAATATATGTCTTAATACCACATAAAGCCGCATACCAAGTTTCATAAAAATATATTCACATATCAGCGATTTTAATTATTCTATATAAGAATAACATTTGTAATGAGTACCGGTAAGTAAGTTTGCTGAAATAAGGAACACAAACAATTGGTTTTTATGCAAATATAAATAGAATTTAACTAGGCGAAGCCACATACCATGTTTCATCAATATTCAATCATAAATAAGCGCTATATAACATTTTAGTGATTTTAGTGATGGGGGCTGAGTAAGCAGGTTTGCTGCAACAAGGACAAAAAATGGGTTTTTATGCAATTATCAATTTAACTCAACTAAGTGAAGCTACATACCAAGTTTTATTAATTTATGTTCATAATTAAGGGAGTCATTACATTTGACTTATTCTCCATAAGAATAACATGGGGGCTGAGTACGCAGGTTTGCTGCTCCTGGGATAATCAACAAAAAATAATTTGTTCGTACAAATATCAATATACCAGAACTACGTGAAGCCACATACCAAGTTTCATCAATATACATTCATAAATAATCGAGATATCAATTTTATTTATTCTCCATAAGGATAACATTGGACAACGTACTGTGTTTAGCACTTTGAATATCTCTACAACGGTTGGGCGTAGAATCAAAATTTAAACACCTAAATGATTGTTTTGTGGAACTGAACAGATTGGTAAAAGAAAATGTGAAGTTTACACTAAAATAAACTGAGGAAAAGCCTAAAACTGTTTTCCCATAAGATTAACATGGAAGATTTTATGAGTAGGTTTTTTTGGATTTTCTCCGCAACCACTTAACCTAGGTTAATAATTCAAAATACCATATTATTTGTTTTTTAAGCTCTGTAACATGGTCAGAACCAAAATTAAGTTTTTTTTTTTTAATTTTAGGGTGAAAAATGCAAAAACTGATTTTTGGAAAATTTAAAAACCCCATAAACCCCCCTTCTTCCCATGGTCCGATTTTTGTGGTTTTCGAACTTAAAGTCATGAATGTCATTTTAGACATTTGAGCCAAATTTAATCAAAATCGGACGTTTTTTACTCAAGTTATCGCATTCACGGACACACACATATATATATATATATAAATTTGAACGAATAGTGTTTTTGGCATCTGGGGACCTCAAAACAAAAAGTTATCATGGTCTGCAGTTTAAGTCTTACCATGAGACCTACGGTAATAGCTTCTTCCCTATAGGGGAAATTCGCTAAAATGTTATATTCTGATTATTTATGTATGTGTATTGAAGAAACCTGGTATGTGACTTCAACTAGTTGTGTTATATTGATATTAGCACAAAAACAGTTTTTTGTTGATTTTTCCCGGTAGCAGCAAACCTGCATACTCAGCCCCTATGTTATTCATATGGAGAATAAGTAAAGTTTTATATAAATTAATAAAACTTGGTATGTAGCTTCACCTGGTTGAGTTATATTGATAATTGCAAAAAAACACATTTCTTATCTTACTTGTTGCAGCAAACCTGCATACTCAATTATAGTTATTCTTATAGAGAATAAATAAAATGCTATATATCACTTATTAATGAATGTAGTTTTGTGAAACTTGGTAAGTGGCTCTATGCAGTAGTGATACCCTTAAATATGCATTGGTAATTCACTGAGTACGCAGGTTTGCTGCGACGGGGATATTATTTATTTACTTTGGATTACAATTTTAGGTTATTTTTACTTGAACGCTGAACAGTATTGAAACACTTGTCACTAATTAAAATGTTTAAAAGAGGGTAAACTGCTTATTATTTGTTTTTAATTTTTATAAGAAAGATAACCATATTATGTAGACTTTGAATACATACAAACAAACATATACTTGACACAGAATATCTTGACCTGTGGGAACTGTTTTCTGTTCAAGCAGTTGGAGTAGAGCAAAATGTAGACATCGGTCTATATCTGTCATCTGTTTCCATCATCTATTCAGGCAATTAAATCGTAATATCGTTGTTATGAAAACAAAATAAATGTTCGTCAGTATTCCATGTTCAGTAGCCCAGCTGATTATCTTAGTCACTCTGGCAGTAGAGTAAGCCACAGTTCAAGATATTCCATGCGAGGTGTACATCAAAATTTGAAAAAAATGCTGTTTTTGGTATCTAAGGACCTCAAAACAAAAAGTTATCATGGTCCCGAAACTAGCTAAGTCTTACCATGACGACTACAGTAATAGCTCCTTCCCTATGCAGGGTTGCCACTAAAGTAAAGTTGCATTTAAAAATTTATGCATAATTCCAGGTTTTCCAGGTAAAAATCTCAAAAATTCCAGGAAAGCTCTCACGGCATTTTTCATGTTTACGCGGTGCATATAACGACTTCCAATGTAAATAAAAGTGTTATATCACAAAAAACTTGTTATATATTTTACATTTGATAGTATATGTTAGTATTTTATAACAAGCTGAATACTAGGTGTACGCTCATTCTTCCCGTAAGAGGATGAACGAAGACTGAATTATTAAAGATATATTTAACCCTTTTACTGCCGACCATTTTTTTTATGACGTCGCCAAAAATGCCAGACCACTATTAAGATTTACTTGCCAAGACTGCCAGGTTCAATTAGACCAAATTTCACGCTCACATTAAAAAATTTGTAACTTTTTTATTTTTCATCAGAAATTTATAAGTTAGGTCTTGTTTTATTTGTATTGAGTTGTTTGTTTCAAATAAAATATATATTTTGGTGTATGTAATAGTTTTTTAGTTAAATTATATATATACATATATACAGATAAAAAATATATATATATTTTTTTAGTTTGGACTATAAAAATTACCTCTAAAACTTATACCTCAACCAATTTTATTTATACATGTTGTAAAACAGGCATTAGTAAACAAATACCCAAATTTTCATGCCATTACCTTGATAAATGCAGGAATTCTGATGTTTTTTTCAAAATTTATTCATATTTTCAAAATTGAACATAGTTGCATATACAATTGACAATATTTTTTTTACAAAAACATGTACTTCTAAATGGCTTCTAAATTGAAAAATGTTGTAAGAAACATAAAATAACACTAAAAACATACTAAAATAATTAAACTAACAACGACAAAAATATTTAGAATATTTGAGAAAATTTCACAAAAAACCCTTTCAACACCTGTGCTCACCAAAACAGGTAGGGTGAACACCTATTTACGATGGTATTTTCACTTACTGGCGATCTACTCCGCTTGTCCATTTTCGTAATGACATCAAAACTTTACTCACTAAACCACGGATAAATCCACAAACATAACCAACAAACCAACACCAGTAAACATAAACAACAATTATTGAAAGACGGACGGCAGACAACATTCACTACACAGAGCAACTGTCGACTATGCACACGCACAGACGGTAGGGGGAATCAGTGAGTATAACTTTATAGGTTATACAAGTCATAGAGTATAAATTGTACTTTTCTATGTTCCTCATAGTCTTGACAACGAGTATCTCAAGTTTCGTGGCTTTTGGTAAACATTTAAGGCCAATAAGTTAGAAATATTAGACGTGCTTTATTGCGCACGTCGGCGATTCTCGCACAATTAGTGACGTGCGCATATGCGCACGTCGGCGTTTTTCGCACGATTCTCGACGTGCGCAAATGCGCACGTTGGCAGTAAAAGGGTTAAATAGACATGTGACGTATTTAGCTATTGTCAACTTACACCTTGTTTAGCCAAACACTTTTATAATAAGTCAACAAATATCTAGACCATATGCAACATATCTAAATAATTATAGTTTCTTTATATTGTAATCTGACAGAGAAAGATTACAAATGTGTGAATGTTCGAGTACAAATACTAATGATTTCAACAGCCTACTTGTATTTAAAAATACTTAGAGGAAATTGTAATTGATATATTATAAAACTGAGGAGCTTTGCAAAGGTCCGCAAGCATACGTTAACGTGTCTACTAAAATATGTTACAGATTTAAGAGATAAGAGACAACCGACAAAATTTAAGTATCACCTTTCATACTAATCATTCTAATTTATAAAGCTGAAAGTTTGTGAGTTTGTTTGTTTGTTTATTAGTTTGTGGCTCAATCATGCTCCAACTACTAAACCGATTGAGATGATTTGGTAGGAAGATTGCTAATATCTTAAAGTAACATATAGGCCTATTCATGTTTTAAAATTCCTTTATGGTTTAGCCCCATTGGCTACTAAACTTCCCATGTTAATCTTATGGGCATTAACATTTAATGGATCAGATTATAACTAAAACAGGTGTTCTGCATTTTATATTTTGAGTTAATTTATTTGTTTATATTTCGGCTTAAATTTTTTTGCACCTTTAACCACAAAGGTACCTGTATCACAATAATGCCAGGGAAACGTAAATAAAGTTTGTCTCAAAGATTGAAAAAGCCCGATTTATTAAAGTGGTTAGAAGTCAAGAAACTTAAAACACAAATGGAAAGCTTTACGGTAGGAAGCACACAGAGCAAAAGAAACGCCAGAAGAACAGCAACTTCGACGTGAAGAGCAAGCTCAGCGGCAGGCTCAATTTGAGAGTAACTGAAATGGCACCAGGGGCGGATCCAAGGGGGGGGCGGTAGGGGCGGTCGCCCCCCCCAAACCTAAAAATGTTTGTGTTTTATTTTATTATTCAGGCATACGATTAATGTTTGAATAAATCCGAATGAAAATGTAAGCATTAAAAGCCTCCCGAAACCCCGTTTTTCAGTTCCAAGAGTCAAATTTTGCTTCTCCCGTCTACAAGGTTACATTAAAATTCAAACTAACGAACCTAAACGTTTCTTTAAATAATGAAATAAAATGCACACCATTCCCATCGCCGTTTTTGAGATCCGTGTCGCAAGCAAGCAAACCTTACTCATATTAGAGTACAGAATATTATCCTATCCTATACTTTAATATAAGTAAGGTTTGCTTGCTTGCTTGCGACACGGATCTCTAAAACGTCTCCAACGATTTCCTTCAAATGTTCGAAATAACTAATTTCTGGGATAAAAATAAGTTCTAGACAGGCCTCATCCCCAGGAAAAATCAAATAATGTAAAAAACTAAAATGAAAAGTTAAAAAAATTAACATTGGGATTATGGAGTTTCAAATCAAAACAAAAGAATTTTAACAGCTGTTTCTAATCAACCAAAGAACTGTCAAAATAATACTCATGTTGTTTATGATTATTAATTAACATGTGGTTTCCTGAGAGCAGAGATTAAAAGATTTGAGTGAAGATTACATATATAGATTAGTAAAATAAATCAAAGGGACATCGAGCTATAAATAACAACTGGAGTGACCTTAAAAATGTAGAAAAGAGACAAATGAGTTATACAATCTGATTATCAGTAGGGGGAAGTGGTGAAATATTACTCCAAGTCATCTAAACAAACTGAGGCCTTCCCCCGAGCAAAGCTCGGCCCCCCAAGTACTAATATATGATTATAGCAGCTGTTATAATTCTTTTGTTTTGATTTGAAATTCCATAAGCCCAATGTTAATTTTTTTAACTTTTCATTTAAGTTTTTTTTACATTATTTGATTTTTCCTGGGGATGAGGCCTGTCTAGAACTTATTTTTTCCCCAGAAATTAGTTATTTTGAACATTTGAAGGAAATCGTTGGAGCTGTTTTTGAGATCAGATTCGCAAGCAAGCAAGCATACAAACAAGCAAACCTTACTCATATTAGAGTATAGGATATGTAGGACAACAGCAAGAACAGATGATTCATAAATAAAACATTTTACTGGCTACTGGAATGGTAACACCATTTTCTTATCGGTTTTATCTCCACATTAAACAAATTAAACCTGTTTGTAAGGGGAGGGAGGATGAGAGACGTGGTGATGATGAGGTGGAGAGGTTTCGGGCATTAATAAAAAGGCTACTGATTACTGAAATGGTAACACCTTTCTCTTATCCGTTTTAACACTACATTAAACAAATTAAACCTGTTTGTGAGGGGGTGAGGATTAGTGGCAGGGAGAGGATGATGTGGAGGAGTTTAAGGCATAAATAAATAGGCTATTGATTACTGGAATGGTAATGCCCTTCTGCTATCCGTTTTAACTCCACATTAAACGGGCCGAGGATGAGGTGGAGAGGTTTCAGGCATAAATAAAAACGCTACTGACTACTGGAATGGTAAAGCCCCTCTGTTATCTGTTTTAACTCTACATTTAAAATATTACCTGTTGGCATGGATGGGGGAGGGGTGGGAATGAGAGATAGAGAAATGAGCGTACTAAAACCCACCAGATATTAAACTAAATTTTTCAATTATTTGGTAGATTTTCAACCATTGGGCGGTCTCTAGTTTAGCAACACTGCACCACAAAAGCTTCGGATAGCTATCACTTGGCGCTAAATCAATCCTAAAGCTACTTTAAATAGAATTAGACGAGTACACTGTGTCATCCCGTAAGTGTATGAGCTCAGCTGTCTTTCCAAAAAAATGTTTCAAATCACCAATACCTCATGAGAACTCAATTGCTGCTTTGACATTACAGTGGATTTCACATAAATATTTACAAAGATCTTGAAGAACAGTGAGGTCTAAAATTATTAAGTCAGTCAGACCAAGCTGAATCAGAGTATTTACTCGCCCCCTTGGGCTCAAGCGGGGGGGGGGGGGACACACGCCCCAAAAATAGATGCAACATTTAGAGAGGACAATGAGGTCTGTCAGTCCAGTTGATATTGAAATAGTTAATTGAACTTTTGTATTACCGGGGGGGGCTACGCCTCCCAGACCCCCCATTGTTATTGTAGCTTTATTTTGTATTTCAAAATTATATAAATACGGAACTTGAAGAATAATGAGGTTTAAATTGGTTTTGAAATCCTTAACATTTCAATCACATTTTAAATCCTTCAAGCAACACTTAATAAGCATAACTGCTCCACTCATCGGATGGGCCACACCACCCAGATCCGACCTTTTTGTAGTACTTTCAAAATAATGTTAAAAACTTATAAATCATTTGGAGGACAATGGCGTCCAGAATCCTTCAGTCAGTCAGGTCAAATAAATCAGTCAGACCAAGAACTATTGATTTAGTTACTTGTACTTTGGTCTCACTGCGGGGCTGTGCTCCCTAGGCCCCTCGTTTTTATTGTAAGTTGTTTTGAACACTTAAACATTGAAAAGGATAAAATCACGTTCTTTAATCTGATTACTTCAAGGATAGTTACTCGTCCCCAGACCCTCTTTCTTATAATTATAAATATTATAAAGTTTTGAAAATGTAGAGTGGTCATATCCAGAATGAATCAAAGGTACATTGAGCTATAACAACTGTTGAGACCTCAAACATGCTCGTTAGTAGGGTACATGGTGAAAAACGACTCCAAGTCATAAACAAACTGATTGACCTTCCCCTAGAAAAGCTCAGCCCCGGGTAGTACTTAAACTATATGATTATAACTTTGAGAGTTCGCTGATTGATTTCAAACAGCTGTTATGACTCTTTTGCTTTTGTTTTAATCTCCATAAACCCAATATGAATTTTTAATTTTCCACAGTGGCTTTTTACATTATTTGATTTTTTCTGGGGATGGGACATGTCTATAACTTATTTTTATCCCAGATATCAGTTTTTACAACAAAAGTAAAAGTAGTTGGAAGGACACATTAGTTATTTTTCAAGAAAATCGTTGGAGCCGTTTTTGATATCAGAGTTGCAAGCAATCAACCAAGCAAGCGAGCATGCAAACCTCGCTTGCACCTCTACACTCATATAATTATAGTGTAGGATATGATTGAGTAAAAATAATTCAGTATTTGTATTGATTGACTATAACATATTCTTACTTTTAGGAACATAGAGTGTACACGAGACAGGGACATTAATTTTTGATTTTAGCATGTTTGAAGTTCTGCATCCAGACGGCCAGGGCTTAATTTATATAGGATCTGTATAGGCCCTGGCCTACTCACTAAATGTAAGTGCGGGCCCTTACCAGCACGGCCAACTTTCCTATTTGATTTGTATAATATAGCCTATCCTTATATCAGGCTCTACAGATGGCATTGTGCAATTACTTAAATTTCAAATTGCCAAAATCCGTATTGCTGCCTAGTGCCAAAATCCGTATTGCTGCTTAGTGTATATTATCGTCATCATGGCAAGATATTATTAAGTGATTTTCATTATCTAAATACATAAAACAAAGTCGGGTTTGTATGTTAGTTATTTAGTTAAATCAAACAGCTGTTATAAAGATCATATCCAAACATACTTGAAAAGCATATAAGCATATGTTTATTATGGAAATAACAAATCTACTTGAATGGCAACTCTTTTCTATACCGAAGCAAGCTCTATATAAAAATAGTTGAGTGAGCGTAGCTAACGAGCTAATCCTGGAGACGAGTGAGTGCAGCGAACAAGCTCATCTTGAAAAATAACGAGACTCTTTGACATAAAACAAATTCAATGACATTTGGACAGAAGAACGTCTGTCAGACCAGCTAGTAGTACTCAACCCGAATGCTGACCCAATGATCATCTTTCTTCCATAAATTTAACATGGCAACTTTTAAAGCCAATGAGGCGTATCTCCAAGGTCGGGGTTAAAAAAGTAACAACAATTTTTGTATAATTGAAAATTTTCTAAAATTACTAAAAAAGGCATAAATAATAACATAGAAAATTTCCCGGTGTGGTAGAGGTCTATGGTTGAGGAGGGCGGCGAATCAAACGTGGGGACATCTTTCAGGAGATGCTGCTTTAACAAAAGAAATCCAACGAATAATCATAAGTTAAAATTAAACGTCTGGGAGTGATAGTAAAGGCAGAGCCCTGAGGTAAGAACAAAGATGTATCCACAATATTTTGGTTCCCAACAACGTAGTATATAGATCTGGAGCAGTTTTGAGAAGCCGCTTTCGAAATCTTTGGATTTTTTATTTGGTGGTTTATATTAGGTTTCTAATAAAATATACCACCTGATTTTTTTGAAAAATTCAGGTTTAGAAATTACGGGGCTTAAGAGGTCACAAAATTCAGTTTTCTTACCTTTCTTCATACCATAAACTTTAAATATTTTTAACAGGTTTCAACAGTTTTAACTCATTGCCATAAAAAGCTCAAAAAGCAGAAAAATTAGTACTCCAATCCACACACGGTTAAACTAGTATTTCGTTAGTAGGCTATTCGGCTAATGGTTGTGGAGAATATTTCAATTTCCATTCAGCAGTAAACTAAGTAAACTGTCTGATGTTATTCTTATAAGAAATAAAAAAAACATATCTCTCTTACATACTGATTAATTTTATTAAAACTTGGTGTGTTAGCATTGACCAATAGAGAATATTCGCCCCAGGACATCCTTAAAACTGGTCTATACCAGTTTTGAGGCTGACATTGGGTACAGCAAATTAAGTTGTCATTACATATGGTAAGTATTTTGGCTGTCCATTATAAAAAACTTCCCTTTCACCTTTGCTCCCTCCACTTGCAGCGGCTGGGGGCGGAAACTCAGGGTTTGGTCCCCAACCTGAGAATGTATGGTCCCTGCCTGTTGTACACGGATACCCCATCCGTTGAGTTGGCCAGTTGAGCTTGATTACAGCTGTCACAGGAGCACGGGAATTGGTACTCTGAAAGGCCAATTTGGCTGCCTGTCCCATCCCATCCCACCCTTTCCTTTCCTGCTATATCTTAACCTTCCAGTAACCTGCGCAAAATTCCTGTTTGTGGAAGACGTGCCGTGCCGATAGCTGGGGTTTCCTAATTCAGCAGCAATGAATAGAGAATATTCGGAATACGTTTCCATCTAACCCTGGAGGGGGAGATGGAGCAATTAACTTCTTAAAACCACTGTGTGTACCTAGAAAATTAGATTAGTGATTGCGATTATTTGGTCACAGATCCTAGCTATGGCCATTAGGCCTGTTCACGATTTTTTATGACTCGGCCAATGAATTTAATATATTTTTGGCTCCGGATGGTTTTTGACGAGTTTTAAATATATCACCTGAGGGAAAAGTTGGCAATTATTATTATTATTAGACCAATTAATTTACAGCTCCAAAATCAGGGGGTCAAACATATAGAAATATACTTGTTTTAAACCCATTGAATGTAAAAAAGGTATTCAATGATTTATTTATATAGCAGTATCTTATAAACTTCATACTATAAATTTAAAAATGTTTACATCATTAATATATGTTAGTTTGAATTTAAATACACAAGCTACTGAAATCGCAGTACGAGAGGTTTAAAAGCAAAAACAAACATCTACATTAATGACAATTTTTCAGAAGGGCAATCTGTCTACAACGTAATTAGTTAAACAATGTAGATGGTTGGGATTACGGAGTTTTGGACAACTTGATTGTTTATGAAAATCAATATTAACCACAGAAAATGCAAACAAATATTAACTGTAACCAGACTATTTTGCTGACCGGTAGGTTACAAAACTTTAATCCCATGTCATTAGGTGACAGTGGGGCTTATTTGGTACATTACATGTAATAAAGATAGTTTGCACGTATGATCGTTTAGTAAGACTGCTATCGAGTAATTTTTTTACAGTGAAAATAAACTACTATTGGTCTACAACACTCACGATTATCAATCACAGTCAGCCGTGTTACGGAGTTATACTATCCCAGTAATTCAAAAATTACAAAACTTATTGTATTAATTTATCATCACTAGTCCTAACACTTAGCTTTTACATCAAAGTTTTCCAGTAAAAAATAAACTAATAATAAATCTAAATAGATATAAGTATTGTTTTAAACACGACAAAACACCATTAATGTACATAACACTCACATTTTAAACTATTTCAAACAATAAAAATATTGATGGAACAAAACATAACCTACTCCACAGTTGAAAAAGTGTTTAGATTTGAGTGATTTATAAACAAAGATTCAGTGTTTCCACTCAGGGGTAAAAATATCCCACACCCTGGTACAAAAAATCCCACTTTATCCCAAACTCTCCCTCAAAATATCCCTCGTCATATCCCACACTTTCCCTCTGATTTGTTAAACAATGCAACACAATTAATGTTAAATATTATATGATTATTTAATAATGTATTAGTACAATATTTATAACGTTAGATAGAGCTTATTTAGATCTACTAATTACCTATAGGTATTTTACATTTTAGTACCTAGAAGAATTTTGAGCAATGCGACATAGGCTAAATGATACGGTGAACTAACTAAATTAAATAATTTATTTACATGAAATGTACTAATATTTTTAATGGTAGTACTAAAGAGTACGACATAGGTAGTAAATAATGGCAAATAATTTGCTTGTTAATTCCAACATGGCTCGGCCAGCGACATTGACGTGATTCAGTGTTCGTTCTGTGACGTTTATAAAATCATAATAGATGCGGACAGCGAAGTTAAAAATGGGAAACCCCGCAACTGCCAGTACGGCGAGAAAATCAACTAGAAGTGCTATTGCTAAGGTGCTCTGGTCGTAAGTTGAAAGCAAACTAGCAGACGTAATGCCGATTTCCAAAAAATCCCACTTTATCCCACAATCCCATTTTATCCCACAAACAGTCAACATATCCCATATACGGGATAAAAATCCCTCAAGTGAAACTCAGATAAATCCCAGCTGACATTTTAAAGACAACCATAGTCAATAGCTTACTACAAAATCAATTCAACTACTAAATATGAAAAATTAAAATTAGTTTTAATAATTATTAATAATCCAAAATAAAATACAAATGCTGTGTTAAAACATCCCTTAGGTATCCCAAATGACTCCTTCAAAATTTCATAAAGAAATGTTTTACAGTTATGTAGTATTTCGATAACACACCCACACACACACACACGGCCACTGAAACTTCTTCATCAATCCAGTGATTCACTTCGTTCATCAATTATAATTTTGTTATGCTATCCACCAAAAATGTGTGTGTCGGTATGTATACAAGTTGTTATCTGATGAGGGGGAAGGCAACAGATACACCCAATTATATACGATTTTTTTAAAATTTGGCAACCTTTTAAAAGAATAAGAAAAAGAAAACCATTACATACAAATCAGTTTTATTGTGTTTTTTGTCTATCGATCAACGACAATGGAAATTTTCAATGTACGTGATAGGGAAATGGGTCAAAACCCTGGTCTTGCTCCTATCTAAACATTTTCTTAGTAAGCATTATAGTATGGCAGCTGGATCTCGTTTAAAACATTCCAAACATTTCCAAGATTTTATCTGGGGATCAATCTGACAACAAAAATCAGATTATGGACCGATTACCCTAACCACTGTGCGCTTTACAGCCAATTATGCTTTAACATTTCATCCAGTGATCCCCAAAGACTATATGTAAGAAACTCAGTTCCATATGAACAATTACCGGTAATAATAATTATGACCAGATTGCAAAAAATTACAAATGATTTTCATTACCTACTGGTTATAACAATTTACAAAGTAATATTAGCATCAAAAACTAACAGTGCTGACTAGTATCTTACAAGAAATTCACCGAAAATCGCGTCTGCATTTCGTAAAATTTCCCCAACTATATAGAAACTCAGACTCACATCGCCAGTGCCGCCGGTGATCAAGAAACCGCCGAGTAGTCGCCGACGATCACTTCAACATTGCTATAGTGACGCCAATGGTCACTATGACTTCTTTGATGCTGCCATTTATCGACAACACATCGCTGACGTCGCCGACAATGGTGACCGCATCGCTATAACGTTGCTGGCAATCGAAAACGTATAGATAACATCCCCGGCAATCGAGAATACATCGCTAACGTCGCCGGCAATCGAGAACGCATCGCTAACTTCACCGCCAATTGAATACACATTGATAACGTCGCCGACAGTCAAGAATGCATCGCTAACATCGCTGGCAATCGAAAACGCATAGATTATGTCCCCGGCAATTATGAATGTTTCGGAAAACTTTTCAATATGCGTCACGTAGTCGCCGATGATTGCGACCTGAAATTCCCGGTTCGGCCAAAAATTCCCGCATAATCCTCACATTTTTTCCCGGTCACCAAATTCATGCATAATTCCCGGTTTTCCCTGTCAGTGGCAACCCTGCTTTAGGGGAAATTTGCTAAAAACCAGAAAAAAGTGTGTTCCCAGTCCTAACCATTTGTGGATGTGTAACAAATATATCTGCGTAATTTTTATCACTTGGGAGGGATGCGGATATGGATTTACATGCATATCTATTGGTATTTTGTAGGTGGGAGGTAAATTGCAATTGCTAAGATTATAACAAACTTTCATATTTGATAGATATTGATTCTTTTTTAGTATTATGTTATAGGTATGGGCATTATTTCTCATTACCACAAATGTGCAAACCAGTAACGCAAAAGTTTATAAAATTTGTTAAAATATGATTTTTTAGAAACCGGTTAGTTGTTTTTTTGTGGTTACATCATTGATACAGTGCATTTTATATTTCTGCAGTTGCAAAAACCAGTAATGTGGTTTTGTTTGTACTGTAGGAGGAATAATGTGCACTATCATGGGCATTAAAACTAACCTTGTTTGAAAACACATTTTGGGGGTATGTGATTTTAACATGAACCAACCACACCTCCCACACATGTTCCTGACACTTTTTAGCCTGGAAAGCAATTTCACAACTAGTGCTTTAGATAAATACAACCAACACATTGCTATTAACACATTATATGGTTGGTTTAATAGGAATCATAATAGCCTGTAACTACAGAAGAGCTATTTTTTGTTTGTGGACATTTGGTGGATTTATACTCATAGTCATTTTTGTCCCAAAGAAATAAAAATGGGCTTTTGGGTTTTTCATAAAATAACATATTAAAATTACAAAAATTCATGTTTTATAGCCTAAACATGAAAAACTAAGTCTGTGGTGCATAATTGGGTGATGCTCGGTAAGGACTAAAATATTAGCATCTTAGCAGTCTGTGGAATCATACAAAATCATATACGGAATATCAAATCAAATCAAATCAAATAATTCTTCATTACTAATCACCAAATACAAAAAAGAATGTTCTAAAACAAAATAAGAACAATGATTTTACACTATTAACTATTTCCCCTTTTAATTTAATTTTATGTTTGAAAAACAGTAAAGCGCAAAAATTCTCAATGGTGACACTCAGTAGTAGCAACTATTCTAAGTCCCGGCAGCAAAACCACAGTAAATAATAACATACATGTCATTATTTGAAGGTTTTGTATATATTGCTCTAAGTTAAATGTCGTTTAGTTAAAGGTTGTGCACACCGATTAGTAGTTACACCTCACACTTCATCTATTCAAAACATATTAGGCCACTTGTTTAATTCACAGTAAGGAAGTAATTTAATGTTATTAGATTGAAAAAAAAAAACTTCCAGAGCCCCCATTTGTTAATTAGTAGTAGCCCTATTCGTGAAAACAAGTAAAAAATAAAGTAATTTAAATATAAAAAACTTAAAATTCAGCAAATTCATTAAATAAACTAAAATTAAATAAAAAAACATTCAAGATTGAGTACCTTTGCAGTAAGTGAAGTGTTAGGCCTGGAACCAGAATTGAACTGTCCTCCTTTGAATAATGCTGATGCTGAACGCTTGTTCTTAGACTCCATCATCTGTTAAAGAAAAATTATAATCTGAAGCCCCAAATATTGTTTTAAAATTTAAATTGTTATCTATTGTTACATTTCGTATTTAAATTTCTAAAGTAAAAGAACTAAAGATATGAAAAATATAAAATAAAGTCTAATCTACCTTTGGAACAATCTCTGTGGTTTCAATTGGAGGTAGCGTAACATGACGAGACCAGGGCACTGGGGGCGACGTCTTGAGGTTTCTACGAAGGTCAGATCTGCCATCAGTAAATCTTCATTAGGTATTCCAACAAATCATACAAAAAGGTTACATTAATTATTGCTTTAACAAAAATTGGTATTATTATTATTATTATCTATATTATCAAAAGAATGCCTTGATTTTCATCCAGCAATTCTAAACCTCTAAAGTCCAAAACTGTTATTTTGTTTACAAGTCTGGTATTAACACTTTCAGTGCAGGCCGGTCACCGGTGAACATTTAATTAACATGGAATCAAATGGTAATTAACATGTTTGCCGCACCCAACGTGTTAATTTTAAGATCTTACTCTCTAGAGAAACCTCTACCTTATGGTGCAATATTTTATGTAGACAAACAGCTGAATATAATGTAAGTTTCAAAACATCTGGCTCTACACCAGGAAAATCCCTATGTGGAGAACGGGACACTGACTGGTGTCATTTTAATTAAGTCAATCTCCTGCAGAAAATTGTTTAAAAAGCAAATTAATATTAGCTTCAGTATATTATATTCAGATTTGCATTATTCCATGAATAATAATATTATTACTTGAGTATTATTTAATAAATCAATATGTTGCCTGGATGATATTTGGAATAAAGATATTTTAATTTAACTGAATTATTATTCTGAAGTTTTTTCAGACTGTAGCAGCACTTATATCTGCTGTCATTCATGTAGTGTGGTCTGGCGACAGATTCTGAAACCATGATAGCAACCCTGTCATGCCTGTCTTGGGTTCGAATTCCAGACTTAGCTAGTCAATTTTTCCTATCTTTACTGTCTTGGTATGCTGTAATGACTCACCCCTACTTTTGCTGGATAGGTTCTACGAACAGGCCAATACATCAACAGGTCAATATGAACAGGGAAAGTAAGATTAAAAGAGGCTGCAAACCTCTGAAGAATTGTCTACTATTTTCATTCTCAAATTAGTTCCTATAATAAACAATTGTTGTCCCTCTCACATGCCTTCTTCCTGTGAACACCACACTAGCACAGTATAACGTGGTGATGCAGTATTTATTAATTACTGACCTGGAGTCGTCCCTGTTGATCATGCGGCCGGTGCGAGCATCGTACTGAGGCCTGGGTCGAGTGAGGCGGCGGCCGGTGGCACTGCGGGCCGGCGCAGGGGGTTCCAAGGAGAGGCGAGGGGGCAGGGAGGAGAGCAGTCTCTCGGGGGAGGGGTGCTTTACTGGCTGTGACAGTCTTCCAGGAGATCTGTACCAACAATCTAGTTACATTTAAAAGTATTAATTAATACTAGTTGTTGCCCGTCGATACTCGACGGATACACCTACATTCGTGGTGAGTGGAGCGCTAGGCAGATGGTGCGAAACATGTATAAAATACCCCCGTCGCAGCAAACCTGCGTACTCAGCGAATTTCCAATGCATAATATATGTCTTAATACCACATAAAGCCGCAAACCAAGTTTCATAAAAATATATTCACATATAAGCGATTTTAATTATTCTCCATAAGAATAACATTGGTAATGAGTATGTAGGTTTGCTGAAACAAGGAACAGAAACAATTGGTTTTTATGCAAATACAAATAGAATTTAACTAGGTGAAGCCACATACTAAGTTTCATTAATATTCAATCATAAATAAGCGCTATATAACATTCTAGTTATTCTCCATAACTTAAGAATAACATGGGGGCTGAGAAAGCAGGTTTGCAGCAACAAGGAACAGAAAAATGGGTTTTTATATAATTATCAATATAACTCAACCAAGTGAAGCTACATACCAAGTTTTACTAATTTATGTTCATAATTAAGGGAGTCATTACATTTTACTTATCCTCCATAAGAATAACACGGGGGCTGAGTATGCAGGTTTGCTGCTACGGGAATAATCAACAAAAAATCAATTTGTTGTGCAAATATCAATATACCAGTATTACGTGAAGCCACATACCAAGTTTCATCAACATACATTCATAAATAATCGAGATATCAAATTTTATTTATTTTCCGTAAGGATAACATTGGACTACGTACTGTGTACTTACTGTGTGTGTACTTACTTACTGTGTACTTTAGCACTTTGAATATCTCTGCAACGGTTGAGCGTAGAATCACAATTTAAACACCAAAATGATTGTTTTGTGAAACTGAACAGATTGGTAAAAGCAAATGTGACGTTTACATTAAAATAAACTGAGGAAAAGCCAAAAACCTTTTTCCCATAAGATTAACATGGGAGATTTTATGAGCAGGTTTTTTTGGATTTTCTCCGCAACCACTTAACCTAGGTTAATAATTCAAAAACTAAATTATTATTTTTTTTTAAGCTCTATAACATGGTTAAAACCAAAATTAAGTTTTTTTAAAATTGTAGGATAAAAAATGCAAAAAACTGATTTTTGGAAAATTTAAAACCCCCATAAATCCCTCTTCCCATGTTGCGATTTTTCTGGTTTTCGAACTTAAAGCCATGAATGTCATTTTACACATTTGAGCTAAATTTCATCAAAGTCGGACGTTTTTTACTCAAGTTATCGTGTTAACGGACACATATATATAGCCCCGTCGCAGCAAACCTGCATACTCAGCGAATTTACAATGGAGATATAAATGTCTTAATGCTACATAAAGTCACTTACCAAGATTCATAAAAATATATTCACAAATAAGCAATATATACAATTTTAATTATTCCCCATAAGAATAACATTGGGGCTGAGTACGCAGGTTTGCTGCATCAAGGAACACGAAAAATGGAGTTTTAGCGAATTTCCCCTATAGGGAAGAAGCTATTACCGTAGGTCTCATGGTAAGACTTAAGCCCGAGACCATGATAACTTTTCATTTTGAGGTCCCCAGATGCCAAAAACACCATTCGTTCAAATTTTTATATATGTATATATATATATATATATATATATATTTATATATATATATGTGTCCGTAAGCACGATAACTCTCGTAAAAAAGGTCCGATCTTAATGAAATTTGGTACAAATGTTTAAAGTACCATTTATTTGAACGAGTTCGAAAACCAGATGAATCGCACCATCCGAAGGGGGGTTTTTGGAGGGTTTTGTACCCCAAAAATGTGTTTTTTGGGGTTTTCACATGTAATTTTAATTTAAATCAAATTTTATTTTATACCATTGAATTCAGCTTAAAAAAACAAACAATTTGGTATTTCGATCATTGCTCTACGTCAATTGGTTACCGAGATATTGAAAGTGCTAAACACAGTACGTTGTCTAATGTTATTCTTATGGAGAAAAAGAAAAATTGCATATCTCGTTTATTTATGAACATAAACTGGCGAAATTTGGTATATGCCTTGATCTGGTTGTGGTTTATTGTTGTTAGCACAAAAAAACATTTTTTCGCTTATAGCTCCTGTAGCAGCAAACCTAGGTACTTGGTCCCCATGTTATTCTTATGGAAAATGTTTAAAATGTTATATATCGCTTATTTATGAATGTATATGGATGAAACTTGGTATGTGACTTCACTAAGATGACTTCTATTGATATTTGCATAAAAACCCATAATTTTGTGTGCCTTGTTGCAGCAAACCTGCGTACTCACCCCCAATGTTATTCTTATGGAGAATAATTAATATTTTAAATATCGCTTGTTTGTGAATACATTTCTTATGAATCCTGTTACGTTTTTTAATGTGTTATGTTATATATTCATTGGAAATTCGCTGAGTATGCAGGTTTGCCGCAACGGGGGTATTATTCATTTATGTTCATAATTAAGGGAGACATAGCATTTAATTATTATCCATAAGAATAACATGGGGCTGAGTACGCAGGTTTGCTGCTACAAGAGCCTTTGACAAAAAATTTTTTGTTGAGCAAATACCTATGCACCACAACTAGATGAAGCCGCATACCAAGTTTCATCAGTGTACGTTCATAAATAAGCGAGATATAAAACACTATCGACTGATCTACAAAAGCTGGCGTTTGAAGCGGCAAAGTAAAGCATTACAACATGACATTGGAATAATTGACTGTACTTGTTGAGTGGATTAAATCTATTTATTTAGATTATTTCCTTACACGCTCGGGCCTGGGAGCTAACGTCGAATTAGTTTGCATTAGTTCCTTAATATGCTCAACAATGGTATTTAATATGAATGTAAATAATTTATTTATACTGACACTTTACAATCTGCCATTGTAGTAATCATTCATACCATTAATGTTATTAAAATCAGCTGTTTTACATAATTAAGGATCTTTAGGTATAGTACTAAACAATTAAACAATCAAAACTTATTTATTTTTTAATTCTGTATACAGTAGAAGTCCGATTATCCGAGGTCCGATTATCCGAGCCGCCGGGTTAACCGAGGCAAATACAGTACTGTATATAGCCTTGGAAATAAATCGTAAATAAATAAATAAATAATCGTAAATCGATTGAAAAATGTAGCGGCTGTAGTTGCTAGGTCGAGTATTACAAGCTACTCCTATTGGTTGTTGCTAGGACCAATAAGTCTTATCGGTCGACTGTGTTCGCGCTAGAGATGGGAATTATCGTTGTTTTCCGGCAACGGTTGTAACGACAACGCAGCTATACAATAACGTGTTGCGGCAACCTGTTATTTAAATAACGATTGCCAACTCTAATAACGGGTGTAGAAACGTTATTAGAATAACAGGGAGTTCTCCGCAATGTGTTGCCGCGATAACGTTGCCATGGCCGCAACACTGTTATTCATCCTGTTATGTTAAATAACACCCACCTCTAGTTCGCAGTTCGTGCCATTGTCTCAGTCTACGCCGAACTGATTAACCGTGCGCTTCAGTCCCGTTTTCAATCAGTGTGTTGTTTCACAAATATGAGTGGTAAACATAAAAGAGTTGTGGTTTATTTGGAAACAAAATATAATGCAATTAAGAGATTGGATAAAGGGGAGAGTATTAAAAAGGTTTATTTAATCATAAATCATTTATTACTGTATTAATAAAACGTATTCTCCAGTTTCAATACGATTTTTGTCTAATTATAACCTATAATTATTACCGCCGTGTTATCCGAGTTTTTGATTATCCGAGGTAGTCTCGGTCCCGTTTAGCTCGGATAATCGGACTTCTACTGTAGTTTAAATAATATAAAACTGTATTTTTTCATTTAAAGGATAATACATAATAATTGTATACGTTTTTAGGTACTGGCCATGATAAACCAAATACTTCTTGAGCATTTGCTCTTCTTCTGTTATTAGACAAAATACCTCGTGTCTTTACAATCAGCTGATTGAAGGACTATAAAATAAAATCATTGCAAAGGTTTGGAAATGTTGATTTTTTAAATTTAAGAAAGTAAGATAACGTAAAAGTAAATAAAACCTGCTATTATAGACAAGTTTAGCTTTTATTTGGTACAAACTGCATGTAAATCGGTCCAGTGGAAGTCTGAGATGAACTGTCCAAAGGATTGAAAAAGTAGTCGTTTCCCCGTGTTAAATCTCCATAAGAAAAGTTGATTTTTCATTTTTGACCCATTTAACGTAAATATTTTCAAAATACAAATAAAACTTGCTAATATAGGACCGAAAACCTTTGTTTTGGTACAACCCGCATGTAAATCGGCCCAGCAGAAGTCTCAGACGAACTGTCCAAAGGTTTTTTCCTTACGGCTTTAAATATATAGATACTGGATATAGCTTTATTAAAATTAGGCTTTTATTTGACCAAGAATATAAAAAGGGAAGAGGTAATACATAACCACATTATCTTTTTCTGTCCCTAAATAAAAATACCCTCGTCGCAGCAAACCTGCGTACTCAGCGAATTTCCAATACATAATATATGTCTTAATACCACATAAAGCCGCATACCAAGTTTCATAAAAATATATTCACACATTATAGGCGATATATACAATTTTAATTATTCTCCCTAAGAATAACATTGGTGATGAGTACGTAGGTTTGCTGAAACAAGAAACACAAACAATTGGTGGTTATGCAAATATAAATAGAATTTAACTAGGCAAAGCCATATACCAAGTTTCATCAATATTCAATCATAAATAAGCGTTATATAACATTTTAATTATTCTCAATAAGAATAACATGGGGCTGAGAAAGCAGGTTTGCTGCAACAAGGAGCAACAATAATAGGTTTATATGCAAAATATCAATATAACTCAACAAGGTGGAGCCACATACCAAGTTTTATTAATTTATGTTCATAATTAAGGGAGTCATTACATTTGACTTATTCTCCATAAAAGAATAACATGGGGGCTGAGTACGCAGGTTTGCTGCTACAGGGATAATCAACAAAAAATAAATTTGCTGTGCAAATATCATATACCAGTACTACCTGAAGCCACATGCCAAGTTTCAATCGAGTTAACAAATTTTATTTATTCTCCATTCTCCATCCAAGGATAACACTGGACAACTACTGTGTTTAGCACTTTGAATATCTCTGCAACGGTTGGATGTAGAATCACAATTTAAACACCAAAATGATTGTTTTGTGGAGCTGAACTGATTGATAAAAGCAAATGTGAAGTTTACAGTAAAATGAACTGAGGAAAAGCCAAAAACCTTTTTCCCATAAGATAACATGGGAGATTTTATGAGTATGTTTTTTGGATTTTCTCTGCAACCACTTAACCTAGATTAATAATTCAAAATACTATATCATTTGTTTTTTTAAGCTTTATAACATGGTCAAAACCAAAATTAAGTTTTTAAAAAATTTTAGAGTGAAAAATGCAAAAAAAAGATTTGTGGAAAATTTAAAACCCCCATAAACTGCCCTTCCCATGGTCCGATGTTTCTGGTTTTCGAACTTGGAGTCATGAATGTCACTTTACACGTTTGAGCCAAATTTAATCAAAATCAGAAGTTTTTTCCTCAAGTTATCACATTCATGGACACAAATATAGATATATACATAAAATTTGAACGACTAGTGTTTTTGGTATCTGGGAACCTCAAAACAAAGAGTTA
The DNA here is from genome assembly GCA_963675035.1 of Allygus modestus. Taxonomy (NCBI): domain Eukaryota; kingdom Metazoa; phylum Arthropoda; class Insecta; order Hemiptera; family Cicadellidae; genus Allygus; species Allygus modestus. The sequence continues at coordinate 105,386,395 of OY776111.1, forward strand.
TCATGGTTTCGGGCTTAAGTCTTACCATGAGTTATACGGTAATAGCTTCTTCCCTATAGGGGAAATTCGCTAAAATGCAAAATTGTAAGTGATATCAAAACATAATGTGGATGCTCTTTGCACCAATCCTCCCACAGTCTGTGTATATTCAAATAAAAGTTCAAATAATAGGGCTATTTCGTTTTGTTATAAAATTTAAAACAAATAATAACCAGTGTACTCTCTTTTAAACATTTTATTTACTGATAAGGGTTTTGATACTTTCACAGTATACAAGTAAAAATAACCTAACATGTTAATACAAAATACCCCCGTCGCAGCAAACCTGCATACTCAGCGAATTTCCAATGCATAATACATGTCTTAATACCACATAAAGCCACATACCAAGTTTCATAAAAATATATTCTCATATAAGCGATTTTAATTATTCTCTATAAGAATAACATTGGTAATGAGTACGTAGGTTTGCTGAAATAAGGAACACAAAATATTGGTTTTTATGCAAATATAAATAGAATTTAACTAGGCGAAGCCACATACCAAGTTTCATCAATATTCAATCATAAATAAGCGCTATATAAGATTCTAGTTATTCTCTATAAGAATAACATAGGGGCTGAGTAAGCAGGTTTGCTTCAAGGAACAAAAAATGGGTTTTTATGCAATTATCAATATAACTCAACCAAGTGAAGCTACATACCAAGTTTTAGCGAATTTCCCCTATAGGAAAGAAGCTATTACCGTAGTCGGCATGGTAAGACCTAGGCCCGGGACCATGATAACTTTTCGTTTTGAGGTCCCCAGACCCCAAAAACACCATTCGTTCAAAACTATATATATGTGTCCGTGAGCACGATAACTCTCGTAAAAATTATCCGATTTTGATGAAATTTGGTATAAACGTGTAAAGGAACATTTATGACTTTAAGTTCGAAAACCAGCCAGATCGCTCCATCCAAAGGGGTATTTTGGGGGGTTTTGTACCCCAAAAGTGGGTTTTTCGAGTTTTGTACATATAATTTTGGAAATAGTGAAATTTTGGTTTTTTCCATTGGATTCAGCTTAAAAAAACACACAATTTGGTATTTTGATAATTTCTCTACGTCAATTGGTTACTGAGATATTGAAAGTGCTAAACACAGTACGTTGTCTAATGTTATTCTTATGGAGGAAAAGAAAAATTTTATATCTCGCTTATTTATCAACGTATACTGACGAAACTTGGTATACGGCTTCATCTGGTTGTGGACCATTGATATTTGCTCAAAAAAACAATTTTTTTCCAAAGGCTCCCGTAGCAGCAAACCTGCGTACTCAGCCCCATGTTATTCTTATGGAGAATAAGTAACGTGTTATCTCCCTTAATTATGAAAATAAATTAATGAAATTTGGTATGTGACTTTACCTACATGAGTTATATTGATATTTGTATAAAACACCATTTCTTGTGTTCCTTGCTTCAGCAAACCTGCATACTCAGCCGCCATGTTATTCTTATGGAGAATAATTAAAATGTCATAAATCGTTTGTTTATGAATGTATATTGATGAAACTTGGTATGTGGCTTTATGTGGTATTAAGATACATATATATGCATTGGAAATTCGCTGAGTACGCAGGTTTGCTGCTACGGGGGTATTATTAATTTATGTTCATAATTAAGGGACTCAATAAATTTGACTTATTCTCCATAAGAATAACATGGGGGCTGAGTACGCAGGTTTGCTGCTCCTGGGATAATCAACAAAAAATAATTTGTTTGTACAAATATCAATATACCAGAACTACGTGAAGCCACCAAGTTTCATCAATATACATTCATAAATAATTGAGATATCAATTTTATTTATTCTCCATAAGGATAACATTGGACAACATACTGTGTTTAGCACTTTGAATATCTCTGCAACGGTTGGGCGTAGAATCAAAATTTAAACACCAAAATTATTGTTTTGTGGAACTGAACAGATTGGTAAAAGCAAATGTGAAGTTTACATTGAAATGAACTGAGGAAAAACCAAAAACCTTTTTCCCATAAGATTAACATGGGAGATTTTATGAGTAGGTTTTTTGGATTTTCTCCGCAACCACTCAACCTAAGTTAATAATTCAAAATACTATATTATTTGTTTTTTTTCAAACTCTATAACATGGTCAAAACCAAAATTAAGTTTTTTAAAAGTGTTAGGGTGAAAAATGCAAAAAAACTGATTTTTGGAAAATTTAAAAACCCCATAAACCCCCTTTCCCATGGTCCGATTTTTCTGGTTTTCGAACTTAAAGTCATGAATGTCATTTTACACATTTGAGCCAAATTTCATCGAAATCGGACATTTTTTACTCAAGTTATCGCATTCACGGACACATATATAGATATATATATACATATATATAAATTTGAACGAATAGTGTTTTTGGCATCTGGGGACCTCAAAACAAAAAGTTATCATGGTCTTGGGCTTAAGTCTTACCATGAGACCTACGGTAACAGCTTCTTCCCTATAGGGGAAATTCGCTAAAAAATCAATAAAACCATATTCTTTCAAAATAACACTTTATACTGACATAGATTTGGGGACCTCAAAACAAAGAGTCTTCATGGTCTCGGGCATAAGTCTTACGATGTTACCTACAGTAATAGCTTCTTATCTATAGGAAAATTCGCTAAAACTGAGTATAGGATGGAGTAACTATCCTTTATTCCTACATCATATATCCTAGACATAGTACAACATTTATTTCAACTTCTACTCAATTAGATAATAAATGCTGAAATACCTTCTTAAATCAGAAGAAGTCCTTGCGGCTGGAACTGGAACAGGAATGGAGCACTCTAGCACAATAGGTTTCACTGGGACTACGGCAGACACATTTTTTCGAGCACTCACACCTGACATCCTCCCGGACCTGGGTCTCAGCGAGACATCCTCAATCAGAGTCAAGTTGCTGAAACCACTGACCAACTCCCCGCTGAAACTATCACGACACTTCAACCTGAGCTCGGGGCTCGCACTGAACACGTCTTTGCGGCTGACTGCTGCTTTGCACAACAGCGGTTCTATCTTCTTCACAACCTCGGGCCAGATTCTTACAAATATCTGATCTATCACAGCCTTCTTAATTTTCTCTTTGTACATTTCACTCGAGTCGACCACAATGTCTCTCTCCACCAGTGCCTTGGCCGAGGCATTCTCGCACTTGCCGTGAACCGCGATCAGCTCCTCCAGCTGTTCTTCGACCTCCTCTTGTCGACTCCTGGTCTGGCAGCCGACCGAGGGTTTCACTGCTTGGCCAAATATCCTGAAGTACAATAAACAAATTAACATGCATGATAAACATTTGATATTTCATTAAAACAGGTTAGGCTCATTCAGATTGAGAATTAAAAGTTCTGAAAATATTTTATCAGAGTCAGACAGACATGTGATGGATACAGAGCAGGCAGATAAGCAAGCCGATTAAAACTAAGCCATAGCTATTTGATGGGCCTTTGTATACTTAATTGTAGCAATAATACAGTTTTCGATGAGGGCACTGTATTAATAGGGTGTCCTATAAACAAAGGGGTCCACTGGTGAATCCCATCACCTTTTCCAAAAACTAAAACAGAAAATAGGGGTGATTTATAAAAATCTGGATTTGTATAGAAAGATTTCAGAATGGGTGAGGGAAATCCTATTATATTTTGGGTCGAATTAAATGTTGATTGATGAAGAACTGGTGCAACTTACGAGCTTTCACTGACCAAAATCGGAAAGTATATCAGTTGGTAACTTTTAGCTTTTATGTAAACAATATCTTTTCATAAGGTTTATATGGGAACCCTTCTGGGCCTCTTGGGAGGAACCCAATTGAGTTAGGACAAAATAGATGGCTTAAAAACTTTCTCCGAGAAATTTTACACATATATACCAAGTTTCATGGCAAACGGTCCAAGAGTGTCCATAAACTTCAAATAAAAACAGGGTGTCTCAAACTGATTGCAGACAAACCACTTGATCTAGAAGAATGAAATAAAATTATTTCCCACTAAATAAACCCCAAGGAGTAACGTAAAACTAATTTTAACTCGTTTAAAATATAGGGTGTACCAAAAACTGAGGGTCACTAGTTCTAATCTCAGACCACTTCCGAAAACACTTCCAAATACTCTGAGGCCTCTTTTATAAATGAGTTATGTAGAAACAACATGTATTTTATATGAGGAAATGAAGAGTTTTGTTGATTGCTAAAAAACAAAAAGAGATACAAGGTTGATACAAAATTATAAAGTTGTTAGGATTTCTATGACCTTTAAAATGATATACTTTTTGATATACGTTACTATTTGACTTTTTAGTGAATTTCCTATTGAAAGAGAACTATTAGCATGACCCGCACAGTGAAACTGAAGCCCGGAACCACCATACAAGTCCCTAACGTGACCCCCTGAACACGTTTTGGGGGGTCGTTCAAAATTGTATGCATATATATAAATTAAATACATATATATAAATTGTATACATATATATAAATTGTATACATATATATATATATGTGTGTGTGTGTTTGCACTCTAGCGGTCACATTTTTTGTCCGATTTACTTCAAATTTGGTAGGGACGTTCCTTTCTATAATCAGTTGGACAAGATCGTTGGGCAAAACAATCGGTAAACTCTAACCCTCATTTTTTCGGATTTTAAATTTTGAATTTTGGGTTTTTGGGCTCAAAAAGGGTCAGAAAAGCCCTAATGTAAAATAAATAAATATTAGGTAATAGCAATTAAAGAGGCAGAAATTTTAATCCCTCACCCATTATTCTAGCACCAATATTTACTGAGTTATTAAAAAAATTAAGTTTGAGTAAACACAGTACGTTGTCTTATGGGAATTTTACATTGGAAAAGGCTGTTTTTCATATTTTGATGTAGTTTTATCACTCCTAAATACCCCCTTACTGATTTTTGATCCTGATGGTACCTCCTCCTAAGCTTATAATGCACAACATTGCCAACCCAATACTGGATTTAAATAGAACCAGGTGTATCAGAACAGCCAAAAATATAATATTTTCCATTTTGATAAAAATGACACAAATTTTCTGTCCATTGTTTAAACCCGTTATTTGATTGTTTAAAGTTTTAAATGTGGAAATTCACTTCCCTAACGTCAGCGTACTGCGTGCGAACTCGTTTTTAATTTTGGGCATGTAAACATTAAATACCCCCGTCGCAGCAAGCCTGCGTACTCAGCGAATTTCCAATGCATAATATATGTCTTAATAACACATAAAGCCACATACCAAGTTTCATACAAATATATTCAAATATAAGCGATTTTAATTATTCTCTATAAGAATAACACTGGTAATGAGTACGTAGGTTTGCTGAAACAAGGATCACAAACAATTGGTTACTATGCAAATATAAATAGAATTTAACTAGGCGAAGTCACATACCAAGTTTCATCAATATTCAGTCACGACTAAGCGCTATATAACATTTTAGTTATTCTCCATAAGAATATCATGGGGGCTGAGTAAGCAAGTTTGCTGCAACAAGGAACCAAAAAAATGGGTTTTTATGCAATTATCAATATAACTTAACCAAGTGAAGCTACATACCAAGTTTTATTAATTTATGTTCATAATTAAGGGAGTCATTACATTTTACTTATTCTCCATAAGAATAACATGGAGGCTGAGTACGCAGGTTTGCTGCTACGGGAACAATCAACAAAAAATCAATTTTTTGTGCAAATATCAATATACCAGAACTACGTGAAGCCATATACCAAGTTTCATCAACATATATTCATAAATAATCGAGATATCAAATTTTATTTATTCTCCATAAGGATAACATTGGACAACGTACTGTATTTAGCACTTTGAATATCTCTGCAACGGTTGGGCTTAGAATCACAATTTCAATACCAAAATGATTGTTTTGTTGAACTGAACAGATTGGTAAAAGCAAATGTGAAGTTTACATTAAAATAAACTGAGGAAAAGCAAAAAACCTTTTTCCCATAAGATTAACGTGGGAGATTTTATGAGTAGGTTTTTTGGATTTTCTCCGCAACCACTTAACCTAGGTTAATAATTCAAAATACCATATTATTTGTTTTTTTAAGCTCTATAATATGGTCAAAACCAAAATTAAGTTTCTTAAAATTTTTAGGGTGAAAAATGCAAAAAACTGATTTTTGGAAAATTTAAAACCCCCATAAACCCTCTTTCCCATGGTTCGATTTTTCTGGTTTTCGAACTTAAGTCATGAATGTCATTTTACACATTTGAGCCAAATTTAATCGAAATCGGACGTTTTTTACTCAAGTTATTGCATTCACGGACACACACATATATATATATATATATATATATATATATATATATATTTATATTGCATTCATTTGTTAGGGCTACTAATATTATAATAATCAAATGAAACATTTTTCAACTGAGTACCCTTAAGGAATTTCTTTATTTTTATTTTTATTTTTAAGACTACATGTTTCGGGACATAATATAAAATTATATCATACAAGATGAACTAATTAACATTGATGTTTCTATCAAAAACGCTGAAAAAGAAATGCAAGAACCCTTAAAACATGCATTTATTCATGAACTCAACAAAATAAAATTGGAAATAAAGAAACCATCCATTGTTAACAAATCAAACCAAGATATGAAACTTATAAATTCCTTAGCAAATAAATTAAAAGATAATGATGCAATAATTTGTAAAGCAGACAAAGGAAATACTACAGTTATTATCAGTAAAGAAGACTACGAGAACAAAGTGCAACAATTTATCGATAATAATAGTTTTAAAATACTATCAAAAGATCCAACAAAAGAATTTTCAAAGAAAACTAATAGTATAATAACGAGCTGCAGAACGATACCAAAAGATGAACAATATCAACTTAAAGTTATAAATCCAAGAGCCCCAAAGCTTAAAGGACAACCTAAAACCCACAAACCTGATATTCCGATGAGGCCCGTAGTTAACTTTCAAACAGCTCCAACTTACAACCTATGTAAGTTTTTAAACAATAAAATTAAGAATAGCTTAATATGGGAAAATAATTACTCAGTAAAAAGCACTGTAGATCTAGTTAACCAAATCAAAGATATAAATATTCCAGATGATTGCATATTCATATCATTCGATATAAAAGACATGTACACGAACATTCCTCCTGATGAAACAGTCAGAATATTAGAAGAAGATCTAAAGAAAAATAACACACTGAGTCATCAGAGCATTAAGGATTTAATTAAACTCACAAAAATATGCACCAATCAAAACTATTTTGAATTTAAGTCGACCTTTTACCAACAAGAAGATGGATTGGCAATGGGATCACCTCTCTCAGGACTACTTTCTGATATCTAGATACATCATCTGGAAACCAATAAAATATTAAACGAATCAAACCCTTCAATGAACAAGATTATATATTGGTATAGATACGTCGATGATGAACTTTGTCTATTTCAAGGTAACGAAACTGAAGGTCACGAACTTTTGACTTTCCTTAATACACTATCACAAAGTATCCAATTCACAAAAGAGGTTCAAAAAGATAGTATAAATTTCTTAGATCTGACAATTTCTAATCAAAATAATCACTACAACTTTAATATATATAGGAAAGCCACTCAAACAGACCTATTAATTCCTTCAGCGTCAAATCACCCGTGGAAGTATAAAATGGCTGGATTACGCTCAATGGTGAATCGATTATTAAATGTGCCTCTTAATAAGAATGAATATAATAAAGAAAGAAATGTGATTAAATACCTAGCACAAAAGAACGGTTACAAACATGAAATTGTTGATAAAATGATTAGGAATATCAAAAAGAAAAAAGCTAAAAACATCAACACATCAAACGAAAACCATCAGAAACGTTTTATAAAGGTTCCATACAATACTAAGATTAACAAAGCTATTCGCAGGACGTTTGAAAGAACCGACTTAACTTTAAGCTATACCACCCGAAACAACACATTTAAAATGATTGACAAATACTCTCAAAATGATTCCAGAAGAAAGAATGATTATACTCAATCCGGACTTTACAAAATTCAATGCTCAGATTGCAACAAATTTTACATTGGACAGACAGGTAGATCATTTCAGTCAAGGTTTAAGGAACATATACAAGCACTAAGAAGCAATAACAAAACCTCAATGAAATCCAATTTTGCTGAACATCTCCTGACAACAAACCATAGTTATAAGAGCATAGACGAGAATTTAAAGATAATAAACTATATGTCGAAAGGTGAGACAATGAACTCAGCAGAAGAATTGAATATCTTTGTCGCTCACAAAGAAATGCCTCAGGAATTACTAAATACTCAAATTAATACAAGTAATCCAATATTTGAAAAGCTAAGGAAAATGAGAATAGATAGATAAAAAACTTTATCATCAAAGTGAAACATCTGCTAAGTAATTTCCTCATATGTCTGTTTTTGTAATATTTTTAATATCATAAAACTAGGTTAGGTATTTGTTGACCATGATGATGGGCTTATGTCCCGAAACATGTAGTCTTAAAAATAAAAATAAAGAAATTCCTTAAGGGTACTCAGTTGAAAAATGTTTCATTTGATTATTATTATATATATATATATATATATATATATATATATATATATATATATATATATATATAGATATTTATATACATATATATATAAATTTGAACGAATAGTGTTTTTGGCATCTGGGGACCTCAAAACAAAAAGTTATCATGGTCTCGGGCTTAAGTCTTACCATGAGACCTACGGTAATAGCTTCTTCCCTATAGGGGAAATTCGCTAAAAAAAAAGTATTTTTTGTTATTCTTTACTATATTTTAAATACTAAGAAATTTGAATCAGAATCAAAATATGTCTTGTGGTTTAGCAGATACAGGTTATTCTTTACTATATTTTAAATACTAAGAAATTTGAATCAGAATCAAAATATGTCTTGTGGTTTAGCAGATACAGGGTATTCTGTAAATGTTAATATTTTTCACAAAAATAGCTGCCATTTTGAAACGGATATAGATAAGTGAGTTCTGTTTTCACCTAAATATTTGTGTGTCAAAGGGCTCTAAAATGGTGTATAACATGACGTATGTTTACATTTGAAAATTCTGAGATTCGAACTAGTGACCCTCAGTTTTTGGTACACCCTGTATTTTAAACGAGTTCAAATTATTTTTATGTTACTCCTTGGGGTTGATTTAGAGGGAATACAGTATTATATTTCACAAGTAGTGGGAAAAATCTTTTCCCAAGAGTTTTGAACACTATTTTTCATGATACTACAGCAAAAAATATGAACAAAAGACAAAGTAAAGTAAACATAACAACCAACACAATGTTTTAAACAGATGGGCATTATTTCAATATTGTATTGTATTGTTAGGCTGATTTATAATCAGCTGATTTTTCCTCACTAGTGAAAATATAATTTTTCCTCACTAGTGGGGATATGTTGAACTTTACCTGGCAATATACGTAATGGAAAAGCAGCTGAAATTCCAATAGTATCGGGAAAATAATTTTATTTCATCCTTCTAGGTCAAGTGGTTTGTCTGCAATTGGTTTGAGACACCTTACGTGAGACACCCTGTATAAAAACAAACAAACAAACATCTTTTTTTATAAATATAGATTTTGTAGTAACTAGCACGGCAATGATTACAATTTTAGTTTTAGCGAATTTCCCCTATAGGGAAGAGCTATTACCGTAGGTAGCTTTAAGACTTAAGCCCGAGACCATGATAACTTGTCGTTTTGAGGCCCCCAGATGCCAAAAACACCATTTGTTCAAATTCATATATATGTGTGTCTCCATGGACACGATCAATTTTGTAAAAACAGTCCGATCTTGATGAAATTTGGTAGGAACGTGTAAGGCAGCATCTATTTTCATGAGTTCGAACCAGACAGATCAAACAATATTTCTTTTTAGTGTACTGCCGTACATTATCTTTTCATTTTTAATTAATACTCTGAATTATTTAAATAATTAAATTGGCCAAATTATAAACAGTAAAATTTTGTTATGAATTTAATTTTTAATTAAGGCTTACGACATTGTTAAACAAGTGGACTATATAAAGTATACAATAATAGGCTATTATAATATTTTATTAAAAATCTATTTTAGGTACCAGTATTGTTGAAAAATGTAAGTTTTACTGTCACAAAGATTACTAGGCCTAGGTAACAAACAATATTTTATGGTTGAGTACAAATGTAGTTATCAATGAAAAACATATTTTTAAAAACAAGTGGTGTTTATAAATTAATTGTAATGTCTAATAAGTTTTCTTAATTTTAACTGTTTTTGTTGTTGGGCAAATGTCGACTAGTTAGTTGAAACACTAGATCCAAGAGGCAACAAATAAGTACCACGAAATAAAACTTTCTATCGACTAGTCTCAGTATTTCCCATCTCACTAAATCATTGCTCGTTCTAGTTGTAAACGTTATGTCGACTAGTACAAACATGCGACTAGTACAGTAGATTCAATACTAGTCGGTTAGTTGACTACCCCATCACTAGCAGAGCCCTGAGGCCTAAATCAAAACTCTAAAGCGAGTTTGCTCATTTTCACACCTAGACGCACGTTTCAGTGTACAATATGTGGAGGTAAATCTTAAAACAAAAGTTCCGGTCCCGGCCGACTCCTATAAGATCATGAGGTACCTCGCTGTGTTTAGTTCACCGCAAAGGTAAATAGCCTTTGGCGACGGCAGTTGAGATAAAAAAGCCTTTTTGTTTACAAAGTTTGCATGTAACGTATTAATAATAGTACCTGGGCCCCCCCTCCCCCGGAAGGCCACTTTGTTTGTTTAGATGACTTGGAGTAAAATTTAACCACTTTCCCCAACCGATTATCAGATTTTTATAACTCATTTTCCTCTTTTATCCATTTTTAAGGTCACTCCAGTTGTTATTTATACCTCAATGTCCCTTTGCTTTATTTAGGATAAGACCACTCTATATATGCAATCTTCACTCAACAGTTTTAGTTACTGCTCTCAGGAAACCACATGTTAACAATTATAAACAACACGAGTATTACTTTGACCAAGGAGTTCTATGTGCAATACTGGAAACAACACTGATTAACAAAATTGCGAACCATTCTTTGCCAAATTTCGGTGAGGCAAAGAACTACTCGCTGGAATCTAACGAGTTGACAAAGTGAATCAAACAAATAGCTATTCATGATTTGAAAATTAATAAACGAGTAATAAATGAGTTTATTTGCTCATAATTAATCGTATTTCACGGCAAGATTAGATACATAAATCGAGCGAAAAAATTAACTTGTTCCAACTTTTATTACTTTTATTCCAGTGATTTGCATAAGTAGACTCACTTATAGGTATAAAACAACCAATTAGGATAGTTCAAAGATTAAGAAATTTGCCTCTCTAGTGTACCAATCTGACAAAATCACCGGCTCGCTTTTTCAACAAAAACAGTGAAGCAGTGTTACCTATAGTTGTACAATAAACCTCCTTGACTTTATGACAGTTCCCTGGTTGATTATGAACAGCTGTTACAATTCTTTTGTTTTGATTTTAAACTCCATAAGCCCAATGTTAATTTTTTAAACTTTTCATTGTTTTACATTATTTAATTTTTGCTGCGGATGAGCCCTGTCTAGAACTTATTTTATACCAAAAATTAGTTATTTCCAATATTTGAAGGAAATCTTTGGAGCCGATTTAGAGATCAGAGTTGTAAGTAAGCAAGCAAGCACGCACCATGGCACGCACGGACGCAAGCAAGCAAACCTTATTCATATTAGAGTATAGGATATATATTTGTTTATGGAATAAAGTTTCTGGTACTAGTAATATATATCTATTGTGTATAGCAGTTATTTGGCCATTATTCAGTATATCTTAGAAATCTGATGATAAACGTGTGACGTAACAATTAAATATTATAACTAGTACCCACTCACTTTTATTTCAGAGTAAAAATATGAAACAACTTAATCAGTCTTATCTGGTAAAAGTAAACCTATCATGAAATATATTTAACACAACTTAACATACCAGTCATTCATGAGACGCAATGCAATTACCAATCACTGTATCATAATGTAAAAAGTAAAATCATGTACAACAGTAATAATGACAATGCACTTAATAGTGTATGATTTGTCATTTACACAATTTCAGGAAGATTTAAAACTGCTAAGCTCAAGGATCTAACTGAACAGCTACTGTTGAGCCAAATCAATATAAATGATCTTAAGGTGGCACACAAAGTAGGTAACACCCCCATGGTTACCAAGGCAACAAGAAGCAATTATTGGCTTTTTCAATGGTAGGAACTTAAAAACAGCTTTTAATATTCAAACTTTTCTAGTTGAAACAATTAATCATTATTTACACAGAAAAGTATGAAGTAAATATAAAACTACACTTGCACAGAAATATTTTTCTTGGAGCTGATTCCCTAAAGGGAATATTATGCTAATACTCCGAAGATGGCAAAAGATCTTTCTTAGGACCACACTATTAGTGAATTTCCTATGGAAAAGTGAACTAATAGCATTTTACTTGTGGCTTATGGGTATGGTGAAACCTAAGCCCGGGACCACCATAGAAGTTCCCAACGTGACCCCCTAAACACGATTTGAGGGGTCTCTAACAACTTTATATATATATATATATTTAATATAGATTTATCTTTATATATAATTGTGTAAGCAAAATTTTTAAGATAAAATTGTGGGAGTTTGGCAAATTGCAATATGATGGGAGACGGCTCAAATTAAAGGTCTTAATTCCAGGGACTCGGGGAAAAATAGCAGTATTTCTAAAAAGTTACCAGCAAACGAGCACTAACGTAAAACATCCCCCATAAGAAAAGCATGGTGATTTAAAAACATCTGCTTTGTTTACATTAAAACATAATTGTGTCTACTTTGTTTACGAACTGACATGTGTTCCTATTTATATGGTTTAATTTTCCCAGCATGTAAAGAGTACAAAAATCAGATGAGGCAGACTATTGGAGCAAGGTAGGGGCTATTGCTCCTTCAAGCCACTAGTGTATATATATATATATATTCTAATCCACTTATCTATAAAGCGTCATTTTAAACTACCACCCTGCGGAGTCATGCCTTAATCGGCATGTATATTAATATTTTATTAAAGTATATTACATTTAAGCTCCCTCGTAACACATTGCTGTTGCCATTCATAAAATTCTTAAAAATAAGATTTTAACGACTTTCCTAACAACCTAAACTCATTTGAAACAGCGTCACTTGAATATTTATATCTAGTCTAGTACCATTGGGGCGTTGTGTTCGCCGAGAATCGCAACTGCACAGTCCCACGCGTCGCCAGGCCATCGGACTGTTTGGAATCGGACGGAGATTGACATCGGACAATCCCTAAATCCCGGGATTGTTAATCAGGCACAAGGTTGAAACCTCTACCTACGATCTACGACATCTAACGGGTTTACATACACTTTAGCTCACGTGACTCTATGAGGCCGGATTGCCTCTATTAACTTAACTTAAGCATTGTCAAGACCTGACTTGCCATTATAAAAATCTATTAAATTAGTTATGCAAACCATTCTAATCAGGATCAAAATACGAATACAACAACGTACTTCTCTAAACGTAAAGTGAAATACATTCTGCAGGTTTGTAAAAAAAATTATCTTTATACTTCCATGACTGAGGCGATTTTAATATAATTTATCCATCTTTGTTGAACTTATTTCTATTTTAAAAGTAATTTCTTCAACCTGTAAAGACAAGAAGAAAAAACAGCTGATTTAAGTTTTGGTTGGTACATATAATGCTTAATTTGATATAACTTTCAAATCACGTAAAACACGTTTATTTTAACCCATTAGAAGAGTGACGAGACTTAATAGTAGAATGTGTGGAAAGTATTTAACGATAATGGATATTTCTATTGTTCAGTCAAGTGGAGAGTCACGCGCCGCTGCGAAGTTACGCTATCCGAGGGTCGATGGCGATGGCCGAATAGACCACATTACTTGTCTAGGCCACTAACCGTAGGCTACGGTACGATGGCTCTGCCCGTTTTTTACTTTTATTTTACTAGTTGTTGAATCGCAGGGAATGATTACAACACAATATAAATGTTGGGTTACTGTTTGAGTAAAAACATAAATGATCTTGCTGATAAATTGTGTTTAGTCTATTCAGTCTTTAATTAGAAATCAAATGTGTCCTGTACCAATTTTAATCTTACAGACTAATATAATCTTCTCCCAAACTAGACGATTTTGAAAAAATGTGAACAATTATATGGTGAGCTCTTCCCAACGACACAGAAAACATTAACATCGGTTAAAACTGAAGAAGTCCTGCTCACAAAATAACTACTAGCACGTTAAATAAGTATTGATACAAATTAAGCATCACAGTATTTTTAACCTAACCTTCATTATAATAAAACTGATTTTCTTGTTGCGCCACATTCCAGCAGATTGTAAGTTTTTCAATCAATTTATTCTTGTCATTTGTTTTTCTTTTAGGGTTATATTTAGAAGGTAGAATTTCTCTGCTAACGGTCACTAAGTCGTCAATCTGCACGAAGGACGGGCACACCTAGTTATTAGTGAATTTCCTATGGAAAGTGAACTATTAGCATGACCAGCACGGTGAAACTTAAGCCCGGGACCACCATAGAAGTTCCTAACGTAACCCCCTGAACACGTTTTGAGGGTTCGTTCAAAATGTTATATATATGTATATTTATGCAAGCACTCTAGCGGTCACGTTTTTTGTCCGATTTACTTCACATTTGGTAGGGACGTTCCTTTCTATAATCAGTTGGACAAGTTCGTTGGGCAAAACAACCGGAAAACTCTAAACCTTTTTTTGGGGTTTGATCTTTCAAATTACGAGTTTTTGGGCCCAAAAAGGGTCAGAAAAGCCCCTGATGTGAAATCAACGAATGTAAAAAGATGGCAATTAGTGTGGTGAAACTTTTAAGCCCTCTATCCTCATTCTAGCATGTATATTTACCGAGTTATTAAAGGAAATGTGTATTGACCAAACACAGTACGTTGTCTTATGGGAGTTTTACATTAGAAAAACCCGTTAATCACTTTTTGGTGTACTTTTATCATCCCCAACAACCTCACGCCTACTTTAAAGCCTGACTGGACCTTCTCCTAACCTTATAATGCGCAAAATTGTATTCCCAGCATTGCAGGTAAATAGAACTAGGAGTATCAGAACAGGAAAAAACTTCAATATTTTTAGATTTGAATAAAAATTGTAATAATTGTATGTTTTTAACTGATTTTGAGTTTTTGTAGTTTTTTATATGGAAATTCACTTCCCTCACGTCAGCGTGCTGCGTGCGAACTCGTCGTTAGTATACAATACAAGTTTATTGAATCATCTTTTGTTGAGTGTAGGCTATCTATACTTGTTAACTCTAATTACGTTGACGTAATTCAATTTTAGTTTATTACTTTAAACCTAATGCCGTGTTAAAACGGGAGATTGACAGAATTCCAAAACCCAAGCATTAGCAGAGCCTTGCAATCTCAATTAAATCTCTGTGTCGAAGTTTTCAATCTGGCAACACCGCATGATGCCATAAGGTATGCATTCCAGAAAGAAAAAATACAGCCATAAGATTAACATGGGAGATTTTATAAGTAGGTTTTTTAGATTTTATCCGCAACCACTTAACCTAGGTTAATAATTCAAAATACTATATTATTTGTTTTTTTTAAGCTCTATAACATGTCAAAACCAAAATCAAGCTTTTTAAAAATTTTAGGGTGAAAAATCCAAAAAACTGATTTTTGGAAAATTTAAAACCCCAATAAACCCCCCTTCTCATGGTCCGATTTTTCTGGTTTTCGAACTTAGTCATTACATACATAGAATACATAGAAATATACATACAAATATATAACTCACCACTAGGCCTACCAAATAAATATCCAATTAGCCTATGACGCATCATCAGGAAAGTCGTTCACCTCAATATCACTGCTTATATCACCCGCTAAATCGTCATCAATGTCACTAATACTTTCTTCAAGAGCACCCCGAATGGCACTACAATCCATTTTTGTGTAAATTCGGCTAAATAAATAACTAAAACACTCTTACACAACTGACAGCGGTAAACAATAACATAGCGCACCATTTTGGACTGGGACTGGACACTGCATATTTCAGATGTCATGTCATATTGTCAACAAAAACACAACATATCAAGACAGATATAGGAAGAAAGCCTGGAATCTGCTGTTTACAGTGATACCAAATACAATACAGTTTGGAGCGAGCCAAACAAACTGACTGAGACTTCGTAAACAGCTGCGCAGTTGCCGATTAGGCAAAAATGTGACATAATGAAACAATTCCTTGGTGATGAAGCAATAAAACAGTGCAGCCAACGGCAAAACTAAATTACTCTACATTTCTTCCTCTTCAAAATAACATATTATTTGACTAGTAACTATAACATACACTGCATATAAATGCGATTTTCTGATCCGACCAATTTGGTCGGATAGCCCATTATACAAAAAACCAAAAACACCTGTTTTCAGAAAATCATATAACCTGTCCAATCAATATCTCATTCTAAAAATCAATACCAACATAAAGCGCTACTCTTCAGCTGTGCATTGGTACCAACTGCATCTTCCTGCGAGAAAAATTACCCGATCTGGGTAATTTCAAAAATATCGTGTTTTGCCATTATCAGAGCGTCGGCTGCAGCAATTGCGTTGCGCCAAAACTTCATTCGATTTCTAATCGTCGTAACATTGTTATACAGCTGCTACACGGTTCATTTATGTAATAAAATGAAAGTTCAGAATGTGATCTTTCGAATGATATATATACTGATCACTTTTGAGTTTATTATTATTGGTTTATTAACGTTACAAAATTTTCAGTAAAATCCGACCAATTTGGTTGGTGGCCACAATAGGCAACATAAAAATCCGAGCAAATTGGTCGGAGGGCCAATGCTCGGGGGAAGGCCAGTAAGTTTGTTTATATGACTTGGAGTAATATTTCACCACTTCCCCGAACTGATAATCAGATTTGTATAACTCATTGCTAGGGTTATGTCTTACTATGAGACCTACGGTAATAGCTTCTTCCCTATAGGGGAAATTCACTAAAAAGCACATCATAATACAAAACCGAAGATTAAAAACTGAAAACTGTCAACAACACAAATTTAACCAGCAGTAATTGCGGGAGAACAATGACAAGTAGACGATTGAGACGATATCCCACAAAATGTAATTTGTGTCGGACAGGAAGGGCATACTCAGCTGTTAAACATGTTACACAAGATTTTCCACGCGGCCAGCCGGCGCTCTACACGGTTTCGTGCCATCGCTTTTGCCCATTCCGCCTGCCAGTTACCTGGTAGCTGATGTGCGCTCGGAAAGCTGCACCCGTGCCTTACAGGAAGCGCGCGATCCAATAGTATTTATATCGATAATTAAAACTTCCGAGTTGCGAGTAAAGCGAGGCAGTTTTTTTATTAGCTAACTGAGATCTTAAAAACCCGCCACAGCTGAGCTGAGCGCGCCAAGCGGCATGAGCCAGAGTTACGTCTGCCATCGCGTGCGATGGTAGCGATTTCTATCCAGTGCTGTAAGAACTACGTGGAGAATCCCGCCTCTTTTGTTATCAGACTAGGTTTTCATAAGGTTTCCAGTCTAGTACAGGTGTGTAGTCAATGGCCATACCTAGCAATAAAGTTATAGTTGGATATGACCCATCTGTACCTCTTGTCTTAGGAACCGATGCTAGTCCCGTGGGAGTTTCAAAAATTGTATCACACACAATAGACGGCATGGAACATCTGATCTTCCCTTCCGAATAATTGACACCAACAGAGAAAAATTATTCTCAAATAGACAGAGAGGCAATGGTAATCAAATAGGCTTTCTCAAAGTTTTATCCATATAATTACGGAAGAAAGTTTTTAGTTGTAGCTAGTAATTGTCAATTCTAAGTTACTGGTAATAACAGCGTCCAGACTGCTTTGATAGGCCAAGTTTTTATCAGTATTATGTGTTTATTTACTTACTCTTACTGCTGTGTCGTCCCGTAGATCACATCAGCGATATGGGACCAGTCCATAAGATTATACTGAATAAGATTATAAGAGAATCGTAGACATCATGCCGCCTCTCCCGTGCAACACAATGGTAGACCCGAGGGCCAAAAAAACACCAGCACAGGATGAACCAATTGGGTTGAGTAGTTAAATTCCTGTATACTATAGAAGCACTTGTTGACTAAATATTTCTTTAGTTCTATCTTGAGTATGCAAAAGATGTAATTTACTGTGGGATTTTGTTGACAAATTTTGGGTCATAGTAGCTAGGCTTATTCTCTAACAATCTTAGGTTATGAGCTATTGCTCATCGGTTGTTTCTATTTCTAGTAAAATAGTGATGTTGTACAGGGGCACAAGTGACATTATTGTTGATTGCAACCATTACTATTTCTAAAATCTAAAGGTAGGACTATTACTTTTTTCCAGTTTTAAAATTTTCTACTTCTACAGTTAAGATAGTTTTTTGTATATCTTCAAAAAGATTAAGTAAACCTCTTTTAAACTGATGAAAACACTTTTGTAACTTTGCTTTCACACAAAGAAAGTTATAATAGGTGGCTTATATACAGTTAAAAGATTACATTCCTTATTCGATGCGATTCAACAAGATATTTGCTTAAGACCCCGTTAGGGATTAGTTTCAGAGTATGTATTTATAATTATGATTTTGGGCTAAAATAACTTACCTGAGATGAGGGAACTGCTGTTGCCATAGCCGAACCTCTTCCCTCAGAGGACTGTAAGCAGGCAGCTCCTGTCCTCCGTCATGGTACAGCGTCTGTTCCACCAACTGCATCTGCGCTTGCAGTGATGCTGTCAGGTCTCCCTCTAGCTCCTACCATCAACAATACCATAAGAAGATGAAGGAAGTGCTGTTGCCATAGCCGAACCTCTTCCCTCAGAGGTTCAAAATAATATAGGGGAAAAACGCACAGAGAGCGGAGCGGCACAGCGTGTCACTGAGCGTCAGAAACATAAACACATGTTGGCTTATGGGGCAAAACACACTGAAAGCGGCGCGGCACGGCCGCGAAGGGCATCATGGATGGTGAATGCCTCATAAATTAAGTTTTCTCAAGGTTTATGTCATTGAAGCAACAACAGTATTGTATACTATATGTAGATGTGTATGTGCCTGTGTTGGCTGGCACCCAGAATTTAGATCTATGCGAGGACATTGAGTTACAGATAGCGCCACTGGTGGAAAATCTACCTGTAACGGAAGCTTGGTGGAAAAAAGTACTTGGAGCTTCCCTGAATGATCCGGTTGTTTCACTCATCAAGACTTATATCCAGAATGGCTGGCCTCAATACTATAAAGATGTTGTTGGTGAGGTCAAGCATCCACTTGAAGGATGATTTCAATGTTGTGAATGACGTCCTACTTTATGGTAATCGAGTTCTTGTGCCGAATTCAATGAAACATGAAGTTCTTACTCGTCTACATTCTGGTCATCCTGGAGTGAATCGAATGATGGATCGAGCCAAGCTTTCTGTTTTTTGGCTTGGCATGGCTCAGGACATAAAGAAATGGGTTGGATCTTGTAGAGCTTGTTTAAAATACGTCGATAACAAGCAAAACACTGAATTAATGCCTAAGACTATTCCTTCTTTGCCGTGGATGGAAGTGGGCTGTGATACATTTGATTGGAATAACAGACATTTTTTAGTCGTTGTTGATGCATTGTCAAACTACCTGGAAGTTGTTGAACTGCCTGATCTACGTAGAACGACTATAATTAACAAAATTAAGTAAATTTTTTCTCGGCATGGAATCCCAGTCACGGTTTGTACTGATGGTGCTTCTTACTTTGTTTCTGATTTGTTTAAAATAATTTTCAATGGAGTAGGGATTCAAGCAAGTAGTTTCAAGTCCACACTATCCACAATCCAGTAGCCCTGCTGAGAGTACTGTAAAGACAGTCAAGGCTATATTCCGGAAAGCTCATGAAAGTAATGAATCCTTGTATCTTGCTTTGCTGAACTACAGAAATACACCAAAAGGTAATCTTCACTCTCCTGCAGCAAATTTGATGGGACGAGCCTTGAGAACAAATATTCCTTCAGCATTCAACACATTGGTGCCTAAGTTAACATATGAGGAAGTTAGAAGATTAAAGTGGCCAAACAAGAGCACTCTAAAGAATACTTTGACAAATTTGCGCTCTCACTAAAACCATTTACTCCAGGGCAGCTGATCATGCTCATAAAACACCCTTCAGCTTCTTAGTATCCGGGAGTGGTTGTTGATAAGGGCCCAGAGCCTTGATCATATTTAGTTGAGAGTGAACAGGGCAATCAGTATGTTCGGAATGAACTTCATATTTTTCCTCGAGGTATTTGTGGCAGGAAATCTGAATTACCTGAGCCAGATGTTTTTAACACTCAGACTGCTGCTGAATTGATTACCCTTTTGTTCAGGTACTAGTAAGGCTTGTGCCTTACCAGTACCTGAACAAAAGAGCCGTGGTAATGGTAATACTGGTTGTCGTATGTTACTTCTTCTGGTCGCTTTGTTCAGCTTCGGAGGAGGTTTATTGAAGAAATGTGAGTTTTAAAAAAAGAGGAAGATGTTTTAATAATGACTTACATATGGACATTATAAATATTTATGAATAACATAAACAAGACTGAACCTTTATTTTTTATATTTAGTTTCACTGGACTGATGTTATACTGATGTATATCAAATTTTGTTAAACCTTAATAAATTCATTGCTTGTAATGTAAAGTTGCATTGGATTATTTTACAACTGCAGTGATCAGTGAAGACCTAGACTCAACTCACGACTCAACTTATGTGCCATGCCACCGCACATCCTATCGGGTGTTACTGTTAGCCAATTTTACCCCCGGAAACTTACCCCCACGAAAACCCCCCTATGCAATTTTGACGTCACAGGTTTAGGGGTAACTTTCCGGCCTGCATACTTACATATGGGTCAGGGCATTGACCTTGATTTGTCAGCCCCTACAAGTGCATTCGCCTTTTTTATAATGAATTATGATATATTAGCAAATAGGGGTCTGCGGTACCAAAAATTCCAGATCGGTAGGGTTCGGTACGGTAAAACATTTTGTACCTCGGTTCTCGGTACAAATTCGGTACGGTACAATGTACCGTCATATATACTAATTTAGTTATTAATTTGAATGTATCGTAAACAAATTATTGAGTAATAATTAAGGTCATATACAATTTGTATTAGTAATTTGATTTTTAAAAAATAACTATACTGTGGATAAACATATTTTTAAAACCTGAATCTTTAGAGTATTACATTATAACATTGTTATTATTAGATATTAATAAAAGTTCTTGAAATAATCATGAGAAATAAATTGAAAAATTACTTGAAAATCAATCAATTGCATAAGTTCCTTAACTGATTAATTATATTGATTTCAATATAAATAAAAACTATTGGTTTAAATCATACAAACAACAAAAACCAAAGTTTTATAAATACTATTCTTGTTGCATAGGGAGATTATTGTATCATTAATACAAAGTAAAATCAGATAACTTAAATAAAACTATGTATGATGTGAAACTAAAAGAAGTTATAAATTAGAAAATTAGACCTTTAAATACTGAAGATTAAAATCAAAATAACTCTAAAATTACTTAATTACACTAGCCCTACTAAATTCAAAATTGAAGTCCATAACAAATATTACAGTACATTTATTTAAACATAAGTACCATGTAAAACTGGAAAATAAATAAAGAAAGTAATAAAGTAGTACAGTGATATAATGTTAATTTGGCTATATCACATTTAAAATAATTAGCTATAAACCTCATCAAAAAATAAGTTTAGGTTGTTGTTAATAATAATTTGTAGTTGAATTTTCCAAAACCACAAAAGATAATTTAACATATAAAAGATATATGTATGTAAAAATTTCACAGCACAATAAAACAATAACAAATTTATGCTAACATTTGAAATTTATCAAGTTAGTGGCTATTTTTTAATTAGTTTTCAACCATTTTTGAAACCTTTTATAATATAATTTAAAAATTTCACTAGTATACTTCAATAACAATAATAATAATACATAAATAAAAGTAGTTTAATTTGAAATCATAATGGAGAAAGACGTGATTTAAAAGATAGTATTCCTTTTCTCATTCTAGGAATGATGTTGACAAACAACTGATTTATAGCTTATTACGATCCCTCCCCCCTCACCCCTCACGCTTTTCTAGTCTAAACCTTTCTTGTCTTCAAGGACATATTTTTTGTCGACCCTACCCAGCCCCTCCCCGCTCCCCTTGCCCAACTTTCTTATCTCCATTCTCGTTCAGCTATAAATAACACCTGTCAACGTCTCTTTTCCTATGAGTTTTGGGGCTTGATTTCTTTAAAGGAAATGACTAGTTATAAATAGGAGTCGGTCTTATTTAAACCACTTATTTTGTTAAACATTGTTTAGCTTATCTCTGTTTATTGTTTGAACCAGTAAACTGTACCGTACCGAATCTGTAACGAACCGATAACGGTAATTAGTTGTGTACCGTACCGGTACCGTTTTTTCGGTGCACCGCAGACCCCTATTAGCAAATCATATCATACTTCATACCATACTAATAATATAAAACTGAAAGTTTGTGAGTTTGTTTATTAGTTAGTGGCTCAATCACGCTCCAACTACTGAACCGATTGAGCTGAAATTTGGTAGGACGATAGGTAATATCCTAAAGTAACACATAGGCCTGTTCACGTTTTAAAATTCATTTAGGGTTTTGTCCAGTGGCCACTAAACGTCTCATGTTGATCTTATTTTTTTTTAATTCTTTATTTTGGCAGTAGGTTACGGTTACAAAGACCATGACAAGCCCATAACAGAAATAATTGTATGTAATATGTACATTTTAATTTTCATTAAACTATGTAGGGGCAAAAACTGTATAGTTGTTGAGTTTTTCATTAAATTAAACAAAGTTTATTTCTGTTATTACAATTTCTTAGTTTAGCATGTATCAACAATCAAAACTATTTCTTTCTTGCACTGCAATGTGATTATTTGTAAGTTGTTAAACGTAACTTTTAGTGATAAGCCATCTTGGAAGCAATGTCTTCAATTGTAAACAGGTGTAACCGTTGGAATCTTAATATATAAAAATAAATCCCTATTTCCCTTGGTCACGCCATAACTTGAGAATGAGTGCAGCAAATTGAATAATAATTTTGTTGTGTTCGTTATTGTTAGGACAAGGTTTGTATAAAAGAAAAATTTTAATCCGACCCAAGAGCCCTATCCCACTGGCCTTCAAAGTTCCCATTTATTTGATCAAAGTTCAGTTAGTTACAACAAACAGCTGTTAACAAGGATTATATCGAAACATACTTGAAAGGCATTAAAATTTGTTCATTATGGAAATAACAAATCCATTTGAATGGAAACTCAAACTCTTTTTTCGATATAAAAATAGGTGAGTGAGCGTAGCGAACGAGCTCATCTTGAAAATGAACGAGTATTTGACATAAAATAAATTCAATGACATTAGGAAAGGACAACGTCTGTCAGGCCAGCAAGTATATCAATAAATAAATGAATGACAGTAAGAAGTCATGTTAGGTAAAGAATATTTTTGTCACAATGTTAATAATTGCGAATAAAAAACAATGCATTCCTCTGATGATGAACCAGAATTTGGTGTTAGTAAGATTATCAATGGTGAATAAAAAAATATACTAAGTTATTTATTGAAATTTTAGTTGTTTTTTTTTCGAGAAACAGTTTACAGTAATTTTGCTTCAGAGACTTTGGCATACCTACATGCAATTTTATGAGAATAAAATTATATTTGAAATATACCGGACACAAAGAAAATGTATCAGTCAACTGCACCAGCTGATGATGAGGCATTATGTAAGCAAACAACTGACAGTCCTCTACCACGCAGGGGATTTGTTGCCAGATTCACGATTATATCATTGTAATATGAATGTGGTAGAATACTGTAGTGATTGCGTGTAATAAATAGTATTGGAAGTATTGTTTTCATATTTTATCAAACATTTATTTTTGAATAGCAAGTATTGTTAGGGTAAGTCGCCTATCATCTGTCTTGAAATGTTAAAATTTCATTTACAGTTATATAAGTATAAGTAAGAATAAACTTAACTACATAAATTAAAAGTAGAACTTAGATCTATTCAACTTCAGTGCAATGTCTGTAATTCGGAAATTTCTCTTGATCCCCACCATTTCCTTTATAGGTCTAAATATAAAATACTAGCTGACATACCCGTTCTTCGCACAGGTTGTTGCTTTACCCATTCTATAGTTAATGCAATCTGCATTTTAGTTAGCTTGAAACAGCTGTTTTTGCTTCTGCTCTTTAAGCTGTCAAATGGAAGTATCCACAGCTGATCGCAATACAGTTTCTGAATGTTTACTTTCTTCTGAAATGTAAACATTGAAAATTAGGACGTTAACGGGGCATAGCCCGAGGGGATTTTAAGGAAGTGAATAGGCCTATGTGTTGCATAGGTTCAAGATCTACCTTTGTGTAAAGTTTCAGCCCAGTCGGTTCAGTAGTTTTTGTGTTTACCCGGAACATCCGACAGACAGACAGAAGCTACCTCTTCTTTATGATATATAAAAAATATTGTTTATGTTCGTGGTTGATTCAAACTCTTTAAAAGGAATAAATAATGCGGACGTGATCCTGTAATCAGAAATCGAGATTCCAGCGACCAATCAGGGCCTACTCATTCCATGGGCCTACTAGACCCATCCTTCGAGACTTCACACACTCTTACCAAAGTCATTGTACCTCTACACCCCTCACCTGTTCATTGTTCACCGGTGCACCAATATTTTTTTGACCGTGATTTAAAGGAGGTTGAGTATGCATGGAAAGCCAGACGCCGCGCCGTTTTTATTGTTAATTATTGTTATAGGCACCGTTGTGATCATTAAAACCGATGTCATCCCCTCCCCCCATCATAGTTCGACAACTCCGGGGGAAAGAGGAGACGCTATTTACAAAAACTGTAACAACTCGAGGAGGTATGAGGATAGAAGGTTTAAACAAATGACAATATACTGAAAAAACTATCTTTAAAAACGAATCGTTGTCATATATTTTATTAGTTTTTAGGAAAAAATTTCTTTATAAAGAAACAAACAAAAAACCATAATTTTAATCTACAAAAAAAATTAACTATCAAAAACGATCCATTGTCATGTTAAACATACATTTTGGAGTAGTACATTATAATATTTAAATCATAATTCCTAGATTGTGCAATTCCACATGCTTCTTTATCTGGTGAAAGGATGTCCAATGCGAGTAGGGCGCCAGGTCTATACCAAAACGCTTATAAGTCGGGGAGTGTTCTGGATAGAGCATTGAAATAAACGAAAATATATTAGTAATATATCGTCTTTAATAACTTGTAATAATAGTTTAGCTAGTGTATCTTTATTTTTTTAAATTGATTTATTCAAATAATCGGATCATAAGTAGCCAAGCAATTAGGAATTATATTCAATTTTTGAAAAATTTCTATGCCTAGACTAAGGTATTATATTGCTTTTCAACCAAAAATACTGCTCAAAATAAGCTATACAAATTAATTACTCAGCTATTTATTGATCAAGGTGTCGTTTGACTCGTAGAACTTAAATACTAATTAAAATAAAGCACTAATTAATTATAACAGTGGATAACAACTCATACAGACAGAAAAATAGGCACCGGAGACCCATGATCATATAGTAAAATGAGTTTATCTAGGTCAAAGGAACAATTGCACAAAGTTTTTCAAGAGAGATCACAAACATTATGTACTTAATTAAATACTGTAACCCATTCAGGGACTTCAGAGTAAATAACAATATAAACCAAAATCTGTTGAAGAATATAGTAAATAAATTGACTTGTCATTTAAAAAGTAAGTCATATACTTTTGTAGTTGTATTTAATATTCAACAATAATGTGGGTGTGATCTCTTGGACATGTAACATAGCTTAACCGGGGCATGTATTTGATTTTTCAATAACATTACCAGACATCACCTCTTCATTTATGCTTTTCATACTCTGACAAATAACTATAAATGAAATTTTTGGGTGGAATACGTATCAGAGTTAAGGTAACTCATAATACACTCTTTAAACACTAACAAAATTGTTCCGCCTTCTGTATCCCTGCACAACATTGCAGGTCCGTTATAACTTTCTTAGAAGATTCTGGTCGGACCAGCTTGATATGGGATAAATGATATAAAACTACCATCTTGTTTGCTCATGTGGACCAGCATGATGAGATAATTTATA
Organism: Allygus modestus; assembly: GCA_963675035.1. NCBI lineage: Eukaryota > Metazoa > Arthropoda > Insecta > Hemiptera > Cicadellidae > Allygus > Allygus modestus. Next base: position 105,412,842 of record OY776111.1, read on the forward strand.
GACTTTTGTCAGATAGAATTTCTCCTCACCCCTCCACAACCTCGTTGCGTGGTGGACCAGCTAGATGAAAACCATTATATGCGGGATGTTATATAGGGCCAGCATCTTCTAAAGTATGAAATACCCCTGAAGCAGCAAACCTGAGTACTTAGCAAATTCCCAATGTATATTTATGTATCTTAATACCACATAAAGCCACATGACAAGTTTCATCAATATACATTCATAAATAAACGATTTATGACATTTTAATTATTCTCTATAAGAATAACATGGCGGCTGAGTTTGCAGGTTTGCTGAAAAAATACACACAAAAAAATAGGTTTTTATAGAAATATCAGTACAACTCAACTAGGTAAAACCACATACCAAGTTTTATTCATTCATGTTTATAATTAACGGAGATAACATTTTACTTATTCTCCATAAGTACTGGGGCTGAGTACGCAGGTTTGCTGCTATGGCAAAAACATGGTTTTTTGTCCAATTATCAATAGACAACAACTATATGAAGCAATATTCCAAGTTTCGTCAGGATAAGTTGATAAATAAGCGAGATATACAAATTTTCTTATTCTCCTTAGAATTACATTGGCCAACGTACTGTGTTTAGCACTTTCAATATCTCTGTAACCAATTAACGTAGAGCAATGATCAAAACACCAAATTGTTTGTTTTTTTAAGCTGACTTAAACTAAGAACTTTTTTTAAGCTAATAAACATAGAATATGAAGTACAGATAAATGTACAGAAAATTGTCTAAAATAGTTGTTTTCAGAAATATCCACCCAAATCCCTTTTTGGGAGATACTATAGAATTCGTTGCTACACACAGTGGTTTTGAGAGGGGAAATGAGAAATAGTTATTTTTGTATTCCCCACAAGAATAACATTGGCCAACATACTGCGTTTAAAATGAAAATTTCAATTTTCTTCCCAACGAGCAGTTGTAGAATATTAATTCAAAATACCAATTTATTTAGTTTTTTGAGCTCTTGTTAATGGTGATTAGTAATGTTTTTTAACATTTAGGTTTTTTATGAAAAATAAAAACTGAATTTTGATTGTTTTAAGTCATGTGTCATGTAATTTCTGAACCCGAATTTTTCCAGGAATGCGGGTGGTGTCATTTTGTTGGAAACCTAGAGCTCTACAAACCACTAAATTTTAATCAAAATCGTTAGAGCCGTTTTTGAGAAATTTTACATTTTTTTAGCCATTTTTAGGGATAACTACCCTTAAAAACAAAAAAAATTAAAAAAGTCTGGATACACGAGAGAGAGAGAGAAGGAGGGAGGGAGGGAGGGAGAGAGAGAGGGAGGAAGAGAGGGAGGGAGAAAGAGAGAGGGAGAGATAGAGAGAAAGAGAAAGAGAGAGAGAGAGAGAGAGAGAGAGAGAGAGAGAGAGAGAGAGAGAGAGAGAGAGAGAGAGAGAGAGAGAGAGGGGGGGAGAGAGGGAAGAGAGAGAGCACGTAAAAACCACTTTTTTGGTTCAGGGACCACCAAAATGAATATTTCCACTAACCACTCAAATTCAAAAAATTTGACGAAAACAATTCTTTCTCCATATACCATGTATAGGAGGAGAAAGTAAAAGGATAATTTGATTTACTAAAATATTTAATATAAAAAACTCAAAAAACCCAATTTTGGGGGACAAAACCCCCCCAAAATACCTCTTTGGATGAAGCAACCTGGCTAGTTTTCGAACTTAAAGTCATAAATGTTGCTTTACAGGTTTGTACTGAATTTCATCAAAATTGGATAATTTTTACGAGAGTTATCGCACCCACGGACACACACACACACATATATATATGTATATATACACTTATACAGTTTTGAACGGATGGTGTTTTTGGCATCTGGGGACTTCAAAACGAACCAGATACACGCCTATCACGATTGGCCTATCGACGATTGTTAGGCCTATCATTAATAGTATCGCGTGTATATTTGTTTATATACATAAGACATGTAAATAAAATGTTTTTCCCATGTGTTATACGTTACTGTGTAGGGAATTGAATTTACTACAACATGTTTATTATATTTTTGGCCTAAAAAAATAATAAAATAATATTTTCCCCATGTTCTGTTCATTTCTATGTAGGGAATTGAATGTACTACAACGTGTTTATAATATATTTGGCCTAAAAAAATCTGTACAAGATTTTTGTACTTCAATGTGTTGGAATTTTTTTATGTAAATGCTAATGTTCTAGTTATTTGTAAACGGGTAATAATAATTGTTTTACTCACCACAATATTACATATTTGTTTTCCTTAGTTCATAACCTAAAGAAATGTATGTACAATATTATTATTAATAATTACCTTACATGAGTTATCTCTGATTCACTAATTATTCGTCTTACTCGACAAAAGTTGCGATTTTTTGTATTTTATTACATAACACATGTACAACAAAATATTTTCCCAATGTATTATACATTTCGATGTAGGGAACTGAATTTACTACAAAATGTATATAATGGTTTTTACCTAAAAAATCTAATGTACAAAATACAAAACTATACTTTTGAAATTTCAATCGAAGATTTTAGAATTTTTTATTTATTTTTATTTTATAAAAAAATGCATTTCCAGATTCATTTGTTTTATATATATTCAGATTCCCCTGGTCTTTCTAAATAAAATGAGTATACATATTGATAGGTTTACCCCAAAATTGTAATTTATACATATTTTTAAAAAAAGGTCTGCAAAATCGCCAAATCTGCTTGGCCATTTCCCACTTCAACATTAGGCCACTGCTAGGGTTAAACCTCTGTGTCAAAGTTTTCAATCTGGCAACGCCGCATGATGCCATAAGGTATGCATTCCAGAAAGAAAAATACAGCACGACACCCCAATGGTACTAGACTAGATAGAAATATAGGTGTGACGCTGTAAAGTAACTTGTTTCAAATGAGTTCAGGTTGTTACGGAAGTAGTTAAATTTTTTTTTTAATTTTAAGAATCTGACGACAGCAATATGTTACCAGGGAGCTTAAATGTAATATACTTTAATAAAAATATTAATATACATGCCGATTAAGGCATGACGCCGCAGGGTGGTAGTTTAAAATGATGCCTGATAGATAGCTGATATATATATATATATATATATATATATATATATAAATATATATATATATATATATATATATATATATATATTTATATATAATTATGTAAGCAAAATATTTAAGTCAAAATTGTGGGAGTTTGGCGAACCGCAGGATGATGGGAGATGGCTTAAATTAAAGGTCTTGATCCAAGGGACTCGGAAAAAATAACAGCATTTCTAAAAAGTTACCAGAAAATTATGAATAACGTAAAACACCCCCCATAAGAATAACATGGGGATTTAAAAACGTCTGCTTGGTTTACATTAAAACGTGTGATTAAGTGATTATTTTGTTTGAGAGAACTGACATGTAAATAGTAAACAAAATCAGAAGAGGCAGAGAATGAGAAGTTTATGAGGTTTCAACATTCTCCGCATTTTTTACCCTACAATTTTTAAAACACTCAATTTTTGTTTTAACCATTTTATAGAGCTTAAAAAACAAATACAGTAGAGTCTCATAAACTCGAATCCCGATAACCCGACACCTCATTTGCTATACAGTACATGTATTACAGTACTTCATATTTTGGAAACAAGGACATTTAATTATTAATTCTCATGTTTGAAGTCATTTATGTAAGTTTTATAGTTTTCTTAAGTTTGTAATACAGTATCATTATACATTATACTGTAATGTGTTAAGTATAATCTAATACAGTATACAATTTACAACTAAATAATGCGTTTTTCTCCCCTCCCAATGTAATTCTGGATAACTCAACATTCCACAAACTCGACAGGGTCTTAGTCCACATTGAGTCGAGTTTGTGAGACTCTACTGTAATAGTATTTTTAATCATAAACGTAGGTTGAGTGGTTCCGGAGCAAATCCAAAAAACTTGTTCATACAATCTCCCAGGTTAATCTTATGGTAAAAAGGTTTTTAGCTTTTCCTCAGTTAATTTTAATGTAAACTTAACATTTGCTTTTACCAATCAGTTCAGCTCTACAAAACAATCATTTTGGTGTTTGAATTGTGATTCTATGTCCAACCGTTGCAGAGATATTCAAAGTGTTAAACACAGTACGTTGTCCAATGTTATCCTTATGGAGAATAAATCAAATTTGATGTCTCGATTATTTATGAATGTATATTGATGAAACGTAGTACATGGCTTCACCGAGTACTGGTATATTGATATTTACACAAAAAAATTATTTTTTTTTATCGCCGTAGCAGCAAACCTGCATGACTCTCGTCCCCCACCACAGCCAACATCCCAAGACTGTACCGAAGAAAATGGTCAGGTTAAAACTAGTCGATATATGCTTCCATAGTTAGCAAGTATTTCATATCGGTACCTATTTTTGATACCCTATTTGAATGGTTTGATAGGTTTGAATGGAAAACCACAATTTGAATTCCATAGGCATCAATATTCCAAAACCAAGTAATGTATCAAAAGTTAAGTGCAAGTAGTTGAGTAATGTGGGAAGAAAGACTTACATCCGACCAGGACGTTGAGCTTGCAACACTCTGGCTGAGGAGATCAGAGCTCCCAGAGTCATTGTCGATGGCTCCCCACTCATTGGGCCAGTTTGGAGAATTTCTGTCATAACAAGTTTTACAAAACTCATTCACTTGAATAAAACAAACCATGAATCAAAATACTGGGCTTAAAGTAAAATTATTCCCCTAACTCTCAAATCTATTGGTTTTATATTTTTGCAGTAAAAAAGTACCAGTATCAATAAAATTAAATTACTATACTAATGCGGCATTATCTTTTTAAAATTTAAAAATCACTTGTTTGCATTAAATTTGCTGTAGTATAATACACTTTCAAGTATTTAGTTTAATGGAGGGATTCCAGAAGATGGTAAGGGTACCACAGATGGTAGGCAAGATATTTAGGTGGTACAAGGGGTGGGTGTAAGGGGATTAATATACAAGTAAACCAAACCCCTACCGACAAAATTAAATTACTCTCTTTAATAAAATGAACTTTCAAAATTAATATGGAAGTGAGACAATCCATTACCTATTACCATTTGTATATATTGAAGATGTTATAACAAGTGGGTTCATAAAAAAAATTGGTAAGTGGCTTCATGACGTAGTGAGGTACTATTATAAATTTGCCTAGTATGCAGGTTTGCTGCAACCGGGGTATGAATATTTGTGTAATAATTATTTAAGCCTAGTTGATAAATAAATAACCATAAAATATTGATGAAATTTGTATTACCTATAACCTAAGGTAGAAGAGCCAGGTGATACCGGAGAACATGCTGAAATTGGATGTGCTTTAGAATTGATATTCAAACTTGACCTCTCTTTTGACTGCATCTAAAAAAGAACATTAAATTTAACATGCTTGAGTTTGTTTCTGAAATCATTTGTTACACTGACTGTATGATTGCATGCTTTGCTGATCTGTCAACTGCATTTTATTGTGTAAACACCTCAATCCTTCTACAAGAAAAATCCAGTCAGAATTTCTGGGAAAATGATATATTGGCTTCACTTGTACGTAGAAAACCGTTTTCATATAAATTAAACTGAAATCAAATCATTACACACAATCTGTCAATACAAAAATCGACAATGCAGTTCGGAGTGCCCCGAAGGATCCATTCTTGGGCCTCTCCTTTTATTATCTAAGTGAATGACTTGAATGGTGGATATGTGAATGATGACGCCACCATTCTTGTCAGGCGCAAGGGTGAGTCAATATCTGTTTTTTTATACATTTTTAAATACTGCTGTCAATTTTTAGAGTGTCACTGGGGCCATCTACATGTATGATGTAACTTTTTTTATATTTTCTCATTGAAATAATACTATTTATTTTGTTAGTAGGTACAACAATATTTGAAAATAAATTATTTAGCCTATTAGCAACCAGCTCTGGTTATTTTATAACTTTACCTTTTCGACCAATTTTACATGGGCCTATATGGGATTGACAGCTGATTGTTTTTTTTTAATATTATTATAGTCCAAGCAGTAGAGAGGTTAGTAGACAGGAGAAGTTGTTTATTGACTTCATATTATTGGGCAGCTTTTATCGTTTTTCAATGTAGGGTAATCGTTTAGCCTATAATTTTTGAAATATTCAACAAATTGTTTGTTTGTGTAAACTTTTGATTGCTTATACAGTTGATTTTTCCTGTATATCAAAATACTAATTGTAATCCCAATGTTGATTTCATTTTTTTTTTTTTTTTAATAGCCTACTTGGAATTTTTAATAGACAAAGGAGCACAAATAAGTTGACACTCTATCTATGAATGATAGTGACTAGTCCAACAGTGTATTTCCAGTTTTGGTACCTATACTGTATATGCTACATATAATTGAATTTGTTCTGTTTTGTAGCACTTAAAATAAAATATAAACGAGTTTGCACACAGCACGCTGACGTGAGGAAAGTGAATTTCCACATAAAAACGTTTAAAACTCAAAATGAGTGTAAAAACATACATTTAGTCAAATTTTTAATGAAATCTGAAAACACTTTTTGGCTGTTCTGATACTCCTGATTTCATTTACCTGCAAACCTGGGAATACAATTATGCACATTATAATGTTAGGAGAAGGTCCCGACAGGCTTGAAAGTAGGCGTGAGGTTGCTGGGGATGATAAAAGTACTCTAACAAAGGAATAACAGGCTTTTCTAGTGTAAACCCCCATAAGCCAACGTACTGTGTTTAGTCGATACACATTTTCTTTAATAACTCGGTAATTATTTATGCTAGAATGACGAGAGAGGGGCATTCTCCCCTTCTAAAATATTAAATTATGTAATCATTTAAATAAGTCGGTTGTTTTCTTATTCTCTGCGGCCTCCTTAGAGAAAGGTCTTCTTCATTATCACATCCAGCAGTTTCATTTGGCTGGGAACAACCTGGTCCAGTTGGTACACAAAGGTCTGGTGCATTTGGAAGAGAACTTCCAGATGAAGTATTACCTTCATTCCTTATCAACTCACCTGGTATATGATCTTCTTGTCTGAGCGAACGGTCTTAAGTTGTTTTCTCTAATAGACTGGTATCTCCCCTAGGAGACAATTGCTTGAGGGATACAGTTGAGTTTCATCCATCACTGTGTCTGATCAATGCATAATGAGGGTTAGCATCAATTAGCTCAACCTCATCTACTAGAGGTTCGAATTTTGATGATCGCACATTTCTTTTTAAAAATATTGGTCCTGGCTGCAATAGCCAAGCTGGCAGAGATGTTCCATTGAGGGATCGCCGAGGATGAGTGAAAAATCTGTCATGTGGTGTGCTATTGGTTGACGTGCATAAGAGTGCATTGAATATAAAGCATCGATAAGCGCAACTTCCCATTGTTCAACTTTCAACATCCTAGACTTCAATGCTAACAGAATTGCTTTCCATAATGTTCCATTGAACTTTTCTACTTGTCCACTCTCTGCCGTCTTATATGGTGTTGTTTGACTAGTAGCTATCCCCCTTTCATGGAGGTCTCTCAGTTCCTTTGAAAGAAAAGACGACCCTCTAGCAGAGTGAATGTAATTCGGCATTCCAAAAATTGAGAACAGATTCTCTAAACAGCGAACTACTGTGCTTGATGACATATCACTGCAGGCATACGCAAAAGGAAAACGTGACTATTCATTAACTATAGTTAGTAGATAGCGGTTCCGTGTGCTTTAAGGCAAGGGCCCCTTAAAGTCCAGCCGTTCAACCGTTCCTGCTAACCTGTTCAGCCGTATTTCTATAGAATCTAGGTTTAATCCCTGCACATATTGGGCAATCGTTCGTTACCATCTTAATCTAATGAGTATGGAAGATTTTTACTTTTTACCCAATGGTACATCCTAGTGATTCCAGGATGACAGAGAGATTGATGTATCGCGTAAAGCTTATGATCACTACTGATAGCCTCGCATACGCGTGAAAAAGCATCGGCGGTGACATTTTCCTTACCATGTCAAATGAGTAAGGGGACAACTCAAGACACCAATATCACATGCATATTTTTAGAGTTCACAACATCTTGCAGTTGAAAAAGTTGGGAGGTCGGTAATTTGAGTAAAAACTAATACAATTTCGGGAAAGTAGGAAATCAATTTAGCTAATTTTAAATAGTTGGGAACTTTGATAAAACTAATAAACAGTAATTGTGTTATTCCTATCTCTTGAACAGAACATCACATAACTGTTATTAACATTTTAATTAATTCGTGATATTTAGACAAAAAATGAGCAATCATTTGTCTTTGTACGCTAATTAGTTTCGGTTTTAGCATTTTGAAGTAGGCTAGTACACTTTATATCTCTTGAATAAATTACTGCAACCCTCGACCGGATGACGAACAATAGAAGAGCCATTAAGACTGAGACAACAAATGTCGGGTCGCTCATTGACTGAATTTTGAGGTAAACAAACACAGTTTTGTCTAATGTAACCGTGAGATCATCAACATTATTTGGATATTTAACACTAGATAATATTCCGCAGTCTATTATTTGACTTCCAGTCACGACTGAATTATACTTTAATGAAATTGCTTATGAACACCGTTTTTGTTGTGTTATCTAAGATTTTTCAATTTTCTGGGAAATTAATATATGACTTTGTGCATCATATTTTGTTTGTTTGTCCAAAATTTCCCCTGGCAGCCAGAATTCCCCCCGAATCTGGCTCGCCGTTTCTGACATATTCTGCACCCCTGTTAAAAGGTAGTAACAAAGCTTATAACAACAAATAAGCTAAAAGTAAAATAAAAACTAGAGTGGTGTAACTTGTACATTTAGAGCTAAACTTATACGATAAATACAATTTATATTATTTCCACACAAACTTGACTATTTGCAAGTAATTTCCCGATTTACATAAAAGATTAAAGCAGAATTTCAAAAAGTATAGTCTACTGTAAGCTATATCTACTTTGTTTTTTACCAAATTTAATCTTTTTTCATTTTTTTTTATTTATTAACGGACAACCTTTTTACAATAAAATTTCTATAATTATTTGAAATGACATATTTGTTGAAAAAAGTTAACAATATTAAAGTGATAACAATCAAACCATAATACTGTAATATGATAATAATAAATATAAGTGAACAGCAACATTATAATAAGTGAATGATTGCAAAAACTACACCTTAGTGTTCCAACATTCTGGAAATAGAGGAAAAGGCGAAATAAGAACAGTGTGTACATGAAAATTCATTCACAACTTCCAATGAATACACTGCTTCCTGAAGTTGGATACCGACGATGAGAAGAAGTCAAAATAAGATGCCACTTTCATTGTCAAGACGCTGGATGCGCTCCCTGGGGAGTAGGCCTCATAATTTGTGCTTAGGTGCCTTCGCCCGAACAGTTCTCTTGATCTTGTCCTGATTGAACAGCAGAAGGATACTTGGCCCAGAAGTTCAGGAGCATCAACAATATTATTCGGAAGTTTGAATAAATTGTTATTAGTGTCCCTCCGAATGTTAAGGAGGTAGGAGTGAGAGCTGTGAGGCAATTTGGTACTTTGGTATTATAAGGATGCCACTATTTTTGGAGGTTAATTTTTACCGGATACAAAGGATAACTACATAATTCAAAAAAACGTACTTTTATTGGCTTATTATAAAAATTTTATATCATTCTGATGAGCGGTCTTTGTGTTGTGCCTCCCAAAAGGCAGCGATGTCCGCTAGGATCGTGTTGAATGCGTCGCCGCCGCTAGCAGCCACACCCGATCGCCACATGTACTCCGCCAAATATACAGCGTGCTGCGGCAGTTATGTTAGGATGGGTTATCATAAAAATACGTACGAAGAGGATTTCCTCTTCATTTTGAGGTAAATCCCACACCAAAAGAACGTCACTCATTATGAAAACAAATGTAACGTAGTGCACGGCAATAAATCACTCATGACACTGACCCAGATACAGGCGGTGACAGGTGATGCGCGCGCTCCGGTCAACGACCTGACCTTGGCTTATTTGGAGGGGGTTTGGCGGCCGGAAGTATGACTCATCAGGTATCATTCGATTTGTAACGAAACAAGGAAAGTCCTACAATCATTTTTATGATAACCCATCCTAACATAACTGCCGCAGCGCGCTGTATAAGGGTGGCATCCGTAAATACCAAAGTACCGGCAATTTATTCCTTAGGAACAGCCTGATAATCAAAGCCCATTGTAGTACCAACCAACCTTAAAAATTTGTCCTGATACTCTGCAGTTCATGTTGAAGATAGGTTTGGTGAGGAGACCAAACAACTGAGCAGTATTCAAGATTGGAATGGGCATTGGCACAGTATTATTAATTATGAATGAATTAAAATAGGTTTTAAGTATTAGGTTGTAAGTAAATAATCCAATAATTAAATATATATTTCAATATAAACTGAAAAAGTGTAAACTAAAACACGTGATGGGCCTACTTTGAAATAAAAAACATATGATGTCTGGTTAAACCCAGAAACGATCCTGGATACGATCCTTGCTCACTTTTTTAATCCCAGTTACCATACCATCCTAGTTCCTCACTTCCGATTGGCTGATATAAACCATCTTGAATGCCTATATGTTAGTAACAGCGTTGCCAACTGGGTGGAATTACTCCATTTGGTGGTAATTTTAGGTCCTGGTGGTATTTTTGGTGGTAATCACTGCTTTTGGTGGTAATCACTGCTTTTGGTGGTAATCTATTAACTTGATTAATATAACAGTATTTTTACTGTTTTCTTCTATGTATAAGTCTATTTTCTTAAGTAAATTTTTAACTAGCATTTAATTTCAATACAAGTTATTATATAGGTTTGAAATCCTTTATTTTCTGTAACTCTAACATAAAACAATATATACCTGAGGTTTGCTTCACTAATCCATATATATTCTTTTACTTTCTGCTTTAGTTTACAGAATGACAACATGCATATTTTGCAGATACTTTTTTCAAATTTATTGTACTCTATACCTTGCTTCTCATTACTTCCACCATTTGAAACCAGAGCATTTCTGGATTAGCTGCGTCACTTTTCTAAAATACTTTAAAAAAACAAATATTTACAACTATATTAAACATGGAACTTCCGAGGATGGAAACAACTTCCGTGGATATTCATATACTATTATCATTAACTGTTGTATATTTTATACCAACTTCACTAACATTAATAATGTAATAATTGTGTGTCAATAACAACAGTATAACATCTATTTATAGCCCGATTTGAAAATTGCCGCGCTCTTTTCTAGTACTTTTGAAGAAGGGAGCTAAAAGGAGGTAATTTTTGCAGGAGCTGGTGGTAAATTCCATAAATTGGATTGGCAACACTGGTTAGTAAGCTTATACACAGGCTCCAGTATACATACACCCTAGAGTAACCAGTGTTTTCTAACCAAGGACAATTTATTATTCAAAGTGACTACGTACACGTCCTATGTAAGGGCAAATTCATATCGCTACCGCTTAGGTTAGGTTAGGAGGTTTTCTGCCTCTCAATCTGTTTTAAAAATCACAGTAAAAGTAACGTATGGTGCATAATTTAGAACGGACGTGAACAGTAGCGGCTCACGTCGGACATGTACGTATCCTCTACCTTTATTATTAGCCTATATGTTAGTAAGGTTGTAAATGGGCTTCAGTATACACATACCCTAAGAGCAAGGAGTGTTTTCTAACCAAGGACAATTTATTATTAGTTTAAAGGCCATGTTTTATTTGACCTAAATCGGTTTTGGGCAAATACCCAAAGTTGTAAATTGTATTTTAAATTCCAAAGTAACAAACATTTGTGAGTGAAGACACAAAATCATTGGTAGCCTATTTTAGGGTTGGAACTAACCTCAATGTGTTGAGAAATACTTCTTACTAACAGCCTTAGTCCTTGAACAAAGATTCTAAGCCTTAGGGCATTTCTTTCTTTTGAAAACTTGGCCACATGCAAAATTAATATTTATTGACATTTTTCAAATTATTAACTAGATAAGATTTATTTCACAATAACACTGACAGTATGGGTAATGCCTCATTGATTTTGAAAAGCTGTCTTGCCACTTTGCCAGTCGTCAGCAGCGTTTCTACTTGAGGGATTTTATCCCATATATGGGATATTTTGACAGCTTGTGGGATAAAATGGGATTGTGGGATAAAGTGGGATTTTTTTGAAATCGGTATTACGATTATGTCATTACGTCTGCTAGTTTGCTTACGACCAGAGCGAGAGCATCTTATTTCTTAGCAGCAACACTTCCAGTGGGTTTTCTTGTCGGCCTGGCAGTTGTACGCATTGCAAATCTTCCAATGGGTATCAGAACGTAAAGAAATTTCACAAAGTAGCTAGGTGACATTAAATATGCCAATGCTGCTTTTATGCAGGACCTTAAGCTAATCTAAACCCGTAATCCGACTATTTTTGCACCTCAAATATTATCTAGTTTTTATTTCCCATCTTATCTTCACTCAACGTACTTTAGTTATAATTCCTACCACCACCGGATAAACGTCACTATTGCCAACAGCGCAGTCTTCCGGTTTGTAGTAAAGGTTGGGAATTGACGGTTGTCAATCGTCAAGTAACTATTATTGCTTGTGTCCCATTTCCAGCCTACTATTTATAATGTAAGTTAGTATTTTTAGTCCTACTCTTAATCTTAACAATAAACAGTGTGTTAAAATTAGTTAATTGTTTTAAAAACGAGTTTTCCCACAGTCTTATGTTCGTATTATGCTTCTGTCTTGTGACTGTTGAATTGCTGTCGCTCAAAAATAGAAATCACGGTTGAACTATTTTGTCAGAACCGAAATTCACTTAGTACTTTAGCTCTAAGGAGTTTATTTAAAATTACTCCTATTAGAAAGTACATTCTAAGTTGTTATTTATAAAACAAGATGTGTAGCCTATGGGATCAGAAAAGAATCCTTGGTCTAAAGCTGCTGAATCACGATTGTTGTCCGTACATGGATTTCCCCCTGCTTAGGATTGACAGATTAAATAACTTACTAAAGAATGATTTGATGAAAGAATGCAGGGTTAGGAATTATGGTTTTGAATTAAGGCATAATTTGTGCTTGTTTCTTGTTTGGAAGAGAGGTTAGGCCTTGAGCCTATGTTGTGTTTCCTAAGTTTTGTACATTTTATAGAATTTACCTTAAATTGGTAAACATATGAACGATTTTTTGAGTAGCATGATAGTGTGTTAGGCCTACTTACAATTAAACATGTAAATAATTAAACTGAATTCTTAGACATCTACCTGGTATCTAATTCCAAGGTAGGCCTATAGGGGCCTACTTATGACTTTTACCATTTTATAATTTTACTATGCCAAGACTTTAACCATTGATAGTCAATGCTTTAACCCTCCAAATGCCCAATGGTGAATCGCTTGGTGCCCCTGTAATTTTTGCGATTTTTATTTATTTATTGAAAACAAAATACTCTTACAAAACAGGCATGCGCCCAATTACAATGTAGCATTCGATTAACCCTAGCCGTGGCCAACCAGCGTAATACGCTAGTTTCACGTGTCGCCTGAAATGACCACCAGCGTAATACGCTGGTACGGGTGGAAATTTTTGTAACGGTAAAAAAATCATTAATAGTCAACTCAGAAGTGAACAATATTTATACCATTCGAAAGATCACATTCTGAACTTTCATTTTATTACATAAATGAACCGTTTACAAGTTGTATAACAATGTAACGACGATTATAATTACTATGAAATTTTGCCACTACGCCATTCCTGCAGTCGACACTCGGAAAATGTAAAAACACGACTTCTTTGGAATTACCCTGCTCGGGTAATTTTTGTCTTAGGATGTTGCGGGTGGTACCACTGCATAGCCAAAGAGTTTAGTTTCACTGTGGTATTGATTTTTAGAACGAAATATTGATTGCACAACAGTTACGATTTTATGAAAACACCTGTTTTATGAATTCGTAACAAATGGCCAACCGGTGTAATACGCTGGTATGGGAAATGCGAATTACATCCAGTGCAAGTTATAAATACTAGTCATATAATATTTCATTTTGAAGAGGAAGAAATTTAGCGTTTGAGATTGGCAGCCTTGCCCATGGTTATTATTTCTGTCTGCTCTCTCGAAGACGAAGGAAATGCGTCACATCTCACATCTGGTACGTATTAGTCGGCCATTTCGTCTTTTGTCGTCGCTGTCGGTGGGTTTTATGCTCTCATGTTATCCGCGAATTATTGCTAAATCCTTTATTATTTCGGAGTGTTAGTGTTAGTGAAGTGTATGTGTGTATATAACAGTAATCTTTATGCATTTTATTATGCATAAATATTACTGAAGTGTGTGAAATAGTGTTTCTAAAAAGTTGTTTTTCTTACAATGTCTCGAATGTTCAGTGTGATATAAACCAACAGGATAACATAATAATGGGAAGGGGTGAGTAATTATATTTATTTTTATTACTTTTACAATTGTAAGGTAGGATGTATTTATTGAGTAGATTATTGAGTAGGCCCAATATAAAAAATATTAATTTTGTAATTTTTCCTACATGGTGACCGCAATTTTCAAATTTTGCGGTTTTCCGTATATACTTACATAATTCTTACAAATAAAATTCTTTCCCCAACATATTATACATTTCTATGTAGGGAATTGAATGTCCTACTAAATGTATATATAGTATTTGGAGGAATCAATTTCTAAAAAAAGTTATATACTAAGTTAAATACCGTAGAATCTTTTTTTTCCGAATACCCTAAAATTTCCAAAATTCATCTAATCATAAGTGATAACAATTTTTTACCATCAACTTTATGACTTTTTACATTTCTTATTTCATTATCTTTACAAACATATACATATTATTATTAGCATATACATATATTTACATTACAATTTTACAGTACTAACTAACACTGTACAATTTTCACATTTTGCGGTTTTCCGTATATACTTACATAATACCTACAAATACAATTTGTTCCCCAACATATTATACATTTCTATGTAGGGAATTGAGTTGTCTACATAATGTATATAATGAATTTTCCATAAAAAATCAGACGAAAAAGTTTTACCGAGGCTGCTTTTGAAATTTCAAAAATAAATTTCAATTTTTTTATATTTTTTTTACTTTGCTGAAAAAATTACCTCTTAGATCTTTTTTATTTGACTATTATATGATGCCCCTGTTCTTTCTGAACAAAATGAATATGTGGTTGGCTGTGTTTAGTTCTCATTTCAAATTTATACAAATTTTCAAAAAAAGGTCTGCAAAA
Source organism: Allygus modestus (assembly GCA_963675035.1). Classification (NCBI taxonomy): domain Eukaryota; kingdom Metazoa; phylum Arthropoda; class Insecta; order Hemiptera; family Cicadellidae; genus Allygus; species Allygus modestus. Next base: position 105,428,167 of record OY776111.1, read on the forward strand.
TCGCCAAAATTGGTTGGCCATTCTACAGTTTTTGGGTGGCCACTGCTAGGGTTAATTAAAAATAATATATGAGAGAGTTCATGCCGGTCCTTTTCACTTTCTTCATGCACACAACAATGCAACACATATGCGAGATCACGTACTAAACCTACTTAAAAAAATAGCAAAAATTCATAAAGACAAATAAATAGTTATTCATTACAAAATACAATACATAACGTGTGACAAAAAAAATACAAAATACAGTTTCATAAAAATAAAAATAGTTAGGATGCAGCAATATTTAATCAGGTAATACACTAGATATGTTCTTACGAAACCTTTTACTAGAGCAATCAAATAAATCAATATTCACATTTTGAGCAATGGAATTAAAAGAGTGAGACATAACATTGAGTGGAGAGTAAGCCCCAAGGTTTGTGCGAGAGTAGTGAGGGGAGAGCAGGAAACGACAACAAGAATTGTGCCTAGGCACATTAAATCGTAGTTTGGACAAGAGAGCCCCGTTGCAGAATGGATGAAACCTATCAATGCATATTCACTTCAAAGCCTAGGTTATGCATATTCAATTTGTTTGTTAAAGACAGGAAAACCTGAAAATGGTCAAATAAATATATACAGAGTGGTGTTTTTTTTTTTTTTTTTTTTTTTGAAAAAGAAATTTGACAAAAATTTCAAAAATAAAACTTCACTGTAAGTTAAGTAAACCAATTTTTTAGGGCAAGATGATAATGTACAAAGTGTTCCAATCTGATTCCCCATGTATAAATATATACCAGTCATGAAAAAGAGTTATATGTATGTACATGTATTAGTAGGCTATGAAATAAGTGGAAATTGTCAATTTACTTACTTGGTACTTGATACTTTTCTAGTCGTCCAATTGGTACTTTTCTATAGTCTATTTAAAGTTGGTTAGAGTTGACTCTAAGAGACACCTGTTGGGACTAGTGATTACTTTTAAGCAGCAGCGTCTCGCCCGGCCAATGATGGGAAAGCTTTGCCCCAACAAAACCATAGCAACCAAACACATGTGTCCTGCAGTGTCATATTGCTTTTTGTTTACTGGTAACCATCTGAGGCGTAGGCTTGGAGTAAATAAATGTTTGGTTTTATTCGCTCATAGAAACTATTCTAAATGTGCAAATACCAGTAAAAATGTAAACGTTATTTGTTTTTATTTTTATTATTTCAATGTTTGGTTAAACTATCTGAAGTATTTAATGTGCAGTTATATTTTGATGTTCGTATATTTTATATTATACACAATGAGTTCTTCGATTATTGTGTTGAAAAAAAGTTCAGATCAATCACACGCGAAAATAAAACGTCTCCGAACTCGACCAATACCAAATTCTCCTTATTTTAAATTACCTTTGTTAATTATGCTCTTGAGTTATACCCTAATGATCTTGAAAATGTGTATAATACCTATTACGCACTAAGTCCAACACTTATTGACATTTTTTTGGTGAAAGTAATGTGAAAACCCAGAATCAGTCTTAAGCTTGCTCCTGTTCCAGAAATTATATCTTAACTTATTTAATCAACAGATAGACCTAAAATGTCATACAATGATAAGTCATAATCCTGAGTCAATAAGTAATTGAATTAACTCATAGTACCTCAAGAACAAAAATATTTAAAACCAGCTGTTACCCTCAGGCTTCGGCCCACGAATTATTTATAAAATCTATGATAGTTTTATGTGCTGCATCTGTGGTTAGCCTGTGGAACTACTAGGAATCAAGATCAGTTGTTTGTATTTTCATCATCTCAAACAAAAATGAATGTCCATAAGGAATACATGGGAACTTTGAACCCCCGTGGGGCATAGCCCTATAGGATTTTCACAACTTTAATATGCCTATATCTTACTCAGAACTATCAAGTACCTCTCTGCAAAATTTCAGCTCATTCGATCCAGTAGTTTTCACGTGATGAAACTTCAGAGATACGCACAAACATCTATACTTTCACATTTATAATATTAGTATGATATGTTCTACAAATGTCAATTATCCTATATAACTTACTAACGTAATATTGTGATCGCGGGCGAAGCTACATTGGGTAACAGGTAAAAAGTTTCAACTTAATCCTGCTAACCCTGAACTTGCACGGCACCTACCTTGCATCGCTTAGCAAGGGTAGATATGTGTTTACATTCGCAAGACAAATGTAATTCACATTGTTTTGGCAAGCTGAGGAAAGTGATTCCATAATGTGATTTAACCATATGTAGCGTCCTCGTCTGTTGGTTGTAGATTTGGCAACATTGCAGCACAAAAAATTTGATTACTGTCACTTAGGCGCCACAGTCAGTCCTAAAGCTACTTTAAATAGACTATAGTGACGTTGGACCCGTCAAGCTGTTTCCTCATGGAACACAGTCAGGTGATTCGGTTCGATTTTGGTGTATGAATGAGTGGGTTGAGGGTGATGGTTTCAGGATTGCTCGCAAAATTCAAAAAATTCTTTTAAGTTGTAAAAAGTTTGATTTATTAGAAATGATTTTAGTTCACTCTTAAACTTTGACAGTTTGTTCTGTAGCCTAATTCTTACTGGTAATTTCTGAAAAATGTTTTGTCCTAAATAAGTCTGTTTTTTCTCTATAAGTGATAGGCCTAGCCTGTGTTGATCTGAGTACATGTTCTTAAATCTAGTATTGTAGGTATAGTTTCTATTTTGAGTTACAAAATTATTTGCTTTGATGTAGGTTACTATTTATAAAATAAATAAACTAGTCACAGTTAAAATTTCTAAGTTTTTTTTAAAGTGTTCCCTGCAAGATGTTTGAGGATACAGTCTTAAAATACATCTCAGAGCCCTTTTTCTGCCAGATCAGAATTCTATTCAATTCGTACGCAACCTGTTTGAAAGGGTAATAAAATCCATACCTATAACAATAAATTGATGAAAAAAATGTTATTTCCTTGAATTTGATAAAACTATGAAAAAATAGTAGCCTATGTAATAGCAGAAGAAGAAAAATAATGTTATCATAGGCTACTTTATTGCAGTTGATATAACTTAAAGGCTTAGTGATTTTCTTGCAAAAGAGAAGTTTTTATATTCAAAGTTATATAACTTAGGATTTCATCAACAGCTTTCACTGTAAGGGCACCGTAGTACCAACTTGATATATGACTTGATATGGGCTCTCAGAGGGTTATCAACCATGTGTAGCAAATTTGATACACACCAAGCTTCCATAGTGGACCACACACTGTATTTACAACTTTAATTACAGGCTGCATGTACTTATTATGGTCACATGAAAGTGTTTTAAAATTCTTCTTTGTTCGCTGAGAGGTCACAGATAACATTGATTTAAATGCATCAATGTTGGTCATTGACAAAAGGTAATTGTAATTCACAGTTTACGCTGCCATATGTCACATAAATTATTAGGTTTTTGTTAGGACAGTTTGATGTCTTTTAAAATAGTTTAGACATTAGGTTAGTGTCATCTTTCAGATGAACTTCGTAAAGTTTTCTAAAATTTAAATTATTTTTAAAATTAACTTACACTTCAATTTTGTATCCTATCTTATTATCTCTTTTAGAATATATATTCTGTTTGTGTTTCAGTTAACAATGGAAGGTTTAGGTCTAACTGCTACACATTTAAATTCAAATCCAATAAAACTAACTTAACGTATCAATAGGTTCCTATATCAACAAAAGCTATTGTTTGTTCGGCCTACTACAAAAACAAAACAATATATCAGTTGTACTAACTTAAGTACTGTTTCAAGCTATCCATTTCAGGCTATTGAATAAATAACTGATTGATAACTTACTCGAACCCTGCTTATGAAACTATGCTTAACTTACTTATTATAAAATTTAATTGCCGTGATCTATTTTCTGTTGAATATTAATTTTTAAAGAACAATACCTAACTATCCAACTACAAACTTCCTCTTTTTTAGGTCTAGCCTAACAGCTATCTCATTTAATTTATTTGGACTTAGGTTTTTAATCGTTTTGTAATGATAGTCTACAGGATGGGTACAGTTTCATAAGAGGCCACCAACTAATCGGATGCAATATTTCGATCTTAAACATTCGATATATCGAATCACATTTTAAATCGATCTTAACCTAAATAACACAACACCCAAATTCAATTCAATTTAATTCAAAATTCTTTATTCATAGGAAGTACAAAAAAGTATGTACATTGAATAGTGTCAAGTGTCTTTTCTTACATCTAATACATATTTATAACAAATTAAATCAAACCTACATTTTTTAAATAAAGCAAAGTAAATAATTGTTATTTAATTACATTTTTATACAGTAAGGTTTTTCATTTTCCCTGATGCTAAAATAATACCATAAACCTTCTACATTACTTTTCAAGTTTTACGAGAGGTGGAAAAATTCATTTAATGAGTAGGGAGCTATGCTAATCAGATATTCTTTTAAGCATTTTTTGAATTTGGTATTGTTATTTTCTAATTTGATTTCCCTGGGAATATACTCTAAAAACTTTAGTCCCATGTATGTTGGTTTCTTCTAAAAAATTGCAGTTTACGACGACTTGTAATAATCTTGTCTTTATTTCTAGTATTATACTGGTGAATTGAGGAGAAATAATCCAGATGTGTTATTTCACTTTTTGCTGTCAATGCTGTCAAAATGGAATTAAAAATAAACATTCAAGTCCTCATGGCGTGCGTTGAAACTCAATTCATGAAACAGACCGTAAATTGTTATACAATTTGTTATAACGTGCCGTGGCAGTTAAGCTAAAAGGTTACTGTATCATAAATATGCCAGTCATATTTGCACTGCTTGTGTTATTAATAATCCTGCTCCCATTAATTATTTGTCTGTCTTTAAACTAACCATCTTGTCCTGTAGGTTACTCTGCATCAACCAATCAATCATAATATCTTTATTTCATCAAATGTATAGCTTTATACATAAAATAGTATCATCAATTTTGTTAAAAGATATTTTACCATTCATTTTTAAGAAGCTAATACAATTTAACAGATAATTAGAATTTGAAGACTATATAAATTAAATAAGTTATTCAAATGTACTAAAACTATCTTGTACAGACAAAATGATTACACTTTAGTCCAATTTAGTGTATATAATTGAGATATTACTAGTACCAATAACAAAATTCTTTAATAGAATAAAATGCAGATTCATTTAGGGCCTAAGCATTTTTTTTTTAGTAAATTTAGAGAGCTCTCTCTGAGTTTAGGCCTAATAAATTTGTGGCATTAAAAAATATGTTTAACTGAATCGGTTTGTTTGAATGGAATTGTTTAACTTATAGGTACATTAATGAGTACCTAAGTAAAGGCTAATACTTAAATACCTAAAAAAATATCAGGCTCAGCATTTTTTTTTTTTTTTCAGAAGTAAATCATGTTTCTGTGGGATTGGTTTACTGGAGTTCTTGGTTATTTAGGTAAGTTTTTATATTTTTCCTAAGAATTGGGGATTACTAAGTAGAAGGATGAATAGTTTACTTAAAAGTGTAGTGTAATTATAAAAGTAGCGAGACACGTAGCTAGGTACTGCTTTGTACTGGGTCATTCCATACCAAATAACTCAAAACAAATTTAACACGCATTGTCTCAGAATTTGATGAAATTTGGTACATATGTTCCTTTAGTGTAGATAAGTAATCATATCAAGTTTTATTGACTTATCTCTTACGGTTTCCATTTTATAGCCCTTTAAGTTTTTATTAAAATGCCGGCCGCTGCTCATCTGAGGCCACGGACGGACTGTGTCGTATGCAAGAAAAAAAATCATATTTTCAATATTTATCAGTAGATCTTCATGGAAATTTGGATTTTAACTAATTGAACTATGTTGATTTAAAAAAAATTATAATCCCTCTAAGTCTTATATCCTTTCCATAAATCATAGATTTTAATTTTTGTAATTTTCAAAAAGTGATTAGGGCCTACAAGGTTTTGTGCTCAAGGTAATATCTACCTAAGGGATTAGAATAATCAAACAAAACCTTTTTTTACATGATCCCGAAGATATTATATACCATATCCAACAATAAAGTTAATGGCTTTTTATTCCTTCAATTTATAAATTAATATATTTCAGAAACACATAAATTTCAAAAAAAATAATACTTGTATCCTAATTTATCTCCTTAATTATTTAATAATTAGTTAACAAATATGAACTGTTTTAACTTTGAATTTAGTATTACCACTTTGAGGAAAAAATGTTAAAGCTAAAATGTTAGTTTTGTTACATTATTATTTATTTAAAATGTTTGATTTGTTTCATAAGTAATGGCAAAACGTCTTTGTATTCGCTACATGATTTTAAATACCAAGAGAGGTATCATAAAAATACTAGTTACTTTAAAATATTATTTGCTTGGTTTGGTTAACATACCTGATACATAACAAATCTTTTTTTAAACCCAAGTTGCTTCGATAAGTTCCTCCTCATTTCATTTTATACTTCTTTCAATTTATCACTGTCATTGTAATCTTCAAATTTTTATTTATTTTTTATTTGAAAGTTGATCTTTAAGAGGACAGGTTTAGGTAGGAATTTTAGGTCAGGTTCACCTAGAATTCCTTTCTCTTTAAAAAGCTTCTGATCCTAGCAAACTGCGTAGTCAGACTTCAAAGGTTTCTCTAATTTTTTCCTTGACATAACTCAAGAGAAGCAGGTATTATGAGGATTTGGATCTGTTTGGCTTTACTAAAAATTTTCAGCTTTTCTATCATGACCAATTAACTTGTCCCTGTTATCTGTTTTTTGTTTTACTTCATAATAATATGAACAACTTGGTACGTTTTGACTAGGTAACTTTGTTTGGTGTCTTTTCAAGTTTGTCTTTTACTTTTTCTTGAACATTTTTTAATTTCTGTGTAGCATAAGAAATTTTATTACGTTCACCAACAGCATGCCACTTTAAAGGAGAACATCCAATGTCAGTGAGGGATGAATTTAACTTATCGACAGCTTATTCTTTTTCTAAATGTGTGATAACTTGTGGAGGTAAAGTTTAGTAGTATTGTAATCAGAAGCATAAACCATATATTCATATCTGTCATATTTCTTATTGATTCCTAAATGAAGAACACTATTTCTGACCTGGCTTAACTTTGTAGCCCATAGAAATTCTTTGTTTGCAGTATTGCATAGTGGAAACGTTAAGAGATTCTTTTAAAGGTTTTTTATGTTTTTTCAGAAGATCAGAACAAACCCTTTGTAGAGAATCAAATTTGGTTAAATGCAATGCTCTATGGTGCAAACAGGTTGTGTGCAATGTTTTTTTCCGAATAAAGTCGTAATTTTATAAGAGTTTTTTCATCATCATCAGATCTACATTTTCCATACTTGGTTTTGATACGTATATCGACTTATGACACTTGTAAAATTAACATTTTAGCTTTAACATTGTTTCATCAAAGTGGTGATACTAAATTCATAGTTAAAACAGTTCATACTTGTTAACTAATTATTATTAAATAACCAAGAGGATAAATTAGCATACAAATATTATTTTTTCTGGAAATTGATGTGTTTCTGAAATATGTTAATTTATAATTATAAAGGATTAAAAAAGCCATTTATTGTATTGTTGCATATGGCAGATAATATCTTTGGGATCATGTAATAAAAGGTTTTGTTTGATTATTCCAATCCCTTAGGTAGATATTAAATTGAGCGCAAAACCTTGTAATCACTTTTCGAAAATTAAGATTTATGATTTATGGTAAGAATATATTAAGACTTGGAGGGTTCATCCATTTTTTCTGAAATCACCATGGTTCAATTAGTTATTCCAAATTTTTATGATCTATTAATAAGTATTTAAGATAAGATTTTTTTCTTGCATACGACACAGTACGTCCATGGCATCGGATGAGTGGCGGCCGGCATATTAATACAAATTTTAAAGGGCTATAAAATGGAAACTGTTAGATATAAGTGAATACAGCTTGGTATGATTTTTATCTATACTAAAGGAACAAATGTACCAAGTTTAATCAAATTCTGAGACTATTGGTGTTTTAGCTTGGTTGGGTTGATAATGTCCCTACTATCTAAAAATGTAGGTAGTACAGCACTGTCAGCTACATGCTGCTATTATTTAAAGTAGGAAAGCTATAGCTGACGCTACTCTTACTTAAAAGTTTAGTGTAACAGTAAAAGTAGCGAGACATGTAGCCAGGTAGACCGCTATGTACTATCTATAAATGTAGCTCGCTACAGCTACATGCTGCTATTATTTAAAGTAGGAAAGCTATAGCTGACGCTACTCTTACTTAAAAGTTTAGTGTAACAGTAAAGTAGCGAGACATGTAGCCAGGTAGACCGCTATGTACTATCTATAAATGTAGCTCGCTACAGCTACATGCTGCTATTATTTAAAGTAGGAAAGCTATAGCTGACGCTACTCTAAAGGAGTTCCCTACTCCCAAATATGGCAGTCAGACAAAATCATCTTTTCATGCTAGGTCAAAACATGGGCACTAGAAACCCCCAAAAATAAGGGTTTATCCTCAAAACTAACCCTGGTAGTTGTTTTGATGTATTTTATTATTTGTTTAGTTTTAGCGAATTTCCCCTATAGGGAAGAAGCTGGTCTCATGGTAAGACTTAAGCCCGAGACCATGATAACTTTTTGTTTTGAGGTCCCCAGATGCCAAACACACTACTCGTTCAAATTTATATATATGTTGTATTTATATATATATGTTTTATATATATGTGTGTGTGTCCGTTAACACGATAACTTGAGTTAAAAACGCCTGATTTTGATAAAATTTGGCTCAAATGTGTAAAATGACATTCATGACTAAGTTCGAAAACCAGAAAAATCGGACCATAGGAAGGGGGGTTTATGGGGGTTTTAAATTGTCCAAAAATCAGTTTTTTGCATTTTTCACCCTACAATTTTTAAAAACTTAATTTTGGTTTTGACCATGTTATAGAGCTTAAAAAAACAAATAATTTAGTATCTTGAATTATTAACCTAGGTTAACTGGTTGCGGATAAAATTCAAAAAACCTACTCATAAAATCTCCCATATTAATCTTAAGGGAAAAAGGTTTTTGGCTTTTCCTACTTAAAAAAAAAAACTACCACCTATTTCCAAAAAGCTAAAAAAACATATAAATTACAAATAAATAAATTATGTGTTATAAATTTATGTGTTTTGGCTCGTGTGTGGTGTACTCTCTTTTATTTTAATGTAAACTTCACATTTGCTTTTACCAATCTGTTCAGTTCCACAAAAAAATCATTTTGTTGTTTAAATTGTGATTCTACGCCCAACCGTTGCAGAGATATTCAAAGTGCTAAACACAGTACGTTGTCCAATGTTATCCTTATGGAGAATAAATAAAATTTGATATCTTGATTATTTATGTTGATGAAACTCGGTATGTGGCTTCACATAGTACTGGTATATTGATATTTGCACAAAAAAATGATTTTTGTTGATTATTCCCGTAGCAGCAAACCTGCGCACTCAGCCCCCATGTTATTCTTATGGAGAATAACTAGAATGTTATATAGCGCTTATTTATGATTGAATATTGATGAAACTTAGTATGTGGCTTCGCCTAGTTTAAATTCTATTTATATTTGCATAAAAACCAATTGTTTCTGTTCCTTGTTTCAGCAAACCTACGTACTCATTACCAATGTGATTCTTATGGAGAATAATTAAAATCGCTTGTATGTGAATATATTTTTATGAAACTTGGTTTGCGGCTTTATGTGGTATTAAGACATATATTATGCATTGGAAATTCGCTGAGTACGCAGGTTTGCTGCGACGGGGGTATGTATTTATATTTCTTATTGATTTATTTGGACTTTGCTTATCCCTTCTATTGTTAAAAATTAGTTAGCAATGTTTTCTTAACTATCAAATTACTATGGTCGTTTAAAATCTGTAATACTGAAGGCCTCCTTAAAAGTAATTCAGAAACAACCTAAATGAATATTTTAAGCCTTCTGAGATAGAGTTAAGTACCATACTTGAAATTATTTTAAGTAGGTATATAGGTATAAAACATATTTTCATTGTAAATTTGAGTTTTAGCAAATTTCCTCTATAGGGAAGAAGCTATTACCGTAGGTCTTATGGTCAGACTTAACCCATTGAGGTAGTAATTTTATTCTATTTGTAGTAGCCTATAACGGGAATTGATTGGTGCTGCACTCTAGTAGCAAAATATGTAACTAATGACCGCGGGCGTCTACGGTTCTATCCGCTAGGGGCGCGGACTGACTGAAAACACTTAATATCGCCGCCAGGCCTTTGGTCGTGTTAGCTGAGTTGGCTACGTCGTGGAAACACCTTGGCCAGGTGGCGATACGATGTTCGTGGGTTCGATTCCCGCACACGACCAAAACTGACCAGTTGTGCAACTCTCAATGAGTTAACCAGTCTGTGGCAACGTTGGTGGGAGGGCCCAAGTAAAATAAACGGTGGCAGGCTTGCTTGGAAGTTGACGGGATCGGTTAATTCTTTGAGACTTGCACATGGTCAACACTGATTTTGCTAATTTTTACTTATGTCTACTGTGTGTGTGCCAATGCGACTCTAAACTGAAAGAAAACAATATTTTAATTAAAATATGCCATTAATCCATTTAAAACACCAATTTTATACTCCAATTCACACGTTAATAAAATTACAAGTAAGGAACGAGACCTGCTCGTATGTCTACGCCAATGGGTTAAGCCCGAGACCATGATAACTTTTTGTTTTGAGGTCCCCAGAAGTCCAAAACACTATTTGTTCAAATTTGTGTGAGTGTGTGTGTGTGTGTGTGTGTGTGTGTGTGTGTGTGTGTGTGTGTGTGTGTGTGTGTGTGTGTGTGTGTGTGTGTGTGTGTGTGTCCGTGAATGCGATAACTTGAGTAAAAAACGTCTGATTTCGATGAAATTTGGCTCAAATGTGTAAACTGACATTTATGACTTTAAGTTCGATAACCAGAAAAATCGGACCATGGGAAGGGGGGTTTATGGGGGTTTTCAATTTTCCAAAAATCAGTGTTTTGCATTTTTTACCCTAAAATTTTTAAAATACTTAATTTTGGTTTTGACCATGTTATAGAGCTTAAAAAAACAAATAATATGGTATTTTGAATTATTAACCTAGGTTAAGTGGTTGCGGAAAAAATCCAAAAAACATGCTCATAAAATCTCCCATGTTAATCTTATGGGAAAAAGGTTTTTGGCTTTTCCTCAGTTAATTTTACTTTAAACTTCACATTTGCTTTTACCAATCACTTCAGCTCCACAAAACAATCATTTTGGTGTTTAAATTGTGATTCTACGTCCAAGCGTTGCAGAGGTATTCAAAGTGCTAAACACAGTACGTTGTCCAATGTTATCCTTATGGAGAATAAATAAAATTTGATATCTCCATTATTTATGAATGTATATTGATGAAACTTGGTATGTGGCTTCACGTTGAACTGGAATATTGATATTTGCACAAAAAATAAATGTTTTGTTGGTTTTCCCCATAGCAGCTAACCTGCATACTCAGCCCTAATGTTATTCTTATGGAGAATAAGTAAAGTTTTATATCTCCCTTAATTATGAACATAAATTAATAAAACATGGTAAGTAGCTTTACTTAGTTCAGCTATATTGATAATTGCATAAAAACTCATTTCTTCTTCTTCGTTGCAGCAAACCTGCGTACTAATGTTATTCTTATGGGTAATAAATAAAATGTTATAAATCACTTATTTATGAATGTATTTTTGTCAAACTTGGTAAGTGGCTTTATGTAGTAGTGAGAAACATATAAATGCATTGGAAATTCGCTGAGTACGCAGGTTTGCTGCGAAGGGGGGGGGGGTATTTTTTAAATATGTTAAAAATGTAAAACCATTTGAAGTGCTAGTGTGTAATTTTAAGTTGACCTTGAGATAACAGAGATCATCTTGACATTGGCTCACTGTCCTTTATATTGCTAACTGGAAACTTTGTTTGCCTTGATTTAAGCAACATAAATGCATACCATACTTTGAAACAATTTTAACTTAGCCTATATTTCATATTTCAGAAAACAATTTTAAAATTCAAATAATATAGCCCTAGTTATATGCAATGTACACAGATAGATATATAGGCCTACTATATCTTGAGCTAACAATTATTTCTGCTTATTACCACCTAATATTTTACTTTATGCTTTTCAACTCAAATTTAATAGTTTGATTAAATATAGCCTAAATTTGAACCTTAATAGCTTGATTCTTGAGGGGATTGTGGAAAGAGTCTTATTAACATAGGATTCTAGTTGAGGTTTATGCTATCAAGGTTATATTGACTTAAACTCGTGCTGCGAAGGACCTATTTCTGAAAACCTTTATATTTTAGCTGAAACATTTTGGATCAACTCTCATCAACATGTCGTTTTTCAAACAGTTATTCAAAGTAGGTTTCTAATAGATTTTCCCCCCCAACACTTTTGAAGTAGATATTACTGTCATCTATGAACAAAAACTATGAAATTTGAAAAGGAAAAAATACTCCATTCTTATAAGTTGTGGGTTAATCGATGGATACCTAAATTCCCTAGCAATATCAGTTTTATTTTTTGTTCAAGTTTCTATGTTACAGTTAATCACTTTATTTAAACTCGACATTCAGTGTAGTTTTATATTTTTAGTGAATTTTCCCAGTAGATAAGAAGCTATTACCAAAGGTAGCATGGTAAGATTTAAACTCCGAGACCTTAAAAACTGTTTATTTTGAGGTCTCCAAATGCAAAATATACCATTTGCTCAAATTTGCTATACCGGTATGTCTATTCATAAGCATAATTACTCTCTTAAAAAGGTCCAATCTTGACAAAATGTGGTACGGTACAGATGTATAAAGTAGCATTTATTTGAACAAGTTAGAAAACCAGACAGATAACACCAATTGAAAGGGGGTTTTGTACTCTAAACACTTTTTTAACTTATCACAAATATTTTTGCAAAAGATCAAATTTTAATTTTATTTAAAAAATATTCAGGACTTGTTTTACAATTTGAATGATTTTCAACAATCAAATTGGTAGGTTTCTTAAAACCTTTTGCCAAGACCAATTCCACTTGAATTTGTTATTTCCATTCGTTTTGACCTTTCCCTTCCTTTTGGCAATGAATTTGGGGAGATGCAATCGCTTTCCCTGTATTGACTGATCCCATGTCGTCTGCTGCGGTCTACGGGACTACGAGGGATATGTATGTATGTATTTAATCTGCGCCACCCCAGTCAGCTTAAACAAATTCAGACAATTTAGAATTTTTAATCATTTCTCTATGTTAATTGGTTAATGAGATATTGAAAGGCCTAAACACTGTAGTTACCGGTATGTTGTTTAATGATATTCTTACAGAGACTCAGTAAAATTTTACATCTCCCCCTTATTTGTGAAATAGTTGGGAGGATACTTGTAAAGTGGTTTCATGTATCTTACTTATAAAACAAAACCAATTATTAGTCGTCCTCGTTGCAGCAAACCTGGGTATTCTGCCCCATGTTATTCTTTTGGAAGATAAAATAAAAATTTGATATCTCAAATATATAGCCCCTATAAATACATATTTGCATTGGAAATTCACCGAATACGCAGGGTTGCTGTGGTGTTTAGTTTTAAAGCTCTAATCTTGAAAATTTGATGGATAAGGCATATTCTAAATTTTAGAATTCAGTCAGAATATGAGTACACTTCACAGCACATTGATGAAAAAGGAGTGAAAGTCTACATTAAAAAATAAAATAATTACCTTGAGTTCATAATCTTCCGAGTGTTTGTTAGTTGTTAATACAAATTTTTGAGTCAGACATATATTTTTATGATATTTTGAATAGGCCTATTTCATTTAATTATTATTAAGTTTTTATGAAAATATTTTGGGAATATAGTTAAAAAAGCCATTTTAAATTTTTGCAGGATTATACAAGAAGTCCGGCAAATTGCTGTTTCTGGGCCTGGACAATGCTGGCAAAACCACATTGCTTCACATGCTTAAAGATGACCGCCTTGCACAGCCTGTCCCCACGCTGCATCCAAGTAAGACTAATGGAATTGATGGAGTTATATTATTTACAGATAAAAACAAATGGATTAAAAGATGACCACAATGAACAATGATGCAAATATTAGTTAGATCTTTGTTATAATTAACAAACGAGCATAACTAAAATTAGGTGTACATAATTTTAGTACCTTTGCAATGAGTAATATATTAGAATGTGATATTTTAAAATAATGTTTAAAACCCCAATAATCTTTAGATAGTTTAAAAGTAAAATAAAAGGTACAAGTACTGGTCTTTTAGTCTGAATCACCAATAGAAATTAAATATTTGTTTATAAGAAAAATATAGAATTATTTTAACTTTTATTTTAAACTTAATATCAAATTTATTACTGGTAATAGTAACTTAACCAAAAGTAAGCTCTTAAGTTTGGTACAGATTGACCTATGGGAATTCAAATTATATTGGTATAAAAACATCTTGAAGAAGCATTACGGTACTTAATCAGTAACAGTACCTCTTAAAAAAGTTGATAAAACTTCAAAATAAGTTTGACCTTTGTGTGGTAAATAAAAATTGTTGTTCTCATTACTAATATTGTAATTGAATTAATAATACCCAGTAAAGAATCCCTAACGAAATTCGTTAAGCATTGTAGAGACAGATCCAGGGCCGTACTCAGGGGGGGGCCAGGGAGGGACAACTGCCCCGGGGCCTGGTTCAGACCGGTGTCTAAAAAAAGGTCACCAACTTGGATCCGCACAGCAACAAGGGGCCTGTGAAAGCTGAGTATGGCCCTGGACAGATCAGATGTTGGTGAAGCCTGTGATGTGTAAGAGTGGGGAAACTACTAAGGGAGGAGGTCACACTATCGCTCAATGAACTACTAGACTGACAAAAACATTATGCTGTATTCGTTTAATGTGTCATTCTAATATGATTTAACAACTTATTGCTATCTCATTGATTAACACATAACTACAACAAAATCCAATATTTACATTATATCCATAACTCGTAACAAAAGTATTTGGCTTCAAATTCTCTTTAGGCCTACAGGCATAATGTTAGTTTGGAGCATTAGTTTGGCACGCGCCAAACTAACAGACTGTCATTCGTTAATCCCGTCTACTGAAAAATCAGTTCCAGACCACTTTCTCAATCTTCCCTCAGGCTTCAGGAAGAAGAAACTGCAAAACCTCTTAGATTGTTTCAATGCAGTTATTATTTTTAAATTAAATTTAAATTTATCTTTCATTGTACAGAAGTTACAAATGTACTATCTCAACTTTTAATTTCTTTTCAGCGTCAGAAGAGTTATCTATTGGCAACATGAGGTTCACAACATTTGACCTTGGAGGTCACACACAAGGTAGGGATAGTTTAGTTTTCATTTAAAAGAAGCTGTAGGCCTATTCAATAAAAGATGTGTTGTAATCCCAGTGAGGTTGAGTTGATATCTAAGACTGTTGTCTGGCCTTTGCCCTGCATGTGTTGATCTCATGACATGGATAAATCTCATTGTTTAATACTGAACCAGTGTTTACTTTCACTGATCAAAATCTCTATTTTGAAACAGTGCCCTTTGTTGGAGGAAGAAAAACATTTTACTCCAATACTACAAAAATACGACGGTAAAGTAAATAAAATGAGCTAGTGCATGATGATTCAACATTTACAAATAAATAAAATTATTCTTTGTTACTTAGTCTATTTTATTTTTTAGCTTCATACAAAATATACCTATATAAACAGGCTGCCACACATTGACAGCACCAAACTATATTCCGTTAATTTTCAGATAAAACAGATTTTGATGAAATTTGGTATGTGACTAATCGACAATATCTACAGGCGTTATTTAATTTTTTTGAATTTTGGATTTTGAAGGGGAAATAATTATCCCCCAAAAACCGTTAAAAACCATGAAAAATCTAAATTTCTCAAAAACTGCTCTAATTAAAATTTAGTATTTTGTAGGACTTTAGGTTTACAACAAAATTACACCATCTGCATCTCTAGGAGAATTTTGGTTCGGAAATTACAAGACTTGTTCAAAAAACCAGTTTTTAGCGAATTTTCTCTGTAGGGAAGAAGCTACTACCGTAGTCGGCATGGTAAGACCTAGGCCCGGGACCAAGATAACTTTTCGTTTTGAGGTCCCCTGACCCCAAAAACTCTGTTCGTTCGAAACTGTGTATAGTAAAACCTCGATCTAACGTCACTCTCTGTTATCCGTCGTCCGTCTATGAGAATATTAGTATTTATTATACTCAGGACTTGCGCCATACGGCAGTGTCTGAGCGTCTGTATGAGCTATTATTTCAAACAACATAAATTTGTATGTAGTGGAAAGTATTATCCTTTTGTACACAGTTTATTTTCATTTCTCTGCCAAACATTTTAAAATTTAGTTACTGAACACGTTTATAATATGATGTTTCTATTATCCGTCTATTCAGTTATCCGTCACAGTCCCGGTCCCGATGGTGACGGTTAATAGAGGTTCCACTGTATATATATATCAGGGTGTCTAGCAGTCGGGGAAGTCGGGAATTTGTATAGAAATTAATAAAATGTCGGGAAAGGCGGGAATTAATATATAAAATTGTTATTAAGTCGGGAAAATGGATAAAACTTATAAACAGTGATATCAAGGTACTAGTATTTATAATCAATGGCAATTTCAACAAGATGTACGTTGTGGAATAACCCAAGCAAGTGCTTGGCCCATAGTTTTTCGGAGAAATTAAGAAAGCCAGTCAAGTACATGCCGTTACTATGGCAACGCGAAAAGGAAGATGAGTCACGAGGGGGAGGGGTGGAGAGCTGTGACCTTGAAGGTACCTCTACACTCTCGCCCGCATCGTTCGTCCGCCATCGCTCGCGCTCGGCTAGTGGACTCTGGACTTTGATAGACAAGTTCCGATACTTCCGATCCGAGTAGGTATCAAAACTTTGTTTTCGGAACTCTGGGCATCGGTTAACCGATATTATCGTGGTATCGAAAGAAAAGTTGGAGTATCGGTATCGGAAAAATAGTACATTTTTACGTTGTTAAAACATAGATTAGTTTTTTTTTTAATATACTTTTTAGCAAAATAAACACAAATAATAACTTCAAATATAGTTCTTGTACCTTATGATAAAGAGAATTGACTCCAAGCTATCTCCCGCGTTCCTCTTACAGTAACGGGTATCAATACTTTGGTTTCGATTCGTAGCGATACCAAATATCGGGTCCAAGCCAGTAGCCAGTAGTATCGTATCGGAACGTCCCTAGATTCTGACTCTCACACGCATACGTCGCGTCGTCGTAGTACCTGCGCAGTTTCGCGCATTGACGCATAGTGAAGCATTGAAACCTGTAGGTTAAAGATTATATTGACGAGTGAAGTGAGTTTAAAACCGGAATTTGTCCGTAAATATTTAATAATGCCTGCAAATTATTGGCGCTACAGGTTAACAACTTAACTATGATCTATTTTTGTTTCCCTTTACATTCCAACAATGCTTCAAATTTTGTTCAACGGTGAGCGTGAGCAATACACACTTAAGTTAATATTTTACGCGTTAAAACTTTTAAGTTTACGTTGCAATTTACTTCGAACACGGCCGAATTTCGTCGTCTGCACCGCTTGCACTGTGGCCTGGTTTCCAGGAAAGGAGCGAAGTAACTTGCCCGACAGTTGTTAAGTAGTATTAAGTTATACAATTTTATAGTTTTAACACTTCAGTGCGGCGCGCCGGATTTCCCGTGGTTGCTTAAAAAGGAAACAAATGCAATTATCCTGAATATACACGATTAACGCAGTGAATACATTTTAATTACAGTTGTCAACTATTTCTCAGATCACCAGAAGACCACTAAACAGTGGCTTAGTGATATTTTAACAATGTCGTAAATAATATAGCCTACTCACTAAACTAATATGAAGGTATTTGTAGCAATCGAAGCCCCTATAAAATGGGCATTTATATCTTGAAAACTTTTATTTTCGCGAATAATAAGTTATGTTTTACCCTCTACTAATATTATTTCAAATTACATTTCTCAAACCTGTAAAATAGTTACCCTAGGCTCTCTAACTTATTAGGTCTATATTTTAACGAAATTTGGTGAACTTTTTCCCCAAGTTTGATAATAGGCCTATGCCCATGTTAGGCTGTTAAGCTGGACTAATTAAGTTACTTTACTTTTACCCTTGGAAATATGTACATTTAAACTGTGGTTTGAACATGTTCACTAATTAACTGTTTCTAACATTTAATAAAGTGGTTCTCTATACAGCTAGGCTATATAGGCCTAAATATCAAATAAGCCTAGTCAATGTAATGTTTTAACTTACCTTTGAAAACATTTTAACTAAGCCAAAACTTACTATCGTCTGGGTAATTTTAAACTTTGATTTAATCGCCAAATTATGTCAACATGGGAGAAATTGTAAAAATTTAATTTAAGTTAGGCCTAGTTTTTTAAAACTGAACTTAATTCAAACTAATTTAGGTACTGATGTAAAAAATAGGTGACTTCTTAAATATTTTTTTTGGCCAGTTATGAGATCGACAGGCCTAGCTAGATTCATGCCTAAATATGTTTTCAGAGTTATGAGTAAAAATTAGTTTTACTTTAGCCTTTTATTTTCATATGCCAACCTATTTGAAATTTTGTATTTGTTGCTGTACATGAACAGGCTACTAACTTACCGGTCTGTATTTTATTTTAATCTTCATTGCTTTCCAATATATAAAGAGGGTACACTTTCATAAGCGGAATGATGTAAAAAACCAAAAGTAATTGTTCATACGGATTATTTAGGTTACAGTTACGTTCGGTCTAAAGGGCAAGAGTTACGTTCGGTTTAGGAGAGTTAGCGTTCGGTGTGGAAGATATCGTCTTGAAATTTGTCCAGATAACAAACTGTTAGGAATACGTTCCGAGCACATCGCCAACTATCTCTATGTGAATACTTATTTAGAATTAGGATGAAAACTCTGGAAAATATCCTTTTATGTTCTTTTAACATGCTGATATTTTATGCCCTTTTAAATTTGTTGATGTTTTTAGTTTTGTTTTTTCAATTAAATTATTTTGTATATAGCTAACCGGTAACGTTTATTTCATTTGTATTTTTAGTTTAATTGAAAAAAATACATATATTTATATATAAATATTTATGTTCATATATTATGCAGTATTTGAATTTTTAATAAAAATATACTGAGTTTTGGTTTTGTTAGTGATTTTTCTTCCAAGTGTCATTCTTTTTCACTATTTAAATTTGTTTACCATAGTTTAAATAAACGGTATCAGAAAACTGACTTTCTCCCTTTTAGCCCAACTTTAATGAATAAATTACTTTTTATTTAGGCCTACTAAATATAGAATACAAAGCACGGTTGAATGTACAGAAAATATTGTAAACAAGTTGTTTTCTAAATATCCACCGAAATCCCTGTTGAGGAGGCACTACAGAATCCATCGCTACACACGTGGTTTTAAGAGGGGAAATGCCCCCTATTACTCCCCCTCAGAGTTATTAAGGGTCAACATATTTTGAATTTCTTCTGTTGGTCAATGCTAACTTGACAAGCATATCAAGTTTGAACGTGAATTTGTTTGTATTCCTCATAAGAATAACATTGGACATCGTACTGTGTTTACTGAAAAATGGAAATTTAAATTTTCTCCGCAACCAGTAATCGTAGAATAGTAATTCAAGATACCAAATTATTTAGTTTTTTGAGCTCTTTTTAATGGTGAATAGTAATATTTTTCACATTTAAGTTTTTTTATGAAAAATCCAAAAAACTGAATTTGATATTTTAAGTCTTGTAATTTCTGAACCCGAATTTTTACAGAAATGCGGGTGATGTCATTTTGTTGGAAAATTGAAGTTCTACAAACGACAAAAGTTTAATCAAAATCGTTACAGCCGTTTTTGATAAATCTAGATTTTTCATGTTTTTTTGGTGGTTTTTGGGGGATAATTACCCTTAAAAATCAAAAATTAAAAAAAATTAAAAAATACCTGAAGATATCCTGTATTAGTACCTACATACCAAATTTCTTAAAAATCGAACCATTGGTTAGGGATCTAGCTCTGTACACATCCATACAGATAGACAGACAGACACACACACACAGACATCACGAAAAATCATTTTTTTGGATTCAGGGAGCACCAAAACTAATATTTCCACTAACAACTAAAATTCGAAAATTTTGACGAAAACAATACTTTCTCCTTACACTACGTATAAGGGGGAGAAAGTAAAAATCCAAAAAGTGGTAAAAACATGATATTTTTACTCTTACGACGTTTGTAGTATATTTGTACTACCGGTATCTTGCGAAAGTTTGGAAAATTTTGGAAAAAGTCTTAAAAAGTCTGGAAGTCTTGAATTTTGAGATCAAATATCACTAGACACCGTGATATATATATATATATATATATACTAGATGGCCTGACAGACGTTGCCCTGTCCTAATGTCATTGAATTTGTTTTAGGGAATTTCCTATATAGGGAAGAAGCTATTACCGTAGTCGGCATGGTAAGACCTAGGCCCGGGACCATGATAATTTTTCGTTTTGAGGTCCCCAGATGCCAAAAACACCATTTGTTCAAAACTGTATATATATATATATATATATATATACACACAGGGTGGTCATTAAATAATGTAACAAACTTCGTGGGCCAATAGCACTCATCAATTTGAAAAAAAAATGTCCTCCTAACATATGTCGAAAAATCCTTCGTTTAGCCGCCAGCCACCATTTTGTGTTTGTTACAAAAAAATTATATCTAAAAAACTACTTTAGCTAAAATAACCAAACCTTGCACGGACGTTTATTAAACATCAAAGAAAATTTAGAATATTTTTTGTTTGATTTGCATTTTTATTTTCACAATGGCGGCCATTTAAAGTGTTTAAAGTCAAATAATAAAAAAACTGTACATTTTTCAAAACATTACCTCATAAAAAAAAGAAAACCAGTTTAATACTAAATCCAACGGTATTTTGTTTATTAAAATCGCGAGAAAATTCACTTTTTCGGTTAGCCCGCAGAAGCTCTTTCCTCTCGCGGACAGTAGTGCGTTTCTCTTAATACGATTTTCATTGTTGCGCCGGACCGCGCGCCGCCGCCCACGCTACTTGGGGCTGCTGGTGGGACCGGAGCTTCTGCGGGCTAACCGAAAAAGTGAATTTTCTCACTTATTTGTGGTCCGATTTTGATAAACAAAATACCGTTGGATTTAGTATTAAAATGTTTTTGTTTTTTTTTTTGTTATAAGGTAAAGTTTTGAAAACTGTACAGTTTTTTTTATTATTTGACTTTAAAAACTTTAAATGGCCGCCACTGGGAAAATAAAAATGCAAATCAAACAAAAAATGTTCTAAATTTTCTTTGATGTTTAATAAACGTCCGTGCAAGGTTTGGTTATTTTAGCTAAAGTAGTTTTTTAGATATAATTTTTTTTATAAAAAATACAAAATGGCGGCTAGCGGCTAAACGAAGGATTATTCGACATATGTTAGGAGGACATTTGTTGTTCAAATTGATGAGTACTATTGGCCCACGAAGTTTGTGACATTCTTTAATGACCACCCTGTATGTGTCAGTGTGCACAATAACTGTCGTAAAAATTGTCCGATTTTTACAAAATTTGGTATAAACGTGTAAAGCAAGCATTTATGGCTTAAGTTCGAAAACCAGACAGATTGACCTATCCGAAGGGGTATTTTGGGGGGTTTTGTACCCCAACAATTTTGTTTGTTTATTACATATAATTTTTGAAAAAGTCATATTTTAGTTTATTCCATTGGAATCAGCTTAAAAAGACGCAAAATTTGGTGTTTTGATCAGTGCTCTACGTCAAATGGTTACAGAGATATTGAAAGTGCTAAATGCAGTACGTTGGCCAATGTTATTCTTATAGAGAATAAGAAAAAATGTATGTCTCGCTTATTTATCAACTTATCCTGATGAAAATTGGTACATTGCTTCATATCGTTGTGGTCTATTGATATTTGTACTAAAAAACATTTTTTGGCCGATAGTTCCCATAGCAGCAAACCTGCGTACTCAGCCCCCGTGTTATTGTTATGGAGAATAAGTAACGTGTTATCTCCCTTAATTATGAACATAAATTAATTCAATTTGGTATGTGGCTTTACCTACCTGAGTTATATTTACATTTTTATAAAACTCCTTTTTTTGTGTTCCTTTCTTCAGTAAACCTGCATATTAAGCCGCCATGTTATTCTTATGGAGAATAATTAAAATGTCATAAATCGTTTATTTATGAATTTATATTGATGAAACTTGGTATGTGACTTTATGTGGTATTAAGATACACATATGTGCATTGGAAATTCGCTGAGTACGCAGGTTTGCTGCTACGGGGGTATTTTGTCAATTACTCATTCATTTTTAATATGAGCTCGTTCGCTTCGCTCACTTGCCGCCCGGGTTAGCTCGTTCGCTTCGCTCACTTGCCTAACGAAAAAAAATTTTACATCCTATTCGCAGACCTACCGAATATACACATAAAATTTCATAAAAATCGGTCAAGCTGTTTCAGAGGAGTTTTGTTACAAACGTGATACGAGAATTTTATAAATTAGATGTGTCCGCGATAACTCTCGTAAAAATGATCCGATTTTGATGAAATTTGGTATAACACGTAAAGCAACATTTATGACTAAGTTCAAAAACCAGGTCCATCCAAAGGGGTATTTTGGGGGTTTTATACTCCAAGAATAGTTTTTTTTTAATTTTTTACATATAATTTTTGAAATGGTCAGATTTTAGTTTTTAAAATTGGATTCAGCTTAAAAAAACACACAATTTGGTATTTTGATAATTCCTCTACTCCAATTGGTTACCGAGATATTGAAAGTGCGTTATTCTTATGGAGGAAAAGACAAATTTTATATCTCGCTTATTTTTGAACGTATACTGACAAAAGTTGGTATACGGCTTCATCTGGTTGTGGTCTATTGATATTTGCTCAAAAAAATATTTTTTTGCCAAGGGCTCCCGTAGCAGCAAACCTGCGTACTCAGCCCCATGTTATTCTTATGGATAATAACTAAATGCTATGTCTCCCTTACTTATAAACATAAACGAGTTCGCACGCAGCACGCTGACGTGAGGGAAGTGAATTTCCACACAAAAAAAACTTTTAAAACTTCAAAATATGTGTAAAAACATTCATGTATTCCAATTTGTATTGAAATCTGAAAACATTGATTTTTTGGCTGTTCTGATGCTCCTGGTTTCATTTACCTGCAAAGCTGGGAATACAATTTTGCGCATTATAATGTTAGGAGAAGGTCCAGGCAGGCTTGAAAGTAGGCGTGAGTTGCTGGGGATGATAAAAGTACTCTGATGAGCCCAAATCAGACTTCCACATCAAATAAATGGGCAACTGATTAAAGTTAACAAAGGAATAACAGGCTTTTCTAGTGTAAAACCCCCATAAGACAACGTACTATGTTTAGTCGAAACACATTTTCTTTAATAACTCGGTAAATATTTATGCTAGAAAGATGAGAGAGGGCTTAAAACTTTCACCTCACTAATTCCCATCTTTTTACATGCATTCCGAGTGTCCGAGAGTGGTAGGAGCTCTCCGAGAGTCGCCTCGCGAGTTGACTCTTGTCGTGTATATGGGATCAGCTGTTGTATCCAAAAAAATCGTCAGTGTAAACATTTCTGGGAGTAGCGTCTGAGAGTACCAAACTGTCTGTCTGTCTGTTGGTATATACCGGCTTTAAATTAACATGGGAAATTTTATGAATACTTTTTTGGATTTTTTTAGTTTTTTGGACCTAGGTCAATGATTCAAAATACTATATTATTTGTATTTTAAGCTCTATCAAAACCAAAATTTAGTGTTCTTAAAATGTTCGGTTGGAAAATTTTAAAACCCCATAAATTCCCATGGTCCGATTTTTCTGGTTTCCGAACTTGAGTCATGAGTGCCACTTTACACATTTGAGCCAAATTTCATCGAAATTAGACGATTTTTACTCAAGTTATCGCATCCTTGGAGACATATAAATTTGAGTGGTTTAGGCATCTGGGGACCTCAAAACAAAAAGTTATCGTGGTCTCGGGCTTAAGTCTTACCACCTATGGTAATAGCTTCTTCCCTATAGGGGAAATTCGCTAAAAAAAGAACAGTAGAATTCCTCTAGACCAGTCACCTTGCGACCGGACCCCAGGTTACAAAACGGCCGAAAAAGCCGCCGTTAATTGTAAAATACTGTTCTATAATAACATACCAGTTCATACAAAATCCATTTTAGGATGGTCTACAATTAAACAAACAACAAAATTCTCCTGTCAGCTGAACTGAAAATGTGTTGTTTACATTTTGGCTCGGGCGGTTATCTCATTTCTATGAGGCTGGCTGAACCAACCAAGGCCGGACTAAAGGGAGTCTACTGTAGTAAAATCAGTGTTGACCATGTGCAACTCACAAACAATTAACCAATCCTGCCAACTTCCAAGCAAGCCTGTCACTGTTTTAGTGAATTTCCCCTATAGGGAAGAAGCTATTTCCATAGGTCTCATGGTAAGTCTTAAGCCCGAGACGATAACTTTTTGTTTTGAGGTCCCCAGATGCCAAAAACACTATTTGTTCAAATTTATAGATGGAATTTATATATACCGTACAGGATACGGTATATGTATGAGTGTGTCCGTGAATGTGATAACTTGAGCCAAAAACGTCTCATTTTGATGAAATTTGGCTCAAATGTGTAAAGTGACATTCATGAGAAGTTCAAAAACCAGAAAGATCAAACTATGGGAATGGGGGTTTATGGGGTTTTTAATTTCCAAAAATTAGTTTTTTGCATTTTTTACCCAAACATTTTGAATTCACTCGATTTGGTTTTGACCATTTTATAGAGCTTAAAAACGTGGTATTTTGGATCATTAACCTAGGTTAAGTGGTTGCGTAGAAAATCCAAAAAACTTGTTCATAAAATTTCCCATGTTAATCTTATGGGAAAAAGGTTTTTAGCTTTTCCTCAGTTAATTTCACTGAAAACTTCACATTTTTTCCAATAAGTACAGTTCTAAAAAACAATAATTTTGGTATTAACAGTTTTGATATACTATCAACTGTTGCTAAGATATTCAAAGTGCTAAACACAGTACTATGTTGTTCAATGTTATTCTTACGTTGAATAAATACAATATTATATCTCGATTATTTATAAATGTATATTGATGAAACTTGATATATGGCTTCACCTAGTTGTGGTCTATTAATATAAGGACGAAAATATTATTTTGTTTATTTTCCTCAAAGCAGCAAACCTGCATAGGTACTCAGGCAGGTTATTCTTCAGGAGAATAGTTAATGTTTAATATCTCCCTTCGTTATGAACCTAAATTAATAATACCCTCGTCGCAGCAAACCTGCATATTCAGCGAATTTCCAACGGAGATATAAATGTCTTAATACTACATAAAGTCACTTACCAAGTTTCGTAAAAATATATTCACAAATAAGCACTATATACAATTTTAATTATTCCCATAAAAGGGCTGAGTACGCAGGTTTGCTGCATCAAGGAACACAAAAAATGGATTTTTATGCTAATATCAATTTAACTCAACTAGATACCAGTTTTTATTCATTTACGTTCATAATTAAGGGAGACATATTATTTAATTATTATCCATAAGAATAACATGGGGCTGAGTACGCAGGTTTGCTGCTACAAGAGCCTTTGACAAAAAAAATTTTTTTTAGCAAATACCAATGCACCACAACTAGATGAAGCCGTATACCAAATTTTATCTGTGTACGTTCATAAATAAGCGAGATATAAAATTTGTCTTTTCCTCCATAAGAATAACATTAGACAACGTACTGTGTTTAGCACTTTCAATATCTCGGTAACCAATTGACGTAGAGGAATGATCAAAATACCAAATTGTGTGTTTTTTTAAGCTGAATACAATGGTAAAAACTAAAATTTGACTATTTCCAAAATTAAATGTGAAAAATTCAAAAAACCCATTTTTGGGGTACAAAACCCCCCAAAAATACCCCTTTGGATAAAGCGATCTGGCTGGTTTTCGAACTTTAAGTCATAAATGTTGCTTTACACGTTTATACCAAATTTCATCAAACTCGGATAATTTTTACGAGAGTTATCGTGCTCACGGACACACATATATATATATATATATATATATATATATATATATATATATATATATATATATATATATATATCTACAGTTTCAAACGAATGGTGTTTTTGGGGTCTGGGGATCTCAAAACGAAAAGTTATCATGGTCCCGGGCCTAGGTCTTACCATGCCGACTACGGTAATAGCTTCTTCCCTTTAGGGGAAATTCGCTAAAACTAGGTATGAAGCTTCACTTTGTTGAGTTATTTTGATAATTGCGTATTAACATGTATCTTATCTTCCTTTTTGCAGCAAACCTGCATACTCAGCTCTAATATTACTCTTATTCTTATGGATGTTATGTATCACTTATTTATGAATGTATTGTTATGCATCTTGGTAGTGACATATTTAACCCTTTGCGATCGGAATGCATATTTGCCGTTATTCCTCAGCGGTCGCGCGGCCAGCTCTACTGGCCGCCGCCATTAGCACGTGGAAGTCGGATTTTTTTCCACAGCAGTTGTCCTTTGCGATCGAACGGCCAGCGGTGCTGGCCAACATGAAATCCAACGAACGCTCGGGCGTCCAGCAGGACTGGCCGACAACAATGTTTTCGTTTGTAATATTCCAACTGTGGTATAATGCCTGTAGAGTGCTACAACCTAGTGAGGAATTGTTAAACTAAACGATCAGCAGGCTTGCAACATTATATCGTAAGAATTGTGGTGTAAACAACTAAAATAAACACCTGTTGTTCTGGCACAAGTGCTGTCATAATCATCATTGTTTTGATTCAGTTTTATGTGATTTTAACTGTGTTTTGGTGATTTTCTCGAGAGATTTGTGTTTATTTGTATTTTTAATTAAGTTTTAAGTTTTAATGTACATGATTATACATGATTATACATGATTATACATGAACACTTGTACGTTTACGTATAGGCCTACACTTATATTATAATTAGGCCTACAATAAAATTGTTTTATCCAGTATAAACATTTATTAGTAAGAATGGGGTTATGTTTTTTTCCCCCCGTATATTTAACTAAGTAAGTAATAATGAACGATCGTTAAAGATAAGACGAATTGAGAGACGTTTTATTAAAATTTAAATCCCCTATGCTAACATTGAAGGTTTTCAGTGAAAATAATTCCGAGCTGCGGGGAGCGAGCCGCCATGATAAATGCCGAGGTGACACGTAGTGGGACGTGGCCAGTACAGCTGGCCGTCCGACCGTCGGAACCAAGTTAGTACGGAAAGAATTCCGACTGGCTGCCGACTGCGTTGTGGCCACTCCTGCTGGCCTTCCGATCGCAAAGGGTTAAGAATTGGAAATTCACTGAGTACGCAGGTTTGATGCAATGGGGGTTTATTTTACTTGGGCACTCCCACCAATGTTGCCAGAGATCAGTTATCTCATCGAGAGTTGCACGTCGTCAGTGGGAATCGTAAGAACACCTGGCATTCCCTAAGGTTTTTCCACGATTTAGCCCACACGGCTATCACGACCTGTGGCCTAGAGGCATTAAATAGGTTCATAGTCAGTCCGCGCCCCTGCCGGCGAGAATCATGGCTGCCCGCAGTCATTAGTTACATATTTTGCCACTAGAGTGCAGCACCGATCGGATACCGTTGTAGGCTATAGCGAATAGAATAGAGTTACTACTTCAATGAATTTATTTCTAATGATTTATCTCTATTTCCGTTGTTGCAGCACGCAGGGTGTGGAAGGACTACTTCCCCGCGGTAGACGCCATCGTGTTCCTGGTGGACGCCTGCGACAGGGAGAGGCTGCCCGAGAGCAAGGCCGAGCTTGACAGTCTACTGACTGACGAGTCGCTGGCCAACTGTCCCGTCCTGATACTGGGCAACAAGATTGACCGTGCTGGCGCGGCGTCTGAGGACGAGCTGCGTGGCTTCTTCAACCTCTACGGCCAGACCACAGGCAAGGTAGGGTGTCCTAGTTGGATGTGCAGTGGTGTTCCGTGCTGCTCAGTTTATTCTTTCATTTAAGATATTCGTTAAATTCTTTGTTGGTCGCCCCCCAATTACAGGGAGTTTAGCTCCTAAAAAGTGGTTTTGCAGAAAAAGAGTCTTCATTGTTTCTCTTTTTTATTTCATTTCATATAAAAACTGGAGTGGGAGGGACTTCAAAACTTCTTTTCCCTTACAATAAAAAGGATGTATCATGAGGTTTTCATGAAAATATTTGTTTTCGTTTATTAAAATTGGTGGATTTGAAATTTCAGTATCAGCTAAAGAAGGGTTTTTCTACCCAATAAATTAAATAGGAATTTGTATGGAGATTGGATACAATAATTGTAAATGTGACATGTAGGGATGAGTCGATTCCGGATCCGATTCTTAAAAATCGATTCCCGATTCTGATTCCATAGTTTCCTAATTACAGGCGAAATAGCAAAGTAATGTTTTAACAATTACCTATTTAAAGACAATAAGTAATCGGTAATTAATTTTGATTTTGTTTTTGGTCATTACAAATTTCATGCTCATTGAGACATATAATTTTTATTTTCTTATAATCTAATAAAAACAGGTTTAGCTTGTCAAACTTTTTATTAATTCCTTGGATATTAGGGAATCAGCAAAGTTTCTTGATTATTAGAGGCTTCTTGAAATCATTCAGTTTAGTCGGTGTTGATTGAACATCAAAAGCAAAATTAGATTTCTTGTCATTTGAATTATTTATTTTACAGGTGGAGTGAGCAAAATGTTATTTAGGTTATTATTACAACTATTTAACACTCTCGCTGTGTTAAACATGTTCAAACATGAATATCTTGTATGTTTTTCAATGTTGAGCCATGACCCCATTCGGGGTCATCTGCACGGAGTGTGTTATACTCATGGGTACAATATCATGAATAGATTTAGTTAAACAATCACAACTGGATACACAACGTTCACAGACACTCACTACTGACTCATAGGAAGACACTGATAAACACTTATCATCAGCACTGGATACCTCTAAGACCTCCTGAGGTAGATCATCAGCATGGCTGACCTCCAAGACTGCTGTATTGTTCCCGCCACCTTGGGAGAGTTGCCCCTTGAGAGATTTAAATCCAATAAGAATCGACAGAGTTGCAGTGCGTTGCGTAAACCCTTGCGAATACGTCAGTTTTCTGAAGATAACAGACCAGCGACAAACGTTGTCAGAAAACCGATAACACAAGAGGGTTAATTATTTGTTCTGATCAAGAAGGTAAAAAACCCATATCTCTGAATTTGGTATATCCTTTTTTAGCAAAATTTGGTATGTGGCTTCACCCAGTTAAGTTCTATTAATATTTTCATAAAAACCCATTGTTTTGTGTTCCTTGTTACAGCAAACCTGCATACTCATTCCCCATGTTATTCTTATAGAGAATAATTTTATTGTTATATATTCCTTATTATGAGTGTATATTAAAGAAACTTGGTAAGCAGTTTTATGTCCTATTAAGACATGTATATGCATTGGAATTTCTTTGAGTACGCAGGGTTGCTGCGACGGGGGTATTTTCTCTTTGTGGTCAGAAGCCTATATACAGGGTGTTTCCAAATTAACGTTGCTAACTTCGGAATATTGTTCCTAATGTCAAAAGGAACGTAAATCATCATATAACCAGGGGACTATTTCTTTTCACTAACTGTCTGTCTGTCTGTATGTGATTTTTAGTACAAAATTTATATTTTAAAAACGGTTTTACCAAATTCAATCAAATTTTGGTTAAATACTCTTGGGAGGTTCTTTTTTACAATTATTTTTTCATAAAACCTTTCCGTTTAAAAATGGTGGCCATTGAAAATGTTTAACTTTGTTATCATTTTGATTAGTTATGGTATACAAATTTAGCCATGTGTTTCGTTTTTCAGTCATAGTTCAGTTAATTTTAACCCGAGTTTCAATATTAAAGCAGATATAAATTTGCCATTACATTTTCTAACTTTTTTATATTCTAGAAAGTTTTTTGTAAAATGTATATTTTTTTAGATATTTGAGAATAAATACTTTAAAAATGGCCGCCATTTTGCCATTTTTAAACGGAAATGTCTTATGACAAAATTTTTTTTGAAAACACCTACCAAGAACAGTATTTAACCAAAATTTGGTTGAATTTGGTAAAACAGTTTTTAAAACATAAATTTTGTAGTAAAAATCACATACATTTAGACAGATGGTAAACAAAAATAAATAGACCCCTAGTTATATGATGATTTATGTTCCTTTTGGCATAAGGAACAATATCCTGAAGTTAGCATCATTAATTTGGAAACACGCTATATATGATGCCATAATTTTCAAAATCTTTTTTCTTTAGTTTCAGTTAAATAAAAAGTATGGAATTCATTTTCTTGAACTATATAAAAGTCTCCTAGTATTTACTTGTGGCAATGGAATGCAGAGTGTGAAGGTGGTGTAATGTTGTAGGCGAAGGTACCCAGATCCGAGCTGCCCGGACGACCACTAGAGCTGTTTATGTGTTCAGTGCTCAAGAGACAAGGGTACGGCGACGGCTTCCGCTGGCTGGCCGAGTACATTGACTGATCTGGTGAGTCGGGAAACAATAATAAGTTACTTTTACAAGTTTAAATATTCAGAGTAGCAAATAAAAGGATACTTTTTTGGTATTTTTCTAATATAATGAACATTTTTAACCCACTGCGATTATCCAATTGGACTTTCCTGTATTGTCACTTACTCGTGACTTTCGATTATTGCTGGGAAAGTCTAATTTTCCTTTTCTTGTGTTTAAATTAGCTTTTCCTTGCTTGTAAAATCAATAATCATTTGTGATATTCTATTAGAAAAGGATACTTCCTTTAATTAATAAAAGATATAAACCAAACTTAAATGTGTGATGGCTAGGTGCCCTGCAATTTGGTTACACTTGATAACCACCAAATTTCAGCACCCTTCAAGAAAGTTAAAGCAGTGCTTATATTTGCAAAATTTGTTTTAAATAAACTAGGGATGTGCAAGTAGCAATCTTTTTGGTTTGAGTTGAGTTCAGATTTGACAATTACTCTTGGGTGTTGAGTATTTCCGAGTATTTGCCATTAGCGTTAATCATTGTTAATAGGCGATTTCAAATAGTGTAATGGAATGTGCAATCCCTTCAATTAGAATGTCATAGTCTTAAAGTGGTTTATAACCAATATTATGAGTAGCTATATATAATTGTGGCTAGTAGAATTATAAACAGGTTCATATTTGTGACCAATTATTGTTTGCTAGTCGTTTTCAGCAGTTGGTCTTGTCGACACTAGTGGTCTTTTTAGATTAATTGATATACTATAGGTTATTGTTATTTATGGTACATATGACAAGGAATGGGCTTCATTTATGGCCGATATTCAATGGTCATATTTTACAGATATTATGTTTCTCGTTTTCATTTTCGTTTTACTGGGTATCTACTGGTTAAAAAATCCGAAAATCCGTGACTTTCGTAAAAGGTTTTCTTTACTATGGCTACATAAGTCAGCCAATATCTTAGATAAATTTAAGCGTTGTAATCGGTTTAAGGCTGAATTAGATCAGTAAATCAATAACAAGTTGATATAATGTTCCACAACGAATGCAAACTCTTCAGTGATACAAACTGCAATTCCAGAAAACAACATGCATTCAAAATAATAAATTTACAGTAGTTTAATTATTAAACTTTGAACCTACCTTTTCATATGAAACTAGATTACACACAAAACCTGTAGCACCTCATTATTGTCCTAACATTTTCAAACCTAATTTCTTTTGATTTTTCCTCTTAACAGTTTTTATTTTTTTAACTCTAGGGATTTTATTTCAACAGCAGCTCTTTTTTTTGCTTCAATAAAATTCTTTTCTACTTATTTCTTTGATTTTAAGTCATCCTTTCTTCTTGAAGAAGCATTCCTGAATTCAACTATCATTTTTCTTTTAACTTCCAGTGACGCAAGTCCCTCTGCAAAATATTTTTGTTTTAAGTGACAGCAGGCTAGTTAATCTGCGACACGTTACAAATATGGTAATGTTTGTTTAGATTTCAACTAACGAGAATACTTTCACATTTGGCCTAGGTCTTACCGGATACTCTACTAGCTTTTTCCCTGGCAATAATTTGACCCATAATTATAGCCTGATTCTCAAAAGTGACATTCATTGAAGTTGTGCATTGGTAGGCCAGAAGTAAATGGGCTTTAAAGACTTGTTAAAATATATGCCTATTGCGTATAGCCTATTTATATCCACTTAAATTAACAATACAGAATTCAAAGCCAAATTGTTTACACAATGACTATTCTGAGAGGAATGTTTATGTGGTAAGTAGTTCTTTTTCAGGGCGAATAAATTTTGGTTCTTCACCTAATATAGGCCTACTAGATTCAACAATAAACTGGAATGTGGTAGGCTAGTCGAATGTGGGCCTAAGTGAGGTTACGTAAGTTACTTTTAATTAATTAATCCGGCACCTATACTGCCTATTATGGTGGTATTACAAATCCTCGCTTCATCCTATTGCGGGACATGGGAGCGTATACCTAGTACTCTGTATAACTAACAAGTACAAATAATTTTTCACATCTATTCTTAAACTTAGAAAAAAATCTAAAATACGAATGAAAATGTTAAAGTGAATATGAATGATTGTTCAAAGATTTGTTTGTGCATCTATAGGCATCTATATCTTGTTGTTTTTTTATTTATAATTTGTAAGCTAAAATAAAAGGTAAAACAGGGCAAAAGTAAGTTTTTATCCCTGATGATTTTTACACCATTCGGCTATCGGTAACAACCAAATAATTTGAATAATAATTTGACTATCTGAACCAAGAAAAATATAAATCACATTTTAGCTTCACCATCCCATTGAATACTTTTCACGGAACGGTTCCGTGATGGCCGTTTTGGCCCAAAATCTTTATCATGGAGTGGTTCAGTGATGATGTAATACCATGTTTTTTTTCGAAAATTTTTAATTTTTTTTAATTTGTTTAATCTTTTGTTGTAATTTTTTTAACTTTAAGCTTATATCCATGAATGTCTTTTTTAGGTAAAATATTGCATTGTGTTCCATTTTTGGCAAACTGGTAAAAATATAAATTATTCAAGGAAAAAGTGGTTTTGCAAACAAAACCATAAACAATTTTTTTTAGATAAAGTAAAAACTAAAAGGTTTTATGTAAGGAAATAGTTTTTGCACTTTACTAAACAACTGATTAGACATTTATTTTATTTTTAGCGAATTTCCCCTATAGGGAAGAAGCTATTACCGTAGGTCTCATGGTAAGACTTAAGCCCGAGACCATGATAACTTTTTGTTTTGAGGTCCCCAGATGTCCAAAACACTATTTGTTCAAATTTATATATATGTATATATATATATCTATATATATATATATATCTATATATATATATATCTATATATATATATCTATATATCTATATATGTGTCCGTGAATGCGATAACTTGAGTAAAAAACATCCGATTTCGATGAAATTTGGCTCAAATGTGTAAACTGACATTTATGACTTTAAGTTCGAAAACCAGAAAAATCGGACTATGGGAAGGGGGGTTTATGGGGGTTTTAAATTTTCCAAAAATCAGTTTTTTGCATTTTTTACCCTAAAATTTTTAAAACACTTAATTTAGGTTTAGACCATGTTATAGAGCTTAAAAAAACAAATAATATGGTATTTTGAATTATTAACCTAGGTTAAGTGGTTGCGGAAAAAATCCAAAAAACATGCTCATAAAATCTCCCATGTTAATCTTATGGGAAAAAGGTTTTTGGCTTTTCCTCAGTTAATTTTACTTTAAACTTCACATTTTCTTTTACCAATATCACAACAATCATTAACAATCATTTTAACAATCATTTTGGTGTTTAAATTGTGATTCTACGTCAAACCGTTGCAGAGATATTCAAAGTGCTAAACACAGTACGTTGTCCAATGTTATCCTTATGGAGAATAAATAAAATTTGATATCTTGATTATTTATGAATGTATATTGATGAAATTTGGTATGTGGCTTCATGTTGTAATGGTATATTGATAATTTCACAAAAAATAAATGTTTTGTTGATTGTCCCCGTAGCAGCTAACCTGCATACTCAGCCCTAATGTTATTCTTATGGAGAATAAGTAAAGTTTTATATCTCCCTTAATTATGAACATAAATTAATAAAACATGGTAAGTAGCTTCACCTGGTTCAGTTACATTGATAATTGCATAAAAACTCATTTCTTATCTTCCTCGTTGCAGCAAACCTGCGTACTCAGTCCTAATGTTATTCTTATGGGGAATAAATAAAATGTAATAAATCACTTATTTATGAATGTATTTTTGTCAAACTTGGTGAGTGGCTTTATGTACTAGTGAGAAACATATCAATGCATTTGAAATTCGCTGAGTACGCAGGTTTGCTGCGACGGGGGGTATTTTATTTTTACTATATTCTTTTTTTTTTCAAAAAAATTAAAACACTTGATTTTTCTTTTTATAACAAAATACTTTAAATATGATTTTTAATTTTTTGTTTTCTATTAACATACTAAAATGAAAATGTATACAGCTTCAAGAAAAACACTAATGTTTGCCCAATTAGCTGCAAAAGTAAATTGTTTACAGTTTATTTACTAAAACACTGCAAAATATTGAAATTTAATTGAAGTTCTGGGGCCATGCAGTCATTAAAAAACTAAGTATCCAATGGGTTAACACGGGAATAAATATTAAGTTACAGCTGTTAAAACTGGTGTAGGCCTTAGCTTGTTTTTCTTTTTCAAAACCAGAAAACTAACCTGGAAGAGAATGAATGTAGTCATGAAGATGCCTTTGGGCTGCGAGGGATTTTTCTTCTAATTTCTCTACCAAAAAGTTTTTATTGAAAGAGAAGCTTTTTTCTACTGCTGCGTTCCCATGAAAACATGCAAGTATTTTTTTAATGAAGATTTCGAGATTTGTGTTCAGGCCTTCACTACTTTGACTCAAAATAACAAAAATGTCTCCGAATACAGTATCTAGCCTATCTTTCTTCCAATTAAAGTCTTCCAACTTTTTTTCACAAAATCATTCTCACACAACTTAGATAGCCTCTTTTTACATCACCCTGTGCTGGTGTCAACTGATTATGAGACAAAAATGCTTCAATAGCAACATTTATTTTTGATTCTCTAAGTGTCTCATTTGCCATTATATTTGGGTTCAAACATGTAGCACCTATAACAATATTTTTTTAGAGGGCTTTTATCCATACTTTTTTTAAATTTCTTTAAGGAACTTTTGACAATCTAACCTGAATGAATGAGCATCAATTTCTTTGACTTTTTTTAATGCAGCTTTAGCTCCAAAGCCAATGTCAATAGCTTCTACAGGTTTAAGATTAGAGGCCAAGTCTACATAAATTTTTCTCAGTTTTGATGCATAGATCACTTTATCCATTACATTTTTTCTTTATGAATCTATTTGCAAGATTTTTCATCAAAAGAAACAACGCTTGGTGTAAAAATGGAAATAAAGGACAATTCCTTTGGAACCTTGTTAAAAATTCTTCTAACTTATTGGCAATTATGGAAGAAAAATAAAGTTTTGCTTCGATAGTAGGATCTTCATTTAAGACATTTTTTACTGTCAAAAAGTTTTTACTGTCCGGAGCATTTTTTGAACTTCTGAAACATATTTTTTAAGATGAGGAAGCATATCCAAACATATCTGTAGTACTGCACTGTTTTCAGTCCAACGGGCAGCACAAAACCTCTTGGGGAAAACGGAAGAACCAGTAATTTGTTTATAAATACCTCTTCTAGATAGGTAGTTTTTAAATAGTCTGTATAAGAAACGCAAAAAAAGATTTAGTTTCTAATTTAGTTTAGTATGGCCCATTTGTAAGCTCCATTAACAGTATGAAGGGAGCAAGTCCCTATATCCAAAATATGCTTTTCACCAGGTAGGTTGCATTCATATGTTCCTGAATGTCAAACAATAACTTTAGGTTGACATTAGGGCCATATGTAGAGAGTTGAATAAGGTTGTTTAGATCCAAGTTTGCTTCCTTAATTATAATAAGAATACTCTCATGCACGTCTGAAGCTCTGGACCGTTCAAGGAAAGCTGATGTTAAATAGCGTGTGCTACAACAGTTTTTTTTCCATGTCCCAGTAATTGGCCATGACATCTAGTTGTTGTTTTTGACATTGATATTAAAAATACGGGACTTTTCCGTGACATCCATGCCATCTGTGATTTTTAGGGGTAGACACCCTGATTTATGTCTTGATATTGTGAATTTCATTGTCATTTGTAACCAATATTACGCGGTCTGGCCGTAATTTAAGGCCATTGTTATGCGGACCAGCCAATATTACATGGTTCAATAGTAGTTATTCATGTTTCCTGTTATCATTTTTGGCCCAGTCGTCTTGTCATCTTTTATGACAGATTCTAGGCAACTCAGAAGTGTACAATCGTTAGTGGACCTTTGCAGGCCGAAAAAAATAAGCTCTACATATATATATTTTTTTGTTGTAAATGCTGATTTGATAATGGAGAAACTTTGAATTTTCAAGTACTTGCGCACCTCTAAAATAAAAATGTAAATTGAACATTACATAATAAAGTTTTTTTTTGTTTTTTTTTCAGGAGAATATCAAGAAACAAAGACAGGCAACTGAACACCCTTACAACCTCAACAACCAAATTGTGATAAAAGCTAAGTTTTTTTTAAGACGGGTGAATGGTTGGTTGTTAGTGCGCCATAACCAGACATTGACAGTGGTGCTCCTTCGATTGCTTTCCCGGGTCTGTGTTTGCAACTTTATTAAATTTTATCAATCAACAAAACATTCAATTGTGGTTTTCTCACATACCATTGAAATTAACTATTATTGTTTCCTATATTACTAGCTGTTTTTAGGTTAGTCTCACATTTTGGTCCAGTATTTTTCCTTTTATTTATTTGTATGTCAAAACTACATAATATAGATTAATATATTAAAGACAGCTATTTGGTAATCTTTTGTTTTTTTCTTTCCTACTTCCTTATACAAGCAAAATTTGTCCAAGATAAATTGTGAATTCTTTGTTTAAAATTCATTGTTGGTGATGGCGAGTTTGTTATTTAAGAAATTATTGTGGACATTTTCCATCACTGATTAATTAAAACAAAGTTTTACGTCTTATTCAGGTGGAGAATACCTTGAACTTACCAAAGTCAGTGGTACAATCCAGGCAAAGCTGGAAATATCACAGAAAAACTAAAACAGAGAACTAATAGCAGTCAAAAGCAAATAAAACTTTAAGTCTTACCTGAGCAACTGGCCTGCAAACTTGTGTAGGCCTACTACTAGTGTTGTCTCTTTGTGCTTTGGGTGTTTTGTGTGTGACTTGTGTTATTTTAGTTTTATTTTGTTTTGTATGCTGTTACAGTTCTCTATTTGAGCTTTTCTGTGATTGCATGGTCAAGGTATTCTCCCCATCTGGAGACGGGATTAGATTCCAGATCCTGAAATGTTCTGTCAGTGAACTTACTAATCAGTGATGGAAAATGTTCGCAATAATTTCTTAAACAACAAATTGTTAATGTGAAAAATTGGAGATGGGAAAGTTCTAAAACAAAAAGAATTCACCCAATTTTTTTCAAAGCAATAATAATAGATGGATACATTTATTTATTTATACAGTAGACGCCCTCTAGTTCGGCTTCGGTTGGATCGGCCGCCGGATGGTCCGGCTGGTCCTGAGGGTGAGTCATATCCGTCACGTCGCCGCGCCGCGGGGTGAACGACATTCGACAGGATTTATCTTGAATGTTTAGTTTCCGGCCGTAGAAGTACAGTAAACTATTTATGTCAGTTTAGTTTACGGGCGAGCTTGTAATTGGTCGGTCGCACTCACTTAACCTGTGACAAACTGTTTGGTTATAGTACTGTACAGTGAGATTGATTGATCTGTAATTTCGTATGTGAGTGTTTTTTGCTGTTTAGTATGTAGGACTGTTTTCGGGAGTAAACGTTGTGAGTACAGTAAGTGTAAGTTGTACGTGTGCGAGTTAGCTTTGAGAAAAATATTTTCTAAAATGAGTGAAAAATGGAAACATACGTTTGTGACAATGGAACAAAAACTCAGTATTCTAGAGCGTCTAGATAAAGGTGAATCGGTCCAAAGTAATTGTAGAGAACCAAGAGACGTCCAAATCTTCTCTTTGGTAAGTACATAATGTTGTAAAAAGTTTAAACAACGTCTTTTGTTGATTTTTAAGGATAGGTAATGCATTTAATAGGGATATTTAAAATTTTGATAGTACATCCGGATAGTCCGGCCATTTTGAAGTCCGGCCGGTGGTCCGGTCCCGAGGTGGCCGAACTAGAGGGAGTCCACTGTATCATCAAACCAGTGCACAGGTAGCCTGATGGATTTAAGTCAATTAGAAGTACATTGAATTTACATTAACCCTAGCATTGGCCAATGGTGTAAGTGAGAAATGGCAGAGCAAATTTGGCGATTTTGCAGACCTTTTTTTTGAAAATTCATATAAATTTAACCGTAGAAGTAAACCTAGCCAACCTTGAATTCATTTTGATCTGAAAATAGTAAAATACCCCCGTAGCAACAAACCTGCGTACTCAGCGAATTTCCAATGCATATATATGTATCTTAATACCACATAAAGCCACATACCAAGTTTCATCAATATACATTCATAAATAAACGATTTATGACATTTTAATTATTCTCCATAAGAATAACATGGCGGCTGAGTATGCAGGTTTTCTGAAGGAAGGAGCACAAAAAATGGGGTTTTATACAAATATCAATATAACTCATTTAGGTAAAGCCACATACCAAATTTCATTAATTTATTTTCATAATTAAGGGAGATAACACGTTACTTATTCTCCATAAGAATAACATGGGGCTGAGTACGCAGGTTTGCTGCTACGGGAGCCTTTGGCAAAAAAATGTTTTTTTGAGCAAATATCAATGGTCCACAATAAGATGAAGCTGTATACCAAGTTTCGTCAGTATACGTTCATAAATAAGCGAGATATGAAATTTTTCTTTTCCTCCATAAGAATAACATTAGACAACGTACTGTGTTTAGCACTTTCAATATCTCGGTAACCAATTGACGTAGAGAAATGATCAAAATACCAAATTGTGTGTTTTTTTAAGCTGAATCCAATGGTAAAAATTAAAATTTGACTATTTCCAAAATTATATGTAAAAAATTCAAAAAACCATTTTTGGGGTACAAAACCCCCCCAAAATACCCCTTCGGATAGAGCGATCTGGCTAGTTTTCGAACTTAAGTCATAAATGTTACTTTACACGTTTATACCAAATTTCATCAAAATCGGATAATTTTTACGAGAGTTATCGTGCTCACGGACTCGTGTGTATATATATATATATATATACAGTTTCGAACGAATGGTGTTTTTGGGATCTGGGGACCTCAAAACGAAAAGTTATCATAGTCCCGGGCCTAGGTCTTACCATGCCGACTACGGTAATAGCTTCTTCCCTATAGGGGAAATTCGCTAAAAGATCTAGAAAGGTCAATTTTTTGGTTAATTGAAAATAATAAAAATTATTATAATTTTTTTTGAAATTTCAAAAGCAGCCTCGGTATTTTTTCTACTGATTTTTTATGGAAAATCAATTATATACATATTGTAGATAATCTAATTCCCTGCATCGAAATATATAACATGTTGAGGAAAGAATTTCTTTGTAAATGTTAAGAGGTGTTTGGTACTTTTGGTACTTAAAGCAGTTACGCTATTTTATTTTGCGATGCTACTGGTACTATCGCCCACCAACATCATGAAGGAAGCCCCCCCCCCTCTCCACGGCACTCACGCACTGACCGGCGTCGCGTTCAGATGTCTGCGACCACTCCGCTACATTATGAACACTCAAAGTTTATTTATTTTCTCTAATATGGTGTTTATGTTAATTGTTTTTAAATGTATTAACACGGTTTCTTTAACTTCATTAAACTATGAATGAGTCACTGTTTTCCCGCTCTGACTATCACTCCTGTCTGATGGCTACTACTACCATCCACTGACGCCCGCCCTCAGCCCTGGATCTCGGTCCATCCTGGGCACCCGCAAGACCTCAAGACAACTAGTATGGCTATTAGTAGCATCGCAAACCTCTCTTAAAGTTAACTGATTTTCAACCACATTTTTATTTATTGTTTCAACCGCTAGAATCGAACATTGGTCCTTCGAGCCGGATAAAGATTAAGATTACACCTTTAGCCTAATTAATACAGTCCATTTTACATGCTAATAAATATTGAATACATTATGAAATATGTCTGCATAAATTAATAATTTTAGGTAAAAATCAAAACATGTGAAAGTATTTTATGCAGGAATAAAACTTGCTTTCAGTTTCGTATCGGCTGATAAACCTTGCTTTCAGTTTCTTATCGGCTCTCTTTATCTAGTCGCGCAGTGATAACGGTACCGCCCTATTGTACCCCGAACTCAGCTGATGCTATTATTTTCGGACTTTCCGTTCCTTTATTGATCA
Organism: Allygus modestus; assembly: GCA_963675035.1. Taxonomy (NCBI): domain Eukaryota; kingdom Metazoa; phylum Arthropoda; class Insecta; order Hemiptera; family Cicadellidae; genus Allygus; species Allygus modestus. The sequence goes on from OY776111.1 coordinate 105,468,911, forward strand.
GCTGTTACGCTTAACAATCGATCTACTTGATATTGTTGTTCAAAGGTCAATTGAAGTTTCTCTGTTTACAATTTAATATTTGAATTCTTGTTGTGATTTATATATTACTGTTTAGTTTTATATTCTCTTCGTTGATATTATAAGTAGCCTAGTTTTATTAATTTTATCTAAATATGGCTGGCCCAAAGAAAAGGCTTAATAGATGCGTTAAAAAGCGTGAAAGAGTTGTACGATTAAAATGATGTTTTGATCTCATTAAAGAGTTACCGGGTAAGAAAAATGTGTTTACAGCTAGGTGTTCGGAGCTTTCTCAATTGTACAATGAGTTTGAAGAGGTTTCTCAAGAAATTGACGACTTAAATGAAAAGGTTTATGATATTAGTGATGTAATTGATACCGCAGCCCCTAGCAAGCAGTTTGATATAATGTATTACGAAATTAAATCAGTCTATGAATTTATTCTTGCTGAGCAAAACTTAGTGTCTAAATCTCAAGCAAAATCTGAAACTGTAGTAAAGCCTAAATTACCTCAAATAGACATAAGTATGTTTGGTGGTCAGTTAGATCAATTCACATCTTTCAAGTTTTTATTTGATAACTTAATACATAGTTCTTCCATAGCTCCTATCGAAAAGTTTAGCTATTTAAGAAGCTTACTCGAAGGTCCCACCTTATCTGTAATTTAAGGGATACCATTTGATCCAGATCATTATATGATAGCCTATGACACGTTGGTTGAACGTTATACGAATCCTAGAATTTTAGCGTCTCATTACTTGAATAAAATTATCGATCAGCAGCCTATTAAGCACCCTAGCTTAAGTAGCTTAAGGCATATAACAGATGTATTCAATATCAATCTACAAGCTTTAAAGATCGATGATATTCCAGGTTTTGTATTTTTACAGTTAGTCTTACGGCTATTGTATAATAATACTCGGAAGGCCTTTGAGTTGGAAAATAAATCTGTAAAGTTTCCAACAATTGATAATCTGTTGAATTTTCTCCTTACTCAGTGTTCAGTGTATGAACTAACTAGAGACTCAGCAAAACCTGCTACCACCGCAAAACATTTTACGCCCACTCCTCACAAAGTATTGATGTCAACACAGCCGAAGTCAGATGGCACACAATCAACCACTTTGCAAGCGCTATCTTCTCTTAGTTGTCCTATGTGTAAGGATAATCCCACTTTGCAAGTGCTATCTTCTCTTAGTTGTCCTATGTGTAAGGATAATCACCAACTTTTCCGTTGTGAACAGTTCATAGCTTTAAAGCCTGGAGACAGATTTAACATGGTTCGCTCCTTTAAAAGATGCTTGGCTTGCCTTGGTACTCACATGCTCTCTGCGTGTTCTTCTACTTCAAGCTGTAGAGTAAAAAACATCATTCCCTACTTCATGAAGGTAGAACGGCAAAACCCATCTATAACAGCACCTCAGCTACCCCAAAAGTGAACAGCAATACTTCGGCCGCTAATCCAGTAGCCCCCGCAATCTCAGAAAAACCTGCTCAGAGTCTGTCATGTAGTTTGAACCGCAAAACCAACCACAATATGGTCATGTTAAGCACCGCTCAAGTTTTAATTAAGGACTCTATTGGAAACTGGCAAAACTGTAGGCTGGTTATTGACGGTGGTAGTGAAGTCAACCAGATCCAGATCCATCCAGTTACCAGATCCTTGGCACAAAGTTTGAATTTACCTCTCGAAAAATGCTCAGTTGATATCATAGGAATAGGCCACTCCTCAAACATTACTGCTAAGAATATTGTTTTATGCAACATTGCTTCCCGCTATCAGCAGAATGATTCTCTTCAACTTGATGCCGTTTTTATACCTCAAATCGCTTCTGATCTTTTCGCAACACCGATTCCAGATTCCATAAAGAAGAAATTTTCTTTTGGTTGATCCAGACTTGTCCCACAATAGTTGATATGCTTCTTGGAGCTCAAGCCTTTACAGACATCATGACTGACAGATTCCCCTTATTAAAGGCCAACCGTCTGCTCTACACACTATTTTTGGTTGGATCCTAATGGGAAATGTTTCCTCAGAAGTGCCAGTGAAACAAACAAACTCACTTTTTGCCTCAATGAAAACTGACCAACTTCTGCAACGATTTTGGGGACTAGAAGAAATTAACTTGCCCAAACCTCTAAGTTTGGAAGACCAGTTTAGATCCACGATTCGTAGAGATGAAACTGGATGTTACGTAGCTTCATTGCCCTTCAAGGACAGCAAACCTCTTGATTTAGGTTCTACTCGAGAAGTAGCTCTGCGCAAATACCACTCACTTGAGAACAGGTTCACTCGCAATCCTGAACTCGATAAACAATACAAACATTGTTTACAGGAGTATGTTGACCAAAAACACGTCTTTAGCTTCTGAGACAACCCCTTATGTACTAACGCACCACGGTGTAGTAAAGAAATCTACTTCTTCCCCGCTAAGAATAGTTTTCAATGCCTCTGAGTTAAGTAAAACAAACCAGTCTCTTAATAAATCACTTATGGTCGGACCTAAGCTCCAAGCAGATATTGGAAATGTCATAACTAATTTTCATCTACACCACATTGCATTGACATGTGACGTAAAGCAAATATATAGAGAAATTCGCTTATCTGACGAAGACTGCAAATATCAGCATACATTCTGGCGATCTGATCCCTCTGGTCCTATTCAGGAATGGGAACTATGAAGATTGACATTTGGAATTTCATGCAGTCCTTTCATCGCACAAAAAACCTCAAAGCAGTAGTAATAGATGAAGGTTTCCAAGTTCCCTAAAGCCGCTGAGGCCCTCAATAATGCTATCTACATCGATGATATTGTATGTGGAACCGCATCTGTTAGCGAATCCCTCGATCTTCATAAAGAGCTAACGCAAATGTTAAAATCTGGAGGGTTTGAACTCCACAACTGGGCTAGTTCTAATGATGAAGTACTGCAAGCCATACCAAAAAGTCATAGAGAAACCCCACACCCTCTGGGGTCAACAAAATCCATAAAGGTCCTTGGAATAGAATGGGATCCTTTGACTGATTGTTTTCGCTATGCCATCCCCCCCATAGATCAAACTCCTAACAAACGTAATGTACTTTCCCAAGTAGCTAGAATTTATGATGTGAATGGCTACATCAGCCCAGTAGTTTTTACTCTAAAACATTTACTACAAGATATTTGGGTTAACAAACTTGATTGGGACGATGTTCTTCCATCAGAGCTAGAGGATAAATGGAATAAGTTGACACAAGAAATCCCTCTACTCTCAGAACTGTCTATTCCACGAAACATATTAAGTACTTACATATACACTCAAATCATTGGGTTTTCTGATGCTTCAAAAATTGGTATGTGTGCTACGCTTTATATAAGGGTTAAATGCAATGAGTACAAATTTGAATGTAATCTCATACAGTCTAAAACAAAAGTTGCTCCACTGAAGGTGCCAACCATCCCACACCTAGAGCTATGTGCAGCTTGCATGCTTAGTTAAAGCTAATGAACAGCTCATAACTAACCTCAAAACCACGAAATGATATCTCTTCTCAGATTCCATGAACGTGTTGAGTTGGATAAAAACATCTCCACACCTAGAAACTTTCATTTCAAACCGAGTATGTGAAATACTTGAAACTACATCTGCTGACTCTTGGTATCATATCCCTGGAGAAATAAATCCTGCTGACTGTGGGACAAGAGACATAAGGCATTCAAAACTGATCAACTTCACTTTATGGTGGCATGGACCTCCCTTTTTGTTAGAAGATGAATCTACTTGGCCAATCAACTGTAACACATTACCTCAAAAGTTGCCTGAATCGAAATGTGAGACATCTCAAAATGTATTAGTATCTCACACTGTTCCACAACATGATTTGTATGATTGTATGGGCCACTATTCCACCCTAACTAAGTTACAAAATGTTATGGGATATGTCTTACGATTTATCAACAATATTCGCCGCAAGAAAGACCACCGCTGTGGTCCACTCTCTGTCGCTGAAAGGAATAAATCTCTGAAATTATGCATACAGATTGTGCAACGCCATCACTACTCTAAAGATATTAGATTGATTAATCAAGGAAAAGAATGCTCACCCGCACTAAGAACACTTTCTCCCTTTCTCTTTCAGGATACCCTCATGGTGGGGGGTAGATTAAGATTGCTCCTTTGCCAGAATCTGCCAAACATCCTTATCTTATTCCTCCAAAAAGTCATCTGGCAGCGCTTTTATGTGATCATTACCACATTCAGTCATTACATAGTGGTCCCAAATTAGTACAGTCATTGATTCAGCGTCATTACTGGATCCCTGGTGCTCGAAATCTAATAAGGAAACGCATATTCAAGTGCTTACCCTGTTATAAATTGAAAGCTAAACCACTACAACCATACTTGGCAGATATTCCAGCATCCCGTTTTATGCAAGGTAGAACCTTCGTAAATGTAGGATTAGATTTTGCTGGGCCATTTCTTGTTAAAGAGAGCACTAGAAGAAATGCCAGACTGTCAAAATGTTACGTTGCTCTATTTGTCTGCATGTCAGTGAAAGCAGTTCATTTAGAACTTGTCCATTCTTTGACTACAGAATCTTGTATAGCTGCTATTGATAGATGTATCGCCAGAAGAGGCCTACCTCAAAATGTCTATTCAGATCAAGGCCGAAATTTTATTGGTGCTGCTCGCCAACACCATGAAGTCTATGATCGACTCAAGAACTCAAATAAGAAATTTTCAGACCATTTAGCAAAACTGGAAATAACTTGGAATTTCAACACACCCAACGCAGCAACTTTGGTGGACTTTGGGAAGCCGGTGTAAAGTCTACGAAGCAGCACTTAAAAAGAATTCTTGAGACACACCACTTCACCGCTGAAGAATTTTACACATTCCTTTGCCGAAACGAAGCTGTATTGAACTCCAGACCGTTGTGCCCTCTCTCAACATCCCTTGATGGCGGATTTGACTACAGTAGAACTCCAATTATCCGAATTAATTGGGGATCGGGCCGATTCGGATATGCAGAAATTCGGATAATCAGGTATACCTCAGGAATTAAGCAAAAAACATCACCATACTGTACATTAAAAAATCAGAATTTTATTGACAAAGTTAATACATATAAATGTAATGTAAAGAAAGTGAGCAAACTATATCAAGTATATACGTCATAACAATTAAATTACAAGAGTTAAATTGAATACAGTACTGTACATACAGTTGTTCTTTTCAATACACACATACTGTACATATTTCACTGTTCAATGTTGGTTATTTCACTTGAACATCTCGAGCAAAGTGAGTTGGCGTATTTTTGTAGCACGTTTCCGAGCAGCAAGGTCCCGCAGGCGCTTGACGGCAAGAAGTTGTACAGTTTCACATTCGGGTTGCCGCTCCATCCACTTTAAGGCGTTTTCAAAACACATGAAAGCCTCTCCGTGTGTAAGAACATTTTCCTCTTCTGTTTCCTCACCGGTTTCATCATTGTCCTCGTTATCGCCTCGTTCGTCCATGACACTATCCGCGATCTCATCATCTGTCATTATCTGGAACCCCTGGTCATCTTTATCGCACTGCAGCCACTCCTCCACATCATCAACATCGCATTCTGCGCAACCCGCGATTTCCTTGGCAATGTTTACAAACTCTCCCACACACAGTTCCTCCTCTGGTTCATCAACTTCAGCTGTTGTTTCTTGTTCTTGTGCTTTTTGTTTTTCTAACTCGAGTTGTTCTTTGGTCGATGTGCCGTTTATTCTGTTCCAAGCTCGTTTTAGTGAAACACTTTTAACCATGTTCCAGGAATCCGCAATCATGTAACAACAGTCTTTCAAATTAATCTTTTTGTACGAATCCAGAACCCTTTCTTCATCGTCTTCTTCAGTCAGTAGCAGTTTACGGAGCAACTGACGTCGGTAGTGTCGTTTGGTACACTCAATAACACCCTGATCCATGGGCTGTAGCAGACTTGTCACGTTAGGCGGCAAGAACAAACATTTAAATCTTCCCTTTTCTCTCACGAGACACTCAAGTGGTGGATGAGTTGGAGCATTGTCAATGATGAGCAAAACGTTTCCCTTTTTTCCGGTTTCTTTTTTGAATTTTTTTACTTCAGGGATAAAGGTTTTGTTGTACCATTCCAAAAATATATCGGTCTCCATCCATGCACTTTTTTGGTTCATGTAGGTCACTGGTAATTTGTTTACATTTTTGAAAGCTCTTGGCTTTTTTGCTTTGCCGATCATTAGTAAAGGTAGCCGATGGGTGCCTGTAGAGTTTGCACAAACGAGGATTGTGACGCGTTCCTTGCTTACTTTATGCCCTGGGGCACATTGTTCTCTTTTGGAAGCTAAAGTTTTCCTCGGCAAAGCTTTCCAGTTTAAACCAGTTTCATCTGCGTTATACACAAGGTCAGGGTCGTAGTCTTTAGTTTCTGTTTTAAAAGTTTCCAGAAAACTACTGGCAGCTTCGCGATCCGCAGAAAGTTTTTCTCCAGCTACGTCCAACTCCCGCACACCATGCCTAGACTTAAAATTCCGGAGCCAACCCTGACTTGCTTTAAAATCGGTAACACCCATTTTTTCACTGAACATCAGTGCTTTTTCACACAAAATCGGTCCTGAAATCGGTTGTCCAATTGAACGTTGTTGCAGAAACCACGTGAAAACAACGTTCTCAATCTGTTCGCTTTTAGCTTTTTTCATCACTTTTCTAGATGAACAACCATCTTGACTTTCAAACGCACTCACAAAGCTTAAAATCTTTGCACTGTTAGCTTTAATGTCAGATACTGTAGCAGCTCCCACGCCGAATCTCTCTGCGAGTTGCTTTCCAGGCACGCCTTTATTTAACTGGTTAATAATTTCCACTTTATCACTTAGCGAAAGGACAACACGTTTACGTTTTGTACTCATTTCAAACGATTAAACTAGGATTAGACACCAAATACAACACAAACTTCTACGAACACAGCTAATCTTGCTGAAAGAACAGTAGCAACTGATGAAGAGCAAGGTCGGAAGGGGTGGTATGACTCATTATTCCCCATGAAAATATCGCGCGGGAAGGTAACAGCGCGGGCTTTCAAAATCGATTTGGATAATTGGGGATTCGGATAATTGGGGTTCGGATAATTGGATTTCTACTATACCTCACTCCTGGTCACTTCGTCGGTGGACAACTTTTAGCTCAACCTGAAGAAGATGTTACCAACGAACCTCCTGACATTCTTACACGTTGGAAGCTAATCGATAAAGCTTCTTAAATGTTTTGGAAAAGCTGGTCAAAGGATTACATCCATTCGCAAATACAACGACCGAAATGGACTACTAAAACATCAAATGTTAAAGAATGAGATCTTTGCCTCATGTATCATCCCAACATGCCTCACTTCTTTTGGCCCCTAGGTAGGATAGTTAGTATTTTGCCAGGGACAGATGATGTAGTAAGAGTAGTTCAGGTTAAAACTTCTCAAGGTATTTTCACACGCCCTGTAAATAAGTTAGTTGCTTTACCAACAAATTGAACTGTGTTGATTTAGTTATAAGTTTGATGTGTAAGATCACAGACATGTTTCATAAAGTTTTTCGGTTACTTTACTTTTTCTTTTTTCATGTATTTTATTATTTTTTCAAAATGTATATTTTGGGTGGGGAGAATGTTTGGTACTTCAAGCAGTTACGCTATTTTATTTTGCGATGCTACTGGTACTATCGCCCACCAACATCATAAAGGAAGCCCCCTCCCCTACAAAAGTCCAAACATAACTCCACATGTTTATCCAACGAAGGGTTATGCACAGTCCCTGTTTTCCACAGCCTCTCTTATACAATTTTTGAATGTCAGTATGTTTTGTTCTGCGGTTATTGTGTTAATTTCTTTGTTTAAGAATTCAGGTTTGCTTGTCACCTTAGCACGATCTACCAAACAGTTGGATTAACCCTCTTTTTTGAGCCGGATGATTTTCCATTTAGATATTTGTTATTATGCGTACCCGACGTTGCGTTCAGATGTCCGCGACCGCTCCGCTACATTATGAACAATCAAAGTTTATGTATTTTCTCTAATATGGTGTTTATGTTAATTGTTTTTAAATGTATTAATACAGTTTCTTTAACTTCATTGAACTATGAACGAGTGATTGTTTTCCCGCTTTGTCTACCGCTCCTGTCTGATGGCTACTACTACCTTCCACTGACGCCCGCCCTCGGCCCTGGATCTCGGTCCCTCCTGGACACCCGCAAGACTTCAAGACAACTAGTATGGGTATTAGTAGCATCGCAAACCTCTCTTAAAGTTAACTGATTTTCAACAGCATTTTTATTTATTGTTTCAACCGCTAGAATCGAACAAGAGGCATCCTATTATAATAAACGGAAAATCAAAAAAAGTGTAAATTGTACAGTGTTAGTTTGTATTGTAAAAAAGTAATGTAATATATGTAAATACTAACTATGATATATACAAATTTGTATATTTCATTTAATGAAGTAAGGAATCTAAGAAAGTCATTAAGTTGATGGTAAAAAATTATTATCACTTATAAATATTGTTAAATAAAAGAATGTTTTGATATTTTTGCGAATTTGGGAAAAAATTCACAGTATTTAGTTAATAACTTTTTCACCAAATTCCCCCCCCCCCCAAACCAATATAAACATGTTGTAGTACAGGAGACTCTCAGAAATCCGGAACACACTTATCTGGACCGATGATCTTGATTTTTTTTGTTGCAAATAAAAACAAAAAACTCAACTTCACGGTTTAGCGCCTTCAGTTTCCATGATATTATCCCACACCATACAATTGGCGTGTAGTTTCCATCGTCAGGCACACCAACCTGACCTCGTATGGTCCGAGTCCTCAGTTAGCCCAACCGTGCCATTTTCGGTGTTTGTTATTGTTTACGCATCCAATGCGCTGCTCCATTCAATTCTTCTCCTGTCGATAACTCATCACTAGCGATGTAAATCAGTGGACAGGTGACACTTGGCACATGAACGTAAACGTATTTTGTCATGATTGTTCACTATAAAGGCGGAATTGATGATTCACACCCACCTCCGGAAAATCCAGATTTCTGAGAGTCTACTGTAAATTCAACTACCTACATAAAAATGTATAACACCTAGGGTAAATTATTTTGTTTATATGTACTATGTAATAATGTTATGTAAACAAAACACAACACTTTTAACACGTTTACTGCATTACAGCATATTTGTATGAGATTACGGTGGTGCGTTACAAGACCTATGGTTCTCGTTTGGTGTGATAACGGCTGTCTGATACGAGACCTTGAGATCATTGCGCAGATGATCTTTTGCGCATCCTAACATTGAAACGAATAGAAACAGAGCACTCTGAGGTGTATTTTGTGAACTAGCACACTGTTTCCAACCTACAGTCTGCTCAGGATTTGAATATGACACAACAGTACGAGGCACCGAGATCTCATACTGCACATTTATGAGAAAAAACACACCACAAATCAATTTAGGTTATTGCAATAACAACAAACAACTTTTGGCGCAATGTTGTGAACGTAACGTAATCAAGAGCTCTGAGCAACTAAGCTTCGTTGCGAGGTCCAGGGGTCTCGTGTCGTATAAAAGTAATAATTTATTACTTTATAGATCTCGTTTGTTGTAATGGTTACCAATCGATCCAGCAATTAACAAGCTTTATGGACAATATATATCTCTTTTCTCTATATTCTCTATGTTAATTTACAGAGAGTTATCGACAACGTATCTGAGGGAAGAATATCATACTATGCAAGCGCACCAAATAAAGGTTATGGTACGAGACCTCGGGACGCAGTGAACGTGTTAATAAACACTATTTCTCACACTTCAGTAATATATATGCATAATATAATGCATAAAGATTACTGTTATATACACACTAACACTAAAACTCCAAAATAATAACAAATTAGTAATAATTCACGGATAAAAAATAGCTAACCCGTACAGAGGTATAAACCAAGCTTTATGGCCTGGTGCAAACATAAGGAAAAATTATTAAATATATCGTTGCTGTCAGACGTTATGCTGGGAGCAGTGCTGCCAACGGCAAAACTAAACTCCTCTACATTTTAATATTAAACCCCATATTATGAACCCTACGAATATACAGAATTAACATGATTTTATTACATTTAATAAACAAGGTAATACATTGAATTCTTACAAAAAGTGAACAACTGAAAGTCAACAAAAATATATTATCAGGTGATGCATAGAAGTAAAGTAGAGAAACATTATATTATTCTCCAACACCACCCCTTAATGTTTGTCCACTTTATTCAATCCAATCAAATTCACCAACTCGTGATGCTGTGGGCCAGAAACACCTTTAGTTAAAATATCTGCTGGAATTTCTGCTGTTGTTATGTATTTTGAAAATTATGTCCCCGTTTTCCACAGCCTCTCTTATACAATTTTTGAATGTCAGTGTATTTTGTTCTGCGGTTATTGTGTTAATTTCTTTGTTTAAGAATTCAGGGTTGCTTGTCACCTTAGCACGATCTACCAAACAGTTGGATTGAGCCGGACGATTTTCCATTTAGATATTTGTTATTATGCGTTTCTTTTCTGAATACTTTGTGATTCAATGATTTGCCTTTTTTGATAATCATTACATCCAGAAATGGAAGTGTTCCCTCTTTTTCCTTTTCTATTGTGAATTTAATTTTAGAATGATCTGAATTCATATGCTGTAGAAATTCTTCAATTGCGTTCTCTCCATGTTGCCAAATAATGAACGTATCATCTACATACCTCAGGTAACATTTTGGTTTTAATCTTGAAGTCTGGAGAGCTTTTTCCTCAAACCAATTCATAAAAATGTCTGCTATTATGGGGGATAAAGGACTTCCCACGGCAACTCCATCAACTTGCTCATCTAACTTATTTTTAAATTAAAAATAAGAAGAGGTTAAACATAATTCAATCAGTTCTAGAATATTGTCCTCACCGTTTGCATTTCCCAGTTTTTCTTTAACCCTAGCACTGCCTTCCGCCTTTTTTTAGGCGATATCATTTTTAGGCGGAGGTTGGCCTCTCCGTCAACCCTTCAAAGGTTGTTGTGGTTCCCTTCATGAGGAGAAGGAACATTGCGGGGATTGGGACGTTTAGGTTGCAGGGGTCCACCATTGTTCCTCAGGACCAGATGAAGTATCTAGGGGTCATTCTGGACAGGACCCTTCAATGGGGGCTGCAGTTGCAAAGGGTCATTGATCGAGCCAAGTGGTCCCTATTTGCTTGCAGGCGGATGATAGGATCGACCTGGGGGCTCAAGCCCAAACTAATGCATTGGCTTTATGTTGCAGTAGTAAGACCGGCGATGAAGTTTGGATCCATCGTTTGTTGACGAAGCTGGAAGCTGGCGTGGCGATGCGGAGGCTTGCGGGCGTTCAAAGGCTCGCAGGCCTACTCGTCACTGGAGCTCTCATTAGCAGCCCGGGTGCCACTTTGGAGTTTCTCCTTGATCTTTTGCCCATAGACATTCATATCAAGATGGTGGCTAGAATGGGTGCGTACCGTCTCCAGTGTGAGAATCTCTGGGTGTTGCCAGGCGAACCACTTGGCCATACAAAGATCATTCAGGTGGTTCAGAGTGAGGTCTTGGACATGCCCTCTGATCATCTTCCCACAACTTTTTCCTTCAGCAGGTCGTTCCGGGTGCGCATTCCCAGCAGGGATTACTGGAGCGAAGGTGTTTGTCCGCTCCCTCCTGTTGACCGAGTGTGGTTCACGGATGGTTCCAAGTCCAGGAGCGGGTCGGGTGCTGGCATCCACGGGGTGCAGGATGGTGTCAGTCTCGGTGTGCCAATGGGTTCTTTTCCCACTGGGTTCCAGACGGAGATTACCGCCATCATGGAGTGTGCGGGGGAGATTCTGAGGAGGGGACAGGAGGGCCTATTAGCATCTTTTCTGATAGCCAGGCTGCTCTGAGGGCGCTGGACTCTTGTGAGTTCAGGTCTAGGGTTGTGTGGGATTGCTACAAAACAGTGTTTTGTGCTGGTAGACGCAACATGGTCACTCTTTGTTGGGTGCCTGGTCACTCGGGGATTGTGGGTAATGAGGTGACGGACAGGCTGGCTCCCATGGGCCCCCCCCCCTTTTTGTGGGATATCTCGTTCTTGTGCTTCGCAGGTGATCGGCGCTTGGGCTCGGGATTGTCACAGAAGGAGATGGGTAAAGCTCCCTCTCCACAGGGTCAGCAAGCTCAACCTCCAGGGACCATCCCAGCAGGTCACAAGAAATCTCCTGGGTCTCAGTAGGCTGGACATTAAGCGAATCACAGGTATGATTACAGGCCATGGTCACCTAAGGAAACACCTCTCTCGGATGGGCGTCTTCAATGGTGACCCTGCATGCAGGAAATGTGGGCAGTACGAGGAGACTGCAGATCATCTGCTCTTCGATTGCGATGAGCTTAGGGAGGTAAGGGCTTCAACTCTGGGATCTATGGTCAGGGGTGGATACCTGCCTCCTGAGGAGCTCGTCGATAGGATGATGCAGTTCATCAGGCTCTTGAACCTGGAGGAGTACTGAAACCTTCTCATTTCTTCTTTTTCGGGGGTGCGCAATAAGCCCAGTGTGGCTGATGTGCTTTGGGACCTATGTCCGCCCCTTCTGATGATGATGATGATGAGGCGATGTCATGTGTGCGCCAGATGGACAATAGCCTGAAACAGGCTAATTGGGTCATTTTTTGTCAACTGCTTATAACGCATTGAAATTGATTGAGAAACGTAATAATATTGATACCATTTTAAAGAGGAGATTCTAAACTTGAATTTTCATGTAAAATCAAACCTCGTAGCAGTAACAGATCAATACAATTGCTATTATAATTTGAAAGAAATTTAGCGCGCGAAACATTTTTGACTCGCGAGAGGCGAAATCTTGTAAAACACGGTGTTTTTCCAAAAAATCGTAGAGTCTGTATTTTTACCCAAACAGGAAGCGGTTGGTACCATTGGAAACAACACATTTGCCCCATTCGCCTAAAATTAGGCGAATTTATAAATCACTTATAAATGGATCGATAATTGATTTAGCGTCATATAATTCATACCTCGTTGTAGCCAGGAAAAGGTTCTTCCCGTTTTTAGCGCTGTCTTCCTCTATGGAGAGTCAGGTGACTCGTATGACGTAGGCGGAAATACGAGTTGTTTTATGTTTCTGCTAGCCTGAGGCAAAGTGTATTTGTTTTAGTGCTGTTAGGTTATTATCCGTATTTTTCTATTGAATCTTATTGTTTTAGTGAAAAACAAGTGTACTGTCGTCTAGTGTGTGTGTGTGTGTGTGTGTGTGTTAGTAGTAATATTTATCCATATTACTACGGGTAAATATTATTATTTATGTTCAAATGTGCATTATTGAAAATGTCGAGTGTTTTTCAGATCACCATGAAAAGAAGTCGCCTAGGGGATCACTCGATCCAGAATATTTTGGACGAACAAACCGACACAGACGGTGAAAATGTTGTTGATAGTGTTGTGGTTGACAGTGGGGAAGTTGGGGATATTGCCCCCTTCAGCGATGATGAGACTGGACCCTCCCTTGATTTAGACCCTCCTATGGACCCTAGCCCATCCCCTACAATGGACAACCCTGACTCACCCCCGAGGCCTAGTGACAACTCTGATTCACCCTCTGTTATCACTCCCCCCCGTGCTACTACCCCCTTGGCAACATCAACTCCCCTAAAACCCGTAAAAACCCCATGGTTTTTTAGCCTCACTGGGTCGTCAAAGAGAGGACATTCCCCCTCCCTTTGTTCTACATAAAACTGAGAAACCCACTTTGTGGAAAGAGAGGGAAAAGCTGTAAGTAGCCTTGAGAAAAGTGATTGAAGATGAAAGTGATATCGACGCTGATGATCAGTACGACCTAAGTTCTGGGAGCGAAGAGTACTACCAGCACGACGTAGATGAACTCGATACGAGCGACCGGGAAGACATCCCAGCTGACTTCTTACCACAACGGAAGCAGCGGCAGGAGTTTGGTTTTGACGGATTCTTCCCAGACTCGCCTCCACCTATCGTGAAGAAGAAGACGAAGAAGGTGACTCAACCTAGTTCATAATACTGGGCCTACTTGTGCTGTTTACGATAATCCCTTATCATACTTTTTGATCTATTGCCATGTGGGACTTGTTAGTCACTGAGACTAACAGGTATGCCCAAGTCGAATGGCCGCTTTGGAGAGGTGTGGTCTGCTGGCCCCAAAGTCACGCCTCTGCAAATGGATTGATGTGACAGTGGAGGAGATGAAAAGGTACATAGCTATCCTTTTGTCTATGGTCTTAACCCGTCGCAAGACCCTCAAAGACTACTGACCCTTACCCTTACCTGTACATACCTTACTTTAGCATTCCAAATTATTAAGAGTATGTTTCATCTGTCTTTTAACGTTTCCCCACCAGCGGGTCAACCAGGTTTTGATCCTTGGGTGAAGATACGCGAGTTCATGGATAAATTGAACGACTCGTTCAAAACCAATTTTGTTCCAGCCCAAGAGGTGTGTATTGATGAATCGATGGTCGGCATGAAAAACCAGACAACGTTCATTCAGTACATGCCTAATAAGCGGCATGCCTGTTTTGGTATTAAAAAGTTCGAGCTCTGCGACAGGGTATGTACTGCAAAGTGTATTATTGTACAGTGGTAAATACTTTTTAGCGGAGGGCCCAGATCCCTTCACTCATAAATTAGTTGCGTATCTGCTTGGCAAAACGGGTTTACTGAACAAAGGCTACCACTTGTTCACAGATAACTCCTATAAGAAAATTTGCTTGGCCCGCTGGTTGACTGATCGCAACACCTTTTTGACAGTAACGGTCAACAAGCGGAGCAAGGAATTGTCGAAAGCTGTTTTGGATGCAAGTCTAGAGGTTGGTGAGGCACTGTATTACAGAAGGATGTTTGAACCTTCGCGATCAGTCCTCCTTGTGAAATACAGGGAGGGTTCAACCAGGAAACCAGTTCACCTCATTACCACTGCTATACATGCCGAAAACAGTGACGGTACCAGTGCGAGTGGCCGCAAATCAACAAAGCCAGTTGTCATCCAGGTGTATATCAAACACATGGGTGGGGTGGATCTGAAAGATTAAAGTGTTTACCACCTGTCTTGTACTCATACAACAATCAAGCATTGGAGGAAGATAGTTTATAATTTTATTGACATGGCCATGCTGAACTCGTACTTTTTGAGCAAGTTTCAGCATAGCAACAAGCTAATGCCCAGATCAAAATTTGTTGGCAGTATTATTGCTCAACTATCTTCCTCTAATGTGGCTCCCCCTCCCCCGCCAATTGCTGGTCCTGCTGGTGACATCCCTGGCTCACATCAACTTGTCAAACTGCCAGGGACTAACAACCGCGTTTGTGTTGTGTGCATACAGAAGAAAGGCCAGAAGCTTCGTACAACATACTGGTGCCGTGTGTGCAATGTGGGAGTTCACCATCTCTGCGATACTTTCATGGAACATAACCCAGAGCTGTACCAGAGTCGCCGTGGGAGGAAGCCTAGCCAGTAAAGTGAGGACTTCGGGGGGAAATGGGTGAGTGCTAATTTATTTTGATTTCCATATACTAATTATTAGAGGTGTGCGGATATCCGAAAAAGCCGGTTCGGTTTCGGATCGGATATCCGAATCCGATCCGATCCGATAAGGTCTAGTACATATCTGACTTATTCGGATACTTTATATCTGGGGATAAAAAGGTAGAAACGAAGCAATAAATATGTTTGGACCATTAATACACGTTTTGACTCTTGACGTGGTTCAAGGTAACATGACGCAATTCCTGTCGCTTTGAATTAGTGGTGGCACAAAAAGAACGCAACCGTTTCATTGAAACTGTTTCGCCACGTAAACTGTTTTGAAACAAAACAGTTTCAGGGAACACCCTGTTGCAAGTAGCTGCACAACTGACTCACAACACAACGTCAAATAACAACGCTTCGTCATGAAACGGCCGGCCAACTTCCCACCGTCGCCGTCTGTTGTGATAGCAGCACTGTACAGACAGACATATTCTTCCGCACATTTGCGCAATAAAAATAATTCCCGCAATTTCCGCTGTCAGATTGTCTTATTAGTAGCCGTTTTGTAATCAATATGTAATTTTTAAAGACAAAAAGTTGTATTGTTTAGAACTTGTACAATTAAATAAGTAGATATAATGAGTTGAATGCTTGTTCAATGACTTGAGCAGGTGAAACCGAAACCGAAACGCCTGCAAGCCACCGCCACCTCTCTGTTGCAACTGCAACAGCGAGAACGACAACAGTGAGTGAAACGTGGGGAGGAGAAGAACCGAAACAGTTTACCGCAACAGCAACAGCTAAAACCGAAACAGTCTTCGCTTGGCAGCTACAGCTGAATCTAGCGCTTTGTCGCGTACGTTTTAAAAACGAACTATCCTGTTGTCTGCAACCGTTTAATTAAACTGTTGCCGTGCCGAGACTGTTGCAGTTGCAGCCGTTTCGCTTGGACAACAACTTATTCCATCACTACCATTGAATGTTTTCGGTACGTAACTCGTATCAATTTATTGATACAATATTTGTGTAATCATGTATCGAATCGCAATACACGGCCAGATCGTACATCATTTTAGCAAACAGAATGAATACGGTTTATAAAGAGAAATGTGTGATAGCGAACGTTTTTGATAGTAAACAACCGCAAATTTATACAATATTGCAACTCTATGTCGATTCACGATTCACGGGATAAACGCTGACGAGACAACAGTAGTGGATTACTGGCGAATAAGTCGATATTTTTTCGTTGATTTTCCGATAGTTTCACTTTTTTACGAGTGCAATGAGCAAGCTCTCATAGAGTATTCAAAAGTTGCATAATGCAAACGGAAATGTTAGTGTATAAAATTTAAAATTGCTGCTACTGATATTTTCTTTCCATTCATTGCAATTAAAAAACGCTGAGTAAAGTATTGCTGACTTGCGCAAAACGAGTTGCATAGCTTTCTCTACGGTGAAGTTTCCCGCTATGATCAATGAGCTTAATTAAGGTGGTGCAATGATTTTTGGTCATGGTGGAATTTCGAATTTTTTTAAGGTGCCATTTGTTGAGATGATTTTTCTTAACAAGAAAAAAATATTTTAAAATTTTTTTAATGCTAATTTTGTGTTTGTAGGTCTCCAAAGTAGGCGATTTAGCGCTTACTCTTTTGACTTTATCTCAAACACGGTTTAAGTTAAAAATATGAAATTTTGGGTGTTAATCAATGAAAATGTGCTAACACATTTTATATATAAAAAAAAATTTTATGTGCTGCGTAATTTGTAGAATAAAAAATACAAATTATGAGTTAATTGAAAATACAAATGTGTTAGCCCCTGTAGTTAAGTCTAAGGAATAAAAGGGGTTTTATTTTATTTTTTAATATTAATATTTGTAGGCTGTAAAGTCAAAAGATATTCCCGCTGTAATGCCTACACAGCTCAGCCGGCTACCCGCAGCGCTCCATCGCCCCTCTCCTCCTCACATTTCCCCTCCGCTGATGATGCAGCCCCGCCCCCGCTCTTACCACGGCCGCCAGCTGCTTTCACTTTGCCACGCGCCGCCGCTGCCCGCTACCTGCATCTTTGCTTCCTCGGCACTACTGTCAGATTTAAAAGCCATTATTAAATTCTGAACTTGTATGTGTATGCTCGACTATTTATTCTGGCGTCACAAAGATTCTTGTATTTTGTCATTACTCATTTTTTTAACGTTTAATTATAAAGCATAATTATTAAGCATAATTGATAAAGAATGTAGGCCAATTTGCTAAAAAGCTTGTTTGTTTATCCGCAAACCAATTATAAATCGAAACTGATGAATCAGTATGTGTGTTAACGTGTTCCAATGAAAACAAAGCATACTACAAGTCCTAGAAATACTACTGTAGCTGGGTTTCTAGCAATAGCATGATTCGGCGCGCTCAACTCCCCTAAAGATTTCCCGCCAAGAAGGTTGCCACCATACAGAATTTTCCACACTCCCCACTTTAACGTTTACATTTTTCACCCCATCTTTGATTTAGTTGGTGTGTTGAAGTGCTACAAAGCATGTCGTGTGCGGTACGTTGAGTGTTCATTCAGATATTAGTGACACGATATTGTAGCAAGTTGTGAGTAGTGTAGTGTTGTGAGTAGTGTAGTAGTGTTTAGTTGTGTGTAGATAGTGGTGTAGTGTTGTTAGTAATGGAATAATTATTTAAAATTATAAAAGATACAGTATTTCGTTTGTATTAGAAGACAGCTGTAAACAGTTTTATTAATAATGCCAAATAAAGGACGAACTCATCGAAAACGTTGTAAACGTTCTCGCTCTTTGAAACTCTTCATGTCAAGACAAAGGGCACAGGCATCGAATGTTCCTGAACCTCATGAAGAGGAATCAAGTGAAGACATTTTTAAAAGACTTCTAGAACAAACAAGGTACAAAACCTCCTTTGATAATACTGTATACTATAGGACAATTTTCAATTTTATTAAATAATTTATCTACGTGATTTGAACATTTTCAACTGTCAAAACAAATTAAAGATTGTTGTTCATGATATATCATTGTAAAAAAAATACTTATTTTTTATGGACTTTGGTACTAAATAAATAATAAGGTATATAAAAATACAAACAAATTCCTTACAAAAAATACAATCTCTAATTTGTTGTTTTTTAACATGGTCATTTTAACACCCTCCCCCACCACCATGTTTCCACTTATGATATAATGCAATCAATTTGTTTAAAAACGAACAAAACTTGTAATCAAAGTATTGTGTTTCACTTTGTTAAAATTTAAATTCTAATTACAAATTGTATTTTTTTCATCTACATACATTTTCACCCAATGTTTTTTGCACGCATGAGAAAAATGCACTACCAACTTCTAGTGCAAATTGTCTGGAGCTCAGTAATGCAGATCCTAACTCATCTTCCAAGCTTGCAGACCTTGGAAAAAAACACTACCAATTTCAAGTACCAGTAGTTTAGAGCTCTATGATTCAGATTCAAATTCACTTTTCGAGCTTGCAGATCTTGAGACCAATGTACTCCCGATTCCAAGTACTAATAGTCCAAAGGTCAGTAATTCAGATCTGAATTCACCTTTCAAGCTTGCAGAGCTTGAGGTGACAGTTGAAGACAGCGATGACGATGCAATGGTCGTCGACGATCCAGATTATTTCCCACCTCTAACAGTTGAGAAATCAGTAGACACGGAAAAAGTTTTACTAAAGGGTAGAAGAATTGTTGATATTGACCATTTTTCCTCTCAAATGGAAATCATTGCATCCCATCCAAATAAATGCACAATGGGGAAATATAAGTTAAAGAAAGAAATCTGTAACGGTTTGCACTCGACACTGGTGTATTATTGTGATAATTGTGAGAAAGAGTTCTCAGTGACAACCTCTACAGGAAATGAAAAGGAAGACTTAAATGATGCGTTGGCCTGGGCTGCAATGTCAGTTGGAATAGGATATTCTCAAGTTGAAGAATTATTTAGTGTCCTTGATTTGAAGATAATGGGACAACAAAAGTACCATAAACATGAGCAAGCAGTTGGAAAAGTAAGTTTTTGTAAATATAAACATATCCTCCAATTATATTTCCATAAATAATAATATTATTATCTTAATAACCATAATCTATTTTAACTTATATTTCTAAAAAAATTGTAATGCTCAATCCAAAGCCGCAATCTTTTAATTAAAAAGTTAGGTATTTTTTATTTAAAAGTATTATTAAAAAAAAAATAAAGATAATACTTTGGATGACTTTCGACCAATCTCATTATTGTCAGTTTTTTCTAATTTGCTGGAAAGGATAATTTTAAATAGGCTTTCACCTTATCTTGAAAAACATAAACTAATTAATAAAGAACAGTTTGGTTTTAGGCAAAATCTTTCTACCATAGACGCTGTTTCAAAATTCATCGAGTACGTTATTAAAAATATGGATAATAAAACCTTATCTGCAGCAATATTTTGTGATTTATCTAAAGCGTTTGACACCATTGACAGAAATATTTTGTTAGGAAAAATGGAAAATTATGGAATCAGGGGACCAGCAATTAATATTATAAAATACCTATTTTGAAAAACGTTTTCAGTTGATGCAAATTAATGACCAAAGAGGATCGTACGATTCAAAGTGGGAAATCAGCCATACAGGATGCCCACAGGGGTCAATATTAGGACCGATTCTTTTTTTAATTTATGTCGCAGATTTGCCAACAAATGTTTATTCCACATTTTCGAATACCATTCAGTACGCAGATGATACTACCGTGGTAGTCCAAGGTGGGAGTCAGGGTGATCTTGATCATAATATAACTGACTGTATCTTTAATTTAAGTACCTGGTTTAAAGAAAATGGATTAAAATTAAATGAAAACAAAACTGAAATAATCAAATTTAAGACTCGTGATCCACTTCCAAATTCAATTTCAAACAAAAACTTTTTTTATACATTTTTAGGAATAACAATAGATGCTAAATTAAACTTTTCTGCCCACATTGAAACGTTATGCAAAAAATTAAATTCTTCTTGCTTTGCTCTAAAAGTATTGTCAAATTCGGTCAATCAAAGTATTTTAAAGACAGTTTACTTTGCAACTATTCAATCTAGATTAACTTATGGATTGGTTATCTGGGGAACTACATCAGCTGAAAATTTCAATAGAGTATTTAGAATTCAAAAAAGGGCCATACGAATTTTGCATCATGTTGCGGTGACGAGCCCTGTCAACAATTATTCCGAGAATTAGAATTATTAACCTTACCCTGCCTTTATATTTATGAATTATGTAAATACTTCATTAAAAATATAAACATTTTTCAAAATTACACAAATTCTTATAACACAAGGCAAAATTTCATAACTTATCCCTCACACTCAACTTCTAAATTTGAAAAGACTCCCAACTACATGGCCCGCAAAGTTATGAACAAATTTTTAATGCTGGATAGGGACACGGTTTTTAATAACAGTTTTTTAAAGAAAATTAAAACATTTTTAAATGAAAAAGCATTTTATGGGTTGAATGAATTCTTTGACTTTAGCTCTAAGTTAGTTTAAGTCTGAGATGTCAATGTAATGATAATTGATAAATGACCATTGACCATTCTCTATGTACTGTTTTGTATATTTTGGAGAAATAAAGATCTTATTCTTATTCTTATGCTAAGCGCCATTTATTTACATGCCAATATTAGTTCATGGTGATATGAATATTTATAAATAACCTCTACTATATTAAAGTCATCCATAAAAAGTTCATTTGGGTTCAAATATAGATTTAGAAAAGATAAAAATAACTGTTCCATGATGGTCACATCTTTAGGCGCTATTTTAACAGTTTTAAGTTGTTTTAGCGAATTTCCCCTATAGGGAAGAAGCTATTACCGTAGTCGGCATGGTAAGACCTAGGCCCGGGACCATGATAACTTTTCGTTTTGAGGTCCCCAGACCCCAAAAACACCATTCGTTCGAAACTGTATATATATATATATATATATATATATATATCTATATATATATATATATATATGTGTCCGTGAGCACGATAACTCTCGTAAAAATGATCCGATTTTGACGAAATTTGGTATAAACATGTAAAGCAGCATTTATGACTTTAAGTTCGAAAACCAGACAGATCGACCTATCCGAAGGGGTATTTTGGGGGGGTTTTGTACCCAAAAAATGGGTTTTTTGAATTTTTTACATATAATTTTTGAAAAAGTCAAATTTTAGTTTTGACCATTCGATTCAGCTTAAAAAAACACACAATTTGGTATTTCGATCATTCCTCTACGTCAATTGGTTACCGAGATATTGAAAGTGCTAAACACAGTACGTTGTCTAATGTTATTCTTATGGAGGAAAAGAAAATTTTTTTATCTCGCTTATTTATGAACGTATACTGACGGAACTTGGTATACAGCTTCATCTCATTGAGGTCTATTGATATTTGCTCCAAAAAATTGTTTTTGCATAATTCTCCCGTAGCAGCAAACCTGCGTACTCAGCCCCATGTTATTCTTATGGATATTAATTAAATGCTCTGTCTCCCTTAATTATGAACATAAATGAATAAAAACTGGTATACGACTTCACCTAGTTTGAGTTATATTGATATTAGCATAAAAACCCATTTTTTGTGTTCCTTGTTGCAGCAAACCTGCGTACTCAGCCCCAATGTTATTCTTATGGAGAATAATTAAAATTGTATATATATATATCGCTTATTTGTGAATATATTTTTATGAAACTTGGTAAGTGGCTTTATGTAGTATTAAGACATTTATATCTCCATTGGAAATTCGCTGAGTATGCAGGTTTGCTGCGACGGGGGTATTTTTTTTTGCTTAGCTCAATCTAGCGCTGAGCGCCTCAGATTTGTTTATAGTGTTATTATATTATACTATTAGGCCTATACTAAATTAGCAAGTTACGTGTTTTATGTAGGTCCCAGTAAAAATCAAAGTGCATACAATGAGTTTGAAAGTTTTAAAATTGTATCATAGGGCCGTTTGGGTTGCTATATTGGCAACGATTTAACAACGAATAATATGTCGTATGAATGATTTGCAAAAATTATTGGTTACAGTTGGTCCAAAGTTTCTGTACACATGGGTGAGCTGCTATTAACCAAGAAAAAAACATAATCAGTTCATTATTATTGACTGCTAATTGCATATAACCAGAAATTATAGTAGCTGTTGTTGTTGCATAAAAAAATTACTAACTAGTTAGCTCTTCTAGCTATAGGCGCAGAAATTTTGGCCTATCTGTAATTTTATAACTTGGCTAAAAGCATCAGGTGTTCAATGAATATTTCGTAATTTTTAGGGGTGGGAAGATTGTTTAATACGCAAAATTGAACTTAACGCAGAGGAAGAGAAGCGAATAGCTATCGAAAAAGGCAATTATCTAAATGGACTTCCCTTCATAACTGTCATTGGAGATGGAGGATGGGCCAAGAGATCATACGGACATGGGATGAATTCTCTAAGTGGAGTGGTAAGTAGACACTAGGCATCATGTTTATAGGTCGTATTCTTTGAGAAACCGTATATTTTTAACGATACTACTGTATTTCATACTTCCAAAAGGAATATATTCAATCTCGTGTAAACTACTTATTAGGGCCCTCCAAACACGATAAACATTACATTTGTAGGTCCTTCCTTCTAAAGGATATTGTTAACGTAATTACTTTGGTTGAAATTGAAATGTTAAATGCATTTTAAAAAAAATAAAAAAATAAAAACCAATCAGAAGCGCGAGGGCGTATGCGGCCACTCCTGTCTCCCCATCCTAATAACGGCACAGGCTGCGCAAGTGAACTTTTTAATCGTATTCTTAATATAAACAATCTGTCAATATTAGTAACACAGGTTTATTGCTTATGTTTAGTGACAAAGATTACATGTATTATGTTTGAAAGCGATTTTTCCCATTTGATGCCACGAAACAAACAGAAAATGGTGAAGTAATATAAAAATATTACCCGTGCTAAATGTAATCCTCCACAAAATAAATAATTGCCAAAAATAAAAAAATAAACTTAACTTTATTGTGACATGATAGCTTAAAACCAATTGTATTATGTATGGGTAAACATAATGGTTACAGTACATAATTTACATTGGAAAATTATTATTTTTCGTTAATAACTCATATATTTCAGGGTATATTTCAGGGAGTGATTGTTGGCGCAGAAACTCAAAAACTCCTGTTCCTGGGTATCCGAAACAAATTTTGTTTTGCCTGCGCTAATCCAAAGAAAAAGAAAGTGGACCACCTTTGCTTTAAAAACTACAATGGCCCTTCGATGGGGATGGAAATAAGTGTAATAGTCGAGGGCTTCAGAAGAAGCGAGGAAGACTACGGGCTTCTGTATCGTAACTATATAGGAGACGGCGACTCCAGTGTTTATGCCCGTATCCAGGAGGGGTGTCACTATGGCAGGTATGTGAAAAAGGTGGAGTGTGCGAATCATGTTACTCGGGCACTCAACGACAACCTGCACAAATTGGCCGAAGATACTAAGTACCCGTAGAAACTCGCAAGCTCCTAAGTAAGCCGGCGCCAAATGAAAGTATACCAAGGCTTGAATGCATCGTAAAAGGTGTCCGGACAGCGATTAAGGAAGCTGGCGTAACAAAAAGTTTGCAAGATATCATAAATTTGCGCCACGATTTGCGAAACGCGCCAGACCACGTTTTCGGAAAACATGACCAGTGCCGCTCGTTCTGTACACGAAAAACTGTAGGTGAGGAAAACGTATTGCCCCACATTGATGTCGACTTTTTATGTAAGATAAGAGCACTGATTGGAAACATGGAAAGTAAATGTGACAGCCTAGTTTTTGAATCAAACAACAAACGTCGCAGAAAGGTACATGGGCTGCGTGGCAAAAGAATAAACTTTACAATAGGAGGATCTTTTTGCCAGAAGTGTTTTGGCGCTGGTCTCGCCCACATTGCAGGACCAAGCTGGCATTTAAGCCCTTGGAAAAGACTGAAAAACCGCAGTCCAGGGGAGTCTTCAGAAAAAAATACTATCAAGGGAAAAAAGGAGGATGAAAATAAAAATATTTTTTCAGGAAAGAAAAGTATGAAGAGGAAAAGGAAAGATGGAACCTATGACAAGGAATACGGGCCTCTGGCTGTCAAAGCTGACATAGAAGAGAATGAAATGAAAGCAAAATCAGAGGCATTTCTTAAAAACCTGAAAGACGACATTCAATATGGAAATGAAGAATGGGAAAGGAAGACTGTCGGACAACACAAGAACGAGTTATGGTTTGAGAAGAGAATGAACCGACTCACTGCTTCCAAATTTGGAGCTGTGGCTAAGCGCCTACCCCACACTCCTTGCCATAATATGGTTAAATCAATCCTTTACTCGAGGTCATTGACTACATAAGCCATAACCTTTCGGAGAGACCACGAAGACGTTGCCATCAAACTATATGAAAATACAGGTAATTTTAGTTGCGCCTTGTGGATTGTTCGACACATCCAACCCTTTTCTAGGCGCCAGTCCAGATGGGTTAGTCGGGGAAGATGGCATTGTAGAAGTGAAATGCTTGGCTTCCGTAAAGGAAGAAACCTTATCAGAAGCGGTTAAGGCTAAAAAAAGTTGTGTCTCGAACTAACAAAAGAAGGGATGCTGCAATTAAAGAAATCCCACAACTACCATTGCCAAATTCAAGGCCAACTTGCTGTTACAAACCGAAATTGATGTGATTTTGTTGTG
This sequence comes from Allygus modestus, assembly GCA_963675035.1. Taxonomy (NCBI): domain Eukaryota; kingdom Metazoa; phylum Arthropoda; class Insecta; order Hemiptera; family Cicadellidae; genus Allygus; species Allygus modestus. Next base: position 105,494,227 of record OY776111.1, read on the forward strand.
TATACAAAAAAAGGGGAATTATTTGTGGAGCGAATCAAAAAGGACACAACATTTTGGACAAATGAAATCTTGCCAAAGTTGACTAGACTTTATGACTGTTTGCTGCCAGAAATTTTAGATAGCAGAATTGTCCGAGGGATGAAAGTTAGAGATCCGCTATACATCCTAAGAGCACAAAAAAAGCGCATGCAAAAAAATTGCCAAAGTAACATAAGAAACTAGAGGACCCGTGCTGCTCCGAAGCTTTGAAATTATTAATGCAAAATTATAATAATGACGGTAGTAACATAATAATCAATTTAAGTAGGCCTGGTAAAAGTTTAATTTGTGTAATAACAACTATTGACTTACACAACAAATTTAAATCACAATTATTTGTATATTCTTGCAACTGTATTGTCTGTAAATATGTAATTTTGTATTTTTCACAGGGTATACTGATGTTGTTTAATATTTAGTTTTAAGTTGTACAACTGATATTTTGTTTTATTATTGAAAATCAAAATTGAATCTTTGATGACACTCAACTGATGTGTTGATATGTGCAATAAAATGATTGATACAACTTATTCACAAAGGTTCAATGTCATGTTTTAAGTCAGATGATATTTATTTATTATATGGTTTTGGTAGTTTTTGTTTACAGATATAATTGTGAAATGGTTTAGATTATGTTAAAAGTAATAAAATAAATTATTACTGTATTGGTGTTTTATATTAGTATGAATTTAAACTCTGTTAAAATGATGTATAGGAACTTTCCTTTATCACAGATTCACCGAAAATTCAGGGAAGTTCCCAATCACTGATGTATGTATAATTATTATCAATAAATTGAAATAACATTTATTTAAATATTGTTCGAGTGGGTATGATCTGTAAATATGTAAATTAGAACTTTTCACAGGGTGTACTGGTATAGTGCTTTTTTTATTTAGTTTTAAGATGTAGGGCTACAACTGATATTTTGTTTTGTTTTGTTTTTGAAAAACAACATTGAATCTTTGATGAATTTGGGGGAAATGCCTCGGTTCACTAATTTTTAGATTGAAGGAAAACTAAAAATTGATTATCAAAATATGTATAATCATAAGAATTGTTATGTTGAGCTATTTAAAGAATTTGTCCTTGTAAACTGAAAATTGGCTCGTAAAATATGTTTTGGTTGTTATGAACCATAATACAACTCTGAACTGGATGTTTTTAGCGAATTTCCCCTATAGGGAAGAAGCTATTACCGTAGTCGGCATGGTAAGACCTAGGCCCGGGACCATGATAACTTTTTGTTTTGAGGTCCCCAGACCCCAAAAACACCATTCGTTCGAAACTGTATATATATATCTATATATATATATGTGTGTCCATGAGCACGATAACTCTCGTAAAAATGATCCGATTTTGATGAAAATTGGTATAAACGTGTAAAGCAACATTTATGACTTTAAGTTCGAAAACCAGCCAGATCGCTCTATCCGAAAGGGTATTTTAGGGGGGTTTTGTACCCCAAAAATGGGTTTTTTGGATTTTTTACATATAATTTTTGGAAAAGTCAAATTTTAATTTTCATCATTGGATTCACGTTAAAAAAACACACAATTTGGTATTTTGATCATCCCTCTACGTCAATTGGTTACCGAGATATTGAAAGTGCTAAACACAGTACGTTGTCTAATGTTATTCTTATGGAGGAAAAGAAAAATGTTATATCTCGCTTATTTATGAACGTATAGTGACGAAACTTGGTATACAGCTTCATCTCGTTGTAGTCTATTGATATTTGCTCAAAAAACTAATTTTTGCTTAAGGCTCCCGTAGCAAACCTGCGTACTCAGCCCCCATGTTATTCTTATGGAGAATAATTAAATGCTCTCTCTCCCTTAATTATGAATATAAATAACAAAAACTGGTATACGACTTCACCTAGTTGAGTTATATTAATATTAGCATAAAAACCCATTTTTTGTGTTCCTTGTTGCAGCAAACCTGCGTACTCAGCCTCAATGTTATTCTTATGGAGAATAATTAAAATTGTATATATCGCTTATTTGTGAATATATTTTTATGAAACTTGGTAAGTGGCTTTATGTAGTATTAAGACATTTATATCTTCATTGGAAATTCGCTGAGTATGCAGGTTTGCTGCGACGGGGGTATTTAAGAATTCTGAAGTGATTTTACTAAGGTTTTCTGTAATGGAAAAACTGTATGTTGCTTGTAAATAAATTGTGATTTTTCTCAAATGCTTTATTGGTTTATTGAATCCTATTTAGCTTACTTCTAAAGTTTGTGTGCACTTTATTTTAAAAATGGTGGCGTGTAGGCTAAAAACCAGAAACAGCATTTTGTCTGTACATAAATTAGAATCCAGATATTTGTTTAAATTTATTTGCGTTTTAAAAACACAGAAGAAAAAAGTTTCACTTCAGTAACTTAGACGATGATAGCCTGTATAAAGATAGATATGGATATAAAGATAACACTATGAATAAACGGTATCAGGAAACTGACACATACTTTCTCCCTTTTAGCCCAACTTTAATGAATAAATTACTTTTTATTTACTAAATATAGAATACAAAGCACGGTCGAATGTACAGAAAATCTTGTAAACAAGTTGTTTAAAAAAACATCCACCCAAATCCCTGCTTTGGAGGCACTACAGAATCCATTGCTACACTCGTGGTTTTAAGAGGGGAAATGCCCCCTATTCCCCCCCGAGGGTTATTAAGGGCGACATATTTCGAATTTCCTCTGTTGGTCAATGCTAACTTGACAAGCATATCAAGTTTGAATGAAATTGACCAGTAAATTAGAGAGAAATAGTATTTTTTTTATTCCCCATAAGAATAACATTGGACAGCGTACTGCGTTTACCGCAAAATGAAAATTTCAATTTTCTCCGAAACCAGCTATCGTAGAATAGTAATTCAAAATACTAAATTATTTAGTTTTTTGAGCTCTTTTTAATGGTGAATAGTAATATTTGTTTACATTTATGTCTTTTTATGAAAAATCAAAAAAACTGAATTTTGGGTGTTTTAAGTCCTGTAATTTCTGAACCCGAATTTTTACAGGAATGCGGGTGGTGCCATTTTGTTGGAAAACTAAAGTTCTACAAACGACTAAAGTTTAATGAAAATCGTTAGAGCCGTTTTTGAGAAATTTGGATTTTTCATGTTTTTTGGCGGTTTTGGGGGGATAATTACCCTTAAAAATAAAAAAAATGAAAAAACGCCTGGAGATATCGTGGATTAGTACCTACATGCCAAATTTCATAAAAATCGGCCCATTGGTTAAGGCTGTAGCTCTGTACACATCCACACAGACACACACAGACACACACAGACACACACACACACGGATACACACACACACACACACACACAGACAGACATCACGTAAAAACCACTTTTTTGGGTTCAGGGAGCACCAAAACGAATATTTCCACTAACAACTCAAATTCGAAAATTTTTACGAAAACAATACTTTCTCCATATACTATGTATAAGGGGAGAAACTAATAAACGGTATCAGGAAACTGACACTTTCTCCCTTTTAGCCAAACTTTAATGACAAAAATATTTGTTATTTACTAAATATAGAATATGAAGTATAGATAAATATACAGAAAATTGTCTAAAATAGTTTATTTCAGAAATATCCACCCAAATCCCTTTTTGGGAGGCACTATAGAGTCCGTTGCTACACACAGTGGTTTTGAGAGGGGAAATGCCCCCTTGCCCCCCCCAGGGTTAAATAGCAACACATTTTGAATATCATCTGTTGGTGAATGCTAACTTGACCTGCATATAAAATTTTAATGAAATTGATCAGTAAATAAGAGAGAAATAGTTATTTTTGTATTCGCCATAAGAATAACATTGGACAACGTACTGTGTTTACCGCTAAATGAAAATTTCAATTTTCTCCGCAACTAGCAATCGTAGAATAGTAATTTAAAATACTAATTTATTTAGTTTTTTGAGCTCTTTTTAATGGTTAATAGTAATCTTTTTTAACATTTATTATTTTTTATGAAAAATCCAAAAAACTGAATTTTTGATGTTTTAAGTACTGTAATTTCTGAACCCGAATTTTTCCAGAAATGCGGGTGGTGTCATTTTGTTGGAAACCTAAAGTTCTACAAACCACGAAAGTTTAATCAAAATCGTTAGAGCCGTTTTTGAGAAATTTGGATTTTTCATGTTTTTAAGCGGTTTTTGGGGGATAATTACCCTTAAAAATCAAAAATTCAAAAAAATGAAAAAAACGCCTGGAGATATCGTGGATTAGTACCTACATACCAAATTTCATAAAAATCGGCCCATAGGTTAGGGCTCTAGCTCTGTACACATCCACACAGACACACACACACACACACACACACACACACACACACACACACAGACACACAGACACACACACACACACAGACAGACATCACGTAAAAACCACTTTTTTGGGTTCAGGGAGCACCAAAACGAATATTTCCACTAACAACTCAAATTCGAAAATTTTTAAGAAAACAATACTTTCTCCATATACTATGTATAGGGGGAGAAAGTAAAAATGAAAACAATTATTATTAATAGAATTTTTAATACGTGACTTACAGTAATTTGAAGTTTTTACAAGACCAACAAATTATATGTTAGGCAATATTTTCAAATAAGTATTTTACAAATAATTAATAAATACAAATAATTAATTGTTAATGTACGAAACATCTAGCTTCCTCTCTTAAAACTACAAGCCAACTTCTCTGTACAAGTATAAAAAAAAATGTTTCTGCAAATAGACATGGCCAGGCTCCATCAATGTTGGCACAGGGAACCGGCGGCGGCGGCGCTCCAACAGCGGGCGATGGGCTCGGACGGGGAGTCGAGCAGCCGCAGATACAGAGCAAGACAGTCGGGGGTTTGGGGGTTAAGGGGGGAGGCAGCTCTCAAAGAAAGAAGCGGAGAAGGGGGAGCAGGCAAACGCGCCCCTCCACTTTCCCTGTCCACCTAGCGCGACGGTACTGCGCCCTGCGCGGAATTAGTTTACTACAGAGCTCATTGCACCACCTTAATCAAGCCAGCAGTGTTGCCAATCCAAATCTTCTAAATTCCCACCTGGTCCTAAAAAAATTACTACCTTTTACAACAAAATACCACCTCACACAAGTATACCTATTTAGGACCAATACGAACGCGTTATCATCGACGTTATCGTATTAAAAACGTGTTGGTACTTTGAAATTAGCTTCAATATATGCATTATTTAATTTTAATTTTAATTTTGTTGGTTTGGAAGTTTAAAATAATGTACTATGGAGATATTTAGAGCTCTACTACAGCAGAAGGCAAAAGGCCTCCAGTTAATCAAGTTAATCCTACTAATATTATAAATTTGAAAGTTTGTATGTTTGTTTGTTTAGATGTTTGTGGCTCAATCACGCTCTAACCACTGGAGAGATTGAGCTGATTTTTGGCAGAGGTACTTGATAGTCCTGAGTAACATATAGACATATTAAAGTTGCAAAAATCATATAGGGCTTTACCCCACGGGGGTTCAAAGTTCCCATGCATTCCTTATGGACATTCATTTTTGTTTGAGCTGATGAAAATACAAACAGCTGATCTTGATTCGTAGTAGTTGCACGTGCTAACCACAGAATGCAGCACACACAACTGCCATAGTTTCTATAAATAATTCGCGGGGTGAAGCCTGCGAGTAACATCTAGTAAAATATATAATCAAGTTTAAATAAGTTAATCATTTTGAATCAGCTTATACTATTTATTAAATACAATCATATTAAAGAACTTGGTTACAAATATAAATTCTTTCAGAATTTACAGAATTGACACCGCAACACTGGCACTACATAGAGTACTAAAATCGAGAATATTGTCCCAACTCTCCCAACAATACCTAAACCATAGACTAACTACAGTACTGTAGTTAGTCTATGCCTAAACGAAGTGACTACGTACACGTCCAATGTAAGCCGCTACCGCTTATGTTAGGTTAGGTTAAGAGGTTTTCGTTATGTGTCACTGGCTCTCAATTTGTTTTAAAAATCACAGGAAAAGTAACATACGGTGCATCATTTGGAACGGATGTGAACAGTAGCGGCTCACGTCGGACGTGTACGTAGCCTCTTATTTCTCAAATGTACGGCGCAGGTTTGTCGATTTTCCCCGGTTTCCGTATTTCTTTCTGTAATTCGGGTAAAGAATTTTTTTCAAATAAATCAATCACATTTCTATGTAGAGAAATATATTGCCTACATTTTGTATATCTTTGATAGTCTGTAAAAAAATTAGTGTAAAAATACCAGGGCGTTACTTTTGAAAATAAGCAAAAAAATTGAAGTTTTAACTTTTTTGTACTTTATCAAAAACTCTACCCAACCGTGTTTTATTTATTTGATTTTATTCAAATTCTCCGTTCTTTTGTGAACAAAAAGATTATACATATGATAGGGTTATCTTTTATGGTTTGGACACAGGGACAGTTTGAAGTAACCTCTGCACATTTTGCTCAGATACGGCTATGCTCCAGATTGTTGTTGAAAAAATCCATATGTGCGTCTCACGCCACAAATGCTTATGGAACCTTTATTTATTCATATTTCTCTATACATATATATATATATATATATATATATATATATATATATATATATATATATATATATATATATATATATATTTCTTGTTCAGAAATGTATTTACTATAAATATATGTACCATTTATTATATTATAATAACGTACAAAAATTAGATCTAGCTTTGAATAACTAATTTTGGCTTTCGGCAAAACTCACATTTTGTTTTTCAACTCATTTAAAGTCATAAAAACAGTATTTACTTTGTGCAAAAGTGCATTAATTCCAATAACTGTATTGTTACCTTAAGTAATATAACAGTTTTGGTTTAATATTACTTTTATACTTTTTATTTTATTTTTATTTTTCAAATGTACAGCGCAGGTTTGTCAATTTTCCCTGGTTTCCGAATTTATTTCCATGATTCAAAGTTTTTTTTCCCAAATAAATCAAACAAATTTCCACATAGGGAAACGAATTGCCTACATTTTGTATATCTTTGATTGTCTGTCAAAAAATTAATGTAAAAATGCTAGGACTCTACTTTTGAAAACTATTTCAAAAATTGTTATAAATTTTGGGTTTTCACATTTTTTTAAAGAACCACCAAGAGGGAGTACTTTGATTTTATTTCATTCAAAATCTCTTTCCTTTTCTGAACAAAACGAGTATGCATATGACTAGGTTATCATAAGTAGTTTAGGCACTGCGAATTGTTAAAAATACCTCTGCAAAATGGCAAAAATTGCTGGGGCACCGAGCAATTTAGCATAAATCAGCCCAGGGCAGTCCTAGGGTTAATAATGTTTAGAGAGTCTCTAATCGGTGCATTGGTAAACAGTGAAGCTACATCTAAACTCAATAAGATATCGGTTTCATCAATCTGTATTTCATTCAATTTACTTATGAGGTCTTTTGTATTTTTAACGTTGTATTTTGATTCATATGCACACGTAAAAAGGTAATTTTTTAATATTTTGATAATGAATAAGTAGGACAAGATATTTGGTCCACAACTGGTCTCAAAGGTACGTTAGTTTTATGAACTTTAGGACCGCCATAAAACTTCGGTGAACGTGAACTTTTTGGGATAACACTCTTATAAAAGGTTTCAGGTTGTTTTAACTAGTTTTTCAATTTTTGAAGTAGAGTCATTTTTTAATGAAGTCAACAAGTCTTTTATTAGTACAAATGTAAATGGATGTAGCAACATATGATAATAAAGTATATAAACAAGGCATATGAATTCAGTTCATACTAAAATTAAATTCACAGTGGAAAAGGAAAAAGTGGGAACCCTTCCATTTCTGGATGTAATGATTATCAAAGAAGGCAAATCATTGAAACACAAAGTATTCTAAAAAAACGCATAATAACAAATTGTAACATTTCATGGATTTGTTGTTAAATAATATCAATCACAATGCTCATATAGGCCATTATAAATAAGATTTATCATGTAATTCTTGTAAAATTGTTATTTCCCTAATAAATACACTTATAGGCTAATAATAAATGTAAACTCCTTTCATAAAGAGCAAACACACTCATCCTTACACACGGTTTCACATTTGTGAGGATTTCATTTCATAAATAAGGAACAGTCTCATATTGTTGTAAATTATATATATTTTTTAAATAAAATTGTTTTGATTTGATTATATTTGTGTTTTTAGTCGTTAGTGTAAGTTCAGAGGTTCTGAATGTAGTACGTGAAACGTAGTTTTTAGGTTGTTTTTTACAGAGTGCTTGCAGTTTGGTAAAACGTGTTGGCAAAACTCTACCCCATGAGGAAAAGTTCAAGACTATTTGAGGCTATTGGCACAGGAAATAAAAACAGTGACATCGGGAAGCAGTTTGGAACACCAGTGAACTCTGTCGACAATTTTAACAAAACAAGTGTCGTACTGCTTCATCCCAACTCCAACAATGCTCTGCAATTTTAATTGTTATCACGTTTTGTTCACTTTTAGTTTTGCAAATTATTTTAATAGCCTACAGTACATTGATGTTCAGCTAAATTGAAATTGATGCGTAGTTGGTCAGAACTGACTTCCGTAAGGGGGAGGGATTTGTTTGGGGCAGGTGATAAGAAGTGAGCAAAGTCTATAAATAGACAGGAAGTGGTCGAAGGGGAAAAACATCACCAAAATACCGAACTATGAGTCATTATTTGTTTACTTTCCTATTCTACAATATTTTCCCTGAAGGAAGTGTTATGAAGTATTTCATCCTCTACTACGTTAACCAAAGAAGGTTTACAAAATATTTCCGAGCTTATTTTATACATTGAAATTGTTCAAATCCTTTTAAAATTTAATAATTATTATTATCCGGTCTGATTATTTATGATAAAAAGCACGAAGTGATGTAAGGATTCTACCCTTCCATGATCCATCTATTGCGTTACCGTGACCCTCAATAAGTCGAAGTCTGTGGAGAATCACCTTGATAAGAGGAACCTCGATATTTCAAAACATTCGATAACTCAAATTTTCCCTGTTCCCCTGAGGTTCGAGTTATATAGGTTCCACTGTAATAGGTATTTAATCAAATTGTAAAGCTGCTTCAAATATTTAACTAATGATACTAACTTTCAAAATTTATCTCACTTCTCCATTTTTAGCGAATTTCCCTTATAGGGAAGAAGCTATTACCGTAGGTCTCATAGTAAGACTTAAGCCCGAGACCATGATAACTTTTCACTTTGAGGTCTCCAGATGCCAAAAACACCATTCGTTCAAATTTTTATATATGTGTATATATATATATATATATATTTATAAATATATATGTGTCCGTAAGCACGATAACTCTCGTAAAAAAGCTCCGATCTTAGTGAAATTTAGTACAAATGTGTAAAGTACCATTTATTTGAGCGAGTTCGAAAACCAGACGAATCACATCATCCAAAGGGGGGTTTTTGGGTGGTTTTGTACCCCAAAAATGGGTTTTTTCGGGTTTTCACATGTAATTTTTATTTTAATCAAATTGTAATTTTTACCATTGAAATCAGCTTAAAAAACAAACAATTTGGTATTTTGATCATTGCTCTACGTCAGTTGGTTACTGAGATATTGAAAGTTTATTTTTTGATTTATTTGGACTTTACCTATCGCTTCTATATTGAAAGTTTATTTTTTGATTTATTTGGACTTTACCTATCGCTTCTAGTGTTTAAAACACCAGAAGCGATAGGTAAAGTCCAAATAAATCAAAAAATAAATTCAAATCCATCGCTATTATGAGTTTCAAAAATATTGAAAGTGCTAAACACAGTACGTTGTCTAATGTTATTCTTATGGAGAAAAAGAAAAATTGTATATCCCCCTTATTTATGAACATAAACTGACAAAATTTGGTATATGACTTCATCTGGTCACACTTGGTATGTGACTTCACTTAGATGAGTTCTATTGATATTTGCATAAAAACCCATTATTTTATATTCCTTGTTGCAGCAAACCTGCGTACTCATCCCCAATGTTGTTCTTGTGGAGAATAATTAATATTTTAAATATCGCTTGTTTGTGAATATATTTCTTATGAATTCTGTTATGGGAAGTATGTGTTATGTTATATATCCATTGGAAATTCGCTGAGTATGCAGGTTTGCTGCGACGGGGGTATTATTTTATATAGTGCAGTGTTAAAAATAGATCATCATGTGGAAGAAGTTTGTGAAGAAACATATGGCAGTGCGTTTTGTTGTGTAGCTGGAGTTTGAATAGGCTCATAGTCAAGACTTCATGAGTCTCAACTCAAATTAAATAACATCCCTAATAAAAGTGTAGTAGGCTATAAAAACCTACTCTTTTAATAGACTGAAGAGCCACTGATAAATAGTTTCCCATTTTTTTTTAAGGCCGCCAAGTTGAATCTGTGGTGAAGAACACATTGGTGAGGAAATTCCATGTCATTATAACTTAGTCTAAGAAGAAACTACATGTTGAGCAACAATAGTCAATAGTCAAATATCTTTATTCATTCAGAAGTACAGTGTTCAACATTTGAACAGTGTCAATATATTATAAGTGATACAATAAGTTCAAGCCTTTCTAAACATAGATATATATCTTTTACTCTAAGCCTGGAAGAGTGAGGTGGAAAAATTCATCCAGTGTGTAAATGGCTGCATCTATCAAATACTCCTTCAGTTGTTTTTTAAATTTTGTGTGATTTTTTTCATTCAAAATATGTTGCGGTATCTTTTTCAAAAATTTGCCTTCCGCATACGATGCCCTTTCTCATAAAATTGTAATCTATGGTGACTACAAACGGCCTCATTCTTTTTCCTTGTATCATATTGATGAATGGGATGAATAGAATCATTATTTGCCAATTTATTTCTTGCTACTAAAATTGAGTCAAAAATATATTGCTCATGTACAGTAAGTATTTTTAACTGTTTAAAATATTCTCTAGCCGAATCATTATGTTTTAGCTTAAGGATTATTATTAACAGATAAGGATATATTAGTACATAAGTTATACATTATTATTTGATTTATCCAAGACTAAATAAGTTCAAATACTTAAAAGGAACTCAATTTAACTTAAATTCATTCATTAAATATCACCAAAGACTTTATCTGAACTTTGTAAAACACATGTCTTTAATTTTATAGCAGCCTAAATTCCAAGGCCTACTACCTCAAGATTCTCATAGCAGCCATTTGTTTTTGTGAGCTGAACAGTTTAGACTTCTTAACTCATTCAGAACATCTGAGATCATAATTGGCCTATTTACATATTTAATTATATACAAATTCTGATTTACTAAGTATTTATAGGTAATGAAAAACATTTCAACCAATATAATATACTAGAACAAATATCCAGATCCGGCACATTACCCTACCTGAGATTTAAGAGATATTCACATTTATCAAAGTTTGAGCCTATTTTTGACCAATATTTTTTATATCAAGGAGAAAAGGTTAGAATCCCCCAGATATTTTAAAACATTCATTGTATCCCTATTTTGATTTAAAACCTACGACATTGTACCTAATAATAAAACCACAAGTTTGTTAATTGTATAAAACTTTTATTTCTTGACTAAGGTAAAGGAAACCATTATTATTAAGCTTGATTTCACCAGAAAGAAATTAATCCAACGAAAAACAGCTGTTTTAATTTTAAGTCACAGTAAGCCAGGGCTAGATTTACATAGTGTATTAAAGATAAGTCTGCGGTTAATACTTTTAAAGGATAAAGAGTGAAAGTAAACAAAACAAGAGTAAATAAATAAAACAAAAAGTATGTAGTTTTCAAAATATCTAAATGGAAAATCACATCATTCGGCTCAAAAAAGCAACTGTTTGGTAGATCGTGCTAAGGTGATGAGCAACCCTGAATTCTTAAACAAAGAAATTAACACAATAAAATAATTAATTTCAAATGATCACAAAAGTGGAATGATAGAAGATGTTTTAAGAAAACATAACCAAAAACCGAAAGACAAAATGAAGCCAACCAAGAGAACTGCAAACGTGCGATCCTGCCTTACATTCAAGGTACAACAGACAAGTTTAAAAAGTTCTATCCAAGCATGAAATAAAGACAACATTTTCTGTACGTTCCAAACTAAGAGATTTAAGGTAAAATGGCCAAATACCATGAGCACACCAAATACCGTGATTCGTCACTTTAGAGCCATAAAATAACATACTCTATGGTCAAAAGTAATTAAATGCTTTAGTATCTTACCCGGTTCAATATATTGATTTCGCGGTAAAATTGGAGAAAAGAAGAATCAATCAGTGTGTTTAGTAGTTGAGTGCTACATGTCCAGTTTTTTACATCGTTGGTCAGCTGTGCTCAATGCTTAGAAAACAGGTAAGATCAATAAGCTTCTGTTTATTTATTTACTACAATAAACTACTACAATTTACTACCTACGGATGTCAGTTTAGATTAATATTAGTGTATGCTTTACGAAAAAATGTGTTTAACATAAGTTTTTGGGTAAAAACAATTAAAAAATAGCGACACGGAATTAGGTATAGGGATTGCGCACGAATGCCTAAGTCCGTGATTTGGATCACGGAGTTCGGGGAAAGCAGCTATTTTGTAATAAGGTAATACTCGTTTGTTTACAAATATCTTTTCGACTGAAAGAAATTGTTTGGCCATATAGGTTAATACCACCCTTCGATATCCGTGGGAAGTTTCGGTGAATGGAATGAAGTCTAAAATATTGTAAAAATGAGCGAAACTCTGTGAATCGTCACAAATCTTTTATCCTCGTTTAATTTGCTTATATTTATTTTATATTTCATTATGTTTAAATACTGTAGTGTTATTATATTAATATTAGTGTATAACTTAAAGAAAAATATGTGTAACATACATTTTTGAGTCAGAAATCAATTAAAAATTTGTATCACAGAATTAGGTTTTGGGATCGCGCACCTCCGCCTATTCCGTGATTTGAATCACGGAGTTCGGAAAATGCAGCTATTTTGTAATAAGGTTAATATTTGTTTGTTTACAAATATATTTTACACTTAAATGAAGAAATTGTCTGGCCATATAAGCTAATATCACCCGCTGATATCCGTAGAGACTTTCGGTGATTGGAATGAAGTCTAAAACATTGTAAAAATGAGCGAAACTCCGTGAATCATCATGAATCATTTATCCTAATTTAATTTCCGGATTTTTATTTTATATTTCATAATAATTATCTATAGTATGTGATATTGTATTTATATTAGTGTATACTTTAAGGAAATATATGTGTAACATACGGTTTTGGGTGAACACAATTAAAAAATTGCATCTCGGAATTTGGTATTGGGGACGGGCACCTCAGCTAAGGAATCATGGAGTTCGGAGAAAGCAGCTATTTTGTAATAAGGTTTATATTCGTTTGTTTAAAAATATATTTTTAACTAAAATTAAAAAAATGTTTGGCCATATAAGCTAATATCACCCGCTGATATCCGTGGAGCGTGTCGGCAATTGCAATAAAGTCTTAGAAATTGTAAAAATGAACGAAACTCCGTGAATCGTTACACATTCTTTATGTTGTGTTTTATACGTTAATTTTATGTATTTTTAACTTACTTATAATATTTTATTAGGTGATTATTGTTTTTTAAGACAGAGGTTTTTTTCAGAATGTCAACAACACCAAAGCCGCCGAAAGCTGCAAGGAGGAGCTACTCCCAAGAAGTCATCCGAGAAGCAATCCAGGCTGTGAAGGGAGGTGTGACTGTTACAGCTGCTGCGAAGAACTTCGGAATCCCACGGCAGACGTTAAAAGACAAGCTTGGTGGCAAATATGCTCTGGGATGTGCAATGGGGGGACGTCCTTCCGTGTTCAGTCCAGAAGAAAAAATCCTTGTGGATTGGATCGAGTCAGCTCAGGCAGAGCTGGGTTTCCAGTGACCAAAGATACACTTCTTATGAGTGTTAAAAATCTTGCACAAAATCTCCAACGGCAAATGCCATTTTCTGATTCCGTACCAGGGGAAAAATGGTACAACCTTTTTCTGAATTGCCATACAGAAATCGCAGGTCGAATGAGCCAGGTGCTCACGACATCGAGGGCAAACGTCAGCGAGACTGAATTAGATGAAAACTCCACCTACCTAAGGAGTGTGGCAAGTTACACTCCTAGCTCTTAGTCTCTAGGTAACTTAAAACAAGATGGCGATTTCTGCCTCAAATGAACAACTCGCTGGTACAATTAACAAAACATGATTTACTCACGAAATGTACATTCCAGCATATTAAAAATTGCAAGGGAATAACAACATTGGTTATAAAGGTAGGGGGAAATATATGATTTGACTTTACAAAATTGTGAAATATTCCTCGGTTTAATTCTGTGGAGAATATGAAAGTCTTTATCTCAGGGCGTTGTAAAAAAGAAGGCTCGTGTGGAGACTCTCTTAATTCTAGATTCTGCTTTATTATTAAATTTGATTTTCTTTATGATTAACTTTTAAATCTGATCGTTTGATTGCAAGATATGAATTTCGCAATTTTTGCTTGGCGTCACCAAGGAATGGTGGCCATGAGTGAAATGAAATTTTGAATGAATGTTCTAGGCCTAATAAATTCTGACCTATTTTCACTGACGTTATCAAACAAATTAAAGAGTTCTCTTCTTACAAAATTTTGAAATTGAACTGTCTATTGGTGAAGAATATTTGAATATAATCAGTAATCAAGCTCCTCAATCCACCTGATTCTGATATAAGTTCATCTCTAGGTTCTAGGTAAGTTTGGAATTATGTTACCAAGGGCATCTGCTTCACCAAAACCATCTCTTCTGGCCTCACACAATAAAAAGGGATATTCGTAATGGTTTGGTTCTTCTCCTAACTAAAATATAGAACTTTGGATATGCCCAATGTACTTATTTAATGGAAATTTATTAATTTGGAGACGATGCTCAAATTTTATGTCTTAACACAAAGGCCAGTCCATCTTAGAAGAATGAGAGAGAGTTAAATCTATCTCCTTCCAACAATACATTCACATATGATTTTCTTTCTTGAGGTTATCAGTACACATGACACTTTTCACTTTGAATTTTCACTGTTATTACTATATAAAATTTGGCCAGTAATCTATGTCTAAGATCAGATAATAGTTAAAATTTGTGTTTGAAGTAGTTTACACTATTTTCTTATATAAGGTGGTGAAATATTTTATATGGGTGATTAATACATTTATCTTATATAGATGCTTAGAGATAGTTTTTTTATGAACAAATTAATTACATATATATATAGGTCTAATTGAGTTTTTATAAGGGCACGTTGATTTTTTATAGGGGCCTAATCCGGATTTGTACATGATTACATATTTTTACATAGGCCTACCTAACATAAATTATGAACTGTTGCATAGGAATTGATTTGCGCAAGTGAATGTGGAGAGTCAAGATCTGAAGGACGTTTTCAAAAATCCGTCACGGATTTTTAACTGTGACGAAATGGCATTTTCTTATGCCCAAAGGATAAAAAAGTACTCGTAAAACGAGGCGAACGTCATGTGTACTCCATAACGGGCAATGATGAAAAAGAGTGCTTGACGGCCCTCATCATGGCCAGTGCCAATGGGACAGTTGCTCCTCCCATGGTGGTTCTCTTAAGAGAGGATACCATACAATGTTGTGATGAAATTTCCTGAAGGTTGGGGGATCGGGAAAAAGGGAAAATGGCTGGATTCAGAGTAATTTTTAGAATACATGTCCAACGTCTTGGATCCTTGGGTTGAGAACAAAATTCAGCGACCCGATGTTCTCTTTGTTGATGGCCACTCTTCTCACATCACTTACCATCTGAGTGAGTTTTGCACAGCAAAACAGATAGAGCTAATTGCTATGCATCCAAACTCGACCCACATTCTCCAGCCGTTAGATGTTGCGCTGTTTCATCCACTCAAAAAGTGTTGGAGGAAAATCGTCCAAAAGTGGAGATACAAAAACGGCGCAAAGATAAAAAAGAGGACTTGGCACCTCTTTTAATACAGGTTTTGGACCTCAAAGGAAAAGACGTTGGAAAATGGGTTTTTAACCACAGGGCTCAGCAGCCTCAATCCCAGCAATGTTGATTTTGCCAAGGTAATCAAATCTAGGTCACGCTGTGAGGAAAGAAGGCCGTTCTCCCACAGTCAATGGCTAGCCTTGCGTAGCCATTCAGACTACATCGAAGCCAAAATAGGGGAAGGGAAATTGGATATGTTAAAAAACCGAGTTCAAAGAGGGGACAAAAGTTTGTATGGGCTCTGGCTCCAAACAAAAAATCCAAAGTGGCAAAGTATTGAGAAGCTCTCGAAGAAATTGAAAGTAAAACAAAGGAGGCAGTCAAAGAAACAATTGACGAGGAACCAATGGCATCAACCTCGCAGTCAACATCACAGAACCTAGTCTTGGTGGAGTACAAGTCGTGGCCATTTCTGACGACTTGCCATTGCCAGAAGAATTGAAGAAATGCAGCCGCTGATCTATTAAATCTGTCTGGTTTCAGTGAATTCCCCATTGAACTGGAATTACCCGTTAGACTTTCTACCTGGCTATAGATTTTCAGTCCCCTGACACGACCTCTTCAAAATTTAATCAATCATTAAATCACGACCCTTCAAATGAATCCCTATAAGATCAATGGCCTGTAACTCCACCATTGTCAATAAATTCTCTAGATCAAATGCACCGAGCTACTCCATCATCTTCAAGACAAGATCAAGATACTTCAACTCCAAACAAGAAAATCAAGCCCAGTTACAGTTTGATACCCACTGAGTTAAAATCAAAGGTCCCGTAAACTTTTAAAAATGCTCTATTCTGGCCTGAAGAAAACAAAAATCCCCCAAAAAAATTAAACTACCGAGTGCAATAACACTGAATGAATGGAAGGAGAAAATATTTGAAAAAAGAGGCAGAAATGCAAGAAGAAGAAATGCAGCCGCTGATCTATTAAATCTGTCTGGTTTCAGTGAATTCCCCATTGAACTGGAATTACCCGTTAGACTTTCTACCTGGCTATAGATTTTCAGTCCCCTGACACGACCTCTTCAAAATTTAATCAATCATTAAATCACGACCCTTCAAATGAATCCCTATAAGATCAATGGCCTATAACTCCACCATTGTCAATAAATTCTCTAGATCAAATGCACCGAGCTACTCCATCATCTTCAAGACAAGATCAAGATACTTCAACTCCAAACAAGAAAATCAAGCCCAGTTACAGTTTGATACCCACTGAGTTAAAATCAAAGGTCCCGTAAACTTTTAAAAATGCTCTATTCTGGCCTGAAGAAAACAAAAATCCCCCAAAAAAATTAAACTACCGAGTGCAATAACACTGAATGAATGGAAGGAGAAAATATTTGAAAAAAGAGGCAGAAAATAAATCTGCTGAAGTTGAAAAGGAAAGAAACAACAACTGAGAGAGGCCAAAGCAAAGATAAAGAAGGAAAAGATCGAGAAAACACCAAAAGAAAGCAGAAGGATTCCGAAGAGGAAGAAGAAAGCGAAGATGATGACAGAGACATCACCGACGACACTGGGGTAGCGCCACCTCCACTTGAACCTTTACAACTTATATTGATCATCTTTCGCCAAGTCAGTGTCCATATAGGTCAGTCGTAGTTCCATATAGTGTAGGGAGAGAGAAGTCAAAAAATTAGAGTCAGAGAAGTTTGTTTGGCCAAAAAAGGACGACATCAACGATGTGACGTTTTCAGAATATTACAAATCCTTAGAGAGCCAACATTCGATAGGTGAGGCAATCTTTCTTTTGAGGACCTCCAGTTATAGAAATGCCATAGTTTTTGTTTGGGAAATCGTATCTTTGTTTTTTTCCATCTTTGTTGTAAATCTGTAAATAGTTTAAGTCCTTCAATCCCGTCTTAATTCTGTCATTTATTTGGTTTATGTTTTCTTGTAAATCGTTTGTATTTGTTATAAATTTGTAAATAGTTTTGTTTAATTCCTTATTCTGTCAAAATTCTACATTTCATTTGGTGTAACTTACTATGTTTCCTTGCAAATCGTTTTGTATTATGTTGTAAATTTGTAAATAGTCTAGGTTTAAGTCCTTCGATTCTGTTTTAGTTCTGTCATTTCATTTGGTGTATGTTTTCTTGTAAATCGTTTTGTATATGTTGTAAATTTGTAAATGGTTTAAGTTCTTCAGTTCCGCCTTAATTCTGTCATTTCATTTGGTGTATGTTTTCTTGTAAATCGTTTGTATGTATTGTAAAGTTGTAAATAGTTTTGTTTAATTCCTTATTCTGACATAATTCTTATCATTTCATTTGGTGTAACTTACTATGTTTTCTTGCAAATCGTTTTGTATTATGTTGTAAATAGTTTAGGATTAAGTCCTTCAATTCTGTCTTAATTCTGTAATTTCATTTGGTGTGTTTTTCTTGTAAATAGTTTGTACATGTTGTAAATAGTTTTGTTCAAGTCCTTATTTTTCCATAATTCTATCATTTCATATAGTGCATGTTTCCCTGCAAATAGTCTGCATATATAAGTCTTTTGATTCTCAGTAGTTTTATGGTTCTACATATCTGGACATTTCATATAATGTACATATTTCCTTTGGACTCTATCATCTTTCAATTCTGTCATACTAGGATACGTTTCTTCACAAGTTTTATTTTCTTATATATGGACATTTCACATTAGCTTTGTATATTTTTGAAGTCTTTGTTTTCAAGTAGCATTGAGTTTGTTCTCGTAGGTCGTTACAACATGTACAGATAAAATACAGCCTTGAATTCTTACCTGTATTATCGTCATTTTTTTTATCCCGAAACTCAAACCACTGCTTGGGTAAGTTGTTAGTTCTCAATGTT
This sequence comes from Allygus modestus, assembly GCA_963675035.1. Classification (NCBI taxonomy): domain Eukaryota; kingdom Metazoa; phylum Arthropoda; class Insecta; order Hemiptera; family Cicadellidae; genus Allygus; species Allygus modestus. The sequence continues at coordinate 105,513,155 of OY776111.1, forward strand.
GGCAATTATAATGGATTAATTCATTATTACGTGGTTGTACTATTAATTTATTTTGAGGTGTATCCTTTAAAATAGTCTGGTTTTCATTTAATTCCATTATTTTGTCCAAATGTAGTTTGAATTGAGCTCGTTTTACACATCACGGACTTAGGACAACAAATCACAGAGTTTTGATCAACTGTCACGGAATTAGGAAATCTGCTGTAGCATATGATGACACTTTATTTATGAAGTTTTTTATTATTTATAATGATTTTGTCATGATATAACCTATACTAATACCTTCACAATGATCTGGCAAAGCATAAAACAACAATGTAGCTATCCCATAACCTAAAAATATATTAATATTTGTCAAATTACGGCAACAACTACGGTTAAGGTCACGGTATTTGGCCGTTTTACTTTACTCCCCAAAATAAAAGATCAAACACCAGTGTTGAAAAACAAAGGTGTAAACAAAATACTGTTCAGTTGCAAAAAGTCTTGGAGAAACTGGGAGAACAGTAAATATTAGAGAATGTGAGCACATCAGAGACGATAAAAAGGGCGGAAGAAATACCTCATCGATAGCAGAACACACACGTGAAACCGGACACAGCATGGAGTTTGACAACATAAAATTATTGCATAAAGAAGAAGATTATTTTAAAAGAAAAATTAGAGAATCCACAGAAATAATTAAACCCAGGGAAAATATAAATAGGGAAGATGGATATAAACTCTCTAATTCTTGGCTTCCAATTTTCAAAAGGAAATCAATTAAAAATACACCCCATGGATCACCATATTTTTATATTTAAATGTTTGACCAATGTACTTAAATTAGATGTAGTATTAAGTTATACGATTCATTGATTGTTTTTAATTTTTGTTTTGTTTATATAACCTTCCTACCGATGAAGATGTCGAAAGTGACATCGACACGGTTAGGTAAAAATAAATATCCCCGTCGCAGCAAACCTGCGTACTCAGCGAATTTCTAATGGAGATATAAATGTCTTAATACTACATAAAGCCACTTATTAAGTTTCATGAAAATATATTCACAAATAAGCGATATATACGATTTTAATTATTCTCCATAAGAATAATATTGGGGCTGAGTACGCAGGTTTGCTGCATCAACGAACACAAAAAATGGGTTTTTATGCTAATATCATATAACTCAACAAGGTGAAGCCACACACCAAGTTTTATTAATTTATGTTCATAATTAAGGGAGACATAGCATTTAATTATTATCTATAAGAATAACATGGGGCTGAGTACGCAGGTTTGCTGCTACGGGGAGCCCTTGGCAAACATTTTTTTTAGCAAATAGCAATATACCACAACCAGATGAAGCCATATACCAATTTTCATCAGTATACGTTCATAAGTAAGCGAGATATAACATATTTCTTTTCCTCCATAAGAATAACATTAGACAAAGTACTGTGTTTAGCATTTTATATCTCGGTAACCAATTGACGTAGAGTAATGATCAAAATACCAAATTGTGTGTTTTTTTTATCTGAATCCATTGGTAAAATCTAAAATTAGACTATTTCAAAATTTATATGTAAAAATTTAAAAAAAAAACATTTTTGGGGTACAAAACCCCCCCAAAATCCCCCTTTGGATGGGGCAATCTGGCTGGTTTTCGAACTTAAAAGTCATAAATGTTGCTTACACGTCTATACCAAATTTCATCAAAATCGGATCATTTTTACGAGAGTTATCGTGCTCACGGACACATATATATATATATATATATATATTATACAGTTTCGAACGAATGGGTTTTTGGGGTCTGGGGACCTCAAAACGAAAAGTTATCATGGTCCCGAGCCTAGGTCTTACCATGCCGACTACGGTAATAGCTTCTTCCCTATAGGGGAAATTCGCTAAAAACAGAAGTAAGAATGAAACTGCCAAAAGCGTTATTATTAGTAAATATGTTATCAATTTATACTTTTCTTTATGAGTAAATTTATTTGTATAAAAATATAATTGTGAGGCTGCATATAGTCAAAAACAACACATACAAAAGTAAGCAATATTTTTTTAATTAATTTACATACACATACATGGTAACTTTTATCCAATTCCCATTTATTTACTTTTTTACCTTCCAAATCCTCCAAGACATTTAGGTGTAGAATTAACCTCTGGATTAGCATTCCACTGCTCGGGTGTTTTGGCCTGGAAAAAATTATAAGTAGGAAAAATCAATAATATTTTTATTTTACAAGTATAATTTTTTGACTTAGAATTAGGAATAAAGGGTATAATATAACTGTAGCCAGAATATGACTTCTTAAGCCCCTAATGCACACCTCTGACTTTCAACCTAGTAACTAGAAATATAAAAACAAAATACCTGTCGCAGTAAAAAATCGTACTCCGTGAATTTCCAATGAAAGTATCTTACTACAAACTGAAGTCACTTACCATGACTGATAAAAATATATTCATTATTACCAACAAAGCCTGAAAAACATTGTATTTTATTCTAACATCAGACACCGTAGTTGTATTAGTCATTTTCAGCTCATTGAGTGATGAAATATTGGAGGTTATGCAGTTTGAGTTTTGCAACTGTACTTTCACGGTAAATAAGCTTAAATATGTAATTTTTTGTATTTATAGGTCACCTGCCTCTGATGTAAATATATTTTTAGATAGATTAAGCATTCTAATTGATTATCTTGATAAAAATTTGATAAAATAATAATTGCAGGAGGAGACACTAATATTGTTGTACTGAAAACTGATAGAAAATATAAATTGCTCAAAGATTTGCTAAAAAGTCATAACATGAGGTACCTAGTAGATTTCCCCACAAGAGTCACGGAAAATTCAAAAACAGCAATTGATAATTTTTTAATAAAAAATATAGATCCATCTAGTTTAAGAGCTGAAGGTCTGATAGTTATCCTTGTCTGATCATGATGGTCAGTTACTCAAAATAAAATGTAACAATTTTATTAACAATAGTAGAATACCTCTTAAAAAATAAATACGTAAATTTTCACCTGAAAACATTGATCTTTCTCTAAATTACTCTGGAAACAAACTTTGACTGATGTCTATCATGGCAATGTTGAGGACAAATTTGATAATTTTCATAAATTGCTTGTTTTTTACTTTGACCAGGTTTTTCCTAAAACTGTAATTACACAAAAAAATAGGAAAAATATGTGGATAACTGATGAATCAAAGGTCATGCGCATAAATATAATTAAACTAACAAAAAGATATGGAGATAATAAAAATCTTGATTTGAAGATATATCTAGAATGTAAAGAGAAAAATTATAGATTAAAACTAAATCAAGCAAAAAATGAATATTTCCAAAAGAAAATTCCACAAATAATCAGAAAACAGTCTGGAACATAATAAACTCTGAAGTGGGAGAAAAGGGAAGGAAACAATATACAAAGAAAACATTAGCCTGACTGATAGAAAGAAAATAATATCTGACCCCAAGTTTGTCTCAAACATCTTAAATGATTATTTTGTCAGTGCAGTAAAAGATTTAGATATTGATTATAATTATGTTAGTAAGGTAGATTTAAATACTAATTTGGGCATTGACCTGCTTACAAAACCACAGTTGAGACTCAAGCCAATAGAGGTACGGGAGGTATAATAGATTTGTTGAAACATTCTAGTGGATACGATGAAATTCCAGTGACAGTTATTAAAGCATTAAAATCCAGTATTAGTAGAGTTCTTTTCCATTTAATCAACTTTTCATTTGTTACTGGCATTTTTCCAAATAAACTAAAGCATGCAAAAATCATACCTTTGGATAAGAAAAATGATAAGGACAATGTTACTAACTACCGTCCTATTTCAGTTCTCTCTTCCCTATCTAAAGTATATGAAAAAGCAGCTTATTTACAACAATCAGAATTCCTGGAAACGTTTCATTTATTGGATGATAACCAACCTGGTTTTGGGCAAGGGAAATCAGTTGCGAGTACCGCTGTGTCATTTATTGAATCTGTAGAAAAAGGAAAACACACAGCTGGCATATTTTTGGACCTTTCTAAGGCTTTTGACAGTGGTAATCATTCTAAATTAATAGAAAAACTTAAAAGTATTTGGAGTAACCACAACAGCTCTGAACTGGTTCAGCTACTATCTCACCAATAGATATCAGTATGTGAAAATTTCTCATTAAACAATGTATAATAAATTAATTAAAATAGCTTCTGACTATAAGCAACCTAGATTTGGAGTGCCCCAGGGGTCAATTTTAGGACCTGTGCTTTTTTTGTGTTACCTAAAGGGTATAGATAATTCACTAGTCGATAATATTAATAGTAAACTCTGTCTTTATGCATATGATTCTATTGTTAATATCATCAAACTCTCACGAAGAAACTGAAATCAATGCTTTTGTTGAATTAGAAAATATAGGAGATTACTTATTCAATTATAATTTACTTTTAAACTCCCATCAAAGTAAATTTATGACTTTTAAGACACCGAAAAATAGAGTTCTGAAATACTTAACAATACATGACTCATGTCATATTCAACAGGAAAATAGTGTGAATTTCTTAGGTTTGAGAATAGATCAGCATTTGAATTGGGATGATCATGTACAAACAATTTTAGGAAAAATTAACTCGGGAATTTATGCTTTATTAAAAATGTCATTTTACTGTGATTTAAAAACTTAAAAAAATATATATTCTGCCCATGTTTATTCCCACATCTCCTATTGCATAGGCCTGTTTGGCTCTACAAAAAAGATAAACATGGATGGTATCTTGAAGCAACAAAAATGAGCCATTCGAATCATGCTTAAATTAAAACATGATGAATCAGTTAAGGAACACTTTAAGAATTTGCAAATATTTACGGATTATGCACAGTACATCTACGAGTGCATTCTTCTCGCAAAAACATCTAAATTAAAGGTACCACTAAAACTTATACCCTGCTAAGCCAATTAGGGCAACATTATAATTAATTTAGTAATATATTACCAACTATTTAACCAAGAGGTATGTAAATGAAATAAGAATGATTGTTAAACTGAACACTTTAATGAATTGTTAAATATTATACAATAAATACATTTCTTTAATTACTTGTGCAATTTTCTTTATAAATAAATTCCTTAAAACTCTTTTGAATCAAAATAAAATAAGGTGGATCTTACTTTTATTTGGAAGTGGCTGTGTCCGACGATAGATATCCCATAAACCTCGTTATATCAACGAGGAGGATTCGACTCTATCGGACCACAGTTTCCAACGAACAAATTCAAACTTTCAGTAACTTAAAAGAAACCTATGCGTCTGCACAGCCATCTAAATCTTGTCTGCAACTTAACAGGTAATCTTCTACTAATATATAATAAAAACATTTAATTTACATTTTGCATATTTTACAAAACATATTAGATCGGGTATAAATATCCCCCTACCAAGAAAATATCAAAATGTAAATGATATCTATTTCTAATATATATTCTTAATTAAATATATCCTCAAATATATATATCAAAATGCAAACATTTAAACATAAAAAATTTTTAGTCTTCTTAATAATTTAACATGCGACAGATGTAAATTTACTTGACAGGTGCTGAACTCTAGCGCTAGAATATGCAATTCAACTCAACTAGTTCCATCTGTCACCGCTAGATAGCATAAGACTTCATATTCGCAGACGTTTGTTTACATTTACAAATCAAATTAATCTTTAAATTTATTTACATACAGTTCAACAGAGATTTTATCATGCAATACAGGATAACAAAGGATTTTGATATAAAATGCAACTAAATTAACTATTTACAATCATTTTGAGCAATATTAATTTATTTCAGTATTTAATATGATTCATATTGAGGAAACTAACGGTAAATACTCCTCCAAAAATAACTTTCTCTTTTCAATAGATATCCTGTCTGAGGTCAGTTCTCAACTAAACAGAGTCCAAGTGCGTGTGTTAGTCTGTGTGTCGTGTTTCGTTTTTTGTTTCAGTGATTTGTTTTTGTGTGAAGTGCTTTTGTGTTCAGTGTGTTTAGTGTGTTGTAATCTTAGTAATGCGTGTGAAAAATGTGTGTCGAGACAACGTGTATCCTTAAAACTACCTAATCTAAAATTCACTCAACTTTCATCAATTCATTCACATTTGTACGCGCCGGCTCATTTTTTCACACATACATACTCTTACATACAACATTTATTCAACAATTATACTAACTGACGGCGGACAGTGATATTTCGCTTAAGTTAAACAAACCTTTAATCATTTGACAATTGAATATAATTTGACCCTTTTAGTTTAAATAGTTTTCTCAATATTTCTCACTTATAAATATATTTCTTTTATCTCAAATATTATCTCAAATAAATGTCACTTTGTTTAAACATCACTTAAATTATATTTACAACAGTTGTAGTTCTTCTCGAAGTCATGGGAAGTTCATAAATGTTTTGAGAACATATTTCACGGTTTAAAATTTCTTCTTTCATTTACGATAGCTTTAAATCATAAATATGTAATTTTCGCACATCTTCCAAGTTTTCTACATTTTGCACTAAAACAGTACCTTCACTTATGAAATACAAAATCCTGTAAGGTCCAAAGTATCTAGGCCCTAATTTTCTCGAAAATTTATTTATCTTATTACTCAAATAATGAGTTTTGATGTAAACTAACGAATTGACTTTAAAGGGATGATTACACCGAGGAAATTGATATTTATCACGTCTTCTGTTTTTCGCAATACTTCTCTTGATATTGTTCATCGCTCTTTTCAAGTTTTCAGTTTTCTGCTCCGGATTTAATTTATTGGATACAAGGTCTTGAATATTCCATAGATTAGTGAGTGCATTATTACAAGGGTGATAAAACATTATTTCAAAGGCTGTGGAGTTAGTGGACGAATTTCTTGCAGTGTTTAGCGATAGCTGGATTAATCCCAGATCAGAGTCCCATAAGGTGTGATCGTGAGAATAAAAACACCTTAAACTTGTGTTAACTTCCCTCAAGTATCTTTCAGAACGGTTTCCATTTGCTCTGTATGCAGCTATACAACGGTGCTGTATATGGTTATTAAACAAATAACTCTTGAAATCTTTATAGACAAAGTAACTAGCATTGTCGGATACAATTATTCGTGGTATCGAGAAATTATCGAAAGTTTGCTTCATTTTTTCAATAATTAATCGGCTCTTGCAATCTCTCAACGGATATAACCATACAAATCTACTGAAACCATCTACAAGTATTAATACATATTGGTTCATATTTTTTGTACGAGGTAAGGGTCCAAGAATATCGATAAATACAGGGTCTCCGAAAAAGAATGACGGGATTTCGAACGGCCGTTGCTTGGGGACTATTCAAGATAACTAAACGATTTAAACGTCAAATAGAAGAGAAAAGAACTAAGTTTTGTTTTCCGCGTAGCATGGGAGGGAGCGTTGACCTTGGCATGCGCATAACAAACAAAAAGTGAACATATGGTGTGGATTAATGTATGACCAAGTGATAGGGCCTTTCTTTTTCGCCGAAAAAACAATTAATGGCATAATTTATTTAGATATGCTAGAACAATTTTTATTTCCTCAAATTGAAGAAATTGAAGAACAAGCCAGTGAACGGGTCATTTTGATGCAGGACGGCGCCCCCCCTCATTACCTTCGGGAAGTGCGCGACACACTTACCAACAAGTTTCCAAATGGTTGGATAGGCAGGGGTGCGCCTATTCCCTGGCCTCCCAGGAGTCCTGATTTGACCCCTTTGGACTTTTTTTGTGGGGTTACGTAAAGAACATTGTTTATTCTGAGAAAATTCGTGATTTGCCACATCTGCGTGGGCGAATTTTGGAAGCGATCGCAACTGTGACACCAGAGATGCTTCACAACACTTGGCGAATAATCGAATATCGCTTCGATGTATGCAGAGCAACAAATGGAGCTCACATCGAAACATATTAAGGTATGAAAAAAAACTTAGTTCTTTTCTCTTCTATTTGACGTTTAAATCGTTTAGTTATCTTGAATAGTCCCCAAGCAACGGCCGTTCGAAATCCCGTCATTCTTTTTCGGAAACCCTGTATAGTGTTCATGGTTTGCTCTATAGGTACTGTTATTAATTTTCCTTCATACTTAGTTTGTTCACTTTTAGACATTTTACATACAGTACATGATTTTACCATTTGTTTTACTGTATCGTTCATCTTTGGGTGATAAAAATGTTCATTAACCTTCGCCTGAGTTCTGTAAATTCCTAAGTGTCCACCTATCACACTATTGTGATAAAAGGCAAATACAACACTGATAAGATTTAATGGTAAATATATTTTACGCCTATACATTACAATATCATCTTTGAGGGTAAAATTTGCGTTATTAACCTTATTTACAATACTCTCTTTTATCGTTCTGCATTCCTCATCCTTTTCTTGATGATATTTTAATCCTTGGAGATCGAAAGGTAATGCATGCATGACATTTATAAACATATTATCTTTTTCATGTTTCTTAGATCTATTCTTGTTAGTTTTATTGACCAAACATTTATTTACATTATTTAGGTTGTTAGGTATTTCTTCCTGAATTATATTTACAGTAGATACATCCGGGGTTTTGATATCAATTACCGTTTGATTTTCATCGCTCGGTCGATCAAACATACGTGATAAGGCGTCTGCTACTTTATTGTCACTTCCTTTTATATGCTCGATAGTGAAGGGTAAATTTAATAGCCGTTCAACCCAACGTCCTAAACGACCAAGAATAAGCTTATTTTTCTTTTCCAAAATGAATGAGAGAGCCATATTGTCGGTGACTACTGTAAAAGGTTTGACCTCTACAAATTCGTGCCATTTTTCAATACATAATATAATACTATAGGCTTCTTTTTCGTAGACACTATACCTCAACTCGTTAGGCGTGAATTTTTTGGAATAATAAGCTATCGGCATCAAGTCATTTTGCTCATTATATTGCAATAATACACCCGCAGCGCCAAATTGACTCGCATCTGTTTGGAGGACAAAATCTTTTGAAAAATCGGCCATCTGAAGCACAGGATTGGCAATATTTCTTTTTAAGGTATCAAAGGCTTGCTGACATTTTTCATCCCACATAAACTTAGATCCTTTCTTTTTCAAATTGTGTAGAGGTATGCAAATTTCCGCATATTTTGGTATGTATTTTGCCCAAAAAGAACACATTCCGATGAATTGACGTACTTGCTTGACGTTCTTAGGGGTAGGGAAATTAGAAATACTTGTCGTTCTTGCAGGATCAATGGTGATCGTGTTGTGTTTAATAAGGTGACCAAGGAAACTAATTTCCTTACAGAAAAACTTAGCTTTTTCCGGGTTTACAGTAAATTTATGTGAAGATAGGCGTTTTACTACTTCTTTGAGGTGCTCGAGGTGCGACTCTTTATCGGGACTGTATATGAGAATGTCGTCACAAAAGTTAATTAGGTATTTGAATTTTATATCACTAAACATCTTGTCGAGATAATTTGCTAGTACTGAACTTCCACATTGCAAACCAAAAGGGACCCTCTTCATTCGGTATTTACCAAAAATCGTGCTAAATGAAGTGATATCTCGAGAATTCTCTGCAAGAGGACACTGTAAAAATGCTTTATTCAAGTCAATAATAGTAAAATATTTCGCGCCTTGTAAATGTTGGTACATATTTTGTAGGTCTCCTAAAGGGTAATTCATCTTTTCTAATTTCTTATTAAGTTCTGTATAATTTATCACTAATCTGTCATGCTTCGTTAAAAACGCAGGGCTGCTGAATTCACTAACTGATTCTTCGATAATTCCCTCAGATAACCAATTATCAATAATATTTTTCATCTTATTTAGAGCAGGAGGACTTAAGTAATAAGGACGAATATTTACTGGCTTGTTATCAGTCAATTTTAATTCCACTTCTAAGTCTAAGGCGGCTCCTATCTTATCTGTAAATACTTCAGGATGATTATTTACTATTTCCTCAATTTCCCTTGTCATTTCGATAGTACCAATTTTAAGCATAAGCGAGCGAAATTGTTCAGAATTTTCATTACTAATCATCTGAATTTCATTTTCCACATCAAATGCAAAATTACACGTTTGGGACGCAAAGTTCAGGTTCAGGCCATTTTTGGTCATAAAAGGATGACCTAAAATCATGTGGAAGTAATTTTGTTTAATTACTAAGAATTGCTCTACCCAACAATATTTATCCATTTTTATTTTCATCTTGCATTCCTTCTTAATTTCTACAGGATTGTCATTTGCAGCTAAGATATTTCCGGTCCATTTATTTTCATTAATAATTAATTTCTTCATAAATAATCTATTATATAAGTCTTCACTGATAAAGTTTTTACTCGCTCCGGTATCTAATAATGCTGTGGTATTTAATTCTGGATCCAAAGAGATGTTTACACAAGGTAAATAATTTATAGTCTTTCCTTTAATCTTAGTTAATTTAGGCGATTTTAAGTTATTATAACCCTTGACTAATTTTCTCAGTTCGCCTTTGAAATCTGGAGAATGCTGATAATTGTAATCTCTAGATGTTCCTAACGGGTTTGTGCCTTCAGAAGAGAAATTGTTAGGCGGCGATATATTTTTCCCTCCCGGCCTTAGTAGTTTTTTGGCTTTCGAAAACATTGTCGAGCGATATGGCCTGGTCTGTTGCAGTGATAACACACTTTCGCACCTGCAGACGTTAAGTTTGGATTTCTCAGGACGTTTTTGGATTGAGGCCTATAATTTTCTCTGATATTTGAATATGGGGGGCTATGCGAGTTTTGCATTTGAACTTCATTACGGGAATTTTGGTACACATGATTTCTGACAAAATCGTTGTATGATACATTATTTACATTTATGCACAACTGGTCAAGATCAGCAAAAGTTTCTGGGTTTTTCTCGAATACTAACTTATTTCTAATATCAGGGTGTATGCCGTTTTTGATAAATGAAACCAATTGGTTTTCGCTTAAATCAGTTTTCAAGATTTCGTGGTTCATTTTCACTTCGTTTACATATATAGACAATGGTTCATTGGGCTTTTGTGGTCGAAATATTAAATCTTGCTTTAACTTTTCCCTTAATGTGATTGGAATGAAGGTGCTTAAAATATCAGAATGAAGTAGTTCTATGGATTTTTGGGCGTTTTTATGTTCCAAAATTTTGTTCACCAATGGGGGGGTTGAATATATGGGAAGTATTTCATATAGCTCGTTTTGACTCAAAGTAGTTTCATTTTGAATGTTTACAATATTTCGCAGAAATTGTAGTAGAGGGCTTGTTTCAAGTCCGTTACACACTGGAAATTTTTGTAAGTAAATTTCCATAGGATTTGATAATTTTCCAAAAATACTGTAATTGGAAGGGTTAGTAGTTGTGGCTTGTTGAATGATTTCAGGGGGACGATGAGGCACGTTTTGATTTGCAGCAATGAGTGTTTTGAGTGATGTAGCGGTGGGAACTGCAGTGGTTAGGTTGGGTCGGTGGGCCTCGTGGTGTGGTGTGGATGTAACAGGTGTGGTTGCATCGGGTCGATGTTGTTCAATTTTCCCTAACATTTCTTCATCTTCAATGAGTGATGTATTAAGATCTTGCTCAAATTTATCCATTTCCTCAGAACTAATAACACCGGCAATAGTTTTAAAATTGTCTATAGTTGAAGTTAGTTCACTATTTACATCTTCAAGTTTTTGTTTTTGCACAGGGTCAATTTTGCATTTCAATAACTTTGTTACTCTAATTTTTAGATGACTCAATTTGGCTTTAACTTTTGCAATCTTTAGTTTATTTGGGTTTTCACTGCACTGTTCAATCAGAGTAGAAATTAATTCGTACTTTTGGCTTACACAATCAATTTCTTCTTGTAATGTATAGTTATTTGACAAATTATTAACATCAGGTTTTACATGCAAGCAATTTCTTAAAAGTTTTCTCATAGAATCTACATCTTCATTGGTTATTTGTTGTGCCCTTAAAGTAAGTTCATATTTTAATTCTTCTTTGTTTAAATAATTCAAATTGTATTTTGAAGACATTTTACATTTTTACATAACCTCTGGTTTGTTGGTTTAATATTTTAGCAGAGTTGCGCAAAAATGTATACCCTGCTAAGCCAATTAGGGCAACATTATAATTAATTTAGTAATATATTACCAACTATTTAACCAAGAGGTATGTAAATGAAATAAGAATGATTGTTAAACTGAACACTTTAATGAATTGGGACCGCGTCTAGGTGTCACCCCGTCAACCTGTCACCCCGACAAACCATCACCTTTTAAAACAGGTTTTGAGGTGACGAGTTGACGCGCATCGTCCCCGACAACCCGTCACCATTTGAAGGAGGTGATAGGTTGTCGGGGTGACACCTTGACGCGAGCGTGCGAGGTGACGGGTTGTCGTGGTCGGAGGCGTCTAATCGTCACCTCCAAAGAGAGGAGGTGACACTTTGTCGGGGTTACACCTTGACGCGAGCGTGAGAGGTGGCGGTTTGACGTCGATGCAACCAACAACTTGACACCACAGCAAACCGCCAACCCGATAGGCTCCTCCCTTTGAACTAAAATTACATATTTGCACACATAATCAATTCGTTTAACACTGCAATAGAGACAGCTTCTTAGACTTTATACTTGGTATGGTCCAACAAAACCGCTGATGATTTTTGCGGTGAATGGTTCTATCAGTGGTTTTAAACTATTTCAACTTTCTTAATAGAGGCGGCATAAAAAATTTATAATGCGTGAATTCTACTAAACGTATTTTTCAGCTCGCTTCAATGCTGTTTGTCATGTTTATAATAATTCTAAGGTAGGTAAAAAACTTTCGCAACACCACAGAAGTAGTCATTATAGAAATGATTTTGCAATTTCGTCAAAACATCATCGAAGACAGTTTTCAAAGCGTACTCACGCGTACTCATTTGTGTCTATATCATTGCATTTTTTCCGTTACTAGTTGGGAACTGACGAAATTTTGTTGAGTTTGTCATTATGTATTGCTAGATTCAAAGTGATGTGATTGATTATCGTGAGAATTTGACCAATTCCGCAAATCACACTTCGCATAGAATTTACATATTATTTATTTTCTATGCCGCCTTCATGAGAAAAGTTGAATAGTTAAAACCACTGATATGAAAAAATGGTAGTATCTAAAGAACCGTTCACCGCAAAAATCATCTCTCTAACCAATGAAATAGCTGTGCTGTCACAAAACAAAATGTGAGCGCTATTTTTGGACCACCCGTTATACGATTAGGCCTACTAGCAGTTTCCCGTGGCTACGCACACGCTCAAACTGAGGTTATAAACCAGTTTCTTGTTGTTGCCTTTAAGACGAAACCCCAAAGAATAAATTATAAGGTAAAACTGCAACATATATGCTTTATTACAGTTATTACTTATTTGGTTTTATTAGTTGGTATGTTAAAAAATTAAGACGCTATTATGAAGGTTTATTAAGATGGCTTATAAGGACTATGAAATGACTACCTATAATGAAGACGTTACACGCTATTATTTAAGATATAATTTTTTGGAGTTGAGATTTCTGAAACAAAGTTACGAAAATTGTTCATTTAAAGTAATAGGATTTTTAAATTTAAAAGTCGAATGAAGCCAATCTAAAATTGTATTTGTAGCCACAAAGATGCAATTCCTAGCATATCATAAATTTATTTGAAAACATACTTGATCTTTGCACGGGTTATAGAGAAAATATGAATCCTGATGTGTCAGCTTTTTCAGCCTTTTACTTGCCTTTTACCTACTCTTTGTGTCATCTTCTTTGTTTACGTTTTAAAAGTCAACTAAAATTGAAATGAAAAATTTTTAAAGTGATTACTTTTAATATATTTCGATTTTAAACTTTATTCATGGTATCATAAGGCACTTATATGAGAAAAAATATGAGTGACTTTGAAATTTCATTTAGGTTTGATGAGAAATAAAGTCGCTAGGCTTTCTGAACATCGAGGTGGAAGATTCGATCAAAATTTACGAAACTTGTAATTTTTTTCGCTACTTAAAACGTTTATTTCTCGATTAGTATACCATTCTAAAACTATCGTATACTTTGGTGTTTTTTAACGTGTTAAAACGGAATTAGATCAAATTAGGGCTTTAAATTTCTTTTTTGGTGGGTCGAAAAATCGCCTCATTTTCCTTCGTGTTAACTCACGTCGCGTCGTCGTTCGCTCGTCGTCTGCTGGTGGACTTGGCGACGAGACACGACCGTGCCTCTAAATTAATGTAGTTTTAAATACGGTAGAAGATTAAATATGAATAATTTATAATTTTTAAAAGTTTATTATTTGTTTTAAGCATGATAGCGCTGATAAGCCAAGTGGAGAAAGCCTATTTTTGCGTTATAAGAAGACGGAAACAGATGGAGCGGGGTGGCAGGTTGTCGGGGTGACACCTTGACGCGAGTGTGCGAGGTGACGGTTTGTCGTGAACGGCGACGACAGATCGTCACCTGGGAGTAGAGAAGGTGACGGGTTGTCGGGGTGACACCTTGACGCAAGCGTGCGAGGTGACAGGTTGTCGTCTCTGCATACGACAAACAATCACCTCTATAAAAGAGGTGACAACTTGACGGGGTGACACCTTGACGGCATCGGTATATTTTTACGAGGTGACAGGTTGTCGCCTGTGGCCAAAATGCCGAGGTGACGGGTTGTCGGGGTGACACCTAGACGGCTTCCCAATGAATTGTTAAATATTATACAATAAATACATTTCTTTAATTACTTGTGCAATTTTCTTTATAAATAAATTCCTTAAAACTCTTTTGAATCAAAATAAAATAAGGTGGATCTTACTTTTATTTGGAAGTGGCTGTGTCCGACGATAGATATCCCATAAACCTCGTTATATCAACGAGGAGGATTCGACTCTATCGGACCACAGTTTCCAACGAACAAATTCAAACTTTCAGTAACTTAAAAGAAACCTATGCGTCTGCACAGCCATCTAAATCTCGTCTGCAACTTAACAGGTAATCTTCTACTAATATATAATAAAAACATTTAATTTACATTTTGCATATTTTACAAAACATATTAGATCGGGTATAAATTACATACTTATAATAATAGGCAACGATTTGAAATTATACATCCACATAAGTTAAAGTTTTTTGAGACAACTTATGCAGGACAAAAATTTCTTAAATATGTCCCTAAGGAAATAATTCCCCCGTAGCAGCAATCCTGCGTACTAAGCAAATTTCCAATAGATATATAAATGTCTTAATACTACATAAAGCCACTTACCAAGTTTCATAAAAATATATTCACAAATAAGCGATATATAAAATTTTAATTATTCTCTATAAGAATAACATTGGGGCTGAGTACACAGGTTTGCTGCAACAAGGAACACAAAAAATGGGTTTTATGCTAATATCAATATAACTCAACTAGGTGAAGTCATATACCAGATTTCATTTATTTATGTTCATAATTAAGGGAGACATAGCATTTAATTATTATCCATAAGAATAACATGGGGCTGAGTACGTAGGTTTGCTGCTACGGGTGCCTTTGGCAAAAATTTTTTTTGAGCAAATATCAATAGACCACAACCATATGAAGCCATATACCAAGTTTCGTCAGTATACGTTCATAAATAAGCGAGATATACAATTTTTCTTTTCCTCCATAAGAATAACATTAGACAACGTACTGTGTTTAGCACTTTCAATATCTCGGTAACCAATAACGTAGAGAAATGATGAAAATACCAAATTGTGTGTTTTTTTAAGCTGAATCCAATGATAAAAACTAAAATTTGATTTTTTTCAAAAATTACCTGTAAAAAATTCAGAAAACCCATTTTTGGGGTACAAAACCCCCCTAAAATACCCCTTGGATGGAGCGATCTGGCTGGTTTTCGAACTTAAAGTCATAAAAGTTACTTTACACGTTTATACCAAATTTCATCAAAATCGGATCATTTTTACGAGAGTTATCGTGCTCACAGACACACACACATATATATATATATATATATATACATATATATATATATACATATATATATATATACATATATATATATATATATATATATACAATTTCGAAAGAATGGTGTTTTTGGGGTCTGGGGACCTCAAAACGAAAAGTTATCATGGTCCCGGGCCTAGGTCTTACCATGCCGACTACGGTAATAGCTTATTCCCTATAGGGGAAATTCGCTAAAAAAGGAAACTAACTATAGAAAGTTTAAAAAAATACTAAAATTTTACTTTCTTAACAATCCACTATATACTCTTGAAGAATTTTCCACCTCCCATGGATAATAGATAATGGATATAACATAAAATGATTTATTGCATTTTTGTCATTTTTAGTACCTATAAAGTAATCGTTTGAATTTTGTTTCAAATCTTAATATCTTAAAAACCGCAATACTTATGAAACACTGTAAGAATCAAAAAAGTTGTCAAGATTCTGTTTAACTTTGGCAATATACTTAATATTTCACGAATAAGAAAAGAGTATATACAAATCGGTTTTATTTTCTTATTGTGTCTATCAATGACAAAGGCATTCGTCACTGTTCTTGGTAGGGTATGTATGGACTCAAACCCCATTTTTGTAACTCCCCAAAGTCAAAATGCTCTTAAAAAGCATTATTAAGGCAGCAGATCCAGTTTTGAACTTTCTAAACATTTTCAAGGTTTTACTGGGGATCAATATGATAACAAACCTGAGATAATGAAGTGACTGCCCTAACTACTATAAGCTACCAGCCAATTAATGCTTTACAATTTTATCCAGCGACTCCAAAGACTACATATTAGAAACTGAGTTCCATATCAACGATAAAAAATTTTGACAGGACTACAAAAAATTTGAAATGAGTCACTTTTATTACTCATTTTTTATAACAACGTACAAATTAATTCTATGAAATTGTCCCTGGCAGTTGCGACTGCATTTCGTTAAGTTTTCTCAACAATCGCTCACTCACTCACATCGCTAAGTCGCAGACCATTGAGAACGCATCGCTAACGTCACCGGCAATCGAGAACGCATCGCTAACGTCTCCGGCAATCGAGAACACATCGCTACTGTCGCCGGCAATCGAGAACGTATCGCTCTTTTTTAGAGTTGAAAAATGAAAAGAAAGAATTAATGCAGTTAGGTTTCAAAATTCGAGATAATAAAAATTATACTCTAAAGCAAGAACTAAAACAGAAAAATCGGAACTACAAGTTAAAATTGGTGCAAGCTAAAACAAAGTACTTTGAAAATAAGATTAAAAAATCTGATAACAAACAAAAAACTGTGTGGCAGATTATAAACTCTGAAGTTAACAAACTCTGAATATATTTAATAAATATTTTGTAAATGTTTGTAGTGAATTTAATACAGAAAATTTAGATATTAGTACTACTGACAGTGAGAGTTGTATTAAAACAAGTTTTAGTTTTAAGTTTGTTGATGCAGGGGAGGTGGAAAAAGTAATTGGCTCTTTAAAAAACAAAAATTCAACAGGTTACGGTGAAATCCCTGTTAAAGTTATAAAATATGTAAAAAAATACTTGAGTCAAATTTTAAACCACTTAATAAACTCATCTTTTGTTTCTGGATTGTTCCATAATCATTTAAAAATTTCAAAAGTCATACCAATTCATAAAAATGATGACCTAGAAACTGTGTCAAACTATAGGCCGATTTCTCTTCTCCCGGTGATGTCAAAAAAAGAAAAAAGAGAAAATAGTTAATAATCAACTGACAGTGAGAGTTGTATTAAAACAAGTTTTAGTTTTAAGTTTGTTGATGCAGGGGAGGTGGAAAAAGTAATTGGCTCTTTAAAAAACAAAAATTCAACAGGTTACGGTGAAATCCCTGTTAAAGTTATAAAATATGTAAAAAAATACTTGAGTCAAATTTTAAACCACTTAATAAACTCATCTTTTGTTTCTGGATTGTTCCATAATCATTTAAAAATTTCAAAAGTCATACCAATTCATAAAAATGATGACCTAGAAACTGTGTCAAACTATAGGCCGATTTCTCTTCTCCCGGTGATGTCAAAAAAAAAAAAAAGAAAAAAGAGAAAATAGTTAATAATCAACTGACAGTGAGAGTTGTATTAAAACAAGTTTTAGTTTTAAGTTTGTTGATGCAGGGGAGGTGGAAAAAGTAATTGGCTCTTTAAAAAACAAAAATTCAACAGGTTACGGTGAAATCCCTGTTAAAGTTATAAAATATGTAAAAAAATATTTGAGTCAAATTTTAAACCACTTAATAAACTCATCTTTTGTTTCTGGATTGTTCCATAATCATTTAAAAATTTCAAAAGTCATACCAATTCATAAAAATGATGACCTAGAAACTGTGTCAAACTATAGGCCGATTTCTCTTCTCCCGGTGATGTCAAAAAAAAAAAAAAAAAAAATAGAAAATAGTTAATAATCAACTGTTAAAATATTTAGAGGACTTTAAATTGTTAAACGATCATCAGCATGGCTTCAGACCTGGAAAATCTGTGATCACTGCTGCAGTATCCTTTATTGAATCTATAATTGAGTCGGTAGACAAAGGGGAATTAACAACCGGAATTTTCATGGACCTGTCAAAAGCGTTTGACAGTGTCAACCACGATCGATTAATAAATAAACTGCAAATGTTAGGGATATCTAAAAATTCTATAAAATGGTTTCAATCATATCTTAATGGTCGTTGTCAGTTTGTGGAAATAACCCAGCAAACGCAAGACAATATAATTCTTAAGTCTTTATCAGAAAAAGAATATATAAAATGTGGTGTTCCTCAGGGATCAATCCTGGGCCCTCTACTGTTTTTGTGCTACTTCAATGACGCAGGCAATTCTTTAACAAGTTTACCTCAAAATAATCTCTGTTTTTATGCTGACGATACGAATCTTAGGGTGTCGGCCGGTACACTCCAAGAAGTCGAGATCTTGAGTTTTGTTGAGCTTGAAAATATTGGAGGTTTCTTGGAGCGGAATAAATTAAAACTTAATGCCAAGAAAACCAACTGCATAGTATTCAAAACACATCAAAACAAACAGATAATTGATCCAATTATAATTTACAATGAACAACAAATTGAAAATAAAAATAGCACAAAGTTTCTTGGTCTAATCATAGATCAAATTTAAGCTGGAATGCACATGTAGATAAAGTATTGGCAAAGTTAAGTTCGGGAATCTATTCACTACGGTATCTAGAATGTCATTCTTTCGTAATCAAAAAACATTAAAAAATATATATTTTGCAAATATTCATTCTCATTTAGCGTATGGCTTATGCCTTTATGGTTCAACCACAAAATCAAATATGGATAGCATACTAAAATTACAAAAAAGGGCCGTAAGAATAATAATGAAATTAAAATATTATGAAACAGCAAAAGACAAATTTAAAGAATTAGGGATTTTAACAGTTTATGGAATATATCTTAGATACATCCATCATTGCAAAAATTATTCAGAAAACTCTGACCTTAAAAGCCACCCATATAATACCAGACATAAAAAATTTATTACTTCAATACAACATAAATTAACTTTTTATGAAAAAAAAGACTTACACAGGACTAAAATGTTTAAAGCATTTACCAAATGACATTAAAAATGAGGAAAACATTGCTAAATTTAAAAATAAATTAAAAAATTACCTGTTAGAAAAAGCCATTTATTCCCTCAAGGAATTCTTTTCCACCACCCCCTAGACTTTGTTATAGTTTGCTTTCTCAAAACATATTTTGTTTTCTCCTTGTTTAATATTTCGATACATGTAAAAGCAAGTGCTTTCCCTTTCCTTTAGGATAACAGTTTAGTTTGTAGTATTAGTGACGCCATTCAATGTGCATGAATATGTACTTAATGAATAAAGATTATTTTGATTTGATTTGATTTGAACGTCACAGGCAATTGAGAACGCATCGCTAACGTCACCGGCAATCGAGAACGCATCGCTAACGTCGTCAGCAATCGAGAATGCATCGCTAACGTCGCCGGCAATCAAGAACACATAGTTTATAACGTCTACGGCAATCGCTAACTTTGTCTACTATTCAGAACGTGTTAAGCGGCCACTGACGATCGCGACCTAAATTTCCCGGTTCAGCCGAAAATTCCCGCATATCCAAACATTTTTTCCTGGTCACTAAACTTCACCCATAATTCCTGGTTTTCCAGGTTTTCCCGGTCGGTGGCAACCCTGGGGGGAGCATCAAAACAAATATTTTCACCAATAACTCAAATTTTAAAATTTTAACTAAAACAAAACTTTCTCCATATAGTATGCATTGGGGGAAAGTAAAAAGCAAAAATCAATCATACATTCATATGTAACCTGAAAGAAATTGCAAAATAACTTACATCAATAGAGATAGCATGTACACTAGTTTTCAACTCCTCGGTAAGCAGTGAGTTGATTGCTTGGTGGCGCTAAAACATATAATGAATTCAAATTTTAAATAAAATACATTACTATACATGGGATGCAATGAAATATATGATACAACACTAAAAATATATTTACACTTATACTGTATTTACATACTAGTCAGTGGAGGTTATATAAAAGATGGTACAAGGTTACTTCACCTGCAAGCTGTGCAAATGTATATATAAATTTAAAACATCAAAAAATTACTCTGAAGCGACCAAGGTTGCATATGCAATGTGAAACCCAAATGTTGCATAAGCAAGCGGCAGTGCCACATAGATATAATAATGCCCACCGTCGCAGCAAACCTGCGTACTTAGAAAATTTCCAATGCATGTACACGTTTCTTCCTACAACATAAAGCCACTTACCAAGTTTCATAAAAAAAAGATTTATAGCGATAAAAATAGATTTAAAAATAAGTGATATATGGCATTTTATGTATTCTCCACAAGAATAACATTAAAGGCTGAGTACACAGGTTTGCTGCACCAAGAAAGGTAAGAAATACGTTTTTGTGCAGTTATCAATATAACTTAACTAGGTGAAGCTAAATACCAAGATTTATTAATTTATGTTCATAATTGAGGGAGATATAAAACTTTTACTTATTCTAGGTGAAGCCACACACCAAGTATCATCAATATACCTGATATTAGTACGCCGATGATTATACATTCATAAATAATCGACAAATTAAATTTTATTTATTCTCCTTAAGGATAACATTGGACAACGTACTGTGTTTAGCACTTTGAATACCTCTGCAACGGTTGGACGTAGGATCACAATTTAAACACCAAAATTATTGTTTTGTAGAACTGAACTGATTGGTAAAAGCAAATGTGAAGTTTACAGTAAAATGAACTAAGGAAAAGCCAAAAGCCTTTTTCCCATAAGATTAACATGGGAGATTTTATGAGTTTGTTTTTTGGATTTTCTCCGCAACCACTTAACCTAGATTAATAATTCAATATACTATATTATTTGTTTTTTAAGCTCTATAACATGGTCAAAACAAAAAATTAAGTTTTTTTAAAATTTTAGGGTGAAAAATGCAAAAAACTGATTTTTGGAAAATTTAACCCTAGGAGTGGCCCAATGCTAAAGTGTGGAATGGCAGGCTAAATTTGTCGATTTTGCAGAAATTTTTTTGAAAATTCGTATAAATTCAACCGTAGAAGTAAACCTAGCCAACCTTATATTCATTTTGATCAGGAAGAACAGGGCAATTTAGAAATACTAAAATTATAAAGATCTAGAAAGGTAATTTTTTCGGTAAAGTGAAAAGAAGAAAAACAATTAGAATTTTATTTTTGAAATTTCAAAAGTAGCCTCGGTGAAATTTGTTCTACTGATTTTTTATGGAAAATTCATTATATACATTTTGTAAACAATCTAATTCCCTACTTAGAAATATATAACATGGTATGGAAATAATTTGTTTTGTAAGTTTTAGGGGTGTAATATAATAATAAACGGAAACCCGAAATATATGTAAACTGTACGGTGTTAGGATGTGTTGTAAATAAGTCATGTAATATATGTATATACTAATAATGATATATACATATTTGTAAAGCTAATGAAGTAAGGAATCCAAAAAAGTCATAAAGTTGATGGTAAAAAATTGTTATCACTTATAAATAAATGTAAATAAAAGAATGTTTTGCTATTTTTGTGTATTTGGGAAAAAATATTTCACAGTATTTAGTATATAACTTTTTTGTCTAATATTTTGCCCCCAAAGCAATATAATCATGTTGTAGTACATTCAATTCCCTACATAGAAATATATAACATGTTATACATAGAATACATAGGAGTATACATATAAATATATAACTCACCACTACCAGATAAATAATCCAATTAGCCTAGGCCTACGACGCAACATCACAAAAATCGATCATCTCAATATCACTGCCTATATTACCCTCTAAATCGTCATCAACGTCACTAATACTTTATTCAAGAGCACCCCGAATGTCACTACAATCCATTTTTGCGTAAATTCGGCTAAATAAATAACTAAAACAATCTTACACAACTGACAGCGGTCAAACATAGCGCGCCATTTTGGACTGGGACTTCGACATTGCATATTTCAAATGTCATGTCATATTGTCAACAAAAACACAACACATCGAGATAGATATAAGAAGAAAGCCTGAAATCTGCTGTTTACAATGATACCAAATACAATACAGTTTGGAGCAAGCCAAACAAACTAACTGAGACTTCGTAAACAGCAAACAGCTGCGCAGTTGCCGATTAGGCAAAAATGTGGCGTAATGAAACTATTCCTTGGTGATGATTTTCAGAATAAAACAGTGCTGCCAACGGCAAAACTAAATTACTCTACATTTCTTCCTCTTCAAAATAACATATTATTTTACTAGTAACTATAACTTACACTAGATATAAATCCGATTTTCCTGATGGCCCTTTTTCGGCCATCTGCCATTGTACAACAAAACAGAAAACACCTGTTTTCAAAAAATCATATGATCTGTCTAATCAATATTTCGTTCAAAACATCAATACCAAAAAAAAGCGCATCTCTTTAGCAGTGCATTGGTACCAACCGCAACTTCCCACGACAAAAATTACCCGAGCTGGGTAATTTCAAAAAAGTAGTGTTTTGACATTTTCTTAGCATCGGCTGCTAGAATCGCATCGCGCCAAAAATTCATTTGATTTCTAATCGTCGTGACATTGTTGTATAGCTGCTACAGGGTTTGTTTATGTAATAAAACGAAAGTTCAGAATATTATCTTTAGAATGATATATATATTGTTCACTTTTGAGTTGATTATTAGTGTTTTTTTTACGTTACAAAATTTTCGGTCCCGAATGGCCGATTCTCGGCCCCTGCCACAGTAGGCTGCAAAAAATAGGGCCGAATCTCGGCCATTGGCCACTCCTAGGGTTAAAACCCCCATAAACCCCCCTTTCCATGGTCCGATTTTTCTGGTTTTCGAGTCACTTTACACATTTGAGCCAAATTTCATCGAGATCGGACTTTTTTACTCAAGTTATCGTATTCACGGACACACACACATATATGTGTATATATATATATAGATATATATATATATATATATATATATATATATATATATATATATAAATTTGAACAGATAGTGTTTTTTGGCATCTGGGGACCTCAAAACAAGAAGTTATCATGGTCTCGGGCTTAAGTCTTACTATGAGATATACGGTAATAGCTTCTTCCCTACAGGGGAAATTCCCTACAAGCAAGCACCACGTGAAACTTCAACATTAAGACCACTACAGCAAAAACTTTGACCTATTTTATCTCTCTCCAAACAATCCAGCCCTTCAAGCTCTTATTCAGTTCTTTTCCTATAACCAATTCCAGTAGAATTGTTATTTCTGCTGCTACTTAAACAAGGTGTAGAGTATCACAATAACAATTCCAAATAAATCAACACACCACAATCCCACACCAATTGTTTGTTTTGGGTACAAATTGGGTTGTGGACAAAAAGAAAACTGATAACTATACAAAATAACGGTAAATAAAAAGTAATTAATCAAAATAAAATAAGCAACTGATATTAAAAACATGAATTTAGTCATCTAGTAGCCAGTAAATAAAAATAATAGAAAAGACCCACTCATTTGACAAAAAATTATGAAAGTTCATGAATTTTAAAGATCTAAACAATGTTTAACGTAAATTTCATAATATGTATTGGAAGTGACTGATATCTAAAAAGATAATATTGTAAATTGTCATGACAATTGTTAATCAGCCGCTCTGACTTTATTATTTAATAATTGAGACGTCACGGTTCTCAGAATGGTTCTATGCAAATAAGATGAAAATTTTAATTTAAAAAAGCCTCCAGAGAAAAGGAATGGAAATCCATTGAGAGGACAATATGAGCCCAGAGACAAGGAATGGATTTCCATTCGGAGGACAATATGAGCCAAACTGTGGAGAGATCCTCCTAGTCACAGACAAGTGTTGCACAGAACTTACCGTCATCTTCAACTACTGCTCGTTAAATATTTTTGTAATTAAAAAATATCCTTATTTTTTGTAAAGTCCTTCCCCTTTAATACTGAAGACTATTCGTGGATTTTATAGTTGAAACCTCTTCCTTCTCCTCCTGGCCTAAACCCTGCGCTTATTACTATTTTTTCCCGGGCTATGGTCTTGTATCATTCATTTTTGTAACCGCCTAAGTTATACATTTTAAATTGCTCTTGTGTATTTAAAATATAGTCCGCCCAAATTCTTTCTTGGCCATGGATCTTGCGGATAGTACACATACCTTGACAAGAGGCATGTCCCTGAACAGTTCCGAGACAACCACCATCTTAAAGTGTGACTCTGCAGTAGGAGGAGTATTGTGTTTATAAGATTCATTGATGACTTCCAAGTAAGTTGGTTTTAACTTCTCCATCAGCTTTTTGCGAATTCCCATCTCCACTGGACCTCCAGAATAGGGATTTCTTGTCATGCTTATCCTGCTAGCTACAATGCAAAAAAACTTCAGTATTACTTTTAGTGAACAAATTTTTAAATTGTGTAGGAGTCATTTTAGTACAGTAAAACTTCTTACGGCCAATATAAACGTGAGTTTTTTTTACTCTCAGATAGTTTTTGATGAGGGAACAAAGTAAGGGAATCTATTATCAGCAGAGGCAAAGGTTCGTAACACAATAACACACACACACACTTACGGACAACAAACCTTTGCCTCTGCTAATTCTAGACTAGTTGTCCTGTTGCTCGAATCCAAGCAAGTTTGGACCCAACGAACGGTTACTTCAGTTGTAAACAAAACATCTGATATTAAAACGGATAATAACATCTGAGAATAATGCGGATAACGTACTTTCAATCAACACGTAGTTTAGACTTCCACCATCGGATAGTGCCACTGTTCTGAAAATTCAGCCTTTTGCTGTATTTAAGTGATGCACTTTCTTAAAATTCTGAGACATATTGGCAAATCTATATAAAAATACCTTTAATTTGACAGCTCAAAGGTTAAAATCAGTCCACCTTACGTCTGTGAAGAAAAAACCCCTAACGTGTTAATATATATATATATATATATATGTGTTATGATTCCCTCACTTTGTTCCCTCATCACAAACTCTCATGTGTACACCGGCCTTTACATCTGACAATGAATTTTCCCTAGAAAAATGTGCTCAGGTATGGGCCCAAAAAAGGAATCAAGTTTTCCCAACTTTTTTTAACAATTTAGGACATTTAATTTTTTAATTTAGGGACATTAAAAATCCAAAGTCTTAATAGATAAACTTATTTAGGCACCATTCAACCCAAAAATCTAAGTTTGAAATTCAATGGTGAAACAAACACAACATTATTCTTAAATATGCTATACGATGCTTTAACTAAAATAACATTTTTTATCAGTTTTCTATCATTCAATTTTGTGTAGCCTATACATAAGCATTTAAAATTAAACTGTTCTTTACATTATTAAGTTATAATTAGTGGGTATCACCCGGATTGATAACAAGCGTTATGGTACACACGTATCAGATGGTAAAAAGACAATCATTAGAGAGACCTCTCAACCTAAATGATCAGAAAGTATCTACAATTAATGATTTGCTGACTGGCTTATACATATTTATTTCCCCAAACAGCATCTGCAAAATCCATCAAAATATTGGTAAAACCTACATTTGAGAACTTAATTACATCTCTATTAGAGGATCAACGTAAATGCAATGTTATATTAGTTTTGGTTTTGAATTATTAAGCCAAAAAAAATATGAAGCATTAGGCTAAATAAGTAAAACAATAAAAAGTCTTGAGCTTTTGGTTATATTATGACAGTAAAATAACTGCAGGTATCATTAAATATAAATATGTTAAATAAATGTAAAGACCATTAACTTACTATATGGTTTTGATTTAGAAAATTCATCAAATGATAAAAAAGTTCTCTGAATAAGATAATGTTTCAATGTATTTTTAGGCAGTTCAATTTTGGTTACTATTGCTGTATCTCTCAACAATCCCTTATTGTTACATACTGAATTGATATGTCTCTGTTGGCTTAGTTTGTTTGATGAATGACGCTCGTATCTAAGGTTTTTAGTAATTTCAGTTTGATTTTTACTTTCTAAAGAAAAATCATTTTTAGAGTGATTTTTACACAAAACTCCCTTAAAAATATGAAGGCTACACAGTGTTACAATCTTTGCATAAGGGAGATATGGCTGTAAAATAACCAACCAACTTAGATTGACCATTATGTATTGAAGATTTAGAGTTTAAAAAAAAATGTTTAAGATCTCTGTCAGGTTGGTTTGTAAAATATAAAATATAGCACAGTTTTCCAGTAATGTTTCCCAGCAACATAAATTAAACAATTTGAGACAAATTTTTATGAAATCTAACAAATATCAGGTTTATGTGTAAAGCTTGTATATGAATTTCCACTGTGGCTAATCAGTGCACAGATAACCAACTAAAATCTAAAATTGTTGTTCACTACTAATACACTAGCATTACTAAATAAAACACAATTTTACATGTGACCTGAACAACACTATATTTACACAATAATAATTGTGTAAATAATAATTAACTGTAAATATAGGTAGTGTTGTTCAGATGTGAAATTGTATTTTTATTTAGTAATGCTCATCAACATCACGTACAATGATCATCAATAAATTGATTAATACACTAGAACCTCGTCCATTAAATCTCATAATGGGGATCGAGAAAACTAAAACTATTGACGGTTTATTTATAGAGGTTCATATGAACAAACCCTCTTCCTATTTAAAATGTAAAATAGAGCAGGAAAGAATATGCTCCCTCCCGGCCGACCTTAACCTCAGTTCGTCTTTTTATTACAATATTGTAGCGTTTCGAAGATAAGTGCTTGGTGGACGATGCATGCAACTTATTTGTGTTTAGCCATTTCGGATGGAAGTCATCTTTGCTGTCTTATGTTAATTTGTAATATAACATATTCCTTAATATTTCCTTAATTAAACATAAACCTCAGAGCACAAGCTTGTAGCCTATGCAATACCATCACATATCAGCCTACGCAGTACCTGAATTACACTGTAGTACCTGGGGGGACGAGCTTTGCTCAGGAAAGGCCAGTAAGTTTGTTTAGATGTCTTGGAATAATATTTCACCTTTTCCCCCAACTGATTATCAGATTTGCATAGCTCATTTGCCTTTTTTTCTGCATTTTTAAGGTCCCTTCAGTTGTTATTTATAGCTCTCAATGTCCCTTTAATTTATTTTGGATATCTTCACTCTATATGTACAATCTTCACTCAACATTTTTAGTCGCTGCTCTAAGGGAACCCACATGTTAACAATTATTATAAAGAACATGAGTATTACTTTGACAGTTCCCTGGTCAGCTGGTATGATCAGCTGTTACATACAATTCTCGTGTTTTGATTATAAACTCTATAAGCCCAATGTTAATTTGTTTCTTTTCATTTTAGTTTGTTTTACATTAGGCCTATTTGATTTTTCCTGGGGAAGAGACCTGTCTAGAACTTATTTTTACCCCAGAAATTAGTTATTTCCAACATTTTAAGGAAATTATTAGAGCTGTTTTTGAGATCAGAGTTGCAAGCAAGCACGCATGGTGCAAACAAATCTTACTCATATTAGATTATAGGATAAAAAAAACTGGAAGGCAGTAGTTTTTGCTAGGGAAAATCAATGATTTTTAACCATTTTCAACTTGATTTTGCCGGACTCTAAACCTGTTTATCATTTTAGCGAATTTCCCTTATAGGGAAAAAGCAATTACCGTAGTTGGTATGGTAAGACCTATGCCCGGGAACATGATAACTTTTCGTTTTGAGGTCCCCAGACCCCAAAAACACCATTCGTTCAAAACTGTATGTATATATATATATATATATACATATATATATATATATATACATATATATACATCTATATATATGTATGTATATGTATGTATATGTGTCCGTGAGTGCAATAACTCTCGTACAAACGGTCCGATTTTTATGAAATTTGGTATAAAATTTGTAAAGCAACATTTATGACGTAAAGTTCGAAAACCAGCTATGTCGCTTTATCTAACGGGGTATTTTGGGGGGGTTTTGTACCACAAAAATGGGTTTTTTGAACTTTTACATATAATTTTTAAAATAGTCAAATTTTAGGTTTTACCATTGGATTCAGCTTAAAAAACACACAATTTGGTATATTGAACATTCCTCTATGTCAATCGGTTACCGAGATATGGAAGTGCTAAACACATTACGTTGTCTAATGCTATTCTTTAATAGAATACGAAAAGAATTATATCTCGCTTCTTTATGAACGTATAATGACAAAACTTGGTATACGGCTTTAACTGGTTGAGGTTTATTGATGTTTGCTCAAAAAAACAATTTTTTGCTAAAGGTCCACGTAGCAGCAAACCTGCGTACTCAGCCCCCATGTTATTCTTATGGAGAAATATTAAAATGCTGTCTCCCTTAATTATGAACATAAATTAATAAAAACCTTGTATACAACTTCACATAGTTGAGTTATATTGATATCTGCCTAAACACCCATTTTTTTCGTTCCTTGTTGCAGCAAACCTGCGTACTCATCCCCCATGTTATTCTTATGGAGATTAATCAAAATGGATAAATCGCTTATTTATGAATGTATATTTATGAAACTGGGATATATCGCTTATTTATGAATGTATATTTATGAAACTAGGTATGTGGCTTCACCAGTTGAGTTATATTGATATTTGCATAGAAACCAATTGCTTATGTTCCTCGTTTCAGCAAACCTATGTACTTATCCCCAATGTTTTTCTTATGGAGAATAATTAAAATTGTATATATCGCTTATTTGTGAATATATTTTTATGAAACTTGGTATGCGGCTTTATGTGGTGTTAAGAAAATAAGAACTCAGAACTCTTTATTTGCCAGTAAATATTTTACATAAAATATATTGGCTCATCAAAAAACATTCCCATCTAAATTCCTAGGGTAAAATCAGAACAACTCCAGGTAGTGTTCATGAACTCGTTATTTATATGATAAAAACAAATACCCTGTTGCAGCAAACCTGCATACTCAGCTAATTTCCAATGGAGATATAAAGTCTTTAATACTACATAAAGCCACTTACCAAGTTTCATAAAAATATATTCACAACTAAGCGATATATGTAATTTTAATTATTCTCTAAGAATAACATTGGAACTGAGTACGCAGGTTTGCTGCAACAAGGAATACAATAAATGGGTTTTTACGCTAATATCAATAGAACTTAACTAGGTAAAGTCGTATACCAGTTTTTATTCATTTATGTTCATAATTAAGAGAGACATAGCATTTAAATATTCTCCATAAGAATAACATGGGGGGTGAGTACGCAGGTTTGCTGCTATGGGAGCCTTTGGCAAACAATTGTTTTTTTGAGCAAATATCAATAGACCACAACCAGATGAGGCTGTTTACCAAGTTTCGTCAGTATACGTTCATAAATAAGCGAGATATAAAATTTGTCTTTTCCTCCATAAGAATAACATTAGACAACGTTCTGTGTTTAGCACTGTCAATATCTCGGTAACCAATTGACGTAGAGGAATAATCAAAATACCTAATTGTGTGTTTTTTTAAGCTGATGGTAAAAACTAATATTTGACTATTTCAAAAATTATATGTAAAAAGTTCAAAAAACCCATTTTTGGAGTACAAAACCCCCCCAAAATACCCCTTCGGATGGAGCGATCTGGCTGATTTTCAAACTTAAGAGTCATAAATATTGCTTTACACGTTTATACAAAATTTTATCAAAATCGGATCATTTTTACGAGAGTTATCGTGCTCACGGACACACACACACACACACATATATATATATATATATATATATATATATATATATATATATATATATATATATATATATATGTATATATATACAGTTTCAAACGAATGGTGTTTTTGGGGTCTGGGGACCTCAAAATGAAAAGTTATCATAGTCCCGGGCCTAGGACTTACCATGCCGACTACGGTAAAAGCTTCTTCCCTGTAGGGGAAATTCGCTACAAGAGTTGTTGGTAAGAAAAAATGAAACAGTCTTTCTATACAATTCATTGTTAAGGTCACACACTTCACAAGGCAACTTGTTATACATTCTGCTGGACCTTCCAACTATAGAGCGAGTCAGTTTTATGCAGTCTATTTCTAGGTACATCTATCAAGCTTTTAGAGCGAGTCCCGGACCACCCCCCAAACACTGACCTTTGTTCTAATGGGTCTTACCTCCTTCTCAGTAAAAATAAATCCTAAAAAGTGAAACTGATTTAATCGCATAGAAATTCACCCTCAACAAAACTTCTCAAACACCAGGTCCAGGTATTAAAATATGGCATTGAAATGTAGATTAGAATGTATACAAAATAATGACACCATATCAAATCACCTAGCCCTTACCAATCTGGAAAATCTTGCGATTTAGGCTAAATAAACGTTTGCAAATACAAAAAAAATACTGATGCAGCAACAGAAAAATGGCCGCCACATTTTTACAAGATGAGATAAAAATAAAATAAAATTTGTTTTCAGCTTTCTAAAAATGACAAAATCAACATGAAAAATTTTATTTTTTTTAGAGTCGGTCGAGCAACCACTTTATTAGTTTTTTGACCATTTTGAATGGATAGAATGACACTCTTTTTTACGCTTTCTTAATCACTATGCCTCTGATTCTGTGTAATAATGTATGTAACGTTGCAATGTTCACCTTGCGGCTTGCCCTGTGAGCTTTGCCTCTGTGTTTTCATTATCAATGTGCCAATTACAGCCAGTTTGATAG
Organism: Allygus modestus; assembly: GCA_963675035.1. Taxonomy (NCBI): domain Eukaryota; kingdom Metazoa; phylum Arthropoda; class Insecta; order Hemiptera; family Cicadellidae; genus Allygus; species Allygus modestus. The sequence continues at coordinate 105,544,468 of OY776111.1, forward strand.
CGCCGCAAGGGCGACAAGTGCGTGCTGCAGGTGTCGCTGCAGCCATTATAACTTTAAGTAAAAAAAGTAAAAAACCTGATTTGGTTTAGAAATTATTTGGAATCAAGATTAGTAAGTGGCAGAGTATTGAGTGCAGTTTGTGAACTTGAATTTATAATCGATGTGGGTTGCTCGCCATAACAGGTTTTTTCTTATAGTCGTTGACAAAGTCTATTGTTTTATTGTCACTACTCCATTCCATAATAAACTAGGAAAATTAATTAATTCTTAGACAAAGAAGGATACCAGTAAAAGTATTAGAGTCTGAAAGATATTGAGTAACTGAAAGTTATTTAAAAGAAAGACCAAACCTGAAGGAAGACAAAACTTTTAAGTCCACACCTGAAGGAAGACAAATCTATAGAGACCTGCTAAAATACAAGATCACAAGGTGGATCGTAGTGAGGCAAGAGTGTCGTAAGATACTCCCCCCGTCGGTCTCGGGGAGCACAGGCGCCTACTTGCAGCTACCCATGTAACTACTAATGGGGCAAGTGGCTGCAAGCATCAACATGCATCTCCCTCGTGCCTTGGCATATGACAAAAGGCATAGTGGAAACGAAACCTTCATTACAATACTTTTACCAGGGAGTTGCAGCTGTTCATACTAACCAGTTGTTTATAATTTTACCAAACACCAACTATCGAAGACAGAAAGGAATAACAAAAATTAACATTCCCAATTTAGGCCTATAGGCCTACCATGTGTGCAACAGCCCAAGAAAAATGTATGACTTTTAAAATCACTTGTATTACAAGTTCCTGTTCTTACAGGGTATTTAAACAAGAACATTTCATAACCTCCAGGTACAGAACGTCAAGGTCCTCTTTTGTTTTTTAAACTTGGTAATTCGGTACCTTTACGTTCTGAGACCAAGCAATATGTTAAATAGGACCTTAGTCCTTTATGTAGTAAAAAAGGACCGATTTAAACTATGGCATCACTTGTCTACTATTCTAAAGGTTGTTATTTTACCTACCTCTACGAACTGATGCTGCTAAAGAACTCCAGACATATGATATGATCATCGGAAACCTACACTTTTAAAAGTTAAACTTGCATTCCTACGTTTAATAAATTAAACCTTATTAAATTTAGAGCAAATTCTTCCAGAGCTTAGGGTCTCTTCGTCTCTTCGCCACTCTTAATTTTTAAATTTTCAAACCCGCAACCCGCATAACATTCGTCCCACTCATTCGTCACACCATATTAAAATTAAAGAAAAAATACGATCGTGACTGAAGACAGCTGTCGCCAGCTACCAGGCTGAAGTTAGCTGATAAGTATCTGACGAATACCAAGGTTCTAAAAACGAAGTGACTACGTACACGTCCAATGTAAGGGCAAATTCACTTCGCTACCGCTTAGGTTAGGTTACGTTACGTTCCATTAGGTTAGGTTACGTTAGGTTAGGTTATGAGGTTTCCTGGCTCTCAATTTGTTTTAAAAATCACAGGAAAAGTAACATACGGTGCATAATTTGGAACGGACGTGAACAGTAGCGACTAACGTCGGACGTGTACGTAGCCTCTGCCTTATAAAAACGTCAAGCAGGTACCTGAACAAAAAACAGTCGGTTTAAAACACAACAGAGTACATTACACGAGCCGGGTAAAACCATAGATTAAGAATACCACAAGTTACTGTAGTTAGTCTATGTTACTACTGCATTTGTTACTACAGTAGTAACAGCGTATGCAAGTCATACTTTTTCGAAGATACCTTCTAAAATAAACGGTATCAGGAAACTGACACATACTTTCTCCCTTTTAGCCCAACTTTAATGAATAAATTACTTTTTAGCGAATTTCCCCTATAGGGAAGAAGCTATTACCGTAAGTCTCATGGTAAGACTTAAGCCCGAGACCATGATAACTTTTCATTTTGAGGTCCCCAGATGCCAAAAACACCATTCGTTCAAATTTTTATATATATATAAATATATATGTATATATATTTATATGTATATTGTATATATATATATATATATATATGTGTGTGTGTGTCCGTAAGCACGATAACTCTCGTAAAAAAGGTCCAATCTTAATGAAATTTGGTACAAATGTGTAAAGTACCATTTATTTGAACGAGTTCGAAAACCAGATGAATCGCACCATCCGAAGGGGGGTTTTTGGGGGGGTTTTGTACCCCAAAAATGTGTTGCTTGGGGTTTTCACATGTAATTTTAATTTAAATCAAATTTTAATTTATACCATTGAATTCAGCTTAAAAAAACAAACAATTTGCTATTTTGATCATTGCTCTACGTCAATTGGTTACCGAGATATTGAAAGTGCTAAACACAGTACGTTGTTTAATGTTATTCTTATGGAGAAAAAGAAAAATTGTATATCTCGCTTATTTATGAACATAAACTGGCGAAATTTTGTATATGGCTTGATCTATTTGTGGTTTATTGTTGTTTGCACAAAAAAATTGTTCGCCTATGTTTCCTGTAGCAGCAAACCTAGGTACTTGCTCCCCATGTTATTCTTAAGGAAAATACTCAAAATGTTATATATCGCTTATTTATGAATGTATATTGATGAAACTTGGTATGTGACTTCACTAAGATTAGTTCTATTGATATTTGCATAAAAACCCATTATTTTGTGTGTCTTGTTGCAGCAAACCTGCGTACTCATCCCCAATGTTATTCTTATGGAGAATAATTAATATTTTAAATGTTGCTTGTTTGTGAATACATTTCTTATGAATCCTGGTAAGTGTTTTAATGTGTTATGTTATATATTTATTTGAAATTCGCTGAGTATGCAGGTTTGCTGCGACGGGGGTATTATTTCCTAAATATTGAATACAAAGCACACGGTCTAATATACAGAAGATCTTGTAAACAAGTTGTTTAAAAAAAAACCAACCAAATCCCTGTTTAGGAGGCACTTCAGAATCCATCGTTACACACGTGGTTTTAAGAGGGGAAATGCCCCCTATTCCCCCTCAGGGTTATTAAGGGGCAACATATTTCGAATTTCCTCTATTGGTCAAGGCTACCTATATTCAAGTTTGAACGAAATTTATCAGTAAATAAGAGAGAAATAGTAATTTTTGTATTCCCCGTAAGAATAACATTGGACAACGTACTGCGTTTGCCGCAAAATGAAAATTTAAATTTTCTCTGCAACTAGTAATCGTAGAAGATAGTAATTCAAGATACTAAATTATTTAGATTTTTGAGCTCTTTTTAATGGTGAATAGTAAAATTTATTTTCTTTTTAGTGGTAAAATTTGTATATTTATGTTTTTAGCGAATTTCCCCTATAAGGAAGAAGCTATTACCGTAGGTCTCATGGTAAGACTTAAGCCCGAGACCATGGTAACTTTTTGTTTTGAGGTCCCCAGATGCCAAAAAAGCTATTCGTTCAAATTTATATATATATATATATATATATATATATATTTATATGTATGTGTGTGTGTGTCCGTTAACACGATAACTTGGGTAAAAAACGTCCGATTTCGTGAAATTAAGCTCAAATGTGTAAAGTGACATTCATGACTTTAAGTTCGAAAACCAGAAAAATCGGACCATGGGAAGAGGGGTTTATGGGGGTTTTATATTTTCCAAAAATCAGTTTTTTGCATTTTCCATCCTAAAATTTTTATAAAACTTAATTTTGGTTTTGACCCTGTTATAGAGCTTAAAATACCCCCGTAGCATCAAACCTGCATACTCAGCGAATTTCCAATGCATATAAATTTATCTTAATACCACATAAAGCCACATACGAAGTTTCATCAATATACATTCATAAATAAACGATTTATGACATTTTAATTATTCTCCATAAGAATAACATGGCGGCTGAGTATGCAGGTTTGCTGAAATAAGGAACACTAAAAATGGGCTTTTATACAAATATCATTATAACTCAACTAGGTAAAGCCACATACCAAGTTCTATTAATTTAAGTTCATAATTAAAGGAGATAACACGTTAATTATTCTCCATAAGAATAACATGGGGCTGAGTATGCAGGTTTGCTGCTACGGGAACTATCGGGCAAAAAATGGATTTTTGTGCAAATATCAATAGACCACAATACAATGAAGCAATATACCAAGTTTCGTCAGGATAAGTTGATAAATAAGCGAGATATATAATTTGTCTTATCCTCCATAAGAATAACATTGGACAACGTACTGTGTTTAGCACTTTCAATATCTCAGTAACCAATTGACGTAGAGCAATGATTAAAACATCAAATTGTGCGTCTTTTTAAGCTGATTCCAATGAAAAAAAATAAAATTTGACTTTTTCAAAAATTGTATGTAAAAAACTCAAAAAACCCATTTTTGGGGGACAAAACCCCCCCAAAATACCCCTTCGGATAGGTCGATCCGTCTGGTTTTCGAACTTAAAGTCATAAATGCTGCTTTACACGTTTGTACCAAATTTCATCAAAATCGGACCTTTTTTGCGAGAGTTATCGCACCCACGGACACACACACATATATATATATATATATATATATATATATATATATATATATATATATATATATATATATATATATATATATATACAGTTTCGAACGAATGGTGTTTTTGGGGTCTGGGGACCTCAAAACGAAAAGTTATCATGGTCCCGGGCCTAGGTCTTAGCATGCCGACTACGGTAAAAGCTTCTTCCCTGTAGGGGAAATTCGCTACAAGAGTTGTTGGTAGGTTAAGTGGTTACGGAGAAAGTTCAAATAAACCTACTCATAAAATCTCCCATGTTAATCTTATGGGAAAAAGGTTTTTGGCTTTTCCTCAGTTCATTTTAATGTAAACTTCACATTTGCTTTTACCAATCAGTTTAGCTCCACAAAACAGTCATTTTGGTGTTTAAATTGTGATTCTACATCCAACCGTTGCAGAGATATTCAAAGTGTGCTATACACAGTACGTTGTCCAATGTTATCCTTATGGAGAATAAATAAAATTTGATATCTCGATTATTTATGAATGTATATTGATGAAACTAGGTAAGTGGCTTCACGTAGTACTGGTATATTGATATTTGCACAAAAAAAATTATTTTCTGTTGATTATTCCTGTAGCAGCAAACCTGCGTACTCAGCCCCATGTTATTCTTATGGAGAATAAGTAAAATGTAATTACTCCCTTAATTATGAACATCAATTAATAAAACTTGGTATGTAGCTTCACTTGGTTTAGTTATATTGATAATTGCATAAAAACCCATTTTTTCTTCCTTGTTGCAGCAAACCTGCTTACTCAGCCCCCATGTTATTCTTGGAGAATAACTAAAATGTTATATACTGCTTATTTATGATTGAATTTTGATGAAACTCGGTATGTGGATTCGCCTAGTTAAATTCTATTTATATTTGCATAAAAACCAATTGTTTTTGTTCCTTATTTCAGTAAACCTACGTACTCATTACCGATGCTTTTCTTATGGAGAATAATTAAAATCGCTTATACGTGAATATATTTTTATGAAACTTGGTATGCGCTTTTATGTGGTATTAAGACATATATTATGTATTGTAAATTCACTGAGTACGCAGGTTTGCTGTGACGGGGGTATTTTTTTACAAAATCCAAAAAAACTGAATTTTTGATATTTTAAGTCTTGTAATTTCTGAACCCGACTTTTTACAGAAATGCCGGTGGTGTGATTTTGTTGGAAAACTAAAGTTCTACAAACGAATAAAGTTTAATCAAAATCATTAGAGCCATTTTTGAGAAATCTTGATGTTTGGTGGTTTTTGGGGGATAATTACCCTTATAAATCAAAAATTCAAAAAAATGAAAAAAAACACCTGGAGATATTGTGGATTAGTACCTATATACCAAATTTCATAAAAATCAGACTATTGGTTAGGGCTATAGCTCTGTACACATCCATACAGACAGACAGACAGACAGACAGACACACAGACATCATGTAAAAATCATTTTTGGGTTCAGGGAGCACCAAAACGAATATTTCCACTAACAACTCAAATTCGAAAATTTCGAAGAAAACAATTCTTTATCCATATACAATGTATGAGGGGAGAAAGTAAAAATTGGTCAAACATTTATCCAAAAGTGATTTGGTAAAATCCTGATAGTTAAATAAACGGTATCAGGAAACTGACACATACTTTCTCCCTTTTAGCCCATCTTTAATGAATAAATCGCTTTTTATATAGAGTACAAAAGCACGGTTGAATGTACAGAAAATCTTGTAAACAAGTTTTTTTCCAAACAAATTCACCCAAATCTCTGTTTTGGGGGCCCTACAAAATCCATTGCTAAACACGTGGTTTTAAGGGGGAAATGCCCCCTATTCCCCCCCTCAGGGTTATTAAGGGGCAACATATTTCGAATTTCCTCTGATGGTCAATGCTAACTTGACAAGCATATCAAGTTTGAACGAAATTGATCAGTAAATAAGAAAGTAATAGTAATTTTTGTATTCCCCATAAGAATAACATTGGGGAACGTATTGCGTTTACCGCAAAATGGAAATTTAAACTTTCTCCGCAACCAGCTATCGTAGAATATTAATTAAAAATACTAAATTTTAGTTTTTGAGTTCTTTTTAATGATGAATAGTAATATTTTTTATATTTAAGTTTTCTTTATAAAAAATACAAAAACTGAATATTTGTCTTGTAATTTCTGAACCCAAATGTTTACAGAAATGCGGGTGGTGTCATTTTGTTGGAAAACTAAAGTTATCCAAACGACTAAAGTTTAATCAAAATAGTTAGAGCCGTTTTTGAGAAATTTGATTTTTCATGTTTATTGACGGTTTTTGGGGTATAATTACCCTTATAAATTCAAAAAAATGATAAAAAACACCTGGAGATATCGTGGATTAGTACCTACGCACCAAATTTAATAAAAATCGGACCATTGGTTAGGGCTCTAGCTCTGTACACATCCATATAGACAGACAGACAGACACACAGACATCACGTAAAAATCACTTTTTTGGGTTCAGGGAGCACCAAAACGAATATTTCCACCAACAACTCAAATTCGAAAATTTTGACGAAAACAATATTTTCTCCATGTACTATGTATAAGGGCGAGAAAGTAAATAAACGGTATCCGGAAACTGACACATACTTTCTCCCTTTTAGCCCAACTTTAATGAATAAATTACTTTTTATTTACTAAATATACAATACAAAGCACGGTCGAATGTACAGAAAATCTTGTAATCAAGTTGTTTTCAAAAATATCCACCCAAATCCCTGTAGGAGGCACTACAAAATCCATCACTACACACGTGGTTATGAAAGGGGAAATGCCCCCTATTCCCCCCACCCTCAGGGTTATTAAGAGGGAACGTATTTCGAATTTCCTTTGTTGGTCAATGCTAACTTGACAAGCTTATCAAGTTTGAACGAAATTGATCAGTAAATAAGAGAGAAGTAGTAATTTTGGTATTCCCCATAAGATAACATTGGACAACGTACTGCGTTTACCGCAAAATGAAAATTTAAATTTTCTCCGCAACCGGTAATCGTAGAATATTAATACAAGATACTAAATTATTTAGTTTTTTGAGCTCTTTTTAATGGTAAATAGTAATATTTGTTATATTTATGTTTTTTTATGAAAAATCCAAAACCTGACTTTTTGATGTTTTGAGTCTTGTAATTTCTGAACCCGAATTTTTACAGAAATGCGAGTGGTGTGATTTTTTTGGAAAACTAAAGTTCTACAAACGACTAAAGATTAATCAAAATCGTTAGAGCCGTTTTTGAGAAATTTTGATTTATCATGTGTTTTGGCGGTTTTTTGGGGGATGATTACCCTTATAAATCAAAAATTCAAAAAAAATGAAAGAACACCTTGAGATATGATGGATTACTACCTATATACCAAATTTCATAAAAATCAGACCATTGGTTTGCGCTCTAGCTCTGTACACATCCATACAGGCAGACAGACAGACAAACAGACACACAGACATCACGTAAAAATTACTTTTTATTCTGGCGGAAAAATTTTATAAATTATATTTCCCCTAATTTTATTAATTAATAGAGGGTAGAAAATGTAATTTTAAAACGTTTTAGCGAATTTCCCCTATAGGGAAGAAGCTATTACCGTAGGTGGCATGGTAAGACTTAAGCCCAAGACCATGATAACATTTTGTTTTGAGGTCCCTAAATTCCAAAAACAATATTCTTTCAAATTTATATATATATATATATATATATGTGTGTGTGTGTGTGTGTGTGTGTGTGTGTCCGTTACCGCGATAACTTTTGAAATAAGCGCTCGATTTTGATGAAATTTGGCACAAATGTGGAGAGTAACATTTATAACTTTAAGTTCGAAAACCAGATCGATCGGTTTATGGGAAGGGGGTTTTATGGGGGTTTAACATTTTCCAAAAATCTGTTTTTTTAACTTTTTACCCTAAAATTTTAAAAACACTAGATTTTGGTTATAGCCATTTTATAGAGCTTAAAAAACAAACAATTTAGTATGTTGATTCATTAAGGTAGGCTTAGTGGTTGTGGAGAAAAGTTAAAAAATGTGTCCATAAAATTTCCTATGTTAATCTTATGGGAATACGGTTTTTAGATTTTCCTCAGATAATTTCACTAAAAACTCCACATTTCTTTCTACCAATCAGATTAGCTCTACAAAACAATCATTTTGACGTTTTAATTGTTGTTTTACGTCCAACCGTTGCAGTGATATTCAAAGTGCTAAACACAGTACGTTGTCCAATGTTATCCTTATGGAGAATAAATAAAATTCTATATCTCGATTATTTATGAATGTATATTGATGAAACTTGGTATGTGGCTTCAACTAGTTGTGGTATATTGATATTAGCACAAAAAACAAGTTTTTTGTTGATAGTCCCTGTAGCAGCAAACCTGCATACTCGGCCTCCATGTTATTCATATGGAGAATAAGTAAAATTGTATATCTCCTTTAATTATGAACCTAAATTAAGATAACTTGGTATGTAGCTTCACCTGGTTCAGTTATATTGATAATTGCAAAAAAACACATTACTTATCTTCCTTGTTGCAGCAAACCTGCCTCCACAACCCTAATGTTATTCTTATGGAGAATAAATAAAATGCTATGTATCACTTATTTATGAATGTATTTGTAGTGAAATGAAAGACACAAATCTCATAACAAACGTACTCCTTTATTCCTAACCCAGGAGAAACTCTTAAACCAAAACAATAACAAAATAATTATTTTAAACTCTGGACGCCGCATCAGCCCCCCGCGGAGACCGGAGGTCTGGGAGACGGAAACGCACTCGCCGAAAGGCACGGGTGGTCCTGGCAGGGCTCGAGACGACGGTGCAGTTTGAGGAGGCTCGAAAGGTGTCCATGAAGGCTGGTTTCACCCGATCTAGGCTGACCCGTTTCTCCAATCCGTTAACTAAGATTGTGATGGTCTTCTCGTCTCGGCGAACGACGGTATGCGGGCCCGTATATGGTGACTCCAGGGAACGTCTTATCCTGTCTTCCCGTAGGAAAACATGTCCGCATGACTTGAGCTCTTGGAAGACAAACGGGTTCTGTGTGTTATGCCGTGACGCCGGAACGGGGCGGAGCTGTGACATTTGCTGTCGCAGGCGGGCGACGAAGTTGCTAACATCGCCGCTCGACCGTGGTCCGGGCAACGGTGCGATAAACTCCGCTGGCAAGTGTAAGGGTTCCCCGTAGACAAGCTCGGCTGGGGAGGTTCGGAGGTCCTCTTTTACAACACTGCGCAAACCGAGTAAAACGAGTGGTAAGGCGTCCACCCACGTTAGGTGGGGGTGGCAACGGAGAGCCGCCTCCAGCTGACGGTGAAAACATTCGACCATCCCGTTTGAGCACGGGTGATAACCACAGGTGCGACACCTGGTGATGCCGAAAGTCTTGCCTAGGGCCCGGAAAAGCTGGGATTCAAACTGTTGGCCCTGGTCAGTGGTGATGCAGACGGGGGCCCCGAATCGTGATATCCAGCAGCGTAGAAATGCGTCGGCGACTTCATCGGCGGTTTTCGTAAATAATGGCCAAACTTCGGGCCACCTGGTAAATCTGTCGACAGCAGTGAGGCAGTATCGGTACCCCTTAGCATGGCTAAACGGGCCAATGATGTCGAGATGAATGTGTTGAAAACGGGAAGATGGCGTTACAAAGGTGCCGGTAGGGGCGTGGACGTGACGGGAAACCTTGTTTCGTTGACAGTTCAGGCAGCTTCGTGTCCAGGCCCGGCAATCTTGCTGAACCCGAGGCCAGACAAAACGTTGTGACACAAGTTTGGCAGTAGTGCGGGTGCCTGGGTGGCTAAGGTTGTGACAAGCGCCGAAGACTTGACGACGCATGGAGGCAGGCACATAAGGGCGTGGTTGGGCTGTACTGGTGTCACAATATAGGAACACATCGGAACCAGGAATACAAATAGTCTCTAGGTGCACGGCCGAATCACGGTTTAGTAGGTCGCGAAGTTCAGCATCATTTTCTTGAGCGGCTGCGAGGGCGAATAAATCGACAGAGTAACTATCCGGGTCGGCTGCAGTGACGGAGTCTACGCGGCTCATCGTGTCGGCCACTATGTTGCCGGAGCCACTGATATGACGAATGTCTGTGGTGAATTGCGCGATGAAGGAAAGCTGATTTAATTGTACTGGGGGCAGCTTCTCACGAGTTTGTTGGAAGGCAAATGTGAGGGGTTTGTGATCAGTGAAAATGATGCAGTGCTGCGCCTCGAGTATGTGCCGATAATGTTGAACGGCGAGATAAACAGCGTGCAATTCCCTGTAGTAGGCGGGCCAGCGCAGTTCTCTGGGCGTAAGTTTCCGGGAAAACAAAGCCAGGGGTTGCCAAGCGTTGTCGACGAACTGTTGAAGGCACGCACCTACTGAGTGGGCACTCGCATCAGTGAAGAGGCCGAGAGTCGCAGACGGCTCCGGGTGAGCTAACAAAACGGCATTGGCGAGGCTGTCTTTGCAGGCTTGGAACGCGAGCTCCAATTCGGATGTCCGGGGGAAAGGTTGATTTCCTCGCAGACCAGATCGTGCCGTGTTGAGGAGTGCTTGGTATTCTGCGGCATGAGGTACGAAACGACGATAAAAGTTAATCATGCCGAGGAAACGGGAGACGCCCTTCACAGTGGATGGTTTGGGGTATGCACGGAGGTCAGAGACGCGATCTGGAAGAGGCCGTGTGCCCTGAGCGGATACCTCATAGCCGAGAAAAGAGACCTTGTCCACACCGAAGATGCTTTTTTTGACATTGAGCAGAATGCCATACTGGTCAAGTCGTTCGAACAGGGAGCGTAGGTGGCGGCAATGGTCCTCTGGAGATTTCGAAAACACTAAGATATCGTCAATGTACGCAAAACAGAAATCGAGGCCAGTCAAAATTTCGTCTATGAAGCGCTGAAAGGTCTGTCCAGCGTTGCGGAGGCCAAAGGACATGAAGGGGAATTTGAAAAGACCGAAAGGAGTAGTAATGGCCGTTTTTGCAATGTCTGCTGGATTGACTGGGATTTGATTGTACGCCTTAACAAGGTCGATGGTGGAGAAAATGGTCGAGCCGCGAAGATTGTTCCCGAAGTCGTGAATATGACGCACCGGGTATTTGTCGGGAATAGTCCTCGCATTGAGCGCCCTGTAGTCGCCGCAGGGACGCCAGCTGTCAGGCTTCTTGGGTACCATATGGAGAGGCGATGACCAAGGCCCATCAGAGCGGCGTGCAATGCCCTCTCGCATCATGGTTTCGAACGCTGTTGTGGCGATGCGGAGACGGTCTGGGGCTAAACGACGAGGGCGACTCGAGACAGGAGGTCCTGGGGTAGTACGGATATAATGGACAGTGCGATGTTTGACCTGATGCTCCATCCCTCTAGGTCGAGTGAGGTGGGGAAATTCAGCTAAGAAGCCGGCGAAGACGGAAGACACAGCCGGTCGGATGAGTTTCACGCTGGGCTGGTTAGTAGTGCAGCGCGTGCAGTGGGTGGAGATACCGGTCGTGGAGTCAAGTAGGTGATTGTGAGCGCAGTCCACCAACAGTTCATAGTGGGCCAAGAAGTCTGAACCTATGATTGGAACGGATACATCAGCGATGGTGAAAGACCAGGTGTGTTTGCGGGCGAGACCAAGGTCTATGGTTAACAGCACCGTGCCATAGGTTTTAATTTTGGAGTTGTTGGCTGCCTGCAGATCGTAATGGGCGTCAAGATGATGTCCTGGAAGGAGTCTGCAAGGATAGCAGCTCAAGTCAGAGCCGGTGTCTGCAAGGAGGTGTATCCTACTGATCCTGTCGAGTAGGAAGACGCGGCTATGAATCGTAGTTTTGCACCCGACCGCCGCTAATGTCGGTTGCCGTTGGAGTTTGACGAAAAGGTGCAGGGAGCCAAGCACTTCCTGGCCTGACGACCGAACTTTCGGTGATACCAGCACACACCGGAGTAGTCGGACGTCGTCTCCGAGTCAGCAGATGAGCGTCTCCGAGTAGGCGGCGTCTGACTGCGGTGTTGGGAGCGACGGGACAGAGTTTGAAGCGTGGACTGAATGGAGTCAAACTGTCGAGCGAGGTCATCTATACGTGCTGATGCCGAGTCAGTAGAGGAGTCGGTGGCAACGGTCGCTGATGTAGAAACCGTAGCGGGAAAAATTACCCGATTGACGGCAGGATTGTGTGATGCGACGGAAGCGAATTGAGCTGGCACGGCTGGCGTCACTTCTAAAATGTTGTCAGCAATGGAGGCAAGTCGGTCCATGGCGATGGTGGGATCAATCATATGTGGTTGGATGATTGCCTGGACATGTGAGGGTAAACGCTGTGTCCAAAGCGTACGCAAAATGAAGTCAGGCACAGCGCCGGATAAAGAGCGGAGATGGCGGAGGAACTGTGACGGTGTGCGATCTCCAAGTTCCTCACCGGTTAATAGTTGACGGACACGCTGCTGCTCGGATACGCTGACGCGTCTGATGAGTTCATCCTTAAGAGTCGTGTACGGTGCGTCTGCGGGTGGTGTCCGAATGATGTCCGCGATCTCCTGTGCCCCTTGCGCGTCAAGCTGACCGATGATGCAGGTGAATTTGGAGACTTCGTCGACTACATCGTGAAACCGGAACAGTGCCTCTACCTGAGCAAACCACAGCCGTGGGTCGTTGCTAAAAAACGGGGGCAACTTTATGGTAGCACGATTTTGTGGATGTAGCTGAACCATATTTTGCTGCAGATGGGTGATGGCGGCTTGTTGTTGTTGTGTGATAGCGAACAAGCCTTGCAAAGCTTCGTGAAGGTGAGCGATGTTGCCGGCGTCGTCCTGTGGCTGTTGAATCGGTGGCTGTTGATGGTCGTTATTTGGCTGCGGCTGCTGTTGCGGTTGTTGTTCCTCGGCCGCTTGTCGATGTCCCTCGCTAGTAAGAACCATCGTTTAATCACGTCGGGGTCACCAAATGTAGTGAAATGAAAGACACAAATCTCATAACAAACGTACTCCTTTATTCCTAACCCAGGAGAAACTCTTAAACCAAAACAATAACAAATTAATTATTTTAAACTCTGGACGCCGCATATTTTTGTGAAACTTGGTAAGTGGCTCTATGTAGGTAGTGAGTCACATATATATGCATTGGGAATTCGCTGAGTACGCAGGTTTGCTGCGACGGGGTTATTTATTCTTGGTGTTTCTTTCCTATAACCAACTGTTTAGCCTCCAGAGCTACACATGATAAGAGATACTCAATGCTAAAAACAATAAAAATAACCTTAACGGTTAGGTTTAGTGAAAAAATACTAAGTATAAAAATGTTATTTTATACCTGATTCAATAATAACACTATGGGCATTTCGTAATAAAAACTAAAGTTGGCCGCCATATTGGAAAAATGGTGGATAAAATTCAAATTTCAAAACTATACAGAACCAAAAATCCAGGGAAGTTGCAATTTAACTTGTTTTAATAGCTCTTTTACTTTTAAAGAAAAACAGCTGGCACACTTGTATCAATCACTCTGTATATATATATATATATATATATATATATATATATATATATATATATAAAAGTAATGTTGTCAATATTTTAGTATCATGCAAGACAATATTTAAACTGACAATAAGTGTCATAACAATTTAACTTTAAAAAAGGTGGTAAGCCTAATTTACTTCTTTGCTTCGTCCTCTTACGCGACATTAGAGCGTACTCCTATTATCAATAAACCAAATGTTTCTTAAAGCCGAGTATAGTTAATTTAGCCGATGTTTTATTTGCCTTAGGTGTATAATCAAGGTAATGTAGTTGATAGTATTGTGTGCCTTGCATGATTGGTACACTTTTGAGACAGTCTGCCTTATCTAGTGGGGTGGAGTGACTTCTGCGACCAGGGTCGGGATTCGACTCTTCGTGATCGACCGTGACATGACTCCTACACGAAATGGCGCCCTAATAATTTCTTAACAATTTTGTTGCAACCAGCTCTCAACCCTAGTTAGAACCCTAGTTAGATGATCTTGAAGAACGTACTAAAAACGGCGAAAAGGACATAACCATAAAGTACATAAATGGTGTCCCTTCTATTATCCAATCGAGCCCTAAAATGATACGATAGTCAGTGAAGGATGTTGAGAGGGGCGGGTTCCACTTTTCAAATTTATTTTAAAAATGTGGATGGGATGCAAAGTAAGTTGCATATACTTGGGGAATCTCTCTCATCGGTAAACGATTTTGATCTAGTCATCCTGGTTGAAACTAACTTGACAGCGGATATATACACATGATGCGGAACTCTTGGTTTTGTTAATTGCAAAGTATATCGCTGTGATCGTTCTGTATTATCTTCTTCAAAGACAAGTGGTGGTAGAGTTGTAATTGTCATAAACAACAGATTTGCCTCACAAGAAGTTGTTCCAGTTTCTTGTTAAATTGAGTGTGTATTTACTTCAGTAAAATTATCTGCCTCTACTAAGTTTCTAGGTGGTGTATACTAGCCGCTTAAGAAGACACTGAGCCAGTATTGTGATTTTTGTAAAGTTCTGGAAGAGTCATTATTGACTAACGTATCGATGGATCGTATTATGCTCATAGGAAATTTAATTTTCCTAATGCTGATTCGTCTGACACCGATGTTGTCAATGTTAACAAAGCTTCCCATGTTATTAGTGTGGTCGCTTCACTATTTCATCTCAATCAAGTCAACAGTGTAAGAAACACTCGTGGAGTTCTGCTTTACGTTGTATTTTCCTCCGCCAATCCTACTAACGTGAGCAAAGCAATTGATCCTCTCCTCCCACCGGAAAATCATCACCCAGCGTTAGAAATTGCCTTGAATTGTTTAGCTCCTAGGAAACTGAATGAGTCTTTAAAGACTAGCAGCTAAAAAAAAGGCGCGATCCACTGGAAGTGGAGACTTTGCAACCGAAGGAAGCCAAAATCTTCCGATGACGAACGAACTAACAGATGCTTTATTATGAGAAAGCAACGTACGTTGCCAGATATTACTTGTGTCTTAAATTACCAGTGAAATGTAGTATTTTCAAATGTAAACAGAAGAAACCTACTTATATTCTACAAAATAACGCTACATTTACGACAAAATTACAGTAAACTAACCTAACCTAACTCCACAGTGCGCTGAATGGTGGCTCTTTTCTTTGTGACATATTACAAAAATGAGGTTGTGTAAAATATAACAAAAAATGATACCTCAAAATGTAAACACGAAAATGTATAGAATTGAATCTGGGACCGCATGATCGTGAATCCAATGCCATATCCATTAAAATGCCATAGCGTATCGACCCAGTAAAAGTTAGAATTAATCAAGCAGTAGCATCCTGGGGGGGACGTAAATCGAACCCGAAGTAGATCCTCGAACAGTATCCCTCGTACAGCTTGATAAAGTGGTTGCTGACAGGGGAATATAATCTCCAGGCTACTCTCTATTTATCAAGTGTCAATGTCTCCTGCGGAAAGGTCGAGAAACTGTTGTTGGAGTTGGATGTCTGAAAGGGAATTGGGCCTGATGGTATTTCACTGACTGTGCTAAAAAGCTTCAGTACTGTCATTTCGCCATATTTTAACGACCTTTTCTCTCTGGAGATCTTTCCAAACGACCTCAAGACCAGTTTTGTATCCCAAATCATCTGTAAGAGCTGTAAACGATCGAATGTGAATAACTACAGGCCGGTCGTAGTACAATCACGGTTGGCAAAGATTGTCGAGGCTATTGTGTAGGACAGGCTATCCTTTTCTGCGAGAGGTTATATTTCAACCTCTTAGCATGGATTCGCAAGAAGCAGATCAGTTACTACTAATTGGTTACTTATCAGGATGATATAGTGTCTGTCTTCTCTTGGTGCCATCAAGTCGACAGCGTCTATGTACACTTCTCGAAGGCCTTTGATATGATCAGCCATACTCATCTGCTGGCTAAGCTGAAGGCCCTGGGTGTGGCGGGGTCTTTTCTCAAGTGGTTTGGCAGCTATTTGGAGGGACGTTCGTTGGTTGCCACCTATGGTGGTTTTTATCTCTTGGCTTTGCTGCTTGCTCAGGCGTACCACAAGGAGCCCTTTTGGAACCTACTTTATTTTGCATTTTATTCATTAATGATCTTACATTTTTGTGGTCAAGAAATCAAGGCTTCTTCTCTTTGCGGACGATGCCAAAAGCTATACATATCTTAAGCTATACATTGAAGTGACCTCACTCCATGATTGTTATGACCTGCAAGAAGACTTGGACAGAATCTTGGAGTGGTGCACCCACAATAAAATGGCGTTAAACATACTAAATGCGGTATAATGTCCTTTTCCTATCTAGCAAATACCATATTTTTCGACTACAATATTGGAGCAGAACCTCTATCGAGATCGACCTCTGTCAAGGACTTCTCTCCCAATGATCACGTATCAGCCATTTGCAGGAGAGAGTAGTATTACATTACATTCCATTCATCATTAATAATAATTTCCCATAATTGTGTATATTTCTCCCCATGTAAATACCACCATACCCTAGTCATGCTGAATAACCCATATTTTATTTATCTATTATCACAATGATTGTCTTTGTTCAATAATAATTTATGTCACTGTAATTTGAAATGTTCCCTTTTATTATGTGTTATTTTGTGTTAATCAAACTGTTATTTCATGTTATTTAATTCAAAGTGCTAAATATTAAACAACTGTTCCCATCACCCCGCAGAAAGTTATCTCCCCTATTTCACAGTAGAATATATAATTAATTATGCCCATGTTCATTTTATTTAGCTTATATCAATTGATAATCAACTATCATTCACAATATATTAATAATTCTAATTCATTAGTTGACCCTAAATTAATTTCTATATAGCCTACTTTAGATATAAGATATTTGTAAGAAAATTGCAATATAATAATATTTTACATAGTACTACTTTTCAAAATTAGTCCTTAGAAAACCAAATTTAGTGTCAAGTGCTATAACATGTGATTTCTACCATCTGTGCAACCCAACAATGGAACAATGAACTTCCAGACTACAAACTCTGTCCTCCACCTTATGCCTGGCTTCTCTCCAATGTGTTAACATCATTTTTGCATGAGACAAGTTCTCATTTAATAATTTACCCCAGTATGGCCTAAGATTTGCCTACTTAGTGCCTAAATAGTAGGGATTTCTCCTGCCCAATAGAGTGAAGTTTAAATTCAAACCCCTTTTTATTTATTTTCCCATTTGTAACACTCTGGGTGAAGAATTTTGTAAGCAGTGTGGTAACCTTCTCCATTTTGATTCTCTTATTAGGGACTTGGTAAAAAGAGATATCAGAAACATTTGTGAACAAACCCAATGTTCAAAAAGTATCAATTAAAGTAATTAAGAAGAATCTCATCCAAATTGAACTAGTTTTCCAAATTTAATTTCAAATATCTTTTAATCAATCCTTAAATTCAGTGAAACTTTTGGCCTATTTTCTATGGACCTTTATTACTCATTGTTGCATTTAGTAAACAAACCTATTTAGTAAATTCATGTTATCTCTATAAAAACAAATAATATATCATTCGAGCCGGCACGACACCCCTCCCTAAGAAAAAGAGTACTTATATTGTAATAACCCATTATTGTTAGCCCTGAACTGTTAGACACATTTATTGAAATGCTTAGGCCTAGTTGACCTAATTAACTTGAAGTCCCCATATTGTCAAATATCATTGTTATACCCCTTCAATTCATTTGCTATCATTTACTGTTGTAATTCTATTTAATAAATATTCTATTGTGAACCCCAAATCATTTGTTATTATTTAAGCCTAGGTATTAAAAGGTAAAAGGTATTATCATTATAGCTAAGACTTACCTCGAATGTGGTAATCCAACAAAAGACAGTTATCTAACACAACTAACTACAAATAAAGAAGACTAAGGTAAAGTGTATTTATTTATTAGAACTCATCAAGTGTGGGCTAAATTAATAGCCAAAGGAATTTTGTAATGTATGATCCACCAACAACTTCATCAGTATTGATGGAAGCCATATTGTTTTAGGCTTAAAAAAGGCGTCCTTAAGACCACATTTTGTATTCCTCACAGATTAAAACTCACAGCTAGGTATTTCCCACGATAGGTAATTAAACTAGATATAAGTAAAGAAATTTATTATATTTATTCATTTATTAGTAGCAAATTTTGGCGCCCAACGTTACGGCATTCGAATGATATATTATTACCAATGTATTGCAATTTTCGACCTAGACTAAGTTGTACTAGATTGTAAGAACCCCATATTTAATTGTACGTCCCGTAATTACCTTCCCCATAACTAAACTAACCACATCAATTAATCACGCACCATTTATTAATACCAAACTCATAATTAATCATGGCCGAGAACAAATATAACTTAAGAAAGAAACGGAACTACCCTAAAACCGATTCAGACGATAACCTTAACGAAATTGAGAATGAAGACGAACGCCATCTTGAATTGCAGAACAGAGAAGACGAAACGACTATGTTCAATCGCACAGAGGACGAACGCGTCGAGCCGATGGACCAATTAGAAGCCGAGATTCCCTTTTCTCCCGACCTGTTGACAGACACTAACCTCGTACTGCCACTAGACACTACAAAAACAGATGTTACTAGCGGTTCGCAACGAATACCCGAACGTTACTTGACCCGAACGCCTACGGAAACAACCGAAAAAAAGCCGATCGACCCGTGGCCGTCTCAATAAGTCGCATTCTACACGCACTCGGACAGACACCGACGATGAGTCATCTCAGTTGTTATTGCCACCTGAACCATTAACAAATACGTGTCCCACGTCTTCCACTACTAAACCGTCGACACCGACACCTGTCCCAACTACCACACAACTTACACCATCGGACCTAAATACGCTAATAATACTCATGACAGATCTGAACACTAAAATCGACAAATCAAACGCTAACTTAAGCAACAAAATTGATAAGACAAATGCTGATCTTGCTGAAATCAATAACAAAGTTCACGAATCAAATGTTGATATCAATAATAAAATCGAACAAACCAGTGTCGAACTTAAATCTAACTTAGATGCTAACCTCAGTCGTAAAATAACTGAATTAAAACTAAAACTCACCCAAAGTTTCAATGACAAAATTGACGCTAACTGTCAAGAAATCCAAGCTTGTCGAAGCGCACTTGAGGCCCAAATCCAAGAAAACCGAGAAAATCAAACGGAGTTTCGAAACGAAATCAGTTCAATCAAAATTACACAAAACGCCCAAGCTGAAGAGATCATCAAATTAAACGACAAACTAATACACAAAATTGATGATTCCCAAAACCAAATGCGACTGTTCGTAATTGAAAATATTACTCAACAGCAAATGGTATCAGAAAGCGAAAGCCAACTAAGACAAAATAACATCCTGTCCGCTGTAAAAACAGAACTTGACGAACACGAGCAAAATTTCGACAAGAAAATTGAGGAATTGACACAACGAACGAGACTCGATCACGAACTAAACACAAAAGCTAATCTGGCCACCATACAAAACGAAATCATTCCCAAAATTACGATCCAAAACAAAACTATAGAATCACAGCAAGCAGAAATCCAAAACCTAAACCTAAACCTTTCGAAATGTGAACAAGAAGTGCAAAACTTAAAGCAAAATAAACAATTCGGCAATTTTCCCGGACAACCACCAACCATATGGTAGATACCACAATGATAAACCCTATCAAAGAGACAAATACCCCTCAAGAAACCCCGAAAACAACTACAGAAACGATAAAAATCATCCTACGACTGAACAGTCCCAACTCTGCGCAATGATTCGCCAGAACCCAAATGCGCCGAGTGCTCCATCAAACGGTCAGTCATCACCTCACACCTATGAGTCGCGAACTGTTCCTGCACAAAATATACAGGAAAACGGTTCGGCGCTGTGATCGACAACCGAGAGGGTCAATTACCAATAGTTTAATCTGAAATTACAGCGCCTATTAATAATAATCTCGGTAATAAAACAGATCATGAAGTAAACCATCTTCACTCACAAAGCATAATGTGCGATAAAAACTTCTTGCTAGAAAATGACTCGGAAAATAATACCACTTCAAATCTTACTCAAATAAATTGCCCCGAAATAATCATTCAACTTAATAATATTAGCACAAATGCATTATTGGTTGATACTGGTTCCTCAATAACCTGTATTTCAGAATCATGGTTTAATGAAAATAAATCCAAAATCTCACCCTTTGAAGAATTTCCAGTCACTAATACTGTAATTAAAACTGCTACGAATGAAAGGTCGAAACGTGTTTCAAAAATTATTTACGTTCCTACCACAATTGCGGAACACACAATGTTAATAGAATATCTTATTGTGCCGAATCTAATAAAACCTATAATATTGGGAGTAGATATATTGTCTAATCTTAAGATGGATTTGAATTTAAAAATAAATGAATTAAATATGCAAATAAATAGTAACAATGTTAATTTGAAGTTTTGTATGTGCAATCAAGAGGGACAAATATGTCATATAATAATTAATAATAGCCATAGGCCAGATAATAGTAATTTTAATGATGAAACGTTTGATGAATATCACGATAATTTCATACATAATGAATATAACAGCACAGTAAATAACTTCAACAGCAGAATAATAGATCCATTAGACAATAAGATGTTAACTAAAGAAGAGATAGATATTTCCCTAGCATCAAATACGTACATTGTAGAAGAAGAACGTAAAACATTAAGCAGTTTATTTAACAAATACAAACATGTTTTTTCCGACCAGCCAGGAGTATGCAATAAGTATACGCACGAACTACGTGTAGACAACCCTAAGTTCTTCAAAACCACTTCGTACCCTGTCCCACAACAGTATCAAGATAAAGTTCAAAAAGAAATCGATCGAATGGAGGCGTTAAACGTGATAAAGAGAAGCAAGAGTACGTTCATTAACCCAATCATACCCGTTATTAAAAAGACTGGCGAGATAAGGTTATGCCTCGACGCACGCAAAGCTAATGAAATAATAATTCCCGATTTCGAATGTAACCGGAGTGTTAACGAGATTTTAGGCAAGTGCAAAAACGCAAAATTTATTAGTAGCATTGACTCAACAGCCTCATACTGGCAGGTTACCTTAACTGAAAATTCCCGGCAGTACACAGCTTTTCAATTCAGAGGCCGAGTTTACCAATACACCGTGACACCTTTTGGCATTTCAACATCACAGGCCGCATTATTCCGTGCTTTAGACAAAGTGTTCGACGCTGAAGTTGAAGATTTCACCGCCATATACATAGACGACATTTGCATCATTTCGCCAGATTTCACAACAAACTTAAAACACCTCGAATATATTTTCCGGAAGCTTGAAGAAGCAAATATGACTATTAATTTCAACAAATCTAAATTCTGCCAGAACTCCGTACCATTTTTAGGATACACTCTAACCAATGACGGCTTACAAATGGATCAAAGCAAAGTGGACCCCATATTAAATTTCCCAACGCCTAAGAACCGAACTCAACTGAAAGCCTTCCTTGGCAGTATAAACTACTATAACAAATTTATTGACAAATTTTCGGCCACAACACAACCATTAATGAGACTGACATCCAAGAAAAATAAATTTATTTGGACTGACGAAGATGATAAAACCTTTACAAAAACCAAACAACTTTTCCTGCAAACCAATATCCTCCACCATCCTGATCCCACGAAAGAATTTTATCTCCAAACGGATGCGTCTGATTACGCAATCGGCGGTCACCTCTACCAGTTGAGAGAAAATGGCGATAAGGCTGCGATCATGTTTATGTCACGAACACTACAACCGGCAGAACAAAGATACACCACCACCGAGAAAGAATTGCTCGCCATTATATATTGTCTCCAAAAAGCTAGATACATCGTCCTGGGAACCAATTTAACAATAATCACTGATAACTAAGCCTTGGTATTCCTCAAAAGCTGCCGATTACTAAACAATCGTCTGGCCCGTTGGATATTAATTATCTAAGAATACAACTTCAAAATAATCCATTGCAAAGGCACGGACAACATAACCGCCGATACACTCAGTCGTATTTCTATTGACAAAACTGCTGTCTCATATAATAACCCAATTGAATTAACGATCCACTATATCGACAAAATTCCAGATCAAAATTTAAAAGATGCTTTACGAAACCTGCCACAACTTCAAAGAGAAGACTTAAAACTCCAACCAATCTTCGAAATATTAGAACAACAGCCAGATTCCCAAATTGCAACAAAATTATCAAATAACTTTCGATTACATCAGAATACCCTCTACCAACGATTAAAACACAAATGGCTTATTGCACTACCAACCTGCATGATCAAAGACCTCGTGTGCGGATGCCACTTATTCTACCTTCACTGCGGAGCCAAGAAGTGTTTTCAACTACTTCAAGAAACATTTATTTTTCGAAACATGAACAGAACAATTAGGAAATACATCTCTACATACGATACCTGCCAAAAGTGCAAGATAAGCAACCATCCGCTAGTGGCCACAGCGAAGGGTGTGCGTTGTACCGGTAAAAACGATCAGATTGCCGTGGACATCATCGGAGTCTTACCGACCAGTGTATCAAATGTAAAGTATATTTTAATTGTAATTGACATCTTCACGAAATTTATAAAACTATACCCAATCCAACGAGCCACAACCAAAATAATTCTGAACAAACTTTTCACATTACATTTTCCTACCTACGGTTATCCAAAAAGGATACAATCAGATAACGGAACCCAGTTCAAAAGCAACGAATGGATTAACAAAATGGAACAACATAATATAAAGCTAATATTTAATCCTGTCTACCACCTGTGCTATAATCTCGCTGAAAGACCGATAAGGGAAATAAAAAGATGTTTGCGAACCTATTGTTCTCGCCAACATAAAAAGTGGGCAAAATTCATACCGGAAATCAATGCGTGCTTAAATGAACTCTATCACGAATCAACTGGGTACACACCAAACGAACTCCAGTTAGGAATCAAAGATCATCGTTTTTGGGAAAACTATTTAGCCGAGAACCCATTTATTAAAGACACTCCCATTGAACAAAAATTAATCCTAGCAAAACGAAGATTGGACGAAAAACGTTTAAAAAGATCAGCAAGATTAAACAAGAATAGAAAGCCTCAAACACTCAAAATCAACGACAAGGTACTGATTAAAGCTCATCCCCTCTCTAGAGCTATATATGGTGAGACAGCGAAGTTATTTGAAGTGTATGAAGGACCATTTATTATAAAACAAATATTAGGGAAGTCTACATTCCACGTCACCAGAGAAGATGAAGATGTTTTATACGGACCATATCATATATCCGCACTTAAGATGTATTTAGAGCCAACCCGAGAAACAGAAGCTGTAATTAACGAACTAAACAACGGTAATCCTACCCTCGAAAACAGTGATCGCATGTAAATAAATTTCATCCATTTCCACCAATAGACTTGTGTTCATCATCATAATAACCTTTGAAAGTGTCATGGACCTTAACCGCGAGTGCGTAAATCCATAATTTGTGTTCCCCATAAAACAATATTCCCCATGTGATAAAGTTATAAACTATGCACCTTAAACCCAATAAACTGTGATATCCCTAATAGAAACAGTGAAGTTATCCCGTAACAAACAGTGTGTGTAGAAATAATATAATATACTGCAACTATAGCAAATAATATTCATACTTCAAATTTCCCGGTTAATAAAAAGTGCAATAACTAAACCCCGCATTCCCCTCCCCCTATGCCAGGCCATGAACATTTTATTCCCATCCTTTATTCTCTGTGTTATGTATCTGTTCCCAGTGTTTTGTTAATTAGATTAAGATTTAATGTGTTATAATGTAATAATTTGTCATCCAGTTAAATCAATCATTTAATGTTGTTCATACCTCTCTTTAAGTATCATTCATATTAATGATTCATGATTCCATTCCATACTTTGTCGAAATCTGTACTTCATTTCATAGCATACAGATTTCTGCGGGGATAAATTGTAGTATTTCATTACATCCATTCACCATTAATAATAAATTTCCCATAATTGTGTATATTTCTCCCCATGTAAATACCACCATACCCTAGTCATGCTGATAACCCATATTTTATTTATCTATTATCACAATGATTGTCTTTGTTCAATAATAATTTATGCCACTGTAATTTGAAATGTTCCCTTTTATTATGTGTTATTTTGTGTTAATCAAACTGTTATTCCATGTTATTTAATTCAAAGTGCTAAATATTAAACAACTGTTCCCATCACCCCGCAGAAAGTCATCTTCCCTTATTTCACAGTAGAATATATAATTAATTATGGCCATGTTCATTTATTTAGTTAATATCAATTGATAATCAACTATCCTTCACAATATATTCGTAATTCTAATTCATTAATTGACCCTAAATTAATTTCTATATAGCCTACTTTAGATATAAGATATTTGTAAGAAAATTGCAATATAATAATATTTTACATAGTATTACTTTTCAAAATTAGTCCTTAGAAAACCAAATTCAGTGTCAAGTGTTATAACATGTGATTTCTACCATCTGTGCAACCCAACAATGGAACAATGAACTTCCAGACTACAGACCCCCTTCTCCTCCTTGTTCCTGGCTCCCCTAGCTGTCTAAGGGTGAAAGAGGTGAGATACGGCAAAATGTTATAGGACTAATTAAAGTTGTAGTTCGTCTAAAATCCGTGACACGTGTTGGTCTTCGTTTTTCGATAGGACAGCCCGTTCGGCCGAAGTGGTCTAGAATTCGTATACCTCAGTGAGTCAGTTACACATGCGGCTGTATATATATTAGATTAATTGTTGTTTTTGCTCTATAAGATTATTCCTGTTGATGGTATATGTCGATTTTCGTATTGCTGATATGTTGCATATTTACTATGTATTTATATTGTTAGTAATTGCTTTATTTATTGATTGCTTTTTTATTTGGATTGATTGTATCTAGCTTATTTATAATGTTTGTATATTTATATCAATTTTTCTTTTAGCTCCTAAAATTATTCATGCTTAGGATATATTGATTTTCATATTGTTGATGAATTGCATAAATGTTGTATTGATATAGTTAGTGATTATACATACCAATTAAGCTTGGGTTGGGTTCACCAGCTCACTTGGATCACAGACTATCTTGGACATTTTGTTTCTTTGTGTTGTAAGCATTTTTAGCTACATATTAGCGACGAGTTTCCCCTATAGGGAAGAAGCTATTACCGTAGTCGGCATGGTAAGACCTAGGCCCGGGACCATGATAACTTTTCGTTTTTAGGTCTCCAGACCCCAAAAACACCATTCGTTCGAAACTGTATATATATATATATATATTTATTTATATATATGTATATAAACCTATATATAACTATATATATATATATGTGTGTGTGTGTGTGTGTGTGTGTGTGTGTGTGTGTGTGTGTGTGTGTGTGTGTGTGTGTGTGTGTGTGTGTGTGTGTGTGTGTGTGTGTGTGTGTGTGTGTGTGTGTGTGTCCGTGGGTGCGATAACTCTCGTAAAAAGGTCCGATTTTGTTGAAATTTTGTATAAACGTGTAAAGCAAAATTTATGACTTTAAGTTCGAAAACCAGCCATATCGCTCTACCTTAAGGGGTATTTAGGGGGGGGTTTACCCCAAAAATGGGTTTTTTGAACATTTTACATACAATTTTTGAAATAGTCAAGTTTTAGTGTTTACCATTGGATTCAGCTTTAAAAAACACACAATTTGGTACTTTGATCGTTCCTCTACATCAATCGGTTACCGAGATATTGAAAGTGCTAAACACAGTAAGTTGTCTAATGTTATTCTTATCGAGAATAAGAAAAAAATTATATCTCGCTTCTTTATGAACCTCTACTGACGAAAGTTGGTATACGGCTTTATCTGGTTGTGGTCTATTGATATTTGCTCAAACAAATCATTTTTTGCTAAAGGTTCCCGTAGCAGCAAACCTGTGTACTCAGCCCCCATGTTATTCATATGGAGAAAAATTAAAATGCTATGTCTCACTTAATTATGAACATAAATTAATAAAACCTCTTATATGACTTCATCTATTTGAGTTATATTGATATTTGCCTAAATACCCATTTTTCCGTTCCTTGTTGTAGCAAACCTGCGTACTCATCCCCCATGTTATTCTTATGGAGATTAATCACAATGGAATATATCGCTTATTTATGAATGTACTGGCAGCCAGCGTCACCTCGTGACTTATCTTTTTGAACTTTTGAGGAACCATACTTGGTTGAACCTAAAAGTAGTAAATCAATTATGTGTCCCAAAAATAGCACGAAAACGCTCTGAATATAGTTCAATACATATTAGATACAAAATGATTATTATATATTGTTGTGAAACCAGAAAAACACTGATGTCGAAGTATATATAATTCATGATAAAATATTTGAAAAGTTAGAACACACAAATTGTTGAACACTTATTCACTCATTCTCTTCACTTCAATGTCTTATATGAAATGTCTAAAATTTGCATAATAAACTGATAAATGACGGAAAATTACTGATGTTAAGGTATTTAATACATGGTAAAACGTATAAAATTTAATACAAAAATGACTGTATTTTCATAAATTATGAAATAAAACTTAAACACATTCTATTTTAGTTTCAAGTTTAAAAACATATTAAAATTGTCTAGATAAACTATGAACAAATAAAAGTAAAACTTTTTACTTTACATTTTATTGTAAATTCTGTAATCTATGTATTCGGGGAAAAAACTCTTCCATCTGATTATAAAAAAACAGCTTTCAACATCTACCATATAAGAGACAGTAAATTGAAATCAAACTGGCTATGTCCCAGATTTACATGAGCAGTAATTTTCTTCGTGGTCAAAATTGAATTTCTTTTTCCTCAAAAAAACTATATTTCAATAAATTAAATTAATTAGTCTATTTGGAAATCAACTTACTTATAACTTTAAAGAAAAGACCAGTTTCATCAAATAAATAAATGCAAGTGCTGCATTCTGTGGTCAAACTTAAAAACTCGATTAAATCATCACTATATGTTTTGTTATAAACAATTGCGAATTGGAAAAATTTCACAGGTTTAACAAAAGATAGTAGCACATTCGCTGAAATTTCAAAAGCCTCCTGGACGAAGGCTTGTCATAGGATATTTTCGAAACCCGAAAAAGGCACATCTAGAGAGAAGTAGCTTTAATTTGATACCAAAGATGTATAGAAAAATAAATTTATAGGTGTCGATATGCTGCGAAGAAAAATCGAGAAATTCTTTTAATAATAATTGGATAACTGAACGAAGTGAAAGTATCCTTATACACAACTTACTGCTTATACTGGTAAGAGAATCAACTCAACTGGCGTGTCTGTGCCCTCAATAACTCGAGAATGCCTCCACAGTTAAACTTAAAATTTTCCAGAAAACTTAACAGGTCAAAATCTCGGTCAAGTTCGTTATCCTGATAATTTCGTTCAGTATTAATCAAATTATCTTAAAACCAAATTTATTTTTTTCTCCATAAGAATAACACTGGAAGCCATTTTAGTGGTACTTGAATCGTTAAAATTTAGCCGACGTCTATGTTTCAACAACAGAGTAACAATAGTTAGTTTAATAGAGTATACTTTGTTATACTGGATAACAACAGTTTTTTTACCAACAAAAAACACACAAGAGAGATAAATCGAAGTATATTTTTAATTTGTGAGCATATTTCTTATTTTATAAAATTATTAAGTGTACGTTTTAAACAAATATCCATACAGTTAATATTCCCTTAGTATATACCTACTCTGTGTAAATATCGTCAAACGTCAGAGGCGACGATTGTAACAGTGGCAGACGACAAACTACGCGTGAGGGCAGATCGAAAAACTCAAAATAACTTTTTGATGACTGTAGATACTAAGATATTAACTTATAAAATAGTTTGTTTTATTACATTTTCTTAGACAATTGGTAATATTGTGATTGTCATGTGTAAAAAGTATACAAAGCCTCAATTTGTCTAGAAAGCGTTGATGAAGTTAGTCACAGTAAGCGAACAACCTTAAAATTTATTTTTGTAGGACAATTATTTGCTAGGTTGTATTTTCACTAAATTAATAATAACAATTGTCTACATTACCTAAAATACATTACCAGTAATGTAGTAGAGGTAACCACAATAAAAGCTATAGATTATTCGAACCAAACAGCCTTTTTCGGAAGGT
The DNA here is from genome assembly GCA_963675035.1 of Allygus modestus. Classification (NCBI taxonomy): domain Eukaryota; kingdom Metazoa; phylum Arthropoda; class Insecta; order Hemiptera; family Cicadellidae; genus Allygus; species Allygus modestus. Next base: position 105,573,237 of record OY776111.1, read on the forward strand.
TATCTTGAATGATTTGACATAGCTTAGGTTTGGATTACAGTAAGAGTAAGCCGACATTAAACTGGTAATACAACAACTTTTGTAAAATACTTTAAACACATTACCAGGAATGTTGTAGTGAACCAAAATAAATGATTTAAACTATTCTAACCAAACTAAGCCTTTTATACAGGTTATCTGAAATAATTTGACAAATCCTAGGTTTGGATTTTACTGAGCTGTTTTCATCATAAACTTGGACCTATGGTTATAAAATGTAGGTCTATACACTTAGGCTACTTGCCATTTTAGAAGTTTCATGTACGGTCTTGGACCAACCCATGTTTATAGAATTTAATTTCATGATAGCCTAGGCTATTGAAACAATATATTGAAATATCATTTTGTAAAATACAACTGTTGTAAAATACTTTAAACATTACCAGGAATGTTGTAGCGAACCAGAACAAAAGCTTTAAACTATTCTAACCAAACTAAGCCTTTTGTACAGGTTATCTGAAATGATTTGACAATGATTGACATCTCCTAGGTTTGGATTATATTGAGCTGTTTTCATCATAAACTTGGACCTATGACTATAAAATGTAGGCATATACACTTAGGCTACTTATTGTCATTTTAAAAGTTTCATGTACGGACTTGGGCCAACCCATGTTTACAGCATTTAATTTCATTATAGCCTAGGCTATTGAAACAATATATTGAAATCTCATTTTTTCATCTAAATAACTGGGCCTGACGATTTATTGTTAGTCCTTAAGGATATTTTGACTTGGCCTATAGAAATTGTTAACATTAGTTCATATAGGAAACTCGCTGTTCTCTTTAAAGTTAAATTAACCACACTGCTAAAGTCACTGCTTAGCCCAAAATGCTCTGTTTGTTCTAAGGTAACGCACCCATGCCAATCCTAACAACAAACCATACCTGAAATCTTCAATTTATTTTAAAAATTAATAAATTTACGTATTTTATACAAGATTTACTTTGATAAAAACAAGTGATAAATGTATGTATGTTTTTCTACGGATAAAATGTTAGGTCGGCGGCGGGATCCGAACCTGCGACCTTACGCTCCAAGAGCCAGTGCGATACCTCTCAGCTACCGCGATGATTGATTCTTAGAGAAGTGACTAAAACTATAGCTATATAGACATAAAATCCGGATTCTGGCGGCATTTAAATGATAACGGAATGTATTCTGATGATGTTACTCAAATCAGATATTGATTTTTTTATGAGACTCGATTCAAGTTTAATCATGTGTTTCAATTATCCTTATACACGAGGAATGAGTACATATTGATGAAACTAGGTATGTGGCTTCACCTAGTTGAGTTATATTGATATTTGCATAGAAACCAATTGTTTATGTTCCTTGTTTCAGCAAACCTATGTACTCATTCCCAATTTTATTCTTATGGAGAATAATTAAAATTGTATATATCGCTAATTTGTGAATATATTTTTATGAAACTTGGTATGCGGCTTTATGTGGTATTACGTCATATATTATGCATTGGAAATTCGCTGAGTACGCTGGTTTGCTGCGACGGGGGTATTGTATTTATATTCTGTTTAACAAATTAAAACGGTGTAACCGTTGATGAATAAATAAATAAGTAAGTAATTAAGAATATGTAATTTTGTTCATAGCTCATTAATTTTAGCCATTACCAATCATGACTTTGTCTAATGCATGTAAAATCTGCCATATGACAATATAACTGCTTATGTTTTCTGGCTCGTTGGCAACATTGGTATTAAACGCCAATATGGCGGATAAACTGTTATGTTGAAGTTGAAATAGGGCATTTTAACGGTTTATTTGTATGAAGATTTAGTCGTTAATGTGAATATCCTGAATATTCCATCTTCATATTGTCATGTTTTTGTATGGTATGTGGTACTGTTTTTAATGACCACGATGTATTAACCATACCTCTATCAATTATATGGACCTAATGAAATTTGTCGTAAGGTCGCAGGGTGAAGAAGCGTCAATTCTGCAAGACACCTCTGACACGGAGACACTGATGAATACCGAAGAGAGATTGAGGTAAGTTTAGCCAGTAGGTTTGTCTTAGCCTCGTTGAATATTATTCCAGTTTATCAATTCATCTAGATTTACTCATAATAGTTGGCCTAAGTACTTACATTTTTTAGACCAGTGGCCTAGCTTATGCCTAATCTTACCAGGGTCCGTTGCACATAGGGTTTCCTTATCACCGGAGATTACCAGATTTTGTGGGTAAGAATATATCTTAGAGGAGTTAACATGAAAAACTAAAAATCTCTTTTTGAAATTTTACCCTAAAATTCGTTGAACAATGCAAATTGGGTGTCGAAATCCCAGCTGTGAAGGAAAATGTATTTATGTTTGTAGCTTTACTGTCATGCAACGATTGTCAAAGTTAAATCATGTCCCCCCTGTAACTTCATTTATTTGTTAAGTTTCACTCATTGGCTTTATTTCGGTGGGAAATATCGTTAACCCTCCAACTGCCAAAGGTAGCAATAGCGATCCAATTATGCTACGTGTATGCTGCTAAAGCCGTGATCGTGACCCTATTTGTCATGGTGCGTTATACATCATTATTGTGCAGTACATCTATGGGCTACCGTCAGATGGGGTTACTTTGAACTGTGGGGTTACGGTACAGTACTTTGAAAAAAATTTGGAAAATATTTCTATTGTGTGTAACACCTGCTAAATTTATAATAATCCCCTTCAAATATATATTTTCTGATTCCTTAGATCATCTACTTTGGGAATATATCAACAAGTTTATTATAGGCCCTACTGGTAATATTTCATGAAAAAATCAAACTGACTGCGTTTTACGATAATAAACAAACCTCCTAAACCTTTTAGACCCTCCGAGTGGTGCGCAAATTTTACCAGGTGTGCTGGCGGTGATACACAGTTTTACCAGAATTTGCAAGGGTCTTTTGAAAAATTCATAGCTAGGCAAGGAATAACTTAGTGGAAACCTATTAAACATAGGGCCTAATATTAGTTTTATTTGTAAAAGAAAGGGGAATTTTAAAAAGGCAAAATAAAGATATTCAGATGGATAATTTTTTTGAATAGAGGCCTAAGCTTAGATATAAAAAATTGGAAAAGAGGATTTTTTTGTTTGAAATGTTGATTCTATGCTGATTTTGTTATGGTAAAACCATTAATTATATACTGGAATCCCATGTGTAGATTGGCCTTCAGTTTCATAACTGTCCCGCAAAACAATCAAATTAATATATCAAACTATCGTAATCGATATATCGATGGTAGGAACTTACGAAATAAATGTTTCAATATAGGCCCTATCCAAATTCAATACTTGTAGGCTATATTAATCCTATGAGGTTCTTATGTAGTATACATGACCCCAACGAAATCGAGGTAAATTTGCATTTTTCTTAAAGATTTTTACCTCTAGAATCCAGAAATAACATTTATTTTGCGCGGAAATAATTATTAATTATAGAAAATATTACTTAACCCTTTCAGTGCTATGGACCGATATATCGTCTTTTGAATCTGTTATCAATAAACACTGTTACTGCTTCATAAGCGATTGTACCGTTAGGCGCTCAGTCTGCAGTCTGAGTCTGACATGTGGTGAAACCTGGTAGACACGAACTGAACTACCTCGTCCAGCGCCAAGTCTCTATAATACCAACTGGTCCACTGCAGCTGCTAGTCTGATCAGTGGCTGTGCGGTCTAAGGCGTTACCTTCTCGGCCGGGGGTAACACTTGGATCGAGGGTTCGAATCCCGTCACAGTCGGTGGTTTTTATGTGCAACTCATGGAGAGTTCACCTGTCTGTGGCAGAGTTGAAGGGGAGGGCGGACCTTAAGCAAACGGTGGACGGCTCGGCTCCATGCTGACGGGATGGGTGGATTCTTTGTGAGTTGCACATCTGATCAGGTGTTTTGCTACTTTTTTACCTATCCTTTACTGTGTGTGTCCAGCGGAAGCACATTTTTATTAATTTTAACTGTTCAGGCGTTCAATATATTTAAAAAATCAACAAAACATCACGGATTCAACTACTACTTTCAGAAGCTTAGCACTCAAAGGGTTAAAGTTATTATTTTCGATGCAAGTAGACGCTACTTACAAACCACAGATTAGAACATGGTAAAGGCTACGTACACGTCCGACGTCAGCCGCTACTGTTCACGTCCACAATGAGGAAAACGTCCATAGAGTAACTTATACAACATATAAATGAAATGTCATAGATAATATGTATGTAATAAAAAGTTATGTTTCGTGCTTTATTTATCCCTTACCCATTATAAGTGACTAAGTGTTGAGAGGTGAGTGAGCAAAGTAAACGAGCTCATTCTGAAATTAAATGAGCGTGAACGAGCTCATTCTGAAAGTAAATGAGCGTAGCGAATGAGGTCACCATGGAGGCAAGTGAAGCGTAGCGAATGAGGTCACCATGGAGGCAAGTGAACGCAGAGCGAATGAGCTCATCCTGTAGGGAGTGAGCTGGGCGAAGAAGCTTGACCCGTAAACGAACGGTTAATAAAAAACGCTACATCTTCGTATGGTACGTGACATTCGAGCCTACACTTAGTACAGGCATGGTTGGTTGGTGGGCTTGTCACGGGTACTTATTAGGTTAACTAGCTTGGGTTAGGTTAGGTTTGTTAGGTTAAGTGTGGTTTGTTGGGTTTGTTTTTGTTTGTTTTGCCATCAAAACAAACTGATGGCAAAACAAACAAAAATACCCCCGTCGCAGCAAACCTGCGTACTCAGCGAATTTCCAATGCATAATATATGTCTTAATGCCATATAAAGCCGCATACCAAGTTTCATAAAAATATATTCATATATAAGCGATATATACAATTTTAATTATTCTCCATAAGAATAGCATTGGTGATGAGTACACAGGTTTGCTGAAACAAGGAACACAAACAATTGGTTTTTATGCAAATATAAATATAATTTAACTAGGTGAAGCCACATACCAAGTTTAATCAATATTCAATCATAAGTAAGCACTATATAACATTTTAATTATTCTCCATAAGAATAACATGGGAGATGAGTAAGCAGGTTTGCTGCAACAAGGAACTAAAAAAATGGGTTTTTATGCAAATATCAATATAATTCAACAAGGTGAAGCCACATACCAAGTTGTATTAATTTATGTTCATAATTAAGGGAGTCATTACATTTTACTTATTCTCCATAAGAATAACATGGGGGCTGAGTACGCAGGTTCGCTGCTACGGGGATAATCAACAAAAAATCAATTTTTTGTGCAAATATCAATATACCAGTACTACGTGACCCCAAGTGCCAAGTTTCATCAATATACATTCATTAATAATGGAGATATCAAATTTTATTTATTCTCCATAAGGATAACATTGGACAACGTACTGTGTTTAGCACTTTGAATATCTCTGCAACGGTTGGACGTAGAATCACAATTTAAACACCAAAATGATTGTTTTGTGGAGCTAAATTGATTGGTAAAAGCAAATGTGAAGTTTACATCAAAATTAACTTAGGAAAAGCCAAAAACCTTTTTCCCATAAGATTAACATAGGAGATTTTATGAGCAGGTTTTTTTGGATTTTCTCCGCAACCACTTAACCTAGCTTAATAATTCAAAATACCATATTATTTGTTTTTTTAAGCTCTATAACATGGTCTAAACCAAAATTAAGTGTTTTAAAAATTTTTGGGTAAAAAATGCAAAAAACTGATTTTTGGAAAATTTAAATCCCCATAAACCCCCCTTCCCATGGCCCGATTTTTCTGGTTTTCGAACTTAAAGTCATGAATGTCACTTTACACATTTGAGCCAAATTTCATCGAAATCGGACGTTTTTTACTCAAGTTATCGCATTCACGGACACATATATAGATATATATATACATATATATAAATTTGAACGAATAGTGTTTTAGTCATCTGGGGACCTAAAAAAAAAAATTTGTCATGGTCTCGGGCTTAAATCTTACCATGAGACCTACGGTAATAGCTTCTTCCCTATAGGGGAAATTCGCTAAAAACAAACCACACTTAACCTAACCCAACACTAGTTAACCTAATAAGTACCCGTGGCAAGCCCACCAACCAACCATGCTTGTACTAAGTGTACGCTGGTATTATACTCCTAATTAGGTTAGGTTAGGTTAGGTAACGTTACGTTTATTTACGTTAGATTAGGTTTGATTAGGTTAAGTTTGGTTCAGTTAAAAGGTTAAGTTAGATTAGTTTTGATTAGGTTAAGTTGGGTTCAGTTCAATTATATCACAATGGCTAAAAAAAACTACTCTCGCACAGTAAAATGTGATACCCCCGTAGCAGCAAACCTGCATACTCAGCGAATTTCCAATGCATATTAATTTATCTTAATACCACATAAAGCCACATACCAAGTTTCATTAATATACATTCATAAATAAACGATTTATGACATTTTAATTATTCTCCATAATAATAACATGACGGCTGAGTATGCAGGTTTGCTGAAATAAGGAACACTAAAAATGGGTTTTTATACAAATATCAATATAACTCAACTAGGTAAAGCCACATACCAAGTTCTATTAAATAATTAAAGGAGATAACACGTTAATTATTCTCCATAAAGAATAACATGGGGCTGAGTATGCAGGTTTGCTGCTACGGGAACTATCGGGGGAAAAATGGGTTTTTGTGCAAATATCAATAGACCACAATGAAATGAAGCAATGTACCAAGTTTCGTCAGGATAAGTTGATAAATAAGCGAGATATACATTTTTTCTTATCCTCCATAAGAATAACATTGGACAACGTACTGTGTTTAGCACTTTCAATATCTCAGTAACCAATTGACGTAGAGCAATGATTAAAACATCAAATTGTGCGTCTTTTTAAACTGATTCCAATGGTAAAAAATAAAATTTTACTTTTTTAAAAATTGTATGTAAAAAACTCAAAAAACCCATTTTAGGGGGACAAAACCCCCCAAAATACCTCTTCGGATGGAGCGATCTGGCTGGTTTTCGAACTTAAAGTCATAAATGCTGCTTTACACGTTTGTACCAAATTTCATCAAAATCGGACCTTTTTTACGAGAGTTATCGCACCCACGGACACATATATATATATATATTGAACGAATGGTTTTGAACGAATGGTGTTTTTGGGGTCTGGGGACCTCAAAACGAAAAGTTATCATGGTCCCGGGCCTAGGTCTTACCATGCCGACTACGGTAATAGCTTCTTCCCTATAGGGGAAATTCGCTAATATTGATGCAAGTGCTTTCTCTCAGCAACTCAGATAATACTGTATACAACAAAAATAGTTCGTTGTATAGCTTTTACCCTATACCACTGATGGGTTACATGTACAATCCAAGTTTATACAAAATAAAGAATCACTTAATTATCAAACTTACCAAAAGAGAAGAAAAGGGGCAAATTATGGGGGATTGGCGGGATAAGTTGCGGTGGTGTGTCGCGGGCCAGAGTGGGTCCAGTTGCAAAGTTGAGAGTCTATAAAAATTAATATGATAGTTGGAATTCAAAAGCATTCATACATAATTTGATTAATTTCATTATTAAGAACCTAGAGTGAGGTTTAGTAGTGCGTTACCTTAATATTTTGGATGGTACAATTTGGCAGCAGCCAGGCAAAACTGGTGAAGTCGGTCTGTGTCGAAAAATCTCCTTTTGAACTGGTATTCTGCCAAATACCCAGCAAAATGTTGGGATATCACCCCGTACTTCGGGATGTGGTCTCTGACGTCTCTCTAGCTTCTCTCCACCTTGTTGGTGTGGGCGCCAGTTGTAGGGTCGACAAATTCCCTGCTGTGGTTTACAGTCAGGTGATGAAAATTGTAGCTGCTGAGTCTTTGGTAAAATTTCCAGCAGTCTGTAATGATGGTTGTTCCTGGCCTTACCCACTGACGAATCAGCCGAATTAGGGTTCGTCTACTTCGGTCTTTTACTGGGATGTAAAATGATAGGTTTGACCCCGTTCAACGCCCCCTAAAACCCAATTCCCCTTGACTCTTCTTCCCCGGTTATATTTCCGTTTTCCAAATTTTGCTTCGTCAATTTCGACAACTTCTCCTGGCCCTCCCAAACGTGTAGAATTAGTGACACAGTAATCGATATACACTTCCCTGATAAAACTGTACCAGTCTACAACTGTGTGACTGTGCACCCCTAGGTTTCTTTGTAAAAACTCTTTGCCGAGGGGGGCCAAAGAAAAGAAAGTGAGTTACTATTTTCCAGAGGGTGCTTACTGGTAATTTTGACTTTTCAAAAAAAGAACCCGCCCGACAAGATCCCCTCCAACCGCACTTTACAGCCTTCTGCTTCCGCTGTGTTGTTTTATTGAAGCAACGGAATTGCCAATTTCCTTGCTTCAAAATGACCCAGTTGTCACACCACGGGCACTTAGTCAATTTACTTACAATTCCGTGGTTGATAAGAAATTCCAAAATTTGTTCTTCAGAGAAAGAAATACTTTTAAAATAGTTTACTTCACAATAGTCGCAAAGTTCCGCCATTTGATAGGTCACAACTAAACAGGATTCATTCTGTTTACTTAAAATTAATATAAAACATGTGTTTTGGTAATAATCAACAAAGACGAAACATTACATCTGTTTATTTTAATCAACAACCATAGGGTCTTAATCATAATACCAAACAATACAGGTGCAGTCGAGCTATAGTCAAGGCTTCGCGTTGGCAAACCTGCTCCAAGTAGAAAAATCTGCTACTGCTCCGAAGCTGAAAAAATAACAAAATCGACGTTAATAGTGTTTATTTCAGTTCGTATTTTTAGTTTTCATCTTAAAAGTTGTTATTTATTTCTTTTTACTGACGTATAGTTATTTTATGAACATATTGTAATTTAGTGTTTTCTTTTTTACCAAGTTCTTAGAAGTCTCTTGCAGACAGTTCCATCTTGCAATTCGAACGGTCCTCCCCTCAAACCACTAGTCGGCAGAAGAAATTGGAATCGTCCAAGTTTGTTTTACTATTTTCACCATTAAAACGGTCTTTCTGCATAAAAATATTACTTTTAGCGTGTTCTTCAGGTCAAGATCTATAAAAAAAGTGCAAATTTACCTCGATTTCGTTGGGGTCATGTATATTACATAATTACCTCTATTGTTATTCCTAATGGTAAAATTCATACCATTTTAATCAGTTGTGCGGGGCCTTAGATTTAGAATGTAAAAATGTATTCCTGCATCTCTTTGACTTTTATGTACCAGTATTTTAAGTTAAAATGCTGTAATTTGGGGCAATTCAGGATTCTAAGAAATTTCATCAGGACATTTTTCAAAAACATTTTACTTGAAAAATTCCTAATGGTAAAATTCATACCATTTTAATCAGTTGTGCGGGGCCTTAGATTTAGAATGTAAAAATGTATTCCTGCATCTCTTTAACTTTTATGTACCAGTATTTTAAGTTAAAATGCTGTAATTTGGGGCAATTCAGGATTCTAAGAAATTTCATCAGGACATTTTTCAAAAACATTTTACTTGAAAAATTGGGATCCCGGGTCAGGGTCAATCCATATTGAGTGGTCCAGAAATATTTAATTGGTTGCTTCAAAATGTTGATTATTTTTTATAATTTTACCTCAAAAAGTACAATACATTAGAAGTAAAAAAATTCAATTAGTTTATTTTTTGAATTTTTATTTTGCTAATGGTGGTCATTTTGATGTCGACCGATCGCCTATTTTCAGCTATTTTAGAGCTCTGCGCCAAATCAATTACCTTCTCTTGTATTCTGTTGTATTCCTAGAACATTCAAATAAAAACCAGTCTCTTCGGAAAGATCTGAACTTTAAAAAAGATCCTTACAAGTATCCCCACTTAAAACTAAGTACAAGGGTCCATGTACCCCTTTAAAGTTTAAAGTCCTAATATTACAAAAATGGATTTTCAAAAAATAGTTTATATAAGAAGGCAAATGACTATGTGCTTGTTATTTTTTTTATTTGATTTGGTAGGTGCTTCAAATTCACAAAGTTTCAAGCTGTGGACTTGCATGGTTCTTTTAATACAAATGTTTAAAATCCTTAAATTTTTAAAGTTTAAAGCTCAATATCTTTGTTGGGCATGAAAATAAAAATTTGAAATTTGACTCAGATTTAGTACTTCGTAAGAGGATTGACATGTACAAATTTGATTTTGTAGACTACTAATTACAAAGATAGAACGCATTGAAAAGTACCAAAATAAGTATTAAATCCTCAGCGATATAGCAGCGTATATTATTTTCTTTTCAGTTTTTTCTGCCCCAAATTAATGTAGTACAGGTTACTAATAGCCCTACACATATACTTACATTTATTGTTATGACTGGTTAGAATTCAGAAGCTGTGAAATTGACAATGTTTGTGTAATGTTGGATTTGCTGTGGTTATTTCTAGTGGTGTGAGCTTCCTCAATGTCAATACATTACTTAACGGGAAGTTCTTGGTCCAGATGGCTCAAAAAATGAACAAAACAGTCATTCTGCTCAAGGTTTACCGATTTCAGTTTTCCTATCCACCACTGTTTGTCGTAAGTACAGGCAATGATATCGTCTTCCTCCAAAGTGAATAAGATTTTCTTTGATGTTATCATCTCTGCAAATTGCAAGCATTTTGAAGGTTTATAACATTGTACTTTGTTGCCTACCACAGGCACAAATCGGTGAAAGGATCGGGTCCCAGAAATTATTAGACATTATTTCAATCGAACTTGCATTTCTGTTTCGTTTTTTTGTTATTACCTCTCTGTCAATATAAAAGTATTGAGTACCTTTTAAGTATTGAAATAGCCTACCTAAAAGTATTGAATACCTTTTAAGATTTTCGAACATTACGGTCAGCCACATCACAATCTTGTTTAGCTGGGCAAATCCTATTACAGTATTTTTCTCACACAAATAGAATTCAGTAACTTTTTAAATGTATCTGAAGATAGTACTTTACCACACTTCATTTTAGCTAAATCATGCATAATACCTTGTTTATTAGCTAGTTTCACAAGACGTTCAGAAACATTGAATTGTACTGTACCTACGACAAACAGTGGTAAATTAGAAAAATAAAATCGGTATACCTTAATAACCTTGGCAGAATGACTGTTTTATTAATTTTTTTGAGCCAGCTGGACCAAGAACTTCATTTAAATTGAACAAGAGAGATGAAACATGGGTCCCGTTAAGTAATGTTTTGAGGAAGCTCTCACCACTAGAAATAACCACAACAACCGGGCGCAAACATTGTGTGATGAGATTTCACAGCTTCTAAATGCTAACCAGTCATAAAAATAAAGGTAATTATTTGTGTAGGGCTATAGTAAAAACCTGTTCTACATTAATTGCAATATTATAGGGCAAAACAAACTGAAAAGAAAATAATATACGCTGCTATAGCGCTGAGGATTTAATACTTATTTTGGTACTTTTCAATGTGTTATATCTTTGTAATTAGCAGAGTCTACAAAATCAAATTTTTATTTTCATGCCCAGCAAAGATATTGAGATTTAAACTTTAAAAATTTTGAAAATTTAAGGATTTTAAACATTTGTATTAAAAGAACCATGCAAGCCCACAGCTTGAAACTTTGTGAATTTGAAGCACCTACCTATACCTATCAAATAAAAAAATAACAAGCACATAGTCATTTGCCTTCTTATATAAACTATTTTTTGAAAATTCGTTATTGTAAAATTACTAGTACTTTTAACTTTAAAGGGGTATATGGACCCTTATACTTAGTTTTAAGTACAAGCTTGTAAGGATCTTTTTTAAAGTTCAGATCTTTCTGAAGAGATTGGTTTTTATTTGAATGTTCTAGGAGGAATACAAGAGAGATATTTGATTTGACGCAGAGCTCTAAAATAGCTAAAAATAGGCGATCGGTCAACATCAAAATGCCTTTAGAAAAATTAAAATTAAAAATAAACTAATTGAATTTTTTTAATTCTAATGTATTGTCCTTTTTGACAAAAATATAATAAACAATAGTAAAAATATTGAAGCAACCCCCTCTGGACCACTTAATATGGATTGACCCTCCCTTCAATTTGGTAATGTTTAAAACTAAGTAATGTCACCAGCCTGAACAATGAGAGGATTGATGAAGTTAGTAACATCTCGGAGATATAATCAGTGGTGTAGTGGAGCGGGAACGCATGGAAACGATGTTCCCACACTGGTTTTCCATAATTTAATATCATAATAATATGGTGGTCTCCGTTACCAATTTGAAAGATTTGAATGTCGTATTTGCATCAAGTGTTACTTACATGAAATGGGACCAGTCTGAAACGTTTCCAAATTGAAGGCCTCCCTGGAAAATTCATATTTTAGTCCTCTTACAAATTAATCAATAATAGGTAACAAGGTATTACTTGAATTAAATAAGGTACCGTTTAGAAAAGTATGTTTTCTAGCCAGGCAACAAACGAGAAAAATTTAAAGTATTTATACCCTCAAGCTTATTCAAAATACAGTACAAGGATCAAAATTGTAATAATATAGCTATTTGCCTGATACTGTGTTTCACGATTGCAGCAGTGTCACTTTCTGAGGATTTTATTTATTATATTTATATTTAATCTTATTTGTGTCAATGGATTTTTTTATTATAGTAGCAACCATCCTTCAGCTGTTGCTCCAAAACGCACCATTAATGAGACTGGTACCATTGTACTGACGCCAGGTTCTGAAGGTGAACCCTCACATTTGTTAGGCGAGAGTAACCTGGCCGAGGAGTCTCAAATTATTGAAGATGAAACGCCAAGCAAAAAAAGGAGAGGTGGCAAAGGAGGCAAGAAGTTTCGTACGGAATGGCTTTCCTTTGATATGTTTAAAGGATGGCTACGAGCCCATCCGAACCCGGAAAGAGCAATGTGTACGGCATGCAACATAGTTTTGAATGCAGGAAAGAGTGAACTTGAAAAACATGCAACCTCTATCAAACATCAGAAGCGGGTGATAGAGCTAAAGCAGCATCAAAGGTATGAGTACGAGGCTGATAACACAGCCAATGTGATACTTGTGGATGCCACTGCGTCTGACGGTGATAACGGAGTCAACACCACTTTCCTACAACGGCACAATGGTGTGTATAACTCGGCACCATGGCGCGGATCTCTTAGAGGCTTTGTCATGTAACCGAACTACGGTAAATTAAATCAAAATGTAATGTAAAACCTCTGTATAATGAATGGGTTCTGTTGAGTTTATCAAAGTTATAAGATCTCAACTAGTCCTAGAGAATTTTATAATTAAATATGTATCAACTTAATGTAATGACGCTAATATTGTAGCAATCCATGAATCATTCCAATTTCAACCTGTACTTCTTTTTAAAACGGACCATTAAAGACATTATTGTTAAATCTGTTTCATTGCAGTCTGTTGTAATTAAGACATTTATTCAGGTAATATTTTTTAGATTTTCTTTTTGTTTTAGGTAACCAGAATTGTAGGAAAGAGGCCAGAAAGTATAGCAATAAGTACCGGTACCGTACATCAGAGAATAAAGTTTAAGAGAAAGTTTTCTTGCTCGAGGTCTGACATTTGACTTTTACAACTTATTTAGTTAAGGTAATTTGGTAGATGGCAACAAATTAAAAATTAAAATTTTATTGAATAGGGGTTCTTTATTTTAAACTTTGTTTTTTCTTCAGGTGTGTACACCTTTTACACTTGAGCCCACTCAACCGTTATTGAGAATGGCTGAAAAAGTTGCTGGGTCCGCTGGTGAAACAGATTTTATCGTTTTGAAAAATGCTGAACCTCTGAGTCAGGATGATACTGGAACTGAAAGCTCAACCCAAGCCATAGCCACACCTCCTAAAAAGCGTAAATCCAGAAAACAACAAAAGTATAGAAAAGCTTGGGAACATTTTCCGGAGTTTAGCTTTTGGTTGGAGGCGGTTGAGAATAATGTTTACAAAGCAAGGTGTAAAGTGTGCTGCAAGGTTCTGGTTGCCGATATAAGCGTGCTTCAAGCACATGCTCAAGCGATAAAACATTTGAATAACTCTGAAGAATTTCGTCAAGGGGAAAAAACTTTAGAAACGTTAAGCGGGGTGGGAAGTGGGCGATCGAGTGAACCTCCCTCCAGATCTTTGTTCCAAAGGAAATCTGCTGTAATCGAAGGACAGAGAGCCAAAGAAGTTGCTGAGGACATTGGCTTTGATTGTTTGACCATATCAGGTTGGCCATTATTTCAAGTCATTCATAAGACTCAGATTCTTTGGAGTACTTTCGCAACCATAACCTTGTTCCGCATTTTCCACTTTGCTTTTAATTAAGATTGTTTTAATAGGTGTGCTATAGCAGAAAGATTGTAAGAATGTAGTAAGAACGTAGTTCAACAGAGAAAGTTTTGAAGTTGGGTTACAATGTTGAGAAAGCCTCTAAGGGAGTCTGGGTCTTGTACTTTTAGTATAAAATTAACTTACTTATTAAGAAAACGATAGATGGTTCAGTTATTTTAAGGTTTATACAGGATTTAAACAAGCAAAAAGCACCCCAATTTTTACATGTACCAACAGACTCTGTTATAGATCAATACAAGTTTGTAGGCTGGTAATCCTACTTCATTTACTTCATCTTCCATCAGCTGGTTTGTATTCTTGCATTGCTGTTTACTTAATTTGTTTCTGTTATTTTTAAGTACAATACAATAATCCTTTATTGTACATTCACTAACAATTACAATAGTGTAATTTTACAGTTGTATAAACATTCATTTAATGACAAGAAAGTCAGCTGCTCTGGAGGGTTCTGGTTTCTTCAAAGAATTTGGTTAGTGAGTAGAACGGGTTTGCAATTAGATATTTCTTCAGTTCCTGTTATAGGTTCTTTACTGTTAGGCCTCTTACTCTTTCTGGCAGATGATTTTTTAGTTTGCAGCCAATGTAAGATGTTTTTTCTCCCATAATGTAGTACGGTATAATATAAGAAGTGCAAAGTTTGAGCCATGTCTAGTATTGTATAGTTAGTTTTATGGATAAAGGCAGAGTTTCCCAGGTAGAGCATCCCGTCCTAATCCAATTTTGACAAACAAAAGTGCTGGTTTGTCAACAAAGGATTAGAATGGGATGCTCTACCTGGGGAACTGTGCCTTTACCCATGACAATAACTATAAGTGTGCAGGTCTTTGTTTCTTGGGGGATTTGTTTTGTCTTCATACAGAACGGTTTCTTGTACGTATAATGCATAGGTTGTTTTATACATCAAATTAAAATGTCGTTAATTCACTTAAATTTAAACTTCAACCGGTTGCCATTTCTGACTCAGTGGTCCATTTGAGATTAAATTTGCAGCATTGTGTTCTGCTACTAAAGACTTTTATTATGAAAAACAACTCGACCTAAGCTATCATTTAAGATTATCTTCTGGCTCCTTGTGGGCCGTCCCCCTGATATGATGAAAAACTGGTAGGGGCTGGAAAAAGCACATTTTTAGGATTAGTATTGATACACCAAGAGTCATTTTGTTATATGTGATGGTTAAAGAAAATATTAAGGCATTCCAGGATTTTTTTTTAACACACTGTGTACCTCACTGCTGCATGAAGCCTTTTACCAAGTTTCATATATTCATAAATAAAAAAAAAGTTATTATTTTATTAATTCTCCACAAGAACAACAATAGGTCTGTGAACGCTTGCTTCAACACCAACCATATACAAAACTGTTCTCATACAAATATTAATGTATATAAACCAGTTGACGCAACATAACAAGTTTTTTTCAAATGTCATAAGCAAGATATAAATTAGCCCTCGACGGCTCTCTGACTGGTCTATACTAGTACAGAGGTCGACATTGGGTACAGCAAAATGAAGCTGTCACAGTATTGGTAAGTCTTTTGGCTATCCAGTGTGACAACTTCCCTTCCTTGGTTCCTCCTTGTCTCTTCTGGGGGCTTGACTCCCAGTTGAGCCTGGATACCCAGTCTAGTCCAAGTCCTTGGAGGGAGTAGTGGATCTTCCTTGCAGCCTGGGACGGGTGCCTGGGAGGAAGGGCCCTTACCCGACGGTCTTCGGTCTGCCAGGCTGGGGGACGAACCGTCCTGGGGCCACCCGACACCTTAGAGGTTGGAGGCTCTGTGCGATGGCGGTCCCTGTCTGGTGGACTTAGGGGGACGTCGGGTTAGAGGGCGAATCGTCCTGGGGTGTTGTCACCCACAGAGCCCGGGAGCTAGGTAAGGATCTCTCTCCCTTTCTGGAGCGAGGCAGATTGACCCCATCCTACCACCTTTCCCATCCATCTTTGCCCTCTTTCCGGTGGCTGTACAATATCCCAAGGGAGACGTGCCTAGCCGGCTTTGCTGGGGCCTCCTAATCCCCCAATAAACAAACAAACAAGATATAAATTTGTTCTTGTTTTCCTTAAGAATAACATTATGGCTGGATACACATGTTTGCTGCCACAGAGACCAAAAAATGGTGTTTTTATGCAAATTGATCTAGACTACAACTAGAGATTCTCAAGGCCTTTTCACACGGAGATCTGTCACATAATGTCCAGTAACGTAACATAACACGTGGCCAGTTCACACCGCAAGAGACGTCCGCGAGGTACTGATCTAAGTTTCCAGTCTTTTCTCCCCCAACTTGTTCCTCAGTCACTGATCCAAACTTTTAAGGTAGAAAGAAGGATGTCTTATAAACCGTGGTGTTTTCGTTTTCAAGAATATATTGCGTTGATTGCATTTAAACAAATTTTGGTGCTGAATGCAGGCTTAAAAATCTGTTACAGACAGGGGTTTTCAAAACAACTAATGTTTGCTGCAGTATAGTATGCTACAGGTAAAGTCTCATTGAGAAAGGTATTTTCATTTTATTGTTGACCAAAATTATCAAAGAACTGGTATAAAAGAATGACTGTTAGCAAATTAGTACACCAATCAAATTTGAGCTCGAATACAAACTTAGTCCTAGTATTATTTTAGATTAAATTAAGTAGGCCTATTTCAAAGTTATATTCTTATTATTTAGAATATCAAATACCGTACCTCATACCAGAAAATTTATAGGAACGTTACACTTTTTTCTAAACAAGAAAGGAGGTAAGTACAATGATAATGAAATATAAACTTACTGACTGTCTTTTCCGAGTATACCATAAATTTCTTCCCAGGCAGTTACTTGAATTGGTGTCTCTACAACTATCCAAATTAGGCTACTATCCCACAACAGTAGCTCATTAATAAACCGATCCATGTTTATAATAACAAAACAGATACAACAATAGAAATAGTACATGTCGAATCAGCAGCAACCTGACAGCCCCGGAACACATGGGGCATGAGGACAAGTGGCTCAGTGCGCATGCGCGAGGTCACTGACGCCGCGGACGTTTCTAAAAGATCGCTCCCCGAGTGATCCTCTGCGATTAGTTGGTTTATTTTGCAGACTACACGTTCGTTTTTTCGGCAGTGTGAATTGCTCCATTTGAAAAAACGGCGAGCGATCTTTTAAAAAGTTGTCACGTCCTGCCACACAACGTAACATTACGCCGGTATGAAATGGCCTTCAACGACATATAGGCTGCCAAGTTGCATCTGTATTTGATCACAAATAACCAATATATAAAATTTGATTTATTTGTTGTAAAAAAAACATAGAACAACCAACTATGTTTAGCACTCTTATTATCTCAGTAAACAAATTGACGTAGAGCATTAATTTAATATCTAAACTGTCTGTTATTTAAATCTGAATCCAATGTTGCAGTCTGAAGTATATTTTCCTAAAAAAATTTATGTTACATTTTTTAAACCCAATTTTTGGGGTACAAGACCTTCAAATGAGCCAGTTTGTCTGGTTTTCAAACTTACATGATTTGTCTGGTCTTAAATGATGATTGTACAAAATTTCATCACGATCGGACCTCTTTTACAAAAGTTATTACATCCGCAGATACATACACAGACTTATAACATACACATTTTCTTTTCATGTTTGCATACTTAAATATAAGTTTAACCAAATGGTGTGTTTGGTATCTGGGGACCTCAAAAAGAAAAGACATCGTGGTCCCTAACCTAGGTCTTACCATACCGACTACAGTAGTAGGTTATTCTCTATTGGGAAAATTTGCTAAACATTACACATGTTTTACATTACTAAAATATGGTTTTTTGCTTATAGCACTATTCCTGACCAATTCCTAAAACTTATTAGTTTAAAAAATTTTAAAATATTGTTTTAGACTAGGTTCTCAAAAAGACCGTGTATTTATGCATTTGTCTCGACGCTTTTCAGCAATAAAAAAAAAATTTTTGTGCTTGAAATGTAATAATTACTTCAAAATAACAGCATATAAAAAATACAAACTAGCTGATGAAGAATGAATTAAAGCAAGTAAGGTGCCCAAAACACCCTGTATAATTGGTATTGTTGGAATATGCCTTTAAACAATGTGTTTTTGTCCTTATGTAAACCAAGCATATGCTTGAAACATTTCTCATTGGGAGAATTGATTTGTTCACTTGCCTTAATAATTTTGTAATATCTATTGGTTTTCCCCAATCAAGCTTTTAGGTCCATTTAAGCTAACCTTTAAGAAACCTTTAAAACTTTAGGTCCATTTAAGAAACCTTTTGTGTGAGCCCTCCCCAGTCGCATGTTGCAACGTGCCAATTTTACTCAAGTTTTATCTTTTAAATTTTCAAGATTCAAACCTTATCTTTGACTTGTCACTATTTAAGGTTTAGCTTAGTTATTTAACCTTTATAGGCCAGATATTATTGTAGATTCACGTTAATTATATAATTATTGTGGTAGTCTTAAATACATTAATTCATGTTTATTGGACATTTGAATGGCTCCCGCCAGTAACGTTGTAAGCGACAACATGTAAATTTTTCAGGAAACGAAAAAACAAATAACTTGATAAATAACAATGGAATATATGTTTATTTTGGTCATGTATGTATTAAATAGTACAAGTGGCCATTAAAATAAATATTACAATAAAATCTCATGTAGTAATTAAGTTATGACCAAATACGTGATTTCAGAATTGCAAAAACGTCGTAAACGACAATCGTTTATAACGTTTTTGCGACTTTGTAGGTTTAATGGCGGTTGTAACATTATTGGGTAAAAAAGATAAGAGCTGTTATGTGTAGAAAATGTTATTAATCTATAATATTATAAAGAAGAGGTGATTTCTGTCTGTCTGTGTGTCTGTCTGATGTTGCGGGTGAATGCAAAAACTACTGAACCGACTGGGTTGAAACTTTACACATAGGTAGATCTTGAACCCATGCAACACATAGGCCTATTCACTTCCTTAAAATCCCCTCGGGCTACGCCCCGTGAACGTCCTAAGTTTCAATGTTTATATTTAAGAATAAATTAAACATTCAGAAACTGTAATGCGAACAGCTGTGGATACTTACATTTGACAGCTTAAAGAGCAGAAGCAAGAACAGCTGTTTCAAGCTAACTAAAATGCAAATTGCACTGACTAAAGAACGGGTAAAGAAAAAACCCTGTGTGAAGAACGGGTACATCAGCTAGTACACTAATAAATACATATTGTACATGTCCCAAAATGGAAAAGTCAAATATTTGCCTTAAACTTACAATATAAAACTGGTTATAATCAATAAAAGTTAAAGATTTACCTTGAAACTACATTTATTTGATGGCAAAAGTAAACTAAACAAAAGAATGTATAACATAAAATTAATTCAAACACATTTCTTGTAAACAGCCTTGAGCCCTTTAATTTTTAACCTTAAGACTTGTAACACTGGTAATGTTTTGTTTTATGATAAGCAAGAGTTTTGGGCACTTAGCGGTTTTACTTTACTGCACGTACCTCACGTGCTGGCAGTTTTCGGGGTACAGGTTTTTTCTTTTCACCAATGTAGGGTTCCGCAGCATTCCTGTTTACTTTTCAAACATTCCTGGACCAGTTTTGAATGTTAATTGGACGTTTTTTTACTGCGGTTAAGCCGATTTATATCTGAGGGTGAAAGACTCGCCCGCGGTGGTGTTGCCATCCCGAACACATGCAACGTTGCTGCACGAAGGGACCAAAAACTCGTGGTTTTCCACTGGTCCTAGTACTGCCAACTTAAAAGATATCAACAAATAAATACCCTGCACTAGTTTAGGATGTCGTTTCCAACCGTACTGCATAGAAATCTCGATTTCGTAAAATTTGTCGCTTACAACGTTATTGGCGGGAGCCATTCATTTTTAATATGAATAGGTATTTGCTGCATTATTTAAATGTCAGGTCGATATCAGGCCATAAGTAGTGGTTAAAGCCGAAACGTTAAAAACTGTGAAATATTAAATTTGTTCAAATAGTCTTAATTCTTCTCTAGTATGATAGGAAAATCATCTTTTGAACCAGTGCAATGGTAACGTAAATGTTTAAAGCCGATTGATATAGCCTACATTACTTGATGTCCATGTAATTTGTTTAAATAACTATCTTCATGTTTACATATTAGAATAAGCTAGTACATTTAGAATTTTTATTTTTATATGCAATATTGGAAAAGGTCAGCTTGTCAATGGCAAAAATTTGATTACGAATTATTTAACAAGTTTTAAGATTCCCAATGTAAAATAATGCATT
Source organism: Allygus modestus (assembly GCA_963675035.1). Taxonomy (NCBI): domain Eukaryota; kingdom Metazoa; phylum Arthropoda; class Insecta; order Hemiptera; family Cicadellidae; genus Allygus; species Allygus modestus. The sequence continues at coordinate 105,593,858 of OY776111.1, forward strand.
TTATGCTAAGTTTATCCTAATGATGTGGCAAATTTAATTTGTTATCTAGCTTTGTTTTATGTAACAGATCAGCTGCAAGAGTCTTTAAGTGCAGAAGCAACTTACATAGAGCAGTCGGAAATGTCTCAAGTGCAGCACCTCAACATCATGTCTGGGCGCAAAGCAGCTGAGCCTCCGTCTTACACCAGCAAAGCAGTCGGTTAGTCAGAGATAAGCTGTGTTTATATACAAATTGTGCATGGTTTAAAGATTAACTTTTTTGAGTTTATAAGGTTGGTTTAGCATTTTATTTAAAGCACTTTTTGTAATTATCTTGAGAACAAACAGGGTTGTTTCAAAGGGCAATTCAAATTTACCTTCGTTAAGAAACTTGTTAGTTTAATGAAAACAATTTTTCTACCCACACCACACCTTTTTTAAATCAATAAAACCAGAATTTATCAATTTACAGTCCATTAGAAACAAAGTATAAGCCTATCAGTTAACTTTATTGTTGAGTGATTTTAGATGCAACATTGTTTTAGGTTAAGAACATTGGTGCTTTGAAGATGAGTTTATTTTGTATATGTTCCTGAAGGTTTTAAACTTGCTGGTGCTTACTGTAGATGATGTGATCCTCATGGTGGTGCAGCAATTTTTGTCAATAAAGATCTTAAGTGTAATAAAGTTTATGTTTCACATTTAGTTCAAGTGGAGTCCGTAGAAGCAGTATGCAAAGAGCTTACTGATTATAAAGTTCTAGTAATTTCAGTTTATTATTTACCCTCCGAGCAGCATTCGTTCTAATAGAATAACTGTCAGGTGTTTTGTGAAACGGCATTAGTTCTATTAGAACGAATGCCGTCTTTTTTTTTCATTTGCATAAATAGCATTGAAAATGTGCTTGAAATCTGACAATTTTATACCATTCTAAAGATAACATTCCAAACATTCATTTTATTACATGAATGAACCTTATAGCAGCAGTAGAACAATGTAATCCAAAGTTACATTTGAATGAAAATTTGGCGCGAGGTCGACTACGCCATGTTTGTGTCAGGAAATGGCTAAACACAGTACGTTTCAAAAAATCATGGCAAGGTAAATTTTGTTCCTGACCAGAAACGAGTGGTACCACTGCAATCTGGGAAAAATTCCCGTTTTGCTGGTATCTGGAATAACGCAGAGATATAATCAGATAGACAGACATCTGGCAAAATAAGAAAGTCGTCATATTTTACGTCTTCAAAAAACGGCAATTCTTTCTATTAGAACGAATAGCAAAATACTTGTTATAAGTAGTTTTTATTCATATTACATGTATGTTCTTATATCATTTTGTAGAGGAAAGAACGCAGAACATTTATCTATGAGGTTGGCATCCCGCATTGCCAAGGTTGTCAGACAGGAAATTGCGTCATTTAGACCATTCGGCGTTTTGTTTTGGCCCGGTATTGTGTTTGATCTTTCGTCTGAAAAACAGTAGGCCTATGTTCCATTATCATAAAGTACATGATAACAATGTTATTTTTATACATTGGTATAGGTAACTATATATTTTCTAGAAGGGAAATAACTTTTAAATCATATTACATAGCTCATTTAGGAGCATTAGGTGTTATAGACAAATTATCTGACATTGAATTTAACAAACATTTTGTTTTCAACAAATAAATTTTATAATTTCATCTATAATAATATTTTGAAAAAACATTTCTTATACTATTCGTTCTTATATCATTGTTTTTAGAATTTAAAACCTTAAAATAAAATAAAGTTTTATTACATTTATGTATTGTTAGAGGTTTTTTTGGCATAACAAATTGGTGGCGCACAAATATCCGTTTTGCACTTGTACATTTTATTTTTACATAAAAAATTAGGTTGCTTACTGTAACATTTTACTTTTAAAACTTATAACCAAAACTTCAAATTTCTTTCAATCTTTTCATTTTAGCGAATTTCCCCTATAGGGAAGAAGCTATTACCGTAGTCGGCATGGTAAGACCTAGGCCCGGGACCATGATGACTTTTCGTTTTGAGGTCCCCAGTTGCCAAAAACACCATTCATTCAAAACTGTATATATATATATATATATATATATATATATATATATATATATATATGTATGTGTGTGTGTGTCCGTGGGTGCGATAACTCTCGTAAAAATGATCCGATTTTGATGAAATTTGGTACAAACTTGTGAAGCATCATTTATGACTTCGAAAACCAGCCAGATCGCTCTATCCAAAGGAGTATTTTGGGGGTTTTGTACCCCTGAAATGGGTTTTTTGAGTTTTTTACATATAATATTTTAGTTAATCCAATTTTAGTTTTCACCATTAAATTCAGCTTAAAAAACAAACAATTTGATGTTTTGATCATTCCTCTACATCAATTGGTGACCGAGATATTGAAAGTGCTAAACACAGTACGTTGTCCAATTTTATTCTCATGGAGAATAAGAAAAATTGTATATCTCGCTTATTTATCAATTTATCCTGGTGAAACTTGGTATATTGCTTCATATCGTTGATATTTGCACTAAAAAACATTTGTTTGCCTATATTTCCTGTAGCAGCAAACCTGCATACTCAGCCCCCATGTTATTCTTATGGAGAATAAGTAACATGTTATCTCCGTTAATTATGAATGTAAATTAATAAAATTTGGTATGTGGCTTTACCTACTTGAGTTATATTGATATTTGTATAAAACCCCATTTTTCGTGTGCCTTCCTTCAGCAAACCTGCATACTCAGCCGCCATGTTATTCTTATGGAGAATAATTAAAATGTCATAAATCATTTATTTATGAATGTATATTGATGAAACTTGGTATTTGGTTTTATGTGGTATTAAGATACATATATGTGCATTGGAAATTCGCTGAGTACGCAGGTTTGCTGCTACGGGGTTTTTTTTTTTTTAAACCACCCCCTAAATTTCACTTATTTTACCATTTTATAATTCCCCTGTTATTTGTGAACAAAACGAATATGCATGTTCATATGTTTACTTAAAAATTTAATTTTATACAATTTTCTAAAAACTAGTCAGCAAAATCGCCAAAATGACCCGTCACTACAGAAAACACTGACAACAAATTTGCTACCGCTCGGAGGGTTAATCTATAATATTATAAAGAAGAGGTGGTTTCTGTCTGTCTGTCTGATGTTCCGGGTAAATTAAAAAACTACTGAACCGACTGGGCTGAAACTTTACACAAAGGTAGATCTTGAACCCATGCAACATATAGGCCTATTCACTTCCTTAAAATCCTCTCGGGCTACTCCCCGTGAACGTCCTATGTTTCAATGTTTACTTTTCAGAAGAAAGTAAACATTCAGAAAATGTAACGCGAACAGCTGTGGATACTTCCATTTGACAACTTAAAGAGCAGAAGCAAGAACAGCTGTTTCAAGCTAAATAAAATGCAAATTGCATTGACTATAGAACGGGTAAAGAAAACACTTGTGCGAAGAACGGGTTCATCAGCTAGTCCTAGTTCAAGTGCCAATTTTTTAGTTTATTTGATAACTTGCCTAGTTCTATTTGCAGGAAGAAACCAAATTATCCTATTGTTTAAGTGGGTGAATGGTAATGTGCTGAAAGATCTTGTTCAGAAGTGATTATTTGCGGCTCTTGGTAGCAAAGGTATTAACATTTATTTTCAATGTAATAATTTATTTTTTCTAATTTCTTTTAGTGACAAAGCCAGCTCCTCCATGGAAAGCGACAGCCATTGTAAATGGGCATGTGACCCGATTGGAGCTTAATGATTACAAAGGCCGATATCTTATACTATTCTTCTACCCGCAAGACTTGTAAGTCTTATAAAAGTGTAAGAGACTAATATTTATAGCTTTTGGATCCAGTGAATACATTTAATTTTAATGTGCGTGCATGGGATCTAAAACATCACAAAGTGTCAATACCAGTAGTTAAACTTTTGTGAGTGTGGACATTTAAGTGTTTTGATCTTGAATCAATGGGAATGCCTTCCTAAGTTTGAGTAAATCTACTCTAAAAAAAAATACCCCTTGGTAGCACAACTGGGGGCCATGCATAAATTACGTCACTATATTCAGCCCTTTTTGATTCCCTCCCTCTTGTCACATCACACTGATTAATTACTAAGTATTTTATTGTTGATACGGTATTTTATCACTCTGACGATTTTGCAGACTAACTCCATTAATCGTGACGCGTCACGCAGCCCTTACCCCCCCCCCCCCCCGGTGTCACGGTCTGTCACGATTTGCCGCACCTCCTCCCCCCCCGGGGAGGCGAGACGTAATATATGCATGGTCCCTTAGCAAATTTACATTGGCATTTGCTTGAAGAGGGTGTGATGATAAGAAACAGTAGGTGACTTTATTTACAACAAAGATTGTTTCTAGTTTTATGTTTCAAGAACAAAATTGAAGGAATAATTTTTTTATTTAAAACTGTATTTAAGAATTAACTTGATTTTGATGCAATCATATCTCAAAAACATATTAGGCTGACGATTCAGGTTTGCTGGAGTAGGGATTACAAAAAAATCTGATTTTTATGCAAATAATAACAGACCACAACCCCAAAAAGTGGCACATAGCTGCGGTTGGTTCAAGGGATCACAGGCTCGATTCCCGGGATATATAGAAAAATTTGAGGCCATAGGGTATATACATACCATGAATTTAGCCTATAAATTGAATTGTATGATGTATATTGTATTTAATGTAATTGTTAACAGATAGCTATTCTTGTTCTTAGTCAAATAATTGCTGTACTGACTGTCTGATTTAGGTTTTAGTACACTAAATCTGCCAATCAGTAGCCTACAACAATTATTCGACCAAGAACTTGCTGCAGAATTTCATTAGGAATCGCATGTTGTACCCATCTATCAGGATTGAAATGCCATCTGATACCAAATTTCTAACAATAATTGCCAGTGATGTTACTATTTGTGAAACCACAGTTGTCAGGCGATTTGTCAGGTTCATTTGTTGCTACTGGGCAATACAATTTTAATTTTGTCATGAATGTTAGCTGTGTCAAGGCACTGACATGTAGTTGATGTAGTTGGCCTCTATTGATGACCAGATATTACTTGTCTGTCATAATTTTCAGGAGATTTAAAATGCTCTTTAAATCACAAATGAATCGTGGGGTTCACACTTAACTGTGAAACCATGAGACATGAATTTCAAATGTTATAAAAAAATATGTGGATTAAGCCATGAATATCATTGATAAAATCTTATAAACCTACGAAACTTGCAAATAAATTTAAATATTACCTATAAGAGTATAAAAGCAAATTCAAGATCAATATTTACACCATCTGCCCTATTGATTTATATACCAATTGCAAATTGACCTTGCCACTATGTGATTGCCCCAGCTCCGCGGTTTGTCCCACGGAGCTGCTGGCCCTGAGCGACCGCGTGCTGGAGTTCCGCGCGCTGCAGACGGAGATCGTGGCGTGCTCGGTGGACTCGCACCTGACACACCTGGCATGGGCGCGCACGCCGCGCAACGAGGGAGGCCTCGGCAACCCCAAGATACCACTGCTGGCAGACCCTACCCACAGCATCGCGCGCGACTATGGCGTACTGCTCCCGGACACTGGCCACACCCTCAGGTAACTCTTCTGTTGGAACAAGCTTAAAAACTGAAAAGTAATCATTTTACAGTTTTGTAAGAACATATTTGTAAAAAATAGGTTTTTGTTGACTATTTTATCAGAATCAAAATGAAGCTTAGGCACATGATGGCCAGGAAATTTTAAACTGTTCGAACCAGCAATTAATTTTGACTACGATTTCTTTAGACTACCGCAGTCTAATTTAAAGCCAATTATAAGAGTAACTAGTGGCTTGAAGGGACCATAGCCCCTAACCTTGCTCCAATACTCTCCCTTATCTGATTGTTTGCTCTTTTGATGCTAAGGAAAACAAAACAATATAGGAAGGAACACATGTCAGTTTGTAAACAAAGTACACACTTAATCACATGTTTTAATGTAAACAAAGCAGACATTTTTAAATTCCATGCTTTTCTTATAGGCAATGTTTTACGTTATTTCTCGTTTGCTGGTAACTTTTAGGAAAGACTGCTATTTTTCCCGAGTCCCTGGGATCAAGACCTTTAATTTGAACCGTCTCCCATTACCCTGCAATTTGCCACACTCCCACAATTTTGACTTTAAAATTTAGTTCACAGAATCTATACCTATAAAAGGCAAAGCCCTCACTGACTCACTCATCAAGAATTCTCCACCTTCCCATGTAGGTAGAGAGCTGAAATTTTGTACACTGATTCTTTAGGTCTTAATAGGACAACTAAGCAGTTTACACGCCGGTATCTCCATAGGGCTCCGCCCCACAGACCTTCAAAGTTACCATGTTATTCTTATGGAAGAAAGATTTGTTTTGATGATATCAGATGACCAATTTAAAATATTGTAAACAGCTGTTGCTATTCTACACAAACAGTAAAACCACGGTAGAACGTTGATTTATAATTCTTTTGAACTGGAGTAAGCCAATAATGTTAAAAATGGGCGAGTGTCTTGCAGAGTTTCTTTAAAATTGTTTACAAACAGCTGTTATTATTCATTGGTTTGTTTATGTTTATGATCTTTATTTTGTGTTGTGGTGTGACAGGTTAAAAGCTAATTTATTGAATTTTATGATATTTTAGTTTTTTTGTTTTTGTCATGAATACACAATTTTAGTAATATTTTTATTTTTATTGATTTCTTTTATATTTTTTTTTTATTTTTGATATGGATACAAAATTAACACTATTTGGACAAACAGACTCACAGTAAATTCAAACGGGGCGAAGCCCGCGGGTAACTGCTAGTTATATATAAAGATAAGTATTATGGAATAAAGGGAATGAAATATTAAACAAATATAAATCGGAGGACCAGGGTGAAAACACCCAAAAATGAAGGAAAGGAAGGATGGCAAGTTAAGAAAAGACGAACATTTATTCACAAGAAAAGGAGAATTGACAGGCACAAGCAAAAAAAAACATACAAATGCCTTCACCCTTCAATGTTCATTAAGCCAGTAGCATTCCATACTATTCGCTTACTAGTTCATAATGTACACTCTTGTTATCCCCAACTCACCAGTTGTAACTGAGTCCGGTAGGTGTGGGTGAGTAGTTATTTTCACCTTCCATAATGTCAATTAACCGTCACTTCTATGTCCAACATCACTTTTCACTGAATTTACGTCTGCAAAATAAAATACTTGTGCCTCCAAAAGAAGCTAAATTACTTTTATTGGGTTTTGGGAACTAAGAATAATAGAATAGAAATATAAACAAACAGTCAGGTGATAATAAAAACATATGAGAGATTAAGGAAATAAATAAGAACAGCTGATAAGAAAAATACAGAAGGTTGAAACAAAATTAAGAATTCTTGGGGACAAGGGAGGGGTTTTGCTTACTCTCTCGACGGCTAAAACTAAACAATAAGGTTATATAGATGTTGTAATTTCAAATATGTTACTCCCCTCGCCACTTCCGCAGTTTGAACTTCTTTAACCTCTAAAACTCCCTGTAAATAATATGACCACCGGTATTATAATGCGTGACGTAACCATTTAGAATTGTTACAAAATCCTGAGATCTTGTGAACCTCGCAATTAGTGATTTTGAGAAAACGAGATTTCGAATTGTAAAGTATTACAACAGCGATTCGACAATAATTTTTAACTTTAACAACTACAGTATAATTATTACTGTTGTATGTCTATTCGCTTTATCTGTTCAAGTACTTTGGATTCTACCGTCAATTGAAGATTTTGTAACAAAACAATTATTGGAGAGTACTTTTTTGGCTGCACACCAAAACGCCGTCATGATTTGGCGTTCATCACCTACAACCTTGTCCCTGGTCCCTAGCTATTGGTCACACTAAATCATTATTAAATTATAACCATCTTTACTCAACGTCTTAAGGCAGTTCTCAAAGTGGATACACCAACAGTGTTGCCAGACATAATTTTAGACGCCAGGAAATTATTATTGTGTAATGTACGAAATTGTAAGTTGCAGTAAAGACTGTACTGCTGCAACAGTTAGAAATTGGGTTTTCATGGTTTCAGTGTTTTGCTGGGATACTTTTTCTGGAGCAGTACGATTGTTGTATTAATTATTATTAACCGTGAATATTGCACAATGCCCTTGGCAATGGAAACACTGTACTGCAAACAGAATTATGTAAATGAGAAATAAGATCCATTGATTGCATTGTTTGATCAGGTAGACAGTTTAAAATATTACAGTACTTTTATATTTTGTTATTCTTTTAAATGAAAGACCAACAGCATTGCTGATTTAAATCTGCTGTGGAGCTCCATCAGTGCAAACTACAAGAAATTACATTGATTCAGGAAGATTTTGCTTTAAATTTACTGTTGTAAACAACTCGTTTCACTAGTCGTCGTTTTAAATATTCAGCTTGAACTTTGAGCATTTTTGCAAATCTTCGAGCCGAGCCGAATATTGCAATATTTGGCTCGAAGCTCGAATACTCACTCACCCCTAATTTTGAAGTATTCAGTATTTAGATAGACAATAGACAAATCCTTTAATTCTGAAAAAAAGATGTGTCACATTTGTAGTTTGCCAAGAGTTCACAGGGCTTATGCGAGATTTACTATGTGAACAAAAATACTTCATTATAGTTTCTACAGTCTTATTTATTTTATAAGATAATCAAGTCTAAAATTTCTTATCACACCTTCCCCTTCTCTAAAACTTCAGCACACTTAAAATCATGAGCATTTGATGTACCCATGCAAATATAACAGTTGCGTAAATCCATGGCAAAAAGAACAGCAAAAACAGCAGTGTAACAGTTTCATCAAAAACAATCATAAATAGAATTTAACAGATTTAACAAATTTGTATACCACACTAACAAAACCAGCAAAATACCATTACTGGTAGGGCTGTGCGATGCAGTGATTTTATTTTGATTCGATGCAACTATGCAATTCAAAGAATTTTGATTTGAATTGATGCAATTCGATTTGATATAATGCGACATGTTTCAATGATTAAAACTCAGCTTATACGCCAATTCTTATGACCAACATGGATAATCTACCATCTTGGCCAAAGTCTAGTTATAATTTTTCTGATTTGATCAATTAATTCTTCTTCCATCTTATCTTGATCCATCATTTCAAACAAATTTTCAATAAAACAAATAACCTAAACTTAGTTGTATTTACTTAAGTTTCAAAGGACAGACGAAAACAAACGAGCGCCAAAGTTAACCTTTCGGGGTCAACCCATACCAAGTGGTCCAGCACTGGTTGACATTTGGTGGATGGGTTGCCTCATGTTTGAGAGGCATTTACCGTTAACAAACGAGCGCCAAAGTTAACCTTTCGGGGTCAACCCATACCAAGTGGTCCAGCACTGGTTGACATTTGGTGGATGGGTTGCCTCATGTTTGAGAGGCATTTACCGTTAACAAACGAGTGCCAAAGTTAACCTTTCGGGGTCAACCCATACCAAGTGGTCCAGCACTGGTTGGCATTTGGTGGATGGGTTGCCTCATGTTTGAGAGGCATTTACCGTTAACAAACGAGCGCCAAAGTTAACCTTTCGGGGTCAACCCATACCAAGTGGTCCAGCACTGGTTGACATTTGGTGGATGGGTTGCCTCATGTTTGAGAGGCATTTACCGTTAACAAACGAGTGCCAAAGTTAACCTTTCGGGGTCAACCCATACCAAGTGGTCCAGCACTGGTTGGCATTTGGTGGATGGGTTGCCTCATGTTTGAGAGGCATTTACCGTTAACAAACGAGTGCCAAAGTTAACCTTTCGGGGTCAACCCATACCAAGTGGTCCAGCACTGGTTGGCATTTGGTGGATGGGTTGCCTCATGTTTGAGAGGCATTTACCGTTAACAAACGAGTGCCAAAGTTAACCTTTCGGGGTCAACCCATACCAAGTGGTCCAGCACTGGTTGGCATTTGGTGGATGGGTTGCCTCATGTTTGAGAGGCATTTACCGTTACCTCGGGCCGCACGTGATTTTGAGCGTTTGCAGGCATTTGTGATTTCATCAATTATTCAGCAATGAGTTACCCTGGGCCTTTCAAATAAATTTCATTAAGTTAAATACACTCTGGGCTACAAATTGATACCATAATTAGTTAGATGCATTTATTAATATATGTTAAATAGCTCAGAATTATTGAACGCAAATTGAACAAAATTCAATTTTTGAGGAAGAATTTTATAAAGAAGGAGAGATTTCTCAGACTTCATCTTTTTCTGCTGTTACACTATATTGTATTGTAACTTTTGACAAAGTATCAATGGTGAGAGCCTTTACAAATTATAACTTTTTTAAAATTTAAATTTTGATTTTATCCAATTTTTAACTAGCAATATCTCTGTTGGGGGACCATGTAAAAATCTGAAAATTGTGTACTTTAAAGGTCTGTGATATAAAACTTCAGTAAAAGTTTCAGCTTTGAGATTCAATTGGAAGTATTTTTTTATAAATTGTCAATTTGAGCGGAAACACGGTAGTGTTATACTCGCGATATGTGGCTAAAGAGTTAGGTATAGTAGTTTTAAGATGTACACATACCTATGTAATTAAAGACAACTAACTATGGCAACACAGAGGGTGTTTTTTTTTTTTTTGTAATACAAAAACGGTTATATTGCTTTAAATATTTTAATGTTATGTATTACATCAAAATAAAATGAATGGTTCTAAAAGTTTCAAAATAAACTAGAGGTAAAATGTTGTGTTAACAAAACACAGACTTGTATAGACTTGCAGATGTTATCTGCAAGCCTGTCCAGTTCTGAAACTTTCTGCAGAGGAATGACACAACAAATAACCATTATCAAGACACTTATAGTTAATGCACTACACTACCTCTTTTGCTATAATCTAACAAAAAATTATTATTAAATTGACATATTTCATATCCAAATATACTCACTTTAAAGTTGGTTATAATACAATACAATAATACTTAGAAATTATTTCACCCTTAAACATCAAATATTAATTGCTGAAATTGCTCTTGAATGCACTTATAGGCTAACTTATCTAGTTAAACCAGGTTAAAATGCAACCTTGTGTACACCATTATTACAAAGTAAACTTGATTCAAATACCTGTAAATGTTAACTTTTGATTTACTTGTTATTAACCCTAGCAGTGGCCACCCAAAAACTGTAGAATGGCCAACCAATTTTGGCGATTTTGCAGACCTTTTTTTGAAAATTTGTATAAATTTGAAATGAGAACTAAACATAGCCAACCACATATTCATTTTGTTCAGAAAGAACAGGGGCATCATATAATAGTCAAATAAAATATAAAAAAAATAAATTTTTCAGCAAAGTAAAAAAAATAAAAAAAAATTGAAATTTATTTTTGAAATTTCAAAGGCAGCCTCGGTAAAACTTTTTCGTCGGATTTTTTATGGAAAATTCATTATATACATTATGTAGACAATTCAATTCCCTACATAGAAATGTATAATATGTTGGGGAACAAATTTTATTTGTAGGTATTATGTAAGTATATACGGAAAACCGCAAAATGTGAAAATTGTACAGTGTTAGTTAGTACTGTAAAATTGTAATGTAAATATGTATATGCTAATAATAATATGTATATGTTTGTAAAGATAATGAAATAAGAAATGTAAAAAGTCATAAAGTTGATGGTAAAAAATTGTTGTCACTTATGATTAGATGAATTTTGGAAATTTTAGGGTATTCAGAAAAAAAAAGATTCTACGGTATTTAGTATATAACTTTTTTTAGAAATTTATTCCTCCAAATACTATATATACATTTAGTAGGACATTCAATTCCCTACATAGAAATGTATAATATGTTGGGGAAAGAATTTTATTTGTAAGAATTATGTAAGTATATACGGAAAACCGCAAAATTTGAAAATTGCGGTCACCATGTAGGAAAAATTACAAAATTAATATTTTTTATATTAGGCCTACTCAATAATCTACTCAATAAATACATCCTACCTTACAATTGTAAAAGTAAGAAAAATAAATATAATTACTCACCCCCTTCCCATTATTATGTTATCCTGTTTGTTTACATCACAATCGAACATTCGAGACATTGTAAGAAAAACAACTTTTTAGAAACACTATTTCACACACTTCAGTAATATTTATGCATAATAAAATGCATAAAGATTACTGTTATATACACACATACACTTCACTAACACTAACACTCCGAAATAATAAAGGATTTAGCAATAATTCGCGGATAACATGAGAGCATAAAACCCACCGACAGCGACGACAAAAGACGAAATGGCCGACTAATACGTACCAGATGTGAGATGTGACGCAATTCCTTCGTCTTCGAGAGAGCAGACAGAAATAATAACCATGGGCAAGGCTGCCAATCTCAAACGCAAAATTTCTTCCTCTTCAAAATGAAATATTATATGACTAGTATTTATAACTTGCACTGGATGTAATTCGCATTTCCCATACCAGCGTATTACGCCGGTTGGCCATTTGTTACGAATTCAGAAAACAGGCGTTTTCATAAAATCGTAACTGTTGTGCAATCAATATTTCGTTCTAAAAATCAATACCACAGTGAAACTAAACTCTTTGGCTATGCAGTGGTACCACCCGCAACATCCTAAGACAAAAATTACCCGAGCAGGGTAATTCCAAAGAAGTCGTGTTTTTACATTTTCCGAGCGTCGACTGCAGGAATGGCGTAGTGGCAAAATTTCATAGTAATTATAATCGTCGTGACATTGTTATACAACTTGTAAACGGTTCATTTATGTAATAAAATGAAAGTTCAGAATGTGATCTTTCGAATGGTATAAATATTGTTCACTTCTGAGTTGACTATTAATGATTTTTTTACCGTTACAAAAATTTCCACCCGTACCAGCGTATTACGCTGGTGGCCATTTCAGGCGACACGTGAAACCAGCGTATTACGCTGGTTGGCCACGGCTAGGGTTAAATAATAGCCTCATTGTTAATTAAATGGGAAAAGTTTTACCTCTAGTTGATCTTGCAACTTTTAGAACCATTAATTTTATTTGATATTTCTAATGTTTATTTTAACATTATAATATTTAAAGCAATATAAACTATTTTTATATTTTAAAAAACCTCTGTGTTGTCATAGTTAGTTGTCTTTAATTACATAGGTATGTTTACATCTTAAAACTACAATACCAAACTCTAATTAGCCACATATCGCAAGTGTAAAAATACCGTCTTTTAGCTCAAATTGATAATTGAGAAAAAAATACTTCCAATTGGATCTCAAAGTTGAAATTTATAATGAAGTTTTATATCACAAAGACCTTTTAAGTGTGCAATTTACAGTTTTTTATGTGGTCCCCCAACAGAGATATTGCTTGTTAATAATTTGATAAAATTCAAAATTTCTATTTTTAAAAAGTCATAATTTGTAAAGGCTACTCTTCTCACCATTGATACTTTTGTCAAAAGTTACAATACAATATAGTGTAACAGCACAAAAAAGATGAAGTCTGAGAAATTTCTCCTTCTTTATAAAATTCTTCCTCAATAATTGAATTTTGTTAAATTGTGTTCAATAATTCTGAGCTATTTAAAATATATTAAAAAATGCATCTAACTAAGCAATTATGGTATCAATTTGTAACCCAGAGTTTCTTTAACTTAATGCAATTTATTCGAAAGGCCTAGGGTAACTCATTGCTGAATAATTTATGAAATCGCAAATGCCTGGAAACGCTCAAAATCACGTGCGGCCCGAGATAAAAATGGCCGCCATTTGTAAACGGTAAACAATAAAAATTAAAAATATATTTTTGCCTCTCAAATGAGTCCATCCACCAAATGTCAATTTTTTTGAGATGGTCAAGCAACCAATTAATTTTTTTCTGGACCACTTGGTATGGATTGACCCTTTGGCTAGTAATGTATTTTCATGTAAAATGAGTATGGCCGTTCTGGAACGGCCATTTGCTAAACGTCTGAAAATAGTAAAGAAGTTCTGGAAGGGCTTTGTCTGGTGAATTTTTTATAGGCTTTTTTTATTTAATAAATGCCGTAATTAGCTATAATAAACGGTTATTGAAATTGTAACGTTGAACTGAGTTACGCTGAAGAGCGATTTTTATTTGAATCGTACTAGATTGCACGGGAGAGACGGTACAGTGTGGCCATGGTTCTGGGTGTGGCCTATTAATTCTTTCCCGCGCCGCGCAACCTGTCACATGAGCCAAGCGCTAGTACTAGTTCTTTCCCGCGCCACGCAATCTGTCACCGAGCCGAGCGCTATTAGTGTCACTTGCTTATACGCATCCCTGTTTTGAAGCTTTTCACACTCAAAAAAACTTCAAAGCTCAAGCTTTTTTGTGTCTAATTTTAAACATTTTCATTTTTTGATTTGTTGTTTTTAGTTTTTCTTACGGATATTACCATTTTATTGTATTTTTAGTAAATACATACAGATTTAATGTAATTTTAATTTTATTTTTTTCTTACACATTTAGGTATGAAAGGGTGTACTATATGTACACAATGGACGTTCAGGAATGTCAGTACCCTCCAAAGGGTTAAATAACGAGTGACGATGGCGACAGTTTTGCCAGATTGAGATTGTAAAATACCACTATTGTACCATGCCAGTAAAACTACTGTATTTTTGACAAAATACTATTTTACCCACCCTTGAAATAGTGTTGTGAAGGTATAACGTTATTCAAATAATTCACTGTTTATTATAAATTCATAATGGGGTAAAACGTGGTTGTAAGATAATTACTCAAAGAATTAATGTTGGTCAGCCGACTGATTTATTGCTTTCAACCGTACCTCACCCCTCCCCTCCCGTTCCTCTTCCTTCCTTATCTCCAAGGTAATATTTTTTGCCGCCGACCCAAACACTCCCCGTACTCTTTGTAGCGCGGGTAAACGGTAGGAGTATATGAATGCATCAAACACTTTCGATGCATGGCTATTTCGATTATTTCAGCATCGACAAAATTTCAATGCATCGCACACCCCTAATTACTGGTACAAAACACCACTCAAATGAGTCGCCTTGACCACTAGGTCAAGGCGACAGACTCCGGAACCATGGCAGCGGTCCTGTCGTAGGTTCGAATCCCAGCTCTGGCATATACATTTTATCAGTACTGTTCAACTCGTACAGTAATGGCTCACTCCTTGCTTTGCTGGATATGTTCCATGCACAGGTGTGTAGTCTATGTGTACAGGTAAAGTTTGACAAAAAGTGGCTTCCGACCTCTTTTTTTTTACATAAAAAATAAGTGCTAAAACAAATTTACCCCGTATTTTCTATTATAATAATTTACTATTATTATAACTTTTTTGGCCATTCTTAATCAAAACTTTAAACAATGTCACTGACATGAGTAGATACACAAAATGGAAACTGTGTTTTAATATAAAGTGTTGGAAAGATAGCACATATCCCTGGTAAAGATAATAGTACTGTGTATGTTTGCATTATAAACTGAGACGAAAATGATAATAACAGCGCCAGGTAGCCTAATACTTGGGCATACTGCCGGTCTGCATGTCGCCTGCTTATCGCCAGCTGGGCAGCGCTTTAACGGAGGTTCTGTGTACTAAATCGACGACAGTATTCCTTTTAGCGTCAGTTGCTTCACATTATTATTCACGCAGTCTAACATGGTCGATGACTCGCTATATACTCAATGCTACTACAGTGGAACTTAGATAATTTGAATCTCAAGGGACCGGTAACAAAATTCTATCCATCCAAAAATGTTAACCAACCAACTTTTTAGATATTGTTTATATATAGTACTAGGGATCAAGCAAAATTTTTAATTAAATATTTTGAATCATCCAAGTTTCACTGTATGCCATAAAAGACCTTAGTTTTAAGGACAATGTTTTTTGTATAATTTGAGTTAGTCAAGAAATTTTAATTTTAACCTTGACATGTCTTCTACCGATGTTTGGTGTTTTTGATGAATACATTTTGATTTTGTTGTTACAGGGGGCATTTTATCATTGACAGGCGAGGTATCCTTCGACACATGCTGATCAATGACCTAGGTGTCGGCCGGAGCATTGACGAGCTGTTACGAGTCACTCAGGCACTGCAGTATGTAGATGAAACAGAAACCGGTTGTCCAGCAGACTGGAAACCTGGGCTCCCTGGTGTCTGAACCAGAAATACTTAATTTTTTAACATTTTGCTTAATATTAATGACAATTCCGCCATCAATGGCTGTACTACAATTCACTCATCCATGAATAATGTAAAATACATGTTATTTCTAAGGCAACACATGTTTATTTTGTTATTTCCTTGTTTCATTGGTAAATGTAATAACATACTACTAATAAAATACTTTGTATAATTTAAGCCTCACACTGTGGTTAAAAGTTTTAAATTAGACAAGTATTAGTCTCAATTGCAGCTATTTTTATTGATGACGGAACAAAGTGAAGCAATCTGTATTACCAGAGACAATGATTCGTTGTCTGTCAGTGTGTGTCTGTTCGTAATGCAATAACGTGAAATCACCTGCACAGATCACTTTTAAATTTTATACAACTGTTTTCCAATACACTTTACACTTCCAGTTCAAAAATGGATCACATTCGTGTAACCATTTTTTAATAATTAGTTTTTTTTAAGTTGTAAAATTTCCATAAGGTAAAGTATTGGACAAAAAACTACTTACAAATGATCATATTTATATGTTTTATGATTAAATAATTAAAGTACTCTCCGTTTAACATGACTTAATTAGGGTCCCCACCCAACCGTGAAACCTTGAATAAGCTGTGAATTTTGTATACCGTGAAAAAACCTGGAATAAGCCGTGAATTTCGATATAAAACCTTAAAAATATATCAAACTTGAAAAACAATAAAAAAATATCTTATCAGAAAATATCGCATTTGTTTTCAGATAGGGAAATGTACAATAGAATTATTACCGTTGTTAGTACGTTGTAAATATGGTGAATACCGCGTCGTCTGCCTACTTGCAGATTGCAGCTGTGCAGATGATAGTGATGTGCGATACGGCTGTGTATCGCGATACGGCGATACGATACGTATCGTAGTCAGATATCGTATCGGCCGTATCGTATCGGTGCTGTGTATCACGATACGTGTATCGTATATTGTATTATACACTGTATTAAAAATACGGCCATCGAGGTATTTCCATTGGTTTTAATTGTAGTACCACAGAAAGAAGACTTTTGAAGAATTCTTGTCGAATATAAATATAACCTCATTGTTTTACAGCCAAGAAAATAATATCAAATTTTTGTCTCTATGTGCCGATACAAAATCGAGTATCGTTTTAGGCGATACGATACGTATCGTTTCAAAAATATCGTCGTATCGTCCCTAGCGTATCGCGACATTCCGATACGATACGTATCGCACATCACTAATTTAAGATTGGTTCTGGTTTCTACGATGCAAAGGGACGACTCGGGCGACAGTTGTTAAGTTGCTGGTGTTTTTTTTCACTGTCAACTGACTGCTGAATGACATTTGTGTAAGACCGTTTAAGTGTCTTCTTTACTGTATGTCATTTGCCTATTGTTTTGTATTAGTCGGTGACAGTAGACAACTACTATATCTAGACTGTTAACTATAAAATAGTGGTGGGCGATTCGCGAACGAAACGTTCAAATCGAACGAATTATCGAGTGAATCATATGAATCATGATTCAACTTTTAAAAGAACCAATTCGTGGCGCGAATCAACTCTGGTAAATATGCCTCGGTTATGTTGCTCGGTTTCGTTCACTTCATTCGCGAATCGGTGTAGACCATCGTGGTTCGCGATTTAATTGCGTTTCCGCTGAGAAATGGTTGGGGGGAAGTTGAAGCGGAAAGAAGGGGAGGGAGACGGACAAGAGGAGAGATCGCTAAACGCAGTCTCATTGGTTTGCGTATGCGCGGCAAACGTTTTGTGAAATCCTACAATTCCATGCAAATCTATTTTGTTTTGACCTCTCTTTCTTTACAATATCATATCTGCTGGTGCTGATTCAATTGGACTATCGGTTCGCGAACCGATTATTATGTCATTCAGCTAACTTTGAATATCAGCTAATCCGTCTAAACGCTTGCTTATTGGTTCTTTAAGGAGTTTGCGGCTGCGCAATAATAATTTGTGATGTTCGATAGTTAAATTTCATTGCATCACTTGTACTATCGGTTCGCATAACGCATATTGGAGTCGTAACATAACAGGACGGCCAAATAATCTATAACAACGATTCGTTTACATTATACGGCGAGTGCGTTTTGAGATAATGAATCAAAACGAAGGAAATGAATCGGTTCAAATTTTGATTCTTTTGAATCAAGTGATTCAAATGAATCGGTTCGCTATAAAGAATCGCACTGCCCATCACTTCTATACAACTGTCGCGTCAGTAACTCGCCCATTCCGTTTACACGGTGCGTAGTCAGCGTTGCCACTTCGAGAGAAATTACCCTTGCCGGTAATAATTTTGAACTTCGAAGGTAAAAAGGGGTAATTTTACTAAAGCCTTTAAAAATATACAAATTTATATTATCATCTGTTATATACTTATTATACATTCATTGATGTTTATTTATGATTAAATTAGGCCTACTACATTTCTCTGCTTTATCGACCCTTCCGATTTTCGTGACTCTGACGAATACTCACGAACTCCATGACAGAAATCAAGTTTGAGTAAGGATTACATGTACAGTGATTGTCTCATGTTAAAAACGTGAAAGAGCCACGAGTGCCAGGACGAAAAGAAGTCCGCTAAGTTGCAGTAATGTCTGCAACTTTTAACGTCAACCAGACAATAAATACCAAAAATAGAAAATGGGGATTATTGTCACCTGTCTCCGCCTACCTAATCCTAGCAGTTGATAGACTGAAAGATAGACAGCGTTAGCTGTTTTATAATTGATGTTTATGACTGTAAACAAAATTGCATCAGCTGTTAATCATTTATATACTGTGTTTTTTTAGTAAAATAAATTCTGAGAAAAATCCGTTATATCTCGCATGAAAAAATTGAGACAAAAACTGGCTGGCGTATGCAACTTCTATTTTCATTCTTTATTCTAAACTTGAAAATTAATTTTACATCAGTGACATCTATAGGCGGCTCCTCAAACCTATCAAATTTCAAGCACATTTCCTTTATTTCATCAGCACTCTTTACTCAAATACAGGAGTTTAGATTTTGAGGGTAATTTTGACGAGGATCGAGGGTAATTCGGGATAAAGTGATTGGCAACACTGAGCGAAGTAGAAATCACCAAACCAGCAACCGATAACCGATAGACTAATGACATGACTTACGACGACAATAAAACAATAAGAAACTCTAAATTAGTTCTTATATTTTAAAAGGTTCACTTGGGATGTATGGTATGGTTTTATGGTTCTGTGACACGTAATTGGAATGTTGGAAAGTTTTAACTAGTATTTGACCGCTGCGCTGCGTCTGCGTTGTTGTCTTGCAACCGGTATAGGTTATGTTTTTAATATTTCGACTGTGAAATTGACAATTTTTAGACCTTGAAAACCGTGAAAAACCCTTGAATTTGATCATTTGAGTGGGAACCCTGTTAATTTAATTCATCAAAGGTATTTAAAATGACAATTTTTACAAATTAAGATAACGTTCTCCTATAATGTGAGTAAGTTAATAGTTTATCCGCTAGATTGCATCAGCCATTTATTTTGTATTTAATTCTGCCGGCTGTGTTCTTTTGTCAGTATATGATATTTAAATACCCCCGTCATAGCAAACCTGCGTACTCAGGTAATTTCCAAATTTAAAAATAGAGGCACACCTCACTGCATAGGCAACTTACTGTGTTAGCTTTAGTTGAAGAATTTGTACTCTAATATAACATAATTTAAGATCGAAGTATTAACCAAGACCTAAAATTAACCAAAATAAAAGTATACTTTTTTCTACAGAGTTCCCAGGATCAAGCCTATTTATTAATATTTTGTGATGAAAATTCTGTTAGAACTTACATTAACTGCAGTAACATTCATCTACCTTTTCTGAGTTTGGTCATCCCATTACGCGAATATTTGAGAGTACTTCTAGTTTAATATAAAAAAATAAAATAAATTATGGGTAGTTAATTTATCAACTGGTAAATGAATCGATTTGTTCCTCCGAAATTACAAGTCCATCATGGCCGAGTTGGTTAGTCGTGGCTCCAAGACTTGGAGGTGTTGTCGTACTGGGTTATAATCTATCAAACATACACTGGTAGCTTTTGATGGGAGTTTTTTAGAGGACAATATTAACAATTTTGAATTTTATACATTTTTTATTAGAGTGTGTCTATTATTAGTTAAATACCCTCGATGCAGCAAACCTGCATACTCAGTGAATTTCAAATGGCACTTCACTATGTCATGAAACGACTTGCCAACTTTTATCAAAGCATATTCATAAATAAGCGAGATATGACATATTATTAATTCTCCATAAGAAAAACATAAGGACTGAGTATGCAGGTTTGCTGCATCAAGGACTAGAAAAATCGGGTTTTTATTTAAATACCAATGGATCACCAATAGATGAAGTAACACACCAAGTTTTACCAATTTATATTCATAAACAAGCAAGATATCAAATTAACATAAGATTAACATTGGACAACGTACTGTGTTTAGTACTTTCAATATCTCGGTAACCAATTGACGTAGAGTGATGATCAAAATACCAAATTTTTTTTAAAAAAGTTAAATTTAATGGTAGAAGCGAAAATTTGGGTTTAAAGTAAAAAGTTCAAAAAACCCATTTTTGGGGTACAAAACCCCCCTCAAAATGGAGCGACCTGTCTAGTTCTCGAACTCATAAAAATAGATGCTGCCTTACACATTTATACCTAATTTCATTAAGATCGGACCATTTTTACGAAAGTTATTGTGCTTACAGACATTAGCGATGCGTTCTCGATGGACGATGACGTTAGCGATGCATTCTCGATTGCCAGCGTCATTAGTGAGAGTTAGCAATACGTTCCCGATAGTCAGTGACGTTAGCGATGCATTCCCAATGGTCGGCGACGTTAGCCATGTGAATGTGAGAGCTATTGTTGAGAAAACTTAAGAAATGCAGTCAGCGACATTTTTTATTAACATGAATATGATTGATTTGTATGTTGTTACAAACAGTGGGTAATAGAAGTGACTCATTTGTAATTAATTGTTGTCTGGTCGAAATTGTTAATCGTTGATATGGAGCTCAGTTTCTAATATGTAGTCTTTGGAGTCGCTGGATAATTTGTTAAAGCATAATTGTCTGGGTAATCAGGTGACTGAGGGGAGGTCATGGGGGTCATGACTCCCCCCAAAACCTCAGACCTTCACGTATTTTACCCATTTTTCATTGTAAAGGTTATTGTATTTTGATAATTTAGATATTTTTTCACTCATCACCCCCCCATAAAACGATACTGTAGTCTGTATCCGCCCCTGTGGGTAGTATATAAGTGGTCAGGTTGTTCGCTTCACAATCTGAGGTTTGTTGTCAGATTGATTGCTAGCAAAAATCTTGAAAATGTATGGAAAGTTCAAAACTGGATCCAGCTGCCATAATAATGCTTTCTAAGAAAATGTTTAGTTTATATAGTAACGAGATCAGGGTTTGGGCCCTAACAAGAATATTGAAAAATGTCTTTGTCGTTGATAGACACAAAAAAAGATTGGTAGGGCCTATACTCTATTTTCTGATTCTTATAATAGGTAGGTATAATATACTTATTGCCAAGGCTAAATGGAATTTTATATAATTGGGTGTATGTGTTGACATAATTTCCCCCCCCTATCAATTAAAATATTGATAATGTTTTACTATGTAGAGAAAAAATCAAGTTCATTAATAATAAAATACGTCTTACAACACTATAAAGTATATTTATACTTATACTGTACTTACATACAAGACAGTAAAATATACACAAAAGATGGTACAAGGCTTGTACCATCTTTTGTGTATATTTTACTGTCTTGTATGTAAGTACAGTATAAGTGTAAATATACTTTATAGTGTTGAAAGACGTATTTGATTTATCCTGTTTAGTTATAACAACACGTATCATGCTAATAAAGAAATTATTTATTAATATAAATAATTGACTCAGCGTATAAACCCATCTTTTTAGAAATCATAAAAAATATGAGGTATAACTTAAAAAAAATGCCGCGCGAGCTTGCCTGGAATTTTGAGATTTTGACCTGGAAAACTTGGAATTATGCATGAATTTTGAATTGCAACTTTGGTGGCAACCCTGATATATATATATATATATATATTACATACATATGAATTTGAACGAATGGTGTTTTTGGCATCTGGGGGCCTCAAATGGAAAAGTAATCATGGTCCCGGGCCCAGGACTTACCATGCTGACTACGGTAATAGCTTCTTCCCTATAGGGGAAATTCGCTAAAACAAATTTAACATCTTTTTTGGATTTACTTTTCCTATTAATTAGATATACGTGCATGGTAGCCTGGATTGTTAAACTAGTACTAGATTGGTTGTTGAAGTTAAACTACGGCCATGGTGAATTAAGACTAGGGGTGTGCGAGTACTCGAAACTTTAAGTTTTCGGCCGGGTATTTTAATACTCGAACTCGACTCAAAGTTTTGAAAACTACTCGAAAGTTCGAGCGAGTATTTCCCGCCGATTTCCGGACGATCGCTAACGATTGTGACTGGCCAAAACGCGTAGTAACGGCCGCAAAAGACGATCGCATCACGTTAAATCGGCCGAAAATGACGACCGGCCAAAACATGTAGTGACGGCCGTAAAAGGCGATCGTATCACGTAAAATCGGCCAAAAATGACGATCGGACCGTGTCATTTCGACTGTAACTAACGTGTTTTAATTGACAATACGTAATCCAGTTTGATTGTACTAGCCAAAACTTTGTATTGCTACTCATGTATTAGTTAGAAACCATGTTTAGATTATCAAATCTAGGCTGGTATCCAAATCCCGTTACACTATTTTAAACTACCAACTGATGGCAATTACTCGCTCGAAAATACTCGAAACCCGAAAATAATTGGCACTACTCGACTCGATTAAAAAAATCACTACTCGCACACCCCTTATTAAGACTATAAGATTGAAGACTAATAAACTGTTATATAACACAATGTATAAATAGCTTTTATTCAGGGGAATCCCCAAAACTTTTTATGCTAGAGATAAAAATAAGTATCAGCGTAACATAAGGAAAGAAGGATGTAGGCCTAAGCTTCCTTATAAGATTTAGAGTTAGACCAACACGGAAGTGTATATATTTTATTTTATTTGAGACACTGACAGTTTTAAAATAAAAATTAAACATCAGTTAAGTAATTCCAGGATGTCTGTTAACCTTTTAATGTTGTATCCTTGCCCTCTCATGTGGAAACTATTTTGACGATTTACTCTAAATTGCGCTTTTATATTTCAATCAAAGAAAAAAAGTACTTTTTCCTTCCTCAAACGTTTTTGACAACTTTATTTTTGTTGATTTTCTCATTTTAAACTTTGAAGTACAACATTTAAACAAATAATAAATAACTGCGGTAATACGCCAACATGTTGTCCAACTGTGTTTAACTAACACATAAAAATAAATGCTGCCGCTTTTCTCCAATTTTCATAGGAATTTCATAGATTTATACATTTACTAGCTGTTTCCTTCCCCTGCAGGCTTTGCCCCGCAGATGATTTATAATACCCCCATAGCAGCAAACCTGCATACTCAGCGAATTTTCAATGCATATATATGTATTTTAAAGCCACATAACAAGTTTCATCAATATACTTTCATAAATAAACTATTTCTGACATTTTAATTAATCTACATAAGAATAACATGGCGGCTGAGTATGCAGGTTTGCTGAAGCAAGGACCACAAAATATAAATATAACTCAAATAGGTAAAGCCACATACCAAGTTTTATTAATTTATGTTCATAATTAAGGGAGATAACACGATACTTATTCTCCATAAGAATAACATGGGGGGCTGAGTACGCAGGTTTGCTGCTACGGGAGCTATCGGCAAAAACATGTTTTTTGTGTAAATATCAATAGACCACAACGATAAGAAGCAATATATCAAGTTTCATCAAGAAAAGTTGATAAATAAGTGAGATAAACAATTTTTCTTATTCTCCATAAGAATTAACATTGGACAACGTACTGTGTTTAGCACTTACAATATCTCTGTAACCAATTGACGTAGAGCAATGATCAAAACACCAAATTATGCGTCTTTTAAGCTGATTCCAATGAAAAAATCTAAAATATGACTCTTTCAAAAATTATTTGTAAAAAACTCAAAAACCCATTTTTGGGGTACAAAACCCCCCCAAAATATCCCTTCGGGTAGGTCGATCTGTCTGGTTTTCGAACTTAGTCATAAATGCTGCTTTACACGTTTATACCAAATTTCATAAAAATCGGGTTATTTTTACGAGAGTTATCGCGCTCACGGACACATACATATACAGTTTTGAACGAATGGTGTTAGCGAATTTCCCTTATAGGGAAGAAGCTATTACCGTAGTCGGCATGGTAAGACCTATGCCCGGGACCATGATAACTTTTCGTTTTGAGGTCCCCAGACCCCAAAAACACCATTAGTTTGAAACTGTATATATATATATATATATATATATATATATATACACGGCTATGCCCGGAGAGCCAGTCACTGAAATTATACTCGGGGAATGCAGTCAGTAACACCCCCACATATACTTGGAAAATATGCGATATATATATTTTTGTATTTGCTCAAATATTGTCGTTGGCCATTTCCGATTATATATATTACAAAAATAAAAACTTTATATACGTAAAACTTCCTATGCTAAGCCAGTCATCGGCGTTTTTGCCGGGAAGGCCAGTCACGTAAAGTTTGTACTTGCTAAGCCAGTCACAATATATTGAACGTAAGTGCCCGGGATGGCAGTCACTGAAAATCTGCACTGGGAAGCCAGTCAGTTACACCCTCAAATATATCTTTGCTTATCTGTTGTTTAGTTAAAGCGATAAAGCATATTTCACTGATAATATGTGTGGCATTATATCAAGCGAGTCTTTGAAGCTCCCACGTGTTCCATAAAATTTATTTATAAGTTATAAGTCTTATAAATCTTGAAAGGTCACTCTGTAATTTTACAGAACTCCAAAATGTAATTTTATTCATACAAAAATAATAACAGAAATAGTAATAATTAATAATGGCTGAGCAATATATGTTTTTTGAAATAGGTCATTAAAAGAGAACTTATAATAAAACAATTAACATTTTATATTCTACTAGCTGCTATCGTACCCGGTTTCACCCAGGAATACAACAGTTGTGTGTGCTGCATTCTGTGGTTAACCCGTGGAACTAGTAAGAAACATGATCAGCTGTTTTAATTCTCAAGAGATTAAACTAAAGTGGATATCTATAAGAATAAAACAGAATTGGAACTTTGACTCCCCGTGGGGCGGAGCCCTTTGGGGATTTCTTAAAATCCTTTCTTAGTGGCTACCTACGGTATGGAAAGAGTACACTGCCAAATTTCGTGGTAGTATTTGTAGAACTTTGGCCTGCAGGATGATCGGTTTTTCGAATTTATAGATATAGATTTTTACATTCGCATTCATAGCTATTCATATCAAGTCAGGTACCTTACAGATTAGTTTAAGATTATCTTATTACGTAAAGGTGTTTGCCTTTTTATGGTATTTTAATTACAAAAATTAATTAAATAATTAGTGTTTTAACTAAATACATTTGTGGAGATTCCCCTAGGGTATTTAAAAGGTTTATTATGTTTGTTTTTTGCCTGAAAAGGTTACAAGGCGATCGTCTTTTTGCAACAGGCACTGATAGTAATGGAAAGTATAGGTTAGCTTGTAACGCTAATCATATGGATGTTAGCATATGATATATCTAATTTGAACGTTATCATTAAAGCACACAACTGTCCCCCTTTTTTCTCACATCATAGGAGAAATTCAAGCATACCGTCATTAGAAAGATATTGTTGTATAGATGTGCAGAAACACCTTATAACTTACACCAGCCCTCAGGGCTACGCCCCACAGGCTTTCATAGTTTCAATGATAATCTTATGGAAGAACAGTAATGAATTGAATTGCATATTTGAAAGTTGATATAATAACAAAATGCTAGCACAACAGCAAAAATAGATGTTTCAGGACTAATGTAAATAAAAAATGTCACTGACTACTGGAATAGTGACACCATTCTCCTATCCGTTTAACACCACATACAAAAATAAACCTGGATGTGAGGGGGAGTGGCGGATGAAGGGAAGAGGGAGAGAGAGAGAAATATAGGTTATTCGAGAAGTTCAGCATAAGGGCAATGGTTAAAATGCATTTGTAATTAACTGCTAACGCAGGATGGAACAAAAATTCACGCAAACAACCATTATTCGTGTGCACCACTTTAGGTTTACGTAGAATTATTTTTGGTTTAATTTCAACCTCTTGGTGATCGCTAGTATTTTTGTTGTGGTTTACATGTACTTTTCCAATATAAGAATTATAATAGATAAATGTTGGCCATATTTTCGTAAGATAGATTATTTTATGAACATTTAAGCAGATGCAAACCAAGCAAACAGCCCAATAGGACCGTTTCTGAATTATTGCACAGTGCAAAGACACATAAAGAAATGCAATTATATCTGATGTATTCCTTTTAACTATGCAAGTAGATATTTAGGTTGTAGTTTACGTTTAAATGCAATATTTGTCGTAAATAACGCACTGATTTATTTCATCCATTTTACGCTAGTCACCTTAATTTAGGTTTGTAATACTTACCGGATCTGTTCCGATTATTAAGCTCATAGACTCAGTATTTTGTGGAAATGTGCATAATTTATTGTCTTCGCCGAATTGAATGTTTTAAACGGAGAATGTTGCTTTGTATGACAGGAAGAATTAAATTTTCTTTACTTATAGTGCTTAACCATTTAAGTTGCAAGCGTATAAGGGTCGTAATTTACATTATAATGTCCTTTGTATTATTGCTAATTAATAAAAAAACACATATTACCTTTTTTATTTTCATATTTTTATTTCTTAATCTGTTTCTTTGAAACAAATTACCTTAAAGTAACAACATACACACCTTAAAGTAATAGAGTATTATATAATGTAGCAGCTTGGAGACATGATGTGTATAATTTGTCATGATAAGGTATTACTACCGCTACACAATACTTATCGTCAACATGGATTCACTTAAGGATAATCCAAATTTTATCACCAAGTATGCCAAAAAAACCTGATATAAATACGTTATTAAATATATGATATTTGTCAAAGTATTTGTAACTATCACAAAACCATAAAAAATATCACTATTTATGAAAGTTAAAGGTAAGTCTTTATGATATACATTTCCCCAGAGAATGTGTGATGTTTTTGTAACTTTATATAACAATAGGATACGGTGTAGTGAACGAAATATGCATGTAAATGATCTGTTTAATGGATATTCAAAAAATAAGTAAGTAGATAAGTCCTTTGTGTTTTAAAAGAAAACTTTACAAGTTAACAGGAAAATTTATTACTATGAAAAACAGGCATTTTATATCAATTATTGTAATACAAAAAAATCACTAAAGTTCATTTTAATGTTACTGTAATTATATAAATATGTTAGTAGGAATTTAAATTGCAATTAAAGTATTTAAAACTAAAGAAATATTTATATTTGTTAGTAAAAATAAAGTTTGAACTTAATGTCAGTACATGGGAAAACTATTTTTTTTCTAGGAAAAGCAGCGAATTTTGCCGAAGTTACCGGTACAAGAAAAACTCAACTATTATGCAATAGTTATATGAAACAAATAAGTATTGTTTCTTATTTACTCGTTTCTTCTTCTTTTTGATATGTCCGCTTTATATTCAATCTTTATTTTTATTAGTTATAATTACACATAACCTAATCCATGTACATATTTAAGCCCTGTACATTGGTTCTAATCACTAATCTCACAAAAAATCTAACAATTATACTTTACCAAGTGAGTGTTACTTTAGGAAATGGTTGTTTTTGAACAGCTGTTGTTTAGTTGTTTTGTAAGCTCGTGATGAGGGATGAACATTTCCAAAAATATCGGGAAATGTCCTGCAAAAAATAATTCCGTTTTTCGGGCGGGATTTATTTGACCTCGAGATTATTTTGGGGCGTGATTATGTAATCAAATTGGTAATCTGTGGTGCGATCATCTTTTACGAACATGATTACGCGGTACGATCGTCATTTACGGCCATGATTATGGTCGCCGTTTATGGCCAATATTACGTGGTCCAATCGTCTGTTTCGGCGAATAGCGGTGCGATCGCTATTATTTTTTTACAAAGTGCGGTGCGATCGTCATTTATGACCGATTGCACCTGTTGAGATCATAAATTACGGCAACTATAACGCGGTTCGATCATCTATTACTATAAGCGTAATTTCTGTATTTGTATTGGAGGGCAAACGTGGTCGTGATTATGATTATTGAGACTTTTCATATATTACAAGAATATTTTTGCCAAATTATTGGGGGTCAACCACCCCCTTGCCACCCCCGAATTACGCTGATATCTATTACGTTGATGGTGCATGGTCCTCTTTTCCTGTCTATATTATGTTTTTCGATCGTCAATTACGGCCGATGTCATACGGTGCGATCGTCATTCACGGCCTATGTTACACGATGTGGCCGACAGATAAGTCAACCTAGGACCCTTTAGATCAGACAATTTGCTTTAAGGGGGTTCCAGAGGTGTCCCTGAGTTTAGGCAACCACTCATTGGTTAGAAAGAGATGGAACTCTACATTGATGAGAGACAAAGCTACCTGACGGGGGTGCTACCATTTGCCCGTAAAGACACTTGTGCGGATGACTATTTGGGCGACATTTCAAATATTATTAATTATTACTAAAAAGAGGGCTGAAACCAAAATATCGACATGACATTTGCTCGGATAACCATGTTGACGACTTTTTAAAAATTAATAATTATTAATTTAAATAGGCCTGAAACCAACTTATCGACAAGACAATTGCCCAGATGACCATAATATCGACATTTAAAATAAATAAATAAATAAGCAGAAACCAAGTTATTGACATGACACTAGCCCGGATGTCCATATTGCCGACCTTTTAAATAATTCAATATATAAGCAGAAACCCCAACATATCGACAAGTTACTTGCTCGAGTGTCAATATGACCGACTTTAAATTAAATAATAATAACTGTGGCTACCACTAGTGCGGCAAGACACTTGTGCGGCACTCCTCCCACCGATGGAACCCTGACCAATGATCACCAGTCCACGCAGGGAAGCGGGGCGAGGAAGTACTTCCCCGCCCAGTATGAGAACGCTCGACCATGCAGGTTACACAGGTGTTGCTGTACTAATACCCGTACCGGCTTCAAAATTCCCTCGAAATTCCCGACGAATACTGATGTTAGCACAGTTTTAAAATTGTATCATGTATG
The DNA here is from genome assembly GCA_963675035.1 of Allygus modestus. NCBI lineage: Eukaryota > Metazoa > Arthropoda > Insecta > Hemiptera > Cicadellidae > Allygus > Allygus modestus. The sequence continues at coordinate 105,623,442 of OY776111.1, forward strand.
GCGTTGCTTTTCAGACATAGTTTAACTATCCTAGGTCAGTTTCAAACTTTACACAGAATTAAAGAAATAAAGATTAATGTTGTGTTAAAATTACCCTCGCAAAACTAACACCAAGGGGCTGAATAAACGAATGTAAGAACCCCGATTTAAGAAACACAATTCTTGAGTAGTTCCTGTGTCCATGGAAAATTTCCTTTATTATATAGTAAGAAATATCATTCTAGATTGAGTTTGATAAATTATTAAAAATCTTTAATTAACGCTAATATTCGTAATATATATTAGTTGTAACTTGTGTGTTAATAATATTTTTATGATTTATGTATATGTATCGAATGTTTGTTTTTTAATTTAAAATTATCACGTAATAAATTTACAAATCCTTTGTTGTTTAAAAAAACAGTGTTATGAGTGCTAAAAGTGCTAATATGTATATACAGTTTTTAGCGACCCCCCAAAACGTGTTCAGGGGGTCACGTTAGGAACTTCTATGGTGGTCCCGGGCTTACGTTTTACAGTGTGGGTCATGCTAATAGTTCACTTTTCCATAGGAAATTCACTAAGAAGAAAATATAGTTGTTGTCTTGTTTATTTAAAAAAATAAAGTGGCGAAGATAAATAAAATAACAATAACTGTTTCATTTTTCCAAAATTATTATTTTACCAAGGTAGGTAATAACTTTTTACTGAACAGGAAATATTTGACATGTGTATCTTACAAACAGAACAGTAAGTACCATGATGTAAATTCATGAGTAAGTACAATATTTGTAGCATATATTATTTCTCAACGCTGCTTTTCTGTGGCATAGGCCAAATCTCCCTCTTAACCCTTTCAGTGCTATGGACCGATATATCGTCCTTTGAATCTGTTATCAATAAACACTGTTACTGCTTCATAAGCGATTGTACCATTAGGCGCTCAGTCTGCAGTCTGAGTCTGACATGTGGTGAAACCTGGTAGACACGAATTGAACTACCTCGTCCAGCGCCTAGTCACTATAATACCAACTGATCCACTGCAGCTGCTAGCCTGACCAGTGGCTGTGCGGTCTAAGGCGTTACCTTCCCGGCCAGGGGTAACACTTGGATCGAGGGTTCGAATCCCGTCACAGTCGGTGGTTTTTATGTGCAACTCATGGAGAGTTCACCTGTCTGTGGCAGAGTTGAAGGGGAGGGCGGACCTTAAGCAAACGGTGGACGGCTCGGGTCCAAGCTGACGGGATGGGTGGATTCTTTGTGAGTTGCACATCTGATCAGGTGTTTTGCTACTTTTCACCTATCCTTTACTGTGTGTGTCCAGCGGAAGCACGTTTTTATTAATTTTAACTGTTCAGGCGTTCAATATATTTAAAAAATCAACAAAACATCACGGATTCAACCACTCCTTTCAGAAGCTTAGCACTCAAAGGGTTAATACTTAATCAAACGAGTTCGCACGCAGTACGCTGGCGTGAGGGAAGTGAATTTCCACATAAAAACTTTTAAAACTCAAAATCAGTGTAAAAACATACATTTGTACAATTTTTATTGAAATCTGAAAACATTGATTTTTTGGCTGTTCTGATGCTCCTGGCTTCATTTACCTGCAATGCTGGGAATACAATTTTGTGCATTATAATGTTGGGAGAAGGTCCAGACATGCTTGAAAGTAGGCGTGAGGTTTCTGGGGATGATAAAAGTACTTCAACAAAGGAATAACAGGCTTCTCTAGTGTAAAATCCCCATAAGACAACGTACTGTGTTTAGTCGATACACATTTTCATAAATTCATAAATTCATGAGTAAGTACAATATTTGTAGCATATATTATTTCTCAACGCTGCTTTTCTGTGGCATAGGCCAAATCTCCCTCTTAACCCTTTCAGTGCTATGGACCGATATATCGTCTTTTGAATCTGTTATCAATAAACACTGTTACTGCTTCATAAGCGATTGTACCATTAGGCGCTCAGTCTGCAGACTGAGTCTGACATGTGGTGAAACCTGGTAGACACGAATTGAACTACCTCGTCCAGCGCCTAGTCACTATAATACCAACTGATCCACTGCAGCTGCTAGCCTGACCAGTGGCTGTGCGGTCTAAGGCGTTACCTTCCCGGCCAGGGGTAACACTTGGATCGAGGGTTCGAATCCCGTCACAGTCGGTGGTTTTTATGTGCAACTCATGGAGAGTTCACCTGTCTGTGGCAGAGTTGAAGGGGAGGGCGGACCTTAAGCAAACGGTGGACGGCTCGGGTCCAAGCTGACGGGATGGGTGGATTCTTTGTGAGTTGCACATCTGATCAGGTGTTTTGCTACTTTTCACCTATCCTTTACTGTGTGTGTCCAGCGGAAGCACGTTTTTATTAATTTTAACTGTTCAGGCGTTCAATATATTTAAAAAATCAACAAAACATCACGGATTCAACCACTCCTTTCAGAAGCTTAGCACTCAAAGGGTTAATACTTAATCAAACGAGTTCGCACGCAGTACGCTGGCGTGAGGGAAGTGAATTTCCACATAAAAACTTTTAAAACTCAAAATCAGTGTAAAAACATACATTTGTACAATTTTTATTGAAATCTGAAAACATTGATTTTTTGGCTGTTCTGATGCTCCTGGCTTCATTTACCTGCAATGCTGGGAATACAATTTTGTGCATTATAATGTTGGGAGAAGGTCCAGACATGCTTGAAAGTAGGCGTGAGGTTTCTGGGGATGATAAAAGTACTTCAACAAAGGAATAACAGGCTTCTCTAGTGTAAAATCCCCATAAGACAACGTACTGTGTTTAGTCGATACACATTTTCATAAATTCATGAGTAAGTACAATATTTGTAGCATATATTATTTCTCAACGCTGCTTTTCTGTGGCATAGGCCAAATCTCCCTCTTAACCCTTTCAGTGCTATGGACCGATATATCGTCTTTTGAATCTGTTATCAATAAACACTGTTACTGCTTCATAAGCGATTGTACCATTAGGCGCTCAGTCTGCAGTCTGAGTCTGACATGTGGTGAAACCTGGTAGACACGAATTGAACTACCTCGTCCAGCGCCTAGTCACTATAATACCAACTGATCCACTGCAGCTGCTAGCCTGACCAGTGGCTGTGCGGTCTAAGGCGTTACCTTCCCGGCCAGGGGTAACACTTGGATCGAGGGTTCGAATCCCGTCACAGTCGGTGGTTTTTATGTGCAACTCATGGAGAGTTCACCTGTCTGTGGCAGAGTTGAAGGGGAGGGCGGACCTTAAGCAAACGGTGGACGGCTCGGGTCCAAGCTGACGGGATGGGTGGATTCTTTGTGAGTTGCACATCTGATCAGGTGTTTTGCTACTTTTCACCTATCCTTTACTGTGTGTGTCCAGCGGAAGCACGTTTTTATTAATTTTAACTGTTCAGGCGTTCAATATATTTAAAAAATCAACAAAACATCACGGATTCAACCACTCCTTTCAGAAGCTTAGCACTCAAAGGGTTAATACTTAATCAAACGAGTTCGCACGCAGTACGCTGGCGTGAGGGAAGTGAATTTCCACATAAAAACTTTTAAAACTTAAAATCAGTGTAAAAACATACATTTGTACAATTTTTATTGAAATCTGAAAACATTGATTTTTTGGCTGTCCTGATGCTCCTGGCTTCATTTACCTGCAATGCTGGGAATACAATTTTGTGCATTATAATGTTGGGAGAAGGTCCAGACATGCTTGAAAGTAGGCGTGAGGTTTCTGGGGATGATAAAAGTACTTCAACAAAGGAATAACAGGCTTCTCTAGTGTAAAATCCCCATAAGACAACGTACTGTGTTTAGTCGATACACATTTTCTTTAATAACTCGGTAAATATATATGCTAGAATGACAAGAGAGGACTTAAAACTTTTGCCTCACTAATTCCCATCTTTCTACATGCATTAATCTTACATACGGGGCATTTTTGACCCTTTTTGGGCCCAAAAACTCAAAATTTAAAAAATTAATCCCCAAAAAATGGGTTTAGAGTTTTCCGATTGTTTTGCCCAACGAACTTGTCCAACAGATTATAGAAAGGAACGTCCCTACCAAATTTGAAGTAAATCGGACAAAAAATGTGACCACTAGAGTGCATACACACACACACATATATATATATATATATATATATATATACATACATATATATATATAAAATTTTGAACGACCCCCCAAAACGTGTTCAGGGGGTCACGTTAGGAACTTCTATGGTGGTCCCGGGCTTAAGTTTCACCGTGCGGGTCATGCTAATAGTTCACTTTCCATAGGAAATTCACTAACAAATAATTGGGCTATCATTTTGATATTACCTCCAATGTTAAATTTGAAAAATAAAAAACATTCAAATCATAAATACCCCCGTCGCAGCAAACCTGGTTACTCAGCGAATTTACAACATATAATATATGTCTTAATACCACGTAAAGCCGCATAACAAGTTTCATAAACATATATTCACAAATTAGCGATATATATACAATTTTAATAATTCTCCATAAGAATAACATTGAGTACGTAGGTTTGCTGCAACTAGAAACACCAAATATGGGTTTTCGTGCAAATATCAATAAAAACCACCTAGGTAAAACCACATACCAAGTTTCATCAATATACATTCATAAATAAGCGTTATGTAACATTTTGATTTTTCTCCATAAGAATAACATGGGGGATGAGTACAAAGGTTTGCTGCAACAAGGAACAAAAAATTGGTTTTTTATTCGAATATCAATATAACTCATCAAGGTGAAGCTACATACCAAGTTTTATTAAATTATGTTCATAAGGGAGACATTACATTTTACTTATTCTCCATATGAATAATGGGGGCTGAGTACGCAGGTTTGCTGCTACGGGAACTATCGGCCAAAAAATGTTTTTAGTGCAAATATTAATAGACCACAACGATATGAAGCAATATACCGAGTTTCATCAGGAAAAGTTGATAAATAAGTGAGATATACAATTTTTCTTATTCTCCATAAGAATAACATTGGACAACGTACTGTGTTTAGCACTTTCAATATCTCTGTAACCATTTGACGTAGAGAAATGATCAAAACACCAAATTGTATGTTTTTTAAAGTTTAATCTAATGGTGAAAACTAAAATGTTATTGTTATATACGATAATTAAAATTGTATGTAACGCTTATTCGTGAGTCTATTTTTATGAAACTTGATAAATAGCTTTACGTGGGAACACAGTATGCGTTGGGAATTCCTTGAGTACGCAGGTTTGCTGCAACTGAGGTATTTATGTTTTTGATGCCATACTTACTTTACTAAATAAAGGCTACTGTTCACTTACTAACTATATGTATATATACTTATATAAACAGTATTATAGTATTATATATATAGAGTATTATATATACAGTATTATACAGTATTATAACGGGGCAATCCCGTATTTACGGGACGTTTTATCACCCTACCTCACACTTACCTACTGACCCAGGGTATTACACTGCATATCAACAAACAATTATGTCTTTGTTTAAGAAAAATAATAATGAAAACAAACCTCATAACTACCTCATAACCTCATAACATTTTTTCGTCCGGGGGAAAAAATAATGAAAATAGATCAAGATTCTGATAGTTCCGGGGGTATAATAGGCTGAAGTTTGCAATGAAAACAGCAAAGTTTGCTATTCATGAATTTTACAAAAATAATGTTTTTTTAATCATTTATGTTTATTGGTTCTAATTTTTAACACGTTTTTTAGTTATACAGACTCTATCGTCGAGGATTTAGTCTTTAAGTTTATGAATAGCTATAAAGCTTAATTTTATTTTTTGTGATATATTGACTCTTAACTTCTAAAAGTGTTTGGATCACTTAAGTTTAATACCAGTTACTCTACAAACTCAAGTTGTCTGTAAACATGTTTTTTCGTTAATACAATCGAAACTCATTTAAGGTACTGCCAATTTGGAAGAAATACAGATGATTAATCGATTGACTACGACGAAAGCGCAAACAATCTGTAATGACGAGAAGTATTTTTAATTCTAAACATTTCCCACTCCTTTTCCAATGCCCCGAAATGACTCAGTTAACAAATACGAACTTGATTGAAATTATACTAAACAAACGGAGGTACTTATGCACTATACCGACCTCTTAGGATATTGTTCTAGTGGGACAAACCAAACAAACTACATGGACAAAAGATAGAGACGTTTTATTATTTAGCCTACAACTTACAAGCACTCAAAATTACTCGTAACATGTTTGAGAATCCCAGAACAACAACAATATTGGCGTTATGTAATCTCATTCCCTTAACACAGCGCGCTGCGGCGGTTGGGTTAGGTTAGTTATCATGCATTGTGTGGTTAGTACCTTACCCTTAACCTTAACATAACATAAACTAACCACCTCAGCACGCTATATAAGTAGATTCTCTACATAACAAAATATTTCTTGAAAAAAATGTGTGTGGCTATAGACCAAGGTAGGGAGGAAAGAAGAGGTTTTGCTGCACGACACTTAATAAATTCTGTCGAAAAAAGAGTATTCTACACAATTATAGTAACCAAACCTATCATAAAAGCCGCAGCGCGCCATTACAAGTGGTGGTCGGTATAATGCATAAGTACCCAAACGGAACTATTACCTATATTTTTCAAAGGAAGCTAAAGGAGTGAACCGATCGAAGGGGTGCCAAAATCTGAGGGGGGCGCATCATATTTCCCCCCTTTTTACACATAATAGCAATTAATATTACTTGAATCATTTAAACTTCAAGTAAAGATGAAATCCCGATTCAATACTCTCCAATCCCCAAACCATATATTTCCTCATCTAGGAAGTAGTTTAAAATAATCAAAGATGGCGGATTAAAATAATTAGCTGCATCGTGTAATTTGATATTTTAACATCTATACTTATTTAATAGGCGAGCAGGTTTTTTGTGACAATCACTCCTCCTAAACTACTGAACCGATTTTCATATTTTTGGTGTCATTGGAAAGAGTCTAACGTAAAGTTGTGCGGGAAACATTTTGTATAGAGAAATAATTTGTGAGTGAGGCCCTGTGAGGCCCCTTAAAGTTGAGTTTTTTCCCATAAGCTTAACCTTGGGAAATAAATATAAGTTTTAAGCAATCAGCTGGATAGAGTAAACACAGTTAATCAGCAGGCCATGTTGGCTTTGGAACGGTAACACAATATTTATACGGGAATGTCAGTATAATATTTCGTTGTGATCGCGAGCGAAACCGCGACAGGCTACTAGTTGCAATTAATTTGCTTGCATCGTATTGAGAGTTTTATTCACACTCTCAATACCAACCAGAATTACGATTGCACAGTTATTTTACACGTTGGATTCATAATGCAAAACAATGTTCTCATTCTGATAGAACTGCAAAACAATCAATCAAAAACAAGAGTAATTTTCATCTATTGATCAACTTCACCAAAGAAGGCGTTTTTTTTATAGGGGTGGAAAGTTTTTCTAGAGAGTCAAGCGCTCTAATTATTAAGTAGGTAGTCTTTTAACAATATTTAAAACTTAAACCCATTTTCGGTTTTTATATTTTTTGGTATATGTCTTAAAAATCTGGTTCCGATATAAGAAGGTTTATTTTCAAAAAACCTGAGCCTGTGGTTCTGGGTTACCTCATTTCTCCCCATTGTAATATAAGAATGAGTGGGTCCCTTAAATTTTACATCTACCCTTTATTTTTTTTTCTACTAAAATTTTCTCAAATATGAATTGGCCATTAACTGTAAATATCTTTGATTTTTTAAAGTTATTCTTTGCCGAATCGTCATTTTTTAGCTTTAACATAATTGTTATGGCCTTTTTTGTTGTTTTAAAATATTGTCCATATTACTTTTTAATGTTGATCCATACAGGGCAATGCAATATGATGTAACAATTCCCCATATTACATTTTCTTACACAAGAGTCTATAATTTAATTAACTTATAAATTGTAAGGTTATAGTGCATCAAATATAATACGAATCTTTCGGTTAAGATACTGTTCTGCAGGAGATAGTCCATTTCAGAGTGGTGTGGCTGTGTACTGGAGTAGAAAGTCTTGTACATTATTCATTATGTTCCCTGGATCTTTCTTCATCGCTCTCAACGACTTTTTCAGTGTGTATACCATTCGTTCTGCTAAACGATTTGTTGCGGCATGACCAAGGTCAATCAGTTTTTGAAATCAAACCTAATTTCATGGACTATTTTTAAAATTAAGTATTAACAAAACTGTAAGATTTGTCCGACACCATAAATTGGGGGTTACCGTGTAAAACAAATGTTCTCGGGACGTGCAATAGTGGTTTAAGTTGTAGTGTAAAGTAAAACAACATAACAAATATGTAAAATTTGATTATAAACAGCTGATATGTACTGCTTATTCATATGGATTTAAACAGAATTATTGTTTTTCATCATTATACCATTACAATTATAATTTTTATAAATTATTAAATGTTTCCAAGGTTTTTTGTTAACTATATTTTTTAATGTTTGTTATATCACGGATTCATAAGATATTACTTGAGTTTCTAGAACCTGTTCAACAGGATTCTTGTTTATTTTGAGCTAGGTCATGTTCTATTTGCTATGGAGTGTCATTGTTATTTGTTATTTCAGTTGTATTCGTTTGGAGCCATTTGATACCCAACCGAAGAGTTTATTAATACACTACGATTACACAGTGGTTTGTTATTCTAACTCTTATTGGTATTTACAATAATGTGCAATATGTTAATAAATTTATTTTTTTAATTTTTACTATTGAATTTTCTTTACTTTCTCCATAATTTTGTAATTTTTAGGCTTGGATTTTTTTAATTTTCCCCCAAAACTAGCCATGGTACATCACTATTCTTAAACATTTAGCCATTTAAGCATTTTTTAAAGAATGCAATATAATTATAACTAATATTGGATCAACCATATTGAATTAAAATGTGTTTTTTTTTATTTAAAGGTAAAGTTGTGAACCATTATATACAAGTATTTTTTACGGTGTATATAACGCCCCGGGCCGTTTCTGACAATAATTCTTCCTCAATCTCAATATTTTCGTTATTTTAGGGAAATAATTTTAAAGATAATTTAAATATCCCAACCTTAAAACATGCCGATATTCTCATCAGTACATATAACAATGACAGTGAACTACTACCAATTACTGTTCAGTGTCATTTGCTTCTTTTTGAAACAAATTATATCAAAGCGCCTTCTTGAAACCGCCATTTAGGAATAAGATAACTTTTTTCTAGTGTGAAATTTGACTTGAGACCATTCATTTACAACTGGTTTCCCACGCTTAAACTAATGCCAAAATCCGTTCTTAAATATCTGTTTTCGTTATCATAATAGTGACAATTTTTTAAATTTTAACAAAAAAATTAAATTGAATACAAAAGGTGATTGTTTTAAAACGGATTTTGGCAATTACCAGGGATTTATGTATTTATTGTCTCAGCGTGTAAATATAATTTATATGTTGGGTCACAACCCATCTTAACATTTAAACAAAAAATCTTATTCCAAAAGGGCGAATCCAGGATGGCGGCAGGAAGTTTTGAATTTTTCACAATGAAGCGAATGTTAATAAACAAACATTGGTAATTGTCTATGGTCATTATTTCATATAATGCTTATAATATATGGATTTCACTAAGGCTGGGTCATTTAATAGTATTTTCATAATTAATACTTTTTTAAATCACAAAATCTTTTGGAAACACATAGTTAATTATTATCAAAACCCGGTTGTGGAGTTGTATTTACCGTCAAAATATACTCCTAAATGATGGGCCGTAACCCCATCTTTACATTGGGGAAAAAAATATTTCAACCCAATATGCGTGGAAAACCATATCAAATAAATATAAATGAAGATTAATTTGGTCAACAATTTTCTGCGGTGGTCCTGAGTCTATAACTTGGCAAATTTTAAAAGATGTAGGGGAGGGAATTATTTAAAACTAACCCTGCATACATGCAATTGCTGCGAATTTATTTTCTCATGTAAACTTTTATCTTTAAAAAATTTTAATTTATAACTCAAAATACACATCACTAGACAAACCTTTTTCATGGAAATCAGTAAACCCATTTCCCTGTGAAAACATGACCAAAACAGCACGAAATAACAAGTTTTTACGGCCGCCAATGTTTTTCAAAACTCATAGGACATTTTAAAATAACCTACTACCTTATCGCGCATGTATGGAACAAAGAAACAAAGTAGTGTCATGAAAATCAGTGCACCAGTTACCACTGAAAAGCTAACAAAAACACGTACTTCAGCGTTAACGAAAGAGAGGCTGACAGAAATAAACTGGAGAAGATGTTTGGGCTTCGATAACGTGTATAACGTGAATATATGATAATATTTCAAAACTAACAGCAATTACAGACAAAACTAGAATTTTCTTTTATAAAGTAAATTTTATCAGTCAGGTAAATTTTTCTACAGCGGATTGGCAGTACTGATTACTGATTGACGGCTCACTTCGCCATAACAACGCTTCAAGAACACGCCTCCCGCTATAAAAAGCTGGGAATTGGGCGGAGTATAGGCGGGGAAGGGGAGCGTTGCACTAATGTCTTGCCGCACAAATGGTAGCCCCAGTTATTATTATTTAATTTAAAGTCGGTCATATTGATACTCGAGCAAGTAACTTGTCGATATTTTGGGGTTTCTGCTTATATATTGAATTATTTAAAAAGTCGCCAATATGGTCATCCGGGCAAGTGTCATGTCGATACCTTGGTTTCTGCTTATTTCTTTCTTTATTTTAAATGTCGATAATATGGTCATCTGGGCAAGTGTCTTGTTGATAACTTGGTTTCAGCCCTATTAAAATTAATAATTATTAATTTTTAAAAAGTCGCCAATATGGTTATCCGAGCAAATGTCATGTCGATATCTTGGTTTCAGCCCTCTTTTTAGTAATAATTAATAATATTTGAAATGTCGCCCAAATCGTCATCCGCACAAGTGTCTTTACGGTCAATTGGTGGGCCCCCACCTGACGCTGTTATGCCCTTAACGCTTAACGCATCCACAAAATGAAGCTACCTTGGGCCGCGTTCAGGGTTCAGACATTCGTTCATGGACTCATTTCGACAACCCCCCTCCCCACCCCCAAGAGTTGAGGGGGCTGCCAAATCAACTCAAGCCTATGGTGCCACACATCTTAATCAGGCCCTGACCGTGTTTAATTGTGTTCAGTTTCATAATAAGATTAAAGTAATTTCAAAGTTAGTGACAGCTATTCAATCCTCTTTCGTATACCATTTTGTATGGTACTTTAATTTATTAATTAAGTTTTGCTTACCATAGTTAAAACAATAGTTGTACAATTTTATGAATGTGATTGAAAAACCTATTGTTTACGACACTGAGTAATATTTACAATTTGGTATCTAATTTTCTGAAATCTTCTAGGAGGGCCCCCGGACCAAATTTTGTTTGTGTAGGTCCCATCCACGGCACTGTTTATCCGGTATTATAATTGATACCCCAATTTAGGCTTCAACGGATCTTGTCACCTTAAGCCATGTTGCATCTTCTATGGGCTATGTGTTCCGTACCGTCATATATGTTATTGCGTGCCGTTATATGGTTTAGTATACCGTTGTAGAATAGTGAAGCAGATGGGTTTCCTACGTTCTGTGGTAAAATATAATTAGCTCATTAGAACAAATTTGTGCATTCTATAATTAAGGGTTAAGTAACCTGTACCCATAAGATCTAGTTTTGAGCACTGACGGACCAAGGAGCGGCGGCATAACCCTAATGACGTAGGATGATTTAAAACAGCCTAAACGTGTCATGCTCCAAACGACGATAGGTAAAATGTTTTATTTAATTCAGTACAGTAATTTTTGTGAAATTCAGTTAAAAATGGCTGTTAACAAGACAGAAAGATAAACAAATATCAACAGAAATTAAATTTAAATATCTCCACTGCATACAACATTTCACTGCTCAAAGCGATGTAGAAACAAAACTTATTTGACTTCTATCGATAAATTCCTTACTTCTAACATCTGGTATTACTAATAATCTGTCCATAACGTATTAACGGCTGCAATTCAAATACATTATTCCTTATTTTTATCTTAAGGGCGAAAAACGAACTTTGAAACGGCCCGTGCCCTTCAGATTGAAAATATCGAAAAATAAAAACCTTTTTGCACAACTAGTCATTAGGTCAAATAGGCTATATTGAAACCTCAATCGTCAAAATAGGCTCAGAAATAACGGAGGAGTACTCTTAATAAGAATCGGCTCAGCTTAATAGTATATAAGATATAGAATGATAGTAGGCCTAGTTTAATAACAATTTCTTTCCTATTACTGAAATGTCATCAATACTAAAAGTGTTAGATTTTCCTCACATAGTTCCTAAATTGAAGCAGCACTAGATTGCCCGAAGATGTCACTGTGTTGACGGAACGCATTCAGTTTAGGAACTGTCGTAAAGTAAATCTTAAATTTATAACATAGTTTGATATTTGTCAGTACTATAAATTGAACGGAACTGGTTTTATAAAAAAGAAGGGTAAACTAACCACTATGCCCCAGTCTACTAGATTGACTAATAATAATTTTAAATATGTGACGAACTTTCAACTACAGAGTTCTGTTAGGCCTTGCCATCCGTGGTATACTTTCCTCATATGTTTTATAGCATCGAAGAGTTTATTATCATTGAATTGTATGTCATTAACAATTTCAGCGGTCTTATAGAGTGTGTTTTATGTTTGATTGAGCAAAGGTTGTCTACAGAAAGGGAAGTCCCAATATACCTACACTTCTGTCCCTTAAATTAAACTTAAATTGGAAAATGTGTAATACAAATGATAGCGATTTTAAAAACAAATGGAGGGGAAAATAAATACGCAAAGTGAAATCTGCACTCTTCATTTGTGTCGGTTTTGAGGTTTTCTGTCCTTTTGTGAGGAAGAATAAATATAAATAATACAAAAATACAAAATACTTTTTAATAGATATAAAGAGTAAAAACTTAAACTTAATATAAGTGCCTAATTTGTAATGACCTCTTTTTGTTGTTCATTATTAGGTAATTTTAGTTAAAGAGTACAGTAAAATTATAAAACCTTTTATTATAAGGATAAGCAAATTCATACATTTGTATCTTGCTTCGTACAAAAATTATAAAAAAAACGGCGGAGATAACTTGCTTTTAGATATAAGTAAGTTACAATTATAAAGCTATACTACAAAACCACTCCTAGCTAATTAAAGTTATGATTTTAGTATTTTATAGTTTTTTGTAAAATTATTAACAAAATAACTGAATGCGTGTTCGACGGGATTAAAATCAAAGTACTGTATTTTGTATTTGACTGTCATACGTCAGTTAAAACTAGTTTCCACTACTCGACTGATCGCGAATGTGACAAGTAGTTCCACATACCGGCACACTATAGCAGCACCAGTAAGCCGTCTCGGTATGTAAAGGATGCACGGCAAGCCGTACCTGACTGCCTTTCGGGAGGGCTGACTGGCTTTCGGGCAGATGACTGCCACACCGTCTAAAATACCAGCGCGGTGACTGACTTACCGGGCGCAGATGAATGTATATATATATATATTTATATATATATGTGTGTGTGTGTGTGTGTGTGTGTGTGTGTGTGTGTGTGTGTGTGTGTGTGTGTGTGTGTGTGTGTGTGTGTGTGTGTGTGTGTGTGTGTGTGTGTGTCTCCGTGAGCACGATTAACTCTCGTAAAAATGATTCGATTTTGATGAAATTTGGTATAGACGTGTAAAGCAACATTTATGACTTAAGTTTGAAAACCAGCCAGATCGCCCCATCCGAAGGGGTATTTTGGGGGGTTTTGTACCCCAAAAATGGGTTTTTTGAAGTTTTTTGCTCGATTACAAGCAATATGTCCACTATGGTTATTAAGTGATGAACATTATACAATTAGGCAGAGTTGATGTTGTAGGCTTATCATATTATTTAAATTTAGTAGCGTAAAAGGATTTAAAGCAATGATAGATAACTTTTGTACTATAAGGATATAACATTAAAATTCCACTATATTAAATGAATTTACTAAGAATTTAACTTAAATATGGACACTATTATTAACTTGCCGTTTATTTTTTTTATACTTTTTCATGTAACGTCAAGTACCACTCTTTAGAAAAAGCAAAGGGACAAAAAAGCTGAGTACATGCACCTGCTGAGCGCATTTTTAATAAATAAATAGTTGCTCAGGAACCACTTGAAGTTAAACTTGAAATTACCATATTATATATTGTATTATACCATATGCCATGTATAATTAATACCACAGAGAAGAAAGAATCAGAGTGGTCGCTTTCTTATGGGAGTAGTGTACACCTCAATGGAAGTTGAGGCTAATTTATCGTTCAGACTTTCTTGCCACTTCATCACATTGGAGAAAGGATTTAGCCCAAAAACCCAAATAGGTATTTAGCCAAAATAACCCAAAACTGATATCGCACTTCTGGTTGAATTCATGATATTGAGGTTATAAAAAGTGAGTTAGTCAACAACGGTCCAACAATTACTTCAGCGTGTGTAAAATAAGATGCAGCGTTAATAACAAAATAGGAGAATCCATGTTATGTAGACAAAAATCGCTAAGATAAAAATTAAGGCAGTTGTTTTAGCCAGCAAACTATATTTGCGGTTAAATATTTTAAATAAAAAATTCCGATTCAGTATATTTTTATTTTAAAATTTAGTTCTAATCCCTTTTTAAAGTAGGAACTATTACCCAACTCAAAGCTGGGGCTTCCGTAAATCTCATGATGTCGGCTGGCCCAGGCAGCCTGCACAAATCGTTGCCTCTCCCTTATCAGGAATGTTACCACGAATGATACGGAATCATCTCTGTGTCTGTGTCTCTGTGTGTCTCTGTGTCTGTGTCTGTGTGTGTCTCTGTGTCTGTGTCTCTGTGTTTGTGTTTGTGTCTGTGTCTGTAGCAGAATGTCTTACTGCTATCTCAACCCAGTTCCTATAACATTACAGCCTTTTCTTAATAACTTCTTTGGATATAATGTGTGGCAACCGATCATCGGACATTTTTAGACAGTGCATTATGTAATTTGTATGTAACTTCAAAGTGAAACAAAAAAGGTTTTCCTCTCCCGTTTCTAAACGAAACAAAATATTTAGTATTTTTGAAGGCAGACTCAAAATACGCTTTATAAAAAAAAAAAAACGTAAACGTTGCTACACTTGGTATGTTCTTCAAAACACAATACCTTTGCCCGTAACACATTATTGATCTTGTCATTGCCCTAAAAAACTCAAATTTTGCCTCCAATGGAATTGATTTATTCCCCGTAAAGCTCACCTACGTATGATTGATGGCATTTTTGCTGTTTCTAACCTTTGGTCTAAATGTGTGTTTAAGGATAATGTTGGTGGGAGTGTCACCCTAAGATATTTATATAACTATTCACACATTCAATTTCGTCCCCTTTATATCACCATATTTCTTGAGCACCCAGTCTACCCCGTAACGAAAAACTAATAATTTTTTATTTTTCTAAATTTATCGTAAGACTCTTATGTCACAGGATTTTCCCAAATTATGTTACATATATTTTAATTCAACTGGCAAGGCGGCTGCCAGCACAATGTCATCTGTATGTAGTTTGTGTTAATATTGGTTTCCCCGAATCTACAGTCGCCGGCAAATCATTCAAGAAAAAAGTGATCAACAGAGGACTACACGAAAAGCTATGCCTTAGGCCCTTATTCGTAGACAAACTTTCAAAAATACCGCCCATGCACCAAACAGCCGCTGAAATTCGATCATACATATTCTTTATTAAATGTAATACTGTTATTGATATTCCACTGTTAAATAACTTATAAAACGGCGCATCCCTATCAATCCTGTCGAGAGCAGCGGAAAAATCAACGAAAAAGCAATATGATTTTCCCCTTTTTACTTAAAGTTTTGATTTTGCTGTTGAAGACAAATTAAATAAACTGTCAATTGTTGAATAGCCTTTATGGAATCTCGCTTGAATCTCTGAAACTCTGTAATAATTTTGTGGTCTGCTACCCATTTTTTAAGTATATTTAAAATAATTCCAGTAAAAAATTCAGCCAATACATCCATAAGCCAAATCCATCGGTAATTCGAAACCTGGTTAAAGTCTCCCTTTTTATGTAATGGAAAACTACTGATTTCTTAAAACTTGTCGGGATTTCACCATTGTCTAAAATGCAATTAAAATCTTATGGAAGAACAGTAATTTATTTAATTGTATTTTTGACAGCTGTTGATATAACAAATGCCAGCAAAACAGCATGAACAAATGTTTCAGACATAATCTATATATTACAGGCTAAGGACATTTTTCAGGTACCGATTTCTCTGATATGCAGCATCGTAAAATTATAAAACATTGCACGATTATTTAGTACGATTAGCAGATGTGTCGAATGCAAATAATTTTATATTTTGGGGGTATGCTCTTTTGGCTTTCAAAGTTTACATGTTATCCTTACGGGAACTTGCGTTCTGCTTTTCGTTATGTTTTTAATTTAATACAGAGCTGAGTTATTCAAATAAATATGTAGCACAACAGCTAGAACAGATGATTCATAAATACAAAATATTACTTACTACTGGAATGGTAACACCCTTCTTTTAACTCCTCCGTTTTAACTACACATTAAAAAATAATCCTGTTTGTGAAGGGGGGTGGAAGAGGGAAGATGATGAGGTGGAGAGATTCAGGCATAAATAAAAAGACTACTGATTACTGGAATGGTAACGCCCATCTGCTATCCATTTTGAAATGGAGAATTCAGTGTTGCCAACAATGATATAAGCACACATCCCGAAACCCTCCGAGACCAGGTCAGTGCTGATCGTATTGAGTAAATTGATTCAAAAGAAACATCTTTACCTTTAAAATATTATCAAATCCATAAATATAATACAGAATCACAAATAAGAGGCCACAAGATATCCTACCAGTATTATTATATTTGTTATTAATTGTACTATCCTATTCAGGATAACCTCAAATACTTAAAACTACTTAGTGTCCTACGTTAACTGACTTTCGTAACCAATTATAACCAATTTATAACCAATTATAGTAGTTGTATTTTGATACTATTATTTAATATCTTTGTGTTTGGCTGTTTGTTCGTAATATTTTATAAAATATCATATTGAGTTTTATAGAACAAGAACGACAAACTTAACTTAAATCTGCTTGAACGAAACTTCCAAGTACGGCAAAGCATGGCGGAAATTAAAAAATTTATGGGGTTGGGGGATAGGCTAAACAAATTATAGCTCAAGATCATGATCATGTATTGCCGATTGAAAATATTCAATTTATCAAAATAAGTTTCTCTACAGTGCCGCCAGTAGTTATATTTAAAATCTTATCAGCCCTGTTATTGGATTAGGGCAGGTTTATTAAATACGCACACATAATTAAAAATAATACAAATTAGTGAATGAATTTTGGTTAGAAATTTAGTTTTAAAGTATACCTTTTACAACTAAAAATTGATCGAGTCAGTGAGTGAGGGCTTTGTCTTTTATAGGTATAGATGATAAATTAAAATTAAGGTATACACATATGTTTCAGCCGTAAATTAAATGTTAATAGCTAATCATGTGAAAAGCTAAACACCCCATTTCGAACTTAATAATTGTAAGCTGACACAGAAATTGATATAGGTCAAATAGATTTCTTTTAACATGATAAACATATGCATAGACATGTTTATATCAGTAATATATTGTACCTAAGAGTAAATAAATGAAAAGGCTTGCTTTTGATGCCAGAAACATAAACTTGTATCAGTAATATATTGTACCTAAGAGTAAATAAATGAAAAGGCTTGCTTTTGATGCCAGAAACATAAACTTGTAAATGATAACTGATGAATGTACAACGTTGCCATATTTCGTGACGCCATAAAATTATAATGGTCTACTGACGCGGGAAGGTGGATTGAATATACAGTATATCTGAAACAACATGAGCGCTCATTGTGGCGTTCTCGTGAAACTGCATGTCCAAAACACCCAGATAAA
Source organism: Allygus modestus (assembly GCA_963675035.1). Lineage (NCBI taxonomy): Eukaryota > Metazoa > Arthropoda > Insecta > Hemiptera > Cicadellidae > Allygus > Allygus modestus. The sequence goes on from OY776111.1 coordinate 105,641,518, forward strand.
CTATCTATGTTATGGCGTCACAAACTTCAGGGAAACTAATTAATAGCTAATTAATGGGTGGAGCAAGAAAGACAACTCTTATATAATTTTGTTTCTTTCAATATGCTCTTCAATCTTGAGGAGTTTGAGAGATGTCACTTATTTTTTCGGAAATAACATGGAAAACCATATGGCGTCAAATATACGACGCCACATTGTTTTTTGACGCCGCAAAGATAGGGAAAATCTTTCACATTGACGCCACATGAATAGAAAGATATATATATATATATATATATATACAGTTTCGAACTAATGGTGTTTTTGGGGTCTGGGGACCTCAAAACGAAAAGTTATCATGGTCCCGGGCCTAGGTCTTACCATGCCGACTACGTTAATAGCTTCTTCCCTATAGGGGAAATTCGCTAAAAGAAATATAATTCCTCATCATACTCTCTCACCAAACCCTTTCAATCAAGTATGTGGTTTGTGTGTCAGACTTAAAGTTTTCTTTCAGTTTGGCATCGTAATTGTATTTATTAATATATTGGGTTTTTTAATTTATTTTTTTACATTCGTTGATTTAGATCATCTTTTTAATTTTAATAATTTCTATTGGTTTATCAGTTAGTAAGCTGTAACTTCCTGGATTTACAATCTACAGCTATAAAATCAAATAAATATTCCTTTATTCAACAAATGCATAATATGGTATATTGAATAGAGTCACTCATATACATCAATGAAAAACAGTAGAGACAATAGAGATCTCCTGTGTCCCCTACAGTTAAACATACACTTTAATATAATCAATACAAACATTAAATTACTAACTAACCAAAATTACAATACAATAATCAAAGAATAGCTGCCGTACTTATACATTTGTATTAGCTCTAATTTCTCAAAATTCATCAAAAGAATATAAGGAAAAAGCTGGAAAATACACTCTTTTAACTGTTTTCTAAATTGCATTGGATCTTTTTCAAGTACAAACTTCTTTGGTAAATTAAACAAAAATTTATTGCCCACAAATTGAGTTTTCTTTTCATCAAATTGTAAATTGTGGTTCTCCACTTCTCTGTGCAGTGTTGTATTATATTGATTATTGTTAGTGCATAAATTGGGGTTAGCATTATTTTTGACGTACATTATGGTTTCAAATATATATAACTCATAAACTGTTAATATCCCGAGATCTGAAAAATACTGTTTTAGTGAATGTAACCGTTTAAAATAATTCTCAAAGCATTTTTTCGAAGTAGCAAGATTCTATCTAAATTATTTTTTGTTGTTATATCGTAAACACTTATTCCCGTAAGCTTTATGCAAGTGAATTAATGCAAAACAAACTGCATTCAAAAAATTAATGTTTTAAATTTTAGCAGAGCATAAAGCCTAGAAGACATTTATCTTTTTACTAATATAATAAGTGTGGTCATCCCAACTTAAATTTTCATCAATTATGAGGCCAGAATTTGTTTTCTGTTTGATCTAATCTATTTATACATTTATATATCTATTAATACATCTATTGATATATCAGAACTAATTTCTGTGGATAGAATACACAACTTGATATGTTGACTTTATTAATTTTACAGGAGAGCGATTTTAAGTTTGGATTACTGTCAGAATTCTTAAATTGACCCAAATTTCTTAAGTAAGCGGTTGTTTGGTAGCTTTAATGTTAAACTTTTACCGCTATAAAATTACAACTGAAATTTGCATTATTTCCTGAGATAATCACGATTTTACATCAAAAGGTTTACATAACAGGTTTTGCCAACTTTAAGAATAAACATTACCATTAATGGGGAACTTAAAAAGGCCGTTCTACTGGGCCGATTTTCATGATTCTTTTGTTAACTGATTGGTAATTATGTCTAGATATGTCATCACCCATCCAAACTAAGGTATCTTCAATGGGCTTTGCCCCAGAGCCTCTTAAAGTTCTCATGTTAATCTTATGGTGGAGGTTTGTTTACATCAGATGATTACTTAAAACATTTAACCAAGCCAACTCATCTAGTTCACCAAAGAATAATGCAGCACATTATACTAAAATACTTTATTTGCGGGTGTTTATATAGTTAAGAATGTACATATAATCCAGTTACTGTTGTACATACCTTGCTGTGTAGGCATCATCTTACATGCCTTACTTTGTTGAGAAAAATTGCTTCATGGGCTTGCTACGTGTATTTGAGAAGGAACATGTTGTTATGTTTTGAGGTTTTGCTATTAAATTTAGGGCTCTTTCAACAATTTATAACTGGTTGGCGATTAAAGCTTTTTCAAAAAAACATGCACGATCATCCAATTCATTATATTCCTTAATGAACCTTTCTACAAAATGGTATTTTCTTTTAAGTACCTAATATGTTTCTGGCTTCTCTCTGAAATCTTGATAAAATATTTTCCAATATAAACCTTCGGGGTTGTTGATGTGGGGTTTCCGTATGTGTATTTGTACATGTGCGTAATCAAATCAAATCAAAATAATCTTTATTCATAAAAACAGTACAGTGGTGTACATATGAATAGTGTCTACATCATAATCAATTTTCTATGTTATTCATTAAATTATTATTTTACATTACCATCATCTTATAAATTAAAGAATTCATCAATAGAATAAAAACTGTTTGAGATAATATATTTTTTTAACTTATTCTTAAATTTACTTGTATTTTTTTCTTTTTTCAATTCTCCAGGCAACTTTTTGTAGAACTTTGCACCTGCATAGGATGGTTTTTTGGTATAGAATTGTAACCTATGATGAGTGGGTATGATTTCTGATTTCTTTCTCGTATTGTATGAATGTATTATTGAATTACCCATTGGCGAGTTGTATATTTTTAAATTTTTGTATACCATAACAGAGTCAAAAATATATTGACCATAAACTGTTAAAATTTTGATATTTTTGAAATGTTCCCTACAAGATACATCGTGGTGAAGGTTCTTAATAATTCAAATTGCTTTCTTTTGCTGTTTAAGAATTTTATCAAGGTTATCTTTCCTAGTGGATCCGTAAAGACAGATTCCAAATGAAATGTGAGAATGTATGTAAGAATGGTATATCAATTTTAGAGTCGATTCACTGCATAAATATGCCATTTTTCTTAAGGCATACAATCCTGAATTAATTTTTGATATAATTTTGCCCACATGTTCATTCCAATTTAGGTTACTATCGATCAGCAGACCAAGACATTTAGTGCTGTGAATAAATGTCACAGCACTAAATGTGGTTCTGTAGTGGTTTGTGACTGAGCTGTTTTAAATGAAATGTAATTAGTTTTTTCAATGTTCAGCCCTAGATTGTGATTTTTGAAGAATTGGACAATACTTTCTAATTCTATGAATGATAAAATTTCAACTTGTTCTATTGTTTTATCTGAGATTTTAAGGTTTGTATCATCAGCATATAGACATATACTCGCTTCGCTCGCTGGGGGCTCCGCCCCCAGACCCCCGATTGGTGTCCCCATCCTGAAAAGGTAAACGGCAAAATGTCATAGTAGTAGTTCGAGTGCCATTACATCCAGGGCATATGGTAACAAAATAGATACAAAAATCCAAATATGAATTGGTATTTAGGTTATAATGTTATCATGGCTACTGCTACAAATAGACTATGGGTATAAATTACTGTGCGCTGATCATATTATTAACTACCTAAGCCGTTTGTGTGTAACTAAAGTAATTGAAACAAATTAAAATTGTTATCAGATTTATAAATATAGATATACAGTAGGCTACTTAGATGGTTTACATTTTTTATGTATAAAACTACCATTAACTAATTAAAATAGTTTCGCCCCCAGGTCGCTCTTTGGCCAAAATTTAATGTAAATTGGTCCAAATCTATACTTATTTAATAGGCGAGCAGGTTTTTTGTGACAATCACTCCTCCTAAACACACAACCGATTTTCATGTTTTTGGTGTCATTGGAAAGAGCCTAACGTGAAGTTATCCAGGAAACTTTTATAGAGAAATAATTTGTGAGTGAGGCCCTGGGGCCCTTTAAAGTTGAGTTTTTTCCTATAAGCTTAACATTGGGAAATAACTATAAGTTTTAAGCAATCAGCTGGATAGAGTAAACACAGTTAATCAGCAGGCCATGTTGGCTTTGGAACGTTAACACGATATTTATAAATGATGATCGCGAGCGAAGCCGCGACAGGTTTACTAGTTCTCTTTAAGACCTATGAACTCTACAAATATTCCAAGGTTTTAGCGAATTTCCCCTATAGGGATTAGCGAATTTCCCCTATAGGGAAGAAGCTATTACCGTAGGTCTCATGGTAAGACTTAAGCCCGAGACCATGATAACTTTTTGTTTTGAGGTCCCCAGATGCCAAAAACACTATTCGTTCAAATTTATATATATATATATATATATATATATATATATATATATGTATATATATATGTGTGTGTATATATATATATATATGTATATATATATATATATGTGTCCGTTAACACGATAACTTGAGTAAAAAACGTCCGATTTTGATGAAATTTGGCTGAAATGTGTAAAATGACATTCATGACTTTAAGTTCGAAAACCAGAAAAATCGGACCATGGGAAGGGGGGTTTATGGGGGTTTTAAATTTTCCAAAAATCAGTTTTTTGCATTTTTCACCCTAAAATTTTTAAAAAAACTTGATTTTGGTTTTGACCATATTATAGAGCTTAAAAAAACAAATAATTTAGTATTTTGAATTATTAACCTAGGTTAAATGGTTGTGGAGAAAATCCAAAAAAACCTACTCATAAAATCTCCCATGTTAATCTTATGGGAAAAAGTTTTTTGGCTTTTCCTCAGTTTATTTTAATGTAAACTTCATATTTGCTTTTACCAATCTGTTTAGTTCCACAAAACAATCATTTTGGTGTTTAAATTGTGATTCTACGCCCAACCGTTGCATAGATATTCGAAGTGCTAAACACAGTACGTTGTCCAATGTTATCCTTATGGAGAATAAATAAAATTTGATATCTCGATTATTTATGAATGTATGTTGATGAAACTTGGTATGTGGCTTCAAGTAGTACTGGTATATTGATATTTGCACAAAAAATTGATTTTTTGTTGATTATTCCCGTAGCAGCAAACCTGCGTACTCAGCCCCATGTTATTCTTATGGAGAATAAGTAAAATGTACTGACTCCCTTAATTATGAACATAAATTAATAAAACTTGGTATGTAGCTTCACTTGGTTGAGTTATATTGATAATCATATAAAAACCCATTTTTCTGTTCCTTGTTGCAGCAAACCTGCTTTCTCAGCCCCCATGTTATTCTTATGGAGAATAACTAGAATGTCATATATCGCTTATTTATGATTGAATATCGATGAAACTTAGTATGTGGCTTCGCCTAGTTAAATTCTATTTATATTTGCATAAAAACCAATTGTTTCTGTTCCTTGTTTCAGCAAACCTACATATTCATTACCAATGTTATTCTTATGGAGAATAATTAAAATCGCTTATATGTGAATATATTTTTATGAAACTTGGTTTGCGGCTTTATGTGGAATTCAGACAAATATTATGCATTGGAAATTCACTGAGTCCGCAGGTTTGCTGTGACGGGGATATTTATTATTTTTAGGGATTTAACCTATCAAATCTGGTCATATGCCAGTTGGTGAATACTACTTGGCATGGAGAAGTATTCTATGTTAAATATTAAGTTTCCATTTATTACCTAAGTGCTTGGAGAGAAAATTGAAACCTGGATTTTGTGATATAGCCTTTATAGGACGTCGCCTAAACCTTATAAGGGGAAAAAACAAAGTTAACAACCTAAATTGCTATGTATTTGGTCAACAATAAGCATTCCGCAACAAATATAACATTATTTATAAGGGTTTTTACCCTTGCTGGAGCGCCACATAAAAATATAAAAAAAAAACACAAATAAATTTACAAGAGTTCAAAGTCTTTTTTTTCTTTCGGGTGTTTTAAGTGATATAATCTTGGCGGATGACTGGTTATAAATACTAATTGTAATATAGGAATACTATGCCAAATACTAGGCCTCTAAGTTCTGTATTAGAACGGCAAACCATTGAAAACCACGTAAAAATCTTGAAATTTAACAAATATAGCGCTATCTAAGGGTTAAGGGGTCGAGATACGGCAAAAAATCATAGGAAGAAAATTGTAGATCGCCTAAAATCCGTGGAACGTGGTAGTCTACGTTTTTTGATAGGACAATCTGTTTGGCCGCGAGAGCTCAAATAAAACGACACTTTTTTATTTAATTTTTTGATTTGCCATTATTAATTATTATTTAGGGAATTTAAACTGACTAAAGTAAAATTTGGAAATTTTCTCTGGAGTTAATAGGTGAAAAACACCACCATGCTAAATATCAAGTTCATAGCTCAAGTATAAATGGTGTCACGTGCATGTCAATTAACCTCAATTGGCATAGAACCATCATAGCATTACTACTTATACGAAGAAAATGGTCAAATCTAAAGATATTTAGAGTTTTTGATTTTCCGACAGGTTTATTAAGTAATCAAGACTGGTCAAATTACTGCTGTTATTTACTAAGACATATTTTATAGACATACTTCGTGCCCAAAATTAGGCCTTCATCAATTATATTAACATGATACAAAATAAAGTACCACCACAAAATCTCGAAAATATCCCGAAATTTGAAAAATCTAGTTGTACCAAAATACAACTCATCTTCTGTCAAACAAGGTTTATAAAATATAGTTTTTTTAAGTTCCAAGGGTTAAAATCATCATAAACAACTAAAAACCTAGGAAATGTGGTAACCATCGATTAGTTGTAGTTTATATACGTAATTAAAAAATCGTACAAAAACCTTTAATCTGTAGTTCATATAGTGAAATCTGCAAATATTATGTGCAAAAAATTAGGCCTCTCAGAACAATATTGAAGTAGAACACGATTTCAGAACCTGAAACCTTGAAATTCTCTAAATTCGGTCAAAACCAATCCTGAAAATCATGTGGAAATAAAACAAAGAAATAAATAAATAACCAGTAAACATTTTAAAAATCGTCATACAACTTGAATAAATAATATACAGAGTTCCTCAAGGATCTATTTAATAAGGTAAATATATTAAAAGTACACAAATTTTAAGGCTTAGCTTTCTTATAGAGTGTTAAATCATACAAATTGGTCATATGCATGCTGCATACTACGTATAGGTCATAGTATTCAGAAATCGGATATGAAATTATGATATTCCAGGTAATATTTTTTCCGCCGCCGACACTATGCAAGTGCGTGAAATAATTTAAATCCTTTCTTTTAACTGTCCTTATTTGACAAAATTTGTGTTGTTAAAGGGGAAAAACACTATAATAACATAAAATATTATGTTCGTGCCGAATAAAAGTAACCTGTAAAAAAATAACCTAATTCAAGTGGGGCTTTTCCCACCTGTTATGACCAAAAGACAAAAAAATCCACAACAATTTAGACATTTCTTATGGGTTATAATAAATGAAATTGTTTCTATGACTGCTGTTGGCCCTGACATGCAGACGTATTGTGTGTATAGGTATATGCACCCATATATTATTAAGGGCTTGTGAATAATGAAAAATAGAATAGAATATATAATGAAACAGAATTAATAGTCTTAAAGGATAAAACCATCAGACACCACATTAAGTTAGAACATAGTTTAGTGACTACCAATTCTTTTGAAATGTTTAAAAATAAATATATTTAATAGAAAAATAATAGGTTTAATATTAAACGAGTTATAATGTTACTACAGCATAAGCTGCATACTAAATTACCGATATTACCGAAAACATTTTGAAATCCAAATAAAGCATTTAAATAAGTAGTTTACGTACTCATAGATTTTTATATTTTTGTCAAAGTTAATAATTAAACATTGCGTGTTTTTACAATTTTCCCGATGGTTTATAGTTACAAGCTACACTGTATGCCACAAGTCACATTCCTAGCTCAACCATAAGTGGCCAAGGAAAAAGTGTACAAAATGTCTCGTTCCTAATTAGTTCATCTAGAAGTGAGATATAATTCGTATACCAGAGTCAGTTACACCATGAGCTCGTATACAACCGGTCGCAAGCTACGAGAATCTCGCCAATGGCACATACGAACAACCATAGATTAAGCATATCCCTAAGGAGTATGTTTAATTTATGGCACCACTCACCACCCCCTAGCACAAGCAGAATTCGCCATGCACTGCGCGTAGTTGCTAAAAGTAGCAAGCTGAGAATAACGCAAAGCCTAGTATAAACTGATCCACGAGCAACGCAAGAAAATGTTATTGATACCAAAAATATGTTAAAATTGGACAATACACCGAAGGATTCATGTGAAATAGTTAAACGAATCATCAAAAGGTGTGGTTGAAACAACAAGTTTTCTTACCAGCGAGAACCTAAAATTATGTGTTTAGATGCTTAGCAATAAGCAATCATGAGTTGATGTAAACTTATTTAGTTAAGTTTAAAATTATTAATATTTAATAAGAAACACATTTTTGTGGGTGGATTACCGCATAACGCTTACACGAGAAAGCCTATTTAGATTTTTGTAAACTGCATTAGCAAAAAGTTTACAATATTGAAATAATGCATGTCGGTAACGTAGTCTACGTAACTAATAGATTTTAAAGTACTTTTTTAAAGGTTTTATAATTAAAAATTGTAAGTTTTGGTAATTTTTCTGGGGGTTAATAGGTAAAATCTACCTGCATGCCAAATTTCACGTCCCTAGCTCATCTAGAAGTGGGTTAGAATTCGTATACCTCAGTGAGTCAGTTACACATGCGGCTGTATATATATTAGATTACTTTTTCCAGTGTTTGATAATGATAAAGAGATGTTTTTTAGATAGCATATGAAAAGGAGTGGTCCTAATATTGAACCTTGTGGGACGCCAAATTTTACTGGTTTCAATTGTGAATCATAATTTGAAATCCTGTTATTGGAAAAATGAGCTAATTGGACAAACTGGTATCTATTTTCAAGGTATGAGCGAAACCAATCCAAAGAAGAGTTATTTATTCCGAGTGATTTTAATTTACTAAGAAGAGTTGTGTGAATTACACTGTCAAATGCTTTTGACAGATCCATAAAGATCCCTAGGCATGGGTCCCCTGAATCAATTGAGTCAATTATTGATTCTATAAAAGAAACATTTGCTGTAATTACTGATTTTCCACAACAGAAACCATGTTGAACGCTGTCTACCAAATGGTTTTTTTTCCAGGAATTCTGTTAATTGATTATAAACTGCCTTTTCATAGATTTTAGAAATTGTTGGTAATAATGATAAAGGGCGATAGTTTGATGGATTTTTTTCGTCATTTTTTTTATATATTGGAATGATTTTAGCAATTTTCAATTTATCTGGAAATACCCCAGAAACAAAAAATGAATTTACTAGATGACTTAATATGTAACTGATTTCACATTTAACTTCTTTTAACAAAAATATAGGTACTTCATCATACCCACTCGAATACTTATTTTTAAACGAGCTGATAATTTCTTCTATTTCTTTCATTCCTATCTCTCTTAATCTAAACATTTGTTTCGTCTGCCAACAACCAGAGCTTAACCTAATATCATTATCTTCTGTAAAATTATTTAACATTGACATATCGGAATTATCTTTAATTACACTTACAAAAAAATCATTAAATACATTTGATACTTCAACTGGGTTGCAGTGATGCTTACCACCCTCAATTAAATTAATATTTTGTATTTTTTTGCGATATTTCTTTCCTACTTCAGAATTTATTATGCTCCAGACTGTTTTATTTATGTTATTTGAATTTTTAATCTTATTATCAAAATAAGCTTTTTTTTGATTTTTTAATATTTTTTTTGTAGGTCAAGACTTTATTCTTTAGAGTTTCTGTTTGTTTAAAAAGTTTTTTATTCCTGATATCTCTTGTCAGACTAATTAATATACTTTTTTCTTCTTTCAGTTGAGATGATAACCAATTATTATTTTTTATTTTCTTAGAAACTCTTCTTTTTGGAAAGGCCGTATTAAAGTGGTATGTAAAATTTTCAAAAAATATATTGTACTTTCTTTCAGCGGGTGCAAGAAATACTTCAACCCATGACTCATTCAGTAATAAAATTTTAAACAAACTGATATTCTCTTGACTAAAATTTCTTTGTTCTCTTATTATAAAGTTTTTCTTTGTAGGAATGGAGTTTGGCAGAGTTATTTCTAAGCACTGACCATAATGGTCAGACAATTAAGTTATCAAGCCATTTACTTTCATCAAGTTGCTATGAGATCTTGTGACTAAAAAGTTGTCAATTGCTGTTTTTGAGGTCCTAGAAATTCTAGTGGGAAATTTTACTAAATACTCCATATTAACACTTTTTAGCATATTTTTAAGCATAGTATGTTCTTTAGACTTTGCTAATACATCTATATTAATATCTCCTGACACAATAATACATTCAAACCTATTATTAAGAAATTCTAAAAGTATAGTTAATTTATCTAAAAAAATTTCCACATTTGATTTTGGTGATCTATAAACAGCCACAACAACTATTTTAAAGTTACCAATCGAATATTTGCAGATACAAAACTCAAATTGTTTTTCTTCTAATAATTTATTTTTTAAAGAATTGGGAATCAAAACTATTTTTTGTTTCACTTCATCATTGCATAAAAGCATTACTCCACCCTTACGTGATAACCTACGAGTAAAATATGAGCCAATAAAATAATTTCCAAAATTTAAGCGTTCAATTTCTTCATCTTTCATGTCATGTTCTGTTAGAATTACAATATGTGGTTTTACTTCATCTAAAATTATTTGCAAAGACTCAATTTTTGATTTCAGATGCTCAATATTTTGGTGGAATAATTTAACTGTGCTATACTTTTTAGAATTATGTTTTAAGTTTGGATTTGGAGAGAGGTGGTTCATTGGTGAGGGTTTGTATGGTTCAGATACCGAGGATTGATTGGAGGAGGTGAATTGTGGTGATCTTGATACAAAAAATGCTTATTATTACTGATGTTATCAGAAGGCACTAGTACACCAAACTTATTCTCACTAGATTGCCCTTTCAGCACTTCACTGTATGTTGATTCTCCTAGGATGACACGGGGTGTAGGGGTGTAGGGGTAGGTGTCGGAGTGGAGGAGATTGTTCTCGTCAAGCAGCTTATCTCAGGACTCGGCCAGCCTGGCCATAGTGAAGAGTTGGATACCAGTGATGTGTTCATTTCTTCTTGTGATATATGTTGTGTAGAGTTTTTGCAGGCAATTATGTGTTTGTTCAGTGCAGTTATAAATTCTCCATAAGACATTCCCATACGTACCTTGTCCCAGTACTTGCTATACGTTATTATATCGACTGTAGCCCCAGTTTCCCTTTGGAATTTGACAAGGTTTGTAACAAAATGTTTGAGGTCAATTTTATCTCTTATACATCCCATTGCAGAGCATATTAAGTGTTTGAAGCCCTTCTCTTTAAAATCTTTTGTGAGATGTCTAAAAGCAGTGTCATAGTCATCTTTTCCAGGTTTGGAGAAGTAATATGGTTTTGTGATCAAACCATAGACAGCGGATTCACCTTTTTTTTGCTGGAAAGTTAAGTGTGTGGATGCACGATCCATGTCACATGGTTTACCAAACATACTACCAAATGCAACAGCTACTCCTGCTGACATGTGGCGCTCTTCACCAATATCGGCAGATATACAGTGGGAGAAGGCAACTGTGGGATTCCGATGACACCTTGATATTACACTTTGCATGTTTTCATCTGTAACTGAGATTTGATTTTCATTGCTGAAAACTGTAGTCTTCACATGATGACTATTCTTCACTTTAGGGCTCTTGAACATGTTGGGCAAAACATTTTGCATTATCTTCGATGCTATAATTTTTTTACCAATATGGTTAAAATGGATACCTGACTTTTCAAAACAGAGTACGTGAGTAGATGTGTATTTGTATTTATCTATTGATTTTAAACCTGAAAATGTGTAGCACTCTGGAATGATTTCCTAAAGTCCTACATTGAACCACAGAGAAGAAAGAGATTCTTTCTTCTCTGTGATTGAACCCCAGATCGGAGGCAATTTTGACAGGACATCATAAAACGAGTATTAAAGCCAAAATAAATCGTAAGGGTCTTTATTGGTTTAAACAAATTCGGGGTAGCTTTTATAAGTTTGTTGTTATATTTTTTCAAGTGATTAGTTTTATCATTGGTAGTTTTCACAAAATTAAAGCCATTAGTGCTCAGTGCTTTACTTAAAACAAGAAAATAACCCTCCATCACCCTTTACCATTAACTCATCTAATGAGAAAAATCATAATTGATGATAAAATATTTGCCTTTTTAGCGAATTTCTCCCAAAGTGAATAAGCTATTACTGTAGTCGGGTACATATAGCTAAGACCTATATAAGCTGGGGACGATGATTACTTTGCGTTTTGAGGTCTAAAGATGCCAACACCATTTGTTCAAATTTGCATTTATATTTTGATCGTGTAGAGTGTATTGAGATGAGCTTACAAACGACATAATGACGAAAGTATGGATTTTCTTAAAGACACAGCGTGGCTAGGAATGAATGCTCAGTCAGTCAGCATGGGGGTTGAAAACCTAAGAATATTATTCTTAAACTACGTTTATATATATATATGAACAATATAGTGATTATTTTATTTTAAAACAACCATCATAGTCATAAATTATCTCCCAATAACTGTTTTAAGCAGATAAACTGGCCATATATATCACAGCTGTTAAATTAAATAAAAAGCCTGCTGCTGAACTCTAGCGGGAAAAATATTAGGTCTAACGAGCCCAAGGATAGGGCTCTAACATTGTCTTTATAATTGCCTTTATTAAATTGTATTGCCTTGCTCTAAGGATAAGGAAAATTGCCTTTATTTATAGTTAAAAATGGTTAGTGTTTTCAGTGCTAAAATTATAAATCTTTTTCCTGAATATTTATATAACTTTTGAAATAATTACCGCTAGTAAAAAGTATTTTTAGATTTTACCATAAAAAACATGCATTATTTTAACTTGATTGGCTTTTAGACATAAACTTAAGGTGTAACATTGACTGATGCTACAGAGCAGCACGGGTTATCTATTAATGTCTTCATATCATGTTTGCTTGGATCAACAATAAACAAACTGAGTAATATTTTGCAGAAGACAGAACTTGGTATGCAAACTTATCCAGTTCTGCCAACATTGTAAATCTCCAAATAATTTAAGTCTAGGATAGAATATTTTTGATATGCCGACATATCAAGTTTTGCCATCTGATAAATTATAAGCGAATATAATCTTTTTTTAAGGTGTTAAAAGTGGGTAATCCCATGTGTCAGATTTTGCCTTCTTATAAAAACCTGCAAAACAAACTTGCAGTGACCGTTGATATAACCTATATATCAAGTTATGGCACCTTAAATAAAAAAAAAGTTGACATCAGGTTTGGGCATGGCTCGTAACATCTCCATTAATATGAATTTGACATATCTGGTCTTGCCATCTTGTAGATCTCAACGAGAGGAACCTGGAGGTACTGGTAACTCAATTTTGACAAAAATTTGACATATCAAGTTTGGCATATATCCACAGATTTTTTATCTAGCTTGTTTAGTGGAAAATTCAAATAAATTAGACTTTTTAGCATGTAGAAAGAGATTCATTTCATCCAAGAAATGTTGTCGTATTTATGGCTGAAAGATTCGCAAAATAATTCAATTTCTTCCTCTGTTTTGTCTGAAACCATGACATTCGCATCATCAGCAAATAAGCATCAGCTGTTTCTACAGCGGCACTTTCTTGAAACAGTCCAGGCAATTCTACAAGATGGCACAGGAAGAGAAGAGGACCCACAATTGAGACCTGTGGGACCCCATGCTTTATAGTTTGCAGATTTGAATTATATTTTCTGGTACATCGAAATTGACTTAATATTTTATTAGATGGGTTTTGTATTTCAACATATTGTTTTCTGTTATTTGAATAAGAATCAAACCAAGACAGTTCTTTCCCCTTAACATTTATACTTTTTAGACATTTTATTAACTTGATATGTGATACAATTTCAAAGGCCCTTGTAAGGTCCAAAAATATCCCAATTAATTTTTCTCCTTTATCTACTTTTTTTACCCCCTTTTTGCAAAATCAGTTGAAGCCAACTCGTCCGAAGATGCATTGTGAGAATGTTGACAAACTTGGGAAGCTTTGTGTTACTGACAACAGACTAGGCATTGTACTGCAAGCTAGAACGTTTGGTTGGGGAGTTCTAAGCTTCATCAGCAGTGCCGCCAGAGTGCATTCCAAAACTCGGCTTCAAACTTAAGCATTGCTTTAAATATCTCCTGGTTTTTCAATAATCAAATGTTATATACATTCTGAACGAAAAAATAATTCTGAGGTAGGTACTAAAAAACTATCTAACTAACTTTAAACCCCAAATATAAGAAGACGCACAGAGCTCACGTAACAAAATAAAGTTTTGGTGGCCATCTTGGGCGTCATCTTAGAACCTATGCCCTCCAAACTTATAGGAAGTAAATGTTGAGCGTTTCAATGTGTTTGGCATCGAAGAAAACCCCTATGCAGACGTACAAATCATTATTTTAAGCCAACAAACAAGGGAGGTATAGGGAAACAGAGTTTTGGCCGCCATCTTGGATACCACACTTCCGGTCCAAATTTTGCTTTGGCAACAGGCAGATTTGTATTCGGCGGGGTTGTGAAATACCCGACAAATGTTTTTTCCCCAATTGTTACATGAAATGCTTCTTGCATTGTTCTTTTAAAAACATGCCTGGTCTACAAGTCCATTTTTGAAAATTCTTGAGGATCTCTCATCGTAAGTTATAATTTTAACTAATGACTTTGTTGATATCTGGAAGCTGATTAAATTAGAGATAAAATATTGAAGATGTATGTTGTCACGTACGCAGCCTAGCGGAGGACAAACCAATTGTTTTAATTCCTTTAATTTGAAAATCTTCAAGCTGTTGAAGAATAAATAAAATTCAAATACCACATACTTATTGATCACAAAATCTCGAGAGGGACCATTGAACGGTTTGGAATAATACCCCCATTGCAGCAAACCTGCATACTAAGCAAATTTCAAATGGTACCTCATTACGTCATCACTTACTTTCATTAAAGTATATTCATAAATAAGCGAGATATGACACTTTATTTATCCTCCATAGGAAAATATTAGGACTGAGTACGCAGGCTTGCTGCATCAAGGACTACAACAATCAGATTTTCATGCAAATGTCAATGGATCACCACCAGATGAAGCAACATACAGTTCGGGCCACGGTGCTTGGCGCCTGGGAAAGGCGAGAAACAACTCAAATTTCTCGTCAATAAAAGCAGACAATGACAAAAATAACCAGAACCAATATTTTAAAATTTAGTTAATTAATTTTGCTTTCTGTCGACAAAAGTATACTGGAACACTAACGGTACTAAGCCAAATAGAGGCAAAAAGTCATTCCAGAGCATACGCTAACCAGACGCCAAGCACTGTGACCCAAACTACACCAATATGTGTTTATAAACATGCGAGATATAATATCTTATATATTAATTAGCAAAGGAATTTCGTTTTCAGCTCATTACGTCGCTATTTCTTAACCGATTTGGACAATAGATATGTCATTTTTAATTTTTTACACTGCAGATTAACAAAAAAATGTAAAACTCAAAAATACCACTTTAGTTTTTAAAATATTGACAGTTAAAAAATTTCTCTTTGTTATTTAAATGGGAGAATATTTTTAAAGGAACTCGGCCTTAGCTTGAGAATACCAGGCAACAGGTGTGAATGTGTATTGGTAGAAAGTGCCAACGTAAATGTGGTGGCCCCGGACGACATTAGCCACCATGCAGCAGAAGCAGAGGTGTTAGAGCGCATGCCTGGTAACGATAGCAATTGTCCATACTGACTTACTACTTAAATTAACAAAAATTTAACGCCTTAAAATTAGATTAAAATAAATCTTTTAACGGATACATGCCTAGCATTAATCTAAGACACTTTCGACGGTTAAGTTGCAAAAGCTAATACTGACGTAGAATTAAAGTTAATTTGGATTTGGCAAAGCCTGAA
Source organism: Allygus modestus (assembly GCA_963675035.1). Taxonomy (NCBI): domain Eukaryota; kingdom Metazoa; phylum Arthropoda; class Insecta; order Hemiptera; family Cicadellidae; genus Allygus; species Allygus modestus. The sequence continues at coordinate 105,657,666 of OY776111.1, forward strand.
GGCAAAAAAATAGAAAGTGGGAGGGCACGGAACACAGTCGAGAATCTAACCAATTTTATAAAACAAAAGACGAGTTTATACTTAACCGCAGGCTGGAGTTTAGTAAAATTTTTACTTTAGGAGTATGGGTAGGCCTAAAGGATACTCGGAAATCGATAGACTACTCAACTTGATCATCCGCGCAGTTTATCTCCCGGTCCACCCGCGCGGAACGGCTGACTGCGGCTATACAACATCGTGGACTACGGGCCAAAGATTCCACCTTGGATTCCATGATGGCCCTGTGTTTGTGAATGAGCACCTCACTGGTTCTCATTCAACTGGTTCCAAAAAGTTGCTTCAGGGGAAGGCTCACCAACGCGTCAGGGATGGAGCTCTCCCCTACGCCTGGACTCGCGAACGGGAAAATTTTCGTACGACGAGACGTCAATAGCAGAGCAGTTATCGTCAAATCGGAGGATGATATTGAGGATGCTACGAAATAAGTATGTAAGTGTCTATTTGTTAGTTATTGATTACTCTCCAGAACGATTGAACAAATGTGTTATTGAACCAAACATGTGTTATTGACTATCTAGCTTGAGTTATTATACTTCTTACTGATACTTATAATCTTACTTTTATTTTGCACTATTAATTTGATAACATGTAAATACTGTAGCATCTCATTTTTATTTACTTTCATATAAATGAAGAGGACAAAACAATTAATTTACTTCATTCAACTTAAATTAGTTTTACCTACGGCATTTTGTGGATGTAGCTAAATGTTTGTTTTATGTCAACGCGTGGAGAAAATTTATTTTTTCCCCCATTGGCCAACTCACAAAATAGTTACTACAAAATAGAAAATTTGAAATTTAAATTTAATTTTTAACTGAAACGGAACTAGCAATCTTTATTACAATTTGGTTCACTCTTCATACTTCATATATAGTATTACTAGGTACGATTTTTTTCTCGTATCTGTTGTGTATAACATTATGTTTAAATACGCAAATTTGTGTTAGTTATGTTTTTTTGTCCGTATTGTGTTGTAATTCAAGCTGATTTAAAATAATCATAAGTTTCTATGCAGGGGGTATCCGCAGGTTAAACCGATGGTGGGACGTTTGAAATGGAAAACTGTGTTTATGTCACAGATAACATTAGAAATATAGATTGTTATAGTTTAGATGATTTTGATAGTTTTATTGGCAAGGGGGGTTAAATCTAAGTAGTGCATATAATATCAATAGTTATCATAATTCATAAGAATTTTGACGAATTGTTAGTTATCATAAATAGTTTAAAAAACAAAGTTGATGTGATTGTCTTGTCAGAAACGTGGCTATGTTCGGATGACCCAACGGTGGAGGTGGAGGGATACTATGTTTTTCAAAATCAAAACAAACAAAATCAAAACGAGTTTGCACACAGCACGCTGACGTGAGGGAAGTGAATTTCCACATACAAAACTTTTAAAACTCAAAACCGGTGTAAAAACATACATTTATTCCAATTTTATTGAAATCTAAAAACATTTATTTTTTGGCTGTTCTGATGCTCCTGGTTTCATTTACCTGCAATACTAGGAATACAATTTTGCACATTATAAGTTTAGGAGAAGGTCCAGTCAGGCTTTAAAGTAGGTGCCAGGTTGCTGGGGATGATACAAATATACCAACAAATGAATAACATGCTTTTTAATGTAAAAACCCCTTAAGACAACGTAATGTGTTTAGCTGATATACATTTTCTTTAATAACTCGGTAAATATTTATGCTAGGATGACGAGAGAGGGCTTAAAACTTTTGCTTCACTAATTCCCATCTTAATACATGCATTAATTTTACGTCCGGGGCTTGTCTGACCCTTTTTCGGCCCAAAAACTCGAAATTTGAAAGAATAATCCATAAAAAAGGGTTTAGAATTTTCCGATTGTTTTTCCCAACGAACTTGTCCAACTGATTATAGAATTTAATCCCTACCAAATTTGAAATAAATCGGACAAAAAATGTGACCACTAGAGTGCATACACACACATATAGACTATATATATATATATATATATATAAATATATATATATATAAATATATATATATATATACACACACACACATATATATAATATATATATATATATGTGTGTGTGTGTGTGTGTGTGTGTCCGTGAATGCGATAACTTGAGTAAAAAACGTCCGATTTCGATGAAATTTGGCTCAAATGTGTAAACTGACATTTATGACTAAGTTCGAAAACCAGAAAAATCGGACCATGGGAAGGGGGGTTTTAAATTTTCCAAAAATCAGTTTTTTGCATTTTTCACCCTAAAATTTTTAAAACACTTAATTTTGGTTTTTACCATGTTATAGAGCTTAAAAAAACAAATAATATGGTATTTTGAATTAAAACCTAGGTTAAGTGGTTGCGGAAAAAATCCAAAAAAACATGCTCATAAAATCTCCCATGTTAATATTATGAGAAAAAGGTTTTTGGCTCTTCCTCAGTTAGTTAATCTTATTTTAAACTTCACATTTGCTTTTACCAATCACTTCAGCTCCACAAAACAATCATTTTGGTGTTTAAATTGTGATTCTACGTCCAACCGTTGCAGAGATATTCAAAGTGCTAAACACAGTACGTTGTCCAATGTTATCCTTATGGAGACTAAATAAAATTTGATATCTCGATTATTTATGAATGTATATTGATGAAACTTGGTATGTGGCTTCACGTTCTACTGGTATATTGATATTTGCACAAAAAATAAATGTTTTGTTGGTTGTCCCCGTAGCAGCTAACCTGCATACTCAGCCCTAATGTTATTCTTATGGAGAATAAGTAATGTTTTATATCTCCCTTAATTATGAACATAAATTAATAAAACATGGTAAGTAACTTCACCTGGTTCAGTTATATTGATAATTGCATAAAAACTCATTTCTTATCTTCCTCGTTGCAGCAAACCTGTGTACTCAGTCCTAATGTTATTCTTATGGGGAATAAATAAAATGTTATAAATCACTTATTTATGAATGTATTTTTGTCAAACTTGGTAAGTGGTTTTATGTAGTAGTGAGAAACATATAAATGCATTTGAAATTCGCTGAGTACGCAGGTTTGCTGCGACGGGGGTATTTATTTATGTCTGATTGACTTTGATTGAGTGAGCACTTTATTTTTTGCTTTATTCACCTCGAAACAACCATCGTAGTCGAGAGTTCATTCGATAAAACTAACAAGCAGCCGGTTGGTCAAATGTTTCGATATCGAACCGATATGGGACCGCCTGTGTAGGTGTTAATGTGCTCATCGAAGGTAATTTTTGTGTAGTTTTTCTTTGGTTAATAAACTACAAGAGTTGAGTTTGTTTTAAACTTGCGTTGACTGTGGAATGCAAGTGAGCGAAGCGAACTCCAAAAGGGGGTTTGGGGGCGAAGCCCCCAACGGCGATAAGCCTAATATATATATATATATATTTATAATTTTGAACGAGCCCCCAAAACGTGTTCAGAGGGTCACGTTAGGAACTTCTATGGTGGTCCCGGGCTTGTCAGTCTTGCGTCCAACTTTAAACAGCATGACCTATGGTCAAAGCGTGATTGACGTAAGGGCTTAGCAAGGAATTTATTTTAGAGAATGTCCAACATGCGAAATCAACCAGTTTCTCCACTGCTAATGTCAGACCATAGGCCTAAATCCAATAAATTTGAAGTATCACTGTAATAAAAAGAGCTCATGCAGTTACCACACTTTTTAAAGTAAAAAAGGTGTTCATTTTAGGGAATTAAGAAGAGAGAGTTATGAAAATACAGTACAGTTATATGCTCCTAGTGGCAGACACAGGCAAATATTTTACAAATAACGGAATAATTTACTACAGATGAAAAGAGATGTCGCTCCATTTCCTCCATCTTGACGTGCAGTTGTATAAGCAGCACCATTCGCCAATAATTAATTTAAAATACAACAAAACAAGATCCGAATACATCATAATACAAATCCTAAGATTAAAACCTAAAACTGTCAACACACAGTTAGAATCCAGACATCCAGACAATCCAGGCAACTTTATTCAGCAGTTATCGCGGAAGAACGACGATAAGTAGATAGATGAGTGAGACGATATCCCGCAAAATGTAACCTGTGTCGTGTCTGACAGGGAGGGGATAATCAGCTGTTAAACATATGTTACAGTACGATTTTCCACGCGGCCAGCCGGCGCCCGACACGGTTTCGCGCCATCGCTTTTGCCCATTCCGCCTGCAAGATATCCTGGCTGCAACCCGCAACACGTAGCTATGTGCGTTCGGAAAGCTACACCCGTGCCTTACGGGCAGCGCGCGATCCAGTAGTATTTATATCGATGGTTCGCCCAGGGCCTAAGGCAGTTTTATTAGTCAACAATGCACAATCGTACATTCTAGTCGGTGACATAAACGCAGACATTCTTAAGGAACAGCAAAATAAGGCAGTCGAAAATTACATGAATATATTGAACGAATTAGGATTTTTAAGTTGCATTAATTCGCCAACGAGGGTAACATATTAAATAATGAATCTTGCCTCGACCATATATTCACAAGGTTTAACCATAACTTGGACATATTTTCAGCAATTATTATTGAAACTAGTATTACGGATCACTACGCGGTTGCTCTCAAAATAAAGGTAGATAATAATGTTACCAACCAGTCTACCCATCAAATCAAACACATTTTGAGTACGCTCATTTCAAAAATTTGTTGAAATTACAATTTTGTGGTTAATCGCAAAAATGGGATTAGATGTTGATAAAGCTACCAAAAATCTTTAAAGTATTTTGAATACAAATAAGCAAATGGAAACCAGAAATATCAAGGTGGTAATAAAAATACAAAATAAAACCGTGGATTTCAAGAGGATTGATATAAGGAAGCGCGATAAATTAAGCAAGGTTCTGAAAAGACAACCATTAAATCTAATCCTAAGAAACTATTATAAAAGGTATATACATAAACTAAACAATGTAATTAAAGTGTCAAAAGTAAGCTATATAGATCAGAATTAATGAATGCACAGCAAAATCCAAGCCCAAAAGCTTTGTGAAAAATTATCAATGAAATCACCGAAAGAAATAACTCGACCTAATTTCCTCTTCAACACTTTGTCAAGCCGCAAGATTCCTCGGCTGAAGGCCAGGCCAAGCGCGTGCCTAACGAATTCAATGAATTCTTTGAGAACGTAGGTGCACGTTTGGCTTCCACATTGCCCGCGGTCGCGCCTCCTGCAGTCACCGACGCGCAACTCACCGCCGACGCCGCACAGTGGGGTATTTTGCATTAAAAGCTGGCCAAAAGTCTAAAAATAAAAAATGGCTTTTGCCACTCTACTCTACCATTATAAGCTTCCCAAAGGGTTTCCCCAGTGGCTCAACGCCTAATTTGCTTATCAGATAACTTTAAAACCTGTCACGTCATTCCTAAAGTTGTGGTTGTTGCAATCACATTTTCTGACCGTCCGAAGTGTTGAAGAAACAGTTGCTATAATTTACTTATAATAATTCACACAATATGTATTGAAGGAAAAGCTAATATGGATGCCAATATAGAAGGTTTGAGCTCTACATACATACATAATTTATAATTTTTTCCTCACTTTTAACTTATTAGCGAATTTCCCCTATAGGGAAGAAGCTATTACCGTAGTCGGCATGGTAAGACCTAGGCCCGGGACCATGATAACTTTTCGTTTTGAGGTCCCCAGACCCCAAAAACACCATTCGTTCGAAACTGTATATATATATATATATATATTAGCGAATTTCCCCTATAGGGAAGAAGCTATTACCGTAGTCGGCATGGTAAGACCTAGGCCCGGGACCATGATAACTTTTCGTTTTGAGGTCCCCAGACCCCAAAAACACCATTCGTTCGAAACTGTATATATATATATATATATATTAGCGAATTTCCCCTATAGGGAAGAAGCTATTACCGTAGTCGGCATGGTAAGACCTAGGCCCGGGACCATGATAACTTTTCGTTTTGAGGTCCCCAGACCCCAAAAACACCATTCGTTCGAAACTGTATATATATATATATATATATATATATATATATATATATATATATATATATATATGTGTCCGTGAGCACGATAAATCTCGTAAAAATTATCCGATTTTGATGAAATTTGGTATAAACGTGTAAAGCAACATTTATGACTTTAAGTTCGAAAACCAGCCAGATCGCTTTATCCGAAAGGGTATTTTGGGGGGGTTTTGTACCCCAAAAATGGGTTTTTTGAATTTTTTACATATAATTTTGGAAATAGTCAAATTTTAGTTTTTACCATTGGATTCAGCTTAAAAAAAACATACAATTTGGTATTTTGATCATTTCTCTACGTCAATTGGTTACCGAGATATTGAAAGTGCTAAACACAGTACGTTGTCTAATGTTATTCTTATGGAGGAAAAGAAAAATTTTATATCTCGCTTATTTATGAACGTATACAGACAAAACTTGGTATACGGCTTCATCTGGTTGTGGACCATTGATATTTGCTCAAAAAAACAATTTTTTGCCAAAGGCTCCCGTAGCAGCAAACCTGCGTACTCAGCCCCATGTTATTCTTATGGAGAATAAGTAACGTGTTATCTCCCTTAATTATGAAAATAAATTAATGAAATTTGGTATGTGGCTTTACCTAAAGGAGTTATATTGATATTTGTATAAAACCCCATTTTTTGTTTTCCTTCCTTCAGCAAACCTGCATACTCAGCCGCCATGTTAATCTTATGGAGAATAATTAAAATGTCACAAATCGTTTATTTATGAATGTATATTGATGAAACTTGGTATGTGGCTTTATGTGGTATTAAGATACATATATATGCATTGGAAATTCGCTGAGTATGCAGGTTTGCTGCTACGGGGGTATATATATATATATATATATATATATATATATATATATATATATATATATATATATATATGTGTGTGTCCGTGAGCACGATAACTCTCGTAAAAATTATCCGATTTTGATGAAATTTGGTATAAACGTGTAAAGCAACATTTATGACTTTAAGTTCGAAAACCAGCCAGATCGCTCTATCCGAAGGGGTATTTTGGGGGGGTTTTGTACCCCAAAATTGGGTTTTTTGAATTTTTTACATATAATTTTGGAAATAGTCAAATTTTAGTTTTCACCATTGGATTCAGCTTAAAAAAACACAAAATTTGGTATTTTGATCATTTCTCTACGTCAATTGGTTACCAAGATATTGAAAGTGCTAAACACAGTACGTTGTCTAATGTTATTCTTATGGAGGAAAAGAAAAAATTTATATCTCGCTTATTTATGAACGTATACTGACAAAACTTGGTATACGGATTCATCTGGTTGTGGACCATTGATATTTGCTCAAAAAAACAATTTTTTGCCAAAGGCTCCCGTAGCAGCAAACCTGCGTACTCAGCCCCATGTTATTCTTATGGAGAATAAGTAACGTGTTATCTCCCTTAATTATGAAAATAAATTAATGAAATTTGTTATGTGGCTTTACCTAAATGAGTTATATTGATATTTGTATAAAACCCCATTTTTTGTTTTCCTTCCTTCAGCAAACCTGCATACTCATCCGCCACGTTATTCTTATGGAGAATAATTAAAATGTCACAAATCGTTTATTTATGAATGTATATTGATGAAACTTGGTATGTGGCTTTATGTGGTATTAAGATACATATATATGCATTGGAAATTCGCTGAGTACGCAGGTTTGCTGCTATGGGGGTATTTTAAATATACATTTGTATACCTTATACAAGATGGAGGATTCAGAACTAATTTCAACTTATATCAGACTTCTTGAAACCCTTCCAAGCTTTTCCAAGCTAATTCACTGTGATATTCTAAAAGTAAATTTCTTCCTCTTTAATCACCATTTGATAGTTTTTACCAAAACACACCAATTCATTGACGCCAAGTCAAATCAAAACATGCTACAATAAATTCCCACAAATAACAAAATGGTATATTATGTAAACTAATTACCTTGTAAATAAATTAAGTAAGGAAAAATAAGTTAAAATAATTTATTTTTGTACGATTTGAATTCTTCAGGCTGATCTTGCGATAGTCATGTAATACATTATTATATTGCATTTAGTTAAGCATAATTAGCGAGTTTAGCTTAGTTATTCCCAATGCAACCATTACAGTGGTATAATATATATTGTGGTATAATAGTGGTATATATATGTAAAACCTGGCTATTGTTTATATATTTACTGTCTTTATCAAGGCAGCTTGTGTGGTACCTCCAAGGAATATTTTTGATATAAATCAGGCTAGATTTTTATCTTTATTTTCTATAGGAAGTAGGTAGTGAAAATACAGTCAAGAATATAAGACTAATGATTGAGTTAAATAGATTGCTCATGGAATTATAACAAATTCATTCATTTTATGTAACAAATAATTACATTTATATAGACAAATCTATTTTATAAGTATGATCAGAAACCCTTTTAAATTTTGAACATGCAAAAATAATAATTTAAACAAATACAATTTGTCCATTATAATTTTTGTTTTATTAACAGTGTTATGTAAAAAGAAATAAACTATAAACCTACTGTTTCCCTTGTGAAATTAGTATAATTAAATTAATATTATAATATAAACTAACAAGAAACATGTTTTACAACTTTTAGCTTATTATATAGCTTCTAGCTAGTTGAATATAGTTTTTACTGGGCCTGAAAACACCATTGTTGGACCTGTTGAACTTGGATTTTCCGAAGTATTGATACAAAGATGATTTTTTTTAAATTTGGTGTGGTTTCCAGGTCAATGAAATTTTAATGGTTGAATATCATCGACAAAAATTGAAGGGACTTGTCTGTTCTAATGATAGTGTTTGCGTGTGTGCAAATTATTACTGTACACGTTCTTTTCCAACGGAACTTCAAACTTAGTACACTGTTTTACGTTATTTTAGTATTCTGTAATCAATGATTCTTCAAACAACCATTTCTTACATGCAAAGTAAAACCATAGATGTTCAGGAAATGCTGATTAACTTAACATAATTTCAATAATTCACATAATAACACAGAGTTGTCCTTAGTTTAATATTTAGGTTATTGAAATTAACTTAGAATAGTGTTTTTTTTTCTGATTACTTACTAGATCATTAGTATATGATTGCTTCACCAAAATAGGAGATAAAAATCATTTAATAATTTTGGCCAACTTTTCATAGAGAATACCCCACTGTGCGCCGTGCTGGAGCTGGGGCCCGTCACCTTGGAATAACCTAAGTGGTACAGGAGCTCAGGGGAAACTCTGCACCGGGCTGTGATGGGCTTAATGCGACTATGATTAAACAAAACTTTGAGAGTTTAGCCTGTCCTTTGCTATACACATTGTCAATCAGAGCATAAATAGTGGCGTTTTCTCGTCTCTTTTCAAAATCGGGAAAGTGATCCCTAGCTTTAAAACTGGGTCCCTAAAGACGATATGAATAATTTCAGACTAATCACATTGTTAAATTTGTTTTCTAAAATGTTTGAGAAATTTATTAAAACTCAAATATGTGATTTTTTTAAATTCAGCTAAAATTTTAATGACAATCAATTTGACTTCACCCAAAACAAGAACACAATAGACGCATTGTTTTCATTCAGTAAAAATATCTATGAGTCCATGGAATCAGGCCACAAGCAACTCATTGTTTTCATTGATTTAACTTTTGACTCGATAGGCAAAAGTAATTTACTAGAAAAACTAATTGTTTTGGAATAACAGGATATGATTTAAAATGGTTTAAGAGCTATTTATCAAACATAATTCTGTTTGTTTAAATAACTGGAATAAAAAGTGAGACTAAGCCTATTGACTTTGGCGTAATTCAGGGAAGTACCTTGGGTCCTGTACTATTTTTGTTGTACATAAATATTTTATGTCAATTTCCAATTAATGGGAAATTGATATTCTATTATTTGCTTATGACACAGCAATAATGTTCAGGGCCCTATAGCTGGAAGGACGTATACATAACCTCAACTCATGATCTCTGGCTCATCTATGATTGGTTCTGCTACAATATATTATCTGTAAATGTTACAAAAACTAAATATATGGCGATTGCCCTTAGGGATGCCGTAGAACCCCATCAGTATATATTAAAATTGCATTCTTGTGGAAGTGGGGTGGGGCTCTGCATGCAACTGTGTGGAGATCGAACGTGTCAACTGTTAGAAATATCTTGGTGGCATTGTGGGTAGATTAAAGTGGCAGTACCATGTCGTTTATGTTAAGCGGAGGTTAAGGAAGTTGATGTATTCGCTCTCCCAGTTGAGCGCCGTTCTAGACATTACAATCCTCAAGTTAGCCTACTATGCCTATGTTCAGTCTGTTGTCTGTAATGCAGTATGGCGTGGTGGTGTGGGGCGCCGCGATTCAATCAGTCACTACTTATCAGTGGCTCAGAAATCAATCATCAAAATTGCATTACGGAAACCGTTCCGTTTTCCAAGGGCGAATTGCTCAGAACATTACAACCCCTCATAACAAAGTACTAAAACACTACAATCAGTAATAACGATAAATTTTGAGATAAACTATAAAATTTAAGTATCATTTGCCCTGACACTATTTTCTCATAAGTAACTTTTTCAAAGATTGAAAGAACAAAATCAACTATCCCAGCTAAAACATAACAAATTAATGTGATAAAAGTACCGGTATCAAAGATTCAAACAATCTTTATTGAACAAAATTAACAATAAATCACTTAAAAAGTAATAACAATTAAACAAAGTACCGGCACTAATATCAAACATCAAAACTGGATTATGTTTTAATTCCTAGCATTATATTTAAAATGTGTGAATTACGTAATGCTGAACCAGATCCCCGCCCCCAAAAAAAGAGTAAATCTAGACCCCCACCGTGACGTAGGCCCTAATGTGTGTATGGCCCCTTACACATATGTTGGTGAGTGTGGGCTATAGTAATAAGTCAGGTTTTATTATTAAATATGCAATGAAATTTCGGATGTCGCACATAATAAATTTCCAAATGATGTAATTATATTATTTGGTAAAAAATAGATAATTTCTTTATTAGCATGATACGTGTTGTTACAACCAAACAGGATAAACAGATTCTCTGATTGGGCCTGATGATGAACGGTGTAACTGGTTGAAATCGATCGCCTTGTACCATCTTTTCTGTATATTTTACCGTCTTTTATGTCAGTACAGTATAAGTGTAAATATACTTTATAGTGTTGTAAGACGTATTTATCCTTTTTTAAAAATAGACCAATTATTTTCATTTCTCTCTCCATCATTAGAAACATGAGACATCTTTAGACAACAGACAATAGGCAATTGTCCTGTCCTATTACTAAGACTGCCGTTATCTTAAGAATGCAATAAAACTAAAAGTCTGTTTTGATGGAACATAAATCCACACAGGCGTGACAGAGCTGGAGCGACACGAGGGATTGGCGGTCGAGGTCGCGATGATAAGGTATCAGACGGGTGCCAGGTGCCAGGTGCTAGGTGCTAGGTGCTAGGTGCTAGGTGCTGTGAGATCGAGATGCCAGGCAGTGTCAGTAGCACCGCGGCCGCCATGGAAGACATCGCCGAGCAGCTGTTCAAGCTCGGGGACCGGGAACACAAGGGCTTCATAGTCAAGCGCGACATGCAGGTACTAGGTAGCGGGTTGCACTGTTTACGGCTTCTGTTAATTTACTCCATTTGTTATTTTTCTTTCAGCATCTACATGGAAAGTTAAATATATATTTGTATGGGCTCTCGTGTATGTGAGAAGGGAAACTGATTTTAAATCTTAAGATATAACTTTAATCTGTAAAAAATAACCTCGAATGTGTGCTTACTCTTTCATGTTTCATTAAAAGTTTAGAAGCTTGATTTTTCTAGTAAAAATGTATTAGGTACTTCCAGGGAAGCAAACTTCATGCTGTTTTTGTATTGATCTAAAAATTAGCTATCAAGTAAATACTATATTTCCCGCATTAAATCTGTAGGATTTGGAACATTTTTGGTAGTTTTAAATACAGTAGTAATATTGGAAATACTGTATTACAAATTTTTAGTTTCTTTACGTTGTAAATTAATGTGACTAATACATAACAAATAAAATATGACCTAATTCAATTGGATATTACCATTGACTATTCTTATATTATTATATTACTATTAACATTTAAGTAACAAAAACGGAATGGGCTTGTTTAATTAGAAAACAATGTTTATAAAAAGCATGGGCTACACATCTACCATCAGAATCCAAGCTGGTCCGAAATAGTATACAAAAAATAGATAGGTAAAATGATTTAGTCCTAAAGTTGCCTGAAAGGTCCAAGTCCGAGAAAGGGTTTGTTAATATTGTCGTGTCGGCTCATTTAAACAATGGGCTATTTTTAAATACATTTTCGGTATAAAATAGTTAAATATTTTTAATCATGGCGACTTTAATACACTGTTATGAATCAAACAAATTTGTCGAAGCTAATGATGTAATTGCCCTTTTAATTCGGAGTGTATTAAACTATGTTCGGATGATTTTAAAATTAGACTCCAAATAATTTTCATATTAAATTCGTTTTAGTTGAACTTCTTACGCGAGATTTATCAAACGAATGAAATTGTACTATTGCCAACTACAATACAGCTGTTTAAATATTGAAAACGTTTTATTTACATAAAAAATAATAAGTGAACAGTTCCCGACCCAATCTGTACTCAACAAACTTCTCAAATCACTGAGTTGCATGGCATTGCCGTAACTAATTGTAACTTGCTCGTCATTATCACTACGTATTTGCCATCGCACGTGGAAATTTTCTGTTTCCGCATGATGGTAAACACATTTTATGACCGCTGTTAATACCTCGCCGATAATGACGTCACTCCTCGCATGCCGTCACTACCTCGTGGAGGCCTATTGTGCCTCTAGGAAGGCTGTCAGTCCGTTGCGTCATTCTGCTGTTTACATTTACAAATTTCACTGAGGCTTGTTTACATATGAGAGAAGGATTCAGTCAACGACCTATAAGAGAGCTTGGGAACGGTTTGAGGTCTCACAATTACGCCCGTAGAAATGGGCACGTTTAACGTCTTTAATTGGGATACATGACATCTGGAAATAAGGGGAGTACAATGCCCCTGCACCTGGTCCCTGTAAGGTGGTGCCACCAGTACGTTCACATTGACAAATAAATAAGTGAGAATCCCCCATTAAATTGTCATTTGTATGGTTTTAAAATGTTTGTTTATTTAGAGGTAAAGGTAATCGTGAGAATGATGGCTCAATTATTGATTTCGATTAAGTAATAAAGGGGAGATATGACCTATCGAAAAAAACCTTGGGAATTAACATATAAGGATAGTTTTTATACAATTGTTTCTCAACTGTTGATTATGCTAAATTTGAATCAATTTAAAACAAAACTTGTAATTTTAGAAATCATGGAACAGTGCACTACTCATTGTTCCACATTTTGCTTTTGTACACAAATTACTTCCTATGGCTTTTAGAGGTGATAACCAATACTGTTATTTCCACCCCAAATTAGTATCCAATTTGTTTACTATTTGTATACTCAGGGTGTCCTACTATACACAGGGTGTACCACTATACACAGGGTGCACTACTATACACAGGGTGCACTACTATACACAGGGTGCACTAATATACACATGGTGTACTACTATACACAGGGTGTACTACTATACACAGGGTGTACTACTATACACAGGGTGTACTACTATACACAGGGTGCACTACTATACACAGGGTGCACTACTATACACAGGGTGCACTACCATAGTCAGGGTGCACTGCTATACACAGGGTGCACTACTATACACAGGGTGCACTGCTATACACAGGGTATACTACTATACACAGGGTATACTATTATACACAGGGTATACTACTATACACAGGGTGTACTACTATACACAGGGTGCACTACTATACACATGCTGTACTACTATACTCAGGGTGTACTACTATACACAGGTTGTACTACTATACACAGGGTATACTACTATACACAGGGTGCACTACTATACACATGGTGTACTACTATACTCAGGGTGTACTACTATACACAGGTGGTACTACTATACACAGGGTGTACTACTATACACAGGGTGCACTACTATACACAGGGTGCACTACTATACACAGGTTGTACTACTATACACAGGGTATACTACTATACACAGGGTGCACTACTATACACAGGGTGCACTACTATACACAGGGTGCACTGCTATACACAAGGTGCACTGCTATACACAGGGTGCACTACTATACACAGGTTGTACTACTATACACAGGGTATACTACTATACACAGGGTGTACTACTATACACAGGGTGTACCGCTTTCACAACGGGTTATTTGGCTGGTCAGCTCAAACAAAAATGAAATGCTATATTCCTATCTCGATCTGTTTTGTCTGTTAGTTTTGTATACGGAATATTTTACATGTTTACATGTTTTACAAACACCTTATTACTCAGAAGCGGTTTGTGTTTGTATAAATATTTATCTAAAATGTTTACACATTCCTTTAAACTATAATTTCTGTGGAAAATTCTGTTTCAAAATGACGGTGGCTTAAACATTTGTAATCAATACTATCGTTCGCATTTGTCTGTGGCTCCGTGCGTCCGTCCGACCGCGGCCGTTTATCGAGCTGTAATGGTTCCCAAGCTACGAAAATATACTTTTTAGGGGTAATCGAAGTCGGGGAAGCTGCACGTGTCGTTTGTTTTTCTTGAAAAGCAACCTAATTTGAGTTACGGTAGCTTAAAGTTTTATGTTTTTAGGCCATTTTAGCATAAATTAGCGGAGCCGGGAGTATTCAGCTGTGGATTTCTTTTTCTACAAGCTTTGTTCCTGAAACAGCTGATTATTTCCTGCGGTAGCGGTAGCGACGCCATTACTAGACTAAATATTTAGAAAAATTAAATAAAGTACCGGGGGGGCGAGCTTTGCTCAGGGGAAGGCCAGTCCGTTTGTTTAGATGACTTGGAGTAATATTTCACCACTCCCCCCTACTGATAATCAGATCTGCATAACTCATTTGCCTCTTTTCTAAATTTTTAAGGTCACTCCAGTTGTTATTTATAGCTCAATGTCCCATTGATTTATTTTAATATTCTATATATGTAATCTTCACTCAAGTCTTTTAATCTCTGCTCTCAGGAAACCACATGTTAATAATCATATACAACATGAGTATTACTTTGACAGTTCCCTAGTTGATTATGAACAGCTGTTACAATTCTTTTGTTTTGATTTGAAACTCCATAAGCCCAATGTTAATTTTTTTAACTTTTCATTTTAGTTTTTTTACATTATTTGATTTTTCCTGGGGATGAGGCCTGTCTAGAACTTATTTTTATCCCAGAAATTAGTTATTTTGAACATTTAAAGGAAATCGTTGGAGCCGTTTTTGAGATCAGTGTCGCAAGCAAGCTAGCAAGCAAACCTTACTCAGATTAGAGTATAGGATACACCAAACGCTAGTCAAATTATAGCCAAACTGAAGGATACACGATCACACACTTAAAGAAAGACTGGACTGATGGAAAACGGAATACAGTAATCTGAAATTTAGTGCTCAAAAGAGAGCGTTTTTGCTGCTTAATACGGTCGTATTCCTACTTATGAGCTCCAAATCTGAGTTTTCTCCATTATCCACTGTCCGATCATGAAATATGACACACCGTTCGATTTGGCTTAAAATTGTAAACAAAATTTTAATTGACAGTATTTCTTTAAGTTTTTTCATATTTAACTTCGAGAATTTTAAGCCGCCACCATTATGAAACGTAATTTTACACATAAAATAAATTGTAAAGTAATTTTTACACATTTTAGATAAATATAGATTTCAAGTATTGTATCTTTAACCGTTTCTAAGAAATTAATGTTTTGTAAAAATGCATACAAACTCACAGATAGAAAACGTATCGAGCTAGGGCACGTTTAATCACATCATTGTTCTTTTTTACCTGACAAATGACCCGACAAAGGTTTGTTTAGTGGAAGCAGGATTCGAACCTACGATAGGGCCGCTGTCATGGCTCCGTAGTCCGTTGCAGGGCCGCTGTCATGGCTCCGTAGTCCGTTGCAGGGCCGCTGTCATGGCTCCGTAGTCCGTTGCAGGGCCGCTGTCATGGCTCCGTAGTCCGTTGCAGGGCCGCTGTCATGGCTCCGTAGTCCGTTGCAGGGCCGCTGTCATGGCTCCGTAGTCCGTTGCAGGGCCGCTGTCATGGCTCCGTAGTCCGTTGCAGGGCCGCTGTCATGGCTCCGTAGTCCGTTGCAGGGCCGCTGTCATGGCTCCGTAGTCCGTTGCAGGACCGCTGTCATGGCTCCGTAGTCCGTTGCAGGACCGCTGTCATGGCTCCGTAGTCCGTTGCAGGGCCGCTGTCATGGCTCCGTAGTCCGTTGCAGGGCCGCTGTCATGGCTCCGTAGTCCGTTGCAGGGCCGCTGTCATGGCTCCGTAGTCCGTTGCAGGGCCGCTGTCATGGCTCCGTAGTCCGTTGTAGGGCCGCTGTCATGGCTCCGTAGTCCGTTGCAGGGCCGCTGTCATGGCTCCGTAGTCCGTTGCAGGGCCGCTGTCATGGCTCCGTAGTCCGTTGCAGGGCCCACTTTCATGGCTCCGTAGTCCGTTGCAGGGCCGCTGTCATGGCTCCGTAGTCCGTTGCAGGGCCGCTGTCATGGCTCCGTAGTCCGTTGCAGGGCCGCTGTCATGGCTCCGTAGTCCGTTGCAGGGCCGCTGTCATGGCTCCGTAGTCCGTTGCAGGGCCGCTGTCATGGCTCCGTAGTCCGTTGCAGGGCCGCTGTCATGGCTCCGTAGTCCGTTGCAGGGCCGCTGTCATGGCTCCGTAGTCCGTTGCAGGGCCGCTGTCATGGCTCCGTAGTCCGTTGCAGGGCCGCTGTCATGGCTCCGTAGTCCGTTGCAGGGCCGCTGTCATGGCTCCGTAGTCCGTTGCAGGACCGCTGTCATGGCTCCGTAGTCCGTTGCAGGACCGCTGTCATGGCTCCGTAGTCCGTTGCAGGGCCGCTGTCATGGCTCCGTAGTCCGTTGCAGGGCCGCTGTCATGGCTCCGTAGTCCGTTGCAGGGCCGCTGTCATGGCTCCGTAGTCCGTTGCAGGGCCGCTGTCATGGCTCCGTAGTCCGTTGTAGGGCCGCTGTCATGGCTCCGTAGTCCGTTGCAGGGCCGCTGTCATGGCTCCGTAGTCCGTTGCAGGGCCCACTTTCATGGCTCCGTAGTCCGTTGCAGGGCCGCTGTCATGGCTCCGTAGTCCGTTGCAGGGCCGCTGTCATGGCTCCGTAGTCCGTTGCAGGGCCGCTGTCATGGCTCCGTAGTCCGTTGCAGGGCCGCTGTCATGGCTCCGTAGTCCGTTGCAGGGCCGCTGTCATGGCTCCGTAGTCCGTTGCAGGGCCGCTGTCATGGCTCCGTAGTCCGTTGCAGGGCCGCTGTCATGGCTCCGTAGTCCGTTGCAGGGCCGCTGTCATGGCTCCGTAGTCCGTTGCAGGGCCGCTGTCATGGCTCCGTAGTCCGTTGCAGGGCCGCTGTCATGGCTCCGTAGTCCGTTGCAGGGCCGCTGTCATGGCTCCGTAGTCCGTTGCAGGGCCGCTGTCATGGCTCCGTAGTCCGTTGCAGGGCCGCTGTCATGGCTCCGTAGTCCGTTGCAGGGCCCACTGTCATGGCTCCGTAGTCCGTTGCAGGGCCGCTGTCATGGCTCCGTAGTCCGTTGCAGGGCCGCTGTCATGGCTCCGTAGTCCGTTGCAGGGCCGCTGTCATGGCTCCGTAGTCCGTTGCAGGACCCACTGTCATGGCTCCGTAGTCCGTTGCAGGGCCACTGTCATGGCTCCGTAGTCCGTTGCAGGGCCACTGTCATGGCTCCGTAGTCCGTTGCAGGGCCGCTGTCATGGCTCCGTAGTCCGTTGCAGGGCCGCTGTCATGGCTCCGTAGTCCGTTGCAGGGCCGCTGTCATGGCTCCGTAGTCCGTTGCAGGGCCGCTGTCATGGCTCCGTAGTCCGTTGCAGGACCGCTGTCATGGCTCCGTAGTCCGTTGCAGGGCCGCTGTCATGGCTCCGTAGTCCGTTGCAGGGCCGCTGTCATGGCTCCGTAGTCCGTTGCAGGGCCGCTGTCATGGCTCTGTAGTCCGTTGCAGGGCCGCTGTCATGGCTCTGTAGTCCGTTGCAGGGCCCACTGTCATGGCTCCGTAGTCCGTTGCAGGGCCGCTGTCATGGCTCCGTAGTCCGTTGCAGGGCCGCTGTCATGGCTCCGTAGTCCGTTGCCTTGACTACTACGCCATCGACTCACTAAACATTGGTGCACGACATCATTACGTGATGTTTTATACTATAAATAACAATGGCATAACTATGGATATGTTCTAGCTCTTGTAATATGTAGTATCTGTTCTTAATTGTAAATTATTTAATTTTGGAAACAGTTAGGTCTTTTTTGATCACGCGGTATGTAGGAAACTTGTTGCATACAACTTAACTGCAAGAATTTTTCTGTCACAAGTCAAACGCCAAGAAACATTGTTGGGGATTGGAGGGAGGAGTTTGTGCAACCAGTTAGGCAGACGTCATTCCACAAATTTTCCGTTCTGCCTAAAGTCATAATTTTATAATTGGGATTTTTGTATACTAAAATATAATTGTTTACCGTGTCTGAGGTTTAGGCTATTTGTTTTTGGCTTCGGCCTTGGTACCGTGCTCAAGTACGATGAGTACAAACCATGATTATACATATAAAGTTTGTGTTTATTGCTAGGTTTTATCATACCGACTTCGGTAATAGCTTCTTCCCTTTGGGGAAATTCGCTAAAAGACCCAAACAAGTTCTCCAAGACCCCGATTTGCTGGAGAGGTGAAATTTGTCATACTGGCTCTTAAGCAAAAAATAGGAAAAAGTAGAGGGTTTTGTTCTCGATCTGACCTTAAGGCTCCACGCACGTGTCGTCAAAGTTCCAATGCAACTCGTGGCAATGAATACACAAACAATAAGGACAGGTTTAAGGGGCAACATTCAGCCACAATTTGTTACCAATTCCTTGCAGTTCTACACTTATACATTGCAAACAAGTAAGAGTGCGCGTGCAGGATACACACTCGAACACATTAATAATCCAATTAAATACGTGAATTATTAAGGTATACAGTTTTAAAATCAATACAACTTTCTTAAAATGTAATAATAAAGAAAATCTCCGGTTGATCGATCAGTAAAGGATACTAAAACTATGAATACTGTGGGCGTGTCGTATAAGAATAAACTTAAATTATTTCATATTACTGCAACTAATTTTTAACAAATAGGCTGATTTTTAAATTTATTTTGTTTTATGGAGAGACATCCCTCTTCCGTTTGTCTGGAACATTAGGAGGTTGATGTCCACTTCCCATCACAAAGAGAGCAAAAGTTGGCCTTGTTAACATACAGGCCAATCTTGAATAAGAGTAAACTTCTTTTAAAAAATCCCTGTTTTTTCCCAACGTGCAAAACAGCCAAGCTGGAGGGCTCTGTGGCCGTGCTCTGCGATAGTACGGCACTGAATCGACCACACAATACGGACAACCTTGTCACATCGTCCTCCGGTCTTGCCGTCACAGCGAGCGAGCGAGCGTGATGTAGGTACGTCTGGCGGCGGCGCGGCGATGGGACGATGGGATGACTATTACTCTTATAATGCATTCATAATGCAGAAGGTATCACTGAATGACAATGGTCATGAATGGTTATAGCATCAACGCCAATCGGCGAAAAACATCAGACCTGCGATCACTGACTGAATGATTCTTAGAAGAGAGATCTGCAGCGAATATCTAATTTGCACATTAATATAGTTTAGTACTTTCACTACCGCCTCTCAGTGAAGATGATTTCTTCCTGTTGTTCAGGAGTCCAGCCTAGATGAGTCCATAAAACAGCAGGTACTCAATATACTACAGCTTTCTCAGTGGGTATTGGAACTAAAAGCTTCTTAACTATCCTACGCGTTTGAATAAAAGCGTAGTCATACTTTACATTACTTCATGTACACTCGCTCTTCTCGTAAGTGGATGAACGAAGTTTCAACTTCCAAACATCTAAATTTGACTTAGTACCAGGGTATCGAGCCATGCTCGGTGTTTGATTCCGGAGAAGAGGCTTTGCATTTGTTTTATTTCAAATACTCGTTCATTTTCAATATGAGCTCGTTCGCTTCGCTCTCCCGCCTATCGAAAAAAGAGTTTGAGTTGCCATTCAATTAGTTTTTTATTTCTATTATGAGAGTGAGTTGCCATTCAAGTAGTTTTTTTATTTCCATAATGATAAACGACGATCATTACAATATTTTACAATAGTTATATTATATACTGTATAATATTATATTTATTTAGTTTACAATATTTTAATTTATAGAGACTGATTTAATAGTTTGTTTTTGTTATTCATAGTAACCGGGGTTTAAACTCCATAAGCCCAATATTAAAATTGTCAATTTTCAAATGAGTTGTTTAGAAAAATACGAGTTTTCCTGAGGTAGTGGTTTTCCCCAATAGATTTTTTAGACCCAAAAGCCCCTAATCACAAACTTTAGCAAAATCCTTCCGCTGGATCTCGAGATAAATTTTGCAAACAAACAGACATAGCTCGTATTAGAGTATAAGATTTACTTTATTGAAATGTTTTAAAAGTGAGCATATTAATTTGTAATCCATCAATACATATTTGGAGGATTACATTGTAAATTTATAAGTTGGTGCGAGGCAAAAACACAACATTTACAGTCATTCGTACGTTCTATCAGCCATGGAAGTGCATGGAAGCATGTTGCAAATTTGAAATGTCGTCTGTCAAGAACAAGTAATTTTAAATTAAAATGTTCTAATAGTTTGTTGTGTTCTGGCAAATTTGGACTTATTACCTAGAGGTACACGTTATAAATGGATGGCTCATCGCTATGCTCACATGGTACATTGCTAAATTCGAAAAAAAAAAACAGAAACATGCAAACAGCAAATTTCCTTTGTAAATTTGTATTGATTGAGGTTTTAAAGGTGTTTTAACATGTTGACACATTTAACAGCTTATGAGGAAAGCTGTGGATCTGGCCGAACTTAGATAGTAACGAGACCAGGGTTTAGACCGTTACTTATCGAAACGTTAAAAATTGTCACAGGCGTAGAGACAAAACAGCAGACTGAAAATGTCGCAAAATATGTTGATATTGGAATTTAAAAACGGGTTGGGTGGAGCCATAATGAATCGAACTCGTAATTTTGTATGGTGAGTTTTTCAGTGTGCATTATTGTACAGTGTTGCATTATTTGAGGAGATCAGTGCGGCAGTTTTGACACAGTCAGTCACCAGTCACCATATCACTCTAAGTAATAACTATGAATACACAATTTTGTATGGTGAGTTTTTTCAGTGTGAATTATTGTGCAGTGTTCCATTATTTGAGGAGATCAGTGCGGCAGTTTTGACACAGTCAGTCACCAGTCACCATATCACTCTAAGTAATAACTATGAATACACAATTTTGTATGGTGAGTTTTTCAGTGTGCATTATTGTGCAGTGTTGCATTATTTGAGGAGATCAGTGCGGCAGTTTTGACACAGTCAGTCACCAGTCACCATATCACTCTAAGTAATAACTATGAATACACAATTTTGTATGGTGAGTTTTTTCAGTGTGCATTATTGTGCAGTGTTCCATTATTTGAGGAGATCAGTGCGGCAGTTTTGACACAGTCAGTCACCAGTCACCATATCACTCTAAGTAATAACTATGAATACACAATTTTGTATGGTGAGTTTTTCAGTTTGCATTATTGTGCAGTGTTCCATTATTTGAGGAGATCAGTGCGGCAGTTTTGACACAGTCAGTCACCAGTCACCATATCACTCTAAGTAATAACTATGAATACACAATTTTTTATTGAAAATATTATCCTTTTCGTTAATCCAATAAAGAATATTTATTTGGTGTCAATTACGTCTCGTTAGCTCACCAAAGAGAACAAATAATTCAATCTCTCATATTTTATGAAAACTTTCGCTACTCTCTTAGTTTTTTTTTCTGAGCATGGAGGATGATTCTCGTTTCTAATTTGTCTTTCCTTATAAAACTAAACAGTTATACTTGTTGGATTCTGTGGTGAACTTCATTAATTGTTTGGTTTGGTTTAGCACTCATGAGCAAATAAAGTATATTCTTATTCGCAAGATTAACATTGAAAATTCACGTTCTAGGGTCCTTAAATAGGGCTCTTAAATATTTGTCAATATATTTTTAATTCTTTGCTTTAAAATTCATTGTTGGTGATGGTGAGTTTATGTTATTTTGAGATTATTGCGGACATTTTCCATCACTGATTAATAATCAGTTTATTTTTACTAATCAGTGATGAAAAATGTCCGCAGTAATCTCCAAATGACGCATTTTAAATATTGATGTTGTTTAGGCTACAAATATCTTATTAACTGATGAACGAAGTGAAGGAATCTATGTATTGGCAGAGACAATGATTCGTTGTCCGTCAGTGTGTAGTCGTGCGTGTCCTACTGTTCGTAATACAATAACGTGAATACGGCTGCACGGATCGTTTTCAGATTTTACACAAATATTTTCCAGTACACTTCACGCTTCCAGTTAAAAAATGGAACACATTCGTTAAATCGTTTTTAGCAAATTTCCCCTACAGGGAAGAAGCTATTACCTTAGTCGGCATGGTAACAACTAGGCCCGTGACCATGATAACTTTCGTTTTGAGGTCTCCAGATGCCAAAAACACTTGTGTGTGTGTGTGTGTGTGTGTGTGTGTGTGTGTGTGTGTGTGTGTGTGTGTGTGTGCGCGCGCGTGCGTGCGTGCGTGTGTGTCCGTGAGCACGATAACTCTCGTAAAAAATTTCCGATTTTGATGAAATTTAGTATAAACGTTTAAAGCAACATTTATGGCTTTAATTTCGAAAACCAACCAGATCGCTCCATTCGAAAGGGGCATTTTTGGGGGTTTTGTACCCCAAAAATGGGTTTTTTGAATTTTTTCATATAATTTTTGAAATAGTCAAATATTAGTTTTTACCATTGGATTCAGCTTAAAAAACACACAATTTGGTATTTTGATCATTCCTCTACGTCAATTGGTTACCGAGATATTGAAAGTGCTAAACACAGTACGTTGTCTAATGTTATTCTTATGGAGGAAAAGATAAATTTTATATCTCGCTTATTTATGAACGTATACTGACGAAACATGGTATCTCGTTTCATCTTCATCTCGTTGTAGTCTATTGATATTTGCTCAAAAAAAGCAATTTGTTGCCAAAGGCTCCCGTAGCAGCTAACCTGCGTACTCAGCTCCCATGTTATTCTTATGGAGAATAATTAAATGCTCAGTCTCCCTTAATTATGAACATAAATGAATACAAACTGGTATACGACTTTACCTAGTTGAGTTATATTGATATTAGCATAAAAACCCATTTTTTTGTGTTCCTTGTTGCAGCACACCTGCGTACTCAGCCCCAATGTTATTCTTATAGAGAATAATTAAAATTGTATATATTATGTATGTATGTATTATGTATTGTATATATTATACATAATATATTATGTATAATATATTTTTATGAAACTTGGTAAGTGGCTTTTTGTAGTATCATTGACTATAAATACTGAATACGGGGGTATTCGTTTTTTTACATTATTTGATTTTCCTGGGGATGAGACCTGTCTAGAACTTATTTTTATCCCAGAAATTA
This sequence comes from Allygus modestus, assembly GCA_963675035.1. Taxonomy (NCBI): domain Eukaryota; kingdom Metazoa; phylum Arthropoda; class Insecta; order Hemiptera; family Cicadellidae; genus Allygus; species Allygus modestus. Next base: position 105,681,478 of record OY776111.1, read on the forward strand.
GTTATTTCGAACATTTGAAGGAAATCGATGGAGCTGTTTTTGAGATCAGTGTCGCAAGCAAGCAAACCTTACTCATATTAGAGTATAGGATTATGAAATTGATATCTGTTGTGAACAGCCAATTTGAAGTACCAAATGTACCAAATTTGTTTGAGAAATGTGCAATACCCTTTGCACAGAGCACAGACCTCGCAGCTTATCATTGCCAATAAATTGCAGTGCTAATTACCCGAAACTTATCTAATATATATACAGCCGCATGTGTAACTGACTCACTGAGGTATACGAATTCTAACCCACTTCTAGATGAGCTAGGGACGTGAAATATGGCATGCGGGTAGATTTTACCTATTAACCCCCAGAAAAATTACCAAAACATACAATTTTTAATTATAAAACCTTTAAAAAAGTACTTTAAAATCTATTATTTACGTAGACTACGTTACCGACATGCATTATTTCGATATTGTAAACTTTTTGCTAATGCAGTTTACAAAAATCTAAATAGGCTTTCTCGTGTAAGCGTTATGCGGTAATCCACCCACAAAAATGTGTTTCTTATTAAATATTAATAATTTTAAACTTAACTAAATATGTTTACATCAACTCATGTTTGCTTATTGCTTAGCATCTAAACACATAATTTTAGGTTCTCGCTGGTAAGAAAACTTGTTTTTCAACCACACCTTTTGATGATTCATTTAACTATTTCACTTGAATCCTTCGGTGTGTTGTCCAATTTTAACATATTTTTAGTATCAATAACATTTTCTTGCGTTGCTCGTGGATCAGTTTACTAGGCTTTGCGTTATTCTCAGCTTGCTACTTTTAGCAACTACGCGCAGTGCATGGCGAATTCTGCTTGTGCTAGGGGGTGGTGAGTGGTGCCATAAATTAAACATACTCCTTAGGGATATGCTTAATCTATGGTTGTGCGTATGTGCCATTGACGAGATTCTCGTATCTTGCGACCGGTTGTATACGAGCTCATGGTGTAACTGACTCTGGTATACGAATTATATCTCACTTCTAGATGAACTAACTAGGGACGTGACATTTTGTACACTTTTTCCTTGGCCACTTATGGTTGAGCTAGGAATGTGACTTTTGGCATACAGTGTAGCTTGTATCTATAAACCATCGGGAAAATTGCAAAAAACACGCAATGTTTATGTTAACCTTGACAAAAATATAATAATCTATCAGTACGTAAACTACGTTATTTAAATGCATTATTTGGATTTCAAAATGTTTTCGGTAATATCGGTAATGTAGTATGCAGCTTATGCTGTAGTAACATTTTAACTCTTTTAATATTAAACCTATTATTTTTCTATTAAACCTATTTATTTTTAAACATTTCAAAAGAATTGGTAGTCACTAAACTATGTTCTAACTTAAGGTGGTGTCTGATGATTTTATCCTATAAGACTATTAATTCTATTTCATTATATATTCTATTCTATTGTCATTATTCACAAGCCCTTAATAATATATGGGTGCATATACCTATACACACAATACGTCTGCATGCCAGGGCCAACAGCAGTCATAGAAACAATTTTATTTATTATATAACCCATAAGAAATGTCTAAATTGTTGTGGATTTTTTGTCTTTCGGTCATAACAGGTGGGAAAAGCCCCACTTGAATTAGGTTATTTTTTTGCAGATTACTTTTATTCGGCACGAACATAATATTTTATGTTATTATAGTGTTTTTTCCCCTTTAACAACACAAATTTTGTCAAATAAGGACAATTAAAAGAAAGGATTTAAATTATTTCACGCACTTGCATAGTGTCTGGCGGCGTAAAAAATATTACCTGGAATATCATCATTTCATATCCGATTTCTGAATACTAAGACCTATATGTAGTATGCAGCATGCATATGACCAATTTGTATGATTTAACCCTCTATAAGAAAGCTAAGCTTTAAAATTTGTGTGCTTTTAATATATTTACCTTATTAAATAGATCCTTGAGAAACTCTGTATATTATTTATTCAAGTTGTATGACGATTTTTAAAATGTTTACTGGTTATTCATTTATTTCTTTGTTTTATTTCCACATATTCTGCATGATTTTCAGGATTGGTTTTGACCGAATTTAGAGAATTTTCAAGGTTTCAGGTTCTGAAATCGTGTTCTACTTCAATATTGTTCTGAGAGGCCTAATTTTTTGCACATAATATTTGCAGATTTCACTATATGAACTACAGATTAAAGGTTTTTGTACGATTTTTTAATTACGTATATAAACTACAACTAATCGATGGTTACCACATTTCCTAGGTTTTTAGTTGTTTGTGATGATTTTAACCCTTGGAACTTAAAAAAAATATATTTTATAAACCTTGTTTGACAGAAGAAGAGTTGTATTTTGGTACAACTAGATTTTTCAAATTTCGGGATATTTTCGAGATTTTGTGGTGGTACTTTATTTTGTATCATGTTAATATAATTGATGAAGGCCTAATTTTGGGCACGAAGTATGTCTATAAAATATGTCTTAGTAAATAACAGCAGTAATTTGACCAGTCTTGATTACTTAAACCTGTCGGAAAATCAAAAACTCTAAATATCTTTAGATTTGACCATTTTATTCGTATAAGTAGTAATGCTATGATGGTTCTATGCCAATTGAGGTTAATTGACATGCACGTGACACCATTTATACATGAGCTATGAACTTGATATTTAGCATGGTGGTGTTTTTCACCTATTAACCCCAGAGAAAATTTCCAAATTTTACTTTAGTCAGTTTAAATTCCTTAAATAAAAATTAATAATGGCAAATCAAAAAATTAAATAAAAAAGTGTCGTTTTATTTGAGTTCTCGCGGCCAAACAGATTGTCCTATCAAAAAACGTAGACTACCACGTTCCACGGATTTTAGGCGATCTACAATTTTCTTCCTATGACTTTTTGCCGTATCTCGACCCCTTAACCCTTAGATAGCGCTATATTTGTTAAATTTCAAAATTTTTACGTGGTTAGTAGGGTGTATTGGACATTCCTGGGGCAGGAGGAGTCAGGAGGAGCACCCCCCCCCCCCCGAGCCCCCCCCCCCGAGGTCTCGTCTGTGACACTTTGCGAATTTTTTTTTTTTGCGAACTTTTTTGCGAATTTTTTTTGCGAATTTTTTTTGCGATTTTTTTGCGAATTTTTTTGCGGTTTTTTTTGCAAATTTTTTTGCGAACTTTTTTTTGCGAATTTTTTTTGGCGAATTTTTTTGTTGTTGCGAATATTAACCTAACCTAACCTAACCTAACCTCGGATCAGATTTCTGATTGCAGATTCTTGTTCGTCTAGTCGAGCCGAGTCATTTGAGTACCCACATCGTACACTTTGGATGATGTTTACAAAAAAAGGGCCCGCACCGCACTTTTGACCTTTTTTTTCTTTGCATTTTTGGAATCTCCTTGTCAAGACGAGTCATTTGAGTACCCACATCGACCACTTTGGGCTAACCTGATGATGACCTTGAACCTGACCCTCTTTTTTTTAATGCATTTTCGGAATCCCCTCTTCAAGCCGAGTATTTTGAGTACCCACATGACGTACTTTTGATAATTAATACAAGAGTTGAGCAGGGTAACGCTACAACCAACAGAGCTAGCCCATCAACGCCTGCGGACAATAAAACTACCAGTGAATGCGAATTTTGATGAGAATATAATTGCAATGCTTTGGGTTAGAACACTTGAAGGGGGGTGTATCGATACACCCCCTTCAAGTACTCTACACCAAGGCAGCTATTCACACAACCGACCGACGCGGTCGGTCCTGTCTGGGATGCAGCTGCTGTAACTGGGTCCCCAGCAGGAGGAGCGCGCGACCCCAGCAGGAGGAGCAGGAGCTGCACCCGACCCCAGCAGGAGGAGCAGGAGCTGCACCCTACCCCAGCAGGAGCTACGTCCGACCCAGCAGGAGGAGCAGGAGCTGCACCCGACCCCAGCAGGAGGAGCAGGAGCTGCGCCCGACCCCAGCAGGAGGAGCAGGAGCTGTGCCCGACCCCAGCAGGAGGAGCGCGCGACCCCAGCAGGAGGAGCAGGAGCTGCGCCCGACCCCAGCAGGAGGAGCAGGAGCTGCACCCTACCTCAGCAGGAGCTGCGTCCGACCCCAGCAGGAGGAGCAGGAGCTGCGCCCGACCCCAGCAGGAGGAGCAGGAGCTGCGCCCTACCCCAGCGGGTAATGCAGCAGCGGGCAATGGATCCACATGCTGTTGATTCCCCGTTGTTTGGAGTACAGAACATCGTCAAGATCTTGGGTAGTTGAAAACATTTTTGGTTCATGAACGTACTTGAACCTTTTGACAATACGCCATAGCCTCTTCTTATGGAAATGCTTCAAGGTGCAATCATCGTCGTCTTTTCGGTTGTAGAATTCACCACCTTCAAAGTAATCATCTTCATCGTCAAACGGTCTCTTCTTATTATTGCTATTCATTGTCGTTTCCGCTGCAACACATACATCCTCCAACTCGACGTCTGTGATGTCACAATCCCACCTGGGAATGCGGATGCTCTAATTGACTGATGGCGCCAGACCCTTCCAGGAACCCATAATTATAGACCACCCGCGTCGAATTCCGAGCAATAGAACAATAGAACAAAACATCAGCAAAGGGGGTTGTATCGATACACCCCCCTTCAAGTACTCTAATCTAAGGCAGGTGTTCACACAAAAAACCAACGCGTTGAGACCTGTCTGGGAATGCGGATGCTGTAATGGGATACCCGACAGGAGGGCGACCGACCCTTGCAGGAACCCATAATTATAGACCACCCGCGTCGAATTCCGAGCAATAAATCACCAGTTGTCAAACACCCACGGTCTCATTCTTGTTCTAGTCTCCAACAATTCCTGACGCATGGGGGAGCGAAAATCTCCCCCCCTAACCCATTATGTGTTAGGGGGAGCGAAAATCTCCCCCTAGTAATTAAATCAACAGAACACCAGTTGTCAAACACCCACGGTCTCATTCTTGTTCGGGAGTTTGAAGTGTGTAGTTGTGTAATAGTGTTGCTGTGTGACGTTCTGTCAGAGTGATCACCCGACGTTTTGACCTAACCTATAAAATGAACCACTTAACCGCCTATGTGTTTAATGATCAGCCTTTGTCTGTACTGTTTGACAGCAGCGATAATCCATGGTTCAAAGCTAAGGATGTAGCTACAATATTGGGCTACGCTAACCCTAAAGAAGCAATCAGAGTACATGTTAGAGAAAAATATTACAACACAAATTTTGTCAAATAAGGACAATTAAAAGAAAGGATTTAAATTATTTCACGCACTTGCATAGTGTCTGGCGGCGTAAAAAATATTACCTGGAATATCATCATTTCATATCCGATTTCTGAATACTAAGACCTATATGTAGTATGCAGCATGCATATGACCAATTTGTATGATTTAACCCTCTATAAGAAAGCTAAGCTTTAAAATTTGTGTGCTTTTAATATATTTACCTTATTAAATAGATCCTTGAGAAACTCTGTATATTATTTATTCAAGTTGTATGACGATTTTAAAAATGTTTACTGGTTATTCATTTATTTCTTTGTTTTATTTCCACATATTCTGCATGATTTTCAGGATTGGTTTTGACCGAATTTAGAGAATTTTCAAGGTTTCAGGTTCTGAAATCGTGTTCTACTTCAATATTGTTCTGAGAGGCCTAATTTTTTGCACATAATATTTGCAGATTTCACTATATGAACTACAGATTAAAGGTTTTTGTACGATTTTTTAATTACGTATATAAACTACAACTAATCGATGGTTACCACATTTCCTAGGTTTTTAGTTGTTTGTGATGATTTTAACCCTTGGAACTTAAAAAAAATATATTTTATAAACCTTGTTTGACAGAAGAAGAGTTGTATTTTGGTACAACTAGATTTTTCAAATTTCGGGATATTTTCGAGATTTTGTGGTGGTACTTTATTTTGTATCATGTTAATATAATTGATGAAGGCCTAATTTTGGGCACGAAGTATGTCTATAAAATATGTCTTAGTAAATAACAGCAGTAATTTGACCAGTCTTGATTACTTAAACCTGTCGGAAAATCAAAAACTCTAAATATCTTTAGATTTGACCATTTTATTCGTATAAGTAGTAATGCTATGATGGTTCTATGCCAATTGAGGTTAATTGACATGCACGTGACACCATTTATACATGAGCTATGAACTTGATATTTAGCATGGTGGTGTTTTTCACCTATTAACCCCAGAGAAAATTTCCAAATTTTACTTTAGTCAGTTTAAATTCCTTAAATAAAAATTAATAATGGCAAATCAAAAAATTAAATAAAAAAGTGTCGTTTTATTTGAGTTCTCGCGGCCAAACAGATTGTCCTATCAAAAAACGTAGACTACCACGTTCCACGGATTTTAGGCGATCTACAATTTTCTTCCTATGACTTTTTGCCGTATCTCGACCCCTTAACCCTTAGATAGCGCTATATTTGTTAAATTTCAAAATTTTTACGTGGTTAGTAGGGTGTATTGGACATTCCTGGGGCAGGAGGAGTCAGGAGGAGCACCCCCCCCCCGAGCCCCCCCCCCCGAGGTCTCGTCTGTGACACTTTGCGAATTTTTTTTTTTTGCGAACTTTTTTGCGAATTTTTTTTGCGAATTTTTTTTGCGATTTTTTTGCGAATTTTTTTGCTGTTTTTTTTGCAAATTTTTTTGCGAACTTTTTTTTGCGAATTTTTTTTGGCGAATTTTTTTGTTGTTGCGAATATTAACCTAACCTAACCTAACCTAACCTCGGATCAGATTTCTGATTGCAGATTCTTGTTTGTCTAGTCGAGCCGAGTCATTTGAGTACCCACATCGTACACTTTGGATGATGTTTACAAAAAAAAGGGCCCGCACCGCACTTTTGACCTTTTTTTTCTTTGCATTTTTGGAATCTCCTTGTCAAGACGAGTCATTTGAGTACCCACATCGACCACTTTGGGCTAACCTGATGATGACCTTGAACCTGACCCTCTTTTTTTTAATGCATTTTCGGAATCCCCTCTTCAAGCCGAGTATTTTGAGTACCCACATGACGTACTTTTGATATTTAATACAAGAGTTGAGCAGGGTAACGCTACAACCAACAGAGCTAGCCCATCAACGCCTGCGGACAATAAAACTACCAGTGAATGCGAATTTTGGTGAGAATATAATTGCAATGCTTTGGGTTAGAACACTTGAAGGGGGGTGTATCGATACACCCCCTTCAAGTACTCTACACCAAGGCAGCTATTCACACAACCGACCGACGCGGTCGGTCCTGTCTGGGATGCAGCTGCTGTAACTGGGTCCCCAGCAGGAGGAGCGCGCGACCCCAGCAGGAGGAGCAGGAGCTGCACCCGACCCCAGCAGGAGGAGCAGGAGCTGCACCCTACCCCAGCAGGAGCTACGTCCGACCCAGCAGGAGGAGCAGGAGCTGCACCCGACCCCAGCAGGAGGAGCAGGAGCTGCGCCCGACCCCAGCAGGAGGAGCAGGAGCTGTGCCCGACCCCAGCAGGAGGAGCGCGCGACCCCAGCAGGAGGAGCAGGAGCTGCGCCCGACCCCAGCAGGAGGAGCAGGAGCTGCACCCTACCTCAGCAGGAGCTGCGTCCGACCCCAGCAGGAGGAGCAGGAGCTGCGCCCGACCCCAGCAGGAGGAGCAGGAGCTGCGCCCTACCCCAGCGGGTAATGCAGCAGCGGGCAATGGATCCACATGCTGTTGATTCCCCGTTGTTTGGAGTACAGAACATCGTCAAGATCTTGGGTAGTTGAAAACATTTTTGGTTCATGAACGTACTTGAACCTTTTGACAATACGCCATAGCCTCTTCTTATGGAAATGCTTCAAGGTGCAATCATCGTCGTCTTTTCGGTTGTAGAATTCACCACCTTCAAAGTAATCACCTTCATCGTCAAACGGTCTCTTCTTATTATTGCTATTCATTGTCGTTTCCGCTGCAACACATACATCCTCCAACTCGACGTCTGTGATGTCACAATCCCACCTGGGAATGCGGATGCTCTAATTGACTGATGGCGCCAGACCCTTCCAGGAACCCATAATTATAGACCACCCGCGTCGAATTCCGAGCAATAGAACAATAGAACAAAACATCAGCAAAGGGGGTTGTATCGATACACCCCCCTTCAAGTACTCTAATCTAAGGCAGGTGTTCACACAAAAAACCAACGCGTTGAGACCTGTCTGGGAATGCGGATGCTGTAATGGGATACCCGACAGGAGGGCGACCGACCCTTGCAGGAACCCATAATTATAGACCACCCGCGTCGAATTCCGAGCAATAAATCACCAGTTGTCAAACACCCACGGTCTCATTCTTGTTCTAGTCTCCAACAATTCCTGACGCATGGGGGAGCGAAAATCTCCCCCCCTAACCCATTATGTGTTAGGGGGAGCGAAAATCTCCCCCTAGTAATTAAATCAACAGAACGCCAGTTGTCAAACACCCACGGTCTCATTCTTGTTCGGGAGTTTGAAGTGTGTAGTTGTGTAATAGTGTTGCTGTGTGACGTTCTGTCAGAGTGATCACCCGACGTTTTGACCTAACCTATAAAATGAACCACTTAACCGCCTATGTGTTTAATGATCAGCCTTTGTCTGTACTGTTTGACAGCAGCGATAATCCATGGTTCAAAGCTAAGGATGTAGCTACAATATTGGGCTACGCTAACCCTAAAGAAGCAATCAGAGTACATGTTAGAGAAAAATATCGCAAAACAATTCCTGAAGTATGGGGGAGCGAAAATCTCCCCCTAACCTATAACGAGAAACATTCAATCTTTCTTAACGAGCCGGGATTATATTCGTTACTTATGAAATCTAAAATGCCCATTGCCGAGAAGTTTCAAGATTGGATCTTTGAAGAAGTTTTGCCATCCATTAGAAAAAATGGACAGTACAGACTTATAAACGAGAACCAACGGCTGCTACAATCACTTACAAAGTCGCTAACAAATAACCGAAAGCTAGATCAAACAAATTCCGAGTTTAAAACTACAAATGATATATTGTGTATGAAAAACCAATCCATGAATCAAACGCTGGTCGAACAGACACCTAAAGTGGCAGTGTTGCCTGAAGATGTAAATCTGAAGCATATATTTTGTGTGATGATTAGGGAAACCCTTCTAAAGCAGTACGGAGTTTGTGAATACAAGTGCATTCGAACACAGAAGAGGAATTTCAAACAAGCCTTGAAAAAAGCAAAGGAAGAAGGATTTACAATGTGCTATTGTAGAGAAAATGTCCCCAACGGCATAAACATAGTGAATAAGGCTAAGGAAGGGATGAAGAGTTACGGCATGCACATTGACTGCAGATACAACAACATCCTAACCTCGCACAATTTCATTAATATAGTTGAACATATCTTTGACAATGCATAGGTCTGCGCTTGTGGACTCGTTCCAGAACCTTCGACGCTAGTCAGGTAGTAACAGTCGATACGTGCTCCAAAGATGACCAGTGCGGATGACGCAAGAAAAGTAATCACCATATCAATGGCCAAAATACGTTATAAACGTAACAACATCCGAGAAAGGCTCGCAATCAAGTTAGTGTTGGATAGAGCGAGAGATGTGTTTGAGAGAAAATATCATATGAAACAGCATACTTATGAAGAAAACAAAAATATTGAATATCATGTGAAAGAATATAAATATGAAGAAAACAAAACAGACTGTTAAATTTAACGAGGAGCTAAATACACAGTACACTTATGAGCCCTGTGAGGATGTAAAACAATTAACGTGGACTCAAATCGCAATAAATGAAATGAGATTCCGCAGACCGTTGGAACTAATGTTGGGTGAAAAAATCAAACATCTAACCTATTGCAACAAAATGTGTCACAGCGAGTGCATACAGTTTACTTCAAGGGTGAGCAGACGCACCACCAGTCCGTAGTACGGTTGAAGTCACACGGTAAGGACGTGAACATGGACGCTTACGCTTCTGCGGACGACTATATCAAATCGTTTATTCAGGAGATTGAGGCTATGAACAATAATGCTAGTGATCAGACATTGACATCACCTCAGGCGTCATCTGTAAAACCGATCACTGCCTGCAAGAGACGAAGGAGGCCAACTCCCATCGAAGTGGAAACCAAGAAACCAGGATGGGTGCCAAAACCAACAGATGATTGTCCCATAGCGTCATGGATGGAGGATGGGAATACTTTTGCTGTTCAACAGCCGGGAAACAAAGGACAAATTTTATTGAAAATGGAAATGTACGATGGTACAGATATGGTGTTCATGTGCGGTTTATTTTTGGACAAAGATGGTGAAATGCACCAAAGTGTTAAACAAGTAGTTGATAAAGTGGAAAACATGTGGATCGATAAATCAACAGGAGTATCGAAAATTACAGGCTTAACTCAAACTGTTACACAATGCAGTGCAGTTTCGCAACCAACGTCGAAGAAGCGAGCTGTGAGGAAGAAACAACGAGTGTCGCCAGCAGTCAATTAGAGCATCCGCATTCCCAGACAGGAGGGCGACGCGTCGGTTTTGTGTGTGTGTGTGTGAACACCTGCGCCCGGCCAACTACTACTAGAGATGTCGAGCAGAAGCACTTTCATGTCAGAGTTTCCGAGCGTGAACGGCACTGCAGCAACCGTGGACCTGAGAGCTACCCTCAACAACTGCAAGTCTGTCTCTCCGCTCTACACCAGGATAGCCGATCTCCGAGAGGAATGCGGCTATCTCATCACTGCGATGGAGCGAGCCACCACACCCTTTGGCGAGACGATCATCGTGATCCTGGAGGGGCAGGTCGGGGACGACTTCTTTCTACGAGTCTACCTGCCTAGGCGCTTCAACGAGGTCCTGAGCAACACCGACATCGAGCGCTACAACGGCGGTTTTGGAGAACGCCTTCGCTTGGTGAAGCGCAGCCCGAGGGGTGCCAATAGCAGATTCACACCTTTGGAGTTTATGTAAAGCAAAACTTGAAGATTATGTAAATACATTTGTAAATTAGTGTTCGTAGTCAATACTTATAGCCACGTTCAGAACATAACCACTGTGTTATTTATTTCACTTAACCCCAAAAATTTCCTTTAGTAGTAAGTTTAAGAGCGTGAGTATGGTAACTGTGAGGTGTTTAGCTCATCAGCGTCATCATCAGAATCATCGATATTTGTACATAGATGTAACCAACCGCGTAATGCGATACAATTGGTTAGAGCGCATCGTGTGTGAGCTGTCTTGTGATGGTGACATCGCACTGCGTTTGTTGATAGTAGACTGTTGATTGACGATAGTGATCCGCAACCAATATCGCTGATATCAATGACATTAGTAGTACAGTGATCCGTGATGAAATTGCATCGTACAAACTCTATTTTCTCAGTACCTTTGACATAGACAATCGGTCGTTTGACGATACATGCACGTAACTTTTCCTCTAGCTCATGATACCAGATATCACCTTGAGCCCATTCCAATCCATGACAGTGTTTTGTGAGCCAATAGCGTTCACGTAGTTTCTCTTGTGATAGGAAATCTTGACTGAATGGTGATTTGGCGATATGATGCATTAGCAGTGTTCCACTGGCCAATTCCAAGTCACACACTTCCTTCAGAATATAATCGCTATTGCTGTCCTTGAAACATTGTAAATCCAAAATAATGGGAGATGCTACATTTTTACGAGGTACTCTGCGTAAACAATCCATCTTGTATGAGTGTTGGTTGCCGACTGATTATGATTTAACCGACAAAGTCCACATTTAGATCGCGATGTTGATTAATTTCGATGACGTTGGTAAATCCGCATATACCAAACAGTTGCCAATCTCTGTGAGTGCAGGCATGCATTAAACCACATCGATATCGATAGTAGCAACAGTAGTACTAGTAGTAGTGTGGTCATCGATCACTCTTCTTTATTCTTCCGCAATGTGCATTATCTTGTACGTGACAACTGGTACTAACAGCGATCTTCATCGACTATGTATTTAATAACCAGATAGGAGCTGCTCTGTATGACAGTAGTAACAACCCTAGGTTCATAGTTACAGAGGTTGCTCAAATCTTGAGCTACGTTAATCATAAAAAAAAGCACTTCTAGCACAAGTTAGTGAACAATACAAGTCAACAAACTTAGAAACGAGAAACTTTAGTCTTTGCAATCCTTTACAAAGCCACTAACAAATAACAGAAACTAGATCAAATTACCTCGGAGTTTAAAACTAGAAAATTATATGTATATATATATATATATATATATATATATATATATATATATTGTGTAAGGAGATCCAGACCATGATTCAAATGTTGTCTGAACAGACCTCTAAAGAAGCAGTGTTGCCTGAATAACTTGACTTCGAGCCTTTATTGTATGTTAGTTCGTTAACAAAATAACTTGTACATTAACACGACGATCACTTTTCTTGCTTAAGTCACGATGTGCATTATGGCGTACGGGACGATTGGTAATAACAGCGTTTAGAGTAAACTGTGCACATTCGTTGTGATACGTCTTGTCACAGCAGGTTAGATTTCACATTCTCACATTAAACATCAATTACAATTGTAGACGTAATCTCATTTCATCTGTTGTGATTTAAGTCCACGTTAACCGTTGTACATCCTCACGCGGCTCGTAAGTGTAATGAGTATTTAGTATGACAATAAACTTCTCGAATGTTAGTACGTTAAATCGTAGCTTGTTCATTGACGCATTGATCCCTATTCTTGTTCAGTCTCAATATGCATTATGGCGTACGTGCCAGATGGTACTAACAACGCTTGAAATAAACTGCACACATGTGTTGCGATACATCCAAACACAACAAGTTAGATGCATCATTCTAACATTCAGCATCAATTGAAATGTTATGCGTGGTATCATTTCATCTGGTGTAATTTGAGGGAATAACTCGACTACGAACCTTTATCGTATGTTAGTTCGTTAACAACGTAACTTGTACATTGACGCATCGATCACTTTTCATGCTTAAGTCACAATGTGCATTATGTTGTATGTGACGACTGGTAATAGCAATGCTTGAAGTAAACTGAGCACATGTGTTGCGATACGTCTTGTCACAGCAGGTTATATTGCTCATTTCCCCATTCAACATCAATTACAATTGTATGCGTAATCTCACTTCATCGGTTGTAATTCAAGTCCGCGTTAACTGTTGTACATCCTCACGCGGTTCGTAAGTGTAACGAGTATTTAGTTTTACATTAAACTTCTCGTATGTCAATCCCAAGTAATCGGTGTTTGAAGAAGTTTGCCTTTCCCTCAAGAATTGACACTAGCATTATAACATACGCGTTTAATAACCAGATCGCACTTGTAATATTTTTGTATATCGATAAAAATTCCAAGTAATCGAGGTTTGAAGAAGTTCGCACATTGATAAAAAAAAATCCAAGTAAACGATGTTTGAAGACGTTTGAGTTTTCACCATCACACAAGTTCCAATCTTGAGTAATGTCAACCCAAGAAAATGAAAGCTAACAGCAACACGTAGTTGTGTTAAGTTACGATAGGTATAGTTAGGTTTATTAAGACTGTTTCCAGTTAGAAAGGGAAACATGGAGAGACTTATCTCATCGTTAGGTTACGATATCCAGTGTAAAGTTAGGTCCCTGCATAGAAATAGGAAACGTAGGCAGTTGTATCTCATCCTTAGGTTATGTTATGCTCTGTTAAGTTAGGTTTGTGCTTATAGATAGGATATATTGTCAGGAGTATCTCGTCGTTAGGTTAAGTCATGCTCTGTTAAGTTAGGTTTGTTGTTGATTATAAAAAAAAATCTGTGCCTTAATGTCGGCGCGCGCAATTTAAATGGGTATAATCATAATGCGCGCCGCGCCGACATTAAGGCACAGATTTTTTTTTTATAATCAACAACAAACCTAACTTAACAGAGCATGACTTAACCTAACGACGAGATACTCCTGACAATATATCCTATCTATAAGCACAAACCTAACTTAACAGAGCATAACATAACCTAAGGATGAGATACAACTGCCTACGTTTCCTATTTCTATGCAGGGACCTAACTTTACACTGGATATCGTAACCTAACGATGAGATAAGTCTCTCCATGTTTCCTCTTTCTAACTGGAAACAGTCTTAATAAACCTAACTATACCTATCGTAACTTAACACAACTACGTGATGCTGTTAGCTTTCATTTTCTTGGGTTGACATTACTCAAGATTGGAACTTGTGTGATGGTGAAAACTCGAACGTCTTCAAACATCGTTTACTTGGATTTTTTTTTTTTATCAATGTGCGAACTTCTTCAAACTCGATTACTTGGAATTTTTATCGATATACAAAAATATTACAAGTACGATCTGGTTATTAAACGCGTATGTTATAATGCTAGTGTCAATTCTTGAGGGAAAGGCAAACTTCTTCAAACACCGATTACTTGGGATTGACATACGAGAAGTTTAATGTAAAACTAAATACTCGTTACACTTACGAACCGCGTGAGGATGTACAACAGTTAACGCGGACTTGAATTACAACCGATGAAATGAGATTACGCATACAATTGTAATTGATGTTGAATGGGGAAATGAGCAATATAACCTGCTGTGACAAGACGTATCGCAACACATGTGCTCAGTTTACTTCAAGCATTGCTATTACCAGTCGTCACATACAACATAATGCACATTGTGACTTAAGCATGAAAAGTGATCGATGCGTCAATGTACAAGTTACGTTGTTAACGAACTAACATACGATAAAGGTTCGTAGTCGAGTTATTCCCTCAAATTACACCAGATGAAATGATACCACGCATAACATTTCAATTGATGCTGAATGTTAGAATGATGCATCTAACTTGTTGTGTTTGGATGTATCGCAACACATGTGTGCAGTTTATTTCAAGCGTTGTTAGTACCATCTGGCACGTACGCCATAATGCATATTGAGACTGAACAAGAATAGGGATCAATGCGTCAATGAACAAGCTACGATTTAACGTACTAACATTCGAGAAGTTTATTGTCATACTAAATACTCATTACACTTATGAGCCACGTGAGGATGTACAACGGTTAACGTGGACTTAAATCACAACAGATGAAATGAGATTACGTCTACAATTGTAATTGATGTTTAATGTGAGAATGTGAAATCTAACCTGCTGTGACAAGACGTATCACAACGAATGTGCACAGTTTACTTTAAACGCTGTTATTACCAATCGTCCCGTACGCCATAATGCACATCGTGACTTAAGCAAGAAAAGTGATCGTCGTGTTAATGTACAAGTTATTTTGTTAACGAACTAACATACAATAAAGGCTCGAAGTCAAGTTATTCAGGCAACACTGCTTCTTTAGAGGTCTGTTCAGACAACATTTGAATCATGGTCTGGATCTCCTTACACAATATATATATATATATATATATATATATATATATATATATATATATATATATATATATACATATAATTTTCTAGTTTTAAACTCCGAGGTAATTTGATCTAGTTTCTGTTATTTGTTAGTGGCTTTGTAAAGGATTGCAAAGACTGAAGTTTCTCGTTTCTAAGTTTGTTGACTTGTATTGTTCACTAACTTGTGCTAGAAGTGCTTTTTTTATGATTAACGTAGCTCAAGATTTGAGCAACCTCTGTAACTATGAACCTAGGGTTGTTACTACTGTCATACAGAGCAGCTCCTATCTGGTTATTAAATACATAGTCGATGAAGATCGCTGTTAGTACCAGTTGTCACGTACAAGATAATGCACATTGCGGAAGAATAAAGAAGAGTGATCGATGACCACTACTACTACTAGTACTACTGTTGCTACTATCGATATCGATGTGGTATAATGCATGCCTGCACTCACAGAGATTGGCAACTGTTTGGTATATGCGGATTTACCAACGTCATCGAAATTAATCAACATCGCGATCTAAATGTGGACTTTGTCGGTTAAATCATAATCAGTCGGCAACCAACACTCATACAAGATGGATTGTTTACGCAGAGTACCTCGTAAAAATGTAGCATCTCCCATTATTTTGGATTTACAATGTTTCAAGGACAGCAATAGCGATTATATTCTGAAGGAAGTGTGTGACTTGGAATTGGCCAGTGGAACACTGCTAATGCATCATATCGCCAAATCACCATTCAGTCGAGATTTCCTATCACAAGAGAAACTACGTGAACGCTATTGGCTCACAAAACACTGTCACGGATTGGAATGGGCTCAAGGTGATATCTGGTATCATGAGCTAGAGGAAAAGTTACGTGCATGTATCGTCAAACGACCGATTGTCTATGTCAAAGGTACTGAGAAAATAGAGTTTGTACGATGCAATTTCATCACGGATCACTGTACTACTAATGTCATTGATATCAGCGATATTGGTTGCGGATCACTATCGTCAATCAACAGTCTACTATCAACAAACGCAGTGCGATGTCACCATCACAAGACAGCTCACACACGATGCGCTCTAACCAATTGTATCGCATTACGCGGTTGGTTACATCTATGTACAAATATCGATGATTCTGATGATGACGCTGATGAGCTAAACACCTCACAGTTACCATACTCACGCTCTTAAACTTACTACTAAAGGAAATTTTTGGGGTTAAGTGAAATAAATAACACAGTGGTTATGTTCTGAACGTGGCTATAAGTATTGACTACGAACACTAATTTACAAATGTATTTACATGATCTTCAAGTTTTGCTTTACATAAACTCCAAAGGTGTGAATCTGCTATTGGCACCCCTCGGGCTGCGCTTCACCAAGCGAAGGCGTTCTCCAAACCCGCCGTTGTAGCGCTCGATGTCGGTGTTGCTCAGGACCTCGTTGAAGCGCCTAGGCAGGTAGACTCGTAGAAAGAAGTCGTCCCCGACCTGCCCCTCCAGGATCACGATGATCGTCTCGCCAAAGGGTGTGGTGGCTCGCTCCATCGCAGTGATGAGATAGCCGCATTCCTCTCGGAGATCGGCTATCCTGGTGTAGAGCGGAGAGACAGACTTGCAGTTGTTGAGGGTAGCTCTCAGGTCCACGGTTGCTGCAGTGCCGTTCACGCTCGGAAACTCTGACATGAAAGTGCTTCTGCTCGACATCTCTAGTAGTAGTTGGCCGGGCGCAGGTGTTCACACACACACACACAAAACCGACGCGTCGCCCTCCTGTCTAGGAATGCGGATGCTCTAATTGACTGCTGGCGACACTCGTTGTTTCTTCCTCACAGCTCGCTTCTTCGACGTTGGTTGCGAAACTGCACTGCGTTGTGTAACAGTTTGAGTTAAGCCTGTAATTTTCGATACTCCTGTTGATTTATCGATCCACATGTTTTCCACTTTATCAACTACTTGTTTAACACTTTGGTGCATTTCACCATCTTTGTCCAAAAATAAACCGCACATGAACACCATATCTGTACCATCGTACATTTCCATTTTCAATAAAATTTGTCCTTTGTTTCCCGGGTTTTGAACAGCAAAAGTATTCCCATCCTCCATCCATGACGCTATGGGACAATCATCTGTTGGTTTTGGCACCCATCCTGGTTTCTTGGTTTCCACTTCGATGGGAGTTGGCCTCCTTCGTCTCTTGCAGGCAGTGATCGGTTTTACAGATGACGCCTGAGGTGATGTCAATGTCTAATCACTAGCATTATTGTTCATAACCTCAATCTCCTGAATAAACTATTTGATATAGTCGTCCGCAGAAGCGTAAGCGTCCATGTTCACGTCCTTACCGTGTGACTTCAACCGTACTACGGACTGGTGGTGCGTCTGTTTACCCTTGAAGTAAACTGTATGCACTCGCTGTGACACATCTTGTTGCAATAGGTTAGATGTTTGATTTTTTCACCCAACATTAGTTAGTTCCAACGGTCTGCGGAATCTCATTTCATCTATTGCGATTTGAGTCCACGTTAATTGTTTTACATCCTCACAGGGCTCATAAGTGTACTGTGTATTTAGCTCCTCGTTAAATTTAACAGTCTGTTTTGTTTTCTTCATAGTTATATTCTTTCACATGATATTCAATATTTTTGTTTTCTTCATAAGTGTGCTGTTTCATATGATATTTTCTCTCAAACACATCTCTCGCTCTATCCAACACTAACTTGATTGCGAGCCTTTCTCGGATGTTGTTACGTTTATAACGTATTTTGGCCATTGATATGGTGATTACTTTTCTTGCGTCATCCGCACTGGTCATCTTTGGAGCACGTATCGACTGTTACTACCTGACTAGCGTCGAAGGTTCTGGAACGAGTCCACAAGCGCAGACCTATGCATTGTCAAAGATATGTTCAACTATATTAATGAAATTGTGCGAGGTTAGGATGTTGTTGTATCTGCAGTCAATGTGCATGCCGTAACTCTTCATCACTTCCTTAGCCTTATTCACTATGTTTATGCCGTTGGGGACATTTTCTCTACAATAGCACATTGTAAATCCTTCTTCCTTTGCTTTTTTCAAGGCTTGTTTGAAATTCCTCTTCTGTGTTCGAATGCACTTGTATTCACAAACTCCGTACTGCTTTAGAAGGGTTTCCCTAATCATCACACAAAATATATGCTTCAGATTTACATCTTCAGGCAACACTGCCACTTTAGGTGTCTGTTCGACCAGCGTTTGATTCATGGATTGGTTTTTCATACACAATATATCATTTGTAGTTTTAAACTCGGAATTTGTTTGATCTAGCTTTCGGTTATTTGTTAGCGACTTTGTAAGTGATTGTAGCAGCCGTTGGTTCTCGTTTATAAGTCTGTACTGTCCATTTTTTCTAATGGGTGGCAAAACTTCTTCAAAGATCCAATCTTGAAACTTCTCGGCAATGGACATTTTAGATTTCATAAGTAACGAATATAATCCCGGCTCGTTAAGAAAGATTGAATGTTTCTCGTTATAGGTTAGGGGGAGATTTTCGCTCCCCCATACTTCAGGAATTGTTTTGCGATATTTTTCTCTAACATGTACTCTGATTGCTTCTTTAGGGTAAGCGTAGCCCAATATTGTAGCTACATCCTTAGCTTTGAACCATGGATTATCGCTGCTGTCAAACAGTACAGACAAAGGCTGATCATTAAACACATAGGCGGTTAAGTGGTTCATTTTATAGGTTAGGTCAAAACGTCGGGTGATCACTCTGACAGAACGTCACACAGCAACACTATTACACAACTACACACTTCAAACTCCCGAACAAGAATGAGACCGTGGGTGTTTGACAACTGGTGTTCTGTTGATTTAATTACTAGGGGGAGATTTTCGCTCCCCCTAACACATAATGGGTTAGGGGGGGGGAGATTTTCGCTCCCCCATGCGTCAGGAATTGTTGGAGACTAGAACAAGAATGAGACCGTGGGTGTTTGACAACTGGTGATTTATTGCTCGGAATTCGACGCGGGTGGTCTATAATTATGGGTTCCTGCAAGGGTCGGTCGCCCTCCTGTCGGGTATCCAATTACAGCATCCGCATTCCCAGACAGGTCTCAACGCGTTGGTTTTTTGTGTGAACACCTGCCTTAGATTAGAGTACTTGAAGGGGGTGTATCGATACAACCCCCTTTGCTGATGTTTTGTTCTATTGTTCTATTGCTCGGAATTCGACGCGGGTGGTCTATAATTATGGGTTCCTGGAAGGGTCTGGCGCCATCAGTCAATTAGAGCATCCGCATTCCCAGGTGGGATTGTGACATCACAGACGTCGAGTTGGAGGATGTATGTGTTGCAGCGGAAACGACAATGAATAGCAATAATAAGAAGAGACCGTTTGACGATGAAGATGATTACTTTGAAGGTGGTGAATTCTACAACCGAAAAGACGACGATGATTGCACCTTGAAGCATTTCCATAAGAAGAGGCTATGGCGTATTGTCAAAAGGTTCAAGTACGTTCATGAACCAAAAATGTTTTCAACTACCCAAGATCTTGACGACGTTCTGTACTCCAAACAACGGGGAATCAACAGCATGTGGATCCATTGCCCGCTGCTGCATTACCCGCTGGGGTAGGGCGCAGCTCCTGCTCCTCCTGCTGGGGTCGGGCGCAGCTCCTGCTCCTCCTGCTGGGGTCGGACGCAGCTCCTGCTGGGGTAGGGTGCAGCTCTTGCTCCTCCTGCTGGGGTCGGGCGCAGCTCCTGCTCCTCCTGCTGGGGTCGCGCGCTCCTCCTGCTGGGGTCACGCGCTCCTCCTGCTGGGGTCGGGCGCAGCTCCTGCTCCTCCTGCTGGGGTCGGACGCAGCTCCTGCTGGGGTAGGGTGCAGCTCCTGCTCCTCCTGCTGGGGTCGGGCGCAGCTCCTGCTCCTCCTGCTGGGGTCGCGCGCAGCTCCTGCTCCTCCTGTTGGGGTCGGACGCAGCTCCTGCTGGGGTAGGGTGCAGCTCCTGCTCCTCCTGCTGGGGTCGGGCGCAGCTCCTGCTCCTCCTGCTGGGGTCGCGCGCTCCTCCCGCTGGGGTCGGGCACAGCTCCTGCTCCTCCTGCTGGGGTCGGGCGCAGCTCCTGCTCCTCCTGCTGGGGTCGGGTGCAGCTCCTGCTCCTTCTGCTGGGGTCGGACGTAGCTCCTGCTGGGGTAGGGTGCAGCTCCTGCTCCTCCTGCTGGGGTCGGGCGCAGCTCCTGCTCCTCCTGCTGGGGTCGCGCGCTCCTCCTGCTGGGGACTCAGTTACAGCAGCTGCATCCCAGACAGGACCGACCGCGTCGGTCGGTTGTGTGAATAGCTGCCTTGGTGTAGAGTACTTGAAGGGGGGTGTATCGATACACCCCCCTTCAAGTGCTCTAACCCAAAGCATTGCAATTATATTCTCATCAAAATTCGCATTCACTGGTAGTTTTATTGACCGCAGGCGTTGATGGGCTAGCTCTGTTGGTTGTAGCGTTACCCTGCTCAACTCTTGTATTAATTATCAAAAGTACATCATGTGGGTACTCAAAATACTCGGCTTGAAGAGGGGATTCCGAAAATGCATTAAAAAAAGAGGGTCAGGTTCAAGGTCATCATCAGGTTAGCCCAAAGTGGTCGATGTGGGTACTAAAATGACTCGTCTTGACAAGGAGATTCCAAAAATGCAAAGAAAAAAAAGGTCAAAAGTGCGGTGCGGGCCCTTTTTTTTGTAAACATCATCCAAAGTGTACGATGTGGGTACTCAAATGACTCGGCTCGACTAGACGAACAAGAATCTGCAATCAGAAATCTGATCCGAGGTTAGGTTAGGTTAGGTTAGGTTAGGTTAGGTTAATATTCGCAACAACAAAAAAATTCGCAAACAAAATTTCGCAAAAAAAATTTGCAAAAAAAATTCACAAAATAAATTCGCAAAAAAAATCGCAAAAAAAAGTTCGCAAAAAAAAATTCACAAAAAAATCGCAAAAAAAATTCGCAAAAAAAATTCGCAAAAAAGTTCGCAAAAAAAAATTCGCAAAGTGTCACAGACGAGACCTCGGGGAGGTGGCTCGGGGGGGGGGGGGGTGCTCCTCCTGACTCCTCCTGCCCCAGGAATGTCCAATACACCCTACTGTGGTTTTCAATGGTTTTCCGTTCTAATACAGAACTTAGAGGCCTAGTATTTGGCACATAGTATTCCTATATTACAATTAATTAGTATTAATAACCAGTCATCCGCCCAGATTATATCACTTAAAACACCCGAAAGAAAAAAAAAAGACTTTGAACTCTTGTAAATTTATTTGTGTTTTTTTTGTATATTTTTATGTAGCGCTCCAGCAAGGGTAAAAACCCTTATAATTAATGTTATATTTGTTGCGGAATGCTTATTGTTGACCAAATACATAGCAATTTAGGTTGTTAACTTTGTTTTTCCCCCTTATAAGGTTTAGGCGACGTCCTATAAAGGCTATATCACAAAATCCAGTGTAGGGTTTCAACTTTTTCTCCAAGCACTTAGGTAATAAATGGAAACTTAATATTTAACATAGAATACTTCTCCATGCCAAGTAGTATTCACCAACTGGCATATGACCAGATTTGATAGGTTAAATCCCTAAAAATAATAAAACCTTGGAATATTTGTAGAGTTCTTAGGTCTTAAAGAGAACTAGTAAACCTGTCGCGGCTTCGCTCGCGATCATCATTTATAAATATCGTGTTAACGTTCCAAAGCCAACATGGCCTGCTGATTAACTGTGTTTACTCTATCCAGCTGATTGCTTAAAACTTATAGTTATTTCCCAATGTTAAGCTTATAGGAAAAAACTCAACTTTAAAGGGCCCCAGGGCCTCACTGACAAATTATTTCTCTATAAAAGTTGCCTGCACAACTTCACGTTGGGCTCTTTCCAATGACACCAAAAACATGAAAATCGGTTGTGTAGTTTAGGAGGAGTGATTGTCACAAAAAACCTGCTCTCCTATTAAATAAGTATAGATTTGGACCAATTTACATTAAATTTTGGCCAAAGAGCGACCTGGGGGCGAAACTATTTTAATTAGTTAATGGTAGTTTCATACATAAAAAATGTAAACCATCTAAGTAGCCTATATCTATATTTATAAATCTGATAACAATTTTAATTTGTTTCAATTACTTTAGTTACACACAAACGGCTTAGGTAGTTAATAATATGATCAGCGCACAGTAATTAATACCCATAGTCTATTTGTAGCAGTAGCCATGATAACATTATAACCTAAATACCAATTCATATTTGGATTGTTTGTACCTATGTTGTTACCATGTGCCCTGGATATAATGGCACTCAACTACTACTATGACATTTTGCCGTTTACCTTTTTTGGATGGGGAGACCAATCGGGGGTCTGGGGGCGGAGATTTATTGGTTTTATTTTTATTTTTGTTGTATATTTTACATGTTGCGCTCCACCGAGGGCAAACCCCCTTATAAATTATGCCCTATTTGATGCAGAAGGCTTCTAGTTACTCAGAAACATAGCAATTTAGACTGTTATTGGTGCTTTTATTCCTTATAAGGTTCAAAAGATGTATTATAACAGTTTTCAGACAAAGTTTAAAGACGACAATCAGGGTAGGGTTTTAATTTTTTACAAGCACTTACAATATAGTACGTGGAGGGCTTCAAATTTAACATACAATACGTCTCCAAAACAAAGTATAATCCAGCAACAGCCATATGACCAGTTTTAATGATTTCAACCCCCTCAAAATAATTTAAACCTTGGAAAAGATTATCCAATTTTAGGTTATTTTCAGAGATTCTGTGGTTTTCCCCGTCACTTTAATGTACTTGATATATGCCTAATGTTTGGCACTCAATAAGTTTATACCACATTTGGTATCTAGCAGAAATCATATGACCAGTTTTCATAATTCATCCCAAACCATAAGCCATCAGTTTGCATAAGCCATCAGAAAACTGAAAACCTAAACATCTGCTAAATTATCTTATTTCTACTAGACAATTTTTCATGCTAACCCCCCTAAAAAAAGTAGTTAATTTCCCCCCAAAAAAGGCTTATTTTAAAATTCCAGCTTTTATAGATTGAACCCTTAAAAATAATCAAAGCCTTGGAATAGTTGTAGAATTCAGGTCTTAAATAGAATTTGGACCGATTTACATTAAACTGTGGCCAAACAGCAACCTGGGGGCAAAGCCCCCCACAGGGGTCTGGGGGCGGAGCCCCCAGCGAGCGAAGCGAGTTATTACTATACAGGGTGAGTCTTCTAAGCTGTCTCAAACAGATTACAAACGACCGGCTTGACATACAGAGATGAAACAAAACTTTTCCCCACTAATTCATACCAAAGGAATAACGTAAAAATATTTTTACCATTTTTAAAATACAGAATGTTCAAGAAACTGGGGGTCATGGGTTCGAATCTCAGAGTTTTCAAATGTAAACATATGACATGTTATGCATTATTTTAAAGCTCTAAACTAGACAAACCATTTCGTGAAAACAGAACTCCTTTATCTTTATCCGTTTCAAAATGGCGGCCATTTTTATGGAAAATATTGATATTTACAGAATACCCCGTATATTGTAAACTACTAATTTTCGTTCCGTTTAAAAATTCTTATTTCTCGTGAATTCAGCTTTAATTTGATATACGACATGTCAAAATTTTAAAAACTGAATATTTTATCAATAATTTTATTTTTTTTAATGTTTGTAGCCTTGTAAATAAAAAATTTCAAATGAGAACATATGTGAAATGGCGTATCATTTTGAAGGTCTTGCAAAAACAAACAACTTTTCAATTTAAACCTACCGTCTAGCTTTGGTATTTTTCTAGTAATCAACCAAAAACTCCATTTCCCCATATAAAACCCATGTTAAACGTGCAGTACTACAGATTAATAGATGCACGTTTAACATGGGTTTTATATGGGGAAATGGAGTTTTTGGTTAATTACTAGAAAACTACCAAAGATAGATGGTAGGTTTAAATTAAAAAGTTGTTTGTTTTTGCAAGACCTTCAAAATGATACGCCATTTTACATATGTTCTCATTTGAAATTTTTTATTTACAAGGCTACCAACATTAAAAAAAATTAAAATTATTGATAAAATATTCAGTTTTTAAAATGTTGACATGTCGTATATCAAATTAAAGCTGAATTCACGAGAAATAAGAATTTTTAAACAGAACGAAAATTAGTTTAGTAGTTTACAATATACAGGGTATTCTGTAAATATCAATATTTTCCATAAAAATGGCCGCCATTTTGAAACGGATAAAGATAAAGGAGTTCTGTTTTCACGAAATGGTTTGTCTAGTTTAGAGCTTTAAAATAATGCATAACATGTCATATGTTTACATTTGAAAACTCTGAGATTCGAACCCATGACCCCCAGTTTCTTGAACATTCTGTATTTTAAAAATGGTAAAAATATTTTTACGTTATTCCTTTGGTATGAATTAGTGGGGAAAAGTTTTGTTTCATCTCTGTATGTCAAACCGTTCGTTTGTAATCTGTTTGAGACAGCTTAGAAGACTCACCCTGTATAACTCCCCCACTACTTAACACCACTGCTATACCACTCCCCCGTAACTTAACTTCCGATATGTTACTAATAAATACTATAATTCACAATGTTTTCTTTTAGCAGTGAGAATATATTGACAATGTGGCTTCATCTATATTTATGAAAGGGATGTTGGTTTGTTTGTTTGTATATATATATATATATATATATATATATATATATATATATATATATATATATATATATATATTATATATATATTTGAAGTTTATTGACTCGGACACCGTTGGACCGTTTGCCATGAAACTTGGTATATATATTTAAAATTTCACGTAGAAGGTTTTTAAGCCATCCATTTCGGCCTAACACAATTGAGTTCCTCCCAAGAGGCCCAAAAGGGTTCCCATGTGAACCTTATGGAAATATATTGTTGTTTACATAAAAGCTAATTACATCCTATACTCTAATATGAGTAAGGTTTGCTTGCTTGCTTGATTGATTGATTGATTGCTTGCGACACGTATCTCAAAAACGGGTCCAACGATTTCCTTCAAATGTTCGAAATAACTAATTTCTGGGATAAAAATAAGTTCTAGACAGGCCTCATCCCCAGGAAAAATCAAATAATGTAAAAAAACTAAAATGAAAAGTTAAACAAATTAACATTGGGCTTATGGAGTTTCAAATCAAAACAAAAGAATTGTAACAGCTGTTCATAATCAACCAGGGAACTGTCAAAGTAATACTCATGTTGTTTATGATTATTAACATGTGGTTTCCTGAGAGCAGAGATTAAAAGATTTGAGTGAAGATTACATATATAGAGTAGTAAAATAAATCAAAGGGACATTGAGCTATAAATAACAACTGGAGGAACCTTACAAATGTAGAAAAGAGGCAAATGAGTTATACAAATTTGATTATCAGTAGGGAGAAGTGGTGAAATATTACTTTGAGTCATCTAAAAAAACTGACTGGCCTTCCCCGGGCAACGCTCGGCCCCCAGGTACTGTTTACTTGAACAAGTGATCTTGGTGATATCGGTTTTAGCTAGTAATGGTCAAAGGCATGACAACGTATGCCGGGGAACAGCTATTGTTATGTAAAGTTATACATTAGGTACCTACTTTAACATTTACAAATACTTCAAATATTCAATTACTATTTCTATACAATGATATACCAATATTTGAATATCGCTATATCATAATATTCCAACCAAAAGAATCCAAAAATCTTCCATTCAAATCGTCTGCCCTGTATAATTCAAAGAGCAGGGCTACAATGGTTTCCCAGCTACGCATGCCTGTGGGCCTCCACAGCGTATTTCCCACTAATCACCCGCACAACGGAAGTGACCTTGAGGCCGTCCTCATATCAGTGATAACACATGCCCTTGGTGATATTGACAGTGACGGCGCGGCGGTCGTGCGAAACCCGAGCGCGCAGCTTTTGACTGTGACGCATAATTTGTCGAACTCATCTCTCAATTTTCAAAGAAACCGTTATTTTTTTTTCGAAGAAGCCACATAATTCATAAATTTGATACAAATTCTAAATTCAGGGGGGTTAATTACAGTACTGTGCCTGTTATACGGCTTTTTATAATATTTACTATCGTTCTATAAATTTTAAATATGTCATTATCAGATCTACATCGGTGGTGCGAAAACCTTACACTTCATCCGCGGCGGGCGCACCGTACCTCTCCCGCCCCAGCGGGCTGCTGCAACTTATAAACATCAAAGTTGCTGCTTAAACTTATATATATATATTATAGTTGCGTTTTATTAAACTACTCACCTGATAACATATTTAAGTACTTTCGAATTCCTTCTTTATCGTAATACTCATATATGGGGAGCGCAGAATTGGAACAGTCAGAACCTTCCGCAGCGCCGTCCTCGCGCAGTAAAAATGATTGGTGGGGAACTGACGTTGTGCTCAGTCTGTGAGGGAATATTTTTCTAAATTTGGGATCTTAACAGTATACGCTTTATACATTTTTGAAACCGTAATGTACATAAAAGTAAACCAGACAACAATAAGTTCAAAGATCATCATTATAAAACTAGATCTAACCGATTTGTTGAACAACACAATCTGAAATTTTACGAGGAGAAAGCTAGTTTCATAGGTACAAAATTTTGATTTTCCTTGCCAAAAAACTTTATACAAGAACAAAGTATTCAAATATTCAAAAAGATGCTTAAATATTATCTATTAAGTTTATCATTATATTCCTTGGATGAGTATTGGGATTTAAATCATGTATAAATTGCTTTGTTTTTTGTTTTTTTAGTTAGTGGCCCATGTGGTTTGTGAATGTTGTAATGGTGGTGAACAAAAGTTGAATTAATTTAATCAAAATATTGTGTACAGTTACATTTTTATATTTTAGTATTATGATTTTATGACGCTATTTATGTAAAAGTATATTTTGATTTGATTGACAGTAAGTGCCCCGTGTTGTTGGGTATATGCTGTAATATCTATCGAAATCATCGATGAGTTACACTGTGTGCAATCTATTTATGGTCCCGAGAAAGTTCGATATTGGAGGCAATCTCGAACAACATCACACAATCACTTCACACAGTTAATCATTGTTGCAATCCTTGTTGACCAGATATTTAATAATTTCTCGGTTCAATGATTCGTTTCCCAGCCAAATCACAGCCTGGCGTGGCCCACGCGGTCGGTTGCAGTAGCATCGGCATCGCCATCGCCTGTTCAGCTATCGCTATTGCTATCGAGGCCCACGACTACCAAACCTGTGACGGCAGCGGCACTAGGCGAGGGTTGACGCAACCTCTCTTATTCAACATTAGCGAGTGGAGAGCCTGATAGAGGATGATGTTAGAAGTTGTGAATGGCCGTCACTCACTCCCTACGCCATAAATCACCTTTCAGTCGTGAGGCATTTTTCCGAACACAGGAGCTCAGGCCTCACTAAAGGATTATTATATTATTGTATCGCGCAGACGCTAGACGTTCGTGAGAACTAGATTGCAGGTTTTTTACATTTATTAGAATTAATTTTTACTGCATTTGGAATTATCAATCTAATAGGATTAGTAGTAGTAATGCGCGGATTATTTCGGATTGAAACGCATGTTTTAGTTAGTTAAACTTGTCTCTGTAAGATGGATCCACCAGTACGTTGACAAATAAATGAGTGGAAATAATCGATTACATTATCATTATTGTTTTGAATTGTTTGTTTTAGTGAATTTCCTTTGGAAACTATTAGCATGACCCGCACGGTGAAACTTAAGCCCGGGACCACCATAGAAGTTCCTAACGTGACCCCCTGAACACGTTTTGGGGGGTCGTTCAAAATTATGTACATATATATATGAATATATATGTGTGTTTGCACTATAGCGGTCGCATTTTTGTCCGATTAACTTCAAATTTGGTATGGACGTTCCTTTCTGTAATCAGTTGGACAAGTTTGTTGGACAAAACAATCGGAAAACTCCAAACCTCTTTTTTGGGGATTAATATTTTAAATTTCGAGTTTTTGGGCCCAAAAAGGGTCATAAAAGCTCCAAATGTAAAGTTAATGCATGTAAAAAGATGGGAATTAGTGAGGCGAAAGTTTTAAGCCCTCTCTCGTCATTCTAGCATAAATATTTACCGAGTTATTAAAGAAAATGTGTTTAGACTAAACACAGTACGTTGTCTTGTGGGGGTTTTACACTAGAAAAGCCTGCTACTCCTTTGTTAGAGTACTTTTATCATCCCCAGCAACCTCACGCCTACTTTCAAGCCTGACTGGACCTTCTCCTAACATTATAATGCGCAAAATTGTATTCCCAGCTTTGCAGGTAAATGAAACCAGGAGCATCAGAACAGCCAACAAATCAATGTTTTCAGATTTCAATAAAAATTGGAATAGATGTATGTTTTTACACTGATTTTGAGTTTTAAAAGTTTTTATGTGGAAATCCACTTCCCTCATGTCATTGTGCTGCGTGCGAACTCGTTTTTCACGTTATGTGGTAAAGGTTATCTTTAAAATGATGGCTCGATTATTGTTTTTGAGAGATATGGTCTACGAACAAGAAAAACCATTGAGAAATAAAATGCAAAGATATAGTAGTGTGTAAATATGTTCATGTAAAATATATTTTAACTAATATGAACAATGGAAAATAATTGTTTAATTGTTTATTTATTGGAAATCAAAATAAATAACTTTGAATATTGATTTTTGTTGGGTAAACTATCACTAAAAACAACTATTTAATCAATTTTTGTTATTTTTGAAATAATGTTAACCGCTCAACCATTTTCATAAGGCATACATTAGTCAATCTAGGGTCATGAAACTTCTGTTTATTAGTTCATTTCCACTATAGGGAAAAAGATATTTCTGAAGGTGACATGGTAAGACTTTAGCCCGAGACCCAGACAACTTTTTGTTTACAGGTTCCTAGAGGCCAAAAATGTAACACGTTGAAATTTATACTGGGATATATATGTGCCAGTTAACATGATAACTTTTGGACAAAAGTTCTGCCTGAGATGAAATGTAGTATGAAGGTTTAGGACAGAAACAGTCTTCATGAGTTGACAAACCATGTTGATCAGGATGAGGAAAGGGATTTTAAAATTTCTCAAAAACAGTTTGTTTCCATTTTTGTTAACTTGAAATTGTCAAAACAAACTATTTTAGTTATGACAATATTTTTAGAGGTAAAAAATTTAGTAATTTGAATCATCTAGCTAAAGGTTAAGTGATTGTGTAAACATAATTAATAAAAAAGTGTTCAAAAAATCTGCATGTTAATCTTGTGTCAGAGTTTGGACAAAGTAATTTAGCTTGTTCTTAGTTAATCTATTTATTTTTTAATGTGCCAACTTATGTGAGGTGGATTCTGGAAAACTATTATGTCTTACATGATTGTTTATTGTTATATTTGGTTGGGGTTATAGAAAACATCCACTCCAGGGCTTCGCTCTCTGATGGGCTTTCAAAGTTTCAATAATCTTACGGAAGAATGTAAATTATTTTAATTTAAAATGTAATAACTGTTGATACTACTGTAACAAAAGCAAGAACAGTTGGTTATAGCTAATCTCTGAACATCATAACATAAACTAATGGGATCGTACGTGAGCTCGGTAAAACCAAATGAAAAATATTTGCTCGAATGTGAGCAACGGGATTAGCTTGTTTTAGTAAAATCCTTTTTCATTTTACCAATTAATTCAGCTCAATAAATAATAATTTATAATTATTATAAATAATAACTAGCTGATGTCCCGTTATCTGCACAGGAATATATCAGGCATGTTTTGAAAACATTACATCATAATCAGCTGTTAGACAAAAAAAGTTTTAAGATGCATTGCAGAGATATTCAAAGTTCTAAACATGTATGTTGTCCAATGTTATCCTCATCAAGGTTAAATAAATTGTACATCTCACTTATTTATAAACATATTTTGGCGAAACTTGATATATGACTTGGTATTCATGTGGTTGTGGTGTAATGATAATTGAATACACATCCAATTTTGTTGAGGTTCCTACTCAACCTTATGTTATTCTTTATGGTGGATGAATAAATTGTTATCTCTTCCTTATTTATGAATATATTTTTATGAAACTTTGTAAGTTTCCTCGAGTACCGTAGTAGTGAGGAATAATTCATTTACTTTTGAAATTTTGCTGAGTACACAGTTTTGCAGTGACAGGGGTATTGTTTTACAAGTACATACTAGCTGTTCCCCTCAGGCTTCGCCCCACAAATGATTTATAACAACTATGACAGTTGTGGGTGCTGCATTCTGTGGTTAGCGGTGGAACTACCACAAATCAAGATTAGCTGTTAGTATTTCCATCAGCTCAAACAAAAATGAATGTCCATAAGGAAAACATTGGAACTTTGTCAAGGTCAAATCAGGATGAAAACCATTTTAGTTTACCTATTTTATGCCTAAAGAATCAGTCTATAAAATTTAAACTCTCTATGTAAATGGGAAGTAGGAGAATTCATGATGAGTGAGTGAGTAAGTAAGTCAGTCAGCGAGTGAGGGCTTTCCCTTTTATAGGTATAGATTTAAATATTTACCATTCTTTATTCATCCCTCACATTACATATGACATCCAGATTTGGGGTAAGGCAAATTCAAATGTATGTCATATTTAACTGCAAAAAGCTGCACTATGTATTATATTTAACTATGAAGAGATTCATATCAAATTTTTTTAAAGAAAACAAATTATTAACATTTTGGTAAATTTATATATTGGAATCATTAATTTTTGTCAAAGACAATCTATATTTTTTCTAAAACGTCAATGAAATTACACTTGTAATTTTTATCTTTGAAAAAATAATATTATACTAATAAATTATCATAGAACAACATTTTACAAATGTCAACTAATATACAATGGAATAAAATTAATCAACAAAATGCCTGATCATTTAAAAAATTTACCAGATGGGGGTTTAAATCAAAAAGTAAATCCTACATTCTTAAAAAAACATTTTATACAATGAATGAACTTTTTGATTATCAAAATCATGAATTAAGTTTTTTGATTACATATTTTCAAAAAACTATGATTAAAAAAAGACCAGCATGAAAAAAATAATACTGAAAATTATTATATACAATACCTTAGTAAGCATTAACATATCTAGTTTTAAGTAATAATTGTTAATGCTGATGGAACGATTTGTCAAAGTAATAACATTTATTTATTTCAATGAAAAATGAATGAACAGAGTAGTTGGAGGAAAACACACTCAGTAGGATTATTTACTGGATGTACTGCATCAAGTTATAAATAGGAGGAAAAGCATATTTGGTAATTTGGGTCCAAAACAAATCAAATTGAGTAGCAACAAAGCTGTGAGGAGAAAAGCTCGAGAATGTTCATGGCAAAACAGAAGAAAATTCTTGTTATTCTAAACAGTTATTTTATAAAACAAAACATTATTGTTTGAATATTGCTGATAAAAACCTTTTAGCGAATTTCCCCTTAGGGACAAAGCTGTTACCCCGGTAGGCATGGTAAGAATTAGGCCCGGGAGTGGTGACCCGGGAGCATAACAACTTTTAGTTTTGAGGTCCCTATATGTCAAAAACAACATTTGTTCAAAACTATGTATACATACTAATTTATATAAAAAATGTTACAATTTTTTTAAATTTGTTATTTGTACATGATTTAATTTACAATTAATTTATAACCTCATTGAAGATATATATATTTGTGTGTGTGTGTGTGTGCGCGCGCGCGTGTGTGCGTGCGTGCGTGCGTGCGTGTGTTTTGTGTGTGTGTGTTTTGTGTGTGTGTGTGTGTGTGTGTGTGTGTGTGTGTGTGTGTGTGTACCTGATAATTTTTGTGGAAATATTCTAATTTTGATGAAATTTGGTACAAAAGTGTAAAGTAAAGCAACATTTATGACTTTAAATTTAAAAACTAGACAGATTCCCGCAGTGGCGGGTGTAAGCAACTGCCGCCTAAGGGCTATTAGGAAATCTGCCCCACCCCCTGTAATCTTTGTCATTTTCGCCGCCCCGGGTTTACCCACATGTTATATATCTTGATTGGTTATTTTTTGACAGTATCTAAAGTGGTTACGAATTTACTAAATGAATAATTTTAAGAAATTTCTGTTATTTTCCAGTCAAAAAAAAACAAACAAAAAAACAGTAAAATAATGTACAGTATAATTGACTTTATTCATCTAAACACAGTTCAATACTCAATATACTCAATGACAATCAACCCTAGAGACAAATGTTGGTGTTAAAAGGAGTGAAGCAGTGATACTTTTAATAACAAGAAAATCCTTCAGCAAAGACCTAAAAACCCCTCCTTACACTTCATCAAACATTAATTTTTACACTAACACACTGACTACTGAAAATAAAAATAAATAACCTATAAATAAGATATGATGACACTGTAACCTTAAAATGCAATTTGGACCATTAGCCTCAAAATTATGACTATTTTAATCCTGAATTAGTGCTTTTCAATACAGTTTTTCAGTCATTTTGTAATTTATACTTTTATGCAAAGATTTGATATATGTTTTAGACCATCAAAATATAAAATTAATTGATGTAGGCCTAATCTTCATAAAACTCTATACATTTTCAAACATTCTTCTAGCTTCACCTCCATGATATTGTAGATCCAATGCATTAGAATATAATAACTACAGGAGTCACTCACTACTCTCTGTCAAGTAACCTTCAAAAAGCTTGCCGTCATATTTGGTATTTTGTCCTGTTGTGGTTTCAACTTATTGTTGGTGGGACGGTGTCATTCTGTCATTCGATGTGCAAGGCGGCTTGTTTTCAACACTATTTCCAAAGTCATTTTACAGGTGTTTTCATTTAACTCAAAACATAACTTTGCTTCGAGATAAACAATAAAATTACAGTATATCCAAAAAAAATATGTCTCAAGATTATGAAGTTAAGTTTAACATCATGATTCATGCGACAAGATATAAATTTAAAGATTTCGAAGATCTCAGTTTTTCATTTAATGAAATATGGAGATTTTGACACCATCCCACCCAAAATATATATATATAGTGGTCTCGCCTGGAGTAAAAACCTGCAGCCTACATGCTGACCACCATTTTGATCCTCTGCCAACTGTGCTCCTATGGCAACAACCAATCAAATCCTATCTTCACAAATTATGTTAGTCTTTACTTGTCTTTGGTCAGATGTTTTGTTAAAAAAATATACTCCAGAATTAACAATTATGTGTGTTAGTCTTTGATCGTAAATATACGTTGGCTGAAATAACTTTCTTTGGTACCTTGAGTTTGAAAATGAATCGACAATATATTTGTATTTATTTTTGATTTATTTGGACTTTACCTTTCGCTTCTAGTGTTTAAACACTAGAAACGAAAGGTAAAGTCCAAATAAATAAAAAAATAAACTCAAATCCATCGCTATTATGAGTTTCAAAAATAAAATATCTTTGTAGCCTAAATTTTGTTATTGTCATATCAAACTCGATTGTTGCAACATTTCTCAGCCGTGTGCCTTAGTCATTATTGATATTGTGTAAAAAATAATTAAATGCTATGCGAATGTACAGGTAAACTTGGAAGTCCAAACTCGGAAGTCCGTGAGTTGGACATAGTCATAGTGGCACAGTGCCTGATGAGCGGAGGGGAGAAATTGAATTAACTGTAGTTCATGGCTTGCCGCCCTTTCTCTGTACCTAGCATAATCGTCTTTTCGCTAGTACGGATGAATGAAAAATGCATTATGACTGTTTTGAGGAACTGCAGTGTAAGGGATTGCAAGCGTAATTCATTAGTCTCTGATTACTACCTTTACCTTTAAAAGGGCGGCACACCGTCATTGTCATCCGCTTTCGTCAAAATGTTCCCCGTTTCAACCTTTCTTTTGTAAACAACTTATTAATTTTCAGTAAATTTGCCGCCCCTAAAAAATTGCCGCCCTGGGCTACAGCCCCTATAGCCCCTCCACTAAATCCGCCACTGGATTGCCACAATCGAACGGGTAATTTGGGGGATTTTGTACTCCAAAAATGAGTGTTTTTAGTTTTTTACATATAATCTTTAAATAAATTTAATTTAGATTCAGGTTAAAAAAACAACAGTGTGGGGTTTTGATCATTTCTCTACGTCAATTTGTTAGAGATATTGAAAGTGCTAGCACAGTACGTTGTCTAATGTTATTCTTATGGAGGATAAGACAAATTGTATGTCTTGCTTATTTATGAACTGACAGAAATTGGTATATGGCTTCATCTGATTGTGGTCTATTGATATTTGCTCAAAAACCAATTTATTGTTGATGGTTCCCTTAGCAGTAAACTTGCGTACTTAGCCTCCATGTTATTCTTAAGGAGAATAATTAAAATTAGATTTCTTCCTTAATTTTGAACATCAATTAATAAAACCTCGTATGTTTTCACCTAGTTGAGTTTTATATATATAACTCAGATGTGTTATATATAACTCAGTATATATATTTGCATAAAAACTCAATTTTTGTTTTCCTCATTGCAGCAAACCTGTATACTCAGCTCCTATGTTATTCTTATGGAGAGTAATTAAAATGTTATGTATATGGTGATTTATGAATGTATATTGATGAAACTTAGTATGTGGTTTCACCTAGTTGAGTTATATTGATATTTGCATACAAATCCATATTTTGTGTTCCTTATTGCAGAAACCTTCTTACTCATGTTATTCTTATAGAGAATAATTAAAATGTTATAACTCATATCGCTTATTTATGAATGTATATTGATGAAAATCAATAAGTGGTTTCACCTAAGTTGTATTCTCTTGATATTACCATAAAAACCAATTTTTTTGTGTTCCTTGTTTCAGCAAATAACCTACGTACTCATCCTCAATGTCATTCTTAAGAATAAAATTGATAAGCGGTCATGTGGTTTTAAGATATATACCGTGGTATATATGTACTGGAAATTCGCTGAGTACGCAGGTTTGATGCGATAGGGTTACTTTATTATTGATTTATTCCTTAGTGTCCTTTTAAAAACTATACTTCCCTTTCAAAATATTTTAGGGCATTTAAGTTGGGTGGAGTATTTCTACTTGTATCTCCTAAAAGTTTAAGACGTTTGCTTAGTCTCACACACTATTAATTGAGAAGCTTGCTGACATTTGCCAATACATTTTTCAGTACACTTATAATCAACTAGTGGTTTGAAGGGGCCATAGCCCCTATAACCTTGCTTCAAGAAGGAACACATGTCAGTTCGTAACCAAAGTAGACTCCTAATCACATGTTTTAATGTAAACAAAGCAGATGTTTTTAAATCCCCATGCTTTTCTTATGGAGGATGTTTTACGTTATTTCTCATTTGCTGGTCACTTTTTAGAAATACTGCTATTTTTCCCGAGTCCCTGGGATTAAGACCTTTAATTTGAGCCGTCTCCCATCATCCTGTGATTTGCCAATCTCCCACAATTTTGACTTGAAAATTTTGCTTATAGAATTATATATAAAGACTTAGCTGATCTACCCGTTCTTCGCACAGGCATTTCCTTTTTCCGTTCTATATTCAATGCAATTTGTATTTTAGTTAGCTTGAAACAGCTGTTATTGATTCTGCTCTTTAAGCTGTCAAATGTAATGTTAAATGTTAAATGTATCCACAGCTGTTCGCAGTTTCTGAATGTTTACTTTCTTCTGAAATGTAAACATTGAAACTTAGGATGTTCACGGGGCGTTGCATGAAGTGAGTCCCGGGGGTTTAAGGAAGTGAATAGGCCTATATGTTGCATGGGTTCAAGATTTACCTTTGTGTAAAACTTCAGCCCAGTCGGTTCAGTAGTTTTTACGTTTACCCGGAACATCAGACAGACAGACAGACAGAAACCACCTCTTCTTTATAATATTATAGATTATATGATACAATTTGTTATAGAAACTCTAACAGTACTTTACAATATGTTCCAGAGACTTCGTAGTGAGGTAGAGCTACCACCAGACCAGCTTGAGGCAGTTTTTGAATCTCTAGACTCTTCTCACAACGGCTACCTTACTTTGGACCAGTTCTTAGCAGGAGTCAGTTAGTATTACGACTGTTTGTCTTAACTCTAAAGTTGTTTTATAAAGTAAAATATAATATAAAAGAATTTATAATACATATAATACATGGAATTTTGATAGGCACAAGGGGGACTGTGCCTCATTTTTTCAACAATTTTAGAAACAATTTCAGTTAAAAAATAAATCACTTAACAGTATTGCGTTCACATCAGTGAAATATTCAGTGAAGATACTGAAGAATCACCTATACAACAACAAATCCTAAAATTCCAAAATTTTGTGTACAGTATTCTTTGTTAATTGGCACTTTACATTGGTAAAAGATATACATTTTTAAATACAAATTTTCTTGATACTAATGCATCTACTCAACATTTCTTCTGTTAGGAAGAAAACTGTGGTCAAAGAGTAAGTTACTCATTAAAAGTTAACATACGGACAAGAAATATGTATACATTGTATATTGTATTGTATATATTGTATATTAATATGTATATATTATATATTGTATACATTGTAAATATGTATACATTTAAACATATATATATATATATATATAAATATATCATACATAACGTAACATTGATTTGTTGTAAAATACTGTATAATATGTATAATGTGTTGATAATCCCTACATGACTATGCCTATTGCAACAATTGTATTGCGTTAAGGCCTTTTCATACCGCAATCTGTGGCGTCCATGGACGTGTCAATTCACACTGCATGTGCAAGGATTTATGTGTAATTTTTCCGCCTATTTCCTCCTACATCTATCAAATCCTTGTCACTGTTGACTTCTACATTGATGTCAACGATATTGACTTGAATATTGTTGTCATCAAGTGGCGGGACATTAATTTCACCCCTGGTGTACCCGTAATTACTAATAGCAATTTACCATAATTTCTACGATATACAAGGTATCCCTCAACTCTAATAGTATATTTTTAGGAATTATGCCTGAATCAGACAAATAAAAATATAATAATTAACATTTTCAAACCGTTACTCTTTACAGCTGCCATCCCCAACTCCATGAACATTGTTATTTGGAGAATTGATTGTTTAATTTAATTTAAATGTTGTATAGAGCATAACTGCATAAAGACCTAATTCCAGTAAAGAAATAAAAGTGTTATGATGTCTACTTTGAAAGGCTAAATTACCTGAGATTATGATTACATTATATGACATGTTTCATATATTATAATCTATGTATATAATAAATCGTTGTTATGCCTAGCATGCGCGTCCACTCGGATGTTCCAAGCTGATCGCTCCACAAGCGATCTCCGTGGACGCGTCCAAGACGTCCTCGGACGTCCGCGGACGTCCCAGTATGCCTGTATGAATGGCTCCGTTAAAATACATGTTAAACCATTTTTTTCCATTCCCGTCCGTGGACGTCCATGGATGCCGGTGTGAAATGGCCTTAATGGCTATAATAAATCTTATTAAATCCTATCCTATCCTACTACTAATATTATAAATGTGAAAGTTTGTAAGTTTGTATGTTTGTTTGTTTAGATATTTGTAGCTCAATCAAGCTCTAACCGCTGGACTGATTGAGCTGAAATTTAGCGGTACTTGATAGTCATAAGTAACATATAGGCATATTAAAGTTGAGAAAATCCTATAGGGCTTTGCCCCACAGGGGTTCAAAGTTTCCATGTATTCCTTATGGACATTCATTTTTGTTTGAGCTGATGAAAATACAAACAGCTGATCTTGATTCGTAGTAGTTCCACGGGCTAACTCAGAACCCCAGAACCTCAGAATGCAGCACACACAACTGTCATAGTTTTTATAAATCATTCGCGGGGTGAAGCCTGCAGGCAACATCTAGTCTTAAATAAATTCATATTAGTGATTTTAGTGTTGTCAGCACTGAACATCGTTAAAATTAAAATTGTATTTTAACTGTGATTGTCTCTCTACTCTTCATCTGAAGAAGTCCCCAATGGAGACAAAATGTTATTGTGAGTTAATAATCTTCTTTTTATTGCTGTGCTCATCTGAGCAATAAGTAGCTGTGAATCCTACTTTTTTTATGAAACTCCTAAAGGCGGGATTTCCTAGCTGCCGAATATTGCTGCCGATTTCGGTTGCTTAGTTTTGAATCTCGCACGATGTTCAGTGCAACTGCGTTTTTCGGCATGAGCGTTTTCCTGAACTACGATATTCAACTGCGGAGTACGCCAGTGATTCAGTATCCTAGAGTCTTTTGACGAACATAGCCGCCATGTCAATGTTAAGTAAGTTTAAAATAAGATAAATTGGTGCTGTTTTTTGTTTTTTTTTTTGTCTTCACTCATCGACGACTTGGACAAGGAAACATATTTTGTTATTGAACGTAAATTTCTAGCGGTTAAATAAATAGGAAAGGTGGCAGAAATCGTTATCTATGAATAATTCTGAACAAATACATTTCTATTTCACTTATAACAGTTTTATTTTACATCCTTCCTACTTCATTGCATAGCTTGTCACTCACAATCAATGCCTAAACTGCAGTGGGATGCGTGATTGACTGCTCTGGGAGCAGTGGCCTGTCCCGCATTCCGGTGCGACACACAGTCGCTGCGGAATTCGGCAGCTAGGAAAACTGATTTACCTACTTCCTGTGTATCAAGTGAGTGCCGAATACGGCAGCGTAAAATCGCAGCGTTATTCGGCAGCTAGGAAAACCCCCCTTAAGCCAAAAGTGCTTTTCCTTTGTAAATATTAATAAGTAAGTAAGGTAGTTTGTTGTTTTCTATATGTGAGCAATAGTACTGATGGTAAAAGAGAGGACACAGGCTCGCATTGGAGCTTCTTATTCTTGGACAGGTTATACAGTAAGGCGTACCACTTTGATTCTATGAGTCTCATAAATAGTTCTTCAGCTCAAATTGTGGCCAGCAAGCTTGGTATTGAGAATAGTAGTGTTATTGAGATGCCATGCATGCAACAGAAGCAGTCATTTGAACGCGGAATACATGTATTAGCTAATGCTAAATATATAGCTTATCACTACTGCGTAAACAAACCGTCGGATATTCCTTTTACAATGGTGTACAGGAGCGGTGAGAACTGGTTGTAGTTGTGAGGTGGGCTTCATAGGCGTGCGCAGAGTCCGTTCAGCGTGGGTGCCGGAACCGAAAAATGCCCCCCCCCCAAATCTCGCTGCTCGAAGAACTTATTTATCTGCGGAATAATTGAATTTATCAATTATTGAATCTAATCTAATAGTTTACTTCTCCTTGCTCCTTAACACAAATATGTGACAATATTATTTAATGCAATAAATATTGTGTCTGCTTAGGCATGTTTAGTTTACAAATAATAATGTTTACAAATAATAATGTTTATTGTTTTGTATTATTTTCTAAAAAATATAGATTTCGCGCACGCCAGGTGGCTACACGTCACTCCGATTTCTCGGTAAAGGTGTGTATCTTTCTATTCAAAACAATATAATAATTAGCAATATTGTTCCAAGCACACTATTTAAAAAAACTAAAATAAGAAAATAATATCTCAGAATTTATCTTTTCCGACTGTTTTTTATCCAAAGATGAGAGCAGTGAGAAGCCAAACAAATATTTCTATTTATGCCCTTCATTCAAATCATTATTACATTTATTTGTCCACTAAATCTCCCCCCAAGGGCCGCTTTCCCCAAATGTGATTTAACTACTATGCTGGGTTAAACTCTAGTTTAACTATAGTAACATTTTCCCCAAACAACATCCTCCGTTTAAACTAGGTATAAATTAAACCACCTGGAGAGGTCGTTTAACAAGTAATAGGGTAGTTTAAACCAAGAGCAAAGAGTAGGATCTTTCTAAAAATAGAGGATAGACTGTCACCGAATCTTGGTTGGATTACTTTTCATTTTCAAACATTCTAACCTAAAATTGAAAGTTGCAAGTACTGTAAATGTAAAGGAAATGTTTGAATTATATGAGTTTGCTTATAATTACTGTGTTAGGCTTGTTAAAATATTTATTAATTTAATTATTGAAGCTGGTATTTGAAGTTAACAACGTTTGACTAGTAGATAATTCTAGTTAATTTTTAAACCCCATGTAACAACAGTAAACAAGACAAAGAACAAATGAATTATGGATGAGCTTGTGATATTTTCCGAAGGCCTTTTGGAATAAATACAAAAAAGACATCTAGCTAGCTGCAAACATCAACAACCTTGATATATCTAGAGCTCTCATACACATTCTCCAAAAACAAAAGTGAAGCCTACGTAGCCACAATTTTTCCTTAATTTATAAACAAATTCGTATACAATACAAACCACGCCGTGTCCATGGTAACCAATTCTACCACATCGTGTCCATGGTAACGCATTCAACCTGACAAGTCCATGGTAACCCCGTTATTTGACCATATGTTTTGTTCATATATAGAGGGAAAAATGGCTGTCACCTTGTAGGCTTCACTTTTTGAGAGCTCCGCGATTAATCTCGTTGGCAAAAATGCAGATGAAATGGCAAATCAGTAGTGCCAACACTGTTGCCTACAAGGATAAACTAAACCAGAGCAACTGAGCAGTTGGGAAAGAGGTATGTAGTTTAAACCCCCGTCTACATTTAAACCAGTTTAACTCAAACCTCATTTGGGGAAAGCAATGAATAAAAGGAGAATGAAGGGGTATTGTACTTGATTCCCGGTACTTGGTTTCCAAGAAATCTGCCTATCGTCACGGAAAAAAGACAGAAGACAGTTCAGTTTTAGACGTAGATTTTAATTGAATTTACATTTGTAAATACCAGTAAATACTTATTAACTGTGTAACAATTATACTCCCAGTATTACTTACTATCAAAGTGAAAACAAACATATTGTTTCATACTTACATTTACTTTTACACTTAATTTTTTTAATATTCTTAATATCTAAACATTTATTTAATCATCACTTTTGACGCCCCCTTTGGAGCTACCGTAGGTGCCGCGGCACCCACTGTGCGCACGCCTATGGTGGGCTTCAGAAAACAGGTTACAGTACCTAACAAAGACAGCAAACAAACCACCTCTTCGTGTGGCATACATAAAACTTAATGTAAAACTCATAGTATAGAAGATATTTGGCAAAAAGTTCACTTGCGAGACAGATCTTTAGATAGTCAACTGGGTAAAAATGCACACATATTAACGATAAATAGGTTTGAAATTCTGGGCAAGATTACTAAAGATGACAATAATAGCAAAAGCTTGTCTAACAACCAAAGCATTTACCCCCTAACTTCCCATCAGAGGATCACTAAGCCTAGGACAACTAACTATAAAAGTGGGTACAATAACACCTTAGGTCAAAAAGTAACAAGGCAAGCACACAGAAAACACAGAATAGTCATCGCAAGTGATAGCCAAGAAAGAGATCTGTCTTCTTACCTTGGTCAAGCAGGCAATGACCATCTTATCATATTTAACCACTGCCAGTCCTGAACTCCTTTAGAACTTATAACATACACCATTAAAAACTCAGAAGAAGTAAGAAAATTAAAAAATGACTTTGTTGTCTTGGTAGGAGGAACCAACAATATCGCTAATGAGAATATTGCCAGTTCTGGACAGTTTCTGAGATCATTCAAAGAGCATCTAGATGAAATGCATGTCTCGTTCAGACACACCAATCTTAGCCTGTCAGCGTTACCATACAGGTATGATTTGAGTGCAACAAGTCCAGAAAACCAACTTATTAAGGAGGCAAATCTGGTTTTAGACAACTTCTCCGCAATCAAACTCACATCAAGCTCCTGGATCTGTGGACTCTTGAAAGATGCTATCATACTAGGCACGGGCTACATATCAACAAAAATGGGAACAAATTTATCTGCAAGGAAATACTAAAGATTACCAAGAGTCACTCATGCAACAGCTCGTTGGCCTCCTTAGACTCAGAGCCATCTTCCACCCCAACCCCTGGAATAGAAAATAAAGTTGACATGCCGAAATACTCAAACAAAACGTCTCCTAAAGAATTATCCCCTGAAAGAACAGCATTCCCCATTCAAGTTATCAAAGCAGACATGATGAGTGTTATAGAAAGTTCTCAAGAGGATGCAAGAACTGTAGCCTTTGCCCATTGCATTTCTGGGGACTTTGAAGATCAGAGGCAGATGATTAGAGGAGTTGCAGTATCTTTCAAGAAGGAATTTGGGCGACCGGAACGATCAAAATGCTTAAATAGCCATATCACTCTACAGTTCAGTAAAAAAGGTGCTGCAATATACGAACTTGTAACTAAGAATGTCTACAACAGTAAACCCACAGTGGAAGACTACAATCAAGCTTTCCACAACTTGATAGTGGATTTTAAAGCTAAGGGGTTCAAAAAACTTATTTGTTCTCCAATAGGGTGTGTGAGATACAAAATCTCCTCTCAGGTTTTCTCCAAAAATATAGTTCATTTCTACTGTAGTACTGGCGCTCCAGAGTGGACATCATTGCACAAGATGAGAGGGCGAGACACTTAAGAAATGGTAACGAGTTTATGGTTCTACTGTGTAGATGCATTGCTGAAGAGATGAGCCTGAGAGACAGTTTCTGTACCAGCAGCAACTCTAGCACTCCTGAAGATGACCACACACTCAACAAAGTCACTACTGCGGTGGCTGCCATGAACTTGACGTTCTCTCCCATGGGGTTAAGGGGTTTCTGCGGTTGGTCAACTCCTGAGTCGACCAACCTTGTAACATGAAGCAGCTGGTTGGAATCTAAAGCACCACTTGACTATAGGACCTACGGTATGAGCAAGGCGAAGGACGTGCTTTCTTCCCTTGATGAGTATCTTCCTTTGAGAAGATCAAATAGACTTAAGAGAAGAGATCAGGATGACAAGAACAATGTTAATAGTGTTAGTAATGTTAGTACAGATAAATTTAATCATGCTAATGAATGCTCACACATTTTTTAGAAAGAAGTTTTCTGATGTAAATTTAGCATTAACGAGTTTAAATAATAGTTTTCAGAGCAACAACCCCACAAATTGGTGCATGCATTTTAATATTGAAGGTATATTTTCAAAAAGCCACTAATTGGGCCATTCTTGGAACCTTTTAATGACAATATTATTTTAATCTCCCTGAATGAACATTGGATTCCAATTAAAAATATAAATATCTTGATCAGTCTTAATGGTTACAAACTTGCTGATTACCATGCCAGAGATGTTTTCATTAGAGGTGGTTATTTGCATACTGATTAAAGAAGGTACTTATTTTAGTGTAAGGCATGATTTTCATAAGTTAAGTGAGGATTTCATTTTTGAAGTGTCAAGTGTTGAAATTTTGCAATAGAATTGAATCGAAGTATTGAAATATTGCAAGTTTATATTTCAATTTATAGAGTACCTAGTAATAACAATGTAAAACAGTTTTTAAACAATTTTCAGGCACATTTAGAAATGTTAAAAAGTGAGAACAGACATAAACAAATTATTATTTCAGGAGATTTTAATTTTAATACACTAAATAAGGTCAGTGCCACTATATCCTTTATTGATTTATTAGAAAGTAAGGGTTATTTAAATATTAATTCACCTACTAGAATTATAAGCAAAAGTAAATCTTGCATTGACAATTTTGTAAGAAACTTTGTATTTGGTAAATCTTCCAAAACTATCAATGTTTGTCATCAGTTTGTCTGATCACAACTGTATTTTTCTAGCATTACCTAATATTGCAGTCTCTTCAAAAACCAATTATTTTTAGAAACAAATTTTTAGTGAGTCATCAATGTTCAACTTTTCTCAGAGCTTTTGTATGTTACGTGTCAATGCTAATAGTGGATGTGTAAATACTGTTTATAATGACTTTTTATAAAATTTTCTATTTTGTTTTAACTCGTCATTTCCAATTAAAAATATTGTTAGCAAACCTAGAAAAAATAATGAGTCTTGGATTACCCAAGGTATCAGAATATTTGGAAAAACAAAAAGAGACTTACATGTGCAGGCAAAATTTAGCAGTAATAACGAATTTAGAGCAGATACGTTTTTCAAAAAGTGCAATGC
Organism: Allygus modestus; assembly: GCA_963675035.1. Classification (NCBI taxonomy): domain Eukaryota; kingdom Metazoa; phylum Arthropoda; class Insecta; order Hemiptera; family Cicadellidae; genus Allygus; species Allygus modestus. Next base: position 105,726,017 of record OY776111.1, read on the forward strand.
AAGAAGCATTTCACGTAACAATTGTGGAAACAACGTTTTTAGGGTATTTTAGCCCCGCTGGATATGAAAATGCCTGTTGCCAAAGCGAATTTTGGACTGAAAGTGCAGTATCCAAGATGGCGGACAAAAACTCTGTTGCGCCATATCTCCATTGTTTGTTGGCTTAAAATAATGATTTGAACGTCTGTATCAGGGTTTCCCCGGATGCCAAACATATTGCAACGTTCAAAATTTACTTACTATAAGTTTGGAGGACATAAGTTCCAAGATGGGCCCAAGTTGGCCGCTAAAACTGTGTTGCCGTAAATCTCCCATGTTCGTTGGCTTAAAACAATTATTTTAACGTCTGCATAGGGGTTTTCTCGGATGCCAAACCCATTTCAACGCTAAAAATGTACTTACAATAAGTTTGGAGGGCATAAGTTCCAACATGGCCGCCAAAACATTGTTGTGTATATGTGAGCTCAGTGCAACTTCTTGTATTTGGAGGTTGAAATCGGTCAGGTAATTTTTAGTGGTTTAATGTATACTAACTTTGATTATTGAAACACCAGTAGATATTTAAAGCAATGTTTAAGTTTGAAGTCGAGTTTTGAAATGCATTCTGGCGGCACCACTGATGAAACATAGAACTCTCCAACCGAACTCTTAGAAATTACTGCAAACGGCAAGAGGTAATGATTGTAAATTAAATTAGACAACAGTTATTAAATTCAATTTGCTTACTTATATTATTTTTGTGGCTGTTTGTGCTTTTATACATTCTGTTGCATTTGTTAACTGGTTTATTACTTTTTAAATTGTTGATTATTAACTGCAGTCGTCATCTTGTATTGAAATGTAAATAAGTGTATTGATGTTGGAATGGTAAATAAATACACGGTACATTAAAATCGATTTGAAAATAATTATATGCTATCCAAGTGGTTATAATATTTAATATCGATAGTGGACTGTGTAACGATCTAGTGGGGAAAGCTGTCTTATAACTTGAAGCGTAATCTTGTGAGCCCTCATCACTTTTCCATAAGCCTTGCCATTGAGAACTTTGGAAATACTGCCTTCGCCTATTGGTCTGCTTTCCAACCACATTTCGCTGAGGCCGCTCCTTATCATATGCTTTACGATAACATTGAGGAAGTTCATAGCTATGTGAAGGCTGTCCATCGATAGAGAAACTTGACTTTGCACCTCGTCCGAACACTATTTCAGTTCCAACAGCTTTCGGTACAATACCTGGTCTGCTGTCAATATTGCATAAAGCTTCCCAAGTTTGTCAGCAGTCGCAATGCATCTTTGGACCAGTTGCCTTCTACTGCTTTTGAAAAATGGGGTTCCGGTCTCACATTCACCGCTTTCACTAAGATGGTCGCTTTCCAATGAGGTGGCCAAAGTTCGGATTAAGTCTTGTGCACCGTTAAGCTCAACCAATTATTATTATTAAAGGCCCCTGATGTGCTGAATGACTATAGTTTCCCCAAACATTCCAAAGGTGAGACCGGAACCCATTGTGCGAAAGCAGTAGAAGCCAACTTGTTTCGCACCAGTGAGCCCAGAAATACGAAAAACCTACTGCTGTTTGTTCAGGAATCTCGATTACAAGATATCGCCTTCGGGATGTCTCGAGGACAAGGTACGATCAAGCTATGTTGGACAGAATTCAATAACAAATAAACCACGTGTACTTACGACGTTCGGCCATAGGATATAAGCTCTTGATCCAGAACATCGCACATGAGATGACAACGCTGAACACTGTCGTCCGAAGATGCATTGCGACTGTTGACAAACTTGGGAAGTTTTATGTAAAACTGAAAACAGACCAGGCTTTATGTTGTAACTGAAATGGTGTTCGGAAGAGGTGCAAAGTCGAGATATTCAGAGGATGGAGGCCTTCACATAGCTATGAACTTTCTCAAGGTTATCGGAAAGCATATGACAGGGAGCGGTCTCAGCGAATTGTGGCTAGAAGGTGGACTAACGGGTGACGGCAGTATTTCAAAAGTTCTCGATGGCAGTGCTTATGGAAAATGCTTATGGATAAGAATATGCTTCAAGCTATATGACAGATTTTGCTGCACAGTACACTATCGATGTAAAATATTATTGTAGCTTAGATAGCTTATAATTATTGTTAAATAGATGATTATGTACAGTTGTCTAATTTTATTTACAATCATTACCTTTTGCCGTTTGCAGGAATACTAACATAATTTCCAAGAGTTTGTTTGGAAAGTTTTAAGTGCCGCCAGTAGTGCCGCCAGAGTGCATTTCAAAACTTGGCTTCAAACTTAAAATACAAAAATAAAAACTAAATATATTTTAATAATCAAAGGTAGTCTACATTCAATCAATAAAAACGATCTGACCGATTGTAACCTCCAAATGCAAGAAGTTGCACGGGGCTCACGTATGCACAACAACGTTTTCGTGTCCATCTTGAAACCTATGCCCTACAAACTTATAGTAAGTAAAGTTTGAACAATGTAATGCGTTTGGCATCCGAGAAAAATCCCTATGCAGACGTTTAAATGATTATTTCAAGCCAACGAACATGGGTGATTTACGGCAACACAGTTTTGGCGGCCATCTTGGAACTTTAGTCCTCCAAACTTATAGTAGGTAAATTTTGAACGTTGCAATGTGTTTGGCATCCGAGAAAACCCCTATGCAGACGTTTAAATCATTATTTTAATCCAACGAACATGGGAGACATGAGATATGGCGCAACTGAATTTTGGCCGCCATCTTGGAATTTATGTCCTCCAAACATATAGTAAGTAAATTTCGAACATTGCCATGTGTTTGGCATCTGAGGAAACCCCGCTGCAGACGTTAAATTCATTTTTTAAACCAACAAACAAGGGAGACATGAGATATGGCGCAACAGAATTTTGGCCGCCATCTTGGATACCGCACTTCTAGTCCAAAATTCGCTTTGGCAACAGGCATTTTCGTATTCAGCGGGGTCAAAATATCCTAAATATGTTGTTTCCCCAATTGTTACATGAAATGTTTCTTGCACTTTATAGAGATGGAATTCCTAAATTATGGGCCTGGTCTAATTATGGGCCTGGTCTAATTTATTTCCTATGTTAAAAAGTATAAATCTACTTTTAACAATGTTGTTAGAGCTGCAAAGAATTTATATCATGACAATTTCGTAGGGAAATCAACCAACAAAGATAGGGCAACTTGGACTATTGTTAAGAATAGTTTAGGTATAAATAACAAGACACAGTTAGATGTAGAGCTTAACTTGAATGGTAAACAAATTGTAAAGCCCAGAGTCGTATCACAAACTTTTAATTATCATTTTACAAACGTTTTAGACCAATTGAATATTCCTAATATAAATGTTGAAGAAACTCTTGATGATTATTCAGTTGGCAATAATTTTTGACTGAAAACTAAGCAAGTATCGGAATCTTTTATGTTTAAAATGATAACTAAGTTAAAGAACAAAACATCAGTTGTATGGCTGGGACCAAATACCAATGGAAGTTTTAAAAGCAATGCACTTGTTTTGTCGCCTATTTTGACTCTCATCTTCAATCTTTCAATAACCAGTGGTGTGTATCCCGATAGATTGAAATTCACAGAAATAATCCCTGTTCATAAGAAAAACTCTACAATCAACAATTATCGTCCAATTTCCCTCTTACCTAATATTTCCAAAGTTTTTAAGAAGATAGTGATCAGTTTTCAGATTTTCTTGAGAGAAATATTTTTTTCCAACATTCTCAATATGGTTTTTGAAAAAAGCTTGGCACTAAAACCGCCCTATCCAATTTCATAAATCAGACGCTATTGGGCTTGGATGGATCCCAGAATGCTACTGATGGTGTGTTCTGTGATCTATCCAAAGCATTTGACTGTGTCAATCATCAATTATTAACTTGAAACTTGGAGAAGATGGGTATTGGTGGCAATGACCTCAGCTGGTTTTCTTCTTATCTGGCAGGACTTATGCAGAGAACTTTTGTCTGTAAAAATGGTAGAAATAAGGTTTATTCTGATTGGAAAGGCATATTCAGGGGTGTTCCACAAGGATCAGTATTAGGCCCCTTGCTTTTTTTAATATATATTAATGACTTGCCACATCTTGTTAATTTAGATTTGGTGCTTTTTGCTGACGATACTACTGCTTTAGTTACAGATGGCAGTAACTTCATAAATCTTCATCTGATTTAGAGTTCCTTCTTTCTGACGCACTAAGTAAGCTGAAAGCTTGGTTTTCAAGCAACGGCCTGGTTTTAAATTAATCAAAAACTAGTTGTTTTTTTAAATTTTAACTTGAATGACCATAATAATATCGAGCAACATAATTTTCTAGGTGTTATCTATGCTTATGGCAATCTTTTACATTGACAGTAAAATTAACTGGAAACCACATTGATTTCATCTAAAAAAATTAAGATATTTTGCTTATGCTATGTCTGTACTTTCAAAATGAACATCACTGCAGACCTACAAAACTATTTATCAGTGAATTTCTTATGGAAAGTGAACTATTAGTAAGATCCGCACGGTGAAACTTAAGCCCAGGACCACCATAGAAGTTCCTAACATGACCCCCTGAACACGTTTTGGGGGGTTCAAAATGATGTATATCATAATGATATAATGATTTATATATATATGTGTGTGTGCACTCTAGCGGTCACATTTTTTGTCCGAATTACTTCAAATTTGGTAGGGACGTTCCTTTCTATAATCAGTTGGGACAAGTTTGTTGGGCAAAACAATCGGAAAACTCTAAACCCCTTTTCTGGGGATTATTCTTTCAAATTTTGAGTTTTTGGCCCAAAAAGGGGCAGAAAAGTCCCGGACATAACATTAATGCTTGTATTAAGATGGAAATTAGAGAAGCGAAAGTTTTAAGCCCTCTCTCGTCATTCTAGCATAAATATTTACCGAGTTATTAAAGAAAATATAAATAAGATTCAAAACAGATTTGTCAGAATCATATCAAACTCATCGTTTAGAGCATCTTACAAGCCTCTTTTCAAAGATTTGAACATTTTAACCCTCCCATCTTTGTACATTTTTGAAGTTTTAACTTACATTTACTTAAATATTTTTCTCATCATAAGTACAGTACTAGGAACAAATATCTACTCAATTACTCGGTCAATAGCACAACAGCTTTAGAAAAAAGTCCTTTATATATGGCCTTAAAACTGTATAATCATCTGCCAGGTACCTTTAAGAAACTTAATTTAAATTATTTCAAAATTAAAATAAAATAAATGTTGCTAAACAAAGTGTATTTCTCAATTGCAGAGTTTCTCTGTGATCCGGATCTGGACTCTGAGCAGGGCTTCTATGACACAGAATAATAAATTGTACTCATCACTTGACACACCATCTTTATTTATTTTTCTATTATAATTGTGATTATATTATTCTATTATGATTGTTTTTTCATATAATTGTGACAAGGCACCAGCTACTGCTAATGTGCATTTATGTAGCATTTTGTGTCTATAAAGATTTTGAATTTGAATTTGCTACCACTATTTTCACTGTTATAAAGTCAATTGTTCCAACGAGTTCCACCGATATGTGTTCATCTTGGATGCTGTTAAGCAATTTTTATGGAAATATGATTCGGCACAAAGGTTTGAAAAATGTTTCTTCAAACATCAACGCAACGCAACAACAAACAAAAACGCAAATAGAAGCAGTATCATTTCCTGTAAACTCTATAAACAATGAACCTGACATTTATAAAATGACTCACAGACTGATATCAAGGGTCGTTATCACTTATGGTGGTGATAAAAGATATCTCTATGGCATTTCATGTCACAGTCACGTGCATTTGTGTTAAAATGTCTTTCAATTTGATTTCCATCGTGGATTTTTCATATTGCCAGCAAAGTGGCATAATATATATTTATGTTTTAGCGAATTTCTACTATAGGGAAGAAGCTATTACCGTAGCCTGCATGGTAAGTCCTAGGCCCGGGACCATGATAACTTTACTTTTTGAGGTCCCCAGATGCAAAAAACACCATTCTTTCAAAAATGTATATACAGGGTGTTACAAAAAAGTTGAACTGGCTATAAATTTTCGGATTCTATACCCCAAAATAAGCAAAAAATGTGGAGTGACATTTTTAGAAATCCCACTCCGTTTAGCGTCACTCTGTCTGTTTGTGTTTTTTACTAAATTTAATATATATTTCAAACCGTTTAGGGTACTGTTTTGAAACTTAGCATACTTCATGCCTATTCTTAATGGTTATTTGGTATTGAATTTCAAGTTTCTTTCTTTCACCGTTTCAAAATGGCGGCCATTTTTGTTTTTCAAAGCTAAATATCTTAAAAACCTTAATAATTAGGAAAAAACTGTAAGAATCCAAAAGTTTTGCCTTTTTGTCCCAAAAATAATAGTATAAATATTTTGATTATCGAATTTTAAATAACTGAGTTGTGATTTTAATCAGTTAAAACATGCTTTTTTGCCATTTCTGTGCTGGAAAATCATGTTTTAACTTATAAAAAACACAACAACTCAATTATTTACTATCTAATAATCAAAATCACTATTTTTGAACTTGATAAGTGGCTTTATGTGGCATTAAGACATATATATGCATTGTAAATTCGCTAAATATGAAGGTTTGCTGTGACGGGGGTATTTAAATTAATGCAGTGAGTTATAATTGATGATGCTGTAATAATAATTCTTTATTGTCATTCAGTAATACATAATCACAGTAGACAACGTCATTGAAATGGTGAACATGCATGTACATAGCAAGAACAATAATACACATCAGTATAAGTGAACATAAAACTAAATTATAAAACTAAAGATCACATTATTATTCTTGGAAAAAAATATTTATTTTCTCATACTTTTAACAATTCTAAACCAACTAGTTAGGTTAAACAGGTACTATCACGCGACTGCGTGCTGGTAGGCTATTCAATAGCAAAGAGAAGTCCGAGTTATTTAAAAATTCATCCACTGAATAAAACGCCTGACTGAATAGCCATTTGACAATTTTGATTTAAATATAGTAAATTCTGCATTTCGAAATGAGGAGGGAAGTTTATTAACAAGTTTTATCTGCAAATGTTTGTAGCTTTTCATAAATTTAGTTAGCCTAGCTTGGGGATATACAAATCATTTGAATTTCTGGTTACATGACTGTGGATTGACTTCCATGTTGTAAAATTATTTATGTTTTGTTTTACAAGAATTCAATTGTAGTAAATAAAAATAGTTCAATGTGTCATAATTTCATTTCCCTTAAAGAAAGGCTCACAGCTAATTTTCCGTGGTAAGACAAATAAAATTAGAAGAGCCTTTTTTTGCCATATAAAAACTTAGATGGCTCCTGAACTATTTCGCCTTTGTATATTTCCGTATAATAAATGGTTATGAAATAAACTATGATAAATTAAAAGGTGTATGTCTTGTTACACATTTTTTAAGTTTTCTCAATAAAAAACAAACCCTTGATAATTTTGAAATCACATTATTAATATGTATTTCCCAAGTAAGTTTAGGGTCAAGAGATATCCCAAGCAGTTTGACTGAGGCTGAATTTTCCATTTAAACATTACGTTAACTAAAACAAATTTTCTCGGTTTTGTCCTTGTTAATTTCAAGAAAATGACTCTTTAACCATAGATTTACAGGCTCGTTCATATTGTTGATACCTTGGTTTGAAGTGTAAAAATCATCAGCAGACACAATAAACGATGTGTCTTCCGCATAGAGAACCGTTTTTCATGGTATAGAATTTGGCAAATTGTTAATATATAAAATAAACAATACTGGTCCAAGTCCAGACCCCTGTGGGACCCCAGCAAGGACCTCTTTAACCATTTCCGCTCGAATGCCAGGGCAGCCCCGACCACCGTATTTTGCTATTTTGTCGCATGCTGGGCCTGACCAGCACATGCATTTTTTTTCATTATTTTTTTGTTTTTCCCCCAATCAATTGCATCAAAATAAAAACACAAAAGTCAGCTTTTTTAACAAAAAAATAATAATTAAGTGACCAGCTGTGATTTTAAATGCAGCTGGATAGGAATAGGCAAGTAAAAATACCCCCGTAGCAGCAAACCTGCATACTCAGGGAATTTCCAATGCATATTAATTTATCTTAATACCACATAAAGCCACATACCAAGTTTCATCAATATACATTCATAAATAAACGATTTATGACATTTTAATTATTCTCCATAAGAATAACATGGCGGCTGGGTATGCAGGTTTGCTGCTACGGGAACTATCGGCCAAAAATGTGTTTTTGTGCAAATATCAATATACCACAATGAAATGAAGAAATATACCAAGTTGCGTCAGGATAAGTTGATATAAATAAGCGAGATATACAATTTTTCTTATCCTCCATAAGAATAACATTGGACAACGTACTGTGTTTAGCACTTTCAATATCTCAGTAACCAATTGACGTAGAGCAATGATTAAAACAAAAAATTGTCCGTCTTTTTAAGCTTATTCCAATGAAAAAATGAATTAAATTTTACTTTTTCAAAAATGATAGGTAAAAAACTCAAAAAACCCATTTTTGGGGTACAAAACCACCCAAAATACCCCTTCGGATAGGTCGATCAGTCTGGTTTTCGAACTTAAAGTCATAAATGCTGCTTTACTCGTTTGTACCAAATTTCATCAAAATCGGACCTTTTTTACGAAAGTTATCGCACCCACGGACACATATATATATATATTTAGTTTTGAACGAATGGTGTTTTTGGGGTCTGGGGACCTCAAAACGAAAAGAACAAACAACTAAACCAACACAGACCGACAAAAAAAAGTCCAGGACCACCACAAGCCCTGAGACCAAAAAACAAAAAAAAAACTTACCCTCCCAGAAGAAAGCACCACAAACAAAAACCACCATAACATAATAAACCACAATTGAACAAAAAAAACCACACACAAAAATACAGCTGCTATCAATAACAAAAAAAGCAACAAAGCCATACAAAAAACTGCAACACAACAACAGTTACAGTGTGGGGGTTTTTTGGGGTGTTTTTGTTGTTTGATGTTTGGCTGTTTTATGCTCCGATGTTTTGGTGGAGGGTATTTTTTTGGTTACCCTCGTTGGTCTCGGGTTTTTTGTGAAGGTCTGTATTGTTGTTTTATTTGGAAATAAATAAAATTCTTTCACAAATGTAAGTGAAATGTTACATCCTGTTTAGTTTTAATGTAAGTTTAAGTATTTACATTTACTTAAAAGACAAAAACATAATCAGAGTGAATCAAAGTTTCATTTTACTAACTGCATTGTTTTAAGTTATTAGTTTGAGTTATATTACTGTTATTAGTTGAAGTTAAGTTGGTGGTTGGTCTCGGGCTCAAGTCTTACCATGAGACCTACGGTAATAGCTTCTTCCCTATAGGGGAAATTCGCTAAAAACATGCATATTTATTTGTATGCATACCGTATTTATTTGTTGTGCTTTCAAGTAAGTATTGAATACCACTTAAGTGGTTATTAGTAATGAATAATCAATAATTAAATGTCAATCTCTATTTGTACTGACATACTATGTGTATGTCAATTATAATTATAGCTATAAATAAGTTATTTTACTGTTATTTGTGTAAATTGAAGTTTCGTTTTAAGGCATAGGGGGTTGACATTCATTAGTATACTATCAATGGATTCTGCAGGATTCAGGGCTTGAGTCACTTCTTCAACTCAGCTGGACTATTTTGTCAGTGTGTTGAGGCAATGTGTTGTTTCAAATTATTCAGTTCATACAATCACTTGCGTTTTCACGGCAGCAGATTGACGCCAACCTCAATAATGGACATTTTAATTAATTATTTATAGAAGGTTCAAATAAATCCTTTAATACGGAACCCTTAATTATTGTCCCTACATATCCTCTATTTAAATAGTAGTTGATTTTCTTCCACACTCCATAATCAGTGCCGGTCACAGTGGTGAAGGGGGACAACCACTCAAGGAGAAAAAACATTTGTTTGTGGTCACAGCACCCAAACGTATCTGTTTTTGCAAATTAATGAAAGTGTGTCATCTAAGTTGAGTAAACGGCAGTGGAATTGATTTCATTTACCTCAATTATTTAACAAGAGATAAGAAGCTTCCAAGAATTACATCAATCGCATCGGCGGCGTGGTACAGGTGCACAACCAGTCTGTCATTCCCACGTTGAAATTTTCCCCGAAAAGAATAGTTTTTTTTTAGTTATCTCTTTACTAATATTATTGTTCAGTATATTCCTTATTGTAAGAACTTGTAAAAGCTTGACTGTTAATAAACTTAATATATAAATGTTTATGCCGAATAATAAAATAATGTCCAATGTTTGTTAATCTTTTTTATAATGAATTATACTATCTTATCTATAATATTATAAAGAAGAGGTGGTTTCTGTCTGTCTGTCTGTCTGTCTGTCTGTCTGATGTTCCGGGTAAACGCAAAAACTACTTAACCGACTGGGCTGAAACTTTACACAAAGGTAGATCTTGAACCCATGCAACACATAGGCCTATTCACTTCCTTAAAATCCCCTCGGGCTACGCCCCGTGAACGTTCTAAGTTTCAATGTTTACATTTCATAAGAAAGTAAACATTCAGAAACTGCAATGCGAACAGCTGAGGGCACTTACATTTGACAGCTTAAAGAGCAGAAGCAAGAACAACAGCTGTTTCAAGCTAACTAAAATGCAATTTGCATTGACTATAGAACGGGTATGGAAAACCCCGGTGCGAAGAACGTGTACATCAAGTATATATATATATATATATATATATATATATATATTTATTTATTTCAACATACCATATAGTGAATCTATATAAATAAAATTAGAGTTTTGTCTGTACATTGCTTGGAATTATGACATTTTTGCATATTTTCACGTTTTACACCCTAGGGAAAACAAAACAAATCTTATCTCAATTTATGTCTGTCTGTCTGTCTGCCGGTAACGCTCAAGGACGGGTTTTCGTTCGCTTTTCACTGGAAAACAGGTGCACTGACACTTTGTTTCTTTGTTCTATATATGCGTGAGAAGGTTTTAAAGCACTATAAACTGGCATACGCCTTTTAAAAAAATAATGGCGGCCGCTCAAAAACGTAATTTTTTGCGGTTTTGTTCGCTTTTCACAGGAAAACGGGTGCATCGATTTTCATGCAACTTTTTTTCTTTGTTCTTTATGTGCGTTAGAGGGTTTTAGGCTAATTGGATTGTTTTAAATTACCTTAGGTCACTGCCCCATAGGGTTTTAAAGATCCTGATCCTATGTTATTCTTATGGACAAAGCATTTATTTATATTGAACCAGATAATGGCATAGTTATTCTATAAATAGGTGTTGTGGTTCTTTTAAAACGTTGAGTGAAGATTGGTAATAAATAACATAAGTGGATATATGATCTAAATCTATATTTGTCAGATTCATGCACTCACTGACATAGTGATCACTTTATCTAAGAAACGACAATGTCTATTGAAGATAATATTTTGGATGGTGGTTCCCCTTATGCTGCAGATTCACAATAAGAATACGTTTAAAAAAGTCCTATAGGGCTGTTCGTTAATTTACTTTTATGGCAATTTTAAGAGTATTAGTATTTACTGGACCTTTGTAAGGTTACATTTCGGTAGGAACATAACTAATTCATCAGAACAAAACGCAAGCCTATTCCTGTTACAAAAATGTTTAAGGGCTTCGCCCCCCGGAATTTCAAAATACAATATTTTAACAATCTTGCACATACTCTTGGACTGATGGATCTGAAATTCTTTAGTTAGCTGATAACTCAGTGCAGACATTTACCTACTCCAGACACAAATATACTCAAGGACTCTGGCCCAATGGCCTTTAATATAAGCGTGTTAGTCATAACACACCAACTACTCAACCAGTAGTGCTGAAATTTGATGCCTTAAAGGAAATAAGAAACAACATCATGGGGAGTCACGGTGTTGTTCTCTGGAGATTTCACACAGAACCTTTGTCGTGCGTGAGACATGAGTTGACGAGTGTACGCCTCTCTAAAAATATATTTTATGTAGCCGACCACTGAGCGTCTGAACTTAATAGTAAATATGAAAACGTACTTCGGAGAACATTAAGGGGTTGTGCATTTTTCTTATGCCCTTTTAAAAGTTGAGATTGGGACATTGAAAAACAAATTAAGTCTCAGAAACATCTATCCTTCACTCGGCACTATCGATGAATCAAAGGATTTATTGATTGACAGTTTGTTACACCGAGGTTCATAAACAGTTTAATCTGGAAAGTGCCTTGCTCTGTGATTGTGCCATCCTCACGTCCACCAATGAACAAGCAACGGAGATCAACACAAATGTAGGTCTATTCCAAAGGGAGGAACGAACATATACAATATTTAATACCGTTCATTTAACTATGACCACTGTTAGAACAGTTCGTATATATTGATTTAAATTTATTTAAATAAAATCAATTAGTCATATGTTTTTAAAAAATATGATTTTTCCAAGTTTAAATTGTTTATTTACAATTATAATGACAACAGGACCTGGCAAGAATGGTGATTTTAAAAGTGGTTTGTCAATGTTTTTAAAGTTTAACGTTTCGTTACATTACTATTAATTTATTGGAATGCAATTATTAATGTATCAAAGTATTTAAAATGTTAAATTAAACAGGGTTAATATTTTGTTGTACTTGAGTTATTTTATTTCTAAAATCGAATCCAAAGTGTTACGTGTACCGATTTGGAGTCGCAAAAACCACACCGTTCACTAACCGACAGAGTTCCTCGACTTGGCAACAGTACCCGAACTATCTGCCATAGTATATTTTGTTCAATTTAATTCTACTTTAAAAGTGTAAAATGTAATTTTAATATTGTAAAATTATGTGGGTTGTTAATTTTTTTTAGTTAATCTACCATTTGTATACAACCCGTACGAAGGACGGGTACACAGCTAGTACATGTATAAAAGAAAGGTGGTAACTATGTCTGCCGACTTGTCTATTCTGTTTCGACGTCCCATCTTAGCAATCCCTTAGGGCTTCGCCCCAGTCACCCTTAAAGTTACAATGTTACTCTTATGGACAATAGGTTTAATGAATCAGGGGAGTACTTAAACAGATGTTTACAGTAGGATTTTAATCAGCTCTGCGAAATACTGGTATCAGCTAGTACTTGATATATTTATATTTGATTTTTTACTTCGTAAAAAATAGGCTTCTCATATTTTCGTTGGTTTCTTCTACACGACTAAATTCTACACCTTTTATAATTTATTACATCAGGAGAAGACATATTTACTCGATGTTAATTAATTGCCGACAAATGAAAACATTGTTAATAATATGATTATTATGAATTCATTATAAACAAGTCAAATACAAAGCGTTTTCTTGTGCACACTGAAGGCAGAGTGGTCAACAATGGACGATCGCCGCCCAAACGGTCAACGCCCAAACTAGCAGTTTATTACAGCTGATTCCCAACAATTGTTTATAATCAGCTGATTGCAGACAAAATATGGCTGTAGATGCAACAACAGTGACATCATCTGTAGAGTCGTCCATTTTTTCACGACAATGCTCGTTGGACACAACGGACAATGCACAAACAGCTGATTGTAATTTATTTATGTTCGAGGAAATGTTCACTCGAACATTCCCCCGAATGTTCGGTGGGTGTTCGCGAGAAGTGTGGGAGCTTCAGGGCAAACGTTCAGTGAAAGTTTGGTAGAATGTTCGGCCGAATGTTCTGGAGAATGTTCGGCCGAATGTTCAGGCGTGTTCGCGAGTAGTGTGGGACCGCCTTTATTTGTGAATATATTTTTATGAAACTTGGTAAGTGGCTTTATGTAGTATTAAGAAACTTATATCTCCATTGGAAATTCGCTGAGTATGCAGGTTTGCTGCGACGGGGGTATTTCCCTTTAGTTGGGTTATGAAAAATATGATACAAATAAAAAAATTCAAAATACTCACAACCATTTACGAATTTTTGTCATTTAAAAACAAGTCAATATTAAAAGCAGCTCCCAGAATAATTCTACTGGAAGGCTTTTTAAGTAAAACAAACTATAACAGATTCTCTAGGAGATTAAAAAATACATTACAATCTGTGTCAGGTGTTCTGATTTAGAGGTGTCAACGATAGTTCATTCCAAATCTATAGTGTTAAAGTTATACTGGCAAAATTAGATAAAATTATAATTTACTTATAAACGTGTGTATTATGTGGTGACATAAAAACCGTAACGTTACATACATAAGAAAAAACACATTCGGGTTTTATGACAAATATTTGGCGGCAACAACTGAATGGATTTAAATATTTCTTTTGTATATAAAAACAGTTTTAGAAGGTAATTCTGAATTCAAATTATCAAAGTATATACATGCCTTATAACGTTCACAATTTTTAATAATTTTTGGAAAATGGTCTTGTTTGCCGTATTTGCATCTGCTACCAACTTATGTCTGCCTACTTGGACGTCATCCATAGCTAAGGTAAGGTGACCAGATTTGGAGACTATGAAATCGGGACGCATAAAACCAGAGGTGTGGGGGGTATGGAATACCCCCTACAAATGGGGGGATCCGGGAATTTATAAAAATTGTTGAAAATCAGGAGCAAAATATTGGGTTTTTAGGAACTTTAGGAGTCTTTTTTAAACATTGTGGCTATTAAAACTCACTGTTAAAAATGTTACTTTTAAATTTTACTTTTGGATACAGTAGTTTTTGGGGGGTTAGGAAGCTAGAGAAAACTAAGGGAATCAAAGGAATCACTATTCACTAAATTAAATCAAGACGATAGATAAGACAACGACACAGCCTAATAAGACAAAGTTGGAAATAAATCAAATTCTTTCACAAATGTAAGTGAAATGTTACATCCTGTTTAGTTTTAATCAAAGTTTAAGTATTTACATTTACTTAAAAGACAAAAACATAATCAGAGTGAATCAGAGTTTCATTTTACTAACTGCATTGTTTTAAGCTATTAGTTTGAGTTATATTACTGTTATTATTTAAATTAGTAAAATCTTTTCTTTTTATGAACAAAAAACAGAACTGATCCCAAGTAGATGGGTTTAAAATAATTAAAAAATATCAGGTGAAAAACTATTAATAAAAGAGCAAACTGGTAACTGGTACAGGTAAAGCGAAAACGGGACAAATTGTCGTCCCAAGAGGGTTGGTCGGGACCACGGGACAAATCTCCGAAAAACGGGACTGTCCCATTGAAAACCATCCTCAGCCTCTCCATAAACCTGTCAACATTTTAATTTTAATTTAAGCAATGATGTGATATTATTTTTTCATGTATTACCACAGGCCAGCTGAGCAGTGATGGCGACTCGGACAAGCAGTCAGATGCAGAGTCAGATCTGTCAATCGAGAGGCTTCTCAGTCTCAATGTTCTTCATAAGTAAGTAACATATATGTTGGAAACTGTGTTTTGAGTAGTTACAAGTACACAAAGAATAAAGTATGGCAACAAAGAATCAAAACACTTATTCAACCGCTTATTTCAGGTGGGTCCTACCCCAACAGAAAATTTCTCTGAGGGTTTCATCCAAGCACTTGCTCAAGCAAGATTTAAAGCCAAACAAAACATTACTGGATGCGCACCTTTTGGCATTCCAGCAAAAATTACCAAAATAACATAAATTATAGAGATTTATTAGTATTAGGAGGCATGCTTTAGATTTGATAAAGTCATGCTTAAGCTAATTGACAGAAAGTAGTTGGTTGAATTATAGGAAAACAGAAATACTAAAATTTGAGTAAAAGTACTGCAAGCAAATTAACTGTGGCGTTCCGAAATGATCCATCTTAGGGTCTTTTCAAATCTTTGTCCTAATTTATATCAAATGTTTGTCTTACCAAAAGTTTCACTTGCTCTAGCTCTGACAATGTTTTCAGATGACTGACTCTCAATACTTCTAGGGAGTCCAAAATAAATTGGTATCTTTACAACTTATTATATTAACAACATTAATAGAAGTACATTTAAACTTCTATTCAGTGGGGGATCCAAGGGGGGCGATCGCCCCCCGTTAAATGTGTTGCGATTAATTCTTTATCGCCAATCCAATTTATGCATTGCCTACCATAGGTTATTTTTCTCAACGGTCTGAATACCGTCATGCACAACGGTCTACCATGATACAAAACGGTAGACAGATGTCGAAGAGCACAATACTTATAGGTAATTAATTGTCTGCAAACCTGGTCTGGTATCCCTACGTTTGACATAAGGATCTGAGTTTTCTCTGCTATCCAGTCTCAGCAATCAAAGTCAATACTTTGGAATATTTTGTTGTTAAATGTTTAGCTTTCTCAGATATTAATCATTGGAAAATTTAAACTGCCACCATTTTTAAACAAAATGTTTTAAGGAAAATGATTTATAATCTCCCAAAACCAACATACACTCCATGTTTCATGGTTTATATTTTAATAGTTTGGGTTATAATACTGTTATTATTTAAATTAGTAAAATCTTTTCTTTTTATGAACAAAAAACAGAACCGTACCTGAGAAATTTATTTACAATTTAAAATATTAAGTAAGTTTTCAAGTAAACACTTATTCCATTTTTTTGAAAATTTAATAGCATTTTCATTTTTTACTGTTCCAATGCATTTGGTTCTATTTACTGTATCTGCAGTGCAAGGATTGTTATGGTGTAATTAGGAGGAGGTTCATCCAGGTTCTATTTACTGTATCTGCAGTGCAAGGATTGTTATGGTGTAATTAGGAGGAGGTTCATCCAGGTTCTATTTACTGTATCTGCAGTGCAAGGATTGTTATGGTGTAGTTAGGAGGAGGTTCATCCAGGTTCTATTTACTGTATCTGCAGTGCAAGGATTGTTATGGTGTAATTAGGAGGAGGTTCATCCAGGTTCTATTTACTGTATCTGCAGTGCAAGGATTGTTATGGTGTAATTAGGAGGAGGTTCATCCAGGTTCTATTTACTGTATCTGCAGTGCAAGGATTGTTATGGTGTAGTTAGGAGGAGGTTCATCCAGGTTCTATTTACTGTATCTGCAGTGCAAGGATTGTTATGGTGTAATTAGGAGGAGGTTCATCCAGGTTCTATTTACTGTATCTGCAGTGCAAGGATTGTTATGGTGTAATTAGGAGGAGGTTCATCCAGGTTCTATTTACTGTATCTGCAGTGCAAGGATTGTTATGGTGTAATTAGGAGGAGGTTCATCCAGGTTCTATTTACTGTATCTGCAGTGCAAGGATTGTTATGGTGTAATTAGGAGGAGGTTCATCCAGGTTCTATTTCCTGTATCTGCAGTGCAAGGATTGTTATGGTGTAATTAGGAGGAGGTTCATCCAGGTTCTATTTACTGTATCTGCAGTGCAAGGATTGTTATGGTGTAGTTAGGAGGAGGTTCATCCAGGTTCTATTTACTGTATCTGCAGTGCAAGGATTGTTATGGTGTAATTAGGAGGAGGTTCATCCAGGTTCTATTTACTGTATCTGCAGTGCAAGGATTGTTATGGTGTAGTTAGGAGGAGGTTCATCCAGGTTCTATTTACTGTATCTGCAGTGCAAGGATTGTTATGGTGTAATTAGGAGGAGGTTCATCCAGGTTCTATTTACTGTATCTGCAGTGCAAGGATTGTTATGGTGTAATTAGGAGGAGGTTCATCCAGGTTCTATTTACTGTATCTGCAGTGCAAGGATTGTTATGGTGTAATTAGGAGGAGGTTCATCCAGGTTCTATTTACTGTATCTGCAGTGCAAGGATTGTTATGGTGTAATTAGGAGGAGGTTCATCCAGGTTCTATTTACTGTATCTGCAGTGCAAGGATTGTTATGGTGTAGTTAGGAGGAGGTTCATCCAGGTTCTATTTACTGTATCTGCAGTGCAAGGATTGTTATGGTGTAGTTAGGAGGAGGTTCATCCAGGTTCTATTTACTGTATCTGCAGTGCAAGGATTGTTATGGTGTAATTAGGAGGAGGTTCATCCAGGTTCTATTTACTGTATCTGCAGTGCAAGGATTGTTATGGTGTAGTTAGGAGGAGGTTCATCCAGGTTCTATTTACTGTATCTGCAGTGCAAGGATTGTTATGGTGTAATTAGGAGGAGGTTCATCCAGGTTCTATTTACTGTATCTGCAGTGCAAGGATTGTTATGGTGTAATTAGGAGGAGGTTCATCCAGGTTCTATTTACTGTATCTGCAGTGCAAGGATTGTTATGGTGTAATTAGGAGGAGGTTCATCCAGGTTCTATTTACTGTATCTGCAGTGCAAGGATTGTTATGGTGTAATTAGGAGGAGGTTCATCCAGGTTCTATTTACTGTATCTGCAGTGCAAGGATTGTTATGGTGTAGTTAGGAGGAGGTTCATCCAGGTTCTATTTACTGTATCTGCAGTGCAAGGATTGTTATGGTGTAATTAGGAGGAGGTTCATCCAGGTTCTATTTACTGTATCTGCAGTGCAAGGATTGTTATGGTGTAATTAGGAGGAGGTTCATCCAGGTTCTATTTACTGTATCTGCAGTGCAAGGATTGTTATGGTGTAATTAGGAGGAGGTTCATCTAGGTTCTATTTACTGTATCTGCAGTGCAAGGATTGTTATGGTGTAGTTAGGAGGAGGTTCATCCAGGTTCTATTTACTGTATCTGCAGTGCAAGGATTGTTATGGTGTAATTAGGAGGAGGTTCATCCAGGTTCTATTTACTGTATCTGCAGTGCAAGGATTGTTATGGTGTAGTTAGGAGGAGGTTCATCCAGGTTCTATTTACTGTATCTGCAGTGCAAGGATTGTTATGGTGTAATTAGGAGGAGGTTCATCCAGGTTCTATTTACTGTATCTGCAGTGCAAGGATTGTTATGGTGTAATTAGGAGGAGGTTCATCCAGGTTCTATTTACTGTATCTGCAGTGCAAGGATTGTTATGGTGTAATTAGTAGGAGGTTCATCCAGGTTCTATTTACTGTATCTGCAGTGCAAGGATTGTTATGGTGTAATTAGGAGGAGGTTCATCCAGGTTCTATTTACTGTATCTGCAGTGCAAGGATTGTTATGGTGTAATTAGGAGGAGGTTCATCCAGGTTCTATTTACTGTATCTGCAGTGCAAGGATTGTTATGGTGTAATTAGGAGGAGGTTCATCCAGGTTCTATTTCCTGTATCTGCAGTGCAAGGATTGTTATGGTGTAATTAGGAGGAGGTTCATCCAGGTTCTATTTACTGTATCTGCAGTGCAAGGATTGTTATGGTGTAGTTAGGAGGAGGTTCATCCAGGTTCTATTTACTGTATCTGCAGTGCAAGGATTGTTATGGTGTAATTAGGAGGAGGTTCATCCAGGTTCTATTTACTGTATCTGCAGTGCAAGGATTGTTATGGTGTAGTTAGGAGGAGGTTCATCCAGGTTCTATTTACTGTATCTGCAGTGCAAGGATTGTTATGGTGTAATTAGGAGGAGGTTCATCCAGGTTCTATTTACTGTATCTGCAGTGCAAGGATTGTTATGGTGTAATTAGGAGGAGGTTCATCCAGGTTCTATTTACTGTATCTGCAGTGCAAGGATTGTTATGGTGTAATTAGGAGGAGGTTCATCCAGGTTCTATTTACTGTATCTGCAGTGCAAGGATTGTTATGGTGTAATTAGGAGGAGGTTCATCCAGGTTCTATTTACTGTATCTGCAGTGCAAGGATTGTTATGGTGTAGTTAGGAGGAGGTTCATCCAGGTTCTATTTACTGTATCTGCAGTGCAAGGATTGTTATGGTGTAATTAGGAGGAGGTTCATCCAGGTTCTATTTACTGTAGCTGCAGTGCAAGGATTGTTATGGTGTAATTAGGAGGAGGTTCATCCAGGTTCTATTTACTGTATCTGCAGTGCAAGGATTGTTATGGTGTAATTAGGAGGAGGTTCATCCAGGTTCTATTTACTGTATCTGCAGTGCAAGGATTGTTATGGTGTAGTTAGGAGGAGGTTCATCCAGGTTCTATTTACTGTATCTGCAGTGCAAGGATTGTTATGGTGTAATTAGGAGGAGGTTCATCCAGGTTCTATTTACTGTATCTGCAGTGCAAGGATTGTTATGGTGTAGTTAGGAGGAGGTTCATCCAGGTTCTATTTACTGTATCTGCAGTGCAAGGATTGTTATGGTGTAATTAGGAGGAGGTTCATCCAGGTTCTATTTACTGTATCTGCAGTGCAAGGATTGTTATGGTGTAATTAGGAGGAGGTTCATCCAGGTTCTATTTACTGTATCTGCAGTGCAAGGATTGTTATGGTGTAATTAGGAGGAGGTTCATCCAGGTTCTATTTACTGTATCTGCAGTGCAAGGATTGTTATGGTGTAATTAGGAGGAGGTTCATCCAGGTTCTATTTACTGTATCTGCAGTGCAAGGATTGTTATGGTGTAATTAGGAGGAGGTTCATCCAGGTTCTATTTACTGTATCTGCAGTGCAAGGATTGTTTTGGTGTAGTTAGGAGGAGGTTCATCCAGGTTCTATTTACTGTATCTGCAGTGCAAGGATTGTTATGGTGTAGTTAGGAGGAGGTTCATCCAGGTTCTATTTACTGTATCTGCAGTGCAAGGATTG
Source organism: Allygus modestus (assembly GCA_963675035.1). Classification (NCBI taxonomy): domain Eukaryota; kingdom Metazoa; phylum Arthropoda; class Insecta; order Hemiptera; family Cicadellidae; genus Allygus; species Allygus modestus. Next base: position 105,746,608 of record OY776111.1, read on the forward strand.
TTATGGTGTAATTAGGAGGAGGTTCATCCAGGTTCTATTTACTGTATCTGCAGTGCAAGGATTGTTATGGTGTAATTAGGAGGAGGTTCATCCAGGTTCTATTTACTGTATCTGCAGTGCAAGGATTGTTATGGTGTAATTAGGAGGAGGTTCATCCAGGTTCTATTTACTGTATCTGCAGTGCAAGGATTGTTATGGTGTAATTAGGAGGAGGTTCATCCAGGTTCTATTTACTGTATCTGCAGTGCAAGGATTGTTATGGTGTAATTAGGAGGAGGTTCATCCAGGTTCTGTTTACTGTATCTGCAGTGCAAGGATTGTTATGGTGTAATTAGGAGGAGGTTCATCCAGGTTCTGTTTACTGTATCTGCAGTGCAAGGATTGTTATGGTGTAATTAGGAGAAGGTTCATCCAGGTTCTATTTACTGTATCTGCAGTGCAAGGATTGTTATGGCGTAATTAGGAGGAGGTTCATCCAGGTTCTATTTACTGTATCTGCAGTGCAAGGATTGTTATGGCGTAATTAGGAGGAGGTTCATCCAGGTTCTATTTACTGTACCTGCAGTGCAAGGATTGTTATGGTGTAATTAGGAGGAGGTTCATCCAGGTTCTGTTTACTGTATCTGCAGTGCAAGGATTGTTATGGTGTAGTTAGGAGGAGGTTCATCCAGGTTCTATTTACTGTATCTGCAGTACAAGGATTGTTATGGTGTAATTAGGAGGAGGTTCAATCAGGTTCTGTTTACTGTATCTGCAGTGCAAGGATTGTTATGGTGTAGTTAGGAGGAGGTTCATCCAGGTTCTATTTACTGTATCTGCAGTGCAAGGATTGTTATGGTGTAATTAGGAGGAGGTTCATCCAGGTTCTATTTACTGTATCTGCAGTGCAAGGATTGTTATGGTGTAATTAGGAGGAGGTTCATCCAGGTTCTATTTATTGTATCTGCAGTGCAAGGATTGTTATGGTGTAATTAGGAGGAGGTTCATCCAGGTTCTATTTACTGTATCTGCAGTGCAAGGATTGTTATGGTGTAATTAGGAGGAGGTTCATCCAGGTTCTATTTACTGTATCTGCAGTGCAAGGATTGTTATGGTGTAATTAGGAGGAGGTTCATCCAGGTTCTATTTACTGTATCTGCAGTGCAAGGATTGTTATGGTGTAGTTAGGAGGAGGTTCATCCAGGTTCTATTTACTGTATCTGCAGTGCAAGGATTGTTATGGTGTAATTAGGAGGAGGTTCATCCAGGTTCTATTTACTGTATCTGCAGTGCAAGGATTGTTATGGTGTAGTTAGGAGGAGGTTCATCCAGGTTCTATTTACTGTATCTGCAGTGCAAGGATTGTTATGGTGTAGTTAGGAGGAGGTTCATCCAGGTTCTATTTACTGTATCTGCAGTGCAAGGATTGTTATGGTGTAATTAGGAGGAGGTTCATCCAGGTTCTATTTACTGTATCTGCAGTGCAAGGATTGTTATGGTGTAATTAGGAGGAGGTTCATCCAGGTTCTATTTACTGTATCTGCAGTGCAAGGATTGTTATGGTGTAATTAGGAGGAGGTTCATCCAGGTTCTATTTACTGTATCTGCAGTGCAAGGATTGTTATGGTGTAATTAGGAGGAGGTTCATCCAGGTTCTATTTACTGTATCTGCAGTGCAAGGATTGTTATGGTGTAATTAGGAGGAGGTTCATCCAGGTTCTATTTACTGTATCTGCAGTGCTAGGATTGTTATGGTGTAATTAGGAGGAGGTTCATCCAGGTTCTATTTACTGTATCTGCAGTGCAAGGATTGTTATGGTGTAATTAGGAGGAGGTTCATCCAGGTTCTATTTACTGTATCTGCAGTGCAAGGATTGTTATGGTGTAATTAGGAGGAGGTTCATCCAGGTTCTATTTACTGTATCTGCAGTGCAAGGATTGTTATGGTGTAATTAGGAGGAGGTTCATCCAGGTTCTATTTACTGTATCTGCAGTGCAAGGATTGTTATGGTGTAATTAGGAGGAGGTTCATCCAGGTTCTATTTACTGTATCTGCAGTGCAAGGATTGTTATGGTGTAATTAGGAGGAGGTTCATCCAGGTTTAAAAGTATATGTGAGGGTATTGAAATGGTAAAACTATTCCGAGATATTAAAAACAGCTATTCCAATGTTATATCCCTACTGTCCCGACAATCTACTGTATTTAGTCAATTTACACTTGTGTTAAAATCTTGAGATATATTGCAGCTATAATGCTGGAAAAATACTTTAAATTTGTGTTTCTTTGTTTCTACTATTTTTATGCATTAACTTTACTTCCGCGGCATATTTGCCCTCTTTTGGGCCCAAAAGCTCAAAATTTAGGTTAAAAAATAAAAAAAGATTTTCTGATTGATTTGCCCAACAAACGTATTAAATTGTACTTACAAAATTTGAAGTAAATCAGAATAAAAATGCTGCCGCTAGAGTGCAAACATATATATCATTAGATTAAGAATAAAACTTCCAGAGTAACATTATTAGTGTTAGTAGCCATATTCTTGAACGTATGTGAAAAATCAATATTTAAAACGTTTTTAGCGACCCCTCAAAACGTGTTCAAGAGGTCACATTACAAACTTCTGTCATGGCCATGCTTGAACCTCACCATGAGGGTCATGCTAGTAGCTCACTATTCCATAGGCAATTTGCTAATAACGACCACTCAGTAACAGATAAAACTTGTACTAAGGAATGAGTTTAAGACAATTAAATGTTTTATATACCTGAAATTTAATTGATTTTGTGTTGTAAGTTTCTTTAAAACAATTTTTTAATTGGAAGAACAACTCTGTGACTTGATTTAACCTTTTGTATTGTAAATGGAACCACATAATAACGTTATACAAGTGTCTATAAAAATCATAATTTCATAACTACTTTCCTTATTACTAGGAGTGTAATTTACCATACTGTTTCTTTTAAAATAATTTTCTTTAATTTAATTTTCCTTGTTGATTATTAGTGAATTTCTTATTGAAAAGTGAACTATTAGCATTACCCGCACGGTGAGACTTAAGCCCGGAACCACCATAGAAGTTCCTAACGTGACTCCCTGAACACTTTTTGAAGGGTCTCTAAAAACTTTATATATATATATATATATATACACTTATTGATATATATATATATATATATATATATATGTGTGTGTGTGTGTGTGTGTGTGTGTGTGTGTGTGTGTGTGTGTGTGTGTGTGTTTTCACACTCTAGCGGTCGCAATTTTTGTCCGATTTGCTTCAAATTTGGTAGAGACATTCCTTTTTATAATCAGTTGGACAAGTTCGTTGGGCAAAACAATCGGAAAACTCTCACTGCCTTTTTTGGGGATTTTAAGTTTTCAAATGTTGAGTTTTTGGGCTCAAAAAGGGTCAGAAAAGCCCCAAAGTTACACGTATTGCACATTACATTATTGTACGTAAAAAGCCAAAGATTTTAAGCCCTCCTTCATCATTCTAGCATAGGTACTTACGGAGTTATTAAAGAAAATGTCAATTGTCCAAATACAGTATATTGTCTTATGGGGATTTTACACTGGGAAAACCAGTTTTTCATACCGTAATATTGTTTTATCATCCCCAATACCCCTATACCAACTTGTTATCCCGACTATACCTCCTTCTAACTTTATAATGTACAACACTGGCATCCTATTAGTGAACTTAAATATAACCAGGAGCATCAGAACAGCCAAAAAATAACATTTTCCAATTTTCAAAAAAATGTAATTAGCGTTGGTTTAAACCATTTATTTGATCTTTTTAAGGTTTTAATGCGGAAATTCACTTCCCTCACGTCAGCGTGCTGCGTGCGATCTCGTCATCACTTCTTTCCTGTAAATACCATTGTAAAACAATCCTCAAGATAAATGTTATTTAACTGTATTATTACTCATTATAAAAACTAGCTGTTTCTGGTTCTTTCGTCCTTCGGACCTTTTCTTATCTTAAAGTGATTTAACTTGCCTTGGTCACTCTGATGTTAGGATAGGGTAAGACAATTAGAAAGCCATGGATGTCCTTCACTTTATAGTATCATATTACTTGTTAGCAATATTTACCTTTTAATAATTTTTAACTGTATCTACAAGGGACCCTAAAGTTGTGCCTAGAAGCAATTTCATCCTTGACAATGCTCTCAGTGGTAAAACTGTGGAGAACTCACTCCTTTGTAAAAAGAGTATCGTTCTCAGGTATTAGCATTGACTATATAGTTGATAATAAAAATAAAAATATATTGTAACACATTTGGCACTCTTAGTTATTTGAGATTAAGTAAAGTTGGATCAAAATGAATCTGTCATTAAAAAAATCTTTTACCTTAATAAAAGAAAACAACTTTAGTTTGTATTATATTTGTTACTGGGAATGTTAGAGTGGACAAATATTTCCAATAATTTTAGCTTGTCAAGGTCAAATGAGCATATGGTTAAAATATGTTCAAACAAAGCCATATAACTGGCAGTACACATCAGCACTGTGTACGTGTAGAACTTGGTTTTAAAAACTCACAAGTTAATTAGTTATTTCAGTTTAAAGTTTATGAGCCAATCAGTTTAGATGAAGATAAGAAAGTCGTAATTATACTTAAAATAATTTCAGTTGATATTCTGAGGTAATGTCTTTGTTTTCAAGAAGTTTAAACAACTTGTTTCTAATGACTGGATGTTGTATTCACCCCACCCACAGTTTAAAGTAAGTGGTATACTGTAGTTTAAACCACTTCAGTTATGTTTTCTAATTAAATTTATGAAAACCTAATTAATAACAATGTATTAGTTGACTAGATTACTATTATAACTATGTTACTGCCAGTTAGTCATAGTGTATAGTGATACCACTACTACCAACTAAGCTTGTGATACTGAGTTGAGGGTGGATCAGAAGTGCCCACCCTTATCAAAGGGATAACACAATTGCCCTAAAATCACTAGACTTTCCCCCTAAAAATAAAAGTCATGCTCCCAAATTTCATTTTCAGAAATTTAAAATTGTATTTTAGCGAATTTCCCCTAAAGGGAAGAAGCTATTACCGTAGTCGGCATGGTAAGACCTAGGCCCGGGACCATGATAACTTTTCGTTTTGAGGTCCCCAGACCCCAAAAACACCATTCGTTCGAAACTGTATATATATAGATAACTCGATAACTCTCGTAAAAATTATCCGATTTTGATGAAATTTGGTATAAACGTGTAAAGCAAAATTTATGACTTTAAGTTCGAAAACCAGCCAGATCGCTTTATCCGAAGGGGTATTTTGGGGGGGTTTTGTACCCCAAAAATGGGGTTTTCGATTTTTTTACATATAAATTTGGAAATAGTCAAATTTTAGTTTTTTCAATTGGATTCAGCTTAAAAAAACACACAATTTGGTATTTTGATCATTTCTCTACGTTAATTGGTTACCGAGATATTGAAAGTGCTAAACACAGTACATTGTCTAATGTTATTCTTATGGAGGAAAAGAAAAATTGTATATCTCGCTTATTTATGAACGTTTCCTGACGAAACTTGGTATATGGCTTGGCTTGCTACGGCTTCATCTGGTTGTGGACCATTGATATTTGTTCAAAAAAAATTTTTTTGCCAAAGGCTCCCGTAGCAGCAAACCTGCGTACACAGCCCCATGTTATTCTTATGGAGAATAAGTAACGTGTTATCTCCCTTAATTATGAAAATAAATTAATGAAATTTGGTATGTGGCTTTACCTACATGAGTTACATTGATATTTGTATAAAACCCCATTTTTTGTGTTCCTTGCTTCAGCAAACCTGCATACTCAGCCGCCATGTTATTCTTATGGAGAATAATTAAAATGTCATAAATCGTTTATTTATGAATGTATATTGATGAAACTTGGTATGTGGCTTTATGTGGTATTAAGATACAAATATATGCATTGGAAATTCCCTGAGTACGCAGGTTTGCTGCTACGGGGGTATTTAACCTAATGTCAAGCATTTCTCTTATTAGTGTTTACTAGTAAACATTTTACATTTTTTTACTTATTAAAAATACTTTATCACTAAAGTCAATTATTTGCCAAATCCCCCAAAATTAAATTTTGTTTTGTGATTCATGCCATTACAGTATATCCTTCCTCATAGGTACTCTTGAGTACAGTTCTTCAGTCAAATATTTCACTCCTATTTTATTGTAATGATAATTGAAATTCACTGAGTATGCCGGTTTCAAGAATTAAGAATATTTATTGTCATAAACTTTACAGAATAGACAAAAGTCAGAAAATTGTCATAACTTTATAGCACGGGTAGTCATTAGAAAATACAACACTTTACACCGGAACAACGTAAAAATAAATATTCTTACAGTATCTTTGAAACATAAAGTTCCTGTTAACAGCAAAATACTCCTGGATACTGTAGTACTCATTTGCCACAAGAAATAATCACAACCCTCTCCTAAATCTAATTCCATCTGTCTCATTTTTAATAGAAATTTGTAAGGAGTTAACAAGTTTAACTATGTTGTCAAATGACAGCTTTTAAAAAAATGTGGTGTTTTGTTTGGGTATAGTTAGTTTGGAGGAATAGTCTAAGATGATAACGAATATTGATAAAATGGAAAAGATGTTTGTTCTTAACGTAAAATGTAAGGCACTCATAAATATAACCCCCATATTACTGCTTGTGGGTTTTGCAGCTGAAAGTAAGCAAATTATTTTCCAAAAAGACTTCCCTGCATGAATCGGTTTGCTTCATCCTAAAAATAAGTCTGACTGTGTAGAATAAAAAGAACTTTCATTTTCGAAGACTCAGCACCTGAACTAATTTGGGGATAAAGTCACTAAAAATACGCTGCCAACATATTTCCTGTGACACCTAGAGATGTATACATATAAATATTATTGCAAAAATGTTTAATGGTGTAAATAAATTTTGTGGATTAAATTGCTCAAATGGTTGCAGGAGTGGGGAGCTGATGTGTGAGGTGCGCAGTCTGGTGGGCAGGGAGGACACCTGGCACCAGCTGTTGGCAGCCCTGTTCTCTGATCTCAATCAGCTGTTGCGCCAGATCTCCCACCTGGAGGATACCCTCAAGACGAGGGACCGTCTCCATCAGGAGGAGGTGAGGTGTTGTCGAGTAGTGGCTATTTCTTACTATGAGGTCAGTAATCTTTTACAGTCTCCCCTTGATGCATATTCTTAAAATATAAAATATTACAGTACGGTATAAGCAACTGTATCGTTGCGACCTCTGTCTGCAGTCTGCATCTGACATGATGTGTAACCTGGTGGACACAAACGGAAGTAACTCGTACGACATCTACGGTGTGGTAACCCATGGTCTAATACAACTGCTAGCCCATCTGGTTGGCAGAAATCTAAAGCCCTATCAACCAACCAGGGGGTAGTCCTTGAATGGAGGGTTTGAATCCCATATTAGTAGGTGGGTTTTATTGGAGAGTTCGCCTGTCTGTGGCAGAGTTGAAGGAGAAGGTAGACCTTTAGCAAGCCCTAAGCCGGTGGGCGGATAGGTTCAAGCTGAAGGGATTGGTAAATTCTATGTGAGTTGTACATCTGATCAGGTTTTTTGATTCTTTTTACCCATCTTTACTGTGTTTGTACCCACTGGAAGCATATTTTTACAATTTTCAGTGTTCAGGTGATTAATAAATTGAAAAAAACAACAAAAAAAGCACAGATTTAACCACTTCACTCAGCTTGGCACTCAAAGGCTTTTGACTTGAGTGCATAAATTTTGAAATATATATTATGTGTCCTATTGAAGTACACATGTTGCTCTTCGCTCTCCTTCCCCATCCCCATTACCCTCCCCCTCCCACAGCTTTAATTTTTTTAATGTGGAGTTAAAACATATAACAGAAGGGCATTGCCACTCCATTAGCCAGGGCCGAGTGAACAAAAACGACTAAAAGCGTTTACATGTTTTTTTGTTACTTTCTCCCGCTATACATAGTATATGGAGAAAGCATTGTTTTCATCAACATTTTCAAATCTGAGTTGTTGGTGGAAATATGTGTGTGTGTGTGTGTGTGTGTGTGTGTGTGTGTGTGTGTGTGTGTGTACAGAGCTAGAGCCCTAACCGATGGGCCGATTTTTATGAAATTTGGTATGTAAGTACTAATCCACGATATCTCCAGGCGTTTTTTTTTTATTTTTTAAAATTTTTTATTTTTAAGGGTAATTATCCCCTAAAAACCGCCAAAAAACATGAAAAATCCAAATTTCTCAATAGCGGCTCTAACGATTTTGATTAAAGTTTAGACGTTTGTGGAACTTGAGTTTTCCAACAAAATGACACCACCTGTATTTCTCTAAAAATTCTGGTTCAGAAATTACAAGACTTAAATCATCAAAAATTAAGTTTTTAGCGAATTTCCCCTATAGGGAAGAAGCTATTACCGTAGGTCTCATGGTAAGACTTAAGCCCGAGACCATGATAACTTTTTGTTTTGAGGTCCCCAGATGCCAAAAACACTATTCGTTCAAATTTATATATATGTATATATATATATATATATATATATATATATATATATATATATGTGTCCGTTACCGCGATAACTTGAGTAAAAAACGTCCGATTTCGATGAAATTTGGCTCAAATGTGTAAAGTGACATTCATGACTTTAAGTTAGAAAACCAGAAATATCGGACCATGGGAAGGGGGGTTTATGGGGGTTTTAAATTTTCCAAAAATCAGTTTTTTGCATTTTTCATCCTAAAATTTTTAAAAAACTTAATTTTGGTTTTGACCATTTTATAGAGCTTAAAAAAACAAATAATATGGTATTTTTAATTATTAACCTACGTTAAGTGGTTGCGGAGAAAATCCAAAAAAACCTGCTCATAAAATCTCCCATGTTAATCTTATGGGAAAAAGGTTTTTGGCTTTTCCTCAGTTCATTTCTATGTAAACTTCACATTTGCTTTTACCAATCAGTTTAGCTCTACAAAACAATCATTTTGGTGTTTAAATTGTGATTCTACGTCCAACCGTTGGCGTGATATTCAAAGTGCTAAACACAGTATGTTGTCCAATGTTATCCTTATGGAGAATATTTAAAATTTGATATCTCGATTATTTATGAACGTATATTGATGAAACTTGGTAGGTGGCTTCACCTAGTATATTGATATTTCCACAAAAAATTGTTTTTTTTTGTTGATTATCCTCTTAGCAGCAAACCTGCATTCTGATCCCTAATGTTATTCTTATGGAGAATACGGAAAGCTTTATATCTCCCTTAATTATGAACATAAATCATTAAAACTTGGTATATAGCTTCACCTGGTTGAGTTATATTGATAATTGCAAAAAACCCGCATTTTTATCTTCCTCGTTGCAGCAAACCTGCGTTCTCAGCCCTAATCTTATTCTTATAGAGAATAAATAAAATGCTATATATTACTTATTTATTTAAGTATTTTTATGAAACTTGGTAAGTGGCTTTATGTGGTAGTAAGAAATATATTCATTCATAGGAAATTCGCTGAGTACGCAGGTTTGCTGCGACGGGGGTATTTTTTATTTTTCATGGAAAAACATAAATATAAACAAATTTTAATATTCACCATTAAAAAGAGCCCAAAAAACTAAATAATTTAATATTTTTAATTACTATTCTACGATTGCTGGTTGCGGAGAAAATTGAAATTTTAATTTTGCAGTAAACGCAGTACGTTGTTCAATGTTATTCTTATGGGGAATACAAAAATTACTATTTCTCTCTTATTTACTGATCAATATTATTCAGACTTGATATGCTTGTCAAGTTAGCATTGACCAACAGAGGAAATTCGAAATATGTTGCCCCTTAATAACCCTGGGGGGGGATAGGGGGCATTTCCCCTCTTAAAACCACGAGTGCAGCAATGGATTCTGAAGGGCCTCCAAAGCAGGGATTTGGGTGGATGTTTTGTAAAACAACTTGTTTACAAGATTTCCTGTACATTCGACCGTGCTTTGTATTCTATATTTAGTAAATAAAAAGTAATTTATTCATTACAGTTGGGCTAAAAGGGAGAAAGTATGTGTCAGTTTCCTGATACCGTTTATTCATAATTTGAGTATTTACTTGGCCATTGGCCTGAGGTAAATAAGTACAAGCATTTACTTATAAGTAAAGCCTTGCCAAGGAAGTATACCCACTGAAACTTATAAAACTAGTGTGAATAATCATCAGTAAATACTTGCCCGAAGAGTAAATAATTGTGATTTAACAAGTCATCGCTAACCCAGTATTGTTTGTGTTACTCATTCAAAAAGGCTGTCTTTATGCATTTGCGTAGCATTATAAGCTACCAAAACCGTAGGGACCAGTGCTGGTCTAGTCGTAAATTGTCTAGTGTGGGAACAATAAACGGTTTTTTTTAAGTTTTAGAAAAGGAAATTATTATGATATTAAATTATGAAAAACCAGTGTGGGAACGCCGTTCCCATGCGTTCCCGCTCCACTACACCACTGGTAGGGACGTTAGAAGGAGACAGATCGTCAAAGACACTTTTTAGTGAATTTCCCCTATAGGGAAGAAGCTATTACCGTAGGTCTCATAGTAAGACTTAAGCCCGAGAACATGATACTTTTTTGTTTTGAGGTCCCCAGATGCCAAAAAAATTACCCGTTTAAATTTATATATGTGTGTGTCCGTGAATGCGATAACTTGAGTAAAAAACGTCCGATCTCGATGAAATTTGGCTCAAATGTGTAAAGTGACATTCATGACTTTAAGTTCGAAAACCAGAAAAATTGGACCATGGGAAAGGGGGTTTATGGGGGTTTAAAATTGTCCATAAGTCAGTTTTTTTAAATTTGTCACTCTCAAATTTTTAAAACACTCAATTTTTTGACCATTTTATAGAGCTTAAATAAACAAATAATATGGTATTTTGAATTATTAACCTAGGTTAAGTGGTTGCGGAGAAAATCCAAACAACCTGCTCATAAAATCTCCCATGTTAATCTTATGGGAAAATGGTTTTTGGCTTTTCCTCAGTTCATTTCAATGTAAACTTCATATTTGCTTTTACTAATCAGTTCAGCTCTACAAAACAATAATTTTGGTTTTTAAATTGTGATTCTACGTCCAACCATTGCAGAGATATTCAAAGTGCTAAACACAGTATGTTGTCCAATGTTATCCTTATGGAGAATAAATAAAATTTGATATCTCAATTATTTATGAATGAATATTGATGAAATTTGGTATGTGGCTTCACCTAGTTTATTGATATTGCACAAAAAATTTATTATTTGTTGATTATCCCTATAGCAGCAAACCTGCATACTCAGCCCTAATGTTTTTCTTATGGAGAATAAGTAAAGTGTTATATCTCCCTTAATTATGGACATAAATTATTAAAACTTAATATGTAGCTTCACCTGGTTGAGTTATATTGATAACTGCACAAAAATATATTTTTTCTCCTTCTTTTTGCAGCAAACCTGCGTCTCCAGCCCTAATGTTATTCTTATGGAGATTAATAAAATGCTATAGATGACTTATTTATTTATGTATTTTTATATGTGGTAGTGAGAAACATATGCATGCATTGGAAATTTGCTGAGTACGCAGGTTTGCTGCGACAGGGGTATTTTTGTAATGGTACTTAAATTGGCCTAATTTTTTTATGCATGTTTATGGAACAATTATTAAAAGGCTACATGTTTGAAAATTAAGTTTAATAAAAAAGTGAGTTCACCACGCAGTACAATGACGTAAGTTACGCGAATTAAAAACGAGTTCGCACGCAGCACGCTGACGTGAGGGAAGTCAATTTCCACATAAAAAACTATAAAAACTCAAAATTAGTTTAAAACATACAATTATTCCAATTTTTATTCAAATCCGAAAATATTGATTTTTTGGCTGTTCTGATGCTCCTGGTTCTATTTACCTGCAATGCTGGGAATACAATTTTTGCACGTTATAAGGTTAGAAGAAGGTCCAGTCAGGATTTAAAGTAGGCGTGAGGTTTTTGGGGATGAAAAAAGTACACCAACAAATGAATAACAGGCTTTTCAAATGTAAAACCCCCATAAGACAACGTACTGTGTTTGGTCAATACACATTTTCTTTAATAACTCGGTAAATATATATGCTAGAATGACGAGAGGGGGCTTAACAGTTTCGCTACACTAATTCCCATCTTTTTACATTCGTTAATTTCACATCCGGGGCTTTTCTGACCCTTTTTGGGCCCAAAAACTCGAAATTTGAAAGATTAATCCCCAAAAAAGGGGTTTAGAATTGTCCGATTGTTTTGCCCAACGAACTTGTTCAACTGATTATCGAAAGGAACGTCCCTCCAAATTTGAAGTAAATCGGACAAAAAATGTGACTGCTAGAGTGCATACACATATATATATATAAATATGTCTATATATATATATAAAATTTTGAACGACCCCCCAAAACGTGTTCAGGGGGTCACGTTAGGAACTTCTATGGTGGTCCCGGGCTTAAGTTTCACCGTGCGGGTCATGCTAATATTTCACTTTCCAAAGGAAATTCACTAAAAAAGGCACGCCAGAGGATATTCACTAATAAAACATTGTGTATAAAACTTATTTCTTGGCTACATTCTCAAGTAGATTATATTTTTTTAATTGTTGCTATCTATCTTTAATGTTTAATTATTATGTTATTAAATAATTAAATGTTTAAATATATAAGTGATATATTACACCCATACAGCCATATGTGCATATTTTAAAGAAATAAGCCGAAAGTGTTTACTTGTCTAAAGTTTACTTGCCATGAAAAGAGTAAATACTTGCAAGTATACCCACAGAGCAGTGAGTATATCCACTTATTAGAAAGTATTTACTTGTAAATAAAGTGTAGTTTTTACGGTAGCCACAAAGAGGGCTTGAGGGGGGCGTCAGAATAGATGATGAAACAAATGTTTAGATTAAGTTTTTTTGAAACAAAAAGTTAAATGTAGGGAATAAGTACAAAATAATATATACGTTTTTGCTTAAATAGAAAATAATACTGGGACTGGGAGTCCCACAATTAGATATTATCACGTCTATACGTTCTCTGTGGTAGTATTTACAAATTCAAATTCAATTAAAATCAACGTCAAAACTTGAACTGTCATTTTACTTTTTCCGTGACAGATTTCTTGAAAACCGAGAGCCGGATGTAAGTAGAATACCAATACCAATACCCCTTCGCCGTCCTTTTATTCATTAATAGGCGGAGATTTATGGGAAAAATAAATGCCATAATGGTTTAAATTTTGAGTATATATAGAAATAGTACTTTTATATCGCTGTTTATTTGAACTTTACTTTTCACTTTGAGTGCAATGGGAAAATTAAAACAATATACAAATATCAATATAAATAATAATTTCATCGCTATCATCAGTTAGATTTAGTATAACCAAGTATATTTTTCCGAAAAAAGATCAATTCTGTGATGATATCTTCTTGTATTTTAGGTTTTTTTTAACTGCTTGGTACCACTGATTATACATCCTAAGGATTCCGTAGGATGTATAATCAATCTTGGTACCATATTTCAGTTGATTGCTAATTGTTATATTGTCTTAAAACCTTTAGGAAGATCCAATCTTTTATCGAGAAATCGGACGTGCAGCCGCCTGGCCTGAGCGTAACCAAGATTTTTTTAGAAGATAATACAAAACCAGTAACATTATGATATTTTGTAAACTAAACATACCTATGCAGATACAATATTTGTTGCATAAGATCGAATAAGATTAGCACATATTTGTGTTAAGGAGGAATAAACTATTAGATGCCATATAATAACTGACATATTCAATTATTTGGCAGTTAAATAGGTTCTTAGAGCAGGAAAATTGGGAGGGGGCGCATTTGTGGGTTCCGGCACCCACGCTTACAAGTGCGCTCTGCGCAGCACGCCTATGCTCTCAAGTAAATACTTCCTTTACTTGTTTTTATTCACTCGGCCCAGTATTATATCATTTGTATTTACATTATGCCTGACACATCTGATCTTGATGTTGGGTTAGCATTTTTTATTAAAAAAGAGCTGTAAAAACTACAATTTCAATGTTTATTGTTCTTCCATAAGATTAACATTGAAACTTTGAAAGCCTGTGGGGCGTAGCCCTGAGGGCCTATCTAAATTATAAGGGGTTTCTGCTCATCTACATGACAATACCGTTCTAATGGTATGCGTGAATTTCTCTTATATTTTGAGAAAAAAGGAGGGACAGATTTGTGCTTGCCTATTAATATAATGTTACTATAACATATATACTGGTAATAGTGATATATATAGTACTTCTTTAGTACTTTTCAAGTACTTATTTAAACTCTGTTGATACATTTCAGATAAGAAGACTGTATGAGGAGTTGGACAGTCAAGTATGTGAGGAACGAGACAAACTACACAAACAGGTAGGCCTATGAATTTTATAGTTATGAAAAATAGATGAACTGTTTAGAAGGAGTACATTTCTGTTCAGCACTGGATCTGCTTCAGTCTATTCACTCCCCATCTCCACCTCTGACCTCCACCTCAAGATTGTTAGCAAAATTATTATTTACTTTTTTGTAACATTCTTACTAGCAGTATTTTTACTTTTTACAGAGTGGTACAATTAATTCAGAATGCATCATTCAGTGCTTGTAATTGTTAACAAAATTACTTATTTTATAAATAATATAATGTTTTTAATTTATTGGAAAATATTTTGGTTAAATTAAGAACAACCCAATAAAACACTGAGGTAATCATAAAGAACCCAATGATTAGCAATCAATGACTGATGGCAGATTAGATGTTTCAAGAGCCAGGACATACAAGTACAATTTACACCTGTGATAAGATATACCGAGTGAGTCTGACCGTCACACTTGTGCTATATGGATCCTGAAGTGGTATGTTTCTTTTTGTGATGGATACTGTTTCAAATTTATAATACTACTAGCTGTTATCCGCAGCTTCGCTCGTAACAGATTAAAACATATTAAATATATCAAACTGACCAGCACTATCAAATCTTTGTTTAGTTTTACCTTATGGCTTCTTTTGCCCTAACCGACAAAAACTACAGCTCGTAATTTTATAAATGATATCCTCCCATAAGATTTGCATTAGAACTTACAGGACCCGTGGGGAGGAGCCCTAATGTTGGATGCGGTCATTATTAGGTCTATATATTAATGTGATACGTAAGATATGTTCATGCAAAATTTTAGCTTAATCAGTCCAGTAGTGTATCCGTGATGGAACTCCAAATATCCATACATACACTCAAACAAACATCCAAACTTTCACAATTATAATATTAGTAGGAAGATATTTTCAGTTGTTAATTTAAAATGCTATCTAAAATGTAAAAATGATAATTTAAATTGCATTTTAGCCCTGTTAAATATTTTTAAAGCAAACAAACATTTATTGTTTTTTCTATTGTACCTTAAAATGTCCTGCCTTTAATTTATGACAAATTTATTAATAAAGCTATTTGTAGAGTATAAGGGTCACCTCAGATCTTGACGGATGAATCGGCCCTCCTAGCCATTCTGAGAACAAGACTGTTTCGACGTCGCACTGACTATTTATTTTTCTTACATAATGTTTAACTTTGATAAAATCGTAAACACGCTTCTGTGAGACGTAAAGTCAGTGTGACATCAAAACAGTCTTGTTTTCAGGATGGCTAGTAGCGTTGATTCATCCGTCAAGATCTGTGAACACCCTTATAACAGCTGAGTATTAGCTGTGAATCAAAATATATACACTTGTCAGACTTTTCACATTTTAGACTTGAGCATCACATTTTTTCTAGGGAATTTAGTCTAGGCTTCTCTGGAAGGATATAAACTAATATGGCTAGAAAAGGTAGTGTGGGACGGCAAAATTATAAAAAAATAGAAAACACTAGTAAAATCCTTCCTAAAATTACAATCCTAGCAAAGAAAATATTATGACCCAATAACCTTTTAATTCAAATTGAAAGAGGAACTCTTAAATTGTTCAATCAACAATTTTAGCCTACATATCTCATCATTGACCTTTGTCTCTTTCGCTAAATCCTCAGAAGTTATTTCTTGGTCGACAAGTATGAAGTCTAGAATTTCCTCGTTTGGCATGGAAATCGTCTGCATATATTGTTCAAGCACTTTAAAAACATCCCAGAAATTCCAAATACTTGGTGGATGGATTCGGATGTTATTTATTTGCATTTAACTTCTGTTAATTCCTTGGTTAGCCAGCTACAGATCCGCAAAATTGTTGTTAGGACAGAATGTATATATAATATATAATAATATAATAATATAATATAATATAATAATATATAATAATATAATATATAACAGTAAAACAATACTTTGAATTTCAGTTAACGAAACTGTACAAATCAGTCTAGCTTCTAAATTGATCAGACTCATAATATTTTCTATATATATTATTGAACATGACACAATTAGAAAGCATTCAAGAAACTCATCAGATTCTTATTCTGGCTGTCTTATTTCATCTCATCCAAGGTCGATTATTTATATAGTAATCAATGTCCTATATAATACATATATATATATATATTAATTAGTTTGTAACAACTTGGTAATTAGTAAGTTGGGCTGCAATTTTTAGGACATTGATAACTATATAAATAATTGACCTTGGATGACATGAAATAAGACAGCCAGAATAAGAATCTGCTGAGTTTCTTGAATGCTTTCTAATTGCGTCATGTTCAATAATATATAGAGAAAATATTACGAGTCTGATCAATTTAGAAGCTAGACTGATTTGTACAGTTTTGTTAGCTGAAATTCAAAGAATTGTTCACAAAGATCCACATATTATATCCTTGTATATATTTAGTAACATGGCATGTGATAGATGAGAAAGAGGGAGGCAGAACTGAGGGCAGAGTTCCATGCAGCATTAGAGGTCAAAGAGCAGCAACTGACAGAGCTGACGGAACAGAGAGACAATTTGCTGCAGAGGGTCCAAGAGTCATCACACCCCACCACAAGCACAAACCATCCCAGTCATCTCCACCAGGTAGGTAGCACATATCTTGTGGATCTTACGGGACAGAGAGACTAGTTACAGCATAGGGTCCAAGAGGCAATACACTCCACCACAAGCACACACTATCCCTGTCATCTCCACCAGGTTAGTAGCACATATCTGGTAGATCTTACAAAGCAGAGAGACTAGTTACAGCATAAGGGTCCAAGAGTCATCACACCCCACCACAAGCACACACCATCCCAGTCATCTCCCCCAGGATAGTAGCACATGACTGGTGGATCTTGCGGGACAGAGAGACTAGTTACAGGATAGGGTCCAAGAGGCAATACACTCCACCACAAGCACACACCATCCCAGTCATCTCCACCAGGTTAGTAGCACATATCTGATGGATCTTACGGAACAGAGAGACTAGTTATCAGAGGGTCCAAGAGGCAATACACTCCACCACAAGCACACACCATCCCAGTCATCTCCACCAGGTTAGTAGCACATATCTGATGGATCTTACGGAACAGAGAGACTAGTTATCAGAGGGTCCAAGAGGCAATACACTCCACCACAAGCACACACCATCCCAGTCATCTCCACCAGGTTAGTAGCACATATCTGATGGATCTTACGGAACAGAGAGACTAGTTACAGGAGAGGGTCCAAGAGGCAATAAACTCCACCACAAGCACACACTATCCCAGTCATCTCCAACACTTAGTAGCACATATCTGGTGGATCTTACGGAACAGAGAGACTAGTTACAGGAGAGGGTCCAAGAGGCAATAAACTCCACCACAAGCACACACTATCCCAGTCATCTCCACCAGGTTAGTAGCACATATCTAGTGGATCTTACGGGACAGAGAGACTAGTTACAGGAGAGGGTCCAAGAGGCAATAAACTCCACCACAAGCACACACCATCCCAGTCATCTCCACCAGGTTAGTAGCACATATCTGATGGATCTTACGGAACAGAGAGACTAGTTACAGGAGAGGGTCCAAGAGGCAATAAACTCCACCACAAGCACACACTATCCCAGTCATCTCCACCAGGTTAGTAGCACATATCTAGTGGATCTTACGGGACAGAGAGACTAGTTGCAGGATAGGGTCCAAGAGGCAATACACTCCACCACAAGCACACACTATCCCAGTCATCTCCACCAGGTTAGTAGCACATATCTGATGGATCTTACGGAACAGAGAGACTAGTTACAGGAGAGGGTCCAAGAGGCAATACACTCCATCACAAGCACACACTATCCCAGTCATCTCCACCAGGTTAGTAGCACATATCTGGTGGATCTTGCGGGACAGAGGGACTAGTTACAGCATAGGATCCAAGAGGCAATACACTCCACCACAAGCACACACCATCCCAGTCATCTCCACCACGTTAGTAGCACATATCTAGTGGATCTTACGGGACAGAGAGACTAGTTACAGCATAGGGTCCTAGAGTCATCACACACTCCACCACAAGCACACACCATCCCAGTCATCTCCACCAGGTCAGTAGCACAAATCTGGTGTATATTACGGAACTGGGAGACCAGTTACAGCATATGGTCCAAGAGGCAATACACTCCGCCACAAGCACACACCATCCCAGTCATCTCCACCAGGTCAGTAGCACAAATCTAGTGTATATTACGGAACTGGGAGACCAGTTACAGCATATGGTCCAAGAGGCAATACACTCCACCACAAGCACACACCATCCCAGTCATCTGCACCAGGTCAGTAGCACAAATCTGGTGGATATTACGGAACTGGGAGACCAGTTACAGCTTATGGTCCAAGATGCAACACACTCCACCAGAAGCACACACCATCCCAGTCATCTCCACCAGGTCAGTAGCACAAATCTGGTGGATATTACGGAACTGGGAGACCAGTTACAGCATATGGTCCAAGGGGCAATACACTCCACCACAAGCACACACCATCCCAGTCATCTCCACCAGGTCAGTAGCACAAATCTGGTGGATATTACGGAACTGGGAGACCAGTTACAGCAAATGGTCCAAGAGGCAACACACTCCACCACAAGCACACACCATCCCAGTTATTTCCACCAGGTTAGTAGCACATGTCAGGTAAATCTTAGGGAACAGAGAGATCAGTTTCATCAGAGAGTTCAAGAGGCAACATACTCTGCTTCAAGCAAAGATTTTCCCAATCATCTTCACCAAGCTAGTCACACTTGTCTTATGATAAGAGAGGGGCTGGGCCGATTACACATCAAATAGATGGTCCATTGACCCTTGAATAAGACAAATAAAATTAAATAACACAAACGTTCAATTGACCATCAATCGTTTAGTAAATTTAGTTTAAGGAGATGTTAAACCCCCGCAAAATATCGCGCTACAACCGTTCCGCGCGAGAGCATATACTGACGTTAGTTCTCAACGTATAACAAACAACTATACACCAAATTAAAGAGAAAGATATTTCCCTCTAACATTGCTTTTCAAGTTTTTGATTTTTTGAAAAATAAAAGTGTACTTAGCCTTCGAATTCGCCCAATTTTGATACTAGATAACTCATTAAATACTAAGCTAATTAACATTTTAAAAAGCAATCGTAGTGTTGAATTTTATGGTCTTCAATATGCCATATAATGTATTGTTACATCATAGCACACAAAAATGTAGTCAAAAATGTAGCCGTGATATGCTCCCGCGTGAAAGTATGCACACGCTGGTAATAGCGACCCAAGCGGCGTGGATCGGAAACTTCCCATGGCGGAGGTATACAACTGTATTTATCAATAGAAGCGGTACTGGCTCAGCCATGCATATATTACAGGGACAGTACACATGAACTTGGTTCTGGAAACATTCATTATAATTATGTAGTAATTCATCACTTGATTTAATGTCCTAACCCAATTAATAAGATATTATCAGTGAAATTCTAGTGTCATGATTAATGTCAAAAAAGATACAATAAAACTATCTGCGTATTACGATACACAACGGTCAATAAGATTTGATGTTGATACGAAGGCCTATCATATTGCCGCGCCGTATCGCGATAACGAGACCATATCGCTCATCATCACTACCCTGATGCCGGCACAGCGCCCGGCGCCGGCGTCTTCAGCGCCAGATTTTTTGCTCTGGTCCTCGCAAACGGACAACAGTCCGTACACACTGTAGTGTGGTTGTTTTAGCGCTAATGTTCAGGGTTGCTCACAGGGGGGATTGATAGGGCACATCGCGCTATAAACAATTTTATTTTAGGGGTATTCTTTGATTTAAGCAGGGAAATTTGATTTTATTTTTAGGAGGGGGGGATTTTTTTAAACCAACACGCCTTCTTTCTTTGAAATTAGCTAGTGTGGGATTTCCACAAAATGTGATAGACTCCTTTTATGTTTATTTTGATAACGAAGTAGCACTTAGAATTTATTTTATATGAACACCAACGTCTGATCTTGGTTAGATCTCTCTTGTGTTCGACAACGTCGTGCTTCGCGTAGTAGGCCTAATATTATTGAATATTCAGAGTAATTTAGTGTGTACTCAATCATTGAAAATATTTATTGTCAGGCGGCTATATATTATGAAATGTTTCATTTATGATGACATTACTCGATCATATTTCCCTTTATCGTAATTAAATGACCGTCCATCTTGTATGTACTTCTTTGCATCATTATTTTGTGGAGTAGCCACTGATTTTATTTCTTGATAAAAAGCTACTCAAAATTTAGAAATTAGTTAGCTAGTCAGAGATTAATTTTCAGTTTTAAATTTAACAAACGCATAGCAAACGATGCAATCAAATGCAGTTTATGTTTAAAAAAATTCCAGAAAACAGTGACGTAACCAGGAGGGGAATTGAATATTTTGCTTATTTTTAATTAAATGCGCTACTGATGAGTGGCTTAAGTTCGAAAACCACAACGATCAAACCATTATAAATAGTAGTTTTCATCACAAGGAGCAAAAGTGGTTGTTTTAGGTGCGCAATCGTGTTTTCCCACAATACCATGTTTTTTTTGTGGATAAACGATTAAGCACAACATACACACTTTAGGTCCATGTGATGAACTGCTTTCTTGATCATACTGCCCATATAGGCCTAAACCTTTGATAATTTAAAATGTTGACCAATAATTAGGTGATTTGTATCGTTTTGAGAGCTCAGATAGGTTAACTTTACAATGTTTACTTTTTATTTTATTTACAAACAAATGTAGGCCTACTTGCATTTTGTCCACGTGTTTTTTTTACCCTTGAAATACACAAACGTAAAAAGGAACAATTCACAAATCATTGAGCACAATCATTGAGGTTAGCGCATTGAACAAATCCACAGCTGATTTTTCAGTGCATTATTTTAAGGTATCAGAAAAATGTAATTTTACGGATTAAGTACAGACCCAAAAACAGCTGCTTTTCGTGCGGTATGATCAAAAGGGGTTTTTATGGAAGTTTAACATTTTTCAAAAATCTGTTTTTTTTCGAGTGTTAAATATTCTGGGGATTCCATATATTTGTTTTTATTTCAGACAGCCATTGTAGGTTTTTTCATCGAAATTTAATATATATAGGCATACAAAATAAATACTGTACAAGTACAACATTTGCAAGAGCTGGGGCCCGTTTCATAAAACTTACAGGTAACTTCCAACAACAACATTAAACAACAGGCATTACAACTGTAAACTAATAAATTTTCATGTATTAAAAGTACATCATACAATAGTTATAAAGTGATTTTTTTCATAGAGAGTGGTATCTTGTATTAGAGGCCCTGTAAACTAGATAAAATATAATCAATATTTACACCATCATTAACAATTTACAAGTATCGCTTATCAAGTTAAAATTGTGTGTTACTACATATATTTGTAATTATAAAGTATAAAAATGGTTGTTCTGTAATTATAAAGTGTAAAGTCCTTTTGAAATGATTATCAGTGAGAAAAGTGATATTTAGTTATCATATCCATTCACACATACCGTAAATAGATAATTTTACGACCATTCTTCGTAGCCTATTTAGGGAATACTAGTGGGTGCTCGTCAAAATTCGGCGGCTACAATATCAATAAGGTTGAGTAATCTCTCGGTACCCTGTAGGAACAATCCAATCATCTATACAATGAAATACTTGCAGGTTTGTAATATACACCTACTAAAATATTACAAATTGCGAAAATGCAACTTCATATGTGGCACAAAAAGTCACAAAACTACAAATTAAAACTTAAAAAATAGGTTAATTTTTAAAGGTTGCATTTGATGTATACGTTGATGTTTACTATACACGAACATAAATCAAAAGCTTGATGAGCTCATCAGCTGTTAATAAAAATCACCAAGTTGGGATTATGATCAGCTGTTGTTTTTCGTAAACAAAACATATTATAAATCCCACAAAAACGGTTTGTAGAGATTTATAGTTTGTATCATTTAACAAACTTAAAAGAAGAAAATTGTTTATCTGACAGTTTTGGGGAGTATCGGAATGTTTCCGCTTCAAATTGGTATAAACCCCATGACCACACGTTACCTGGTTTTCTCAAACTAAGGCCGAGCAACTGGTCAAAACTTCTTTCATATGAATAACATGGGTATATTTGAGGACTTTATACTTTACATCATCAAACAAACTTAAAGGGAGAAATAATAAATCTGACAGTTTTGGGGAGTATCGAAATGTTTAAGCTTCAAATTGGTACAAATTCCATGACCACCCGTTGCCTGGTTTTCTCAAACCAAGGCCAGGTTCTTGGTCATAATTCTCCCATATGAATAACATGGAGACATTTTAGGACTTAATACTATGTATAGTTTAACTAACTTAAAGGGAGAAAATAAGAAATCTGACAACTTTGGGGGTATCGGAATGTTTGAGCTTTAAATTGGTACAAATTCAATGACCACACATTGCCCGGTATTCTCAAACTAAGGCCGAGTTCCTTCAAAAATACTCTCCCATTTAAATAACATATGGAGCAATTTTTTAAATGACAATATTTTAAAAAATAAAGTGGTATATTTTAATGTTACATTTTTTTGTTAATCTGCAGTGTACAAACTTTAAAATGCCACATAGATTGTCCTAATCGGTTGAGAAATGACGTAGCGGGCCGAAAACGAAATTTCTTAGCAAAATAATATGTAAGATTTGTAGCAGTGGCGCAATTGAACACTCCAATAAAAACTGCATAAAATCCTATACTGTCCAGGGGCATTACACAACATTATTAGTGTATACAAAATATCGGGAATTATGCAACCGAACAATTGTGTCGCGTCACGAGTAGAGCCGGGGCCGTGCTGCCAGACAGGCGCGGGCGCGTGGTGGTCATGGGACGGCGCGGCGCGGGAAGGCAGGTAGTAGTACTACGTCGCACTACTTTCGACGTGCAGCGGCGACCCGTAGTTCTTCTCCCGGCCACCAGTCTCGCAGGACTACGAGAAAAATTTGACTTTAACAAATGGGTCTATGTGCCGTCAGACCATTTTATAAATTAAGATAAAATATTATATTTTGGTCTGATGGACCATTGACCCTCTATCCATAAATTAACATATTATAAAGACGAAGGGTCAATTACACATCAAATAGATGGACCATCATATCGATTGCACATCATATAGATGGTACATCAACCTCCAAATGAAACATATTGGAATAAAGTTATAACGGGTCGATGTACCGTCTATTTGATGTGTAATCGATCCTACACTTTATACTATTAGATTTTTAAACGCATGGTTCGATTGCACATCATATAGATGGTACATCGACCCTCAAATGAAACATATTTAGAATAAAGTTATAACGGGTCAATGGACCATCTTTTGATGTGTAATCGACCCTTTACTTATTTCTTTAATATAATTTTAATATTTTTAATTTTACATCGAGCCTTATTTTATTTTTTAGAGAAATACACAAACTGGCTCGGTGGTCCATCAACCTATTTTATAAATAAAACTAAATTTGTACAAATGGTTCGATGGGCCTACGATAACTAACGGGCCTACATACACTTTTGGTCATGTGACTCTCTGCGGCCGACTTGCAGCTGTTAATCCCATATAAAAGCATTGCTAAAACCTGACCTGCCGCCAGTATTTCCCACCTCTTCAACACATAAATCGTAAATATATAAGTTTTGCATATCATTCTAAACTGCATTAAAATGTGAATACAGTGATACCAAAATTGTACTAATTTTCCAAATATAAAATAGACTTTTTGGGTTTACAAAAAAATTTTCTTCATCATTTACGATACGCTAAGGTTGGTTTTTGTAAGGAGTACTTCTCCGACATTTCTGAACAAATTTTGATAATTGAAGTATCAAGAGATTCCCCTCAATTCGTAGTTGTGCAGAGTTGTTTTCAATTTTCGATACAAGCATTATGATGGGCACAGGTCGGCCTCTAAGTTTGTTTTTTCAACCATCAACCGTTGACATCAAAAACAGAAGACATAAAAACAGCTGATTTTAGTTTTATAACGTTCTGAAAAGTGTAAACAAATGACAAGTTTTAAAAAGCGTAAAATATTTTACTTTAACCCACAATAAGTATTAAGAGGGGGCTCCAGTCCTCTGCGTCTACCTGCTTCTTCCACAAGACCAATGTTAACTTTCAAACTCCGTCCCTCCTCAACGGGTTATCCGAAATGGATTATTTATGCTTCGTTTTAAAGATCAAAAATATATCTAGCGATTTCAGTAAGCAGAATTTCGTTATCATAAATAGTTTGCGCATAAAAAAATCGTAAATATTGAATATTTTGGAATTTTATTCATCGATTAGTATTTGCGATATCGAAATTCTGCATACTGAAATCGCTAGGTATATTTTTGCTCTTTAAGATGAGCCATAAATCAACAATATCAAATAATCCGTTGAGGAGGAACGGGCTTTGAAAGTTAACATTGGCCTTACGGGCGAAGCAGGTAGAAACACAAAAAGTTTCGTGACTGGAGCGCCCTCTTAAAAGAATAATTTAAAATAGGATGGGAACGGTTTCATTTTGTTTGCCGTTTTATCCAGGGTCATATTTTTAGTGTCTTGTAAATTAGTTTATAATTTTATTCCGAGAAGATAAAAAATAAGTAAGGAGGGTCGTGTTTTTACAATGTTGTCTAATGTGATATTTGGCTGCTGATCAGCCGCACAGTCACGGGACTTTAGTGGAAGGGTGAAGTATGCAGGCCCGTTAGTTATCGTAGGCCCCGGCCATAGACCGTTATTCCTTAGATATTTAATATTTCTTTCAATATATCAGAGGGTCGATACTTAACCAAACTACTTGTAAACAAAACACCATCTGTTTTTAATAATAACATTAAAGACAGTCTTTCCAAGCATCTGATAGAATTGATCTTTAACACAGGACATGTCTTTAATTTAATTTATTTCCATTCATCCATTTCAATTTGTGCTTCCCTCTGGTTAAGAGAAAGTCTAGAATGAGCTCTTGTTCTTATCACAAAGTCAAACTGAGTAGTGAGGCTTTGAAGGTTAGGGAAGAACTTAGGACCTCCTATATGTTGACTCTAAAGATCTGCCTTCTGCCCACCCACTGAGGAAAAAATACCTTTCGCTCAAGAGGCTGTATAGACGTATTATTCTGAAACTTAAATCTGATAATGTAGCGAGGATGCTTGAACTTTCATCTAACAAAGCCAAAACTCTTTGGGGTATCGTTAATCAGAGCAGAGGTTCAGTTGATGTTAGGAAGGATAACACTCCAGCAATTAAGTCTCAGACAGGTGATGTGGTTAAGGATCCTGTTGTTGTTAGTAATATCTTTAACAATTACTTCCTTAACGTTGGGGAATGCTTAGACAAATCTTCTGGCAACACCTTATCCGAAACTACAAACTCACCACCTGTAAACTCCCTTTTCTTGTTTCCTATCATTCCTCAAGAGGTAATGGATGCAATCCATTCACTAAAGTGTAAGTTGTCAACTGGGAGAGATGGTATATCTTCGGCCTTACTGAAAAAGGTAGCTGTTGAACTAGCTCAACCTCTTTGCACTTTGATAAATGATTCTTTTTCCTCAGGTGAATTCCCAGATTCCTATTGTTAGACCTCTTCATAAAGGTAAAAGTACATTAGAGTGTTCAAATTACAGGCCAATCTCAATCATATCGACTTTTTCAAAAGTGTTTGAGAAAATTGTTTTGAATAGGCTCTGGAACTTCTTGAATGATAATAAGTTGTTATGCTCTCAACAGTTTGGATTTATCAAGGGAAAAAGTACAACCAATGCTATGTTCTCCGTTGTTCAAAATATTGTCGATGCGGTTGACCAAGGCCAGTATTCATCTGGTTTATTTTTTGACCTCAGCAAAGCGTTCGACCTTGTAGATCATGAGCTTTTGCTTATCAAGATGTACAGCATGGGTATCAGAGGTGGGGCCCATGAATGGTTTCGTTCGTTCCTCACAAATAGAACTCAGCGTGTGAAGGTTTCCTCTATCAATCGTTCAAGTACAATGTGTACTATACTTTCCGGTGAAGGAGTGGTAAAAAGGGGCATACCATAAGGGTCTATCCTCGGACCTATGTTGTTTCTTTTGTTCATCAATGACATCCATAAAAGAGTGGAAGATTCGAATATTTGCCTATACGCGATACTTCCCTCATATTCTCTAGTCCTTCTAGGAATCATCTGGAAGTTAAAACGTTTTTGCAGGGAAATATTCTTCTGGATTGGCTTCGACAGAACCAACTGAAAGCAAATGTCTCAAAAACCACTCTTGTGGAATTTTCTTTACGGGACCGCCATGATAGTTTATTCAGTGTTCATCTTGCTGACGATGCAATATCTTCAACTTCTGTTGTAAAGTTCCTTGGATTATTCATTGACTCCAACCTCTCTTTTTCCACACATATTGATCATGTGTGCAATAGATTGAGCCAGGGAATTTTTGTGCTTAGGAAGTTGGCATGCTTTGCCTCCACCGAGCTACTTATTGCAGCCTACTATGGTATTATATACCCTTACCTGTCTTACGGAGTACCCGTCTGGGGTTGTGAGAGTTGTAAAACTCAGTTGATATTCAGGTTGCAGAAGAAGGCAATTAGAACGATTTTTCAGCTGCCTAAGCGGACCTCATGTTCGGACTTCTTCATTGGAAACAAAATTCTCACCTTTTCTTCTATCTATATTCTTGAAACTCTGTCATTTCTTCATAAGAACTTCCCACTATTCCAGAATTTTCTTCCTTCTCATGGTTATGAAACAAGAAGTAAACCCAGATGTGTTCTTGGTATACCTCCTCACTCTACATCGTTTTTTCAAAAACATTTAAAATACTCAGCTGTAAAATTGTTTAACAGTCTACCACTGAGTTTGAAAGAGGAGGATGATTACGGCATGTTTAGAAAAAAGTTAAAGAGCACACTTATTAGTAAGGCATGCTACAGTTTAAATGATTTTACATTTTGATAGAAATAAGAATAATATATTATTTGTTTAGTATTGTTGCATGATTGTATATTATAGTTAATACTTTTAGGAGATCATTGTTTTTATTAAATATTTGTATGACTTAGCATATGCATTGTATATATGTCAACATGCTCAATAAAGAACTGAACTGAACTGAACATCTGTTATCTTGACGAACCAAAACCTACTTATACAGACTTACACTGCTAAAGTTGATATGAAAAAATCTAGTCTTGCAGCTTGTATTTAATCAACTTTTAAAATTAATGAAAATTTGTATTTTAACAATATTTTTAGTGATTACATGTATGTCTTTTTAGGAGGAGGGGAGGCCGAACCCTCGTCCTGCAGAAGTGGCCGTTGAACAGAGCCGCAGAAGGGCCAAGCTGAAGGCAGAGCACAGCTACGCTGAGGGCTTCAGGCATGCCCAACACCTGGCTGCCTTAGAGGAAGAAGGTGAAGGAGCGATTTGATATCAATATGCGATATATTATATATTACTATGCATACTCATTACAACATTATTAAAATTGTGTGTTTAACTGAATTTTCTTATTGGTGTCCTGTATGAAAAAAAACTTAGTTTGTTTATAGAAGAGGGAGAAACAGGCACCCTCTCATAATTTCCTTGAGCCGCAGCGTGTGCAAAATTAAAACAAGGAAAGTGATTAGGGGAGGTCTGAAGGGCAAGTTTTTTGTTTTTTTTATAACCGGTATAACCATCACTGCTACTTAAATTATTCCTCTTTTCTCGCACCACTCATCATAAAAAGTTGCAGATTATTAATTTTTGTTTTTCAGCAAAATTTACAAAGAGAGAGGGTTTTAACATTTTTCTGCCTGTAGACTAGGCTGCCCGTTAACACGCCAAGCTGCCCTGCGAGTTTTATGACTCTTAAAACACTGGTACCGTATGTTTAAAATTCAAATCAAAATAATCAGTCAATAGTTCAAATTTTACACTCTAGTTGTGCATGTAATATAATGAAAACGGGATTGGGTTAGTTTACTTCTGAATATTAATATTACTGGTTGCTTTCTTCCTATTTTATTAAAGACCAACTTTTATAAACAAGCTCCAACGTTGGATCCAACAATTTTCTTCAGTTGTACCCTACCATATTAATTTCTTATTTCCTATCCTATCTCATCCTACATATTCTCTAATAAGAGTAAGGTCTGCTTGTTTGCTTGCTAAATACACTGCCCCAGCCAACTTATAAATCCCTGGTTCCCATAAATAACACTTACCTCTTTATGTTACAGGCCTAGTCAAACAACTGAGGTTACTCCAAGAAATGCAAGATAACCTAAGGTCAGGACTTAAGTCAGAAAGACATCAAAAAATTATCTGTGACGATACATAATATAAATTATTTATACATATATGGCTTTTTTATTTTTTGTCTATTTTTTGCGCAGCATAAAAAGTCCAAAACTAGAAAAGCCTTGGCCCCCCTGCACTGCAGGCCAGGCAGTTACGCCACTGAAAAACATGTGAGACATCCCATGTTTCTTATTCTCCATAAGGATAATATAATAGCTGCTGAGTTCGCAGGTTTGCTGCCATTGGGACCACAAAAAATGGGTTTTGTATGCAAATATCAGTAAACCCCAACCTTATGAAGGCACATACCAAGTGTCATTAATATATGTTCATTAATAAGCGAGATATCAAATTTTACTCATTCTCCTTATAAGATTAACATTGGACAACGTACTATGTTTAGCACTTTCAATATCTCAGTAATCGATTGACATAGAGCAATAACTCAAGATACTAAATTGTTTGTTCTTTTAAGCTGAATTTAATGGTGCAAACCAAAATTTGGGTTTAAAAAGAATTACAGTCTCCTTTCAGAAATCCAGACTATTGTGGCGGATGGCCGGTCCGGATATAGACAAATCCGGATTTCCCGGAGGTGGGCATGAATCAACAATTCCGCCTTTATAGTGAGTGAACAATTATGACAATATGTGTCCTAAAAACATCAGCGCTTCTGGCAGATACTACATGGAGCACACAGTTTGTTCGATATCAGATGGTTGGCCATCCGACCAACCGCCCGACCGATTCCTTTTTGCCTCGAGAATACGTAAACATTAACAAACACCGATAACGGTATGGTTGGGCGCCTAGCGACGCAAAGTACATGACATTCGTGTAATGTGGGATAGTCGTGTAAAAACTGATGGTGCTAAGTTCCGTTTTTATTTGCAACAAAGCAGTTTGTTTAAATTCAAGATTATCAGATAACCGGGGTTCAGATAAGTGTGATCCGGATTTATGAGAGTCTACTGCATATGTAAAAAGTTAAAAAAAAACATTTTTGGGGTACAAAACCCCCCTCAAAATAGAGCGACCTGTCTGGTTCTCAAACTCATGAAAATGGATGCTACGTTTATTCCAAATTTCACCAATATCGGACCATTTTTAGGAAAGAAATCGTGCCTACGGACACACATATATACGAATTTGAACAAATAGTGTTTTTGACATCTGGGGGCCTCAAAACAAAAAGTTATCATGGTCCCGGGCCTAGGTCTTACCATGCCGACTACAGTAATAGCTTCCCTATAGAGGAAATTTGCTAAAATAATTACCCCCCGTCGCAGAAAACCTGTGTATTCAGCGAATTTAAGATGCATATATATATGTGTCTCACCACCACATAAAGCCACTTATCAAGTTTGAAAATAAATGTATAAATTAGCAATAAGTAACGTGTTGTTTGTTCTCCGTAAGAATAAGATTAGGGCTGAGTATGCAGGGTTGCTACAACAAGGAAGAGAAGAAATGTGGTTTTATGTAATTATATAACCCAACCAGGTGAAGCTAAATACCAAGTTTCATTAATTTAGTTTCATGAGGGAGGCATCAAACTTTACTTATTCTTCATATAGAGGAAATTCGCTAAACAAAATACAAAGGGGTATGTTTCTTAACTACCTAAAGAGTATTTATGGATTAATCAAAATCTATATAAAACACGTTCTATATAAACTCAGAAATACAAAAAGGGGAAATATGTAAAAACGAATAATAGTGCTAATTTGTATGTGCCATTTTGGAAAACTTGTTTACATTTTTGGCTATTCTGAATTACCTGGTTATTTTTATTTAACTATAGTAGGGTGGAAATGTTGTGCATTAGGGTGGTGGGGGTCAGTTGGATGTGCAATATACGGAAGTGTATTACAATTAATTACAATGACAGCTTGATTACAATTATCTGTTCTGTAAGGTGTTTCAATCCTTTTTTACAGCCCGCCATATGTAAGCTGGCACTTGGGCCTGGCGAGCCGAGGCGACAGACTAAGAGTGAGGGGAGGGTGCACGTATAAATACGTTCAGAATCCATTTACCCTCGCTCGACCGGTGACTCAAGGGGATGATGGCCAATGACACACCAGGATTGATGTTTTCAGAAAGATAAATACATGCTTTCTACCTTAGCAGCCAAGTGCCAGCTAACGTTTGGCCGACTGCATTCCCACCTAAGCCCAAAAATTCCTTTTGAAGGGTTGGAATGAAGGAGGTCCTTTCATTCTCGGCTCCTTCCAGTGTACACTCCTTTCAGAACTGTCGTAATACACACATCTTAGCCAGAGTGGTGTACTGGTGCCGGAAACACATATAAAGACAATATTATAAGCTTATCCACAAGTTGTTATAAAAACCCAGTTTTATCTTACCATCTTACTGTGTAATAGCTTTTTCGCTTGCGGTTTTTAAAGAAATAGCTAATTTCTAAAACTGGAATCGTGTAACTCTCATAGATATGAAACCGACATTGGTGTTTCCTGCAGATCCTGGAGCAGGAAGATGGTATATAACATGTCCACAGTGGAAGGAGAACCTCCTTCCAAAAACCATGATGAAAATTAGCTTTAAAAACTTTAGTTTAGGGTCTCAGTCACAGGAAATTTGATGTTTCTACCTTCTTACTCAATGAGAAATCATACTAATGTTAATTGTTAACCCTCATAACTCCTAAATGGATTATACAGAATGTTTTGTGTTTTACTCATTATCAAGATTTAGAAAATATAGAGTGGCAATTATTTTCACTCAACTTTGAGTAATGCCAGAGGTTCATCTTTCATATTACAGTTAATAAATCCCCACTAAATTTATAAAATACTTAATTGTTATGAATTAATTGGTAGCTAGTATTAAATTATTTATACTCACTGGGTTACTGAATTTCTTTGATTTTGTAAGCTTTAAAACTAACCAAAATACACCTGCCCTTCGACCCTGGGAGTAAAGAATCTGTAATAGTCTTATGAAGCAGTTAAAAATCTAAATTTATTTAACTTGTTATAATAATGCAGTTAGAATGTTATAGTGTCGTTTGTGACTGAATTTTCCTTTTTCAATATGTGTCTATAAAGATGTACGTATTCGTGAATGTTCCCTATTGACTCCTAAACCACCCAACCGAAGTTAATGAAACTTTGCATGGTCATTCAGGTTGACCCTAGGAAGGTTTAAAGCCCTTACCAAAAACCTAGGACTTAGAAAGGCATGCCCCACTGCAGTGGCAGGTACGGGGGGGATCAGGGGGATATATCCCCCCCTTGTGACTTGGAAACATTAAAATTTATATCCTTCTGAAATCAAGCTTATGCCTTTTGATTAAAAATAAATGCTGTTATGCACTGAAAAACAAAAACATATGTGTGCAATATCTCCAAAATATCTTATTTATATATTAAGAATATTGTTCGCGTACAATAAATAGTAGCAGATGAACTGCCCCTTAGTATGCACGGAACGCACGGTATTTGCGCGCCACGCGCCGCAAGTGGGACACGAGTCACCGAACAGTCTACCCTAGGGAATCGCTACGCGCTCAACAGTGCATCCGAAATATGTCTATGGTGGGGGAAATGGAGGGGGTCTTTCCTCCCCTAGTCTTGTGACTTCATGTCTTACCAGCTGACGACTCTTTAACGCGGGAATTACAAATTTGAAAGATAGTGTTATCTTTGTGCTGTACAATTCTTATAATAAATGCATAATTCAATTTAAAGTTCCAGCGTAGTAAATACTGATGAGAATGCCTACATTTTCTCTAACTTTGTTTCTTTACTAGTCCAATAAACCAAAATGGAAACAAAACTAAAAAATGAAGCTCAACTACACCGTTTCTAAGCTTGTGGAATTAAGATGTATATATATATATATATATATATATATATATATATATATATATATATGTATATATATATATACTAATATTATTACTCTATAATTAAAAATTCGAGTTTGTGGAATTACTTACTATCTTTCAAATTTCAACTGGCGAATATTGCAAAACAACTATCATATGTCACACTGTACTTTTTCTTATTTCCCGTTGACTCTTAACTTTGGGAGCGGCCATAGGCCCAAACCTCCTTAAGCTGGTTTTGTTGGGCTAACATTAGACTAATTTGGTCTCAAAGAATTCTTCCAAACTATAAGAGCCAAAACTGAAACTTCTTACACGCATTCCTTCACATTATATTAATTATTGTTTGTTTGCTATTATTACTTTAAACATCTACTTATTAACTATTCTTACATTTCGTTAATAGTAAAATGTCAACTGTTTACTTTAACTTTATTGTTAACAATAGGAATATTTATGCATTTCGTGAGGAAAACTGGAAGACTAGCGACTAGCGGCGCATTCTAGATTCTATGGACAGAAGTTTGGACGATGACGTCATTCACCACTCCCACCATAGACATATTTCGGATGCACTGTTGAATGCGTAGCGATTCCTCCCTCACCCCCTAGCAGCCAGTTCGTCAATTAGAGCACCTGACCTTGACCTTGTCGTCTAGACGGTCTTATTGATGTACTTAACTTACGGTTGCCATATTAGAATTAGATTTGTAATTTAGTTAACTGCAGAAAGCCATAAATCTTCATACTGATTTTCTTCGTTCTTTAACCGTAAATATATGTAAAAGTCAACGATATTTCCCGACGAAATAAAGCCAAAGAGGAACAAATAATAGAGGTTAAAGTGAACAGGGAAATAAGGGTTAAGCTTATTTGGCAATCGTTGCATGACAATGAAGTTGCATACGTAAATACATTTTCGTTCACAGATAAAATAAATAAAAAAATACTGATTACTTGGTATTGATGGTTTAGGTCTTGGATGTATAGGCCTATCAAAAAT
This sequence comes from Allygus modestus, assembly GCA_963675035.1. NCBI lineage: Eukaryota > Metazoa > Arthropoda > Insecta > Hemiptera > Cicadellidae > Allygus > Allygus modestus. Next base: position 105,780,240 of record OY776111.1, read on the forward strand.
TATGAATGTAAGGGACACGTCAATGATGTCTTCAATTTTGTATACCGGTTATCCGCGCTAGTCACGAACACAGTTTTTCGTTTTGTATTATCATAGAAAAATATACCTAGTTTATTTTTCTATGGTATTATCTAATGAGATATCCCCCTTGACAAAGGTCTATCTACGCCACTGCCCCACTGGATTTCAAAGTTACCAAATTACTCTTATGGAGGAAAGACCTAATCATCATTTCATCAGATGACTAATTTAAAATATTGTAAACTGCTTATTTATTTATGCAGCGAGTTGTAATGTCAATATTATAAGCAAAGATTTTTCAACACAATTCTTGGACACAGCAACACATGCCGGGAAGGGAAGCGCAAGTACTATAATAGCGGCCAAATAAATTTGTCAGTTGAGGGCGTGGTTTACCGGGCTATCAACCGAGATCAGCCAATAGTAGACTGCATTGTCAAGACTACACACCAGCTAATAAAAATAAAAATTCCAGAGATATTTTTCTATGGCAAAATGGTAACAGTGACAGCATACATAGCTATGGTATTGGCTACAGCCCAACTGTCAATTTATTTGGCCGCTATTATAAATAAATTGAACAACAATATTTTCCAAATTTATTTTATTTCAAAAATATGATTAGCTATCTGTTTTTAAACAGTAACTCTTAAAAATAAACTGAGTTGTTAAATTGATTAAAATTAGAAGCTTCCTGAGTGTTAAATAAGGCAATCAATAACACTTTAGCATGTACTTAAAAATGTATGTTCACAATGAATTTTGATTATGTTTAACCATTGTATTTGGTTATTCTACACATATTCTTTGATTTACTCAAATATAAATAAAACTAGTATGAAGTAAAACATCCTAAACATAAAATTAAATGGAAAAATCATCTCATTAAGCGTCTACATTTGTTTCTACTTGATTAGATAATATTCTATAGTGAATATACAGCCTTATGAACTACGTAGGAAATACCTTCAAACTACAATTGCATGAAGTGCTCCTTTAACCGGTTACGTCCCAATTTAGCCATAAAAAACCTTGGTGGTGTATCATTGTGTCCAATGGTCATTCTGTCCAAAAGTAAAATTATGTTCATTGTGTCCAAATCTTCTTTACATCCTGTCCAAAACAAAATAATTATTATAAAATATGCTGCTTATTGTGTTCAAAAGATATGCTTGGTCGTTATGTCCAAAAGTAAAGACAAAACAATAAAACATTGTCGATATGATTTGGAGCGAATGAACTTGGACAGAATGAACCGATGTTGTATTTTATATCTTTATATATAATTCTGTAAGCAATTTGTTAAGTCAAAACTGTGGGAGTTTCACAAATCGCAGGATGATGGGAGGGGGCTCAAATTAAAGGTCTTGACCCCAGGGACTCGGAAAAAATAACAGTATAACAGTAACTTAGAGAAAGGTTAGGGGCTATTGCCCCTTCAAGCCTCTAGTATTAAAATAATACCTTTGCATTCTATTCAAAACATTTCAACTGTTCATTCTGTCAAAATTATATTACACATCAATGGTTTTTGTTTGGCTTTAATTTTGGATACAACGACCAAGCATCTCTTTTGGACACAATAAACAGCACATTTTATAATAATTATTTGGTTTTGGACAGAATGCTCAGAGGTTTTGGACAGAATGAACATAATTTTATTTTTGGACAGAATGATTCTTGGACACAATAATGATACTCATCCAAAACCTTAAACTAAAAGCTAACTCCTTTTACTATATTAATCTAAAGTAAAAATATGTTATTATAATATATACAGATTAATATCAGCTGTCGATTTTAACTGTAGGTTAGCTTGTACTTTGTACTATAGAGAACAGAGAAGTAAAGGAGAGACACCCTCCCATGTTGAACCACATGGACACAGTCAGGAAGGGGGCTGTGGGAAGTGTTGTAGGTCCCGGTTGTGTCACACCCATGGTGTCTAGCTCTCACGCTTAACATTCTCCCCTTACAAAGAAACCTTTGGTTATTTTTGTTTATATTTGCATCCATCAATTAAATATTCATGTACACAAGTTTCTTACTCTATTCATATTGCCATTCTGTCATGATACGTTAACATTTATGGATATGGTGCACTGAAAACTGAAAACTTGATGAATATGTTGGTGTTAAGTTTATAACTTAATAGTGGGTCTGAAGCTTATCTCTTGGGTTGTACGAGCTTGGTAAGTATATAGCTATTACAATAGCGTACATTATATAGCTATTACAATAGCGTACATTATATAGCTATTACAATAGCGTACATTATATAGCTATTACAATAGCGTACATTATATAGCTATTACAATAGCGTACAGATATAACGAGATGAAGGGTCTCAGCAGATGTGAATGGTTGTTTAAGGCTAGCAGTTACGTTGGTGGTGGTGGTGCTGATTTTGGAAATTCATCTTGTTTGAAAACGGTCATTTAGGATTTGTGACCTGCAACAGACAAACACAACTACAGTAATTTGATATTTATCTAAACATAGTTAAGCCTTTGAATAAGCTGCATTTCCAAGGGTCTGAACCTCAAGCATGGTCACAATGAACATAGAGACAGTTCACGCAGAAACAAAATAAGATACGTTGTCAAAATATTAACCATATCCTCAAACCCACATTAAACTAACTACCTATTATAAAATACAAAAATACCCCCGTCGCAGTAAACCTGCATCCTCAGCGAATTTCTAATGGAGATATAAATGTCTTTATACTACATAAAGCCACTTAACAACTTTCATAAAAATATATTCACAAATAAGCGATATACAAATTTTTAATTATTCTCCACAAGAATAACATTGGGGCTGAGTACGCAGGTTTGCTGCATCAAGGAACAAAAAAATGGGTTTTTATGCTAATATCAATATAACTCAACTAGGTGAAGTCATATACCAGTTTTTATTCATTTATGTGTATGATTAAGGGAGACATAGCATTTAGTTACTATCCATAAGAATAACATGGGGCTGAGTACGCAGGTTTGCTGCTACGAGACCCTTTGGCAAAAAATTATTTTTTTGAGCAACTATCAATAGACAACAAGCAGATGAAGCCATTTACCAAGTTTAATCAGTATACGTTCATAAATAAGCAAGATATAACATTTTTCTTTTCCTCCATAAGAATAACATTAGACAACGTACTGTGTCTAGCACTTTCAATATCTCGGTAAACAATTGACAAAGAAGAATGATCAAAATACCAAATTGTGTGTTTTTTAAGCTGAATCCATTGGTAAAAACTAAAATTTAACTATTTCAAAAATTATATATAAAAATAAAAAATAAACATTTTTGGGGGATAAACCCCCCCCCCAAAATGTCCCTTCGGATGGAGCGATCTGGCTGATTTTCGAACTTAAAATCATAAATGTTGCTTTACACGTTTATACAAAATGTCACCAAAACCGGATCATTTTTATGAGAGTTATCGTGTTCAAGGACACATAAATATATATATATATATACCCGTAGTAGCAAACCTGCGTACTCAGCGAATTTCCAATGCATATATATGTGTCTTAATACCACATTAAGCCACGTACCAAGTTTCATCAATATACATTCATAAATAAACGATTTATGACATTTTAATTATTCACCATTAGAATAACATGGCGGCTGAGTATGCAGGTTTGCTGAAGCAAGGAACACAAAAAATGGTGTTTTATACAAATATCAATATATAACTCAAGTAGATAAAGCCAGATAGATACCAACATGTTTTGATACCAAAACATGCCAGATACCAAAACATAACATGTTTTGGCAATTAAAATATTAAAGATCTTAAAAAAGGGTGTTTGTTTTTTAAAATGTTAATATTATTATTATTATCAGCAGCCCTAATCAATCAGAAATATTCAATATATATATTTATATATACAGTTTCGAACGAATGGGGTTTTTGGGGTCTGGGGACTTCAAAACGAAAAGTTATCATGGTCCCGGGCCTAGGTAACCCCCCGGGTAGCCGACTACAGTAATAGCTTCTTCCCTATAGGGGAAATTCGCTAATACTCTATATTAAAAGAAATATGTTCCTGCAGATTTTTAACAAGAATTTTTTTCTTTGAAACTTCAAGTATGGTTTTCTCAAAAGTCAGTTGGCTATTTGCTTTATAAAAGTGTTTTCAAACTCTTTCCAAATAATTAAGGTACTTGTTCCTGAGTTCAAAACAAAACAAAGAGCCTATCTTGCTCTGTGTCCCATCTGTGAGTATAGCTGAATATTGCAGTTATCCATCATTATTATTAATAATTGCAGATGCTCCATCAATGGGTTGAGGGGTTTTTTTAAAATTTGAATACAATTTTTCAACTATGTAAATCCCCATTGTAAATATTTCAAACCATTTTTTTTTTTGCAAGGTAATAAGCTTTAATCCTTTGAGCGTCAAGGGCCTGATACCATTGGCTTTTGAACCTGCCACGTAGACACCTGATACCACTGGATGGGTCCCAGGGCTGAAATATTTTCTGTTTTGTGTTTTGTACATAATTCTAATGTAAACTTTTAAAGCCCGACTCTCCTCAACGGATTATCCGATATCGTTTATCTCAAAGGAGCCATACACATATTATGTAACACATTTTTTCGTCATTTCGGACCCCCTCCCTCACCCATGTAACGCACCATAACGCTTGACCATACCCCTCCCCCACCCCCCAATGTGTCACTAACTCAATCGTAGCAGGCTTTAAAACATGTTAAACATTATAAACATTGTTTTATTTGCAATTTAGAAAACTGATTTCAATGAATCGTTAAACTTTAAATGACTTTCTTTTAACAACATTTTTAATAACTTATTTCAAAGTAAAATATATACAAACAAACAATACTGTTACTAATAATAAAACTATCTCAGCTAAAATATAACTAATTTAATTTATAACTAATACAAACACAAAGCAATTAAAAAAACTAAAGATGTGGGTGGCATTGCGCAATACTGTATCAAGTCATAATTTTACACTCTAAACAACACAAAACATAGGCGTAAAGCAATACAGAACTTACTCAAATTACGTTATGTATTTATTTTTAGTTTAACTGTTAAAAAAGTACGACAGAAGTATTTTTTATATAAATAACTGTAACCTTGATTTAGATATGTTTGATTATGTTTTAATTTTGAAAGATTTATAACAGTATCATTAGACGATGTTACACTGTGATACGGGAGTGCACCAGCTCTTAGGGTTAATATGTGTGAGTTACGTAACGTTTATCCAAACCCCCTCCCCCACATAACGCAGCATAACTCTACGCTATACCGCCCCCCCCAATGTGCGTTTCGTAATTTGTGTATGGCCCCCCGAAGTTCTCTCTAAAGCGAGCATATGCTTTCCTTATTTGCTCGTTTGTTAACTCGTCCGTTAAAGCCTCGTTCTCACGACGCGTGGCTTGTCCAGTCACAGATGGCCTTAATCTGTCAACGGATATCGAGTCGTCTGAGTATTTTCAAGCCTACTGTTCTCAAGGCGTGTGGCGGCCTGTTGATTTGAAAAGCCACCGACGGGCTTGGAGAAAAAGACCGAGCCAATGAGGGACTGGTGCTCGACAGCAACACAGTTGGTGTTTTGAGCTGTTAAGTTTAACATGTGCGATGAAGATGATGAGTTAGCGGCTTGTGCTGCGGTATACTATGATGACTATGTGGCCTTAAGTAGAGAACTTTTGACGAGAAAACTTGTGAGACGGAAAAAGCGTTGGTGGGTGGATTCATGTAACAAAAGCCGAGAAAGGTAAGTAACCAACCAATTTACAGCTGTAGCTTTCCAACCATAACTTCCCATATTTCAGTTATATTTCTTTATCCAATTGTCTAGAATAAAATCAGCTAATGCCAATAAATTGTCATGACTTGAGAACATTGTCTTAAAATAGGCCTAACAAAATAACATAAAACATAAAACAATACAATAATGTAGTACGACCGAAAGTTAAATGTATCACTGAGAAAAATGGTATGTCGTGTGAAGACGTACAACGTTTGCGCGAGATATAAGGCGTCTGAAAATACAGTCACAAGTAATGTGTATGAAACAAAAATAGGTGCTCATATCCGAAACCGATATAAGCTTATATCTTTGATCTGAACAATGACGTCACTTAATACGTCACTTGCTTAGCGTCTTATAGCGGTTATAGTAATATTATATGTCTGAACTGAATATGCTACAGCACAAAGTCCAACTGTGTGTCTGCTACTACCGTACGGTATTAGCGTAGGCCTAATAGATTTAAGCTATGGTAACTCCAGCCAGAATCAAGCTTTATAAATAACTCCTTCTCTCCATTTACGAGATACTGTATGTTTGGGCCCATCAAAGAACACAAGGAGTGGTAATACTTAAACCCTGTAAAAGATATAAGAAATAACTACCTCTCTGAGTGAGAACCTGCATCAAAAACTCCTTTTATCTATTTTTAAAATGTTTAATTTTAGGGTTTGACAGTGTGCATGCTGACTAATAAAACCTACTTGTTGTAACAGATGTAAGAAAAGGCAACCTCAGTTAGGAATAATCTACTTAACAAATGCCTTACAAGGTATGGTAACTGAGTTGGAGCGTCGACCTCGCACACAGAAAACATAAAATACATAACATATACATGAATGGTGTAATTTCACAATCTAACAGAGAGTAAATCAAATAGATTTATTATACATACTATCTTAATAAAACAACTTTTATGAAGAAACTTAAGACAAGAATAAAGTGGCCGTTGTTCGAAATAACCTTTCAGCTCTTTTTTAAATTTAAGTGGGTCGTTTAAATCTGTTATATTACAGGGCAAGTTGTTATAAAATTTGACACCTGCATAAGACGGTTTTTTTTCTAGGAATTTTAAATTATGTGACGGGTAAGATAATTTTTCGGTTTCTTGTATGATAGCTGTGTGTGGATCCCAAACTTTGTAGGTTTGATAACTGTTTCTTAATATGAAAACTTACTTCAATAATGTATTGTGAAAATACTGTTAAAATTTCTAATTTGGTAAAAAATTCTTTGACTGAGTCTGACTTTTTTAACTTTAAAATTATCCTAATCGCTTGTTTTTGCAGTATAGTACTAATGTTTTGTTAAAATTTTCTAAAGAGGTCCCTCCATATAAAACTAAACCAAATAAAATGTGTGAATGAATCAATGCAAAATAGACAGATTTCGATGCCTCTTCTGAACAGACTTTAGATCTTTCTTAAAACATATAAACCGTATGACATTTTCTAACAGTCATCTTCAATGTGAATGTTCCAATTCAAATCTTTATCAATTTTGAGACCCAAACATGTGGTACAACTAGTTCTTCCAATAGTTCATCCCCTAGAAATAAATTTGGTTGCTGACCTGGCTTATTTTGTGCTGTGTTAAAGGTAATATATTTGATCTTAACTGGATTTACTAAAAGGTTTAAACTATTTAAATGCTGAAAAATGAATGAAAGCTGTTCAAATATCAACTGATCTATTTCATGATTTGATCTGCTTGAAATTTTGACATTTATGTCATCAGCATACAAACATATCTTGCCAGAAGTAATCAGATTTGGCAGATCCTTCAGGTAACACAAGAACAACAATAGTCTTAAAATGGACCCCTTGGGATCATTTCTCTACGTCAAATGGTTACAGAGATATTGAAAGTGCTTAGCACAGTACGTTTTCCAATGTTATTCTTATAGAGAATAAGAAACAATTTATATCTCGCTTATTTATGAACGGATACTAATGAAACTTATACACTATGGCAGACCTTTCTTAACGATGACAGAATAGTTGTTTTGTGATTAAATTTATTAATGTAGCTTATTTCCACATATTGCATTCTGTTTTCTAGATATGATTGAAACCATGAATAAGCCCTTCCACTAATTCCTAAGGACTTCAAAAGTCTGATAAGTCGGGGATGACATACACTATCAAATGCTTTGCTGAGGTCTATAAAGACCCCAACAACATTTTCACCTGAGTCATTCACAGCTTCAATAATCTCTGTGATGGCACTAACAACTGATCTACCCAAAATAAACCCAATTATCTAACAGTTCGTTAATTTCAAAAAACTGGTAAACTGCAAACTCAAAAGTACGTTCATCGATTTTTGAAAAGGATGGCAGAAAAGAAATTGGACGGTAATTACATGCTTCGAGAGGGTTTCCTTTCTTAAATAAGCTAATGGTTTTTAGCGAATTTCCCCTATTGGAAAGAAGCTGTTACCGTAGTCGGCAAGGTAATACCTAGGCCCGGGGGGTCCATGATAACTTTTCGTTTTGAGGTCCCTAGACCCCAAAAACACCATTCGTTCGAAACTGTATATAAATATATGTGTGTGTGTGTGTGTGTGTGTGTGTGTGTGTGTGTGTGTGTGTGTGTGTGTCTTTGTGTCCGTGGGTACGATATCTCTCGTAAAAATGGTCCGATTTTGATGAATTTTGGTACAGAGCAGCATTTATGACTTTAAGTTCGGAAACCAGACAGATCGCCCCATCCAAAGTGGTATTTTTGGGGGGTTTTGTACTCCGAAAATGGGTTTTTTGAAGTTTTTACATGTAATATTTTAAAATGTCTAATATTAGTTTTCACCATTAGATTAAAAAAACACACAATTTGGTTTTGATAATTTCTATACGTCAAATGGTTACAGAGATATTGAAAGTGCTAACCACAGTACGTTGTTCAATGTTATTCTAAAGAGAATAAGACAAAATTTATATCTCGCTTATTTATGAACGGTATACGGCTTCATCTGGTTGTACTCTATTGTTATTTTCACAAAAACAGCAATTTTTACCGATTATTCCCATAGCAGCAAACCTGCGTACTCAGCCCCCATGTTATTCTTATGGATAAAAATCAAAATGGTATATATCAATGTATATTGATGAAATTTATGTATGTGGTTTCACCTAGGTTTTTTTTTTTTTTTACGTAGGAGGAACGCTTAATGCGCGAACCCAAAGGAACAGTGTGGGACTCCCTCTTACGAGGTATACCCACTAAACCTCCTACGGAGCCGCGGGGGAAAAACCAGGCCGGAACCCTTATCGGACAACTTCGGCACTGGCCCGCGTGTCTTGCGCCCAGACGGGTCACGTCACCGTTTCGGGAAACTTAGAGGTCACCTAAGCATCCCTCGTCTCGCTTTCCCCGAAGAACGGATTGCACGAAGAGCGCAACCGCTCTCCAGGAGTCTTCATTTCGAAGCATCGCCCCCACCACGACGTCCGGGGACAGATCGCCGACAGCAGAGACGAGCCTCCTCCTGTCTTCAGCGAAACGACCGCACCGGAAGAAAGTATGATGAGCATCATCCACCTCCTCCGGGCAGTAACTACACTGAGGTGACCTCACCTTCCCCATGCGGAAAAGGTATTCCCTGAAGTACCCGTGGCCCGTCAGGAATTGACACAAGAAAAAGTCAATTTCCCCAAATGCACGGCTCAACCACGGGCTTATGTCTCTGATGAGACGAAACGTCCATCGCCCTTCCAGTCCACCGTTCCAACGCTCTTGCCAAACTCGCAGAGTTTCGAGTCTGGCTTCCACAGCAGCTTGGTCTCTTCCGAGATCAGGAGCACGGTGAAAGATGTTCTGCCTCTCAGCGGCGAGCAGATCAAGGGGAAACACTCCAGCCACAACCATTACAGCCAGTCCAGACACAGTGCGATACGCACAGGCAACCCTAAGAGCCTGAACGAGAGAATTCTCTTGCTGTGTTTTTTGACTCTCATGGCACCCGCCCACACTTCTGCGCCGTACAGGAGAGTAGCGTTGACGGTGGACATGAGGAGTCGCCTCTTGCTGGACCTCGGGCCTCCGACATTCCCCATCAATCTGCTGAGCGACAGAACAACCCTCGTCGCCTTGTTGCAAACCGCCTGGATGTGCTCCCACCATGTGAGGCGGCGGTCGAGCACCACTCCCAGATACTTCGCCGCAGTCTTCGTCTGGACCTCCACGTCACCAACAGTCATAGGGATTACTGTTTGGATCCTCCGTCGCGTGAGCATGACGATCTCGGTCTTGGCGACCGCCAGCTCAAGTCCATGACCGCTCATCCATCTGTTGACCCGAAACATCACCTGGTTGAGGCGAAGCTGGGCTAACTCCGGATTCCGAGCCGTGATGACTGCGGCTACATCATCTGCGTAGCCCACGAGATAGGCTTGTGGTGGCATCTCGAGGCGAAGCACTCCGTCATATGCCACGTTCCAAAGGTCAGGGCCAAGGATCGACCCTTGCGCCGCGCCGGCGGTGACCACTTTGGAACGGACCCCTGCTTCTGTGCTATATCGCAGCCTGCGCTCCTTCAGGTAGTCCTGTACCACGACCAAGAGATAGTCGGGTACCCTGAAGTCCCGCTGCAACGCCTCGAGCATGTCCACCCAACGGGCCGAGTTAAAAGCGTTTTTAACGTCCAGGGTGACCAGCAGCACGATCGGCCTGGCCTGATGGCAGGCCGTGTCAGCCCGCTGGACGGCGCCCAGGACTTCAGCCACGGCATTCAAGGTTGAGTGGCCCTTCCGAAAGCCGTGCTGCCGGGGGGACAAGTCCCCAGCGGCTTCGACGGCCAACCTCAACCTGGGTTTCAGCAACCTCTCAAAGAGTTTACCCGCCGTGTCCAACATACAGAGTGGTCTGTATGCCGACGGGGACTCCGGGTCACCTTTGCCTTTGCTGATGAGCGCCAGTCTAGCTGTCTTCCAGCGTGACGGAAACACACCCGACGCCAAACACGCGTTGAACATGCGCAGCAGCAGATGTGGGTGACTTCCCACCACAACCTTCAGAGCCTCAACCGGAATGCCATCAGGGCCTGGAGCTCTGTTGTTGTGCATGGCAGACGACGCTGCCACGAGCTCCTGTTCCGTGAACAAAGGAACATCAGGCACCGGCCCCGTTACTCTTTCCTCTCGCCTCACAGGGTGACTTGGGAAGAGAGCATCGACGATGGCCGTGATCGTGCCTGCAGGCATAGAGGCACTGCTGGCCCCCATTCCCCCGAGCTTTCTCGTGACGAGCTTGTACCCTTTTCCCCATGGATCGGAGTCCACGTCCCGGCACAGCTCCTTCCAGCAGCGAGCCTTGCTCAGGTGAATTGCACTGGCAAGAGCTTTTTTCGCAGTCTTGTGCTCTGCCGACCTGGCCAAAGCCTCCGGTCGGTTTCGAGTTCTCTGCGCTCTTCTGCGAAGCATCAGTGCCGTTCTCCTGAGCTCCGCGATTTCGTCCGTCCACCAGTACACGTGGCGACGACCCCGGACAGGTTTTTTCCGAGGCATCGACGAGTCGCATGCACGCTCGATCAGCTGCATTGTGGAACCCACGAGAGCTTCGACCCGATCTCGATCAGCGGAGTCAAAGCGCTCCGTCAAACCGGCCTCGGGGCTACGACTGAGCCGCTCGACGAATTTTCCCCTGTCCAGTTTGGCCTGATTCCAGCCAATTGGGTTTCGGGTACTGCATCGACGAGACAACTCGTTTTCTTCCAGATTGAAGGAGATGAATTCGTGGTCACTGGCCGTGTACACGTCCATCACCCCCCACCCCGCTACCAGAGGAAACAACCCTGCCGATAGCAGCGTGACATCTGGTATGGAGTCACCAAAACCAGGTCTTCGGTATGTCGGCGTGTCCCCTCTGTTCGCCACTTCCAGGTCGAGCCTCGAGGCCATCTCCAAGATTCGCCTCCCCCGGGCGTTAGTGACTGGCATGCCCCACTCAACGGCACGCGCGTTGAAGTCCCCAGCAACTATTACGCCCCCCGAGACACCCTGAAGACTGTCTTCCAGCGCCTCCAGCCTCTCCCGGTACTCCTCGGCGGAATAGTTGGGAGAGAGGTAGACACTGTATAAGTTGACTCGCCGAAGTCTCACCCAGACGTAACCGTCACCGGATCCGTGACCCAACACCTGAATCCCCCGACTGTCCGAAATCCAGAGAGCCGCGGTGCCAAGCCGGTCATGAAACCAAGATGGACTGGTTTTGATCCGGTAGGGCTCGCTGACGATCACGATCTGGGCTTTGACCTCACAAGCAAGCTGCTCAAGAATGGCGTCAGCTGCTCGACTCCGCTGCAGGTTTGCCTGGACGAAACGGATCATTTCGTGGCAGATCGAGCCCTCTTAGCGATCTGCCACGAAATCACCTAGGTTTCACCTAGGTTATTTATATTGATATTTACATGAAAACCCATATTTTGTGTTCCTTGGTGCAGCAAACCTATGTACTCATCCCCAATGTTATTGTTATGGAGAATAATTAAAATTGTATATATCGCTTATTTGTGAATATATGCTTATGAAACTTGCTATGCGGCTTCATGTGGATTATGCATTGCAAATTCGCTGAGTACGCAGGTTTGCTGCGACGGGGGTATTTTTTCCCCTCGATATTTTGAGTTTTTCAGGATAAATTCCAGTGATGAAAGACAAATTTATAACATGTGCCAATGGTGTTTTTCAATTCTTCTGCAGCAGATTTAATTATTGGTATGGGAATGTCATCATATCCCATTTAAAAAGTACTGGTAGCTGTTATATGTGGAAGTCAATTTCGGAAGAATTTCCGATTCTACAACATTAGCAAAATATTCATTTAAACCCTCGCCAACCAACTTTGAGTCCTCATTTGTAGTCTTCCACAGCTCAGTGTGAAGTTTTGCTCTAATATATTGTAATCACCCACTTCTCTATTTGTTATTTTCCAAGTTGACTTTCATACATTCTTTGAGCCACTTATAACATTTTTATAATAATTTTGTTTTGCATTTGTAATTTGTTTCTTCAAAGATTTATTTTCATTTCTTAAAATTTGTTTTAAATCTGGTCTGTGACTTGATCTATTTAACTGACTTAAGTTTAGAAAACTTTCTCTAGTTTTAACAATTTCTGGGGTCATCCACTTTTTGCTATTCAACTTATGTTTATATTTTACCAGTGGGAAGCGTATGTTAAAGTAGTACAGAAATAACTTAAGGAATACATCATATTTCACATCAACTTGAGCATTGTATACATCCAGCCAAGTTTCCTGAGTTAACAATTTTTAATACCCCCGTAGCAGCAAACCTGCATACTCAGGAATTTCCAATGGAGATGTAAATGTGTTAATACTACATAAAGCCACTTACCAAGTTTCATAAAAATATATTCACAAATAAGCGATATATACAATTTTAATTATTCTACATAAGAATAACATTGGGGCTGAGTACGCAGGTTTGCTGCAACAAGGAACACAAAATATGGATTGTTATACTAATAGCAATATGTTTGAACTAGGTGAAGTCGTATACCAGTTTTTATTCATTTATGTTCATAATTACGGGAGACAGAGCATTTAATTGGATTGAGTGAAAGGAAATCCTTATACATAACTTTACTGCTTAGACTGGTAAGCCGTAAACTCGTGCCGAAACTTGGTATATTGCTTCATTTCATTGTGGTCTATTGATATTTGCACAAAAACCAATTTTTGGCCGATAGTTCCCGTAGCAGCAAACCTGCATACTCAGCCCCCATGTTATTTTTATGGAGAATTAGTAACGTGTTATCTCCTTTAATCATGAATATAAATTAATAATACCCCCGTAGCAGCAAACCTGCTACTCAGCGAATTTCCAATGCATATATATGTATCTTAATACCACATAAAGCCACATATGAAGTTTCATCAATATACATTCATAAATAAACGATTTATGACATTTTAATTATTCTCCATAAGAATAACATGGCGGCTGAGTATGCAGGTTTGTTGAAGCAAGGAACAAAAAAAATCAGGTTTTATACAAATATCAATATAACTCATGTAGGTAAAGCCACATACCAAATTTCATTAATTTATTTTCATAATGAAGGGAGATAACACGTTACTTATTCTCCATAAGAATAACATGGGGCTGAGTACGCAGGTTTGCTGCTACGGGAGCCTTTGGTAAAAATTTTTTTTTTTGAGGAAATATCAATAGTCCACAACCAGATGAAGCCGTATACCAAGTTTCGTCAGTATACGTTCATAAATAAGCGAAATATAAAATTTTTATTTTCCCCCATAAGAATAACATTAGACAACGTACTGTGTTTAGCACTTTCAATATCTCGGTAACCAATTGACGTAGAGAAATGATCAAAATACAAATTGTGTGTTTTTTAAGCTGAATCCAATGGGAAAAACTAAAATTTGACTATTTCCAAAATTATATGTAAAAATTCGAAAAACCCATTTTTGGGGTACAAAACCCCCCAAAAATACCCCTTCGGATGGAGCGATCAGGCTGGTTTTCGAACTTTAAGTCATAAATGTTGCTTTACACGTTTATACCAAATTTCATCAAAATCGGATAATTTTTACGAGAGTTATCGTGCTCACGGACACACACACACACACACACACACACACACACACACACACACACACACACATATATATATATATATATATATATATATATATATACAGTTTCAAACGAATGGTGTTTTTGGGGTCTGGGGACCTCAAAACGAAAAGTTATCATGGTCCGGGCCTAGGTCTTACCTTGCCGACTACGGTAATAGCTTCTTCCCTATAGGGGAAATTCGCTAAAACTTGGTATGTGTCTTTACTTAGTTGAGTTATATTGATATTTGTATAAAAACCCATTTTTAGTGTTCCTTATTTCAGTAAACCTGCATACTCAGCCGCCATGTTATTCTTATAGAGAATAATTAAAATGTCATAAATTGTTTATTTATGAATGTATATTGATGAAACTTGGTATGTGGCTTTATGTGGTATTAAGATAAATTTATATCCATTGTAAATTCGCTGAGTATGCAGGTTTGCTATATTTTGGAATATTTGTTATAATTTGATCGATTGCACTTTTTGCTGTTTTATAAATTCTCATAGGAAAATCTATAGCACAGTACATCAAATGAGATTTTAAGATGCAATTCAATTTGTTACTTTCATTATCATTTTCCAAAATATTGTTATCCCCAGCAACAATAATATGTTCGTAGTATTTATTTGGAATTTCAAGTAAAGTATTTGGTTTCTCTAAAAAAGGGTTGCCAAAACATTTTTGTGGAGTTCTATATAAACCAACCATTATTACAGTTTCATTACTAATTTTAATTTCAGCTAAAGCGCATTCAAATTATTTATCCTTGATCAGACTCTCTATTGCTGGAATGTGTTTTTCTTTCACTTTGAATGCTGGGGGAGCGATAATTAAAACACCACCATCCTGGAATGAATTTCGAGCATATAAAGTTGTTATTTGAAAATTTGACAAATTTAATCTGTTGATTTCCAGTGACTGCAATTTGTGTTCAGTGATTACTAATAGATCACTTTCAATTTCATCCATTACTAATTCCAATATTTCAACCAGAGATTCCAAATGTTGAATATGTATCATTGTTGCTGCGAACATCAGTCGGTTTGGGATTATTTCTATTGATTACATGAGGTTTCTTTCTTCAGTATGATGTAAAAAAACACTTTCACATTTATTTCTCACAAGAACACCATTTTTCACCATTCTATTCTTCACACCAGGCTCCGCACTGACACTGACAGCTGGGTTGACACTGGCTGTTGGGATTGCAGGGTCGGTGGGTGCGTCTTGCTCTGGTGAGAGGAGAACATCAGACGGGGGCAGAGAACAATCAGCATTGCAGGACGTAGGGAGGACAGCATTAGAGATGAGGAGACAACAGTCGGACGAGATGAAGGAAGTACAGGTAGAGCACATGTGATAGTTGTGAGGTTGAGTCAAGATCGGCGTTGTTTAACTCGCTGGCGATACTTGCTTCGTAGTGATTGCAAGAATTCTGTACGTTTTAGTCCCTTTCTAAGAGTTCTAGTGGCTCGCTCATTTCCAGAAATCACGCTCACTGTAACACCTGTTGCACGGTGAAACTTAATGATGTTTTTTGCAAATTGAGCCGGGAGAATTTGGTCTCCCATACACCCCATTGGTGGGAAAATCAACTTTTTAAAATTCTTGGATTTAAAATCCTTTGTAAAGTGCTCAAAAGCGATGTTGTAAGATTGCGGAGTGGGCTTTCTAACAAGATCAGCCTTTGTGAGCCAAAGTAGCCTTTGTAACAAGATCGTAAACAGCAGCTTGTTCTTCGGGTTTTTGTGTTGTCAAATAATTGCTCAAGCAATCAGTGAGCTTGGGACATCCAAAGGAGTTCCTGAAGACGACTGCTACTCCTGCAGACATTTGTCTCTGTTCACCGAAATCCCTAGAGATACAATGAGCAAATGCAATGGACTTAGTTCTCTTAAAATCATTTATTATCCCCTGCATGTCTGAGTCGATTACTTCTATTGCAAGTTGATGGTTAGTTGATGTTTTAGTTTCTGTGGTGGTACTACTCGATGTGGCATCAGAGTGTCAGCATCTGCAGTTCGTTTTGAAGAAGTGCCCTTGTTGCACTGGCTGCTACCGACTTGATTACCATCTTCACTTTCCTTTGAATCTGCAATCTTAAACTTTGAATTCCATACTGAAACTATTGAAGAGTAATCTGGTGTGTCCAATTTTTTGGTTATGTTTATTATCTCTTTTGCAATAAGTTTTTTCCCCTTTCTATTTATTTGCAGGCCATGCCTGGTATGATAGTATTTCTGTAGAAAGTATGGATCTAGGACAGTGACATCTTTTTTATTGTAAGCAAGATGTCTGCGATTATTGTATTTGCTTCCTTTACTAGTTTGTTCTCAGGACTTTCATCGTGAAGGTCATACCTGTAAGGTATTGTTGAGAAAATCAAGTTAGTGTGATCAAAAGCAGAAAGTCTCCCTTCAATTTTATCCGTAAGTGTGCTCAAAAAGTGGATTTTTATCAGATTTCTTGTACTCTGAGAAATTATTTGTTCCTCCAATTATGATTACATAATCGTCTTTAGTAGAGGTGTCAAAATCGGGTGCGGATGTAATTGGATCTAGAATAGGCAGATTTGGTGCTCCGGGCTGACAGGGCCGTACTCAGGGGGGGCAGGGGGGACAACTGCCCTTGGGCCCAGGTCTGTGAGGGAGGCCCGTCAAGGGGGGCCCGGTTGGCCGGGGCAGTGTCTTATTTAGGACACTATTGTTTAAAAAGGTCACCAACTTAGATCCGGACGGCAACAAGGGCCCTCATCACCAGGCCTGCCCAGGGGCCCATGAAAGCTGAGTACGTCCCTGCCGGCTGACATACATTGTATATTTTAAAATTAATCTCATTCTAACTCTTGTTCTACACACAATGGGTTTAGGTGGTAATGCCCCGTCCTCCGACCCCCGGGTCTGGGTGGCAACTTATTTCGAACACCCTCTATTGTTTAGTAATAAATTGACCAACATACCGAAGTTCTAATGAAATTTATAAGTATACAAGACAGATTAGATAATATGGTCATATTTTTACTTTCCATAACACTGGACAACATACTGTGTTTACTGCTAAATATAAATTTCAATTTTATCCACAACCATTAGTCGTTGAACAATAATAGAAAATACTAATTTACAGTATTCAGTTTTTTTAGCTTTTTAATGGTGAAGAATAAATTGTATTTCAAGTTTATGTTTTTATATGAACAAAAAACTGAATTTTGAGACCTTTTAGCGAATTTCCCCTATTGGGAAGAAGCTATTACCGTAGGTCTCATGGTAAAACTTAAGCCCGAGACCATGATAACTTTTTGTTTTGAGGTCCCCAGATGCCAAAAACACTATTCGTTCGAATTTATATATATATATATATATATGTATTTATATATGTGTGTGTGTGTGTGTGTGTGTGTGTGTGTGTGTGTGTGTGTGTGTGTGTGTGTGTGTGTGTGTGTGTGTGTGTGTGTGTGTGTGTGTGTGTGTGTGTGTGTGTGTGTGTGTGTGTGTGTGTGTGTGTGTGTGTGTGTGTGTGTGTGTGTGTGTCTGTTACCACGATAACTTTTGATAGAAGCGCCCGATTTTTATGAAATTTGGCACAAATGTGGAGAGTAATATTTATGACTTTCAGTTCGAAAGCCAGATCGATCGGTCTATGGGAAGGGGGTTTTATGGGGGTTTAAAATTTTCCAAAAATCAGTTTTTTGAAATTTTTACCCTAAAATTTTAAAAACGCTAGATTTTGGTTATAGCCATTTTGTAGAGCTTAAAAAAACAAACAATTTAGTTTTTTGAATCATTAAGCTAGGTTTAGTGGTAGTGGCTTAGTGGGAGAAAAGTCAAAATATGTGTCCATAAAATTTTCCATGTTAATCTTATGGGAATATGGTTTTTAGATTTTACTCAGATAATTTCACTAAAAACTGCACATTTCATTCTACCAATCAGTTTAGCTCTATAAAACAATCATTTTGGCGTTTTAATTGTTGTTTTACGTCCAATCGTAGCAGTGATATTCAAAGTGCTAAACACAGTACGTTGTCCAATGTTATCCTTATGGAGGATAAATAAAATGTTATATTTCGATTATTTATGTATGTATATTGATGAAACTTGGTATGTGGCTTCAACTAGTTGTAGAATATTGATATTAGCACAAAAAAAGTTTTTTGTTGATTTTCCCGGTAGCAGCAAACCTGCATACTCAGCCCCATGCTATTCATATGGAGAATAAGTAAAGTTTAATATCTTCCTTAGTTATGAACCTAAATTAATAAAACTTGGTATGTAGGTAGCTTCACCTGATTGAGTTATACTGATAATTGAAAAAAACACATATCTTATCTTCCTTGTTGCAGCAAACCTGCGTACTCAATTATAATGTTATTCTTATAGAGAATAAATCAAATGTTATAAATCACTTATTAATGAATGCATTTTTGTGAAACTTGGTAAGTGGCTTTAGGTAGTAGTGATACCCATATATATGCATTGGAAATTCGCTGAGTACGCAGGTTTCTGTGACGGGGGTATTTTAATATACCAGTACTACGTGAAGCCACATACCAAGTTTTATCAATATACATTCATAAACAATCAAGATATCAAATATTATTTATTCTCCATAAGGATAACATTGGACAACATACTGTGTTTAGCACTTGGAATATCTCTGCAACGGTTGGACTTAGAATCAAAATTTAAACACCAAAATGATTGTTTTGTAGAGCTGATTGTTAAAAGCAAATGAAAAGGTAACAGTAAAATTAACTGAGGAAAAGCTAAAAACCTATTTCCCATAAGATTAATATGGGAGATTTTATGAGCATGTTTTTGGATTTTCTCCGCAACCACGTAACTTTGGTTAATGATTCAAAATACTATATTATTTGTTTATTTAAGCTCTATGAAATGGTCCAAACCAAAATTAAGTGTATTAGGGCGAAAAATGCAACAAACTGAAAATTGGAAAATTGTAAACCCCCTTAAAACCCCCTTCCCATGGTCCGATTTTTCTGGATTTCGAACTTAACGTTATGAACGTTGCTTTACACGTTTATGCCAAATCGTATTGAAATCGGATGTTTTTTTTCGACAGTTATCGTGTTAACGGACACACACACACACACACACACACACACACACACACACACACACATATATGTATATATATATATATAATATGTAATACACATATATGTTAATTTGAACGAAGTATTTTTGGCATCTGGGGTCCTCAAAACAAAAAGTTATCACGGTCTCAGGCTTAACTCTTACCATGCCACCTACGGTAATAGCTTCTTCCTTAAAGGGGAAATTCGATAAAAATATATGCCGACCAGATTATATGTGACTGTAGAACCTACGACTGTTAAATACAAACTAAAACGATCTTTCATTTAGTTTGTAAATGAGAACAACTGAGTTCATATATACAAGGTGTACATAAAGTCCCGCACGGGTTTAATATTTTTTGAATGATAAGAGATAAATCAATAAGATTTGGTACATCAACACTACACCAAAAAATCTCCTTTTTGCAGGAACTATCAGTTTTCTGTCATATCATGGGGATGTCCCGCAAGGAGTCAGAAGGAAATCTTAAATAGGAGCATAGGTCAATATGCACATCACTTTAAAGGGCTTATCTAGCAGAGTTTAATGCCGCAAACCGCACTAAAAAAGGTTGATCCAGTAAAAATTGGCGGCTGTTCAAAGGTTTTACTTGGTTACATTTTATTAGTAGCCACAACCCCATTAAAGCAAAACTGCAACTAAAATGAATACTGCAGCTAAATACTACATTATGCCTGTCAATACAGAAGTGAATTATGACGTTAGTTATCCTCAAGGGTTACAAATTTGATCCAAATCTATTGATAACGGGGAAAAACTGGTAACAGTAACAATTAGAAAGATCTTATCTTTTTTTAATAAAACCTTTGAACAGCCGCCATTTTTCACTGGATCAACCTTTTTTAGTGCGGTTTGCGGCATTCAACTCTGCTAGATAAGCCCGTTAAAGTGAAGTGCATATTGACCTATGCTCCTATTTAAGATTTCCTTCTGACTCATTGCGGGACGTCCCCATGATATGACAGAAAACTGATAGTTCCTTCAAAAAGTAGATTTTTAAGTGTAGTGTTGATGTACCAAATCTTATTGATTTATCTGTTATCGTTCAGAAAATATTAAACCCGTACGGGACTTTATGTACACCTTGTATATATATATATATATATTAAAAACCAAAAAGGGTACTCTGTTTTTAAAATTATGCTTACAACTAATATATATATATATATATATATATATATATATATATATATATATATATATATCTTCACAATTTCTCCATTTTGAAATTAACAATAAATTACCCCAAAAATATTTAAAATCATGTTAATTAATAAAGCAATTGTTTGGTTTTGGAAAAATATTATAAATCTGTATGTATACAACATACTGAATATGTACTTCTTTATTATGATAGAAAAATATAGCTAAATATGTTTTCCCCACTTCATTAGAATTAGTTTCACGAATTTATCCAGGAAAATGTCAAGCTTTGGATTTATGAATATCTCGATTGTACAAGTTAACTGCACCGATCACAACTAGGCCCTATCCTCTGCCAATCACGATGAATATCTCGATTGTACAAGTTAACTGCACCGATCACAACTAGGCCCTACCCTCTGCCAATCACGATGAATATCTCGATTGTACAAGTTAACTGCACCGATCACAACTAGGCCCTACCCTCTGCCAATCACGATGAATATCTCGATTGTACAAGTTAACTGCACCGATCACAACTAGGCCCTACCCTCTGCCAATCACGATGAATATCTCGATTGAACAAGTTAAGTGCACCGATCACAACTAGGCCCTACCCTCTGCCAATCACGATGAATATCTCGATTGTACAAGTTAACTGCACCGATCACAACTAGGCCCTACCCTCTGCCAATCACGAATAGACATTTGTTGTGACGGATAGTATTACTGACTTGCTGCGGTATATAATTGGTGGAGGCCAAATATTCAACCATTTCTACACCCAAAATTATCCCAGGATTAATGGAGAGTTGACCATTGTCAGTTAAAATTATTGTAAATACCTTTGTCTACAAACCTACCATGACCTGAGAGCCTTTGGTGATGTCCGCCATGGTGATCACTCTACGGAGGTGGGAACTGCGAGCAGCGAGCAACTAACACCAGCACCAGGACCAGACAAGGGTAGCAGACAGCAGAGCTGCCGACGACGGCTGCACAAAGGTGACCTACTTCCAGGAACACCCCCGTCCCTTGGCCCTCCCCCGACATCAACTGGGTGTCTTTTATCATCACTTTCTAGAACGGAAGCGCTTTTTGTAGCGCCAACATCCCTTACCCCTTTATAAAATAGGGTGAGGGTAAGTCTGCACATTGTGCCAATTTACATATTAATGATAATCATGCCTATATGAATTTAATAATGCCCTGTCACAGAGCACGGCAAGTGTGACAATTGGATGTCGAAATATGGAATAATCTAGCAATAAAGCCCGTTGTAGTGTTTTACAGGGGGTGTCTTTGAAGCCTTTGGATCTAAAAAGGGTAAAAAAGCCCCATGTGTAAAATTCATGTATATAATAAATCAATGTAACGTAAACAGTCAACAACTTTAAGATCCCTCTACAATTACAGCACAAATATTTACCGAGTTATTAAAACAAGTAAATTGACAAACACAAAACGTTGTCTTATTTACATTAGGCAACGCTGTTTTTCATAATTTAGCGTAGGTAGTTTTATTTTTATTATTCCAGTAACCATATCTTCTTTCACTCCTGACTGGATATCATACTAACCAAACAATGCACAATATTGCTATCCCAGTATTGCACATAGATAGAACCAGGGGGCATTAGAACAGCCAACAAATCAAATGTTTTCGAATTACCATTAAGGATAAGTGTATGCTTCCATACTGTGTTCTACCACTAAAGATTGTGGAGAAACTTTTAATTTTATTTTAGCGGCTCTAAACGCAGTACGATATGTTGTCCAAGATGCACAGGTCCATATGTTAAACTAATGAAGAATAAATACCCCCGTCGCAGCAAACCTGCGTACTCAGCGAATTTCCAAAGCATATACTGTATATGGGTCTCACTACTACCTAGAGCCACTTACCAAGTTTCACAAAAATACATTCATTAATAATTGATATATAGCATTTTATTTATTTTCCATAAGAATAACATTATAATTGAGTACGCAGGTTTGCTGCAACAAGGAAGATAATAAACGTGTTATTTGAAATTATCAATATAACTCAACCAGGTGAAGCTACATACCAAGTTTTATTAATTTAGGTTCATAACTAAGGGAGATATAAAACTTTACTTATTCTCCATATGAATAACATGGGGGCCGAGTATGCAGGTTTGCTGCTACCGGGAAAAATCAACAAAAAACTTTTTTGTGCTAATATTAATATACCACAACTAGTTGAAGCTACACACCAAGTTTCATTAATGTAAATACATAAATAATCGAAATATAACATTATATTTATTCTCCATAAGGATAACATTGGACAACGTACTATGTTTAGCACTTTGAATATCACTGCAACAGATGGACGTAAAACAACAATTAAAACGCCAAAATGATTGTTTTGTAGAGCTAAACTGATTAATAGAAAGAAATGTGGAGTTTTTAATGACATTATCTGAGGAAAACCCAAAAACCGTATTCCCATAAGATTAACATGGGAAACTTTATGGACACATTTTTTTACTTTTCTCCAAAACCACTAAACCTAGCTTAATGATTAAAAATACTAAATTGTTTGTTTTTTAAAGCTCTATAAAATGGCAATAACCAAAATCTAGTGTTTTTAAAATTTTTGGGTAAAAAGTTCAAAAAACTGATTTTTGGAAAATTTTAAACCCCCTTCCCATAGACCGATCGATCTGGTTTTCGAACTTAAAGTCATAAATGTTACTCTCCACATTTGTGCCAAATTTCATTAAAATCGGGCGCTTTTTTCAAAAGTTATCGCGGTAACGGACACACACACATATAATATAGATATAGATATAGATAGATATATATTCCCCCGTCGCAGCAAACCTGCGTACTCAGCGAATTTCAAATGCATATATATATATATATATATATATATATATGACTCACTACTACATAGAGCTATTTACCAAGTTTCACAAAAATACATCCATAAATAAGTGATATATAGCATTTTGTTTATTCTCCATAAGAATAACATTAATTTTAATTTTAATTTAATTTTAGTTTTCACCATTGGATTCAGCTTAAAAAAACACACAATTTGGTATTTTGATCATTTCTCTACGTCAATTGGTTACCGAGATATTGAAAGTGCTAAACACAGTACGTTGTCTAATGTTATTCTTATGGACGAAAAGAAAAATTTTATATCTCCCTTATTTATGAACGTATACTGACGAAACTTGGTATATGGCTTCATCTGGTTGTGGTTTATTGATATTTGCTCAAAAAAATAATTTTTTGCCAAAGGATCCCGTAGCAGCAAACCTGCGTACTCATCCCCATGTTATTCTTATGGATAATAATTAAATGCTATGTCTCCCTTAATTATAAACATAAATTAATAAAAACTGGTATATGACTTCACCTACTTTAGTTATATTGATATTAGCATAAAAACCCATTTTTTGTGTTCCTTGTTGCAGCAAACCTGCGTACTCAGCCCCAATGTTATTCTTATGGAGAATAATTAAAATTGTATATATATCGCTTATTTGTCAATATATTTTTATGAAACTTGATAAGTGGCTTGATGTAGTATTAAGACATTTATATCTCCATTGGAAATTCGCTGAGTATGCAGGTTTGCTGCGACGGGGGTATTATTTATTCTCCATACGAATAACATTAGGGTTGAGGACGCAGGTTTGCTGCAACGAGGAAGATAATTAATGTGTTTTTTTTTGCAATTATCAATACAACTGAACTAGGTGAAGCTACATACCAAGTTCTCTTAATGTAGGTTCATAATTAAAGGAGATATACAACTTTACTTATTCTCCATATGAATAACATGGGGGCCGAGTATGCAGGTTTGCTGCTACGGGGACTATCAACAAAAACTTGTTTTTGTGCTAATATCAATATACCACAACTAGTTGAAGCCACATACTACGTTTCACCAATATACATTCATAAATAATCGAGATATAGAATTTGATTTATTCTCCATAAGGATAACATTGGACAACGTACTGTGTTTAGCACTTTGAATATCTCTGCAACGATTGGACGTAGAACAACGATTAAAACACCAAAATGTTTGTTTTCTTGAGCTGAACACATAATAAACAGAAATTTGAAGTTTTTAGTAATCCTATCTGAGAAAAATCTAAAAACCTTTTTCCCATAAGATTATCATGGGAAACGTTTTTTTGGATTTTCTCCGCAAACACTTAACCTAGGTTAATGATTCAAAATACTGAATTATTTGTTTTTGTAAGCCCTATAAAATGGTTATAATCAAAATTAAGTGTTTTTAACATTTTGGGGTCAAATTTGCAAAAAACCGATTTTTGGAAAATTGTAAACCCCCATAAAACCCCCTTCCCATAGTGTGATCGATCTGGTTTTCGAACTTAAAGTCATAAATGCTACTCTCCACATTTGTGCCAAATTTCATCAAAATCGGGTGTTTCTTTCAAAAGTTATCGCGGTAACGGACACATATATATATAAATTTGAATGAATAGTGTTTTTGGCATCTGGGGACCTCAAAACGAAAAGTTATCATGGTCTCGGGCTTAAGTCTTACCATGCCACCTACGGTAATAGCTTCTTCCCTATAGGGGAAATTCGCTAAAATTATAATTTCTCTCTTATTTACTAAATCTATTTCATTAACACCTTTTAGCGAATTTCTCCTATAGGGAAGAAGCTATTACCGTAGTCGGCATGGTAAGACCTAGGCCCGGGACCATGATAACTTTTCGTTTTGAGGTCCCCAGACCCAAAAAACACCATTCGTTAAAAACTGGATATGTGTGTTTGTGTTTGTGTGTGTGTGTGTGTGTGTGTGTGTGTGTGTGTGTGTGTGTGTGTGTGTGTGTGTGTGTGTGTGTGTGTGTGTGTGTGTGTGTGTGTGTGTGTGTGTGTGTGTGTGTGTGTGTGTGTGTGTGTGTGTGTGTGTGTGTGTGTGTGTGTGTGTGTGTGTGTGTGTGTGTGTGTGTGTGTGTGTGTGTGTGTGTGTGTGTGTGTGTGTGTGTGTGTGTGTGTGTGTGTGTGTGTGTGTGTGTGTGTGTGTGTGTGTGTGTGTGTGTGTGTGTGTGTGTGTGTGTGTGTGTGTGTGTGTGTGTGTGTGTGTGTGTGTGTGTGTGTGTGTGTGTGTGTGTGTGTGTGTGTGTGTGTGTGTGTGTGTGTGTGTGTGTGTGTGTGTGTGTGTGTGTGTGTGTGTGTGTGTGTGTGTGTGTGTGTGTGTGTGTGTGTGTGTGTGTGTGTGTGTGTGTGTGTGTGTGTGTGTGTGTGTGTGTGTGTGTGTGTGTGTGTGTGTGTGTGTGTGTGTGTGTGTGTGTGTGTGTGTGTGTGTGTGTGTGTGTGTGTGTGTGTGTGTGTGTGTGTGTGTGTGTGTGTGTGTGTGTGTGTGTGTGTGTGTGTGTGTGTGTGTGTGTGTGTGTGTGTGTGTGTGTGTGTGTGTGTGTGTGTGTGTGTGTGTGTGTGTGTGTGTGTGTGTGTGTGTGTGTGTGTGTGTGTGTGTGTGTGTGTGTGTGTGTGTGTGTGTGTGTGTGTGTGTGTGTGTGTGTGTGTGTGTGTGTGTGTGTGTGTGTGTGTGTGTGTGTGTGTGTGTGTGTGTGTGTGTGTGTGTGTGTGTGTGTGTGTGTGTGTGTGTGTGTGTGTGTGTGTGTGTGTGTGTGTGTGTGTGTGTGTGTGTGTGTGTGTGTGTGTGTGTGTGTGTGTGTGTGTGTGTGTGTGTGTGTGTGTGTGTGTGTGTGTGTGTGTGTGTGTGTGTGTGTGTGTGTGTGTGTGTGTGTGAAAGTACGAAAACCAGACAGATCGATCTATCCGAAGGAGTATTTTAGGGGTTTTGTACCCAAAAATTGATTTTTTGAAGTTTTTACCAATAATCTTTGAAAAAGACAAATTTTATTTTTCACCGTTGGATTCAGCTTATAAAACACGCAATCTGGTGTTCTGACAATTGTTTTACGACAATTGGTTACGGAGATATTAAAAGTGCTAAACATAATACGTTGTCCAATGTTATTCTTATTGAGAATAAGAATAATTTTACATCTCGCTTATTTATGAAAGAATACCGATCAAACTTAATATCAACTTCATCTGGTTGTGATCTATTGTCAATAGAACAAACAAAATTTTAACGATGGTTCCAGTAACAGCAAACCTGCGTACTCAGCCCCCATATTATTCTTATGGAGAAAAAGTAAAATATTATGTCTCCCTTAATTATGAACATAAATCAATAAAACTTGGTATGTGGCTTCACCTAGTTGGGTTATATTCGCATTTGTATCAAAACCCATTTTTTGTGTTCCTTGTTTCAGCAAACCTGCATACTCAGCCTCCATGTTATTCTTATGGGGAAATTAAAAAGTCATAAATAATTTATTTATGATTTTATAAATGGTATTTTAATTTTATGAAACTTGGTATGTGGCTTTATGTGGTACTAAGATACATATATATATATATATATATATATATATATATATATATATATATATATATATATATATATATATATATAGTGTGAACAACAATTCATATATATATATATTGCATTGGAAATTCGCTTTGTACGCAGGTTTGCTGTTACGGGGGTATTATGTATGTAAAGTTAACATTGGCCAATAAAGTTAATCTTAATATATAAAATCCAAATACCACTGACTGACTCCCTCTCACCGATCACGAAATATTAAAAACCATAGAACGGATTGCATGAAATTTGGAACACACCTTCCTCTTGGGGCTGATATGCTCACTAAGAAAGGGTTTTAAGAAATTCCCATAGGGAATAGCCTCACGGGGAGTCTAAGTTCCAGCCCTGTGTTATTCTTATGGACATTCCATTCCTCTAAGTTTGTGCTGATGAAAAAACAAACAGCTGATATTGATTCGTAGTAGTTCTACGGGATAACCACAGAATGCAGCACACACAACTGTCAGTTTTAGCGAATTTCCCCTATAGGGAAGAAGCTATTACCGTAGTCGGCATGGCAAGACCTAGGCCCGGGACCATGATAACTTTTCGTTTTGAGGTCCCCAGGTGCCAAAAACATCATTCGTTCAAAACTGTATATATATATATGTGTGTGTGTCCGTGAGCACGATAACTCTCGTCAAAATTATCCGATTTTGACAACATTTAGTATAAACGTTTAAAGAAGATTTTATGACTTTTAAGTTCGAAAACCAGTCAGATCGACCTACCCGAAGGGATATTTTGGAAGGCTTTTGTACCCCAAAAATGGGTTTCTTGAGTTTTTACACATAATTTTTGAAAAAGTCAAATTTCAGTTTTAGCGAATTTCTCCTATAGGGAAGAAGATATTACCGTAGGTGGCATGGTATAAGACTTAAGCCCGAGACCATGATAACTTTTTGTTTTGAGGTCCCAGATGCCAAAAACACTATTCGTTCAAATTTATATATGTGTGTGTGTGTGTGTGTGTGTGTGTGTGTGTGTGTGTGTGTGTGTGTGTGTGTGTGTGTGTGTGTGTGTGTGTGTGTGTGTGTGTGTGTGTGTGTGTGTGTGTGTGTGTGTGTGTGTGTGTGTGTGTGTGTGTGTGTGTGTGTGTGTGTGTGTGTGTGTGTGTGTGTGTGTGTGTGTGTGTGTGTGTGTGTGTGTGTGTGTGTGTGTGTGTGTGTGTGTGTGTGTGTGTGTGTGTGTGTGTGTGTGTGTGTGTGTGTGTGTGTGTGTGTGTGTGTGTGTGTGTGTGTGTGTGTGTGTGTGTGTGTGTGTGTGTGTGTGTGTGTGTGTGTGTGTGTGTGTGTGTGTGTGTGTGTGTGTGTGTGTGTGTGTGTGTGTGTGTGTGTGTGAAAGTACGAAAACCAGACAGATGGACTCTATCCGAAGGAGTATTTTAGGGGTTTTGTACCCAAAAATTGATTTTTTGAAGTTTTTACCAATAATCTTTGAAAAAGACAAATTTTATTTTTCACCGTTGGATTCAGCTTATAAAACACGCAATCTGGTGTTCTGACAATTGTTTTACGACAATTGGTTACGGAGATATTAAAAGTGCTAAACATAATACGTTGTCCAATGTTATTCTTATTGAGAATAAGAATAATTTTACATCTCGCTTATTTATGAAAGAATACCGATCAAACTTAATATCAACTTCATCTGGTTGTGATCTATTGTCAATAGAACAAACAAAATTTTAACGATGGTTCCAGTAACAGCAAACCTGCGTACTCAGCCCCCATATTATTCTTATGGAGAAAAAGTAAAATATTATGTCTCCCTTAATTATGAACATAAATCAATAAAACTTGGTATGTGGCTTCACCTAGTTGGGTTATATTCGCATTTGTATCAAAACCCATTTTTTGTGTTCCTTGTTTCAGCAAACCTGCATACTCAGCCTCCATGTTATTCTTATGGGGAAATTAAAAAGTCATAAATAATTTATTTATGATTTTATAAATGGTATTTTAATTTTATGAAACTTGGTATGTGGCTTTATGTGGTACTAAGATACATATATATATATATATATATATATATATATATATATAGTGTGAACAACAATTCATATATATATATATTGCATTGGAAATTCGCTTTGTACGCAGGTTTGCTGTTACGGGGGTATTATGTATGTAAAGTTAACATTGGCCAATAAAGTTAATCTTAATATATAAAATCCAAATACCACTGACTGACTCCCTCTCACCGATCACGAAATATTAAAAACCATAGAACGGATTGCATGAAATTTGGAACACACCTTCCTCTTGGGGCTGATATGCTCACTAAGAAAGGGTTTTAAGAAATTCCCATAGGGAATAGCCTCACGGGGAGTCTAAGTTCCAGCCCTGTGTTATTCTTATGGACATTCCATTCCTCTAAGTTTGTGCTGATGAAAAAACAAACAGCTGATATTGATTCGTAGTAGTTCTACGGGATAACCACAGAATGCAGCACACACAACTGTCAGTTTTAGCGAATTTCCCCTATAGGGAAGAAGCTATTACCGTAGTCGGCATGGCAAGACCTAGGCCCGGGACCATGATAACTTTTCGTTTTGAGGTCCCCAGGTGCCAAAAACATCATTCGTTCAAAACTGTATATATATATATATATGTGTGTGTGTCCGTGAGCACGATAACTCTCGTCAAAGTTATCCGATTTTGACAACATTTAGTATAAACGTTTAAAGAAGATTTTATGACTTTTAAGTTCGAAAACCAGTCAGATCGACCTACCCGAAGGGATATTTTGGAAGGCTTTTGTACCCCAAAAATGGGTTTCTTGAGTTTTTACACATAATTTTTGAAAAAGTCAAATTTCAGTTTTAGCGAATTTCTCCTATAGGGAAGAAGATATTACCGTAGGTGGCATGGTATAAGACTTAAGCCCGAGACCATGATAACTTTTTGTTTTGAGGTCCCAGATGCCAAAAACACTATTCGTTCAAATTTATGTGTGTGTGTGTGTGTGTGTGTGTGTGTGTGTGTGTGTGTGTGTGTGTGTGTGTGTGTGTGTGTGTGTGTGTGTGTGTGTGTGTGTGTGTGTGTGTGTGTGTGTGTGTGTGTGTGTGTGTGTGTGTGTGTGTGTGTGTGTGTGTGTGTGTGTGTGTGTGTGTGTGTGTGTGTGTGTGTGTGTGTGTGTGTGTGTGTGTGTGTGTGTGTGTGTGTGTGTGTGTGTGTGTGTGTGTGTGTGTGTGTGTGTGTGTGTGTGTGTGTGTGTGTGTGTGTGTGTGTGTGTGTGTGTGTGTGTGTGTGTGTGTGTGTGTGTGTGTGTGTGTGTGTGTGTGTGTGTGTGTGTGTGTGTGTGTGTGTGTGTGTGTGTGTGTGTGTGTGTGTGTGTGTGTGTGTGTGTGTGTGTGTGTGTGTGTGTGTGTGTGTGTGTGTGTGTGTGTGTGTGTGTGTGTGTGTGTGTGTGTGTGTGTGTGTGTGTGTGTGTGTGTGTGTGTGTGTGTGTGTGTGTGTGTGTGTGTGTGTGTGTGTGTGTGTGTGTGTGTGTGTGTGTGTGTGTGTGTGTGTGTGTGTGTGTGTGTGTGTGTGTGTGTGTGTGTGTGTGTGTGTGTGTGTGTGTGTGTGTGTGTGTGTGTGTGTGTGTGTGTGTGTGTGTGTGTGTGTGTGTGTGTGTGTGTGTGTGTGTGTGTGTGTGTGTGTGTGTGTGTGTGTGTGTGTGTGTGTGTGTGTGTGTGTGTGTGTGTGTGTGTGTGTGTGTGTGTGTGTGTGTGTGTGTGTGTGTGTGTGTGTGTGTGTGTGTGTGTGTGTGTGTGTGTGTGTGTGTGTGAAAGTACGAAAACCAGACAGATCGATCTATCCGAAGGAGTATTTTAGGGGTTTTGTACCCAAAAATTGATTTTTTGAAGTTTTTACCAATAATCTTTGAAAAAGACAAATTTTATTTTTCACCGTTGGATTCAGCTTATAAAACACGCAATCTGGTGTCCAATGTTATTCTTATTGAGAATAAGAATAATTTTACATCTCGCTTATTTATGAAAGAATACCGATCAAACTTAATATCAACTTCATCTGGTTGTGATCTATTGTCAATAGAACAAACAAAATTTTAACGATGGTTCCAGTAACAGCAAACCTGCGTACTCAGCCCCCATATTATTCTTATGGAGAAAAAGTAAAATATTATGTCTCCCTTAATTATGAACATAAATCAATAAAACTTGGTATGTGGCTTCACCTAGTTGGGTTATATTCGCATTTGTATCAAAACCCATTTTTTGTGTTCCTTGTTTCAGCAAACCTGCATACTCAGCCTCCATGTTATTCTTATGGGGAAATTAAAAAGTCATAAATAATTTATTTATGATTTTATAAATGGTATTTTAATTTTATGAAACTTGGTATGTGGCTTTATGTGGTACTAAGATACATATATATATATATATATATATATATATATATATATATATATATATATATAGTGTGAACAACAATTCATATATATATATATTGCATTGGAAATTCGCTTTGTACGCAGGTTTGCTGTTACGGGGGTATTATGTATGTAAAGTTAACATTGGCCAATAAAGTTAATCTTAATATATAAAATCCAAATACCACTGACTGACTCCCTCTCACCGATCACGAAATATTAAAAACCATAGAACGGATTGCATGAAATTTGGAACACACCTTCCTCTTGGGGCTGATATGCTCACTAAGAAAGGGTTTTAAGAAATTCCCATAGGGAATAGCCTCACGGGGAGTCTAAGTTCCAGCCCTGTGTTATTCTTATGGACATTCCATTCCTCTAAGTTTGTGCTGATGAAAAAACAAACAGCTGATATTGATTCGTAGTAGTTCTACGGGATAACCACAGAATGCAGCACACACAACTGTCAGTTTTAGCGAATTTCCCCTATAGGGAAGAAGCTATTACCGTAGTCGGCATGGCAAGACCTAGGCCCGGGACCATGATAACTTTTCGTTTTGAGGTCCCCAGGTGCCAAAAACATCATTCGTTCAAAACTGTATATATATATGTGTGTGTGTCCGTGAGCACGATAACTCTCGTCAAAGTTATCCGATTTTGACAACATTTAGTATAAACGTTTAAAGAAGATTTTATGACTTTTAAGTTCGAAAACCAGTCAGATCGACCTACCCGAAGGGATATTTTGGAAGGCTTTTGTACCCCAAAAATGGGTTTCTTGAGTTTTTACACATAATTTTTGAAAAAGTCAAATTTCAGTTTTAGCGAATTTCTCCTATAGGGAAGAAGATATTACCGTAGGTGGCATGGTATAAGACTTAAGCCCGAGACCATGATAACTTTTTGTTTTGAGGTCCCAGATGCCAAAAACACTATTCGTTCAAATTTATGTGTGTGTGTGTGTGTGTGTGTGTGTGTGTGTGTGTGTGTGTGTGTGTGTGTGTGTGTGTGTGTGTGTGTGTGTGTGTGTGTGTGTGTGTGTGTGTGTGTGTGTGTGTGTGTGTGTGTGTGTGTGTGTGTGTGTGTGTGTGTGTGTGTGTGTGTGTGTGTGTGTGTGTGTGTGTGTGTGTGTGTGTGTGTGTGTGTGTGTGTGTGTGTGTGTGTGTGTGTGTGTGTGTGTGTGTGTGTGTGTGTGTGTGTGTGTGTGTGTGTGTGTGTGTGTGTGTGTGTGTGTGTGTGTGTGTGTGTGTGTGTGTGTGTGTGTGTGTGTGTGTGTGTGTGTGTGTGTGTGTGTGAAAGTACGAAAACCAGACAGATCGATCTATCCGAAGGAGTATTTTAGGGGTTTTGTACCCAAAAATTGATTTTTTGAAGTTTTTACCAATAATCTTTGAAAAAGACAAATTTTATTTTTCACCGTTGGATTCAGCTTATAAAACACGCAATCTGGTGTTCTGACAATTGTTTTACGACAATTGGTTACGGAGATATTAAAAGTGCTAAACATAATACGTTGTCCAATGTTATTCTTATTGAGAATAAGAATAATTTTACATCTCGCTTATTTATGAAAGAATACCGATCAAACTTAATATCAACTTCATCTGGTTGTGATCTATTGTCAATAGAACAAACAAAATTTTAACGATGGTTCCAGTAACAGCAAACCTGCGTACTCAGCCCCCATATTATTCTTATGGAGAAAAAGTAAAATATTATGTCTCCCTTAATTATGAACATAAATCAATAAAACTTGGTATGTGGCTTCACCTAGTTGGGTTATATTCGCATTTGTATCAAAACCCATTTTTTGTGTTCCTTGTTTCAGCAAACCTGCATACTCAGCCTCCATGTTATTCTTATGGGGAAATTAAAAAGTCATAAATAATTTATTTATGATTTTATAAATGGTATTTTAATTTTATGAAACTTGGTATGTGGCTTTATGTGGTACTAAGATACATATATATATATATATATATATATATATATATATATATATATATATAGTGTGAACAACAATTCATATATATATATATTGCATTGGAAATTCGCTTTGTACGCAGGTTTGCTGTTACGGGGGTATTATGTATGTAAAGTTAACATTGGCCAATAAAGTTAATCTTAATATATAAAATCCAAATACCACTGACTGACTCCCTCTCACCGATCACGAAATATTAAAAACCATAGAACGGATTGCATGAAATTTGGAACACACCTTCCTCTTGGGGCTGATATGCTCACTAAGAAAGGGTTTTAAGAAATTCCCATAGGGAATAGCCTCACGGGGAGTCTAAGTTCCAGCCCTGTGTTATTCTTATGGACATTCCATTCCTCTAAGTTTGTGCTGATGAAAAAACAAACAGCTGATATTGATTCGTAGTAGTTCTACGGGATAACCACAGAATGCAGCACACACAACTGTCAGTTTTAGCGAATTTCCCCTATAGGGAAGAAGCTATTACCGTAGTCGGCATGGCAAGACCTAGGCCCGGGACCATGATAACTTTTCGTTTTGAGGTCCCCAGGTGCCAAAAACATCATTCGTTCAAAACTTATATATATACTTATATATATATGTGTGTGTGTCCGTGAGCACGATAACTCTCGTCAAAGTTATCCGATTTTGACAACATTTAGTATAAACGTTTAAAGAAGATTTTATGACTTTTAAGTTCGAAAACCAGTCAGATCGACCTACCCGAAGGGATATTTTGGAAGGCTTTTGTACCCCAAAAATGGGTTTCTTGAGTTTTTACACATAATTTTTGAAAAAGTCAAATTTCAGTTTTAGCGAATTTCTCCTATAGGGAAGAAGATATTACCGTAGGTGGCATGGTATAAGACTTAAGCCCGAGACCATGATAACTTTTTGTTTTGAGGTCCCAGATGCCAAAAACACTATTCGTTCAAATTTATATATGTGTGTGTGTGTGTGTGTGTGTGTGTGTGTGTGTGTGTGTGTGTGTGTGTGTGTGTGTGTGTGTGTGTGTGTGTGTGTGTGTGTGTGTGTGTGTGTGTGTGTGTGTGTGTGTGTGTGTGTGTGTGTGTGTGTGTGTGTGTGTGTGTGTGTGTGTGTGTGTGTGTGTGTGTGTGTGTGTGTGTGTGTGTGTGTGTGTGTGTGTGTGTGTGTGTGTGTGTGTGTGTGTGTGTGTGTGTGTGTGTGTGTGTGTGTGTGTGTGTGTGTGTGTGTGTGTGTGTGTGTGTGTGTGTGTGTGTGTGTGTGTGTGTGTGTGTGTGTGTGTGTGTGTGTGTGTGTGTGTGTGTGTGTGTGTGTGTGTGTGTGTGTGTGTTCAAGTTCAAGTTCAAGTTCAAGTTCAAGCAATTTTATTCATGAAAAATTATTGTTTATTACAAAATCCCATGTGTCACATAGGACACGCGCGGGACAGAAAAATATACATTTTCTTTAATACATTATTTCTTTACTGACAGCTGTACAGTTCTTTTACACTTCCGTCAAATTCTCAGGAACAGTTCATACATGATGATGACAAATTTCAGAATTTTTTTAAATCACAGACAACGGCCACCACTTTCATTAATCATGCTCCGGTAACAAAATTCACCAGTATAAATATGTTACGTATATTCAATAATTTAAAACAAAAATACTAAACTCTAAAACAAATTCATAACAAGAAATAGACTATATTAGATACAACATTATCAGGCTTCCATAACAATTCATGCAAACTTATAATGCTAGCAAGTGAAAGATGAAATGACTAGATTCATTAAGTAATCAAATATTCAGGCAGAAAACTAAATTAACAACAACAAAATAAACAAAAATATTTTTTAAAAATGTGTGTGTGTGTGTGTGTGTGTGTGTGTGTGTGTGTGTGTGTGTGTGTGTGTGTGTGTGTGTGTGTGTGTGTGTGTGTGTGTGTGTGTGTGTGTGTGTGTGTGTGTGTGTGTGTGTGTGTGTGTGTGTGTGTGTGTGTGTGTGTGTGTGTGTGTGTGTGTGTGTGTGTGTGTGTGTGTGTGTGTGTGTGTGTGTGTGTGTGTGAAAGTACGAAAACCAGACAGATCGATCTATCCGAAGGAGTATTTTAGGGGTTTTGTACCCAAAAATTGATTTTTTGAAGTTTTTACCAATAATCTTTGAAAAAGACAAATTTTATTTTTCACCGTTGGATTCAGCTTATAAAACACGCAATCTGGTGTTCTGACAATTGTTTTACGACAATTGGTTACGGAGATATTAAAAGTGCTAAACATAATACGTTGTCCAATGTTATTCTTATTGAGAATAAGAATAATTTTACATCTCGCTTATTTATGAAAGAATACCGATCAAACTTAATATCAACTTCATCTGGTTGTGATCTATTGTCAATAGAACAAACAAAATTTTAACGATGGTTCCAGTAACAGCAAACCTGCGTACTCAGCCCCCATATTATTCTTATGGAGAAAAAGTAAAATATTATGTCTCCCTTAATTATGAACATAAATCAATAAAACTTGGTATGTGGCTTCACCTAGTTGGGTTATATTCGCATTTGTATCAAAACCCATTTTTTGTGTTCCTTGTTTCAGCAAACCTGCATACTCAGCCTCCATGTTATTCTTATGGGGAAATTAAAAAGTCATAAATAATTTATTTATGATTTTATAAATGGTATTTTAATTTTATGAAACTTGGTATGTGGCTTTATGTGGTACTAAGATACATATATATATATATATATATATATATATATATATATATATATATATATATATATAGTGTGAACAACAATTCATATATATATATATTGCATTGGAAATTCGCTTTGTACGCAGGTTTGCTGTTACGGGGGTATTATGTATGTAAAGTTAACATTGGCCAATAAAGTTAATCTTAATATATAAAATCCAAATACCACTGACTGACTCCCTCTCACCGATCACGAAATATTAAAAACCATAGAACGGATTGCATGAAATTTGGAACACACCTTCCTCTTGGGGCTGATATGCTCACTAAGAAAGGGTTTTAAGAAATTCCCATAGGGAATAGCCTCACGGGGAGTCTAAGTTCCAGCCCTGTGTTATTCTTATGGACATTCCATTCCTCTAAGTTTGTGCTGATGAAAAAACAAACAGCTGATATTGATTCGTAGTAGTTCTACGGGATAACCACAGAATGCAGCACACACAACTGTCAGTTTTAGCGAATTTCCCCTATAGGGAAGAAGCTATTACCGTAGTCGGCATGGCAAGACCTAGGCCCGGGACCATGATAACTTTTCGTTTTGAGGTCCCCAGGTGCCAAAAACATCATTCGTTCAAAACTTATATATATACTTATATATATATGTGTGTGTGTCCGTGAGCACGATAACTCTCGTCAAAGTTATCCGATTTTGACAACATTTAGTATAAACGTTTAAAGAAGATTTTATGACTTTTAAGTTCGAAAACCAGTCAGATCGACCTACCCGAAGGGATATTTTGGAAGGCTTTTGTACCCCAAAAATGGGTTTCTTGAGTTTTTACACATAATTTTTGAAAAAGTCAAATTTCAGTTTTAGCGAATTTCTCCTATAGGGAAGAAGATATTACCGTAGGTGGCATGGTATAAGACTTAAGCCCGAGACCATGATAACTTTTTGTTTTGAGGTCCCAGATGCCAAAAACACTATTCGTTCAAATTTATATATGTGTGTGTGTGTGTGTGTGTGTGTGTGTGTGTGTGTGTGTGTGTGTGTGTGTGTGTGTGTGCAGGCACTCTAGCGGTCGCATTTTTTGTCCGATTTACTTCAAATTTGGTAGGGACGTTCCTTTCTATAATCAGTTAGACAAGTTCGTTGGGCAAAACAATCGGAAAATTCTAAACCCCTTTTTTGGGGATTAATCTTTCAAATTTCTAGTTGTGTGTGTGTGTGTGTGTGTGTGTGTGTGTGTGTGTGTGTGTGTGTGTGTGTGTGTGTGTGTGTGTGTGTGTGTGTGTGTGTGTGTGTGTGTGTGTGTGTGTGTGTGTGTGTGTGTGTGTGTGTGTGTGTGTGTGTGTGTGTGTGTGAAAGTACGAAAACCAGACAGATCGATCTATCCGAAGGAGTATTTTAGGGGTTTTGTACCCAAAAATTGATTTTTTGAAGTTTTTACCAATAATCTTTGAAAAAGACAAATTTTATTTTTCACCGTTGGATTCAGCTTATAAAACACGCAATCTGGTGTTCTGACAATTGTTTTACGACAATTGGTTACGGAGATATTAAAAGTGCTAAACATAATACGTTGTCCAATGTTATTCTTATTGAGAATAAGAATAATTTTACATCTCGCTTATTTATGAAAGAATACCGATCAAACTTAATATCAACTTCATCTGGTTGTGATCTATTGTCAATAGAACAAACAAAATTTTAACGATGGTTCCAGTAACAGCAAACCTGCGTACTCAGCCCCCATATTATTCTTATGGAGAAAAAGTAAAATATTATGTCTCCCTTAATTATGAACATAAATCAATAAAACTTGGTATGTGGCTTCACCTAGTTGGGTTATATTCGCATTTGTATCAAAACCCATTTTTTGTGTTCCTTGTTTCAGCAAACCTGCATACTCAGCCTCCATGTTATTCTTATGGGGAAATTAAAAAGTCATAAATAATTTATTTATGATTTTATAAATGGTATTTTAATTTTATGAAACTTGGTATGTGGCTTTATGTGGTACTAAGATACATATATATATATATATATATATATATATATATATATATATATATATATAGTGTGAACAACAATTCATATATATATATATTGCATTGGAAATTCGCTTTGTACGCAGGTTTGCTGTTACGGGGGTATTATGTATGTAAAGTTAACATTGGCCAATAAAGTTAATCTTAATATATAAAATCCAAATACCACTGACTGACTCCCTCTCACCGATCACGAAATATTAAAAACCATAGAACGGATTGCATGAAATTTGGAACACACCTTCCTCTTGGGGCTGATATGCTCACTAAGAAAGGGTTTTAAGAAATTCCCATAGGGAATAGCCTCACGGGGAGTCTAAGTTCCAGCCCTGTGTTATTCTTATGGACATTCCATTCCTCTAAGTTTGTGCTGATGAAAAAACAAACAGCTGATATTGATTCGTAGTAGTTCTACGGGATAACCACAGAATGCAGCACACACAACTGTCAGTTTTAGCGAATTTCCCCTATAGGGAAGAAGCTATTACCGTAGTCGGCATGGCAAGACCTAGGCCCGGGACCATGATAACTTTTCGTTTTGAGGTCCCCAGGTGCCAAAAACATCATTCGTTCAAAACTTATATATATACTTATATATATATGTGTGTGTGTCCGTGAGCACGATAACTCTCGTCAAAGTTATCCGATTTTGACAACATTTAGTATAAACGTTTAAAGAAGATTTTATGACTTTTAAGTTCGAAAACCAGTCAGATCGACCTACCCGAAGGGATATTTTGGAAGGCTTTTGTACCCCAAAAATGGGTTTCTTGAGTTTTTACACATAATTTTTGAAAAAGTCAAATTTCAGTTTTAGCGAATTTCTCCTATAGGGAAGAAGATATTACCGTAGGTGGCATGGTATAAGACTTAAGCCCGAGACCATGATAACTTTTTGTTTTGAGGTCCCAGATGCCAAAAACACTATTCGTTCAAATTTATATATGTGTGTGTGTGTGTGTGTGTGTGTGTGTGTGTGTGTGTGTGTGTGTGTGTGTGTGTGTGTGTGTGTGTGTGTGTGTGTGTGTGTGTGTGTGTGTGTGTGTGTGTGTGTGTGTGTGTGTGTGTGTGTGTGTGTGTGTGTGTGTGTGTGTGTGTGTGTGTGTGTGTGTGTGTGTGTGTGTGTGTGTGTGTGTGTGTGTGTGTGTGTGTGTGTGTGTGTGTGTGTGTGTGTGTGTGTGTGTGTGTGAAAGTACGAAAACCAGACAGATCGATCTATCCGAAGGAGTATTTTAGGGGTTTTGTACCCAAAAATTGATTTTTTGAAGTTTTTACCAATAATCTTTGAAAAAGACAAATTTTATTTTTCACCGTTGGATTCAGCTTATAAAACACGCAATCTGGTGTTCTGACAATTGTTTTACGACAATTGGTTACGGAGATATTAAAAGTGCTAAACATAATACGTTGTCCAATGTTATTCTTATTGAGAATAAGAATAATTTTACATCTCGCTTATTTATGAAAGAATACCGATCAAACTTAATATCAACTTCATCTGGTTGTGATCTATTGTCAATAGAACAAACAAAATTTTAACGATGGTTCCAGTAACAGCAAACCTGCGTACTCAGCCCCCATATTATTCTTATGGAGAAAAAGTAAAATATTATGTCTCCCTTAATTATGAACATAAATCAATAAAACTTGGTATGTGGCTTCACCTAGTTGGGTTATATTCGCATTTGTATCAAAACCCATTTTTTGTGTTCCTTGTTTCAGCAAACCTGCATACTCAGCCTCCATGTTATTCTTATGGGGAAATTAAAAAGTCATAAATAATTTATTTATGATTTTATAAATGGTATTTTAATTTTATGAAACTTGGTATGTGGCTTTATGTGGTACTAAGATACATATATAT
Source organism: Allygus modestus (assembly GCA_963675035.1). Taxonomy (NCBI): domain Eukaryota; kingdom Metazoa; phylum Arthropoda; class Insecta; order Hemiptera; family Cicadellidae; genus Allygus; species Allygus modestus. The sequence continues at coordinate 105,820,346 of OY776111.1, forward strand.
ATATATATATATATATATATATATATATATATATATATATAGTGTGAACAACAATTCATATATATATATATTGCATTGGAAATTCGCTTTGTACGCAGGTTTGCTGTTACGGGGGTATTATGTATGTAAAGTTAACATTGGCCAATAAAGTTAATCTTAATATATAAAATCCAAATACCACTGACTGACTCCCTCTCACCGATCACGAAATATTAAAAACCATAGAACGGATTGCATGAAATTTGGAACACACCTTCCTCTTGGGGCTGATATGCTCACTAAGAAAGGGTTTTAAGAAATTCCCATAGGGAATAGCCTCACGGGGAGTCTAAGTTCCAGCCCTGTGTTATTCTTATGGACATTCCATTCCTCTAAGTTTGTGCTGATGAAAAAACAAACAGCTGATATTGATTCGTAGTAGTTCTACGGGATAACCACAGAATGCAGCACACACAACTGTCAGTTTTAGCGAATTTCCCCTATAGGGAAGAAGCTATTACCGTAGTCGGCATGGCAAGACCTAGGCCCGGGACCATGATAACTTTTCGTTTTGAGGTCCCCAGGTGCCAAAAACATCATTCGTTCAAAACTGTATATATATATGTGTGTGTGTCCGTGAGCACGATAACTCTCGTCAAAGTTATCCGATTTTGACAACATTTAGTATAAACGTTTAAAGAAGATTTTATGACTTTTAAGTTCGAAAACCAGTCAGATCGACCTACCCGAAGGGATATTTTGGAAGGCTTTTGTACCCCAAAAATGGGTTTCTTGAGTTTTTACACATAATTTTTGAAAAAGTCAAATTTCAGTTTTAGCGAATTTCTCCTATAGGGAAGAAGATATTACCGTAGGTGGCATGGTATAAGACTTAAGCCCGAGACCATGATAACTTTTTGTTTTGAGGTCCCAGATGCCAAAAACACTATTCGTTCAAATTTATGTGTGTGTGTGTGTGTGTGTGTGTGTGTGTGTGTGTGTGTGTGTGTGTGTGTGTGTGTGTGTGTGTGTGTGTGTGTGTGTGTGTGTGTGTGTGTGTGTGTGTGTGTGTGTGTGTGTGTGTGTGTGTGTGTGTGTGTGTGTGTGTGTGTGTGTGTGTGTGTGTGTGTGTGTGTGTGTGTGTGTGTGTGTGTGTGTGTGTGTGTGTGTGTGTGTGTGTGTGTGTGTGTGAAAGTACGAAAACCAGACAGATCGATCTATCCGAAGGAGTATTTTAGGGGTTTTGTACCCAAAAATTGATTTTTTGAAGTTTTTACCAATAATCTTTGAAAAAGACAAATTTTATTTTTCACCGTTGGATTCAGCTTATAAAACACGCAATCTGGTGTTCTGACAATTGTTTTACGACAATTGGTTACGGAGATATTAAAAGTGCTAAACATAATACGTTGTCCAATGTTATTCTTATTGAGAATAAGAATAATTTTACATCTCGCTTATTTATGAAAGAATACCGATCAAACTTAATATCAACTTCATCTGGTTGTGATCTATTGTCAATAGAACAAACAAAATTTTAACGATGGTTCCAGTAACAGCAAACCTGCGTACTCAGCCCCCATATTATTCTTATGGAGAAAAAGTAAAATATTATGTCTCCCTTAATTATGAACATAAATCAATAAAACTTGGTATGTGGCTTCACCTAGTTGGGTTATATTCGCATTTGTATCAAAACCCATTTTTTGTGTTCCTTGTTTCAGCAAACCTGCATACTCAGCCTCCATGTTATTCTTATGGGGAAATTAAAAAGTCATAAATAATTTATTTATGATTTTATAAATGGTATTTTAATTTTATGAAACTTGGTATGTGGCTTTATGTGGTACTAAGATACATATATATATATATATATATATATATATATATATATATATATATAGTGTGAACAACAATTCATATATATATATATTGCATTGGAAATTCGCTTTGTACGCAGGTTTGCTGTTACGGGGGTATTATGTATGTAAAGTTAACATTGGCCAATAAAGTTAATCTTAATATATAAAATCCAAATACCACTGACTGACTCCCTCTCACCGATCACGAAATATTAAAAACCATAGAACGGATTGCATGAAATTTGGAACACACCTTCCTCTTGGGGCCTTGGGGCTGATATGCTCACTAAGAAAGGGTTTTAAGAAATTCCCATAGGGAATAGCCTCACGGGGAGTCTAAGTTCCAGCCCTGTGTTATTCTTATGGACATTCCATTCCTCTAAGTTTGTGCTGATGAAAAAACAAACAGCTGATATTGATTCGTAGTAGTTCTACGGGATAACCACAGAATGCAGCACACACAACTGTCAGTTTTAGCGAATTTCCCCTATAGGGAAGAAGCTATTACCGTAGTCGGCATGGCAAGACCTAGGCCCGGGACCATGATAACTTTTCGTTTTGAGGTCCCCAGGTGCCAAAAACATCATTCGTTCAAAACTGTATATATATATGTGTGTGTGTCCGTGAGCACGATAACTCTCGTCAAAGTTATCCGATTTTGACAACATTTAGTATAAACGTTTAAAGAAGATTTTATGACTTTTAAGTTCGAAAACCAGTCAGATCGACCTACCCGAAGGGATATTTTGGAAGGCTTTTGTACCCCAAAAATGGGTTTCTTGAGTTTTTACACATAATTTTTGAAAAAGTCAAATTTCAGTTTTAGCGAATTTCTCCTATAGGGAAGAAGATATTACCGTAGGTGGCATGGTATAAGACTTAAGCCCGAGACCATGATAACTTTTTGTTTTGAGGTCCCAGATGCCAAAAACACTATTCGTTCAAATTTATGTGTGTGTGTGTGTGTGTGTGTGTGTGTGTGTGTGTGTGTGTGTGTGTGTGTGTGTGTGTGTGTGTGTGTGTGTGTGTGTGTGTGTGTGTGTGTGTGTGTGTGTGTGTGTGTGTGTGTGTGTGTGTGTGTGTGTGTGTGTGTGTGTGTGTGTGTGTGTGTGTGTGTGTGTGTGTGTGTGTGTGTGTGTGTGTGTGTGTGTGTGTGTGTGTGTGTGTGTGTGTGTGTGTGTGTGTGTGTGTGTGTGTGTGTGTGTGTGTGTGTGTGTGTGTGTGTGTGTGTGTGTGTGTGTGTGTGTGTGTGTGTGTGTGTGTGTGTGTGTGTGTGTGTGTGTGTGTGTGTGTGTGTGTGTGTGTGTGTGTGTGTGTGTGTGTGTGTGTGTGTGTGTGTGTGTGTGTGTGTGTGTGTGTGTGTGTGTGTGTGTGTGTGTGTGTGTGTGTGTGTGTGTGTGTGTGTGTGTGTGTGTGTGTGTGTGTGTGTGTGTGTGTGTGTGTGTGTGTGTGTGTGTGTGTGTGTGTGTGTGTGTGTGTGTGTGTGTGTGTGTGTGTGTGTGTGTGTGTGTGTGTGTGTGTGTGTGTGTGTGTGTGTGTGTGTGTGTGTGTGTGTGTGTGTGTGTGTGTGTGTGTGTGTGTGTGTGTGTGTGTGTGTGTGTGTGTGTGTGTGTGTGTGTGTGTGTGTGTGTGTGTGTGTGTGTGTGTGTGTGTGTGTGTGTGTGTGTGTGTGTGTGTGTGTGTGTGTGTGTGTGTGTGTGTGTGTGTGTGTGTGTGTGTGTGTGTGTGTGTGTGTGTGTGTGTGTGTGTGTGTGTGTGTGTGTGTGTGTGTGTGTGTGTGTGTGTGTGTGTGTGTGTGTGTGTGTGTGTGTGTGTGTGTGTGTGTGTGTGTGTGTGTGTGTGTGTGTGTGTGTGTGTGTGTGTGTGTGTGTGTGTGTGTGTGTGTGTGTGTGTGTGTGTGTGTGTGTGTGTGTGTGTGTGTGTGTGTGTGTGTGTGTGTGTGTGTGTGTGTGTGTGTGTGTGTGTGTGTGTGTGTGTGTGTGTGTGTGTGTGTGTGTGTGTGTGTGTGTGTGTGTGTGTGTGTGTGTGTGTGTGTGTGTGTGTGTGTGTGTGTGTGTGTGTGTGAAAGTACGAAAACCAGACAGATCGATCTATCCGAAGGAGTATTTTAGGGGTTTTGTACCCAAAAATTGATTTTTTGAAGTTTTTACCAATAATCTTTGAAAAAGACAAATTTTATTTTTCACCGTTGGATTCAGCTTATAAAACACGCAATCTGGTGTTCTGACAATTGTTTTACGACAATTGGTTACGGAGATATTAAAAGTGCTAAACATAATACGTTGTCCAATGTTATTCTTATTGAGAATAAGAATAATTTTACATCTCGCTTATTTATGAAAGAATACCGATCAAACTTAATATCAACTTCATCTGGTTGTGATCTATTGTCAATAGAACAAACAAAATTTTAACGATGGTTCCAGTAACAGCAAACCTGCGTACTCAGCCCCCATATTATTCTTATGGAGAAAAAGTAAAATATTATGTCTCCCTTAATTATGAACATAAATCAATAAAACTTGGTATGTGGCTTCACCTAGTTGGGTTATATTCGCATTTGTATCAAAACCCATTTTTTGTGTTCCTTGTTTCAGCAAACCTGCATACTCAGCCTCCATGTTATTCTTATGGGGAAATTAAAAAGTCATAAATAATTTATTTATGATTTTATAAATGGTATTTTAATTTTATGAAACTTGGTATGTGGCTTTATGTGGTACTAAGATACATATATATATATATATATATATATATATATATATATATATAGTGTGAACAACAATTCATATATATATATATTGCATTGGAAATTCGCTTTGTACGCAGGTTTGCTGTTACGGGGGTATTATGTATGTAAAGTTAACATTGGCCAATAAAGTTAATCTTAATATATAAAATCCAAATACCACTGACTGACTCCCTCTCACCGATCACGAAATATTAAAAACCATAGAACGGATTGCATGAAATTTGGAACACACCTTCCTCTTGGGGCTGATATGCTCACTAAGAAAGGGTTTTAAGAAATTCCCATAGGGAATAGCCTCACGGGGAGTCTAAGTTCCAGCCCTGTGTTATTCTTATGGACATTCCATTCCTCTAAGTTTGTGCTGATGAAAAAACAAACAGCTGATATTGATTCGTAGTAGTTCTACGGGATAACCACAGAATGCAGCACACACAACTGTCAGTTTTAGCGAATTTCCCCTATAGGGAAGAAGCTATTACCGTAGTCGGCATGGCAAGACCTAGGCCCGGGACCATGATAACTTTTCGTTTTGAGGTCCCCAGGTGCCAAAAACATCATTCGTTCAAAACTTATATATATACTTATATATATATGTGTGTGTGTCCGTGAGCACGATAACTCTCGTCAAAGTTATCCGATTTTGACAACATTTAGTATAAACGTTTAAAGAAGATTTTATGACTTTTAAGTTCGAAAACCAGTCAGATCGACCTACCCGAAGGGATATTTTGGAAGGCTTTTGTACCCCAAAAATGGGTTTCTTGAGTTTTTACACATAATTTTTGAAAAAGTCAAATTTCAGTTTTAGCGAATTTCTCCTATAGGGAAGAAGATATTACCGTAGGTGGCATGGTATAAGACTTAAGCCCGAGACCATGATAACTTTTTGTTTTGAGGTCCCAGATGCCAAAAACACTATTCGTTCAAATTTATATATGTGTGTGTGTGTGTGTGTGTGTGTGTGTGTGTGTGTGTGTGTGTGTGTGTGTGTGTGTGTGTGTGTGTGTGTGTGTGTGTGTGTGTGTGTGTGTGTGTGTGTGTGTGTGTGTGTGTGTGTGTGTGTGTGTGTGTGTGTGTGTGTGTGTGTGTGTGTGTGTGTGTGTGTGTGTGTGTGTGTGTGTGTGTGTGTGTGTGTGTGTGTGTGTGTGTGTGTGTGTGTGTGTGTGTGTGTGTGTGTGTGTGTGTGTGTGTGTGTGTGTGTGTGTGTGTGTGTGTGTGTGTGTGTGTGTGTGTGTGTGTGTGTGTGTGTGTGTGTGTGTGTGTGTGTGTGTGTGTGTGTGTGTGTGTGTGTGTGTGTGTGTGTGTGTGTGTGTGTGTGTGTGTGTGTGTGTGTGTGTGTGTGTGTGTGTGTGTGTGTGTGTGTGTGTGTGTGTGTGTGTGTGTGTGTGTGTGTGTGTGAAAGTACGAAAACCAGACAGATCGATCTATCCGAAGGAGTATTTTAGGGGTTTTGTACCCAAAAATTGATTTTTTGAAGTTTTTACCAATAATCTTTGAAAAAGACAAATTTTATTTTTCACCGTTGGATTCAGCTTATAAAACACGCAATCTGGTGTTCTGACAATTGTTTTACGACAATTGGTTACGGAGATACTAAAAGTGCTAAACATAATACGTTGTCCAATGTTATTCTTATTGAGAATAAGAATAATTTTACATCTCGCTTATTTATGAAAGAATACCGATCAAACTTAATATCAACTTCATCTGGTTGTGATCTATTGTCAATAGAACAAACAAAATTTTAACGATGGTTCCAGTAACAGCAAACCTGCGTACTCAGCCCCCATATTATTCTTATGGAGAAAAAGTAAAATATTATGTCTCCCTTAATTATGAACATAAATCAATAAAACTTGGTATGTGGCTTCACCTAGTTGGGTTATATTCGCATTTGTATCAAAACCCATTTTTTGTGTTCCTTGTTTCAGCAAACCTGCATACTCAGCCTCCATGTTATTCTTATGGGGAAATTAAAAAGTCATAAATAATTTATTTATGATTTTATAAATGGTATTTTAATTTTATGAAACTTGGTATGTGGCTTTATGTGGTACTAAGATACATATATATATATATATATATATATATATATATATATATATATATATATATATATATATATATATATATAGTGTGAACAACAATTCATATATATATATATTGCATTGGAAATTCGCTTTGTACGCAGGTTTGCTGTTACGGGGGTATTATGTATGTAAAGTTAACATTGGCCAATAAAGTTAATCTTAATATATAAAATCCAAATACCACTGACTGACTCCCTCTCACCGATCACGAAATATTAAAAACCATAGAACGGATTGCATGAAATTTGGAACACACCTTCCTCTTGGGGCTGATATGCTCACTAAGAAAGGGTTTTAAGAAATTCCCATAGGGAATAGCCTCACGGGGAGTCTAAGTTCCAGCCCTGTGTTATTCTTATGGACATTCCATTCCTCTAAGTTTGTGCTGATGAAAAAACAAACAGCTGATATTGATTCGTAGTAGTTCTACGGGATAACCACAGAATGCAGCACACACAACTGTCAGTTTTAGCGAATTTCCCCTATAGGGAAGAAGCTATTACCGTAGTCGGCATGGCAAGACCTAGGCCCGGGACCATGATAACTTTTCGTTTTGAGGTCCCCAGGTGCCAAAAACATCATTCGTTCAAAACTGTATATATATATGTGTGTGTGTCCGTGAGCACGATAACTCTCGTCAAAGTTATCCGATTTTGACAACATTTAGTATAAACGTTTAAAGAAGGTTTTATGACTTTTAAGTTCGAAAACCAGTCAGATCGACCTACCCGAAGGGATATTTTGGAAGGCTTTTGTACCCCAAAAATGGGTTTCTTGAGTTTTTACACATAATTTTTGAAAAAGTCAAATTTCAGTTTTAGCGAATTTCTCCTATAGGGAAGAAGATATTACCGTAGGTGGCATGGTATAAGACTTAAGCCCGAGACCATGATAACTTTTTGTTTTGAGGTCCCAGATGCCAAAAACACTATTCGTTCAAATTTATATATGTGTGTGTGTGTGTGTGTGTGTGTGTGTGTGTGTGTGTGTGTGTGTGTGTGTGTGTGTGTGTGTCCGTTACCGCGTAACTTTTGAAAGAAACGCCCGATTTTGATGAAATTTGGCACAAATGTGTAGAGTAACATTTATGACTTAAAGTTCAAAAACCAGATCGATAGGACTATGGGAAGGGGGTTTTATGAGGGTTTTAAATTTTCCAAAAATCAGTTTTAAGAATTTTTCCCCCTAAAATTTTAAAAACACTTAATTTTGGTTATAGCCATTTTATAGAGCTTAGAAAAGCAAACAATTTAGCATTTTGAATCATTAACCTAGGTTAAGTGGTTGTAGATAAAAGTCAAAAAACGCGTCCATAAAATTTCCCATGTTAATCTAATGGGAAAAAGGTTTTTGGATTTACCTCAGATAATTTTACTGAAAACTTCACATTTTTTTTACCAATCAGTTTAGCTCTATAAAACAATCATTTTGGTGTTTTAAGTGTTGTTCTACGTCCATCCTTTGCAGAGATATTCAAAGTGCTAAACACAGTACGTTGTCCAATGTTATCCTTATTGAGAATAAACAAAATTTGATATCTCGATTATTTATGAATATGCATTGATGAAACTTGGTATGTGGCTTCACGTAGTACTGGTATATTGATATCTGCACAACAATTTTATTTTTGTTGATTATCCACGTAGCAGCAAACCTGCGTTCTCAGCCCCCATGTTATTCTTATGAAGAATAAGTAAAATTTATTGACTCCCTTAATTATGCACATAAATTAATAAAACTCCCGTCGCAGCAAACATGCGTACTCAGCGAATTTCCAATGCATATATCACTACTACCTAAAGCCACTTACCAAGTTTCACAAAAATACATTCATTAATAAGTGATATATAGTTTTTTATTTATTCTCCATAAGAATAACATTATAATTGAGTACGCAGGTTTGCTGCAACAAGGTAGATAAGATATGTGTGTTTTTTGTAATTATCAATATAACTCAACCAGTTGAAGCTACGTACCAAGTTTTATTAATTTAGGTTCATAATTAAGGGAGATATTAAACTTTACTTATTCTCCATATGAATAACATGGGGGCCAAGTATGCAGGTTTGCTGCTACCGGGAAAAATCAACAAAAAACTTTTTTTGTGCTAATATCAATATTCTACAACTAGTTGAAGCCACATACCAAGTTTCATCAATATACACGTGTCCACCGAGATCGTCATGTCCGAGTTCGTCACATCTACGAAAATCAATGAGCCGTACTAATTAGGGTCGGCCGTCTACCTGCCCCGCCGGGTATGTCATGCCTCCTCCGCCCGAACCGGAACAACTTATCCTAGTCACAGATCACAAGAGAACGGTCAAATACCGTTCTGAATCTTTACGCTCAGAGTTTACTGATGTTGGTTATTCATGTAGCCAACATCAGTAAACATCAATATCCGTAATTATACACATATTAGATAAAGACCTAATTTACGATCTTAATATATGACTTATTTGTGATATAGACCGAATTCGAACGCTCGGCATGTACGTACAGTTAAGACCAATATTATCGTCGTTTGAAGAACAAGTGAAACAAGTTAATTCGCTCATTTCATTAAATAGGTTTGATTAATATTAATTAAAAACTAATTAATTTTAATAATTTTAATTTTATTAGTTTTAATGTTAGTTTGATTAATAATCAAATTAATATTTTTGTTTTATCTACATGTAACATGTAGCATAGTTCTTCATGTAACTTAGTTAACTTCTAAAAATAGTACTATACATAAATACGTTAAACCATATTTATTCAAGTAAACTAGATTCTTTTTACAGTACTAACAATTTAAAAAAAATAAAATTAATACTCTATCCGAGAACGTTTTTTTAAATCTCTTTTAAAATTTTGAATTGTTTGAATGTGTTGTGTGATTTTTACTCGTAACAAATGAAAAATTGGGCTTAAAAATACGAATAAGTTTCTTAAAATAATCTTGTTATCCTAGTATAATATAATGAATGCACCCCTTTCAGTGTGATATCATTTTGTATGACAGTTTTCAATTTTGTAACACGAATCCTTTTGTACTAAGGCTGTTTTTCGGACTCACGAACAAACATCAATCGGCCTAATTCATCCTTTCAGTGCGATGTGTAGTCGTATGACTCCAATTTTGTCATCAATTTTGTCACGAATTAGTTTGTATAATTTTCAGCTACATGAAGAACCAACATCAGTAAACTTTGAGCGTAAAGATTCAGAACTGTATTTGACCGTTCTCTTGTGATCTGTGACTATACTAGGAACCATGAGAGTTTGCCGTTGGCAGCCGACCAATAGAGCAGCTGCGAGCAGTTGCCGAATTTCACTAGCCTCACACTCGTCCTTGGCACCCTGCTAAAAGCCGTTCGAGGCTACGAAGCCCTGTCTAGTAAGGGGTGTAACTACGGAGGACGGTGATCTTATTAAGAGGGGGCAGGAGTCAGATAGAATTCCGCCTTTTCGTTTGGAGTTTGGCCACTAGAGCGCTAGCAGTTTTTCAAATAATTCTTCCTTACCGACCGGCAGCGTGCGAAGGCTCGGGCTTCAGTCAACGGATCGGTATTGTCTAGTGTGATTTACAACACCTAGAATGACGGGTTCACTGTCACTGGCGGCTTCTCGCACGCCCCGCATACAAGGGACTAAACCCAAAATTCTTGTCAAGACTGTTTGGTGTGAAGTCTGATCAAATATGTTGCAACTTCGTCTAAATCTTATGTCTGATAATAATTACTAGTAACAATATTAAGTTATAAGAAATACATTAGACATTTATTTATTTATTTCTCTGGTTCAAATTTGTTTTTGTAGTATCAGTTTTGTAGCCACCGCCTTATATCGATTTAAAGAAATTTTTTTAAAGAAAGTGTAAATATATTCTTAAGTGTTGTAAGACGTCTTTTATTATATCCCGTAAGAAAATTTCATAAGCTTTAAGAATATCACTTTCACTATTATAGTCGAGTTTAGCAATTTTCATTAACACAATTTGTGATCTATTTTCTATAGACCGTTGTATTTTTTGTTCCAACGGACTTTGTTGCTGTAGTCAGGATAAAAAACATTAGTAACTTGTAGAGGTTATAACTTCTAACCTTCTGTTTAGCCTACATTTTATCTACGGTTTACTGGAAAATTAATTAATAATGACTCCTTTAGCTACAAACCGAGCTTGGTTATTGCTAATAAGCTCTACGATTATCGAAAGAAAGTGACTGGCAGAGCGGCCGTGCGGCAACCTCATAACGTCGAGAAAAGATAACATTCCAATAAACGTTATTTAAATAGCCAGTTAAACACCTTTGTAGTAAATTTGCCAAAGATTTCGCACCTTATTCCGATGTGTTTATATTGATGGTTTTATTTTTAACAACCCTAATTGAGAAATTTTAAATTTAAATTCATGCTTTTTAAAATATAACTATCCATATAAACTCATCGGAATGAAATAACAAATATTTGAAAAAAATGCTCTAAACAAGTTTAACTGACTATTTTAATAACGTTTACCCATGTTTACCCATTGCTACTCATGTGTTTACTTTCCACGAGGTTATGAAATAGAATGTTCGGTCGCTCCACCAGTCACTTTCTTTTGATAATCAGACAATAATCTTGTTATCATTTCAGTGGTTTGTGCATCTGTATCTGTATTTATCTCATAACTTATGTTACTGCTGTAAGCCCTGTCCACAATGGTGCGCTTAGGCCTAAAAATCGGATGAGAAATAACAGAGGTTTTTTCTTAACTAAAATCGGCTTAGCGTAGTATTTTAATGATCTAATGAACAGTCAAAGCCAAAATTCTAAATTATAAAAACATTTGAATAAGGTCACTTGAGGTTAATTGCGTCAAACCCTATTCCCATGATTTATTCTTGTTGGTTTTCGAATCCATGACAGTCAATTTTCTTTTACTTAATTAGATATTTCCCCTCAAGAAGACCTGTATAAATTATTTTTAACCCAGAAATTACAACTTTTGAAGGTAATCGTTGCAGCCGTTCTTGAGATCAGAGTTGCAAGCAAGCGACCAACAAACTTAGCAAGTAAATCTTACTCATATTTAGAGTGTACGATTTAACAGCTGTTGAAACATTAACAAAAAACAAGCCTTGAAAATGTGTACAATGTTAATCAATTAAGTCTTTATTGGACAAAAAATAATACTCAATTGCTAATTTCCAGTTATACTCAACACGTGTAAATGGAAATTGATATTAAATATTTATATTTATGTCCATTTTCTTACATACGTTTTAATAGTTTATTTACAACTTTCCTAGTATATTTTTCGTATTTTCTAAGTCTTCTAAAAATGACAGATCCTTTTATGGTTATTTAAAAATTCCATCGAGTCTGAAATCCGATCACAATAGTTTTCTTACATCCAACTCTACACTGACGGCTCTAAAGCTGACGAACGAAGACTTGTAAGTTGTTGTGTGTATGATAAAACCAACTATAAGCTTATATCATTCAGATTAAATTAACACTATTCGAGTTATTATGTTGAAACTCTAGCTATTTTTACTGCCATGAAGTACATAGAAACGTTACCACCAAGTAAAATAATAATAATTCTATCTGATTCCAAACGTATTATTCATGCCAAATCTGCACACATCGAATATGAAATCAGACTTCAGTTTACAAAATTATTAAATTTGAAGTACGAAGTAATTTTGTTTAGGATACCTTCTCGCATTGACATAAAAGGGAACGAGTTACCGGATTCTTTTGATAAAGATGCTTTGCATTTAAACAATATTAATAACTCGTTTCTACATTTTTCAATTACACAAATTTGTTCGTCACCAAGAAAGCTAATTTACAATGGGAAGGGTTGTAGGACTGAAGATCCCAGGGTAGCCCGATCAAGGGTCAAGAGGATTGGAGGCTGCTTCAGTTAGGCCTACAAAGCCTAAGTTTGAGTCAGCAGAGTTTTTGGACTGAAACCTCAAATTACGACTCCGGCTTGGTTTTCAAAATTCAAGACATCAAGATAAAAAATTCCAAATCATTTCACGTCTTAGAATCGGTCAGTGCATTGTTCCGGAACATTTACATGGACTCGAAATTATATATTACTCTCTTCTGGTGAAGTCTGGTGTCGGGGAAAAAGCGGCCAGCGAAATAAGCGACCTGTGAGGTCAACACTTCAGTGAAGTTAGTGACCAGCGAAATAAGCGACCATCATGGAATTTTATCTGCACCTAAGAGGGCAACACTTCCTGTGACATACTGATTTCCCACACTTTTCCCAGATTTGGACTGGCTAAATGACTGACAGACATTTCTAATTGAAATAATTTTTATATTTTATGAATAGTAATACAAGGGGTTTCCGGCGCGTTGCTCAGTGAGCTGTATACAATCTGGAGAGACTAATGACATGCAGTTTATGACAAAAACCGTGCCGTGTTTGCAAAGCAGCTGGAAGCACAATATCTCCCCTCTACAGTAACAACATAGCAAAACGAACATGTACTAAGGTGTCATTATCGTTTTGTAAAACAAAACACAGCATAGCAGTAAGAACAGATGTTACAGACATTAAATAATAAATGATAACTGAAATGACAGACAGTATGTCATGAGGAGCCACGTAAATTCAAAAATATGAGGAAAAATGTGCTGGATTTCGAGCAGTAGGTGATAATGGTTTCAAGAGGAGAATCAAATCTGCCGCGCAAAATCGGTTGCGGAAACGGGTTCTTTGGTCGGTAAGCGACGTTGCTGCTATCTATCGGGGTGACGGTGAACCAGTTGCAGACTGTGGGCCTACTCGTTTTGTAAGACTTCAATAAAGTCTTATTTTGGAACAGATTCACATTTTAAAACCGAAAAAATACTCAGGCCAAACATTAACAATAACATGACTGCTATTATGACGTTTTCAAATTTAATTTATATAAAACGTGTCATTTTATAAATTGTTTCAAAAGTACACAACTCCTTATGGGAAAAAAGAAACTTAGGTTACATGTTTTAGGTGTTATTTTTTTAAATAATACATTTTGATTCTAAGGTGATACGGCTAACAACTATCAGATTGTTTGGCCTGCGATCATTTTTGCATTTAAAGGCGGGCATTCAATAAAATAAAACATTTATAGTAGCGCCCCATGTTAAAAGACGACCGGAGCCGGCGGCTGGCGGAGCTAGGTCCGGCCCCCTCTTAAACATTTTACTCTTGCCGCCCTGTTCCATAAACACATTATTTACAAAAACGTTTGTAATTGGTAAATTCGGAGCGTTCTTGAAAAAAGAAATAGGCCTATAATGTTAATAGTGAACCGATTTATTAGTAAATTATGTAAAATTTTGTTTGAGGTGGTACATACGAATGTGTAAACATTAAATCAAATCATTCTGTAATTGTTATCAAAATTCTTGCTGCATAAATATTTTTACTAAACGCAGTAAGTGACCTGTTTTAATATAAATAATTGTAAGCGGACAAAACATATTAGTTAACTAATTAAGCTTACAGTTTAGTCAGTGCAAATTTACAAAATAAAATAACAAATGTTTAGTTTTCTGTCTGTCTGTAAGAGTTGTTAAATTAAAACTATATTACTCCTAAGTATCTGTTTACAGCAATGAAATTTCATACAATGTTAAAGTTGTCAAATTAATGTTTTACAAGAAATATTGACAAATATTTAATTTATTTTCAAAATGAATATTTAACGTATTTTCAAAATGGCAGCCGTAGAAATCTCTTACATTTTATGTTATTTTTATTTTTTAAACACTTTTTATACTCTGTAACCAATACTTTTGCTGTTATACATAAATTTAGTACATTATTTGTTTATAGTAAACAAGATGCAAACGTTACAGTTGTTTGTATGGAACGTTTCACGCCTACAGTTTATGTGGAAACCTAACAGGCTAGGTATTTGCAACACATTTATATAATGAAATACACTTTAAATCTGTTATGAATTATTATGTATTACTCTTTAATACATCCAGGCAATCATTCAGCATCTTGACAATTTTTGTGTGGTATATACTTATTATGCCGATGTATAGAGAAAGGCTGGGTGGATTTTATATATAACTGTCACGGCTCCGCCCGTGAAAAAAATAGCACTCGCTGCGCTCGGTCGCCTTAGTTAAATAACAGTTAAAATTTACAAAATTGATTATAATTGATTAATATATGGATCCGGTTTTTCGTCTAACCTTTGCGCAAAATGGAATGTAAAATAAATATAATTATTATGAACTATACATAACAGTATCCAAAAATCATGGAAGCTTTTACTAACTACAGCTATCTCAGGAAGTAAAGCACGTACGAATATGCAATTTTTTTTAAAAGTTTCGCATTCTTCTCTACTTTTTAATACAAATAACTACTTCACCGCAGTTGTGGTATTGCCTTCGAGCGTAGAGATTAAATAATTTCAAGTGCGTTAGGTCAGCCGCATTGAGTTAGAAGTGGGAGGATAACGTGACAACATCGCACAACGGCGATTGGCGTGTCCAAGGTCACGGCGTACACAAGCCCCTCCCTCAACGGTATTCTCTCGCGGCCCCAGGTATAGGATAAGTTGTTCCTGTTCGGGCGGAGGAGGCATGACATACCCGGCGGGGCAGGTAGACAGCCGACCCTAATTAGTACGGCTCATTGATTTTCATAGATGTGACGAACTCGGACATGACGATCTCGGTGGTGACAAATATACATACATAAATAATCTAAATATAACATTTTATTCATTCTCCATAAGGATAACATTGGACAACGTACTGTGTTTAGCACTTTGAATATCACTGCAACGGTTGGACGTAAAACAACAATTAAAACGCCAAAATGATTGTTTTGTAGAGCTAAACTGATTGGTAGAATGAAATGTGCAGTTGTTAGTGAAATTATCTGAGTAAAATCTAAAAACCATATTCCCATAAGATTAACATGGGAAATTTTATGGACACATATTTTGACTTTTCTCCACAACCACTAAACCTAGCTTAATGATTCAAAAAACTAAATTGTTTGTTTTTTTAAGCTCTATAAAATGGCTATAACTAAAATTGAGCGTTTTTAAAATTTTAGGGTAAAAAGTTCAAAAAACAGATTTTTGGACAATTTTAAACCCCCTTCCCATAGACCGATCGATCTGGTTTTCGAACTTAGTCATAAATATTACCCTCCCCATTTGTCCAAATTTCATAAAAATCGGGCGCTTCTTTCAAAAGTTATCGCGGTAACGGACACACACACACACACACACACACACACACACACACACACACACACACACACACACACACAATATATATATATATATATACATGTATATAAATGTGAACGAATAGTGTTTTTGGCATCTGGGGACCTCGAAACAAAAAGTTATCATGGTCTCGGGCTTAAGTCTTACCATGAGACCTACGCCAATAGCTTCTTCCCTATAGGGGAATTTCGCTAAAACTTGGCATGTGGCTTCACCTGGTTGAGTTATATTGATATTTACAAAAAACAACTTTTTTCTTCCTTTTTGCAGCAAACCTGCTTACTCAGCCCCCATGTTATTCTTATGGAGAATAATTAAAATGTTATATAGCGCTTATTTATGATTGGATATTGATGAAACTTGGTATGAGGCTTCGCCTAGTTATATTCTATTTATATTTGCATAAAAACTAATTGTTTGTGTTCCTTGTTTCAGCAAACCTACGTACTCATCGCCAATGTTATTCTGATGGAGAATAATTAAAATTGTATATGTCGCTTGTATGTGAATATATTTTTATGAAACTTCGTATGCGGTTTTATGTTGTATTAAGACATATATTATGCATTGGAAATTCGCTGAGTACACAGGTTTGCTGTGACGGAGGTATTTATTTTGCATTGGAATCAGCTTAAAAAGACGCAAAATTTGGTGTGTTGATCATTGCTCTACGATAATTGTTTACAGAGATATTGAAAGTGCTAAACACAGTACGTTGTCCAATGCTATTCCTATGGAAAAAAAAGACAGAGTGTATATCTCGGTTATTTATCAACTTGTCCTGATGAAACTTCGTATATTGCTTCACATCGTTGTGGTCTATTGATATTTGCACAAAAACCCATTTTTTAGCTGATAGTTCCTGTAGTAGCTAACCTGCGTACTCAGCCCCCATTTTATTCTTATGGAGAATAAGTAAGTGTTATCTTCCTTAATTATGAACATAAATTAATAAAACTTGGTATGTGGCTTTACCTATTTGAGTTATATTGATATTTGTATAAAACCCCATTTTTGTGCTCCTTGCTTCAGCAAACCTGCATACTCAGCCGCCATGTTATTCTTATGGAGAGTAATTAAAATGTCATAAATCGTTTATTTATGAATGTTTATTGATGAAACTTGGTTGTGGCTTTATGTGTTATTAATATTAATAATACATATATATGCATTGGAAATTCGCTGAGTACGCAGGTTTGCTGCTTGCGGGGCGAAGCCTGCGGGTACAGCTAGTGAAGTATGTTTGGAATATGAGATTGGAAAGTTACTGGGGATATAAAATCCAAATACCACTGACTGACTGACCTATCACAAAATCTCTATAACTATAAGGCCTACTGAGTTGAAATTGACATGTAGGTTCCTCTTTGGCCCTAGGTGCTTGCTAAGGAACGGTATTACGAAATTCCCCCTGGGATCCGACCCGCTGGCTGGGTCCCAAAGTTGCCATGTATTCCTTATGGACATTCACTTTGGTTTGAGCTGATGGGAATTCAAACTCGCTTAAAAATTTTATATCTTGCTTATTTATAAACATAAACTGACCCAACTTTGTACATATGGCTTCATCTGGTTGTGGTTTTGTTTGTAACAAAACCCAATTATTGTTCGCCTATGGTTCCGGTAGCAGCAAACCTAGATACTCGGTCCCCATGTTATTCTTATGGAAAATAATTAAAATGTTATATATCGCTTATTTATGAATGTATATAGATGAAACGTGGTATGTGACTTCACATAAATGAGTTCTATTGATATTTGCAAAAAAACATCATCTTTTGTTCCTTGTGGCAGCAAACCTGCGTACTCATCCCCAATGTTATTCTTATGGAGAATAGTTAATATTTTTAATATAGCTTATTTGTGAACATATACTTCTTATTAATCCTGGTACGTGGTTTAATAATGTGTTATTAAGACATATATATATATATATATATATATATATATATATATATATATATATATTCATTGGAAATTCGCTGAGTAAGCAGGTTTGCTGCGACGGGGGTATTTTTTGGCTTGGCTTGAGTATCAGTTGAGAATGGCGAGACGCCGAAAGCGCTTCTGCGATAAACCTCAAAAGAAGGCAGCCCGACGGACCACATTTCACCTGGAACATGTGATATATAACATGCGCACGGACTCCATCATCCTCGTTGGTTTTATATAAATAGGTATATATAATGTTATGTAATATGGGCCCGTGAGTGTAATAACTTTCGTAAACATTGTCCGATTTTGATGAAATTTGCTAACAAACATGTAAAGAGACGTATTTTATTAGGGTTTGATACCATAAAAACGTATATTTTTCGGATATCAGTACTGTGTAACACAACATAATCCTCGAACCTTGATTTGTTTAAAATTAACTACAAATTACAAATCTTTACTTATATACTATTGTTTATTCGATACTGGAAAGTAAAACGTTGCGTTAAATTCGAGGGTAATTTGGAAGTGGTTGGCAACACTGGTGTGGTTGGTTGGTTCAAGGTCCAACGGAGTTGTGAACAAGGACAATACGAACACCGGCCTGTCTCTAGTCTGGTGTCTGGTGTCTGTCTGTCTACCTAGTACCTACCGCCAAGGACAAAGACGGCCTTGGGACTAACGGGGCTGTCTCACCTCGAGCCGGCAGGTGAAACGCCCTACTTGTAATGAGTCTACAAACATATCGGGAAACATTGTTTGGTTCGGATGGTTTCTTGCCGTATTTAACATTGAAGCAGCAGTGTATTTCACTTTGGTTCCACTTACTTGAGACCCCTGAACCACATAGATTCGCATCAAGGGATTTTAAATAACCTTTTTATAGCCACACCAGAAACACAGTACACCTACTTCTAGGACCTGGTGCTCGAAATCGAGCAAAGCACAACATAATAGCGTTAAATTTAATTTTTAAAATTCTATAGAGATTATATTCATTATCTTGGTCTTAGGTCTCGTTTACCAACTCAGACTTGTACGGTCTCAAAAACTGGTCGAGTGGTCAACACCTGTATTGATGTGCAGTTCAACTCAAATTATCCCCATTGCAACTCTTATACGAGTGAAAATTAGAGAACTTCGTCCTTGGCGTTAGACTGAGAAAACTTTTAAGTTAAAAAATGTGCTAGTTTCATCAAAACTGAAATAATATTAACATTTCTTGTGTGTAGTTCATTATTCAGAAAAATTCACGGGACATATGTCATGCCACTCTGGAACCGGCTTGATAAAATAAGATACCCCCGTAGCAGCAAACCTGCATACTCAGCGAATTTCCAATGAATATATACGTATCTTAATACCACATAAAGCCACATACCAATTTTCATCAATATACATTCATAAATAAACGATTTATGACATTTTAATTATTCTCCATAAGAATAACATGGCGGCTGAGTATGCAGGTTTGCTGAAGGAAGGAAAACAAAAAATGGGGTTTTATACAAATATCAATACAACTCATTTAGTTAAAGCCACATACCAAATTTCATTAATTTATTTTCATAATTAAGGGAGATAACACGTTATTTATTCTCCATAAGAATAACATGGGGCTGAGTACGCAGGTTTGCTGCTACGGGAGCCTTTGGCAAAAAATGGTTTTTTTGAGCAAATATCAGTGGTCCACAACCTGATGAAGCCGTATACCAAGTTTCGTCAGTATACGTTCATAAATAAGCGAGATGTAAAATTTTTCTTTTCCTCCATAAGAATAACATTAGACAACGTACTGTGTTTAGCACTTTCAATATCTCGGTAACCAATTGACGTAGAGAAATGATCAAAATACCAAATTGTGTGTTTTTTTAAGCTAAATCCAATGGTAAAAACTAAAATTTGACTATTTCAAAAATTATATGTAAAAAATTCAAAAAACCCATTTTTGGGGTACAAAACCCTCCCAAAATACCCCTTCGGATAAAGCGATCTGGCTGGTTTTCGAACTTAAAGTCATAAATGTTGCTTTACACGTTTATACCAAATTTCATCAAAATCGGATAATTTTTACGAGAGTTATCGTGCTCACGGACACACACATATATTTATATATATATATATATATATATATATATATATATATATATATATATATATATATATATATATATACAGTTTCGAACGAATGGTGTTTTTGGGGTCTGGGGACCTCAAAACGAAAAGTTATCATGGTCCCGGGCCTAGGTCTTACCATGCCGACTACGGTAATAGCTTCTTCCCTATAGGGGAAATTCGCTAAAAATGGAATGAATTATAGAACCGCCAAATAATGATCAATGCTTACACTTACATCTTTAACACGATGACGCAAACTCTATTGCTCAAACGGGCTTCTTTGTCTTAATGGAGTTTTATATTAGACAATTTGAAAATGTTTATTCCCGCCATTTCGAAGTCTGGCTTTATTTCATAAAATGATATCAAAATGTTGTGTGGTAGTGATGAGGTAGTCAGTCGACTAGTAGACTAGACGTTTAACCGACTAGTATTACTAATCTAGTGTACTAGTCGCTTATTTACACTAGTCATATGGGAAGGTCGTTTAACCGACTAGTATTGAATCTACTGTACTAGTCGCGTGTTTTTACTGTCGACATAACGTTTACGACTAGAACGAGCAATGATTTAGTGAGATGGGAAATACTGAGACTAGTCGATAGAAAGTTTCATTTCGTGGTACCGGTACCTATTTGTTGACTCTTTGATCTAGTATTTCAACTAACTAGTCAAAATTTGCACAACAAAAATAGTTAAAATTAAGAAAACTTATTTGACATTACAATTAATTATATATAACCAATATTTATTTTGAGTGTACTGCCGTATTATCTTTTCATTGTTAATTGATACTCTAAATTATTTAAATAATTAAATTTTCCAAATTATAAACAGTAAAATTTAGTCATGAATTTAATTTTTAAGGCTCGCGACATTGTAAAACAAGTTGACAAGTAAAAATATATTTAAAAAAACTCATATTGTTACAAAACATTCTTATGTAAACAATTTATCACAGTGATCCGTGTCGGTTGCGTCCCAAACAAAACTGAGGGAATCCTGTCAAGACAACAAAGAAATTACGAATTATTTCAGAGTTGCCTAGTCGGTTGAAAGGCTGCTCAGCTAAACCAAAATCAAACAAGGAAACTAGTCGACTAGTTTGTACGATTAGGCTAGTCTATGTTTGAAAGTAGTCGACTAGTCACTATTCGATAGTATAAACGTATAAACATAGATTAAGCATACTCCTTAGGAGTATGCTTAATCTATGGTATAAAGTAGTCGATAGTCTCATCACTTTACTGCCTCTAACTCCTCCTGGCCACGCTATGATCCATTCTTCATCCATAAATATTGAGCTATTTTGATGCTCGTTTTTAATAGTGAGCTGTACTCTGTGATGTTTTTAATGTATATCAATGTAAAATGATAAGTTCCAATTTAAGCACTAAATGGCCTAAGAATTTTCTTTTAATCGCCTCAGTAATATGTAATGGTTCAAGGCATTAAACCGCGTAAATTCATCTGGTATGGTTGTGTAGTATTATTCGTCTAAACTCGTTAAAATAGACTAAACGTAACTGTAATCTTTCAAACTGTATATCCTAATCACATATTTTTTTCGACAGGAGATATTGGGAACAACCCGGAGCACGCACGGTCCAATTTTTTTAAGATGTAGGTCTAATTGAAATAAAATTCGTTAGTAAATACAGTTTCTTGTAAATAATTACAGAAAATAAATACATAAATTTGATATATATCTTGCTCAATTTTTAAAATATTTTGATGACACTTGGTTTGTAGCTTTATGTGGTTGTGGTAAAATTATATTTAATAATAATAAATAGATACCCCCGTAGCAGAAAACCTGCGTACTCAGCGAATTTCCAATGCATATATATGTATCTTAATAACACATAAAGCCACATACCAAGTTTCATCAATATACATTCATAAATAAACGATTTATGACATTTTTATTATTCTCCATAAGAATAACATGGCGGCTGAGTATGCAGGTTTGCTGAAGCAAGGAAGACAAGAAATGGACGTATATACAAATATCAATATAACTCATGTAGGTAAAGCCACATACCAAATTTCATTAATTTATTTTCATAATGAAGGCAGATAACACTTTACTTATTCTCCATAAGAATAACATGGGGCTGAGTACGCAGGTTTGCTGCTACGGTAGCCTTTGGTAAAAATTTTGTTTGAGCAAATATCAATGGTCCACAACCAGATGAAGCCGTATACCAAGTTTCGTCAGTATACGTTCATAAATAAGCGAGATATAACATTTTTATTTTCCTCCATAAGAATAACATTAGACAACGTACTGTGTTTAGCACTTTCAATATCTCGGTAACCAATTGACTTAGAGAAATGATCAAAATACCAAATTGTGTGTTTTTTTAAGCTGAATTCAATGGAAAAACTAAAATTTGATTTTTTCCAAAATTATATGTACAAAATTCGAAAAACCCATTTTTGGGGTACAAAACCCCCCCAAAATACCCCTTCGGATAGAGCGATCTGGCTGGTTTTCGAACTTAAAGTCATAAATGTTGCTTTACACGTTTATACCAAATTTCATCAAAATTGGATAATTTTTACGAGAGTTATCGTGCTCACGGACACACACACATATATATATATATATATATATATATATATATATATATACAGTTTCGAACGAATAGTGTTTTTGGGGTCTGGGGACCTCAAACCGAAAAGTTATCATGGTCCCGGGCCTAGGTCTTACCATGCCGACTACGGTAATAGCTTCTTCCCTATAGGGGAAATTCGCTAAAAACATCTTTATTCCTCAAAAACAAACATAAAATTCCGCCACATGACCAGTGACGAATTACGCACATATCCGGGCTATTCATGGTAACGATGAAGATAAGAGGCGGCCTTCACCGATATCCATAACGACTCATAAACACTATTGAAAGATAAACTAATAATTACAGACAAACGAAACTTTCATACGAGTAGTCTATATGTAGGTATATTTTTTCACGGGTATATTTACTAACTGGTATGTTACTTTATTTTAAGAGTATGTATCATAGTAGAATTAAATTTAGAATAGTATTAGGAGGAGCCGGCCGATGACAGCCGAGGGCAGCCGAATATCGCTCGGATATCAATACCTATAAACATAAATGAACTAAGGTGTCCGGTGTTGAATTGTCGGCTGTCTCGGCTGTCGTTGTGGCCAGTGGAGGTTGCTATGAATGAGTGAAAATCCAACCACCAGTAAACTCCGGTGTCGTATTGCGAGCGCCGAGGCTTAAATAGTAGTGCGAGCGCCGAGGCCATAAATCTTGTAAGGGTCTGGTCAATGAAGCAGAAGTGACGAAGGTGAACACCAGCCCCAATGGTACAGTTGGCGCCGCGCCGTTGACACCTCTCACCCTACAAGGCGACGGGGTGACCCATTCGTCAGTGGTGTTGTTTTCCAAGAGAAAGCTGCTGACTTGTCGCGAGAACACAATCAACTAGTTTTTGTGAAGCTGTTTCATATATTTAAAAAACAACACCGAAATGCAGTGAGGAAGTTTTATGTTATCATGCGTATACTAGTGGCTTGAGGGGCTATACAGCCCCTAACCTTGCTCGAATACTCTGAAACATCTGATTCTTTTACACTATTCATACAGAGGAAAAAAAAAATATAAGTATGAACATATGATAATTCTTTTAAACAAAGTAGACACTTAATCACATGTTTTAATGTAAACAAAGCAGACGTTTTTAAATCCCATGTTTTACTTATGGGGTATGTTTTACGTTATTTATCGTTTGCTGGTAACATTTTTGAAATAGAGTACTGCTATTTTTCCCGAGTCCCTGAGATCAAAACCTTTAATTTAAGACCTCTCCCATCATTCTGCGATTTCCCAAACTCCAACAATGTTGACTTGAAAGTTTCACTTACAGAATTATATATAAGATAAAATACCCCCGTCGCAGCAAACCTGCGTACTCAGCGAATTTCCAATGCAAAATATAAGTCTTGATATCACATAAAGCCGCATACCAAGTTTCATAAAAATATATTCAAAAATAAGCGATATATCAAATTTGAATTATTCTTTATAAAAATAACATTGGGGATGAGAACGCAGGTTTGCTGCTACAAAAAACAACAAATATGGGGTTTCTTGTAAATATCAATATTACTCTACTAGGTGAAGCCACATACCAATTTTCATAAATATAAATTCATAAATAAGCGATATATGCCATTTTGATTATTCTCCATAAGAATAACATGGGAGATGAGTACGCAGGTTTGCTGCAATAAGGAACACAACAAATTGATTTTTATGCAAATATCAATAAAACTCAACTAGGTGAACCAACATTCCAAGTTTTATTAATTTATGTTCATAATTAAGGGATACATTACATTTTACTTATTCTCCATAAGAATAACATGGGGGCTGAGGACGCAGGTTTGCTGCTACAGGAATTATTGGTAAAAATCGGTTTTTTTGTGAAAATAACAATAGACCACAACCAGATGAAACCATATACCAAGTTTTGTTAGAATCCGTTCATAAATAAGCGAGCTATATTTTTTTTCTTATTCTCCATAAGAATAGCATTGGACAACGTACTGTGTTTAGCACTTTCAATATCTCTGTAACCATTTGACGTAGAGCAATGATCAAAACACCAAATTGTGCGTCTTTTTAAGCTGATTCCAACGGAAGAAACTAAAATTTGACTTTTTCAAAAATTATATTTAGAAAACTCAAAAAACCCATTTTTGGGGTACAAAACCCCCCCAAAATACCCCTTCGGATAGTCCGATCTGTCTGGTTTTCGAACTTACAGTCATAAATGCTGTTTTAGACACTTATACCAAATTTCGTCAAAATCGGATTATTTTTACGAGAGTTATCGCACCCACGGACACATATATATATATATTTATATATTTATATATATATAGATATATAAATATATATATATATATATACAGTTTCGAACGAATGGTGTTTTTGGGGTCTGGGGACCTCAAAACGAAAAGTTATCATGGTCCCGGGCCTAGGTCTTACCATGCCGACTACGGTAATAGCTTCTTCCCTATAAGGGAAATTCGCTAAAACATAACACAAATTAATTAATTGTAAGACAGTCGCATAAAGGAATAAACGGTATCAGAAAACTGACACATACTTTCTCCCTTTTAGCCAAACTTTAATGACAAAAATATTTGTTATTTACTAAATATAGAATATGAAGTATAGATAAATGTACAGAAAATTGTCTAAAATAGTTTATCTCAGAAATATCCACCCAAATCCCTTTTTGGGAGGCACTATAGAGTCCGTTGCTACACACAGTGGTTTTGAGAGGGGAAATGCCCCCTTGCCCCCCCTCAGGGTTAAATAGCAACACATTTCGAACATCATCTGTTGGTCAATGCTAACTTGACCTGCATAACAAATTTTTATGAAATTGATCAGTAAATAAGAGAGAAATAGTTATTTTTGTATTCCCCATAAGAATAACATTGGACAACGTACTGTGTTTACCGCTAAATGAAAATTTCAATTTTCTCCGCAACTAGCAATCGTAGAATAGTAATTTAAAATACTAATTTATTTAGTTTTTTGAGCTCTTTTTAATGGTGAATAGTAATCTTTTTTAACATTTATGATTTTTTATGAAAAATCCAAAAAACTGAATTTTGGATGTTTTAAGTCCTGTAATTTCTGAACCCGAATTTTTCCAGAAATTCGGGTGGTGTCATTTTGTTGGAAACCTAAAGTTCTACAAACCAAGAAAGTTTAATCAAAATCGTTAGAGCCGTTTTTGAGAAATTTGGATTTTTCATGTTTTTTAGCGGTTTTTGGGGGATAATTACCCTTAAAAATCAAAAATTCAAAAAAATGAAAAAAACGCCTGGAGATATCATGGATTAGTACCTACATACCAAATTTCATAAAAATCGGCCCATAGGTTAGGGCTCTAGCTCTGTACACATCCACACAGACACACACACACACGGACACACACACGGACACACACACACACACACACACACACAGACAGACATCACGTAAAAACCACTTTTTTGGGATCAGGGAGCACCAAAACGAATATTTCCACTAACAACTCAAATTCGAAAATTTTTACGAAAACAATACTTTCTCCATATACTATGTATAGGGGGAGAAAGTAAAAACGCCTGGAGATATCATGGATTAGTACCTACATACCAAATTTCATAAAAATCGGCCCATAGGTTAGGGCTCTAGCTCTGTACACATCCACACAGACACACACACACACACACACACACACACACACACGGACACACACACACACACACAGACAGACATCACGTAAAAACCACTTTTTTGGGATCAGGGAGCACCAAAACGAATATTTCCACTAACAACTCAAATTCGAAAATTTTTACGAAAACAATACTTTCTCCATATACTATGTATAGGGGGAGAAAGTAAAAATGGAATACCCTTTTAGAAATTTAATGAAACCCCAGTCTGTTGTGAGGTTTTCAGTTGGTCGATTGACAACACATTAATTTGTGGTCTGGCCTTCAAACGACACAGAGGCGGAATAGAGGGTGTGAAGTTGATGCCAGACGTAAAGGCACAGTTCCCCAGGTAGAGCGGTAGAGCATCCCGTCCTAATCTTTTGTTGACAAAACAGCGCTTTTGTAGGGAGCGGCCACCTGGCGCGGCCGGCATCCCCCGTCTCTTCCAAGAAATTCCATTCCTACTAGAATTTGTAATAAATTGATCCATTAGGCCTACAGCAAAAAATGATGGCTCATTTTTCCGTCTATAGTTGACGAATAAGAATTTGAATCACAGATCTATGATGTTGAACTGCAGGACATTGCACAACTTGGCAACAAAGTAAAAGCTCCTTTGTCTGTGGTAAAAGTATTCGAAGCCGACCGCTCCCGAGAGATCCTCGGCTGCTCTCGGCTGTCTTCGGCAATGCTCTCGCCAGTACTATTCTAAATTTAATTCTACTAATAATTTGATACTTTAGGGTATGTGTGTACCGGAGCCGGGATAAAAGCATACTCGCATTAATTAATGCATGTAACACGGTTTTTATCAGCCAATCAGAGGCGAGGAATTACGATGGTAGCCGGGATAGAAGAAGTGAGCTAGGGTCAGATCTAGGATCAGATCCAGGATCGTTTATTGATGTAAACAAAGGAGGTTGCTATGACCATTCGTCCGTCATCTGATTAAACAAAAATCAAATCATGTATTTAGAACATGTAGACTTAAATACTATTTTTCTAGTTACAATGAAGTATTAGCGAATTTCCCCTATAGGAAAGAAGCTATTACCGTAGGTCTCATGGTAAGATTCAAGCCCGAGACCATGACAAATTTTGTTTAGGTCCCCAGATGACTAAAACACTATTCGTTCAAATTTATATATATGTATATATATGTGTGTGTGTGTGTGTGTGTGTGTGTGTGTCCGTGAATGCGGTAACTTGAGTAAAAAACGTCCGACTTCGATGAAATTTGGCTCAAATGTGTAAAGTGACATTTATGACCTTAATTTCGAAAACCAGAAAAATCGGGCCATGGGAAGGGGGGTTTATGGAGGTTTTAAATTTTCCAAAAATCAGTTTTTTGCATTTTTCCCCCTAAAATTTTTAAAACACTTAATTTTGGTTTAGACCATATTATAGAGCTTAAAAAACAAATAATATGGTATTTTGAATTATTAAGCTAGGTTAAGTGGTTGCGGAGAAAATAAAAAAAAACCTGCTCATAAAATCTCCTATGTTAATCTTATGGGAAAAAGGTTTTTGGCTTTTCCTAAGTTAATTTTAATGTAAACTTCACATTTGCTTTTACCAATCAACTCAGCTCCACAAAACAATCATTTTGGTGTTTAAATTGTGATTCTACGTCCAACCGTTGCAGAGATATTCAAAGCGCTAATCACAGTACGTTGTCCAATGTTATCCTTATGGAGAATAAATAAAATTTGATATCTCCATTATTAATGAATGTATATTGATGAAACTTGGCACGTGGGGTCACGTAGTACTGGTATATTGATATTTGCACAAAAAATTGTTTTTTTGTTGATTATCCCCGTAGCAGCGAACCTGCGTACTCAGCCCCCATGTTATTCTTATGGAGAATATGTAAAATGTAATGACTCCCTTAATTATGAACATAAATTAATAAAACTTGGTGTGTGGCTTCACCTTGTTGAGTTATATTGATATTTGCATAAAAACCCATTTTTTTAGTTCCTTGTTGCAGCAAACCTGCTTACTCATCTCCCATGTTATTCTTATGGAGAATAATTAAAATGTTATATAGTGCTTACTTATGATAGAATATTGATTAAACTTGGTATGTGGCTTCACCTAGTTAAATTATATTTATATTTGCATAAAAACCAATTGTTTGGGTTTCTTGTTTCAGCAAATGTACTCATCACCAATGCTATTCTTATGGAGAATAATTAAAATTGTATATATCGCTTATATATGAATATATTTTTATGAAACTTAGGTATGCGGCTTTATATGGTATTAAGACATTAATTATGCATTGGAAATTCGCTGAGTACGCAGGTTTGCTGCGACGGGGGTATTTACTTAATAATGGATTTAGAAACATACTTTACAGCCTACATTAATTAAATTTTGTAGAGATAGTTTTAGCTAAATATTGTACTTTGCCCGAGAATAGTACAACAGATTAGATAGAGCATAGTTTATGTATATGCTTTGCAATTCCAATTTTTTACGTAAATTGAAAAATGTCTTCCGACGGACGTAAAGTTTATGTGAAAATAATATATAAATGTTATTAATCGTATAGCTGTAAATGATAGCTGTTATTTTAATTTGCTGTTTAAATAAATACTTATTTGATGATTATTAAACCTAAAGTTACCTTTTAAAACCAGTGAGCTCTATATAATCTGGAGAGACTACCACCATGCAGTTTCTGACAAAAAAGGGTGCCGTTGAAAATCAGTTGGATGCACGATGTTTCCCCTCTACAGTACCAACATAACACAACGAACACCCTGTATAAGACTATAGACTACAACTACCATGTTCGTGTTCGTGAAGCAGAAGTGACGAGGGTGAACACCAGCCCCAATGGTACAATTAGTGATAGCGTAATTCGTACAATTATACTATTTTGTTGTCGGCATTCAAAATATAAAAAATACTGTTTCATATGCTACGCCTATATTGCAGTCGAAATTTGAAAGTTATATTTTCATCATAGTTGTATTCTGCAAGTTGTCTTTAAAATTTAAAAGACAATTAACATAACAAAAGCCTAAGGTAATTTTAGCCAGTTACATTTTCGTTGGCCTGACTTGAGGTGCCAACATTACCAAGGTATAGAATGCGGGGTTTCCCAGTCAACAAAAACAGACTGTCAGCCCCCTCCCCCTACCCTTACAGCCTCCTGTAACTAAATATCTTGTCAGTTGGAGTGGAACTTTTAACCGAGATGGAACGGGCAGAAACACATTGATTAATCCGGTTCTTTAAGCACTGTCACAACATAGTCAGGTAGTCCGCTTGGCGCTCGCCCCTCTTAACCAGTTAACTCCAGCAGTGGCGGATCCAGAGGTCATGTTTGGGGGCGACGGTCACCGAAAGTTACCCCTCCACCCTCCCCCTCCCCTTGGGGGTCTCTGGCACCCCGTTATTTTTTTAACTACCTATATGACATTATACAACGAATGCAAGTAAGTTAACATAATATATAAATAATTGTACTCTAGAAAAAAAGCTATCATAACTTTATAAACAAGCTAAACAAAAGTGAACTTTAGTTCTACTGCGCCCGACCGTAAATAAAAATATGCGTCTAATAACAAAGAATATGCCTAAATAAACAATTTATTTTAGTAGTTACCCACGCGAAAAACTATTTACGAAACGTATTTTAAATCTGCAGTACTGAACTATGCTACGCGAAGATACAATGATGAATGAGGCTGACAGCCAAGGTCAACGACTCGAAAAATGTTAATGTCGTACCATATTTTTACAAAATAAAATTCTTTGCGTATGAGCTTCCGTTTGCACGCAATTCAATCTTTGTCTTATTTAATTATATATAATTCGAGGAACTTTTTGCTTCTAGCCTAGCAACGGATTACCGCAGTTTTACACAAAAATCAAACCTAACCTGTAAACAAAACGCAGCTGACAGCAAACGACGCACAGAGTGGGAATCGCCAAAAACGTGAGAAAAACCTTAAAACTAAACTCCGGTATTGGGTCATAAAACTTTGAGAATATTATCAGAAACACTTTTAGAACTATATTATGTAGATCATTAACTTAAAATACCCCCGTCGCAGCAAACCTGCATACTCAACGAATTTCCAATGAATATATAACATAACATATTAAAACACTTAACAGGATTCATAAGAAATGTATTCACAAACAAGCGATATTTAAAATATTAATTATTCTCCATAAGAATAACATTGGGGATGAGTACGCAGGTTTCCTGCAACAAGGCACACAAAATAATGGGTTTTTATGCAAATATCAATAGAACTCATCTTAGTTAAGTGACATAACAATTTTCATCCATATACATTCATAAATAAGCGATATATAACTTTTTAAGTATTTTCCATAAGAATAACATGGGGACCAAGTACCTAGGTTTGTTGCTACAGGAACCATAGGCGAAAATTTGTTTTTTGTGCAAACAACAATAAGCCACAACCAGATCAAGCCATATACCAAATTTCGCCAGTTTATGTTCATAAATAAGCGAGATATACAATTTTTCTTTTTCTCCATAAGAATAACATTAGACAACGTACTGTGTTTAGCACTTTCAATATATCGGTAACAAATTAACGTAGAGCAATGATCAAAATACCAAATTGTTTGTTTTTTAAGCTGAATTCAATGGTATCAAATAAAATTTGATTTAAAATAAAATTACATTTGAAAACACCAAAAAACACATTTTTGGGGTACAAAACCCCCCAAAACCCCCCTTTGGATGGTGCGATTCATCTGGTTTTCGAACTCGTTCAACTAAATAGTACTTTACACATTTGTACCAAATTTCATTAAGATCGGACCTTTATTACGAGAGTTATCGTGCTTACGGACACACACACACACACACACACACACACACACACACACACACACACACACACACACACACACACACATATATATATATATATATATACAAATTTGACCGAATGGTGTTTTTGGCATCTGGGGACCTCAAAATGAAAAGTTATCATGGTCTCGGGCTTAAGTCTTACCATGAGACCTACGGTAATAGCTCTTCCCTATAGGGGAAATTCGCTAAAAGCATATATAAATACCCCCGTCGCAGCAAACCTGCATACAAAATCCCCAAAAACCCCCCTTCGGATGGTGCTATTCATCTGGTTTTCGAACTCGTTCAAATAAATGGTACTTTACACATTTGTACCAAATTTCATTAAGATCGGACCTTTTTTACGAGAGTTATCGTGCTTACGGACACACACACATATATATATATATATATATATATATATATATATATATACATATATAAAAATTTGAACGAATGGTGTTTTTGGCATCTGGGGACCTCAAAATGAAAAGTTATCATGGTCTCGCGCTTAAGTCTTACCATGAGACCTACGGTAATAGCCTTATAATTTCCTTATAGGGGAAATTCGCTAATAGCAGATGTAGCCCTCTTTTAGGTAATTACCGACAGTTGTTTTGAAAATGGATTTTGTATGTTTAATTTTCTCACACTTTATCGTTAAATGTTTAGATTTTATACCTTATCGTGTTTCCTCCTTAACTATACTAAAAAAAATGAAATGTCAACACTCCGTACTTAATATATTTAAATCAGTTTCAGTATTATTGTACTATTTTTATCCTTTATGTAAAAAAATACTAAATTTTACAAAACTAATACAGTAAGCATAGAAAAAATCGAATCCATCAAATATGCATTTCCTAATTCCTCAAAGTGTATTCTAACAGGTAAATTTGAATTTATCTGCAGCGAGGTGCGTCAAAGACACGTATTAGTGTTTTATTAGTTGTTGTACCGGAGGTCAGGCTGCGCGGGGGCGTGTTGTGGCGAGGCAGGGGCAAGACCATGGCAAGACCAGCAGCGTCCGCGTTCTTATCTCTTACTGATAATATATTGGTTAATAATAAGATAAGCCAGTGATATGATCAGGTAACCAGTTTTAGTATTTTATCGTGAAGTTTTTATTTTAAAATGACCGAAATAACTAGACTTTTACTTCACAATGTTATGAAAGATGATGGATATGACATTGAGACAAATAAATTTTAAGTTAAACATTTAAAGAAGCTTAACAAATATCTTTCGAATACTGCTAATAGATAAGTCACACTTTATGACTGGCAGTACATGCTGCATTAGTGCATAACAGTTTCATTTATGGATCACAAATAAAAAAAAACACTTGATGTCAATGGTTGAACTATCCGAGGAGGCCCATCAGGAGTAGAAGAATACATTATTTGTGTTTAACTTCACAAAATAAATATTTAACACACTTCAAATAATTACAAAATGATATGCTATCATTTACGGGTACCATAAAGTCAAGTGTAATGTACAAATATTTTAGCTATACTTTTTAATTTGTGAAATATCCGGTTTATTGGTCGAGGATTATTCATTGCGTTGTTGTTAAAATTTGTTGTCTCGCAAATTATATATACTCGTACATATAGCGGTATGAATGAATATATATGAAATACTTTTTGAACGTATAATTTATTCATTTATTTTTCGTAATATAATATTGTGAAGTTGTCATTGATCCTTATTTTTAGATTGTTTTAAAATTTTAATTAAATGGTGTGCAAGTTTGATTTAATTCGTGTCTTGTATCAGTTGTTTAAATTTAAGTTGTCAATTTATTTTTCATCACACTGTACGGAAAACAGCTGTACTTCCAACATCAGCTGCGAGTGCAGAAATAGTATATTACTTTACTAGCCCGGTAAGTGGTGTTTTACCGTGCGAGCACGGTAAAGCTTACCGGGCGAGTAACGTACGATACTTTACATCATACTACACAGAAAAATTAGTACATGTTAAACTCATAACACAATTTATTTAGGACATAACATAAATAATACGTCATCACTTACATGTTTGATTTTCTTACTGTTCCTCCATTTACAAAACTGTTCGTATTGTTTCTCATACCTGTCTCTTGACTTGCATGGCAGCAAACTCGCACTTACTTCTTGAGCTTCTTTTAAAATAAAATCTGGTATATCACGTTCATTGTATTCCTCACTGAAATGCATTTTCAAAAGTTTCCTTTAGTATCAAATAGAATAGTTTGTTCTCTCAAAATGTGTTTACTATTCAACACTCATAATTACTCATGTGGTTTAACGTTGTATTGTTGCAATCAGCTGTTTATTTCATCAGCTGACTAAGTGCACGGTAAAAAGCTTTTACCGTGCAGTGCACGGTAATAGCAAAGATTACACATGCTACGCAAAATAGATATTGCACCTTACGGCAATTTTGTGCCAAGTCGTTTTTGGATGGGGCCACCTTCACGTAGTTGGGTGGTCCCTCAACAGAGGCGCTGTGTCAAGTCTCGATCTGCATTACCTATTCAAGTTCGGGTGAGTACGGTAATGTTCGGTCGTGCTCGGGATTAACTCAACTGTACAATACGCAACTACTGCACCGCGCTGGCCGGCCCGTCGCCGTCGTCGTATTTCAAGTTTGAAAGTGCAGAGCTGTCATTAATGTACCATAACTTTATCTTTTTACTACAATTACTATTACTTATTTTAAAATAACAGTGCCTCAGTTAAGCTAAAGGAGCACAGTGTAGAAAAGGTTTTATTGATGTAAACATGTGTGAATAAAAATCTTCAAACATTAGTGATATAAGCTTACAACGTTATAATAATTTTTCTGCATTGAATGTTAACGTATATTTAGAGAACCCTTAACAATTTTACAATATAACAATCTTACAAGTTTTGAAAATTCGAGACTTTTTGTGATGTTGTTGACTTTTCTGATTTCGGAATTCTCATCACTTTTGTTAACCACAAAGTTTGTTTCTGGATTTTTAGTTTCATGCAATATCTTATTATGAACTCACGATGAGGACTGCATGGTTGGTCAGCTGCTAACCATTCACTGGCTACTTGAGTTATTTTTGACCTAGCAAGAGTATTCATTACTTCATGTCTACTTTTAATAATGTCAAAGTTTTGTTGAAACAAGGTCAAAATTAGGTCAGTGACTTGGACCACAAGGGAGGAGGGCGCGGTTAGGTGACTCATATCATCTTTAGTTCATTCTCAGCTCATTCGGTTCATCAAACCGCATGTATTGCATTAGCTCCGAGTGGCAGCGTTGGCAAGGAAATTTCTTATTGAGGACGTACACTAGATATCCAGCAACGTTCCTGAAATGATCAGAGAGATGTAAATGTTGTTGATGGCCGTGTTATGGCTAAAGTAAAGCTAGTTTTTTATTTGTCTTCAAATGAATCGTGGTTTTAATTTATTATTGTGTGAATAAATAATAATTTTGAACTATACTTTGCCTTCAAAACAGTATGAACGAATAATGTTAATCTTTCAACATTTTTATTTTTGTGTTTGTGTAATTTAACAGTCAACAGGGTTTCTTCATCCCTTGCTTTTAAAGCAGTGAGTCTTCTTCCCTTAGCGCACTTATTTTCTATAGCAGAGTGTGATATGTACCACATCTGGGCACATGTTAGTTTTCAATAAAAACCAGCATGAGCCTATTAACAAAAAATATACGCTGATTTCATTAAAAGTGCTTTTCCAATGTGAGCATTAGGGATGTGTCCTTGTGTCGGTTCTTAAAGTCAGTTGTCGGTTTTACCGGTTTTTTTACAATAAAACTGAAACCGAGAGCCGAAAGAGGTTAACCGAGAACCAGGTAAAATGTCGGTTTCGGTTTTTCACTATCAGTAAATGCTCGTATTGGAAATAAGCATTATAATTTGTAATGTTGTACAAATATCGAATGACAATCTAAACAACATTTAACAAAATAAGTGGTCGAAATAAGACTCCTCCCGACAACTAATCATTTCCTTTACAGACCAAAATAACTCTCAACTAACACGAAAGGAGAATTGACAGGAGTTAGTTCTATTTATGGATGTACGTGAATAAAAACAACAGATAAGGAAGCAAGGCAAGGGGGGTGGGGAGGGTTTGGTTGCGACAAAATATTTGACCTTGACAAAACGTGAATGTAAAGCATAGTCAGGAAGGCCTTTCAGTGTTTCGTTTGCTGTTTGTTGTTACCCATTTATCTCATACACTCTTATTTTTCAAAGGAAATTTGAAAAATCTCAAACTTGGACTGTTAATGCGTGTAGACAGACAACCAATAAAAGATCACGTCTTAATACCTGGAATTGTTCAAGAAAAAATACACAACATAATACAATTATAATTCACTACAAAAGTTCTTCACTCTTGCTAATCCATATTTAATTCTAAACCTCTAGTTACTTACATAAGTAAACAAACACAAGTCAAGGTTAACCATAACAAAATAAACAACAACGAACCAGTACGTAAATATATAACAGCTGATCCATGTCGGCAATGAAGTCTTAGCGGTTGTCAAAACATTCGCTAGGCCTCGCATGGAAATTGATATCAAAAAAATGGCTTGGCTGCAATATCTATTTTGCGTAGCATGTGTAATCTTTGGTAATAGTATATTACGTTACTAGCCCGGTAAGTGGTGTTTTACCGTGCGAGCACGACAGTTCCCGCGCGAGGCGTAGCCGAGTGCGGGATTTTCGTGCGAGCACGGTAAAGCTTACCGGGCGAGTAACGTACGATACTTTACATCATACTACACAGAAAAATTAGTACATTTCATTGTATTCCTCACTGAAATGCATTTTCAAAAGTTTCCTTTTGTATCAAATAGAATGGTTTGTTCTCTCAAAATGTGTTTACTATTCAACACTCGTAATTACTCATGTGGTTTAACGTTGTATTGTTGCAATCAGCTGTTTATTTCATCAGCTGACTAAGTGCACGGTAAAAAGCTTTAACCGTGCAGTGCACGGTAAAGTAATTTTCCGTGTGTAGGCACGGCAAAGGGCAACTTTCCAGCCTATCAATATGGATGGAAAAAAGTACCTGTTTCTGTGTAGTATGATGTAAAGTAATTTTCCGTGTGTAGGCACGGCAAAGGGCAACTTTCCAGCCTATCAATACGGATGGAAAAGTACCTGTTTCTGTGTATTATGATGTAAATAACGTTTTCCCGTTCTAGAGTGGAAAAATCAGCTGTTGATTTTCCACACTAGTATCATAGAAAAATAAACCAGGTAAAATTTACCTGGTAAATTTTTCTATGCTAGTATTTAGTTATGATTCCTGACACAAGTAGCGCTAGTAGCGCTAAGAGTAAATTCATCATAAATCAGCTGTTCTCAATAACTTACTCAGCTGTGTAAAACAGTATCATTGTTTTCATTGTACTGCGGAAATCAATTGAGCACCTACAGGTTATTTCTTAAACTTATATTACTTAATTCATTATTATTAGTGAATTTCCTTTGGAAAGTGAACTATTAGCATGACCCGCACGGTGAAACTTAAGCCCGGGACCACCATAGAAGTTCCTAACGTGACCCCCTGAACACGTTTTGGGGAGTCGTTCAAAATGTTATATATATATATATATATGTATGTGTGTGTGTGTGTGTGTGTGTGTGTGTGTGTGTGTGTGTGTGTGTGTGTGTGTGTGTGTGTGTGTGTGTGCAGGCACTCTAGCGGTCGTATTTTTTGTCCGATTTACTTCAAATTTGGTAGGGACGTTCCTTTCTGTAATCAGTTGGACAAGTTCGTTGGGCAAAACAATCGGAAAACTCTATACCCCTTTTTTGGGGATTAATCTTTCAAATTTCGAGTTTTTGGGCCCAAAAAGGGGCAGAAAAGCCTCGTATGTACAATTAATGAATGTAAAAAGATGGAAATTAGTGAGGCGAAAGTGTTATGCCCTCTCTTGTCATTCTAGCATACATATTTACCGAGTTATTAAAGAAAATGTGTTTCGACTAAACACAGTTCGTTGTCTTACGGGGGTTTTACACGATAAAAGCCTGTTTTTCCTTTGTTAGAGTACTTTTATCATCCCCAGAAACTCACGCCGACTTTCAAGCCTGCCTGGACCTTCTCCTAACATTATAATGCGCAAATTATATTCCCAGCTTTGCAGGTAAATAAAACCAGGAGCACCAAAACAGCCAAAAAATCAATGTTTTAAGATTTTAATAAAAATTGGAATACATGTATGTTTTTACACATATTTTGAGTTTTAAACTTGTTTTGTGGATATTCACTTCCCTCACGTCAGCGTGCTGCGTGCGAACTCGTTATTAATTAACTACAGTGTGATGAAAAATATCGTTCATAACTCGAGTGGAAAGTGTTATTCCGGGCCTTGATCGAAATTCCGCGCTCGGCTAAAGCCACGCGCGTAAACTCGATCTCAGCCAGTTTCCACTCTTGTTATGAAATACACTATTTACTATGGCTATAGTATGTTACATTGTGTTTATTTCATGTCTGGTAAGGATATGTTTCAATTCAATTTTTCTTGTAATCTAGTTTTATGACATAAATTAATAAAAATAAAAAATCATAAAAACGTAATTTAAAAGATAAGTTTTTAGAATGAAAATGTTAAATTCAATACAAATAAATGATTCGATATATTAAATCGTTATAAATCATCAACGTGGATGCATTATCCATTTTTCTCACGTTTTTAGACTTTCAGCCCACTGTGCGTCGGTAGGCGAGCGAAATCCAGTAAAAAATAATCACCGAATACAATGGTAGTAACCTTTGCTGTGTGTGGCTAAAATGCTAAAATCTACCTCAAAGACCATGTTGAAAACACTGAATTTTCGGTCTGCCAACTGGCAGTGGCGGATTTAAGCAATTGCCGCCTAAGAGCTATTAGGAAATCTGCCCCCCCCCTATGTCCCCCCTTTGTCTTTTTCGCCGCCCATGTTTACCCACATGTTATACATCTTGTTTGGTTATTTTGTGACAGTATCTAAAAAGTTACGAATTTACTGAGTTAATAATTTTAAGACATTTCTGTTATTTCTTAGTTAAAAAAACAGTAAAATAATGTATAATTGACTTGATTCACATTAACACAGTACAATATAGCCTACTCAGTGACAATCAACCATAGAGACAAATGTTAGTGTTAAAAGTAGTGTGAAGCAGTGCTACTTTCAATAACAAGAAAATCCTTCAACAAATAAGGCCTACAAATCCCTTCTTATACTTCATTTATCGTTAATTTTTACACCAACGCATTGACTACTGAAAATGATAATAAATAACCTATAAATAAGATATGATGGTACTGTAGTCTTAAAATTCGTAATTCGGACCATTAGCCTCAAGATTCTGTCTATTTTAATCCTGAATTAGCGCTTTTCAATACAGTTTTTCAGTCATTTTGTAATTTATACTTGAATACAAATAATTGTTTATATGTTTTAGTCGATCAAAATATAAAATTGATTGATGTAGGCCTAATCTTCATAAAACTCTACACATTTTCAAACATTATTTCTAGTTTCACTTCCATGATGTTGTAGATCCAATTGATTAAAATATAATACCTGTGACAGGAGTCACTACTCTCTGAAAAATAACCTTCAAAAAGCGTGCCGTCATATTTGGTATTTTGTCCTGTTGTGGTGTGAACTTGTTGATGGGACAGTGTCATTTGATGTACAAGGCGGCTTGTTTTCAACACTGTTTCCCAAGCCATATTACAAGGGTGTTTTCATTTAACTCAAATCATAACTTTGCTCCGAGATAAACGATAAAATTACATCTAAACTATATCTCAAGATTATAAAGTTAAGTTTAACATCATGATTCGCCTAAAATGCGACAAGATATTAATTTAAAGACTTCGAGTATCACAGTTTTTCATTTAATTAAATGGGAGATTTCGACCCCGTCACACCCAAAATATATATACATAGTGGTCTCGTCTGGAGTAAAAAACTGCAGCCTACATTCTGATCACCATTTTGACCTTCTAACAACTATGCTCCCATGGCAAAAACCAATCAAATCCTCTCTTCACAGATTATGTCTTTATTTGTCTTTGGTCAGATGTTTTTATAAAAAACAATATCCTCCAGAATGAACGATTATGTATGGTAGCCTTTGATATGGTAAGTATACGACGGCTGAAATAACTTTCTTTGTTATCTTTGAGATTGAAAATATCATTGTAGTCTAAATTTGTTTATTGTCATCTCAAATTGTTGCAACATTTCTCAGCCGTGCACCTTAGTCATTATTGATATTGTGTAACAAATAATTTTAATACTATGCGAAAGTACGGATAAACTTGGAAGTCCGTGAGTTGGACATAGTCATAGTGCCGCAGTGCCTGATGATCGGAGGGGAGAAGTTGAATTAACTGTAGTTCGTGGCTTGCCGCTCTTTCTCTGTAGCGTAATCGTCTTGTCGCTAGTACGGATGCATGACAAATGCATTATGACTGTTTTGAGGAACTGCAGTGTGAGGGGCTGCAAACGTAATACATTATAGTCTCTGATTACTACCTTTATCTTTAAAAGGGCGGCACACCGTCATTGTCATCCGCTTTCGTCAAAATGTCCCCAGTTTCAACATTTCATTTGTAAACAACTTATAAATTTTCAGTAATTTGCCGCCCTGGGCTACAGCCCCTATAGCCCCCCCCCCCCTTAAATCCGTCACTGTCAACTGGAAAAACTGCAACAACTTCGCGATACTCGGGAATATTCATGTTTTTGTAAGACGCTTTTAGGTGAAAGACGTGGATCTAAGTAATGTGTTATATACTAAAATGGAAGGTTAACATTTCACCTGTCTAATTTTATTTCATAATTTATTTTATATTTTATTTCATAATTTATTTTATATTTTATTTCATAATTTATTTTATATTTTATTTCATAATTTATTTTATATTTTATTCCATTTATTGAACGTTTAGGTGCATTAGTTTGAATTTTAATGTAACAATGTAGACGGGAGCTGCAAAATTTGACTCTCGGAACCGAAAAACGGTGTTCCGGGAGGCTTTTGCTACTTACATTTTCATTTGAATTTATTCAAACTTTCATTGTATGATTGTATGCCTGAATAATAAAATAAAACAGGATAATTCTTAGTTTTGGGGGGGTGACCGCCCCTACCGCCCCCCTTTTATCAGCCCCTGCTCTCCAGTCATACATAGAGCTCACTGTTTAAAACGTGATATTCTTTAGAGTAAAACTTATTTTTTGATATGAAAACTGCGTATAGGGTATTAGGATTATATCAGGCCAATACATTTTACATTTTCTCATTAGTACATTATAAATTTATTTTATGGTGAGTACTCATAAAGCAAGGATAATACTGTAGGTAAGTGTAGTACTGTACGTAGGTAAAATCCCTCCAACATATCTTACCAGAGACTATAAATTACTTTTTATGTTTATACAAAAAATTGTTTTTAGTTGTTAAAATATTTTTAGTGGAAACGGTTCGTCTTCATCGCAAGATTCGGCTTTTTAGTGAATTTCCTATGGAAAAGTGAACTATTAGCATGACCCGCACGGTGAAACTTAAGCCCGGAACCACCATAGAAGTTCCTAACATGACCGACCCCCTGAACACGTTTTGGGGGGTCGTTCAAAATTATATATCTTGATAATTAGTTTCACGCTCACAATCGTGTTACCTATACGTTAGTATTTGTATTGCAAATATTAGACTGAAACTTTATGTTTTTCTGCAAGTCTTAAAATAGATATAATAACACAAATATTGTTTGATGTTTCATTTGCGGCGGTTACAGTATATGGACAAAAACTGCCTGTGGATATAGGTACCACATGTACGCGGAACTAAACTATATTTATTTCTTAAATTTGGTTCTTAACAAAAGCATTAAAAACATATAAAAGCATGCCGTAAATAAGTTAGCAATTATCTGAAATCGGAATCTTGAAAAGGAATTTTACTTTTAAACGAGTTTGCACGCAGCACGCTGACGTTAGGGAAGTGAATTTCCGCATCAACAAACTTTAAAATAATCAAATAGCGGGTTTAAACAAACATTGGTGTAATTTTTTGCAAAATGGAAAACATTTAATTTTTTGGCTGTTCTGATGTACCTGGGTTCTACTTAAATGTAGTACTGGGATAAGGTTAGGAGGAGACACCATCTGGATCAAAAGTTGGTTTGGGGGTATTAGGAGTGATAAAACTACATCAAGATATGAAAAATGTAAGGTAGCGTGGATTGGGGCCAAATAACCTATTCCCGCACCTATACTATCCGAACTTTGCGCAAGCCTACGATTACGTACGTTGTCTTATGGGGATTTAAAATTTGAAAAAAGCTATTTTTCTAACTTAGCTGTTTTTATTATTGATTTATTTGGACTTTACCTATCGCTTCTAGTGTTTAAAACTACTAGAAGCGATAGGTAAGTCCAAATAACTCAGTAATAAATTCAAATCCATCGCTATTATGAGTTTCACAAATAATACTGTTGGCTGTTTTATCAATCACAATATTCCCATACCTAATTTTACACCTGCTTGAACCTCCAACAAACGTCACCATTCACAAAGTGACGATAATGTATTCGAAGATTGCTAGAACCAAGTGTATCAGAATAGCCAACAATTAAGTTTGCCGAATTTTCTCAAACATTTGTATAAGTAGGCTAATGCAAAAAATATAAATTCTTTGTTAACGTCTCGACTTTGGAAAATCCTAAATACATCAGCGTGCTGTGTGCAAATTCGTTATACCTGTAATTATTCATTAGTTTATTTATTTTTACTTTCGGTGTTAATAATTATTGTTGTCTGCCAACTATCATTTTAACATTGTAATTTAAATTGGAAGTAGAAGTATAATTAGGAAAACCTTGATGTTTAATTATTATTGGTTTTGATGGTGTTTTAAGGTAAATTTGGTGTACCAGGAAACCTATGAAGCCTACCTATGGTCCTATGGAGAAATATTATATAAAAATACTAACTTCTCTTGCGAAATTAAAATATTTAAAATTGAATATTAACCTGGCCAACACTATTCAATCTTTGATTATGTTTTAAAATATGACTTCCTTTTTAGTAACTGACACACATATTAACTACATATTAATTATAAACGATATTCTCCCATAACTTGTGCATTGTATGCTATGTTCATGCAACATTTTAGCTTAATAGGTCCAGTAGTTTTTGCGTGATGGAAGTCTATACGGAAGTCAATCCCGGCTCCGGTATACACGTACCCTTAGGTTAAAATATAATGTTCTAACAGCACTTTGCTAATTGAAAGAAAAATTTCGAAACAATTGGCCTTGGGTAGAGGATCAGATCATATGGATGCTTGGATTGTAAAAACAACATGAAATTAAATCCAAACTCAGCAAAGCAATCGTTTACTGAACGTCATGGCATATCGTTTACTATAATAGCACTAGAATTAGAGGGTACAGAGATCAGCGATTCTCTGCCAGGCCACCCGCTACATCGCGACGCGGCGGTCTTTGTCTTTGTCCGTGAGCCGCGGTGCCGTAGCCGTATCGATCTGTAATGCAATGCGACGGAGGGGGGGTGTAGAGGGTAGGGGGTTCTGAGAGTCGTCTTCACCCCTCTGGATGGCTCAGCTGTTGTAACCTGGTATCGGGACTCGGCATTATGTAGTTATGAAACTGATAATTCTCCTTGTCTGCCAATGATTCTTGCAGATGAGTATATCACTATGCAGACATTTGTATGCATAATATTTGTTGTTTGTAAAATAACAATATTAACAAAAATTTCATATTTACTTATAGTCTGATTATCGAAAGAAAGTGA
This sequence comes from Allygus modestus, assembly GCA_963675035.1. Taxonomy (NCBI): domain Eukaryota; kingdom Metazoa; phylum Arthropoda; class Insecta; order Hemiptera; family Cicadellidae; genus Allygus; species Allygus modestus. The sequence goes on from OY776111.1 coordinate 105,863,278, forward strand.
CTGGCGGAGCGGTCACGCGGCGAACAAACATTCTATTTCATAACTTCGTGTAAACGTAAAACACAGGTCCTAAACGTTATTTAAATAGTCAGTTAAAGACATTTATAGGACCTTTTTCAAATATTTTGTATATTATTCCGATGAGTTTATAATGAGTTATATTTTAAAAAAATGGATTACAATTAAAAAAAGTCTTAATTTGTGTTTTTTAAATATAAGTCTCAATGTAAACTCAAACGGAATAAGATAAAAAATATTTTAAAAGTGTGTATATAATAGTATATTTCGCACCAAGGGCCGAAAATCGGGTTTTGCTGGCCCTAGATCGCCATAAATCGTTCGAGGGGTATGCAAAACCCTTTTGGTAGAGGTGCGAACGCTATTTTTCACCATGTCCTTCGTATAAATGGTAGATTATCTAAAAAAAATAACAACCCATATAATTTTACAATATTAAAATTACATTTTACACTTTTAAAGTAGAATTAAATTAAAGTTAACGAAATATACTATGGCAGATAGTTCGGGTACTGTTGCCAAGTCAAGGAACTCTGTCGGGTAGTGAACGGTGTGGTTTTTGCGACTCCAAATCGGTACACGTAACACTTTGGATTCGATTTTAGAAATAAAAGAACTCAAGTACAACAAAATATTAACCCTGTTTAATTAGTGAATTTCCTTAGGAAAGTGAACTATTAGCATGACCCGCACGGTGAAACTTAAGCCCGGGACCACCATAGAAGTTCCTAACGTAACCCCCTGAACACGTTTTGGGGGGTCGTTCAAAATTATATATATATATATATGTATATATATATATATATAGACATATATATATATATATATATATATATATATATATATATATATATATATATGTGTTTGCACTCTAGCGGTCGCATTTTTTGTCCGATTTACTTCAAATTTGGTAGGGACGTTCCTTTCTGTAATCAGTTGGACAAGTTCGTTGGGCAAGACAATCGGAAAACTCTAAACCCCTTTTTTGGGGATTAATCTTTCAAATTTTGAGTTTTTGGGCCCAATAAGGGTCAGAAAAGCCCCGTATGTAAAATAAATGCATGTAAAAAGATGGGAATTGGAGAGGCGAAAGTTTTAAGCCCTCTCTCGTCATTCTAGCATAAATATTTACCGAGTTATTAAAGAAAATGTGTATCGACCAAACACAGTACGTTGTCTTGTGGGGATTTTACATTAGAAAAGCCTGTTATTCATTTGTTGGTGTACTTGTATCATCCCCAACAACCTCACGCCTACTCTTAAGCCTGACTGGACCTTCTCCTAACCTTATAATGCGCAAAATTGTATTCCCAGCATTGCAGGTAAATAGAACCAGGAGCATCAGAACAGCCAAAAATCAATGTTTTCAGATGTGAATAAAAGTTGGAATAAATGTATGTTTTTAACTGATTTTGAGTTTTTATAGTTTTTCATGTGGAAATTCACTTCCCTCACGTCAGCGTGCTGCGTGCGAACTCGTTTAAGATTTTAAATACTTTGATACATTAATCTTTACATTCCAATAAATTAATAGTAATGTAACGAAACATTAAACTTTAAAAACATTGACAAACCACTTTTAAAATCACCATTCTTGCCAGGTCCTGTTTTCTTTATAATTGTAATTAAACAATTTAAACTTGGAAAAATCATATGTTTTAAAAACATATGACTACTTGATTTGATTTAAATAAATGTAAATCAATATACGAACTGTTCTAACAGTGGTCATGGTTAAATGAACGGTATTAAATAATGTATATGTTCGTTCCTCCCTTTGGAATAGACCTACATTTGTGTTGATCTCCGTTGCTTGTTCATTGGTGGACGTGAGGATGGCACAATCACAGCGCCAGGCACTTTCCAGATTAAACTGTTTATGAACCTCGGTGTAACAAACTGTCAGTCAATAAATCCTGTGATTCATCGATAGTGCCGAGTGAAGGATAGATGTTTCTGAGACTTAATTTGTTTTTCAATGTCCCAATCTCAACTTTTAAAAGAGCGTAAGAAAACTGCTCAACCCCTTAATCTTCTCAAAAAAACATTTTCATATTTACTGTTAAGTTCAGACGCTCAGTGGTCGGCTACATAAAATATATTTTTAGAGAGGCGTAGACTCGTCCACTCATGTCTCACTTACGACAAAGGGTCTGTGTGAAATCTCCAGAGAACAACACCGTGACTCCCCATGATGTTGTTTCTTATTTCCTTTAAGGCATCAAATTTCAGCTCTACTGGTTGAGTAGTTGGTGTGTTATGACAAACACGCTTATATTAAAGGTCATTGGGCCAGAGTCCTTGAGTATATTTGTGTCTGGAGTAGGTAAATGTCTGCACTGAGCTATCAGCTACATTCCTACCGAATTTCAGATCCATCAGTCCAAGAGTATGTGCAAGATTGTTAAAATATTGTATTTTGAAATTCCGGGGGGCGAAGCCCTTAAACATTTTCGTAACAGGAATAGACTTGCGTTTTTTTCTGATGAATTAGTTATGTTCCTACCGAAATGTAACTTACAAAGGTCCAGTAAATACTAATGCTCATAAAATTGCCATAAAAGTAAATTAGCGAAGAACCCTATAGGACTTTTTTAAACGTATTCTTATTGTGAATCTGCAGCATAAGGCGAACCTCCATCCAAAATTTTATCTTCAATAGACATTGTCGTTTCTTAGATAAAGTGATCACTATGTCAGTGATTGCATGAGACTGACAAATATAGATTTAGATCATATATCCACTTTGTATACTTATGTTATTTATTACCAATCTTCACTCAACGTTTTAAAAAATAACTAAAAAACAATTTTTAGAATAACTATGCCATCATCTGGTTCAATATAAATAAATGCTTTGTCCATAAGAATAGCATAGGACCTTTAAACCCTTATAGAGCAGTGTCCTAAGGTAATTTAAAACAATCCAATTAGTCTAAAACCTTCTAACGCACATATAGAACATAGAAAAAAGTTGCATAAAAATCGGTGCACCCTTTTCCTGTGAAAAGCGAACAAAAAATGACCAAAACCGCACAAAATCATGTTTTTGAGCGGCCGCCATTATTTTTTTTAAAGGCGTATGCCAGTTTATAGTCCCCTAAAACCTTCTCACGCATATATAGAACAAAGAAACAAAGTTTCATTAATGTCAGTGCACCCGTTTTTTCAGTGAAAAGCGAACAAAACCCGACCTTGAGCGTTACCGGCAGACAGACAGACGGACATAAATTGAGATAAGATTTGTTTTGGTTTCCCTAGGGTGTAAAACGTGAAAATATGCAACAGTTTCATAATTCCAAGCAATGTACAGACAAAACTCTAATTTTATTTATATAGATTACGGTATATTGAAATATATATTTATACTTTGATGTACACGTTCTTCGCACAGGGGTTTTCCTTACCCGTTCTATAGTCAATGCAAATTGCATTTTAGTTAGCTTGAAACAGCTGTTGTTCTTGCTTCTGCTCTTTAAGCTGTCAAATGTAAGTACCCTCAGCTGTTCGCATTACAGTTTCTGAATGTTTACTTTCTTATGAAATGTAAACATTGAAACTTAGAACGTTCACGGGGCGTAGCCCGAGGGGATTTTAAGGAAGTGAATAGACCTATGTGTTGCATGGGTTCAAGATCTACCTTTGTGTAAAGTTTCAGCCCAGTCGGTTAAGTAGTTTTTGCGTTCACCCGGAACATCAGACAGACAGACAGAAACCACCTCTTCTTTATAATATTACTAGCTGACGTACCCGTTCTTCGCACAGGGGTTTTCTCTACCCGTTCTTTAGTCAATGCAATTTCCAATTTAGTTAGCTTGAAACAGCTGTTCTTGCTTCTGCTCTTTAAGCTGTCAAATCGAAGTGTCCACAGCTGTTTGCATTACAGTTTCTGAATGTTTACTTTCTTCTGAAATGTAAACATTGAAACTTAGGACGTTCACGGGGCGTAGCCCGAGGGGATTTTAAGGAAGTGAATAGGCCTATGTGTTGCATGGGTTCAAGATCTACCTATGTGTAAAGTTTCAGCCCAGTCGGTTCAGTAGTTTTTGCGTTCACCCGGAACATCTGACAGACAGACAGACAGACAGACAGACAGACAGACAGACAGACAGACAGACAGACAGACAGAAACCACCCCTTCTTTATAATATTATAGATGTGTCCGTGAGTGCGATAACTCTCGTAAAAAAGGTCCAATTTTGATCAAATTCGGTACAACCGTGAAAAGCAACATTTATGAGTTTAAGACTTGTTTATGACTTTCTGCATTTTTCCAAATTTTTCTCTGACCTTTTTAAAATTCCCTGACTTAGTGTGAACCATTAAAAACATGTGATTTAAAAAGGCAATTGTAACCAAAGAACAAAAAATATGACCTTATTCACTGGTAGCCGATGGCCGAATGAGCTCAGGGTCAGGGGGTGGAGGAATTAATACGGCCGCGCCGAGGCAGGCCTTTGATGTTTACCGACTTTCCGCGGGAAGGCCGGGACGCACCTGATGGACCGCGGGCCGCACCGGGTCGACCTGATACACGGCTTGTGGTGCGGCAGGTTTTATGGCCTGGCCTGCCAGATCACGGGCCGTGTATCATAGGCTTATGGGTGCGCCCTACCCCAGATTGAATGATCCGCACATTGTTGTAACGCCGCGCCGCGCCGCCACCAAGCAGGGTCATGCATATTTACGCTTGAAGACCTTTTTGTTCTCCTCAGTCAACCTGTTATTTTACAGATTTCTACCAAACTATTTGCATTTTCACACTTTTCAGATTCCAATATAGGTATTGTACGATTCCTTTTTTCCAAAATAGTTTTCCTCCTTACGTTAGGAAGTTTTAGAAAAAAGATTAATTTGAAAACTTGACTATTGACCTACCAGTTATTTTGAATGAGAATCACGATTTTTAAACTGGAATAGCCAATAGACAGGCAAAAACTAACCTAGTAATCATCTGTGTGTTTGAACCCTAACAAGAAACGAAACCGGACAGAAGCAAAAGGCGATGCGAATGTGTGGAAGCGAGGCTAGTCTAGGCTGAACGGGCTGAACTTGTTGGTTGCCATCCGAATTCTACACAATTTCGTTTTTTGTTCGTTTTATAAATATCCGTCATTTCCATGTCTGTGAAATCTTTGTCTTGCCGTTTATTTGTTGTTGTTGTTTCAATGATAGGCGCTCGGCAACGGAAGTTTTACTTTCAAAGTAAATGTATTTTGTTTTGGATTATTTGAGTGTAATGTAATTTAAAATTATGTTACTGATGTTAACTTGTACATTCAAAGTTAAATATTATAAATATAAATATCAGATTGGAATATCACATTAAGTAATATAAATTATAGAAATTGTTTTACCAAAACTGTTTTGTAGTTAGGGCAAAACAGATCATGCTTTGTAGTTAAATTTTAGGTGCTGAAGTGGCACTTCAGAAATAATTCTTAAGTATTCTAAAGAATACTTTAAGAATTCCTCAGGTTTTGAATACATTCTCGTGATTTCTTCCTTTTTTATATCAATAGGACAGAGAGTTGGATTTTTGTTTACTCTTTCCTAGATTTATTCTTTATAGTAAACCCCTAACACACCCTTTCGTAATAAGATCCACCTTTCTCAATGCCATCTTTGCCACTGAGGGGAGAGAAAACGCGCAAGACGCGCCGCGCCGCCGCTCTCTGAGTGCGAGGTCGACGCTCCAACTCAGTTACCATACCTTGTAAGGCATTTGTTAAGTGGATTATTCCTAACTGAGGTTGCCTTTTCTTATATCTGTTACAACAGGTAGGTATTATCATAGATTAAGCATCTAATACTCCTTAGGAGTATGCTTAATCTATGGTATTATTAGTCAGCATGCACACTGTCAAACCCTGAAATTAAACATTTTAAAAATAGATAAAAGGAGTTTTTGATGCAGGTTCTCACTCAGAGAGGTAGTTATTTCTTATATCTTTTACAGGGTTTAAGTATTACCACTCCTTGTGTTCTTTGATGGGCCCAAACATACAGTATCTCACAAATGGAGAGAAGGAGTTATTTATAAAGCTTGATTCTGGCTGGAGTTACCATAGCTTAAATCTATTAGGCCTACGCTAATACCGTACGGTAGTAGCAGACACACAGTTGGACTTTGTGTTGTAGCCTATTTTCAGTTCAGACATATAATATTACTATAACCGCTATAAGACGTTAAGCAAGTGACGTATTAAGTGACGTCATTGTTCAGATCAAAGATATAAATAAGCTTATATCGGTTTCGGATATGAGCACCTATTTTTGTTTCATACACATTACATGTGACTGTATTTTCAGACGCCTTATATCTCGCGCAAACGTTGTACGTCTTCACACGACATACCATTTTTCTCAGTGACACATTTTTAACTTTTGGTCGTACTACATTATTGTATTGTTTATGTTTTATGTTATTTTGTAAGGCCTATTATTTTAAGACAATGTTCTCAAGTCATGACAATTTATTGGCATTAGCTGATTTTATTTTAGACAATTGGATAAAGAAATATAACTGAAATATAGGAAGTTATGGTTGGAAAGCTACAGCTATAAATTGGTTAGTTACTTACCTTTCTCGGCTTTTGTTACATGAATCCACCCACCAATGATTTTTCCGTCTCACAAGTTTTCTCGTCAAAAGTTCTCTACTTAAGGCCACATAGTCATCATAGTATACCGCAGCACAAGCCGCTAACTCATCATCTTCATCGCACATGTTAAACTTAATAGCTCAAAACACCAACTGTGTTGCTGTCGAGCACCAGTCCCTCATTGGCTCCGTCTTTTTCTCCAAGCCCGTCGGTGGCTTTTCAAATCAACAGGCCACCACACGCCTTGAGAACAGTAGGCTTGAAAATACTCAGACTCGACATCCGTTGACAGATCAAGGCCATCATCTGTGACTGGACAAACCACGCGTCGTGAGAACGAGGTTTTAACGGACGAGTTAATAAACGAGCAAATAAGGAAAGCACGTGCTCGCTTTAGAGAGAACTTCGGGGGGCCATACACAAATTACGAAACGCACATTGGGGGGGGGGGGTATAGCGTAGAGTTATGCTGCGTTATGTGGGGGAGGGGGTTTGGATAAACGTTACGTAACTTACACATATTAACCCTAAGAGCTGGCGCACTCCCGTATCACAGTGTAACATCGTCTAATGATACTGTTATAAATCTTTCAAAATTAAAACATAATCAAACATATCTAAATCAAGGTTACAGTTAGTTATATAAAAAATACCTCCGTCGTACTGTTTTAACAGTTAAACTAAAAATAAATACATAGCGTGTTTTGAGTAAGTTCTGTATTGCTTTACACCTATTTTTTGTGTTGTTTTAGAGTGTAAAATCATGATTTGATACAGTATAGTCAATGGTATTCCGCAATGCCACCCACATCTTCAGTTTTTAAGTTGTTTTGTATTAGTATTAGTTACAGATTACATTAATTACGTTTTACCTGAGATAGTTAATTTTGTTGTTTATACTATTAGCACAGAGAAACGAATCTATACATAGAGTTAGAGCGTTAGTTCCAGTAAACGCCGCACAGGCGCTGGGGGCATGTTTCAGGCATTTTTCGTTCCCGCCACTATTCCTTCCGGTCCCGCTGTTGCCAATTCGACGTCGCCGGCGCGGCGGAAGCCCCTCCCCTACTATACTACGCACATTACTACACCTGCTCCTTGCCCTTAGCACAGGCACAGACAAGGGACCCTTAGCATCTTGTATCTTGTATCTCTCCTCTGATACCCGTGCCCGCAACAGCGGCGCTAAGCATTACGCGCTCGCTTTTAAGTATAATTTGAACTGCATGCTATAAAGAAGTATTCAGTAAATCTAATTCGTTTTTATGCAACTGTTTCTAAAAATTTAAATACGATTTAAAATAACTATGCATGTGCATTTTAATTTATCGGAAGCCATTGTTATAAGAATAGAACAGAAAATAACAAAACAAGTAAACTCACGTTTATTTATGAATAATTATATTTATATTGCTTTTAATTGGAATGTTTTGATACAATTAAATAATAAGAAACGCGTAACGTGTGAAAATGAAGCACGCATTAACGTACAAGATAGCGTTGTCTCTAGGGGTCAAACCATATCAAGTGGTCCAGGGCTGGTTGCCTGACCATTTTTGAACAAATTGATATTTTCCCTGTTGTTTCTATTGTATTTGAGGAGTTCAAAACCATTTTTTAAATTTTGTATCTTATCTCGTTTAAGTGTGGCGGCCATTTTTGTATTCCAAAATACGCCGATTTTTGTGTTTGCAGTCTTTTACGTCAACAAAAGTATCTCATAAACAATTTATCCTAAAAAGATTAAAAAATTTAAAGTTAAAGTTTCTCTCTTTAAATTAAGTCATTAACAAATTTTGTCTATTTCTCATTCTTCCAGGTGGACAGGTGTTCAGAAAAACTAAGCATTTTAGAACATACCTTTAAATGAACTTTTTTCTTGTTATTGTCTTAGAAATCAGCTTCTGAAGTTGTTTAAAGTAGGCTATATCAGAACCTTTATAGTACCTATACAAATTGATATTAACTGTAATTAATTAATTGATTGCAGCACCAATCAATTACCGTTATAGGCTACTGTAAATAGAATAAAATTACTACCTCAATGGTTTGAAAATGGTTCATAAATCATGTTAATGCTTATTTTATTTAACAAATTGATACTCTACAGTTGAGTTAAACAACTTTAAGCTCTTTACGAGCTTCAAAGGTCCAAACAAAACCACCAATACCTCAACAATCAGTCATGGAAGCTAACATAAACTACTGTCTCCCACGGAACTTTTCTTGATTTTTAGGAGTGAGCAAATTTAATACTACCCCAGTATACAAGATGAATTTTTATTTTATGTATTGGCAACGAAAAGAATACAACCTGTACAAATTTCAGAATTGTTTCATCAGCTCCATAAGAGATACAGAGGTCGGAAAAAACAAATTTTAGACAAATTAATTTTTTTTTATGTTTAAAAATAAAGGAAAAGAGGTTTACAAATTATATTTTTTGGGGTAACGGTTCTGATGTGTAACCTTCTCCATAAAAAATACCAAGCTATATAGGCCTCTTTCCATGCGAATAAAATGTCTAAAAAGTGAATTTCGCACAATTTTGATATCCAACTTTAAGTCAACTTTTCTGGTGGAAGAAAGAGAAATAGGCAAAATTCGTTAATGACATACATTAAAGAGAATAACTTTAACTTTAAAATGGTTTTTTATAGATTCCTTTGTCTGTGCTAGTAGTAACAGTCTAGTTTGTTTGTATACATTTTGCTTTGAAATAAGTTATTACAAAATGTTGTTAAAAGAAGTCATTTAAAGTTAAATGATTAATTTAAATCCATATTCCAAATTGCTACTAAAATGATGTTTAAAAAGTTTAAGCTATTTTAAAGCCTATTACGATTGGGTTACGTAACACTTTGGTGGGTAGGGGGGTATGGACAAGCGTTATGATGCGTACATGGGGGAGGCAGGAGTCTGAAATTACGAAAAAACTGACTCGATATTCGAGCAAAGCTCGGTCCCCCAGGTGCTCTAACAAATGTACATAACTAACTTCTCAAACATAACATTGTACTGTGATCGCGACGGGCTACTAGTATCTTTTAAGACGATACATATTAATTAGGAACTCTTTAGAAGGTTTTTTATTAACAAGCTACTGGATATACTTTATTAAACAGTATTTCATTCAGTATGGACAGTAAAAACTCTTTTCTGCATTTCTTGGCTGAAAACCCATCCTTCCATATCCAAAGTCAAGGCAACGCATCATTTTGTATACTCAGGATGCTTAACGCTTTTAATCACTCTGGTTTCATTCTAACTCAAACTTAACTTGTTATAAAACTTTAAACTTTTAAAATGTTCTTTTTGCGGATATATTTCATATTATCATGCACAAAAATATTCTTTAGGACATTTAAATGTTTGGAAATGTAGTATAGTTAGTTATATTGTTTGGAATATTGTAGTTAGTTATATTGTAGACATTTGTAAATTATTTTCTTGTTACGTTGACGTGACTATGACACAGGGAAATAATATTATCTTCATCATTGGCTCTCGTATCTTCCTACTTACTTTAAGCTGGGTGTGTATGGGGGTAATCGGATAATTCAGTGATGGCAACAACGATAAACGTACATCCCGTAACACTCACCGAGACCGGGGCAGTGCTGATCGTATTGAGTACAGTAAATTGATTCAAAACAAACATCTTTACAATCAAACTATTATCAAATCCATAGAGTTATAATACGAACAAAAATTACAAAAAAGCCCATGGCTAGTAAAAAAGCACATATTGCGTAACGCACTTAAGGGTGGGGCGGGGGGTTTGGCGTAGCGTTGTGTGGGGGAGGGGGGTTTGGATAAACGTTATGTACCTCACGAATTTAAAAAATAATAAAATTTATATCTAAATCAACGTTACAGTTAGTTATATCAAAAATACTTTCGTCATACTCATACTGTTCTAATAAAAGTAAAACTAATACCCCCGTCGCAGCAAACCTGCGTACTCAGCGAATTTCCAATGCATAATATATGTCTTAATACCACATAAAGCCGCAAACCAAGTTCCATAAAAATATATTCACATATAAGCGATTTTAATTATTCTCCATAAGAATAACATTGGTAATGAGTACGTAGGTTTGCTGAAACAAGGAATAGAAACAATTGGTTTTTATGCAAATATAAATAGAATTTAACTAGGCGAAGCCACATACTAAGTTTCATCAATATTCAATCATAAATAAGCTCTATATAACATTCTAGTTATTCTCCATAAGAATAACATGGGAACTGAGAAAGCAGGTTTGCTGCAACAAGGAACAGAAAAATGGGTTTTTATATAATTATCAATAAAACTCAACCAAGTGAAGCTACATACCAAGTTTTATTAATTTATGTTCATAATTAAGGGAGTCATTACATTTTACTTACTCTCCATAAGAATAACATGGGGGCTGAGTACGCAGGTTTGCTGCTACGGGAATAACAAATACCCCCGTCGCAGCAAACCTGCATACTCAGCGAATTTCCAATGGAGATATAAATGTCTTAATACTACATAAAGCCACTTACCAAGTTTCATAAAAATATATTCACAAATAAGCGATATATACCATTTTAATTATTCTCCATAAGAATAACATTGGGGCTGAGTACGCAGGTTTGCTGCAACAAGGAACACAAAAAATGGTTTTTTATGCTAATGTCAATGTAACTCAACTAGGTGAATTCGTATACCAGTTTTTATTCATTTATGTTCATAATTAAGGGAGACAGAGCATTTAATTATTATCCATAAGAATAACGTGGGGGCTGAGTACGCAGGTTTGCTGCTACGGGAGAATTATGCAAAAACAATTTTTTGGAGCAAATATCAATAGACCTCAACGAGATGAAGCTGTATACCAAGTTTCGTCAGTATACGTTCATAAATAAGCGAGATAAAAAAATTTTCTTTTCCTCCATAAGAATAACATTAGACAACGTACTGTGTTTAGCACTTTCAATATCTCGGTAACCAATTGACGTAGAGGAATGATAAAAATACCAAATTGTGTGTTTTTTAAGCTGAATCGAATGGTCAAAATTAAAAATTTGACTTTTTCAAAAATTATATGTAAAAAATTCAAAAAACCCATTTTTGGGGTACAAAACCCCCCCAAAATACCCCTTCGGATAGGTCGATCTGTCTGGTTTTCGAACTTAAAGTCATAAATGCTGCTTTACATATTTATACCAAATTTCGTTAAAATCGGATAATTTTTACGGGAGTTATCGTGCTCACGGACACATATATATATATATATATATATATATATATATATATATATATATATATATATATATATATATACAGTATCGAACGAATGGTGTTTTTGGGGTCTGGGGACCTCAAAACGAAAAGTTATCATGGTCCCGGGCCTAGGTCTTACCATGCCGACTACGGTAATAGCTTCTTCCCTATAGGGGAAATTCGCTAAAAATCAATTTTTTGTGCAAATATCAATATACCAGTACTACTTGAAGCCATATACCAAGTTTCATCAACATACATTCATAAATAATCGAGATTTCAAATTTGATTTATTCTCCATAAGGATAACATTGGGCAACGTACTGTGTTTAGCACTTTGAATATCTCTGCAACGGTTGGTCGTAGAATCACAATTTAAACACCAAAATGATTTTTTTGTGGAACTGAATAGATTGGTAAAAGCAAATGTGAAGTTTACATTAAAATAAACTGAGGAAAACAAAAACTTTTTTCCCATAAGATTAACAAGGGAGATTTTATGAGCAGGTTTTTTTTGTATTTTCTCCGCAACCACTTAACCTAGGTTAATAATTCAAAATACTAAATTATTTGTTTTTCTAGTCTCTATAACCTGGTCAAAACCAAAATTAAGTTTTTTAAAAAATTGTAGGGTGAAAAATGCAAAAAACTGATTTTTGGAAAATTTAAAACCCCCATAAACCCCCCTTCCCATGGTCCGATTTTTCTGGTTTTCGAACTTAAAGTCATGAATGTCATTTTACACATTTGAGCCAAATTTCATCAAAATCGGACGTTTTAGCGAATTTCCCCTATAGGGAAGAAGCTATTACGGTAGGTGGCATGGTAAGACTTAAGCCCGTGACCATGATAACTTTTTGTTTTGAGGTCCCCAGATGCCAAAAACACTAGTCGTTCAAATTTATATATATGTATATATATATATATGTGTGTGTGTGTGTGTGTGTGTGTGTGTGTGTGTGTGTGTGTCCGTCACCGCGATAACTTTTGAAAGAAGCCCCCGATTTTGATGAAATTTGGCAGAAATGTGGAGAGTAACATTTATGACTTTAAGATCGAAAACCAGATCGATCGGTCTATGGGAAGGGGGTTTATGGGGGTTTAAAATTTTCCAAAAATCAGTTTTTTTAACTTTTTTCCCTAAAATTTTAAAAACACTTGATTTTTTGTATAGCCATTTTATAGAGGTAAAAAACAAACAATTTAGTATTTTGAATCATTAAGCTAGGTTTAGTGGTTCTGGAGAAAAGTCAAAAAATGTGTCTATAAAATGTCCCATGTTAATCTTATGGGAATACGGTTTTTAGGTTTTCCCCTGATAATTTCACTAAAAACTCCACATTTCTTTTTACCAATCAGTTTAGCTCTACAAAACAATCATTTTGGCGTTTTAATTGTTGTTTTACGTCAAACCGTTGCAGTGATATTCAAAGTGCTAAACACAGTACGTTGTCCAATGTTATCCTTATGGAGAATAAATAAAATGTTATATTTTGATTATTTATGTATGTACATTGATGAAACTTGGTATGTGGCTTCAACTAGTTGTGGTATATTGATATTAGCACAAACAAGTTTTTTGTTTATTTTTCCCGGTAGCAGCAAACCTGCATACTCGGCCCCCATGTTATTCATATGGATAATAAGTAAAGTTTTATATCTCCCTTAGTTATGAACCTAAATTAATAAAACTTAGTATGTAGCTTCACCTGGTTGAGTTAAATTGATAATTGCAAAAAAACTCATTTATTATATTCTTTGTTGCAGCAAACCTGCGTACTCAGCCCTAATGTTATTCTTATGGAGAATAAATAAAAATGCTATGTATCACTTATTTATTAATGTATTTTTGTGAAAGTTGGTAAGTGGCTCTAACTAGTAGTGATAGCCATTTTTATGCACTGGAAATTCGCTGAGTACGCAGGTTTGCTGCGACGGGGGTATTTTACTCGAGTTATCGTGTTAACGGACACACACACACACACACACATATATATTTATACAAATATATAAATTTGAACGAATAGTGTTTTTGGCATCTGGGGACCTCAAACCAAAAAGTTATCATGGTCTCGGGCTTAAGTCTTACCATAAGACCTACGGTAATAGCTTCTTCCCTATAGAGGAAATTCGCTAAAATTAAATACATAACGTGATTAAGTAAGTTCTGTATTGCTTTACAGCTATGTTTTGTGTTGTTTTAGAGTGTAATACAAAAACTTAGAGTGTAGCAGCAAACCTGCGTACTCAGCGAATTTCCAATGCACATATATGTATCTTAATACCACAAAAAACCAAATACCAAGTTTCATTAATATACATTCATAAATAAACTATATATGACATTTTAATTTTCTCTATAATAACAACATGGCGGCTGAGTATGCACGTTTGTTGAAGGAAGGAACACGAAAAATGGGGTTTTATACAAATATCAATATAACTCAAGTAGGTAAAGCCACATACCAAATTCTATTAATTTATGCTCATAATTAAGGGATACATAACATTTTACTTATTCTCCATAAGAATAACATGGGGCCTGAGGACGCAGGTTTGCTGCTACGGGAATTATCGGTAAAAGTTGTGCTATATAGATATAACATTGGACAACGTACTGTGTTTAGCACTTTCAATATCTCGGTAACCAATTGACGTAGAGCAATGATCAAAACACCAAATTGTTTTTTTTTAAGCCGAATTTAATGGTGAAAAATAAAATTGGATTTACTCAAATATTATATGTAAAAACCTCAAAAAAAATATTTTTGGAGTACAAACCCCCCCCCCCAAAATACCTCTTTGGATAGAGCGATATGGCTGGTTTTCGAACTTCAAGTCATAAATGATGCTTTACATGTTTGTATCAAATTTCATCAAAATCGGATCATTTTTACGAGAGTTATCGCATATATGGACATATATATATATATTTATATATATATATATACAGTTTTGAACGACTGGTGTTTTTGGCATCTGGGGACCTCAAAAGTCATCATGGTCCCGGGCCTAGGTCTTACCATGCCGGCTACGTTAATAGCTTCTTCCCTACAGGGGAAATTCGCTAAAATCGTGACATGATAGGCTAGAGTATTGCGCAGTGCCACCCACATTTTTAGTTTCGGTGTTTGTCGTGTAGGCGAGGTAGTTCATTTTGTTGTTTATATTATTATTAGCCTAGTATCGGCCTTTTTTGTTTGTATCAGTTTTGCTTTGAGAAAGGTTATATAAAAAACTATTAAAATGTTTTAAAGTCTACTTCGAATGAGTTACGTAACATATTAGGGTGGGGGTATGCTCAAGTGTTATGGTGTGTTACATGAGGGGGGGGGTTGAAATTATGAGAAATGCTACGTAAAATGTGTGTGTATCCTAAGGTAAGGTGACCAGACGTCCCGTTTTCAACGGGACAATCCCGTTTTTTGGAGACTGGTCCCGCTGACCCGACCAACCCTTTCGGGACGCTCATTTGTCCCGTGTTCGCTTTAGGCCTATCTGTACCTGATTTGCTCTTTTATGAATAGTTTTTCAAATGAAATAATTTTCAATTATTATTTTTAAATTAAACCACTCTTACTTGGTTCTGTTGTTCAGTCGGCTATCGCCTTTTCCTAAATTGAAAATATCGTATTAATTTAAATTATAACAACCAATTTGCGGCATTGAGTTCTTCACTAATCCCATCTTCCAAAGCAAGCAGGCTCGGCCGTTTCCGGCGTTGCTCGAACATTGTCTTATTTAATTAGGCTATGTCCTTGCTATTACATTGGAATAAGTTTGGCCATGATTCCTTTGATTACGGTACATCCCTTTGTTTTCTCTATCTTCTAACTCCAACACAAATTACTGTATCCAAGTACAAATTAAACGTAACAGTTTTAACAGTGAGTTTAATGGCAACAAAGCTTAAAAAACTACTCCTAAAGCTCCGCAAAACCCATGCACTACGGTATTTTGTTCCTAATTTTCACACATTATTTTTTCCCCGGACCCCCTTTCTTTTGTGGGGGGTACTCCATACCTCCCTAACCTCCCGGTTTTAAGCGTCCAGTTTTCGTAGTCTTCGAATCTGGTCACCTTACCCATAGATATTGGTTTGATTCACTTTGACGACTCGTTCGATTTCAACGAGTAGGGGCTTGCCTCACCACAACTTGGCAAAGAACGGCTCGCAATTTTGTTCACCAGGGTGTTGTCTCCAGTATTATCAAATATAACTCCTTGGGCAACCCCCTTCACTCGGGCCCGGAAGCATTGGCGCGTAGGGTTCTCTGTAAACGCCAGAGGATGGTGACCTGTACCGGAAATGGTTTCGCGCTTCTCACTACGCGACGTCACGAGCCTCTCTCGGGCCTCTCGCGACATAAATAGTCTCGACACGTGCCTGTGGCCGCCTGTGGCCATCCAATAAACGATAGGTCTGGACTCTGGACTACGTTCGGGTTTTTAGGGAACCATGCTATAACTACAGACAAAGACTGTTACAATCGTATCTACAACAAATTAAGAGTGGGTTCCAGTCACGAAACATTAAACCTTCTTCCATATGATTATGGCAAATTTTAACTTCCAAATACCGTCCCTCTTCAATAGATTATTCGAAATCGCTGATTTACGGCTCATTTAAAGAGCCTAGTGATTACCTAGTGATTTCAGTGGGCAGAAATTGTATATCATAAATATACCCATACAAATCGTTAATTTTGAGTATTTTTAAATTGAATTGAACGATTATTTGTGATATCACAGAGATTTCTTCTCTGTGGTGATATCCATATTTGTGATATCACAGAGATTTCTTCTCTTTGGTGATATCCATATTTGTGATATCACAGAGATTTCTTCTCTGTGGTGATATCCATATTTGTGATATCACAGAGATTTCTTCTCTGTGGTGATATCCATATTTGTGATATCACAGAGATTTCTTCTCTGTGGTGATATCCATATTTGTGATATCACAGAGATTTCTTCTCTGTGGTGATATCCATATTTGTGATATCACAGAGATTTCTTCTCTGTGGTGATATCCATATTTTGCTTAGTGAAATCAAATCGCTAGGTATTTTTTACTCGTAAAAGAGAGCCATAAATAATCCATTTCGGATAATCTGTCGAGGAGCAGGGACAGGATTTGAAAGTTACAATTGTAGTTTATGTAATCATTGGCATAAGGTAGGATAGGAGATTATTGCAACGTTACTGATAAATAACTGCAACTTTGAATGCTGTGTGGATTATTTACTAAACTTGGACAAAAATTACCAAATACAGGATATGATATACAGGATATGTACTATAGGATATACCACAGAGAAGAAAGAAACTAAATATAGGATAGTACTATGGTTGTTGTGTACCATTAAATCTTCTCAAGCATTACAGTAACAAAGTTAATTACTCATCAGTCATTTCGGGCGTAGTGAAACTGCCCCCACATTTTGGGTACTTTTGAAACGATGAAACTGCCCCGCTCATTAAAGAGGATTAGGAAGGGTCTCCTCGCAAGACTAGAAATGCTGAAATTGCCCCGAGTGCCCGGCCAGGTAGTCGCTAGGGACTGGGGAAAAGGGAATTATTTTTGTCCCTGTGTCCTGTCAGTGATTTTACACCACAATGTGAGGTTGTGGAAGGGGTAGGTACAAAGTCCACTTGGGTGGTTGACATCAGTCAGTGACTCATCAGTCATCACACCTCAGAAATTACGCCGGATGCTCGACTACCTGCTTGAGTCAGAGGCGCAATCCGGACCCTGCATTGCACTCAGCTTTTAACAAACATTGAGCTCATTTTAAGGGACACACAACTTCAGAGTGAGCTCTTTAAAAGGACACAAAAAACCTCAAAATCGGTTAAAAACTCTAGGAGAAGTTCTACTCACATAATAACCCCTACCAAATTAATTATGTATAGATAATTAAAAAATATATTATAGCTAATATTCAAGTTATGTATGCGCAGATGAAGATGGGGAACTTTTCCTTGAAACCTTAGTGTAGGTATATTAAATAATTTGATTAAGTGTTTTCAATAAACAAAACTTAATAAGTATTTTCAGACAACAAATATTGTTTGATAATTCTTCATTTATATGTGGTTTCCCAGGGTTAAGATTTCTGTCAATTATAAATACGATGAAACAAAATGAATCTTAAAAATTCCCAAAAGTGAAACATTTTCAAGATGTCTTACAATGCCACACTAGCTTCATTTGGCCTAAACTCGTATAAATAATTATTTTCGGCAGTAACATATATTACACAAAAATACATCCTTATGCTGTTTTATGATTTCAAATAGTTAGAAAGAAAGAAATAAAAACACTTTAATTGTTTCAACATTATACAACAAAACAACGGTATACAGCATCAAGGTTCGTAGAGCTTTCAGACAAGGTGTGCTGATTTACATAAGAGCAATGTTCGCAGCAAAGAGGTCTTACGAGGTCGTCCAGCTGATTCATAAATCCACAACATACCATCAAGTGTAGCCAACCTTACAGAGTACAGTTACAGTTAGTTTTAAATAGCCACTGGACAGTGGACTTTCGGTACATGACTTTTACGTATTTACTTGAATAATGTTAATTAGGTAATTGTTATTACAATCGTAGAACAAATTGAATTAAAAGCTGTTGGTATTTAGAACTGTTTACAAGAATAAGTGTTCAAGAATTAAAAAATAACTAAGTTAACTAGTCAATCTTGTCTAAGTGTAATAATTTGAAGCCTTCATTGTAAATGGAATTCATCTTAAACGTGGTACCTAATATTAAACAATACAATTTATTGTTCATGGACTTCAGGTAGTAATAAAAAATAATACTATTGTTATTATTAGACCTTCCTTATTGTTTTAATAAATTGAGCTTATTCATTTTTCAAACTAGATTTAACAACTTAAGGTATTAGCTTTTGTTTAGTTTAATTTTATATCACTTTATGAGTAAATAATGATAGGCCTAAGATTAATGTTATCACTAGAATGTGAATAGTATCTAGGCTATAGAGATGTTTATTAAAGTTCGGAAATTGACTAACATATATCCTTTAAAACTTATTCATTTACCAATTATATATTTTAATATAGAGTATATGTAAAATATTACTACTATCTTATATTGCTATTTGTTCTTAGCCTACCAACATACAAATGGATTGTCTGTTAATAAATTAATATAGACTACTCTTAACCATGGACACCGGGTATCGGGTTCTCGTGCTCCTGTATACCAACACAAGACCAAGACACTATACTGGACTAATCCAAATGATTAGAAACGATTTGTTTTTTCTATTAGCCTATAGGAAGGTAGTACAGGGGGGGCATGTGCAAAGCATTCGGAGCGACATTTCATATAGCAACCACTGTTTGTACTGAAAATATAGAATTTGATCAGTCTTACCACTTGGAGTGTTAACATTTGAGGGCTCGTCATATTCTGATACTTCAGGATTGTTTTTCTTCTCATCGTCAGAAACGTCTGCTGCTTGATGGCCTAAAAATAGGGTCGGCACTGCTGTGCGTCTCAGTTTCCTTTTAGTTGGACATTAGGTACTTTTCCTGTAAAATACTCATGAAAAGAGTTTTTTGTGAAATGAACGGAAGAAACTCTTAAATTGTTTACATTACATTCACGATTAGGCAAACAATTATCTATCCATTTTTTTCTAATTGCTTAATCTTTAGGAAAAACGTGGTATTGAATATATGCTTCAATTGGTCGTTTTTTGTCTTTGTTATGTAATTTTTGCAACTTAAAACAACATATTTCATCCCTGGCATGTCAGTGAAGATAAAATAAAAAATATAGGCCTGGATATTTATTTAATTCCAAATTATTAGTCATGCAAAAAGGAAAATTTAAACAATCGAACACATAATTAAAAAAGTAACAGCAGTAAAGTAGACTTTGAAAAACGTTTGGAATTTCATAAGTCAAATAATTTCAACACTCAAAAGTAAATAACTTAAATATTAACATTAACATAAAATATCAATGTAAACCTGGGAAGAAATAAAACACGTTTCTTTTCACTGTTAGGGTTTGTTTTAGCGAATTTCCCCTATAGGGAAGAAGCTATTACCGTAGGTCTCATGGTAAGACTTAAGCCCGAGACCATGTCAATTTTTTTTTTTTAGGTCCCCAGATGACTAAAACACTATTCGTTCAAATTATATATATATATATATATATATCTATATATGTGTCCGTGAATGCGATAACTTGAGTATAAAACGTCCGATTTCGATGAAATTTGGCTCAAATGTGTAAAGTGACATTTACGACTTTAAGTTCGAAAACCAGAAAAATCGGGCTATGGGAAGGGGGGTTTATGGGGGTTTTAAATTTTCCAAAAATCAGTTTTTTGCATTTTTTACCCTAACATTTTTAAAACACTTAATTTTGGTTTAAACCATGTTATAGAGCTTAAAAAAACAAATAATATGGTATTTTGAATTATTAAGCTAGGTTAAGTGGTTGCGGAGAAAATCCAAAAAAACCTGCTCATAAAATCTCCTATGTTAATC
Source organism: Allygus modestus (assembly GCA_963675035.1). Taxonomy (NCBI): domain Eukaryota; kingdom Metazoa; phylum Arthropoda; class Insecta; order Hemiptera; family Cicadellidae; genus Allygus; species Allygus modestus. Next base: position 105,883,690 of record OY776111.1, read on the forward strand.
TTATGGGAAAAAGGTTTTTGGCTTTTCCTAAGTTAATTTTAATGTAAACTTCACATTTGCTTTTACCAATCAACTCAGCTCCACAAAACAATCATTTTGGTGTTTAAATTGTGATTCTACATCCAACCGTTGCAGAGATATTCAAAGTGCTAAACACAGTACGTTGTCCAATGTTATCCTTATGGAGAATAAATAAAATTTGATATCTCCATTATTAATGAATGTATATTGATGAAACTTGGCACGTGGGGTCACGTAGTACTGGTATATTGATATTTGCACAAAAAACTGATCTTTTGTTGATTATCCCCGTAGCAGCGAACCTGCGTACTCAGCCCCCATGTTATTCTTATGGAGAATAAGTAAAATGTAATGACTCCCTTAATTATGAACATAAATTAATAAAACTTGGTATGTGGCTTCACCTTGTTGAGTTATATTGATATTTGCATAAAAACCCATTTCTTTAGTTCCTTGTTGCAGCAAACCTGCTTACTCAGCTCCCATGTTATTCTTATAGAGAATAATTAAAATGTTATATAGTGCTTACTTATGATTGAATATTGATTAAACTTGGTATGTGGCTTCTCCTAGTTAAATTATATTTATATTTGCATTAAAACCAATTGTTTGTGTCTTGTTTCAGCAAACCTATGTACTCATCACCAATGCTATTCTTATGGAGAATAATTAAAATTGTATATATCGCTTATATATGAATATATTTTTATGAAACTTGGTATGCGGCTTTATATGGTACTAGCTGTGTACCCGTCCTTCGTACGGGTTTATATAAATGGTAGGTTAACTAAAAAAATTAACAACCCACATCATTTTACAATATTAAAATTACATTTTACACTTTTAAAGTAGAATTAAATTAAAGTTAACGAAATATACTATGGCAGATAGTTCGGGTACTGTTGCCAAGTCGAGGAACTCTGTCGGGTAGTGAACGGTGTGGTTTTTGCGACTCCAAATCGGTACACGTAACATTTTGGATTTGCTTTTAGAAGTAAAAGAACTCAAGTACAAACAAATATTAACCCTGTTCAATTTAACACTTTAAATACTTTGATACGTTTAATCTTTACATTCCAATAAATTAATAGTAATGTAACGAAACATTAAGCTTTAAAAACATTGACAAACCACTTTTAAAATCACCATTTTTGCCAGGTCCTGTTTTCATTATAATTGTAAATAAACAATTTAAAATTGGAAAAATCATATTTTTTAAAAACATATGACTACTTGATTTTATTTAAATAAATGTAAATCAATATATATGAAACTGTTCTAACAGTGGTCATGGTTAAATGAACGGTGTTAAATATTGTATATGTTCGTTCCTCCCTTTGGAGTAGACCTACATTTGCGTTGATCTCCGTTGCTTGTTCATTGGTGGACGTGAGGATGGCACTATCACAGAACCAGGCACTTTCCAGATTAAACTGTTTATGAACCTCGGTGTAACAAACTGTCCTGTGACTCATCGATAGTGCCGAGTGAAGGATAGATGATTCTGGGACTTAATTTGTTTTTCAATGTCCCAATCTCAACTTTTAAAAGGGCATAAGAAAACTGCTCAACCCCTTAATCTTCTCCAAAATACATTTTAACATTTACTGTTAAGTTCAGACGCTCAGTGGTCGGCTACATAAAATATATTTTTAGAGAGGCGTAGACTCGTCAACTCATGTCTCACTTACGACAAAGGGTCTGTGTAAAATCTCCAAAGAACAACACCGTGACTCCCCATGATGTTGTTTCTTATTCCCTTTAAGGCATCAAATTTCAACTCTCCTGGTTGAGAAGTTGGTGTGTTATGACTAAAACGCTTATATTAAAGGCCAGTGGGCCAGAGTCCTTGAGTATATTTTTATCTGGAGTAGGTAAATGTCTGCACTGTGCTATCAGCTACATTCCTACCGAATTTCAGATCCATCAGTCCAAGAGTATGTGCAAGATTGTTAAAATATTGTATTTTGAAATTCCGGGGGGCGAAGCCCTTAAACATTTTCGTAACAGGAATAGGCTTGCGTTTTTTTCTGATGAATTAGTTATGTTCCTACCGAAATTTAACATACAAAGTTCCAGTAAATACTTATACTCATAAAATTGCCATAAAAGTAAATTAGCGAAGAGACCTATAGGACTTTTTTAAACGTATTCTTATTGTGAATCTGCAGCATAAGGGGAACCACCATCCAAAATTTTATCTTCAATAGACATTGTCGTTTCTTAGATAAAGTGATCACTATGTCAGTGAGTGCATGAGTCTGACAAATATAGATTTAGATCATATATCCACTCTGTATACTTATGTTATTTATTACCAATCTTCACTCAACGTTTTAAAAAATAACTACAACACCTGTTTATAGAATAACTATGTCATCATCTGGTTCAATATAAATAAATGCTTTGTCCATAAGAATAGCATAGGATCTTTAAAACCCTATGGGGCAGTGTCCTAAGGTAATTTAAACAATGCAATTAGCCTAAAACCTTCTAACGCACATATAGAACATAGAAAAAAGTTGCATAAAAATCGGTGACCCGTTTTCCTGTGAAAAGCGAACAAAACATGACAAAAACCGCACAAAATCACGTTTTTGAGCGGCCGCCATTATTTTGTTAAAAGGCGTATGCCAGTTTAAAGTACCCTAAAACCTTCTCACGCAAATATAGAACAAAGAAACAAAGTTTCATTAATGTCAGTGCACCCGTTTCCCCGTGAAAAGCGAACAAAAACCCGTCCTTGAGCGTTACCGACAGACAGACAGACATAAATTGAGATAAGACTTGTTTTGGTTTCCCTAGGGTGTAAAACGTGAAAATATGCAAAATTTCAGAATTCCAAGCAATGTACAGACAAAACTCTAATTTTTATTTTATGGATTAATTATACGATGTATTGAAGTATATATATATATATACTTGACGTACCCCTTCTTCGCACAGGGGTTTTCTCTACCCGTTCTTTAGTCAATGCAATTTGCATTTTAGTTAGCTTGAAACAGCTGATCTTGATTCTGCTCCTGCTCTTAAAGCTGTCAAATGTAAGTATCCACAGGTGTTCGCATTACAGTTTCTGAATGTTTACTTTCTTCTGAAATGTAAACATTGAAACTTAGGACGTTCACGGGGCGTAGCCCGAGGGGATTTTAAGGAAGTGAATAGGCCTATATGTTGCATGGGTTCAAGATCTACCATTGTGTAAAGTTTCAGCCCAGTTGGTTCAGTAGTTTTTGTGTTCACCCGGAACATCAGACAGATAGACAGACAGACAGACAGACAGACAGACAGAAACCACCTCTTCTTTATAATATTATAGATAGATTAAGACATATATTATGCATTGGAAATTCGCTGAGTACGCAGGTTTGCTGCGACGGGGGTATTTTATTTGCAGTTTAAGTTAATAATCAGAATAAATCAAAACGATACCGGTATATTAGTTTCATTAAATAACAGCTGATAAAAATATGCAAGCAGTTAAACAATGCCATTTTAACAACGGTGAGAAAAATATGGTACTCGTACGATAAATATCGTGTTTCCAGCAACACTGCAGATTGGATTGGTGATCACGTGACCTTCCACCTGGTTTTACGCATCGAGGTAAAACTACTGGAGAGATCGCTAAGTGAGCTAAAAACGGTCCGCGTAGGTCTGTGCGGAACAGAAATGGTGGGCCACTGTGTGCTCAGAGCTGTTATTGGCGTTGAACGCGCTGTCGTTTACACGCTCCTTGACTTCACTGCCATGTTTGAATTGTAATGAAATTTATATATCCTTTGCGTACGTGAACTACGGAATCCGAAAGTATAAATATTGTTAGTGAATTTCCTTTGGAAAGTGAACTATTAGCATGACCCGCACGGTGAAACTTAAGCCCGGGACCACCATAGAAGTTCCTAACGTGACCCCCTGAACACGTTATATATATATATATGTCATATATATATATAGACATATATATATATATATATATATATATATATATATATATATATATATATATATATATATATATATATATATATATATGTGTATGCACTCTAGCGGTCGCATTTTTTGTCCGATTTACTTCAAATTTGGTAGGGACGTTTCTTTCTATAACCTGTTGGACAAGTTCGTTGGGCAAATCAATCGGAAAACTCTAAACTCAATTTTTGGGGATTAATCTTTCAAATTTAGAGTTTTTGGGCCCAAAAAGGGTCGGAAAATCCCCAGATGTAAAATGAATGCATGTTAATAGATGGGAATTAAAAAGGCGAAAGTTTTAAGCCCTCTCTCGTCATTCTAGCATAAATATTTACCGAGTTATTGAAGAAAATGTGTTTTGACTAAACACAGTACGTTGTCTTATGGGGGTTTTACACTAGAAAAGCCTGTTATTCCTTTGTTAGAGTACTTTTATTATCCCCAGCAACCTCACGCCTACTTTCAAGCCTGTCTGGACCTTCTCCTAACCTTATAATGCGTAAAATTGTATTCCCAGCTTTGCAAGTAAATTAAACCAGGAGTATCAGAACAGCCAAAAACGTTTTCAGATTTCAATAAAAATTGGACAAATGGATGTTTTTACACTGATTTTGAGTTTTACAAGTTTTTGTGTGGAAATTCACTTCCCTCACGCCAGCGTGCTGCGTGCAAACTCGTTTTATTTTACCGTGTTTTAATATTTTTAATAATTAAAAACTTTTACGTGTTATTAAAGAGGGACATGAAAAAGTTACTCAGCGAGGAAGTTTTTTATTTTTAGGTTAGAAGCAAACTTCCAGCGGGAAAGTTGTAGATAATTAGTTTCTCTAAAACTTTTATTTCAAACATTTTTCGGTAAAGTTGTAGGTTTGCCTACAATTCGTTTGGAAAGATGCTGAAACCTTTCGCCGCGCTCTATCCAAGACGCGCCGTGCCGCGCTGTTAAATTCAACTCAGTGATGCTGTGTTACAACATGGCCTAGGTTTTTGATAACATACATAGTTATACGACTTTTATTTTAGTCGTCAAATTCGGGTTACGTTTTAGTATCGCTTTTACCGTTCCCAATTAACTAAGTAAATTAACAAACCATCATTCAATTTAATCACATTTGATCAATGAAATGTAGTTATAGATCTAATAGTAACGTTTAACGTTGGTAACCATGTTGGTAATTAATGTTTATTAAGAATATATTTGCTATTAAAAAGTATTTGTCTTGTATGGTATTCATTCATCAACAAAGTATTATGATATAGGCCAATTAACTTTCATGCAATCTACAACTTTTGGCGAACGTCGAAGTTTATATGCTAAAATTCAAAGTTTCACTCGTCCAAAGAACGATATTACTACTCATAAAAAATTCATTCCAGTACCAAAAACTTCAAAACATCATTATTGAACAAAATCTAAAGCCTAGTGGAATGTACATAAATTTATATGGCTGTAAATATGAAAGAATCAGCCATCGAGGAGATTATTTTACAAAACTCCCAACTTTCTGTTCTTTTTACGCAACTAACCCTGGTCAAATATAGTTATTTTTGGTATTAAAAATTCGAGAAACTATTCAGGAATACGGATCAGAAGGCCATTCAACCATAAAAAATGTTACCTGGCTGCAAATTCAATTCAAGTGAGCGCGCGTCGTGTTTTTCCCTATATCTCCCAAGCTAAGCGCTGCCGCGGTGGCCCACCATTTGTGGCGCGACCTCGAACGCGGCCGGACCGAAATTTGGTTCGCTTCACCACGGGCGCGAGCGGTCCAGTAGTTTTAAGTCTTTGGTTTTACGAGGTCTCTTCCGGTAAAGCAGAAAACCATAAATAGATCGACTCAGCACACCTTGTCTGAAAGCTCTACGAACCTTGATACAGCATTACAGCGGTTGTTTATAGAAGTCAACAGTCACACAATGCCATCGAGATTCAACTTCTTAATACAAGTTAAACATTGCATGTAAACAAATACTCAATAAAAATAAAGTATCTGTATTACTAATTTAAACAGGTCTATAAATGATCCTTAGGAATACATAAACAATATTTAAGGCCTAATAATACAACCGATTGTATTACACTAAATGGTAGAAACAAAATCTTACAGGCTTATATGCTTGATTGACCGAAATAAAATAATCTGGTAGAGAAATTTAAATAAAAAACTAAATTGAATAAAATGTCTTTAAATGTCTCCTGTATCCACTGAAAAATTACATACGTAGTACAAAAAATAACGTCTCTATAGTTGAACGATACGTCACACCCATTAACAAATAATAAGCCCCACTGTCACCTAATGACATGGGATTAAAGTTTTGTATTATACCGGTCAGCAAAATGGTCTGGTTACAGATTTAGTGAATTTCCGCTATAGGGAAGAAGCTATTACCGCAGTCGGCAAGGTAAGACCTAGGCCCGGGACCATGATAACTATTTGTTTTGAGGTCCCCAGACCCCCAAAACACCATTCGTTCACTGTATATATATATGTGTGTGTGTGTGTGTGTGTGTGTGTGTGTGTGTGTGTGTGTGTGTGTGTGTGTGTGTGTGTGTGTGTGTGTGTGTGTGTGTGTCCGTGGGTGCGATATCTCTCGTAAAAATGGTCTGATCTTGAGAAAATTTGGTACAAACGTGTAAAGCATTATTTGTGACTTTAAGTTCGAAAACCAGACTGATCGACCCATCCGAAGTGGTATTTAGGAGGGGTTTTGTACCCCAAAAATGAGTTTTTTGAAGTTTTTATATGTAATATTTTAAAAAGACAAATTTTAGTTTTCACCATTCAATTCAGCTTAAAAAAACACACAATTTGGTGTTTTGATCATTTCTCTACGTTAATTGGTTACAGATATATTGAAAGTGCTAAACACAGTACGTTGTCCAATGCTATTCTTATGGAGAATAAGAAAAATATTATAGCTCGCTTCCTGGTTGTGGTCTATTGTTATTTGCACAAAAAATACACAATATTTACCGATAATTCCCGTAGAAGCTACCTGCGGCCTCAGGCCCCATGTTATTCTTAAGGAGGAAAAGTAAAATGTTATGTATCCCTTAATTATGAACATAAATTAATAATAACCCCGTAGCAGCAAACCTGCGTACTCAGCGAATTTCCAATGCATATATGTATCTTAATACCACATAAAACCAAATACTAAGTTTCATCAATATACATTCATAAATAAACGATTTATGACCTTTTTTAATTATTCTCCATAAGAATAACATGGCGGCTGAGTATGCAGGTTTGCTGAAGGAAGGAACACAAAAAATAGGGTTTTATAAAAATATCAATATAACTCAAGTAGGTAAAGCCACATACCAAATGTTATTAATTTATGTTCATAATTAAGGGAGATAACACGTTACTTATTCTCCATAAGAATAACATGGGGGCTGAGTACGCAGGTTTGCTGCGGGAACTATAGGCAAAAAATGTTTTTTAGTGCAAATATCAATAAACCATAACGATATGAAGCAATATACCAAGTTTCATCAGGATAAGTTGATAAATAAGCGAGATATACAATTTGTCTTATTCTCCATAAGAATAACATTGGACAACGTACTGTGTTTAGTACTTTCAATATCTCGGTAACCAATTGACGTAGAGCAATGATCAGAACACCAATTTTTGTAAGCTGAATTTAATAGTGAAAACTAAAATTGGATTTACTAAAATATTATATGTAAAAAACTCAAAAAAAAACTATTTTTGGGGTACAAAACCCCCTCAAAATACCCCTTTGGATAGAGCGATCTGGCTGGTTTTCGAACTAAAGGTCATAAAAAATGATGCTTTACATGTTTGCACGAAATTTCATGAAAGTCGGGTCATTTTTACGAGAGTTATCGCACCCACGGACATATATTTATGTTCCCTATAGGCATGGTTCCCTAGGTCTTACTCGGCATGGTAAGACCTAGGCCCGGAACCATGATAACTTTTCGTTTCGAGGTCCCCAGGCCCCAAAAACACCATTCGTTTGAAACTGTATATATATATATATATATATATATATATATATATATATATATATATATATATATATATATATATATATATATATGTGTGTGTGTGTGTCCGTGGGTACGATAACTCTCGTAAAAATGGTCCGATTTAAATAAAATTTGGTACAGACGTGTAAAGCATTATTCATGACTTTAAATTCGAAAACCAGACAGATTGACCCATCCGAAGTGGTATTATGGGGGGGGGGGGTTTGTACCCTAAAAATGGGTTTTTTGAAGTTTGTACATGTAATATTTAAAAAAACAAATTTTAGTTTCCACCATTGGATTCAGCTCAAAAATACACACAATTTGGTGTTTTGATCATTTCTCTACGTCAATTGGTTACAGAGATATTGAAAGTGGTAAACACGGTACGTTGTCCAATGCTATTCTTATGGAGAATAAGAAAAAAATTATTTCATTACGATATCGAAAAAATTGTAAACAACATGAATATTTTTGTTTATTCAACTTAGTATAAAAAAACCGAACTCATAACGCTGAGTTTCCGTGCTTATGTCGAGGTACATACGCACGGAAACACAAAATAATGCAACAGCTGATCGGCCTAATGCAACAGCTGATCGGTCTGCACCGAAAAATCCCATAACGATCACCTACCAGGTGAGCACTTTTTCGTCTACAACATTTAGAGGTTGTGACGTCACGACCAGAACCACCGAATCATCAACCGATTGTTTGTTTTATCGAATGAACTTTCAACTACGATTGTTATTGTTTTGTGGTGGAAAAGCATAAATGGTGATTCGATTAAAATTCAAGCAGATATAAGGTAAATCAAAAGTTGTGGATACAGTGTTAAATTGGATCTAAAAATTGATGTACGTGAACAAACAACTAGGTTGCAGTTCACGACAAAATTATAGTAACCTAACTTAACCTAACTCCGCAGAGCGCTGTATGGTGGCTGTTAAATGGATCTAAAAATGGATGTACGTGAACAAACAACTAGGTTGCAGTTCACGACAAAATTATAGTAACCTAACTTAACCTAACTCCGCAGAGCGCTGTATGGTGGCTGTTCGTTGTGCAACATAATTACAAATAAAGGGATTAGTATAAGTAAATAAAAGTCAAACCGAAAAAAGTTAACAAAAAAAGTGAGATTTAACCCCGAACAAATTAAAGTAATCTTTAAAACACATTTCAGATTTCAAAAAGTAAACATCAAAAATAAGATTTGAACACGGGACCGCACGATCGTGGATCTGACGCCGTATCCACTGGGCTACCGAGGCCTGCCGCTTTATCCGAAAGTTTCAATACATCAGGCAGTGAGCAACGATTCATTCGATAAAACAATCGGTTGGTCGGTTGATGATTCGGTGGTTCTGGTCGTTCCGTTTCATATTGTCGTGACGTCACAACCTCTAAATGTTGTAGACGAAAAAGTGATCACCTACCAGCTCAAACTTCTCATAATTAAAAGCAGACAATAACGAAAATAACAAAAACCAATACTTTAACATTAAATTATTTAATTTTGGTTTCTGTTGACAAAAGTATTCTGTAACACTAACGGTACTAAGCCATATAGAGGCGAAAAGTCATTCCAGAGCATACGCTAACCAGGCGTCAAGCACTGTGCCCCGAACTGTACTTTCCGTGCACCACAAATGCACAGAAAGTTAACGTTATGTAATTTTGCCGTGCAGTAGCGGGAATAACCTATTTTCTTAGCTCATTTTACGTTTAGAAAGTGTACTTTCGTGTGTAGAGTAATGAAAAAATTATAGCTCGCTTGTTTATGAACGTAAACTAACGAAACTTGGTATACGGGTTCATCTGGTTGCGGTCTATTGTTATTTGCACAAAACCGCAATTTTTCCCGATAATTACCGTAGCAGCAAACCTGCGTCCTCATCCCCCATGTTATTCTTATGGAGAATAAGTAAAATTGAATGTATCCCTTAATTCTGAACATAAATTAATAAAACTTGGTATGTTGGTTCTCCTAGTTGAGTTCTATTGATATTAGCGTAAAAACCCATTTTTTGTGTTCCTTGTTGCAGCAAACCTACGGACTCATCCCCCATGTTATTCTTATGGAGAATAATCAAAATGGTATATATCGCTTATTTGTGAATTTATATTGATGCAACTTGGTATGTGGCTTCACCTAGTTGAGTAATATTGATATTTACATGAAAACTCATGTTTTTAGCGAATTTACCCTTAGGGAAGAAGCTATTACCGTATTCGGCATGGGACCATAATAACTTTTTGTTTTGAGGTCCCCAGACCCCAAAAACACCATTCGTTTGAAACTGTATATAATATATATATATATATATATATATATATATATATATATATATATATATATATATATATATATATATATATATACTAGCTGATGTACCCGTTCTTCGCACAGGTGTTTTATTTACCCGTTCTTTAGTCAATGCAATTTGCATTTTAGATAGCTTGAAACAGCTGTTCTTGCTTCTGCTTTTTAAGATGTCAAAAGGAAGTGTCCTCAGCTGTTCGTATTACAGTTTCTGAATGTTTACTTTCTTCTGAAATGTAAACATTGAAACTTAGGACGTTCACGGGGCGTAGCCCGAGGGGATTTTAAGAAAGTGAATAGGCCTATGTGTTGCATGGGTTCAAGATCTACCTTTGTGTAAAGTTTCAGCCCAGTCGGTTCAGTAGTTTTTGCGTTCACCCGGAACATCAGCCAGACAGACAGACAGACAGACAGACAGAAACCATCTCTTCTTAATAATATTATATATATATATATATATATATATATATATATATATATATATATGTCCGTGGATGCAATAACTCTCGTAAAAAAGGTCCGATTTTGATGAAATTTGGTACAAACGTGTAAAGCAGCATTAATGACTTAAAATTCGAAAACCAGACAGATCGACTTATCCGAAGGGGTATTTTGGGGGGGTTTTGTACCCCCAAAATGGGTTTTTTAAGTTGTTTACACATAATTTTTGAAAAAGTGAAATTTTATTTTTTTCATTGGAATCAGCTTAAAAAGACGTACAATTTGGTGTTTTAATCATTGCTGTACGTCAATTGGTTACTGAGGTATTGAAAGTGCTAAACACAGTACTTTGTCCAATGCTATTCTTATGGAGGATAAGAAAAATTGTATATCTCGCTTATTTATTAACTTATCCTGACGAAACTTAGTATATTGCTTCATTTCATTGTGGTCTATTGATTTTTGCACAAAAACCAATTTTTTGGCCGATAGTTCCCGTAGCAGCAAACCTGCATACTCAGCCCCATGTTATTCTTAAGGAGAATAAGTAACGTGTTATCTCCTTTAATTATGAACATAAATTAATAGAACTTGGTATGTGGCTTTACCTAGTTGAGTTATATTGATATTTGTATAAAAACCCATTTTTAGTGTTCCTTATTTCAGCAAACCTGCATACTCAGCCGCCATGTTATTCTTATGGAGAATAATTAAAATGTCATAAATCCTTTATTTATGAATGTATATTGATGAAACTTGGTATGTGGCTTTATGTGGTATTAAGATAAATTAATATGCATTGGAAATTCGCTGAGTATGCAGGTTTGCTGCTACGGGGGTATTATTCATTCTCCATAAGGATAACATTGGACTCATCTCAGTTCAATTATCATCTCATGAACTCATCTCAGTTCGCCTGATTTTTATGAAATTTGGTACAAATGTGGAGAGTAATATTTACGACTTTAAGTTCGAAAACCAGATCGATCCGTTTATGGGAAGGGGGTTTTATGGGGGATTAAGATTTTCCAAAAATCAGGTTTTTGAACTTTTTACCCTAAAATTTTAAAAACGCTAGATTTCGGTTAAAGCCATTTTATAGAGCTTAGAAAAAAAATTTACTTTTTTGAATCATTAAGCTAGGTTTAGTGGTTGTGGAGAAAAGTCAAAATATGTGTCCATAAAATTTCCCATGTTAATCTTATGGGAATACGGCTTTTAGATTTTCCTCAGATAATTTCACTAAAAACTCCAAATTTCTTTCTACCAATCAGTTTAGCTCTACAAAACAATCATTTTCGCATTTTAATTGCTGTTTTACGTCCAACCGTTGCAGTGATATTCAAAGTGCTAAACACAGTACGTTGTCCAATGTTATCCTTATGGAGAATAAATAAAATGTTATATTTTGATTATTTATGTATGTATATAGATGAAACTTGGTATGTGGCTTCATCCTGTTGTGGTATATTGATATTAGCACAAACAAGTTTTTTTTTTGCGAATAGTTCCCCTATGGGGAAGAAGCTATTACCGTAGATCTCATGGTAAGACTTAAGCCCAAGACCATGATAACTTTTTGTTTTGAGGTCCCCAGATGCAAAAAACACTATTCGTTCAAATTTATATATATATGTATAAATATATATATATGTGTCCGTTACTGCGATAACTTGAGTAAAAAACGTCCGATTTCGATGAAATTTGGCTCAAATGTGTAAAGTGACATTCATGACTTTAAGTTCGAAAACCAGAAATATCGGACCAAGGGAAGGGAGGTTTATGAGGGTTTTAAATTTTCCAAAAATCAGTTTTTTGCATTTTTCACCCAACATTTTTTAAAAAACTTAATTTTGGTTTTGACCATGTTATAGAGCTTAAAAAAAAATATTATGGTATTTTGAATTATTAACCTAGGTTAAGTGGTTGCGGAGAAAATCCAAAAAAACCTGCTCATAAAATCTCCCATGTTAATCTTATGGGAAAAAGGTTTTTGGCTTTTCCTCAGTTCATTTCTATGTAAACTTCACATTTGCTTTTACCAATCAGTTTAGCTCTACAAAACAATCATTTTGGTGTTTAAATTGTGATTCTACGTCCAACCGTTGCCGTGATATTCAAAGTGCTAAACACAGTATGTTGTCCAATGTTATCCTTATGGAGAATATTTAAAATTTGATATCTCGATTATTTATGAATTTATGATATTGATGAAACTTGGTAGGTGGCTTCACCTAGTACTGGTATATTGATATTTCCACAAAAAATTGCTTTTAGCGAATTTCCCCTGTAGGGAAGAAGCTATTACCGTAGTCGGCATGGTAAGACCTAAGCCCGGGACCATGATAACTTTTCGTTTTGAGGTCCCCAGACCCCAAAAACACCATTAGTTTGATACTGTATATATATATATATATATATATATATATATATATATATATATATATATATGTGTCCGTGAGCACGATAACTCTCGTAAAAATTATCCGATTTTGACGAAATTTGGTATAAACATGTAAAGCAGCATTTATGACTTTAAGTTCGAAAACCAGACAGATCGACCTATCCGAAGGGGTATTTTGGGGGGGGGGGTTTGTACCCCAAAAATGGGTTTTTTGAATTTTTTACATATAATTTTTGAAAAAGCCAAATTTTACTTTTGACCATTCGATTCAGCTTAAAAAAACACACAATTTGGTATTTCGATCATTCCTCTACGTTAATTGGTTACCGAGATATTGAAAGTGCTAAACACAGTACATTGTCTAATGTTAGTCTTATGGAGGAAAAGAACATTTTTTTATCTCGCTTATTTATGAACGTATACTGACGAAACTTGGTATACAGCTTCATCTCGTTGAGGTCTATTGATATTTGCTCCAAAAAATTGTTTTTGCATAATCCTCCCGTAGCAGCAAACCTGCGTACTCAGGCCCCATGTTATTCTTATGGACAATAATTAAATGCTCTGTCTCCCTTAATTATGACCTTAATTACGATTAATAAAAACTGGTATACGACTTCACCTGGTTGAGTTATATTGATATTAGCATAAAAACCAATTTTTTGTGTTCCTTGTTGCAGCAAACCTGCGTACTCAGCCCCAATGTTATTCTTATGGAGAATAATTAAAATTGTATGTATCGCTTATTTGTGAATATATTTTTATGAAACTTGGTAAGTGGCTTTATGTAGTATTAAGACATTTATATCTCCATTGGAAATTCGCTGAGTATGCAGGTTTGCTGCGCCGGGGGTATTATTTTGTTGAGTATCCTCTTAGCAGCAAACCTGCATTCTCATCCCTAATGTTATTCTTATGGAGAATACGGAAAGCTTTATATCTCCCTTAATTATGAACATAAATCATTAAAACTTGGTATATAGCTTCACCTGGTTGAGTTATATTGATAATTGCAAAACACCCCCATTTTAGCGAATTTCCCCTATAGGGAAGAAGCTATTACCGTAGGTCTCATGGTAACACTTAAGCCCAAGACCATGATGATAACTTTTCATTTTGAGGTCCCCAGATGCCAAAAACACCATTCGTTCAAATTTTTATATATGTATATATATATATATATATATATATATATATATATATATATATATATATATATATATATATATATATATATATATATGTCCGTAAGCACGATAACTCTCATAAAAAAGGTCCGATCTTAATGAAATTTGGTACAAATGTGTAAAGTACCATTTATTTGAACGAGTTCGAAAACCAGATGACTCGCACCATCCGAAGGGGGGTTTTGTACCCCAAAAATGTGTTTTTTGGGGTTTTCACATTTAATTTTAATTTAAATCAAATTTTAATTTATACCATTGAATTCAGCTTAAAAAAACAAACAATTTGGTATTTTGATCATTGCTCTACGTCAATTGGTTACCGAGATATTGAAAGTGCTAAACACAGTACGTTGTCTAATGTTATTCTTATGGAGAAAAAGAAAAATTGTATATCTCGCTTATTTATGAACATAAACTGGCGAAATTTGGTATATGGCTTGATCTGGTTATAGTTTATTGTTGTTTGCACAAAAAAACAATTTTTCGCCTATGGCTCCTGTAGCAGCAAACCTAGGTACTTGGTCCCCATGTTATTCTTATGGAAAATACTTAAAATGTTATATATCGCTTATTTATGAATGTATATGGATGAAACTTGGTATGTGACTTCACTAAGATGAGTTCTATTGATATTTACATAAAAACCCATTATTTTGTGTGCCTTGTTGCAACAAACCTGCGTACTCATCCCCAATGTTATTCTTATGGAGGATAATTAATATTTTAAATATCGCTTGTTTGTGAATACATTTCTTATGAATCCTGTTAAGTGTTATAATGTGTTATGTTATATATTCATTGGAAATTCGCTGAGTATGCAGGTTTGCTGCGACGGGGGTATTTATCTTCCTCGTTGCAGCAAACCTGCGTTCTCAGCCCTAATGTTATTCTTATAGAGAATAAATAAAATGCTATATATCACTTATTTATTTCAGTATTTTTATGAAACTTGGTAAGTTATGTGGTAGTAAGAAATATATTCATTCATAGGAAATTCGCTGAGTACACAGGTTTGCTGCGACGGGGGTATTTATTTTTCCCGGTAGCAGCAAACCTGCATACTCGGCCCCCATGTTATTCATATAGAGAATAAGTAAAGTTTTATATCTCCCTTAGTTGTGAACCTAAATTAATAAAACTTGGTATGTAGCTTCACCTGGTTGAGTTATATTGATAACTGCAAAAAAACACATTTATTATCTTCCTTGTTGCAGCAAACCTGTGTACTCAATTATAATTTTATTCTTATAGATAATAAATAAAATGCTATATATCACTTATTAATTAATGTATTTTTATGAAACTTGGTAAGTGACTCTAGGTAGTAGTGATACCCTTATATATGCATTGGAAATTCGCTGAGTACGCAAGTTTATTTTAGTAATTCCAATTTTAATTTTCACCATTAAATTCAGACTAAAAAACAAAAAATTTGGTGTTTTGACCATTGCTCGCCGATTGGTTACCGAGATATTGAAAGTGCTTAACGCAGTACGCTGTCCAATGTTATCCTTATGAAGAATAAGAAAAATGGTATATCTTGCTTATTTATCGACTTATCCTGACGAAACTTGGTATATTGCTTCATACTGTTGTGGTCTATTGTTATTTGCACAAAAAAAGCAATTTTTACCGATAATTCCCGTAGCAGCAAACCTGCGTACTCAGCTCCCATGTTATTCTTATGGATATAAGTAAAATGTAATGTCTCCGTTAATTATGAAGATAAATTAATAACACTTGGTATGTGGCTTCACCTCGTTGAGTTATATTGATATTTCCATGAAAAACCTATATTTTGTATTCCTTGTTGCAGCAAACCTGCTTACTCAGCCTCCGTGTAATTCTTATGGAGAATAATTAAAATATTATGTGTTGCTTATTGAATATTAATGAATATTGATGAAACTTGGTTGGCTTCATCTAGTTGAATTCTATTTATATCAGCATAAAAACCAATTTGTTGTGTTCCTAGTTTCAGCAAACCTACGAACTCATTCCCAATGTTATTGTTATAGAGAATAATTAAAATTGTATATATCGCTTTTTGTGAATTTATTTTCATGAAATTTGGTATGGTGCTCAATTTGGTATTAATAACATATCTTATGCATTGGAAATTCGCTGAGTAAGCAGGTTTGCTGCGACGGGGGTATTTAGCTATTTTGAGACCAACAATAAAAAGGTCCGATTTTGATGAAATTTGGTACAAATCTGTAAAGCAATATTTATGACTTTAAGTTCGAAAACCAGCCATATGGCTGTATCTAAAGGGGTATTTTGGGGGGGGGGGGTTTGTACCCCAAAAATGGGTTTTTTGATCTTTTTAGCGAATTTCCCCTATAGGGAAGAAGCTATTACCGTAGTCGGCATGGTAAGACCTAGGCCCGGGACCATGATAACTTTTCGTTTTGAGGTCCCCAGACCCCAAAAACACCATTCGTTCGAAACTGTATATATATATATATATATATATTATATATATATATATCTATATATATATGTGTCCGTGAGCACGATAACTCTCGTAAAAATTATCCGATTTTGATAAAATTTGGTATAAACGTGTAAAGAAACATTTATGACTTTAAGTTCGAAAACCAGCCTGATCGCTTTATCCGAAGGGGTATTTTGGGGGGGTTTTGTACCCCAAAAATGGGTTTTTTGAATTTTTTACATATAATTTTTGAAATAGTCAAATTTTAGTTTTTACCATTGGATTCAGCTTAAAAAAACACACAATTTGGTATTTTGATCATTTCTCTACGTCAATTGGTTACCGAGATATTGAAAGTGCTAAACACAGTACGTTGTCTAATGTTATTCTTATGGAGGAAAAGAAAAATTTTACATCTCGCTTATTTATGAACGTATACTGACGAAACTTGGTATACGGCTTCATCTGGTTGTGGACCACTGATATTTGCTCAAAAATACCATTTTTTGCCAAAGGCTCCCGTAGCAGCAAACCTGCGTACTCAGCCCTATGTTATTCTTATGGAGAATAAATAACGTGTTATCTCCCTTAATTATGAAAATAAATTAATGAAATTTGGTATGTAGCTTTGCCTAAATGAGTTGTATTGATATTTGTATAAAACCCCATTTTTTGTTTTCCTTCCTTCAGCAAACCTGCATACTCAGCCGCCATGTTATTCTTATGGAGAATAATTAAAATGTCATAAATCGTTTATTTATGAATGTATATTGATGAAAATTGGTATGTGGCTTTATGTGGTATTAAGATACGTATATATTCATTGGAAATTCGCTGAGTATGCAGGTTTGCTGCTACGGGGGTATTATTTATAATTTTTTAAATAGTCAAATTTTAATTTTTAGCATTGGATTCAGCTTTAAAAAATAAACAATTTGTTATTTTGATAATTCCTCTACGTCAATCGGTTACCGAGATATTGAAAGTGCTAAACACAGTACGTTGTCTAATGTTATTCTTATGGAGGATAAGACAAAAATTATATCTCGCTTCTTTATGAACGTATACTGACGAAACTTGGTATATGGCTTTATCTGGTTTTGGTCTATTGATATTTGCTCAAAAAAATTGTTGCTTAGGTACCAACTCATAGCAGCAAACCTGCATACTCAGCCCCCATGTCATTCTTATGGAGAAAAATTAAAATCCTATGTCTCCCTTAATTATGAACATAAATTAATAAGACCTCGTATATGACTTCACCTATTTGAATTATATTGATAATTGCCTAAACACCCATTTTTTTTGGTTCCTTGTTGCAGCAAACCTGCGTACTCATCCCCCATGTTATTCTTATGTAGGTTAATCAAAATGGGATGTATCGCTTATTTATGAATGTATATTGATGAAACTTGGTATTTGGCTTCGACTAGTTAAATTCTATTTATAGTTGCATAAAAACTAATTGTTTGTGTTCCTTGTTTCAGCAAACCTACATACTCATCCCAAATGTTATTCTTATGGAGAATAATTAAAATTGTATATATCGCTTGTTAGCGAATTTCCCCTATAGGGAAGAAGCTATTACCGTAGGTCTCATGGTAAGACTTAAGCCCGAGACCATGATAACTTTTCATTTTGAGATCCCCAGATGCCAAAAACACCATTCGTTCAAATTTTTATATATGTATATATATATATATATATATATATATATATTATATATATATATTTATATATATATTTATATATATATATATATATATATATATGTGTCCGTAAGCACGATAACTCTCGTAAAAAAGGTCCGATCTTAATGAAATTTGGTACAAATGTGTAAATTACCATTTATTTGAACGAGTTCGAAAACCAGATGAATCGCACCACCCGAAGGGGGGTTTTTGGGGGGTTTTGTCTCCCAAAAATGTGTTTTTTGGGGTTTTCATATGTAATTTTAATTTAAATCAAATTTTAATTTATACCATTGGATTCAGCTTAAAAAAACAAACAATTTGGTATTTTCATCATTGCTCTACGTCAATTGGTTACCGAGATATTGAAAGTGCTAAACACAGTACGTTGTCTAATGTTATTCTTATGGAGAAAAAGAAAAATTGTATATCTCGCTTATTTATGAACATAAACTGGCGAAATTTGGTATATGGCTTGATCTGGTTATAGTTTATTGTTGTTTGCACAAAAAAACAATTTTTCGCCTATGGCTCCTGTAGCAGCAAACCTAGGTACTTGGTCCCCATGTTATTCTTATGGAAAATACTTAAAATGTTATACAGTATATCGCTTATTTATGAATGTATATGGATGAAACTTGGTATGTGACTTCACTAAGATGAGTTCTATTGATATTTACATAAAAACCCATTATTTTGTGTGCCTTGTTGCAGCAAACCTGCGTACTCATCCCCAATGTTATTCTTATGGAGGATAATTAATATTTTAAATATCGCTTGTTTGTGAATACATTTCTTATGAATCCTGTTAAGTGTTATAATGTGTTATGTTATATATTCATTGGAAATTCGCTGAGTATGCAGGTTTGCTGCGACGGGGGTATTTATCTTCCTCGTTGCAGCAAACCTGCGTTCTCAGCCCTAATGTTATTCTTATAGAGAATAAATAAAATGCTATATATCACTTATTTATTTCAGTATTTTTATGAAACTTGGTAAGTGGCTTTATGTGGTAGTAAGAAATATATTCATTCATAGGAAATTCGCTGAGTACACAGGTTTGCTGCGACGGGGGTATTTATTTTTCCCGGTAGCAGCAAACCTGCATACTCGGCCCCCATGTTATTCATATAGAGAATAAGTAAAGTTTTATATCTCCCTTAGTTGTGAACCTAAATTAATAAAACTTGGTATGTAGCTTCACCTGGTTGAGTTATATTGATAACTGCAAAAAAACACATTTATTATCTTCCTTGTTGCAGCAAACCTGTGTACTCAATTATAATTTTATTCTTATAGATAATAAATAAAATGCTATATATCACTTATTAATTAATGTATTTTTATGAAACTTGGTAAGTGACTCTAGGTAGTAGTGATACCCTTATATATGCATTGGAAATTCGCTGAGTACGCAAGTTTATTTTAGTAATTCCAATTTTAATTTTCACCATTAAATTCAGACTAAAAAACAAAAAATTTGGTGTTTTGACCATTGCTCGCCGATTGGTTACCGAGATATTGAAAGTGCTTAACGCAGTACGCTGTCCAATGTTATCCTTATGAAGAATAAGAAAAATGGTATATCTTGCTTATTTATCGACTTATCCTGACGAAACTTGGTATATTGCTTCATACTGTTGTGGTCTATTGTTATTTGCACAAAAAAAGCAATTTTTACCGATAATTCCCGTAGCAGCAAACCTGCGTACTCAGCTCCCATGTTATTCTTATGGATATAAGTAAAATGTAATGTCTCCGTTAATTATGAAGATAAATTAATAACACTTGGTATGTGGCTTCACCTCGTTGAGTTATATTGATATTTCCATGAAAAACCTATATTTTGTATTCCTTGTTGCAGCAAACCTGCTTACTCAGCCTCCGTGTAATTCTTATGGAGAATAATTAAAATATTATGTGTTGATTATTGAATATTAATGAATATTGATGAAACTTGGTTGGCTTCATCTAGTTGAATTCTATTTATATCAGCATAAAAACCAATTTGTTCTGTTCCTAGTTTCAGCAAACCTACGAACTCATTCCCAATGTTATTGTTATAGAGAATAATTAAAATTGTATATATCGCTTTTTGTGAATTTATTTTCATGAAATTTGGTATGGGGCTCAATTTGATATTAATAACATATCTTATGCATTGGAAATTCGCTGAGTAAGCAGGTTTGCTGCGACGGGGGTATTTAGCTATTTTGAGACCAACAATAAAAAGGTCCGATTTTGATGAAATTTGGTACAAATCTGTAAAGCAATATTTATGACTTTAAGTTCGAAAACCAGCCATATGGCTGTATCTAAAGGGGTATTTTGGGGGGGGGGGTTTGTACCCCAAAAATGGGTTTTTAGCGAATTTCCCCTATAGGGAAGAAGCTATTACCGTAGTCGGCATGGTAAGACCTAGGCCCGGGACCATGATAACTTTTCGTTTTGAGGTCCCCAGACCCCAAAAACACCATTCGTTCAAAACTGTATATATATATATATATATATATATATATATATATATATATATATATATATATATATATATATATATATATATATGTGTCCGTGAGCACGATAACTCTCGTAAAACTTATCCGATTTTGATGAAATTTGGTATAAACGTGTAAAGCAACATTTATGACTTTAAGTTCGAAAACCAGCCAGATCGCTTTATCCGAAGGGGTATTTTGGGGGGGTTTTGTACCCCAAAAATGGGTTTTTTGAATTTTTTACATATAATTTTCGAAATAGTCAAACTTTAGTTTTTACAATTTGATTCAGCTTAAAAAAACACACAATTCGGTATTTTGATCATTTCTCTACGTCAATTGGTTACCGAGATATTGAAAGTGCTAAACACAGTACGTTGTCTAATGTTATTCTTATGGAGGAAAAGAAAAATTTTATATCTCGCTTATTTATGAACATATACTGACAAAACTTGGTATACGGCTTCATTTGGTTGTGAACCATTGATATTTGCTAAAAAAAACAATTTTTTGCCAAAGGCTCCCGTAGCAGCAAACCTGCGTACTCAGCCCCATGTTATTCTTATGGAGAATAAGTAACGTGTTATCTCCCTTAATTATGAAAATAAATTAATGAAATTTGGTATGTGGCTTTACCTAAATGAGTTATATTGATATTTGTATAAAACCCCATTTTTTGTTTTCCTTCCTTCAGCAAACCTGCATACTCATCCGCCATCTTATTCTTATGGAGAATAATTAAAATGTCACAAATCGTTTATTTATGAATGTATATTGATGAAACTTAATATGTGGCTTTATGTGGTATTAATATTCATATATATGCATTGGAAATTCGCTGAGTACGCAGGTTTGCTGCTACGGGGGTATTTGATCTTTTTAGCGAATTTCCCCTATAAGGAAGAAGCTATTACCGTAGTCGGCATGGTAAGACCTAGGCCCGGGACCATGATAACTTTTCGTTTTGAGGTCCCCAGACCCCAAAAACACCATTCGTTCGAAACTGTATATATATATATTTATATATATATATATCTATATATATATATATATATATATATACATATATATATATATATATATATATATATATATATATATGTGTCCGTTAGCACGATAACTCTCGTAAAAATTATCCGATTTTGATAAAATTTGGTATAAACGTGTAAAGAAACATTTATGACTTTAAGTTCGAAAACCAGCCAGATCGCTTTATCCGAAGGGGTATTTTGGGGGGGTTTTGTACCCCAAAAATGGGTTTTTTGAATTTTTTACATATAATTTTTGAAATAGTCAAATTTTAGTTTTTACCATTGGATTCAGCTTAAAAAAACACACAATTTGGTATTTTGATCATTTCTCTACGTCAATTGGTTACCGAGATATTGAAAGTGCTAAACACAGTACGTTGTCTAATGTTATTCTTATGGAGGAAAAGAACAATTTTACATCTCGCTTATTTATGAACGTATACTGACGAAACTTGGTATACGGCTTCATCTGGTTGTGGACCACTGATATTTGCTCAAAAAAACCATTTTTTGCCAAAGGCTCCCGTAGCAGCAAACCTGCGTACTCAGCCTTATGTTATTCTTATGGAGAATAAATAACGTGTTATCTCCCTTAATTATGAAAATAAATTAATGAAATTTGGTATGTAGCTTTGCCTAAATGAGTTGTATTGATATTTGTATAAAACCCCATTTTTTGTTTTCCTTCCTTCAGCAAACCTGCATACTCAGCCGCCATGTTATTCTTATGGAGAATAATTAAAATGTCATAAATCGTTTATTTATGAATGTATATTGATGAACATTGGTATGTGGCTTTATGTGGTATTAAGATACGTATATATTCATTGGAAATTCGCTGAGTATGCAGGTTTGCTGCTACGGGGGTATTATTTATAATTTTTTAAATAGTCAAATTTTAATTTTTAGCATTGGATTCAGCTTTAAAAAATAAACAATTTGTTATTTTGATAATTCCTCTACGTCAATCGGTTACCGAGATATTGAAAGTGCTAAACACAGTACGTTGTCTAATGTTATTCTTATGGAGGATAAGACAAAAATTATATCTCGCTTCTTTATGAACGTATACTGACGAAACTTGGTATATGGCTTTATCTGGTTTTGGTCTATTGATATTTGCTCAAAAAAAATTGTTGCTTAGGTACCAACTCATAGCAGCAAACCTGCATACTCAGCCCCCATGTCATTCTTATGGAGAAAAATTAAAATCCTATGTCTCCCTTAATTATGAACATAAATTAATAAGACCTCGTATATGACTTCACCTATTTGAATTATATTGATAATTGCCTAAACACCCATTTTTTTTGGTTCCTTGTTGCAGCAAACCTGCGTACTCATCCCCCATGTTATTCTTATGTAGGTTAATCAAAATGGGATGTATCGCTTATTTATGAATGTATATTGATGAAACTTGGTATTTGGCTTCGACTAGTTAAATTCTATTTATAGTTGCATAAAAACTAATTGTTTGTGTTCCTTGTTTCAGCAAACCTACATACTCATCCCAAATGTTATTCTTATGGAGAATAATTAAAATTGTATATATCGCTTGTTAGCGAATTTCCCCTATAGGGAAGAAGCTATTACCGTAGGTCTCATGGTAAGACTTAAGCCCGAGACCATGATAACTTTTCATTTTGAGATCCCCAGATGCCAAAAACACCATTCGTTCAAATTTGTATATATGTATATATATATATATATATATATATATTTATATATATATATATTTATATATATATTTATATATATATATGTGTCCGTAAGCACGATAACTCTCGTAAAAAAGGTCCGATCTTAATGAAATTTGGTACAAATGTGTAAATTACCATTTATTTGAACGAGTTCGAAAACCAGATGAATCGCACCACCCGAAGGGGGGTTTTTGGGGGGTTTTGTCCCCCAAAAATGTGTTTTTTTGGGGTTTTCACATGTAATTTTAATTTAAATCAAATTTTAATTTATACCATTGGATTCAGCTTAAAAAAACAAACAATTTGGTATTTTCATCATTGCTCTACGTCAATTGGTTACCGAGATATTGAAAGTGCTAAACACAGTACGTTGTCTAATGTTATTCTTATGGAGAAAATGAAAAATTGTATATCTCGCTTATTTATGAACATAAACTGGCAAAATTTGGTATATGGCTTGATCTGGTTGTGGTTTATTGTTGTTTGCACAAAAAAACAATTTTTCGCCTATGGTTCCTGTAGCAGCAAACCTAGGTACTTGGTCCCCATGTTATTCTTATGGAAAATACTTAAAATGTTATATATCGCTTATTTATGAATGTATATGGATGAATCTTGGTATGTGACTTCACTAAGATGAGTTCTATTGATATTTGCATAAAAACCCATTATTTTGTGTGCCTTGTTGCAGCAAACCTGTATACTCATCCCCAATGTTATTCTTATGGAGAATAATTAATATTTTAAATATTGCTTGTTTGTGAATACATTTCTTATGAATCCTGTTAAGTGTTTTAATGTGTTATGTTATCTTATGTGTTATTCATTGGAAATTCGCTGAGTATGCAGGTTTGCTGCTACGGGGGTATTTTGGAATATATATTTATGACACTTGGTAATGCGTCTTTATGTGGTATTAAGACATATATCATGCACTGGAAATTCGCTGAGTACGCAGGTTTGCTGCGACGGGGGTATTTAGGGTTAATATGAGCGAGTAACGTAACGTTTTTCCAAACCCCCCCCCACATAACGCAGCATAACGCTACGCCCTCCCCCCTCCCCCTACCCTTAAGTGCGTTACGTAATACGGATATGGCTTCTTAGGATAGGCCCTGTATTTTTAAGAAGGTTTTACCTTTTTAGTATAACGCAGCGAAATGAGCAAAACATCTGTCAAAATCAATACATTGATTTGCTGAAGAAAACAATTCCACAAGCTAGGCCTACAACATGAGTACAGACTCAACTTTATTTGGGAAACTCAGCTAATAAAGACTTTTAGCACATTTGAATTTCCCGCTTAAACACCACAATAGTTGGAACCCATGCCCGCCAAAAGTGAGGGTGTCGACCTCTCCATTTATTGGCTTGCCGCTTGGCGTTGGTTCATTTCTCCGCATTGCTCTCCTAGAGGGGTACAACATATTGAAAATATAACATCCAATGAGAAGCTCAGAAATCATGGCGTACGCAATCCCACAATGCTCTTGCTTCCGCTTTGGAGGTTCTCTGCGCTTGCGCCAGTGTGTCCCTCTCCCATTCCTCTCTCTTTGCTCGCCGGCTTTCGCAGAGTAAGGACGTGTTATTTTATTAGTGTTAAGTAGAAAATGGCTGAAAATCAGGAATACGAGATGGGCAACGGAGACTTCTCCCAAGATGTTGGCGGTGAAGAATACAACGATGATCAGATGAATGGTGATGTTCAGAACGGTGGAGGCCAAGGAGGAGAAAATGCGTCTTCTAACCAAGGACCTGGCAGGGACGATGATAGGTAGGTCCTCGTATTTAGTGAGATTCATATATCCTTAGTTTTGAGTATCTTTTGTTTTTATAAATATAAAGTATCTCTTTTTATTATATTGAGCTATGATATTGCGTTGGTATTTCATACAATGTGTATACGTAAACTTAATTGCGCATTACCCTTAGGGTCACATTGTGGGCAATTTTTTGTTGGACCAAATAACGCATTACAGAATGATGTTAATTATACTTATTTATAGAATCGCTCTTGGATGCTTTTGAGAAACGAGATGTTCAATTAACGTTTTACAGTCTTCAGCAGATTGTAGGTTACTATGCTTGGAATACTTATTTTGGAAACGAGGTCGAAACGGCTTCTGAGCCGCCATGTTGTTTCATCGATCCATCGCGTCCTCCCTCCGTCAGAATCCCCGATCTCAAATCTTCCATTTTCTTGAGGCCTAAAGGTCTCTACCTAAAAACTCTGGCGAGGACGATGGGTTATCTCCATGTTGAATCCATACAGTTCTTGGTCAATATTTTCAACTTGAGTAGCCTAGCCTATCTTATTCTAACTTCCATTTCATTTGTGACCATGAAATAAATACTTAAGTGGGTATGCCGCCTCATGGCTTATTTTTAAGCTGTGATCGCCATTTTAAAATATTTACTGCATGTCAAACAAGGTAAAGAATGTCTATTAATAGTAGACATAAGTTACCACAGAAGGTAGGCTAAAACAAATTTCATATTGGGTAACTTTTTATAAGTAGCCTAGGCTTTCGGGCCTATATGTAGCTTTATTGAAAGATTAGTTAGATAACTAAACTTGCAAATTATGGTGGTCGAGTTGTGCCTCTAGGTATGTTAACCGCTGCTCCATTCACGAGCACGGCCCCAATGGTGAATTGCTTGGTGCCCCTGTAGTTTTTGTGATTTTTCAGAAACTTATAAGAGTGCAGTAAATTGCAGAATGGATGAAACCGATCAAAATGCATGCTAGGTATTCAATTTGCTTGTAATAGATGGGAGAATCTTAAAATGGAAAAATAAATAAAATTCAGAGGGGCATTCTTTTTTGGAAAAGTAAACAAATTGAAAAATCGGAACAAATTTTGACTGAAATTTTATTTATTTATTTAGCCAAGCCTATATTTATAAGTCTCAAAATATACCATACAAAAGGAATTGGCCTACTTTAATGGTGACATGTCATTGTTATATAGAATCTGAAAATGGTAGATTAAGTTAAATACAATTTAGAAATAGGTTTTTTTTTAAGTGAACTTAACACGTTTGCTACTGATCGTAATCTACAGTAATACCAGACGTTTCACTGTTAACTATTAAATCCAGAAGCATTTGTACAGTAGAACTCCGATTATCCGAATTAATTGGGGATTGGGCTGATTTGGGTATGTAGAAATTAGGATAATCAGGTATACCTCGGGAATTAAGCAAAAAACATCACCATAACTTATATTATAAATCAGAATTTTATTGATAAAGTTACTAACTTATTAATGTAATGAACAGAAAGTGAGCGAACTGAATGAACAAGACAGAAAGTGAACGATTAAAATTATACTAACTAAACACTAGTGGTGTTTCACTAAACACAACACGCACGTTATACGAACACAGCTAACCTCGGTGAAAGAACAGTAAGTTTAACGACTGATGATGAGCAGGGTGGGGAGGGGGTATGACTCATTGTTCCCCGCGAAAAGATCACACCGGAAGGTAACAGCGCGGGCTTTTATTTTAGCGCTCAGATTACCATAGTAACGGAACGGCGCATTATCGCTACACACGCTCCCGCTGTTATTGTTTTGATTTTTATATTTCTATTATTTCACTCAAAATCGATTCGGATAATTGGAGATTCGGATGATTGGGGTTCGGATAATTGGATTTCTACTGTAATACAGAGTTTCTAACAATTATCTACAAACATAACATTAACCCTAGGACTGCCTTGGGCCGGATTTCCGGCCTCGCAAGTGGGCGCTGGCTGCCCTGGTCAGCCATTTGCAAAACTGCTCGGTGCCCTGACATTTTTGGTAATTTTACAGAGGTTTTCTTTTTAACAGTTGGCAGTGCCTAACCCTATCATATGCATAGGCCCTACTCGTTTTGTTCACAAAAAGGAGATTATGTATAAAATCAAATCACTAAAATGAGAGAATAACTAAAATGTTATATAGCGCTTTTGAATTTATGATTGAATATTTATAAAACTTGGTATGTGGCTTCGCCTAGTTAAATTCTATTTATATTTGCATAATTTAAAAACCAATTCTTGTGTTCCTTTTCAGCAAACTTACGTACTCATTGGCAATGTTATTCTTATAGAGAATAATTAAAATCGCTTATATATGAATATATTTTTTATGAATCTTGGTATGCAGCTTTATGTGGTATTAAGACATGCTGTTATGTTGTGGTATTGTGGTATTATGTATTGGAAATTTGCTGAGTAACTTACACAGGTTAGCTGCGACGGGGGTATTCAATGTGTTATAAGCAGTTGAAAAAAATGACCCTGAGGGCCGGATTGGGCCCCTCGATCAGCCGATGCCCACATGCGAGGGCCGAATATTAGGCCCGGGACACCGAGCAATCAATTTTAAATCCATTTAGGGCAGTACTAGGGTTAAATTAATGTAGCTTTTTTAAAATTTGTGTACAGTAATAATATTTAAATTTATATACATATTTCAACTTTATTTTCTTGGTAATTGATTATACTTTACGTTAACAAAAAAAGTATATGCACATTTACACATGCATTACATTATTTGATCGTAGGTAATCTATATAGTCACCGTAGTTGGAAAGCGTTCTCTTAACCGGGTTGGATCGTGTATGGCAACATACACTTTCCCATATTTGTCCGCCTCAACATCCTGACTAGGTTGGGAAGCGTTTTCCCAACTGGGTTGGATCGTGTATGGGCCCCTTAAAGTTTTTGTATGCAAAGTTTGCTAGCCTAAGTTAGGTTTTCAGAAACATCGGTTTAATAATATAGGCCTATAGGCAATCTTTTCCACAATAAAACAAAAACTGCCCCATATATGATTTCTTCACTCAATGCCTGTCCCCGTTTCGTGACTAAATAAGGCGGAATCTACTTTGCATGCTATTTTCATTAGAATGTTAGTAACAAATAAAGTTACGAACGTTCAATCGAATACAGAAATAAAATTTAGATTGTGATCTTTCGATTGATGTCAGAATTACCCAAATTGCGTTCGTTTTCAATACATTAAGTTACAGCTGGTTTGGTAAAAGGTCACGTGCTAAGGCATAAATTTTCTTGTGACTCAAAAAGTTATCTCCGCGGCGCTTGCGTTTACTGTACCACATGAGGCTTGGTTACGTTCCTGAGTGGCCACTCAAACTGGAAATAAGTGATTGAGAGACATACCGTGATGAGCTGGGAATTTCATGAGATTTTTTGTCATACCGTAGCAAAATTGTGGCTTAGCCTACCTGTAAGTTTTTGGGTTTAAATGTTAACTTACAACTTAATGAACTGAAAACAAGCAGAGTGACCAAACCAAGTAACATTACCTATGTTTATTTTGTATCTCACTGTCCAAACAAAAAAATGTTTGTGTGGTAGGCTATTATGCTCTGCAAAAATATTGATAGATTGGAAAGCTGGTTATTAGATGCTGTGTCTTGTAGGCTATATGACCAGGCAACTGGTCATAAGATCTTGCCGGCCGGTCAATCCATTTCAGATTATCCAAGGGTAGTTGCTGATGGATTTGAATTTTGCAATATTTTGGGAATAAGTCTTAACCCTTTGCGATCGGAAGGCCAGCAGGAGTGGCCACAATGCAGTCGGCAGCCAGTCGGAATTCTTTCCGTACTAACTTGGTGCTGACGGTCGGGCGGCCAGCTCTACTGGCCACGTCCCACTACGCGTCACCTCGGCATTTATCATGGCGGCTCGCTCCCCGCAGCTCGGAATTATTTTCACTGAAAACCTTCAGTGTTAGCATAGGGGATTTAAATTTTAATAAAACGTCTCTCAATTCGTCTTATCTTTAACGATCGTTCATTATTACTTAGTTAAATATACGGGGGGAAAAAACATAACCCCATTCTTACTAATAAATGTTTATACGGGATAAAACAATTTTATTGTAGGCCTAATTATAATATAAGTGTAGGCCTATACGTAAACGTATAAGTATTCTTATAATCATGTACATTAAAACTTAAAACTTAATTAAAAATACAAATAAACACAAATCTCTCGAGAAAATCACCAAAACACAGTTAAAATCATAAAAAACTGAACCAAAACAATGATGATTATGACAGCACTTGTGCCAGAACAATAGGTGTTTATTTTAGTTGTTTACACCACAATTCTTACGATATAATGTTGCAAGCCTGCTGATCGTTTAGTTTAACAATTCCTCACTAGGTTGCAGCACTCTACAAGCATTATATCACAGTTGGAATATTACAAACGAAAACATTGTTGTCGGCCAGTCCTGCTGGACGCCCGAGCGTTCGTTGGATTTCATGTTGGCCAGCACCGCTGGCCGTCCGATCGCAAAGGACAACTGCTGTGGAAAAAAATCGACTTCCGCGCGCTAATGGCGGCGGCCAGTAGAGCTGGCCGCGCGACCGCTGAGGAATAGCGGCAAATATGCATTCCGATCGCAAAGGGTTAAGTATAGTGGTGACCTGTAGAGTCACTATTGGAGGTTATTTAATTTTTTTCATGTCCTATATTTTTTTAGGTGGCCATTTTGTTTAGGTAAAACAGCCAATTTTGCATTTTGAAGCTAGGTTTACGAAAATTTTAATATTTTCCATAGTTATAGAGATATGAAAATGAAATAAAAACCAGAATAATGTATATAAAACACTACATTTTATGTCCCCATAATGTTTAAGCTTACATTTAAGGAAATAGCTTTAACAAATTGTTGAAAACTGAAGTTAAAACGAAACAAAATGCCAACTTAAAGCATTGTAATACTTAAACAAAACTAAGACTCACTTTAGAGCATTCGTGTGCTTGTAAGCTTCATACTAGAGTACATGTAGAAAAAGTTTGAAGTCTTGAGAGATGTATCCTCTTTTTCGATCCTTTAACCCTTTGAGTGCCAGAGTTTTTCGGTCGTCATATCCCTAGAGTGCCAGAGTTTTTAACACAGTATATCCCAAAAGTGCCAGGCACAAAATCAACATTTTGCAAGGGTTTGCAAAAAAATTAATAACTTTTTTATTTGATAAGATATTATTATGAAACTTTTTTTGTTTTGTAATTTTAAAGTTTAGCTATAATATTATGCACATATATAATATTTAAAAAATAACAAATAACAAATTTGAATACATATATGTATGTGGGAAATTTCTTTTAATTTTTTTTATTTGTTTCAGGTAAATAAACATTGTTCAAATATAAGATTTTCACCAAATAACTACTAGATTTATAGAGGAAATGTTTCCCAAAATATTTCCTGAAAGTTTCATTAAATTTGGGCTTTAGGCGGACAAGTTATTTCCATAAATGTAAAAAAATATAAAAACGGCAAATTAGTACACAAGACAGTAGCCTAACTTTATTTAAGTTTTATTACAATTTTATTTCATAAAGCAGACTAACTAGGCCTCGTATATTTATGGAGTATATGTTTACCTGAACATATCCTGGAAATGTCCTGGAAGAAATAATAAAAAGTAATGGCGTAAGAAAAATTTTCTATAACAACGATTCACAAAATCAACATTTTGCAAGGGTTTTGTACATAAAATCAATAACTTTTTTATTTGGTAAGATATTATTATGAAATTTTTTTTGTTTTGTCAGTTTCAAGTTTAGCTATAATATTATGCACATATATAATATATAAAAAATACAAAATAAAAAAATTTGAATAGGTACATAATATTATACATGCGGGAAATTTTTTATATTTTTTCAGATAAACATTGTTCAAATATAAGATTTTCACTAAATAACTACTAGATTTATAGAGCTAGAAACTATCCTGGAAATCACCTGTAAGAAATAATAAAAAGTAATGACGTAAGACAAATTTTCCATAACAACGATATATCGTTGCAATGTATTTTTCGGTAAGACCACCGACGACTATATATCGTTGTGAAGTATTTTTCGGATGTTCCGTGCACAACGATATATCGTTGCGTGGCACTCAAAGGGTTAAAAATAGTGATTTTTTTGAAATCGGTTGGATTTAAACTGCCATAACTTAAAAGTTATATAATTTGCCGTCATTAAAATTTTTAATTTTTTTAAAAACTAAGTTAACGTTATATGTAGGGGCCTATAGCACCAAAGTATTAAAATTGATCACTGAGACTTAGTTTGTATAGGAGCATTATTTACCTAAAAAGCATCGCTTGATGCTTGATTTTATCATACACATCATTAAAATTTTAATTTAAAAAAAAAACTAAGTTAACGTTATGTAGGGGCCTATAGCACCAAAGTATTAAAATTGATCACTGAGACTTAGTTTGTATAGGAGCATTATTTACCTAAAAAGCATCGCTTGATGCTTGATTTTTTATCATATAAAAACACAAAAAAGTCATAGTGAAATTCCTTTGGGAAGTGAACTATTAGCATGACCTGCACGGTGAAACTTAAGCCCGGGACCACCATAGAAGTTCCTAACGTGACCCCCTGAACACGTTTTGGGGGGTCGTTCAAAATTTTATACATATATATATATATATACAGATATATATATATATATATATATATATATGTGTGTGTTTGCACTCTAGCGGTCACATTTTTTGTCCGATTTACTTAAAATTTGGTAGGGGCGTTCCTTTCTGTAATCGGTTGGACAAGTTCGTTGGGCAAAACAATCGGAAAACTTTAAACCCCTTTTTTGGGGGATTAATCTTTCAAATTTTGAGTTTTTGGGCCCAAAAAGGGTCAGAAAAGCCCCAGATGTAAAATAAATGCATGGAAAAAGATGGGAATTAGAGAGGTGAAAGTTTTAAGCCCTCTCGTCATTCTAGCATAAATATTTATCAAGTTATTAAAGAAAATGTGTATCGACCAAACACAGTACGTTGTCTTATGGGGGGTTTACACTAGAAAAGCCTGTTATTCCTTTGTTAGAGTACTTTTACCATCCCCAGCAACCTCACATCTACTTTAAAGCCTGTGTGGACCTTCTCCTAACCTTATAATGCGCAAAATTGTATTCCCAGCTTTGCAGGTAAATGAAACCAGGAGCATATCAGAACAGCCAAAAAATCAGTTTTTTCAGATTTCAATAAAAATTGGACATATGTATGTTTTTACACTGATTTTGAGTTTTAAAATTTTGTATGTGGAAATTCACTTCCCTCACGTCAGCGTGCTGCGTGCGAACTCGTTAAATATTTTTCTACTTTTTTCTTCTATTTACAGGAAAATGATTTAAAACTTGAAAAACGATTTAAAACTTGTAAACGAATTCCATTAACAAGATCGTACCATCGATTTGTTCCAAAAAACCCTTCTGAAATAAGTGTTACAAATTTTTTAATTTAGCAGAAAGTTACGAGTGCCTTACTTCATGTTACTTATGTATCTAAGGCATGATCTATTTTCTTTCCATATCATAGATTATCTTGTATTTTTATGATGGTAAATGGTAGATCGTCGAAATAGAAAATAAAAGTGAAGAAAACAATGATGTACAGGTACTTGTACTTATCTGTCATCCGCATAGGCCAAGAAGTTCCTTTAAAACATCAAAAGATGACAGTGTGGGTGCCAATAAGTAAAATATTTAGAAAGTTAACACTAATGGAATTCACTACTGCTAAGGGCCGTAATTTCAATATCAGCAAACAAATTGTGTTTAACTCCAATTTTTATTTCTGTTTTTTCTTAAGTAGTTTGAGCCAAAGGAAAAAACAGTTCGCACGCAGCACGCTGACGTCAGGGAAGGGAATTTCCCCAATTTAAACTTAAAAATCAAGTAACGGGTTTAAACCAAGATTTGTCAAACTTTTAGCAAAATGGAAAATATTCAGTTTTTTTGGCTGTTCTGATGCACCTGGTTCTATTTAAATACAGTATTGGGATGGCAATGTAAGCTTCGGAGGATGCACCATCAGGATGAAAAACGGGTTGGGGGTATTAGGAGTGATAAAACTACATCAAGATATATAAAACAGTCTTTTCCAATATAAAATCCCTACAAGACAACGTACTTTGCTTACTCAATTTTCATTTTCTCTAATAACTCTGTAAATATTAGTACTAGAATGATGAGGGAGGGCTTCAAATTTTCGCCTATTTACATTCTATAACCCAGGGATTCAGCTAGGAAAAAATTGCCTTGAGCAAAAATGCTACGCGCTCTTAGAGACTTGTAGCTGAAATATTTTCCTTTTCGCATTTTTACTCGCGTGTCATACTATTTTTAGGGTCTTAAGTTGTTTTTTGCTTGTATTTGTTTTTAAGGTGTAACATTTAAATACCGTAATATATAATTCTGCAGAGTCTACTTTTCCTGGTAACTTATCCATTTTAACCATTAAAGTCTGTAATGGAAATATACTAAACCTTCTAATAGAATAGGCCTAATATGGCACCAGAACAACGAAAACACACACACCCCAAACATTACACACTCTGAAACATAACCTCAAAGCATATCGTGATCGCATTTGCGTATTACCGATTTTGAGTTGTCTGTTTTCGCTAGGGTACCTCTACACTTTCGCCCGATCGTTGCGATGTCGAGCGACTCGTGCTCATGTAACTGTCCTCATTCTGCAGCGGGTCGAGACCGTGAGCGGCACTAAGTATGGAGGACCTGCCGCTCGTCTCCTTTGGGGGTCACAACAACCGACAAGAATCGGTGCGATTGCGAGGCGAGCGCAGTCATCCCTTCGGAGGCGAACTAGCCCTAACATTCTCGCATTCGCCGATTCGCTCGGCTAGACTCGGCTACTACAGAGTGTGCGCCAAACCGAGTCACAGCGCAGAGCGCTTGACGGCCTTAGGATAGGGGGTTAGCTACTGTCACTACAAGTGTCATTTTAGTAACTCGCCCGTTCCGTTTACACGGTACGCAGTTGAAATCAACAGAAACTGTTCACGTAATGTAGGCTCGTCTCTTCTACCACTTGCTCAGAGGCGAACGGTAAAATGACGTAGTGCAATCAACGCAACGTTAAGCCTCTACAACATCCCAATTACTCTTCTAATATTTTTGGTTGTGGATCGTGATCACGGACTTTTAATACAATTTGTATTGTTAAAACCAGATTTTCTGCAATCAATTTAAAATCCTATACTTTGTAGCAAAAAAGCAACAGTCTTCCCAAATATTGTCACATTTTGCGACAAATGCGACCGCATCTTAAACCCTGCTATAACCCATTATCCATTAATCTTATATTTAGGGCCTATCTGACCCTTTTTGGGCCCAAAAACTTAAATTTCAAAATTTAAAATCCCAATTAAAGGGGGTTAGAGTTTTCCGATTGGCCTAACGAACGTGTCCAACTGATAACAAGAATGAATGTCCCTACCAAATTTGAAGTAAATAGGACAATGACATTTTGAAGTAAGTGCCGCCCGTACCTATAGAAGCAAAGTCTCGATGATCAAATTTTAATACTTTGTTGCTATACATAAAGCAAGTATTGTGCAAATTTGTAATTTTTATGACGTGTCCCTTTTAAGTTATGGCAGTTCAAATCCAGCCGATTTGGAAAAAAATCTCCAGTTTTGGAGGCTAGTAAAAAAAAGAGGATACACCTGTCAGACTTAAAACTTGTTCTACATGTACCCTAGTATGAAGCCTACAGGCACACAAAAGCTCTAAAGTGAGTCTTAGTTTTGATGCTTTACAATTTTTGTTTAGTTTTA
The DNA here is from genome assembly GCA_963675035.1 of Allygus modestus. Lineage (NCBI taxonomy): Eukaryota > Metazoa > Arthropoda > Insecta > Hemiptera > Cicadellidae > Allygus > Allygus modestus. The sequence continues at coordinate 105,919,039 of OY776111.1, forward strand.
ACTTTCGAATTCAGTAATTTGTTAAATCTATTTCCTTAAATGTAAGCTTAAACATTGAAGACATAAAATTTAGCACATTTTATATATATTCTAGTTTTTATTTAATTTTGATATCCCTGTAATTAAGGAAAATATTTAAAGTTCCATAAACCTCTTCAAAATGCAAAAATGGCTGTTTTGCCTAAGCAAAATATTACAAAATAATAAAATCTATCGGAAACATTTTAATTTGAAATTGGGTGATTTAATTTGCATTGACCCCGGCATAAAATTAAATCCTATGTACGGTAATCCAATACTTCCGGTTTTTATGGGATTAGGGGACTGCTGTTGATTTGTAACAATGCGGTGTCAAATAAGAAGTATGCTAAAAAACAAACGCAGATGGGCCTATTATAATTCAACGCTTAATAATAGCGGTAATATAGTAATAACACTGATTTTGCAAGATGGCTTACTTCTGATGTGAGACTTATTATTTAAATTGGTCTATTGAAATTATATATTTGGTTTATTGGATAATTTTGTTAAACGTATATCTGTAGTTTGTGAAATTTGTTATTAGTACTGCGCCAACAGGACGATCATAGACAAATTATTGTGAATGCTCCTAGAGAGCACCACCATTTATGTTGTGGTGGTGCATGGGGTGAGGAGGTTCGCCGATTTTGTTATTAATTACATGTGTAAACCCACTAAAGAGCGTGTTTTCACTAGCTGTGCTAGTATACTAGTTGCTCCGGCGCTAATTTATTTGTTGTTGGTAAATTGGCAGCCTCTATATAGAGCTAGATTTTTCAAATCTTGTAGTTTTTGAATATTTATAATTGGTTTTTCAAAGTTGGTATCCAATTCTGATAAATTGCTTAACAACGGTGACCGGCTGCTGGATGCGCGCTCAGGCCGCCCCGGTCACAGGAGACCGGCAAGGCGGCGGCAAAGGAAATATCAGTCAGTGAGGCACGCTCCCGCGGAGTATATTGGGGATTGCCGCGAATGTTGTTTGTGTTGTCCTGACCTACATTCTGCGCGAGTCGCCCATCATTCCCACGGACAGGTGCCGGTCACCTGAGACCGGTAGTTTCGTAATAACTTTTCGAGCTTATTGACGTTTAATATGTTAGTGATTTGAGCATTCTACGTCACAATAAATTATTTTATGGTTTATTATTAGTGAATTTCCTGTGGAAAGTGAACTATTAGCATGACCCGCACGGTGAAACTTAAGCCCGGGACCATCGGAGAAGCTCCTAACGTGACCCCCTGAACACGTTTTGGGGGTTCGTTCAAAATTGTGTATATATATGTATATATATATATATATATGCAGGCACTCTAGCGGTCACATTTTTGTCCGATTTACTTCAAATTTGGTAGGGACGTTCCTTTATAATCAGTTGGACAAGTTCGTTGGGCCAAACAATTGGAAAACTCTAAACCCCTTTTTTGGGGATTAATCTTTCAAATATCGAGTTTTTGGGCTCAAAAAGGGTCAGAAAAGCCCCGGATGTGAAATTAACAAATGAAAAACTGGGAATTAGTGAGGCAAAACTTAAGCCCTCTCTCGTCATTTTAGCATATATATTTACCGAGTTATTAAAGGAAATGTGTATTGACCAAACACAGTACGTTACATTAGAAAAGCCTGTTAATCATTTTTTGGAGTACTTTTATCATCCCCAACAACCTCACGCCTACTTTAAAGCCTGACTGGACCTTCTCCTAACCTTATAATGCGCAAAATTGTATTCCCAGCATTGCAGGTAAATAGATCCAGGAGTATCAGAACAGCCAAAAACAGTATTTTCAGATTTGAATAAAAATTGGAATAATTGTATGATTTTAACTGATTTTGAGTCCTTGTAGTTTTTATGTGGAAATTCACTTCATTCATGTCAGCGTGCTGCGTGCGAACTCGTTTTAGTTTTTGTGACTTGTTCAGATAAGCCAGGATTGTGTTTGGGGGATTGCTTTGAGCAATTTCATGATGGTCTCTAAGTAAAATAAACAGTGGTTGGGAGGGAGGAAGAGGCAAATAACTGTTTAGTGCTATTCACCATATTTAGTGTAAAAACCCGTGTCCGTGACATGATATTGTAATCACGATGCCTATGGATTTTCCTGCGTGGGCCGGCCCAGTCACAAGTGACCGGCGGATTTTGGACGCCACTTTTTCGTAAAAAAGTATCAGAAATGCAGTCTGGGACCTTGATCCTGTCTTTTGAATAAAAAAAGTTAAATATTATGTTACAAAAATTTTATGCCCTAGGGGTACACATGTGGACATTTTTTACCACACTCACAAGTGTTAAGAGGCCCATTAGTTGTCACACAATAAGTTTATATTAAAGTCTGTATCAGCTGGGTAAATCTATCAATCAATGACACTATGCAAATTAAAAATTTTGTCCCAAAATGTTAGAAATTTAACGCTGATTATGGAAATGATAGTTTTTCCACAGAAAAGTTGTTAAAACCCGGAAAATCGCAAAATAACGCATTTCTCTATTGTCAATGTTATGTGGTTCAGCAGCTCATTATCGATCCACACTAACAAAATGGGGTGGGGGGAGGTTTAGATTTTGTTTATTTCACCCTTCAAAAAACCTGTTACTTGACATTTGCCCCTGGGAGATATACTATTTCCCCTGTCGGAAGCATAACTTTTTTTAATCCTCTGATCGCAGGATTGAACACACATTTTTGTATATCCCTGAAATAGGCCTATACTTCGGTTGTCAAATTCCCTCCCACTTGTCACTGAGCTCGCTCGCACTGCTGTCACCATAGGTCTCTCTGTCTTGCTTGATTTATTGCTTTGTATCAAATCAAATCAAATCAAAACATCTTTATTTTACAATATACATGCACAGTTGTACAATAATAAATAGCGTCAAGACTTAGCCTATCTATTTCAAATACAAACATAAATATTATAACTACTTTTCAGAGTCGAAAATTCAAAACCAAAATTCAAAAATACATTAAGTTGGTCTCATTAAAAGATAATCAGTTACAGTATTCCTCAATTGAATATAATGACTTCTCTATTAAAAATCTTTTTAATTTGGTTTTAAACAATTTAGTATTATTTTCATTCTTTAAGCTTGCAGGCAATTTTCTCAAAAATAAATATCCTGCATAAGTTGGTTTTTTCTTATAAAATTCTAATTTGTGTTGATGGCGTGAGGTTACAATATCTCTTTTGAACCCAGTGTTATAGTTATGAGTTTCCAAAGGCTCTATTCTTATATTTTCTTCTCTCGCAAGACATATTGTTTCATATATGTATGCTCCATAAACTGTTAAAATATTCAGGTCTTTAAAATACAATTTTACAGAGTCATCAAACTTTAGGTGTAATATAATTCTTATTGCTCTTTTTTGTACGATTAAAATTTTATTTAAATTAAGTTTGGAAGTGGCACCATATAATGCTATACCATAACATATATGTGAATGAATATGGGCAAAATATATTTTTTTGAGTGCATCTAAATTACACAAATATGACATCCGTTTCAATGCATATAATCCTGAACTGAGTTTTTTTAACAAATTTTCAACATGAAAATTCCAATTTAAATGTTCATCTACATGAAGCCCCAAAAACTTTGCCTGGGAAATTTTCCCTATTGGCTCTGAATCCATTTCTAAATTAGGTTGAGGATAATTTTTCCTATTTTTAGCAGAGAATGTCATAAAATTTGTTTTTGATGTATTTAGAAAAAGGTTATTTTGTTGAAGAAATTGTTTTATATTTTCTAGTTCTATGAATGCTGATATTTCCAAGTCATCCACTGTTTTCCCAGACACTTTTAAATTTGAATCATCAGCATAATTTGAATCATCAGCATACAGGCATAATTTACATTATGCCCTTGTTGATAGAAACTTTTTCTTTGCGTTATCACAATTAGTGATCATGATTGTTTTATAATCAACTAACCTCCGTGATGTATTGTAAAAAATGGTACTCGGTAAAATACAACATAGCAGTTATTTTAACTGTTGGTTAACTTTATTTAGAAATTTATAAAATTAGTTGTTTACCTGCATGGCTAAGTTAAACTAAACGAAATATTAGGTTTGTGTATGGGCGAATCTCACAAAATGTGACATTCTGAGTCCTTTTGGCAGGAACGTGAAATAAAAAGACTACAGTAGAACTCCAATTATCAGAATTAATTGGGGATCGGGCCGATTCGGATATGCAGAAATTCGGATAATCAGGTATACCTCGGGAATTAAGAAAAAATATCACCATACATAAAAAATCAGAATTTTATCGACAAAGTTATAAATGTAATGAACAGAAAGTGAGCGAACTGTATCAAGAATATACGTCATACAAATTAAATTACAGGAGTTAAATTGAATACAGTATATACAGCTGCTCTTTTCAAAACATACTGTACGTATTTCACTGTTCAATGTTGGTTATTTCACTTGAACATCTCGAGCAAAGTGAGGTTATCACTTAGCGAAAGGACAACAAGTTTACGTTTTGTACTCATTTCGAACGATAATCTCGGTGAAAGAACAGTAGCGACTGATGATGAGCAGGGCTGGAAGGGGGTATGACTCATTGTTCCCTGCGAAAATATCGTCCGGAAGGTAACAGCACAGGCTTTTATTTTAGCGCTCACGGCGCATTATCGCTACACACGCTCCCCCAATTATTTTCTTGATTTTTATGTTTCTATTAACTTATTTCACTCGAAATCGATTCGGATAATTGGATATTCGGATAATAGGGGTTCAGATAATTGGATTCCTACTGTATTGTAATTAATAATGTGTTCTTGTTACTATTTAACCCCTTGCCTTTCCACCTAACATAGTTTTAGATCATAATCATAATTTATTCAATAAGAAGAATAGCAATATTCTATCTTAATTTGCCAGTAGTGTCACTGTGTTGCCTGTTGTTGTAATGTTCACTCAAAAATAAATACTTCATAACCTCATAATTTCACATATTAATGGAACTAACGGGAGTTCGTCTGCTCTCAATAACAATCAGCAGAAAAAATATAAAATACATTGGAGACATATTTTTGTACGGTGTAAAGGCGTGAAAGAGGAAATGTAAATACCCCGTCGCAGCAAACCTGCGGACTCAGCGAATTTCCAATGCATAATATTTGTCTGAATTCCACATAAAGCCGCAAACCAAGTTTCATAGAAATATATTCACATACAAGCGATTTTAATTATTCTCCATAAGAATAACATTGGTAATGAGTATGTAGGTTTGCTGAAACAAGGAACAGAAACAATTGGTTTTTATGCAAATATAAATAGAATTTAACTAGGCGAAGCTACATACTAAGTTTTATCGATATTCAATCATAAATAAGCGATATATGACATTCTAGTTATTCTCCATAAGAATAACATGGGGGCTGAAAAAGCAGGTTTGCTGCAACAAGGAACAGAAAAATGGGTTTTTATATAATTATCAATATAACTCAACCAAGTGAAGCTACATACCAAGTTTTATTAATTTATGTTCATAATTAAGGGAGTCAGTACATTTTACTTATTCTCCATAAGAATAACATGGGGGCTGAGTACGGAGGTTTGCTGCTACAGGAATAATCAATAAAAAATAAATTTTTTGTGCAAATATCAATATACCAGTACTACTTGAAGCCACATACCAAGTTTCATCAACATACATTAATAAATAATCGAGATATCAAATTTTATTTATTCTCCATAAGGATAACATTGGACAACGTACTGTGTTTAGCACTTCGAATATCTCTGCGACGGTTGGGCGTAGAATCACAATTTAAACACCAAAATGATTGTTTTGTGGAACTGAACAGATTGGTAAAAGAAAATGTGAAGTTAACATTAAAATAAACTGAGGAAAAGCGAAAAACCTTTTTCCCATAAGATTAACAGGGAGATTTATGAGCAGGTTTTTTTGGATTTTCTCCGCAACCACTTAACCTAGGTTAATAATTCAAAATGCTAAATTATTTGTTTTTTTAAGCTCTATAACATGGTCAAAACCAAAATTAAGTTTTTTAAAAATTTTAGGGTGAAAAATGCAAAAAACTGATTTTTGGAAAATTTAAAACCCCCATAAACCCCCCTTCCCATGGTCTGATTTTTCTGGTTTTCGAACTTAAAGTCATGAATGTCATTTTACACATTTGAGCCAAATTTCATCAAAATCGGACGTTTTTTACTCAAGTTATCGTGTTAACGGACACATATATAGATATATATATATATATACATATATATAAATTTGAACGAATAGTGTTTTTGGCATCTTGGGACCTCAAAACAAAAAGTTATCATGGTCTCGGGCTTAAGTCCTACCATGAGACCTACTGTAATAGCTTCTTTCCTATAGGGGAAATTCGCTAAAACTGGCGCCAAAATTCAACCCAGTGCTTGTAATATATGTTGAGTATTAGGCACATTTTTAGTTGAGTATTTGTGATGTTTTGAGAAATGCATTGATAACAGATGAGAAACACATAGTACCTTAATTAGGTTGCCAGTCGTTCATTAAAATAATTCAAAAACTTTGTAATCTACAGTAATGAGCATTGCATATTCTGAAAATGTTTGTGGGATTTAAACCTAACCTGAAGTAGGCAGCAACTTGAACAATGCCGCTTCTGTTAGCTTACATTTTAGCTCAGATTTGCCAGTCGTTCATGGGAACGATGTGGCATTTCGGGAAAAAATAATCCCGCTTTTCGGGCTGGTTTTATTTTACCTTGGGATTATTTCCTCGAAATGGTCATCTGCGGTGCTTTTACGACTGTGATCACGCCGTGCGATTGTCGTTAATGGCTGATGTTATGAGGTGCGATCGGAAATTACGGTTGATGTTATGCGGTGTGATCGGCAATTATGGCCGATGTTATGCGGTGTGATCGGCAATTATGGCCGATGTTATGCGGTACGATCGTCATTTGCGGCCTATATTACGTGGTGCGATTGTTAATTTACAGCCTTCATTACGCGATGCTGTCATCATTTATGGCCGATATTGTCTGGTCCGGTCGCCGTTTCGGCAGATAGCGGCGCGATCGACATTATTTGGATTATTTATCACACTTTTAGTTGTCTTTTCTATATTAATTTGCTATTTCACACCAAAGTGTATCGTTCATAGTCACAAATGACCAAAGAATGTTAAGTTAATATCATGAAACAAACTTTTTCATTAAATAATTGTGGAATACTGTATTTGGGTTAATTTTTACTCAAAACAATATCCATCACTCTTATGAGTTTTTAAGTAGCCCACCCCAATTATACGTTGTTCATGCCGTCAATGCCAGTAGTTCACGCTTACCAAAACAGATATTTCGTTATCTGCATTATATAGGGCCTATATTATGATGTATGGTTTTTTCTGATGCATGCCATACCGGCAATCATAATTCAGTACAAAAAGTATTAACTATAGCATTATTTGCATTTCAAACTAAAGCTTCATCTGCAATATGAAACCGATTCATTTTAGGTTAGCTCGAATTGTTAATATTTCTTAAAATTTTAGGAATCTAAAACTTTTAATTTGTTTTATTTGATTTTCTAAGAGTTAATCAAACATTTATGTTGACAGTTTTAATTAAATATCATTTACACTACAGTATTTTATTTTTGCATATTCATTAGCATGACCAACTGGCATTTTGTGTGACTTCCAAGCTAAAAATATTTGTATAAAAAAAATTAAGTGAAATTCAGCTCTGCTGTTTTGTTAGCATTAACCCTTAGTGAATGCTGATTTTAATAGGCTACTCATACATGGGTTTTAAGAATTTAAAAATAATTATTTTTCTTTCCTGAAAATTCAACATTTTGCGAGATTCACCCGTGAGTTGGTTGACGATTAAAAAATGATATAGGTCTGGATGCAGTTGGCTGATATTGGAGAACAATTGTTTCAACCAATAAAACATTGAAGTAGCTTATATCTACAATAAATCTGTTTATTAAAAGTGTATCAATCTTGAATGTTGTAAAATCTTTCAGTGTTAAGAAATAGGCCTGTTAAAAGAAGTGGTGGTGTAGTTTCAGGAGTAGTGTAGGTCTACTGTTAGTTATTACTGTGAATATACATTTAATCTTACTTTCCACTGAATAAGACTAAAAAATAAATTATAAAATATTAAAAGCCTTGAAAAGGTAACCAAAGACTGAACTGAACCTCCAAAGATTGAACTGAACCTCAAGTTTTACTCTTGTTGAATTTTTATACTGTGTCTTCATACTAACAGGCACTTTTTAGTTTCTTAATGTTTTCTCAATGTTATGGTCTTGATTTTACTTTCAAGTGTAAATTAATAATAATAAGTGGTATTGTAACTTGTTTTACTCATTATCTTATAGGTTGGAATTATTGGTTCCCTAGTACCTCTTCATGGTACTTGTTTATTGCATTCAAAAAAACGTTAAAATCTTTGTTGCTATGTACAAATATTTATTACAATATTTGTACTAATAGAAACCATTAGTCATGACTAGTGGCTTATAGGAGGCTACGGCCCTGCCCTGTTCTGTTCTGTTCTGTCTCGTCTGATCTATTTATATGCTGAGAGAAATAAAACAACATGAAAGTATGAACAGATGTCAGTATGTAAACTAAGTACCATTAAAACAGATGTTGAAATTTAAACAAAGCAGACACTTACATCACACGTGGAAATGTAAGCAATCAAATGTTTTAGTGTAGCCAAGCTTTTCTTATGGGGAATGATTTGTCTTATTTCTGACTGATATGCTTTTTTAATTTGTTTCTGATACTTTTTTAACCACCTATCATCCTGTAATACATCATCCTCCCACCAAACGTCCAGAATTTTTAAAATATTTATTCTGCAGAATAGATTGTTTGGTTGAAGAGTATTGCAAATAATCAAATTATCTTTTTTATTCAACATTAATTTAGTAAGCGGATCTTATTACAGCTGAATCTGATAATCTGGAGCTTGTGACAGTGTAATGGTCATCATACAAGTGTTATTTAATCTACTGTTAAAGTATTGCTGATTAAATACAATTTTGACTGTTAAAATTTTGATTATTTTGATAACATGAATTATCTGGTTGAAATTTTGTTAAGTAAACCTGTTATTAAAATAGTTGTATCTGTACTTGATTTGAATAGCGTTTAAATTAAATCCAATATTGTTTTAACATAACATTATATTGAGGTTTCAACTTATTGCAGGTGTCCATTTGTTTGGGTTAAGTATTAACATGCTAAACCATGCTTCTAGTTAGTGAAATATATTGAATTTTATTTATTAATTAATGCCTTGCATACATCAAAATTTCACATTTTGGCCTAATTTGTGATGTTTTATATAATTTTCTTTTATAATTTCTATAATAGTAACATGTATGTATCAAAGGAGAGGAAGTCTTCATTGTAAATATAATTGGAAAGTCCAATTGTAGCCATCTACTATCAATTAAAAATATAGGTACCTCAATATTTTACGTATATATATATATCATATTATACCCTTGTTTATCAGTTGCACCAGATCATTAAAACATAAATTTTAGTTTAGATATACAGTACACAGACATAGATATTAACAAGACTACTTGCAGTACCAGTTGTTATCTCAACCTAGATCTTAAGAGATTATCAAGAGCTATTAAATTGAAATTGAGCATTAAGACTAATTAAAGCCTTATACGATACCTATAAAGTTGTTAACTTACTTTTTATGATAGTAACTTAAATCTTTGAAAAATAATGGTTATTGGAACAATGAGAATACAATGTTGTTAAATTATATCTTAGATAATACCTAATGTATATTTTTGTTACAAGAAACTAAATAAATAACTATTGATGCTTGCTTATTTGCCAGAAAAAAGCCAATTCAAATCTAATTAGTATTTTAATATTTTCATCTTGTGTTTACATTTGTTGTTACTGACAACCGTTTCATCACCAACATGTAACTTGTTTTTTGAAAGGCCCCTGAAGTATATTTATAATTATTAAGTTATTGTGATTTATCTAAGTATTTTTTTATTAAATAACAATGTCCTTTTAATTGGTATATGAAAAGTTTCTAAAGTTTGGACAATTCTGTTTTTAGATGTGTTAAGTTGAGGTCCTATTCAACTCTTATTAAAGCAACTATTTTAGTAACCTGATTTTTTTCAGTTTACTTTATTCATCCTAATCAAAGGATTTATTAATAAATGCTAGATTAAGAATTGTTAAGATAAATCACAAAAATTATAAGATCTGAATGTCATTTGCCCATGGATGCTTGAAATTACCTATCGACAACAGCACAGTTAACTAAACCAAATACAGTAGACTCCCTCTAGTCCGGCCACCTCGTGACCTGACCCTCGGCCAGATTACAAAATGGCCGAACCAGCCAGCGTTCATTGTAAATGTTAAATTTGATCTAAACATAAAAAATCTACTTTTAGAAAGATCTAAGCAATTAAAGTAAAAAAATCAGGGTTTCTACGGTAAGTCAGAGGAAGACAGGGAATGGGAATTCGGTCAGGGAAAGTCAGGGAACCAAAAATGAAGCTTATTTTGTTACGTATCGACCCCACATCCTTTAAGATATGAAAATAAATTGTTTAGCTTATAGACAATATTGATTACTTTATTCCACCTTTACACTACTTCACAAAATTAATTTTGTAATCTTTGTTAAGCCTCAAAATAAGTTTTGAGGGACATTGTCCCAACAAGAATAACTTCCTGTGAGACATCATATACAATTTACATGACAATTCGGTGATTTTATTACTCCATCTGATCCCTTATGATGTAAAAACTGAGGGGATTCTTTGCTCCAGGTTATATACAATCTGGTGTAGCATTATTTTTCAGGTGGAGTCCCAGTGGTTGGCTGATGATCTAAGGATTCTTAAGGAGTTTGTTCTTAACATCTTGTAATCCTCAATTATTGAGTTTTTATTGAGATCAACTTATTTAATAATGTTTTACTATCATTTATGACATTAATGTTATAGAAAATAATCAATGTTTTACATATTAAATATATAATAATTGTGTTTACATGCTTGATACTAAAGCGAAAATGCTAAGAAGACGTACTTTGAAAGTTGGTCTGGGGAGTTTTACAAAAGGGTCAGGGAAATAGAAAATTTAAATTTTGTAGAAACCCTGAATTTACAGCTTAACTGAGATGTTTTAATTCTATTTTGGCTTGAAAATGATCAAATTTACTTTTGTCTATATCTGCCGTGGGAAACCCTCCCACGGGTGGTGATCTGAATTCTGTGAGGCCGGCCGGGCCATACAAAGACAGAACCAAGTGATGCTGCACAAGAGGGAGTCTGCTGTATTTAATATTGTTCAAAAATAATATATTCTGTGTTGGATTTTAGTTGTTGCAAATCAAATACTTGCAAGGCCTTTCAAAAACATATAGGTATACTGTGTTTCATTATTGTGTTAGTAAATAAAATTTGGTAGATAGTATTTTAGCTCCCCCACTTTGTAATTTTTATTCCCAATGTGTCTTTTTGCAATAACTGTTATTAGAAGATTCATTTAGTTTTTGTCATTTAACATTTCTTTAATTAGCCCTTTGGAGATGTATCTACTTGCTTCTTTATTCTGGTAACAATTGCAGACATAAGCTAGCATTTCTGTAATTACTGTATTAATAAGAATTTTTTAAAGATTAATTATTGATGGAGGTTATAAGATTTGGAGCTGTAAATTACTTCAATGACAAGATTATAGATTTGGAGCTGTAAAGTCACCTATAATGACACGATTGGGCTTGCTTTCTCCCTTTAGGGCCCCTCCATATTGTATATTTGAGTGCACTAACCTGCATTCCTTTCCCCAGGTGACATGAAGGAGTTCGGACGCTGGCTACTGTGGAACGCCCCCATGGTATTTATTCCTGGGAAATTAGCATTAAGTTAGAAAATCTTGTGGCCATTAATGTAATCTAAACAAGTAAATATTGTTTCTTGTTGTTGGCCACAAGTTAAGCTAACTTAAAGTTGTCCAGCTTCCTCGTACAGTTTTCATTGTTCATATAAACACTTTGCAGATTCCAAATGACGAGTTGATTCTAAGTGGAGCTGTTGATTTTTCCTTTACTCACTTAAAGATTAATGTGTAACTTGATTGTATTTGTACAGTAAATTAAATGGTTACTTAAGTTAATTGCTTTTGATATTTTGCTTTTTGGTCCTGTAATTTTTCTCTTATATTTTTTAGGAATAGAGATAGTGGTCTTGTCTTGTCCATCTAGTTAATTAGTTTGGATTTTTTGATTAAGTGGTTCTTGTCAGAAAGTCTTTCACTTGGCGGATATTGTACCCTTTCATATAAATGCACAGGGTTATCTTCAATTGAGTTCTGGCTGGAGTTAAAGTGTTCAAAAATCTGCTGCAAACTTGGCTTCAGTACAATTATGAAACGGCGACGGGTCACCTTTATCCCAAATTGCAAGATTCTCTGCTGTTCATGTGCTTCAACTAATTAGTTATTAGTTAATTCAAGGTGTAATGTTAGATGTCTCCTCATGATATGAGGTTTATGGTTGTTCAGTGTTTTAGTTAAGGTAATTTGTTACATTTTGTTATTTGTAAGTTGTCTTTGACTTAAATTTCTTATCATTGAGATTCATTTTTTGGCAAGAACCACACACAGTAAAGTTGATTCTTTCCGATTCGCAATTTTGTTAATGTCAGTACTTAAATTTGTCACATAAAATAAGTTTGATGTTATTTAAAAAAAGTAAGATGGATATGGACAAAACTACTCTTGACCTTTCATTGGATATTTTTTTCTAAATTGAAATTTTGTACTTGCAGGAAACTATTTGTTGGAGGTTTAAGCTGGGAAACCTCAGACAGTAAGTATTTGTTTTATGAAAATACATTTTTATTTTTCTCGCAGTAGTATCTGTAGTGCAACTTTATCAAGAAAATGTAGGTTATAAGAATTTTTATTTAAGTCTTAGAAAGAGGAACTGATTTAAAATTTAGTTTCCATTACTATTACTAGCAGTATAAAAAATTTAGCAACATTATAGTTAACGCCCATTTCTAGGAATTGCCCTGCCCCACTTCCATTCCTATGCTTAGTGATTTTTGTTACAACAGTCATTTGAAGGTTAAGTATTTGTTTGTGCTTACTTAACGACTGTCACCATTATAGAGAAAACCTATTGTCATGTTCTATCTATAGAGGAGAACAAATTCATAAATATTATTTATACTATTCATAATTTCTTGAGTAGCATATAATACGTGTTGTTCCAATTAAACAGGATAAAATAATCTGTCTCTCAACACTTCATATACATTTATCTCTTTATATTTACTGTACTTACATACAAGACGGTAAATATATAAAATAATGATACATGGCTATCAATTTCAACCAGTCACACTGGCCTAATCAGAGAGTGTGGGGAATCAGAAATTCTGTTGGGCCTGATTTTGACCGGTATGACTGGTTGAAATCAATCTTACTTGGTTGTTCTATCTTTTTCTCGTATATTTACCGCCTTGAAATAATTAGTACGGTATCAGTGTTAATATGTTTTATGGTGTTGCGAGAGACGTAGGCCAGTTTTTATTGAATTTCCCATGGAAATTGAATTATTAGCATGACCTGCACGGTGGGTAAGACTTAAGCCCGGGACCACCATAGAAGTTCCTAACGTGACCCTCTGAACACGTTTTGGGGGGGTTGTTCAAAATTATATATATATATACACATATATATATATATATATATATATATATATATATATGTCTGTTTGCACTCTAGCGGTCACATTTTTGTCCGATTTACTTCAAATTTGGTAGGATCATTCCTTTCAATAATCGGTTGGACAAGTTCGTTGGGCAAAGTATTCGCCAACTCCCTTTTTTGAGAATTTTTATTTTGAGTTTTTGAGTTCAAAAGGGGCAGAAAAATTGATGATTAAAGAAAATGTATATTGACTATACAAATTACGTTCTCTTATAGGCGTTTTACATTCAAAATGCCTCATGATGGTGTATTTTTTTCATCCCCATTATCGTCACGCATACTTTCAACCCTGACTGGACTTTCTCCTAACCTTATAATGCGAAACATTGTATTTCCAGCATTGCTGGTAAATGGAACCAAGAGCATCAAAACAGCCAAAAGAAATGTTTCCAGATTTTTATACAAAAATTTAATACTGATTTTGTTTTTAAGTATGTTGAATTTCACCTTCCTTACGTCAGCGTGCTGTGTGCGAACTCGTTTTCAACTAGTTTTTACTATTCATAATAGCAAAAAACTGTTGTGGTAAATAAAAATTGTAGCATTGGTGCATATTTTAGAAAGCTATAACAATGTTTTAATCAAATTTGTTCTTACCTTCTCTGGGCATACCAATCTAGGACCTACGATAACTATCGCGCCCGCATAAATTTTTGGTCACGTGAGTCACGGCCAACTTACAAGCGTTATTTCCATAAAAAGCGTTGCAAAAACCTGACTTTACGCTAGTTTTCCCCATGACAGAAACACCAAATATATAAGCTTTGTATATCATTCTAGTTCACATTACAATACGAAGACAGTGATACCAATATTATACTATTTTTCAAAAATAAACTTGGGTTTCCAAAAATTTTTCATTATCTAAATAATAATATTTGTTCTATGATATGCAAAGGTTACTTTGTTAAGAGTATTTCTGAGACATCATTGAACCAATTTTGACAATTGAGATATCAACAAAATGGCCCTATTCCGCAGTAGTGCAGAGTAGTGTTCAAATTTTGATCCTGACATTTTAAAGAACACAACCCGGCCTCAAAGTATAATTTGAAACTTGATGGTAGCAGAATAATCTTGTTTGTCCGTTGTATCCAGATTATTAGTTTGTGTATGATTTGTTATTTAGTTCCGAGGAGATATAAGTAAGGAGGGTCGTGTTATTTAATGGGATATTCAGCTGCTGATCAGCCGTACTGTCACGTGACTTTAGTTGAAGGAGGAGTTATGCAGGCCCATTAGTTATCATGGGCCCCAGCTGGTTCCATGAGGTTAGTTTAGAGGGTCCTACTCTAAAATGAGAATCTTAAATAGAAAAGAAATCGATGCTACTGATATTTTATTAATAGTGTCTGTTTAAAATTATTGTGTTTAGGAAAACTTGTCTGTATAGCCCATTTAAGGGATAGTAAACATAACTTACTTAATGTGGTTAGGAAGTAAAGTACCTGGGGGCCGAGCTTTGCTCGGGAAAGTCCAATCAATTTGTTTAGATGACTCTGAGTAAGATTTCACCACTTCCCCAACTGTTAATCAGATCTTTATAGCCTAGCTCATTTGCCTCATCTCTACATTTTTAAGGTAACTCCAGTTGATATTTATAGCCCAATGTGTCTTAGATTTATTTAGGATATGACCTCAATATACAGGGTGTCCAAAAAGTCCCGGGTCGGTTAAATATTTTTCGAAATATTTAAAATAGAGCTTCAAAACTTTGCACAAGTTACTGGACATAAAAATCTATTTTAACACATATTCAGTGATCCGCTACTTCCTCAGGGGGACAGCCCGCTAGGAGTCAGAAGAAAATCTTAAATGTAAGCATAGGTTGATATGCATATCAAATAAAAGGTCTTTATTAGTAGAGTACAGAGCCGCAAACCCGACCTCAAACGGAGAAACGAGTCTAAAATGACAGCCGTTCAAAGATGGCTTGAGTTTGCAACTTAGGTAAATGTAATGAAGTTCATGGAACACACTATCAGTCAC
The DNA here is from genome assembly GCA_963675035.1 of Allygus modestus. Lineage (NCBI taxonomy): Eukaryota > Metazoa > Arthropoda > Insecta > Hemiptera > Cicadellidae > Allygus > Allygus modestus. The sequence goes on from OY776111.1 coordinate 105,934,814, forward strand.
AAATAACTTTCTCTTTTAGGTTTATCATGGCTCATTCATTTTCCTTGTTTGTTTTATTTTCGATCCCTCTCAGAAATAATGAAACTTATAATTCTACAGCAGTATTAATTGTAAACAGTTTTGGGTTAGTAATGTTAAAATCAAAAAGCTCGTCAGTTTATTTTCTACATTAACCTAAGTTGCAAACTCAAGCCATCTTTGAACGGCTGTCATTTTTGACTCCTTTCTCCGTTTGAGGTCGGGTTTGCGGCTCTGTACTCTACTAATAAAGACCTTTTATTTGATATGCATATCAACCTATGCTTGCTTACATTTAAGATTTTCTTCCGACTCCTAGCGGGCCGTCCCCCTGAGGAAGTAGCGGATCACTGAATATCTGTTAAATAGATTTTTATGTTCAGTAACTTTGTGCAAAGTTTTGTAGCTCTATTTTAAATATTTCAACAAATATTTAACCGACCCGGGACTTTTTGGACACCCGGTATATAGCTGCAATCTTCACTTAGCAGTATTAGTCACTGCTCTCAGGAAACCAAATGTTAATTACAAACAACATAAGTATTAATTTGACAGTTCCCTGGTTAATTGTGAACAGCTGTTACAATTCTTTTGTTTTGATTTTAAACTCCATAAGCCTAATGTTAATTTTTTTAACTTTTCATTTTTGTTTTAGCGAATTTCTCTTATAGAGAAGAAGTTATTAGTTGGCATGGTAAGACCTAGGCCCCCGTACCATGATAAATTTTCGTTTTGAGGTCCCCGGCCCCTAAAAACACCATTCGTTCAAAACCATATATATATATATATATATATATATATATATATATATATATATATATACACTAGTGGCTTGAAGGGGCCATAGCCCCTAACCTTGCTCCAATACTATGCCTTCATTTTGTAAACACAAAGTAGACACTTAATCACATGTTTTAATGTAAACAAAGTAGAAATTTTTAAATTACATGCTTTTATTATGGGGCATGTTTTACGTTATTTCTCATTTGCTGGCAACGTTTTAGAAATGCTGATATTTTCTCCGAGTCCCTCGGATCAAGACCTTGAATTTAAATCGTCTCCCATCATCCTGTAATTTGCCAAACTCTCACAATTTTGACTTAAAAATTTTGCTTACAGAATTATATATAAATATATATGTGTCCGTGAGCACGATAGCTCTCGTAGAAATTGTCCGATTTTTTTGAAATTTAGTACACACGTGTAAAGCAACATTTATGACTCTTTGAAAACCATATAGACCGATCTATCCGAAAGGGGTATTTTGGGGGGGTGTTGTACCCCAAGAATGGGTTTTTTGAGATTTGTACATATAATCTTTGTAAAAGACAAATCTTATTTTTCACCATTGGATTCAGCTTAAAAAACAAAATTTGGTGTTTTGATCATTGCTCTACGTCGATTGGATACGGAGATATTGAAAGTGCTGAGTACGCAGGTTTGCTGCTACGGGAACTATCGACAAACAATTTTTTTGTGCAAATATCAATAGACTACAACGGTATGAAGCAGTATACTAAGTTTCATCAAGATAAATTGATAAATAAGTGAGATATACAATTGTTCTTATTCTCCATAAGAATAACATTATACAACACAGTACTTGTATAATGTTATTCTTATGGAGAATAAGAACAATTGTATATCTCACTTATTTATCAATTTATCTTGATGAAACTTAGTATACTGCTTCATACCGTTGTAGTCTATTGATATTTGCACAAAAAAATTGTTTGTCGATAGTTCCCGTAGCAGCAAACCTGCGTACTCAGCTCCCATGCTATTCTTATAGGGAATAAGTTAGTGTTATCTCCCTTTATTATGAACATAAATCAATAAAACTTGGTATGTGGCTTCGCCTAGTTGGGTTATATTCGTATTTGTATAGAAACCATTTTTTGTGTTCCTTGTTTCAGCAAACCTTCATACTCAGCCGCCATGTTATTCTTATGGAGAATAATTAAAATGTCATAAATCGCTAATTTATGATTGTATATTGATGAAACTTGGTATGTGACTTTAGATACATAAATATGAATTGGAAATTCGCTTAGTACGCAGGTTTGCTGCTACGGGGGTATTTTACATTATTTGATTTTTCCTGGGGATGAGACCTGTCTAGAACTTATTTTATCCCAGAAATTAGTTATTTCCAATTTAAAGGAAATAGTTGGTGCCGTTTTTGAGAGCGGAGTTGCAACCAAGCACGGACTCACATTGCAAACCTTACTCATATTAGAGTATAGGATGCATCCGTCGCAGCACACCTGCGTACTCTGTGAATTTCCAATTCATAAACATTTTGTCTCATTTGAATATTAAATTACTAACATTGTATTTCTAGCAATGCTGGCAAATAGAACCAAGAGCATCAAAACAGCCAAAAGAAATGTTTTCAGATTTTGATACAAAAATTTAACACTGATTTTGTTTTTTTAAGTAGCATTGGTGCATATTTTAGAAAGCTAAACAATGTTTTAATCAAATTTGTTTTTCTTACCTTCTCTGGGCATACCAATCTAGGACCTACGATAACTATCGCGCCCGTATAAAATTTATGAAGTTTCATAAAATTACAGAATTAATAACATTTTATTTATTTTCTATAAGAATATAATAATACTAGAATTGAGTACACAGTATGTTGTCGAATGTTATTCTTAGGGCAGGATAGATAAGGTTTTATATCTCAATTATTGATATAGGCTATATATGTCAATCAAACTTGGTATATGGCTTAATCTGGTTGAGTTATATTGGACCTTGCATAAAGCATTATTTTTTATCTTCCTTGTCTGAGAAAACCTGTGTACTCAACCGTAATGTTATTGTTATGGGGAATAAACAAAATGTCACATATTTTTTGTTTATTCTCCGTAAGAAATTCACCGAGGATGCAGGTTTGCTGTGATTGGGTATATATTCAAATATGAATGAACTAAACCAGGTGAAGCCATATTATACCAAGTTTTAATATTTACGAGGGTCATCCGGAATTTAAACAAACACACACCACTTAACTCCACACACCTCCCGGCCAATATGTGAGGTGAGTCATTAATATCTACTAACATACACTGAAACTATGCTTGGTTTTCAATGACAAACGTGTATCCCTGAAAGCAAACACACTGTGTAAAGTCATTTTATATTTCTCTAATAACTGGTAAATGCTTGTGCTATAATAATGAGATAGGGCATTAAATTCTTGTTCTATTGTTTTATATGCATTATATATAAGGGCCTTTTTCAGCCCAAAAACTAAAAAAAAAAATACCCTGTCGCAGCAAACCTGCATACTCAGCGAATTTTCAGTGGAAATATAAATGTCTTATTAATACTACATAAAGCCAAGTTTCATAAAAATATATTCACAAATGAGCGATATATCCAATTTTAATTATTCTCTATAAGAATAACATTAGGGCTGAGTACGGAGGTTTCCTGCATCGATCACAAAAAATGGGTTTTTATGCTAATATCAATATAACTCAACTAGGTGAAGTCGTATACCAGTTTTTATTAATTTATGTTCATAATTAAGGAAGACATAGCATTATTAAATTATATTATCTATAAGAATAACCTGGGGCTGAGTACGCAGGTGTGCTGCTACGGTAGCCCTTGGGAAAAATATCTTTTTTGAGCAAATGTATCAATAGACCATAATCAGATGAAGCCATATACCAAGTTTCGTCAGTATACGTTCATAAATAAGCAAGATATAAAAGATATATTCTTTTCCTCCATAAGAATAAATTAGACAACATACTGTGTTTAGCACTTTCAATATTTCGGTAACCAATTGATGTAGAGAAATGATCAAAATACCAAAATTATATGTAAAAAAAATCATTTTTGGGGTTCAAAACCCCCCCCCCCAAATACCCCTTTGGATGGAACGATCTGGCTGGTTTTTGAACTTCGTCATAAATTTTGCTTTTCACGTTTATATAAAATTTCATCAAAATCAGCTAATTTTTATGAGAGTTATCATGCTCACGGTCACGCACACGCACGCGCACACAGACAGATCAAAAAAGAGTATAACATTGATTTTAAGTTTATTTTCCTTACAACTGATAGTAGAATGGGATATTACTACAGTACCAAATTTGAAGTAATAAATTTGAAGTTAAGCAGATCCTTGGTTTTTACTAGATACAACAAGAAGACGACCAATAAGAAAAGCCTTGTGGGATTTTGCCCTCATTTTTAAGCATGCTTGTGAAAGAATCCTAATGTTACACATATAACATATTGATAATTATGTGGTAAAATACAGGGTGCGGCAAAAGTCAGTTAACCAAAAGTGCTATATACAATTCAATATGTATTTTCTCAAATTATAACAATGTAATAGTAATTAACCCATTACAAAAATAGCTTGAAGTTGCCATCTTCGTATATCTACGCCAGTGGCATTTTTTTCATAGGGAACGGTCCAAACCCTGGTCTTGGTACTATCTAAGGTAGACCCGTTCTTAGAAAGCATCATTAATTAATATCCTAGTGACAAATGGCAGCTGGGTCCAGTTTCAAACCTACTCAAAATTTTGCTACTGATCAGGATCGATCTGGCGAACCTCGGGATTATGAGGTGAGCACGATAACCACTATGCTACCTTACCAGTTTTAATAATGTACTCCCCACATACCAAAATTGACTTCCCAATTCTCAGTGGTAGACTGACCAAAATTGATTATGCTTTGCCGCACCCCTGTATATGAAAATAGTGATGTTTTTTAGCGACCTTTGTTTGTCCTGTATTTGTTACTTGTATTTTAGTTGTTCAATAATGGTACTTAATTGATTTCAGAGGAGCTTCGTGAACATTTTGGAAACTATGGAGAAATTGAAAGTATTAATGTAAAGACAGATCCAAACACTGGCAGATCAAGGGGATTTGCTTTCATTGTATTTAAGAGTGCTGAAGCCATTGACAAGGTAATATATTTATGGTATACTGTTGTTATTATGAATGACATATTTGTGATTGAGGTACGTTCCATTGTTGGACATATTGTTGGGCTTCACTCAGCAAATTGTTGGTTCTGGAACTTGTTCTAACATTTAATTAAAAAAAACACTAATGCAACACAAACAAACACGGATATTAAATGAAAAGATCACCGTCATTTTGTGAGGCCGGAGATAACGTCTCACTTCTTCAGGGATTATTAAGCTTTTTCTCCCGCACGCGAGCTGAATGCCTAACCACGTAAGTACAATGACAAAGTCAAATAATCCCTGAAGATATGTGACGTTATATTCGGTTCCGCAAAACATAGTATTGTCATCTTTAATTATTGTTTTATTTATTTTTGTAACCGTGATTTGTGTAAGTATTTTGATGAGTTCTAGAACAACAAAAATTAGGTTAGTGAAGCCTAATATTATATCCCATCAATAGAGACTGATGTTAGTTAAAAATACCCATGTTGCAGCAAACCTGCCAAATTCAATTCATTTTTACTCCATAAGAATAACATTAAATAGATTGCACAAGTTTGTTGTAACAAGGACAAGATTAAAATGGGAGTTTCATGCAAATTTAAATTGATAACAACCATCACATGATGGCAAATACCAAGCCTTATAAATAAAGGGGATATCGAATTTGATTTATTCCCTACAAGAATAACATTACACAAAGCCCTTGTGTTTATCTCGGAGTGTGTGTGTGTTTATCTCGGAAGGTTTGCTGCTGTAGGGGTATTTTATAAAGATTAATAGATAACAACTAGATCTAGCCCATATATATATATATATATATATATATATATTATGCTAATGGAGTATAAAAGTAAAAGATTGTATCTTGCTTTTTTATGTATATATATATATATATATACATACATCAAAAAGCAAGATACAATCTTTTACTTTTATACTCCATTAGCATAATATTGGACAGTGTGTGTACTGTGTTATGAACTCTCATATATACATACATCAAAAAGCAAGATACAATCTTTTACTTTTATACTCCATTAGCATAATATTGGACAGTGTGTGTACTGTGTTATGAACTCTCAATGTCTCGCTAACCAATGGACCAATACACCAATGCAATTAACTAAACATCAATTTTTTTGTCTTAAGCCGAATAGCTGAGTATACCAAAAATACCCCCACAGCAGCAAACCTATACACACAGTGTTATGTGTCCGTAAGCACGATAACTCTCGTAATAAAGGTCTGATCTTAATGAAATTTGGTACAAACATGTAAAGAACCATTTATTTGAACGAGTTCGAAAACCAGACGAATTGCACCATCTGAGGAATGGGGGTGTTTGTACCCCAAAATTTTTTGCGGTTTTCGCATGTAATTTTTATTTTAATCAAATTTTAATGTTTACCATTAAATTCAGCTTAAACAGCTGAGTGGTTTTAAGAGGGGAAATGCCCCCTATTTCCCCCTCAGGGTTATTAAAAGGAAATATATTCCAAATTTCCTCTGTTGGTCAATGCTAACTTAATAAGCACATCGAGTTTGAACGAAATTGATCAATAAATAACAGAGAAATAGTAATTTTTGTAATCCCTTAAGAATAACAAAACAATTGGACAACGTACTGCATTTACTGCAAAATGAAAATTTAAATCTTCTCTGTAACCAGTAATCGTAAGATGGTAATTCAAAATACTAAATTATTTAGTTTTTTGAGCTCTTTTTAATGTTAAATAGTAATATTTTTTACATTTGTTTTTTATGAAAAATCCAAAAAACTGAATTTTTGATATTTAAGTCTTGCAATTTCTGAACCCAAATTTTTACAGAAATGTGGGTGGTGTAATTTTGTTGGAAAACTAAAGTTCTACAAACGACTAAAGTTTAATCAAAATCCTTAGAACCATTTTTGAGAAATCTTGATTTTTCATGTTTTTTGGCGGGTTTTGGGGAATAATTACCCTTATAAATCAAAAATTCCAAAAAAATGATCGCCTGGAGATATCGTGGATTAGTACCTACCTAAAGCAGAACCTCGATAGTTCGACACTGTGGACTAAAGGGGTGTCTGAACTATAGGGAGTATGTGGAACATTTTAACACGGGGAGTATTATGAGCAGAAAAACAATAGCATGTATCACGAAAGAATCAAAAACGTGTAACTTCTGCAGCGTCTCGAGCGAACTGACTTGACCTACTTACTGGGAAGAGTGGGGAAAGGGGTGGATAGGACGGGGTAGGGGGTAGCAAGGATAAATTATTTATAGAAAAGGCTGTAGCGCATGTTCACGAAAACAATAAGCGGCCTCCCATCACTGACCAACGAACCCGTCAAGAACACTATCGGTCGCCGCTACTGTCATGTCATGTCGCCACGGCTCGTGCGAAGTATACAGACTGTCGAACTATCGAAGTTCTACTGTACTAAATTTCATAAAAATCGGACCATTGGTTAGGGCTCTAGCTCTGTACACATCATATTTTTATGAATGAATATTGATGAAACTTGGTATTTATATGACTGAATATTGATGAAACTTGGTATGTGGCTTCATCTAGTTTAATTCTATTTATACATGCATAAACCCCAATTGTTTGCTGTTCCTTGTTTCAGCAAACTACGTACTCATCCCCAATATTATTCTTATGGAGAATAATTAAAATGTTATATATCACTTTATTTGTGAATATATTTTTATGAAACTTGGTATGCAACACTTTATGTGTTATTAAGAGATATATATTATGCATTGGAAATTTGTTGAGTATGCAGGTTAGCTGCGATGGGGGTATTCTACCTATATAAAGCCAGACTGTTCACTGACCGAGCTATTCATTGACCGAGTGATTCATTGAGATAAATTATGAGACATTTGCTGTAATCGGACCCTACCTCGACCCCATATTCAGAGCTGTGGATGAGAAACTGTCTGAAAAATTGCCCGAAGTTAACTTTTTTTTATTTTGGAGGCACTTTTAGTGGGAAAAATCTACTTTTTCAATTTCTCCACTTATAACGTGTTTTGTAAGAAAACTTGTATAAGAGATGGCATAAAATGTTAAATTCAAAAGTTGTAGAACATTTTTGAATTTTCATCAGATATAGGATATCCGTTTATCGTTTTTATCTGTTTAGCCGCTATTCATCCGAGAAAGAATAATTTTGAGTCTTTGGGCCCATTTGAATAAATGTAGAAAGTTTTGAATGTTTTATGAAAACGCACTACCCTTGGTTCATACCACAATGTTTGTAACAGCTGATTTATATAAAGCTCGTTGTTGAAGTTTTTTATTGGTTAACTGAGAAATGCAAGTGAGCGAAGCCTTCAATGGGGATAAGCCTAGTTTAGTAATATATTTTCATGAAACTTGGTTCTTTCATGTGGTGTGGTCTATGTAAATTTGTACGTAAACCACTTTCTAGTCCTCCTTGTGTTACAGCAAACTAGCATAATATGTTCAATGACTTACTTGAGGCTACTGTATTTAGAGAATTCTGGAGATAAATATTTTCATATTTATAGAATTCAGGGAGATAAATATTTTCATGGACAATTGTGTTTTAAACAAGTTATACTGCCCAAACATCAAATTTTAATGTTAATGTCAAATTATAAATGTATATTAAATATAGTATACAAAGCAAGCAATATGATGATATTTTTTATATCCAGTTCTGCTACTGAAATGTATGACGAGACACCACCACTGAAATGCTTGCTTTTGTCGATTTAATAAATAAAATATAAGCCTCTAGGACATTCCAGGTATGCAGAAAATGTTTAAACCCCTAAAATTTCCCCCAATCCTACTATTACAAACCAAAGATGTCCCCCAAAATTGGTGACATATTTACATTCATGCAAGGGGCAAATAAAGAATAATCAAGTAGACCTCGTGTAGATCTTCGTGAAGCCTGAGTAGGGGGTGCCAGCAGAAGATGGGGGGGGGATCAGCGTTGGAAGTTCACAATACCATGTGTCATAATACTTTTCTTGCGGAAAACATTTGTCTAGTATTTGGAATATTTGTTCTTGTACGATCAGCTGTTTTTACTCTTAAAAAAGTGTATTTGCTTTTGCTGATTGTTTAATGTGATATTAATATTTTTACCCAAGTCATGTTTATTTAAACATATGGGCGCAGCGAAACTCACTAGGTTGAAGGCAAATGAAAATAATTTGTGTTAAGACTAATCAGTAAAGGCTATCCCACACTTCTCGCGAATACGCCCGAACACTTGGCCGAACTCCGAATGTTTGGGAGTAGTCGCGAGAAGTGTGGGAGCGGCACAAACTTGTTGGTACCAGTACACTATCGCCAAATTATTCACTCGAATGTCCCGCCGAATGTTGGGGAACGAGTTGCAACAACGAGTCTTGCACCAAATCAACCGAATGTGCACAGCGAACCAACCAAGTATACGCTCGCCCAATACTGTGCAATACCATGCTCGCCATTCGCTTCCTTTCGTCTCTCTTGATTCGTGCCAAAAACCCGACAAAAAGCGGAACACGGCCGGGCGAACACAAATCATGGCGAGGCAAACTATCCCGAACATAAACGAGCACACAGAGTACACTATTGCACTCGCCTTAGTTCGCCTTTGTTGGGCCATAGTGGACTGTAAGAACACGGGACGGAATGTTCAGTGAACATTCGGGAGGATGTTCGGCCGAATGTTCAGGCCTGTTTGCAAGATGTGTGGGAGAGTCTTAACCTAAGATATTTGCATAACAATCACTTTGCAGTTGCAATGTTTTTGGTTTGGCGAGTAACAGATGATTATCACAAGCGATGTTTAGTCAACAGACTAAGAACAGATGTCAATCGCTCACCCCCACCTTAAAAAACCGGTTTAAACCACTTCAACCAATAACACCCAGGCTTCACGAAGATCTGCATGAGGTCTACCTAAATGTTTTTAATTTACTAAGGTTAAATTGAAATTAAATGAAATTAAAAATATTCATTCCCAAAAAATACAACTTGCAAACAATATCTAATGAGGTAAATGATACTTAACAATACGCCATGAGGATTCCACAAAAATATTTTGTCACTTATTAACTTACCTCTATTACATTGTGATAAAATTATGTTACTAATAAAATAAACTTTCAGGTAAGAAACAATAAAAAAAGTTAAGTCAAATCAATGTTTTTTTTAATTGATCAAGGTTAAATTTCATCAAAACATTTTCCAATTATTATAATACCCCCCGTCGCAGCAAACCTGCATACTCAGCGAATTTCCAATGGAGATAAAAATGTCTTAATACTACATAAAGCCACTGACCAGGTTTCATAAAAATATATTCACAAATAAGCGGTATATACAATTTTAATTATTCTCCATAAGAATAACATTGAGGCTGAGTATGCAGGTTTGCTGCAACAAGGAACACAAAAATGGGCTTTTATGCTGATATCAATATAACTCAACTAGGTGAAGTCGTATACCAGTTTTTATTCATTTATGTTCATAATTAAGGGAGACATACAATTTATTCTCCTTAAGAATAACATGGGGCTGAGTACGCAGGTTTGCTGCTACTGGAGCCTTTTGCAAAAAATTGCTTTTTTGAGCAAATATCAATAGACCACACCAGATGAAGCCTTATACCAAGTTTCGTCAGTATACGTTCATAAATAAGCGAGATTTATAAGCGACAATTATTCCATTCCTCCATAAGAATAACATTAGACAACCTACTGTATTTAGCACTTTCAATATCTCAATAACCAATTGACGTAGAGGAATGGATCAAAATACCAAATTGTGTGTTTTTTTATCTGAAACCAATAGTAAAAAATACAGTTTGGCTATTTAAAATATTTTATGTAAAATATTCAAAAACATTTTTGGGGTACAAAACCCCCCCAAAATACCCCTTCGGATGGAACGATCTGGCTGGTTTTTAAACTTTGGGGAAATTTAAAATTACCTCTAACATTGTAATAAAATAGACCACAGTAAAATAAACTTACAAAAAGAAATAACTGAAAAAATCGATGTTAAATTGTATTTTTATTGTTTTTTTAATTGAGTGTAGGAAGGTAAGTTTATTCAGAATTATCATACAAACATCAATACAAATTATTAAAATGACGTGAAAGGAGGAAATCAGCATAGAAAACTTTGAATTAGTCGGAAATTTGATAAACTCATGAACAGTGATTGTATTATTCATATCTCCTTAATCGGAATGTCACTCAAATTTGATTCACATTTTATTTAAAATATTTTATGTAAAATATTCAAAAACATTTTTGGGGTACAAAACCCCCCCCAAAATACCCCTTCGGATGGAACGATCTGGCTGGTTTTTAAACTTTGGGGAAATTTAAAATTACCTCTAACATTGTAATAAAATAGACCACAGTAAAATAAACTTACAAAAAGAAATAACTGAAAAAATCGATGTTAAATTGTATTTTTATTGTTTTTTTTAATTGAGTGTAGGAAGGTAAGTTTATTCAGAATTATCATACAAACATCAATACAAATTATTAAAATGACGTGAAAGGAGGAAATCAGCATAGAAAACTTTGAATTAGTCGGAAATTTGATAAACTCATTAACAGTGATTGTATTATTCATATCTCCTTAATCGGAATGTCACTCAAATTTGATTCACATTTTATTGAATTCCATAAAAATCCATAATTTGTTTTTATACGACACTTAGTTTAGGTTTTAGCATTTTTTAGTACGGTAGGACACCTTCTCATGAATAAATTCCCGCACATGCAACCGGATGCCAAAACAATAGACCAGCCATTAAGGATGAGAAAAAATATAGGACCGCTCGACTGACTTGACTTTTTAGGTAAATTTAGTTGTCTAATGTAACCTTGAGACAATCATAATTATTTGGATATTCAATACTGTATAGTACTCTTATTATTTGATTTGACCAATGATGACGGAAAAACACTTTATTGCGAATCGCTTATGCAATACCGGTTTTGTTGTGTTATTGAGATGTTTTAATTTTCAGGGAAATTAATTTGCAACTTAAATTTTATTTGTTTGCTGACCAAAAATTTCCCCTGGGCCTGGCTCGCCGGATCAGACATATTCTGCACCCCCGGGACTTTCATTAAGTGCTTCAAGTCATCTAATCCAAGATAATAATTACCTTAAAAATGTTACTATTCAGATTTTTTAATCACTACAAAATTTAAGCCAAAGAGGTCTAATACTAATTTAAGCCAAAGATGTCTAATACTACCTACAGTAAAGCAAACATTATGATGAATTTTTCCCAGTTCTGCTTCTGAATGTTTTTGAGGAAATTTACTCCTGAACATGTTTGCCGTTTTTAGTTTTTGGCTTTTTAACAGTTTTTGAAAAGTGTATATACTTACATTTAAATAGTCTATTTAAAATCCTAGCTTATGTGTTGTCGGTCAAAAAATGTATTCAAATGTTACGACTTTCAGGTCCTTGCAGCAACTGACCATATAATCAACAACAAAAAGATAGACCCAAAGAAAGCTAAGGCCAGGCATGGGAAGATCTTTGTTGGAGGACTATCAACAGAACTGTCAGATGACGACATTAAGAACTACTTCTCACAATACGGCAATGTAAGTAGGAACCTAAAATACAGTAGACGCTCTTCTATCTGGCATTCTAAGAACCGGCACGTTCTACTAACCGGCATCAGCCAGAGCCACTTGCGATCAGCTGCTTCTCGTTATGTCGCTCACTGACCTCTTCTGACATTAGCCACCTGTGTACACCATTAGACACTAGACAGGGCACATGATTTTCAGTGAACTTTACAGTATTTTATATCATGTGTTTCGTTAATTTGTGTATTGTATGGAGCTAATTACCTTCAGTAAAACCTAATTATGTTCTATTGTCCAGCAAAATCAGTTATCTGGCACAAGTTACTTGTGGTCCCAAACATGCCGGTTAAAATAGTCTCCACAGTATAAAGCTTTATTCAAAGGGATTTTTCTACCTTTGTACGCCGTTTCCATTCTAACAGTTTCAGCTCAAAAACAAAGTTCAAGTAAAATGTTTAATGGAAACGCTCGCAAACTGTTTTGAACATTGTTGGCCAACAAAATGTGTTTTGAGCCGATGCAGCTGACAACAAAGTTTTGAGGAGAGCTCAAAACAATGGAAACGGTGTCCCCCAACACCCAATACTGTTGTGAGCGAGTTCGCGCATGCGCAGTGACCGGTAGCAACTGACACCACGGACCCCGCACCGTCGTGCCCTTGGTCGCCGTGTCCTTTGCGGCGACAACACATGGTTTTGTTTGCGACTGGGGTCATTACTATGCCGTACAATTAGTTAATTTGACAGGTTGTAGGACCATTGTCCTTCAGCCTGTTTGACAGTAATTGGGAAATTAAATCGTTCTACATATGCATTTAACACATTCGCTACCGATCGTCAATGGACTGATCTCCCAAAATAGACCAATGGCTCTTTTATGAGCCGGGGTGTTTTCCATCCACAGACCGATGGCTCATTTATGAGCCTTACTGTGTCCTAACTATAGACCGACGGCTCATTTAAGAGCCACTGATCTCATCAAACTGAACCAGTTATAATTTGTTATCGGTCTATATTTTCGACTTGAATTTAACGTGTTGGTCTATAGAAGAGCAAGTTCAGGGGATTGTATAAGTCACATGGTCTGGGGCTAGGGAAATTATACACGATTTTGCAAGAAGCCTAAATTTGGCAAGTTGGCAGATCGGATTTCGGTCTCTGGGATCGAAAAAAACCAATACACACTGGTCTACTCGTAAGAACCAAAGGTTAAAAAGCTGGTCTGTGCTGGTGGAACCACAGCTCATATATGAGCCATCGGTAGCGAACGTGTTAAAAAAAATTGCACAGTAAACTGTTATGCATTCTAGTGGTTCACTGTAAGTTAGCTTTATTTTTTTAACTTCTTGTTAGGATGAACACGTTTTTCTATAAATATTAAATTCAAATTTGGTATAACTAATCAAGCTTGTGCATTAAACTAAAATTTCTTATCTATTCATCTCCATCAGATTCATAAACTAAATATCTGGTTTAAAATTTCGACCTCTGTTAATTTTTTTTTATTTTGCCTTATTTCAGTGTGTAAGAAATTATAAGTAGGCCTATACCAGCAAATACAATCTTATATTAGTTTAGTTTCTAAAAGCATACCGACACTAAATTGTAAAGAAAACCCTCCATGTAATTGATTTATTACAGTGAAAGATAAATACTTAACTTGGATATAGTCAACACATGTTGGTGATTAATTTTAAACTAGGGTCTTTACATAATTTCTATTGGGTTTGACATGAAAAATTACAAAGACTGTTTATTGGAAAACAATGTATAGAAATTTATTTTGTTTGTAAAACAGTTTTAACAAACGCTGTAATAATTTTTGCGTTACATTGTATGAACATACTTGTGTAGCGACACTAGTGGGGGGGCTACACTTGAACGCATGTAGTAATGCGCGAACGCTCCGCGCGTAGAGAGAAGATGGCATTTTACGGGAAATGTTGGCATGAGTTGGGAGAATGGAAACGTTCTCCAACAATGTTTTGAGCTGAGTTGGAAGAATGGAAACGGACTGCAACAATGTTTAATGGAAACGGGGCTTTAGTAAACTACCTACCCCATTGTTCACTGGAAATATATGTTGCACCATTTCTTAGATTTTTGAAATGTTTAGTATAATAATTTGCAAAAATAAAATCATAATATATAGATAGGCCTACTTTATAATTATAATTTATTTGGAAAATTACAGAGAATATCACTACTCATGTATCGATTGTGTAAGAATTAATAACAAATAAAAGAGTCTTCCCAGTTATAATAATTATACTTGGATTATTTTATCTCTAAAATTTCAGAGAATATTTTTATGATAACCCTAACTCTTCTATAGACTTAAGAGTTCAATTATAAGCATTTATAATGAAGTCTTCAGTCTAATAATTATTCCTTTCATGATGCATCGGTCACGGATGAATGACATTGGGTGTTAAATAACAAAAAATGTGTTATGGATCTCTGTTATCTTTTCTTGTTATTTTGTTTTTAGATTGTTGAAGTTGAAATGCCCTATGACAAGACGAAAAACCAAAGGAAAGGCTTCTGTTTTATCACCTTCGACTCTGAACAAGTTGTCTCTGAGCTGCTAAAAACCCCGAAACAGTCAATTAATGGCAAAGAGGTAAGTAGAGTGAATTAGTAGAAGTATGCTATTTATACAGGGTGTCTCACGTAAGGTTCCACAAACTGATAGCAGACAAATCACTTGACCTAGAAGGATTAAACCTTTAACACAAGTGATAAATGCATCTATCATCACAGGTGTTTTTCCTGGTAGGCTAAAAATCGTAAAAATAAAATCAGTTTTTAAAAGTGGAGAATCAAAAGAAATTAAAAAATATCGCCCTATTTCATTACTAAACTAATTTCAAAGATTTTTTGAAAAGTGATGTTTAATCAACTATTTGAATTTTTAGAAACCAATAATTTATAAAAACAGATCTACCACAACAGCTGCAATATATTATATTGAGTCAATCATTGACTATTTAGATAAAGGGCAGGACACTGTTGGGATCTTCATGGACATGTCCAAAGCAATTGACAGTGGTGTTACATGAAAAACTGTGACAATTACTGGCCAGTTAGGTGAACAAAAGATGTGTCTCTTGGTTTCAGTCATACCTAGCTGAGAGGGAACAGTTTGTAGAGATTGACTATGTTAATAACTTTAACAATAAAGTAGCTGTTCTGTCTTGCCTCAAAAAGTTAAATATGGAGTTCCACAAGGCTCAATTTTAGGCCCCTTGCTTTTTATTATTTACCTAAATAATTTGCCTAGAGTGGTAAGTCAACCTAAACTATAGCTAAACTTAGTCTCTACGCTGACGATATAAGCATAAAAACATCTAGCTTTGATCAAAATTATCTAGAAGTATCATCATATGTGCGTTTGGCAGAACTAAATCAATTCCTTGGCAACATTAATCTCTTGATGAACCCTGATAAAACTAAATTTACTTCATTCGCTGCAGCACATAATACTATTAAAAAAATCAATTAATACTTTGGTTGATGGCCACATTCTAGAGGAAGTTCAATGTATTAAATTCTTGGGATTGAATATTGGCAAAACCGGTACTTATGCATTATACCGACCACCATCTGTAACGTCATGCTGCGGCGGTTATGATATGTCAGGTTACTGTAATTGTGTAGAGTTCTCCATTATTAGAATTTATCATAATAACTCACGCCGTGAAACCCCTCCTGTCCTGTCCCCCTCAATTGGTATATAGCTACATCCAATTTTTATAAAGATGTTTTAGCGAATTTCCCTTATAGGGAAGAAGCTATTACCGTAGTCGGCATGGTAAGACCTAGGCCCGGGACCATGATAACTTTTCGTTTTGAGGTCCCCAGACCCCAAAAACACCATTCGTTCGAAACTATATATATATATATATATATATATATATATATATATATATATATATATATATGTGTGCGTGAGCACGATAACTCGTAAAAATTGTCCGATTTTGATGAAATTTGGTATAAACGTGTAAAGCAACATTTATGACTTTAAGTTCGAAAACCAGCCAGATCGCTCTATCCGAAGGGGTATTTTTGGGGGGTTTTGTACCCCAAAAATGGGTTTTTCGAATTTTTTACATATCATTTTGGAAATAGTCAAATTTTAGTTTTTCCCATTGGATTCAGCTTAAAAAAACACACAATTTGGTATTTTGATCATTTCTCTACGTCAATTGGTTACTGAGATATTGAAAGTGCTAAACACAGTACGTTGTCTAATGTTATTCTTATGGAGGAAAATAAAAATTGTATATCTCGCTTATTTATGAACGTATACTGACGAAACTTGGTATACGGCTTCATCTGGTTATGGACCATTGATATTTTCTCAAAAAAACAATTTTTACTTTCTCCCCCTATACATAGTATATGGAGAAAGTATTGTTTTCGTAAAAATTTTCGAATTTGAGTTGTTAGTGGAAATATTCGTTTTGGTGCTCCCTGAACCCAAAAAAGTGGTTTTTACGTGATGTGTGTGGGTGTGTGTGTGTGTGTGTGTGTGTGTGTGTGTGTGTGTGTCTGTGTACAGAGCTAGAGCCCTAACCTATGGGCCGATTTTTATGAAATTTGGTATGTAGGTACTAATCCACGATATCTCCAGGCATTTTTTTCATTTTTTTGGATTTTTGATTTTTAAGGGTAATTATCCCCCAAAAACCGACAAAAAACATAAAAAATCCAAATTCTCAAAAACGGCTCTAACGATTTTGATTAAACTTTCGTGGTTTGTAGAACTTAAGGTTTGCAACAAAATGACACCACCCTCATATCTGGAAAAATTCGGGTTCAGAAATTACAGGACTTAAAAAAACATCCAAAATTCAATTTTTTGGATTTTTCATAAAAAATCATAAATGTTAAAAAAGATGACTATTCACCATTAAAAAGAGCTCAAAAAACTAAATAAATTAGTATTTTAAATTACTATTCTACGATTGCTAGTTACGGAGAAAATTGAAATTTTCATTTAGCGGTAAACACAGTACGTTGTCCAATGTTATTCTTATGGGGAATACAAATGTAACTACTTCTCTCTTATTTACTGATCAATTTCATTAAAATTTGATATGCAGGTCAAGTTAGCATTGACCAACAGATGATATGAAACTTGATATGTGGCTTTATGTGGATATGAAACTTGATATGTGGCTTTATGTGGTATTAAGATACATATATATGCATTGGAAATTCGCTGAGTACGCAGGTTTGCTGCTACGGGGGTATTTTTATATGGAGAATATACTTATACAGCGTGCTACAGCGGTTGTTTTTGCTAGAAGTTCAATGTTTTCCTCGACCTAGGCCGAGACCATGATAACTTTTCGTTTTGAGGCTCCAAAGATGTCAAAAAACACTATTCGTTAAAATTTTCATGTGTGTGCGTCCGTAGGCACAATAACTTTCGTAAAAATGGTCGTGTCTTGATGAAATTTGGTATAAACATGTAAGGCAGCATCTATTTTCATGAGTTCGAAAACCAGACAGATGACGCCCATTATAAGGGAGGCTTTGGGGGGGTTTTTTACCCAAAAAATGAGTTTTTGAACTTTTTACATTTAATTAAATTTAAAGCCAAACTTGTTACATTATTAGATTCAGCTTGAAAAAAATTAGTATTTTGATCATTGCTCTATGTAAATTGGTTACCGTTACCGAGATATTGAAAGTGCTAAACACAGTACGTTGTCCATGTTAATCTTATGGAGAATAAGTAAAATGTTATATCTCGCTTATTAATGAACATATATTGATGAAATTACGTTTGTGGCTTTAAATGGTTGGGGTTTACTGATATTTGCATTTAAAGCTCATATTTTATGGTCCCCATGGCAGCAAACCTGCGTATTCAGCAGCTATAATGTTACAGGGTCCCCACCCAACCGTGAAAACCGTGAAACCTTGAATAAGCCGTGAATTTCGTATACCGTGAAAAAATCTGGAATAAGCCGTGAATTTCGATATCAAACCTTAAAAATATATCAAACTTGAAAAACAATAAAAAATATCTTATCAGAAAATATCACATCAAACTTGAAAAACAATAAAAAAATATCTTATCAGAAAATATCACATTTGTTTTCAGATAGGGAAATGTACAACAGAATTATTACCGTTGTTAGTACGTTGTAAATATGGTGAATACCGCGTCGTCTGCCTATTTGCAGATTGCAGCTGTGCAGATGATATAAGATAGTGATGTGCGATACGGCCGTGTATCGCGATACGGCGATACGATACGCATCGGAGTCAGATATCGTATCGTATCGGTGCTGTGTATCGCGATACTCGGTATCGTATCGCTTAACCCTCTAGGTGTCGCATCAAAAAACCTGAAATGTTACGCCATTTTTTTAACTTTTGCAGAATTTTATATAAAATGCTATAAAAAAATAAAATTTTGATATATTGGTAAACAAGTATACATTTTCTTAGAGAGCAGAAAATGGGCTATCTTTTAATATAAAATTTGTTGGCCTAAATGTATGGTATAACAGTCCGGCTTGGGTTCAAATCTAGACAACCCAAAAAAAACTTATTTTTTATGTTACAAGACCCGTAGAATATATTTAGACAGCCATAATCAAAAATCCAAGATACATTTTGTTCAAAATTTAATAAGGAAAAAGAATATATATATATATATATATATATATATATATATACATATAACATATACATATTATATAACATATAATACACAACAACGTAACCTCACATTACAGCATTCCTATTGAAAACATAACTAAACAGCTGGTTAAAAATGGCTGCAAAAGTATTAGTTCGCAAAAGGGCGAACATTATTAGTTGCCATGAAGCCCAGACGTTGCCGATCACTTTGGTATAATGGATGGTTCGAAACGACCGATCGTCAACGAGATATACACGCTAAACTGGATGTCTGCAAAGTCGACTGAAATCAGTCGATTAACACTGGAGCGTCAAAAAAAGTCGACTGAAATCAGTCGATTGACACTTAGAGGGTTAACATATTGTGCCTAAACGTTACGACGTATATTGTATTATACACTGCAGTTAAAAATATGGCCATCGAGGTATTTCCACTGGTTTTAACTGTAGTACCACATAAAGAAGACTTGAAGAATTCTTGTCGAATATAAATATAACCTCATTGTTTTACAGCCAAGAAAATAATATCGAAATATCGTCTCTATGTGCCGATACAAAATCGAGTATCGTTTTAGGCGATACGATACGTATCGTTTCAAAAATATCGTGACAATATCGTATCGTCCCTAGCGTATCGCGATATTCCGATATGATACGTATCGCACATCACTAATTTAAGATTGGTTCTGGTTTCCACGGTGCAAAGGAACTCGGGCAACAGTTGTTAAGTTGCTGGGGTTTTTTTCACTGTCAACTGACTGCTGACTGACACTTGTGTAAGACCGTTTAAGTGTCTTCTTTACTGTATGTCATTTGCCTACACACGTTTTGTATTAGTCGCTGACAGTAGACAACTACTGTATCTAGACTGTTAACTATACTATACAACTGTCGCGTCAGTAACTCGCCCATTCCGTTTACATGGTGCGTAGTCAGCGTTGCCACTTCGAGAGAAATTACCCTTGCCGGTGATAATTTTGAACTTCGAGGGTAAAAAGGGGTAATCTTACTAAAGCCTTTAAAATATACAAATGTATATTATCCTCTGTTATATACTTATTATACATTCATTGATGTTTATTTATGATTAAATTAGGCCTACTACATTTCTCTACTTATCGACCCTTCCGATTTTCGTGACTGACGAATACTCACGAACTCCATGACAGAAATCAAGTAATGTCTGCAAGTTTTAACGTCAACCAGACAATAAATAAAAAAAATAGAAAATGGGGATTATTGTCACCTGTCTCCGCCTACCTAATCCTAGCTGTTGATAGACTGAAAGATAGACAGCGTTAGCTGTTTTATAATTGACGTTTATGGCTGTAAACAAAATTGCATTCCAGCTGTTAATCATTTATATACTATGATTTTTTAAGCAGTAAAATAAATTCTGAGAAAAATCTGTTATATCTCGCATGCAAAAATTGAGATAAAAACTGGCTGGCGTATGCAACTTCTATTTTCATTCTTTATTCTAAATTTAAAATTAATTATACATCAGTGACATCTATAGGCGGCTCCTCAAACCTATAAAATTTCAAGCACATTTCCTTTATTTCATTAGCACTCTTTACTCAAATACATGAGTTTAGATTTTGAGGGTAATTTTGACGAGGATCAAGGGTAATTCGTTCGGGAAAAAGTGATTGGCAACACTGAGCGAAGTAGAAATCACCAGCAACCGATAGACTGATGACATGACTTGCGACGACAAAAAAACAATAAGAAACTCTAAAATAGTTCTTATTTTTTAAAAGGTTCACTTGGGATGCATGGTATGGTTTTATGGTTCTGTGACATCGTAATTGGAATGTTGGAAAGTTTTAACAAGTATTTGACCGCTGCGCTGCGTCTGCGTTGTTGTTTTGCAACCGGTATAGGTTATGTTTTTTAATATTTCGACTGTGAATTGACAATTTTTAGACCTTGAAAACCGTGAAAAACCCGTGAATTTGATCATTAAGTTTGAGTGGGAACCCTGTGTTATTATTACGGAGAATAAGAAACTTGTGATATCTTGCTTGTTAATGAACATAAATTGGTAAAACTTGGTATGCTGCTTCATCTAGTGGTGATCCATTGGTATTTTCATAAAAATCAGATTTTTGTAGTCCTTAATGCAGCAAACCTGCTGCATTCTCAGACCTAAAGTTTATCTTGTGGAGAATAATCAAATGTCATGTCCCGCTTATTTATGAATATGATTTGATGAAAGTTGGTGAGTGGCTTCATTACTTAGTGAAATTAACATTTCCAAAAAATAATTTTGTGTTATTTTTTATTATGTTCTAAACACTAGCATGTAGCATATCAGGGTAAAACTGAGTTCAATACGAGTATGAAATTTTAATCAGGAGAAAATTTTGTCTTGTGGTTTAGCAGATACAGGGTATTCCATAAATGTTTATATTATTTGCAAAAATGGCTACTATTTTGAAACGGATAGAGATAAGTGAGTTCTGTTATCACCAAAATGTTCGCCTGTTAAAGGGCTTTAAAACGGCATATAACATGACCTATGTGTACATTTTTGAAAATTCCTATATTCGAACTAGTGACCCTCAGTTTTTTGTACACCTGTATATTAAACAGGTTAAAACTATTTTTACGTTATTCCTTGGGATAAATTTAGTGGGAAATAATTATATTTCATCCTTATAGGTGGTCAAGTGGTTCGTCTGCAATCAGTTTAAAACACCTTACGTGAGACACCCTGTATAATCGATCAACTGAGTAAAACTTGTGATAAATATTAAAATATTTCTATAGTTAATACATTCTGTGAATCAAACAGTTAATTGATGGCAAAGAGGTTGGATAAGTTAGAAGTATTTCTAGAAATGTATTGCATCAACTGAGGCGTTAAATTTATTTTCTGTGAATGAACAAGTTGTAGGTTTATGTTAGCTTTGAAAACTGGTTTTAAAATTAAAACTATTTGTTTGGTTAAGTAATGTGTATTCTATGCATTCCATGATAATCATATACAGTAAGGATGAGTCGATTCCAATTTTCGATTCTCGATTCCATCCATTCTCAGGCTTCGAAACAGAATACAGAATCGATGGCCCAAAGTCGAGTAGTTGAAAAATGTATAGCTACTCCCACCGTTTACTCAGATTTATGCCGCTGACCATCGAAAATTCGAGTCGAGTTATGGAAAATTTGTAGCTATTCCCGCCATTTACCCAGAATTTCGCCGCTAACTAATGTTTAACAAAATAATGACTGAAATAAAGAAAAATAAGCCTAAAATCTATTTATAGCTCATATGAAAGGAGACAATTACAGGTGAGTTATTTATAGATACCTGTGAAGTCATTTTTTCTTTGGGTCATCCTTCAACCACGTTTTTCCCCGTGAATTATGAATTTATATTAAATATTGAATTATGAATTGATATTAAATATTAAACAGATTTTATTTTTCTATATTACTACAGTATACTAGTGAAATTAACATTAACCCTTTCAGTGCTAAGCTTCTGAAAGGAGTAGTTGAATATGTGATGTTTTGTTGATTTTTTTTATATATTGAACGCCTGAACAGTTAAAATTAATAAAAACGTGCTTCCGCTGGACACACACAGTAAAGGATAGGTAAAATGTAGCAAAACACCTGATCAGATGTGCAACTCACAAAGAATCCACCCATCCCGTCAGCTTGGACCCGAGCCGTCCACCGTTTGCTTAAGGTCCGCCCTCCCCTTCAACTCTGCCACAGACAGGTGAACTCTCCATGAGTTGCACATAAAAACCACCGACTGTGACGGGATTCGAACCCTCGATCCAAGTGTTACCCCCGGCCGGGAAGGTAACGCCTTAGACCGCACAGCCACTGGTCAGGCTAGCAGCTGCAGTGGATCAGTTGGTATTATAGAGACTAGGCGCTGGACGAGGTAGTTCAATTCGTGTCAACCAGGTTTCACCACATGTCAGACTCAGACTGCAGACTGAGCGCCTAACGGTACAATCGCTTATGAAGCAGTAACAGTGTTTATTGATAACAGATTCAAAATCCGATATATCGGACCATAGCACTGAAAGGGTTAAATTATGTAAAAATAGTTTGATAATTAACTACAAAAAGCTGCTAAATAACATTACAGTATATTTAAACGTTGATCTACAATCATTAACCATTAATTATTAAATACAATTGCTTTCTAACTTTTATACAAAAATTAAAACCCTAAATTTAACATTATACATATGTATTTTTATCGGTCAAGAATATTGTTAACATCTAAAGTGATTGTTTTATAACACAAGAAAACCAATTTTAAAAAAAATATCATGGGAGATTTATGTAACTCAATAGTCCGTGGAACAAACGAAAAAATATTTCCGGGACTTTAAAAAGTTTGCTGAGCGGCCATTTTGATGACGTCACAGGTCGTGACGTCATCATTTCTGAGCTTGGCTCCCGGCTGATTTTTACTCCTTTACATGTATTTATTTGATCCCCAAAGTTTGGTGCTGGTGTTACAAGGAGGATGACTGTCAGCGCTCACATATTGCATTTTTATAGGTTGATGTGAAGAGAGCTACACCTAAGGCTGATGGTATGGGAGGAATGAGGGGTGGTCGTGGCGGCAGAGGAGGTCGAGGCAGAGGCCGTGGAGGTAATAAATGACTTAAAATTGTAGTAGTTAAGTTAAAAACCCTTAAAAGTTATTATTAAAATGCCCTTTTTGCCCCTGTACACATTAAATAGCAGTCTTGTTGTACTGTCTATATAACATGCACATTAACCCATGGAATACTTTTCTGTGATGTAATTCCATGTTTTTTCTAAACTATTTTATTATTTTTTTTTACTTTAAGCTTATATCCATGAATGATTTTTATAGATAAAATATTGCATTGTGATCCATTTTAGGCAAACGGGTAAAAATATAAATTATTCAAAAAAAAAAGTTGTTTTGTAAAAACATAACAATTTTTTTTTTTTTAGATAAAGTAAAAAACTAAAAAGTTGTATGTCAGGAAATAGTTTTTGCACTTTTCTTGACAACTGATAAGACATTTATTTTTAGCGAATTTCTCATATGGGGAAGAAGCTATTACCGTGGTCGGCATGGTAAGACCTAAGCCCGATCTGGGGACCATGATAACTTTGTTTTGAGGTCCCCAGATGCCAAAAACACTATTCGTTCAAATTTATATAATAAAATTAATATCCTGAATTCAGCCAAAATGGATGAGAGAATTCTTGTATATTGTGTGGCTATCCAAAATTGCAGTAGGAAAGATTGTTTGTACAATTCAAGTGATAAGTAAGTGTCTTAATATCATGATATCTACAGCATGCCTCATGATATTCAGTCATGGTGATTCAGGATGCATGGTGCCATGTCATTCACAGCGCACTATAAAAAGTCATGTGAAAGAGGCCTTAAATTTCCAGCCTTATTCCTATCTTAATTTTAAGGTGTTTTATTTCAAATGTGACCTTAGTGTAGAATATACAGTTAAAATTAGTTCTGACAGTCAGAATTAGTTTTAACTCAGGTAGCGTAGGTAATATTATTCATTGTTGGCTAATAGTTGAGGAAACTTATTGCGCACCGTTGTCTCAAGTCTCACTTATTAATTTATCGATAACTATTTGTATCAGGCATATATACATACATTTATTTAATGCAAAAAATTGATTAATGAATTTTTACCTTTGACTCAATCACCAAATTACTGATGATGTATACACTAGCTTAAAAGTCAATAAAAGAGCAAGATCTCCTAAAGATATTGTTCTGTCGTAGGTTTTCAAGGAGGCTACGGCCAGGGAGGTTATGGAGGCTACGGTGCGTATTTTTCTCTTCCTACTTAAATTAACTTGTGCTGTCTGTTCATTTAGTTAATGTTTTTTACAATAATTAGTTCTAGAGTACATCTTTGATTTTGTGGACTCTTTAAGTTTATATTCAATTTTGTTTTTATTGCTTATCAGTATTCTCCATAACAGTTCATATCAAAAGCAGCTTCAAGGTCTAGATTGAACTATACCAATATGGCATGCAATTTTAATCACCTGCTTTACAAAATATAAAATTTATATTTTTTAATTTTAATTGACCTTGACACTTCCGTTGATTTGAATTTTTTTGAAGTAATAGGCTTACACATTGCGATTGGTTGCCAAATCCCCGTTTTCCTGGTGGGGGTCTGAATGACTGAACACAGAAGTCATCCTATGCCAGTATATTTAATTTATAATTTTGCGATAGTGATTTTTAGCTGGTTTCACTAGTATAATGTTAACAAAAGCCTCTTTTCCTTGTTTAGTAAAACCCTGCTTACTATAAATAATAGGAGCGGGACTGTTCCGGATAACCCATTTTTCCGGACAATCAACTGTTGGTATTTTAATGTTAATTTTAGAAAAATATCCAAATATCTAGGAGTTTCCCAACATAAGTTTAAAGAAATATTAAATATTTACAAATGCACATTAAAAAGGCTATTTCTTGAAGTAATCGGCTATCTTTTTCTGCACTTTTCCTTCAAAGGGGTTGCGGGCCATATTTTTTTATGAGTGGCAAATCGGCGAGTGTACTAATTTGTGTGTTTCCATACATCTGATAGCTTCCAACTCTTCACTAATGTTCACTAATACAAGTTTTCTCTTCATATACATTACGGAAATCGTTCTCCGAATATCTACCGAACAAACTTGTAACTTTGGCAAATGACACAACATAACCACAACAGTAACTGCATTGTCACCACATGCAGGTGTGCTAGTCATGGTATACTGATTTTTCAGTGCGATAATGGAATGCGGAAAATGCAGTTATGGGTCAATGCCCTCACCTCCTCGTGGGCGGTCTCTTGGTGCGCCGTGAGTCATACGCCGGACTTATTCTCTATACTAATGATTATCCATTTCTTGTTGACCGTTCCGGTTAACCCAGGTTTCGGTTTAGCGAGGTTCGGTTAAGCAGGTCTTTCCTATATTAGTATCTAGTTAACACCTCAAGTTTTACCGAGAACATCTTGAGTGGTGGTATTAGGTCAGAGTATAGGAGTTGTCCACAGCATACTGACAAATTTGTTCTAATTTGATAGGTGTGCGAGCAGTTTTTATTAAGTCAAGTAATGCCAATTTTGAGTTTCTTTTTCAAGCAAGTATTTGTCAGCTTTGTTGTTGGTAGTCTCAAATGGTGTTATGCAATTTGGATACAACTCCAAATAGTATTGAAGTCTTATCATGGTTTCTAATATATGAGAGGAAGTAAATATTTTTGGCCAGTACAATAAAACTGGATTCTATAATGACAAAACATGGTTTTGACAATGTTTCTGGGTGGTAAAACCTGGGGTCCTGTTGCCATTTGGCATATATCACATGGTCCAGTCATCGCTTATAATGAATATTACACATGATTTATGTACAAATATTACCCAAAATGTTTATTTTACTGTATGGCCGATGTTATGTGATAGGGCTGTCATTTTTTACCAATATTGTGGTGTTTCCCTTCTAATTTTTTGGTGATATTTGTTTTCAGTAATATTTTTCAGCCGATATTATGCGAACCAGTCTTCATCTTTGGTTGGTATTGTGTTGTGACATTAATTACGTCCGATTTTATGTTTTCTGTCGTCATTTATTTAGCTGATAGTAGAGTTACACTTCACGGTCGTCACTTCTGGCTGATCGTGTGTGTCTATTTACAGTTGCAAATAGGCGGTCCATATTCATAAGTTCATTTTTTGTTAGATGTTTTGTTATAACTTGTTAGTATTCGGTCTCATGTTTCCTGTCGTCATATTTGTCCGAATTTACTTGGTGTGGTCGTCTTTTTATTAGTTTGCAATCTTTAGTGATTCTAGGAAGTTTGGCTGGAAATACACTCTTGCAAAATGGAATTTTTTTAACTTGCTTGCACCACAGAATAGGTATATTTTTAAACGTTCAGGCTATGGCACTGGGGAGAATACCAATGCTTTAATAATTACAAAATGTTTATTCTTTACGATAACAGAGAGTGACTAATAATCGAGATTTACTGTATAAGCTGATGTTCTATTTCACATTTTTATTCCTGTTTGGCTGAATGCTCGTAATTGAATTATACACATGTTTTTAATAGTGTTTGCAAAATAAAGGTTTTCAGTAAAATAAGCCTAAAGTTGTGATTTGGTTTAGAAAACTTATTGACGGTAAATTTTGTTTAGTGCAAGGCTAGTTAGTGCTTAACAGATCTTGGATTAGATGGCTTGATTAGATAAAACCAATCTTTAAAATCTTTTAACCTTTAAAAGGAAAGCTCTAACATGACCCTTTCTCTAATGCTCCTGTCACACCTACCTAGTTCACACATTAAGTTAATTTAGAAAGAGTGTTTTTTTTGTGTGTGCGTAATCTGGCACTGGTACACAACAGTGCCATGAACAATTTTCTCATGCAGTGATGTTGTTTTACCATATAGATTATTCTGCAGGCTATGGTGGAGGTTATGATGGCTACGGCGGTGGCTACGGGGGTTATGGAAACTACGGCGGTGGTTATGGAGGTTATGACTACTCTGGCTACGGAGGCTATGGATACGGTGGTAAGTACTGAATCTCAGTTGTCTAAATTGGGCTTGCAACTAATTACTTTCAATTAATAAGTAATGATCCTAAGATCGGGTAGTGATAATGAGTGTCTGGTGGTTAAGTGTAACTTCAAAATGGTTGCACGGATCAATTTTGCTTTAAATCCACGGACAGTACTTTAAATCCAAATGAAATAATCTTTTGATATGCATCATCTGAGAAGGATTTTTTATCTGTCAAGTTTACGATTCCTTAAATTAAACGTAATTCTCAAGTATTCAAGCTAGTTAGGAAGTTAGTCATTGAACTATTAACTTTTCACTTGGATTTGCACAGTTTGGCAATGCAACGGTGCTCGCTACCTCATTCCATCTATCACACACACAAAATGTGTCAGGGGGTCATGTTATGACTAGACTGAAATCTTAACCGTGTGCAGGTCATGCTTAATAGCTCACTTTTACATAGGAAATTTTCAAATAATCTGAACCTGTAGGAAGTGTTTTTATGAAGTCAGTTGTTTTGCTTTGTTTTCTTGGATTTTGTTTTATTTTTGATCACATATTGAATAATAATAAGTGTAACATATGACATAACTCGTGTAACACTTTTTAGGAGTTAATTTCAAAACGGCAAAAGCACACTTTTAACTTCGTGTATTTCCCCTTGAACTTCTAATTCTTTTTTTATATCAATTACTGGCAATTTAAACATGTTTTTAGATGGCTATGGAGGATATGACCAGTCTTATGGTGCAGGGTACGGTGCTCCAGCTCCCAGAGGCGGTAGGGGAAAAGGTAAATACATTAACTTTACTTCGCTGGTTACATAGCTGGCTTATTTCATTACATAGTGAAACCATTGAAACGCTTAAATTCTTGTAGTCAGTCTTATTTGGAAGACTTCCTTCTTAGAACTGTTATAGTCTGGTTGCCCACTCCTTGTCATGATCCATCCTTTGTAGTCACCTCCTGCATGTTTATGTTGTCAGTGTGTTTCCAACTAATACAAGGTTTTCTGTATGGGGGGTCTCTTGTAAAATGGCTCATTATCACTCTTGGTGCAGCTGGCGGCTCAGCGACACTGGTAAATAATTGTAAGTGATTTTAAGGATAAATTAAGAAACAAGTTCTTGATTAAAAGCTGTTACCCATTTTATTCGGATTTGATTTAATACAAATAGGCAACTAAAGGACTTAGTAAACGAGTTTTAGTCGTATCATGCTTGGAATAACGGGATTTTTTCAATTTATAAATCAATTATGGTGTTGGTGTCATGATTTTGTTTCAACTTGGATGAATTTGATGTTGTGTGGTAGCTTTCCACGTTTTTATTGGTTTACTTGAATGTTTTCATTCCTGTGTGACTGTTATGGTATTATTGGTCTTTTGTTAGTGCATTAATATATTAATAGGAATACACATGCAAATAAATTGTGATATTTAATATAGAGTCAAGGGAGGTATATTAATGAAATGAACTATTTTCATACTTGGGCGGATACCAATACCTTAGGAAGCGACATATGAATATAAAATACATTGAAACCATATTTGATTGGGGTTACGTGAGAGGAATTAAATGGGTATATTCCATCATCCTATTTCTCTCGATGTTGTCATGCTCAGGGTCCAAAACTTAAAATCTCTAAACTTTTTTGCGCTATCGATAATATATAGTTTTTATCTTGCTCTTTATAACTTCTGTAAATCCTAAATTTCTATCTAAAATTTCCTTTTTTAACCGTAGCCTTATTGATTCAGCATGGGACATGGGATTTTTTTATATTTAAAAACTGTACTTTTAGATTTGGAGATATTAGGTTAGGACCTGCGATAGAATCATTGTGAATTAGAGGTCAGGGTGTTAAAACCCATCCCTAGATAGAGGTGATTTGGTTCAAGCTCCTAGCCTTATTTACTAATAACTTTTTGACACCCCATATGCTAAACATCTCCTGTATATACTAAAAAGGCCCCTAGGGTATATTGTGCGACATAATTCTTAATTTAAACTGATTTTTAACTTCCTTTAAAAACTGCCTTTAAGTTTTTTCATTATGATTCATTTGTAAATTTGTATAAAATATAAAATCATCTTAGGACATTTAACTATTATGTTTAAACCTTATGTATAGTTGTAAAGATTTGGTTAAATTGTTAAGTGTTATATAAAATGAATAGGCAAATGTAATAAATTGTCTTCTGTAATATTTTATACTTCTGTTGCCAGAAGTTTTCCCTAATGTCATTTATTTACAAAATCTCATAAACATAAACATTTTCACTCGGGAACGTGATTAGTCATTAAGAACCTATACCGAAAATGAATAAGTATACCGGAGAAGTTGTTTGTTAATGCTTCTTGCGTAATTTACATCAACTCCTTATTTGTCGTATTTAAGATATTTGCAGAAATAATAATAAATTAAAATTTCAAGTACATGGAATAGAGCAGTTTGGGAAAGAAAAGTAGTAATGTTTTGTTAGAAAGCAGTGGGACAGTGAGTGAAGTGTCAATTGTTTCAGCAGCAGGGTACGGTGGCGGAAAGCAGCGGGGAGGCGGTAGGGGGCAGCGCCACACGCCCTACTAGACAACTATCTCCTCTCTCTACCCTCATTTGTCATTTTTTTATGTCTGGTGAGTAGTTAATCCGCCTTTAACTCTTTCCCTCTGTGTTTCCCCCTGCCTTTTGTGATACTTCCAAGTTTTCAAAATTTCTTTAAGTTGTTCAAAATTAAAAGTTATGGTTTCACTTTTGGCTATGTAAATCAATAAATTATCTAGGCTTGTATTATGCATGTTGGTTTTCATGATTGCGCTAACACAGGTGGGGGTCTGGGATTATATTATTCACTGTGTAAGGAGTAATATGGCTATAACTATACATTATCCATGGAGTAGAGAAACAGGATTGCTCATAAAAACTTTATTAATTTCTGACTTGTTGACCTTGCTATCATGAGGACTTGAACACGTTCACTGCAGCTGTCATGTTTAAACATGAAAATTGCACACGTTTCCATGTTACTGTTGACAATAGATTACACCTGCAGCTGACGTGTTAAGTATTACACAGCAGTTGTGTTATTTAAGAACAAGTTTATTTATTTACTAGGCATTGTCAGACAAGTTCAGTGATATGCCCTGTGCCAGAAATGTTCAATAATATAAAGCAAATTCTGCAGAGAAGAGAAAAAAATGTTTAGTAATTCCTGGAGCAATTCTGTTGTTTTATATACTTCAACTAAGGATGCAACATAGAGAACATTATTTGATCTGTTATTAGCAGTTATTTCATTCATCTGCAGTTGTCTAAGTGGTGTATATTAATTTTGGCTATATTTGTGTTTAGTGAATAAATTAAAGCAAGAACACTTGTATAGTAAATCATCTTTTATTCCAGTAAAAACTTGCAATTTTTATATTCTTAGTTATGTTTATGTAGAAGCTTTCCAGTTCAACGTGAAGACTGAACTGGCTGACACTTTAAAAAAACCTTTTTATAAATGTCCCAATTTAAAATTAGGTTTGCCTATACTGTTAAATAATTATTAGTGGCTCTTAGGGATAATAGTCCCTATATATTCTAGTTATGTGTAATTAACCTTCATTCACCGACTTGATACATTCAGGTGTGGTTATATGATTCTTCCAATTGATATAAACTCTGCTGTTTTTTTATACTAAAAGATAAAAACTGATATATACCTAGATTCCCATGTTATTTAAATGGGAAATATTTTATTCTGTAACAGATCAGTGTATAATTAGAAAAATGAATAATTTTTGCCAAAATGTCATGCCCATATCTTTAAAATGAGACCTCCCCCAGCTTTCTATGACCTCTTGCTTACTCACAATTTCATTGTCAAATTTATTTATTAGCTCTTAGTGAAGAGAAAAAACCAACTACATATCCTCTAGCCAAATAACGTTAAAGTATTACATTTTAAGACCATGTTATAAGATTGATATTATCTGCGAATATTTATAACTTGTACTATAAAGTATTTTTAATATAATTTTCTTTTGTTTCAGATAAGAGTACGTGTTGATTATTTCGCCCAAAGCCACATCGAATCATTCCAATCAAGTTCAGTGATGTGGTTGCAAATTATTTGCAAATTGACTGCACTCGGGAGTGCTTTGTGATTATATTTGTGTATTTATATATTTTTCATGTACAATTTAACATACTTGTTTGTATTTTTAGTTGATAGATTTCGTGGATATTTTCTTTTTGGAAATATTACTGGTGACGTAATAAATCTTTTTCTAGGATTTTATTATATACAGTGATGTTTTTTAGTATGTAGGAAAATCCCGTGCCCATCGACGTCCATGTGAAATGTGTGCAGAACCAGCTGCTAACAATTAAAGCCATTTTCAATAAATCTGTTTTTTTTTTTACCTGTCTAGAAGTATTAGAAATAAATAATATTGTCTATTTTGTAGGTATCTTAGTCTCTATTATAGTAAATGCAAATAGAACTAACGGGTCAAGGACAAATGTTGAACTAGGCCAGCTGATCATTGCTCCGTATAACACGTAGTAAAAATATTAAATTAATTTTCATTGTCCTGATATGGTTCATGGCATTCATGGCCACCCAGTCATGAAAGGTTCAATATTTTATCCTCTATACAGGGTTCATTTTCCTTCTACTATTCCTACTTTTTGGAAAACCACCTACTTTTTAGACTGAAAATTTAATTTTTTAAAATATAGGATAGTCTGGCAAAGGGATGTAGCAACTCCAACGTCATAGAGTTTGGTACTTAATTTAATTTTGTGTATACCAATGTTACATTCCTGAAGTCTTGGTTGTGGTAGGTTATGTCTTAACACCCACAAAAACATTTTTATATATTAATAGCGTGACTAAAATGTAATAAATAGTTTATTGAGTAGCATAAGACATTTTGTTGCAATTAACAGGTTAATAAAATATGTCTTATGACACTACAAAGTATATTTACACTTACACTGTACTTATATACAAGACGGTAAAATATACATAATACCCCTGTCGCAGCAAACCTGCATACTCAGCGAATTTCCAATCCATATATATGTGACTCACTACTTCGTACAGCTATTTACCAAGTTTCACAAAAATACAACTATAAACAAATGATAAATAGCATTTTATTTATTCTCTGTAAGAATTAACATTAGGGTTGAGGACGCAGGTTTGCTGCAACGAGGAAGATAAGAAATGTTTTTTTTTTTTTTGCAATTATCAATACAACTGAACCAGGTGAAGCTACATACCAAGTTCTCTTAATGTAGGTTCATAATTAAGGGAGATATACAACTTTACTTATTCTCCATATGAATAACATGGGGGCCGAGTATGCAGGTTTGCTGCTACAGGGACTATCAACAAAAAACCTGTTTTTTGTGCTAATATCAATATACCACAACTAGTTGAAGCCACATACCAAGTTTCTTCAATATGCATTCATAAATAATCGAGATAACGTACTGTTTTTGGCACCTTGAATATCTCTACTACAACGGTTGGACGTAGAACAACGATTAAAACACCAAAATGTTTGTTTTGTTCAGCTAAACACATTAATAAATACCCCCGTCGCAGCAAACCTGCGTACTCAGCGAATTTCTAATGCATAATATATGTCTTAATACCATATAAAGCCGCATACCAAGTTTCATAAAAATATATTCACATACAAGCGATTTTAATTATTCTCCATAAGAATAACATTGGTAATGAGTACGTAGGTTTGCTGAAACAAGGAGCACAAACAATTGGTTTTTATGCAAATATAAATAGAATTTAGGCGAAGCCACATACCAAATTCCATCATGTTCAATCATAAGTAAGCGCTAGTAACATTCTAACATTCTAGTTATTCTCCATAAGAATAACATGGGGGCTGAGAAAGCAGGTTTGCTGCAACAAGGAACAAAAAAATGGGTTTTAGCGAATTTTTCCTATAGGGAAGAAGCTATTACCGTAGGTGGCATGGTAAGACTAGAAGCCCGAGACCATGATAACTTTTCATTTTGAGGTCCCCAGATGCCAAAAAGACTATTCGTTCAAATGTATTATATATATATGTGTGTCCTTTACCGCGATAACTTTTGAAAGAAGCGCCCGATTTTGATGAAATTTGGCATAAATGTGGAGAGTAACCAGTTCGAAAACCAGATCGTTCGGTCTATGGGAAGGGGGTTTTATGGGTGTTTAAAATTTTCCAAAAATCAGTTTTTTTAACTTTTTACTCTAAAATTTTAAAAACACTAGATTTTGGTTATATCCATTTTATAGAGCTGAAAAAACAAATAATTTAGTATCTTGAATCATTAACCTGGGTTAAGTGGTTGCGGAGAAAATCCAAAAATACGTGTCCCATGTTAATCTTATGGGAAAAAGGTTTATAGATTTTTCTCAGATAGTTTTACTAAAAACTTCACATTTCTGTTTATTAACCCTTTGCGGTCGAATGGCGAGTATAGGTTGCTGCGCGCCATTTTCCCGAACGCTCGAATGGCGACCTATACTCGCCGTGATGTTTAGCCCGTATGAAGTGCGCTAAAACTAAATATAAAGTAATGATTTTATGTCTATTTGCTTCTTATCCCTTTATTCCTTATTACTTTTAACATTTATTTTATCTACTCCATGGATTATTTTGTTCTGAAATAAATTTTATTACTCCATGAACTATACTTCACAATTCGCGGTGTCTTGTGTCATCTGCAAGCGTCTGATAGTTCCAGCTCCGATTGTTGTCTGTGGTGTGTTGGTTATGTTTACTCTTTTGTTTAGTTAAAATTATGACTAATAAAATTAGTGATGACGATATTTTTGGATGTTTTTTGTGTGTTCATTTGACTTACAAATAAATATACATGGGTTTTTACTCTCGTAATCTGTCACATATGTACATATACTTATTACTTAGTACTTGTTTATGTTTTTTATTGACATATGTTTTATTATTTGTTTTTAGTACATATGTACTAAAAATAAATGGAAGAAAAAATAAAACAGGTATACATTTTTATTTCATCAATATACAGTATGTAATCAAAGTGCCTTAAAAATAAACCCTCATAAATGCATTTTAAAATTAATTTGGGTAATTAAATGTAACAATAGTTAAATATATACAAAATAGCTAAAATTTATTCCGTCTCAGGGTGTCTGGGTGATTTAATTTAATCGACCTCAAAGGGTTAATGTGTCTAGCTCAACAAAACAAACATTTTGGTGTTTTAATCGTTGTTCTACGTCCAACCGTTGCAGAGATAGTGCTAAACACAGTACGTTGTCCAATGTTATCCTTATGGAGATTAAATAACATTCTATATATCGATTATTTATGAATGTATATTGATGAAACTTTGTATGTGGCTTCAACGAGTTTTGGTATATTGATATTAGCACAAAAAACAAGTTTATTGTTGATAGTCCCCGTAGCAGCTAACCTGCATACTCGGCCCCATGTTATTCATATGGAGAATTAGTAAAGTTGTATATCTCCCTTAATTATGAACCTAAATTAATAAAACTTAGTATATAGCTTCACCTGGTTCAGTTATATTGATAATTACAAAAAAAAAAATCGTCCTTGTTGCAGCAAACCTGTGTCCTCAACCCTAATGTTATTCTTATGGAGAATAAATTAAATGCTATGTATCACTTATTTATGGATGTATTTTTGTGAAACTTGGTAAGTAGCTCTATGTAGTAGTGAGTCACATATATATGCATTGGAAATTCGCTGAGTACGCAGGTTTGCTGCGACGGGGGTATTTATATAATTATCAATATAACTCAACCAAGTGAAGCTACATACCAAGTTTTATTTATGTTCATCATTAAGGGAGTCACTACATTTTACTTATTCTCCATAAGAATAACATAGGGGCTGGGTACTCAGGTTTGCTGCTACGGGAATAATCAACAAAAAATCAATTTTTGTGCTAATATCAATATACCAGTATTACGTGAAGCCACATACCAAATTTCATCAACATACATCCATAAATAATCGAGATATAAAATTTTATTTATTCTCCATAAGGATAACATTGGACAACGTACTGTGTTTAGCACTTTGAATATCTCTGCAACGGTTGGGCGTAGAATCACAATTTAAACACCAAAATGATTGTTTTGTGGAACTGAACAGATTGGTAAAAGCAAATGTGAATTTTTCTTTAAAATAAACTGAGAAAAAGCCAAAAACTTTTTTCCCATAAGATAAACATGGGAGAATTTAGGAGTAGGTTTTTTGGATTTTCTCTGCAACCACTTTACCTAGGTTAATAATTCAAAATACTATATTATTTGTTTTTTTAAGCTCTATAACATGGTCAAAACCAAAAATAAGTTTTCTAAAAATTTTAGGGTGAAAAATGCAAAAACTGAGTTTTGGACAATTAAAAACCCCCCTTCCCATGGTCCGATTTTTCTGGTTTTCGAACTTAAAAGTCATGAATGTCATTTTACACGTTTGAGCAAAATTTCATCAAAATCGGATGTTTAAGTTAGCGTGTTAACGGACATATATATATATATATTTAAATTAGATAACAACATTTTGACATTAGTTGCTCAGACTGCAGTAAAATACTCAATTAGTATATTAAAAAATCATCTATACAACCAAATTTAAATACCAAAATTTTTGTACAAGTATTCTTTGTCTTGAGGCAATTCACATTGGTGAAAAGATGTTAATTTTTAATAAATTATCTGTATATATATATATATATATACATACACATATATAAATTTGAACGAATAGTGTTTTTGGCATCTGGGGACCTCAGAACAAAAAGTTAACATGGTCTCGGGCTTAACTCTTACCATGAGACCTATGGTAATAGCTTCTTCCCAATAGCGGAAATTCGCTAACAGAAATGTGAAGTTTTTAGTAAAACTGAGAAAAATCTAAACACCCCGTCCCCCGTCGCAGCAAACCTGCATACTCAGTGAATTTCCAATGAATACAACATTATACATTAAAACACTTACAGGATTCATAATAAATTTATTCACAAACAAGCGATATTTAAAATGTTAATTATCCTCTACAGGAATAACATTGGTGGATGAGTACGCAGGTTTGCTGCAACAAGGCATACAAAAAATGGGTTTTTATACAAATATCAATAGAACTCATCTTAGTGAAGTCACATACCAAGTTTCATTGATATACATTCATGAATAAGCGATTATAACATTTTAAGTATCTTCCATAAGAATAACATGGGGACCAAGTACCTAAAGTGCTTGGCAGCAAAGAAGTCCGTTGGGCTGCAGCCAATAGAAAGAGAGTGTGGCGTTGATAAGCGTACAGTAGCCACGCACAGTCCCCGGCATCCTGCTAAAAGCCGCTCGAGGCTACAGACGCAACTAAGCTCTGTAGCAGCTCCGGTGTGGCATGAACTGTTAATACTGAGGGCGATTTAATTTATTCTCTTTAAATGATTAATGAGAATGCATATAAATAATAAAAATAATATTAGTATAATTTTCAAATTGCTATACTATTATATAAATATTGTTAATATCTATATTAATGAACAATGTACAAAAATACCATAAAAGGTTCCGGTATCCTCTTGTGTGATTTATTGTAATGTTTAGTTTTACACAAATCAATCAAACAATAAACATTTTTACAATTTTGCGCTAACGACTATGCACAGTTTTCCCTTTTTCACCGCTTGTCGACGGTTGTTCCATGGTAATAAATACAAATACTAAGAAATAAATAAACGGTATCAGGAAACTGACACATACTTTCTCCCTTTTAGCCAAACTTTAATGACAAAAATATTTGTTATTTACTAAATATAGAATATGAAGTATAGATAAATGTACAGAAAATTGTCTAAAATAGTTGTTTTCAGAAATATCCACCCAAATCCCTTTTTGGGAGGCACTATAGAGTCCGTTGCTACACACAGTGGTTTTGAGAGGGGAAATGCCCCCTTGCCCCCCCATGGTTAAATAGCAACACATTTTGAACATCATCTGTTGGTCAATGCTAACTTGACCTGCATATCAAATTTTAATGAAATTGATCAGTAAATAAGAGAGAAATAGTTATTTTTGTATTCCCCATAAGAATAACATTGGACAACGTACTGTGTTTACCGCTAAATGAAAATTTCAATTTTCTCCGCAACTAGCAATCGTAGAATAGTAATTTAAAATACTAATTTATTTAGTTTTTTGAGCTCTTTTTAATGGTGAATAGTAATATTTTTTAACATTTATGATTTTTTATGAAAAATCCAAAAAAGTGAATTTTTGATTTTTTAAGTCCTGTAATTTCTGAACCCGCATTTTTGCAGAAATGCGGGTAGTGTCATTTTGTTGGAAACCTAAAGTTCTACAAACCACGAAAGTTTAATCAAAATCGTTAGAGCCGTTTTTGAGAAATTTGGATTTTTCATGTTTTTTGGCGGTTTTTGGGGGATAATTACCCTTAAAAATCAAAAATTCAAAAAAATGAAAAAAACGCCTGGAGATATCGTGGATTAGTACCTACATACCAAATTTCATAAAAATCAGCCCATAGGTTAGGGCTCTAGCTCTGTACACATCCACACAGACACACACACACACACACACACACACACACACACACACGGACACACACACACACACACAGACAGACATCACGTAAAAACCACTTTTTTGGGTTCAGGGAGCACCAAAACGAATATTTCCACTAACAACTCAAATTCGAAAATTTTTACGAAAACAATACTTTCTCCATATACTATGTATAGGGGGAGAAAGTAAAAAACAAAAACAATTACCATATAACACTCAATATTAACTAAAACGTAGAACTGATCTTAAAACATTATATGACTATTGTAACACAGTTTGTGCAGATTGTTTACAAATGCAAATTAAATTAAAATCGACGTCCAAACATTCACAGTCATCTGACTTATTCCTGTGACGATCGGCAGATTCCTTGGAAACCGAGTGCCGGATATAAGTACAATACCCATTTGCCCTACTTTTATTCATTTTTCAGAGATTTATAGGGAAAGTAATTGCCATAATAGTTTAAATTTGGAGTATAAAGAGAAGTAGTACCTTTATATCGCTGTTTATTTGAACTTTACTTCTCACTTTGTTTGCACAATAATCAATAGTAAAAGTAAAACAATATAAAAATACTAATATAAATAATAATTCCATCACTATCATCAGTTAGGTATAATACAATCAAGTATATATTTTTCTGAGAAACAATAAATTCTCTGATATATTCTTGGATCTTAGCTTTTAAAAAAAGTGCTTGGTACCCTTTTTAGTTCACTGCTAATTGTTATACAGTAGAACCTCGCTACCACGACCCTCGATAAGACAAAAACCTCGATAATGAGTCTGATTTTCTAATCCCCGTGAATCTCCCATAACGCTCAATGTTATAAATACTTAACACGACTTATTTTCAAATAAATACCTCGATAGCACGTATTTTTGTAATTTCATATTACTAATAAATAAACCTCTATAGCGCGTCTTTTCAAATAACTGAACCTCTATAGCACGACACCCACCTCAATAACACGCTTCTTTGGGTAAGTGACCCTTTATAACACGACTCTAACCTCAATAGCGCGCCGTTTTGCGTTACGGAACCTTTATAGCACGACTAAACCTTTCTCATGCATAGTTCCCACGGTTATAACGGATGTTTTGAAGTAAACAACAACGTCTTGGGCTTAGGTCTCAACAGGAAAACCCCTTCCCCACCCCCTTCCCATTCCGGCCTTTCCTTGTCTATCACGGGTCATATAAGTATTTCACAATAGGTTAAGGTACTGTATTTTGAGCTTATTAACTCAATACTTTAGTGAACTGAGTCGGTTGATTTTTACTTTCTTCCCCTATACATAGTTTATGGAGAAAGTATTGTTTTCATAAAAATTTTCGAATTTTGAGTTGTTTAGTGGAAATATTCGTTTTAGTGCTCCCTGAACCCAAAAAAGTGGTTTTTACGTGATGTCTGTCTGTGTGGATGTGTACAGAGCTAGAGCCCTAACCAACGGGCCGATGACACAAGATGACATTTGGTATGTAGGTACTAATCAACGATATCTCCAGGCATTTTCTTCATTTTTTGGAATTTTTGATTTTTAAGGGTGATTATCCCCCTAAAAACCGCCAAAAAACATGAAAAATCAAAATTTCTCAAAAACGGCTTTAACGATTTTGATTAAACATTAGTCGTTTGTAGAACTTAGTTTTCCAACAAAATGACACCACCCGGATTCCTGTAAAAATTCGGGTTCAGAAATTACAGGACTTGAAACATCCAAAATTCAGTTTTTTTGATTTTTCATAAAAAAACATAAATATAAAAAAATATTACTTTATCACCATTAAAAAGAGCTCAAAAAACTAAATAATTTAGTATGTTGAATTTCTATTCTACGATTGCTGGTTTCGGAGAAAATTTAAATTTTCATTTAGCGGTAAACGCAGTACTGTACGTTGTAAGGAAAAAAAACTTCTATTTACTTTAAATGGTTAAATGTTAAACAGTGACACAAAAATGGTCACCCCCACCTTGACAAATAATATCAAGGTGGTTTTCAATGCAATAGTACGCAGTGGAAATTTGATGGTACGTGTTGGCATAGGCTCAGTGCTATGGTGTGCCCAGAGGTCCTTCGGGATCCTGGAAAGGATGCTGGTCTTCTTCACACGTCACTTCCTTACGTTAACACTTACTTATAATATAGTCTCCTAATTGTGAATTTAATTACTTTATACTGGTCTCGTGAGGCAAAGTCATCTAATTGATAAGTAAGAATGACCACTGAATGTGTTTTTACTGTACAAAATAATACTCATGAATATCACAAAGAATGTCACATCGACTCTACGCTTTATTCATTTATGAAAAATGTAAATTATTGTGTAAATGACTGATGTAAATGACTCAGTATTAAAAACAATAAAATAATCGTAAAATATCTGAAGCTAGATTTTTCCTGATAAGTATCTCAAATAATTAATACAGTGGGAAAAAACAACACTGGCTAGACAATAATATTGTATTTTATTCAACGATTGGCAAATGCAATGTTAGTTCTCAAACGTGCATACAACAATTTCCAAGACTTTATACAAGTGGCAGACTTTATGTTTATTACTGGTTGCTCAGAAATTAAATCAAATATGTTGCGTAGTTACCAGAGCATTTTTTATACAAAATACTGTTAATGAGATTGCCCAACACATGTAGAACACACAATCGCATTACAAGACTCTGCCAGCACAATTTTCTAAAAGGTTTAAGTTTTATTTGGGTTGAGAGCGGCCAAAGATTTGTATTTTATTATACCAACTGGCCAGCGGTGTGATCTTTAGCAAAAAAGGGGATTTATGGAGGGAGCTGCTGCTCACTCTCCTATGTCGACGATCTGTTGGGGGGGCACGTGTCAGCTGCTGAGCTAAACACTATCAGAGTTTAATTTATTTTATTATATTTATGCTTTTAACGACGCTACACCTACACAACCATATTACATGACTATTTCCTCGTCTGGACAGAGACTGATGATTGGAACACTCAATTTTGGGCAATGTGTGATTTTATAAAAATTGATAAATGCTCTGGTAAATTTTGAATAAGAGAACTGTAATGAGTCGCCAAATAAATATAAATACTTCTACACGATTGATAAAAAACTTGCACATTCAGATTTTCAGGACTCAGCCTGAAGAGTACAAAACGTGGTTTCCAATTTATGGTCGGCATAAAATTACATAAATTAATCTTAACAGGGACGCATATTTCATACAAAAATAAATAATAAATATATGTATATAAATAACAAACTTACAGGCTAAACATGCTATAAATACACTCTATGCGGACTGATCTCTACGATAAAG
Organism: Allygus modestus; assembly: GCA_963675035.1. Lineage (NCBI taxonomy): Eukaryota > Metazoa > Arthropoda > Insecta > Hemiptera > Cicadellidae > Allygus > Allygus modestus. The sequence goes on from OY776111.1 coordinate 105,976,516, forward strand.
TATTCTATATTACTTACATAAAGGGTCGACCCACTAGTACTCATTCATGCAAAAAACTTATAATTAACGTCGGCGGGAGGCTGCTGTCAATGTTTCGCAAATAATTGGAAATATGAACGTCGAGAGAATTTAGTGTTCGTTCGGCCTTGTCGGCCACGGCCTGATTTCTGACGGATTATTTTATTCGCTACTTCGAATCTAATTCCGGTCTTATAAATGTTAATTTTACTAAATTCGCAAAAAACACAATATTTTCAGAAGAACGGATATTGCAGCGGCCGACGCCGAAATTCACTTTAAATAAATCAAGACGCAAGCAGCACAACCCGTGTCCCTCAGAGACAACTACCGACTGACCTGGTGACCTCCGATGACCGTTGGATTAAAAAACCTTCGTGCTTCTGCCTGCCACCCCCACCTCGTTGGCGGCGACGTGGCTGGTTCGCGATTTGTTGTTTTGAAATTTAAACGGCCGTGCTTTTGAAATCGGCACATATTCACCCCTCCCAAAAAAGATTGGGTCGGCAGGCCGAAGGCCAGCAAGACACGCCGAAGGTACATCACCGAACCAATCCGGGAACTCGGGTTCTTTGGATACACCAATCATCACACACTCATTAACACCATAATATATATATATAAGCTTGACACATTACATCCAGGTTATTCTTAAGGGTGTTTGGTCAAAAAATAAATTTCAGATTTTTATGTATGAATGTGTTTGTTACAATGTACTAAACACGAAAATGAAGTTTAAAAAATTTTAAAAAAATTCAGGGGTATATTACAAGGGACTAAAGGGGCGATTTTTGGGTGTTTTGTTACCAATAAGCAAAGCAACCCGTTCATATTTTTTTTAAAATAAAAATACATTTTTTGCTTTCTGATTGCTTCCTTTATGCGTTAAAATAAAAATAATAAAAATCTGAAAAACAATTTTAATTTTTTTTGTTTTACACCTTATTTTAAAATTAAGATTTAAAAAATAAAAAACGAGTTTTGTTTTAATAGATGTGGGTTTTATCTGATATTGTATAGGCGTTTTTAAATCTTTTCTATGTATAACAGTTCTGCTTCCTTATTGGTAAAAGTAGCACCATGTAGGGTCGGCACGCTGCACTGCAAGTGTAGTGGTGATCACCTACAGTGCCCGCACGCGTCGAGGGGCGAGGTGCGTCGCCGCTCAAGGTCATACCGTACTCCGCGCGCTTTCTGTGTTACTCTCTCTCTCTCTCTTTCTGTCTCTCTCCTCTGCACTCCCACCACTTCTTCGGTTTCGCGTGTATAATTCCGGTAAAACGGATTCTGCGACCCTGCCGCAAATTGACAGATTCACCTGTTTTAGCGAATTTCCCCTCTAGGGAAGAAGCTATTACCGTAGTCGGCATGGTAAGACCTAGGCCCGGGACCATGATAACTTTTCGTTTTGAGGTCCCCATACCCCAAAAACACCATTCGTTCGAAACTGTATATATATATATATATATGTGTGTGTGTGTGTGTGTGTGTGTGTGTGTCCGTGAGCACGATAACTCTCGTAAAAATAATCTGATTTTGTTGAAATTTGGTATAAACGTGTAAAGTAACATTTATGACTTTAAGTTCGAAAACCAGCCAGATCGCTCTATCCGAAGGGGTATTTTGGGGGGGTTTTATACCCCCTCACCTAGTTGAGATATATTGATGTTTGCTTAAAAACCAATTGTTTATATTCCTAGTTTCAGCAAACCTACGTACTTATCCCCAATGTTATTCTTATGGAAATAATTACAAATGTATATTTGTGTATATATTTTTATGAAATTTGGTTTGCGGCTTTATGTGGTATTAAGACATATATTATGCATTAGAAATTTGCTGAGTACGCAGGTTTGCTGTGACGGGGGCATTTGATATTAATTAAATGTAACCTCAGTAATATACCTCTGGGATTGAGTTTCTTATGCCTTCAGACGGTCTCGGTGACGCAGTTTTCGCTCATTTAGAGCGCGGTCCATTTATAATTCAAGAAAAATTATAGGTTCAAGAAAATATTACGTTTTTAAAATTTTAAATATTGGTTTAGTTTCAATTTTATTATTGAACGTTATTTTTACATTTATGTTAGCCGTTTTATAACCTCCTTATTTATTATAAAAGGGGGCTGTTACGTATAAAATCGGGACTGTAAAAAGTAATAAAGCGTAAACTTTTTTAATTTTTAGGGTAGAAAGAAACTTCCAGCTGCAAAGTTGTAGCAAATTAGTTGATCTACATGTTTTACTTCAAACATTTTTCAGTCAGACGTTCGGTTTGTTCAAAAATGTCTTTCAAACAAACGCAACAGTAGGTGCTACGCTTGTACACAGTCGCACCGCGTAGCTCTGTATGTTCGTCATTCAAACTAAACAAGAACTGTGACAGCAATGTATTTATTTACACCTTCCACGAATCTCGCCACTCGCACACTACGAGCACCGCGTGTCCGCGTTTTTCAGTTTTCAGAGTATTATGGTATTACTGCAACCGTAGCAATAAATGCCTTGTAAGAAATATAGGCATACAAGATATAGAAAATCAGTTGCCAGTAAAACATTGTTGTGTGAAACAAGTTATAGAATACCTGCCATGTAACTAAAGATCCAGCTTCTTCTGAAGATGTATATAACTGATATAACTAAGTGATAGGAAAGTGTAAATTTACGATTTACTTCATATTTCGAGAAGACATTCCTTTCTATAATCAGTTGGACAAGTTCATTTTGCAAAGCAATCAGAAAGACCCTAACTTCCTTTTTTTGGAGGATATAAAAATTACGAATGTTGTGTTTTTGGCTCCCAAAACCGGTAAAAAGAGATCGGGATGTAAAATTAATGCATATTACATTATATGACATTAAAAGCCAGAAAATGTAGGCCTAAACACTCTCCCATAACTTTGGCACAAATATTTATAGCCAGATAAGGTATTCAGCTGAAGTGTAAATTCTGATATTTAATTTAATACATAATTCTAATAATTTAATATTTTAATTTAAAATTTTCTAAATTTTAAATATTCTAATTTAAATTTTTTTTAATTTTTTGTAAATAAATAAAGAGAACCATAAAATCCAATTATTTTCCAAGCAGTGTATATTTTTTATTTGAGTGTATATGTTTTATAAATCAGTAAATAGTAAAAATAGGCGTTCATTGGTGGTACGGGGTCGAATCGCCGATTGTATTTGTAAAATATACGTTCCGGTAGTCGTTCGGGCCTATAAAACGGAATCCGGCTTCATTTTTCGCTGGGAAAATGTGGTCCGATTGCCGTTTTTGAGCGAATAAGTACATTTCCGGCATAAAATACGGTGTGTACTCAATTTTCAGCCGATAACAAAGTTTGCGGTCGTATTTATGACTCATGTATATAGTCAATGGTAATATGCTGTAAAATGAATTTAGCTACCTTCGTGCCCTGCTCCTTGCTCGATCCGATGTCTTGTTCGGGCAAAAGTCCGATAGTGAAAACTATTGCGGTTTTCTTTGGCCGATTAACTAAGTTTATGCGTACTTGTCGTTTTTGGTTTAAAAGTTACGGTGACCATGAATTGCGGCGACCACGATTTTGGTCCATGAATTCAAGACAGTCGTCTTTTTAGGCCGATAACACAAGTGTTGGTCAATAAAGCGCGTTCAGCTATTCTTTACAGCCGATCAAATTATTATTGATATGGAATGTTTATCAAATTTCCGGGGAGGACTCCCGGACCCCCCACCCCTGAGGGGTATTCTATACCCCCCCCCCCAAAAAAAAACCGGGTATTTCCCCCACCCAATGTGACTCCCTGGATCCGCCCCTGATCGTGCCTGAATTTTACTTTGTAACAATAAATAACAAATTCTTCTTTAGCTTTAACAACAAACGGATACTAAACTCCAACAATAGCGGTAAAAAATGCATCTAACAAAGGTTAGTATGTTGGTGATTGGAGTAAAATATTCCACAATTGTATATTTATGGAAAAAGATTTTATGGAATAGTTCCGGGACACCCTATACATTTATTTAATACAGTATTTGTAGAAATTAACAAGATCAATGTATTATGATTAAATATATTTTTAAAATTGTAATTCATAAAATTAAAAACCATTTTAGCGAATTTCCCTTATAGGGAAGAAGCTATTACCGTAGGTCTCATGGTAAGACTTAAGCCCGAGACCATAATAACTTTTTGTTTTGATATACCCAGATGTCAAAAACACTATTCGTTCAATTTTATATATATATACACAGGGTTGGTGAAAAGTCCCGGGACGGCTTAATATTTTTTTAACCGTTACAGATGGAGCTATACAAGTTGGTACACTGTTACTGGGCATAAAACACTATTTTACTAAAATTTCAATGAGCCGCTACCACCTCAGGGGGACGGCTCACAAGGAGTCGGAAGAAAATCTTAAATAGAAGCATAGGTTGATATTCACATCATATTAAAGGTCTTTATTAGTAGAATACAATGCCACAAATCCGACTTTAAACGGACAACCGAGCCCAAAATGGCAGCTATTCAAAGATGGCTTGAATTTGAAATTTTTATGTGCTGAAGTTTTGAATCGGTTTAGTAATTTATTAGCTAGGAGAGTACATTTTTGCAAATTAAATTGAAATGTATTACATTAATGTAATTTTACATTTTAATGCAAAATTTAAATGTGTTACATTAGATTACACACAGCTACTTATCAACATTTCAAATTTCAGCCATCTTTTAATAGCTGTCATTTTGGGCTCGGTTGTCCGTTTAAAGTCGGATTTGCGGCATTGTATTCTAATAATAAAGACCTTTAATTTGATGTGCATATCAACCTATGCTTCTATTTAAGATTTTCTTCCGACTCCTTGTGGGCTGTCCCCCTGAGGTGGTAGCGGCTCATTCAAATTGTAATAAAATAGTGTTTTATGCCCAGTAACAGTGTACCAACTTGTATAGCTCCATCTGTAAAGGTTAAAAAAGTATTAAGCCGTCCCGGGACTTTTCACCAACCCTGATATATATATATCTATATATGTGTCCGTTAACACGATAACTTGAGTAAAAAACGTCCGATTTTGATGAAATTTGCAAAAGTGACATTCATTACTTTAAGTTCGAAAACCATAAAAATCGGACCATGGGAAGGAGGGTTTATGGGGGTTTTAAATTTTCCAAAAATAAGTTTTTTGCACTTTTCACCCTAAAATTTTTTAAACACTCAATTTTGGTGTTGAGCATTTTATAGAGCTTAAAAAATTAATATAGTATTTTGAATTATTAACCTAAGTTAAGTGGTTGCGGAGAAAATCCAAAAAACGTGCTCATAAAATCTCCCATGTTAATCTTATGGGAAAAAGGTTTTTGGCTTTTCCTCAGTTCATTTTAACGTAAACTTCACATTTGCTTTTACAAATCGATTCAGCTATACACAACAATCATTTCGGTGTTTAAATTGTGATTCTGCGTCCAACCGTTGCAGAGATATTCAAAGTGCTAAACACAGTACGTTGTCCAATGTTATCCTTATGGAGAATAAATAAAATTTGATATCTCGATTATTTATGAATGTATATTGATGAAACTTGGTATGTGACTTCTCGTAGTACTGTACTGGTATATTGATATTTGCACAAACAATTGATTTTTTGTTGATTATCCCAGGAGCAGCAAACTGCATACTCAGCCCTAATGTTATTCTTATGGAGAATAAGTAAAGTTTTTTATCTCCCTTAACTATGAGCATAAATTAATAAAACTTAGTATGTAGCTTCACTTGGTTGAGTTATGTTGATAATTGCATAAAAACACATATTTTGTGTTCCTTGTTGCAGCAAATCTGCGTACTCAGCCCTAATGTTATTCTTATGGAGAATAAAAAAAATGTTATAGATCAATTATTTATTTATGTATTTTTATGAAACATGGTAAGTGGCTTTATGTGGTAGTGAAACACATATGTATGCATTGTAAATTCGCTGAGTACGCAGGTTTGCTGCGACGGGGGTATTATATTCATAATTAATGGTTATTATAATAAATAATGTTATTTGTTTTTAATACAGTAAAGATAGGATAATTCGAAACTCTATAATTAAAATTCAATTTGTTGGATAGTTCGAATTTTATTACTGCGGTCCTTTGAGATTCGAACGATCCGAGTTCCACTGTATTTAAATGTGCTCACAACCTTGTCAAACATTTTTTATGATAAAATCTGTACAGGCTACAAGCAATGAACTCATCAAAACTATAAAGCGAACGCTCAAAATAAAAAAATATTTAAGATTAGTTGTTGGCGACATTGAAAGGCACATCAGTGGAAAATAGTAAGCAACCCAACCCTACTACTACTGTTTACTACTGTACCAGTCGAGCCGCGGGCCGGGGCCGGGGCTGTGTACCGTGTGCCTCGGACCGACGAAGAAGCGAGTAGACGGAAAGACAGTGCTGCGTGGGGGGAGGGGGAGAAATGAGGAGAACGCGCTCCTCTCTCCCCCCAGCCAGATCACACACACTCACAGCACTGCCCGAGTTGTCTTCCTAGCGGCGCGCGGTGGCGACTTGTAGAACTACTGCTCCTCACCGCCAGACTAGCCTAGCGGCCAAACACCCTTAAACTAAATCTCTGATTGTTCATGCATTTTATCAACATTACACTGGGTTGCATTGCAGGCTTATTACTTAAAGTTACAGTACTTAATCACAGTTTTTTTTTGTGTTTGAGGTCCCGAATATTCTTAGGGAGGGAGGACTGTTTCCGGTCTATGACGCCTTGGCGCCTAACAATGTGTTCTACTCCAATGACAATCACCTGGCGGGTGGAACGCGCACGCCCCAATCCACTATAAAGTCCATCCTGAGGATGTATTTAGCACCAGAAAACTGCCATAAGAAGTTCTACATCATGTAGTTAGACGATGGTCACCACGGTGTTGAGGTGTTGCAGGTGCGATGGTTCGAGTCAGGTGTAGGGTGGGCGAGGGGGGGTCTGCGGCGATGTTGACATCTCCCGATTTGGCGGCGGTGTGGTCGGCGAGGAGGCTTATCAGACGTCGGAATGCAGCTGGCGATAAGTGTACGTTATCTGGTCTTCCATTGTAGTAAAATTGTTGATATAATGAATGGTCTTCTGAGGAAAAGGGGGGAAATAGGCGATGAAAGTTTATTACTTTAATAGAAGGTGGATTGTTTGTTGACTGAATGAAAATATTCACAGATCTAATGGAATGAAGTAATTGGTGATTTACATTGAGGGTGGGTGGGAGGGTTGAAATTAAAATGGTTTTGTTGTGCGATAACAGTATTTTTATGGTGCATTTCAAATTGGATTTTATTTTGGTTATCTGGTAGTTACGTAAAATGTCGTTGATGGATATGAAAATGAAGCATGTGTGATTAAGGGTAGACACTTGTTGTCGTACGGCTTGCTTGAGGTCCACCGTTGTCCATCCCCCGTACGCGCAGCTGGTCTCTATGGGTCGGCGCGGTTCATCTCGCCCCCACACCTTGCTCAACCTGACTGCCTGTGAGTCTCCGAGCACGCTGATGGCGGGAAAAGGACCGGCACTCATCTCCTCTCTAACACAGGGACACAGTCATTTCACCAATAGCCCTCGCAATTACAACAATATACCTTTTGCATTTTGTATATATGTTTTTGTATTTATTTATTTTTTTATTTTTTTATATGTAAACATGCACCTATTTTTACGGGCTCTCCGAACGCTCTCAGATTATGTTCTCTCATAATATTTCTTTACTTGTGCTACATGAACTACCTTCATCACTGCTGAGTCTGACACTAACTGAATTTTTATGTTGACGGGGTTGAGAACTTTGGTAATTTTGAACGGACCTTTCCACGTTTGAGACAATTTGTTCGATACTTTGTTGGCCTTGTTACTGGGTACATATCTCCGGTACACTACCAAATCTCCAACGGATACGGGGACGGTTTTCGATTCTTATTGTACCTTTCCCTGCTTTTTTTATGCGCTACCTTCATATTGCCGATAATCTTTTTGACTCTTTCATTCGCGGTTTCAACGGGGAGGTCGTCGTCCAAATTCCACTGCAATTTTAGCGAGTGGTTTAACTCGCGACCTAGGAAAACATGGGCCGGGGTTACCCCCGTGCTCTCGTGTACCCCTGAATTTAGTCCCATGCATAGATACGGCAGATTTTCATCCCATTTGTTCTGACTTTCGGAATGAAAAATTTTCAGGATGAATTTTAGATTTCGATTCAAACGCTCGGATTGGTTTGAGTTGGGCCTGGCAACCGAGGTCGTTAGGTGGTTAACACCTAGGCCAAAGAGGAAGCTTTTAAATACTTGTGATTTAAAAATTGAAGCGTTATCGGAGCAGATTGTTTCCGGTAATCCGTGTTGTGAAAAAATGCGATCTTTAAGTGCGGTGATTATTGTTTTGGATGTGGCCTTCCTTAAGGGGATGACCCAACTAAATTTCGAAAAAGTGTCGACACACACGAGTGCGTATGCGTTACCAGATGTCGATCTTACGAGAGGGCCAAAGGTGTCTATGTGCAATCTCTCAAAACAGCGAGTTGGGAGTTTGGAATTCATTAGTCCGACTTGCCGGCCCACACAGCACACGACGTCCCCAGGATATCCCATTTGTGTCCCACACATCCCAGGATAAACAGGACATCCCTAGGATATCCCGATATGTCCCGGGACATTTGCGGACGTCCCAGGGATGTCCACGAAATCCCGGGATAACGTGGATATCTTGGGGACATCCCACCGACATCCTCTATATCCCAGACCAATTTTAGTAATAATTAATTAAAAGTTGTATTTAGAGTTTTAGTATTCAAACCAAATTGAATAACAAGGATAATGATTAGATATCTAAAATAACACATGTATAAAGAAAGAATGAATTTACAGTTTATACATCGATGAAATATGCATAGAATTCTGACAATTTATAAGAAAAGAAAAGAAAAATTGCATACTTTTTACCGGTACACCATTAAATTAACGGCCAATCCGATCTCCCATAATCCCCTTTAGAGAAGAGAAAAAAATCTGACGCGGCACCTCGCGTCTGCGCAGAATCGCAGCATCCCAACCAAACTCTATGTCTACAGACGACAGACCAGATAGACGTGTGTTATAACGGTCAATCCGTATTTGGCTTGGTAAATTATGTTTCAGTTACTTTCTACTTAGGCTACCGGTACCTAGTTTTAAGTTTTGGAGGTTTGAATTGAGAAAAAATATATCTTCATTCAAGAGTTACTTCAGGTGTTTTGAATACTGTACTGTTCTTGGTAAGTAACATACTTTGTTAAAACAGATTTACAGGTTAACTATAGTTAATTTTTCTTCATAATGTGTAATAAAGAGTTATTCCACTAGGATGGTTTGTTTATAGACAGTACCCGTACCTACTGAATCAGTTTAGTCAGTCTCTCATACTAAGAACTACCATAACCTCAAAACTATCTAGGCCTATAAAGTGTATTGCACGAATGAAAGAACTAGGCTTTCCATACTTCCATAAGGCCAATGTTACAATTAACACTAGTCTTATGGGCAGCCTGGATTTACATTTATTTAATCATAAGAACACTGAAGACTTTTTAGCTTAAAGTTGTTTTCCTTACAAAATATATAATTCTTATCCATATGTGTTGTATTATATTAACTCTGATAGTAGGTAACAGCCTTTTATTTTTATTATTCACCCAAATTTGCAATTAGGCTATACCGGTACTGCGCACAGTTACCTTACCCAATGCGCACAGTGACACACCAGTCGGGGAACTGGGCGCTTCTGCATACTTTGACATTAATTTCTGTACAAATAATGGTTGAATCGATTAAATTGGAATTTCCTCCTAAGAAACGAATAAGCTAAACGGGGAGCAGTTATATGTATTCGTTTGAAGTTTAACTCAAAATGAAACAGTTTTACATACCTTTCCGTCGTCAGTACTTTGGTTTGCTAGCATATAACTAGTTTCGGGACTGCTGTTCCATTATCAAATCTGTCGTCGATAAATTAAAATATGAACACATAGTCACAATATATACACTTAACACAAGCCAAGGACAAGTCCAAACAGCGGGATACGAACACGCGGAATGCTACAATGTGACAAGGTACATTGGTAGGAGGTAAGTTAGTCATGTAGGCCTAGGTATTGGAGGTAGTCATGTCACAGCCATCCGCGTGTTCTTGTCCCGCTGTCTGGACTTGTCCTTGGTCGACCAAACCAAATAAATATTTGTTTTAATCGTAGCGTCCGTTTGTGTTGTGTTGGTGTATATATTGTGACAAAGTTATGTGTTCATATTTTAATTTAGCGACGCCAGATTTAATAATGGGACAGTAGTCCCAAAATTAGTTATCTGCTAGTAAACCAGAGGATTGATTGATGATAGGGTATAAAAACCTGTTTTATTTTGAGTCAAACTTCGATCCTAGAGGCAATATGAATAAATTGAAGTTTAACTATAAAAATCTTTGAGTACGGTATGATGGATTTAACTTAGGTGTGCCCAGTTTCCCCACTTGCCCCTAAATAGGCCTTAGGTACGATACATAAAGTAATAATGGTTTCTTAATGATTATTTGTTAGCGCCTAAAAATTATGCAAATTTTGAAGAGAATATTGAAGAATGTATTGAATTTTATCATTCGGTTAACTGAAGTGTGGTAAATCAACTCTTTATTTAAAGATACTATAATCTTGATGCTAGGTGGAAAGAAAAATCAGCTTCATCGTGTACTTTAGTTACTATTGAATTAATAAAAAGCGTATGACGTACGATTAGGTAAATAAATCAAATCTTTAAAAATTCAACCTAAATTGCCGTATGAACTGAAACTTACAGTGCCTGATGAGTGTATATGGTACATTAAAAGTAGGCATATGACGTAACTATGTGCTTTCAGGAAATTTTTAGGCCTAGTTTGTTTGCTAATCAATTAGGTATTTAAATTAGCATGTGTCTCTGTTTAGGAGCTGATCAGAATCAGTTTGCTGAGGCCAAAGTAAAACATATTGATTTCATGGATTGGCTAAAACCCCAAATAAATCAACTCTTCATAAGAAGAGAAATCCAGGTAAAACTATAAAAACAATTCTGTATATTAAATAAGGTAGGTTAGAAAACTATGATTAGGTAACGTAGGCTACTTCATTCTATGATAGCCTTAACACCTATCAAAATGATCACAATTTAGTTACTTACACAATTGCCTGAATAAGGTGTCATAAGTTAAAATCAATAATAAGGGCCTAGATATAATAACCATTTTACATTCAAAGTTAACAGAATCGGTTGATTTTTTGTGTGTTAACATGGTCAACACTGAATTTGCTATTTTTTACTTATGTCTATTCTGTGTGTATGCCAATTTCAATATTTAAAATGAAAGAAAACAATATTTTAACTAAAATAATCCATTTAAAAACATGATTTTTCTATTCCATTTCAAAGGTTTTAAAAATTACAGGTCAGGAACGGCACCAGTACGTCATTCTAAGCCAATGGGTTAAGAGTTAAGTCTTTATATCTATTACCTGATTGTATATTGATGAAACTTTGTATGTTGCTTGGTTGTGGTTTATTGATATTTACACAAAAAGATTTTTTACTATCCGCGAAGCCACAAACTTGCTTACTTAGCCCTAATGTTATTTTAATGAAGAATACGGTATGTAAAGTTTGATATATCTCCCTCAATTATAAACTTAAATTAATAAAACTTGGTATGTAGCTTCATCTGGTTGAGTTTTACTGATAATTCCATAACATCACATTTCTCATCCTCCTTGACTCAGCGTTAATATGGAGAGTGAATAAAATGTTATTTATCACTTATATTTATGAAAGTATTTTCATGAAAATTGGCAAGTGGCTTTATGTGGTAGATATATAAATTGGCATTGAAAATTCGCTGATAATGCTGGTTTTCTGTGTGCGGGGTATTATTTGTTATCCTTTTTGTCTTGATTTTATTTTTTAGAATACGTTAGGCTACTGGCTACCGCATTTATCATTTTATTTTTTCCGCATAATTAGTTATTAATACAATTATTTGCTCATCATCTTCATGCACTACGGTACAAATTTGAGGGTGTCCAAGGGGTCAGGTCTACTGGAAACTAGGGGTGAATAGACTCTGCAACTGATTTGCCAAAATTGAAGACCACTTATGCTTTTTGATGTTTCTTTAAGCACTTAAACTGTACCTTATAAACACATGGCTACACAAAATATTCAATGACATATTTACCAAATATAATGTTAAGGGGAGATTAAATTTACAATATTGCTGACAATTTTCTTTTACATTTTTCAACATTAATATTCATAACATTATATTTCATTTTAGTGTGAATGATTTGTGGTTACCAGTAACTGTAATATAATCATTAACAAGGCGACTGAAATGGCAGCAGCAGAAATAAAATGAGTTTTCACGCTGGGACGGGGGTATTTTATTACTAGAGAAGACATTTTTAATGTTTGGTCTTGTTTACTTCCCAGTTCATTTCTATCTTTTTTTAGCGAATTTCCTCTATAGGGAAAAGCTATTACAGTAGGTAGCATGGTAAGACTTAACGCCGAGACTATGATCACTTTTTGTTTTGAGGTCCCCGTATGCCAAACACATAAGTTGTTTAGATTTATACATATGCGTCCATTACCTCGATAAATTTTGAAATAAATGCCCAATTTTGATTAAATTTGGCCTAAATGTGGAGAGTAACATTTATGACTTTAGTTCGAAAACCAGATCGATCAGGCTATGGAAAGAGAGTTCAAAATAGGTAAAAACCACCTAGTACTGGTATATTGATATTTGCACAAAAAGTTGTTTTTTGTTGATTATCCCCGTAACAGCAAACCTGCATACTCAGCCATGTGTTATTTTTATGGAGAATAAGTAAAGTTTTATATCTATCTCCCGTAATTATGAACATAAATTATTAAAACTTGGTATGTAGCTTCACCTGATTGAGTTATATTGATAATTGCTTAAAAACACATTTCTTATATTTCTTGAGTTATATTGATAATTGCTTAAAAACACATTTCTTATATTTCTTATTGCTGCAAACCTGCGTACTCAGCCTTTATGTTATTCTTATAGAGAATAACTCAAATGCTATATATCACTTATTTATAAATGTATTTTTTGTAACTTGGTAAGTGGCTTTCTGTGGTAGTAAGAAACATATAGGGCTATATGCATTAGAAATTTGCTGCGTACGCAGGTTTGTTGCGACAGGGGTATTATTCATATGGAGAGTAAGTAAAGTTTGATATCTCCCTTAGTTATGAACTTAAATTAATAAAACTTGGTATTTAGCTTCACCTGTTTGAGTTATATTGATTATCGCAAAAAAACACATTTCTTTCCTTCCTTTTTTTAGCAAATCTGCGTGCACAGCCTTAATGTTATTCTTATGGAGAATAAATAAAATGTTATATATCACTTATTTATGAATTTATTTTTGTGAAACTTGGTAAGTGGCTCTATGTAGTAGTGAGACACATTTATATGCATTGGAAATTCGCTTAGTACGCATGTTTGCTGCGACGGGGGTATTTTTAGATAAAATATTACCCAAGGCTATATGCAGTATTAGCTTAATTTTTTTATTTACAGGAAGCGAGGCCATGATGAAGATGAAAACAGAGAAGGAATTTAATCAACTACCAATACTTACTGTGTGTTTATACAGCCTGGTTTATATGACTTACATTTTTTGATGTACTTATTTTTACTGAAATTATACTGCCATTTTGGTTGAATTCATTACTGTATTTTTTTTTTAAATCCTTAATTGTTTATATCACATTACCGAACAATTATAAATTGGAATCCATCCTTAAATTTTTTAAATCTGTATTTATTAATTCAACTTTTGTTCTGAGAAATGTTTAGGCCTACACATGCATATATTCATTTTATTATAAACTTGTTAAAACAACTATTTTTTTTAAAGATTTGAGTAAATTTTAATAAAAATTCCTAAGTTGTGTATATATTTTCAGTGTCAATCCAATTAAGTACATATAATCAGGACATTAGTGACACTTTTACAAATAAATTATGTGATAGTAATGATAAAAATTAGCATAAAATATGACAATGGTAACCAATATAAAGTTGTAAAACATGATTTTAAAGGATTTTTGCTTTTGGATTGTGATGTGACAATTTAAAGTTTTGTATGGGTCTAAAGATGACAAAATTACTTTTGACAAAACGTGACATCCATTAAAAAGATATCCTAGGATCACAAGGAAGATTACAGGTATTTAACGTTTATACACTAGTCAACCTGTTTTAAAAAATAACACCAATATGAAGTTAAAACTTTGTTTTCTATGTGCAAGCTGGGCATGGACAATTATAGTATTATTTTTATAAAAGAATAATTTAAAGTTGTCCTGTAATTTATTTTAGAACTGTCTTCCTATCAGATTGTGTGACCATATTGAAAGGTGTCCCATTATTCTATCAGTTTGAATCCCCCAACCCCACAGATATCCCTGCCTACTCCATGATAATTCTGCAGTCATCCTTAGGAGGTGATATATGGCTTCAGGGTACACACTACCTATTACTAGGAGCCTTATGGCCTCCTAAGGATGACCATAGAATTATCATGGGGAGGCAGGGATATCTGTGGGGTTATGCGATTCATACTGATAGAATAATGGGACACCTTTCAATACATGTCAAAGGCATGTCTCCAGTAAATCCTGTGGGACATCCTGGGGATGTCCTAGGGCTTCAGAGTACAATATCCCTTTGTGGACCGAGGGATGTCCCCAGTACATCCTGGGGATGTCCTAGGGCTTCAAAATACAATATCCTTTTGTGGTCCGAGGGATATCCCCAGATAATCCTGTGGGACATCCTGGGGATGTCCTATGGCTTTCATTATGATGTCCTGATTAGGTCCAAGGGACATCCCATGGTCATCCTGAAGGATGTCGTGGGGAGAGCACATTTTTGTGTCCTGGGGACATCCTGAGGGTATCATGAGGATATCGTGGGATGAGATAGGGATGATCCTGGGATATCCTGCATATCCCACTCTGATGTCCTTGGGATATCCTGGGGACAATCTTGTGCTGTGTGGGGGGTTTGTGCTGGTTTGGAAAGTTGGCACAATTCACACGATCTTACGTATTGTTTGACGTCATTGAAAATGCCGTCCCAGGTGAAATTTTTGGAAATTCGTGCTATTGTTTTCTTAATTCCCCAGTGGGCCGACATTGAAATGTCATGAAAATATTTCATCAACATTTTTCTCATGGATCGCGGAACGACAATTTTGGCCGGGCATTTATTGTTTTTCTGGTACTTCAAGAGGCCATTTTTTAAAGAAAAGTGTGGTACATCGTCGCCGTTATCAATTTTCGTCATAATTTCGTCTAATTCCTCGTCCTCGCGCTGCTTGTATTTCATTGTTTCAAATGTTTCGGGGAAATTTTGTAAAAAACAGGCTTTCTCGGCACTTGAAACTTTTGTCTCGCTCTGGTTCTCGTCCCCGTCGAACATCCTACTGAGAGTGTCGCTCACAATGTTTTCCCTCTGCAATGCTCGATTTTTGCACAGGGAAATTGAGAAAACCTCAATTTCCATCTGGCGAGCATCCCGGTGTTTTTTTGGGAGCCCATTATAAAAGTGATCGCCATGCAATCAGTTTTTAACACAAAAGGGTGGTCAGTGAGATATTCTTTAAACTTTTCTAACCCATAAAGCACAGCAGCGAATTCCTTGAGATAAACACTGTACTTTAATTGATTATCTGAGAACGATCGGCTAGCGAAATCTATCGGGACAGTCCTCCCATCCCTGAACTGTTCAAGGCAACAACCTACGCTTTGTTCACTCGCGTCCGTGGACAATATAAATTGTTCTTTCCAGTCAGGCAGGTGCAAGACGACCGGCGAAGCGAGGCAGTCGCGGATTTTTTAAAGCTGTCTTCTTGCTCTTTTCCCCATTTAAAACGAACATTTTTCCGCTTAAGCGCGTTTAACGGTCTACTAATCTCAGAAAAATTCGGGATAAATTTGGAATAATATGCCGCCATGCCGAGGAAACGCTGTACTGCCTTGAGATTTCGTGGTCTAGGGAAATTTTTTATGACTTCCGACTTGCTTTCGTCAACATACAACTTTCCGTCCTTTACGATGTGAGACAAAAAACGAATACCGCGTTTAGCGAGTGTGACCTTGCTCGGTTTAACAGTTAGGCCAGTCTGTCTTAAGCGTAGGAGGACTTGTTTCAGGTCATTATAATGGGTTTCAGGGCAGGGACTATACACACAGAGATCATCTACAAAATTTATTACGCATTTGAACTTTAAATCCCCTAATACCTCGTCGACGATTCGCCCTAACACCTGGCTGCCTATTTTTATTCCTTGAGGGCATGTTTTCGGCTGATAAAGAGCGTAGCCTACATTGAACGCAGCGTACTTGCGACTTTCCGGGTGTAGGGGGCATTGATAGAAACTGTCGTTAAGATCAAGTGTGGTAAAATACCTTGCGTCTTTGAAAAACTGGAAAACTTTATCTACTTCCGGTTGGGGGAAACTATCCATCTCTATTGATTTGTTTAATTCTTTGTAGTTTACCACGAGTCGAAATTTCCCGGGTTCTTTTTTGGGGCGCAAAAATGCACTCGAACTATATTCTGATACGCTTTTCTCTATGACCCCTTGGTTCAGTAGGTCCTGAACGGTCTCGCGCATGATTCTCATTTTATCCGGTGGCAAAAAGTACGGGCGCTGGCGAAATGGGGTTATTTTTTCACTAATTTTGATTTTGTACGGCTCCACTTTGGCGGTTCCGATTTTTTCAGTGATGACGTCACCAAAACTATGAATGAGATCCTCGAAACGTTTCTTCTGTTCAGGTGTAAGAGGTGAGTCTCCTAAGTCCGGTTTCTCGCATTTTGGGATTTCATTTTCATCGAGTAAACAAAAAATACTTTCCTTGCCGGGAAAATTGAATTGAATTTTTAATTCATTTAAATCCAGGGTCATTTTGGAAAACTTCATAAAGTCGTAGCCTAAAATCATTTGGAAAGGTAGGGAATTCAAAACCCAAAATTGAAAATTCCACGAGAAATTCTCTAATTTGATGTGGACCGTGGCCTCCTGCCTAACTGTGACTTTGTTTTGATTCGCTACTTCTACCGTGTGGTTAACCTTTACAACGTTTTTGATCAGTTTCAATTCTTTTAACTTTGCAAAAAGATCTTTTCCAATGAAGGAACGGCTGCTACCAGAATCTATAAGTGACGAACAATGAAACGTGTCGTTGAAAAATATTTTTGCCATGGGTAATTTTCCCTGTAAATCGATAGCCTGGATTTTGGAACGGGCGGGGACTGGAACTTTATTTGCACGACTCCGAATCCCCACTTCGGAATCGGAAATCAGTTTAAACGTACCTTACAAGCCCTAGCAATATGACCTTCCTGGTTGCACCGAAAACATTTTGTGATTTTCTGCTGCGGTCGTTATCGCAGGTCAGATGGGTGCGGGTGGTTAGGCGCAATGTTGACATTTCTGAAGTTATTGGGTCGCGAGCTGTACGCGCGTGCGCCATTGTTGACTGTCGTTTGAGTCGGGCCAAAATAACGCATCTCGGCGCGCACTGCACTAGTCACTGTACTAGCCAAGCTTCTGAGTTCATAAATGTCAAAAGGTTTCCGGGAAAAATTGAAATAAGCTCTCGTTTCCGGGCGGCACTTGCTCAGCGATATTTCAATTACGTCCTGCTCACTAAGACTGGTTTTCAACGCAAATGCGACAGATAACAGGTGCTCTACATATTCGGAAAATGTTTCATTAACTAGCTGGGGGCGCTCAAGCTCGATTGACTCTATTTCTCGCCTTCTCATTGGGGGAATAAAACGATCCAGTATGGCCCCATGGAGCACGTCCCATCCTGTTTGGGCCTTTAGTGACTCCATCCATAACTGAAACAACTGACCATGAACTTTTGGAATGAGTAGTTTAATTATTTCACTTTGACACGAAGGTGAAATGTAAAAAATAGGCATTAATTTGTTCAAAAAATCAACCAATTTTAATTCATCTGAAGCATCGGTCGGTTCTATGTTCTTCAATAGTTCCATTATAACAACGTGATCGGTTTTATTTAAAGTGTTTGTACGTTGCGGTTCGCAAGGAGGCAATGGTCTACGATAAATATCCGACGGGTTTATTTGGTGGGTTAGACAGGGTCTATGGATGGGGAGTGGGTGAGGTAGGCTGGCCGACTGATAAGAAAACATTCCTGACAGCGGCCGGTTCAACTGAAACGTTTGATTGTCGATATCGGCGTACTCGGTTGTGTGAAATTTCCGCCACGGACTCATTTCCCTCACAAAACGTCGCCTCATGCACCCGTCTAGGCCCAATATTATCCCTATTTTCAATCGCCGCGACTCTTTCTATCACGTCATTGTCAAGATCGATTAAACAGTCACTGTTTAAGAATTGGCTCGAGATGTTACCAGCAACGTTGGTACTGTGGGCGGGAGGCGCCCCCGTCCCCTCATGAAAAGTGACATGAGAGGGGATACGCGATAACATGTCGTCGCGCGTCCCCGACGCCCAGTTTCCGTGACAACTCGACGCAGCGCTTAGCCTGTCTGGTCCTGCCTGACTGACGTGTGGTTGGACCGAACTGCGTGCACGATTAGCCATCCTGGCGTTTCTATCTGCAGCCGTTGTACGATAATTTGGGCCGTACAGCGGACGACTCATTTTGAGTTTACTCACAACTTTTTGTTTTCGTTTTTTTTTTTTTTTTTTTTATCAAAACGGGACCTCAAACGTCGAGTCTTAAACGACGTAAATCTATATAATATTTATACTATTTAAATAATATATTCTCAACAAACTATAAATAACAAAACAACTAGGCCTAATGAACTATAAATAATAACAATAATTATTGATCAGTCCACAAGAGGGGTAGTAGATCAGTCCGCATTGTTAGTCCCACCTTTCCAGAAAGATCTGTTACCATTTTTTGTAAGGAAAAAAAACTTCTATTTACTTTAAATGGTTAAATGTTAAACAGTGACACAAAAATGGTCACCCCCACCTTGACAAATAATATCAAGGTGGTTTTCAATGCAATAGTACGCAGTGGAAATTTGATGGTACGTGTTGGCATAGGCTCAGTGCTATGGTGTGCCCAGAGGTCCTTCGGGATCCTGGAAAGGATGCTGGTCTTCTTCACACGTCACTTCCTTACGTTCACACTTACTTATAATATAGTCTCCTAATTGTGAATTTAATTACTTTATACTGGTCTCGTGAGGCAAAGTCATCTAATTGATAAGTAAGAATGACCACTGAATGTGTTTTTACTGTACAAAATAATACTCATGAATATCACAAAGAATGTCACATCGACTCTACGCTTTATTCATTTATGAAAAATGTAAATTATTGTGTAAATGACTGATGTAAATGACTCAGTATTAAAAACAATAAAATAATCGTAAAATATCTGAAGCTAGATTTTTCCTGATAAGTATCTCAAATAATTAATACAGTGGGAAAAAACAACACTGGCTAGACAATAATATTGTATTTTATTCAACGATTGGCAAATGCAATGTTAGTTCTCAAACGTGCATACAACAATTTCCAAGACTTTATACAAGTGGCAGACTTTATGTTTATTACTGGTTGCTCAGAAATTAAATCAAATATGTTGCGTAGTTACCAGAGCATTTTTTATACAAAATACTGTTAATGAGATTGCCCAACACATGTAGAACACACAATCGCATTACAAGACTCTGCCAGCACAATTTTCTAAAAGGTTTAAGTTTTATTTGGGTTGTGAGCGTCCAAAGATTTGTATTTTATTATACCAACTGGCCAGCGGTGTGATCTTTAGCAAAAAAGGGGATTTATGGAGGGAGCTGCTGCTCACTCTCCTATGTCGACGATCTGTTGGGGGGGCACGTGTCAGCTGCTGAGCTAAACACTATCAGAGTTTAATTTATTTTATTATATTTATGCTTTTAACGACGCTACACCTACACAACCATATTACATGACTATTTCCTCGTCTGGACAGAGACTGATGATTGGAACACTCAATTTTGGGCAATGTGTGATTTTATAAAAATTGATAAATGCTCTGGTAAATTTTGAATAAGAGAACTGTAATGAGTCGCCAAATAAATATAAATACTTCTACACGATTGATAAAAAACTTACACATTCAGATTTTCAGGACTCAGCCTGAAGAGTACAAAACGTGGTTTCCAATTTATGGTCGGCATAAAATTACATAAATTAATCTTAACAGGGACGCATATTTCATACAAAAATAAATAATAAATATATGTATATAAATAACAAACTTACAGGCTAAACATGCTATAAATACACTCTATGCGGACTGATCTCTACGATAAAGTATTCTATATTACTTACATAAAGGGTCGACCCACTAGTACTCATTCATGCAAAAAACTTATAATTAACGTCGGCGGGAGGCTGCTGTCAATGTTTCGCAAATAATTGGAAATATGAACGTCGAGAGAATTTAGTGTTCGTTCGGCCTTGTCGGCCACGGCCTGATTTCTGACGGATTATTTTATTCGCTACTTCGAATCTAATTCCGGTCTTATAAATGTTAATTTTACTAAATTCGCAAAAAACACAATATTTTCAGAAGAACGGATATTGCAGCGGCCGACGCCGAAATTCACTTTAAATAAATCAAGACGCAAGCAGCACAACCCGTGTCCCTCAGAGACAACTACCGACTGACCTGGTGACCTCCGATGACCGTTGGATTAAAAAACCTTCGTGCTTCTGCCTGCCACCCCCACCTCGTTGGCGGCGACGTGGCTGGTTCGCGATTTGTTGTTTTGAAATTTAAACGGCCGTGCTTTTGAAATCGGCACAACGGTGTCCAATGTTATTCTTATGGGGAATACACAAATTACTATTTCTCTCTTATTTACTGATCAATTTCATTCAAACTTGATATGCTTGTCAATTTAGCATTGACCAACAGAGTTAATTCAAAATATGTTGCTCCTTAATAACCCTGGGGGGGAATAGGGGGCATTTCCCCTCTTAAAACCACGAGTGTAGCAATGGATTCTGTAGTGCCTCCAAAGCAGGGATTTGGGTGGATGTTTTTTAAAACAACTTGTTTACAAGATTTTCTGTACATTCGACCGTGCTTTGTATTGTATATTTAGTAAATAAAAAGTAATTTATTCATTAAAGTTGGGCTAAAAGGGAGAAAGTATGTGTCAGTTTCCTGATACCGTTTATTTTTCTTACTGCCGTAAGTTCTGCATAGTATTATATTGAGTAAGAAAACTTATCACAGTACTACTACGCCTACAATGAACAATTTACGGTAACATGAATTTTGTAAAATGACAATTCCAAAAAAAATATTTTCTTTTTCATAAAATGAATATTAGGTGGCAGCCTAATTATAAACTTTACTAAGCCTATTATTCTTGAATCAATTTTAATACTTGTTTTAATTACTGTAATTGTATTTTTATATGACAATAATAAAGAATTTTGTTTTACTTGCACGTGTGTTTTTTTTATGAATGACTGATTTATACAGTAATTTTCTACTTAAAACACAACTTATAAGAAATGTTTCATAAAAAATTTGCTTGGAGCAAAAAGTCTGTGACCTCGATAACAAGTCTTGTTGTGAAAACCACCTTGATAGCACGACCCTCAATTACAAGTGCACCTCGATAAGAAGACTATTTTAGAGATCCCCTTGAGAGTCGTGTTATCGAGGTTCTACTGTATTGCTTTAAAAACCTTTAAGATATACTCTTTGACCGAGAAATCGTAGTGATGCATCGTAATCGATTTTTTATAAGATAATACAAAACAAGTATAATTATGATATTTTATAAACTAAATAAACCTACACAATATTTATTGCATTGAATAAGATTGCACATATTTATGTCAAGGAGGAGCAAACTATTATATTACATACGATGATTGAAGCATTCAATTATTTGGCAGAAAAATAAGTTCCTACAGCAACTATATTTGGGGGGGGGGGTGGCGCATTTTTCGGTTCCGGCACCCTCGCTGACTGGACTATGTGCACGCCTATGTCTATGGTGTAGTTCCACTCCAACTAGGGTAGCCAACTCATCATTAGGCACAACATACGGGACATGGCGAGCTGTTCATAAGTAAGTATGGAATACCTCCGCCCCCGTCATTGGGAGATTATTCAACCAATTGTGGTTCTGAGATTGAACTTGTTTTAATAAGTAGTTACTTTTCAAGCAAAGATAGAATTATCAAGCTTATAGGATTTTAAAAACAATAATTGTAACTTCAGTGCATTACATTTGTTTGACACTTAAACAATTAATATGTTCTGAGTAATATTAATTATTTATTTTATGATATTTACCCAGAAATTATAAAAAAAAACTTGAGTTCCGACCTTCATTGAAACTATCTATTAGAAAATTTGATTTGTAGATCTTTTAGAGTTCAGACGTTTAGTACATCAAACAAAATCAATATAACATCCACCATTCAAGAACTCCATTTGCAAGCCTTGCAATCAAAGAATAAAATCAAATTAGTTTTTAATATAAAAGGAAATAACGGTATCAGGAAACTGACACATACATTCTCCCTTTTAGCCAAACTTTAATGAATAAATTACTTTTTATTTACTAAATATAGAATACAAAGCATGGTCGAATGTACAGAAAATCTTGTAAACAAGTTGTTTTAAAAAATATCCACCCAAATCCCTGCTTTGGAGGCCCTACAGAATCCATTGCTACACTCGTGGTTTTAAGAGGGGAAATGCCCCCTATTCCCCCCCAGGGTTATTAAGGGGCAACATATTTTGAATTAACTCTGTTGGTCAATGCTAAATTGACAAGCATATCAAGTTTGAATGAAATTGATCAGTAAATAAGAGAGAAATACTAATTTTTGTATTCCCCATAAGAATAACATTGGACAACGTACTGCGTTTACCGCAAAATAAAAATTTCAATTTTCTCCGAAACCAGCAATCATAGAATAGTAATTCAAAATACTAAATTATATAGTTTTTTGAGCTCTTTTTAATGGTGAATAGTAATATTTTTTTATATTTATGTCTTTTTATGAAAAATCCAAAAAACTGAATTTTGGATGTTTTAAATCCTGTAATTTCTGAACCCGAATTTTTACAGGAATGCGGGTGGTGTCATTTTGTTGGAAAACTAAAGTTCTACAAACGACTAAAGTTTAATCAAAATTGTTAGAGCCGTTTTTGAGAAATTTTGAATTTTCATGTTTTTTGGGGGATAATTACCCTTAAAACAAAAATTAAAAAAATGAAAAAAAACCCTGGAGATATCGTACCTACATACAAAATTTCATCAAAATCGGCCCATTGGTTAGGGCTCTAGCTCTGTCTGTACACACACACACAGACAGACATCACGTAAAAACCACTTTTTTGGGTTCAGGGAGCACCAAAACAAATATTTCCACTAACAACTCAAATTCGAAAATGTTGACGAAAACAATACTTTCTGCATATACTATGTATAGAGGGAGAAAGTAAAAGCTAGCGCCCTAAACTTTTTTTTTAAATGTTCGTAATTTATTGCTCTTTAACACAGTGTTACAAGATTTGTTGCAGTTTTACATGTTTTACCCGAGCGCCTTGATTTAATGTAACTAGTACAATGATTCGGTGTCAAGCGCTGTTAGAGCGGGGAAACAGCTTGGCAACCGCGCGTGATGCGTATTGGTTTATTCAAGGTCACGTCGACTGCAGGCTCCGCCTCCCAACGGACTTCTCTGCTGCCGGGCACTATAGGTTTGCTGCTACAGGAACCATAGGCGAAAAATTGTTTTTTTGTTCAAACAAGAAACCACAACCAGATGAAGCCATACAACAAAAATTTTGTCAGTTTGTGTTCATAAACAAGTGAGATATAACATTTTTCTTTTTCTCCATAAGAATAACATTAGACAACGTACTGTGTTCAGCACTTTCAATATCTCGGTAACCAATTGACGTAGAGCAATGGTCAAAATACCAAATTGTTTGGTTTTTTAACTGAATTCAATGGTATAAATTAATACCCCCGTCGCAGCAAACCTGTGTCCTCAGCGAATTTCCAATGCAAAATATTTGTCTTAATACTACATAAAGCCGCATACCAAGTTTCATAAAAATATATTAACATATAAGCGATTTTAATTATTATCCATAAGCATAACATTGGTAATGAGTACGTAGGTTTGCTGAAACAAGGAACATAAACAATTGGTTTTTATGCTAATATAAATATAATTTAACTAGGCGAAGCCACATACCAAGTTTCATCAATATTCAATCATAAATAAGCGCCATATAACATTTTAGTTATTCTCCATAAAAATAATGTGGGGGCTGAGTAAGCAGGTTTGCTGCAACAAAGAACAAAAGAAATGGGTGGTTATGCAATTACCAATATAACTCAACCAAGTTGAAGCCACATACCAAGTTTTAGCGAATTTCCCCTATAGGGAAGAAGCTATTACCGTAGGTGGCATGGTAAGACTTAAGCCCGAGACCTTGATAACTTTTTGTTTTGAGGTCCCCAGATGCCAAAAACACTATTCGTTCAAATTTATATATATATATATATATATATATATATATATATATGTGTGTGTGTGTGTGTGTGTCCGTTACTGCGATAACATTTGAAAGAAGCGCCCGATTTTCATGAAATTTGGCACAAATGTGAAGAGTAACATTTATGACTTTAAGTTCGAAAACCAGATCGATCGGTCAATGGGAAGGGGGTTTTATAGGGGTTTAAATTTTTCCAAAAATCAGTTTTTTGAACTTTTTACTCTAAAATTTTGAAAACACTAGATTTTGGTTATTGCCATTTTGTAGAGCTTAAAAAAAATCAATTTTGTATCTTGAATCATTAAGCTAGGTTTAGTGGTTGTGGAGAAAAGTAAAAAAATGTGTCCATAAAATTTCCCATGTTAATCTTATGGGAATACGGTTTTTAGATTTTCCTCAGATAATTTCATTAAAAACTCCACATTTCTTTCTAACAATCAGTTTAGCTCTACAAAACAATCATTTTGGCGTTTTAATTGTTGTTTTACGTCCAACCATTGCAGTGATATTCAATGTGCTGAACACAGTACGTTGTCCAATATTATCCTTATGGAGAATAAATAAAATATTATATTTTGATTATGTATGTATATTGATGATACTTGGTATGTGGCTTCAACTAGTTGTGGTATATTGATAATAGTACAAAAAAGTTCTTTGATTTTTCCTGGTAGCAGCAAACCTGCATACTCAGCCCTCATGTTATTCATATGGAGAATAAGTAGTTTTATATCTCCCTTAGTTATGAGCCTAAATTAATAAAACTTGGTATGTATAGCTTCACCTGGTTGAGTTATATTGATAATTACAAAAAAAAACCTTATTTTCCTTGTTGCACCAAACCTGTGTACTCATTTATAATGTTATTCTTTTGGAGAATAAATAAAATGCTATATATAACTTATTAATAAATGTATTTTTGTGAAACTTGGTAAGTAGCTCTAGGTATAAACAAATAGTGATACCCATATATTTGCATTGGAAATTCGCTGAGTACGCAGGTTTGCTGCGACGGGGGTATTATTAATTTATGTTCATAATTAAGTGAGTCATTACATTTTACTTATTCTCCATAAAAATAACATGGGGACTGTGTCTGCAGGTTTGCTGCTACAGGAATAATCAACAAAAAATCAATTTTTGTGCAAATATCAATATACCAGTTCTACATGAAGCCACATACCAAGTTTCATCAACATACATTCATAAATAATCGAGCTATTAAATTTTATTTATTCTCCATAAGGATAACATTGGACAACGTACTGTGTTTAGCACTTTGAATATCTCAGCAACGGTTGGGCGTACAATCACAATTTAAACACCAAAATGATTTTTTTGTGGAACTGAACAGATTGGTAAAAGCAAATGTGAAGTTTACATTAAAATAAACTGAGGAAAAGCCAAAAACCTTTTTCCTATAAGATTAACATAGGAGATTTTCTGAGTAGGTTTTTTGGATTGTCTCATAATTTTAAACTGTATGCTGGAAGTTAGCGGACCTGCTGTTAATATGTGCAGAGTGAGAACAAGAGAGTGGCTCGCTGGTTTAGTACTCTCATCTGCAGGGTGGGGGGCTGTGACAATTCTCCTGCCAAACATTTCCACTGCGCGTAGTCGTTGCTGCGACAGTTTTTGACTGAGGACTTTCCATTGTCTCACCTAGAGCATGACTTCCATTGTATTACATGTACTATAAGTGATAGCACCTAGTTAATTACACTTGAAAACAGGAATGAAGTCCAGCGAGAAATGTAGGCCTAAATGAAAAATCTACTTACAGGCTTAAAGTGCTCAACTGAATCGTTTTATGTGAGATTTAATATTTAAGAATACATTTTTAACAAATTTGGTGTGCAATACAGTCACATATCACGATAGGCTATGGCAATATGATGTGTATCGCGTCACTTATACTGTATCATTTTAGGTGCACCGTGTAATTTGAATTTAACTTATTTCCTCATATAAGGGACTTAAAAGACCCTTTATTTGAAGCGGCAAAGATAGCCTGGCTATAGTTTTCATTATAAAAAAGCCTGAATTACTTTCTTTGAAAACTTTGTAAAACAAACTTTTTTTGATTAAAAGTCCAGCAAACTGTTTGCTGTGTGTGTGTGTGTCCGTGAGCACGATAACTCTCGTAAAAAAGATCCGATTTTGATGAAATTTGGTTTAAACGTGAAAAGCGACATTTATGACTTTAATATCGAAAACCAGCCAGATCGCTCCATTGGAAGGGGTATTTTATGGGGGTTTTGTATCCCAAAAAATGTGTTTTTTGAATTGTTTACATATAATTTTCTAAATAGTCAAATTTTAGTTTTTCCCATTGGATTCAGCTTAAAAAATACACAATTTGGTATTTTGATAATTTCTCTACGTAAATTGGTTACTGATAGATTGAAAGTGCTGAACATAGTACGTCGTCTAATGTTATTATTATGGAGGAAAAGAAAATTGTTATATCTCGCTTATTTGTGAACGTATACTGACGAAACTTGGTATACAGCTTCATCTCGTTGGGGTCTATTGATATTTGCTAAAAAAAAAAAATATTTTTTGCCAACGGCTCCCCTAGCAGCAAACCTGCATACTCAGCCCCCATGTTATTCTTATGGAGAACAATTAAATGCTCTGTCTCCCTTAATTATGAACATAAATGAATAAAAACTGGTATACGACTTCTCCTAGGTTATATTGATATTAGCATAAAAACCCATTTTTTGTATTCCTTGTTGCAGCACACCTGCGTACTCAGCCCCAATGTTATTCTTATGGAGTATAATTAAAATTGGATATATCGCTTATTTGTGAATATATTGTTATGAAACTTGGTAAGTGGCTTTATGTAGTATTAGGACACTTATATCTCCATTGAAAATTCGCTGAGTATGCAGGTTTGCTGCGACGTGGGTATTTAGTATGTGGTTCGAAAAATCATGGCAACCCTATCACATGCCAAACATATTACAAGCCATCTTGTAAAACTGCGTGTTTCGATCTGTAAAAATGGTGTGATCCTTTGAAATAAATAAATCCCAATCATATAAAATTAAATTAGGTATTTTCCCCCTCCGTTAACTTGTGTTCAAAATATTCAGCTCTTTTTAGCGAATTTCCCCAATAGGGAAGAAGCTATTGCCGTAGTCGGCATGGTAAGACCTAGGTCCGGGACCATGATAACATGATAACACAACGTTTCAACAGTGACGCGATACCACTTCAGCCATATCGCGAAATGTGACCATATTGCACATCACTACTCCATATTCTTCTCAAGTGGCATACCTATTTGTTAAAAATGTCATCAGCATATAGGCCTATACATACTATACACCTAAAATCAGTTCAGTTAAGCCTGTAATCAGTGTTTATACTCTATTTTCATTTAATTTAGATTATAAGTGCATTAATAACAACTATCAAAAGAATATTTGTATCATTTCCGTTAATTAACCAGCACAACCTTATTGCTACTGTTCACAAAATATTTCTTATTACCAAAGAAAACATTCCGCACACCTGCTAAAAAAAACCTGTTGCCACAAGGGGGGGAAAAGTAAGCCTAATAACCCAACACTCTCACACTCTGTAAGTCTGCTCTGGGGCACACGTTTGGCGCAATGAACTGTTGTGCAGTACTGTAGCATATTTTTTTTTTAGAATGGAAACTACAGCCATGATATCACTTCCATTCCAAATTCAGGGCCTTTAAGTCCCTTATAACAGGAAACCAGTAAAAATGAAATTATACAATATGTACACTCTCGTTTTCCCAATTTCTCTGGAATTCCTGGGAGTCTTATCTCATCGCTTACCGATATCTACTCCACACACTCAGCGGCCAGTAGTATTCGGACATAAAAACCCCACCATCGATGTTGAATTCAGAAGTTGCGTTAATTGCTTCTTGAGATGTAACTTTTAGCGTTCACGTTATGTCGTGGTAGCTCAGGTATGGTCCCAGGGTCGGATCGGTTGTGTTCCTTTATTTTTATTGTAAAGGAATTAGGTTTTAAAATAATTGTTCAACGTTACCTACTTTGATGTTTATGCACACTAAACAATTTGTAATAGCCTGTGTCTATTTAGTTATTTTGAAGTTTTAAAAACAATTGGTACTTTGGTATTATACGGACGCCACTATTTTTGGAGGTTAATTTTTACCGGATACAAAGGATAACTACATAATTCGAGAAAACGTACTTTTATTGACTTACTGTAAAAATTTTACATCATTCTGATGACCGGTCTTTGTGTTGTGCCTCCCAAAAGCCAGCGATGTCCGCTAGGATCGTGTTGAATGCGTCGCCGCCGCTAGCAGCCACACCCGATCGTCACATGTACTCCGCAAAATATACAGCGCGCTGCGGCAGTTATGTTAGGATGGGTTATCATAAAAATACGTACGGTTTCCTCTTCATTTCGAGGTAAATCCCACACCAAAAGAACGTCACTCATTATGAAAACAAATGAAACGTAGTGCACGGCAATAAATCACTCATGACACTGACCCAGATACAGGCGGTGACAGCTGATGCGCGCGCTCCGGTCAACGACCTGACCTTGGCCTATTTGGAGGGGGTTTGGCGGCCGGAAGTATGACTCATCAGGTATCATTCGATTTGTAACGAAACAAGGAAAGTCCTACAATCATTTTTATGATAACCCATCCTAACATAACTGCCGCAGCGCGCTGTATAAGGGTGGCATCCGTATAATACCAAAGTACCAAACAATTTACAGGTATGGTTGGTTGGGGGTGCTTAGACTTATGTTAAATATCTTACCTAACTCAACGTTACTTAACGTAATAAACACACGTCAAACCCACCATCCACGTACCAGAATTTATTTTTTTTGCCTTTTAGGCCTACCCCCAATTAGGTAAGGTTTAGATGTGCTATCAGAACTAAATATGAGTATTCCGGTCAGGCATTTGTTACTTAATTCATAAAACCCCATTAATTCGGTTTACATTAATTAAGTTTGGTTACGTTTATGTTTAGGTTTTGAATAGGGCCTATATACTAAAAAAAACCTTCCTAGCCTAGGCTACGTTAATTTTTATTCGTTAGCGGTACCTAGTGAATTAACAAAATTAGAAACCAAAAAGTTATGGTTTTAAAGGAAAGGATCCGAATATTGGCTTTCATACCTAGCCTAGGCTACGGTACTTTAAATTTTTGTCATCAGTGGTACTTAGTGAATTAACAAAAATTAGAAACCAAAAAAGTCATGGTTTTAAAGGAAAGGATCCGAATAGTTACTTTCATTAGATTGTGAAGAATGTAGCCTATTAAAATTTGTCAAACAGCCAAAATTACCCGTCACGAATAAACACACCAGATTGGAGAGAGGATTCTCTTGACTAATGCAGGGTGATCGAAACTTTAAAATTCCAGGAGAATGGAAGGGTACACTTTCATAAGCAGAACAATAAACCAAAGCCGAACAAGTTTTTTCGATACCTATATCGATTAGATCGATAGTAAAATATTTTATCGTTTGTATGTTAGTTACTACGTAATGTTTGTTTTTTAGTTTTTTTGTCAAATAAACTTAAAATAAAAATGAAATAAATGTTACCCTACCAGTATTAACAAAATGATTTATTTACAAAACATAAAACTACAAAACGTAACAAATTTAAAAGGTTTCCAGGATACAGCTTTCTGATATACCGTACCGAGAATACATATTTAAGTATTAATGGAATCAATGTTTCTTATCTGGACAAATTTCAAGACAAAATCGTTCACATCTCTGAGACTGAACACAACCGAAACCAAAACCAAATAACCTAAATAATAGCTAAACCGTATCGAACAATTTCATTCAGTTTTTTATATTATCGCTTCATATCATTCATTCATCATTTATGAAAGTGTAGGTACCCAAAAGAAAAGTTTCTGATAAACACTAACCTTATTTGTGAATTCTACAGTAAAAAATCTTTCAGAAAAAATAAAACAGGCTACGTATAAGTTATTGGTCCAATACTTTCTATTTCAACCAATTATGAATAAGTATGCAACAGTTCAGGATAAGATAACGAAGTTTAATAATTATAGAGCTCTTGTTAAAAAAGTGAAGCCTCATTGGAGGACATTTTTGTAAACAAAACATCTAGCCAAAGAGTAATAAAGACTAACATAAGTTGTGAAGAGGGTATTTAATTGGTTAACTTATTTGTTGCCATGGAGACCGGAGGTTATAAAGGGTCAAAATGGCGGTCAGCATGTAAGCAGGGTTTTTTATCCCAGACAAGACCTCTATAGACATCCTCATTGGATAAGATAGGATTTGTTATTTCAAAATAACGTAACATAACCTAACCTAACTGCCGCAGCACGCTGTACAAGATGAGTCGTAAAAAACAAACGGTACCATTTCACCACCTGAGGTCACTCTTACCACTCTTGGAAAAAAATCAATGAGTTATAAAATATAGACAAAATAGCTAGGATACACTGAAAAATACCTGAAACTCATTCTGATGTAATATAAAAATAAAATTACGCCCCTGTATAGTCCCGACACAGACTTGCTAGCTACGTTGAGAAATATAATCGCTATTGGCTAAATACAATGGCTAATTCATGTACTTCAAAACTTGCAGTTAAATTAAAACATGTCAATATTAGCAAAATGTGTACGTACCACTAACTGTTTGTACATTGTCTTCAGTTGTTCAATTGATAAGTTAATCATCAAAAGTCCACATTTCTGATCCCATTCATGGCCATGATACCTCTAGCTTCCACATACAAAAACCCTCAAGTGCGA
This sequence comes from Allygus modestus, assembly GCA_963675035.1. Classification (NCBI taxonomy): domain Eukaryota; kingdom Metazoa; phylum Arthropoda; class Insecta; order Hemiptera; family Cicadellidae; genus Allygus; species Allygus modestus. Next base: position 106,008,009 of record OY776111.1, read on the forward strand.
GGCCTTCATAGGCGCAAGGCCCTTGTGTGGGTGCACCTGTCGCGCCGCCCTAAGGACGGCACTGGGTGCTTATCACATAAAGTAGATAGATACCTTGGGTTAGGTAAGGTTTATATGACGGTTTGGTCTGTTGGATTCATTTTAGTGTGTTTGGCCTTTCAAAGTAGGCTTACAGGTTGCCTCAGCAAACTTAATTTTCTCACGAAAAGTAAATGGACATTTAGTAACTCGCAAATATAAATATAAGCTAGGCCTATCATAACATTCCCACTGTATAGACTACCAAGACAGACTCATGGTTAGAATAAACTTACAGCAAGGCTAAAATTTAAATAGTATGATGATTGACCAACTTGGGATGGTTGAGAAACTACAGTATCATTGGCCTACCTAAATTAGTCAAAGGATATTGTCTGTTTTGGCGATTAAAACTTTGTAGACAGTATTTAAAGTTTATTAATAACATAAAAAGTTCGTTTTTAGTCACACCTTGTGCTATAATCATCCATGTTATGGCTACGACTGTAAGCTAATATACAAAACCTGAGTATTATTCGAACACAAACTATCTACAAAAGAACACAGACAAAACCTCCAAGATTGTGTTTAGTAGTGATGTATAATGTTGGCATTCTCGCCGATAACACTTTTAATCGTATTAAATCCAACTTGAACCAAAGTGCTTCACATAGGTTATGTGTATGGAACTCGCAAGGAAATATGATTTACATTTGATTATTGCTACGGTATAACATTAATGAAATTATTATTGAACTCAAAAGAATGACACATTTTGAATTTCTAACAGAAAGGTGTAGGTAGGTAGAACCACTAAGTTTTAGAACAAATTAAATAAATAAACCGCTCTGACCTGAACACAAACTTCAATCAACAAAATTACAGCAACTGAGCTGATGTATTTTGACAGTTCAAACTTCAAACAACACGGTACTACAAAGCTCAAAATATGTACTGAAATAATGTTCAATGAAAAAACTGATAATTATTAAAATGTAATAATAATTCGCCAATTATAGTTTATTTAAAGCATTAAACCTTAAAAACGTTATCCTAAAAATTTCATGACAATCCATCAAACCGTTAAAATGTAGATAGCGTCACACTACTTCGAATTCCAAACTGAGTATAAGGATTTCGTTTCACTCAATCCAATTAATACCCCCGTAGCAGCAAACCTGCATACTCAGCGAATTTCCAATGCATATTAATTTATCTTAATACCACATAAAGCCACATACCAAGTTTCATCAATATACATTCATAAATAAACGATTTATTATATGACATTTTAATTATTCTCCATAAGAATAACATGGCGGCTGAGTATGCAGGTTTGCTGAAATAAGGAACACTAAAAATGGGCTTTTATACAAATATCAATATAACTCAACTAGGTAAAGCCACGTACCAAGTTATATTAATTTATGTTCATAATTGAAGGAGATAATACGTTAACTAGGTGTACGCTCATTCCTCGCGTATAAGGATAATTGAAACACATGATCAAACTTAAATCGAGTCTCATACAAAATTCAGTATTTGATTTGAGTAACATCATCAGAATACATTCCGTTATCATTTAACTGCCGCCAGAATCCGAATTTTATGTCTATACAGCATAGCTGTAGTTTTATTGACTTCTCTAAGAATCAATTATCGCGGTAGCTGAGGGGTATTAATTGCACTGGCTCTTGGAGTGTAATGTCGCAGGTTCGGATACCGCCGCCGACCTAACATTTTATCCGTAGAAAAACATACATACATTTATCACATGTTTTTATCAAAGTAAATGTTGTATAAATACGTAAATTTTTTTTATTTTAAAAATAAATTGAAGATTTTAGGCATGGTTTGTTATTAGGATCGGCATGGGTGCGTTATCTTAGAACAAACAGAGCATTTTGGGCTAAGCAGTGACTTTTGCAGTGTGGTTAATTTAACTTTTAAGAGAAAAGCGAGTTTCCTATATGAACTAATGTTAACAATTTCTATAGGCCAAGTCAAAATATCCTTAAGGATTAACAATAAATCGTCAGGCCCAGTTGTTTAGATGAAAAAATGAGATTTCAATATATTGTTTCAATAGCCTAGGCTATCATGAAATTAAATGCTATAAACATGGGTTGGCCCAAGTCCGTACATGAAACTTCTAAAATGACAAGTAGCCTAAGTGTATAGGCCTACATTTTATAGCCATAGGGCCAAGTTTATGATGAAAACAGCTCAGTATAATCCAAACCTAGGATATGTCAAATCATTTCAGATAACCTGTAAAAAAGGCTTAGTTTGGTTAGAATAGTTTAAAGCTTTTGTTTTGGTTCGCTACAACATTCCTGGTAATGTGTTTAAAGTATTTTACATCAGTTGTATTTTACAAAATGATATTTCAATATATTGTTTCAATAGCCTAGGCTATGATGAAATTAAATTCTATAAACATGGGTTGGTCCAAGACCGTACATGAAACTTCTAAAATGGCAAGTAGCCTAAGTGTATAGGCCTACATTTTATAGCCATAGGTCCAAGTTTATGATGAAAACAGCTCAGTATAATCCAAACCTAGGATATGTCAAATCATTTCAGATAACCTGTATAAAAGGCTTAGTTTGGTTAGAATAGTTTAAAGCTTTTGTTTTGGTTCGCTACAACATTCCTGGTAATGTTTAAAGTATTTTACAAAATTATATTTCAATATATTGTTTCGATAGCCTAGGCTATCATGAAATTAAATTCTATAAACATGGGTTGGTCCAAGACCGTACATGAAACTTCTAGAATGGCAAGTAGCCTAAGTGTATAGACCTACATTTTATAACCATAGGTCCAAGTTTATGATGAAAACAGCTCAGTATAATCCAAACCTAGGATTTGTCAAATCATTTCAGATAACCTGTATAAAAGGCTTAGTTTGGTTAGAATAGTTTAAAGCTTTTATTTTGGTTCACTACAACATTCCTGGTAATGTGTTTGAAGTATTTTACAATAGTTGTATTGCCAGGTTAATGTCGGCTTACTCTTACTGTAATCCAACCCTAAGCTATGTAAAATCATTCAAGTTAACCTTCCGAAAAAGACTGTTTGGTTAGAATAATCTATAGCTTTTATTGTGGTTACCTACTACATTACTGGTAATGTATTTTGGTAATGTAGACAATTTTTATTATGAATTTAGTGAAAATATAACCTAGCAAATAATTGTCCTACAAAATAAATTTTAAGGTTGTTCGCTTACTGTGACTAACTTCATCAACGCTTTCTAGAAAAATCGAGGCTTTGTATACTTTTTTCACATGACAATCACAATATTACCAATTGTCTAAGAAAATGTAATTATTCAAACTATTTTATAAGTTAATTTAATATCTTAGTATCTACAGTCATCAAAAAGTTATTTTGAGTTTTTCGACTGTCACACGCGTCGTCTGTCGTCTGCCACTGTTAAAATCGTCGCCTCCGACCGGTGCGGCACACGGGAGACATTTCAGGAGCCGTGTGACGTCACTAAAACGCGTCATCGGTGAGGTTCCCTCATCGCCCGCCGCTAGCGCCAGAACAGTTTTTGCCGACATCTAAGTTAATCAAGATCCAGGATCATCATCATCATCCCATAATATGTTCAATATTTGTACTTGTAACCACATTCTTATTATTGATGTCCTAAGTATTCCCTCACCCGATTGTCAGCGCTCTGCGGGCAGCAGTTAGATACTGTCTTTTCACTGATTTCAATCAAAACAACAGCTACTCATTACTGAAATCAACCCTTTATCATTAACAGATTAACTTGGGAACACTTTTGCTGTTTCCATAGTTAAACACGTTACTTTCATCCTCATCGCTATCCAATCTAATGGGCAATAATCCAACCTGGCCAGCAACCATAAACAACTTATTAATATAGCCCTAGTAAAATTATGTTCGGCAGGTTTTCCATAGATATTAACATATTGCGTGATATGTTTCACTATTTATTCGTCTTTTATCATTAAGTCAACCAATCGAGGACAACTTTGGTGTCCATCCAATTAAGGAGAAGTTTATTGAATCTTCTTAATAGCAAAATTTAAATTTTCCAAATTGATATCTCTTATTTAAAGCTACAAACAAACAATTAACTTATTAAGAGAATAACCAAATGTTTTGACTCATTACGCAAAACTGAAGAGGAACATGCTTTATTCACATAGGCTATACTATGTTTGGCATATCTACTTAAAATACTTTACAATTTGTGTAATTACACACAACAAATAAAGTGTGTGAACCTACACAACACACTGACTAAAAATAGAATTATAATGTTTCCAATTAATTGTAAGTAGAAGAAAAATAACTGTTTCCGAGTAGGTTGAAACATTATGTAAATGTGCAGTAGCTTACATTTTTTAATTAAATATAGGTAGGCCTATATTAATTTGTTTTCAAAGCCCAAAGAAACAAACACTTTTTGTTCTCATTTATTTGACGGACAAAATTATCATTAGTATGTAAATTCGTATGTAAGGCCAGTTACTGGGATATTGTTAAGGTTAATTTATGATACAATAAATACATAAACATTCCTTTCAGTCGATTTATAGACGCGTAAAGTTGTTAACATAACAGAGCGGACGACTCTTCAACTGACAGATGAGCAGCAGACTCTAGCTACAGTACTTGTGATGTCATAGGGCTTCTGTTTTTGTGTTATCGGTGACGTCATACGGCTCCTGAAATGTCTCCCGTGTGCCGCACCGCGCCTCCGATGACTGACAATATTACACAGAGTAGGCGTACTAAGGGAATATTAACTGTATGGATAATTTTTTAAACGTACACTTAATAATTTATAAAATAATAAATATGCTCACAAATTAAAAATATACTTCGATTTATCTCTCTTGTGTGTTTTTTTGTTGGTAAAAAAACTGTTGTTATCCAGTATAACAAAGTATACTCTAGTAAACTAACTATTGTTACTCTGTTGTTGAAACATAGACGTCGGCTAAATTTTAACGATTCAAGTACCACTAAAATGGCTTCCAATGTTATTCTTATGGAGAAAAAAATAAATTTGGTTTTAAGATAATTTGATTAATACTGAACGAAATTATCTGAATAACGAACTTGACCGAGATTCTGACCTGTTAAGTTTTTCTGGAAAATTTTAAGTTTAACTGTGGAGGCATTCTCGAGTTATTGGGGTCACAGACACGCCAGTTGAGTTGATTCTCTTACCAGTCTAAGCAGTAAAGTTGTGTATAAAGATACTTTCACTTCGTTCAATTATCCAATTATTCTCCATAAGAATAACATGGGGCTGAGTATGCAGGTTTGCTGCTACGGGAACCATCGGGCAAAAAATGGGTTTTTGTGCAAATATCAAAAGACCACAATGAAATGAAGCAATATACCAAATTTTGTCAGGATAAAGTGATAAATAAGCGAGATATACAATTTTTATTATCCTCCATAAGAATAACATTGGACAACGTACTGTGTTTAGCACTTTAAATATCTCAGTAACAAATTGACGTAGAGCAATGATTAAAACATCAAATTGTGCGTCTTTTTAAGTTGATTCAAATGGGAAAAAATAAAATTTTACTTTTTCAAAAATTGTATGTAAAAAACTCAAAAAACCCATTTTCGGGGTACAAAACCCCCCCAAAATACCCCTTCGAATAGGTCGATCCGTCTGGTTTTCGAACTTAAAGTCATAAATGCTGCTTTACATGTTTGTACCAAATTTCATCAAAATCGAACCTTTTTTATGAGAGTTATCGCACCTACGGACACACACACACATGTATATATATATACAGTTTCGAACGAATGGTGTTTTTGGGGTCTGGGGACCTCAAAACGAAAAGTTATCATGGGCCCGGGCCTAGGTCTTACCATGCCGACTACGGTAATCGCTTCTTCCCTATAGGGGAAATTCGCTATAACTAAAAATCAATGTAATAACATTTATTCCAATTTTTATTGAAATCTGAAAACATTGATTTTTTTTGCTGTTCTGATGCTCCTGGTTTCATTTGCCTGCAAAGCTGGGAATACAATTTTGCGCATTATATGTTAGGAGAAGATACAGACAGGCTTGAAAGTAGGTGTGAGTTGCTGGGGATGATAAAAGTACTCAAACAAAGGAATAACAGGCTTTTCTAGTGTAAAACCCCCATAAGACAAAGTACTGTGTTTAGTCGAAACACATTTTCTTTAATAACTCGGTAAATATTTATGCTAGAATGACGAGAGAGGGCTTAAAACTTTTGACTCACTAATTCCCATCTTTTCACATGCATTCATTTTACATCTGGGGCTTTTCTGACCCTTTTTGGGCCCAAAAACTCAAAATTTGAAAGATTAATCCCAAAATACCCCCGTCGCAGCAAACCTGCGTACTCAGAAAATTTCCAATGCATAATATAATATATGTCTTTTAATACGACATAAAGCTGCAAACCAAGTTTCATAAAAATATATTCACATATAAGCGATTTTAATTATTCTCCATAAGAATAACATTGGTAATGAATACGTAGGTTTGCTGAAACAAGGAACAGAAACAATGGGTTTTATGCAAATATAAATAGAATTTAACTAGGCGAAGCCACATACTAAGTTTCATCAATATTCAATCATAAATAAGCGCTATATAACATTCTAGTTATTCTCCATAAGAATAACATGGGGACTGAGAAAGCAGGTTTGCTGCAACAAGGAACAGAAAAATGGGTTTTTATATAATTATCAATATAACTCAACCAAGTGAAGCTACATACCAAGTTTTATTAATTTATGTTCATAATTAACATGGGGGCTGAGTACGCAGGTTTGCTGCTACGGGAATAATCAACAAAAATCAATTTTTTGTGCAAATATCAATATACCAGTACTACGTTAAGCCACATACCAAGTTTCATCAACATGCATTCATAAATAATCGAGATATCAAATTTTATTTATTCTCCATAAGGATAACATTGGACAACGTACTGTGTTTAGCACTTTGAATATCTCTGCAACGGTTGGGCGTAGAATTACAATTTAAATACCAAAATGATTGTTTTGTGGAACTGAACAGATTGGTAAAAGCAAATGTGAAGTTTACATTAAAATAAACTGAGGAAAAGCCAAAAACCTTTTTCCCATAAGATTAACATGGGAGATTTTATGAGCAGGTTTTTTTGGATTTTCTCCGCAACCACTTAACCTAGGTTAATAATTAAAAATACAATATTATTTGTTTTTTAAGCTCTATAACATGGTCAAAACCAAAATTAAGTTTTTTAAAATTGTAGGGTGAAAAATGCAAAAAACTGATTTTTGTAAAATTTAAAAACAGCATAAACCCCCCTTCCCATGGTCCGATTTTTCTGGTTTTCGAACTTAAAGTCATGAATGTCATTTTACACATTTGAGCCAAATTTCATCAAAATCGGACGTTTTTTATTCAAGTTATCGTGTTAACGGACACACACACACAAACATATATATATATATATATATTTATATATATATATACCCCCGTAGCAGCAAACCTGCGTACTCAGCGAATTTCCAACGAATATATATGTATCTTAATACCACATACAGCCACATACCAAGTTTCATCAATATACATTCATAAACAAACGATTTATGACATTTTAATTATTCTCCATAAGAATAACATGGCGGCTGAGTATGCAGGTTTGCTGAAGCATGGAACACAAAAAATGGGGTTTTATACAAATATCAATATAACTCATGTAGGTAAAGCCACATACCAAATTTCATTAATTTATTTTAATAATTAAGGGAGATACCACGTTACTTATTCTCCATAAGAATAACATGGGGCTGAGTACGCAGGTTTGCTGTTATGGGAGCCTTTGGAAAAAATTGTTTGTTTGAGCAAATATCAATGGTCCACAACCAGATGAAGCCGTATACCAAGTTTCGTCAGTATACGTTCATAAATAAGCGAGATATAACATTTTTATTTTCCTCCATAAGAATAACATTAGACAACGTACTGTGTTTAGCACTTTCAATATCTCGGTAACCAATTGACGTAGAGAAATGATCAAAATACCAAATTGTGTGTTTTTTAAGCTGAATCCAATGGAAAAAACTAAAATTTGACTATTTCCAAAATTATATGTACAACATTCGAAAAACCCATTTTGGGGTACAAAACCCCCCCAAAATACCCCTTTGGATGGAGCGATCTGGCTGGTTTTTCGAACTTAAAGTCATAAATGTTGCTTTACACGTTTATACCAAATTTCATCAAAATCGGATAATTTTAACGAGAGTTATCGTGCTCACGGACACACACACACACACACACACACACACACACACACACACACACACACACACATATATATATATATATATATATATATATATATATATATATATATACACTTTCGAACGAATGGTGTTTTTGGGGTCTGGGGACCTCAAAACGAAAAGTTATCACTGCCCCGGGCCTAGGTCTTACCATGCCGACCACGGTAATAGCTTCTTCTCTATAGGGGAAATTCGCTAAAAGGGGTTTGGAGTTGTCCGATTGTTTTGCCCAACGAACTTGTCCAACTGATTACAGAAAGGAACGACCCTACCAAATTTGAAGTAAATCGGACAAAAATGTGACCTCTAGAGTGCAAACACACACACACACACACACACACACACACACACACACACACACACACACACACACACACACACACACACACACACACACATATATATATATGTGTGTGTGTGTGTGTGTGTGTGTCCGTGAATGCGATAACTTGAGTAAAAAACGTTTGATTTCGATGAAATTTGGCTGAAATGTGTAAAATGACATTTATGACTTTAACTTCGAAAACCAGAAAAATCGGACCATGTGAAGGGGGGTTTATGTTGTTTTTAAATTTTCCAAAAATCAGTTTTTTGCATTTTTCATCCTAAAATTAAAAAAACTTAATTTTGGTTTTTACCATGTTATAGAGCTTAAAAAACAAATAATATAATTTTTTGAATTATTAACCTAGGTTGAGTGATTGCGGAGAAAATACAAAAAACCTACTCATAAAATCTCCCATGTTAATCTTATGAGAAAAATGTTTTTGGTTTTTCTTCAGTTCATTTCAATGTAAACTTCACATTTGCTTTTACCAATCTGTTCAGCTTCACAAAACAATCATTTTGTTGTTTAAATTGTGATTCTACGTCCAACCGTTGCAGAGATATTCAAAGTGCTAAACACAGTACGTTGTCCAATGTTATCCTTATGGAGAATAAATAAAATTTGATATCTCGACTATTTATGAATGTATGTTGATGAAACTTGGTACGTGGCTTCACGTAGTACTGGTATATTGATATTTGCACAGAAAATTGAGTTTTTGTTAATTATTCCCTTAGCAGCAAACCTGCGTACTCATCCCCAATGTTATTCTTATGGAGATTAAGTCAAATGTATTGACTCCCTTAATTATGAACCTAAATTAATATCGAGCTTCACTTGGTTGAGTTATATTGATAATTGCATAAAAACCCATTTTTTCGTTCCTTGTTGCAGCAAACCTGCTTACTCAGCTCCCATGTTATTCTTATGGAGAATCACTAAAATGTTATATAGCGCTTATTTATGATTGAATATTGATGAAACTTGGTATGTGGCTTCGCCTAGTTAAATTATATTTATATTTGCATAAAAACCAATTGTTTGTTTTTCTTATTTCAGCAAACCTACATACTCATTTCCAATGTTATTATTATGGAGAATAATTAAAATCGCTTATATGTGAATATATTTTTATAAAACTTGGTATGCTGCTTTATGTGGTATTAAGACATATGTTATGCATTGGAAATTCGCTTAGTATGCAGGTTTGCTGCGACGGGGGTCAAATCAAATAAAAAATTCCTTTATTCTGTCACATGTAAATTATTTACAAAGAATAGAGTCAGTGCTAGCCTAAATAATACATAAATAATAATACATCATACAAGTTAGTTCTTAATTTTTATTAAAATTGTTTGTACCTTCATTCCAAAAATACACAGTAAAAAGTGAAAAACTAAAGAATATATAAAGGCATGTTTATTGTCCCAGAATAATCACCAAAGCTCATTCAAATACAGAAGCTCACCCCAAACAAGTGAGTCTGGTTTATGAGACAAATTCTTGGAGAGAGTAAAAAGCTGATTCAATTAAAGATGTTTTCAGTAATCTAAAAAACTTATTAGGCTCTTTCTCTGATTTCATATTTTGTGGGAGGGCGCCAAAAAACTTATCTCCTACATAGGTTTTTCTCTTTTAACAAAATTCCAAATTATGTTGTTCGACTAAGCGATGAGCTCTAGTGTTATATGAAAGTGTTGTGTTGCCAATTGAAATCCTATTATTGAGTAATTTAAATTTGATTGTTTCATAAATGTATAAACTAAAAACAGTAAATATTTTTAAATCTTTAAAAATTTATTTGACTGAAACTTTTGATTTTAAATAAAACATTATTCTAAATGCACGTTTTTGTTGAATCAGAGTTTTATCCATGTTCTTTTTGGTTGTTGATCCATAAATACAAACACCGTAGGCAATATGTGAATGAACTAGGGCAAAATAAATAGATTTCATGGTTTCAATATTAAACGAGTGGACCATTCTCCTTAAATCATATAGACCACTTGAAGTTTTATTTAGTATGTGTTTATAGGTATTTTCTTTCATGAATTTAGTGAAAATGTTAGTACAAAAGAGTCACAATTTCTAGCCTCACTCAAGCTGTGTGTCATAATATAGTTTGTAAAAGTAATCATTCAGAATGAATACCCAAATTTATGGTTGTGATAGAAAAACGATATTTATCTTAAAACTGAAAATGAACCAAACAAAAATTTATATTTCCCTACAGAGTCCACTGGACTATTTGTTTGATATTTTGCAACGAAATTTTGATTGAGATCCTGTTTGTCCGTTAAACTGCATACCAATTAGAATCAAAACAAATCAAATCAAATCAAATCAAATAAAATATATTTATTGCCACAAAACAAAATAAATTGCATTAGCATACGTCATTACAAACATTTTTCTAAAACTAAACATATTTCTTGTCAAAATAATCCTTAACACCATAAAAACTACTTTTAAGTAAATCCTTTTTACATTTCTTTTGAAGGTGACTAGATTACATTCTTGTTTAAGAGTGGTCGGAAGGCTATTGAACATTTTTATACAATTATAAACTGTGTGGTTTTTGAAAAATGTTGATTTGTGTGGCGGTATATTATAATCGTGCTTGTTTCTGGTTTTACTATTTGACGATGGTAAACATTCTTGAAAAATGTGCTGGTTCTTTTTTAAAAAAATAAGTGATTCAAAGATATAAATAGATGGAAAGGTGAGCAGATCAAAATCCTTGAAGTAGGAAGCACATGATACTGCTTCATCGATTCCTGCAATTATTCTCACAGCTTTTTTTTTGAAGAATGAAAAGAGTCTTCGTATATGAGCTCTCAGACCCCCAAATCACAACTGCGTATGAAAGAAATGGATAAATGAGGGCATAATATGCTGAGAGAAGAACTTCAGTACTGGAGAAGGTAGATAGACTTAACACAAAAACACCTGAAGACAAACGGCTAGCGACATGCTCTATGTGAGAAAAAAATTTTAAATTTGAGACTAGGTGAAGCCCCAAAAATGTTACATCATCTGCTGCAGTAACGACACTTTCACCTATGGACAATTTTAGAAGAGATGTTTCTTTATGGCCAATGGAGAAATCAAGCAGTTTGGTCTTATCAGAATTGACACAAAACATATTTTCATGGAACCATTGCACAATACTATTTGATTTAACATAAGAGTCAATTTCCAAATCTGTTCTTGCCTGATGCGATATGGCAAGTGAGGTGTCATCTGTGAAAAGACACAGATTAACATTAATAACACATGATTTTAAGTCATTGATGTATAAAATGAACAACAACGGGCCCAGGATTGAACCCTGAAAACTCCGGAGATGACAAGCTTCTCATCTGAGTATGAGTATGTCATACAATCTTTATCTATAAAAGGTATCTTTACTATTTGTCTACGTCCAGTAAGGAAGGAGGAAAACCATTTGAGAGCAGTGCTCCGTATTCCAATGCTCTCAAGTTTCTCAAGAAGCAGACCATGATTTACCATGTTAAATGCCTTTCGGAGATCAAAGAAGACACCCGCTACGGATTTCTTTAGATCTAGCTCTTTTACAATAAGTTTATGAGGGAAAACATGGCATCAACAGTAGACTTGCCCTTTAAAAAGCCAAATTGACCAGAAAATAGAATACTATGTTTGTCAATAAAAGAAATCAACCTATTTAAAACTGCTTTCTCAAAAATCTTGGATAATGAAGATGTTATCGCAATAGGTCTATAATTGTCGAGCATTTCTTTTTTCCCTTTTTTAAAAATTGGGCTTACAACTGAAAGTTTCAGAAAGTCAGGGAATACTCCAGTTTCAAAAGAGCTATTGATTAGATGTACGAGAGGATTTGCTAGGGAATTAGAGCAGTATTTTAGGAGTTTGGATGACACATTATCAATTCCAGATGCAGTTTTGGGCTGTAATGAATGTATCAATTCGATAACTTCTGCTGCGTTTACTGGTTTTAAAAAGAAGGACTTTAAAGTAGAGCTTTCATTTGAAGAGGAACTCACATTCTTGCTATTAAAAGTGTTACACTGTGATATATTTATGAAGAAATCATTGAAAATGTTGGAAACCTCCTTTGGATGAGTAACTAATTCTCCTTTGCTATTTTTTACAGCAAAACTAAAATCATGATGAGACTTTGAAGTGACCCTATTTTCATTTATGATGTTCCACATAGTCTTTGACTTGTTTGAAGAGTTATTTATTTGTTTGGATACCTTGAGAGACTTTGAATATTTAATACTCTGGCGATATTGAGCTTTCAATCTTAAGAAGGGTTGCCTCAGTGGATTGGATCTCTCTAAATCCTTGGTAATAGAGTACCACGATCTGACTAAATCCCGAAGATCAGCCTGTTCTTTGCTTAAAGAAATATTGCTATGAAACCTTTTTTTCTTGCACCTTACTTTCTTCTCTGGGAAAGCCTGGTCTATATTAAATGAAATAGTAAAGGTGAAGTTCTTCATTTTTTATTCAACAGAATCTGCACTAAAAACCTCTGCCCACTGCTCATGAGCAAGGCAATTGTTGAATATCCACATGTTTTCATCTCTAAATGATCGGCACAAACGAAATTTTGGGGAAGCCTCTCTTTGTGGAAGCAGCTTGACTGTAGTCATTTGAGCGTGGTGATCTGCTAAGGCAGTCACAAGAACAGAAGCAGCAACATAATCCTTGGGAAGATCAGTGTATGCATGATCAATAAGTGACCTGGAGTTTTTAAACTCTCTTGTAAATGACCAAACTATGTTCCTCAATCCATGACATTCCATGGTATTCATTAGCACATCAACCTTCAGGTCCGAAACAGATAGATCTACATTGAAGTCACCTACCACAAGTGTACTATTATTCGGTGACATCACTTTATCAAGGAAGAATGATAAATGATTGTAGAAAAACATGTGTTCCTCAGAGAGGCAGAAAATGGAGTCGGCTTATAAACGACAACAATAAGAAAAACTCTACCACAAAAGCTAACTTTTGCAGCCACCAGTTCACACTTACCCTCCAAACAAAACCCCAAAACATCAAGCTTCTCAATATTTAACCCTTCCTTTGCAAAGATACAAACTTCACCCTTACTTAGGTTACTACGGCAAAAAGATGAAACTCCAACGTACCCAAGCAATCTTAAAACATCAAATTCAAACTGTTTCAGGTGGTGCTCGGATATACAAATCACGTCAGGAGCCTCAATATCAATAACAGATTGAAAAACATCAAGCTTATTTTCAAGTCCTTGGGCATTTTGGTGGAGTATTTTTAGAGTAGTACGCTCTATGTTGGTAATGAAGGATTGAGGGATAGGTTTAAAAAACTATCCAAGTTTATCGTTGACCGAAGAGGAAACACACTTTGGGAGTTATCAAGAGAGGGTTCCTTGGGTAGTTGATCTATGGAAGGTGATTCAGATTTCCCACAGTGAACCCTCCTCAATGTTCGAAGAATAAGATAGCCTAGGCAACGATTCCCATACCTGCTGAGATGGCGACCATCTCTTGCCAAGTGACGTCTAGAAATTAAGTGCCAGGTCTTTACAAAAGATACACCAAAGTTCCAGCACATTAACTGAAGTTGGTCATTTAAATCTATCAGTGCTACATCACTGATGTCAGCCCGGTACAAAATACTATTTACAAATATCTTTGGCCCTGGAAAGGTTTGTCTTGCTGTGGAAAGCAGGTCCGCCATGTCATGGAGCATTTCCCGCTTCCCCCAACCTCCATTATAACCTTTACCACCACAGAAACCTTGAACCAAATTGTTTGTTCCTACATGAAGATATATTACTTGCGGATTTCTGTCAACATACCCAAGAAGTTTCTCTTTTATATGAACAATTTTAGCCCCAGGATTACAGTCAATGGTATCACCGTTACCCTCACACTGTCCATCCGAATATCTAAGCATTGAGTCATCATCCAATAATCAAGCATTCTGACAAAATATCAGAACGTTTACTAGTGCTACCATCCCTACTTTCAATAGCCTTCCTTTCATCAAAAGTACAATCAGTTTGACAAATATCATAACTTTTGGAGTTTTTACTTATGAAGTTTTTCTTTTTACTGATCTTGCTAACTTTCTTATTAATTTCGAAATGCAATTTATCAGTGTGAACTTCCGTACAAGGTGAAATTACCTGGAACCTATTTTGACTGCTGATGTAACATTTGTTCTCACTAAAAATAAACTTATTTTTCTTTGTCCTCTTTTTGCGTTTTACGACTTCCCATGAACCTTTGTTTGTTTTTGTTAGTCTAACCTTAAGTGACTTATTTACTAAGGGATGTTTTTTATTTGTTGAGTTATGAGTTGTTTCATGAAGCTGAGTGGTTTCATTCAAAGACTTTGAATTGCTAACACTACCAGATACATTGAAATAGGTTAGGTACCACTCTCTGAAAGGCTGATCATTATGGTTAAGAATATAACAGTGAAGTACAATCTTAAGATTAATTACAACATTCAACCCGCACTCATAATTGTTAGTTTGCTGCGTACAGGGAACTTCCATACATTTTCCATGTGAAACGTTGAACTTAGAGGACAGATCATTTGCATGAGTCTTATTCATACCAGTCAAAGAGTCAAAATGGAAGGCACCCCCCTCCTGGCAGTCTATGAAAAGGAGACTCCAGTGAGATGCGCTGTCATCTTTAAATTGTTCAGTGCTATCACTAACGCACGCAAAAATATAACGTTTATCACTGATGGACAAAGACCTCAGGTACGGTTGTGTCTCGCACTCATCACCCAGTTTGATTAGATGAGACACCGAGGGCCCCAAAATCAATACATCACTTCTACCAGCTAGGCACTGTGCAAAAGAATCAAGGAGTTGGTTTAGTGTAACATCGTCCAACCAACGCTCCTTGCCCCATCCACTACTGCTGGACACTTTAGCATTTAATGTTTCAACAGTATTAGCACAAGCCTTCACAGTAGACTCTAAACACTTAATTTTTTCTTTATAGGAATCTCGTTCTTTCTTTAACTTAGTTACATCACTTACAAGCAAACTGTTTTCAGCATTTATGCTATTTACAGACAACTGCAAACCCCTATTTACATCTTTCAACTTAGTAATAGTTTGATTTCTTTCACTTAATTCTACTTGAGCAAGATCTTGAAGTTTAAATGAGTCATTCAGCTCAGATGACCTTAATTCTTTTTCAAGATTTAGTTTGCTTTTCAAATGATTTAACTCAAGGTACATTTCATCAAAATTACTTTTAAGAGAGCAGTTTTCTAAAACAACACTCTCTAGAGATTCGAGAAGTACAGCGGATAAGCTCCAAAGTTTTTTTAAGTTCGAGCATGGGAAATTAACATCAGCTTTCTTAAACTCAGAAAGGAGTTCACATACTATGTTTTCAAAACCCACAGGCAAGTTTTTGACTTCAAAATAACTGATTCCAGATCAGATATATTCTCAATATCTTTCACTTCTATGTCACAAACCATTTTTGGTCTCAGAAATATCAGTAATGAATCAAATAAATAGTAATATATAAGTCAAAAACATAATCTAAAATTGACACAGAAACATCAGTTATATAATTTTATTTGCAAATTATTTACAAACAAACAACATTTATAAAATATTGGGATTGTTCATAAAAGTCAGAATAAGCAAGAGCGAAGAATCAGGCAGTCCAAGTGGTTGCGCGGATCAGTAGGCAGCGCCTGCATAAGTAGGATACTCGACGCAGTTCGGGAGAGCGAGGCTGTCGGCATCCGCGGCTCCAGCCAGTCCGAGTCCGGTACAGGCAGGGATATGTGACGTGGTTTCGTTGGTACACCTGGACAGCTGTGCGGCGTGGTCGTGGTTGTCTGCGTGTGATGTCAAATTCTACTTGATTTGAAAGTGAATAACCTCAACCAGCCAGTTCCAAAGTGCCCACAACACTCACATACATTTACTTACGGGCTCGAGAGTAATCTACAAATCATGTCCTTTGTGCAATTATAGAAAAACAACACCACTAAAACGTCTTTTGCTCACTTAGTCAATAAATTTATTAAAATAAGCAAGAGCGATATTCTTCATTAACCATACCTGTAGACCAGGTCTACCAACCTGGAATAAACTATTGAGTTTACTTTACATTATTATAATCAATCGTATGTTCGTATAGTTGTGACTGTAAGACAGTTCAACTTCAGCATATTGGCAATACTGTTAACGACAAGGAGAGGAGAGAGCAATGGCGGCGGCAGGGCAAGGGTCCAACGGCGTGGGAGGGGCGGGCCGCTGCTCCGCTATTGGCGAAAACATGTCGAATCTCGATCCGGATTCCGCCCGGACGGAGTTCCGCCCGAACGCATTTGCACCAGTTAGGAGTTCGGATCGATTTCCACTCGGACCGACTTCCATCAGCTTTATAGTAATTAGAAAATTAGTATTAATTAGCAATAACTGTCTACATCTGTAGAATATAGTCTGTATAATAATTATAGTATTATATCATTTTGTAATTTTCCTTTATACTAGTGTTCAACTCGAGTATTGTGCGGAAACGGGTCACAGAACTGATTGTACGGACTCTAGTCTCCACCCCATAACTGCATCGTTAGAGTTTCCGTTTCTTCCTGCGCAAAACTGTGCGCAAATTTTAATATTTCACATCTGATCTTACATGTGCTGCTGCTGGCTGCTGCCGCTCTGTTCCTTTGCTCGTTCTGGTTTGTCATTACTGTCACTTAACTCGTCCAGTCAAGTGCGGGTCCCCGTTTTGCCTACAGTTCTTAATTAGTTATTGCTTAACTCACACCTTATACTGTGCATAATATCAACGTAACACCTAATATTTGGATTATAGAAATCGTCGAGATATCAAGGTAAGGTGTGGGTTTGGTTGTAAAAGAAAGAATCGAACACGTTATATGGATAATCAAAATACATTAGTTTTAACCAAAGTTAAATATTGTTTGTAAACCACCGTAATTTCCTTGGGTCGAATTTGTTATACATATTTTAATACAATATTTTTAAGACTTAAACCTACTAAACAGATAGTTCACTCCCTCCAGTAGCTCTAGCCGGGTTAACGTCAAAAGGCTGTCTATGGGGCTCATAGGCCTTCTCCGTGTAGTCGGCTAAACTGAAATTCTGTTTCATAAAATGAAAGTAACCTGGTGAATCCAGGGCCATATAACTTTTATTCATGTTTTGATGTATTTGTTTAATTTGTCAGAGAGAGATTCTAAATAATATTAAATAGCCTAAGGCTTAAATCATTATCAGTGGTGGTCCTTAGGCCCTTACTAGCTAGTGCAAATCCCAGCATAAACTTATATTGAATGGAACATTTGGGTTAGGCCTAGTTAGTATGTTACTATATTTAAGCTTTAGAACATTAATTAAAAAATTGCTTATTTGCTTAACAGTGCCTTGGGAATTCATACCTAAACATTGCAACAAATGGTTCAGTTGCAGTTACAATTATATTAATTTCTTAAGTAGCACTGTTTAGATAGGCTATATATTAATTGTATAATGTCAATGTTGGCAATTTTAAAAATGTAATTAGTTTTAACTTTGTATTTCTTATGAACAGTAAGTTTAAGCATAACACGTGTATAAATTGGCTTTTTGCCGTCTGAAATATAAAATAAATAGGCCTAAAGCATTTCTATGTAAGTTGAGTGAGATCTAAGCTCATGGTACCCTTAGGCCTTGGCCAAATTGGAACTCACCTGGAAAATTAATGTTTTTGCCAATAGGGCCTAGCTTGTTTGGAATAGTTGGTATTGATAGGAAATTTTACAAAGTTTTACTATAATCACACTAACTTAATCCAAACGTCTGTAAGCTGAAAATTCGCTTAATCTGAATTCAATAACTTATTTGGACTTAAAAAAGGTTAAATTTGAAAGTGTGGTAGGTACCCTTCTTGAAGTTATAACTTAAGTGTGTGACATTTTCTGAAAGTTTGAAGTGTAGATTTCATAAATAAGATCAGTTTTTGTCTATAACTGTTATAGTTCTCCTGAAACTTTAAAGTTTTCACCACCCTTAATATGTACACCAATTTCTCTCTCCTTTTTGCTGTGGATATTCCTGATGGATATGTCACCAACAAATTAAAGGTTTCACCAACTTTAATATTTTCACAATATTTTGTAGGCTAAGCAAATATTCATTTGATATCCTAGCGATACTACACATATCGACATCAAAAATCGTAACCCCATCAGGCCTAACTTATTACATCAGCCATTGTGTATCACAAGATGCGTATTACTTATATTGTATTGTTTTTGATGTATTATGTCGTTCCGAATATAATATTATTTTATTTACATTAAGGTAACTTAGGCAATCAAACTCTACCTATCCGGTAGTTTATTTATTTAGAATCGATAAGGCATGGTTGGTCAGTGAGGTTGTGTGCTTATTACGTTAAAAGTAGCTTGGGTTAGGTAAAGTTTATCTGACGGTGTGTCCTCAGGGGATGATTAAAGTTTGTTTGGACATTCACAAGCCAAACTGCATCTGGAATTTTTGCCAAACTAAAATCAACTTACCACACCACACCGTTTTATAAACCTTAAGTAACACAATGTTACTTGACATAATAAGTAAGGTATCTATGTTGAATTCACTAACCAACCATCCGGACTTATTTATTTCGGCCTCATACCCCCCTAATTAGGTTAGGTTTATAATAGCCAAAATAAATTATAATTTTCATTATTAAATCGGCAAAATATCCTAGCATTATATTTTGATCAGACTATGTTTATTAGCGAATTACCCCTATAGGTAAGGAGCTATTAAGGCCCCTTCACACTGCATGTATTAAGACGTCGGCGATGTATTTCGAAGTCCTCGCTGACGTATCTCACAATGATATCAAGTGGGACAGTTCATACTGGCGTATTAATACGCAAGACGTGAGCGACATATTAATACATTTTGACCACTACCTCAGCTAGCTACGCGTCGCCTGTGTAGCCCGACCTGCGCACATTGAGACCTGGATGCCGTGGAGAGGGTGTGTCTCCACGTGGTACTGATCTGTCCTTTATAGGTTTAAGATTATTTTAAAATTTATCATTCATTGGCTACTAACAATTTTCAAGGTTAAAGTTTTGTTATTGCGTTTTGTTTGATCACGATGAAAACAATGTAAGTTAATCTACTTAGATTATTCAATCTATAATTTATCTATGCTTCATAATATACTTGCCTATGTTTAATAAAAGTTAATAAATTTAACGCTTTGTGATCCATCCCGAATTAACGACTTAAAGATATAGGCTCCACTGCCCTTTTCATACCGTCAGTCCACCCCTGTTTGCAGGTAAAGAATTTTAGTTATGAATAGTGGGCCTACTGAATTAGTCAGTGGACCAATATATTATATTTTTACCTAAAAATAGTACCACAAATAAGTTGAAAGATATTAAAAGGAACCAAATTAATGTACACAAACTGTATGTTGAAATAGTGTAAAGTAATAATGGTGTTAAACAAGATTTTCAGATCTTTTACCATTGTGTGTGTGTGTTCGTAGGTGTGGTAACTTTCGTAAATATGGTTCGATTTTGATAAAACGTGGTATAATCGTGCAAAGCAACATGTATGACTTAAATGCTTGAAAACCAGCCAGATGGCTCCATCTAGGTTTTTTTTTTGGGGGGGGGGTTTGTACCCCAAAAATGGGTTTTTGAGTTATTTTACATACAGCCTTATATTTCAAGAAACCTTTCACCATTGGATTCAGCTTACAAAAACGAACAATTTGGTGTTTTGATCATTTCTCCATATCAATTTTTTACAGAGATATTGAATTGCTAAACACAGTAGGCCTATGTTGTCCAATGTTATTCTTATGGAGGTTAAAACATTTTTTATATCTCACTTATTGACGAACATATACTGACGAAACTTGGATATGGCTTCATCTGGTTGTCGTCTATTGATATTTCCACAAACAAATTTTGCCAGTGGTTCCCGTAGCAGCAAACCTGTGTACTCTCAGCCCCCATACTATTCTGAAATGGTAAATAAGTAAAATCTTATGCCTCTCTTAATTATGAACATAAATTAATAAAACTTGGTTTGTGGCTGTACCTAGTTGAGTTAGGCTATATATTAATATTTTTATAAAACCCATTTTTTGTGTTCTTTGTTTCAGAAAACCTGCATATTCGGTCCCCATGTTATTCTTATGGAAAATAATTAAAATGTTATAAATTGCTTATTTATGCATGCATATTGATGAAACTTGGTATGCACCTTTATGTGGTATACATTTTGCCAAACTTAAACCTCCACCCATACCATCCATAAATTCCTGTATAAATCATGCGTTTGAGGCATAAATATATGCTTTAGAAATTCGCTGAGTCTGCAGGTTTGCTGCGACGGGGGTATTTCTAATACATAAACTCATTATTACCCTTACTGGCTTTGTTGCCAAAAATTACCAACTTAAGTAAAAAAAGGTACTTTGGTATTATACGGATGCCCCTATTTTTTGAGGTTAAATTTTTACCGGATACAAAGGATAACTACATAATTCGAAAAAATGTACTTTTATTGACTTATTGTAAAAATTTTACATCATTCTGATGAGCAGTCTTTGTGTTGTGCCTCCCAAAAGGCAGCGATGTCCGCTAGGATCGTGTTGAATCCGTCGCCGCCGCTAGCAGCCACACCCGATCGCCACATGTACTCCGCCAAATAAACAGCGCGCTGCGGCAGTTATGTTAGATGGGTTATCATAAAAATACGTACGGTTTCCTCTTCATTTCGAGGTAAATCCCACACCAAAAGAACGTCACTCATTATGAAAACAAATGTAACGTAGTGCACGGCAATAAATCACTCGTGACACTGACCCAGATACAGGCGGTGACAGGTGATGCGCGTGCTCCGGTCAACGACCTGACCTTGGCCTATTTGGAGGGGGTTTGGCGGCCGGAAGTATGACTCATCAGGTATCATTCGATTTGTAACGAAACAAGGAAAGTCCTACAATCATTTTTATGATAACCCATCCGTATAATACCAAAGTACCGTAAAAAATATAGGTAGGCCCTAGGCCTATCAAACATATTTCAGAACCAATAACAGTTTTAAAATGGCTATGAAATAAACGATTGTATTGAAATAAAGCTATGCTATCCTTGAGAAATGGTAGAATTCAAACAAACATTGATTTCGTTGCAGCAACCTACCTTTTAATGAACTATTAGAGGCCCGTGCTGACCTGAGAGGAACAGTTAGATCAACCGGATCCTGAGTTGCGATGGTCATGGAGGTCGCCCCCAGTCCCCAGTGTGTGGGAAGAGAGTTTGTGCGCCAGTACTACACCCTACTGAACAAGGCGCCTACTCACGTTCATAGGTAAATAAGTGATGCAAAATTCAACCAAAAATTAATTGATGAATAATGGCTGTTTGCGTGAATGTTTGATCACATTATCCTGCAGTAGGAGTTAAAAAAATCATTTGAACCAGTGCCTTTTGATACTTTTAACCTCATGAATTATTAATAAATAATAAATCCATAAATAATCATCTATGGTTGTTTTAGCCCCTGAGCTGTAGATATTATGTAAGACTAAATTACTTACGTATCGTCAGCTGAATTTGGAGAAAACGCGTTAGTACATGTTTCGATGCAACTGCATCATCATCAGCTTGTTTAAAATGAAGTTGATTGACCAGATGGTTTCCCCCTGCCCGCGCTATGATCCTTTACATGTCGACAGGCCTGTCTAGATTCATTGTTCGTTTCATGTGTTGTGTCCGTTCGTTTGTGTCGTTGTATCCGTATAAATGTACTGTATTGTGTTATAAAAAAATTCATTTTGACGAAACCATCTGGTCAATCCCCTTCATTTTAGGCCCATTTTACTCAAGCGGGAATCCCACGACGCTTCAGTAACAAGAACTTTGTATTCCCCTGTAAACTTTTATAAATTTTGTGTAAAATATTATGCACGTGGAATTTTTTTCTTGTAGTGTTTGCATTTTTACTTTCTCCCCGTTATACATCGTATATGGGGAAAGTATTGTTTTTGTCAAAATTTTTGAATTTGAGTTATTAGTGAAAATATTCATATATAATATTTTTATGTGTCCATAAAAACATATATAAAAGTTTATTGGAAATATGAGTTTTATTGGAAAATATAAGTAAATATGACGTCATATTGTGAAGTTATACTCATGGGTCAGTACTGACCCCTCATCACCCAAAGTCAGAACATGGATCCAAATGTCTCAAAATTCACTAGAAATGTCACTAAAAAATTATGAGTTCTTGAAAAGTAGTTATAATTTTACTTGTTACAAATGTATATACAATATTTACAACACCAACCACCCTGACCTTGAATGTGTATCAGAACTGACCCAGCCGCGTGAGCGGTAGGGCGACGCGACGCGGGTACGATCCGAACAGAGGTTAGAACACGATGTACACTACACGCTAACACAGTATAGGTCCGCCTCCGCCTGACGCTAGGCTCACACTGAGCAATAGACTGATGCACTGTAGCGTGGGTCAGTACTGACCCTGCCGCGTGAGCGATGCGATCGCCATGGGCAGTACTGACCCACCCGCAGCGAACATGTTGAATGTTATTTAGACTTAATGAACTGTGATAAAATAATATTAAAACACAAAAATAAAAATAATGGTAAAAATAAATTTATCACACATTATAGGCATTATACCTAAAAAATAATGAATATAGAAACAAACAGAGCCTACTCAGAGTTACAACAGTATTCTATTAGCCTACTAGTTTAGATTATTATGAGACACTTATAAGGCTACATCCTAAATATTATTACTTTAGGTTCTTCAAGCAAAGTTATAATTGTTATTACCTAAACAAATTTTAGGTCCTTCAAGGTGTGATAGCTTGAAATAAACAAACCGAGTCGTAAGACTAGCAGAGACATAACCAAACACCAAACAGAGCTAACTTCACAGCTGTCTAAATAAATCACAATTGTTTGTCGTACGACCAAAGACAGCTAAACAACACACAGGGAGATCATTGATTAAGTATAAAAGCATGTAGGGTTTATATAAAGTGGATTTATTAACTAACAAGCCGATACAACAAATGTCGCGGCAACCGTGACTTACGAGCGGAACCAACGGAATTGAATGTCGCGGCAGCGGCGACATACGAGCAGAAAGGGTTAAAATTTAGTGGTTTGTAGAGCTTTAGGTTTCCAACAAAATTACACCACCCGCATGTCTGTACAAATTTGGGTTCAGAAATTACAGGGCTTAAAATATCCAAAATTCAGTTTTTGGATTTTTTATAACAATTTTATGTGTTAAATAGAATTTACTCATCACCATTAAGGAAAGCTCAAAAAACTAAACAATTTAGTATTTTGAATTATTATCCTATGATTACAGGTTGCGGAGAAAATTGAAACTTTAATTTAGCGGTAAACACAGTACGTTGTCCAATGTTATTCTTATGGAGAATACAAAAATTACATTTTCCCTCTTATTTAATGATCAACTTAATTGAAATTTGATATGCAGGTCAAGTTAGCAATAACCAACAGAGTATATTCAAAATATGAATCCCCCTAATCCTGGGGGGGGTGGCAAGGGGGTGATTCCCTTCTTAAAACCACTGTATGTAGCAAAGGATTTTGTTGTGACTCCAATAGTGGAATTTGGGTGAACATTTTTTTGTGTTAGCATTTGTTATTACAATAGCTGTCAAGTAATAATTTTCATTGATTAGGTATTGTTCTTCCATAAGATTAGATTAAAACTTTGAAAGCCTGTGAGGTGTAGCCCAGAGGGCCGATGGAAATTAGGGGGTTCTGCTCATTATACAACCTTTCTAACGGTATCCCTGAATTTCTTTATGATGCACACACCCTGAGAAAAAAGGAAGGACATTTTGGTACTTGCCTATTATAATGATGATTGATAGGAGAATATGTAATAAATTTAAACCAAAGAACATTAAAACCTCTAATGGCGGTTTGTAAGAAGCATTGCTTGAAGGGCGAGTTAAATCCTGCTAATATTATGAATGTGAAAGTTTGTATGTTTGTTTAGATACTTGTGGCTCAATCACGCTCTAACCACTGGCCTGATTGAGCTGAAATTTGGCAGAGAGGTACTTGGTGGTCCTGAGTAACATATAGGCATATTAAGGTGGCGAAAATCCTGCAGGACTTTGCCCCATGGGGGTTAAAAGTTCCTATGTATTCCTTATGTAGGCCTGTTCCCCATGGGGGTTCAAAGTTCCCATGTATTCCTTATGTAGCCCCACATTCATTAGTGAATTTCCTATGGAAAGTGAACCATTGGTATGACCCGCACGGTGAAACTTAAGCCTGGGACCACCATAGAAGTTCCTAACGTGACTCCCTGAACACGTTTTGGGGGGTCGTTCAAAATGTTTTGTATATATATATATATATACATACATACATACCGTACATACATATGTCCCAACTCATATATATATATATATATATATGTGTGAGTGTTTGCACTCTAGCAGTCACATTTTTTGTCCGATTTACTTCAAATTTGGTCGGGACATTCTATTCTATAATCAATTGGACATGTTCGTTGAGCGAAACAATCGGAAAACTCTAAATCCATTTTGTCGGGATTAATCCTTCAAATTTCGAGTTTTTGGGCCCAAAAAGGGTCAGAAAAGCCCCGTATGTAAAATTAATACATTTAAAAAGATGGTAGTTGATGGGGCGAAAGTTTTAAGCCCTCTGTCGTCATACTAGCATAAATATTTACCGAGTTATTAAAGAAAATATTTATCGACCAAACACAGTACGTTGTCTTAAGGAGGTATACATTCGAAAAGCCTGTTATTCATTTATTGGTGTACTTTTATCATCCCCAGCAACCTCACTCCTACTTTCAAGCCTGACTGGACCTCTTCAGTATAATGCGCAAAATTGTATTCCCAGCATTGCAGGTAAATGAAACCAGGAACATCAGAACAGCCAAATACCCCCGTCGCAGCAAACCTGCATACTCAGCGAATTTCCAATGAATATATAACATAACACATTAAAACACTTAACAGGATTCATAAGAAATGTATTCACAAACAAGCGATATTTAAAATATTAATTATTCTCCATAAGAATAACATTGGGGATGAGTACGCAGGTTTGCAGCAACAAGCCACACAAAATAATGGGTTTTTATGCAAATATCAACAGAACTCATCTTAGTGAAGTCACATACCAAGTTTCATCCATATACATTCATAAATAAGCGATATATAACATTTTAAGTATTTTCCATAAGAATAACATGGGGAACAAGTACCTAGGTTTGCTGCTACAGGAACCATAGGCGAAAAATTGTTTTTTTGTGCAAACCAATAAACCACAATCAAGCCATATACCAAATTTCGCCAGTTTATGTTCATAAATAAGCGAGATGTACAATTTTTCTTTTTCTCCATAAGAATAACATTAGACAACGCACTGTGTTTAGCACTTTCAATATCTCGGTAACCAATTGACGTAGAGCAATGATCAAAATACCAAATTGTTTTTTTTTTTAAGCTGAATTCAATGGTATAAATTAAAATTTGATTTCAATTAAAATTACATGTGAAAACCCCAAAAAACACATTTTTGGGGTACAAAACCCCCCAAAAACCCCCTTTCGGATGGTGCGATTCATCTGGTTTTCGAACTCGTTCAAATAAATGGTACTTTACACATTTGTACCAAATTTCATTAAGATCGGACCTTTTTTACGAGAGTTATCGTGCTTACGGACACACATATAGATATATACATATATAAAAATTTGAACGAATGGTGTTTTTGGCATCTGGGGACCTCAAAATGAAAAGTTATCATGGTCTTGGGCTTAAGTCTTAGCCACATGCCAAGTTTCATCAACATTCATTCATAAATAATCGAGGTATCAAATTTTAATTATTCTCCATAAGGATAACATTGGACAACGTACTGTGCTTAGCGCTTTGAATATCTCTGGAACGGTTGGACGTAGAATCACAATTTAAACACCAAAATGATTGTTTTGTAGAGCTGAACTGATTGGTAAAAGCAAATGTGAGGTTTGCATTAAAGTGAACTGAGGAAAAGCTAAACACGTTTTTCCTATAAGATTAACATGGGAGATTTTATGTACACGTTTTTGGATTTTCTCCGCAACCACTTTACCTACGTTAATGATTCAAAATGCCATATTATTTGTTTTTTAAGCTCTATAAAATGGTCAAAACCAAAATTAAGTATTTTAAAAATTTTATGGTCAAAAATGCAAAAAACTGATTTTTGGAAAATTGTAAACCCCCATAAAACCCCCTTCCCATGGTCCGATTTTTCTGGTTTTCGAACTTAAAGGCATGAATGTCACTTTACACATTTGAGCCAAATTTCATCGAAATCTGACTTTTTAAGTTATCGTGTTAACGGACACACACACACACACACACACACACACACACACACACACACACACACACACACGCACGCACGCACGCACGTAAATTTGAACGAATAGTTTTTTTGGCATCTGGGGACCTCAATACAAAACTCTGTCATGGTCTCTGGCTTAACTCTTACCATGCCACCTTCGGTAATAGCTTCTTCCCTGAAGGGGAAATTCGCTAAAAGTTTGTCATTTGGAAATTCACTTCCCTCACGTCAGCGTTTGCTGCGTGGAACTCGTTTTTGTTTGAGCTGATGAAAGTACAAACAGCTGATCTTGATTCTTAATAGTTCCTTGGGCTAACCACAGAATGCAGCACATACAACTGTCATAGTTTTTATAAATCATTTGCGGGGCGAAGCCTGTGGGTAACAGCTAGTCATATAAAGCTATTGGATTAACCCACTTGCTTATTAATTTGCATGCATTTGGACACGGCAGAGTTATTCTATTAAAATAGAGCAAAATGCTGGATTAAAAACAAGTTTATATAAAATCTTTTTTGAAAAGGCCTATATGCTCGTAAATGGACTAACATATTTTTCTGGAAGTATTTAGTTGTTATGCTTCTTCATACTCCCACAGTCACTGGATGTATTTCTACTAGCATTTTTGTACGATTCTTCTATTATTTGTTAATTTCCCTCTAGAAAATAGTATCCAAATCACTTTTTCAACAGCCAGCCGTTGAAAATAAATCACATTACAGTAGAGTCTCACAAACTCGACACAATGTGGACTTTCCAGAGAAAGCCCACAGAAAATTCCCAGAGAAAATTTTTGGGAAAAAACTGAGCTTTAGCTTTTAATTGTATTTTAGGTTATATCTATACACATTACAGTGCTGTATATGGTATTTCGAAACATTAAAACCATAAACCTTATATTGATGTACGGTAGGTAGGTACTTAAAACCACGAGACAGACTGTGAAAATGCCAAATTTTCCAAAAACGACCAACAACAGTAGCGAATTAGTGATGCGTGAGATAACGGTAATGTGCCAGTGGCGCGTTAGGTACAAATGGCAAATTAGAAGCGTCGAGTTATCGGGAGTTGAGTTTGTGAGACTCTCCTGTATAATAATTAAAAACTAACTGCACTGTTTACAAACAAATTGTATTACTGATGCTGGGAGTGGTTAATTTATAGCTGGCGTAGTAATCGAGGACAAATAAAAAGACATGGAAACCAAAGCTTACAAAATTATTAAAGCAGTTTTTTTAATACAATCTCCAGCCTACAACTAGACAATCTCCAGCCTACAACTAGACAAAATAAACGGTTACTTAAATCCTGAATGAAATAACTTTTGTAAAAATATATTTAGGCCTGCATTTTTTGTACACAACATGAATAATATAATAATGGTTTTTCAATATTTTGTACCTGTTTAAACCAAACAAAAACAGAACAAAAATGATGTAGTAGGCCTATCAGACATCATATTTTCGTTACAGAACAGTTCCATGATGCAAGGCAAGGTTATGTATAAAATGATAAAATTCTGTTTCTTTTTTTTCCCTTCGTAAACAAGAATGAATGCCCCCCTTTTTCTTAAAAAGTACCTGCTAAAATAAACTTTGTTTTTCTATACTCAAACCAAATAATTACTATAGACAAACCGTAATATATAGATATTTACAGGTTCTATAACAACAACTCGTCGTTTGTGCACGGGGGCTTGGAGCTGTTCAATCGTGAGGGCAAACCTGCTGTGGGGCAGAAGCAGATCCACCAATGCATCCAACAACTCAACTTTCGTGACTGTCATGCCAAGATCACTCAGGTCGACTCTCAGGCCACTCTGGGCAATGGTGTGGTTGTCCAGGTAATGGTTTTTGAACAAAATTAGAAAGAATCACCCCCCAGGGGTGGTTTGAGTTGGATAAATATAGAGAATAAATTATTAACTCAAATTCTTATTTCATCTCAGAATATTTAAAAAATACCCCCGTAGCAGCAAACCTCCATACTCAGCGAATTTCCAATGCATATAATTTATCTTAATACCACATAAAGCCACATACCAAGTTTCATCAATATACATTCATAAATAAACGATTTATGACATTTTAATTATTCTCCATAAGAATAACATGGCGGCTGAGTATGCAGGTTTGCTGAAATAAGGAACACTAAAAATGGGCTTTTATAAATAACTCAATATCAATATAACTCAACTAGGTAAAGCCACGTACCAAGTTCTATTAATTTATGTTCATAATTAAAGGAGATAACACATTAATTATTCTCCATTAGAATAACATGGGGCTGAGTATGCAGGTTTGCTGCTACGGGAACTATCGGGCAAAAAATGGGTTTTTGTGCAAATATCAATAGACCACAATGAAATGCAGCAATATACCAAGTTTCGTCAGGATAAGTTGATAAATAAGCGAGATATACCATTTTTATTATCCTCCATAAGAATAACATTGGACAACGTACTGTGTTTAGCACTTTCAATATCTCAGTAACCAATTGACGTAGAGCAATGATTAAAACATCAAATTGTGTGTCTTTTTAAGCTGATTCAAATGGGTAAAAATAAAATTTTACTTTTTCGAAAATTGTATGTAAAAAACTCAAATAACCCATTTTTGGGGTACAAAACCCCCCCAAAATACCCCTTCGGATAGGTCAATCCGTCTGGTTTTCGAACTTAAAGTCATAAATGCTGCTTTACACGTTTGTACCAAATTTCATCAACATCGGACCTTTTTTACGAGAGTTATCGCACCCACGGACATATATATATATATATATATATATATATATATATATATATATATTAGATATATAGATATATAATATATATACAGTTTCGAACGAATGGTGTTTTTGGGGTCTGGGGACCTCAAAACGAAAAGTTATCATGGTCCCGGGCCTAGCTCTTACCATGCCGACTACGGTAATAGCTTCTTCCCTATAGGGGAAATTCGCTAAAAAATTTTGTTACTGGGAAAATTAGCTTCTCTATTTGCTATAGCGTGCAGTAAAAGGTTTTAATTTTGTAATTAGTATTTATTGTATTTTTTATTTACTTGAAACTGAAAAGTTTGTGTGGTACCGGTTTCTTAACCCTCCGCCTGGCATTTGTCTATTAGAGTCGAATACAAAGTGTTTTTTGTACTGGGTTTTTTGGTCTTCCCGAGATGATTTGGATTGAAAAAGTGCCTTGAATCAGATAATTATTATACCAATTGAAATATAACACTCTGAACTGTCATTTTATTATATAAATTATAGGGATGTGTCGGTTCTTAAAGTCGGTTGTCAGTTTTACTGTTTTTTTTTTACAAAAAAAAAAACGAAACCGAGAACCGATGGTCAAATGTCGGTTTCGGGTTTTTCACTGTCAGTAAGTGCTCGTATTGGAAATAAGCATTATAATTATGTATAAATATCGCTTAAACTCCTAACCCAGTCAATGAGATACATCAGTGGAAGTCTAATGACACGATACGTTAAAAATGGTACAGTATAAGAGATACACGTATCGCGATAAACAAGCCCAATAGGCCTGCTTAAATGTCATCTCGCATTGGTATAACAACCAGTGCAGAGTTTACTGCTTATTGAATTGTATTTGATGTCATAAGTATTGCAGTATCATAAGAATAAGAATAAGAATAAGAAATTTATTCAGCCAGAAAATATTTCATACAAATACATTGGCACGTCACACACATTGGTAAACAGTATTAACAAAAGTCATTCACAGTCCACATTCTTGTTGTATATTCATCTACAGAATAAAATGATTCTTTATACAGGAAATAGTTTAGTTTAGTTTTAAAATGCTTATCACTAAGCAATCTTATATCCAATGGTAACTTGTTGTATAACTTGATAGCCATCAGCAAAGGGCTTTTATCTGTCTTAACTAATCTCACCTTTGGCGTATTTAAATTATTACAAAAACGAGTATTATAACTATGCATATCTCTTCTACAGTTTAGTTGAACAATATTTTTCCTAAGATAAATCAGACATTGTTGCATGTATAAAGAAAACAAAGTTAATATTTTAAACTCTTTGAAAAGATCTCTACAACTATGATACTTATTTACACCTGCAATTACTCTAATAGCCTTTTTTTGCATAATAAACACTTCCTTTGCATGAGGAGAAGATCCCCAAGCAATTAAACCATAACTCAGATGGCAGTGAAAAAGTCCATAATATGCCTGTACAATAGCAGCCTGTTCTAATTCACCACATAACCGTTTTATAGCAAATATACTTGAGCTGAGCTTGCTTTTTACCAAATTAACATGATGGTGCCAGTTTAGAGTAGGATCAAAAATTAGGCCTAAAAATTTTTGATGCAGGTTTTCATATGGCAATTCAGGAGTTTCTCTAAGGCTAAATACTACAGTTGCTGTCTTATCTTTGTTCAGAATTAAATTATTTGCTGTAAGCCAGTCTCCTATACAATTTTGATTGACCTTACAGTTTTCTACAAGTTTACAATAATCTGAGTTCCTAGTGATTACCGTGGTATCATCTGCATATAAAACAACGTCTGATGGGACATTTACATTTAAGTCATTTACCACTATCAAAAACAATAATGGCCCAAGTACAGAACCTTGTGGGACTCCACAGGTTACAGGTTTACATTGAGATTCACTTGTTCCTAAAACTACATACTGAGACCTACATTGCAGATAAGACCTGAATAAATCTAGAGCGACACCTTTGATATTATAGTGCTTCAGTTTTTCTAATAGTATTTTATGCGATACTCGATCAAAAGCTTTGCTTAAATCACAGAAAGTTATTGCAGCAAAGTCCTTTTTTTCATAACAATCTAGAACCTTATCAACTAGAGAAATAATTGCTTGAGTTGTAGATAGTCCTTTTCGAAATCCAAATTGTTCTTTGCAAACCAAACCATTGGATTCTAAGTATTGCATTAGTTGGTTACCAATAACTATTTCTATTATTTTAGACAGGACTGGTACAATCGCAACAGGCCTGTAGTTTCCTATCTCCTCTTTTTTACCTTTTTTATATATAGGATGCACTTTAGTAATTTTTAGAACATCAGGAAATATCCCCAGCCCTAAACAACCATTAACGAGAACTGTCAGTGGAGATACAAAACTGGTAATGGTTTCCTTAATCAGAGCATTTGTCAGACCAAAATGATCCTTACTTTTTTTAGGAGCTAGTTGCTGAACCACATCTAAAATATCTCTTTCTGTAACAAACTTAAAACAAAATTCATCAATATGTTCAGGTACAGTCATGTTACTTAAATATAGGTTAAAATCACAGTTACTACTTCCATACGAATTCGGAATGATTGAATCCTTGGCAATATTTATAAAAAAGTCATTAAATTCATCTGGCATAAAAACATTATTTACACTACTATTTACATTACCCTTTTTACTTTTATTCACAATACTCCATAAAGCTTTTGTTTTATTTTTTGCATTATCAATAAAGCTAACATTCGCCTGTTTTTTTGCTTCCTTAATTTTACGTCTATACACAATTTTGACATGCCTATACTCATTTTTATACCACGCAATATTTGTAGATTTTGATAAATCATACAGCATATCTAATCTATCTTTAAGCTTTTGTAGCTCTAAATTGTACCAAATACATTTTGCATGAGCTTTCTTAGGTCTAGTTTTAAAATTATTTACAGTAGTTACAAAACAAATGCTAAAATAATACTTTAAAATATTTACAAAAGTACTAAAGCTAACATGCAGATCATTTGTCATAAATACATCCTTCCAGCATTCTTTCTCTAAATAGAATTTAAATTCTCTAATACCTGCATCAGTTATCTTCGTAATGGTTTTAAAATTTTCCGTAGAACAGTTATCTAGTTTATTGTCAAAAACACACTGAAAAACCTGTGCTAGGTGATCGCTAACATGTCTGTTAACCACATTGATTGTATAATTGCCATCTAAAGAAGTAAATACATTATCTAGGCATCTTAACCCTCGAGTAGGCACAGTAACTGTCATTTCTAATCCATACATATTCAAAAGATTTACAAAGTTTACAGTATCCTTTTCATGGCCAAGAAAATTCATGTTGAAATCACCACATATGATTGAGGGCTTGTTTAACCGATTAAGGTGGCTTAATAATTTCTCCATTACATTTAAAAAACTTTCTACATTACCATTAGAACTGCGATAAATAGTTACTAACATTATATTAACATTTAATATTTCAATACATGAGATTTCACAATCCATTTCAACAGAGAGTCTGTTTATGACATCCATTACTTTAATTAAAGAAGGATCATACCGAGTGAAAATTGCAGATCCCCCATGAATCTTGGTAGTTCGACAATAACTAGTAACATGTTTTAGCTCATTAATAGAATATTTACAAATTTCATTGCTTTCCATCCAGTGTTCTGTAATACACAAAAAATCTAAATCCATCTCACAAGAAACATTTTCTAAAATTCCAATTTTGTTAAACAAGCTTTGACAATTCTGGTGAAAAATTTTTAAATTTATCTTAGGACTACTACAGCTTTTTCCAGAATTTTTATTACTCCCATTTACATTTTTATTTACAATATCCCCTGTTGGTGAACTGTCAATAATAAAAGTATTTACATTATTTCCTTTATTTGACCTACTCAACTTACATATATCTATGGGTCCATTGGTGTTCGATGCTGTCGATGCACAAGACTGGGTTGTCCTGGAAAGGTGGAGTTTTCCGGCAGGGGCTCAGTTCCTGGGGGAGGCGGCTGAACATCTATTCTTTGCAGACAACCTCTTGCAACAGCTGATGATGATGCAACCTTTTCGGCAATTAGTTTCGTTAACCATCTCTTCCCATCCTGATTGAGGTGCTGCCCATGTCGCGTATGTAAGTGTCTTGGAGCATCACTCACCTTGACCACCGAAACATTAAGATAACTTTCACTCAGTTCAATGAGGCGCTTATTAGTTTTTATTACCTCTTTGTTTACACACGACCACTGTGCCAAGTCATACCTCATTGGTAAATCTACTAAAACAACGTTTGTATTTACGTTATCTAGAGTCTCTGTTAAAGTTTCAAATACCTTGTCTGCTTCATTTTTTGCTACATCATTAGACCCACAAATCACTACCAGAGTATCCTCTTCACCTAGATTTTCTTGGTCAATATTTCTTTTCCCAAGGACATCCCTGGTAAGTCCACCAGGTCGTACAAAACCTACTGCTTCGTGTGTTCCCTGAACAACACTCATATGCCAAGCCAAATCACGACCGTGACTATCGGCACAAATAAGCACTTTTTTCTTCTTTGTTTTTTTATTAAGAGTGCTAGTTTTAAAGTGGTTAGAAGTGTTGTGTTCATCTACTTTGACATCCTCTTCGCTTACTGCTAGTGCTTCAAAGCGATTACTAGTTTCAACATTCTCATGGACAATGTGATGTTTCATAATACTTGTAGATCGAATTTTGTTACTGTGGCAGTTCGGTGTAGAGTGCAACAAGGGAAAACTCCGACTTAGTTGTTCATCTTTAGTTTGGGATGTTAATTTTTGCCAAACAGGTTTCCTAATGACTGCATTTAATTCCTTAATTTTCGTCTCCAGTAATATTATAGATTCTTCTCTTTTTAATACAAGAGTTTCTAACAAAATCTTTTGACTCTTCAGTTCATTTATTTCTTCATTTGCCCGATTTAGATCGTCATTTAATGTTTTTATTATCTCATTTTGAGTTTCAAATTCCTCACTTAAATCAGCATTCAATTCTTTAGTTTCCTGGTCAATTCCTAAAGTGACATCACGGGACTTGCAAGCATCACAAGACCATATTACTTGACCTTTATATATTTTATTGAACTCTTCATTTGTTAGTGAAGTACACTTGAAATGATACCACTTACAGCAAATACTTTTACACAAGATTGACTTACACCTACCCACATTTATGGAACACTTCCCACAAGGAAACTGTTTTTTATTCTTCATTATAACAAATCAATATAAACTTAATAATGTCAATCTGCTAAGAAATGTTTGTAAAGAAATGTTGTAAATAAACACTATCTTTACTAACCAGAGTGTAATGTAAACAAAGATCCAACCACATATCGAGGCACCGAATCGCAATATCTTTGTTGTTAAAACAGTTTCGCCTTTGGAAAATAGTATATTCAAAGTTATTGATTTCTAAGTTAACAAACGGTTTAAACTTAAAAAGAACTTATGTGATGACTTAACCTTAACAAAAATTAAAAATAATGCCATATTTGAGAAATTAAATACTAATCGACTGCAGTTCGGACACTGAGGCATCATGTGTATCGTATCATCTGTATCACGATGTTTCAATACATTACGTATCGAACACGCACATCACAACTATAAGTTACATTCATGAATTTACCGCCTGGAACAAGAGTGTCTCGTTAACTATTGTGGTGAGAACACACAAACTACAACCAATACAAGAACTGCAAGAAGCACGAGATTCAAACTCCAACTGCTAGAATCACTAGTGGTTTTGACTCCAGACACCAGGATCGTCAGTGTCTTCGGGCGACAACTTGCGTATAAACTTCGCGAGTGTATTGGTTAATATCAGATTGTGAATAACGCTAATCGCATCACTCACAAGCAGACGACGACGCGACGTCTAAGAGGGTCTATGGGATTACTGTCAATTTTACTGTGTATTTAATAAAGTCAGACTTTTTTATCAAGAAAGTTTGTTAATATCGTCAAGAATGCCAGAAGAAGAATTAGTCGACGATCTACCACTTAGCCCAATTGACATTGCTAATAACCCCGACTCCGGTGGTAGTTCTGGTCCTACTGTTTCCGTAAATATAAATCCAACTGTATTTACGATTATAAATCCTTCCTGAAGAAAAAGATTCTAGGGTTTCAAAAGTATGCAAAAATAACACATCAGCAAAACCAGGCACTTGTTTTGTTTTTAAGGTTAGGCCTACAGTAGGCTAAACTTAAACGCATCTTAACAAAAGTTCAAGATTACTTAGACTACGGTAATGCCCCAGGCTAACTTTGTTTATTATTTGGCTAAACATGGTTTTAAGCCTAGGTGGTTAATTAGTTTTGTAATGGATTTAATTTAAATTAATTTGATTTGTCTTTGATTACTTGTGACTTTTTAACCAACTCTCCTACATAGGGTTTCTGCAGCAGTATTTATGTAAACCAGTGAAACAAAGTCTGAAATAGGTATTTATAGGTATATAATCAATTAACGTTTGGTTAAATCGTTAAATTTGTGAGTTAATAATGACTCTTGTGATGTTAGAAAGACAGAATTTCAGAATCTAGGTAGAAAGTTAAATTTAAAGTATGGATGAGACAGTTATGGTAAGTTCTTAAATATAACCGAAACCGACAACCAACAACCATTTTTTGTAAAAAACCGAACCGGTAAAAAATGCAACCGACCCATCCCTAATAAATTAACCTTATAGCAGCAGTAGATCAATGTAATCAAGAGTTACATTCAAATGAAAATTTCGCGCGGTCGATTCCGCATGTACGTGTCGAGAAATCTCCAAACTCGGTAAGTTTCCAAAAAGCATAGTAAGGTCAATTTCGCTTCTAGCCAGAAACGAGTGGTACCCCTGGAATCAGGGGGAAATTCCCGTTCTGGTGGTATTCAGTATAATGTCGAGTTATATTCATATATACTTGTGGAAAAGTTATAAAATCGTCTTATTTTACGTGTTAACAACTGGCAACTTCATCTCTCCCAGACGATATGCAAAACACATGTTATACGTAGTGTAAATTCATATTACATGTATGTTTTTATATCAATTTGAAGAGGAAAGAACACTGAATATTTTCCATAAGATTGGCAGCCTGTTTCACCAATCAGAAAAAACTTGCATGACGTAAGATGCCTGTTATTGTTTGCTCCCAACAGCTGTTCGATGGGTTTGTTTATTCATTGTGAGTTTAAAATCCATGTTTTTCTGTAAATCCACGGCGTTTCTATGAAATTTAGGTGCAGTGAAGTGTAATGTGTGTCTGAATAGTAGTATTTATGCATAAAAATTACTAAAAGTGATCAATTGGTGCAGTGTGAATCATAGGCCTAGGCCTGTAACTGCTGTCTCACAAATAAAATGATTCTGATTCTCATAAAAAGGATGGTACGGTGTGATTAGTTTTTGTTTAATGCCGTTTTTACAATATAATCGAGAGAACTCGCCACTTGTAAACGTCATATCATTGCCTGAAATAAGAACATGTGGAGTACCAAAGTTTGAGAAAAACCTCTGAAGTAATCCTATACTCTAATATGAGTAAGGTTTGCTTGCTTGCTTGCAACACTGATCTCAAAAACTGCTCCAACGATTTCCTTCAAATGTTCGTAATAACTAATTTCTGGGATAAAAATAAGTTCTAGACAGGCCTCATCCCCAGGAAAAATCAAATAATGTAAAAAAACTAAAATGAAAAGTTAAAAAAATTAACATTGGCCTTATGGAGTTTCAAATCAAAACAAAAGAATTTTAACAGCTGTTCATAATCAACCAGGGAACTGTCAAAGTAATACTCATGTTGTTTATGATTATTAATATGTGGTTTCCTAAGAGCAGAGAGTAAAAGATTTGAGTGAAGATTTTATATAGAGTAGTAAAATTAATCAAAGGGACATTGAGCAACTACTGGAGTGACCTTAAAAATGTAGAAAAGAGGCAAATGAGTTATACAAATCTGATCATCAGTAGGGAGGAAGTGGTGAAATATTACTCCAAGTCATCTAAACAAACTGACTGGCCTTCCCCCGAGCAAAGCTCGGCCCCCATGTACTTTGATTGTGATCGATACAGTAATATTTTTGACTGGAATAACATCGACCCATTTGCTGTAAGCATCTACGGTGATAATAATAAAATCCTCTCATTGGTCCGGCATAATCAGTGTGAACTCTTTCCATAGGTGCAGTTGCAGGTTGCCATTTATGGAAGGATGTTTTGGCAGGATTATCTTCCATAATCTGACAAGCCTCACAGTTTGATATCATGTTATCAATGTCTTCATCTATGTTTGGCCTCCAAACATAACTTCTCGCAAGTGCTTTACATTTAACGATGCCCATATGACCTTCTTGGAGTTCCTGAAGTATTTGTAATCTCAAATTGTGAGGTATATTAAACTCTATTTCCCCAGAATAGACAATCATGCAACACTGAAAATTCATGCTAAGGATGCTCCAATATATGTCATTGTTCATTGTCATGCCATTTTTCAGGCTGTAGATGATTTTGGATGCTTCCTGGTTTCGGCGTAGTTCTGAGGAGTTCTCGGTGGCTGTAACAGGCAGAATTTTGGTTTGGTTTAATGGAAAAGGGAAGCCGTCTAGGTGTCACCCCGACAACCCGTCACCTCGGCATTTTGGCCACAGGCGACAACCTGTCACCTCGTAAAATTATACCAATGCTGTCAAGGTGTCACCCCGTCAAGTTGTCACCTCTTTTCTAGAGGTGATTGTTTGTCGTGTGCAGAGACGACAACCTGTCACCTCGCACGCTTGCGTCAAGGTGTCACCCCGACAACCCGTCACCTTCTCTACTCCCAGGTGACGATCTGTCGTCGCCGTTCACGACAAACCGTCACCTCGCACGCTCGCGTCAAGGTGTCACCCCGACAACCTGCCACCCCGCTACATCTGTTTCCGTCTTCTTATAACGCAAAAATAGGCTTTCTCCACTTGGCTTATCAGCGCTACCATGCTTAAAACAAATAATAAACTTTTAAAAATTATAAATTATTCATGTTTAATCTTCTACCGTATTTAAACCTACATTAATTTAGAGGCACGGTCGTGTCTCGTCGCCAATTCGACCAGCAGACGACGAGCGAACGACGACGCGACGTGAGTAACTATTAACACGAAGGAAAATGAGGCGATTTTTCGACCCACCAAAAAAGAAATTTAAAGCCCTAATTTGATCTAATTCCGTTTTAACACGTTAAAAAACACCAAAGTATACGACAGTTTGTTTTAGAATGGTCTAATAATCGAGAAATAAACGTTTTAAGTAGCGAAAAAAATTACAAGTTTCGTAAATTTTGATCGAATCTTCCACCTCGATGTTCAGAAAGCCTAGCGACTTTATTTCTCATCAAATCTAAATGAAATTTTAAAGTCACTCATATTTTTTCTCATAGAAGTGCCTTATGATACTATGAATAAAGTTTAAAATCGATATATATTAAAAGTAATCACTAAAATTTTTCATTTCAATTTTAGTTGACTTTTAAAACGTAAACAAAGAAGATGACACAAAGAGTAGGTTTCGCAAGTGAAAGGCTGAAAAAGCTGACACATCAGGATTCATATATTCTCTGTAACCCGCAAAGATCAAGTATGTTTTCAAATAAATTTATGATATGCTAGGAATTGTATCTTTGTGGCTACAAATAAAATTTTAGATTGGCTTCATTCGACATTTAAATTTAAAAATACTATTACTTTAAATGAACAATTTTCGTAACTTTGTTTCAGAAATCAATCCATATATATTTATATATATTTATCCTTGTATATTTATATATTTCGCGGATCTAGGAAACGGCTCTAACGATTCTCATGATTTTTTTACTTTTAACTGCATTTATGCAGTTAAATTTTGTGTAAAAAACGCAATGTTTCAAGAAAATTGAATTTAAAAGTTGAAAAATTTATGATGTAGAACCTTATGGGTTGCCATGTTGGTTACAAAATAACAAGGAAATAGTAAACAAAAGAATCATCAGGTGTTCATAAACAAGCCAAGTTGCATAATCTGATTTTTCCCCAAGCAACGGTCAACCAGGTATTAATAAATACTACTTGAACACATAATTTTACACTTGTATAATCAAGATTAAGATACGGTATTATTCTCTGCGAGTCTAGAGTCTAGAAAAGAACGCTTTGCCAAAATATTACAAAAAATTTAAATTCTAACATTACATTTCATTTATATTTTTGAAATTCTACTATATTATAAATTTAAATCAACAACAATAGTAACCAGTACAGATATTCATCACCATAACTACTAGACAAAGACACATAGACAAAACTGGTTTATAACCTCAGTTTGAGCGTGTGCGTAGCTACGGGAAACTGCTAGTAGGCCTGATCGTATAACGAGTGGTCCAAAAATAGCGCTCACATTTTGTTTTGTGACAGCACAGCTATTTCATTGGTTAGAGAGATGATTTTTGCGGTGAACGGTTCTTTAGATACTACCATTTTTTCATATCAGTGGTTTAAACTATTCAACTTTTCTCATGAAGGCGGCATAGAAAATAAATAATATGTAAATTCTATGCGAAGTGTGATTTGCGGGATTGATCAAATTCTCACGATAATCAATCACATCACTTTGAATCTAGCAATACATAATGACAAACTCAACAACATTTCGTCAGTTCCCATCTAGTAACGGAAAAAATGCAATGATATAGACACAAATGAGTAGGCTACGCGTGAGTACGCTTTGAAAACTGTCTTGCCTTATGTGTATAAACCAACTGCAGCTTGCACATGAAACACATTTTCATTAAGGTCACCCCCCAGTGAAACTTATTTTTAACTACTAAGGGGATTGTGTTCAAATTTTTCGATGATGTTTTGACGAAATTGCAAAATCACTTCTATAATGACTACTTCTGCGGTATTGCGAAAGTTTTTTACCTACCTTAGAATTATTATAAACATGACAAACAGTATTGAAACGAGCTGAAAAGTACGTTTAGTAGAATTCACGCATTATAAATTTTGTATGCCGCCTCTATTAAGAAAGTTGAAATAGTTTAAAACCACTGATAGAACCATTCACCACAAAAATCATCAGCGGTTTTGTTGGACCATACCAAGTATAAAGTCTAAGAAGCTGTCTCTATTGCAGTGTTAAACGAATTGATTATGTGTGCAAATAAGTAATTTTAGTTCAAAGGGGGGAAGGAGCCTATCGGGGTGGCGATTTGCTGTGGTGTCAAGTTGTCGGTTGCATCGACGTCAAACCGCCACCTCTCACGCTCGCGTCAAGAAGTAACCCCGACAAGGTGTCACCTCCTCTCTTTGGAGGTGACGATTAGACGCCTCCGTACACGACAACCCGTCACCTCGCACGCTCGCGTCAAGGTGTCACCCCGACAACCTGTCACCTCCTTCAAATGGAGACGGGTTGTCGGGGACGATGCGCGTCAACTCGTCACCTCAAAACCTGTTTTAAAAGGTGACGGTTTGTCGGGGTGACAGGTTGACGGGGTGACACCTAGACGCGGTCCCAATGGAAAAACCTCGACCTCTCTAAAATCTTCATTCAGTGCATCAGTTACAATTGGTAATCGGAATAAGCAGTCAACATTGCTGTGTTCAGCACTTTGATACCGAATTTCGTAATTGAAACCTTGCAGATAGATAGCATATCTTTGGAACCTCAATGCAGATGGTGTAGGTAAACCTACTTCTTTTTGTACTTGACTCCAGTTTTTCTCTGCATCACTGAGTGTTCGACTCGCATATGCAATCAGGCGCTCATTACAATCACTCATCTCGTGGGACAAAATCGCTCTGAAACCATAAGGCTCGTATCAGTTGATAATACTCTTAGGGTCAAAAAGAGATATTACCTTTCCAGAAGCCAGCTCTTGTTTGATTTTCTTGAATGACTCATGACATTTGTTGTTAAAAATAAATTTAGCATTCAATTTCAATGACGCATAAAGTGTTACTTAAAATTGGGTAAGAATCAACCATAAAAGTTCATAGCACCTAGAAAAGATTTAAGTTGTGTAACGCAAGTGGGAGGTTTCATCAGAAGTATAGATTCTACCTTTTCCTGACATTTATGTAAACCATTTCTCAAAGCCTCTCAGAGCTCTGAATCTGGCGAGTGGCGACGAGATTACGGAAGCGATAACGTACAACGCAACCATTACAATATCCGGGCTGGTAGAATGGTAATGCTGAACGTTTAGCGCTCTAGGTCGCCACGTCACGGCAGCACCCTCTTAGGACTAGTTCTGGATTCTCTACCTGAGTGGCAGGTCTGAAAATGTCGCACGGAAAGTCCCATTAGGTTGCCCTTCTCTGTATTATTTATTCTATGGTCTTATCAAGAAAGACTGTCAGTATTGTTAATCAACACAAACTCAATTATGAAGTGAAAGATGTCGTAGAGTTAAACTGTTTGTTATTTAATTTGTAAAGAATAAATCAATTGTATTTAAGTAGGCCTATTTATAATGATTTTTTAAATCAAAATAGCCTGTGTGGTTACTATTATTATTATATAATAATTTCACTGGCGCGGTCTTCGACTCTGTACACTCTCTTTGTCATGCCTTAAATAAGGGTTATTTTA
The DNA here is from genome assembly GCA_963675035.1 of Allygus modestus. Classification (NCBI taxonomy): domain Eukaryota; kingdom Metazoa; phylum Arthropoda; class Insecta; order Hemiptera; family Cicadellidae; genus Allygus; species Allygus modestus. The sequence goes on from OY776111.1 coordinate 106,050,526, forward strand.
CCATAAAACTTAAGATTTTAGACCATGAACAAACTGTTTTTTGAGTTGTGTGGGAATCATGTTTTATTGTCTTGGCTTGAATTGTCAAGAATTTCTAGATTGCATCAATGTTATTTTACTTTGCAGGTGACTGGAGAGCTAAGCAATGGAGGTCAACCCATGAGACGTTTCACCCAAACCTTTGTATTGGGAGCCCAGTCGCCCAAACAGTATTATGTGCACAACGATATCTTCCGTTATCAGGTAACGAATTGAACTAATCAACTGTTCAACTATAATATCTCCGTCGCAGCAAACCTGCATACTAAGCGAATTTCCAGTAAATTTCTATTATTCTCACTACCTCATAAAGCCTTGAAGGGCTGAATTATTATGTGGCTTTGTGCTTAATTTTAATTATTTGATCATTAAATCATTAACCCATTGGCTTTGTATCATGGAACAGTTCCGTGATGGCTCTATTGGGCTCAAATTTCGTATCACGGATCAGTTCTGTGATGAGTACAATGCCTCTGAAATTAATTATTTTGTCTTCGTTTACCACCCAAATATTCTTAAATATGAATAAAACAATGTATAAATACATAAATGAAAGTAATAACAAAGGTTCGGTGTAAACAAAAAAAAACAATTAATTACATTTTATGGGCTTGCTCTTTTGGCCATATTACGTTGTCATGGAAATATGAATACAGTTAGTTGTTGTTACTAACATTAGTAAAGTTTTCGTTTATACTATATCTAATGGTCTGTATTCTTGGATGCTTTAGAACAACACAACTGTAACTGTAAAAAAACCTGATTGTTAGCAGGAAGTATTATTGATGCAAAACATAGTTCGCGGGCAATATTACAGCACGCGTGACAAAAAAAAAAAATTATTTTCAGTCTGTTTATAAATAAATGTATGGAAATTGGAAAATATTAAATAAAAACATATTGTTGTAGGGCCTACATAATCCAGCTCACAATAATTATTGTTTTTCCCCTTCCAGCTAAAAAATGAGATTTTTCAAATTTGTAGTGTTTTACAAAAACAACTCTAAAATTTTTATTTAATTATATATTTTTATTTGTTTAGTATTTTTATGTAGGGAATTATATTCTGAATACATTTTGGGTGTAAAGAAAAATATATATAAATTAGCTTTTTAGGCATATAAAATTGTCATGCTTTCAATATATATTAAAAATTAATAAAATAAAAACTGAGTACCCTTGTTTATTAGTTTTATATTTAAACCAACATGTTTCGGTATCTAAGGCCATTTTCAAGGTTGATAAATTTCACATAGTTTGGTTTAAGTTATACAATAAAATAAATAATAGTAAAATGTAAACAAAATCAGAGTAAAATTAAATTAAATTAAAAACATATGTATAAATAATCATGGCATGGTTGGGAGTTTCTTGAATGTCTCTTCTATCTATTTATGATCTTGTCTCATTTCCCATATTTTATTAAAAATTGGATTTGTAACGGGTACTTGTGAATTTAGTATACTTTGAGGATTTTCTTTGTATTTCATGAATATATGTAGTTCTTCTTTTGAATCCATTTTATTACCTTTTTTCATATATTCTAGTACCGTCATATTTGTGTCCATATTTTCGTAGTTATGGTTTGAATCCAATAGATGCTCCGCATACGTAGATTTCATGCTTGTTTTGTTGTTACTTTTGAGGGCTTGGATATGTTCTTTAAATCTCACTTTAAATGGTCTTCCTGTTTGCCCTATGTAGCACTTTTCACAATCAGAACAATTAAGTTGATAGATACCGGATTTGTTGTATTTGTTTTGATTGTCTGTTGGATTCGTCTTTCTTTTGATCATTTCAAACGCATTGCTATTAGTTCTGTAGCTTATTTCAATATTTGTTTTGTCAAACGTTTTTCGTATTGCCTTGTTGATGCATCTGTTATATGGAACATTTATAAATTTCTTCGGTTCTATTATCTGATTCTGAATTGGTGAATTGGCGTGTTCTCTTTTCTTCTTAATTTTCTTAATCATTTTCTCAATTACAGTTGGTTTATATCCATTTTTTATTGCTAAGTATAATATTGTGTCTTTTTCTTTTTTGAAATCATGTTTGTTCATAGGTATGTTGATTAATCTAGTTATCATCGAACGGAAACCAGATATCTTATATTTCCAGGGATGATTTGACGTTGAGGGAATAAGAAGTTCGCTTTGGGTTGGTTTCCTATAAATACTAAAACTGTGTTTATTTTCCTCCTTTTTGATTTTTAGATCTAAATAGTTAATAGCATTAGAGTGACTTTCTTTTGTGAATTGTATTTTCTCTGATATAGAGTTCAGATAGTTAAAAAATGCTTCACTTTCATTTAAGTTTCCGTTGAAAAGACAAATTATATCGTCCACATATCGGAACCAGTATACAATTTGTTCTAGAAAGGGATTTGTTTCATTAATTATTTTACTTAATTCCATGTTATGCATATAAATATCAGACAGAAGACCAGAGAGTGGCGATCCCATTGCTAATCCATCCTGTTGTCGGTAGAAGTTTGATTGATATTCAAAATAGCTTTGGTTTGTACAAATTTTGTCAGTTTTAATATTTCACTGATCTCTTGTTTGGGCAATATAGCACTCTTTTCTAAGTCTTGTTTTAGGATACCTAACGTGTCTTTACATGGTATGTTTGAATACATGTTTTTTATGTCAAAAGATATAAATATACTGTTTGCTGGGATTATGACATCTTTTATTTTATCAACTAGTTCTAAGGTGTTTTTTAAACTATAGTTCTTTTCCCATGCAATATTATTCTTTATTTTGTTATTTAAATATCTACAGAGTTTGTATGTGGGGGCAGTTCTATAATTCACCACTGGTCTTATTGGAACATTGTCTTTATGTGTTTTTGGCTGTCCCCTCATGTTTGGAGCTTTTGGGTTGATCATTTTTAGCTGGTGTTGTACTGGTTTAGATATTGACTTGCTATTTGTGATTGTATTGTTCGTCACTTTTGAGTATTCTTGAGTGGGGTCTTTGGCGAGCTTTAAAAAGTTATTGTTATCAATGAATGCATTTACCTTATTGGTATAATCTGTATTATTCATAATAACAGTTGTGTTACCTTTATCTGCTTTTAATATCATAGCATTGTTCTCGTTTAGTTTTGTTGAAATTGTTGTTATTAGTTTTAAGTCTTCTTCTGATGCTTTCTTTAAAGAAGGTTTTCTTATTTCAACATTTATTTTATTTAATTCGTGACTGAAATTCTGTTTTATTTGGTTTTGGTTATCTTTATCAATATTCTTGATAGCAACATCAATGTCTATTAGATTATCTTCAATTGATTTTATTTTATGATCTGTGAACTTAGATGCCGAAATATGTTGGTTTAAATATAAAACTAATAAACAAGGGTACTCAGTTTTTATTTTATTAATTTTTAATATAATAGTAGCCCTTAGCAGTGAATCAAATACAAATTTCATATATATATATATATTAGGCCAACAATATATTTTTGATACTGATTATTATATTTAAACATACAAATTATTAATGGTAATTTTATTTCAATAAAAAAAAAAAAACAACTTGCTATCTTGCAACATAAAAAATGAATTTGTTATGAATTTATAAAGAAAACCCTGCTTTTTGGTTAATTTTAATAGGAAAACTAAGTGAGAGCGGGACACATAAATATGCATAGAGGCCGTACACACCGATGCGGGAACGGGAGTGGGAACGATTTTAATTCCGAGAATTTCCCGCGCGGGCAGCGTGGCAGCGGGCAGAAACATGGCGGGATATGAAACCAATCACACCGGCGCGGTCTGCGGGAAGTGGGCACGAGGCGGGAACGGGAACACTGCGGTTTCCCGCACTTCCGCAGCATGCAGCGTTTGCAGCGCTTCCCGCTCCAGTATTGTTGTGGAAAAAACTTAACTAATCAGTTATCACCTGTCACCTGTCTCATACAACACAATGCCGTGCCTTACTGAACATTTGCTTGAAGTTGTATATACGTATCCAGTGGCGGATATATGGGGGGGGGACTAAGGGGGCTGTAGCCCCCCCCATTGGGTCCGAACTTACACTGGATAAAAAGGATATTTTTCAAGGTACTTTTACGCAAGAAAAACATACTGTATTTTTATATTTTAATTTTAATTCGTACATTTTAAGTAACAAAGTTAAAGTGACAATGTCAACATTTCACCTGTTCCAAGTTAACTTGCAAAATAAATACGGCAAGTGGCAAATGCCCATGAATGAGCCCAACGCTGTGGCGTCGCAACAGCCTTGCAATCTATCCAGCGCTAGGCACTGCCCTAAATAACCTGGGTTTTTCCCTAAACTTCCCTCCCCTCAGGTGCAAAATGCCGACCCGACCATATGACTCGCCTCTCATCTCTCATCCCCATTCATTGCCTATTTGTGCATTTTTTGTTGTACCGGTTGTAGTTTTAAAGTGTCGAAGGGTCGTTGTATCGTCGTTACGTCTGGGTTTGCAAATGAGAGCATTAGTTTTATTGTTTGGATCGTTGGGAGAGTGTTTATAAGTAGGTTTACTATAATTTGTTTTTTAATCTTAAAATTCGTTTTGAGTACAAATGAAGCGTAGGTTAACTGATTATTTCAATAAAACTACTGAATATAAAGATGTCGATGGCATTGCCAGAGCAAGTTGTAAAGTTCACCGTATAGGCACAGAGTAGCAAGTCCAATTCTAAAAGGCAAAGTTTTGAATATTATTTTTTCCACAGTGAAAGTGAGCAGAATTTATCGTGCAAACAAAAAAAAATCGTATTTGGAGTAATGGGAGCGAGCTTCATCAAGACATGGTGATAATATTTTATTTCCTATATACAAAATTGGTTTACAATGGGTTGTTTTGTTTTATTAATTTGTTAATAATGCAATCACTAAACAATGATCAGTTTTAATAGTTTTTATACCTAGAAAAATAAAGCAGGGAAAAGTGTGTGTGTGTGTGTGTGTGAGAGAGAGAGAGAGAGAGAGAGAGAGAGAGGAGTTTACTTTGTATTTGTTTATTTCCAGCAATACAGAACAGATGGTTTATAAGAACTACCATTTTTAATTATTTCTTATAATGTACGTGCGATCTTATATGCTCTTATAGGAGTATTATTTTGTCTCCCAATTTTAGTTTTCCGAGTTTTCTTTGGGCTCCCACAAATAATTTCAAAGTGTCAATGTTAATTTATAAATAATTTTATAGGAACACGTTCATTATAATCTACCTGATATAGGCTACATTTAAAGTATCCCGCCACAAAAACACATCCTAGGATTTCAGGGATATAGAATAGAGATAATATCCTTCCTCTATTCTATAGTCCTGGTAATGTTTTAGTATTTGTACAATAAAATAAAACATCTGCTTATAATCTAACTAGCCGTTACCCGTCATTTAATTTTTTACGTTTATTTTATTTTAACATCTTTAAGGACTTGCTATGTTTAACGGTGTCAGACCAGCGATGCTATACTTGACTTGGAATACGTTTTGATATTATATCTTTTTAGGTCTTGGCAACCCGTCAACAGTGTTTATTTCTTGATTTATTTGGACTTTACCTATCGCTTCTAGTGTTTAAAACTAACACTACGTTTCGGGAGGTAAGGAAACTCCTCCCGTTATCAAGTGAACCCTACTTACATCTAAATATCAAGTTCTTACACCTAACTAACCTACATTTTTTTTAGATTTTTTTAATTTTTAATTTTTAATTTAAAAAAAAATTTTTTTCCGCATTGGATGAACTAGACGCGGGAGCAACTGAAACACAAGAAACTGGCGTGTGTTTGTGGGGTGATTTTCGACTGAAATGGTTTTTAATTAAGGGAACTCAAAGTGGCCTGACATCAATACTACTCTGACTTATCGGATGTTCATGTAATTTAATTAATGCCCTTTCAACAAACTTTCTTTTATAATAGTGAGACTCATGATGTATAATTTTTGCCTCTTCCAAACTAAATTTATGATCATTTCCCCAGGCGTGTTACGCCAATTTAGATTTTACTGTTTCGCCATTTTTTGTGTTTCTTTTATGTTCGATTATACAAACTTTTAGCGGCCTTTTAGTTTCTCCTATATATTCACCCTCACATTCACATTTGATACTGTAGATACAGTTTTTTGAGGCTTGTTCTTCATTTTTCGGTTTTACTTTAGTTAGTTGCTGTCTCAAAGTGTTTGACGATTTTAAAAGCTGTTATGATCTTATATTTTCTGGCAACTCGCCTTATTTTTTCTGACAGTTTTGGGACATATGGGATGCTTATGAAAGCTGTTGGTTTATCCACATTTGGAATAGTGTTTGGTTTCGTCACCCTTTCCTTTTTGCATCTGTTAATTATTTTTTGAGGATAACCATTGTTTTGTAACTCTTGTGAAATTTTACTATGCTCCGCGTCTAAAGTTTTCTTTTCACAACAAACTGATTTGGCCCTGTCGAAAAGAGAATAAGCTACTGATTCATTGACTGATTCACAGTGGTTTGATTTGTAATTGAGGTATCGACCTGTGTGTTTTCTTTCTAAAACTTTCTGTTTTAAGGGCGTTTCCATCTTTAACTACATTTACATCCAAAAATGCTAGTTTCTTGTCTTGTTCTTTTTCTGTTGTGAGTTTAATTGTTGGTGATGTACACTGTGTTTTTGGGCATGAAAAAAAGAACCAAAAGTGACGCGTTTCAATCGAGCTTCAATCGGCTGAGGCCCTGGGCTGAGGCTGGAAAATGAGCGAGGATTGAAACGCCACCTTTGGCTCTTGTGATGAAATATATTTTTCGTCATACTGAAAGAAATATTAATATAACAATTTAACACAACGACTCACTGTGGTGTACTGGCTCCCGCTTCCCGTGGCCATGCCTGTGTGGAAGTACCAGTTCCCGCCACGATCTACCCGCGCAAAAATCGCATCTAAAATTCCAGGTACTGGACCGTTACCGCTCCCGCTCCCGCGCCGTTGTGTACGGGCCTTAGATCAATGAGTTAAATCATTGTCTAAGACGCCGACGCAACTAGGCCGTATTCAAGGCGAATATGAATGAATGATGATAAGTGTAGAATGGGTGAGATGCCTTTTGTAGCCTTGTTACTGACTAAGACTGACTGATTCTTTAGCCAGGATCTTTAATTAATAGCCCAATGACCAATGTTTGCTGGATCCTTTACAACCTTTTTTAGCGAATTTCCCCTATAGGGAAGAAGCTATTACCGTAAGTGGCATGGTAAGACTAAGCCCGAGACCATGATAACTTTTAGTTTTGAGGTCCCCAGATGCCAAAAACACTATATATATATTTATTTATATGTCCGTTACCGCGATAACTTTTGAAAGAAACACCCGATTTTGATGAAATTTGGCACAAATGTGGAGAGTAGCATTTATGACTTTAAGTTCGAAAACCAGATCGATCGCACCATGGGAAGGGGGTTTACAATTTTCCAAAAATCGTTTTTTGCAAATTTGACCCCAAAATGTTAATAACACTCACTTTTGGTTATAGCCATTTTATAGAACATAAAAAACAAATAATTTAGTATTTTGAATCATTAACGTAGGTTAAGTGGTTGCGGAGAAAATCCAAAAAAAACGTGTCCCATGTTAATCTTAAGGGAAAAAGGTTTTTAGATTTTTCTCAGATAGTTTTACTAAAAACTTCACATTCCTGTTTATTAATGTGTTTAGCTCAACAAAACAAATATTTTAGTATTTTAATCGTTGTTCTACGTCCAACCGTTGCAGAGATATTTAAAGTGCTAAACACAGTACGTTGTCCAATGTTATCCTTATGGAGAATAAATAAAATTCTATATCTCGATTATTTATGAATGTGTATTGGTGAAACTTGCTATGTGGCTTCAACTAGTTATGGTATATTGATATTAGCACAAAAAACAAGTTTTTTTGTTGATAGTCCCCGTAGCAGCAAACCTGCATACTCGGCCCCCATGTTATTCATATGGAGAATAAGTAAAGTTGTATATCCCTTAATTATGAACCTACATTAAGAGAACTTGGTATATAGCTTCTTCACCTGGTTCAGTTGTATTGATAATTGCAAAAAAAAAACACATTACTTATCTTCCTCGTTGCAGCAAACCTGCGTCCTCAACCCTAATGTTATTCTTATGGAGAATAAATAAAATGCTATATCACTTATTTATGGATGTATTTTTGTGAAACTTGGTAAATAGTTCTATTTAGTAGTGAGTCACATATATATATATATATGCATTGGAAATTCGCTGAGTACGCAGGTTTGCTGCGACGGGTGTATTTTATGGTATAGGTGCCAAAATAAATTTTTGATTTTATATATTTTTATTTTTGTAGTTGGGCTAAAAACTATTAATATACATATTTTTTGCCAAAATGATTTTTTAAATAAATAATAAAATTAAAATAAAATCAAATACCAAATTTAAAATATATTTGTTTTAATAATATTTTTACAAAACGGAGTGCTTTAAACCAACCCTAGGTCTGCCCTTTCCTGATTAACCCTCTGAACACCCAATGGTGAATTCCTCGGTGCCCCTGTCAATTTAGCGATTTTGCAGACATTATTTCAAGAATTCGCAGTAAATTGCAGAATGGATGAAACCTATCAATTTGTATATTCTATTTGTTTGTAACAGACCGAGAACCTGAAAATGGCAAAATAAATCAAATTCAGAGGAGTGGTTTTTTGTAATTCTTTTAAATAAATTTTGCCAGAAATGTCAAAAGTAAAACTTTATTATAAGTAAACAAATTTTGTTAGGGGAAGATGATAAATATACAAAGTTTTGGCAATCAGATTCCATACTTAGAAATGTCTAACAATCACGGGGAAAAATTGTATGTATGAATTATATATAATATTAATATGAAATATGTATAAATTGTATATTTTTATGCAGGCTGTTTGAAATTGTAATAACAATGAAGGATTGAAAAAGAACTGTTATTTTCTTGAAGTTTATAGAACTATGGACAAAATAATACATAATAGCAGAAGGAAAAAACAAATTTATTCATACTATTATTACAGTTGATATTGTGATTTCTTTTTTTCTACAAAATTTTTTCCCTATTCAAAGTTATATTGGTTTTCAGAAATAGATTTTATTGTAAAATAATTAGGGGTATGCGAGTAGTGATTTTTTGAAACGAGTTGAGTAGTGTTGATTATTTTAGAGTTTCGAGAATTTTCGAGCGAGCATTTGCTATTAGTTGGTAGTTTCAAATAGTGTAATGGGATTTGGATATCACTCAATATTTGATAATCTAAATATGGTTTACAATCTAATGTATGAGTGGCATTACAACGTTTTGGCCAGTACAATCAAACTGGATTCAGTGTTGACAAACAAAATACGGTTTGAAATTCGTTTCCGGTCGATAAAACACGGTCCGGTTGTCATTTGGCCAATATCACCTGATCCAGACTTCGCTTATAATCAATATTAGATGACAAAATCGTTGGTTACAGCCAATATTAAGTGGCCCAGTTGCCACTTTTGCCGATATTATGTTTTCCATTGTCATTATTGGCCGATATTATGTTTACCGTCATCATTTACGGCCGAAATTACGTGGTCCGATCGTCATTTTTGGCCGAATTTACGTGATGTGATCGCCTTTTGCGGCCGTTACTTCGCGATTTGGCCGGTCGCAATCGTTAGTGATCGTTCGGTAATCGGTGGAAGATACTCGCTCAAACTTTTGAGAATTTTTCAAAACTTCGAGTCGAGTTTGAGTATTGAAATACTTGGCCGAAAACTCAAAGTTTCGAGTACTCGCACACCCCTAAAAATAACGTTATTTATGTCATACGACTCAATCATAATTTCCCTACAATAATATACGTTTATATCTATAAACATTTTGAAAACATTTTAAACATTTTAAAATTGTAGCTACTGATATTTTCTTCTAACCAATACCTTTTAAATACTGAGTAAAATATTGCTGACTTGCGCAGCGAAGTTTGCCAGTATGATCAACGAGCTTAATCTAACTAGAGCTCAAATTCTCCAAGAAAAGACTTCACTTTTTTACCCCCGGATGAGAACTCTAGATAAATTAAGCTCGTTATGTATTACAACGATGCAAAGCAGCGACGACGGGTTCACTAAAGCATCGCGTGAAATAATTGTTATCTATTATTTATTTACACAGGTTTCATCATTCAGTTATTATTTGATTTAGTTAAATTAATTTCTTTAAAATGGAACCGAAAAAGAATAGCATTAAATGGAAATTATTTATGTACAGTTTTGAACGAATGGTGTTTTTGGCATCTGGGGACCTCAAAACAAAAAGTTATCATGGCCCCGGGCCTAGATCTTACCATCCCGACTATGGTAATAGCTTCTTCCCTATAGAGGAAATTTGCTAAAAAGGTTGCTCAGTTGAATTCATTTCTTAAATATTAATATCCAAAGTCCAAATTGGTTCCCTGTGACAATATGGGGGAGTTTTGGTTATTAACACATTCAATGCGGGTGGCTCGGATCCGCGACATGCGGAGCGTCCCGCCTAGTTATTTTTGGCGGTCAGTGTGAGTTTAGCGTTCGACGGATGATGGTTATTTTTATGTCAGCGTGTAGCTCGGAGTGCGAGCTTTATTTTGGTTTTGGTTGGTAGTAAATTTCCCTATTATCCGGGCTGTCATGGCACAGGCATTCATTTTCGTCTAACTCAGACCTTCTAGATGGCAACCCTAGTTGACTACTGCTATCTGAATTGTGCTGCTACCTGTCGGAGTTTTGTATAACTACGTCCAGTTATGTTGTTATGCAGGCCCTGATTTACCAATGGGCAGACTGGGCAATTGCCCAGGGCGGCAATATGGGGGGGGGCGGAAATTTTTGGAGATTTTTTATTATTTCCAGAATATTAGTAAATACACCCGTCGCAGCAAACCTGCATACTCAGCGAATTTCCAATGAATATATAACATAACACTTAACAGGATTCATAAGAAATGTATTCACAAACAAGCGATATTTAAAATATTAATTATTCTCCATAAGAATAACATTGGGGATGAGTACGCAGGTTTGCTGCAACAAGGCACGCAAAATAATGGGTTTTTATGCAAATATCAATAGAACTCATCTTAGTGAAGTCACATACCAAGTTTCATCCATATACATTCATAAATAAGCGATATATAACATTTTAAGTATTTTCCATAAGAATAACATGGGGACCAAGTACCTAGGTTTGCTGCTACAGGAACCATAGGCGAAAAATTGTTTTTTTGTGCAAACAACAATAAACCATAACCAGATCAAGCCATATACCAAATTTTGCCAGTTTATGTTCATAAATAAGCGAGATATACAATTTTTCTTTTTCTCCATAAGAATAACATTAGACAACGTACTGTGTTTAGCACATTCAATATCTCGGTAACCAATTGACGTAGAGCAATGATCAAAATACCAAATTGTTTGTTTTTTAAAGCTAAATTCAATGGTATAAATTAAAATTTCATTTAAATTAAAATTACATGTGAAAACCCCAAAAAACACATTTTTGGGGTACAAAACCCCCCAAAAACCCCCCTTCGGATGGTGCGATTCATCTGGTTTTCGAACTTGTTCAAATAAATGGTACTTTACACATTTGTACCAAATTTCATTAAGATCGGACCTTTTTTACGAGAGTTATCGTGCTTATGGACACATTTATATATATATATAAAAATATTATATATTAATTATATATAATTATTATATAATTATATATATATTATTATATATATTATATATATATTATTATTATATAATTATATATATATATATTATTTATTTATTTTATATATAATTATATATAAAAATTTGACCGAATGGTGTTTTTGGCATCTGGGGACCTCAAAATGAAAAGTTATCATGGTCTCGGGCTTAAGTCTACGGTAATAGCTTCTTCCCTATAGGGGAAATTCGCTAAAAAACAGGAACGACACAACAAACTTGTTAACTTGCGTAGGCCTCGTAAGAGATCTGGTTACAAGCAACTGTCTACTGCTGTAGCGCAGCATTCAGCATATTATGGTGGAGCGCAGGCAGTGCATGACAGACCAGCCCCAGCCACGTCCACGTCCGTGGTTCACTGAGTTAAGCTGGCTGTCTGTCTGCGTCTGGCACTGCCACCGTGATATGAGCGCCGAGCGGGAGAGGGACAGAGGGATAGGACGAGGGGAGGCGGGAGGGATGTGACTCACATCATGTGAAGTGAAGTAATGAGTGAGCTGGGAGCATTAGTCATCTGTCGTCTGTTGTTTATGTTTTATTCTTGGCCTTTGTTAAAGTTTTGAGTTAATATAATATAACCTCTTTGGTTAATATAATATAACCTCTTTGGTTTTTACGTTGTGAATGTTTTGAACTTAGTTTTTAATCGTAAGTAAAAAGTTAAATGGAAGTGAATATAGAAAACGGGCTGCAAAAAGACGAAATGATGAACTAGAAACTCTGCAAAAGGTTCCCAAAATGATTTTTTTTAAATCAGTTAATTTAAATAGTACCAAAATCTGTACTGAAAGTGATGTTGGTGATGATGACAGTTCAGTTTGTGATTCAACACCGTCGACTTCAGACTCAACGCCATTTAAATTCAGACAAGAACTAGAAGAAAAAGGTATAGAAATTCTTTCAAGAGTGAAAAATCCTAAAAGAGCAACTTTACTGAACAGCAAGTTGAACTCTCTGGTTTTATTGTGTTCTGAAAAAGACATAACACTAAAAACTGATTTTTCCGAAGTTTTTACAGAGTTTGCGAAGAAAAAATCAAGTAAAAGGTCTATGTAGTTATGTTAACAAACAGTTTTCAAGAAAAGTATAGGCAATGATTATATTACAAGCTATTAACTTACTGTAATTCATTTCATCAAAAAGTTGACTGTTTTCTTAGTTTCAGATGTTAATAACAAGTATAGTAACAAAGTCATGTATTCTAAGGTTAATGTTTATATTGTTTTTCATATTGTTCATTTCGCTCGTTTTTCTCTTTGATGATAAAATATATAAAAAAATTTTAATCCACAGGTTTTGTGTTTATTTATTAAAAACAAATTGGTTTTACACTTAAAAAATTAGAAAACTGGTACCTTTAAAATTATGTTCATGTATCATGTATGTTTGCAGTTTGCACTAAATACGTGGTTATAAACAATTAATTGTATTTTAAAAAATAATATAAGCCTACTAATTTTTTTTATCAACAGTACACAGAACATTCCATGTTAATACCTAATACGTTGTCAGCCCACCATTATTGGGGTAACTCAACAATACTATTAAGGAATCACAAATATTTCAGTCATTTTTTGTGGGAGGGGGGCGGCTACAAAAGGTTTTGCCCAGGGTGAAACTTACCCTAAATCGGGGCCTGTTGTTATGCAGTATAGTACTGTACAGTGTTTTTCTCATTCGTTAGCCGTGAATTCAAAATGTGACCGCACCTATCAGAACAGTTGCCGCGTCGCCGAAACAGCAGCGAATGTGTTAACTCTCGAAATCTAAAGTGTTCTGGAAATTCACACTGAATAAACTAGTATAAGGGTGGGAAGTGACCTGTGTTCTGGTGCAGGACCTGGTGTTCAGTGATGATGATGCAGAACAGGAGTCCCACCATTATGAGCCTGAGGATGAAGAGTCTGAACACCCCCAGCCTCCAGAACATCCTCAGGTGGTAAGTACAACACTCATTACCAGTAGTAATATCCTCAAGTCCTTAAGTAAAACACTCATCATGGGGGGGGGGGTAAACCGAAAGCCAAAACGAAACCTCAGTCCTAGTAATTAAGGCACTGACGTTTGATCTTGGAGCTGGTCAGAAAAGTAGCAGGATTTAACAGGGGTTGGAAAACTACAAGCAAAAGCGTTACTAAATAATGTTGCTCGGTATGTAAGATTTGGGTCTCAGTAAGTACAGTAAACCTTCGATAGTTCGACACTCGATAGTTCGACACTCCGTGTAGTTCGACACGGGCTGAGGCGACCCGCTTACACATTAGCGATCGGTATTTTGTTTTGACACGTACGCCGGTCAGTGACCGGGACCAGCTCTATTGTTTACGCGGGACTCCCCCAATACCCAAACTATTTTGGCGCATCCTTTCCTGCCCCCCCTACCCCTCCACCACCCTCTACCTAAGTAGGTCACGTTGTCAAATCAGTTCGCTTCAGTCGCAGCCGGTTATTAGACACGCTATTATTTCGTAAATCTGTTCAGTTGTTAAAATTCTTTAAAAATACGTAGTTTTTAGTTTGATTGCACCGGTTTGTTTTGTGTGTTTGAAGATGTCGGACAAAATACGGAAAAGGTGTTTTGTTTCAATGGAGATGAAATTAGACGCACTAAAACGGATTGATAAGGGAGAAAGTGTGAATAAAGTGGCGAGTGAATTAAATGTTGGTCGGTCGACGGTGATTGGATGGAAGAAGACGAGGACTGAAATCGAGTCGTGGTGTTCGAAAAGACTTTGTACGGAATTGATTGTGGAATCAGTTCGTACCAGATGTTGAGAAACATTTAAAATCCAAGAATCTCCCAAGAAAGGCCCTTCTAATTCTCGACAACGCAACGACCCACCCAAGTGTAGAAGTAATTCAGGACGAAGGAATAAAAGCGATGTTTTTGCCCCCTAACGTGACCTCTCTGTGCCAACCAATGGATCAAGGCGTTTTAGTGACTTTGAAAAAGTTGTACAGGAAAAAACTTCTCTCATGCCTTATTCAAGGCTTGGACGAGGGACTCGACTTAGTTGAAAAACTAAAAAGAATCGATATGTTGGATGTCATCGGATGGATATCTCAGTCATGGGAGGAACTCAATCCCTTGACACTAGTGCGTTCCTGGAGAAAACTCTTGGACCATGAAGGAAATGAGTTTACTAAAAACGATCTGAGTGACAATGAACTCGTGAAGTTGATGGAGAAAATTCCAGGCTGTGAAGGAGCTTCGGACGGCGACGTTGAAGACTGGATGAATGAAGATGAAGAGGTGGGGCCTACATCAGACGAAGAAATTGTTGCTGCTTTTAAACAAAAAGATGCCAGTGATGATGAGGAGTCGGAGGACGAGGTGAAAAACAACCCACAACCAAAACTAACTCATAATGAAGGTGTGAAGTTCATCGAGGGAGCCCTCCAGTACCTACAGGAGCAGGGAGCGTCAGCCATGGACATTCTTTGCCTTCGGAGACTACGTGACGAAGCTGCGCGGCAAAGAAATCAGAGTGAAAAACAATCAAAGATCACAAAATATTTTGTCCAGTGATATTTAATGGTTTCTATTGAGATTTAAGTTGAGTAATGACCAGTGCAATTGTTTAGCTTTTTAGTATTTAATAAATTTGGGTGATTTCTATATACAACTTGTGTTTTTAATTTCCTTCTTGTATAAAACTCCATTTACTCCCTATAGTTCGACATTTCGATAGTTCGACACCCCTTAAGTCCACAAAGTGTCGAACTATCGAGGTTCTACTGTAACTGAAACAGTTTTTTGAATTTTTATTTGAACTATAAACTTGAAATTAAATGTTCTTTACACCAGAAAAAAGCTCAAAAACTGCCCTAATTTGGATTTATTTGTATATGTAGATGTGTCACTTCTGATCTTTTGTGTTGTTTTAAAAATCTTTTTTAAAATTTTATTTTGACAAATTTAATAACTTTTCTAAAATGATATAATTTTTGAATTCTTCATTCAATTCCGTTTTACGTCATCAATTTTTCTATTTTCGTTTGTGTGTTATTTTATTTTGTAATTTAATCCTTTGTAACTTTTGTAGATATACTTTGAGCTATGGTATATTATCTCGCTTTATCCACAAGATTTCTCCTATTTTAGACCCATATAAAAATGTATTTTTTTATTAATTCTGTTGTATTTAAAATATTTAGTTTTTAAGGTACCGGTAACAATCAAAAATGTGTAATAGTTTTTCAACATCAGCAGCAGGAGAGTGCGTATTTCCCGAGTGCCCCGCCCATGCCCACGGTGAATGGAACTCCTCATGCAGAACACGTAGCAGAGCCCACCCCTGTCCAGGCCCCACTGCCTACCACCCAGCCTCCCCCCGCCAACCCCTCATACAACGACATCATCTCCCATCATCCGCATGTGGTGAGTGGTCAACAATCTACAACTTGTAATTTAGGGTTAACCTGTTTATAATAATGTATTGAACTTTGAGCTCTTTGTGTCAGGGGCTTGGGTTTCTACTGTTGTGAATGGCTAAATTAAGGACTAGTCTCATCAATCTTATTCCGTAAACTACCAGTACATGAATTGTCCTAAGCGCTCGAGGCGAACAAACTCCATCTTAGCTCACTCCGAGCATAACCTCAAAAGTATAACATATCACTGTTTATTCGTTATTCATATTTCAATTAAAGTATATTTTGTAGGATAATTTATAATTTTCAATGCATGGATATGTGTCTCACTACCACGTAAAGCCTCTTACCATGTTTCATAAAAATACAATAATAAATAAGCAATATATAACGTTTCAATTATTCTCTAAAAGATCAACATGGGGTCTGAGTGCTTAGGTTTGCTGCAACAAAGAACACTAAAAATGGGTTTTTATGCAAATATAAATATAACTCAACTAGGTGAAGCCATATATTAAGTTTCGTCAGTATACGTTCATAAATAAGCGAGATATAAAATTACTCTTATTCTCTATAAGAATAACATGGGCTGGATAATAGAATGTGCCAGTTCATAGAGTGCCGGATAAAAGAGCGTCTACTGTATAAAGATAAATGTGCAATAGCGAATGTTTTTAATGTAAACAATCGCAAATTTATACAACATTCAAACTCGATGTCGATTCAAGATTCACGGGATATACGCAGACAAAGAGACAACAGTAGTGGATTACTGGCGAATAAGTCGATAATTTACAGTCGATAGTCAATATCCGATAGTATCAACATCTCACGGTTCAATGAGCAAGATCCCATAGAGTAAGCCATAATTCCAAAGTTGCATTATGCAAACAGAAATGTTAAGTATGACATTTAAAATGCTGCTACTGATATTTGTCTCCCATTCACTACCTTTAGAATACTGAGTAAAATATTGCTGACTTGCGCAAAACGAGTTACATAGCTTTCTCTACGGGGAAGTTTCCCGGTATGATCAATGAGCTTAATCCATCTAGAGCTCTTATACTCCAAGAAAAGACTTCCCATTTTTTACTCGTTGTGTGTGATGTGAAGCAGCGACGGATTCGCGAAAGCATTGCTTAGTTATCTATTATTTATGTACACAGGTTTCATCGTTCGGTTATTATTTGATTTTGTTAAATTCATTTATTTTTATAATGGAACTGAAAAATAATAGCATTACATGGAAATTCTTTAAAAAGAACGAAGCCGATAGTGAAGTTGCTGAATGTCTGAAATGCAAGCTTTAATGTTATGTTGTATGTTTACATTCTGGTGACAAACAAAACAAAGTTTCTATTTTTTACTAAACAAAAAAATCAAACTAGTTAGTAAATTTATAAAACAAAGAGCATTTGCATTTGCTTCCTTGGTCATGGATGTTTTTGGTTAACTCATACAGAGAAGGCCTACTGAGTCATTGTTTTCATTGCCTAAGTCGTGCTAGGCCTAATAGTATGTTGCAATGCCTGCTACTTTTAAACATCAGTGATTCCGGTCTTTTAATAACTAGGCTGTCATCATATTAAAACGTTTCCTTGTTTTGTCTCTTGTCTGACCATATGTAAATGTTTGGATTTTTACTACATCCAGATAGGCTAAAGAGTTATATCATAATGACAAGGACATAAGTCATGGGGACATTAAAAGATTGAAGTTGAGTAGCCTAATCAGGGTCCCCAACCGTGAAAACCGTGAAACCTGGAACAAGCTGTGAATTTTGATATCAAACCTTAAAAATATATCAAACTTGAAAAACAATAAAAAAGTATCACATTTGTTTTCAGATAGGGAAATGTACAGCAGAATTATTTAGTACGTTGCAAATATGGTGAATACTGCGTCGTCTGCCTACTTGCAGATTGCAGCTGTGCAGATGATATAAGATTGGTTCTGGTTTCCACGGTGCAAAGGAACTCGGGCCGACTCGGGCGACAGTTGTTAAGTTGCTGGTGTTTTTTTCACTGCCAACTGACTGCTGACTGACACTTGTGTAAGACCGTTTAAGTGTCTTCTTTTCTGTATGTCATATGCCTATTGTTTTGTATTAGTTGGTGACAGTAGACAGCTACTGTAACTAGACTGTTAACTGTACAACTGTCACGTCAGTAACTCGCCCATTCCGTTTACACGGTGCATAGAAATTACCCTATGCACCACTATGCACCCACTTCGAGACCCTATGCGTTGCCACTTCGAGAGAAATTACCCTTGCCGGTGATAATTTTGAACTTCGAGGGTAAAAAGCGGTAATTTTACTAAAGCCTTTAAAAATATACAATTTTATATTATACTCTGTTTTATACTTGATGTTTTTTTAGTGAATTTCCTTTAGAAAGTGAACTATTAGCATGACCCGCACGATGAAACTTAAGCCCGGGACCACCATAGAAGTTCCTAACGTGACCCCCTGAACACGTTTTGGGGGGTCGTTCAAAATTTTATATATATTTTGAAGGCCTGACTAGACCTTCTCCTAACCTTATAATGCGCAAAATTGTATTCCCAGCATTGCAGGTAAATAGAACCAGGAGCATCAGAACAGCCAAAAAAATCAATATTTTCAGATTTAAATAAAAATTGGAATAAATGTATGTTTTTAACTGATTTTGGGTTTTTATTGTTTTTTATGTGGAAATTCACTTCCCTCACGTCAGCGTGCTGCGTGCGAACTCGTTTATGATTAAATTAGGCCTTACATTTCTCTACTTTATCGACGCTTAAGATTTTTGTGACTCTGAGGAATACTCATGAACTCCATGACAGAAATCAAGCTTGAGTAAGGATTACATGTAGAGTGATCGTCTCATGTTAAAAACGTGGAAGAGCCACGAGTGCCAGGACGACAAGAAGTCCGCTAAGTTGCAGTAATGTCTGCAAGTTTTAACGTCAACCAGACAATAAATAAAAAAAATAGAAAATGGGGATTATTGTCACCTGTCTTTGCCTACCTAATCCTAGCAGTTGATAGACTGAAAGATAGACAGCGTTAGCTGTTTTATAATTGTCGTTTATGGCTGTAAACAAAATTGCATCAGCTGTTAGTCATTTATATACTGTGATTTTTTAAGCAGTAAATAAAATAAATTCTGAGAAAAATCCATTATATCTCGCATGAAAAAACTGGGATAAAAACTGGCTGGCGTATGCAACTTCTATTTTCATTCTTTATTCTAAACTTTAAAATTAATTACACACACACTCTCATAGATGACACAGTGACATCTATAGGCGGCTCCTCAAACCTATCAAATTTCAAACACATTTCCTTTATTTCTTTAGCACTCTACTCAAATACAGGAGTTTAGATTTTGAGGGTAATTTTGATGAGGATCGAGGGTAATTCAGGAAAAAGTGATTGGCAACACTGAGCAAAGTAGAAATCACCAGCAACCGATAACGGATAGACTGATGACATGACTCACGACGACAATAAAACAATAAGAAACTCTAAAATAGTTCTTATTTTTTAAAAGGTTCACTTGGGATGTATGGTATGGTTTAATGGTTCTGTGATATCGTAATTGGAATGATGGAAAGTTTTAACTAGTATTTGACCGCTGCGCTGCGTCTGCGTTGTTGTTTTGCAACCGGTATAGGTTATGTTTTTTAATATTTCGACCGTGAAATTGACAATTTTTAGACCTTGAAAACCATGAAAAACCCGTGAATTTGACTATTAAGTTTGAGTAGGAACCCTGTCAATGCGTTGGTGTAAAAATTAATGTTTTGATGAAGTATAAGAAGAGATTTTTAGGCCTTTGTTGAAGGATTTTCTTGTTATTAAAAGTATCACTGCTTCACTACTTTTAACACCAACATTTGTCTCTAAGGCTGATTGTCATTGTCACTGAGTAGGTTATATTGAATATTAAACTGTGTTAATGTGAATCAAGTCATTATACAATTTTTTACTGGTTTTTCAACTAGGAAAATAGAAATTTCTTAAATTTACTCATTCAGCTAATTCGTAACTTCTTTAGGTACTGTCACAAGATACCCAAACAAGATATATAACGTGTGGGTAAACCTGGGCGGCGAAAAGGACAAGGGGGGGGCAGATTTCCTAGTAGCCCTTAGGCGGCAATTGCTTAAATCAGCCACTGAAATGTGGTTGTTTGATTACCTCATTTTCAAAAGTCTTTGTCCTTGTTTCAAAAGTTCTTTGGTTTAATTTAGAAAATTTAGTTAAATACAATTAAATTCAAGATAGTTTGCAAATAATTTAGATAAAAGTTTAAAATATTCAAATGGATTCAAAATTTATGATTATTTGGTTCAATATCTGTCTCTCTTCTTCAGCTTCCCATTCCACAATTTTTTATTTTAATTTCTTTCACTTTCTTTTCACACAAGAATAGCCGCTGCACTATTGATCTTATTCACTGCTATCACTTTTTCTATACTTGTATCATACTATTTGTAAACCATTTGGTAGCTCTTAATATCACATTAATAATGAAATAATTCAATTTAAAAACACTATTTAATATTAAAATAAATATATGTTACATTTCATATATCAAAATTATCAAGTTATGAGAGAAAATATTCACTAACAGAGTTCATATGCCTAATATAATTACAATTGTTATTTTCTAGCCTTTACATTAAGTAACATCAAAATTATGATTTCTTTCATACTGTTATTAAAGATTCAAAAGTATTATACAAATCATATACATTATAAAAATACTCAGAGAAGTAACAAAAATGTGCTATAATATAACAATATCATATCTCTATGTATCAATAAAGTTGGCCTCTTTATGTTGTACAACCTATCCTCCAGGGGCGGATCCAGAGGTCATGTTTGGGGGGGGGGGCGGTCACCGAAAGGTACCCCTCCCCCTTCCCTGGCACCCCCATTATTGTTTTAACTATATGAAATTATACAACGAATGAAAGTAAGTTAACATAATACTAGCAGCCAGCGTCACTTCGTGACTTCAAAATAAGTACTATAATGAATATATATATATATATATATATATGGATTTCATACATTTTGCGGGTACTCTGTACATAAGGATTTACCTCATTGAAATTGTTTGAAAGCGTTCTCATCACAACATCTAAGCAGCTCACATTTGCTGGTCGGTTTAGTCTGAGTCTGTTTGCTTCTTCAGAGTCATAAAAATATAACTGTGCATACGTCGCCTCTTCATTTGAAGGTATTAGAGGTCCATGTCCATGATAAAAATAACCATGCATTTTAAAATGGTAAGGTCCTCCACCTCCTCGCTGTTCATTAGTGGAGGCCTTATCATTAGTGGAGGCCTTAGCACTTACCATGACCATGGCTGCGTTATAAGACCTTATGTTTTATCTGTGGTTTTTAGATATTTGGTCTTGTTCAGTAAAAAGTGAGAGAACTGTATTAGACACTTCTGGAACCGTTAGTTGTGCCTAGCCATTATGGCAACATTATATTTCCTGTAGTTGTTTTTTCATATCGGAAGTAACGACCACGACAAAACCGACATACTTCATTCATTGGCCCAATATCAAAACCAGTGGGATTGACCGAATTGCCCTTGGCCAAGGG
This sequence comes from Allygus modestus, assembly GCA_963675035.1. Lineage (NCBI taxonomy): Eukaryota > Metazoa > Arthropoda > Insecta > Hemiptera > Cicadellidae > Allygus > Allygus modestus. Next base: position 106,072,279 of record OY776111.1, read on the forward strand.
TAGTAGGGGCGAAAACGATTAGCTCTGTCTCTAGCCCTTGCATTTACATTGTGGACGCGGTCTTTTCTAGGCATCTTATAAAACAAATAAATACAAATGAAACACACTATCAAAAAACAAAACCTAAAGCAAGACATTATCTTTTTGAACTTGTAAGGAACCACACTTGATTGAACCTGAAAGTAGTAAATCAATCATGTGTCCCAAAAATAGCACGAAAACGCTCTGAATATAGTTCAGTGCATATTATATACAAAATGATTATTATATATTGATTTGAAACCAGAAAAACACTGATGGCGAAGTATACAATTAATGATAAAATATTTGAAAAGTTAGAACACACAAATTGTTAAACACTTCACTCATTCACTTCACTTCATTTTATTATATGAAATGTCTAACATTTGCAAAATAAACTGATAAATGACGGGAAATCACTCATTCTATTTTAATTTCAAGTTTAAAAACATATTAAAATGTTCTAGATAAACTATGAACAAATAAAATTACAATTTTTCACTTAACGTTTTATTGTAAAATCTGTAACCTATGTATTTGGGGAAAACATTTTCCACCTGATTATAAAATAACAGCTTTCAACATCTACCATATAAGAGACACTAAATTAGTTGACATCAAACTGGCTATGTCCCAGATTTACATGAGTGGTACTTTTCTTCGTGGTCAAAATTGAATTCTTTTTTCCTCCAGAAATCTATACTTCAAGAAATTAAATGAATTAACCTATTTGAAAATCATCTTACTTATAACTTTAAAGAATATACCAGTTTCACCAAATAAATAAATGCAAGTGTAAAGACTGTATTCTGTGGTCAAACTTAAGAACTCGATCAAATCATCACCATATGTTTTGTTATAAACAAATGTGAATGGAAAAAGTTCACAGGTTTAACAACTGATAGTAGCACATTCGCTGATATTTCAAAAGCCTCCTGGATGAAGGCTTTTCATGGGATATTTTCCAAACCCGAAAAAGGCACATTTAGAGACAAATAGCTTTAATTTGATACCTAATATGTATATAAAAATAAATTTCTAGGGGTCGATATTCTGCGAAGAAAAATCGAGAAATTCTTTTAATAATATAGATGTCAATAACCTTGGAAAAAATCAATCTTAACTTTATAAACAAGCTAAACAAAAATTAACTTTAGTTCTACTGCGTCCGACCGTAAATAAAAATCAAATATTTAGGCATTACACTTTTTTCTACGTCATCTGTAGGCGTCTAAGAACAAGTAAGATGCCTAAATAAACAATTTATTTTAATTTACCTATGCGAAAAACTGTTTACAAAACGTATTTGAAATCTGCCAAACTATACTACGCGAAGATACAATTAAGAATGAGGCTGACAGCCAAGGTCAACCACTCGAAAAATGAAAATTTTGTATCATATTTTTACAAAATAAAATACTTGGCGATTGAGCTTCTGTTTGCACGCAATTTACTCTTTGTTTCCTCTTATTTCATTACATATAATTCGAGGCACTTTTTGCTTCTAGCCTAGCCACTGGATATTTATTGCCTAGCGACGGATTACGCAGTTTTAAACAAAAATCAAACCTAACCTGTAAACAAAACACCGCTGATAGCAAACGACGGTAGGCGGGCGAATGGGCGAAATCCAGTAAAAAATAATCACCGAATACAATTGTAGCAACCTTTGCTGCTAAAATTTACCTCCAAGACCATGTTGAAAACACTGCATTTTCGGTCTGCCAACTGGCAAAACTGCATCAACTTCGCGATACTGGGGAATATCCATGTTTTTGTAAGACGCTTCTAGCTTAAATACATGGATCTAAGTTATGTTTTATATATTCAAATGAAAGTTTAAATTTTCACGTGTCTAATGGTGTGTATTTGATTTCATTTATTGTAACGTTTAGGTTCGCTAGTTTGAATTTTAATGTAACCTTGTAGACGGGAGCATCAAAATTTGTCTCTCGGTACCGAAAAACGGTGTTTCGGGAGGCTTTTGCTGGTTACATTTTCATTTGGGTTTATTCAAAATTTCATCGTATGCTTGAATAATAAATAAAACACAAAAATTCTTAGGTTTGGGCGGGGCGACCGTCCCTACCGCCCCCCCTTTGATCTCCGCCCCTGCTATCCTCACTCTACTGCCTTCTGATTGGCTGGCTCCGGTGTATTTGCCGTGGTTGTCAGTTTGAGAAAACATTTCACTTAATACAGTCCCTAACATATATTTTAGCATTTTTATTTCATTTTAATCTTTAAATAAATAGGCCAATCTGTACCATTTTGGTTATTAACTTCTTCCCTACATATTAGAAACTATCTTTATACTACACTGTCTTTTTAGTTTTTTGGAAATATAATTTGGATAGTATGAAAGAAAGGCTAAATTTGGTTCTGACGGATTGATTAGGTGGGTAGTCCTAGCTTGTTATGAAATACTTAATGATATGTAGGCTTAATGTTTCTTAAAAAAGTACATTTACATAAATTCTAAGGTTAGCTCCCCTAAACTGTTAACATTTTGAAAATAATTACTTAAATTTAAGTTAAGGCCTAAGTTTAGAAGCAGGTCTGTACATAGATTCTACAAAAAGTTGTTTCAATTTTTGGAGGCTAATCACAAGTACTTCTAAAAACATGCAGGCTATGAATTGACTGTTATAAAACCTCTGTAAATACTTGAGAATATTATCTTCTCTGCAGTGAAAAATAGAAGAAATATGTTTACTGGTATAAGATAAAAGTATAGGTAATTTAATAACAGTAGGCCTTGGTTAATCTACTCAAATCATGTAATGTCACCTTGACTATCAATAATCCTTGTCATTATGCTATTGTTATAACACCTTAGCCTATCTGGGTGTAGGCCTGGTAAAAAAACAAACACAAAAATATGGTCAGGCAAGAGACACAACAAGGAAACATTTTAATATGATTACAGCCTATTTAAAAGACCAGAATCACCGATGTTGATAGCAAAGCAGACATCACAACATCCTAGCATGACAGATCAGGCAAATAGGTAATCAGACCCTACTGAAACAATGAATGAGTATAGGATTTCAACTCTGTATGAGTTACCGTAACCAAAAACTTCGATAACCAAAGAATTTCCTTTGTTTTATAAGTTTACTAACTAGGCCTAGTTCAAATTTATTTTGTTTACTACAAATTAGAAATGTTGTTTAACCTAGTTTGTCACCGGATTGTAAACAGACTACAAAGTGTCAGCTTGCATTTCAAACAATCGGCCACTTCACTATCGGCATCATTCTTTTTAAAGAATTTACATATCATGCTTTTCTTCCATTTCGGTTCCATTTTAAATACATGAATTTAACGAAATCAAATAATATCCGAACAGTGAAATCTGTGTTAATAAATAATAGAGATAACCCAGGTAACTCAGCGATGCCTTCTTGAATCTGTCGTCAGGTCGTTGCTGCTTTAAACGTCGTCGTAAAGATATTCGACGAGCTTAATATATATGTAGAGGTCTTGTCCAGAGGTAAACAAGTGAAGTCTTTTCTTGGAGGATAAGAGCTGTAGCTGGATTAAGCTCTTTGATCATACGGGGAAACTTTGCCGTAGAGAAAGCTATGCATCTCATTTTGTGCAATATTTTACTCAGTGCATTTCAATTGTATTGAATGGATGGAAAATATCAGCTGCAGCAATTTTAAATTTCATACACTAACATTTCCGTTTGCATTATGCAAATTTTGAATTACAGCCTACTCTATGAGAGCTTGCTCTGCTCATTGCATTCGTGAGAATTTGAAACTATCGGAGATTGACTATCGACGAAAAATTATCGACTTATTTGCCAGTAATCCACTACTGTTGTCTCGTTGTCTGCGTTTATCCCGTGAATTGTGAATTGTAAATCGACATCAAGTTGCAATGCTGCTATATTGTATAAATTTGCGGTTGTTTAATATCAAAAATGTTCGCTATCGCACATTTCTCTTTATAAACCGTATTCATTCAGTTTGCTAAAATGATGTACGATTCAGCCGTGTATCGCGTTATGATACCGGACTACACAAATATCGTAGCGATGAATTGATACAAGTTAGGTACCAAAAACATTCAAAGCGAAAGGAATTGCATCATTTTACCTTGAACAACGTCAAGAGTCAAGACGTTTATTAATGGTCCAAACATATTTATTGTTTCGTTTCTACCTTTTTATCCGCCGATATACAGTCTATCTGAATAAGTCCGGCTTTTCGGATATCCGCACACCTCTAGAATGTATATTGATGAATATTGGTATGAGGGTGGCTTCAGCTAGATTGACAATACAACAAAAATTATATTTTGTTCACTATCCTCGTAGTGGCAAAGCTGCATACTCATCTCTAATGTTATTCTTATGGAGAATAAGTAATAAAGTTTTATATCTCCCTTAATAATAAACATAATTTAATACAACTTGGTATGTAGCTTCACCTGGTTGTGTTATTTTGAAAATTTTGTAAAAACAGATTTCTTATCTTCCTTCTTGCAACAAACCTGCGTTCTCAGTTCTAATGTTACTCTTATGCATAACAACAACAAAAAAATGCTCTATATCACTTAATTATTTATGCATTTTTATGAAACTTGGTAAGTGGCTTTATTTATGTAGTAGTGAAAAACATATACCACATGCATTGGCTAGTACGCAAGTTTACTGCGACGGGGGTATTTTTTATTCCTGTCAGAATTTACAACTTAACCAATCAATTGAGTAATGAGCCTTTTCCTGAACACTCTTTGTTCAACATAACCTTTTTCACTGAAAAAAAGTATTATGAATCACTGTGCACAGCTCCAAAAATAAAAGAAACAACTTCCTTCACCATTTTACAAATTCAAAAACATTTCCAGTAAAAACTGTTACCATAGGTTGTTCCAGTGTTGAAAGTTGTAACTGTTCCGAAGCCGAGCTTGTAACTGTGATTGTTGTGGGGTTGGAGTTACAGCAGCAGCAGCTGCCCCCAGTGCAGGCTCCACCACCACAGGCAGTCCCAGGATACGGAGCATTGACTGTTCCAGAGCTGAGCTTGGAACTGTGATTGTTGTGGGGTTGGTGTTACAGCAGCAGCAGCCGCCCCCAGTGCAGGCTCCACCACCACAGGCAGTCCCAGGATACAGAGCATTGACTGTTCCAGAGCCAAGCTTGGAACTGTGATATTGTGGGGTTGGTTTTACAGCAACAGCAGCCGCCCCCAGTGCAGGCTCCACCACCACAGAGGATACGGAGCAGTAACTGTTCCGGAGGCAAGCTTGGAACTGTGGTAATTGTGGGGTTGGTGTTACAGCAGCAGCAGCCGCCCCCAGTGCAGGCTCCACCACCACAGGCAGTCCCAGGATACGGAGTAGTAACTGTTCCAGAGCCAAGCTTGGAATCGGAGCAGCCGGAGCCTGTGGATTTAGAACCAGAAGACAAGCAGCCACAAGATCAGTACACTACCCCCCCACCTCTTGACCAGGACCCGCCCCTAATCCAGGACAATGGTAACAACATTTGAAAATTAGTTAGTTTTTGAGTACCAACAACGAAATAACTTTTAGCCTACCGTTTTCCCTGTGCCCACTGACCTTCATAAATTACCATCACTTTGGTGCTTTGGTCATGATCAGTTCATGTTCAGTTCAGTTGCTTTGGCGGCGCCGTTCTCTCACTCCCTCCCTCCCTCTCTCTCTCTCTCCCCCCTCTCTCTCTCTCCCCCCCCCCCCCTCTCTCTCTCTCTCTCTCTCTCTCTCTCTCTCTCTCTCTCTCTCTCTCTCTCTCTCTCTCTCTCTCTCTCTCTCTCTCTCTCTCTCTCTCTCTCTCTCTCTCTCTCTCTCTCTCTCTCTCTCTCTCTCTCTCTCTCTCTCTCTCTCTCTCTCTCTCTCTCTCTCTCTCTCTCTCTCTCTCTCTCGCTCTCGCTCTCTCTCTCGCTCTCTCGCACAAGTACTCCCGCTCTCTCTCGCACACGGATGCCGTCTCCCTTCCTAGCGCGCGACTCTTTGGTTCCTCACATGGCCACAAGCTGCGCCACTGCACCATTGCCTTCAGCACTGATTCTAAGCTAGTACTAGAAAATCTCACAAGAGCGCTCCACTGTGCTGATATTCATCTGGTAGCATGTCGATGAAACATCTACTAAGGAGTATGCTTAATCTATGGTAGTATTTCCACGGGTTAACCAGAGAATGCAGCACTCACCACAGGTTTTATTTCCAGGTGAAACCGGGTATGATGGCAGCTAGTTAAAATATAATTATTTTTCCTTGCATAACAAATATTGTTGATTTTATAATATTTAATGATGTACACTACTACCAAGCAACACATGCTAAAGATTGAATTTTTCCCACTATAAAATTAGAAAAAATATGTTGGGAGCCATTATAAGTACTTGCAAATCAAATTCTTTAACAAACTTTCCAAAGCATGGACCCTAATAGATATGGATGCATACAAGAATCAAATTTCTAAATGGCTTACCATTCATGCCTTTTTTCTGTAAAGGAATTTTTACATTCCAAGGTAGATAGATATTGATTGTTAATTTATAACTACTCCGATAAAATTGTATTTAGGGATGAGTCGATTCCAATGTCGATTTTGATTCCACCGATTCTCAGGCTTTAGAATGGGAATCGATAATCGATGGCCGGAAGTCGATTCCGATTCTACCATTTCCAGGCCATCGATTCTCCCGCCATTTACCCGGATTTCACCGCTAATCACATTTTGGCTGACATTGGGTACAGTAAATGAAGTTGTCATTATATAAGGTTAGTTTTTTGGCTGTCCATTATGACAAACTTCCTTTGTCCCTCCATTTGCAGTAGCTGGGGACAGTGTCTCCAGGTTTGGTCCCCAACCTGAGAATGAATGGTTCCTGTTTGTTGTACATGGATTCCCTGTCAGTTGAGTTGGCCAGTTGGAGGGCAGAATGCGGGTCCTCTGTTTGAGCCTCATCCCAGCTGTCATAGGTGCACGGGAGTTGGCCCTATGAAAGGTCAATTTGGCTGCTGTCCCATCCCACCCTTTCCTTTCCTGCTATATCCTATCTTTCTGGTAACCTGCACAATATTCCTGCTTGTGGAAGACGTTCTAGCAGCTATGCTGGGGTTTCCTAATCCAGCAACAATGAATGAATGAATTGCAACTAAACTCCCACCGTTTACCCAGATTTACGGTGCTAACTAATGTTTTAACAAAATATATGACTGAAATAAAGTAAAATAAGCCTAAAATCTATTTTAGCGAATTTCCTCTATAGGGAAGAAGCTATTACCGTAGGTCTCATGGTAAGACTTGAGCCCGAGACTATGATAACTTTTTGTTTTGAGGTCCCCAGATGCCAAAAACACTATTCGTTCAAATTTATATATATATATATATATATATATATATATAATTCTTAATAGATTTAAAATACCTGAGTACCCTTTTAATTTTATTTTATTTTGCTGACACGTATTTCGGCTATAATGCCATGTTCACAGCGTCTTAAATTTTGTATACTTAACCTATTATATATATATGTGTCCGTGAATGCGATAACTTGAGTAAAAAACGTCCCATTTTGATGAAATTTGGCTCAAATGTGTAAAGTGACATTCATGACTTTAAGTTTGAAAACCAGAAAAATCGGACCATGGGAAAGAGGGTTTATGGGGTTTTAACATTTTCCAAAAATCAGTTTTTTGCACTTTTCACACTGAAATTTTTAAAACATACAATTTTTGTTCTAACGATTTTATAGAGCTTAAAAAAAACAAATAATATAGTATTTTGAATCATTAACCTAGGTTAAGTGGTTGCGAAGAAAATCCAAAAAACGTGTTCATAAAATCTCCCATGTTAATCTTATGGGAAAATGGTTTTTAGCTTTTCCTTAATTAATTTTACTGTACACTTCACATTTACTTTTACCAATCAGTTTAGCTCTACAAAACAATCATGTTGGTGTTTAAATTGTGATTTTACATCTAACCGTTGCCGAAATATTCAAAGTGGTAAACACAGTACGTTGTCCAATGTTATCCTTATGGAGAATATTTACAATTTTATATCTCGATTATTTATGAACGCATATTGATGGAACTTGGTATGTGGCTTCACCTAGTACAGTAGAACTCCGATTATCCGAATCAATTGGGGATCGGGCCGATTCGGATATGCAGAAATTCGGATAATCAGGTATACCTCGGGAATTAAGCAAAAAACATCACCATACATTAAAGAACGGTGAAAGAACAGTAGCAACTGATGATGAGCAGGGCGGGAAGGGGGTATGACTCATTGTTTCCTGCGAAGATATCGCTCCGAAAGGTAACAGCGCGGGCTTTTATTTTAGCGCTCACGTTGCCATAGTAACGGAACGGTACATTATTGCTACACGCGTTTTTATCGGTAAAGAATAGTTAACATCCAAAGTGATTGTTTTATAACACAAGAAAATCAATTTTAAAAAAATCAGATATTTATGTATCAAAGCATAACAATTATAGGAAAAATAAATATACAATTCAACTTAGTTTAGCATTGACCAACAGAGGTAAATCAAAATATGTTGCCCCTTAATAACTCTGGGGGGGAATAGGGGGCATTTACCCTCTTAAAACCACGAGTTTAGCGATGGATTCTGTAGTGCCTCCAAAGCAGGGATTTGGGTGGATGTTTTTTAAAACAAATTGTTTACAACATTTTCTGTACATTCGACCATGCTTTGTATTCTATATTTAGTAAATAAAAAGTAATTTATTCATTAAAGTTGGGCTAAAAGGGAGAAAGTATGTGTCAGTTTCCTGATACCGTTTATTTTTGTAAGTTGTGACGCATAGCGGGCACGCTTTTATGTAGTGCAGCAAACTGAATCGCCCTACTCCGCTGTCTCGTTGACCTTTCGGTCTGCCCTTTCGGTTTGACAACGGAGTCGTTTTTCGTGCGACTTGTCAAAGGCCGCCTCCCTCCTCCTTTCTCCCTTGACTGGCCACCCACCATAGAAGGAACATCACTGGCTCACTCGTAGAAAATACTTGCAGTACCATGGATAAGTCTTAGTTTTTAATTTAAATCACTTCAACAAAATTACAGGCTAGAGTAGTACCAAACTTACGCCCAGCTCTGGAGATGTAAGGAATCTCGAAATATGACTGGGTTCGCTTAACGGAGCCAGTCATTTATGGTCAGGATTAAAACCACGTTTTCACATATTAACAAATCCTCCCAGAAAATGTTTTAGAGTCTTTTGCAGTTTGAAATCACATAAATTAACAGTTTGGTATTCAGTTTTAGTGGTATCATGCCTTTTAGTTACCCACAATTACAGCAGTATCAGTTTTGGAAGGTGTTAGTTTATTTAAATGTTATTCAGTTAATAAGTAAATCGAAGCTGGCTGGCTCTGCTTCTGGTCTGGGTAAAGATCCCCTTCTCTGGTTCCCAACAATGTTTACAAGTTAGTAAATCAGTTTAGTACCAGTAGCATGAAACACAGGCTAGGACTTAAATGGTTACGAATTAACCATGTGAAATTCTTGTTGGTTGGACTTAATGAATGATTGTTTTAGGTTACTAATTTATTTAAGAAACTTTATTTTTAAAAGTTGTTTAGCCTCCGGATTACTGGTAAATACTAAGAAGTGGTTTAAAATACCTGCATTCATAAGAAACTTTGATAATATTTAGGGAGACAGGCTAGGGACTGGCTGCCCAGTCCCTAGCACAGCACAATGACCCAATCCAGGCCCTTATTTCCCTAACAGCGGCCGCCGGGGGCCTCGGCCTGGGGGGGCCTCACTTGGGGCCTCCCTTGATATTTTTTTCGTTTGAAAAAACAATTTCTCTCACAAAATTTGTTATGAAAAAATTGTTATGCTTTTAATACTTGTAAGGGTGATCCTCTAATTGTGGGACAAAATGAGGAAAAAAATCAAAGACATTTTTTCATATAGAAATTAATGTATTTTTTTGTTAATAGTTACAAAATATCCTTACAAATGCAATATTAACCTGAGCATAGCTTATTTTCAATATTCACTAATTTTTAGTGAATTTCCTTTGGAAAGTGAACTATCAGCATGACCTGCACGGTGAAACTTAAGCCCGGGACCACCATAGACGTTCCTAACGAGACCCCCTGAACACGTTTTGGGTGGTTGTTTATAATTGTATATGTGTATAAATATATGTGTGTGTGTGTGTGTGTGTGTGTGTGTGTGTGTGTTTGTGTGTGTGTGTGTGTGTGTGTGTGTGTGTGTGTGTCTGTGTGTGTGTGTGTGTGTGTGTGTGTGTGTGTGTGTGTGTGTGTGTTTGTGTGTGTGTGTGTGTGTGTGTGTGTGTGTTTGCACTCTAGCGGTCACATTTTTTGTCCGATTTACTTCAAATTTGGTAGGGACGTTCCTTTCTGTAATCAGTTGGACAAGTTCGATGGGAAAAATAATCGGAAAACTCTATACCCCTTTTTTGGGGATTAATCTTTCAAATTTTGAGTTTTTGGGCCCGAATAGGGTCAGAAAAGTCCCGGATGTAGAATTAATGTATGTAAAAAGATGGAAATTAGTGAGGCGAAAGTTTTAAGCCCTCTCTCGTCATTCTAGCATAAATATTTACCGAGTTATTAAAGAAAATGTGTTTTGAGTAAATACAGTACGTTGTCTTAAGGGGGTTTACACTAGAAAAGCGTGTTATTCCTTTGTTAAGAATACTTTTATCATTCCCAGCAACTCACTTCTACTTTCAAGCCTGTCTGGGCCTTCTCCTAACATTATAATGCGCAAAATTGTATTCCCAGCTTTGCAGGTAGATAAAACCAGGAGCATTAGAACAACCAAAAAATCAGTGTTTTCAGATTTCAATAAAAATTGGAATAAATATATGTTTTTACACTGATTTTGGGTTTTAAAAGTTTTTATGTGGAAATTCACTTCCCTCACCTCAGCGTGCTGCGTGCGAACTCGTTTGTTATTTTTACTGACTGAACCTAGAGAATTTTTTCAGATTGCTAACGTTTCAAAGTAACTATAAAAATAGTTTCCTTGAAATCAGAGCACAAAAAATATAGTTTTAGAATAGATTATACTTCCAAAAATGTATTATACATATTATTATAATATTTATTATGTATTATGTATATATAAATGGTGTAAACAGATGAATATTAAACCAATTGTCATGGTGCATACATTAAAATATAAATTTTAGTTCCTTTCTTCTTAAATTGTATTGATTCGATTTTTAACTTATGTGTAAGAACAGATTAAATTATTTCATATTATTTACCTTAAAATATCAAAATAATGAATTTTTATGAGATTATTTAGGGTTTTCATGAGCGTTAGCGATCTGTCGCGGCCGTTAGCAATATGTCATAATACAATTGAAAATTTATTGTAAATGAATACAATATTGATAAAAAATAAAAATAATTATTTTTCAACAAATAAAACGGCATAAACTACGACCGTGACACTATAATTGGCGCCAACAATGGAAAGACACGAAATTTCGTAATCGGTTAAACAGTCGCAACAAATCCGAAAGACTACTTCCGATACTTCATCCAATTTCAAATTCCATGTAGAATCATATGGCGCTGAATCCGAAATTATTTGAGTATCGATATATCGCACAATAACAATGTATCATATCGTGAAGAAAAGGGTCGCGATCGTAACCTATGCTAAAGGGTCGCGTTGCGATGCTATTTCGGGTAAAAATGTTTAGGCTAAGAGAGGTTTTACTGAAAACGTGTAATAACATCACAAATTAAACCTACTGAAACAAAACATCATAACTTTAACAATTAAACAGCTCGTTAACGATAGCACACAGCTCGCTAACATCAGCGACACATTAAACAGATCAAAACGTTACTGAGCGCCAATTATAGTGTCACGGTCGTAGTTTATGCCGTTTTATTTTTTGAAAAATAATTATTTTTATTTTTTATCAATGTTGTATTCATTTACAATAAATTTTCAATTGTATTATGACATATTGCTAACGGCCGCGACAGATCGCTAACGCTCATGAAAACCCTAAATAATCTCATAAAAATTCATTATTTTGATATTTTAAGGTAAATAATATGAAATAATTTAATCTGTTCTTACACATAAGTTAAAAATCGAATCAATACAATTTAAGAAAGGAACTAAAATTTATATTTTAATGTATGCACCATGACAATTGGTTTAATATTCATCTGTTTACACCATTTATATATACATAATACATAATAAATATTATAATAATATGTATAATACATTTTTGGAAGTATAATCTATTCTAAAACTATATTTTTTGTGCTCTGATTTCAAGGAAACTATTTTTATAGTTACTTTGAAACGTTAGCAATCTGAAAAAATTCTCTAGGTTCAGTCAGTAAAAATAACAAACGAGTTCGCACGCAGCACGCTGAGGTGAGGGAAGTGAATTTCCACATAAAAACTTTTAAAACCCAAAATCAGTGTAAAAACATATATTTATTCCAATTTTTATTGAAATCTGAAAACACTGATTTTTTGGTTGTTCTAATGCTCCTGGTTTTAGCGAATTTCCCCTATAGGGAAGAAGCTATTACCGTAGTCGGCATGGTAAGACCTAGGCCCGGGACCATGATAACTTTTCGTTTTGAGGTCCCCAGACCCCAAAAACACCATTCGTTCGAAACTGTAGATATATATATATATATATATATATATATATATATATATATATATATATATATATATATATATATATATATGTGTGTCCGTGAGCACGATAACTCTCGTAAAAATTATCCGATTTTGATGAAATTTGGTATAAACGTGTAAAGCAACATTTATGACTTTAAGTTCGAAAACCAGCCCGATCGGCCTATCCGAAGGGGTATTTTGGGGGGGTTTTGTACCCCAAAAATGGGTTTTTTGAATTTTTTACATGTAATTTTGGAAATAGTCAAATTTTATTTTTTTCCATTGGATTCAGCTTAAAAAAACACACAATTTGGTATTTTGATCATTTCTCTACGTCAATTGGTTACCGAGATATTGAAAGTGCTAAACACAGTACGTTGTCTAATGTTATTCTTATGGAGGAAAAGAAAAATTTTACATCTCGCTTATTTATGAACGTATACTGACGAAACTTGGTATACGGCTTCATCTGGTTGTGGACCATCGATATTGGCTCAAAAAAACAAATTTTTACCAAAGACTCCCGTAGCAGCAAACCTGCGTACTCAGCCCCATGTTATTCTTATGGAGAATAAGTAACGTGTTATCTCCCTTCATTATGAAAATGAATTAATGAAATTTGGTATGTGGCTTTACCTTCATGAGTTATATTGATATTTGTATAAAACTCCATTTTTTGTGTTCCTTGCTTCAGCAAACCTGCATACTCAGCCGCCATGTTATTCTTATGGGGAATAATTAAAATGTCATAAATCGTTTATTTATGAATATATATTGATGAAACTTGGTATGTGGCTTTATGTGGTATTAAGATACATATATATGCATTGGAAATTCGCTGAGTACGCAGGTTTGCTGCTACGGGGGTATTATCTACCTGCAAAGCTGGGAATACAATTTTGCGCATTATAATGTTAGGAGAAGGCCCAGACAGGCTTGAAAGTAGAAGTGAGTTGCTGGGAATGATAAAAGTATTCTTAACAAAGGAATAACACGCTTTTCTAGTGTAAACCCCCTTAAGACAACGTACTGTATTTAGTCAAAACACATTTTCTTTAATAACTCGGTAAATATTTATGCTAGAATGACGAGAGAGGGCTTAAAACTTTCGCCTCACTAATTTCCATCTTTTTACATACATTAATTCCACATCCGGGACTTTTCTGACCCTATTCGGGCCCAAAAACTCAAAATTTGAAAGATTAATCCCCAAAAATGGGGTATAGAGTTTTCCGATTATTTTTCCCATCGAACTTGTCCAACTGATTACAGAAAGGAACGTCCCTACCAAATTTGAAGTAAATCGGACAAAAAATGTGACCGCTAGAGTGCAAACACACACACACACACACACACATATATATATATATTTATATATGTATACAATTTTGAACGACCCCCCAAAACGTGTTCAGGGGGTCTCGTTAGGAACGTCTATGGTGGTCCCGGGCTTAAGTTTCACCGTGCAGGTCATGCTGATAGTTCACTTTCCAAAGGAAATTCACTAAAAATTAGTGAATATTGAAATTAAGCTATGCTCAGGTTAATATTGCATTTGTAAGGATATTTTGTAACTATTAACAAAAAAATACATTAATTTCTATATGAAAAAATGTCTTTGATTCTTTTCCTCATTTTGTCCCACAATTAGAGGATCACCCTTACAAGTATTAAAAGCATAACAATTTTTTCATAACAAATTTTGTGAGAGAAATTGTTTTTCAAACAAAAAAAATATCAAGGGAGGCCCCCCCAAGCCGAGGCCCCCGGCGGCCGATGTTAGGGAAATAAGGGCCTGGATTGGGTCATTGTGCTGTGCTAGGGACTGGGCAGCCAGTCCCTAGCCTGTCTCCCTAAATATTATCAAAGTTTCTTATGAATGCAGGTATTTTAAACCACTTCTTAGTATTTACCAGTAATCCGGAGGCTAAACAACTTTTAAAAATAAAGTTTCTTAAATAAATTAGTAACCTAAAACAATCATTCATTAAGTCCAACCAACAAGAATTTCACATGGTTAATTCGTAACCATTTAAGTCCTAGCCTGTGTTTCATGCTACTGGTACTAAACTAATTTACTAACTTGTAAACATTGTTGGGAACCAGAGACGGGGATCTTTACCCAGACCAGAAGCAGCGCCAGCCAGCTTCGATTTACTTATTAACTGAATAACATTTAAATAAACTAACACCTTCCAAAACTGATACTGCTGTAATTGTGGGTAACTAAAAGGCATGATACCACTAAAACTGAATACCAAACTGTTAATTTATGTGATTTCAAACTGCAAAAGACTCTAAAACATTTTCTGGGAGGATTTGTTAATATGTGAAAACGTGGTTTTAATCCTGACCATAAATGACTGGCTCCGTTAAGCGAACCCAGTCATATTTCGAGATTCCTTACATCTCCAGAGCTGGGCGTAAGTTTGGTACTACTCTAGCCTGTAATTTTGTTGAAGTGATTTAAATTAAAAACTAAGACTTATCCATGGTACTGCAAGTATTTTCTACGAGTGAGCCAGTGATGTTCCTTCTATGGTGGGTGGCCAGTCAAGGGAGAAAGGAGGAGGGAGGCGGCCTTTGACAAGTCGCACGAAAAACGACTCCGTTGTCAAACCGAAAGGGCAGACCGAAAGGTCAACGAGACAGCGGAGTAGGGCGATTCAGTTTGCTGCACTACATAAAAGCGTGCCCGCTATGCGTCACAACTTACAAAAATAAACGGTATCAGGAAACTGACACATACTTTCTCCCTTTTAGCCCAACTTTAATGAATAAATTACTTTTTATTTACTAAATATAGAATACAAAGCATGGTCGAATGTACAGAAAATGTTGTAAACAATTTGTTTTAAAAAACATCCACCCAAATCCCTGCTTTGGAGGCACTACAGAATCCATCGTTAAACTCGTGGTTTTAAGAGGGTAAATGCCCCCTATTCCCCCCCAGGGTTATTAAGGGGCAACATATTTCGATTTACCTCTGTTGGTCAATGCTAAATTGACAAGCATATCAAGTTTAAATGAAATTTATCAGTAAATAAGAGAGAAATCGTAATTTTTGTATCCCCCATAAGAATAACATTGGACAACGTACTGCGTTTACCGCTAAATGAAAATTTCATTTTTCTCCGAAACCATCAATCGTAGAATTGTAATTTAAAATACTAAAGTATTTAGTTTTTTGAGCTCTTTTTAATGGTGAATAGTAAAATTTTTTATTTTATGTCTTTTTATGAAAAATCAAAATACCCCCGTCGCAGCAAACCTGCGTACTCAGCGAATTTCCAATGAATATATATGTCTTAATAATACATTAAGCCTCTTACCAGAATTCATAAGAAATATATTCATAAATAAGCGATATTTAAAATATTCATTATTCTCCATTAGAATAACATTAGGGATGAGTACGCAGGTTTGCTGCAACAAGGAACACAAAATGATGGGTTTTTATACAAATATCAATAGAACTCATCTAAGTGAAGTCACATACCAAGTTTCATCCATATACATTCATAAATAAGCGATATATAACATCTTTATTATTCTCCATAAGAATAACATGGGGACCGAGTACCTAGGTTTGCTGCTACGGGAACCATAGGCGAAACATTTCTTTTTTGTTCAAACAACAACAAACCACAACCAGATGAAGCTATATACCAAGTTTCGTCAGTTTATGTTCATAAATAACCGAGATATAAAATTTTTCTTTTTCTCCATAAGAATAACATTGGACAACGTACTGTGTTTAGCACTTTCAATATCTCAGTAACCAATTGACGTAGAGCAATGATCAAAATACCAAATTGTTTTTTTTTTTTAAGCTATGGTATGAATTAAAATTTGATTTAAATGATATTACATGTGAAAACTCCAAAAAACTCATTTTTGGGGTACAAAACCCCCCCAAATCCCCCCTTCGGATGGTGCGATTTGTCTGGTTTTCGAACTCATTCAAATAAATGGTGCTTTACATATTTGTACCAAATTTTATTAAGATCGGACCTTTTTTACGAGAGATCATGCTTACGGACACATACATATATATAAGTTATCATGGTCTCGGGCTTAAGTCTTACCATGAGACCTACGGTAATAGCTTCTTCCCTATAGGGGAAATTCGCGAAAAACTGAATTTTTGATGTTTTAAGTCCTGTAATTTCTGAACCAGAATTTTTACAGGAATGCGGGTGGTCATTTTGTTGGAAAACTAAAGTTCTACAAACGACTAAAGTTTAATCAAAATCGTTAGAGCTGTTTTTGAGAAATTTTGATTTTTCATGTTTTTTGGCGGTTTTGGGGGGGATAATTACCCTTTAAAATAAAAAATTCAAAAAATGGAAAAAAAGCCTGGAGATATCATGGATTAGTACCTACATACCAAATTTCATAAAAATCGGCCCATTGGTTAGGGCTCTAGCTCTGTACACACAGACACAGACACACACACACACACACACACACGTCCACACACACACACACACACACACACACACACGGACACACACACGGACACACACACAGACAGACAGACAGGCATCACGTAAAAACCACTTTTTTGGGTTCAGGGAGCACCAAAACGAATATTTCCACTAACAACTCAAATTCAAAAATTTTGACGAAAACAATACTTTCTCCATATACTATGTATAGGGGGAGAAAATAATAAATGCCGGTAATTTAAAAAAAAACTAAGTTGAATTGCATATTTATTTTTCTTATAATTGTTATGCTTTGATACATAAATATGTGAATTTTTTTGAAATTGATTTTCTTGTGTTATAAAACAGTCACTTTGGATGTTTATTATTCTTTACCGATAAAAATACATTTTTAATGTTAATGTTAAATTTATGGTTTTGAATTTTGTATAAAAGATATAAAGCAATTATTTTTATTTAAATAATTCATTTTTAATGATTGTAGATCAAAGTTTGTAAATATACTGTATTGTTATTTAGCAGCTTTCTGTAGCTAAGTATCATATATATATATATATATATATATATGTATATATATATATATGTATATATATATATATGTATATATATATATATATACACGTATATATAAATTTGAACGAATAGTGTTTTTGGCATCCGGGGACCTCAAAACAAAAAGTTATCATGGTCTCGGGCTTAGGTCTTACCATGAGACCTACGGTCATCATCTTCCCTAGAGGGGAAATTCGCTAAAATACCAAATTGTGTGTTTTTTTAAGTTGAATCCAATGTTAATAACTAAAATTTGACTACTTCCAAAACTATATGTAAAACATTCAAAAACCCCATTTATGGGGTACAAAAAAAATTCCCTTTCGAATAGAGCGATCTGGCTGGTTTTTGAACTTAGTCATAAATGTTGCTTTACACGTTTATACCAAATTTCATCAAAATCTGATAATTTCTACAAGAGTTATCGTGCTCTCGGACAGACACACACACACACACACACACACACACACACACACACACACACACACACACACACACACACACACACACACACACACACACACACACACACACACATATATACTGTGTATATACAGTTTCGAATGAATGGTGTTTTTGGGGTCTGGGGACCTCAAAACGAAAAGTTATCATGGTCCTGGGCCTAGGTCTTACCATGCCGACTACGGTAATAGGTTCTTTCCTATAGGGGAAATTTGTTAATTGAAACATTTGTCCCGTGCTTGATCTCTTGAAAGCACAACTAGAATTACGAGCTAAAAAGTATGGATAAGTTGCGAAGAAATTTTGATTCCTTGAGGATTTCATGAAACTCCATGAAAAAATTTAAAATCAATTGTAATCAAATTGTAATTGTAACAAATTAATCCTAAAACTAATAGGTCTAAACAAATAATAGGGGAGCCTCACTGGAGTGGGCTGCTGGGGGCCACAACGATCTTAAATACGTCCGTGGCCCAATCCACTCAGACAATCGTCCCTGTCCCGTATAGCTCCACCAGTTTCTCTCTGTTTTATTCCAAATAATAGGCACCCCTAAGGTCCCTTCTTTCATATTCGTTACAAAGTTTATTTTATTATTTGAATGAAAAATAATCACCAACTAACTGATTGCCTCAATTTATTACATAAAAATCAATTACTGACTAACTTATTGCCTTTAATCATTTTTAAAACATTACTTTGCTATTTCACCTGTTATTAGGAATCGATGGAATCGGAATCGAGAATTAATTTGTAAAAATCGAAACGGGAATCGGAATTGAAAAAAATTGGAATTGACTCATCCGTAATTTTATTCGTTGTACATTGTAACTAGGCCTGATGACATCCTTTGTAATATATCTTGTTAGTTTATGTTGTTATATTTGACATTTTCCATTCTGGAAACAAAAATGATTCTGATTTATTTGAATTTCCATGGTAGCAATATTTGTACTGATAGGGATCAAGAAATACCTCACAAACGAAGTCGTGGGTATGACATAGTAATTATAATTACTGTGCTTGACTACTTTAACACGTTCAATGCTGACAAACATGTTTAAACATGAAAATCACGTAAGTTTCAATGTTAATTAGAGGACAAGAATTATCGTCCTCCGCATCCAACGTGTTAAATAGATTATTGCAAATTGCAAAGCAGTCTACAGGGTATACATTTTTGGATTATGTATAAGTACATAACAACAATCACTATTTTTACCGAATTTCCCCTATAGGGAAGAAGCTATTACCATAGGTGGTATTGTAAGAGTTAAGCCCGAGACCATGATAACTTTTTATTTTGAGGTCCCCAGATGTCAAAAAACAGTATTCGTTCAAATTTATATATACATATATATCTATATTATCAATACGATACGTGCAAACTTTGTAAACAATAAGGCTTTTTTGTTTTAAGATTTACCTCCACGTATTATACACCAAAACACGCGTCTTGATGTGTAGATGTGCAAACTGGCTTTTGATTTTAGATTTAGGCCTCAGGGCTCTCCCCACGGGACTTCAAAGTATCCATGTTATTTATATGGAGGAGAGTTTTATTTGTTTATGTCACTTGTGGTTTTTCTTAATTCAATTCACTTAAATAAACAGCTGTTATAAGGATTATAACTAACTACCACAGACCAAACTACAGACTGTCATTGTTTTGTTTACTATCTAACTATTGACAGCAAGCTGCCAATGCGCAAGCTGCCAATGCGCAAGCTGCCAATGCGCAAGCTGCGCATAGGCAATTCTAGTATATATATTTGTGTGTCTGTTGACACGATAACTTGAGTAAAAATCGTCTTCATTTCGATGAAATTTGGCTCAAATGTGTAAAGTGATATTCATGACTTAAAGTTCGAAAACCAAAAAAAATCGGACCATGGGAAGGGGGTTTTATGGGGGTTTACAATTTTCCAAAAATCTGTTTTTTTGCATTTTTCACCCTACAATTCCTAAAACCCTTAATTTTGGTTTTGACCACTTTATAGAGATTAAAAAACAAATATTATAGTATTTTGAATCATTAACCTAGGTTAAGTGGTTGCGGAGAAAATCCAAGAAACGTGTTCATAAAATATATCATGTTTATCTCATGGGAAAAAGGATTTTAGCTTTTCCACAGTTAATTTTACTGTAAACTGCACATTTGCTTTTACTAATCAGTTCAGCTCTTCAAAACAATCATTTTGGTATTTAAATTTTGACTCTACGTCCATTCGTT
The DNA here is from genome assembly GCA_963675035.1 of Allygus modestus. Taxonomy (NCBI): domain Eukaryota; kingdom Metazoa; phylum Arthropoda; class Insecta; order Hemiptera; family Cicadellidae; genus Allygus; species Allygus modestus. Next base: position 106,092,656 of record OY776111.1, read on the forward strand.
GCAGATCTATTCAAAGTGCTAAACACAGTACCATTGACTATAGATACTGAAGTAGACGATCCATCGATACGGCGCGGTTGTCCGCCACGAAAGTATAGTAAGTCGGTCGGTAACACGTAGTTTGATTCCCTGCCGCCATAGTTTGCTGCAGTCGACTATCACACGCTCTCTGTCGCACTGCCTCCTTCACCCCACGACCCGCACCGCACCTTTCCTCTCCTACCCCTCTCACTTCACTGGATACAGACACAGACGCGGCCGCTCGCGCCAACTTGGCTGTCTTGGCGTCGTAGTTTCTTGTAGCGGAGAGCGGTGGTCAGCGCGGCGCGACTCGGCGACGACCACAGTTGCACCTCCTGATTGCTAGACTAGTATTATTGTGTGATCTAGCGTTCCAAAAATATACTAGGAAAGTGTGCCTTATTTTATTTTAGCCACGTAAATAGTGTGATTGTCCTGAGTGAATATTTTACTAGCCAATTTTTGCGATAAATTGAACTGTGCAAGTAATGTACATTATTTTAATTTGAAATACACCAATCGAGTTATTTATGTTATATATTAATAATGTTGCTTCTTAAATTAGCATCAGATTTTTAAAACAGTAATTTAACAATGCGTGACATTTAGTAGGTTTTTTTATGTAATAACGTAGAAAAACTGTTTTATATCTACTCAAAAGGTGGGGCGAAGATACAATAATTTCTCCTTACATCTTTTTTTTAATATTCCCGCGTTTTTAGTCTTAAGGATACTAAGAACAAATGTATAATTATTTCACAGAGGGCAAAATCAGTTTCAAATGTACGGTATAGTATGTAAGAAAGATCAATTAAATAATCGTTGTTTCACATACCATTAGAACTAGATTACTAGCATATACGGCCAACATTTTAATTCAAAAATACATTATTAGCGAGTTTTCCCTATAAGGAAGAAGCTATTACTGTAGTCGGCAGCGTAAGACCTGTGTGTGTGTGTGTGTGTGTGTGTGTGTGTGTGTGTGTGTGTGTGTGCGCGCGCGCGCGCGCGGGCGTGCGCGCGCGTGCATGTGTGTGTGGAGACTGCGATTAGTAAATAATGTAATAAGGTACTGTTAGTTAACTAAATGTGATTTTAATAAGGAATTTTACAAACGATTAGTACGTACAAGTTACAGAAATGGGATTTTTCCCATTGGATAATTTTGCACATACTTTATATTTCTGGTAAAATAGTGCAAAGGCTCTACGGCATTAATAATTTAGGTTAATGCAGAAAATAATTAATAACGATGGTATCTATTTTTCCTTGTTAGATAATGGTTTTAGCAGAAGGGAGTGTGCGTCAATTGAAAATAATAATAGGTCTACTACTAATAATAATAATTGTATTTCAAACTTAACTAAGTTAAATTATAATGTTCGTACACCCAAACAAAAAATGACCCTGTTGCCTATTCCGTTTGTAAACCATAGCGAATCCATTGTGCGGAATTATTTGGCGGCAAGGCCTACCAAAAAGATAGTGGGCGTTGCGAGTTCAATCGGAGCCTACCCGGGCCTACGGTAGACCAAAACTCCTCCCTTCTCAGAGCCTTGAATGAGAGCCGTTTCACGCACACGCGCCACCGCCACGGGTGCGTGACGGGTGCGGGTGGCGGGCATCTTCTAATCGTTCCCACTAGCAGCGTCACTGCATGGAGCCTTCCTGCGTTGGTACCGCGAACATCCAACAGGGGCACTGGAGTGCTCTGGAAAACTGCTAGGGAAACATTCTACAATGGCGATGAAAAGTCTACTTCAGTATCTATAGTCAATGTCAGTACGTTGTCCAATGTTATTCTTATGGAGAATAATTAAAATAAGATATCTCGATTATTTATGAAAGTATGTTGATGAAACTTGGCATGTGGCTTCACCTAGTACTGGTATTTTGATATTTGCACAAAAAAAAATTGTTGCCGATTTTCTCTGCAGCAGCAAACCTGCATACTCAGCCCCCATGTTATTGTTATGGAGAATAAGTAAAATGTAATGACTCCCTTAATTATGAACATAAATTATTAAAACTTGGTATGTAGCTTCGAATGGTTAAGTTATATTGATAATTGCATAAAAACACATATTTTGTGTTCCTTGTTGCAGCAAACCTGCGTACTCAGCTTCCAATGTTATTCTTATAGAGAATAAATAAAATGCTATACATCACTTATTTATTCGTTTTTGTTTTTTTTGTGAAACTTGGTGAGTGGCTTTATGTGGTAGTGCACATATACATGCATTGGAAATTCGCTGAGTACTCTGGTTTGCTGCTACGGGGTTATGTAAGTGTTATGGTGTCAGATAAAAAATGCTATTCTGGGTATAGTCCTGAGGATTCATGGTTGGGTTTCAAGGGATTTTTCTGGTGAATTGAGCCTGAATTCCAGGTAAAATTGGGGATTGCGACCGTTGTTTCTGGGTTAAGAATCCTGTTCTGTTGGCAATCAATCAATCACAATCTTTATTCAATACCTATACAAATATATAGGGATGAGTCGATACCAAAATTTATCGATTCTCGATACCGATACCAGACAAATCGATTCTCGACACCGATACCATTGATACCTGTGATTTTTCAGTACGTACCTATAGTTGTTAAAAGTATTGTTAAAAACAGTTACCGGTCCGAATTTATGTTAGGTACAATTAAAATTATTTTGTAGTTATCAAACAAAATTTTGAATGCAATTTTGTACATAATTTAATGTTAATTTCACTACTATACTATAGCAATATAGAAAACAAGAACTATTTATTATAAATTCATAATGGGAAAAATTTGGTTGTAAGATAATGACTCATCAAAGAAATAATGTTGGGCAGCCGACTGATTCATTGCTTTCACCCGGATCCAACCCCTGCCCTCCCATCCCTCTTCCTTTCTTATCTCAAAGGTAAGATTTTTTCCGCCGACCCAAACACTCCCCGGGCCTTTTGTAGCGCGGGTAAACGCCAGGAGTATCTCTTCCCGTGCATTTCGTTGCGCGGGTAAACGGCGGGGGTTTCGATGGTATCGGTATCGACATTGAACGAATGAATCTCGATACTGATACCAATGTCCAAGAATCGGTGGTATCGAGAATCGGTATCGAGAATCGACTCATCCCTACAATGAATAGTCACTAACAGAGGCAAAAGTAAATAGACCTAGTAATGACAAACCACCGCATAATTACTGTACAATGCTGAAAACAGTTTATTTTTAGTGTCATCAAATGAGCCTAAGACATATGCCTCCACTCTGGTCAAGTCTGGTGGCGGTGTTTCCAACTTCAACACCAGTCCCAGTGCTCCAGCTAAGTCTCCGCCTTCACCGGTAAGGAACTACAGCCTGAATCTTTCAATTAAAATAATCAAAATAAAAACTCTTTATCAATCTCCGATAGTCCATAAATAAAAGACAAGTGTAATTACAAAATTATTTTGCTACCAAAATATAGATACACTTATGCTTACTTTTCAACATAGTCACTGTAACGATTGAGGCATTTGTCGTCCCTGTGTACCAGCTTTTCATTACCCTCTTCAAAGAATGTTGTTGCCAGTCAATTGAAGCATTGAGTATACACTAACAAGTGTGTCGTGACATTGTCTGTATGATCGATCGCACAGCGTAAACGCTGGACAAGCAGTAGGCGGGTAAAGTTTACATGATGGAACAGCGCATCCCCCCCAAAAAAAAACTCTGTCAGTTTTCGGGAAAGTGGAAAATGGTATAAAGGACCTTTTTTATAGAACATAACAATTCCAATAAAATAAGTATATGTTCAATAACAGTATTATATTTACACAAACTAAGTATCTTTTAGAGAATTTCCTCTATAGGAAAGAAGCTATTACCGTGGGTTGCATCATGGAAGGGTAAAAATAGAGTAGACTTATTGGGTACTAATATTGTAAACATATATTTTTGTATTCTACCTGATATACTTCTATTTGTATCCAGATATAAAACAATTTTTTGTCAAACAAATCATATGTAACTGCACTAAACACTATTTGTTCCAATTTTTTACATGTGTTTATATGGGAAACAGAATTTTCAGCTTTTTTGGTGACTGTTAACACGAACGCCCGTTATAAAGGTCCGATTTTAATGAAATTTGGCTCATACACAGAAGAGTCCCGCTATTCCGAAAATCGGCCTATTCCGAACCCTAGTTCGGAAATTTCTTAAAATTACTTGAAAATAGGGAAAATTAAGAAGACATTGGTTTTTGGTGAAATCTTTACAACACTGTCGATCGCCTGCGCTATGCATGGACATCGTGTGGCGAGCGACTCAAAAAAAAACAACTTATTAGCATATTACATGTTGTTATTACTTACGGGATGTAATAAAAGTCGTCTTACAACACTTAAGATATATTTACATTTATACTGATTCACATACAGACGGTAAACATATATAAAAGATGGTACTAGGCTATCGATTTTGATCAGTCACACCAGTCATCATCAGGCCAATGAGAGAACTTTTTACGGGAAATGTCCGTAAATATTGAATAATGTCAAAAAAACCTGCGTTTCTTGTGGGAGTGTCCTACGTGGCGGAGCGAACATGCGAAGCAATATCCATGCGATGATTTGATGGCCTCAGTCGCTCCGTCGGTCGCGTTGGCCGAAGCAGTCCTGTGCAGCCCTTACCTCAATCGCTAGATCGCTCTTACAACCGCCGCTCGTGTCACTTGTACCGCGTCGCCCACGCAGGACAGCGCCTGCGTCGTCGGTCACTGCATTACCTTCCAATTTTCATTAAGCCTGTTCACAAGCCGATCAATACTGTCAGGGTGTCTACTGACCGAGAAAACCGTAAAAACCGGGATTTGTCCGGGAATTTGGGATGGCCATGTTACGAGAAATGTCCGTAAATATTGGATAATGTCCTTAAATTATCGCCAGAATGTTTTAGTGTATTTAAAAAGAGTATAAAAAAAACTAGACTATGATTTATTATTATTTCCCTTTGTATTCTAATAATATTTAAAATATTGTTCAGCAGTGTTTTACGTGAGCAATATGCACGTATTAGTTTTGTCATATAGGCACGTGTTATAACCTAAAATTATTACGCTGCAATTTAATTCAAACACGGTCGAGTTTCGTCTGCTAATATCCGGAAGGCCTGGTTTCTACGGTGCCAAGTAGAGATATCAGTAGCCAGTGAAGATATCAGTGTAGCTGCTGTCAGTTTCAACTATGCACCGTGTAAGCGAGTTAATGATGCGACCGTTGTACAATGACAGTAGCTGACCCCCTTGCTAAGTAGCTGGCTACTGCTGTCGCTTTTTTACACCAGTCAATAAAAGACTGCAGGCAACTGACGTACAGTAGGGAAGATGTTTAACGGTCTTAGACAAGTGCAAGTCAGGAGCCCGTTTGTTTGACAGTGAAAGCGCTAGTTACTGTCGCGCGAGTTACTTCGCACCGTGGAAACAAGGCCTCTGTTAGCGGCCGTGGGCTGACGTCGCGTCTTCTGCAGCGCATGCGCTGAAATGGTTATTTGGTTAGTTTGGTTTTGTTGTGAGAAGTTAATTAGTTAGTTTTTGTTACTAACGATCAAGCTTGAATACATTTTTGTCCTTTGTTAAAAACTATGTCATAATATGGTAAGTGAGACCGAGTTATATTGTCCTGGCATCATCTAAATTAATAACAATGATAATGTTGTATACGTACTGCAAACGTGAAAGGTTCAAATTGCGGTAAAGTAAAATAATTGTACTTTTCCCAATTTTAGCGAATCTCCCCTATAGGGAAGAAGCTATTACCGTAGGTCTCATGGTAAGACTTAAGTCCGAGACCATGATAATTTTTTGTTTTGAGGTCCCCAGATGACAAAAACACTATTCGTTCAAATTTATATATATATATATATATATATATATATATATATGTGTGTGTGTGTGTGTGTGTGTATTTATAATCTAACATATATACAACCGCATGTGTAACTCACTGACTGACTGACTGACTGACTGACTGAGGTATACGAATTCTAGACCACTTCTAGATGAGCTAGAAACCTGAAATTTTGCATGCAGGTAGCTTATAGCTTGTAACCCCCAGGAAAATCACCAAAACCAACAATATTTTATTTTAACCCCCCTAAAAAAATATTTAAAACCCCCAAAAAAGGCTTATTTTAAAATTCCAGTTTTTGAGCTCTAGCGCGCGAACGGATGGTCCTATCAAAAAACGGACACCACCACGTGCCACGGATTTTGCAAGATCTACAACTTTGGTCCTATGACCTTTTGTCGTATCTCGTCTCCTTCACCCTTAGATAGCTCTAGATTTTTTCAAATTTTGAGATTTTGTGGCGGTTTTTTATCACCTATCACGTTAATATACTTGATGAAGGCCTAATATTGGGCACGCAGTATGTCTACATCACACTTAGTAAATAACAGCAGAAATATGACCAGTTTTTATTACTTAAACCTGTCGGAAAATAAAAAAACTCTTAAATTTTATAGATTTGGCCGTTTTCTAAGTATAAGTAATAAGGAAATGCCGGTTCCGGAACAATTGTTATTAATTAGAATGCACTTATCACCATTTATACTTTAACTAGGATCGTGATATATGGCTTGCGTGTGCGTTGCTCCTTTTCTTCCCAAATCCTACTATTTTTTGTTTGGCCTATCTCAAAAAGAAAATTTGGGAATACAAAATCAAAATTTAGTATTTCTTATTTGAGCTCTAGCGGCCAAACGGGTTGTCCTATCGAAAAACGAAGACCACTATGTGCCACGGATTTTAGACGAACTACAACTTTAGTTCTTTGACATTTTGCCGTATCTCACCCCCTTCACCCTTAGGTAGCGCTAGATTCTTTAAATTTAAGCTTTTTTCTAAGATTTTTTGTGGTTTTTAATGGTTTTTCGCTCTAATATAGAACTTAGAGGCCTAATATTTATCACACCGTATTCCTACATTACAATTAGTACCAAGCAACACTCACACGCCCAGATTAAATATCTTATACACCCAAAAAAATTAAAGTCTTTGAGCTTTTGTAGATTTATTCGTGTATTTCGGGTATATTTTCAATATTGCGCTTTGTCGAGGGTAAAATCTCTTATAAATCATGTCATATTTGCTGCAGAAGGATTGTATAAACCCAAAGTCATAGTATTTCAGATTGTTAACGGTGGTCGTATTCCTTATAAGGTTCAAAAGACGCCTTATAAGTATTCATTTTTTTCGAGCACTTAGGTAATACATTGAGGCTTAACATTTAACATACTACGTCTCCATGCCAAGTCGTACTCAGCAACAGGCACAGGACCGGAGTTTATAGGTTAAAAAACCCTTAAAATAATCAAAGCCTTGGAATAGTTGTAGAATTTAGGTCTTAAATAGAATTTGGACCAGTTTACATTAAACTGTGGCCAAACAGCGACCTGGGGGCGAAGCCCCCCACAGGGGTCTGGGGGCGGAGCCCCCAGCGAGCGAAGCGAGTTTATAATATATACAGCCTCATGTGTAACTCACTGACTGACTGACTGAGGTATACGAATTCTAGACCACTTATAGAAGAGCTAGAAACCTGAAATTTGGCACGTATTTAGCTTGTACCTTGTAACCCCCAGGAAAATTCCAAAAAGTTACAATTTTTTATTTTAACCTCCTCAAAAAAATTCAAAATGGAGGAAATTTTGAACATGTCCAAAATAGTGACTTTTTATTTGAGCTGTAGCGGCCGAACGGTTGGTCCTATCGAGAAACGGAGACCACCACGTGCCACGGATTTTAGACGATCTACAACTTTGGTCCTATGACTTTTTGTCGTATCTCGTCTCCTTCACCCTTAGGTAGCGCTAGATTTTTCAAATTTCGGCATATTTTCGAAATATTTTGGCCGTTTTTTATTTCCTATCACGTTAATATACTTGATGGAAGCCTAATATTGGGCACGCAGTATGTCTACATCACACTTAGTAAATAGCAGCAGAAATATGACTAGTTTTTATTAATTAAACCTGTCGAAAAATGAAAAAATCTAAATATCTTTAGATATTACCTTTTTCTTAGTATAAGTAGTGGTGTATAGGGGGTTCTGTCCCAATTTATATTATTGGATATACACGTGACACCAATAATACTTGAGCTAGGGACGTGAGATTTGGCATGCATGTGCCTTGCGCCTTTTCTTTCCAAATCCTACTATTTTTATTCGAACTATCTCAATAAAATAAATAATTGTGAATACAAAAATCAAAATGTAGTATTTTTTATTTAAGCTCTAGCGGCCGAACGGGTTGTCCTATCAAAAAACGAAAACCACAATGTACCACCGATTTCAGACGAACTACAACTTTAGTCCTATGACATTTTGCCGTATCTCACCCCTTTCACCCTTAGATAGCGCTAGATTTTTTAAATTTAAACTTTTTTCACAATTGTTTTGGTTTTTAATGGTTTGTCGCTCTAATATAGAACTTAGAGGCCTAATAGTTATCACACATTATTCCTACATTACGATTGGTACTAAGAAATACTACCACGCCCAGATTAAGTATTTTAAACACCCAAAAAAATCAAAGTTTTTGAGCTCTAGTGGACTTTTCGTGTTTTTCGGGTACATTTTCAATGTTGCGCACTGTCGAGGGTAAAATCCCTTATAAATTATGTCATATTTGTTGCAGAAGGCTTTTAGTTACCCAAAGTCATAGTATTTCAGGTTGTTAACGGTGGTCGTATCCCTTATAAGGTTCAAAATACGCCTTTTAAAGGCTACATTATACATCAGTTAAGGGTATAATTTTGTTCAAGCACTTAGGTAATACATGGAGGCTTAAAATTTAACATACTACCTCTCCATACCAAGTAGAATTCATCAACAGGCATATGGCCAGATTTTATAGGTTAAACCCTTACAAATAATCAAAGCCTTGGAATAGTTGTAGAATTTAGGTCTTAAATAGAATTTAGACCAATTTACATTAAACTGTGGCCAAACAGCGACCTGGGGGCGAAGCCCCCCACAGGGGCCTGGGGGCGGAGGTGGAGCGATTTTTAAATTGTTATATACTCTAATATTGTACTGCTAGGTCTAAATTTGTTCACTAATACGTCTACTTTATATTTTGAGTATACATAGGACCTCGGGTTATTAGCGAAATTAAACCATGTGCCATAGGTAATACGACAGGGACCTGGGGGCGGAGCCCCCAGCGAGCGAAGCGAGTCTAAAATATATACAGCCGCATGTGTAACTCACTGACTGACTGACTGACTGAGGTATACGAATTCTAACCAACTTCTAGATATGCTAGGGTCTTGAAATTTGGCATGCACGTAGCTTAATGTTTGAAAACTCTAGGAAAATTCACAAAATTTCCAATTTTATATTACATTTCCCTTAACAATTGAAATAAATAATTTAGTTCCCGTTTTTGAGGTTAACTGATGTCGGTAATGCAGTATGAAGATCAATTGGTATGTTGTACTGGTTGTATTACGAATTTAAATATTTTTGTTATTAAACTTATTTATTTTAAAAATGTTTCATGTATTTTGTACATAGGCCAGGCGTACAAATGTATTTCTTATACATCACAAAGATGATCTAAATTAAGTATTCAAAATTAATTTGTTAAATTGTTCTCTTAATGAAAGCTTCTCATGAACACCACACTGTGAAACGGATTCTAGACGATCTACAACGAAGTTTTATCATCGCAGATAATATTTAAAAATTACTTAAATGAATTTCAAGTATTTACTCTCAAATAAACGCTAAAACCAAATAATTAGCACATTAAGTAGATTTGTTGGTATTTTGGTTGGTTTTTGTTTCACATAGTTTGTGGGAAAAGCCACATTAATTAGGTTAAATATGTTACGGTAGTCTAATCCATTTAAAAATACAAGTTGTCAAACGGTACAGTCAACAGCATAGGGAAAAACGAGAAAAAGCGGTATGCGGAGAAGGGGTCTGCAGTATTATGTGATTCAGCAGTCCTCCTGTATAAGAATTTAAACGCCTGAAATAACAAAAATAAACATGACATGTTGTTATTTTTTAGTGAATTTCCTTTGGAAAGTGAACTATTAGCATGACCCGCACGGTGAAACTTAAGCCCGGGACCACCATAGAAGTTCCTAACGTGACCCCCTGAACACGTTTTGGGGGGTCGTTCAAAATTTTATATATATATATATATGTATATATATACATAGACATATATATATATGTGTTTGCACTCTAGCGGTCACATTTTTTGTCCGATTTACTTCAAATTTGGTAGGGACATTCCTTTCTGTAATCAGTTGGACAAGTTCGGTGGGCAAAACAATCGGAAAACTCTAAACCCCTTTTTTAGGGATTAATCTTTCAAATTTTGGGTTTTTGGGCCCAAAAAGGGTCAGAAAAGCCCCGTATGTAAAATAAATGTATGTAAAAAGATGGGAATTGGAGAGGCGAAAGTTTTAAGCCCTCTCTCGTCATTCTAGCATAAATATTTACCGAGTTATTAAAGAAAATGTGTATCGACCAAACACAGTACGTTGTCTTGTGGGGATTTTACATTAGAAAAGCCTGTTATTCATTTGTTGGTATAATTTTATCATCCCCAACAACCTTACGCCTACTTTTAAGCCTGACGGGACCTTCTCCTAACCTTATAATGCGCAAAATTGTATTCCCAGCATTGCAGGTAAATAGAACTAGGAGCATCAGAACAGCCAAAAAATCAATGTTTTCAGATTTGAATAAAAGTTGGAATAAATGTATGTTTTTAACTGATTTTGAGTTTTTGTAGTTTTTTATGTGGAAATTCACTTCCCTCACGTCAGCGTGCTGCGTGCGAACTCGTTGCTTAGTATTATTGTGTATTTTAGGGCCACTTAAAGGATCAAAAGGATTGTTATTTAGGAAACATAAACAACAGATACTTTATAGCTATTATATATGGTATGTTTATGTTGTGATGATTTAAATATTTACAAATTAGAAAACTTCACATTTAAAATATATTTATTTGTTGTACGGATGTAAATTATTTCTTTACAATTAAATGATACACGGAGGCTTGTATTTCGCCACATACTATTTATATCTTAGTTCATCGCATCAAAACTAAAATTGTGATTGAATTATTCTTGTAATAAAAGCTTCTCATGAAAACCACTGTATTCTAGACGATATACAACGGGGTTTCCCCCCTACAAAATCAAAAATCACATCTTAATGGCTTATGTATGAAAATAAGTTTCATAAAGTTTTTACTTAAAAAAAACGCTAGAAGCCTTTTAATCAGAACACTATATGGATTATTTTAGGTATTAATCAACATTGTTTAGTTGCTACAAACATAATATTTTATGGTTGCAATAGTTTTTGAAGGTAGTTTAAGCCATTTAAAAATACAAGTTGTTACATGAGGGTAAAACTTAAATAATTTTCTTTTGGATATTAATTTATTCTACACACTTAATTTGTATCTGATGGCCTATTAATTGTCACACGATATTTCCCTTCCAGGGCCTCTTTTCCTAAACTATACCTAGAGTCTTATAATTTAGCATCTAATTTCTGAATACTATGACCTTTACAAAACTATAGTCAAATTAACAATTTCAATTGTTTCAATCCCTCAAAAAAATTGGTTAAACATTGTTTCATGTTTGTAAGCCATGATCCTGTAAAAAAAATCTTTGCAATGCTACAAGTCTTCTGACACAAATATAGCATATGAAGGGTTTTTACAGTCGGTTAAGCACAAAGTGCAATCTCAAGACGAACATACAAGAAAAAAGCATTTAACAAATCTATCAAAGTTAAAATATTTCTATTTGTTGGCTATTTTAACCATCAAAACTGGGTGTCTCACTATACAGATAAATACTCAGTATGATGCTAGATTTTTAAAATGTTACTATTTGTAGTTTTAACTGCATTAAAAAAATAAAATGGCAAATAATAATCAATTCAAAATGTAGTACCTTTTTAGTTGAGCTCTAGCAGCCAAACGGATGGTCCCATTGAAAAACGAAGAGCTTTACGTGGCACGGATTTGAGACGATCTACAACTTTATCCTATGACTTTTTGCCGTTTCTTGACCTATTCACCCTTCACGCTAGATTTTTCAAATTTTAGCAATTTTTTCAAGATTGATTCGTTGTTTTCAACTGTTTGTCTTTCTAACATATAACATAGAGGCCTAATATTTGACACACAGTTTCCCTACATTACAATAATTATCTAGCAGGAGTCATACGCCCAAATTCTTTCACTTAAACCTCCCAAAAAATACAACGTCTTAAAGCTCCTGTCGATTTATTTGTTTTATTTTAATTTTTGTTGTATATTTTACATGTTGCGCTCCACCGAGGGCAAACCCCCTTATAAATTATGCCCTATTTGATGCAGAAGGCTTCTAGTTACTCAGAAACAGCAATTTAGACTGTTATTGGTGCTTTTATTCCTTATAAGGTTCAAAAGATGTCTTATATTAGTTTACAAAGTTTAAAGGCGACAAGACCAGTTTTCATAATTTATCCCAAACCATAAGCCATCAGAAAACTAAAAACCTAAACATCTGCTAAATTATCTTATTTCTACTAGACACTTTGTCATTTTAACCCCCTAAAAAAAATATTTATTTCCCCCAAAAAAAGGCTTATTTTAAAATTCCAGTTTTTGAGCTCTAGCGGTTAAACGGATTGCCCTATCAAAAAACGGACACCACCATGTGCTACGGATTTTGCAAGATCTACAACTTTAGTCCTATGACTTTTTGTCGTTTCTCGTCTCCTTCACCCTTAGATAGCTCTAGATTTTTTTCAAATTTTGAGATTTTGTGGCAATTTTTTATTTCCCATCACGTTAATATACTTGATGGAGGCCTAATATTGGGCACGCAGTATGTCTACACCACATGTAGTAAATAGCAGCCGAAATATGACCAGTTTTTATTAATTAAACCTTTCGGAAAAATAAAAATTCTTTAAATCTATAGATTTGACCGTTTTCTAAGTATAAGTAGTAAAGAAATGCCGGTTCTGGAACAATTGTTATTAATTAGAATACACGCATCACCATTTATACTTTAACTAGAATCGTGAGACATGGAATGCGTGTGCGTTGCACCTTTTATTCCCAAATCCTACTATTTTTAGTTTGAACTATCTCAAAAAAATAGATAATTGTGAATACAAAAATCAAAATGTAGACTTTTTTATTAGAGCTCTAGCGGCCGAACGGGTTGTCCTATCGAAAAACGAAGACCACCACGTGCCACGGATTTTAGACGAACTAAAACTTTAGTCCTATGACATTTTGCCGTACCTCACCCCCTTCACCCTTAGGTAACGCTAGATTTTTTAAATTTAATTTTTTTTCCAAGATTTTGTTGTGGTTTTAGCGAATTTCCCCTATAGGGAAGAAGCTATTCCCGTAGTTGGCATGGTAAGACCTAGGCCCGGGACCATGATAACTTTTATTTTTGAGGTCCCCAAACCCCAAAAACACCATTCATTTGAAACTGTATATATATATATATATACACGGATATATATATATGTCCGTGAGCACGATAACTCTCGTAAAAGTGATCCGATTTTGATGAAACTTGGTATAAATGTGTAAAGCAACATTTATGACTTTAAGTTCGAAAACCAGCCAGATCGCTCTATTCGAAGAGGTATTTTGGGGGGATTTTGTACTCCAAAAATGGGTTTTGTGAATTTTTTCATATAATTTTTGAAATAGTCAAATTTTTAGATTTTACCATTGGACTCAGCTTAAAAAAACAAACAATTTGGTATTTTGGTCATTCCGCTACGTCAATTGGTTACCGAGATATTGAAAGTGCTAAACACAGTACGTTGTCTAATGTTATTCTTATGGAGGAAAAGAAAGATTTTATATCTCGCTTATTTGTGAAAGTATACTGACGAAACTTGGTATACAGCTTCATCTCATTGTGGTCTATTGATATTTGCACAAAAAAATTTTTTTCAAAGACTTGTTGCAGCAAACCTGCGTGCTCAGCCCCAATGTTATTCTTATAGAGAATAATTAAAATTGTATATATTGCTTATTTATGAATATATTTTTATGAAACTTGGGAAGTAGATTTATGTAGTATTAAGACATTTACATCTCCATTGGAAATTTGCTGAGTATTCAGGTTTGCTGCGACGGGGGTATTTTAATGTTTTGTCGCTCTAATATAGAACTTAGAGGCCTAATATTTATCACACAGTATTCCTACATTACAATTAGTACCAAGCAACACTCCCACGCCCAGATTAAATATCTTAAACACTAAACAAAATCAATGTCTTTGAGCTTTTGTAGACTTTTTTGTGTTTTTCGGGTGTATTTTTTATGTTGCGCTCTGTCAAAGGTAAAATCCCTTATAAATCATGTAATATTTGTTGCAAAAGGCTTGTAGTTACCCAAAGGCATACTATTTCAGGTTGTTAACGGTGGTCGTATTCCTTATCAGGTTCAAAAGACGCCTTATAAAGGCTCCATTATACATCAGTTAAGGGTATTATTTTTTTCAAGTACTTAGGTAATGCAATGCATGGAGGCTTAAAATCTAACATACTACGTCTCCATACAAACTAGTATTCATCAACAGGCATATGACCAGATTTTATAGATTGAACCCTTAAAAATAATCAAAGCCTTGGAATAGTTGTAGAATTCAGGTCTTAAATAGAATTTGGACCAAATTACATTAAACTGTGGCCAAACAGCGACCTGGAGGCGAAGCCCACCACAGGGGTCTGGGGGCGGAGCCCCCAGTGAGCGAAGCGAGTCTAATATATATACAGCCCGAAGTGTAACTCAGGTATATGAATTCTAGACCACTTGTAGACGAGCTATAAACTTGAAATTTGGCATGCAGGTACCTTGTACCTAGAAACCCAGAGGAAAATTGCCAAAAGTTACAGTTTTAAATTTTAAAACCACTAATTTTTATGTTGAAAATTGGAAATTTTAACATTGGGCTTATGGAGTTTCAAATAAAAACAAAAGAAATCATAACATCTGTAAAAAAATATCCAGTAAACTGTCAATGAAACTTTCACATGGTAAAGTGTAAACAAATGATAGGTCCAAAGAAAAAAGTTGCCATCTAGATTGACTATTTCCCAAATTAATCAAAATAGTATACTATATAAAAAATTTGTAAAAAATATCCAGTAAACTGTCAATGAAACTTTCACATGGTAAAGTGTAAACAAATTATAGGTCCAATGAAAAAAGATGCCATCTAGATTGACTATTTCCCAAATGAATCAAAATAGTATACTATATAAAAAATTACTTGAGAGGGACATTGAGTTATAATAACAAACTGGAGCGAGCCCTAACGGGGGTCTGGGGGCGGAGCCCCAGCGAGCGAAGTGAGTATATATATATATATATATATATATATATATATATATATGTGTGTGTGTCCGTGAATGTGATAACTTGAGTAAAAAACGTCCGATTTCGATGAAATTTGGCTCAAATGTGTAAAATAACATTCATGACTTTAAGTTTGAAAACCAGAAAAATCGGACCATGGGAAAAGGGGGGTTTATGGGGGTTTTAAATTTTCCAAAAATAAGTTTTTTGCATTTTTTACCATAACATTTTTTAAAAACTTAATTTTGGTTTTAACCATTTTATAGAGCTAAAAAAACAAATAATATAGTATTTTGAATTATTAACCTAGGTTAAGTGGTTGCGGAGAAAATCCAAAAAAACCTACTTATAAAATGTCCCATGATAATCTTATGGGAAAAATGTTTTTGGCATTTCCTCAGTTTATTTTAATTTAAACTTCACATTTGATTTTAGAAATCTGTTCAGTTCCACAAAACAATCATTTTGGTGTTTAAATTATGATTCTATGCCCAACCGTTGCTGAGATATTCAAAGTGTTATACATAGTACGTTGTCCAATGTTAACCTTATGGAGAATAAATAAAATTTGATGTATCGATTATTTATGAATGTATGTTGATGAAACTTGGTATGTGGCTTCACGTAGTACTGGTATATTGATATTTGCACAAAAAATTGATTTTTAGCGAATTTCCCCCATAGGGAAGAAGCTATTACCGTAGTCGGCATGGTAAGACCTAGGCCCGGGACCATGATAACTTTTCGTTTTGAGGTCCCCAGATGCCAAAAACACCATTCGTTCAAAACTGTATATATATATATATATATATATATATATATATATATATGTGTGTGTGTGTGTCCGTGGGTGCGATAACTCTAAAAATGATCCGATTTTGATTAAATTTGGTATAAACATGTAAAGCATCATTTATGACTTTAAGTTCGAAAACCAGCCTGATCGCTCTATCCAAATGGGTATTTTGGGGGGTTTTGTACCCCAAAAATGGATTTTTTGAGTTTTTTACATATAATATTTTGGTAAATCCAATTTTAGTTTTCACTATTAAATTCAGCTTAAAAAAAACAAATAATTTGGTGGTTTGATCATTGCTCTACGTCAATTGGTTACCGAGATATTGAAAATACTAAACACAGTACGTTGTCCAATGTTATTCTTATGGAGAATAAGAAAAATTGTATATCTCGCTTATTTATCAACTTATCCTGATGAAATTTGGTATATTGCTTCATATCGTTGTGGTTTATTGATATTTGCACTGAAAAAATTTTTTTGCCTTTAGTCCCGTAGCAGCAAACCTGCGGATTCAGCCCCCATGTTATTCTTATAGAGAATAATTAACGTGTTATCTCCCTTAATTATGAACATAAATTAATAAAATTTGGTTTGTGGCTTCACCTACTTGAGTTATATTGATATTTGTATAAAACCCCATTTTTTTGTGTTCCGTTCTTCAGCAAACCAGCCGCCATGTTATTCTTATGGAGAATAGTTAAAAAGGCCATAAATCGTTTATTTATGAATGTATATTGATGAAACTTGGTATTTGGTTTTATGTGGTATTAAGATACATATGTATTCATTGGAAATTCGCTGAGTACTCAGGTTTGCTGCTACGGGGGTATTTATTGGTTATTCCCGTTTCAGCATACCTGCATACTCAGCCCCCATGTTATTCTTACGGAGAATAAGTAAAATGTAATGACTCCCTTAATTTTGAACATAAATTAATAAAACTTGGTATGTAGCTTCACTTGGTTGAGCTATATTCATAATTGCATAAAAACCCATTTTGTTCCTTGTTACAGCAAACCTACTTACTCAGCCCCCATGTTATTCTTATGGAGAATAACTAAAATGTGATATAGAGCTTATTTATGATTGAATATTGATGAAACTTGGTATGTGGCTTCGCCTAGTTAAATTATATTTATATTAGCATAAAAATCAATTGTTGTGTTCCTTGTTTCAGCAAACCTACGTACTCATTACCAATGCTATTCTTATGGAGAATAATTAAAATCGCTTATATGTGAATATATATTTATGAAACTTGGTACGCGGCTTAATGGGTCATTCCCACCAAATGGGATAATTTAGGTTAAGAAAATTTTTTAAAATTAAAATTGTCAAATTGTCTTCTACTATTGATTGTTTAGTCTCATACATTTTTGGGAACACTCCAATGGTGCAGCAGAGCATAATTTTCATTTGTTTTATGAAAAAAAAAAACATTTTCAGTGATCGGTCACACTCACTTAACCTCCCACAAAAAACGAGTTTAAGACATTTCATTTAAACAACTGACAGAATGTTTAATTAAATAAACAATAACAAAAACATAACGTGTATTTATTTCCTGATTCCATCATTTTAACCTTTAAAAATTAGAAAATGGTATTGAAGTTGGAAGTGTATCATAATTTGGTACCCAATACCTAAAATTTATTCATTGGAAAACATTTTTAAATAATGATTTTACTATTGTGAGATGTGAATACATTTTTTCATCAGTTTTATGTAAATATATATATATGATTAAAAATATATTATCGTCGTTTAGTTAGTATTTTTACCCCGTGACCGGCCTGTAGCAGACGTGACCGGTCTGTAACAGACGTGACCGGTCTGTAACAGACGTGACCGGTCTGTAACAGACGTGACCGGCGGGTAACAACAGTGACCGTTTGGTAAACTCACGTGACTTATACCACTAAAAGGTAACATAATACATCTAAAAGACAATAAAACTTATTCATTACTTTAAAATATGAAACTTACTATTAAAGTTATAGATTTCCTGAAATATATACAAAACCAGGGAAGAATTATATCGTATCTCAATTCACAAACAGTATGGTCACACTTATAAATCATAACATGTTAATCTTTTATGAAAAAGCTAAATATATCATAACAAGTTAACAAGAACTAAACACAACCTCAGTAGTAGGGAAAGGGGACTTCTGGCTCACTTGATTGATGGCTTCCGGTCACGTGACCGGAAGCGCTGCGTCATGAAAGACGTCATCTGAGGCTGAGCCAGTGACGTAGGCGGTTTTGTGACGAAATGAGTAAAAGTTCAAAGTTCAAGGTCACGGTGAAGTTTTTTTAAAAAAATCTACCTCGCACTCGTAAAACGATTGTGATTCGATAGTTAATCGATAATAAATATCGAATGAAACAATCGAATGAAGCAATCGAATGATACGAGTGCGAGGTAGTACAATTACAAATATTACTTTATTTTATTTACAATAAGTTATGTTTACAATAATTCATGTTTACAATAGTTCCCCGTTGTTGGTTGTCATCGATGTTGTTGATCCGGACGAGTTGCGGCCATCACTTTGCTTTCTGATGAAAGACGGTAGATACTTCGATCCCTGCGCAGAGTCCATGTTGTGTTTTTGACACCTATCTGTTCTGTTTGGTGTTTGCATTTCATTGCTGTCAGGTGGAAATAATACCTGACGGCAATGAAATAGAAACATCTATCAGATCGTGAGTGAAATGATATTGTTATTTTGTGAAGAGCGTCTCGGAGAGCTCGATGTTCACCGGTCGAGAGCCGGAGGTGTACTGACTATTCGCTAGCTAGCGTTCTGGTATCAAACAAAATGGTGGGGGTAAAAGTGTAGTAGAACGAAGCAGATGGCGGACGGCAGATGGAAGGCGGCAGGTGGCAGGCGGCAGGTGGCAAGTGTGCGGCAGATGGTGGTCCCCCACTACACCAGTCCCCCACTACACCAGTCTCCCCACCAAGTTTTACATCGCACAATAACTAGTTTACATGTGTTAGTTAGGGGTTTAGCTCTTAGACTGTCAAGACCTTACCTCCGTAACTAAAAACTTCAATAATGTTGTTCCTCTGATCAATCTGCGTAATTTGAGTACCCACTTGACATATGGTAAAC
This sequence comes from Allygus modestus, assembly GCA_963675035.1. Taxonomy (NCBI): domain Eukaryota; kingdom Metazoa; phylum Arthropoda; class Insecta; order Hemiptera; family Cicadellidae; genus Allygus; species Allygus modestus. The sequence continues at coordinate 106,111,986 of OY776111.1, forward strand.
TAGAAATAAATAAATTATTTAGATTTGACCTTCAAAATAGTTATTTTTGGCTATTACTGCTATACCCTTGGTCGTATCTGAATTATTTTTGCACCAACTTGTTCCTATGATCAATCTGCGTAATTTGAGTACCCACTTGACATATGGTAAACTAGAAATAAATAAATTATTTAGATTTGACCTTCAAAATAGTTATTTTTGGCTATTACTGCTATACCCTTGGTCGTATCTGAATTATTTTTGCACCAACTTGTTCCTATGATCAATCTGCGTAATTTGAGTACCCACTTGACATATGGTAAACTAGAAATAAAGAAATTATTTAGATTTGACCTTCAAAATAGTTATTTTTGGCTATTACTGCTATACCCTTGGTCGGATCTGAATTATGTTTGCACCAATTTGTTCCTCTGATCAATCCGCGTAATTTGAGTACCCACTTGGCGTATGTTAAACCAGAAATAAAAAAAAAATTAGATTTGACCTTCAAAATAGTTGATTTTAACTATTACTGATATACCCTTGGTCGGATCTGAATTCTGTAATAACTAAACCTTAATCTATCCCGAAAAATCAATACATCTTCCAGTATTTTAAGAAACGAGAATTTTCTGGAATTTTCCAAGTCCCCAAGGTCATCTGAACAAATTGCCAAAACGGGGAATAGAGCAGTAAGTGGTTCTCACTTGGACCGCAAACTGCTCTATTCCCCGCTCTGTATTAGGAGAAGAGGCCTAGTTTAATGCTCGCAATTATAGGCATAAACCTGATAACGGAACGCTATCCTCTCCCCCGAAAAGTTATCCCCCAAAAATAAATAAATAAAAGCAAAATGGTCAGTTAACAACAGTCGCGCACTCTGAAACCGCAAGGACGTTCATCACTGTGTAGGCGTCAGAGTTTTACGAACCGAAGTACAATAATTACCTGACCAAAATCCCCTTAAATTTAACCAAAAATAAGCAAACTGATTGAATCTGTTTCTCGTGATTAAGGGCTAAGATGGGCAATGTCAACCGGTTTGCGCGCCGTATTGACATAAGGTCGGTTTTCGTGCCATACCTTTTTTGTAAGGGGCTAGGAAAAGGATGAGAAACATACTGATTAGTTAAAGTTAATTTTACAAAGACCAACCGAGGACGGTTTTGCAAAGGTCAACAGTATCACTGAAACCCGGTGGGACGTAGACCCAAACACCCGGCGTCAGGCTACTGCGAACCTAAGTTTTGACCCAAGGCCAGTTTAAAGCGTGAAAGAAAAGTACATATTTAATTAGTCAATAGAACACTTCAAAGACCAACACCACAAATAATTACAAACACCAACACTAACTACATTTTATAGCAGCAAACTACAAGCTATAATCTAACAAACAAACTAACATGCATAACAAACTAACATGCTAAGGTAGAATCTTTAGTATACAGGGGTACCACCTCTATACTAAAGATGCTATTACAGACAGTTAAGGCGAACAGCTAGCTAGGCTGCCAGCCTGAAACTGTGAGACGACTGCGGCTAGACCCTCGCTTTTATAGCCGACAGAGGAGCAGGTGCAAAGGCAGATGTACTCTACTACATTCGCCGCGTCGCAAAAGTAATTTAATACGGCGTCGACGTAATACTCTTGTATTTTATTTTGTCGGTTCATTTGATATGGCTGAAACACTTAGATATGCAATGGCTGAAACACTTGTACTAACGACAAAAGCCTCCAGTTGTTTTATAATGTAACTCTATATTATCAGTTATAACTACCCAATCTTAATCAAAACAAAAACACCAAATAAATCGCGTTGAACTTTTGTTATTAGATAAAACACACAATACAAGTCATTTTCTGTGCAATGGATTAAGCTATATATTTACTTTTAATTTAAATTTTCGAATAAATAAACACTATCTAGAATAAAGAAACACAATAACTTATACTTTATGTCTGGTATATATGTTACAATTGTTCATACAAATAAAAAAACTAAAACAAACTTTAAATTTTTTTGAATTTCGGCCAGATAAATTAATAAATTAATGAAAAAGTACATCACAAATACTGCTGTATAAGTTTGTGTGTTCAAATTAAATGTACATGTCATAAAAAAATTATAAAGTATAAATCTTGCGTTATTTTACAAAATCCTTGATCTTAATAAGTATTAACGGTTGGCACGTTAAATGACAGAAACACTATATATAAATTTTCCAACATCTTAACAATACTTTGATTTCAATATTTTCCTTACCCCACAGTAATTTCCCAAGTTATACCGAACTTATATAAACGCTTTTAATATAACTTTCTATCGCCAATGAATATAAGCTTGAAAATGACGTCAAGAAGAGTCTTTAGGAGATAATAGTGACAAATAATCAGTCTTAATATATTTCTGGTGTTAAATTTACATGAATAATTAAGTTTAAATATATAGTGGTTATTGTTCGGGTTTAAATACAAATTTTGTGACATATTTATTTGAATTACGTTTTATAACACTTTGCAATGCTCAAACAACCGTCCAAAACACTGTTATAACTTCATAAAAACGCTTAATGTTAGTCTGATCTACCTCCGAGTCGGCGTATCGGATAGCTAATTTTGATTACAATATGAATATATAAAAACCTCACAACCCTCCGATACAATTTTTTAATCAGTGTACTGGGTTTCGGATAGCCAAAGGCGCTATGTCCCGCGGCGCGCCGCGCCGCCGCGCCGGTGCCGCGCCTGGCATAGTTAATTTAAAAATATATTTCAAATAAAATAAAAAACTAGCCCGGAAGTATGCTTTTCTTCCCAGCCTTATTTTATTTTAGTGTTAGACCTTTTTTATACTGTAATGTGGTTTCTTATGTTAAATATATGTTCGAAATATATATATATATATATATATATATATATTTTGTTTATTATTATCCTTCTGATATGGGTGAAATCCTTGTTTGCTGAAATCGTATATCACACCCAATGTAAACTGAACTTCAGACATTACCTTACAATTATATCAAATTTCAAACAGGCATTACAGTAATATTATTAATGAAGGTCTGCATACATATAAGGTGAGATAACAACTGAATAATACTGTAATTTCTTTGGGTAAATGAACATTAACTAATGTCTTAAAACTATTTGGACTAAGTTATTTAATACCCTTGCTTGTCTTCTCTATTAGCAAGTGAAACTTCGAGGATATTACAAACCTATAACAAAAATTTCTTCATTAGAACTTTTCTCATTACATAAAACACAATACATGTCATTTTCTGTGCAATGGATTAAGCTATATATTTACTTTTAATTTAAATTTTCGAATAAATAAACACTATCTATCTACCGCATTAATAAAGCGCAATTTAATCCACAAATATTATATACCTTTTCGAAGGTGTATAATAACCAAGCTCATTTTTTTTTATACCCCAAAACAATTATGAATGTTTAATCAGGTGAAAGAGAACGCAGGTAAAACTAACTGTACCCTTGGGTATTAGTCTTTAATACAAATCCTATACCCTAAAGGTCACTCAAGATTATAGCCAAGGTTAAGGGCAAGGTCGCTTGCATATCCAGTTAGAAAGTGGCTACACAACGTGAACTGCACACAAACTCGAGACTAACAAGTCCCCTGCCTGGTTAAAGAGGTACAGTATATGAATGTAACCGTTAACGTAGATTACGAGACTTGTGTGTACAGAGAGAGACAAAAAAAACACTTCCCCCTCGGGACTTAGACATCTTTCGAAGTAGAGCTGGATAAAATTGGAGAGAGAGCGAGTGCTTAGGAAGAAGTCACCCGACCTTGAATTAATAACCTACTGTGAACCGCACAAAGATTTAAGGTTGTAAGCTGAATTTATCCTTTGATAATCTACGGTGAACCACACAAAGATATAACAGTTGTAAACTGAATTATTAGACGTTCAAAATAAATACTACAAGGTATATGAATCTAACTGATAATGTAGATTGCGAGACCTGTGTGTACAACTACTTAGACATCTTTCGAAGTAGAGCAGAATGTAACTGTAGATATGGTTTACTTGAAGTTGACTTTGATATTTGTATAAAAAAAAATCTTACAATATTTTACCGAATGAAAATTTTATATATATATATATATGTATGTATACAATTCGATAAGTTAATTTTTTACGGAATGTGAATTTTTAAAATTAATGTCACAACTCCATATTCATTTTATATAATGCAATGTTGAATTAAGACGATTCGATCTAACCTCAATTTATATCTGCCATTTTTAAAATGTTGTTCAATTATATAAGTCAATTATTTTATAAATATCTCAAAATGATTGCGACAAGTTAAAGTATTCCATTTATTTTATTATTTACACTACGTAAACGAGACATCTCAATTTTGTAATTACAATCCATAAACATCTTGAAAATGCCTTGAATCTATAAACTAATAACTACAAGTAATTAAGGAACCTCTTCCCAGTACAATAATCGGGAATAAAATAACGAACAAAATAACTTTAATATTTTCCGTAAATCATGTAGATAAGCACTATAGATAGATCCTTATTGTCTTATCTTCAAAAGCACTTTACCTAGGTTAATAATTCAAAATACCATATTATTTTTTTTAAGCTCTATAACATAGTCAAAACCAAAGTTAAGTGTTTTAAAAATTTTAGGGTGAAAAATGCAAAAAACTGATTTTTTGAAAATTTAAAACCCTCCATAAACAAGGGGGGTTAGTAAACGAATAATATAGTAATCTTACTTTGTGCGTTATCAAAACAGTGTTTTTAACCCGTCCTAACAGAAGTATGATCAGACAAAATACTTACTTTACGCTACTATTGATACATAGACGTTAGCTAAATATTAACGAATGAAATAGCACTTAAATGAATCCTAAAGTTAATCTTATGCGAGAAAAAATTGAATTTGTTTTCTAGATTATTTCATTAATATTCAACCTAACTATCTCGGCCGGGATTCCGTACCACACATAATATCTGCAAATTTTGCAAGTTGTGTTTTCGCATTACACTTGAAAAAAATAAGTATACTAAAAAATTAACGAATAAGTGTCTTTGCTTCAGATACATTGTGTAGTGTTTAATCTTTGAACGATATAATTAACCTAAATAAACATAACTATATAAATATATAAACATAACATAATTTCTAAGTTAAAATTATATAGTTTAATTGTATATTAAACGAACATATTTTGTTAGTGAGCTGTTATGCTGTTTTTAAGGTAAATTAAATTATAAGAACACCAACACTTAACACATTTAAGGGAGCCGAACAGAATAATACCCCCCGTTGCAGCAAACTTGCATACTCAGCGAATTTACAATGAATATATAACATAACACATTAAAACACTTAACAGGATTCATAAGAAATGTATTCACAAACAAGCGATATTTAAAATATTAATTGTTCTCCATAAGAATAACATCGGGGATGAGTACGCAGGTTTCCTGCAACAAGGCACACAAAATAATGGGTTTTTATGCAAATATCAATAGAACTCATCTTAGCGAAGTCACATACCAAGTTTAATCCATATACATTCATAAATAAGCGATATATAACATTTTAAGTATTTTCCATAAGAATAACATGGGGACCAAGTACCTAAGTTTGCTGCTACAGGAACCATAGGCGAAACATTGTTTTTTTGTGTGCAAACAACAATAAACCACAACCAGATTAAGCCATATACCAAATTTCGCCAGTTTATAATCATAAATAAGCAAGATCTACAATTTTTCTTTTTCTCCATAAGGATAACATTAGACAACGTACTGTGTTTAGCACTTTTAATATCTCGGTAACTAATTGACGTAGAGCAATGATAAAAATACCAAATTGTTTGTTTTTTAAGCTGAATTCAACGGTATTAATTAAAATTTGATTTAAATTAAAAGTACATGTGAAAACCCCAAAAAACACAGCTTCGGGGTACAAAACCCCCAGCTTGTCCACCTTAGCCTGGAACCCGTAGCCCGTGTCCTTGGAGCCGTCGGGTTCCAGCAGCTCGTACACGCCGTACACAACGTCGCCGTCTCGCGACTCCTTTTGGCTCGACATCGTACGTGTACGGGTTGTTGACGGCGTACGAGAACTCGTCCTTGGGCGGCGCGTAGGCGGGCTTGTATCCGTAGCCGCCATACTGCGCTGACACTGCGGTCACCGTTACGGTCAGGAGGAGACATAACTGGTTGGAAAAATAATACTTAGATACATTATGAATCATAACATTATAATTGGTAAGAGACAATTGGAACAAATTTTATTACATACAAAGTTTATTGATTTTCATAAAGGAACTGCCTTTTATTTAACAAATTTGTCTTATAACTGGAACAAATTCATATTTTTAGATTACCATGCAGTTTTATAAAATTCTATAAATTTGTAGTTATTTTATTTAACATTGACTTGAAGAATGGTTTTCACTGATAAGGTGTTTAACAACTGATGATTTATTTAACTGTGTGGTTTTTGGAAGGTGCTCTTTTTATAGCGTTTTGAATCTACGGGTAGTCTAGCTGCTTCATATTTAGGTTTATTTTGACCCGTAGAGTTGATATATTTCTCTAATGAAATAAAATAAAGCTCGATGTACCATCGGCCCAAAAATTATAAATATTATATTAAACAAACAAGTAAAGGTCGATTTGTATTTTTGTTTTTTTGATTGTTGTTAGTGTCAGTATAAAAATTTATAATTGTATTGGTGTTTTAATGTATAAAAATGTGCTTGGTTATTATACATCTTCAAAAATGTATATAATATTAGTGGATTAAATTGCGCTTTATTAATGAGGTGGATAGGTAATGTTTATTTATTCAAAAAAATTAAATTAAAAGTTAATATATAGCTTAATCCATTGCAAATAAAATGACATGTATTGTGTATTTAAGTTCAACGCGATTTTTTTATTGTTTAAGATTAGGTAGTTATAACTGATAGTATGGAGTTACATTATAAAACAACTAAGGGGCCTTGGCTTTATATATTTAAAAAAAAAAACTAAAAACTTCTTAAGCCCACTTTAAGTTAATATATATATATATATATATATATATATATATTTATATATATATATATATATGTATATTTTTCTTCAACAAGTTCTTTTACATGATGGTATACATTTTTAACACTAAGTTAAATAACATTCTTCTATGCATAACTGTTAACAGAGTCACAAGGAGTGATCTATCCAGCTTATCAGTGCAACACGTATTAGAAGTTTACATCTTAAACAGCTAGGGTCTTGACGTAACTTGTTTGACCGTAATTACAGGAAAACTATATAATGCATTTATATTTATTTGTCAACCCTCTTGCAACAAAAAAAAAATATCCGGCAATTAAGATGATATTGGTATCAAGGCCAGACGGGGCTGTAGGTCAAAACACACACATGCCCGTGTTCTCACACGCGCACACGCGACCACACCCTCGGGCGGTCGACAGCGCAATTTGCATTCTCCGGACTGGTTCCAATGGGCAGTTTAGCTGCTAATAAACCAAACGACATCATAACAAGAACGGATGCGATGTTCAGACTTATTTATCGAAACTGGAGGTCGCCGGCGGTTTAACGGGTTGTTGAACAAGATAATTAGCTCTGCGCGACAAGACAAGTGCCGTAGAAAGTGCCTCTAGCCTCACGCTATCAGCGACCAGCGGCCGCCGCGTAATGGCGGGTGACTGAATCGATTACATCATGATTGCTGTTGGTTTCCGCTTGTTTAATAAACCTATCGAAGGTGAAACGTGATTGGTGTGTGGCATAGCAAATGTTATAACGTGTAATTATTGAGAGTTTTTTTTTTTAATTCATTTTGGGTAGTCTCAATTAATATCATACAATTACGTGGTAGGAAACAACTGTTCCATTACTCAAACTGTATAAAATAACGTATTATAAAAAACCCCAAAATAAATTTGAACGAAACCATTCATTTAGTTGTTTACTACCTGCCTTTAGGAATTGACCTTTACAAACGGCACAAAGCTGCCAGATTATAACATAGCTCTTAAACTGAAAGTCATTAAATGCTCACGAAAATCAAATTCGAACAAATTTATTGTCTCAGGGGACTTCAAATTGGGGAGGACCCTATGCAAATTCCAACATGGATTTACCCCGCCGGGGTTAATGGAAAAGTGGACACGTGAACACACCCGGTTAAACAAGTTTCTCAAAAGATTAGCTAGGCTTCAGAGCTCTGCCCAAGGACTTGCAAGTGTCCATGTTATACATAAGGAAGAGAATTTTATTTGTTTTATGTCACATGCGATTTTTTTTAGTTAAATGTGTTGATGGTAATTGATTTGCACGGCGAATTTAATTATTGTTTGTCTGATTAAGTTGTAGAAATAGTAATTGGTTTACGTGCGTGGCATATTGGATTTATTTGAGTGGTCGGAGTTCGATTTGATCTCGATATTTGTGCGTGAAAATTGGCGTGAACTAGATTTATTGGAAACAATTTTTATATTGATTGAGTTTTTATAAATTAATGGATGTGAGATTTGTCTGATTAAATTATAGACATATAAGACTTTTACGTTAAATACCTAACTCAAAGATCACGAATAGAACACTAGAAATGTAAAACTGTAACGATGTTTTTTTTTTTTGGAAATGGTTAAAGATGGAATTAAAAGTTGCAATTACCTGCCAGATTAATGACGTTTAGAATTAATATTCACCTGACGTGTTCGTATTCAGGCGTAGTTTTATTAAATTCGATGGTTATGTTAGTAACTATTTATGGGTTAAAATTAAAATTACGCTGTGGTTAAGGGGTGGGGGAGACCATTTCGGAATTGTCTAGCCAAGGAAGGTATAATTGTATGGTTAACTATGTAAACCGCCAGGAAGGGGACTAGGACTCTGGACTAATCTGACCTTACCTAGGTAGCAACAGTTTAATAAAAACCTATCAATTAAAAACCTAACAATTTGTATAATTTAGTTGACGTCGCTTGCTATTAAACCAAACAAATAACTAACAATCAAAATAACTTCATATTGAGCAGGTGTCTGATGGTGAATTTTATTAGATAGAGTGTAATATGGTAAAAAAAAAATATTGTAGTTTTCTCATTATTTAACTATATCGAGGAAAAATTAACTTTTACAGTAATAATTATTTTAAATAGAGTCTCTCATTTACAAAAAAAAATAGCGTTAAAAGCTCAACTAGGACAACGGAAAAAAGTATATAATACAACTTGGACATGTATATTTTAAACACACCTAAATTTTGAATTTCAGTACACGTTTAAATGGTAAATAGTATCAAATGAACCGACAAAATAAAATACAAGAGTATTACGTCGACGCCGTATTAAATTACTTTTGCAGTGCGGTGAATATAGTAGAGTGCATCTGCCCCCACGGACATCTGCCTTTGCACCTGCTCCTCTGTCGGCTATAAAAGCAGAGCAGTCCGCGGTCTCTTCGCAGTAGCTTGCCGCCCTTTACGGACCAACGTCCGACTGGGTTGCATTCTGCTGCAGCGTAGGTCTGTTAAGTGTGCGTTGGGCCCGACGCGCAATTAACAGATCCGCGCCCTTGCATGTGTTTTTATGCATGGTAGATTGTTAGATTAACGCTTGTAGTTTGCTAGTAAATGTAGTTAGTGTTTGTAATTAATGTTTGGTGTTGGTTTTTTGAAGTGTTTTATTTACTAATATGTACCTTCCCTACAGCTCCCTTTTCTTATGGACATTGATCCAAACTGGGTAAAGTGTCCCTATTTTTATCCGTGGGGTTTAACTTGTAAATATAAAATCGGTCCTTGTAATCATACCTTGGTCAAAACTTGGGTTCGCAGTAGATTGGCGCCCGTTACTGACCCACGTCCGACTGGGTTCCAGTTTGCTGTTGACCTTTGTACAACCGACCTTGGTTGATTTTTGAAAAATTAACTTTAACGGTAAAGTCTTTATTTTCAAAGTAATGTATCTTGCTTCTCATCCTTTTCCTAATCCCTCTAAGGTATGGCGCGCAAACCGACCTTGTGTCAATACGGCGCGTAAACCGGTTGACATTACCCATCTTACCCCTTACTCACGAGAAACAGATTCAATCAGTTTGCTTATTTTTGGTTAAATTTAAGGGGATCTTGGTCAGGAAATTATTGTACTTCGGTTCGTAAAACTCTGGCGCCTACACAGTGATGAACGTCCTTGCGGTTTCAGAGTGCGCGACTGTTGTTAACTGACCATTTTGCTTTTATTTATTTATTTATTTTTGTGGGGAGGGGAGGGGATAACTTTTCGGGGGAGAGGTTAGCGTTCCGTTATCAGGTTTATGCCTATAATTGCGAGCATTAAACTAGTCCTCTTCTCCTAATACAGAGCGGGGAATAGAGCAGTTTGTGGTCCAAGTGAGGATCACTTACTGCTCTATTCCCCGTTTTGGCAACATGTTCAGATGACCTTGAGGACTTAGAAGATTCTCGTTTCTTAGAGTACTACCCAAGAATGCAGACTCACTCTGTCAGCTGTACAAGGATAGCTTATTCTCAATGTTTAGTGGGTACTTAGGTTACGCGGATTGATCAAACAAACAAATTGGTGCAAACACAATTCAGATCCGACCAAGGGTATAGCAGCAACAGCGAAAAAACAACTATTTTCAAGGTCAAATCTAAATAATTTCTTTATTTCTAGTTTAACATATGCCAAGTGGGTACTCTACTGTCGCGGCTTGGCAAAATAAACAAGAAGGTGCAAACACAATTCAGATCCGACCAAGGGTATAGCAGTAATAGCCAAAAACAACTATTTTGAAGGTCAAATCTAAATAATTTTTTTATTTCTTGTTGCAGGAAACCTGCGTACTCACCCCCGATGTTATTCTTATGGAGAACAATTAATATTTTAAATATCGCTTGTTTGTGAATACATTTCTTATGAATCCTGTTAAGTGTTTTAATGTGTTATGTTATATATTCATTGGAAATTCGCTGAGTATGCAAGTTTGCTGCAACGGGGGGTATTATTCTGTTCGGCTCCCTTAAATGTGTTAAGTGTTGGTGTTCTTATAATTTAATTTACCTTAAAAACAGCATAACAGCTCACTAACAAAATATGTTCGTTTAATATACAATTAAACTATATAATTTTAACTTAGAAATTATGTTATGTTTATATATTTATATAGTTATGTTTATTTAGGTTAATTATATCGTTCAAAGATTAAACACTACACAATGTATCTGAAGCAAAGACACTTATTCGTTAATTTTTTAGTATACTTATTTTTTTCAAGTGTAATGCGAAAACACAACTTGCAAAATTTGCAGATATTATCTGTGGTACGGAATCCCGGCCGAGATAGTTAGGTTGAATATTAATGAAATAATCTAGAAAACAAATTCAATTTTTTCTCGCATAAGATTAACTTTAGGATTCATTTAAGTGCTATTTCATTCGTTAATATTTAGCTAACGTCTATGTATCAATAGTAGCGTAAAGTAAGTATTTTGTCTGATCATACTTCTGTTAGGACGGGTTAAAAACACTGTTTTGATAACGCACAAAGTAAGATTACTATATTATTAGTTTTAAAAATACTGTACATATTTTGATTTTTAACAAATAAAGGTGCATTTGTTATTTTAAGATCTCTTTTTTAATAAATCATTTTTTGGTACTCAGTGAAAAATTGTTTGCACACAAAAAAACAATTTTTCGCCTATGGTTCCTGTAGCAGCAAACTTAGGTACTTGGTCCCCATGTTATTCTTATGGAAAATACTTAAAATGTTATATATCGCTTATTTATGAATGTATATGGATTAAACTTGGTATGTGACTTCGCTAAGATGAGTTCTATTGATATTTGCATAAAAACCCATTATTTTGTGTGCCTTGTTGCAGGAAACCTGCGTACTCATCCCCGATGTTATTCTTATGGAGAACAATTAATATTTTAAATATCGCTTGTTTGTGAATACATTTCTTATGAATCCTGTTAAGTGTTTTAATGTGTTATGTTATATATTCATTGTAAATTCGCTGAGTATGCAAGTTTGCTGCAACGGGGGGTATTATTCTGTTCGGCTCCCTTAAATGTGTTAAGTGTTGGTGTTCTTATAATTTAATTTACCTTAAAAACAGCATAACAGCTCACTAACAAAATATGTTCGTTTAATATACAATTAAACTATATAATTTTAACTTAGAAATTATGTTATGTTTATATATTTATATAGTTATGTTTATTTAGGTTAATTATATCGTTCAAAGATTAAACACTACACAATGTATCTGAAGCAAAGACACTTATTCGTTAATTTTTTAGTATACTTATTTTTTTCAAGTGTAATGCGAAAACACAACTTGCAAAATTTGCAGATATTATGTGTGGTACGGAATCCCGGCCGAGATAGTTAGGTTGAATATTAATGAAATAATCTAGAAAACAAATTCAATTTTTTCTCGCATAAGATTAACTTTAGGATTCATTTAAGTGCTATTTCATTCGTTAATATTTAGCTAACGTCTATGTATCAATAGTAGCGTAAAGTAAGTATTTTGTCTGACCATACTTCTGTTAGGACGGGTTAAAAACACTGTTTTGATAACGCACAAAGTAAGATTACTATATTATTAGTTTTAAAAATACTGTACATATTTTGATTTTTAACAAATAAAGGTGCATTTGTTATTTTAAGATCTCTTTTTTAATAAATCATTTTTTGGTACTCAGTGAAAAATTCGTTGTCAAGTGTCAAATGTCACCGTAAATGTCAAGTAAAACACTTAAGTAGAAAAAACGGTAAACATATAATTTGACTGCTAAATAGTCTATAAAAAGCTAGAAATGAACATTCTTACTTGTATTTTCTCTGTTAGGAGGTCTGTAGATGTAAAATGACAAAAGTAAGTGTTTTTTCGTAACAGATTATCTGTGATATTTCTTTAGAATTGTTCATTGATAATATAAAATACTTTATTGATAAAATAAATAAATAAATTATAGTTTTCATCCAACCAAACTGTTTTTGTTTAGTACAGATATATATAATAAAACTATCATTTGATTCTTAAGGAGTTGAGACTCTTAGAAGACTTATTCCAAAACCATCTCGCTATATTTATTTATTTATTTATTTTTTTTTTTTTTTATTAGTCTTCAGAGAGCAATGTGCATTTTTGTTTTGTTTTATTAACTTGATTTATTCTCTGAAATATTTGTCTCCTATCTGTTGATGACTGTTTTTTAATAACATTCAACATTGTTTAAGTTTAATGTGTTGTAAATATAGATAGGTGTTCAGTGTTTTAAGCTAGTGAATAAACAATTGTAAATATTTGTTAAACTAGCTTCAGTAATAGCACAATATTTAACTTCAAGAGTTAAAAGAGGTGTGCTCTATTGTTTTCTTGAAGCAAAGCAATATCCCACAATTTTACTGCTCAAAATTTATTTTATTTAACCTTTTATTAATAGGCAAGCACACAACTGCCCCTCTTTTTTCTTAACTGTTATGCATCGTAGGAGAAATTTACGCATACCGTTAGGAAGGTATTGCTTTGTAAATGATCAGAAACCCATTATAATTTACATAGCCCCTCATACCTACGCCCCACAAATCTTTGAATATATTTAGTTTATTAAATTTGCTACATATCAAATTATAATTATGAGAAATGCAAGTTTTTGTTATGTAACGAAACCAAGCTTAACATTTTTCACTCACACATATTATTTTATTGCCCCAAGAATTTACAATAAACTTCCAAATAATAATGTTAAAACTTTGGTAAATCACACGAAATTCATAAAAAGAGGTTAGACAATGGTTGAAGGGTTTTAAAAATGTTGTTGTTTTATTACAAATAATGCTTTAGTTATGTTAAGAACACTACAAAATTATTTTAACAAAATTGGATATTTGGAGTTTGGTTTAGTAATATTATAATACGTATTTTTATAAGTTATTCTATTATGTTATTATACTTACAATTCAAAATACTTACATATAGCACAATATTTCATGTTAATAACCTGTACACAGAATGTAATGCATGTATTTGTTAGCTCCTAAAATCTTTGAAAGCATATATATATATATATATATATATATATATATATATATATATATATATATATATATATATTTCTTATGTAAAGGAACCTCTAAACGGACATTATGTCTTAGGGGTCTTATTTATTTAATTTTTTCTGCTCAAAAATTCGTTTTAATGGATCAGCCTGGTTTTAATTTTTTGTATGAAAGATGATTGTTTGTGAATTTTGTAATATTTATGTGTGTAAAAATAGAGTTGAGACTCTTAGAAGACTTATTCCAAAACCATCTCGCTATATTTATTTTTTTTTTTATTAGTCTTCAGAGAGCAATGTGCATTTTTGTTTTGTTTTATTAACTTGATTTATTCTCTGAAATATTTTTTCTCGACTAAATGCTGGTCCGACAGCCAGCTTATCAACTAACATTTATGACTTTAAGTTCGAAAACCAGAAAAATCGGACCATGGGAAGGGGGGTTTATGGAGGGTTTTAAATTTTCAAAAAATCAGTTTTTTGCATTTTTCACCCTAAAATTTTTAAAACACTTAACTTTGGTTTTGACTATGTTATAGAGCTTAAAAAAAATAATATGGTATTTTGAATTATTAACCTAGGTAAAGTGCTTTTGAAGATAAGACAATAAGGATCTATCTATAGTGCTTATCTACATGATTTACGGAAAATATTAAAGTTATTTTGTTCGTTATTTTATTCCCGATTATTGTACTGGGAAGAGGTTCCTTAATTACTTGTAGTTATTAGTTTATAGATTCAAGGCATTTTCAAGATGTTTATGGATTGTAATTACAAAATTGAGATGTCTCGTTTACGTAGTGTAAATAATAAAATAAATGGAATACTTTAACTTGTCGCAATCATTTTGAGATATTTATAAAATAATTGACTTATATAATTGAACAACATTTTAAAAATGGCAGATATAAATTGAGGTTAGATCGAATCGTCTTAATTCAACATTGCATTATATAAAATGAATATGGAGTTGTGACATTAATTTTAAAAATTCACATTCCGTAAAAAATTAACTTATCGAATTGTATACATACATATATATATATATATATAAAATTTTCATTCGGTAAAATATTGTAAGATTTTTTTTTATACAAATATCAAAGTCAACTTCAAGTAAACCATATCTACAGTTACATTCTGCTCTACTTCGAAAGATGTCTAAGTAGTTGTACACACAGGTCTCGCAATCTACATTATCAGTTAGATTCATATACCTTGTAGTATTTATTTTGAACGTCTAATAATTCAGTTTACAACTGTTATATCTTTGTGTGGTTCACCGTAGATTATCAAAGGATAAATTCAGCTTACAACCTTAAATCTTTGTGCGGTTCACAGTAGGTTATTAATTCAAGGTCGGGTGACTTCTTCCAAAGCACTCGCTCTCTCTCCAATTTTATCCAGCTCTACTTCGAAAGATGTCTAAGTCCCGAGGGGGAAGTGTTTTTTTTGTCTCTCTCTGTACACACAAGTCTCGTAATCTACGTTAACGGTTACATTCATATACTGTACCTCTTTAACCAGGCAGGGGACTTGTTAGTCTCGAGTTTGTGTGCAGTTCACGTTGTGTAGCCACTTTCTAACTGGATATGCAAGCGACCTTGCCCTTAACCTTGGCTATAATCTTGAGTGACCTTTAGGGTATAGGATTTGTATTAAAGACTAATACCCAAGGGTACAGTTAGTTTTACCTGCGTTCTCTTTCACCTGATTAAACATTCATAATTGTTTTGGGGTATAAAAAAAAATGAGCTTGGTTATTATACACCTTCGAAAAGGTATATAATATTTGTGGATTAAATTGCGCTTTATTAATGCGGTAGATAGATAGTGTTTATTTATTCGAAAATTTAAATTAAAAGTAAATATATAGCTTAATCCATTGCACAGAAAATGACATGTATTGTGTTTTATGTAATGAGAAAAGTTCTAATGAAGAAATTTTTGTTATAGGTTTGTAATATCCTCGAAGTTTCACTTGCTAATAGAGAAGACAAGCAAGGGTATTAAATAACTTAGTCCAAATAGTTTTAAGACATTAGTTAATGTTCATTTACCCAAAGAAATTACAGTATTATTCAGTTGTTATCTCACCTTATATGTATGCAGACCTTCATTAATAATATTACTGTAATGCCTGTTTGAAATTTGATATAATTGTAAGGTAATGTCTGAAGTTCAGTTTACATTGGGTGTGATATACGATTTCAGCAAACAAGGATTTCACCCATATCAGAAGGATAATAATAAACAAAATATATATATATATATATATATATATATTTCGAACATATATTTAACATAAGAAACCACATTACAGTATAAAAAAGGTCTAACACTAAAATAAAATAAGGCTGGGAAGAAAAGCATACTTCCGGGCTAGTTTTTTATTTTATTTGAAATATATTTTTAAATTAACTATGCCAGGCGCGGCACCGGCGCGGCGGCGCGGCGCGCCGCGGGACATAGCGCCTTTGGCTATCCGAAGCCCAGTACACTGATTAAAAAATTGTATCGGAGGGTTGTGAGGTTTTTATATATTCATATTGTAATCAAAATTAGCTATCCGATACGCCGACTCGGAGGTAGATCAGACTAACATTAAGCGTTTTTATGAAGTTATAACAGTGTTTTGGACGGTTGTTTGAGCATTGCAAAGTGTTATAAAACGTAATTCAAATAAATATGTCACAAAATTTGTATTTAAACCCGAACAATAACCACTATATATTTAAACTTAATTATTCATGTAAATTTAACACCAGAAATATATTAAGACTGATTATTTGTCACTATTATCTCCTAAAGACTCTTCTTGACGTCATTTTCAAGCTTATATTCATTGGCGATAGAAAGTTATATTAAAAGCGTTTATATAAGTTCGGTATAACTTGGGAAATTACTGTGGGGTAAGGAAAATATTGAAATCAAAGTATTGTTAAGATGTTGGAAAATTTATATATAGTGTTTCTGTCATTTAACGTGCCAACCGTTAATACTTATTAAGATCAAGGATTTTGTAAAATAACGCAAGATTTATACTTTATAATTTTTTTATGACATGTACATTTAATTTGAACACACAAACTTATACAGCAGTATTTGTGATGTACTTTTTCATTAATTTATTAATTTATCTGGCCGAAATTCAAAAAAATTTAAAGTTTGTTTTAGTTTTTTTATTTGTATGAACAATTGTAACATATATACCAGACATAAAGTATAAGTTATTGTGTTTCTTTATTCTAGATAGTGTTTATTTATTCGAAAATTTAAATTAAAAGTAAATATATAGCTTAATCCATTGCACAGAAAATGACTTGTATTGTGTGTTTTATCTAATAACAAAAGTTCAACGCGATTTATTTGGTGTTTTTGTTTTGATTAAGATTGGGTAGTTATAACTGATAATATAGAGTTACATTATAAAACAACTGGAGGCTTTTGTCGTTAGTACAAGTGTTTCAGCCATTGCATATCTAAGTGTTTCAGCCATATCAAATGAACCGACAAAATAAAATACAAGAGTATTACGTCGACGCCGTATTAAATTACTTTTGCGACGCGGCGAATGTAGTAGAGTACATCTGCCTTTGCACCTGCTCC
Organism: Allygus modestus; assembly: GCA_963675035.1. NCBI lineage: Eukaryota > Metazoa > Arthropoda > Insecta > Hemiptera > Cicadellidae > Allygus > Allygus modestus. Next base: position 106,129,687 of record OY776111.1, read on the forward strand.
TCTGTCGGCTATAAAAGCGAGGGTCTAGCCGCAGTCGTCTCACAGTTTCAGGCTGGCAGCCTAGCTAGCTGTTCGCCTTAACTGTCTGTAATAGCATCTTTAGTATAGAGGTGGTACCCCTGTATACTAAAGATTCTACCTTAGCATGTTAGTTTGTTATGCATGTTAGTTTGTTTGTTAGATTATAGCTTGTAGTTTGCTGCTATAAAATGTAGTTAGTGTTGGTGTTTGTAATTATTTGTGGTGTTGGTCTTTGAAGTGTTCTATTGACTAATTAAATATGTACTTTTCTTTCACGCTTTAAACTGGCCTTGGGTCAAAACTTAGGTTCGCAGTAGCCTGACGCCGGGTGTTTGGGTCTACGTCCCACCGGGTTTCAGTGATACTGTTGACCTTTGCAAAACCGTCCTCGGTTGGTCTTTGTAAAATTAACTTTAACTAATCAGTATGTTTCTCATCCTTTTCCTAGCCCCTTACAAAAAAGGTATGGCACGAAAACCGACCTTATGTCAATACGGCGCGCAAACCGGTTGACATTGCCCATCTTAGCCCTTAATCACGAGAAACAGATTCAATCAGTTTGCTTATTTTTGGTTAAATTTAAGGGGATTTTGGTCAGGTAATTATTGTACTTCGGTTCGTAAAACTCTGACGCCTACACAGTGATGAACGTCCTTGCGGTTTCAGAGTGCGCGACTGTTGTTAACTGACCATTTTGCTTTTATTTATTTATTTTTGGGGGATAACTTTTCGGGGGAGAGGATAGCGTTCCGTTATCAGGTTTATGCCTATAATTGCGAGCATTAAACTAGGCCTCTTCTCCTAATACAGAGCGGGGAATAGAGCAGTTTGCGGTCCAAGTGAGAACCACTTACTGCTCTATTCCCCGTTTTGGCAATTTGTTCAGATGACCTTGGGGACTTGGAAAATTCCAGAAAATTCTCGTTTCTTAAAATACTGGAAGATGTATTGATTTTTCGGGAGAGATTAAGGTTTAGTTATTACAGAATTCAGATCCGACCAAGGGTATATCAGTAATAGTTAAAATCAACTATTTTGAAGGTCAAATCTAATTTTTTTTTATTTCTGGTTTAACATACGCCAAGTGGGTACTCAAATTACGCGGATTGATCAGAGGAACAAATTGGTGCAAACATAATTCAGATCCGACCAAGGGTATAGCAGTAATAGCCAAAAATAACTATTTTGAAGGTCAAATCTAAATAATTTCTTTATTTCTAGTTTACCATATGTCAAGTGGGTACTCAAATTACGCAGATTGATCATAGGAACAAGTTGGTGCAAAAATAATTCAGATACGACCAAGGGTATAGCAGTAATAGCCAAAAATAACTATTTTGAAGGTCAAATCTAAATAATTTATTTATTTCTAGTTTACCATATGTCAAGTGGGTACTCAAATTACGCAGATTGATCATAGGAACAAGTTGGTGCAAAAATAATTCAGATACGACCAAGGGTATAGCAGTAATAGCCAAAAATAACTATTTTGAAGGTCAAATCTAAATAATTTATTTATTTCTAGTTTACCATATGTCAAGTGGGTACTCAAATTACGCAGATTGATCAGAGGAACAACATTATTGAAGTTTTTAGTTACGGAGGTAAGGTCTTGACAGTCTAAGAGCTAAACCCCTAACTAACACATGTAAACTAGTTATTGTGCGATGTAAAACTTGGTGGGGAGACTGGTGTAGTGGGGGACTGGTGTAGTGGGGGACCACCATCTGCCGCACACTTGCCACCTGCCGCCTTCCATCTGCCGTCCGCCATCTGCTTCGTTCTACTACACTTTTACCCCCACCATTTTGTTTGATACCAGAACGCTAGCTAGCGAATAGTCAGTACACCTCCGGCTCTCGACCGGTGAACATCGAGCTCTCCGAGACGCTCTTCACAAAATAACAATATCATTTCACTCACGATCTGATAGATGTTTCTATTTCATTGCCGTCAGGTATTATTTCCACCTGACAGCAATGAAATGCAAACACCAAACAGAACAGATAGGTGTCAAAAACACAACATGGACTCTGCGCAGGGATCGAAGTATCTACCGTCTTTCATCAGAAAGCAAAGTGATGGCCGCAACTCGTCCGGATCAACAACATCGATGACAACCAACAACGGGGAACTATTGTAAACATGAATTATTGTAAACATAACTTATTGTAAATAAAATAAAGTAATATTTGTAATTGTACTACCTCGCACTCGTATCATTCGATTGCTTCATTCGATTGTTTCATTCGATATTTATTATCGATTAACTATCGAATCACAATCGTTTTACGAGTGCGAGGTAGATTTTTTTAAAAAAACTTCACCGTGACCTTGAACTTTGAACTTTTACTCATTTCGTCACAAAACCGCCTACGTCACTGGCTCAGCCTCAGATGACGTCTTTCATGACGCAGCGCTTCCGGTCACGTGACCGGAAGCCATCAATCAAGTGAGCCAGAAGTCCCCTTTCCCTACTACTAACCTCAAAACGTGGTTAGCCTACAAAGCTTAACTGAATGACTATTAAACATAATGTCTCGAATATACAGATCGATCACACATAACAGTACCGGTCACGTGAGAGATCTGTTCGTGACCGATATGTATATTCGAGACATTATTTTTAATAGTCGTTCAGTTAAGCTTTGTAGGCTAACCACGTCTTGAGGTTGTATTTAGTTCTTGTTAACTTGTTATGATATATTTAGCTTTTTCATAAAAGAATAACATGTTATGATTTATAAGTGTGACCGTACTGTTTGTGAATTGAGGTACGATATAATTCTTCCCTGGTTTTGTAGATATTTCAGAAAATCTATAACTTTTTCTGAAAAACTACACTCATGAAACAAACTATCAACTGTTAGAAGAATAGATCAGATGTTTCCTGCTCTTTTTACCGCCACACCTTTTTCTGGACACTCCGTTAGTTTTACGCGTCCTTGAACCACGGACATTCGGAGACATTACTTGTCAATAGGAAAAAACCATTTTCCCACTCAACTTTCTCCAGACCGATGTTAACGTGTAGAAGTACAGGTTACATTGTCATTGGTTATACACCACAGTCGTTGGCAATCGTCTGCTTGACATATTTGTTTTGATCAGCATAACCTCCAAGCCAGTTGGAGACGAGTGACCGATGGGTAAATAAAGACATATTTAATCTTTTACACTTTATTTATTTATTATTTGGAATGTAGGATAGGGTTGGAAGGTAGGAAAAAAGGTTGTTTAATCAAAACAGTAAAGGTTTTTAAAATATATAATTTAATTTTTCATTTTTCTCATGGAGACCTAAGTTATCCCATTTGGTGGTATTGACCCTTATGTGGAATTCAGACAAATATTATGCATTTGAAATTCGCTGAGTACGCAGGTTTGCTGCGACGGGGGTATTTATTCTTGATTTGAATAACCAACTGCAGGGAGCCGTCCAATATTTTGACAGATTAAAATTATTCCAACATTGAACGAACCTGTTATCACTGTATTTACGATCGACGGTGGAGTCCCATCAGTCCAGCCCTTCATGTTTTGCTTATAGGTTATACACGGCAAAATCCAATTTCAAATTACTTGTTGATTGAGTACCTCATTGATGATTTTGTTTGCCAGTTACAACGGTTATACGGCCGCAATAACTACGTCCTGCATCAATGCTAGTAGTTTAGTTTTTGTTTCACTAAATAGAAGTAATTAGTGGGAAAATTTGTTTCTCTTATTTGTATTATCTTTCTTATACTACTATTTCGTTTTTAGGTTAGCTAAAGTATGTGCGATACCAAAATGCAAGTAAAACGAGTTCGCACGCAGCATGCTGACGTGAGGGAAGTGAATTTCCACATAACAACTTTTAAAACTCAAAATCAGTGTAAAAACATACATGTATTCCAATTTTTATTGAAATCTGAAAATATTGATTTTTTTGGCTGTTCTGATGCTCCTGGTTACCTGCAAAGCTAGGAATACAATTTTGCGCATTATATAGTTAGGAGAAGGTCCAGTCAGGCTTGAAAGTAGGTGTGAGGTTGCTGGGGATGATAAAAGTATTCTAACAAGGGAATAACAGGTTTTTCTAGTGTAAAACCCCTATAAGACAACGTACTGTGTTTAGTCGAAACACGTTTTCTTTAATAACTCGGTAAATATTTATGCTAGAATGACGGGAGAGGGCTTAAAACTTTCGCCTCACTAATTCCCATCTTTTTGCATGCATTAATTTTACATCCGGGGCTTTTTGGGCCCAAAAACTCAAAATTTGAAAGATTAATCCCCATCGGGTTTAGAGTTTTCCGATTGTTTTGCCCAACAAACGTATCCAACTGATTACAGATAGGAACGTCCCTACCAAATTTGATGTTAATCTGATAAAAAATACGACCGCTAATTTTGAACGACCCCCCAAAACGTGTTCTGGGGGTCATGTTAAGAACTTCTATGGTGGTCCCGGGCTTAAGTTTCACCATGGGGGTCATGCTAATAGCATTCTAATAAGTTAACTTTCCAAAGGAAATTCACTAAAAATAAACAGCTGTGTTGCTGTGCATTTATTTGAGGATGAATTTTGGAGGCTGTGTCGTTTTAAATTGCCTAATAATTTTCAAAAGTAATAATTGCCAAATTGCTCCTACAGAATAGGTATATTTCATCCCAATCATTTTAATTGTGTTAATAGTAAGTTATGCATTTATCTGTATTATTTTAAATTTTAAATGTTATGTAATCTGTAAAATAAGCATAATTTATTATATTTTAACTAAACTTGATAACCCATCCCCAAATTTTGAAATAGGCCTAGACTACGTTATTAAGCTGGGTTAATTACTTACTTTGACTCTTGGAAATATTGTTTTATGGTCTACAAATTTTGTTAAGTTACAAAATGTCTAACATTTAAAGAAACTGGTGGGCTAAGCTGAACAAAATATTAAGTAGTCAATGTAATGTTTACCTTTTGAAAACATCTTAGTTACCCTACATAGCCTAGTCAACTTTCAATTTTTTATTATTGTCAAATTCTTTGCCAGTGGGAACTAGGTCTATTCTAAAATATGCTAGTTAAACATTGGTTACTCTTTAAGCCATATAGGCCTAAGCTACAATTTTTTGTATTTAATGTAAAAATACCCCCGTCGCAGCAAACCTGCGTACTCAGCGAATTTCCAATGCATATATATGTGACTCACTACTACATAGAGCTATTTACCAAGTTTCACAAAAATACATCCATAAATAAGTGATATATAGCATTTTATTTATTCTCCATAAGAATAACATTAGGGTAGAGGATGCAGGTTTGCTGCAACGAGGAAGATAAGAAATGTGTTTTTTTTGCAATTATCAATACAATTGAACCAGGTGAAGCTACATACCAAGTTCTCTTAATGTAGGTTCATAATTAAGGGATATATACAACTTTCCTTATTCTCCATATGAATAACATGGGGGCGAGTATGCAGGTTTGCTGCTACAGGGACTATCAACAAAAAACTAGTTTTTTGTGCTAATATCAATATACCACAACTAGTTGAAGCCACATACCAAGTTTCATCAATATACATTCATAAATAATCGAGATATAGAATTTTATTTATTCTCCATAAGGATAACATTGGACAACGTACTGTGTTTAGCACTTTGAATATCTCTGCAACAGTTGGACATAGAACGATTAAAACACCCAAATGTTTGTTTTGTTGAGCTAAACACATTAATAAACAGAAATGTGAAGATTTTAGTAAAACTATCTGAGAAAATCTAAAAACCTTTTTCCCTTAAGATTAACATGGGACACGTTTTTTGGATTTTCTCCGCAACCACTTAACCTACGTTAATGATTCAAAATACTAAATTATTTGTTTTTTATGTTCTATAAAATGGCTATAACCAAAAGTGAGTGTTTTTAACATTTTGGGGTCAAATTTGCAAAAAAACGATTTTTGGAAAATTGTAAACCCCCATAAAACCCCCTTCCCCCCTGCGATCGATCTGGTTTTCGGACTTAAAGTCATAAATGCTACTCTCCACATTTGTGCCAAATTTCATCAAAATCGGTTGTTTCTTTCAAAAGTTATCGCTCTAACGGACACGCGCATATATATATATATATATGTATATATATATATATATATATATATACATATATATAAATTTGAACGAATAGTGTTTTTGGCATCTGGGGACCTCAAAATGAAAAGTTATCATGGTCTCGGGCTTAAGTCTTACCATGCCACCTACGGTAATAGCTTCTTCCCTATAGGGGAAATTCGCTAATAAATTAAGTTAACAATACATTTTCTTCATCTCTGATTTTTTTGGATTCCAATTTAATTTTAGGTCAACTTAACTTGTTGAAAGTTCATTTTAACTGTTATGGATCAACATTCAATTATTATTGTAATAGATAACTAATTCATAAAATTGCAAAGACAGACCTAGATATATACATATTTAGAAATGATTTTCTAAATGATGAGTGAAAGTTAGTTTTAAGTTTATTAATTGAATATTTTGTAGACCTTTTTAATTGTTCTGAGTACTACTGTATAATGTATTCTATTACATCCTAGCCATAAGATTTCTAATAGGTCTATGTATCGATTTCTTGTAGAATTATATTGCATTATATTAATTTATTCTGTAGACCAATTTTCCCCCCTTTTTTAACCTTTTAATTTAATTATTTGGTCTTAAATAGAAATAGAAAAATAGTTTCATGAAAATAGCTAATTAGTGATGCATTACCCCTTACTTGTCGCCTAAATTTGTTAATTACAGTATTATACAACTTTTACAGAACTTAACAGTTAAAAAATGTCTTTAAATTATGGAGGGAATGTCCTTAAATGTACGGGAATTGTTCAGGAATTTTCTGTTTGGAATAAAGTAGAGCTTGAGTAGAGTTTGACTGTTTAGAGCTGACACTAGCATATGAAATACCCCCGTCGCAAAACCTGCGTCCTCAGCGAATTTCCAATGCATAATGATACCACATGAAGCCGCATAGCAAGTTTCATAAAAATATATTCACATATAAGCGATTTTAATTATTATCCATAAGAATAACATTGGTAATGAGTACGTAGGTTTGCTGAAACAAGGAACAAACAATTGGTTTTTATGCAAATATAAATATAATTTAACTAGGTGAAGCCACATACCAAGTTTCATCAATATTCAATCATAAATAAGCGCCATATAACATTTTAGTTATTCTCCATAAGAATAACATGGGGGCTGAGTAAGCAGGTTTGCTGCAACAAGGAGCAAAAAAATTGGTTTTTATGCAATTATCAATATAACTCAACAAAGTGAAGCTACATACCAAGTTTTATTAATTTATGTTCATAATTAAGGGAGTCATTACATTTTACTTATTCTCCATAAGAATAACATGGGGGCTGTGTATGCAGGTTTGCTGCTACGGGAATAATCAACAAAAAATCAATTTTTTGTGCAAATATCAATACACCAGTACTACGTGAAGCCACATACCAAGTTTCATCAACATACATTCATAAATAATGGAGATATCAATTTTTTTTATTTATTCTCCATAAGATAACATTGGACAACGTACTGTGTTTAGAACTTCGAATATCTCAGCAACGTTTGGGCGTAGAATCACAATTTAAACACCAAAATGATCGTTTTGTGGAACTGAACAGATTGGTAAAAGCAAATGTGAAGTTTACATTAAAATAGACTGAGGAAACGCCAAAAACCTTTTTCCCATAAGATTAACATGGGAGATTTTATGAGTAGGTTTTTTGGATTTTCTCCGCAACCACTTAACCTAGGTTAATAATTCAAGATACTATATTATTTTTTTTTTCAGCTCTATAACATGGTAAAAACCAAAATTAAGTTGTTCAAAAATTTTAGGGTGAAAAATGCAAAAAACTGATTTTTGAAAAATGTAAAACCCCCATAAACCCCCCTTCCCATGGTATGATTTTTCTGGTTAAAAACTTAGTCATGACACATTTGAGCCAAATTTCATCGAAATCGTACGTTTTTTACTCAAGTTATCGCATTCACGGACACACACATATATATATATATATATATATATATATATATATATATAGATAGATATATATATATACATATATATAAATTTGAACGAATAGTGTTTTTTGCCATCTGGGGACCTCAAAACAAAAAATTATCATGGTCTCGGGCTGAAGTCTTACTATGAGACCTACGGTAATAGCTTCTTCCCTATAGGGGAAATTCGCTAAAACGTCATCTTATCACATGACCCCGCGCATAATTTACGCCTTACCAAGTCAATACGTCGATACTATTGGTGAATTCCGCCTATTCCAAATTCCCGCTAAACTGAACAGGGTTTGGTCCCAATTATTTCAGAATAGTGGGACTCTACTATATATAAAGTAGAATTTATTTGAATGAGTTTGAAAACCAGACTGATCACATTTTTCAAAGAGGGGTTTTAGGGGGAAGTTGTACCCCATATACATCTATTTTATGTATCCATAATGTAATAACTTTTGAAAAAAATATCAAAAAAAAGTCAATCAAATTCAGCACAAATGTGTAAAGAGCCATTTATAACTTTTGAGTTCGAAAACCTGAAAAATCGGACCATGGAAAGTGGGTTTTATGGGGGTAAAAAATTTTCCAAAAATAATTTTTTTGCATTTATAACTCAATCATTTTAAATTCACTCAATTTTGATTTTGATAATTTTAAAGAGCTTGGAAAACAAGTAATTTAGTATTTTGAATCATTAACCAGTAGTTAAGTAGTTGCGGATAAAATCCAAAAAAGTATTCATAAAATGTCCCTTGTTAATCTTATGGAAAAACAGTATTTTAGCTTTTCCTCAGTTAATTTTACTGAAATCTGCACATTTGTTATTAGCAATAACTTCAGCTCTAAAGAAACAATTATTTTGGTGTTTAAATTGTGATTTCTACGTCCAACCGTTGCAGAGATATTCAAAGTGCTCAGCATAGTACGTTGTCCAATGTTATCCTTACGGAGGATGAATCAAATTTGATATCTAGATTATTTATGAAGGTATATTGATGAAACTTGGTATGTATTTATGAAGGTATATTGATGAAACTTGGTATGTGGCTTCACCTAGTTGTGGTAGCAAATGTTGATATTTGCAACAAAGTAATGTTTTGTTCATTGGCCTCAAAAGCAGCAAACCTGCATACTCATCCCTAATGTTATTCTTATGGGGAATAAGTAAAGTTTTATACCTAACTTTATTATGGACATAAATGAATAAAACTTGTTATGTAGCTTCACTTGGTTGAGTTATATTGAAAATTGCATAAACACATTTCTTATCTTCCATCTTGCAGCAAACCTGAGTTCTCAGTTCTAATGTTGCTGCGACAGGGGTATTTTTCATTTTTTGCAATGAACAAAAACCTAGTTTTCCCTTATAAAATCCATGTTAATTGAACATAACATATAAAATGAAAGAGGTCACTGAATACAAGGAAGTGTTATGCACAAATATCACGTATTTCATATAGAAAAGTTTTACTGATAGCACAACAAAAAAGTATACCGTATGTTTTTTAATAACTACAGTTTTACTTTTAGTGAATTTCCCCTATAGGGAAGAAGCTATTACCGTAGGTCTCATGGTAAGACTTAAGCCCAAGACCATGATAACATTTTGTTTTGAGGTCCCCAGATGCCAAAAACACTATTCGATCAAATTTATATATATGTGTATATATGTCTCCGTGAGTGTGATAATTTGAGTAAAAAATGCCCGATTTCGATGAAATTTGGCTCAAATGTGTAAAGTGACATTCATGACTTTTAAGTTCGAAAACCAGAAAAATCGGACCATAAGAAAGGGGTATGGGGTTTCAAAATTTTTCAAAAATCAGTTTTTCACACTTTTCATCCTGAAATTTTAAAAAATCACAATTTTTGTTTTCACCATTTTATAGAGCTTAAAAAAATAAATAATAAGATAGTATTTTAAATCATTAAGCTAGGTTAAATGGTTGCGGAGAAAATCCAAAAAACGTGTTCATAAAATCTCCCATGTTAATCTTATGGGAAAATGGTTTTGAGCTTTTCCTCAATTAGTTTTACTGTAAACTTCACATTTTCTTTTACCAATCAGTTTAGCTCTACAAAACAATCATTTTACAGTTTAAATTGTGATTCTACGTCCAACCGTTGCCGAGATATTCAAAGTGCTAAACCCAGAACGTTGGCCAATGTTATCCTTATGGAGAATACTTAAAATTTGATATCTTGATTATTTATGAATTGATATTGATGAAACTTGGTATGTGGCTTCACCTAGTACTGGTTTATTGATATTTGCACAATAAATTGATATTTTGTTTATTATCCCCTTAGCAGCAAACCTGCATACTCATCCCTAATGTTATTCTTATGGAGAATAATTAAAATTGTATACTGTATATAGCTTATTTGTGGATATATTTTTATGAAACTTGGTATGCGGCTTTATGTGGTACTGAGACATATATTATGCATTGTAAATTCGCTGAGTATGCAGGTTTGCTGTGACGGGGTATTTTAATTTTGAGCTAGGCCTTTTACAAATTTTTTTTAAGCTGTCATGAAGCATATATACATGTCAAGCTGATGACATGCATATACTGTATACATGTCATGTAAAGCTGATTTGAATACAAGTAAGAGAATGGAGTGGGAGAACACTATTTTGGTTTGATAAATAGGGTATTCCGTAAGTGTCCATATTCTACACAAAATGATAATTATTTTTAAACGGATGAAAGTAAATTAAGATTTTACAACTTTTTTATGAGGACTTTAAAATGATACATGATTTTCCTTTGGTTTATGTAAGAAATAGTGAGATTTTATCCCATGGCCTATATTAGAACAGCCTGTACATATATTATGATAAGAATATTTTAAATTCATTGCCAATGTGTGATTTTGGGAAAAATAATTTTACCAGGGGGTTTTAGACTTAACCGTTCTCCTGTACACATCTTTTCCCTGTGTATTTTTGTGATAAATTAAAGCGTGCAAGTAATGTCTTTTAGTTTGAAATCAACCAATCTAATTATTTATATTTTGCATAATTTTTCACTTGTTATTTTAGAATGAGCTTTTTCAAACAATATTTCATGCCGTGTGATGTTAAGCGGGTTTAAAAAAAATATATAATACCCTCACAAAACCAATTTTTTGAATCGATTCGTAAGGTGGGGTGGAGATACAATCTTTCCTTGTAAAGTTAAACAAAATTGAATTGCCTGTTTGTTGTCTTTAGTAGCTTATGAAAAAATGAATTAGTATTTCATAGAAGGGTTAGAACCAAAATACCAAAATACCTGATACTCTAAAAGCTTCCTTTATAAATTAAACACTATGCCGTTGAGTATATAATAACTGCTGACACCTTGAGGGAGCGCATCAATGGGCACTGACATCCGTGCTAAGACAATCAAGAAAAACAAGTACCACAACAACCGACACACAGCTTCACAACAGAAGTTTTAAATCCTTCCCTAAAACCAATATAACAGAAACAGACCAATGCCGAGGAGATGAGAACTGGCATACCAATTTGTGATAACTTCAAAGGCCCCTCTAATCCTGCAAATTAGTAAATCCCAGCTCTCCTTCTCTGCACATAACACAGCACAGCACAGCTAACAGAAAAAAACATACAATTGTGTGATATATGTAAATAGTCTCAGTAAATTATTAATTTAAAATTATTTTAGTGTTGGAATCACTGTACTTATTTCAAATTCAACTGTATTTTAACTGTCTCTACTCTTCATCTGAAGAAATCGCCAAATGGAGACATATGTAGTTTACACCTAGGCCTACTAAGTAATATTTCATAACAAACTTATTTTATAAACTGGTTTCTATGCTTTTTTCAACCAGTTGCTTCAAGTGAGTTACTGTAGCTGTGTACCTTTTTCCAAAGAAACTCCAAGTCTTGGTAACGTGCTTTTCGTTTATAAACGTAGTGGCAATTATATGATGAGGGTGCAATATATTAAAAGGAAGTAAATGTGAATCTGTGGTTTCAGCCCCCACCTATGACAAGGTTGGAGAGCCGCAACAACGAGGTGAACATAGGCGGGGCGCGAGGCGGGGGCGGGCTGCGGCCACCACGGAGCAGCGGACCCTTGGGGCGGGGGGGCATGGGTCGAGGCATGGAGAACAGGCCCCCCCGTCCTAGCCTCTCTGAGGACAACCGAGACTATGGTAACTACACTTCAAACCATTCTAAATTCACAAATGCACAGTTTTATTTTACAGTTGTGCGTGTTAAAACCAACTGTGTTTATGTTTGTTTGTGAGTGTTCAGAATGGCGCTGCCGATTGATGCAAACTGAGATTCAACTTTAAATGTTTGAAAGCGGCTGATATGTATAGCATAAACAGAATGAGCGATGGAATGAACCATGGAGGAATCATTACTGAAGAGGAGATGCCATTGCTTTAACATTAGGGCCAATGAAGCCAGGCACGCCCCCTTACAACTGGCGATAAGATGGCAAGCGAGTCAATAAGATGGCAAAAGCGCTCCCGTTTAGCATGGGAAAGATAGGGAAAAACGCGTCTTGCGCTTAGTTGAATTGGAATTCACGCCAAGCTAATTTGTTTATGGGAAAATAGCCTTTTGATTTGTATTCCGTATTAAATTCTCGAGACGTTGACACCAAATATATCAAATAAATATTTATTAAATAGATAGAAACTTAAAAAGATTATTTTAAGTGACTCATGACAAAGTGATTTTAAGTGACTCATGACATGCAGTCACTTTAATTACGTTTTTGGACAATATCTGACGTTTTTATCCATATAAACTATCCTAATGAGTTGCTCAAATTTTAATACAAAATGTTAGCATATTAGTTTGTTATTTTTTTAGTAAAAATTATAATAATATAAAAAATTTTGAAATTATAACTAGCGCTCTGAATTAGGTTACTGTCCAATATAAAGTCAGGGTTGCCACTTTCCTGGAAAACCGGGAATTATGTGTGAAGTTTGGTGACCGGGAAAAATGTGTGGAGTATGCGGCAATTTTCGGACAAACCAGGAACTTTAAGTCGCAATCGTCGGCGAGCGTGTGACACGTTCTGAATAGTAGGCGAAGTTAGTGACGTATTCTCGATTGCTGACGACGTTCGCGATGCATTCTATATTGCCGACGACGTTAGTAATGCATTCTTGATTGCCGGCAATGTTAGCGATTCGATCTCGATTTCCGGCGATGTTAGCGATTCGTTCTCGATTGCCAGCGACATTAGCGATTCGTTCTCGATTGCCGGCGACGTTGGCGAAGCGTTCTCGATTGCTGGCTACGTTAACTATGCGTTCTCAATTGCCGGGATGCCGGCGACGTTAGCGATGCAATCTTGAATGCCGGCGACGTTTGCGATTCGTTTTCGTTTACCAGTGACGTTAGCGGTGACGTTAGCGGTACATTCTTGATTGCCGGCGACGTTAGCGATACATTCTCGACTACCGGCAACGTTAGCGATACATTCTCGATTTCCGGCGATGTTAGCGATGCGTTCTCGATTGCCAGCGACGTTAGCGATATATTCGTGACTGCCGGCGGCGTTTGTGATGCATTCTATATGCATATTCTAAATGTTTTAGACAATGAAACAAGTAGTAAGGAGTTGAAAAATTTGTTGAGATCTCATGGATTGAAATATTTAGTAGATTTCCCAACACGGGTCACAGCTGATTCCGAAACAGCTATTGATAATATTTTAACAAATATTCCGACCCATGTCTTGAGCGTTTCGGGATTAATAACAGAGCTGTCAGATCATGATGGGCAAGCTTTGGAAATTTGCAATTTTATAAATAACTCCCAAAATAATAAAGCAATTTTTAAAAAACTAGAAAGTTTTCAGAAGAAAACTTAAGCTTATTTTATAAGTTTTTAGAGAAAGAAAACTGGAATGATGTATTTATGGCTCCTGTGGATAAAAAATATGAAATTTTTAATAATTCTTTAATGTATTACTTTAATTTATGTTTTGAAAAAAAGGAGGTAAAAATTATCAATAATCAAAAATCTTGGATGAGTGCGGAAATTAAAGCTGAAAAACAAAAAATTATTCAGATGAGCCATACTGCAAGAAAAACTCGGGATAAAAGTCTTTTTTCAAAGATAAGAGAGAGTAAGAAGGTTTTAAATAAAAGGATTATTGAAACTAAAAAGCACTTCTTCGACACACAAATTAGCAATTCTAGTAATGTAAATAAAACCACTTGTAACATAATTAATGGTGAGGTATCAAATAAAAGCAAGGCACCAACTGATGATATTAATTTAGAATTAAGTGGTAAAATGATAACTATCCAAATCATATCGCCAATCTATTTAATGATTATTTCACCGATGTCATAGATACAATGTGCAAAACACAGTCATTGAATAATGAGCTAGATTTTAATTGTGCCTCAGAAAATGATTTTTTTAATATTAAAACGTTTAAATGTACTCCTGTAGAGGAAAAAGAAATTCAAAGCATTTTTAATTCACTCAAAAACAAAACGTCAAGTGGGTATGACGAAATTCCAGTTAAGGTATTAAGGCATGTAGGTGACACCTTGTTGAAACCTCTTGCACATTTAGTAAATTCCTCTTTTGTTTCTGGCTTATTTCCAAACCAACTGAAAATTTCAAAAGTAATCCCATTGCATAAAAAGGGTGAGGTTACAGAAATCTCCAATTACTGACCTGTTTCACTTCTACCATGTATATCAAAAATATATGAGAAGGCAATGCACACTAGATTAGTGGAGTTTTTAGAGGAACATAACTTATTTCATAATTCGCAGCACGGGTTTAGAAAAGGTAGGTCTGTAATAACAGCAGCAGTTGATTTCCTTGAATCTATTATAGAATCAATTGATAAGAACGAAAATGTATTAGGAATTTATATGGATCTCTCAAAGGCTTTGACAGTGTATGTCATTTAACTTTGTTAAAAAAAACTGAAAGCACTTGGTATTAAAGGGAGTAGTCTAAAATGGTTTGACTCCTATTTATATGGGCGAAGTCAATTTGTTGAAATAAAATCAAATAATAATAATTTGTTTAGTACAATAAATTCATTAAAACGTAACATTAAGTGGGGTGTACCTCAAGGTTCAATATTAGGCCCAATTTTATTTCTATGTTATATAAAAGATATGCACCATTTTATTGTACACCCTGAAAAATGTAAATTATGCCTGTATGCTGATGATTCAAATTTAAAAGTGTCTGGGAAAACAGTGGATGACTTGGAAATATCAGCATTCATAGAACTAGAAAATATAAAACAATTTCTTCAACAAAATAACCTTTTTCTAAATACATCAAAAACAAATTTTATGACATTCTCTGATAAAAATAGAAAAAATTATCCTCAACCTAATTTAGAAATGGATTCAGAGCCAATAGGGAAAATTTCCCAGGCAAAGTTTTTGGGGCTTCATGTAGATGAACATTTAAATTGGAATTTTCATGTTGAAAATTTGTTAAAAAAACTCAGTTCAGGATTGTATGCATTGAAACGGATGTCATATTTGTGTAATTTAGATGCACTCAAAAAAATATATTTTTTATTCATTCACTTATATGTTATGGTATAGCATTATATGGTGCCACTTCCAAACTTAATTTAAATAAAATTTTAATCGTACAAAAAAGAGCAATAAGAATTATATTACACCTAAAGTTTGATGACTCTGTAAAATTGTATTTTAAAGACCTGAATATTTTAACAGTTTATGGAGCATACATATATGAAACAATATGTCTTGCGAGAGAAGAAAATATAAGAATAGAGCCTTTGGAAATTCATAACTATAACACTAGGTTCAAAAGAGATATTGTAACCTCACGCCATCAACGCAAATTAGAATTTTATAAGAAAAAACCAACTTATGCAGGATGTTTATTTTTTAGAAAATTGCCTGCAAGCTTAAAGAATGAAAATAATACTAAATTGTTTAAAACCAAATTAAAAAGATTTTTAATAGAGAAGTCATTATATTCAATTGAGGAATACTTTAACTGATTATCTTTTAATGAGACCAACTTAATGTATTTTTGAATTCTGGTTTTGAATTTTCGACTCTGAAAAGTAGTTATAATATTTATGTTTGTATTTGAAATAGATAGGCTAAGTCTTGATAATATTTATGTTTGTATTTTAAATAGATAGGCTAAGTCTTGACGCTATTTATTATTGTACAACTGTGCATGTATATTGTAAAATAAAGATGTTTTGATTTGATTTGATATTGCCGGTGACATTAGTTATGCATTCTTGGTTGCCGGCGACGTTAGCGATACATTCTCGACTGCCCATTCTATATTGTCGGTGATGTTAGCTATCAAATCAAATCAAAATATCTTTATTTATCTCTTGCACAAAGGTACAATAAATAGTGTCAAAACATAAATAATGATTAGTCTAAATAATACTTAATTACTATTTCTTTACAAAATTGCCCATGCAAAATTCATCTAGTGAGTACAGAGCTTTCTGCATCAGGAACTCCTTTAATGACTTCTTGAATTTACCATTGTCTTTATTATCTTTTATTTCCTTTGGGACATAATTTAAACATTTTATTCCAGCATAGGAGGTATTTTTGGTGAAACATTCTAGTCTATGCTGTGGTAATATTTTATCATGTTTATTTCTTGTATGAATGAAAATCATTGTTACTCTTGAATTGGCCAATTTGTGTCTTGCAATGCGTAATACACTCAAGTATGTAGATTATGAACGGTTAAAATATTTAGCTCAACAAAGTGATGTTTCACGGATACATCAGTTTTAAGATTTGACATTGTTCTTATAGCTTTCTTTTGCAGGACAAGAATTTTTTTAAATTTGGCTCGAAGTCCCTCCATATATACTTATTCCATATGCAATATGGGACTGTATGTGAGCATAACAAATATTTTTTAAACAGATAAATTTCAAAGAAACACATTTTCTTTAAAGCAAAAATACCAGAATTGACCCTTTTAATGATTCTTTCAACATGCATATCCCAACTGAGATTTTCATCTACTGTTAACCCAAGGAATTTAGTATGATTAACTTTATCCAACTCTTTAGCGTCAGCAAAAATAAGAGGATTTGGGTGGTTTCTGTTTTGTTTGGTATGAAAAGACATAACATATGTTTTTTCTCTATTCAGGATCAATTTATTTTCAATAAAAAAGTGTTGTAATTTTGAAAGTTGAATGAAAGCTGTAACTTCCAAATCACATTCACTTTTAGCTGATACAATTAAATTTGAATCATCTGCATATAAATAAAGCTGGTTTTTTGTTTTGAAGGTCACTTACACATTTAGGCATCTCTTTTATGTAACAAATAAACAACAGTGGGCCTAAAATGGAACCTTTTGGTACTCCATTTTTTATTACTTGAGTATTTGATTGATATTTATGGGTTTTATCGTTTTTTATTTGATAAATCTCAACATATTGCTTCTTTTCAGACAAATAAGAGACAAAACATTTTAAATTAAAATTGTGTATCCCCAAATTTTGCTATTTATGGAGAAGTAATTCATGAGATATGCTGTCGTCAAAAGCCTTTGATAAATCCATAAAAATTCCAACCGTTTTGGTTTTTTTGTCAATTGATTCCAATAGCAGTTCTGTGAAGTCTACTAAAGCAGTGGTGGTAGATTTATTTTTCCGAAAGCCATGTTGTTCATTATCGAAAAGTTTGTTTATTTACAGATGTATATAAAGTCGGTTGTACTTTGCTTTTTCAAAAATTTTTGAGATTGATGGTAAAACCGAAACTGGGCGGTAATTTTGAACTTCAGTCCTACTTCCCTTTTTATAAATCGGGATCACTTTGGTTACCTTAAACCTTCCTGGAAATACACCAGTGATAAAAAAGGAATTTATAAGACGTAACAATGGTTTTACAAGCTGATATTTTATAATTTTAGCGAATTTCCTCTATAGGGAAGAAGCTATTACCGTAGTCGGCATGGTAAGACCTAGGCCCGGGACCATGATAACTTTTAGTTTTGAGGTCCCCAGATACCAAAAACACCATTAGTTCAAAACTGTATATATATACAGGGTGAGTCAGACCACCCGTCCAGCATGTATAACGAGAACGGTTTGATCTAAAGTCGTCAAACAAAAAGCTTCCCCACTAAAACGCATATGGGCTATCTATTAAAATATTTTCATCAAAATCTATGTACAGGATGTTCCAAAACTGAAGGTCACGGGTTCGAATCTCTATTAAAATATCTTCATCAAAATCTATGTCCAGGATGTTCCAAAACTGAGAGCACGGGTTCGAATCTCAAAATTTTCTAACGTAAACATAGGGAATATCATACACCATTTTAAAGGTCTCGTTAAAATAAACATTTTTGCGAAAACAGAATTCACTTATCTTTATTCGTTTCAAAATGGTGGCCATTTTAATGTGAAATATTTACATTTACGGAATACCCTGTATTTTCTAAACCACTACTCGTACCTTTTTTCCGACTTAAATTTCTTACTTGTGATAAACTCAGCTTTACTCTGGTATGCTACATGACAGGCTTTTTTGAGAAAATCTATATTTCAAAAAAATATTAATTTTGAAAATATCCATATGCCCAAAATTCAAAAACATCAAATGGTAGCGTGTATATCAAATACCCCCGTCGCAGCAAACCTGCATACTCAGCGAATTTCCAATGAATTATAACATAACACGTTAAGCCACTTAACCAGTATTTAAGTTAATAATACTGATGGGATTCATAAGAAATATATTCACAAACAAGCGATATTTAAAATATTAATTATTCTCTATAAGAATAACATTGGGGATGAGTACGCAGGTTTGCTGCAATAAGGAACACAAAATAATGGGTTTTTATGCAAATATCAATAGAACTCAGCTAAGTGAAGTCACATGCCAAGTTTCATCCATATACATTCATAAATAAGCGATATATAACATTTTAATTATTTTCCATAAGAATAACATGGGGACCGAGTACCTAGGTTTGCTGCTACGGGACCCATAGGCGAAAAATTGTTTTTTTGTGCAAACAACAATAAACCACAACCAGATGAAGCCATATACCAAATTTCGTCAGTTTATGTTCATAAATAAGCGAGATATACAATTTTTCTTTTCCTCCATAAGAATAACATTAGACAACGTACTGTGTTTAGCACTTTCAATATCTCGGTAACCAATTGACGTAGAGCAATGATCAAAATACCAAATTGTTTGTTTTTTTAAGCTGAATTCAATGGTATAAATTAATACCCCCGTAGCAGCAAACCTGCGTACTCAGCGAATTTCCAATGCATATATATGTATATTAATACCACATAAAGCCACATACCAAGTTTCATCAATATACATTCATAAATAAACGATTTATGACATTTTAATTATTCTCCATAAGAATAACATGGCAGCTGAGTATGCAGGTTTGCTGAAGCAAGGAACACAAAAAATGGGGTTTTATACAAATATCAATACAACTCATCTAGGTAAAGCGACATACCAAATTTCATTAATTTATTTACATAATAAAGGCAGATAACACGTTACTTATTCTCCATAAGAATAACATGGGGCTGAGTACGCAGGTTTGCTGCTACGGGAGCCTTGGGTAAAAAATTGTCTTTTTGAGCAAATATCAATGGTCCACAACCAGATGAAGCCGTATACCAAGTTTCGTCAGTATACGTTGATAAATAGGCGAGATATAAAATTTGTCTTTTCCTCCATAAGAATAACATTAGACAACGTACTGTGTTTAGCACTTTCAATATCTCGGTAACCAATTGACGTAGAGAAATGATCAAAATACCAAAAGTTGTGTTTTTTTAAGCTGAATCCAATGGTGAAAACTAAAATTTGAATATTTCAAAAATTATATGTGAAAAATTCGAAAAACCCATTTTTGGGGTACAAAACCCCCCCAAAATACCCCTTCGGGTAGAGCGATCTGGCTGGTTTTCGAACTTAAAGTCATAAATGTTGCTTTACACGTTTATACCAAATTTCATCAAAATCGGATCATTTTTACGAGAGTTATCGTGCTCACGGACACATATATATATATATATATATATATAGATATATATATATATATATATATATATACAGTATCGAACGAATGGTGTTTTTGGGGTCTGGGGACCTCAAAACGAAAAGTTATCATGGTCCCGGGCCTAGGTCTTACCATGCCGACTACGGTAATAGCTTCTTCCCTATAGGGGAAATTCGCTAAAAGCATACCATTGAAAAGGTCTTGTAAATCTAGCAACTTTCTAATTTACACCAACCTTGTATCTTTTTTCTTTTTTCTGCAATCAGCATAAAACATTATTCTTCCTTATGAAATGCATGTTAATTGTACATAAAACATAAAACGAATGTGGACAGAGAATACATGCAAGTGTTATGCAAATTAACATGCATTTCATATGGGAAAATAATGTTTTTTGCTGATTGTAGAAAAACTAAATACCCCCGTCGCAGCAAACCTGCATACTCAGCGAATTTCCAATGTAGATATAACATAACACATTATAACACTTAACAGGATTCATTAGAAATGTATTCACAAACAAGCGATATTTAAAATATTAATTATTCTCCATAAGAATAACATTGGGGATGAGTACGCAGGTTTGCTGCAACAAGGCACACAAAATAATGGGTTTTTATGCAAATATCAATAGAACTCATCTTAGTGAAGTCACATACCAAGTTTCATCCATATACATTCATAAATAAGCGATATATAACATTTTAAGTATTTTCCATAAGAATAACATGGGGACCGAGTACCTAGGTTTGCTGCTACAGGAGCCATAGGCGAAAAATTGTTTTTTGTGCAAACAACAATAAACCATAACCAGATCAAGCCATATACCAAATTTCGCCAGTTTATGTTCATAAATAAGCGAGATATAAAATTTTCCTTTTTCTCCATAAGAATAACATTAGACAACGTACTGTGTTTAGCACTTTCAATATCTCGGTAACCAATTGACGTAGAGCAATGATCAAAATACCAAATTGTTTGTTTTTTTAAGCTGAATTCAATGGTATAAATTAAAATTTGATTTAAATCAAAATTAAATGTGAAAACCCCAAAAACCTCATTTTTGGGGTACAAAACCCCCCAAAAACCCCCCTTCGGATGGTGCGATTCATCTGGTTTTCGAACTCGTTCAAATAAATGGTACTTTGCACATTTGTACCAAATTTCATTAAGATCGGACCTTTTTTACGAGAGTTATCGTGCTTACGGACACATATATATATATATAAATATATATATATATATACATATATACAAATTTGAACGAATGGTGTTTTTGGCATCTGGGGACCTCAAAATGAAAAGTTATCATGGTCTCGGGCTTAAGTCTTACCATGAGACCTACGGTAATAGCTTCTTCCCTATAGGGGAAATTCGCTAAAAAGATACAATGTTGGTGTAAATTAGAAAGTTGCTAGGATTTACAAGACCTTTTCAATGGTATGCTTTTTGATATACGCTAACATTTGACTTTTTTGAAATATAGATTTTCTCAAAAAAACCTGTCATGTAGCATACCAGAGTAAAGCTGAGTTTATCACGAGTAAGAAATTTAAGTCGGGAAAAAGGTACGCGTAGTGGTTTAGAAAATACAGGGTATTCCGTAAATGTCAATATTTTACATTAAAATGGCCGCCATTTTGAAACGAATAAAGATAAGTGAATTCTGTTTTCGCCAAAATGTTTATTTTAACGAGACCTTTAAAATGATGTATGATATTCCCCATGTTTACGTTAAAAAATTTTGAGATTCGAACCCGTGCTCTCAGTTTTGGAACATTCTGTACATAGATTTTGATGAAAATATTTTTAATAGATAGCCCATATGCGTTTTAGTGTGGAAGATTTTTGTTTGACGACTTTAGATCAAACCGTTCTCTCATGCTGGACGGGTGATCTGACTCACCCCGTATATGTGTGTCCGTGGGTGCAATAACTATCGTAAAAATGATCCGAGTTAGATGAAATTTAGTACAAACATGTAAAGCATAATTTATGACTTTAAGTTCGAAAACCAGCCGGATCGCTTTATCCAAAGGGGTATTTTGGGGGGGTTTTGTACCCCAAAAATGGTTTTTTTGAGTTTTAGCGAATATCCCCTATAGGGAAGAAGCTATTACCGTAGGTGGCATGGTAAGACTTAAGCCGGAGACCATGATAACTTTTTGTTTTGAGGTCCTCAGATGCCAAAAACACTATTCGTTCAAATTTATATATATATATATATATATATATATATATATATATATATGTGTGTGTGTGTGTGTGTCCGTTACCACGATAACTTTTGAAAGAAGCGCCCGATTTTTATGAAATTTGGCACAAATGTGGAGAGTAACATTTATGACTTTTATGTTCGAAAACCAGATCGATCGGTTTATGGGAAGGGGGTTTTATGGGGTTTTAAAATTTTCCAAAAATCAGTTTTTTGAACTTTTTACCCTAACATTTTAAAAATACTAGATTTTGGTTTTAGCCATTTTGTAGAGCTTAAAAAAACAAACAATTTAGTATTTTGAATCATTAAGCTAGGTTTAGTGGTTGTGGAGAAAAGTCAAAAAATGTGTCCATAAAATTTCCCATGTTAATCATATGGGAATACGGTTTTTACATTTTCCACAGATAATTTCAATAAAAACTCCACATTTCTTTCTACCAATCAGTTTAGCTCTGCAAAACAATCATTTTGGCGTTTTAA
Organism: Allygus modestus; assembly: GCA_963675035.1. Taxonomy (NCBI): domain Eukaryota; kingdom Metazoa; phylum Arthropoda; class Insecta; order Hemiptera; family Cicadellidae; genus Allygus; species Allygus modestus. Next base: position 106,152,521 of record OY776111.1, read on the forward strand.
TTGTTGTTTTAGTCCAACCGTTGCAGTGATATTCAAAGTGCTAAACACAGTACGTTGTCCAATGTTATCCTTATGGAGAATAAATAAAATGTTATATTTTGATTATTTATGTATGTATATTGATGAAACTTGGTATGTGGCTTCAACTAGTTATGGTATATTGATAATAGCACAAAAAAAAATTTTGTTGATTTTCCCGGTAGCAGCAAACCTGCATACTCGGCCCCCATGTTATTCAAATGGAGAATAAGTAAAGTTTTATATCTCCCTTAGTTATGAACCTAAATTAATAAAACTTGGTATGTAGCTTCACCTGGTTGAGTTATATTTATAATTTCAAAAAATACCCCCCGTCGCAGCAAACCTGCGTACTCAGTGAATTTCCAATGCATTGATATGTTTCTCACTAGTACATAAAGCCACTCACCAATTTTGACAAAAATACATTCATAAATAAGTTATTTATTACATTTTATTTATTCCCCATAAGAATAACATTAGGACTGAGTACGCAGGTTTGCTGCAACGAGGAAGATAAGAAATGATTTTTTATGCAATTATCAATATAACTGAACCAGGTGAAGCTACTTACCATGTTTTATTAATTTATGTTCATAATTAAGGGAGATATAAAACTTTACTTATTCTCCATAAGAATAACATTAGGGCTGAGTATGCAGGTTAGCTGCTACGGGGACAATCAACAAAACATTTATTTTTTGTGCAATTATCAATATACCAGTACAACATGAAGCCACATACCAAATTTCATCAATATACATTAATAAATAATCAAGATATCCAATTTTATTTATTCTCCATAAGGATAACATTGGACAACGTACTGTGTTTAGCACTTTGAATATCTCTGCAACGGTTTGACGTAGAATCACAATTTAAACACCAAAATGATTGTTTTGTGGAGCTGAAGTGATTGGTAAAAGAAAATGTGAAGTTTAAAGTAAAATTAACTGAGGAAAAGCCAAAAACCTTTTTCCCATAAGATTAACATGGGAGATTTTATGAGCATGTTTTTTGGATTTTTTCCGCAACCACTTAACCTAGGTTAATAATTCAAAATACCATATTATTTGTTTTTTTAAGCTCTATAACATGGTCTAAACCAAAATTAAGTGTTTTAAAAATGTTAGGGTAAAAAATGCAAAAAACTGATTTTTGGAAAATTTAAAACCCCCATAAACCCCCCTTCCCATGGTCCGATTTTTCTGGTTTTCGAACTTAAAGTCATAAATGTCAGTTTACACATTTGAGCCAAATTTCATCGAAATCGGACGTTTTTTACTCAAGTTATCGCATTCACGGACACATATATAGATATATATATATATATATATATATACATATATATAAATTTGAACGAATAGTGTTTTGGACATCTGGGGACATCAAAACAAAAAGTTATCATGGTCTCGGGCTTAAGTCTTACCATGAGACCTACGGTAATAGCTTCTTCCCTATAGGGGAAATTCGCTAAAAACCATATCTTATCTTCCTTGATGTAGCAAACCTGCGTACTCATTTATAATGTTATTCTTATGGAGAATAAATAAAATGCTATATATCACTTATTAATGAATGTATTTTTGTGAAACTTGGTAAGTGGCTCTAGGTAGTAGTGATACCCACAAATTTGCATTGGAAATTCGCTGAGTACGCAGGTTTGCTGCGACGGGGGTATTTTACATATAATATTTTAGTAAATCGAATTTTAGTTTTCACTATTAAATTCAGCTTAAAAAACAAACAATTTGGTGTTTTGATCATTGCTCTATGTCAAATGGTTACCGAGATATTGAAAGTGCTAAACACAGTACGTTGTCCAGTGTTATTCCTTTGGAGAATAAGAAAAATTGTATATCTCGCTTATTTATCAACTTATCCTGATGAAACTTGGTATATTGCTTCATATCGTTGTGGTTTATTGATATTTGCACTAAAAAACTTTTTTGCCTATAGTTCCCGTTGCAGCAAACTTGCGTACTCAGCCCCTATGTTTTTCTTATGGAGAATAAGTAACGTGTTATCTCCCTTAATTATGAATATAAATTAATAAAATTTGTATGTGGCTTTACCTACTTGAGTTTTGTATAAAACCCCATTTTTTGTGTTCCTTCCTTCAGCAAACCTGCATACTCAGCCGCCATGTTATTCTTATGGAGAATAATTAAAAAGGTGAAAAATCGTTTATTTATGAATGTATTTTGATGAAACTTGGTATTTGGTTTTATGTGGTATTAAGATACATATATATGCATTGGAAATTCGCTGAGTATGCAGGTTTGCTGCTACGGGGGTATTTATGATTCAAATCGGTACTTCAACATAACCACTTGACCATTTTTTTTTTAGTGAATCAATAATTTGGACTATTTCAATTTCATTTACAGGTGGACATTGAAATTTTTGTATGGTTTGATGGTTATGAGTATTTTTACATTTTTGCTTTATCTGAGGAAGCTGTTTAAGTATTTGATCTATTTCATCAACAAAATAGTTAAACAAAATTACTGATACTTGATGGATCTTTTACAACTGAGTCACCAACTTCTGAAATAACATTATCTTTACAATTTGTATTAGTGAATTTCCTTTGGAAAGTGAACTATTAGCATGACCTGCACGGTGAAACTTAAGACCGGGACCACCATAGAAGTTCCTAATGTGACCCCCTGACCACGTTTTGGGGGGTCGTTCAAAATTTTATATATATATATGTGTGTGTTTGCACTCTAGCGGTCACAATTTTTGTCCGATTTACTTAAAATTTGGTAGGGACGTTACTTTCTGTAATCAGTTGGACAAGTTCGTTGGACAAAACAATCAGAAAACTCTAAACCCCTTTTTTGGGGATTAATCTTTAACATTTTGAGTTTTTGGGCCCAAAAAGGGCCAGAAAAGCCCCGTATGTAAAATTAATGCATGTAGAAAAATGGGAAGTAGTGAGGCAAGTTTTAAGCCCTCTTTTGTCATTCTAGCATACTGAGTTATTAAAGAATATGTGTTTCGACTAAACACAGTACGTTGTCTTATGAGGGTTTTACACTAGAAAATCCTGTTATTCCTTTGTTAGAGTACTTTTATCATCCCCAGCAACCTCACGCCTACTTTCAAGCCTGTCTGGACCTTCTCCTAACATTATAATGTGCAAAATTGTATTACCAGCTTTGCAGGTAAATGAAACCAGGAGCATCAGAGCAGCCAAAAAATGACTGTTTTCAGATTTTAATGAAAATTGGAATAAATGTATGGTTTTACCCGATTTTGAGTTTTAAAAGTTTTTATATGGAAATTCACTACCCTCTCGTCAGCGTGCTGCGTGCAAACTCGTTATAGTTTTTTGTTTCACTATTTACAATTTTCCATGTTGTTTTACATATATTATCAGATTCTCTAATTGTTGAGTCAAAATATTTTTTCTTGTCTTCTGTTAATTTTACATTATACAACTTGTTTTTATTTTTAAATTTTATCCTAAGATCATTACATTTTATTTCTCTGGCTAACTGACTTAATCTTATGATATTTTCATTTACCTGTTTCAACTCCTGGGTTATCAATGTTTGTTTTTTATAGCATTTCTTTTTAATAAAAGAAGGGAAACAAAGATCAAAATAATATTTAAATATACTATCAAAACAGTCATACTTATGATGTACTGGGGAACAATATACCGATAGCCAGTCTTCTCTGTCCAACATACTTTGAAAAAGTTCTATATTGTCAGTTGAACAGTTTTTTCCTATTTAAAGGTTAAATTATTGATATTTGCTAATTTACATTTTAAAAGTAACATTTATAAAGAAAGATATGCATTCTTGTTATAAAGAGTGAGTAATAAAAGTTACTCATTTCCAATTTTGTTTGCGGTCCGGTCAAAATTGTTAATCATAGATATGGTACAGTTTCTAATATGTAGTCTTTGGAGTTGCTAGATAAAATTGTAAAGCATTAATTGGCTGAGTGGCTTATAGTGGTTAGGGCGGTCGCTTCATAATCTGAGGTTTGTTTTATCTCATTGATCCCCAGCAACAACTTTGAAAATGCTTTCAAAGTTCAAAACTGGATCCGCTGCCATAATAATGCTTTTTAAGAACATATTTACTTTAGGGAGTAACAAGAATGGGGTTTGAGTCCATACATACCCTAGCAAGAACAGTGAAGAATGCCTTTGTCGTTGATAGACACACAAAAAAAAGGAAATTTATTTTATATACCGGATACTCTTTTCTTATTCTTTTAATAGATAGTATAGTGCCTAAATTAAATGGAATCTTACATAATTGGGTACAATCTGTTGACATAATCCCTCTCCTATCAGTATTAAAATATTGCAATGTTTTTGTATGGAGAGAAAAATAAAGTTCATTAGGCCTAATATAAATGAGGTCGCACGCAGCACGCTGACGTGGGAGAAGTGAATTTCCGCATTAAAACCTTAAAAACTTCAAATAAAGGGTTTAAACCAACACTGGTTACATTTTTTTTTTAATTGAAAAATGTTATTACTTTCTCCCCCTTATACATAGTATATGGAGAAAGTATTGTTTTCGTCAAATTACAACATCCCCCAATGCTTTGTTTGAGGGTGTTGTTTGGTGCCCCCTCAATCCAAAAAAGTGATTTTTACGTGATGTCTGTGTGTCTGTCTGCCTGTCTTGTCTGTATGGATGTGTGCAGAGCTAGAGCCCTAACCAATGGTCTGATTTTTATGAAATTTGGTATGTAGGTACTAATTAACGATATTTGTAGGTGTTTTTTTTTATTTTTAGCGAATTTCCCCTATAGGGAAGAAGCTATTACCTTAGTCGGCATGGTAAGACCTAGGCCCGGGACCATGATAACTTTTCGTTTTGAGGTCCCCAGACCCCAAAAACACCATTCGTTCGAAACTGTATATATATATATATATATATATATATATATCTATATGTGTCCGTGAGCACGATAACTCTCGTAAAAATTATCCAATGTTTATGAAATTTGGTATAAACGTGTAAAGCAACATTTATGACTTTAAGTTCGAAAACCAGCCAGATTGCTTTATCCGAAGGGGTATTTTGGGGGGGTTTTGTACCCCAAAAATGGGTTTTTTGAATTTATTACATATAATTTTGTAAATAGTCAAATTTTAGTTTTTACCATTGGATTCAGCTTAAAAAAACACACAATTTGGTATTTTGATCATTTCTCTACGTCAATTGGATACCGAGATATTTAAAGTACTAAACACAGTACGTTGTCTAATGTTATTCTTATGGAGGAAAAGAAAAATTTTATATCTCGCTTATTTATGAACGTATACTGACAAAACTTGGTATACGGCTTCATCTGGTTGTGGACCATTGATATTTGCTCAAAAAAACAATTTTTTGACAAAGGCTCCCGTAGCAGCAAACCTGCGTACTCAGCCCCATGTTATTCTTATGGAGAATAAGTAACGTGTTATCTCCCTTCATTATAAAAATAAATTAATGAAATTTGGTATGTGGCTTTACCTAAATGAGTTATATTGATATTTGTATAAAACCCCATTTTTTGTTTTCCTTCCTTCAGCAAACCTGCATACTCAGCCGCCATGTTATTCTTATGGAGAGTAATTAAAATGTCACAAATCGTTTATTTATGAATGTATATTGATGAAACTTGGTATGTGGCTTTATGTGGTATTAAGATACATATATATGCATTGGAAATTCGCTGAGTATGCAGGTTTGCTGCTACGGGGGTATTTTGAATTTTTGTTAAAGGTATATCCCTCAATAACCGCCAAAAAACATGAAAAATCCAAATTTCTCAAAAACGGCTAACGATTTTAATTAAACATTAGTCGTTTGTAGAGCTTTAGTTTTCCAACAAAATAACACCACCTGCATTTCTGTAAAAATTCAAGTTCAGAAATTACAGAACTTAAAAACATAAAAAATTCAGTTTTTTTGATTTTTTATACAATATTATTATTCACCATTAAAAAGAGCTCAAAACTAAATAATTTAGTATTTTTAATTACTATTCTACGATTGCTGGTTGCGGAGAAATTTTAAATTTTCATTTTGCGATAAACACAGTACGTTGTCCAATGTTATTCTTATGGGGAATACAAAAATTACTATTTCTCTCTTATTTACTGATCAATTTTGTTCAAACTTGATATGCTTAACAAGTTAACATTGACCAACAGAGGAAATTCTAGATATGTTGCCCCTTAATAACCCTAGGGGGGCATTTACCCTCTTAACCCTTTGAGTGCCACAGTGACGCGATGTGTTTACGCATAAATTGCCGACCGTCGCTGACAGCGACTCTCAGTATTTTACATAGTACTTTATATCAAAACAAGGTACTGGCTTTCAAAGTATTTTGTTTTGATCCAGAAGCTTCCAGCTATCAGATCTATAGCAATTTTGTTGCCTTTTGGTCTGTTAGCAGACCCTAATTCAGTCATCTCTGTCGCAGATGTCGTCTGTATTTGTTGTTGTTTAATGTTATATCGGCAAACGACGTAAATATCACTTATATTATTGTTATTGAAGTTATATTTTAATGTTTTAGCGAATTTCCCCTATAGGGAAGAAGCTATTACCGTAGGTCTCATGGTAAGACTTAAGCCCGAGACCATGGTAACTTTTCTTTTTGAGGTCCCCAGATGCCAAAAACACCATTCGTTCAAATTTTTATATATGTATATATATATATATATATATATATATATATATTTATATATATATATATGTGTCCGTAAGCACGATAACTCTCGTAAAAAAGGTCCGATCTTAATGAAATTTGGTACAAATGTGTAAAGTACCATTTATTTGAACGAGTTCGAAAACCAGATGAATCGCACCATCCGAAGGGGGGTTTTTTGGGGGTTTTGTACCCCAAAAATGTGTTTTTTGGGGTTTTCACATGCAATTTTAATTTAAATCAAATTTTAATTTATACCATTAAATTCAGCTTAAAAAAACAAACAATTTGGTATCTTGATCATTGCTCTACGTCAATTGGTTACCGAGATATTGAAAGTGCTAAACACAGTACGTTGTCTAATGTTATTCTTATGGAGAAAAAGAAAAATTGTATATCTCGCTTATTTATGAACGTAAACTGGCAAAATTTGGTATATGGCTTTATTTGGTTGAGGTCAATTGATATTTGCACAAAAATCCATTTTTTGCCCGATAGTTCCCGTAGCAGCAAACCTGCATACTCAGCCCCATGTTATTCTTATGGAGAATAATTAACGTGTTATCTCCTTTAATTATGAACATAAATTAATAGAACTTGGTATGTGGCTTTACCTAGTTGAGTTATAATGATATTTGTATAAAAGCTCATTTTTAGTGTTCCTTATTTCAGCAAACCTGCATACTCAGCCGCCATGTTATTCTTATGGAGAATAATTAAAATGTCATAAATCGTTTATTTATGAATGTATATTGATGAAACTTGGTATGTGGCTTTATGTGGTATTAAGATAAATTAATATGCATTGGAAATTCGCTGAGTATGCAGGTTTGCTGCTACGGGGGTATTTTACTTCCTATTTACGTATGAAATAAAAATGAGTAGCAGAATAGATAGAAACAACTTGAGTAACCTTCGGGAATTAGTTTACAATGATCTTGGAAACAGTGTCATTGTCGTAGATACTAAGTTTTTGTGAAAGTAAAAGATATACATACATCTTTTGTTTTCTAGTTTATTGTGCATTTCATTTACTTTGGTAGGCCTAATGCTTATATACTAGTAACAATAAACATGTTTACTGACAACAAACTAAAAAATAATATTTGTTTATAGTACAAAATTGTACTTCAACGTTGCTTGGTAACCACATAGCCTAGGCCTAGGGCCTTTTTTTAATTGTAACATATTTTCATTTATTTTTTTGCAAAAATTAACTGATATTGATGATTTATACATCAGTTTTGATCAGCATTTTCTGCTCTTTCTGCCTATTGGGTTAAAAAATATCAAATGAAATTTTTAGCATAATTTATGTAAGTCAAAGTTGAAAACAAAATTTTAATTTGTTTTATATAAAAAAAATTTTTTAAGTCCCAATTTATTTTCTGATTATAGTTACTTTATACTATTTCATAGAGAATTTATTCATAAACAAAATAAATAAAAAATTATATGGATACATCTAAAATTGTATTTTACATGATATTTTATGTAAACTACTACATTTTCCATTTAAATTAGCCCGACAATTTATGCATAAGAAATGGCTATAATGCCGCGGCACTCAAAGGGTTAAAACCACCTGTGTAGCAATGAATTCTGTAGTGCCTCCAAAACAGGGATAAGGGTGGATGTTTTTGAAAACAACTTGTTTACAAGATTTTCTGTACATTCGACCGTGCTTTGTATTCTATATTTAGTAAATAAAAAGTAATTTATTCATTAAAGTTGGGCTAAATGGGAGAAAGTACGTGTCAGTTTCCTGATACCGTTTATTTTTGGTCATGTGTTGATTCTCCTGGTTATATTTAAATTCACTAACAGGATGCCAATGTTGTACATTATAAAGTTAGAAGGAGGTATTGTTGGTAAAACAAGTTGGTATAAGGGAAGGGGGGTGAGAAAACTATATTAAGATATGAAAAACAGCCTTTTCCAGTGTAAAATCCCCATAAGGCAGCGTACTGTATTTTGACAGTTAACATTTTCTTTAATAACTCGGGTAAGTACTTATGCTAGAATGATAAGGGAGGACTTAAAATCTTTAGTTTTTTACGTACAATAAGTTAATGTGCAATAAGTGTACATTTGGGGCTTTTCTGACCCTTTTTAGGCCCAATAACTCAAAATTTGAAAACTTGAAATCCCCAAAAAAGGGGGTTAGAGTTTTCCGATTGTTTACCCCAACGGACTTGTCCAGCTGATTATAAATAAACGGTATCAGTAAACTGAGACACATACTTTCTCCCTTTTAGCAAAACTTTAATGACAAAAATATTTGTTATTAACTAAATATAGAATATGAAGTATAGATAAATGTACAGAAAATTGTCTAAAATAGTTGTTTTCAGAAATATCAGCCCAAATCCCTTTTTGGGAGGCCCTATAGAGTCCGTTTCTACACACAGTGGTTTTGAGAGGGGAAATGCCCCCTTGCCCCCCCAGGGTTAAATATCAACATATTTCGAGCATCCTCTGTTGGTCAATGCTAACTTGACCTGCATATCAAGTTTTTTTAATGAAATTGATCAGTAAATAAGAGAGTAATAGTTATTTTGTATTCCCCATAAGAATAACATTGGACGACGTACTGCGTTTACCGCTAATGAAAATTTCAATTTCTTCCGCAACTAGCAATCGTAGAATAGTAATTTAAAATACTAATTTATTTAGTTTTTTGAGCTCTTTTTAATGGTGAATAGTAATCTTTTTTAACATTTACGATTTTTTATGAAAAATCCAAAAAACTGAATTTTGGATGTTTTAAGTCTTGTAATTTCTGTACCCGAATTTTTCCAGAAATGCGGGTGGTGTCATTTTGTTGGAAACCTAAAGTTCTACAAACTAATAAAGTTAAATCAAAATCGTTAGAGCCGTTTTTGAGAAATTTGTATTTTACATGTTTTTTGGCGATTTTTGGGAAATAATTTCCCTTAAAAATCAAAAATTCAAAAATATGAAAAACGCCTGGAGATATTGAGGATTAGTACCTACATACCAAATTTCATACCTACATACCAAATTTCATAAAAATCGGTCCATAGGTTAGGGCTCTAGCTCTGTACACAGACACACACACACACACACACACACACACACACACACACACACACACACACACACACACACACACCAGGTAAAAACCACTTTTTTGGGTTCAGGGAGCACCAAAACAAATATTTCCACCAACAACTCAAATTCGAAAATTTTTACGAAAACAATACTTTCAGTACTATGTATAGGGGGAGAAAGTAAAAGGAATGTCTCTACCAAATTTGAAGTAAATCAGACCAAAATTGCAACTGCTAGAGTGTGAATACACACACACACATATATATATATATATATATATATATATATATATATATATATACATAAAGTTTTTAGAGATCCCTCAAAACGTGTTCAGGGGGTCACGTTAGGAACTTCTATAGTGGTCCCGGGCTTAGGTCACCGTGCGGGTCATGCTAATTGTTCACTTTTCTATAGGAAATTCACTAATAATTGGCCCAGCATATACCGGTATACTAATTTTTGGTGGATAGCATACAAATTGTGAGAAACTAGCTGTTACCCGCGGCTTCGCTGTCAAACAAATTAAAACACATTACAAATATTAACTTAACCAGCACTATCAAATCTTTGTGTACGTTTTACCATGTGATTTCATTTTTAGTAACTGGCAATCTTAACTTATAGCTGGTAATTTTATAAATTATTAGCTGCTTTGCCCGCACTTCACAACAATGACAGTACGTATGAGTTAGATATAATCCTTATATCAGCTGTTTATTTAAATTAATTGAATTAAGAAGAACACATGTGAAATAAACCAAATAAAATTGTCCTCCACATGAATAACATATGGACTTGGAAGTCCCGTGGGGTCCCTGAGGGCCTTTCTAAACGGCAATAGGCCTATGACACTCTGGGTTCTGAGACTAAATTATTTGTGCAAATTTTTAGCAGAATTGGTCGAGTAGTTTCGGCGTGATGGAATAATAGACAGACAGACACTACCTCATTTTAGCGAATTTCCCCTATAGGGAAGAAGCTATTACCGTAGGTCTCATGGTAAGACTTAAGCCCGAGACCATGATAACTTTTTGTTTTGAGGTCCCCAGATGCCAAAAACACTATTCGTTCAAATTTATATATATATATCTATATATGTGTCCGTTAACACGATAACTTGAGTAAAAAACGTCCGATTTTGATGAAATTTGGCTCAAATGTGTAAAATGACATTCATGACTTTAAGTTCGAAAACCAGAAAAATTGGATCACGGGAAGGGGGGTTTATGGGGGTTTTAAATTTTCCAAAAATCAGTTTTTTGCATTTTTCACCCTAAAATTTTTAAAAACTTAATTTTGGTTTTGACCATGTTATAGAGCTTAAAAAAAAAAATAATATAGTTTTTTGAATTATTAACCTAGGTTGAGTGGTTGTGGATAAAATCCAAAAAAACCTACTCATAAAATCTCCCATGTTAATCTTATGGGAAAACGGTTTTTGGTTTTTACTCAGTTCATTTTAATGTAAACTTCACATTTGCTTTTACCAATCTGTTCAGCTCCACAAAACAATCATTTTGATGTTTAAATTGTGATTCTACGCCCAAATGTTGCAGAGATATTCAAAGTGCTAAACACAGTATCTATTTATCCACGCTTTTTTACAGCCTAAACAAATTTTTTTAAACAAATACCAAATTTAATTCTGTTTAAAGTAAATGTGTAAAGAACCAATTATTAACATGTGACATTGTTCTGTTTATTAATGAATTTCCTTTGGAAAGTGAACTATTAGCATGACCCGCACGGTGAAACTTAAGCCCGGGATCACCATAGAAGTTCCTAACATGACCCCCTGAACACTTTTGGGGGGTCGTTCAAAATTGTATGTGTGTGTGTGTGTGTGTGTGTGTGTGTGTGTGCACTCTAGCGGTCACATTTTTTGTCCGATTAACTTTAAATTTGGTAGAGACTTTCCTTTCTGTAATCAGTTGGACAAGTTCGTTGGGCAAAACACAATCGGAAAACTCTAAACCCTATTTTTTGGGGATTAATCCTTCAAATTTTGAGTTTTTGGGCCCCAAAAGGATCGAAAAAGCCCCAGATGTAAAATCAGTGCATGTTTTAAAAGATGGAAATTAGTAAGGCAAAAGTTTTAAGCCCCCTCTCGTCATTCTAGCATAAATATTTACCAAGTTATTAAAGAAAATGTGTTTCGACTAAACACAGTATGTTGTCTTATGGGGGTTTTACACTAGAAAAGCCTGTTATTCCTTTGTTAGAGTACTTTTATCATTCCCAGCATCTCGCGCCTACTTTCAAGCCTGTCTGGAACTTCTCCTAATATTATAATGCACAAAATTGTATTCCCAGCTTTGCATGTAAATCAGGAGCATCAGAACAGCCAAAAAATCAATGTTTTCAGATATTAATAAAAATTGGAATACATGGATGTTTTTACACATATTTTGAGTTTTAAAAGTTTTTTTGTGGAAATTCACTTCCCTAACGTCAGCGATCTGCGTGCAAACTCGTTTTTTATTTTAATACTTTATAGTTAGTTATTAGCAATATGTTGGGACAACTCTCTATGTGCATTCTTAAATGTATTTTTTATGGAGAAATAAAGATTCTTATTCTTATCTACTATATATTTGTCAAATCCACTGACTCACTCACTCACTCGCTCACTCACGTATCATCGCACAGCCTAAACCACTTGACCTAGAACCTTGAAATTTCGCATGGACGTTCCTTTTAGGGTGTAGGCACCCACTAAGAATGGGTTTTACACAATTCAAAATTTTAGGATGGTTTTCGGGGGGTTGAAGTTTTAGGAAAAATAGGACTGTACTTCCTGTACACTATCGCCTCTAGTGCCTAAACAAGTGAACCTACCTTCAATCTGATTGAAAAACGTTAGTGTGGAAATAAATTTTAGACATTTTTTGTCCTATAAATTTTTTGTCTATCTCTTATGGTTTCCGAGTTATTTAGCAAAACGTGCCAACGTGAGCGTGCGGCGGCGGCCGGAATTAAAAACAGTGTCGATAATGTAGTCCATATAAGTTTAATTGCTGTCCATATTGCAGTGTGCAGACTTTTAGCTATTAAAATTAAATTAATTGCTAATTTTGATATTATTTGCTGACAACAAATCTCTGTGTTTGGTCATAATTTGATTAATAACTAAAAATATACTTTTAATTCGTTTTGAAAAGTAAAATTTGTAATATTAATATTTAGTTAATATTCACTTGTGTTAAACATGATGGATGTGAGTACTTTTCTGACAGGGTTGAGATAACCTGGGGAGTGCCACAAGGTTCTGTTCTTGGGCCTTTACTCTTTTTGTTATACATAAATGACGTTGGTGAAATTGGCATTCCAAACCAAACCATTCTTTTTGCCGATGACACTTCTCTAGTTTGCAAACAATCAAATATAGTCAACTTTGAAATTATTACAAACGTACAAGTTAATAATATAGTTCAGTTTTATAATGCAAATTGTCTTACCGTAAATGCAAATAAATCAGTTGTTTTAGATTTTACTTCTTTAAAAAAGTCACCCTTTGAATGTACAATAAGCATTGATGATCAGTTGATGCCAAAAACTGATTCTGTAAAATTTTTGGGTCTTATTGTTGACAAATATTTATGTTGGAATGACCATGTGGGTGATCTGTGTTTAAAATTATCACAGTCTGTTTTTATTCTCAGGAAATTAAGTAAGATGTGCAACATTGACACTTTAAGGATGGCTTATTTTGCTTTTTTTTATTCAAAAGTGACGTATGGGATAGAAATTTGGGGTAACACATCAAAAAGAAATATTGACAAATTATTTAAAATTCAAAAAAGAGCTATTCGTTGTATAGCTGGTTTAGGATATCTTGACTCCTGTAAGGGAAAATTTATAGAACTTAGAATAATGACTTTGCCCAGTATTATTGTTTATAAAGTATTACTACAAATGGCACTAGGCCTATCTGGACTAAAAAAACACCAGGACTTTCATTCCTATAACACTCGAGGCGCTAATAACTTAGTTATAGAAAAACATAGCTCTAAAGTGTACGCATTGGCAACTCAAAAATTCGGACCTAAATTATGGAACGCCCTTCCCCAGAATTTAAAAATATTGGCCTATCCAAAATTCAAAAAATCAATTGAACTCTTTCTCTTAAACAATCCCTTGTATAAAACTGAAGACTTTTTTGCCTTAGTTAGCTAAGGCATTCCTCTTGCATCTTTTAATCTAGTTTTAGAAATTATTTTATTTGAGTTTAATTCTTTTTTTGATAATGATATGTTTCAATTGTATTACTTAATGTTATATGACGAGCTGGAAGATGTAATCCACACATTGTATTACTTACTGGCAATAAATTGAGTATTGAGTATTGAGTTCTCACCAGCGAGTAAATTACAACAATCATACATCTTTGCCCAAGGATTGACGCACATATTGGCTCTTTTCCCTCATCTAGCGTTTGTCTGTGCGTTTGTTTGTAGCGCTTTAAACCCTCATAGGGTTAATATTATACCTGGTGATGGCGCCAAGGCGAAACTGTATTTATACCCCGAATTCCTCTTATTCCATCAGACTACCCTTTTCAGTTTAAACGTCTGCAATTCTCTGTGAGGGTCTGTTATGCTATGACAATCAACAAGGCTCAGGGGCAGAGTTTGAAAGTAGATGGTGTGGATCTGAGAAGTGATTGTTTCGCTCATGGCCAACTGTATGTGGCGTGTTCAAGGGTGAGCTCTCCTGGCAGCTTGGTTATTTTGCAACCAGAAAGAAGAACAAAGAATGTAGTGTACAGAGAGGTTCTTAGCATCTAAGAGCTTTTTCTGTCGAGCATAAGCCCTGTACAGTACTGAAAGATAGTTTTGATTGCATGTACATAGAGTGTGAATAATCTGTAAATATCTCCTAAAATTTGTTAAGTTAATGAGGCAAGGGTTCCTGAAAAAAAACTTTCTATGGGAAACGAGCATCGTTACCAGCACACCGGTTTCTTGGGAATTTCGTTTCCTGAAATAAATGTATTGATAATGAAAAATTAAAGTGCTATGTAAGTACCACAAATCGTCCGTTGCGAAGCACGGGTACACAGCTAATTTAAAATAAAACATTTAGGTGTTTCTCTAAACACCTGGTATTTGATTACTAAATCTCTGCCAACATGTTGCAGGTGGGAGAGAGGACCTGGGCTCAGACGCAGACCGCAGGAGATCGGTCAACTCCCAGTCCCAGTACTCGGACGACCACCAGCTGTTCCTCGGGAACTTGCCTCTCAATGCATCCGAGAATGACCTCAGGGTAGGTACTGTGGTACTTTGCTTGGAAAATGTTAGTTTGACAAAATTCTCCCAGAATAATTTTTCACTATTGGGCTTAAAACTTGCACCGAGTTGCGAGTCAGCGAAAATGAACTATTTTGGTTGGATAATGTCAGGGAAAATCAGCGTTTTGGGTCAGGGAAAGTCAGAGAAGTCACTAACTAAAAGTGGGAACCATGAATTGTATTAGGTAATTATTAGTTCTATTAAAAATGTTGTATAGCACTTTCAATTCTCATTAACCAATTGAAGTAAATCAATAACTGAAATGACTTTTTATCATACTGCACGAAAAGCGGCTGTTTTTGGGTCTGTAATTAGGCCATAAAATCACATTTTTCTGATACCTTAAAATAGGGCACCGAAAAATCAGCTGTGGATTTTTTCAGTGCGCTAACCTCAAAGATTATTATTGTTTCAATTAACGTTTGTGTATTTCAAAGGTAACAAACACACGTAAATTTTGTAAAGTTAACCTATCTGAACTTCCAAATTTTTGGGTTAGATTTTCAGCTATCAAAGGCTTACATGGGCAGTATGATACAAAAAGTTCATAACATGGAGCAAAAGTGTGTTTTTGTTGCTTAGTCGTTTTTCCGAGCTCGGCTTCGCCTCGCTCATAAAATACGATTGCGCACCAAAAACAACCACTTTTGCTCCTTGTGATGAAAACTACTATTGTTTGTATTCTTCAGCTGAACCCAACAATCCAAAAAAAGTTTAAATGTTATTAAAATATTTAATCAATGTATACTAAAACTCTTTATATAATTTTTCTAACTTGCAAGTTTTTGCAGGATTTATTCAAGACATTTGGCAACATAGTGGACCTGAGGATCATGAGCAAATCCAACATGAAAGGTCAGAATGGCAACAAGGTTCCCAACTATGGCTTTATCATCTTTGAGAGAGTTGAGACTGTTCAAGCTGTCCTCAATGCAAGGGTAATTGTTTCACTTATGTATGCGACACTTAATCGTAAAACTTTTTAATTTAGAATGGGTCAGGGACCAAATTGTAGAAAAATGCAACTTATCATTTTGAAAGAAAAATACATATCAAAAAATATTTAAAGTAGGCTACCACAACATCATCATAAATCAGGTAATTTGTCTGCTTTACGAACGTGCCAATGGTTTTTTTACATTATTTATGTCCACGGAGGTGTGGTCTTAGTTACTAAATTAAATCCTCAGCAGGGGATAGCTATCAATCAATCAATAATACTTTATTCATTAAGCACATAAAACATACAGAATGGTGTCTTTACATACATTGTTTAGGTGTGCTGATAACAAATAATAAAATACAATGATTCTTAATAAATAATAGTTCAAATTAAATAAAATCTTGGTTCTAATTCTAACTTGCCAGGTTCACTTCAATAATCATGAAAACATTCATCAATACTATACAGTGGCTTTTTGATAAGATACAGCTTTACCTGATTTTAAACTTTTTAAGATCTGTTATTCGTTTAAGATATTCTGGCAAAGAATTAAAAAATCTTATTCCAATATATGAGGGTTTTTTTGTGAAAAATTAAGAATTATGTTTTTTGTATGCCAGTTGGTTACCTTTCCTTGTTTCATACTGATGAAAAGAATTTAATTGGGGTAATTTATGAAAGCTTGATTTAATATGAATTACTAACTGAAAAATAAATAAACCATAAACTGTCAAAATTTCTAACACTAAAACACTACTAAAAGGGAATATTGCTTAGATGATAATTCCAGTATAGTTTTATAGAACAGTAATAGTTAATTGTTTAATTTTATACCATATTAAAATTAAGTAAATCTCATTTGCTTTATAGCCAATCTACTTCCCCGGCGAGAATGGAGTGAAGCTAAATGTTGAGGAGAAGAAGACGAAGCCTAGGGTGGATGGTGGCGGGCGAGGCGGCATGAGAGGTGGCCTGAGTCGCGGTGGCCAGCGGGGAGGCTTCAGCAGGGGCGGGGCTGGTATGCGGCCAGGAGCGGGGTTCACCCAGCGCGGCGGCCCTCGCTAACACATCCCCCGCAGCTCGGATCACTTCATTCCAGTGCACTTACGAGAGAGCAGAGTGTTTGAACCTCGCTAGAGTTACCTTTTTACTGATGTCGAGCAGTAAGACACCGCGTTTTATCGTGTTTCTTTTTTATTTTAATAGTGAGTTGTGTTGAACTGTGAATTAAACGCAGTCAAAGTGAAAAGTTAGGGCTTTAATCCAGCAGACATATCTGCCGACTCGGTCTTCGGGCTTCTGGTGATCTCTGGTTTCGTTTTGAGCTCATTTCCGCTTGAGACTCTTTATCTCGTTCAGTTTTATGTGCCAAAGAAGAAACCTTTAAAGGATCCCGGTCTCACCGATCTTGTTATTCGAATTATCCGTAAATGCAGTTTAACACGGGAAGACGATTAATGAATTATTGCGAACACTGTTAAGCGGACTTGTTTCATCTGTGATTGGTTTGTATATTTGTAACTTATGGTGCAGCCGAAAATAACGTAATGTGTAGTACTTCAAAAATTACAACTATATTGTTTTTCTCTTTTTTATTCTCAATTTTCTATATCTATCAGTTTATATTATTGTTTTCATCACTTGTTTTCCTTTTTTTCCTGTTGTATTTGTATAACGATAAAAATACACTTCGATTGAATGTATGTTGGTCTTCATTCTCCTTGTTTAACTCGCTTTTTCTTATGAGTAAATTGTTATTGCTAAAACCTGGCAAAAACTAATTGAAATTCCCTTAAAATAATAAAAATGTTCTACTTTCTTTTAATGTTATTTGAAAGAAACGTTTTGAGAACTGACTTGTAAAACAATTAACATTGTCAAAAACTAGCGGTGACAGTATACTTAAATGTTCTTGCTCAAGAACATTGTTGATGGCTTTTATGAGGTTCCAGCCCAACAATAAATTTTTAACGGGTGGCTGGAATGTAGTTTCCAAACTCCTTACTTGCTTCCTATTCTATACATCTGAATTCTGTTTAATCTTTTCAGGTGTGAGACCATTACACAAAGGCCATTTTTACACATGTTCAACTCTCATGGGGTAAATGAATAATGGGGGAGGTGTATCTCAGAAATTTAAAAAATTGGTTGTGTGATTTGAAAGATCTAAGAAAGACAGTAACAATGAGACAAATTAAATTAAATGGCCATTCCAAAATAAAATAGCAGGCTTAAATGTATTGTGATAAATGAAACTCATGCCTTATAACCATGTTAGTTTTGCATATATCAGAACCTGAATTGTGGCAATCTTAATTTATATTTAAAATTATGTATTACAAATGTTCATATTATCATAGAATAATATACAGAAAAGGGCGATCTAATGGGACTTTGTGTGCAACATTTTCAGGCCTGCACTCTGGTGGATAATCCAGAACTAGCCCTAAGAGGGTGCTACCACCACTCAGCTACCTTGAGCGCTAAACGTTCTGCATTACCATTCTGCCAGCCCGGATATTGTAACAGTTACTTTGTACGTTATCGCTTCCGTAATCTCGCCAGACTCTGAGCTCTGAGAACCTAAATAATAAACTGAGGCACGTGTCCCACACATATCGTGTACACTTGGCTTTCTTCCTCGCGATGTGTAACAAGAAGTTCCTCTTATTCTTGAAGATGAAATACCTATTTAACAGCACGCAAGGAATTGCATTAACAAATGTAATTAGTTAACTCAGTAGCATTAAAGGAAACTGCCGGTTATAAAAATTAACGCTTTTGCCATCTTTATTAATTTTGATCTTTCCTGATAGTGTTATGAAAAATGTATCCTTATTATATTTGGTTGCCATTGTTTCAATTATTTAAACTTTGGTTTAAATCGAAGCAGACATAATATTTTAAATATCGGTGCACCCGGGTAATAATTAACAGGGTATTATTTTAGCCCTGATTTAAATGCGTTCTTGTTAAAATGTTATCTTTTTCTCACCGATAACTTAAACATAAATCAATTATTCCACAAAATATGCCTATTAAATGTATAATCTTCTAGTTGGTATCTGTTCTTCATAATCTTGTTGGCGGAAGGCCAGATTTAGTATCTACTGACTAACTAACTAAATAGATATAGGGATACTCCATGACATAAACAATATAATCACCTGTTAGATAGTCAGCAGTGTTATGAAATGTTATTGTTTTTGTTTACTGTTGTTGTCTTGCGTTTTACGTGGAATAAAGATGTATTTCTTACATTAATTAATAGTGTAATTTTGTATTATATCACAGTGGCGACGAGGATGCCAAATAAAAATAGGAAGAAGAGTAACAGACAAAATATGTCTAATGGTTCTGAAGAAGAAAGAAAAACAGTAATTCGTCCACTAAACATAGGAAAAATTCCCGAGAAACATAGGTTCATACAGAGGATTGGTGTGTTTATGAAGAACTTTTGGAGCAGTTTTTCGAGGTGAATGCCATTGAAAATTAACAAAAGATATCTGTTTTAATCGCTTCAGTTGGTACAGAAGTGTACAAGTGTATGAGAGAGTTATGCATACCAGATTTAAAAGGATAAAACGTTTGACACATTATGTGATATTATGAAAAAACAGTAGGGGTCTGCGGTGCACCGAAAAATTGGTACCAGTACGGTACAAGACGAATTACGATATTCGGTTCGGTACCATTAATGGTGCCGGTACTAAGTCGGTACGGTAAATCCTACAGCTATAAAAAATCAGTATTCACTGCTTATCAACCACATTTATCCTTCAGTTTTAGTCATAATTTTATTTTCGTCCGTTGAAATTCCATTTACATGACGTGATCCTTTGCTTAGCAACTTTCAACTTCAACTGGCTTTCGCAAGTTTATGGGTTCACGATCACGAATGATGACGAGATGCCCTTACAGCATTGAAAAAGCCGCCTCCACACACTGGCTGAATGTTTTGTCTGGTTTTGTAGTTACCTAAATGGCAGGCAACAACTGGTTGAAATACTATACACACAGAATAATGCAACTCAAAAGATAAATTCTGAATGGGCCAATGTAACGAGGAGTGCCACAAGGATCAGTCCTGTTCTTCCTTCTCACAAATGACCTTCCAGACCATCTAGGCAACTACTGCCAAACCACAATATGCAGACGACAGTCATCACCATAGCGCACAAATCAATAAAAGCACTCAACAGACAAGCTACCACTACCCTCAACAAAACTAAAAAATACTGCTCCGATAATGAACTGGCACTAAATGAAAACAAAACTGTCCAAATCAACTTCATCACCAAAAACAGAGAAACAACTCTTACACTTCCCAGAATAGAATTTCTAGGACCTCAAAAACACCAATTGACAACTTTTTGTCATAAGATCTCATAGCAACTGATGAAAGTAAATGGCTTGATAACTTTATTGTCTGACCATGTTGGTCAGTGCATAGAAATAACTCTGTCAAACTCCATTCCTCCAAAGAAAAACTTATAATAAGAGAACAAAGAAATTTTATAGTCAAGAGAATATCAGCTTGTTTAAAAATTTACTACTGAATGAGTCATGGGTTGAAGTATTTCTTGCACCCGCTGAAAGAAAGTACAACATATTTTTTTGAAAATTTTACATACCACTCTAATACGACCTTTTCAAAAAGAAAAGTTTCTAAGAAAATAGGTCATAGTAATTGGTTATGATCTCAATTAGAAGAAGAAAGAAGTACATTAATTAGACTGACAAGAGATATCATGAATACATTTTTTTTAACAAACAGAAACTCTAAAGAATATTCGACCTACAAAACAAATATAACAAAATTCAAATAATATAAATAAAACAGTCTGGAGCATAATAAATTCTGAAGTGGGAAACAAACATAGCAAAAAAAACACAAAATATTAATTTAATTGAGGGTGGTAAGCATCACCGCAACCCAGGAAAGTATCAAATGTATTTAATGATTTTGTTGTAAGTGTAACGAGGTGTATGCTCAAACTTCCCGTAAGAGGATGAACAAAGTCTTTATTTTACAATTATATCCTACAATACATTGTAATTTAATCCATTTAAAAGTGATAACAAATTGTAATACATTCATCATAATTTTTACAATCAGTTGAAACATGTTCAGAGGATCAACTGCTATGGAGTTGCAATCTTATAATCGCACTGCCATAAAACCCCAACGACTTTATAGGGAAGATAAACATTAAATACATACCCCCGTCGCAGCAAACCTGCGTACTCAGCGAATTTCCAATCCATATATATGTGACTCACTACTACATAGAGCTATTTACCAAGTTTCACAAAAATACATCCATAAATAAGTGATATATAGCATTTTATTTATTCTCCATAACATTAGGGTTGAGGACGCAGGTTTGCTGCAACGAAGATAAGTAATGTGTTTTTTTTTGCAATTATCAATACAACTGAACCAGGTGAAGCTACATACCAAGTTCTCTTAATGTAGGTTCATAATTAAGGGAGATATACAACTTTACTTATTCTCCATATGAATAACATGGGGGTCGAGTATGCAGGTTTGCTGCTACGGGGCTATGAACAAACAACTTCTTTTTGTGCTAATATCAATATACCACAACCATTTGAAGCCACATACCAAGTTTCATCACGATAAATTCATAAATAATCGAGATGTAGAATTTTATTTATTCTCCATAAGAATAACATTGGACAACGTACTGTGTTTAGCACTTTGAATATCTCTGCAACGGTTGGACGTAGAACAACAATTAAAACACCAAAATGTTTGTTTTGTTGAGCTAAACACATTGATAAACAGAAATGTGAAGTTTTTAGTAAAACTATCTGAGAAAAATCTAAGATTTTTCCCCATAAGATTAACGTAGGACACGTTTTTTTGGATTTTCTCCGCAACCACTTAACCTAGGTTAGTGATTCAAAATACTACATTATTTGTTTTTTTAAGCTCTATAAAATGGCTATAACCAAAATTGAGTATTTTTAACATTTTGGGGTCAAATTTGCAAAAAACCGATTTTTGGAAAATTGTAAACCCCTATAAAACCCCCTTCCCATAGTGTGATCGATCTGGTTTAAAGTCATAAATGCTACTCTCCACATTTGTGCCAAATTTTATCAAAATCGGGTGTTTCTTTCAAAAGTTATCGCGGTAACGGACACACATATATATATAAATTTGAACGAATAGTGTTTTTAGCATCTGGGGACCTCAAAACAAAAAGTTATCATGGTCTCGGGCTTAAGTTTTACCATGCCACCTACGGTAATAGCTTCTTCCCTATAGGGGAAATTCGCTAAAACAGGAATATATCAAAATTCTTTGTCAAATTATGTTGTAAAGAATTAATAAACATGGCTTTAAATAAATGTAATAAAAAAGCAAAGACTACAATTTCAGATTATTACTCGTGTATATTCGTGTATCACTTATTTATAAATATGTTTTTATGAAACTTGGTAAGTGGCTTTATGTGGTAGTGATAAACATATTCATGCATTACAAATTTGCTGAGTACGCAGATTTGCTGCGATGGGGGTATTATGTTATATAATTTTGCTTATGACAGTTTATCCACAGAGTTCCTTGGATCATTTGTCCCTTAAACAGATTTATTTAAGGTCTCTACAGTTGTTATTATAGCTCAATGTTCCTTTGATTCATTTTGACGTACTGGTGCCGATCCTGGCCTGTAATTTTGAAAACCTTTGAATTGGAATAGAAAAATTATGTTTTTAAATGGATTACAGTATCCTTTGCTACACACAGTGGTTAAAATAGGGGAAATGTCCCCTCATCCCCCCCACAGGGTTAAGTGGCAACATATTTCGAACATCCTTTGTTTGTCAATGCTAACTTGACCGGCATATAAAGTTTTAATGAAATTGAACAGTAAATAAGAGAGATATAGTAAATTCTGGATTCCTCATAAGAATAACATTGGACAACGTACTGCATTTACTGCAAAATGATAATGTAAATTTTCTCCGCAACCATTAATCGTAGAATAGTAATTCCAAATTCTAATATAATTAGTTTTTTGAGCTCTTTTTAATGGTGAATAGTATTTTTTTTAACATTTATATTTTTTTATGAAAAACCCAAAAAACTTAATTTTTGATGTTTTAAGTCCTGTCATTTCTGAACTCAAATTTGAACAGAAATGCGGGTGGTGTCATTTCGTTGGAAGCCTAAAGCTCTACAAATCACTGAAGTTTAATGAAAATCGTTGGAGCCGTTTTTGAGAAATATTGATTTTTCTTGTTTTTTGGGGGATAATTACCCTTAAAAATAATACCCCCGTCACAGCAAACCTGCGTACTCAGCGAATTTCCAATGCATGCATATGTTTCTCACTACCACATAAAGCCACTTACCAAGTTTCATAAAAATTCATAAATAAATACGTGATCTATAGCATTTTATTTTTTTAGGGCTGAGTATGCAGGTTTGCTGCAACGAGGAAGATAAGAAATGTGTTTTTTTTCAATTATCAATATAATTCAACCAGGTGAAGCTACATACCAATGAAAACAGAGTCTTATAAGAGGAACAGGTCCCGTTTTAAAAATTCTGTCGCTTATTTGAAGTTGGCGCGCTGGAAAACCGTAATTTTGCGCCTCACCTCTAGCACTGCAGACCTTACCGAAAACACGAGGTGTTGCCGTTGTCTAGGTCCCTTCGCTCTTGTAGTAGGGCGGGGTTGGCTGTAGCGGTGGTCGGGGGGAGGAGTGGCTGGGTAGACTGTATTCATTGTACATACCAAGTTTTATTAATTTATGTTCATAATTAAGGAAGATATAAAACTTTACTTATTCTCCATAAGAATAACATTAGGGCTGAGTATGCAGGTTTGCTGCTAAGGGCATAATCAACAAAAAATCATTTTTTTTTTGCAAATATCAATATACCAATACTACATGAAGCCACATACCAAGTTTCATCAATATACATTCATAACTAATGGAGATATCAAATTGTATTTATTCTACATAAGGATAACATTGGACAACGTACTGTGTTTAGCACTTTGAATATCTCTGCAACGGTTGGACGTAGAATCACAATTTAAACACCAAAATTATTGTTTTGTGGAGCTGAGTTGATTGCTCAAAGCAAATGTGAAGTTTCCATTAAAATTAACTGAGGAAAAGCCAAAAACCTTTTCCCCATAAGATTTACATGGGAGATTTTATGAGCAGGTATTTTGGATTTTTCTGCAATCACTTAACCTAGGTTAATGATTCAAAATACTATATTATTTGTTTTTTTAAGCTCTATAACATGGTCCAACCCAAAATTAAGTTTTTTAAAAACTTTAGGGTGAAAAATGCAAAAAACTGTTTTTTTTTTGGAAAATTATAAACCCCCCTTCCCATAGACCGATGTATTTGGTTTTCAAACTTAATGTCATGAATGTTACTTTAGACATTTGAGCCAAATTTCATCGAAATCGGGACGTTTTTTACATAAGTTATCGCATTCACGGACACACACACATATATATATATATATATATATATATATATATATATATATATATATATATATATATATATATATAAATAAATTTGAACCAATAGTGTTTTTGTCATCTGGGGACCTTAAAACAAAAAGTTAACATGATTTGGGCTTAAGTCTTACCGTGAGATTTACGGTAATAGCTTCTTCCCTATAGGGGAAATTCGCAAAAACACTTTAAAAAATTACAAAACGCCTGGAGATATCATGGATTAGTACCTACATATACCAAATTTCATAAAAATCGGCCCTTTGGTTAGGGCTCTAGCTCTGTACACATCCACACAGGCACCGAACAGACATCATGTAAAAACCACTTTTTTGGGTTCAGCGAGTACCAAAACGAATATTTCCACTCAAATTCGAAAATTGTTACTAAAACAATACATTCTCCTTATACTACGTATAGGGGGAGAAAGTAAAAATTACTAATCACTTTGTCACTGTCCTTTGCCAACAACCTTAAATTGTTTCATCTTGTCCTGTTTGTTCTGTTCTTCCTCCCTTTATGTCAACAAAATATCCTCTCTTTCTTCCTCAGCTGTTTTCCTTAATTTCAACATTGTTCATTACTTGGATTTGTAGCATATTTGATCACATGATATAACACATATGTACACAACACAGGGACATAGGAAATTTAAAAAAAAAACTATGAAGTTATAATAAATTGTTCTGAAGGAATAATTAGTGAATTTCCTATGGAAAGTGAACTATTAGCATGACCCGCACGGTGAAACTTAAGCCCGGGACCACCATAGAAGTTCCTAACGTGACCCCCTGAACACGTTTTGGGGGGTCGTTCAAAATTTTATATATATATATGTGTGTGTACGCACTCTAGCGGTCACATTTTTTGTCCGATTTACTTCAAATTTGGTAGGGACGTTCCTTTCTATAATCTGTTGGACAAGTTCGTTGGGCAAAACAATCGGAAAACTCTAAACCCCTTTTTTGGGGATTAATCTTTCAAATTTTGAGTTTTTGGACCCAAAAAGGGTCAGAAAAGCCCCGAATGTGAAATTAACACATGTTAAAAAATGGGAATTAGTGTGACGAAACTTTTAAGCCCCCTCTCGTTATTCTAGCATAAATATTTACCGAGTTATTAAAGAAAATGTGTATCGACCATACACAGTACGTTGTCTTATGGGGATTTTACATTAGAAAAGCCTATTATTCATTTGTTGGTGTACTTTTATCATCCCCAATAACCTCACGCCTACTTTAAAGCCTAACTGGACCTTCTCCTAGCCTTATAATGTGCAAAATTGTATTCCCACCATTGCAGGTAAATAGAACCAAGAGCATCAGAACAGCCAAAAAATCAATATTTTCAGATTTGAATAAAAATTGGAATAAATGTATGTTTTTAATTGATTTTGAGTTGTTATAGTTTTTTATGTAGAAATTCACTTCCCTCACGTCAGCGTGCTGCGTGCGAACTCGTTTATACTTGTATTAATTAAAATTAGTAATTGCTGATTACATTTTAATATTTAACTGTATTATTGTACTATTGCCTCTCTAAGCACTCTATCTTTATACTTGCATTAATTCTATCCGGGGCTGTTCTGACCCTTTTTGGGCCCATAAACTCAAAATTTGAAAAATTAAAATCCCAAAAATGGGAGTTAGAGCTTTCTGATTGTTTTGCCCAAAACTTGTCCAACTGATTATAGAAAGGAATGTCTCTACCAAATTTGAGGTAAATCGGACAAAAAATTTGACTGATATATATATAAAACGACCCCCTAAAACGTGTTCAGGGGGTCACGTTAGGAACTTTTTTGGTGGTCCCGGGCTTAACTTTCACCATGCGGGTCATGCTAATAGCTCACTTTTCCATAGGAAATCTGCTAATAATACTAAACATTGCAACCGAACTACGTTAAAAAACAACAACACTATATTGCTGACTAGGGAATCCAATCCCAGGATCCCATATCCCGGGATCCCGCCCAATTTTACGGTATCTTCCATCCCGGGATTCAAACACCGAATCCCGAGATTGCTAAATTGTTTCAAGTTAGCAATACAGGTGATGTGTCTAACTGATGTAACCGCAGTAAATCACTATAAAACCACTTTAATAAAAATATAAATCAAAACTTCTTGATTTTATAATTTTTTCTTTCTTATATATTAACTAACTATAGGTTTATCTTTTGATCCAATTTCTTACAGTGACTTGAAGCAATCATATTTTACCAGAATAGTGTAAGTGATTTTTGTCAGATAATTAACACTTTTTATGATAACTGATAGTTTTCTTTTTACTAAGAACGAATTTAGTTTGTTTTGATCCCAATATAACTAGGAATACGCTCATTCTTCACGTATGAGGATGATCGGACCTTTAGTAATCCCAAAGTTTAATATATTGTGTAGAAATGATGAGAAACTTGTCACGCAATATCTCTCCGACAATACAACGAACTCTCTTAACAGGAAAGAAATTATTACTTTAGTGCTCATGGCAGTTTCTAACTCCGAGTCACTCACAAAGTTTCATTTAAGGACTTCATGTATATCAAACACTTTCTAGATGCAGTAAGTACAAGTGCAGGCATGTCTTTGAGTACTGTAATTTAGTACGCGAATACTTTGTACTTGAGTATAAACATCATTTGCGTTTATGCAAGAGGCATGGAGGTGCCCGCGCTGTGGCGGGAAATTGCAGCTTACTTGGCCGCGAAGGATAAATTTGAATTTTTCAATAGTTTAAATGTTATTTTATCGATGTAGCAAGAATAACCTCCTAAACTTCCTAAATTGTATCGTGTGTTACAATTATAGAGGAATGTTATATTATAGAGAAATGTATCGTTTCAAAATCAAGTAATAAAGACTAACATAAGTTGTGAAGAGGGGATTTGATTGGTTAACATATTTGTTGCCATGATGGAGACCGGAGGGTATAGAGGGTCAAAATGGCAGTCCATATGTAAGCACATATTTTTACCCCAGGCTCTATAGATATATACCTCGTTGGATGAGATAGGATTTGCTATTTAAAAATAACGTAACATAACCTAACAGCCGCAGCACACTGTACAAGATGGGTCTTAAAAAAAACCAATACCATTTCACCATCGGAGGTCACTCTTACCACTTTTGGCAACAAATTAATAAGTAATAAGCTATTATTGGCGCCATTCTGTACTATTTGTATTGCAATGAATAAAGATGATTTGATTTGATGTAAAATATGGACAAAATAGCTAGGATAAACTGAAAAATACTCATTCCGTTGTATTATCAAAATAAAATTATTAAGTACTTGAACTGCTTATGAAACTCAAGACTACTGTAGGCTTAGGCTAGGTAATAACTAGGAGTACGCTCTTTTACCGCGTAAGAGGCTGAGCTCACAGTTAATAATTTTAAAAAAATGTTTCAATTCACAATACACACCATAGGCCCCCATTGTAACTGCAGCTTGACAATGCCATTCAAATATAGAATATGAGAAACAAACAATGAGGTCTGAAATCAGTCAATCAGATCAAAAGTGCATTTGAAGTAGTTGTTACTCACCCCTCACTCTCGCTGTATCACCTAGACCTCCTTTATTATATTAGTTGAAGATTTTGTTGGAAGTACAACATTTTGATGACAATGTAGGATCACAATCAGTCAAACCAAGTTGTATTTACAATTTTGTGTACACTGGAGGGCTATACACATCCCAGGACCCACACTGTTATTTTATTGTAGCTTAATATTGATGTTAAATATATCTAAACCTAGAAGTTGATGTGTACAGTATGTTTTAAAATCAGTCAATCGGTCTTAAACGCCTAAACAGTTAAAACTCTAAAGAGGTTTTAATGTAGCACTTTGGTCTTTCTGGGAGGCTATGCCCCAGGCTCCCATTGGGAGGCTATGCCCCAGGCTCCCATTGTTATTGTAGCTTGATACTGTTGTTCAAAAGGGAGCGGCTCTATTACACATCATATTGATGGACCATGGACCTTCTAACATTTATAAAATAAGAATGGTTCGATGGTCCAACGACATCATCTATAATAGAGCCTTCACTTAAATGTTTGATTTATTTGATGTAGGTTCGATGGGCCATCGAATCATCTTGCTTTAATCTATAAAAACTAAATAAAAGGTCCAATGGACCAGGACCAAAACTTTAACAATTCATTTTTAATTATAAATTGGTTTGAAGGCCCATAGAGCCAATTCTTTATTAAATTATATTATAGATTGCACTAGGGCAATGTTATATCGAACCAAAGCCTATTTTTATTTAAGGTTCGATGGTCCATCGATATGATGTGTAATAGACCCAGTCCTGTTCAAATATATATAAATGCAGAACTTCAAAACAATCATGCTTAAATCTGTCAATCCGCTTTAAGGAAGGTGAAATTGCTTTATTGTTTAAAAAAAAGGAAAAGTAGTATCTGATGTTATTAAATATAATATAGGAACTAAAACTCCCACTTGGTTTGCCAGTGATTGTTTCAAGGTCCAACATTTATTATATATATTTATGATT
This sequence comes from Allygus modestus, assembly GCA_963675035.1. NCBI lineage: Eukaryota > Metazoa > Arthropoda > Insecta > Hemiptera > Cicadellidae > Allygus > Allygus modestus. The sequence goes on from OY776111.1 coordinate 106,181,587, forward strand.
ACGTGAAAGGTTCAGTTTAATAGTCCCCTGTGTAGCATTTAAGTTTCCAACAAATTATGATCGCATCCTTTTTAAGCAAAGGGGTATTATGATTATTCTTATGTTAAATAATATTTACTACTGTACCTCAAGTTTAATTTATGACAATTGTTTTGCTGTAAAATAATATACAGGGAATTAACTTGGATCAAACAATTTGTATAACAAAATATAATGACTTTTCCTTCCATTGTTAAGATATATTGTGAAAGTTCACACATGTAAAAAAATAGTTTAAAATAGTTATGAACATAGTAAACAAATTTCATAATTGGCCTTGAAGGAAGAGTACTGTGATCCATTAAAACATAAATTATTAACATTTCTGGTAAATAGTCCAACTAAATTTGACCGGGATGTTAAATAGGAGCAGCTCTTAGGGTGATAAATTTGAAAAGTAATTTTTCAAAGAGAAAATCATATTGAGTGAAAATAAAAGTATGGTACCAATAAACCTCTCTAGGACAGGACCTTCGATTTAAGACCAAAACTATTGAAATTGATCCAGTAGTTTTTGATAGTGGATTTACAAAAGGAATGTTGTTGAGATTTATCATTTGGTATTAAGAACAAAAAATCTCAACTAAAGAAAGGTATTATGACATGAGCGCGGATCAAAACTATAAATTTAATACAAAAACTGTTTATATTTTGGCCCAGTAGTTTTTGCTAGTGGATATATACAAGTGATTTGTTGAAAATTGAACACGATCTGTTATGGGAACTATTAACTAAGTAGTTTTGCACCAAAATATCACATAATAAAATGTATTTGACATAACTATATGCCAAAACCTTCATGATAGACCCCCTACTAAATCCGTTAAAACTGAATCAGTAGTTTTTTCCAGAATAGGACCGCTAGATTTATGTAAGGAATTTTGTTGAAATGTTAACCGGGCTGTTACGAATGCTCAAGTTATTAAAATTAATTTTGTATCGAGAAAAATATTTTAACAAAAGAATAATAATAATAATAGACTAATAATTTTTATTCTGTGCCAATGTTTAATAATTTACTGGAATTTACAACAAAATATTAAATTTATGGGGAAATCTTTAAACCAGGTAAGGTAGGCCTGAGTCCTATCTTTCCCTTTCTGGTGGGGTATGACCCTTTTTTGGGAACCATTCCAGCATTTGCCTAAACGAAACCGTCCAAACTCTTCTCAGAATGGCCGGCCAATGATGAAACCCAAGCCTCCCAAATGTGAGGTGCAATAATCGTTACTGGTACCTCACTCAAATGGGAAGAGAGAAAAACTGGACGTTGCAAACAATAGTGCAACATCTTGCATATCCAGGCGCCGCTTCTTATCGCTCTCCAGTCTTGTTTAACCTATTTTTCATATTCAAATATATAACTTGCCGTACTTGATATTAGTATGTGTATGTAAATATAACATCGACAAATTTTTAAAAGCAATCAAAATTAATTTACAAACCAGCACAGCGCCGTGCGGAGTTATATTAGGTTAGATTAAAATACACTAATTGCTTGTAGGTCTTCAGTTCACAACAGATTGTTAGGTCATTTGGTTAACTACCGACTATCGTATTATGAATTATAAATTATCGTAGTAGTTTGGACGTAGTCGACTAGCGTTTAGACGATCCACTGCTTGCTGAAGTGTAACTTTCTCATCATTTGACATGCTACGGTAGACCAGTGGATACAGCATTGAACTCACGATCATGCGGTCTCCTGATCAACTCTTACTTTTGTAAATTACTTTTGAAGTTTCAATTTTTTAATTTTATTTTGTTTTGTTAGGCTATCTGGCTTGTAGAGGCTACAGCCTCTAACCTTCTGTTGATGTTTTATAGAGTGTAATTTGTACTGGATAATAAATCAACGCTTATGTTATTTCACATATGATTATCTTATAAATATATTATAATAATCTTATCTATATTATAAATAGTTACAGCTGATCAATAGTTAATTTTAAGCTTTGGAAATTTTTTTGTAATTTAAGGTCCTATTTAGATAAAAATAAGGCCAATAAGTCAAAGTTAGGCAATCAAATGTATATCTACCCCGTCCCATTTTCTATAATTGTTCCAAGTTTCAGCCTTCTAGGTCGTACGATAGCCTCAGAAACATGCAAAAAGACAGGAATCTACAATTTTTTCTAATATTTTCATTACCCAATTATACATTCAGATAGGTAGGGCCTACTTCAGTAACTATGTAACCTAACCTCAGAGCGCTGTATTAGCTTGTGCCATTACTTCAATTGCTTTTAATTTATTTATACAGTACATAGACTACTAATATCATTTATATAAGCCTGCCATAAGAAGCCAACATTACCAAATGTTTTAATGAACTGTATACAAATTGTAATTTTAGATAAAGAAGTATCATAACGCTTTACAAACAATAGTTTCTGGAAACAAGATTACATTTTTTTTAGAAAGGCGTTTTCAAAACATTTGTAATGACTTCAACATGCATGATAACTACCCAGTTATATCTAACCAATCTAACCATGGTTTACCCAGTTATATCTAACTTAACCAATCTAACCATGGTATAATTCTGGAGTAATGGGGTGGGGGACATAATGTTTAGGAATCTTTCACACGAGCAACCTTTTCCCGCAGCAAGTTTTCCCCGCTGGGATAAATTGAGTCAAATGAGAGCTTTCACATACCTAGAGTGATTTTTTGCCGCGCGGGTCAAATCCACCCAGTGGCTCTAAAATCACCCGCTGGTTTCTACATTCGATTTTTTGGCCGCGCGGGGAAAAACGCTCCTCTCCAATTGCAAAGCTTTGATTCAGATGCACGTTTTCACGCGAGTGGTAAAAAACCGCTCTCCTCAACGGTGTTTGTTGAGTCAGTGTATTGTTTTCCAACATGGATGGTTGTGGTCCACGTTTTACTGATGTAATTGTGTATTAGAAAATTTCCCTTATAGGGAAGAAGCTATTACCGTAGGTGGCATGGTAAGAGTTGAAGCCCGAGACCATGATAACTTTTTGTTTTGAGGTCCCCAGATGTCAAAACACCAATAGTTCAAATTTGTATATATATATACATACATAAATAATATGTATATATATACATACATATATATGTATATATATATATATATATATATATATATATATATGTGTCCATTAACACGATAACATGAGTAAATAAGTCTGATTTTGATGAAATTTGGCTCAAATGTGTAAAGTGATATTCATGACATTTAAGTTTGAAAACCAGAAAAATCGGACCATAGGAAGAAGGGTTTATAATTTTCCAAAAATCATTTTTTTGCATTTTTCACCCAACAATTTTTAAAATACTTAATTTTGGTTTTGACCATTTTATAGAGCTTAAAAAAACAAATAATATAATATTTTGAATCATTAACCTAGGTTAAGTGATTGCGGAGAAAATCTAAAAGACGTGTTCATAAAATCTCCCATGTTAATCTTATGGGAAAAAGGTTTTTAGCTTTCCCTCAGCTCATTTTAATGTCAACTTCTCATTTACTTTTACCAATCGGTTCAGCTCTACAAAACAATCATTTTGGTGTTTAAATTGTGATTCTATGTCCAACCATTGCAGAGATATTCAAAGTGCTAAACACAGTTCGTTGCCCAATGTTATCCTTAAGGAGAATAATTCAAATTTTATTTCCGGTTATTTATGAATGTATGTTGATGAAACTTGGCATGTGCCTTCACTTAGTACTGGTCTATTGATATTTGCACAAAAAAATTTGTTGCCGATTTCCCCTACAGCAGCAATCCTGCATACTCAGCCCCCATGTTATTCTTATGGAGAATAAGTAAAATGTAATGTCTCCCTTAATTATGAGCATAAATGAATAAAACTTGGTATGCAGCCTTGACCGGTACAGTTGTATTTTTTATAATTTCATAAAAACACACATTTTACGTTCCTTGTTGCAGCAAACCTGCGTACTCAGCTTTCAACGTTATTCTTATGGAGAATAAATAAAATGCTATATATCATTTATTTGTGTAGTTTTATGAAACTTTATGAGTGGCTCTATGTGGTAGTGAGAAACATATACATGCATTGGAAATTCGCTGAGTACGCAAGTTTGCTGCTCCAGGGGTATTTGTGATTATGTCATATCGTGTTCAAATCAATTCCATGACAACATTTAAATTTTTGCTTACCTGTTAACATTTTGAAAAAGTAAATCATTATAATTCAGTTACATGTGCCTTTTAAACATTGATTTTAATTAATAAGAAAATGTATTTATGAAATTGATGAATTTTTCTGAAAACTACAATCATATTGTATAATTAATTAACAATTATTGTATTTATTTTACTTTTATACATCCAAGGATGTCAAATAAAGTTTATTATTATCTTGATATATAAAACAAGTGGTATTAATAACAAGTTTTATAACACGCAAGAACGGCTGAATGAATTTAAAGGAAATTTTGCACACGGATAGTTTATTACCTGGATAAACACATAGGATACTCCAGCTGACGGTGAAAGCATTCGACCATCCCGTTTGAGCACGGGTGATAACCACAGGTGCGACAACTGGTGATGCCGAAAGTCTTGCCTAGGGCCCGGAAAAGCTGGGATTCAAACTGTTGGCCAGCTGGGATTCAAACTGTTGGCCCTGGTCAGTGGTGATGCAGACGGGGGCCCCGAATCGTGAAATCCAGCAGCGTAGAAATGCGTCGGCGACTTCATCGGCGGTTTTCGTAAATAATGGCCAAACTTCGGGCCACCTGGTAAATCTGTCGACAGCAGTGAGGCAGTATCGGTACCCCTTAGCATGGCTAAACGGGCCAATGATATCGAGATGTATGTGTTGAAAACGGGAAGATGGCGTTACGAAGGTGCCGGTAGGGGTGTGGACGTGACGGGAAACCTTGTTTCGTTGACAGTTCAGGCAGCTTCGTGTCCAGGCCCGGCAATCTTGCTGAACCCGAGGCCAGACAAAACGTTGTGACACAAGTTTGGCAGTAGTGCAGGTGCCTGGGTGGCTAAGGTTGTGGCAAGCGCCGAAGACTTGACGACGCATGGAGGCAGGCACATAAGGGCGTGGTTGGGCTGTACTGGTGTCACAATTTAGGAATACATCGGAACCAGGAATATGAATAGTCTCCAGGTGCAGGGCCGACTCACGCTTTAGTAGGTCGCGAAGTTCAGCATCATTTTCTTGAGCGGCTGCGAAGGCGAATAAATCGACAGAGTAACTATCCGGGTCGGCTGCAGTGACGGAGTCTACACGGCTCATCGTGTCGGCAACTATGTTGCCCGAACCACTGATATGACGAATGTCTTGTGGTGAATTGTGCGATGAAGGAAAGCTGATTTAATTGTACTGGGGGTAGCTTCTCACGAGTTTGTTGGAAGGCAAATGTGAGGGGTTTGTGATCAGTGAAAATGATGCAGTGCTGCGCCTCGAGTATGTGCCGATAATGTTGAACGGCGAGATAAACAGCGTGCAATTCCCTGTAGTAGGCTGGCCAGCGCAGTTCTCTGGGCGTAAGTTTCCGGGAAAACAAAGCCAGGGGTTGCCAAGCGTTGTCGACGAACTGTTGAAGGCACGCACCTACTGAGTGGGCACTCGCATCAGTGAAGAGGCCGAGAGTCGCAGACGGCTCCGGGTGAGCTAACAAAACGGCATCGGCGAGGCCGTCTTTGCAGGCTTGGAACGCGAGCTCCAATTCGGATGTCCAGGGAAAAGGTTGATTTCCTCGCAGGCCAGATCGTGCCGTGTTGAGGAGTGCTTGGTATTCTGCGGCATGAGGTACGAAACGACGACAAAAGTTTATCATGCCGAGGAAACGGGAGACGCCCTTCACAGTGGATGGTTTGGGATATGCACGGAGGTCAGAGACGCGATCTGGAAGAGGCCGTGTGCCCTGAGCGGATACCTCACAGCCGAGAAAAGAGACCTTGTCCACACCGAAGATGCTTTTTTTTTGACATTGAGCAGAATGCCATACTGGTCAAGTCGTTCGAACAGGGAGCGTAGGTGGCGGCAATGGTCCTCTGGAGATTTCAAAAACAAGATGTCGTCAATGTACGCGAAACAGAAATCGAGGCCAGTCAAAATTTCGTCTATGAAGCGCTGAAAGGTCTGTCCAGCGTTGCGGAGATCGAAGGACATGAAGGGGAATTTGAAAAGACCGAAAGGAGTAGTAATGGCCGTTTTCGCAATGTCTGCTGGATTGACTGGGATTTGATTGTACGCCTTAACAAGGTCGATGGTGGAGAAGATGGTCGAGCCGCGAAGATTGTTCCCAAAGTCGTGAATATGACGCACCGGGTATTTGTCGGGAATAGTCCTCGTATTGAGCGCCCTGTAGTCGCCGCAGGGACGCCAGCTGTCAGGCTTCTTGGGTACCATATGGAGAGGCGATGACCAAGGCCCATCAGAGCGGCGTGCAATGCCCTCTCGCATCATGGTTTCGAACGCTGCTGTGGCGATGCGGAGACGGTCTGGGGCTAAACGACGAGGGCGACTCGAGACAGGAGGTCCTGGGGTAGTACGGATATAATGGACAGTGCGATGTTTGACCTGATGCTCCATCCCTCTAGGTCGAGTGAGGTGGGGAAATTCAGCTAAGATGCCGGCGAAGACGGAAGACTCAGCCGGTCGGATGAGTGTCACGCTGGGCTGGTTAGTAGTGCCGCGCACGTAGGGGGTGGAGATACCGGTCGTGGAGTCAAGTAGGCGGTTGTGAGCGCAGTCCACCAACAGTTCATAGTGGGCCAAGAAGTCTGAACCTATGATTGGGCCGGATACATCAGCGATGGTGAAAGACCAGGTGTGTTTGCGGGCGAGACCGAGGTCTATGGTTAACAGCACCGTGCCATAGGTTTTTATTTTGGAGTTGTTGGCTGCCTGCAGATCGTAATGGGCGTCAAGATGATGTCCTGGAAGGAGTCTGCAAGGATAGCAGCTCAAGTCAGAGCCGGTGTCTGCAAGGAGTATCCTACTGATCCTGTCGAGTAGGAAGACGCGGCTATGAATCGTAGTTTGGCACCCGACCGCCGCTAATGTCGGTTGCCGTTGGAGTTTGACGAAAAGGTGCAGGGAGCCGAGCACTTCCTGGCCTGACGACCGAACTTTCGGTGATACCAGCACACACCGGAGTAGTCGGACGTCGTAGAGTCAGCAGATGAGTGTCTCCGAGTAGGTGGCGTCTGACTGCGGTGTTGGGAGCGACGGGACAGAGTTTGAAGCGTGGACTGAATGGAGTCAAACTGTCGAGCGAGGTCATCTATATGTGCTGATGTCGAGTCAGTAGAGGAGTCGGTGGTAACGGTCGCTGATGTAAAAGCAGTAGCGGGAACAATTACACGATTGACAGCAGGATTGTGTGATGCGACGGAAGCGAATTGAGCCGGCACGGCTGGCGTCACTTCTAAAATGTTGTCAGCAATGGAGGCAAGTCGGTCCATGGTGATGGTGGGATCAATCATATGTGGTTGGATGATTGCCTGGACATGTGAGGGTAAACGCTGTGTCCAAAGCGTACGCAAAATGAAGTCAGGCACAGCGCCGGATAAAGAGCGGAGATGGCGGAGGAACTGTGACGGTGTGCGATCTCCAAGTTCCTCACCAGTTAATAGTTGACGGACACGCTGCTGCTCGGATACGCTGACGCGTCTGATGAGTTCATCCTTAAGAGTCGTGTACGGTGCGTCTGCGGGTGGTGTCTGAATGATGTCCGCGATCTCCTGTGCCCCTTGCGCGTCAAGCTGACCGATGATGTAGGTGAATTTGGAGACTTGGTCGACTACATTCTGAAACCGGAACAGTGCCTCTACCTGAGCAAACCACAGCCGTGGGTCATTGCTAAAAAACGGGGCAACTTTATGGTAGCACGATTTTGTGGATGTAGCTGAACCATATTTTGCTGCAGATGGGTGATGGCGGCTTGTTGTTGTTGTGTGATAGCGAACAAGCCTTGCAAAGCTTCGTGAAAGTCACAAAATAACAAAACTAAAACTAAACAAGTAAGTTACTTTAAGCGAATTTCCTCTATAGGGAAGAAGCTATTCCCGTAGTCGGCATGGTAAGAAGGCATGGTCACCAGATGCCTAACACACCATTCGTTAAAAATTGTAGATATATAAATATATATGTGTCCGTGGGTGCGATAACTTTTGTAATAATGGTCCGATGAAATTTGGTTTAATCATGACATTTATGACTTTAAGTTCGAAAACCAGTCTGATCGCTTCATCCAAAGGGGTGTTTTAGGGGGGGGGAGTGGGGGTTTGTACCCCAACAATTAAAATTTTTTAAAATATAATCTTTAAGAAATCTAATTTTACTTTTCACCCTTGAATTCAGCTTAAAATAACAAACAATTTGGTGTTTTGATCATTACTCTACGTCAATTAGTTGCAGAGATATTGAAAGTGCTAAACACAGTACTTTGTCCAATGTTATTTTTATGAACAATAAGAAACATTGTATATTTGATTATTTATGAACGTATCCTTAATCATCATCAATGGTGCGGATTAAGAAACCCCAGCATAGCTGCTAGTCACATCTTCCACAACCGCAGATTACTGGAAAGATAGGATGTAGCAGGAGGACCAAACTCGGAGATTCTGTCCCTAGCCACTGCAAATGGAGGGACCGAAGGTGAAAGAGAAGTTTTTCAAAATGGACAGCCAAAAGACTTACCATATGTAATGACAACTTCATTTGCTGTACCCAATGTCAGCCTCAAAACTGGTATAGACCAGTTTTAAAGTAGTCCTGGGACGAACATATCCTTACAAAACTTGGTATATTGCTTCATCTCGTTGTGGTCTTTTGATATTTACAACAACAAAAAAACTATTATTTGGCCGATAGTTCCTGTATCAGCAAACCTGCATACTCAGACCCCATGTTATACTTGTAGAGAATATGTAAAATGTTATAAATCGCTTATTTATTTCTGTATTTCGATGAAACTTTGTACGGTATATGGTTGTATGTGGCATTAAGACACATATCTATACATTGGAAATTCGCTGAATATGCAAGTTTGCTGCGAAGGGGGTATTTAAAAGTTACATTTAATGCTTATGTTAATGCTTACTATATAAAACATGGAAATAAATCAAAATCTTAATGAGCTAAACAGGTGTCTAATGAAAATCACAGAGTTGGATTATAATCAGCTGTTTGTTGTAAACATAACAGACTATAAATCACTTCAAAATAGTTTGTAGGAATTTACATTTTGTATGATTTAACAATCTTAAAAGGCGAAAATGATAAAACTGACATCTTTAAAATGACATATCGTTTGTCCAAATCGGTTGGGAAATAACAACGTAGTAGGCCGAAAACGAAATTTATAAGATGTATAATGATTTCACTTACTTCGTTCGCTTATCCATGGACAAATTGTCAACCGGGCAAGTGTCATGTCGATAACTTGCTGTTTATGCTTATTTATTTAATTATTTCAAATGTTGATAAAATATATGGTCATCCGGGCAAGTCTCATGTCGATAACTGGGTTTCTGCTTATTTATTTTAAATGTAGATTAAAGGTCATCTGGGCAAGTGTCTTGTCAATAAGTTTGTTTCAGCCCTATTTAAATTAATAATTATTATTGAATTTCCTATGGAAAGTGAACTATTAGCATGACCCGCAAGGTGAAACTTAAGCCCGGGACCACCATAGAAGTTCCTAACGTGACCCCCTGAACACGTTTTGGGGGGTCATTCAAAATATATATATATATATATATATATATATATATATATATATATATATATATATATATAATATATATATATAATATGTGTTTGCACTCTAGCAGTCACAATTTTTGTCCGATTTACTTCAAATTTGGTAGGGACGTTCCTTTCTGTAATCAGTTGGATAAGTTTGTTGGGCAAAACAATCGGAAAACTCTAAACCCCTTTTTTGGGGGATTAATCTTTCAAATTTCGAGTTTGTGGGCCCAAAAATGGTCATAAAAGCCCCAGATGTAAAATAAATGCATGTAAAAAGATGGCAATTAGAGAGGCAAAAGTTTTAAGCCCTCTCTCGTCATTCTAGCATAAATATTTACCGAGTTATTAAAGAAAATGTGTATTGACTAAACACAGTACGTTGTCTTATGGGGGTTTTACACGAGAAAAGCCTGTTATTCCTTTGTTAGAGTACTTTTATCATCCCCAGCAACCTCACACCTACTTTCAAGCCTGTCTGGACCTTCTCCTAACCTTATATTGGGCAAAATTGTATTCCCAGCTTTGCAAGTAAATGAAACCAGGAGTATCAGAACAGCCAAAAAATCAATGTTTTCAGATTTCAATAAAATTTGGACAGATGTATGTTTTTACACTGATTTTGAGTTTTAAAAGTTTTTATTTGGAAATTCACTTCCCTCACGTCAGCATGCTGCGTGCGAACTCGTTAATTTTTAAAATGTCGGTAATATGGTCATCCGAGCAAGTGTCATGTCGATATTTTGGTATCAGCTCTCTTTTTAGTAATAATTAATAATTTTTGAAATGTCGGTCATATTGTCATCCGCACAAGTGTCTTTACGGGTAAATGGCAGCATCCCGATGTGGGTAGCATTGCTGCATCAAGTCATCATTTTACACTCTAAAACAACACAAAACATAGGTATATACAGCAATACAGAACTTACTCAAAACACGTTATGTTTTTATTTTCAGTTTAACTGTTATCAAAATAGTATGACGGAAGTATTTTTATATAACTAACTGTAACCTTGATTTGGATATCAATTTGATTATTTTTAATTTTGAAAGATATATAATAATATCAAGAGATACGGGAGTGCGCCAGATGCCAGATGTTAGGGTTATTATGTGTGAGTTACGTAACGTTGATCCAAACCCCCCCCTCCTCCCCAACATAACCCAGTATAGTGCTACGCCATACACCCTCCCACCCTTTAAGCGCCTTACGTAATGGGTGTATGGCCCCTAATGTGACATTGATTATTAAATAATAACATAATATAAAATAACAGTACAATACCTATAATTTAGATAAAAACTACAGTTACTCTTTTATCATTTATATTATTATAAAATACCCCCGTTGCAGCAAACCTGCATACTCAGCGAATTTCCAATGAATATATAACATAACACATTAAACCACTTCACAGGATTCATAAGGAATGTTCACAAACAAGCAATATTTAAAATATTAATTATTCTCCAAAAGAATAACATTGGGGATGAGTACGCAGGTTTGCTGCAACAAGGCACACAAAATAATGGGTTTTTATGCAAATATCAATAGAACTCATGTTAGTGAAGTCACATACCAAGTTTCGTCCATATACATTCATAAATAAGCGATATATAACATTTTAAGTATTTTCCATAAGAATAACATGGGGACCAAGTACCTAGGTTTGCTGCTACAGGAACCATAGGCGAAAAATTGTTTTTTTGTGCAAACAATAAACCACAGCCAGATTAAGCCATATACCAAATTTTGCCAGTTTATGTTAATAAATAAGCGAGATATACATTTTTTCTTTTTCTCCATAAGAATAACATTAGACAACGTACTGTGTTTAGCACTTTCAATATCTCAGTAACTAATTGACGTAGAGCAATGATCAAAATACCAAATTGTTTGTTTTTTAAGCTGAATTCAATGGTATAAATTAAAATTTGATTTAAATTAAAATTACATGTGAAAACCCCAAAAAACACATTTTTGGGGTACAAAACCCCCCTTCGGATGGTGCGATTCATCTGGTTTTCGAACTCGTTCAAATAAATGGTACTTTACACATTTGTACCAAATTTCATTAAGATCGGACCTTTTTTACGAGAGTTATCGTGCTTACGGACACACACATATATATATATATATACATATATAAAAATTTGAACGAATGGTATTTTTCATCTGGGGACCTCAAAATGAAAAGTTATCATGGTCTCGGGCTTAAGTCTTACCATGAGACCTACGGTAATAGCTTCTTCCCTATAGGGGAAATTCGCTAAAACTTGTTAAGCTTTTATTAAAAAATGCTAAGCTGTAAATTTTGTTTATAAATATTATTGACCACATTTTGGTATTTAAAATCACTTGATGAGAAAGAAGGTCACTGTTAAGAAATGAATGCAGTCATTTTCCATCACAAATTAGTAAAATCAAAGTTTTATACTGTGACAATACAATTATTACTTTCTTTATACTTTCTATATATTTCTGATTCCTTAATAAGCTGTAACTTTAACTGTGATGTACTCAAACAATGTGTGATAAAATGCCGTTACACCAAGAACACTCGCTGATCGTAACTATGTGTTAACACGGATCTTGCTAAATGTATCACTGTTAACAATTTATTACAAATAAAAGCCAACAATTTACAAATTACATGCTATGATTGCACATTTCAAATAATAAATGATTATTAATTATAATGAAATAACAGTAAATTCTAATCTTAATAAGCATACAAAAATGTTTACGGATCATTGTCTGCAATTTGATAGATTATACATGCATATTAATTTAGTATTCAAAACACAATTACGATTCTTGGCTGTTTTGGTTTACTAAGTCAAGTCCATGCTAATAAAATACATTTTTATTTAAGAATAAAAAGACTCAGTATATATGTAAACAAATATTGTTGAATAAATGTATTATACACCAACCGGTAAACCAGCCTCAGCGGCGCGGCGGCGGCATAGAGCCTGTACCTCGGCTCGCCCGTCCTGCCCTCTGTGACAAACTTATCTCCAAAAAAGCTTTCTTTATGTCTGCAACTACACCTATAGGCTGCTTCCTGAATTTCATCAATAGAGATGGAATCAATTCTATTAAATTAGGTCCCTTTTCCAAACAAGAGTTAAGAGAGTTTCCATTACAATCCGAAGCTGATGCACCAAAGACTGATCGGGTGTTTGTTGTGATACTGGACACCTTAACTACAGCATGTTGAGGTAGGTAATGCATAGGCCTAATACTAGATGAGGGTTCAGCTACTTTTTCTGCTATCCCTGCATTCAACCACTCTGAAAACACTTGGTCATACTCACTAAACTTGCCTAACTTAATTAATTTCTTAGTAACAGTATGTAACCGCTTTTCAGCCATGTCTCGGTTGTTGAGTAGTTCAGGATAACCTTCAATCTACGGAAGAGTCACCTCATACCTGCTTTCACTATTTACAGTAACAGTATTCCTAAAATGCTCCATGGCATCTGCTGCTAGTGTCTCCTTTGATTTAGCCTCCATAGGCTCGTTGATACCTTAAAACGTCCAAACGCCAGAGATCTGAAGTGTCCATTTTGACAAAACAACTTATGCTAGTCATTGACCTTTTAGTGATTCCATGACACTGACCCATAACAGTCCAACCAAGATGGGTGTGTACATAACTAAAGACTCATCGAGGTGTTCAAGTGTGCCTGTAAGTAATTGGCCTAAAACATCCGCTCCAAGCAGCAGTTTTAAGTCTGAAGCTTTTCTGCAGATATCTGAAAGGTGGATTTTCTTGGTCCTTAAAATAGAGGAATATTTTCTATTCTCTAGTCTAGGTACATAGTTACAAATCTTTTCTTGCTCTAGTACATTTACTGGAAAACTTACAGTACCTTTGAGGTTACTGACCTCCACCTGATATAGGCTATGCGGAGTCTGTTTAGTTTAAATACCGCCAAACAAACCATGAATAGTCAATTTTAATTTATCTACACTGTCTTTTGAAATATATGATCTATGTGACCCCGAGTCTAACAGTGCTCTAACTGGTAAGGATTGTTTCTGACCTAGCCCCGATATTCTTACAACCAAAGTTTGCAGCAGCGTTTCTTTATTTTGATTTGAAATCAAAGACTCTGATTTTTCATTAGTCCCTAATGAGCACACAGTTTCTTTGTTAGACGCTTCACTGTGATTTAATTTGTCTATGTTAGGACACATTAGGCTATAGTGCTTCTTTTTATAGTTAATTTTTCGAAAGTATACAATCGACTTTTTAATGTCGGCGTTTCGATTTGAAATGGATGTGACCTAACCCACAATGTAGAGCAGTCTTCTGCAGATTTTGTCCATTGCCATGATTCTATAGTGAAATTAACATGTGACGGGTGCGCGAGGTACAGGCGCTACGCCGCCGCACCTTTGGTGTGTAATACATTCATCCCAAAATATATCTTTTAAAGATAAAACCATGTATTTTATTCTAAAGTTACTATACTGTAATTATTTTATTGAAAAATTAGCAGGATTTTGTTTTACTGTTCATATTCTTTCATCTATTAAATCTAGTGATAGATACATATGTTACACTTATTTGTCGATCCTCATCTCAGGTATCAAATTAAATATATCAATATATCTGTATAGAATTTTGTTTTAATATTTTCAGGACTAAATACAGATCTAGTCTCGTTTCTTCTTTTGAATACTAAGTTTACTTTTGAAGATCACGCGATACTCAAAATTCAAACTTGTTTTTATAGCAATTTATAATGATAAATAAGGAGGTAAAACACGTATTATAATCCTACTAATATTATAAATATGAAAGTTTGGATGTATGTATGGATATTTGGAGTTCCATCACGCATAAACTACTGGACCGATTAAGCTAACATTTTGAATGAACATAGCTTACATATCACATCAACTCTTTTGTTTACATTTTCGATCCCGTCAAAACAAACTATTCCCTTTATTTATCTCTCATATTATTCAAATTTCCGAGAAGCGGAACATTTTTAGACCGTGGGTCTATTTTTCGTCAATAGCCGGCTATTGTTAATTAGGCGGTAAATTAGGGGTAAATCATGGAATTTGATAAAGGAATAAGGAATGACAGAAGGACTGACAGAAAAACAGGCTAGAGAAATAATGTATAATATTTAATTGTTTACATGTTTTGTACAATTATTTTAGCACCATAAAACTGAGCCAAGTGCATAAAATTGCAAATCTAGTATTTTTTCAACAGACCAGACCGTACCTTGTAATACGTTCGCTGCGAAAATTTGTTTTAATGCTGAGCCATCACCCGATTCTGGGTCGCCAGCACGGAGTGCGTTAACCTTATAAATATGCTATTGATTTTTGGAGTTTTCTTCTAAATTTGATTTTCATGGCTGCTTCTTTATTTGCTCCACATTATACATGCGCACTGCGCAGGGGTCAGCCGTGCAGTATCGTTGCCCCCTTAGACGACTGCGAGGTCTACATTAATTCGAGGCGGCTGTACTTTTGGAGTTTAATCAACTCGGGCGCATTTGGAACTAGATCCACAATTTTTAAAAGTAGTTTGTAGCGTTTTCTCCAGTCGCGTTCAGTCTAAACAAAAAAAATATATTTACAATTTCGATATTGACTGCACTATTGGACACAACGACTTTTGGAACTAAATCCACTTGGAACTAAATAAACATCCCGACCATTGGGCAGTCAGAGGGTTACCCTCAAATTCAGTACTTCAACTTCTTTTATAAAGTGTAATGCCAACATATCAAGTTTTATACAATTAATGTTATAAAATAAATAGTTATTTATTAAAGATGGCCTATTACACTATCGGAGATCTTTGTCAAAGAACTTTTATAAAATATTTTACACCGTAATACGGGCCTAACTCACGTCAGCGTGCTGTGTGGATTTCGTTATACAGTACTTGGTATTTCTAACATGGCCGGGCCAGTGACATTTACATGATAGTTTTTACGTAAAGTCGAACGAATGCTACAGGTAGTTCCATAGTCCGAAATCCAGTTGAATGAACTGACGGCATGCCCCAAAAGGCGGTGATGTTTGTGTACATGGCGCGGCGTGGAGGAAGGGGGCCAGGGAGAGGACAAAGAACCTCTTCCCCCTTTTTACTCACCGCCATCGCATTCATGCCCCCCTCTCATTCCACGCTCTCTCACTCTCTCCTTCTGTCCTCTCTCTCCAAGTCTTCGGGTTCTGGGCTCTGGCTCTAGTAGTCTTTCTCCAGACCTCGTCAGTTGTGGTAAGTAGACCTATTCAGATGTTTAGTTTATATCACACTTGCAGGTGCGGGTTTTTTCGGAATCTACGTATTCTGAAGTACAGAATCTTTCTTCAAACACTATTATTGATCACGGTCTTAAAACAAACCTTTCTCCGCACAGGGAATGAGGTCACTATAACATATAATAAAGCAAATATTATAGCCGTTTTCAGTGTACCGAACAAAACACCAGTATAGCCGGTAAAACATAAACAAAAATCGCTCTTTATTAAATGTTTGGAGTTATTAACAGCGAATTTGACGCATGCCGGTATTTAGAATTTAACGCAAATAGCATCGAAATGGGTCACTTTTGTCCTTCCAAGGGAAGTTTGGAATCAAAGGAGAGTTGATTCACTTCGATTGCGCTGCGACCGTTCGTTGTCGTCTTGGTAAAAATTGGGTGTAGTTAACTGTGTAAATATGCTAAATACCAGTATAGGCCTATCATTACGAAAATGTTGTGCCTCCTTTCGAGTTTTGTTACTCTTGTCAAAATTGTATCACCTTATCCGAAAGAAGTAGTGATAATCTGCATCAGGATTGTTTTGGCAATATATTTAAACCTTATGTTTCCCTGAATATCACGGTATAATCGCGGTATTATATTATCTTGGCTGAATCCACAACTGTGACACGACTAGCAAGGGGCTGCGGCTAAGTGAAGGGATGTTATTGATATTGAATTTAATTTAAAAAGAGTTCTCGATAATTTTGGTTGCTGTAAAACAAATAAAAACGAGTTCGCACGCAGCACGCTGACGTGAGGGAAGTGAATTTCCATATAAAAACTTTTAAAACTCAAAATCAATAAATTTGTCAAATTTCTATTGAAATCTGAAAACACTGATTTTTTGGCTGTTCTGATACTCCTGGTTTCATTTACTTGCAAAGCTGGGAATACAATTTTGGGCATTATAAGGTTAGGAGAAGGTCCAGACAGGCTTGAAAGTAGACGTGAGGTTGCTGGGGATGGTAAAAGTACTCTAACAAAGGAATAACAGGCTTTTCTAGTGTAAAACCCCCATAAGACAACGTACTGTGTTTAGTCGAAACACATTTTCTTTAATAACTCGGTAAATATTTATCCTAGAATGACGAAAGAGAGCTTAAAACTTTCGCCTCACTAATTCCCATCTTTTTACATGCACTAATTTTACATGCGGGGCTTTTCTGACCCTTTTTAGGCCCAAAAACTCGAAATTTGAAAGATTGATCCCCAAAAAAGGGTTTAGAGTTTTTCGATTGTTTTGCGCAACGAACTTGTCCAACTGATTACAGAAAGGAACGTCCCTACCAAATTTTAAGTTAATCGGACGAAAAATGTGACCGCTAGAGTGCCTGCACATATATATATATATTCTTCTTATATACATATATACATATATATATGTCTCTCTCTCTATATATATGTATATATATATATATATATATATACAATTTTGAACGACCCCCCAAAACGTGTTCACGGGGTCACGTTAGGAACTTCTATGGTGGTCCCGGGCTTAAGTTTCACCGTGCGGGTCATACTAATAGTTAACTTTCCAAAGGAAATTCACTAATAAACGGTATCAGGAAACTGACACATACTTTCTCCCTTCTAGCCCAACTTTAATGAATAAATTACTTTTTATTTACTAAGTATAGACTACAAAGCACGGTCGAATGTACAGAAAATCTTCTAAACAAGTTGTTTTCAAAAATATCCACCCAAATCCCTGTTTAGGAGGCACTAGAGAATCTATCGCTAGAAAATCCGGTAAAGGAATGGAAAATGCAGTGAGACTGTTCAATTTAGTTCACATTTATTCCCCCTTTCAGAAGCGCTGATAGATTTGTCAAATGCTATAAAATAACCAGTTGAGACTCGTCACTTCTCGATCGCAGTTGAGATTCGACTAGATTTAGTTTGAGTTCCCTAGTTTGTGAAGTTAACTGTTCCTTTACAAAAGTCTTGAGGTGTTTGTGTTAGTGAACGCATAGTTTCCTGTGTTTTGGACGTATTACAGGTTATTTTAGTATGTATATATTACATAGTTAATTTGTTATGGCCTTTCTCATAACATAAAGACTTCTGGAATTTTTGATTCTTAGACAATTTTAGTATTTTAGAGTATGTGTCAAAATATACTTTTCTGTATTTAACAAACCAGATTTGTTTAAGGTTTGGAAATAAATTTGACAAAAACAATTTTAAAATAAGCCTTCTTTTTCATTTCATTCCTGAGGACGCTGCAAAAATACTTAATACATATTCGGAATTAAAACATATTACTTTTATGTCATGTTTAAGAGTCAGAAGAGATGTAAAATAACTTTGTTTTGGTGCTCTGTTTCATTTCACCGCTTAAAATTAGTTAACTTTAAATAAAAAACTACACAACTGATTGGATTGATCATGTTGTTACAAAAATACCCCCGTCGCAGCAAACCTGCGTACTCAGCGAATTTCCAATGCATATATATGTCTTAATATTACATTAAGCCTCTTACCAGAATTCATAAGAAATATATTCATAAATAAGCGATATTTAAAATATTCATTATTCTCCATAAGAATAATATTAGTAGAGAAGAACTGGCAAAGAGGGGCCACTTTCGGCACTTTTTTCCCATGTTATTCTTATGGGGAGCCGTTTTTGCGCCGACACCGGCTCCCGCCCTACACAAGTTTCCTTGTTAGCCTATACTAATGTCCAAGCCTTGCCTATATTAAATATATTTTCCCAATCCCCATCCCTCCTCTATATTTTTTAAAATTAATTTTCAAATTCAGGCTAAAAAACTATCTTTAGTGTTTATGGTCCGATTTGTCTGCAATTTGGATATGTTATTGTCCTAGGCAAGTGTTTTAATAAATTCCACTTACATTTCCCAAATTCACTATAACGGTCAAATTAAAAAATATTTTTGAAAAATACTATAGTGCCAATTGCCAACTTCTTTATTTACTGCCCGATTTATTTAAAATTTGGATACGTTATTGACCTAGGCAAGTGTTTTAATAAATTCCACTTACATATCCCAAATTCACTATTACGGTCAAATTAAAAACTATTTTTGAAAAATAGTGCCAATTGCCAACTTCTTTATTTATTGCCCGATTTATTTAAAATTTGGATACGTTATTGACCTAGGCAAGTGTTTTAATAAATTCCACTTACATATCCCAAATTCACTATTACGGTCAAATTAAAAAATATTTTTGAAAAATACTGCCAATTGGCAACTTCTTTATTTACTGTCCTTTTTGTTTAAAATTTGGATATGTGATTGTCCTAGGCAAGTGTTTTAATAAATTCCACTTACATATCCCAAATTCACTATTACGGTCAAATTAAAAAATATTTTTGAAAAATACTGCCAATTGCCAACTTCTTTATTTACTGTCCGATTTGTTTAAAATTTGGATATGTGATTGTCCTAGGCAAGTGTTTTAATAAATTTCACTTACATTTCCCAAATTCACTATAACGGTCAAATTAAAAAATATTTTTGAAAAATACTATAGTGCCAATTGCCAACTTCTTTATTTACTGCCCGATTTATTTAAAATTTGGATACGTTATTGACCTAGGCAAGTGTTTTAATAAATTCCACTTACATATCCCAAATTCACTATTACGGTCAAATTAAAAAATATTTTTGAAAAATACTGCCAATTGCCAACTTCTTTATTTACTGCCCGATTTATTTAAAATTTGGATACGTTATTGACCTAGGTAAGTGTTTTAATAAATTCCACTTACATATCCCAAATTCACTTTTACGGTCAAATTAAAAAATATTTTTGGAAAATACTGCCAATTGCCAACTTCTTTATTTACTGTCCGATTTGTCTAAAATTTGGATATGTGATTGTCCTAGGCAAGTGATTTAATAAATTCCACGTACATATCCCAAATTCACTATTACGGTCCAATTAAAAAATATTTTTGAAAAATACTGCCAATTGCCAACTTCTTTATTTACTGTCCGATTTGTTTAAAATTTGGATATGTGATTGTCCTAGGCAAGTGTTTTAATAAATTCCACTTACATTTCCCAAATTCACTATTACGGTCAAATTAAAAAATATTTTTTAAAATACTACCAATTGCCAACTTCTTTATTTACTGTCCGATTTGATTGATTTTTGGATATGTTATAGCCTTAAACTATTATATGTATAATTACCATATCTAAGTTAAAAATTGTATACTTTATATAGTTTATATATATAATCCATAAAAAATTAAATTTTGTGTTTATGGTCTGATTTGACTGATTTTTGGATATGTTACTATCCTAAGCTAATGCATTAATTAATCCCACATACATTTTCCAAATTCACTATTACGGTCAAATTAAAAAATATTTTGAAAAATATACTATCAATTGCCAACTTCTTTATTTACTGTCCGATTTGACTGATTTTGGATATGACCTTAAACTATTATGTGTATAATTATCATATCTAAGTTCCAAATTTTATACTTTGTATAGTTTATATATATAATCCATAAAAATTAAATTTCGTGTTTATGGTCCGATTTGACTGATTTTTTGGATATGTTAAGCTAATGCATAAAAATAATTCCCCCTACGTTTCCCAAATACTACAGTCAAATTAACAAAATATTTTGAAAAATATACTATCAATTGCCATCTTCTTTATTGTCCGATTTATTTTTGGATATGTTATAGCCCCCAACTATTATATCTAAAATTACCATATATTATTTCCACCTATAATACAGTCGTTATGTTGTTTTGACCAACCTAAAAACCAACTTTGATATTTGTGGTCCGATTTGTCTGCAATATGTTACTGCCCATTGCATAAGTGCATTTCCAAATTCACTATTACGGTTGGATTAAAAAAAAAAATGCAAGCTTATTTACCATCCCGCTGTTATAATTGCCATATTTCCAATATTGTTGGGGCCCTCTCAACCACCTCTCACTGTAATATATATCCACAAAATGTTTATGGTCAGAACTGTCTAAATTTTGGATATTAAGCTAATGCATAAGTCCATTTCTAATATTTTGCAAATTAGTCTGGATATGTTGTTGCGTATTTCCAATTCTTAAATTATAGCACAAAAAAATAAATTTTTAAAACCCAAAACAACTACACACAAAACACTAACCTTTCTTTGTGCTTGTTTGGAGTAGTCTTTATTTTATCCAACTTAATTTTAATTTTGAAGTTAAAATCAAACTTCCCACATTCTAGCTCCCTTTCCAGCCAGTGGTTGGAGACATAAAGGTTACGAATATTTTCAAACTGTACAATATATCTTTTTCTACCCCTATGTTGGACTTGTTTAATAGCGCTTATTAATAATTCCGCACCATCTTCCAAATCCTCCAGTCTACTACATTCTTTAAATTTAATATTACCTTTAATATCTTGCATCTCTATGTCTTCTTGTCCAACATCATCCCACACATTGTTATGGAAACTTAGGTTTTCTATTTTTGGAAAGGAATTACCATAAAACGTTGCGGTACCGTTAGTGTTAAAGCTTGCAAGTGGCTCGTTGGTAGGTAGTAGTGATGGTCAAAACCAGAAATTTCGAATCTCGAAACCGAAACCGAAACTTACAAAATCGAATCTCGAAACTCAAATCGCGAAACCCTATTTACTTGCCTGGGTATGGTTATCAAAAATAAATCCAGAAAAATTAATTAAAACTAATTATATATTTTGGTTAGAGTTGTTCTTTCAGAAATAAAAAATCAATAATCCAAAAAAGGTGAAGGTAGACGACCGATGACAGTAGGCTTTTGACCTTTGCATTATTGTTCGAAACACGGGCATGATTTCTGTTAAAAAAACAACAATAAAGACACAAAAAATCTCAGCAGTTTTGAGTTTTGATTCTCGAAACTCACCGATCGAATCTCGAAACCGAAACTTTTCCAAAGTTTTGGTGGTTTTGAGATTCAAGTTTTGGTTTTGACACATCACTAGTAGGTAGGTAAATAATGTCCAAATCACCTCTATATGGCAACACGCTATAACCTTCCCTATTCTTATTTATCTCTATAAACACAGTTTTACAGACACCTTTAACATAGTATACACCCCTCCGTCCATCCTTTTCTGCCAACACTCCCACAAACTTGTTGTTTACTACAAACGCATACACTATATAATGTCCATAATGCTCTAGATCCTCCCAACGTCGCAGGAAGTAATCTTTTAATTTATCCTCTCTTTCCCTTATTTCTTGTTCTTTAGCCAACTGTGCTTTATATTCCTCTGCAACAGTATTTTCCACATATTCCAATTTACGCTTATTACTGTCGATGTCTTCTAATTCCAATTTCCTCTTTTTGGAACAACTCTCTAAGAAAGGCTTGGAAAGTGGCTCTATTTCTTTAATAGTGTATGGGTAAAGTTTATTGGTCCGGCTTCTTAAAACGTAGGGAGTAAGGTTAGGACTTTCCACTAAGCCTAATTCTTCTAAATTGATGTGTTTAGGTATAGTGGAGAAAGGTGTATTTGATTTTGTAAAACATGTGCCCCCAGATTTGATGTAACACTTATGCTTTACACTTATGGCATCAGGAAACTCCTCTATTACCTCCACGTAGTTAGTTGGTAAACAGTTAAAGCTAAATGCAGATAGAGCATACTTTATTAACTTTTCCCTTTGTGACCTATCTTTTGGCAGTTTTAGTTGTACTCCAGTTATCTTTTTCGTATTACTATTACCCCAATATGCGTATTGTAATAAATCGTTAAACACTAAACAACAACTGTTTTGTAATTGATTGGCAACTTTCACCCACATCTTATGCAGAGGTACAGCATAGAATGGAGCATTTTGGAAGTACCTTTTGTTGTCTTCTATTAGACTTAAACAATCTCTTAAAGGTTCAAACCCTTTACCAAAACCTCTACAATAGTTATAGATTGTTGCCTCTAACCTTGTTATTCCATTCTCTCTAGCTAGTTTAGACGAGAACGTTTCTTTTAGTCTCGCATCTGGACAGTTTACAAAGTTTATTATATGGTTTCCTATACTTTTAACTACTCCAGGGCTTGTAATCTGGCATATAAATTTATTATATATTTTTACCCTGCTATTTACATTAAACTATGTTAAACAGTCTTTACTAACATGGAAATTATCTACAATAACATTATATCCATTCTTGTACGCCCCTTGGTAGCAAAAGTTAAAGCTTTCTGTAAGATATTGGCACATTTCCTCTTTATTAAATATTCCAGCCAAATCTAGTGTTATATCGAAATCCATAAGATAGTACATTTCTTTTTCCAGATCTTGCAGTATCTTTGGAAGATCTTCCAACAAATCCTTAATTTTAACATTTGCAAGCTCTATTTTATAGGGAATTGCTATAGGATCATCGTACTTTTGTTTAATTTGGTCAATATCTTTCTTTATTATTTGTAACACACCCTCGCTTTGGACCCCAGAGGACCTCTCCAAGGAGAATGGTAGTTTGGCCACAACACCATGTCGAGCTAAAGAGAACTTTTTAAATATTCCTCGTAAGTAGCTATTATACGAGCCATATATTTCCTTCTTAACTTTAAATTTATTCCGAACGTCCCCATCACAATCCGTAACATTGGTTATCTTAACTAACATTATGTTATCACAAAACGCATCCGTTATAGATGTTAAGTTATTTAATTTTGGTTCGCCCTCGCAATAGTTTATATTACCTATGTCCGTAAGAAGGTTATTATTACGGAGATTTTCTAATAAAAACCATATACCGAATCTTTCGTTAGTAGGTTTAATACAATTTCCCAATAAATGGCTAACAGAGTACATTTCTTTTATACAAAAAAAGTAGCGGAAACATGTAAACAGGACAGATATAATTACACTATAGGCATATAGAGGTTGTAAATATATGGATATTGTATATAAACATAGGCGAGCGGTAAGTGTAACATGTAAGTGGACACCTAGACCCATGTGCAAATATGGAATACCCACTATTAATATAATTCCAAATTCGACTAAATAAGTTTATAGTCTCAATATAATTAACATATTAACTAACGGTGCCATCCCGCATTAGTACCCAAATTGTCGAAATTCTATAATTCACTGTCTATTCTTAGTCCTTGTATAGTATTAGGTTTTGTACTATTAAACCCTACATTCTTATCCTGTGCAGTAGAGTAACATATGCATGTTATTTAATACAGATACGCACATTCTACAAGACCTGTACATAGATCAGTTGTATAAGCAGCAGAATAGACATCTCACCCATTGTGTTGTTGTAAAGTAAAACATAAATGTAAATTGTGCTGGATACAACCGGCCAGATATTAGACAGGAAATGTGTTGGAAGTGTATTGCCAAATAGTAAGACAAACACCACATAGTGCAGCATGTAAGCAATCCATTACTATTTAGACAAATGTATAAGGTCAGTATTGGTACAACATCCGATATATTAGCCAAACCCACAATCAAACTTGGAAAACAAACAGTAACAAATTAATATTATAGTAACAGAAATAGTAAGAGTATAAGGACATAGTAATATTTAAAGTTTATAAAACAACACAAATGCAGAGACACAATAAATAACACACTCCAACACATTTGGACGCAGGCACAGATACTGGTTTACAGCCATTTAACACAACTTTACAGGTTCTGTCAACTGACACAAAAATAGTTTGTAAATTGTGTAAGAAATATATGTAATATAAACAAATTGAACACAATCATAACATTTTGAGGACACAATGTTTGATTGTGGGTTTGGCTAATATATCGGATGTTGTACCAATACTGACCTTATACATTTGTCTAAATAGTAATGGATTGCTTACATGCTGCACTATGTGGTGTTTGTCTTACTATTTGGCAATACACTTCCAACACATTTCCTGTCTAATATCTGGCCGGTTGTATCCAGCACAATTTACATTTATGTTTTACTTTACAACAACACAATGGGTGAGATGTCTATTCTGCTGCTTATACAACTGATCTATGTACAGGTCTTGTAGAATGTGCGTATCTGTATTAAATAACATGCATATATTACTCTACTGCACAGGATAAGAATGTAGGGTTTAATAGTACAAAACCTAATACTATACAAGGACTAAGAATAGACAGTGAATTATAGAATTTCGACAATTTGGGTACTAATGCGGGATGGCACCGTTAGTTAATATGTTAATTATATTGAGACTATAAACTTATTTAGTCGAATTTGGAATTATATTAATAGTGGGTATTCCATATTTGCACATGGGTCTAGGTGTCCACTTACATGTTACACTTACCGCTCGCCTATGTTTATATACAATATCCATATATTTACAACCTCTATATGCCTATAGTGTAATTATATCTGTCCTGTTTACATGTTTCCGCTACTTTTTTTGTATAAAAGAAATGTACTCTGTTAGCCATTTATTGGGAAATTGTATTAAACCTACTAACGAAAGATTCGGTATATGGTTTTTATTAGAAAATCTCCGTAATAATAACCTTCTTACGGACATAGGTAATATAAACTATTGCGAGGGCGAACCAAAATTAAATAACTTAACATCTATAACGGATGCGTTTTGTGATAACATAATGTTAGTTAAGATAACCAATGTTACGGATTGTGATGGGGACGTTCGGAATAAATTTAAAGTTAAGAAAGAAATATGTGGCTCGTATAATAGCTACTTACGAGGAATATTTAAAAAGTTCTCTTTAGCTCGACATGGTGTTGTGGCCAAACTACCATTCTCCTTGGAGAGGTCCTCTGGGGTCCAAAGCGAGGGTGTGTTACAAATAATAAAGAAAGATATTGACCAAATTAAACAAAAGTACGATGATCCTATAGCAATTCCCTATAAAATAGAGCTTGCAAATGTTAAAATTAAGGATTTGTTGGAAGATCTTCCAAAGATACTGCAAGATCTGGAAAAAGAAATGTACTATCTTATGGATTTCGATATAACACTAGATTTGGCTGGAATATTTAATAAAGAGAAAATGTGCCAATATCTTACAGAAAACTTTAACTTTTGCTACCAAGGGGCGTACAAGAATGGATATAATGTTATTGTAGATAATTTCCATGTTAGTAAAGACTGTTTAACATAGTTTAATGTAAATAGCAGGGTAAAAATATATAATAAATTTATATGCCAGATTACAAGCCCTGGAGTAGTTAAAAGTATAGGAAACCATATAATAAACTTTGTAAACTGTCCAGATGCGAGACTAAAAGAAACGTTCTCGTCTAAACTAGCTAGAGAGAATGGAATAACAAGGTTAGAGGCAACAATCTATAACTATTGTAGAGGTTTTGGTAAAGGGTTTGAACCTTTAAGAGATTGTTTAAGTCTAATAGAAGACAACAAACGGTACTTTCAAAATGCTCCATTCTGTGCTGTACCTCTGCATAAGATGTGGGTGAAAGTTGCCAATCAATTACAAAACAGTTGTTGTTTAGTGTTTAACGATTTATTACAATACGCATATTGGGGTAATAGTAATACGAAGAAGATAACTGGAGTACAACTAAAACTGCCAAAAGATAGTACACAAAGGGAAAAGTTAATAAAGTATGCTCTATCTGCATTTAGCTTTAACTGTTTACCAACTAACTATGTAGAGGTAATAGAGGAGTTTCCTGATGCCATAAGTGTAAAGCATAAGTGTTACATCAAATCTGGGGGCACATGTTTTACAAAATCAAATACACCTTTCTCCACTATACCTAAACACATCAATTTAGAAGAATTAGGCTTAGTGGAAAGTCCTAACCTTACTCCCTACGTTTTAAGAAGCCGGACCAATAAACTGTACCCATACACTATTAAAGAAATAGAGCCACTTTCCAAGCCTTTCTTAGAGGGTTGTTCCAAAAAGAGGAAATTGGAATTAGAAGACATTGACGGTAATAAGCGTAAATTGGAATATGTGGAAAATACTGTTGCAGAGGAATACAAAGCACAGTTGGCTAAAGAACAAGAAAGAAGGGAAAGAGAGGATAAATTAAAAGATTACTTCCTGCGACGTTGGGAGGATCTAGAGCATTATGGACATTATATAGTGTATGCGTTTGTAGTAAACAACAAGTTTGTGGGAGTGTTGGCAGAAAAGGATGGGCGGAGGGGTGTATACTATGTTAAAGGTGTCTGTAAAACTGTATTTATAGAGATAAATAAGAATAGGCAAGGTTATAGCGTGTTGCCATACAGTGGTGATTTGGAAATTATTTATCTACCTACCAACGAGCCACTTGCAAGCTTTAACACTAACGGAACCGCAACATTTTATGGCAATTCCTTTCAAAAAATAGAAAACCTAAGTTTCCGTAACAATGAGTGGGATGATGTTGGACAAGAAGACATAGAGATGCAAGATATTAAAGGCAATGTTAAATTTAAAGAATGTAGTAGACTGGAGGATTTGGAATATGGTGTGGAATTATTAATAAGCGCTATTAAACAAGTCCAACATAGGGGTAGAAAAAGATATATTGTACAGTTTGAAAATATTCGTAACCTTTATGTCTCCAACCACTGGCTGGAAAGGGAGCTAGAATGTGGGAAGTTTGATTTTAACTACAAAATTAAAATTAAGTTGGATAAAATAAAGACTACTCCAAACAAGCACAAAGAAAGATTAGTGTTTTGTGTTTAGTTGTTTTGGGTTTTAAAAATTTATTTTTTGCTATCGCATTGGCTTAAAACATATCCAAAATTTAGGCAGTTCTGACCATAAATATTTTGTGGATATATATTACTTATTATATTACAATGAGAGGTAGTTGAGAGGGTCACAACAATATTGGAAATGTGGCAAATATAACAGCTGGATGTATATAATAAGCTTGTGGCAAATATAATAAGCTTGCGTTTATTTTTTTTTTAATCCAACCGCAAAATATAGTTTTGTAAAAACACAAATACCAATGTTAGTTTTTAGGTTGCGGCAAAACAAACAACACATCAACTGTATTATAGGTGGAAATAATATTGTAATTTTAGATATAATAGTTGGGGGCTATAACATATCCAAAAATAAATCAGACAATAAATGCTTAGGACAATATCCAAAGTGTAGGCAAATCGGACAATAAACAGCAAAGTCAGTTTTGGGATTACAGCAAAATAAACAAACAAAAAAGACAAAATCCTGTATTGTAGGGGGTAATGGAACGTGTGGTAGTGTGGTCTTGTTACCTATATAAGAGCTATAACATATCCGAAAATAAATCAGACAGTAAATAAAGAAGTTTGAAATTGTTAGTATATTTTTCAAAATATTTTTTTAATTTGACCATTATAGTTAATTTGTCAAATGTGGATGGTAAATATACACTAGCCTAGAATAATGACATATATAAATTTTAAACAAATCAGACCATAAATAAAGAAGTTGCCAATTGGCAGTATTTTTCCAAATTTTTTAAAATTTAACCGCAATATTTGTAAAATGTGGATGGTGCATATACACTAGCCTACAACAATAACATATCCAAATTTTAAACAAATCGGACAGTAAATAAAGAAGTTGGCAATTGGCAGTATTTTTCAAAAATATTTTTTAATTTGACTGTAATAGTGCATTTGGGAAATGTAAGTGTAATTTATTAAAACACTTGCCTATAACAATAACATATCTAAATTTTAAACAAATCGGACAGTAAATAAAGAAGTTGGCAATTGGCAGTATTTTTCAAAAATATTTTTTAATTTGACCGTAATAGTGAATTTGGGAAATGTAAGTGGAATTTATTAAAACACTTGCCTAGGACAATAACATATCTAAATTTTAAACAAATCGGACAGTAAATAAAGAAGTTGGCAATTGGCAGTATTTTTTTTTGTGAATTTGGGAGAATTTATTAAAACACTAGGACAATAACATATCCAAATTTTAAACAAATCAGACATAAACACCAAAGATAGTTTTTGAAAATTTTAAAAAATATAGAGGAGGGATTGGGAAAATATATTTAATATAGGCAAGGGTTGGGTATTAATATAGGCCAACAAGGAAACTTGTGTAAGGCGGGAGCTGGCGTCGGCGCAAAAACGGCTCCCCATAAGAATAACATGGGAAAAAAGCGCCGGAAGTGGCCCCTCTTTGCCATTTCACTACTACTAATATTAGGGATGAGTACGCAGGTTTGCTGTAACAAAGAACACAAAATAATGGGGTTTCATGCAAATATCAATAGAACTCATCTAAGTGAAGTCACATACCAAGTTTCATCCATATACATTCATAAATAAGCGATATATAACATTTTTATTATTCTCCATGAGAATAACATGGGGACCGAGTACCTAGGTTTGCTACTTCGGGAACCATAGGCGAAAAATGGTTTTTTTGTTCAAACAACAATAAACCATAACCAGATGAAGCGATATACCAAGTTTCGTCAGTTATAAATAACCGAGATATAAAATTTTTCTTTTTCTCCATAAGAATAACATTGGACAACGTACTGTGTTTAGCACTTGTAATATCTCAGTAACCAATTGACGTAGGGCAATGATCAAAATACCAAATTGTTTGTTTTTTTAAGCTGAATTCAATGGTATAAATTAAAGTTTGATTTAAATAACAACTTCATATGAAAACTCCAAAAGACACATTTTTGGGGTACAAAACCCCCCAAAAACCCCCCTTCGGATGGTGCGATTTGTCTGGTTTTCGAACTCGTTCAAATAAATGGTACTTTACATATTTGTACCAAATTTTATTAAGATCGGACTTTTTTTACGGCTTAAGTCTTACCATGAGACCTACGGTAATAGCTTCTTCCCTATAGGGGAAATTCGCTAAAAAACATGCCTAAAGTAAAATCAGTTATTGCCATTAACAATCATTACAACAAATTATCGAAAAATATAGAAAGTCACAAGCAAAAACAGTTCTGTCCAATTTTATAATATTCAACTATAGCAAATTGTTTAAAGAATAACACAAGTTATGTTATCAAAACTCTTAACTGGGTTAGTGAACTTGAATTTTTAATTTTTTATGCTATTTAAAATGAGACATGATGTTGAATAATCGTTAAGTAACGGAAAAATTAACATTAGTCTTTAGGAGCAAAAAATGACAAACTAAAAAATATTATTACTGGAGTCCCCTGATGTTAGTGAATTTTAATCATTCAGTTTCTGAGCTAAATTATTTTTAACAACCTATTAATTGTGTGGTACAATTTGTACTTGTTATTTAAATTTTAGTATAACAAAGCAAACACTGTATACGTAGTAGCAAGGATATCTATAAAACTCAAGAAGCACTATGTAAGGGGGGATAGTAATGATAGGTCTACAGTATCAGGGTTTGTAGGGAAAATTAAGGTATTTTCACAACCAATCAATGATCAGTGCACTTTAAATTCTTTCTTTGGTGTAAGAGGGGGAAAAGGAAACTATCCTTTATTTGATGGGGTGGTTGAATACTATAAGAAAAATAAATAAGGGTATACTGTATACGTAATAACAATAAGAAACATTAAACTATGCATAGGTGGGGGGACTCTGAAGGCTAACCAAGGTATTTTCATAACCCATCACTGTAATTTTAACTACTGCTTATGTGGAAGAAGGGTAAACACTAAAACAATCCTGGATATGCTGATTAAATTCTAGTAAAATAAAAAAGTCGGGTATATTTTACAGGTTTAGTGTATTATTTCCAGACTATTACTATTGAAATATAGAACAAGAATATTTAATCACAAAACTTGTTCCAAGTAATACTATACAATAAACGTATTATCACTGTGTGTTAACATGTGTAAATGCAGGAAAAATGCAATACAAATCACAACGAACTCACTTAAAATACCAATCATTGTGCGACATTACATGAGATTCTTAGAAAATACAGGGAATAGAGGGGTAAATACAGTCAATAGGAGGGAAAATTCAGTAGAAAAGAGAGTAAATGCAGTGAGAATGAAGGGTGAATACAATGAGTGTAGGGGTAAATGCAGTGAGTAGAAGGGTAAATGCAGTAAATAACAAGAGTAAATGCAAAATTTAAAGTAGGGAATGCAGAGTCAAAGCCCTGCAATCAAGAGAGCAACCCCATGCTAGGCAGGATTTACCACTAGCTGTTATGACGTCAGAGCCCGTGACTATTACGCTAGCAGACATAGTCCTGCTTTTAGGTCAGGCGGCTTCAATGCTCCGGCATTGAGCCAAGTCCTGACAGCATTGAGTAACCCGCAAACCCTTATTTACGTGAGCCGGTCACGTATGTAAGGACTAAATTTTTCTCAGTGACACAAACGTGGTTTTAAGGGGGGAAATTCCCCCTATTCCCCCCTCAGGGTTATTAAGGGGCAACATATTTCGAATTTCCTCTGTTGGTCAATGCTAACTTGACAAGCATATCAAGTTTGAACGAAATTGATCAATAAATAAGAGAGAAATAGTAATTTTTGTATCCCATAAGAATAACATTGGACAACGTACTGTGTTTACCGCAAAATGAAAATTTAAATTTTCTCCGCAACCAGTAATTGTGACGTAATCGACGGGAATAAAAGTAAATCAACGGGAATCTCATCCATATAAAATAACTTCCGTTTTTGTATGGGATATTTCTGTATTTCCTCAGTAGACCTTAAATATTCGGAGTGGATTGCCATATTGTTACATCAACATGGTATCCTCCTGTGTAGTATAGCATTTTTCAACATATTCTGTATTCGAAAATAGCCCATTACCATACAGCTGAGATCTTCGAAAATCGTCGATTTCCATACACCAAAACAAATAATGATCAGCTGACTTTGCCTGTCCTAAACATTAGTTTACCTGTCCCAAACAATACTTTACCTGTCTGTTGCGGCGTACTGACGAGAGGGAGGGGGTGTTCCAATGGCCGGTGACACTTGAACCATTGACTATATACATGAGTCTATATACATGTATGTAGTCAATGCTTGAACACCCCAACCCTTAAAAATCAGTTCCGTCCCAGCAGCCTCAGGCGCGTACTGTACACAGTCGTCTATAGATTCGATACACATTACATTTTACTTTGATTCGTTACATTTACAAGTATTAGATTCGTTTACAATACCTTTTCATTTAAGACTAATTACATTTCAAGATCAATCACTTATTTTCATGTATAAACACTTCACCTCAATCAGTGTCTTTCATTATTTCATGTTACGAATTCGCTTATTCCGCAACAAACGTGCGTCACGCCGTAACATTGGTGCTTTGTTCCCGGATTCGCTTCAGCAACATTACTGGATTACGTGCAGTGCTCGTTATTTAGAGTCAGTTTTGAACAGTGAAGTGAAGTGTTTGCGGGGAAAGCTAGTCTTCGAGCGTCATAGACAATAGCGACCCTCCAACTCCGTCACCCCAGTCCCGAGATCGGTGCCGGCCGAGCCATTGTCTCCACAGCCGAACAGCCTTCTTGGAACGGCCCGGCCCTGGACGTCTTCAGCCCCTCTCGGCACTTAGCGAGTGAGTCGCTGTCATATATCTCGATCCCTCCTCAACTTCAGTTCATTCATCCAGTTCTTAAAGGAACTAGAGGGAATGACTCCTGTCACTGACCCAAACTACCCTCAGCTGACTGTCACTTTCCTTTTCACTGTTTGTAAACAAACCCATTCCACTTACAATCATCTGCTATTTAATACTCAGACTTTAAGTTCCAGTCATTAATTCATTCATACTTCCATTCATTCCTCTATATGAATGACATAATTAAGTTCGGACCTTTTTTACGAGAGTTATCGTGCTTTCGGTCACGATGAACACTTCCCTATAGGGGAAATTCGCTTAAACTTGGTTTGTTGCTTCACCTGGTTGAGTTATATTGATAATTGCTCAAAAAACACATTTCTTATCTTCCTAGTGTCAGAAAACCTGCGTACTCAGCCCTAATTTTATTTTTATGTATTTTTGTGAAACTTGGTAAATGGCTCTATTTAGTAGTGAGACGCACGCATACACGCACGCACGCACACACGCACACACACACACACACACATTGGAAATTCGCTGATTACGCAGGTTTGCTGCGACGGGTTTATTTTTGCATGACACACTAAAAACTATTTTATTTAAATATTTATCTTAAAACACGGTCACATGGCAAGCATATTAAGAGTACTGCTAAGAGTATTGCTAAGTTTTTAGGTACGAGTATAAGAAATTTGAATCGGAAAAAGATAATCTATTAGTAAAAAAATACAGAGTATCCCGTAAATGTTAATATTTTTACAAAAATAGCCGTAATTTTTAAATGAATAAATATGAGTACATTATTTTTTTCATCAAAATGTTTCTCTATACGAGACTTGTAAAATGATTTACGATATCCCTTATGTTTGTACTATAAGAACATCTTTATAGTTTTACTTTCTCCCCCCTATACAGTATATGGAGAAATAGTAATTTTAGATATTAGTGGAAATATCAATTTTAATGGCCCCTGATTCTAAAAATATGGTTTTGGGAGTGATGTCTGTGTGTGTGTCTCTCTGTTTGTCTGTCTTTCTGTCTGTCTTTAAATTCTGTCATTGCTGCTGGTCCCAGTGTCAATATGCAAACTTTTTTAATTTAAATAAAAACTTCAAACAAAATATATCACTCGCTGTGTTTTGATCGCCTGATTATTTTGATACCAAATATGAAGGAAATCGGTTAATTTTGGGGAAGGCAAAGTAAATAATTAAATCGTATACGTGTTTTTCAAATAGCGTTTAATGGACGTCAATACGTCAGTAAATTTACTTTGATTAAATTATGGATGAGTTCGCAGTGGACAGACAGTTTTTGGTATCAAAATAATCAGGCGATCAAAACACAGCGCGTGATATATTTTGTTTGAAGTTTTTCTTTCAATTAAAAAAGTTTGCATATTGACACTGGGACCAGCAGCAATGACTCACCGACAAAGGCCGACGACGCTTGCCCATACCCTATCTCGCACAATAGACTCAAGGGGTGAGGGTATTAGTACGGTCGACTGGTTCCGCCTACTCCTGGGTTGAAATAGACTTTAAGTAGATTTTATGCCGACACTCTCGCGTTATACTGGAAATTGCTTGTGATAACTTGATTTTGAACTATGCAGCTCCATACCGTTTATAGTATGGTTGCGGTTATGTTATGAAATTTGATTATATTAATATAATTCCATAAGTACCATATTACTTATGTTTGCTACAACATCAAAGCAATATATAATCCTAAATAACAATCAAACACAATGAGTGAAATAAATATTATTAGTAATGGATCAAGAAAATTGTTGTAAAACACAAACAAGTTGCAAAAATTTAATTAATTCATGTTCTGACAATCCAAAATCACAACCAATTTTTTAATTTGAACAGAGTGACAGCTCTCCTCCAATTATAATTTCAAGCAATCACCAAACGGGACCGCGCCAAAGTCAGACAGCGTCAAATCCGGCCACATTTTAGTTCTGATTGGTCTTTGTCCGACTTTATCGCATCTGTACAGAAATAAAAGTGTTCTGATGTGACGCCTTACGCACCCGACAAAAAAGGATAGTTTTCCTCAGCCCAAACTGACTGTACGGTCACTGACTGTACTGTCTAACAGGCCGGCATGCTAGGCCATATGACCCTCCCCAAACCCCATTAGTATTTATGATGCTGCCCCGCCTTCTCAAGAGGCTATCTCAAATCTTGCATAGTATTTTTACTGATGATCTTAAATGCATTTATACAGATTGATGTATTCATACATAAATGAGCATGCACAGTCTGGTTCAAAAGTAAAAGTGTCCAGGTTTAACGCTGTCCGACTTTGACGCACCTGTACAGATTATAAAAGTGTCCGGATTTGACGTGTTACGCAGCCGACAAACCAGGACAGTTTCAATCATGTCCGGATTTTATCACTGTGTAAACTTTGACGTCGGTCCCATTAAAAACATGCAAGCAACTCAGTTATAACATTGAGAATAGTTTTACGGCAACGAGGGAGGTTTTCGCACCACCGATGTAGACCTGACGATGACCCTTTTTATAGAACCTACCCTACGTATAAAATTAACCGTTTTCAAGATACCACAACCGCAGGATAAAGTGGGCGTCAGCCGTAAAGTCATGTGGGCAAATCAAATCTGAGCACGATAGAAACTCTATAGAAACAGATTCAGCAGAGATCTTGGTGGTCTTGTCTCGGGGCGAGGCCGAGAGCCAAAGGCTATCGGTAGGCCTAGTCGTTATCAGACCTTCTTGCTCTCAATTTTTGTTTCGACGGACGCCTTGTAAAAACAATACCCCCCGTCGTAGCAAATCTGCGTACTCAGAAAATTTCCAATTCATAAATATGTATCTCACTACCACAAAAGCCACTTTCCAAATTCATAACAATACATTCATAAATAAATGATATATAACATTTTATTTTTGTCTATAAGAATAATATTCGGGCTGAGTACGCAGGTTTGCTGCAAAAAGGAAGATAAAAAGTGTTTTTAGCGAATTTCTCCTATAGGGAAGAAGCTATTACCGTAGTCGGCATGGTAAGACCTAGGCCCGGGACCATGATAACTTTTCGTTTTGAGGTCCCCAGACCCCAAAAACACCATTCGTTCGAAACTGTATATATATATATGTGTGTCCGTGAGCACGATAACTCTCGTAAAAATTATCCGATTTTGATGAAATTTGGTATAAACGTGTAAAGCAACATCAATGACTTTAAGTTCGAAAACCAGCCAGGTCGCTCTATCTGAAGGGGTATTTTGGGGGGGTTCTGTACCCCAAAAATTGGTTTTTCGAATTTTTTACATATAATTTTGGAAATAGTCAAATTTTATTTTTGACCATTGGATTCAGCTTAAAAAAACACACAATTTGGTATTTTGATCATTTCTCTACGTCAATTGGTTACCGAGATATTGAAAGTGCTAAACACAGTACGTTTCTAATGTTATTCTTATGGAGGAAATAAAAATTTTATATCTCGCTTATTTATGAACGTATACTAACGAAACTTGGTATACGGCTTCATCTGGTTGTGGACCATTGATATTTGCTCAAAAAAAAATTTTTTACCAAAGGCTCCCGTAGCAGCAAACCTGCGTACTCAGCCCCATGTTATTCTTATAGAGAATAAGTAACGTGTTATCTCCCTTCATTATGGAAATAAATTAACAAAATTTGGTATGTGGCTTTACCTACATGAGTTATATTGATATTTGTATAAAACCCCATTTTTTGTGTCCTTGCTTCAGCAAACCTGCATACTCAGCCGCCATGTTATTCTTATAGAGAATAATTAAAATGTCATAAATCGTTTATTTATGAATGTATAATGATGAAACTTGGTATGTGGCTTTATGTGGTATTAAGTTACATATATATATATATATATATATATATATATATATATATATATATATATATATATATATATATATATATATATATATATATATATATATATATATATATGCATTGGAAATTCGCTGAGTACGCAGGTTTGCTGCTACGGTGGTATTATGCAATTATAAAAATAACTCAACAAGGTGAAGCTTTATACCAAGATTTATTAATTTAGGTTCATAACTAAGGGAGGTATCAAACATTAACTATTCTCCATAAGAATAACACTAGGGCTGATTATGCAGGTTTGCTGCTTCGGGAAAAATAAGTAAACAATTATTTGTTGTGAAAATATTAATAGACCACATCTAGGTTCACCTATTACCAAATACCAATACCTAGGTTCATCTAGGTTCTTAGACCAAATACCAAGTTTCATCAATATAAGTTAAAAAATACCCTCGTAGCAGGAAACCTGCGTACTAAGCGAATTTCCAATGAATATATATAAACGATTTATGACATTTTACTTATTCCCCATAAGAATAACATGGCAGCTGAGTATGCACGGTTGCTGAAGCAAGGAACTCAAAAAATGGGGTTTTATAGAAATATTAATACAACTTGAGAAGGTAAAGCCACATAACAAATTTTATTAATTTATGTTCATACTTAAGGGAGCTAACACGTTACTTATTCTCCATAAGAATAACATGGGAGCTGAGTACGCAGGTTTGCTGCTATGGGAACTATCGGCCAAAAAATGTTTTTTAGTGCAAATATCAATGGACCACAATGATATGAAGCAATATACCAAGTTTCATCAGGATAAGTTGATAAATAAGCGAGATATAAAATTTGTCTTATTCTCCATAAGAATAACATTGGACAATGTACTGTGTTTAGCACTTTCAATATCTCTGTAACCATTTGACATAGAGCAATGATCAAAACACCAAATTGAGCGTATTTTTAAGCTGATTCCAATGGAAAAAAATAAAAAATGAATTTTTCAAAAATTATATGTAAAAACTCAAAAAACCCATTTTTGGGGTACAAACCCCCCCCCAAAATACCCCTTCAGATAGGGCGATCTATCTGGTTTTCGAACTTAAAGTCATAAATGCTGTTTTACACGTTAATACCAAATTTCGTCAAAATCGGATTAATTTTACGAGAGTTATCGTGCTCTCTCTCTCTCACACACACACACACACACACACACACACACACACACACACACACACACACACACACACACACACACACACACACACACATATATATATATACAGTATCGAACGAATGGTGTTTTTGGGGTCTGGGGACCTCAAAACGAAAAGTTATCATGGTCCCGGGCCTAGGTCTTACCATTGCCGACTACGGATAGCTTCTTCCCTATAGGGGAAATTCGCTAATAATCAAGTTATAAAATTGTATTTATTCTCCATAAGAATAACGTTGAACAACACGTACTGTGTTTAGCACTTTGAATTTCTCCGCAACGTTTGGTAGTTCAACAGTCGTAATACCCAATATCAAAATGATTGTTTTTAATAGCTGAACTTATTAGGAAAACCAATGTAAAGTTTTCAATAAAATTAACTGAGGAAAATCTAAAAACCTTTTTCATATTTTATGGCTTCCGGTCTAGCTATACTACTTACTCATCATGGTTTTCATAAATAAAAATCTGATTTAAAAATTGTACAGCTAATAGAGTACAATTCTTAATTATAATAAATAGCAATTGTACTTTAAAAACAAACGGTATTGTTCTCTTTTCAATTATTTATAAACAAGTGCAGAATATTTTTCAGGCGAATATTCAGGAACTATTAGCTATTAGCTATTAACTAATAGTGAACCAATTTTTAAGTTTTATGAGTTATTACGTATCAATATCAATTAAACAGATTAAACCGATTGTATAATAAATTATATATGTGATGTTCATTCATTGACAAAACAACGCAGCAACAAGAACAGATGAACAGATGATTTATTATATAAACAGAATAATTACTGGAATGACAACACAGTATGAACAATACGTTTTGAGATATGTAAATTCAGATGCATTTATTTCCTTATGTTCAAGCAACAAGTCCTACTAACACGTCACACAAATACCCTTTTAGTTATTACCTATCTTTTACTCGTAGTAAAATGGTATGGTATAACAGTTTCAAAACTATCAGCAAATATCAGTGGTATATCGTATGAACTTGTATTAGTGAATTTCTTATGGAAAACGAACGATTAGCATGACCCGCACGGTGAAACTTATTGTATAATATATATTTGTGTGTGTGTGTTTTTATGCACTCTATTTTTGCGAACTAGTTTTATATTAACAGCTACCAAATACACAATGCAATTGATTACTATTTTATCACTAGCGTAACACCAGTTGAAAAATTAATGGCAATTAGTGTGAATATCGATCGTCCTGAAAAATAATAACTGGTGTTGCCCATGTAAACATATGTTAGCGAATTTCCCCTATAGGGAAGAAGCTATTACCGTAGTCGGCATGGTAAGACCTAGGCCCGGGACCATGAGAACTTTTCGTTTTGAGGTCCCCAGACCCCAAAAACACCATTCGTTCGAAACTGTATTTATGTCCGTGAGCACGATAACTCTCGTAAAAGTGATCCGATTTTGATGAAATTTGGTATAAACGTGTAAAGCAACATTTATGACTTTAAGTTCGAAAACCAGCCAGATCGCTTCACCCGAAGGGATATTTTGGGGGGGGGGTTTGTATCCCAAAAATGATTTTTTTGAATTTTTCACATATAATTTTTGAAATATTCAAATTTTAGTTTTCACCATTAGATTCAGCTTAAAAAAACACACAATTTGGTATTTTGATCATTTCTCTACGTCAATTGGTTACCGAGATATTGAAAGTGCTAAACACAGTACGTTGTCTAATGTTATTCTTATGGAGGAAAAGGCAAATTTTATATCTCGCTTATTTATGAACGTATACTTACGAAACTTGGTATATGGCTTCATCTGGTTGTGGTCTATTGATATTTGCTAAAAAAATTTGCCTAAGGATCCCGTAGCAGCAAACCTGCGTACTCATCCCATGTTATTCTTATGGATAATAATTACATGTTATGTCTCCCTTAATTATGAACATAAATTAATAAAAACTGGTATATGACTTCACCTACTTCAGTTATATTGATATTAGCATATAAAACCCATTTTTGTGTTCCTTTTTGCAGCAAACCTGCGTACTCAGCCCCAATGTTATTCTTATGGGGAAAAATTAAAATTGTATATATCGCTTATTTGTGAACATATTTTTATGAAACTTGGTAAGTGGCTTGATGTAGTATTAAGACATTTATATCTCCATTGGAAATTCGCTGAGTATGCAGGTTTGCTGCGACGGGGGTATTTTAATTTAGCCGTGACTGTTTATTTCCAGTTGAACACAGTCAAAACAAATGTGAAGAACTTTGTTTTTATAATGTTTTAATCTCACGTTAGTACCTACTTAGGGTAAGATTTTTATTGCCTTCTATAATAATCGTACATTCAAGTTTAGAAGCATGGTGTTATTTTTTCCCTTAGAAAACAACTAACCATAAATAACAAGTAACATATAGGCTCACTGACATTATAATTATCTCCATTCTAAGATTGAAAATCACGATGCAAATTTTAAAAATGGGTTAATAGGTCCAAAAGAACCCATGATTTGGCATAGAATAGTTTATATGGTATCGCCTGAAACCGTAGAATTTGGAAATACTATTTTTCTCAGATGAACCACCGATTTTGAACGGCATCGACAGTTTTATAAATACATGTGTAGACCTAATTGATGAACTCGGTGTCTTCATTCAAATTATTACGAATAAGATGTGCAATTGACTTTAGTTATAAATCCGACTTTCCACGACCTTTAATGGTTAAGATGCCGTATTTTAAATTACCTCTTCGCTCATACTATAAGCATCTGATTGGACAGTAAAGCAAAAAACTCGGAACAACGAAATTCTAATAAAAATTACTTGCAATTTCAAGCAGACAGGAAATAACTGTTTTTTTCTACAAACATTTCACCAGTTATAGGGTAAAGTACGTTGTAAAATTGATAAATCACAAATCCAAAAGAGTTACCATGATTTAAGCACCGCAATCTCTTAGTTCTTTCGAAAAAAATCAAAAATACAAAGAAAGATCCTATAGATTGCTAAAACTCTTGGTATTGCTCCGATCAGCTGATACATTCTACAAAAAATGTGAAATCATTTGTTTACTTAATACTTATTTATTTGCAACCACTGCAATCTAACTAAATACTGATTGCAACATGGCAAAACTTGCGTTGGAGTGTTGGGACGTTGACTGTAAGGCGATGATTACTTCTCCTTTTGTTACAGTAATAAGCTTATCGAATCTAATTGAATTTATTCTAATAAATTTAATCTAATTGACTAAAATAACTTAAAACACGGGTCCGTTTCAAAACGTCAAGGTACTATTTAAAATAATGCGTGGTTTCAGAACGTAAAGTTACTTAACATCAAGTCTCAGTTATTTAAATGTAAAATAAGAATGTTTTCAAAACCTCCAGTTTTAAAATGTAAAGGTATTATTATAAAACAATTTAAAAACGGAGGTGTTTCAAAACGTAAAGGTATACAAAACCAAGGTTTGTAGAGCTTTCAGACCAGGTGTGCTGAGTCGATCTATTTAAGGTTTTCTACTTTACCGGAAGAGACCTCGTAAAAACAGCTGGAAGGTCACGTGATCACCAATCCAATCCGCAGTGTTGCTGGAAACACGATATTTATCGTATGAGTACCATATTTTTCTCATCAGTGTAATTAGAATTAACATTGTTTAACTGCTTACATTCTATGATAAGCTGTTATTTTATGAAACTAATATATTGTTTTGATTTATTTGTATTATTAGATTAATGGTTAAGGGTTTAAATTTTCTTTCTGCATGTCCAGTGACAATTTAAAAATAGCTGTACCATTATTATACCCTTAAGGTTGGCAACACTTTATGGTATGTTGTTGATTTGTGAATCAGCTGGACGCCCTCGTAAGACATCTTTTCTGCGAACATTACTTTTAAGTAAATAAGCACACCTGGTCTGAAAGCTCTACGAACCTTGATACAAAACGTCAAGGTAGTATTTGTTATAACCGTAAACGCTGAATGCTATTTCACTCCAAACCAAATCTGGATCCACTTCTTTCAGATCCACTGGTTTCAAATTTGTTTTCCATCCAATTGGACTGAAAGCGAGCGAGTTACTGACCTGGACGTTTTGAAACTATTGGTTTTACATCTAATTTATTTGTACAACTTTTACGTTTTGTACCTTGAATTTCTGAAACATCTAAATTAAAAACATTATAAATAAGAACCTTGATATTTTGTACCTTGAGGATTTGAAACACCCGAATTACTAAGTTTAAATAAAAGAGGACCCTGTCGTTCTGTACCTGGAGGTATTGAAACGTTCCCAATTCTAACTAATTTAGTTTATTTGTTATGTTTGTGTATTTATTATTACTGTACAATGTACAATACCATAAATTACAGACGAATAAAGAATGTAACCTTAACTCGTCCATTATCATCATCAGAAAATGGCAGCTGGCACGTAGTTTCGCTGAGACGTGTTGCCTCCAATATTTAGTTAGAAGTAAGTGTTTGCGGCCTGTCTACCAACGCTGAAAATATTACACCTAAGTAAGAGTCTGATTGAATGAAATTAACAATTACGATACAATATATACATTACAATACATCAAACATAAGCATAGTCGTATTTTGCTACTTGCCATTATTAACTGAAAACCACATAGTTGAAATGTATGAATTATTAGCGTTGTGGAAGTTTAAATGCCCCAGTCAGCTGTTCCCTTGAAAACTGCTAATATATTCGTAATAAACGGTATCAGGTAACTGACACATACTTTCTCCCTTTCAGCCCAACTTTAATGAATAAATTACTTTTTATTTACTAAATATAGAATACAAAGCACGGTCGAATGTACAGAAAATCTTGTAAACAAGTTGTTTCCAAAAACAGCCACCCAAATCCTTGCTATTGCTACACTCGTGGTTTTAAGAGGGGAAATGACCCCTATTCCCCCCCAGGTTTATTAAGGGGGCAACATATTTCGAATTTCCTCTGTTGGCCAATGCTAACTTGACAAGCATGTCAAGTTTGAATGAAATTGATCAGTAAATAAGAGAGAAATAGTAATTTTTGTATTCCCCATAAGAATAACATTGGACAACGTACTGCGTTTACCGCAAAATTAAAATTCCAATTTTCTCCGCAACCAGAAATCGTAGAATAGTAATTCAAAATACTGAATTATTTAGTTTTTTTAGCTCTTTTTAATGGTGAATAGTAATATTTTTGTATGTTTATGTTTTTTCATGAAAAATCCAAAAAACTGAATTTTGAATGTTTTAAGTCCTGTAATTTCTGAACCCGCATTTTTACAGAAATGCGGGTGGTGTCATTTTGTTGGAAAACTAAAGTTCTACAAACGACCAAAGTTTAATCAAAATCGTTAGAGCTGATTTTGAGGAATTTGGATTTTTCATGATTTTTGGCGGTTTTTGGGGGATAATTACCCTTAAAAATAAAAAATTCAAAAAAATGAAAAAAACGCCTGGAGATATCGTGGATTAGTACCTACATTCCAAATTTCATAAAAATCGGCCCATTGGTTAGGGCTCTAGCTCTGTACACATCCACACAGACACACACACACACACACACACACACACACACACACACACACACACACACACACACACACACACACACACACACGGACACACACACGTACACACACACACAGACAGACATCACGTAAAAACCACTTTTTTGGGTTCAGGGAGCACCAAAACGAATATTTCCACCAACAACTCAAATTCGAAAATTTTGACGAAAACAATACTTTCTCCATATATACTATGTATAGGGGGAGAAAGTAAAAATAGAGAAGTGTTGTTCTAAGCAACAAATTAACTAAAGTTGGTTACAAAATCATGACAACTAGGAAAACT
Source organism: Allygus modestus (assembly GCA_963675035.1). NCBI lineage: Eukaryota > Metazoa > Arthropoda > Insecta > Hemiptera > Cicadellidae > Allygus > Allygus modestus. The sequence goes on from OY776111.1 coordinate 106,225,017, forward strand.
AGTTACTTAAATCAACTATTTATTGTGCGGGCCTTTGATTTTGAATTTTGAAATATATTCTCGCATCTTTACGACCTACAAACTATTTAGGTCGAGGCACTATTTACGTCGAGGAGTTCAACTATTTTAAATCGAGGCACTGCTGGTTTTTGAGAAAATTTCATCCGAACTTCGGACATTTTTCAAAACTGGTGATTATACAAGGTGTACATAAAGTCCCGCACGGGTTTAATATTTTCTGAACGATAACAGATAAATCAATAAGATTTGGTACGTCAACACTACACCTAAAAATCTACTTTTTGAAGGAACTATCAGTTTTCTGTAATATCATGGGGACGTCCCGCAAGGAGTCAGAACGAAATCTTAAATAGGAGCATAGGTCAATATGCACATCACTTTAAAGGGCTTATCTAGCAGAGTTGAATGCCGCAAACCGCACTAAAAAAAGTTGATCCAGTATAAAATGGTGGCTGTTCAAAGGTTTTATTTAAAAAAAGATAAGATCTTTCTAATTGTTACTGCTACCAGGTTTTCCCCGTTATCAATAGATTAGGACCAAATTTGTAACCCTTGAGGATAACTAACGTCATAATTCACTTCTGTATTGACAGGCATAATGTAGTATTTAGCTGCAGTATTCATTTAGTTGCAGTTTTGCCTTAATGGGGTTGTGGCTACTAATAACATGTAACCAAGTAAAACCTTTGAACAGCTGCCAATTTTTACTGGATCAACCTTTTTTAGTGCGGTTTGCGGCATTCAACTCTGCTAGATAAGCCCTTTAAAGCGATGTGCATATTGACCTATGCTCCTATTTAAGATTTCCTTCTGACTTCTTGCGGGACGTCCCCATGATATGACAGAAAACTGATAGTTCCTTCAAAAAGGAGATTTTCAGGTGTAGTGTTGATGTACCAAATCTTATTGATTTATCTCTTATCATTCAAAAAATATTAAACCCGTGCGGGACTTTATGTACACCTTGTATAATAAGAACATGGGAACTTGGAAGTCCCGTGGGGCAGAGCCCAGAGAACCTTTTTAAACATTATTTGTATTTTGTTCTGTTTTTTGTTTATTTAAAAATGCTGACCAACTACTGAATCTAGGTCAGCATAATTCCATAGTTATGTATTTGTTGTAAACTTGTATTTACTTGATGGAATATACTCATTTATTCATTCATTTATAAACAAAAACAGGCCTATGACACTCCTGGTTAGGTAGGCTATATTTGCGCAAAACTTCAGCAGAAGTTTATCACTTTTATGATAGTCGTGACAATTTTATACAGCAGTTCCAATCGTAAACTGTAATAAATAGTCTACTGTTATATCAACCAACTAATTGGAGCCGATTATTTTTAAATACGCTTCAATATTACAGAATCATCATAAATCATATAGTAAATTTTGAAATTATATACTGGCCAAGAAAAAACCGAAAACCATATGGTTGATATAAATTACTGCTATGAACTTTTCATTACACAAATCAGCAGTTTCCTTTAAAGGGGAAATATATTAGTAAATATAGATAGATGTATTTGTTTATTACAACCAACTAATGAATGTGGCATTAAAAAACATATGTTTCTTGTTATTCTTAATGGCGAAATTTCGACCTTTAATTAGTATTTTACCGTACGGGGCCTTAGATAATGAAATTAAAAATATATTCCTGCACCCCTTCGACCTACAAACTACATTTCAAATCTTGTACTTGGGGCACTTCTGGTTACTAAGAAATTTTCATCCGGACATCGGACAAAAAAAATACTGGTGATTATATATACTGTAATAAGGCTAGCTGTTACCCGCATGCTTCGCCCCGCGAATTACTTATAACAACTATGATAGTTTTGTGTGCTGCATTCTGTGGTTAACCTGTGGAACTACTACGAATCAAGATCAGCTGTTTGTATTTTAATCAGCTCAAACAAAAATGAATGTCCACAAGGAATACGTGGGAAATTTGAACCCCCGTGGGGCATAGCCCTAGTGGAGTTTCAAAATATAAAATAGGCCCATGACCATCTCTTGTATATTGGCTCTATTCCTGCAAAATTTCATCTCAATCGGTCCAGTAGTTTTCACGTGATGGAACTTCAGAGTTACGCACAAACATCCATACTTTCACATTTATAATATCAGTATGATATGATGACATTTACATCGAAACTTTGAAGGTCTGTGAGATTTAGCCCCAAGGACCGAATTAAATTTTAAGTGATTTTTTTGAAAATTGCACGACAATACCTTTTCTAACGTCATGCGGTAATTTTTCCTATGACGCACACACGACGAGAAAAGCTAACCACAATTTCTATGCATGTTTGGTATATTATATCTATATATTGACGAAACTTGGTAAGTGGCTTAATGAGGTAGATGCCTTTAATATCCAATTCCGTAAGCCCACATTTGACAGTGAATTGTGAGCGAACGGGAGGTCGTAGGAAGCTGGGAGCGGTCTCATGAAGTTTTGGGGGAAATTATTAATTTTTCTTAACTAAGCACTGAAAAAATAATTCTTATTTAAATAGCATGGGAATTTGGGTATAAATTTGATTATTATCTTTTAGTGTCAAAAACTACCAAATGTTGTATTTTATATACATTGGAAGAATCAAACCATACATCATGTATTAAATCGTTGAGTGAAGATACATAAGGGGCTATTGTCCCTATAAGAGCCACTAGTATTTACAAACTCTCAAAATACTAGCCGCCTATGAATTTGAAGACAGATTTGTCACACTGCTCGATAGCTACCATTGACTGTAGTACTGTAGTGTGTCAGTGTGTCAGTATAGCTAGTAAGAGTGAGTACAGTCTAGTGTTGTGACTGCAGTAACTTCTCACCATGAAGTCACAGCCGTCTGTTATCATAAACATAACGCCAGAAATACCGCTTACCTCACTCGCGTCCTGGGTGCGGCCCTCGCTCCGTGCTGGGCGCAGTCGCAGGGCCTACACACGGCCATAACTCGTCCAGCAGAGCCTGCGTACTGTGTAGTTCCATGCATTACTTACGAAAAACTAGAGGTTACAACTTACTTGTTAGTTCGTTCCTAAATTGATCTTATACTTTCCAAAAACAATGTGGCAGGAAGGGGATTTACCATGGAATCACATTTTTGGATTATATTTAAGGAATTGTAGCTACATTACGAAAAACACCAGAAAGAAACATCATCAAGAAGAGCTTTCTGCTGATATCAAACTATCTCTGCAGATTTATCGATATGGAGAGTGCAAATCTCGGTAAAACATACAACTGATTATTATATTAACAAACAAAATCGTAAGATATAGGCTTATTGATTCCGTTATTTTAGCGAATTTCCCCTACGTCAATTGGTTACCGAGATATTTAAGGAATTGTAGCTACATCACGAAATACGCCAGAAAGACACATCATCAAGAAGAGCTTTCTGCTGATATCAAACTATCTCTGCAGATTTATCGATATAGAGAGTGCAAATCTCGGTAAAACATACAACTGATCTTATTTCTAGTTTTAGCCTATACGTTGGTCGCCAAATTCTTATTTGTTTTTTTCTAATTAGTGTCTACTTAATTATAATTCTAAATTGCTAACTTTTAACTAATTGTTTGCTCGGATGTGCTCAGTAAAAGTGGATATAAACAGTGATGCTATCGGGATCTGAGGGCAATGGCTGCCACGTGCTAAGCCTAGCTTCTCTTTACAAAAATCAGTGTTATTACTTACAAAATTCCCTAGGCTATTTAAATATAGCTCACAAATGATCTTCTTTGACTTGATAATAAATATACTTGTACTTGTGGTCTCCTTTACTTTATTGTAGTGAGTAGAATGTGTTTTGTATTTACTCTGGATGTCAACAAAAGGTAGGTGTACAATTTCTAAGATTTCTTTACTATTTGAATAAAATACAAAGTTACGGAGGAACAATACAATATTTATTTATCTATTAGTACAATTATGTTTCAAAAAGGTTCTCAATTAAAGGGATCTACAATAATATACAACTCAGGGGGAACAATTACAATGTGTGGCCTAGCCTAGAAGGTAAATGACAAACAAACTTGTAGGCCTAAAACTAAATGTTCATATTTTGGGTTCTAAATGGGTTTTTTTTTTTTTACAAATGAGGGCTCCTTTTCTCAGGGGGGAGTATCGTGCTGACTTGAATAACGTTTGGGATGATATTTGAAAAATATTAAGTCCAATTAAGCTGATGTGTCGAAAAATTACAACAATGGAAATTTTGGTTGTTGTCCAAAAGGAGAGTCCAATGGTTTCACTGACTTTATGAATGGTTAAAATACTCGAAATTAAATTTGGAAAGATAGTTCAATATAAAAAAAATACTCTCTTGAGGTTACTTTAACTTTCAGAACATTAGGCTTGTTCTATTTAAATGTCTGTATTCTTTCCAGTCCCTAAATAGAATACAATGGAAGGAGTTTACCAATCTGCTTACAAATGTTCTTCGCTCAAATACCAGTTTTTGGGGAAAATCAAATAAAAAGGAGTGAATTTAAAGATGGTATTAATTGAGCAGTAAGTCCCTAATAAATGAGCACCAAGCAATGCAAAACTTAGGCCATACTGGGAAATTTAAAATAGGAACTGTGTCCTTCACAGATTCTAGGTCTTAACACTATGGCATCTGGAGCAAGAAGAAAGATCTAGTAGAGATGAGGTCTGGAAGCATGGTCCATTGTTGAGAAGCACATGGTCACACAATTGTTAACACTGGTCACTGTAATTTAGATTCCTTAAGGACTATTTTTGAAAAGTATATTATATTAAATTTTAATTTTATTGCAATCCTCTCACATAAATTATATCTAAAATATTATTATTAACAAACATATTAAATTAAGTGAGTAGGCTATTATATGGGGATAGGCTATGAATAATTATTGGTGATTAAATTGATGAAATACATATTATTATACAATTGCATAGATAAATAAACATTAAATACATAGAGGGGAATGGCTTTCTGAGGAGTGATGATAATGATGATTATTATTAGGCATAACATGGGACAATTAATACAAATAACACATTTAGGGGAAATTAATTAATTAGTACATTTATAGGGAAACTTAAATATAAAATAATACATAATAAGAAAATTATTACTAAATGATGAATGAATGACATGTAATACTATACTGATTATTATATTAACAAACAAAATCGTAAGATATAGGCCTATTGATTCCGTTATATTAGCGAATTTCCCCTACGTCAATTGGTTACCGAGATATTGAAAGTGCTCAACACAGTACGTTGTCTAATGTTATTCTTATGGAGGAAAAGCAAAATTTGTTATCTCGCTTATTTTTGAACGTACACTGACGAAACTTGGTATATGGCTTCATCTGGTTGTGGTCTATTGATATTTGCTCAAAAAACTATTTTTGTACAAAGGCTCCCGTAGCAGCAAACCTGCTTACTCAGCCCCATGTTATTGTTATGGATAATAATTAAATGCTATGTATCCCTTAATTATGAAGATAAATGAATAAAAACTGGTATATGACTTCACCTAGTTGAGTTATATTGATATTAGCATAAAAACCCATTTTTTTGTGTTCGTTGATGCAGTAAACCTGCGTACTCAGCCCCAATGTTATTCTTATGGAGAATAATTAAAATATCGCTTATTTGTGAACATATTTTTATGAAACTTGGTAAGTGGCTTTATGTCGTATTAAGACTTTTAATCTCCATTGGAAATTTGCTGAGTATGCAGGTTTGCTGCGACGGGGGTATTTAATATATCTAGTATTTTAAATTAAATCCAGGATGAATCAGATCGCGAAACGATGTCGCACAACAGCTGAGTGGAGCGGATATCCGGTGATAAGAGACGCGGAGGCGGAGAGTGGTATCAGCACACGAGCCCCGGCCACACGCCCCCTTCCACAGTGGGTGCGGGGGTTAACTCCATAGAGGTGTTAATCCTTCATAGTGTAGTAAATAATATGGTGCGTTTGTGATTCATTGTTCACATCTTTATCAGACAAATAACAGTGTGCCGCGTGGGGAAGGAATATGGGGTTCAGGAGAACGACTCCGTGCGTTACAGGAAAAAAGGAGCGTTCCACATAGATATCTGCAGGATTACTGTCTTCGGCCAAAATAGTTGAAAATAAAAAGTCAAAGACCATACTCGTGCAATTTTAAAATTTAAAAACGAGTTCGCACGCATCACGCTGACGTGAGGGAAGTGAATTTCCACATAACAACTTTTAAAACTAAAAATCAGTATAAAAACATACATTTATTCCAATTTTTATTGAAATCTGAAAACAGTGTTTTTTTGGCTGTTCTGATGCTCCTGGTTTAATTTGCCTGCAAAGCTGGGAATACAATTTTGCGCATTATAATGTTAGGAGAAGGCCAGACAGGCTTGAAAGGAGGCGTAAGGTTGCTGGGGATGATAAAAGTACACCAACAAATGAATAACATGCATTTATATTGTAAAACCCCGATAAGACAACGTACTGTGTTTAGTCGAAACACATTTTCTTTAATAACTCGGTAAATATGTGTTCTAGAATGACGAGAGAGGGCGTAAAACTTTCGCCTCACTAATTCCCATCTTTTTACATGCATTAATTTTACATACGGGGCTTTTCTGACCCTTTTTGGGCCCAAAAACTCGAAATTTGAATAATGAATTTGAATTCGATTAATCCCCAAAATGGGGGTTTAGAGTTTATCGATTGTTTTGCCTAACGAACTTGTCTAACTGATTACAGAAAGGAATGCCCCTATGTCCCTCTCAAATTTGAAGTAAATCGGACAAAAATGCGACCGCTAGAGTGCAACACACACACACACACACACACACACACACACACACACACACACATATATACTCGCTTCGCTCGCTGGGGGCTCCGCCCCCAGACCCCCTTGTTCGCTTCGCTCACTGTTGCAAAGAAGTATGAATTCTATCGAAGCCAAGAAAAATATAACTTAGATATGGTTTTACTGAGAAAGTGGCGTTGACAATTATTATTATCATAAATGTAGTAGTAGGTTTAATGCTAATTCCTAGCTAAATGCTAAATATGTTGATATTTATTGAAGTCTAAAGGTAAATTTGGATGGACAGTGGAATAAATGTATAATATGGTTAATACTAAATTAAGTGTTGATATTTATATAAGTCTAAAGTTAAATTTGGATGGACAGTGTAATCAACGTAAAAGTAATTATGTAGTATGATTTATGGTTGTCGCATTTTTTTGTAAAACATTGCTACAGTATATGTAGTAGATGTATAGTATTATGTAGTATGCACGTAGTATGTTTTGTATATGAAAGGTATAGATTTTTCACAGTTAAAAGCGTTTATAATGTTTGAGTTAATGGTGTTTCCCTGTTAGTTAGCCAGTGCATAATGTTGCAGCTTGGCATATCCAGTTCCGCCAACGGGGAGGCCGGGAAACCATCTATTTACAAACATAAAACTAAAGTAACCAAGCTAACAAAAATATGAAATGGGGAGTTTGTTTGAGGCAGGCCCCCTTGCCTCTGCCGCAAACACAAATCTTACAACTATTAAAAACAACAAATGCCATAAATGAACACACCGGAGAGTTTTTTATGGCAGTTCTCCTCGCCTCTGCCGTCAACAAAATCTTAAAACTAAGAAAATTGCAAAAAAATACAAATATATACAACACCGGGGAGTTTTGATATTCCCCGTATATATATTTGAATTATATATATATAATTTTGAACGAACCCCCAAATCGTGTTCAGGGGGTCACGTTAGGAACTTCTATGGTGGTCCCGGGCTTAAGTTTCACCGTGCGGGTCATGCTAATAGTTCACTTTACAAAGGAAATTCACTAATAATGTTTCTGTTTTTTTCTGCATAGTGTGTAGTCCTAGTGAGTTTGAATCCAAGAAGATCCCGGTTTGATGTTGAAATATTAAAATTAAACAGGCGTAGACAATGTGCGCTGAATGTGGGGGTTTGTGAAATTAATTAATCTTTGGCTTATATTCATAGCTAGGCTTATCGCCGTTGGAGGCTTCGCCCCCAAACCCCCTTTTTGAGTTCGCTTCGCTCACTTACTTCTTCAATCAACTCAAGTTTAAATCAAACTCAACTATTGTAATTCATTAACCAAAGAAAAACTACACAACAATGACCTTTGGTGAGCACATTAACACCTAAAGAGACCCATATCGGTTCGAAATCGAAACATTTGACTAACCGGCTGCTTGTTAGTTTTATCGAATGAACTCTCGACTACGATGGTTGTTTCGAGGTGAATAAAAGCAAAAAATAGAGTGCTCACTCAATCAAAGTCAATCAGATATAAATCCAAAGTTGTGGTTACAATGTTAAATTGGATTTGACAAATGGATTTGCGTGTAAAAAAAACAAATTAGACTTCAGTTCACGACAGAATTATAGTAACCTAACCTAACCTAACTCCGCAGAGCGATGTATGGTGGCTGTTCGTTGTGCAAATTACAAATAAATAAATTTGTAAAAACAAAATCAAGTCAAATTACACAGAAATAAATTGCAGACCTCAAAAAGAAAGCAACAAAAGTAGGATTCAAACCCGTGACCACATGATCTTGAATCACCTGACAACATATCCACTGGGCTACCGCGGGCCCATCAAATTTATCATTCGATAGAACAAACAATCGGTTGTTTACATTTTCAAATATCGAAACAAACGATATTCGCGATATTGGACCTCCCGTGTAGGCGATAATGTAAATGTAATGCATTTATTATAACCTTGTTATATAAACCTCATGTGAGCAAATTAGTATCGCCTACACGGGCGGTTTTTTTTTAAATCAGCTGATACAAACATGTGGTATTAGCCAGAGATAGTGTGTTTTCATTAAACGGGTTTCCAAAGCTGTACACATTTAAATGGGCCAAAATACTCAAAATTACTTCTTCTCCAATGAATAGCGGCTAAACGGATGATCGGATCTTAAATCTGACGAAAAATCGCTAGTTGGAAATTAAATTTTCTACAACTTTTGTATATAACATTTTTTGCCATTTCTTACCGTTTCCGTACAAAACGCGCTCAAAGTGGAAAAATTGAAAAAGTGGAATTTTCCCCGCCCCAAAAATGCCCCAAAAACTTAAAAATGTTAACTTTTGGTAATTTTTCTGGGAGTTTCTCGTCAAGAGCTTTAATTCAAGTATGGGGTCGAGGGGGGTTGGAGTACGGGAAGTGCCTAATAGTTTATGCCAGTGAGTGAGTGAACCCGTCTAGCTTTATATAAGTAGATAAGCTAAATATTAAATTAAATTATACAAAAAAGTCCGGATTTTGAAATGTGAAAAGGTCACTTGAAGGGGGGGGGGTTATATTGAACAAATTAGGAGTTGATGCCCCCAAAATCCCCAATTGTTGAGGACAATATTGATCAATTGATCAATAATATAAAACGATACAACACCTATATATACCATAACCAATATCTGTACATTTAATTTGATAAATACCAACTTATTAAGGGGGTACGAACTTGTTTACACCTGGTATATAATTTGTAAACATGTTACTGTTAAGAAGAATAACACTGTAAACCCCTAACCCGAGCTGATTTCGGGAGTTATGCTAATATTTAATAAACTGCAAAAAAATGTTGCTGAATCCTCTGATTACAGCCACTCATGCTAAGTTCGGGGGTGGGTCGTTACAACACAACTAGTTACATAATCGTCTAATACTGTACTTCACTTGCATCTTAGTAAAACATTTCTCCTTGCGTTGTACAAAATAAACGGTATCAGGAAACTGACACATACTCTCTTCCTTTTAGCCCAACTTTAATGAATAAATTACTTTTTATTTACTAAATATAAAATACAAAGCACGGTCGAATGTACAGAAAATCTCGTTAACAAGTTGTTTTAAAAAACATCCACCCAAATCCCTGCTTTGGAGGCACTACAGAATCCATTGCTAAACTCGTGGTTTTAAGAGGGGAAATGCCCCCTATTCCCCCCAGGGTTATTAAGGGGCAACATATTTCGAATATCCTCTATTGGTCAATACTAACTAGACAAGCATATCAAGTTTGAATGAAATTTATCAGTAAATAAGAGAGAAATAGTAATTTTTTATTCCCCGTAGAATAACATTGGAATAATACTGCGTTTACCGCAAAATGAAAATTTCAATTTTCTCCGAAACTAGCAATCGTAGAACAGTAATTTAAAATACTAAATTATTTAGTTTTTTGAGCTCTTTTTAATGGTGAATAGTAATATTTTTTATGTTATGTCTTTTTATGAAAAATCCAAACTACTGAATTTTTGAGGTTTTAAGTCCTGTAATTTCTGAACCCAATTTTTTACAGGAATGCGGGTGGTGTCATTTTGTTGGAAAACTAAAGTTCTACAAACGAATAAATTTTAATCAAAATTGTTAGAGTCGTTTTTGAGAAATTTGGATTTTTCATGTTTTTTTGGCGGTTTTTTGGGGATAATTACCCTTAAAAATAAAAAATTCGAAAAAATTAAAAAAACGCCTGGAGATATCGTGGATTAGTACCTACATACCAAATTTCATAAACATCGGCCCATTGGTTAAGGCTCTAGCTCTGTACACATCCACACAGACACACACACACACACACACACACACACACACACACCCACACATCCCCACACGGACACACACACACACACACACACACACACACACACACACACACACACACACACACACACACACACACACACACACACACACACACACACACACATACACACACACACACACAGACAGACATAACGTAAAAAACACTTTTTTGGGTTCAGGGAGCACCAAAACGAATATTTCCACTAACAACTCAAATTCGAAAATTTTGACGAAAACAATACTTTCTCCAGATACTATATATAGAGGGAGAAAGTAAAAACAACTGAGAAGCAACGGTTTTAGACAGTTTTAATATTTATTTGTAACTAGCTGATGTACCCGTTCTTCGCACGGGTTGCACGGGTTATAAAGGTTAAGACCTTGAAACAGCTATTCTTGCCTTTGCTCTTTGCTGTCAAATGGAAGTATCCACAGGTGTTCGCATTACAGTTTCTGAATGTTTACTTTCTTCTGAAATGTAAACATTGAAACTTAGGATGTTCACGGGGCGTAGCCCGAGGACCGAGGGAATTTTAAGGAAGTGAATAGGCCTATGTGTTGCACGGGTTCATGACCTACCTTTGTGTAAAGTTTCAGCCCAGTCGGTTCAGTAGTTTTTGTGTTAACCGGAACAGCAGACAAACACACAGACAGACAGGAACCACCTCTTCTTTATAATGTTATAGATAAATAGATATCTAACAACTATTACACGCTACTAGCATATATGCTTTATGTTCTTGTTATTACTAAGTAATGTCATATTTCAACGGTCTGTATAATAGCGGACAAAAGAGTTGACAGTTAGGCTGTAGCCAATAGCATGGTTGTAAACATGTTACTGTTAAGAAGAATAACACTGTAAACCCCCAACCCGGGCTGATTTCGGGAGTTATGCTAATATTTAATAAACTGCAAAAAGATATTGCTGAATCCTCTGATTACAGCCACTCATGCTAAGTTCGGGGGTATATACAAACCCCCGAAAAATCTTTGGCGAGATTTTATGTCAGCTGTCACTGTTACTATTTTGAATAGAAAAATATCACTCTAATGTTATTCTTGGCAGTGCTGCAAAAGTATACTATTGGCTAGTCTTGGTTGATAGTCCTTCAAGCCACGCCCACAACTGGCAACTCTCTTGCCCGCTGGAACAGTCTGTGCCTTTATTTCTAAATGAAAACATAAAATTAATTCGGTGGTAATGAGGTAGGGCGGGTCAAAGGCCCAACAACAAGAGCTGATTTACGACGAGCTCCTCAGCACTGTGTCACGCTATCAATTATAACCAATTAAATGATGGCAGCACTCTAGTTATCCCCTCCATCACATCTCACATGCTCCTCCATCGTCGCGTCGCCTTGCACGGGCTGGGGCGAGAGCCGGGTGTCCTTGGACCCGAGTTACAATGGCTTCTTATTTCGGACATCAAACGACAACAGCCAACCGTTTACCGATAAGTCAACTTTCACAAATCGCAGCGTTCATAACTACCAGAATATATGCATAATACAGCTTACCAAAATGTATCGGTAGTCACAGCAAGTGCACAGCATAAACTTTGTAATAAGGAGAACAGGTAATGTATAGTCAGTTTTCCATTTGTTCGTGTATGTAAATGTTGTGTTAGTGTATTGTATTTTATTTTTTGTATATGTATTTGTTATTTTATGTTAGTGTAATTAAAATGTAAAAGAAAAATTAAGAAAATAAAAAAAATGTAGGTTAGTTAGGTGTAAGAACTTGATATTTAGATGTAAGTACGGTTCACTTGATAACGGAAGGAGTTTCCTTACCTCCCGAAACGTAGTGTAGTTTTAAACACTAGAAGCGATAGGTAAAGTCCAAATAAATAAAAATAAACTTTGTGTTATAAGTGATTGAGGTAATCAGTGGGAGGAAGTGCGAAATCAGTGGGTTCACGACATCATAAGTCTTAATGTCAAGTCTGACTCACGCCGGCCGGTCGTGTTAAGATCATCAAGTTCACATGCATGGTGGTGTGTGGGAGCGAGTCAACCCATCTGCCGAGCGATGACCTAACCCCAGCACTTGATCTGTTTTTGTTGCGGGTTTTTCACACTAGGGCAATGGATGTGACACATTTCCCGAGAGATTATCTGATATTGGCTATCAGCTGTGATGGCAGTCAAATTACTACAGTCTAGAGTTACTCAATTAATCTTTCATTATTAAGTAATACCCCCGTCGCAGAAAATCTGCGTACTCAGCGAATTTCCAATGCATAAATGTGCGTGTAACTATACCACATATAGCCAATTATCAAGAACGGCTCGGTTGTCCGTTTGAGGTTGGGTTTGCGAGTTTGCGGCATTGTAGGTACTATACTAATAAAGACCTTTAATTTGATGTGCAGACCAACCTATGCTTACATTTAAGATTTCCTTCTGACTCCTTGCGGGCCGACCCCCTGAGGAAGTAGCTGGTCACTGAGTATGTGTTAACATGTATTTTTATGTCCAGTAACTTTGTACCAGGTTTTGTAGATCTCTCTTAAATATTTTCAAAAATATTTTACCATCCCGGGACTTTTTGGACACCCGGTATCTACTTATATAAAGCTAGACAGGTTCACTCATTCACTGACATGAACTATGAGGCACTTCCCGTAATCTAACCGCCCTCAACATCATACTTGAATTAAAGCTCGGGCGAGAAACTGCCAGACAAATTGCCAAAGGTTAACATTTTTGAGTTTTTGAGACATTTTTGGGGCGGGGAAAATTCCACTTTTTAAATTTTTCCACTTTGAGCGCGTTTTGTACGGAAACGGTCAGAGATGGCAAAAAATGTTAAATAAAAAAGTTGTAGAAAATTGAATTTCCAACGGACGATATTCCGTCAAATTTAAGATCCGATCATCTGTTTAGCCGCTATTCATCGGAGAAGGAGTTTTGAGTATTTTGGCCCATTTAAATGTGTACAGTTTTGGAAAGCCGTTTAAATGAAAGGACACTATCTTTGGCTAATACCACATGTTTGTATCAGCTGATTTAAATAAACAATAGCTGATTTATTTAGTAGTGTAGGCGATACTAATTTGCTCACATGAGGTGTATATAAATCAGCTGTTACAAAACAAGGTGAGCACGTTATCGCCTACACGGGAGGTTCAGTATCGCGAATATCGTTTGTTACGAGATTGGTAAAGGTAATCAAACCGATTGTTTGTTCTATCGAATTAATTTAGCCCAGTAGCCCAGTGGATATGTTGGCAGATGATTCAAGATCATGTGGTAACAGGTTTTTGATGCTTACTTTTTTAGTTCTGCAATTTATGTTTAATTTAACTTTATTTTGTTTTTACAAATTCATTTATTTGTAATTATGTTGCTCAACGAACATCCACCATACAGTGCTGTGCGGAGTTAGGTTAGGGTAGGTTACTGTATAATTTTGTCGTGAACTGAAGTCTAATTTGTTGTTATTTTTTACACGTAAATCCATTTGTAGAACTCCAATTTAACATTGCAACCACAACTTTTTACTTATATCTGATTGACTTTGATTGAGTGAGCACTTTATTTTTACTTTATCCCCCTTATACATAGTATGTGGAGAAAGTATTGTTTTCGTCAACATTTTCGAATTTGAGTTTTTAGTGTAACTGTGATGATTTTTACGTGATGACTGTGTGTCTAGCTGCCTGTCTGTATGGATGTGTACAGAGTTAGAGCCCTAACCAATGGTCCGATGTTTATGACATTTGGTATGTAGGTACTAATCCACGACATCTCCAGGAGTTTTTCATTTTTTGGAATTTTTGATTTTTAAGGGTAATTATCCCCCCAACAACCGCCAAAAAACATGAAAAATCAAGATATCTCAAAAACGGCTCTAACGATCTTGATTAAACTTTAGTTGTTTGTAGAAATTTAGCTTTCCAACAAAATGATACCACCCGCATTTCTGTAAAAATTCGGGTTCAGAAATTACAAGACCTAAAATATCCAAAATTCAGTTTTTTGATTTTTTATAAAAAAACATAAATATAAAAATATTACTATTAACCATTAATACCCCCGTAGCAGCAAACCTGCGTACTCAGCGAATTTCCAATGCATATATATGTAGCTTAATACCACATAAAGCCACATACCAAGTTTCATCAATATACATTCATAAATAAACAATTTATGACATTTTAATTATTCTCCATAAGAATAACATGGCGGCAGAGTATGCAGGTTTGCTTAAGCAAGGAACACAAAAAATGGGGTTTTATACAAATATCAATATAACTCATGTAGGTAAAGCCACATACCAAATTTCATTAATTTATTTTCATAATGAAGGCAGATAACACGTTACTTATTCTCCATAAGAATAACATGGGGCTGAGTATGCAGGTTTGCTGCTACGGGAGCTTTGGGTAAAAAATTGTTTTTTTGAGCAAATATCAGTGGTCCACAACCAGATGAAGCCGTATACCAAGTTTCTTCAGTATACGTTCATAAATAAGCGAGATATAAAATTTTTATTTTCCTCCATAAGAATAACATTAGACAACGTACTGTGTTTAGCACTTTCAATATCTCGGTAACCAATTGACGTAGAAAAATGATCAAAATACCAAATTGTGTGTTTTTTTAAGCTGAATCCAATGGGAAAAACTAAAATTTGACTATTTCCAAAATTATATGTAAAAAATTCGAAAAACCCATTTTTGGGGTACAAAACCCCCCAAAATACCCTTTCGGATAAAGTGATATGGCTGGTTTTCGAACTTAAAGTCATAAATGTTACTTTACACGTTTATACCAAATTTCATCAAAATCGGACAATTTTTACGAGAGTTATCGTGCTCACGGACATAAATATATATATATCTATATATATATATATATATATATATATATATATATATATATATATATATATATATATATATTATATATATATATATATATATATATATATACAGTTTCGAACGAATGGTGTTTTTGGGGTCTGGGGACCTCAAAACGAAAAGTTATCATGGTCCCGGGCCTAGGTCTTACTATGCCGACTACGGTAATAGCTTCTTCCCTATAGGGGAAATTCGCTAAAAAGAGCTCAAAAAACTAAATAATTTAGTATTTTGAATTACTATTCTACGATTACGGTACTGGTTGTGAAGAAAATTTAAATTTTCATTTTGCGGTAAACGCAGTACGTTGTCCAATGTTAACTTAATGTTAGAATAAATTATGGGGAATACAAAAATTACTATTTCTCTCTTATTTATTGATCAGTTTCGTTCAAACTTGATGTGCTTGTCAAGATAGCATTGACCAACAGAGGAAATTCAAAATATGTTGCCCCTTAATAACCCTGAGGGGGAGAATATGGGGCATTTCCCCTCTTAAAACCACGTGTGTAGCAATGGATTCTGTAGTGCCTGCTAAACAGGGATTTGGGTGGATAGTTTTGAAAACAACTTGTTTAGAAGATTTTCTGTATATTCGACCGTGCTTTGTATTTTATGTTTAGTAAATAAAAAGTAATTTATTCATTAAAGTTGGGCTAAAAGGGAGAAAGTATGTGTCAGTTTCCTGATACTGTTTATTTGCTTTTATACACCTCGAAACAACCATCGTAGTCGGAAGTTCATTCGATAAAACGAACAAGCAGCGGTTGGTAAAATGTATCGATATCGAAACGATATGGGCCCGCCTGTGTAGGTGTTAATGTGGTCACCAAAGATCATTCATGTGTAGTTTGTCTTTGGTTAATAAACTACGAGTTTGATTTAAACTTGAGTTGACTGAGGAATGCAAGTGAGCGAAGCGAACTCCGAAAGGGGGTTTGGGAGCGAAGCCTCCAACGGCGATAAGCCTAGAATATATCATCACTACTATTATAATAAAAATGAGGTGGTGTCTGTCTGTCTATTGTTCCATCACGCCAAAACCACTGGACCAATTCTGTTGAAATTTTGCAAAATTGTAGTATACGTACCCAGGAGTGTCATAGGCCTATTGCTGTTTAGAAATTTCCTCAGGGCTCTGCCCCCGGGACTTCCAAGTTCCCATGTTATTCATATGGGGAAGAGTTTTATTTGGTTTATGTCACGTGTGTTTTCCTAATTTAATTCATATTCATATATTCAAGTTATCATGGTCTCGGCCCTAAGTCTTACTATTACACCTACGGTAATAGTTTCTTCCATATAGGGGAAATTCGCTAAAAGTACAATTTCAAATCTACGCGAGGTTCACTGCACATGAACATAACTTATTCCCTAAATTAGCTTAGATTTGATTTACTTCAGCCACTCTATTTCAGTTTTTAACAGCTGGTCCGTTCTTCTGGCTTCAAAAATCAACTATAATCTGTCTGAAATTAATGTGCGGTTGAAAGTCAACATCTGATTTCCCATCACGGGTATTTACTGTCCAAAATTCCCCTAATTTTCTCTACATTACATGACATTACTTACGTCATCTATAGCTATTTCGGCTAGCAGACCTTTCTTCTAGGGGTTTCAATAAAAAATATGTGCTAATAGTCAAGTAAAAATAGATTCAGTTTATGCATTTTTTTACTAAATTTTTTTAACTAATTGTAAAATAGCAAAAAACTACGTAGGCTTAACATAAAAAGCACGATTCAAAATCCTAAATTAACATATAGTCCTATTCATGTTTAAAAATTCCTTTAGGGGTTTTCCCCAGAGGCCACTAAACATCCCATGTCAATCTTATGGGCATTAACATTTACTGGATCAGAAGTGTTCTGTATTTCAGATTTGAGTTTATTTATTTGTTTAAACTATTGTTTACACTTTTGATGCACGTTTAACCACGAAGATACCTGCATCATATAATGCCGGGGAAACGCAAATTAAATTTGTCTCCAAGTTCGAAATAGCCCGATTTAATAAAGTGGATAGAAACAATGAAACTTCAGCACAGTTGGAAATTAGAAGGCTTCAACCAGCTCTACGGCAGGCAGTACACAGAGTAGAAGAAACTCCAGAAAAACAGCAACTTCGATGTGAAGAGCAAGCTCAGCGGCAAGCCAGTTTGAGAGCAACTGAAAGGCACAATGGCAGAGCAGTGATCTACAGAAACTGTTGAGGAAGCTGAAGCTCACAGACGAGCTATTACTTTAAGGCGGCAAACGTTCACCAGAAATACGTGAGGCGTGGGGCGTCTTTGAAATTGCTGCCTTGGAATCACAGACAAGACAGAAGTTCTCTCTTGTCTGTGCTTGGAAGTCGCGAGTCAAGCTGCTAGCGTCCAGAGTGGATACAAGCAGCGCGTTACTGGTCACATAGTGGAGATGCGAGCGACGCCGCGTCATCAGTCAGGAAAATGTTCTCCGACAGTGAGGATGAGTTTTTTGTTTTACAACGTTGCACTCTGATTTTTAAAAGTTGTTAATACTGGGAACCATTCTGTTCATCCGATAAATAAACATCCGATAATATGGCCGTATCGCCATAGATTCGGGGAATACCCAGGCCCCAATTTACCAATGGGCAGACTGGGCAATTGCCCAGGGCGGCAATATCTGGGGGGCGGAAATTTTTTTATTATTTCCAGAATATTGGTAAAAAACAGGAACGACACAACAAACTTGTTAACTTGCGTATGCCTCGTAAGAGATCTGGTTACAAGCAACTGTCTACTGCTGTAGCACAGCATTCAGCATATTATGGTGGAGCGCAGGCAGTGCATGACAGACCAGCCACAGCCACGTCCACGTCCGTGGTTCACTGAGTGAAGCTGGCTGTCTGTCTGCGTCTGCCACTGCCACCGTGATATGAGCGCCGAGCGGGAGAGGGACAGAGGGATGGGACGAGGGGAGGCGGGAGGGATGTGATTCACATCATGTGAAGTAATGAGTGAGCTGGGAGCATTAGTCATCATCTGTCGTCTGTTGTTTATGTTTTATTCTTGGTCGTTGTTAAAGTTTTGAGTTAATATAATATAACCTCTTTGGTTTTTGCGTTGTGAATGTTTTGAACTTAGTTTTTAATCATGAGTAAAAAGTTAAATGGAAGTGAATATAGAAAACGGGCTGCGGAAAAACGAAATGATGAACTAGAAACCCTGCAAAAGGTTCCCAAAATAGTTTTTTTTATCAGTTAATTTAAATATTACCAAAATCTGTATGGAAAGTGATGTTGGTGATGATGACAGTTCAGTTTGTGATTCAACACCGTCGACTTCAGACTGAACTCCATTTAAATTCACACAAGAACTAGAAGGAAAAGGTATATAAATTCTTTCAAGAGTGAAAAATCCTAAAAGAGCAACTTTACTGAACAGCAAGTTGAAATCTTTGTTTTTATTGTGTTCTGAAAAAGACATGACACTAAAAACTGATTTTTCCGAAGTTGTTACAGCGTTCGCGAAGAAAAAATCAAGAAAAAGGTCTATGTAGTTATGTTAACAAACAGTTTTCAAGAAAAGTATAGACAATGATTATATTACAAGCTATTAACTTACTGTAATTCATTTCATCAAAAAGTTGACTTTTTTCTTAGTTTCAAATGTTAATAAAGCTGCCGAAGTCATGTATTCTAAGGTTAATGTTTATATTGTTTTTCATATTGTTCATTTCGCTTGTTTTTCTCTTTGATGATAAAAGATATAAACAAATTTTAATCCACAGGATTTGTGTTTATTTATTAAAAACAAATTGGTTTTACACTTAAAAAATTAGAAATGCGCAAACTAGTACCTTTAAAATTATGTTCATGTATCATGTATGTTTGCAGTTTGCACTAAATACGTAGTTATAAACAATTAATTGTATTTAAAAAAGAATATAAGCCTACTAATTTTTTTTATCAACAGTACACAGAACATTCCAGGTTAATACCTAATACGTTATCAGCTCACCATTATTGGGGTAACTCAACAATACTATTAAGGAATCATAAATATTTCAGTCATTTTTTGTGGGAGGGGGGCGGCTACAAAGGGTTTTGCCCAGGGTGAAACTTACCCTAAATCGGGGCCTGGGAATACCACCACTTACACTTACTTCCTAAAGGAGTATCCTGATGGATTTTGTCAATACACACGAATGGAATACAGTACTTTCGAGTATGTATTAAACCTCATCAATCCTCATATGGTGACCAAATACACTAGACAGTACAAAGTTTCTTCAATTCATTTTATCCATTTTCATCACCAACTGATCGTATCAATCAGTAAACTGCAGGCAGCACGTTCATTGAAATCGCTGGTGAATTTTCGAGCGTCGAGTCTCGATGCATGAAGCGCTGCTTAGCTCCTAACTATGTGCGATCAACTTAAATGTTTGGAGGATTTCATGAAGCGCTGCTAGACTAGTGTAATCAATAATATAGGCTATTATAAAATACGAACACGAATTGAAAGCGCCTTCAAAAATGTCAGCTTTACCGCAGTACTCAAATGTCGTGTGGCTAGTGTTCGCTACTTTAACGGCGCTCTATGTCGGAGTGAAGTAAAGACAATCGACGGGGCATCCCTCCTCTCAAGCTAAGGCAATTTTCTTTCATAGTTATTTATATTGTTTTAAATAATTTTGTTTCGTATTTTAATTAAAGCTTAAAAAATATTTGAAATAATTATATTTTTTCAAATGTTCGAAAGTGATCTTTTGTCGCCTTTCAATTAATTGTCACACGCCAAAATCCAACGTTACAGCAAAAACTCAATTGTTCTTTACGTAGTGACCAATTTAGCTGTTAGCATAACGTATTTATGATCACTATTTTAGTGTGAAAGATATTGTTTTTTCTAAAGAACAACTAATCAACAATAGCAAGGGTGCAAAAGCCACCGAGGTGGCAAAATACCCGATGTTATACAAATTGATTCGGTGAGCTTCAACAAACGTATCCTACAGGGCGTTTCGCCATAGATACGGGGTATTCCACCACTTACTTCCTAAAGGAGTATCCTGATGGATTTTGTCAATACACACGAATGGAATACAGTACTTTCGAGTATGTATTGAACCTCATCAATCCTCACATGGTGACCAAATGCACCAGACAGCTTTACCGCAGTACTCAAATGTCGTGTGGCTAGTGTTCGCTACTTTAACGGCGCTCTATGTCGGAGTGAAGTAAAGACAATCGACGGGGCATCCCTCCTCTCAAGCTAAGGCAATTTTCTTTCATAGTTATTTATATTGTACTAAATTTGTGTTAACTAATTGTAAAATAGCAAAAAACTACGTAGGCTTAACATAAAAAGCACGATTCAAAATCCTAAATTAACATATAGTCCTATTCATGTTTAAAAATTCCTTTGGGGTTTTTCCCCAGAGGCCACTAAACATCCCATGTCAATCTACAAAAAAGCTAAAGCTAAAAAAAAAAAAAGCGAAAAAGTAAGCTAAAGTTCTACAAACAACTATGAGGGGGTTTAGAATCGTAGTAGCTGTTAAAAACTGAAATAGAGTGGCTGAAGTAAATCAAATCTAAGCTAATTTAGGGAATAAGTTATGTTCATGTGCAGTGAACCTCGCGTAGATTTGAAATTGTCCTTTTAGCGAATTTCCCCTATATGGAAGAAGCTATTACCATAGGTGTAATAGTAAGACTTAGGGCCGAGACCATGATAACTTGAATATATGAATATGAATTAAATTAGGAAAACACACGTGACATAAACCAAATAAAACTCTTCCCCATATGAATAACATGGGAACTTGGAAGTCCCGGGGGAAGAGGCCTGAGGAAATTTCTAAACAGCAATAGGCCTATGACACTCCTGGGTACGTATACTACAATTCTGCAAAATTTCAACAGAATTGGTCCAGTGGTTTTGGCGTGATGGAACAATAGGCAGACAGACACCACCTCATTTTTATTATAATATTAGTGATATTCTAGGCTTATCGCCGTTGGAGGCTTCGCCCCCAAACCCCCTTTCGACGTTCGCTTCGCTCACTTGCATTCCTCAGTCAACTCAAGTTTAAATCAAACTCGTAGTTTATTAACCAAAGACAAACTACACATGAATGACCTTTGGTGACCACATTAACACCTACACAGGCGGGCCCATATCGTTTCGATATCGATACATTTTACCAACCGGCTGCTTGTTTGTTTTATCGAATGAACTTCCGACTACGATGGTTGTTTCGAGGTGTATAAAAGCAAATAAACAGTATCAGGAAACTGACACATACTTTCTCCCTTTTAGCCCAACTTTAATGAATAAATTATTTTTTATTTACTAAACATAAAATACAAAGCACGGTCGAATATACAGAAAATCTTCTAAACAAGTTGTTTTCAAAACTATCCACCCAAATCCCTGTTTAGCAGGCACTACAGAATCCATTGCTACACACGTGGTTTTAAGAGGGGAAATGCCCCCTATTCTCCCCCTCAGGGTTATTAAGGGGCAACATATTTTGAATTTCCTCTGTTGGTCAATGCTAACTTAAGAAGCACATCAAGTTTGAACGAAATTGATCAATAAATAAGAGAGAAATAGTAATTTTTGTATTCCCCATAAGAATAACATTAGACAACGTACTGCGTTTACCGCAAAATGAAAATTTAAATTTTCTTCACAACCAGTACCGTAATCGTAGAATAGTAATTCAAAATACTAAATTATTTAGTTTTTTGAGCTCTTTTTAATGGTTAATAGTAATATTTTTTATATTTATGTTTTTTTTATAAAAAATCAAAAAACTGAATTTTGGATATTTTAGGTTTTGTAATTTCTGAACCCAAATTTTTACAGAAATGCGGGTGGTATCATTTTGTTTGAAAGCTAAAGTTCTACAAGCAACTAAAGTTTAATCAAGATCGTTAGAGCCGTTTTTGAGAAATCTTGATTTTTCATGTTTTTTGGCGGTTGTTGGGGGATAATTACCCTTAAAAATAAAAAATTCCAAAAACTGAAAAACTCCTGGTGATATCGTGGATTAGTACCTACATTCCAAATTTCATAAAAATCGGACCATTGGTTAGGGCTCTAACTCTGTACACATCCATACAGACAGACAGACAGATAGATAGATAGATAGACACACAGTCATCACGTTAAAATCACTTTTTTAGGTTCAGGGAACACCAAAACAAATATTTCCACCAACAACTCAAATTCGAAAATTTTGACGAAAACAATACTTTCTCCACATACTATGTATAAGGGGGATAAAGTAAAAATAAAGTGCTCACTCAATCAAAGTCAATCAGATATAAATAAAAAGTTGTGGTTGCAATGTTAAATTGGAGTTCTACAAATAGATTTACGTGAAAAAATAACAACAAATTAGACTTCAGTTCACGACAAAATTATAGTAACCTACCCTAACCTAACTTCGCACAGCACTGTATGGTGGATGTTCGTTGAGCAACATAATTACAAATAAATGAATTTGTCAAAACAAAATAAAGTTAAATTAAACATAAATTGCAGAACTCAAAAAGTAAGCATCAAAAGTATGATTCAAACCTGTGACCACATGATCTTGAATCATCTGCCAACATATCCACTGGGCTACTGGGCTAAATTAATTCGATAGAACAAACAATCGGTTTGATTACCTTTACCAATCTCGTAACAAACGATATTCACGATACTGAACCTCCCGTGTAGGCGATAACGTGCTCACCTTGTTTTGTAACAGCTGATTTATATACACCTCATGTGAGCAAATTAGTATCGCCTACACTACTAAATAAATCAGCTATTGTTTATTTAAATCAGCTGATACAAACATGTGGTATTAGCCAAAGATAGTGTGCTTTCATTTAAACGGCTTTCCAAAACTGTACACATTTAAATGGGCCAAAATACTCAAAATTACTCTTTCTCCGATGAATAGCGGCTAAACAGATGATCGGATCTTAAATCTGACGGAATATCGTCCGTTGGAAATTCAATTTTCTACAACTTTTTTATTTAACATTTTTTGCCATCTCTGACCGTTTCCGTACAAAACGCGCTCAAAGTGGAAAAATTTAAAAAGAGGAATTTTCTCCGCCCCAAAAATGTCTCAAAAACTCAAAAATGTTAACCTTTGGCAATTTCTCTGGCAGTTTCTCGCCCGAGCTTTAATTCAAGTATGATGTTGAGGGGGGTTAGATTACGGGAAGTGCCTCATAGTTTATGTCAGTGAATGAGTGAACCCGTCTAGCTTTATATAAGTAGATACCGGGTGTCCAAAAAGTCCCGGGATGGTAAAATATTTTTGAAAATATTTAAGAGAGATCTACAAAACCTGGTACAAAGTTACTGGACATAAAAATACATGTTAACACATACTCAGTGACCAGCTACTTCCTCAGGGGGTCGGCCCGCAAGGAGTCAGAAGGAAATCTTAAATGTAAGCATAGGTTGGTCTGCACATCAAATTAAAGGTCTTTATTAGTATAGTACCTACAATGCCGCAAACTCGCAAACCCAACCTCAAACGGACAACTGAGCCGTTCTTGATAATTGGCTATATGTGGTATAGTGATACGCACATTTATGCATTGGAAATTCGCTGAGTACGCAGATTTTCTGCGACGGGGGTATTAAAGATTAATACAGTAACTCTAGACTGTAGTAATTTGACTGCCATCACAGCTGATAGCCAATATCAGATAATCTCTCGGGAAATGTGTCTCATCCATTACCCTAGTATGAAAAACCCGCAACAAAAACAGATCATGTGCTGGGGTTAGGTCATCGCTCGGCAGATGGATTGACTCGCTCCCACACACCACCATGCATGTGAACTTGATGATCTTAACACGACCGGCCGGCGTGAGTCAGACTTGACATTAAGACTTATGATGTCGCGAACCCACTGATTTCGCACTTCCTCCCACTGATTACCTCAGTCACTTATAACACAAAGTTTATTTTTATTTTTGTATTTATTTTGACTTTACTTATCACTTCTAGTGTTTAAAACTACACTACGTTTCTGGAGGTAAGAAAACTCCTCCCGTTATCAAGTGAACCCTACTTACATCTAAATATCAAGTTCTTACACCAACTAACCTAAACTTATAACACAATGTTTATTTTTATTTTTTTATTTATTTGGAATTTACCTATTGCTTCTAGTGTTTAAAACTACACTACGTTTCGGGAGGTAAGGAAACTCCTCCCGTGATAAAAAATGTTATTAAAAGAAAGTCATTTAAAGTTTAATGATTCATTGAGACACATATTCCAAATTGCTACTAAAACGATGTTTAAGGTTTAAGTTGTTTTAAAGCCTACTACGATTGAGTTACGTAACGCATGGGGGGTAGGGGTATGGTCTAGCGTTATGGTACGTTACATGGGGGTGGAGGGGGTCTGAAATGACAAAAAAGTGTTAGTAATATATGTATGGCCCCTTAATATTACTTAAAGATCATATCCAGACAGTTTAAACGGAAGTGCAGAAAACAGATACGGATGGTTGTTTTGTTGTCGGATGATTGGAACAGTCCGGACCTCCTGCAGCGCTGACCTCGCACAGTAAAAATGTTTCGCGGGGAACTGGCGCTGTCCCCCACCCCACAGCCGCGAGTTCTACACCAGGAAGCCACACCCTCCGTTCCCACTCCATAAATAACAACAGCAGTTCTGCTAACTGACATAAACATCAGAATTGATGTATACTCCTAAAATTCGACAGTTTCAAACTACGAATCCTGTCATTTCCAGAATCTCCTCCTTTTATTACGCTATGGCGATATTTGTGAGGAGAACTCCTCCGTTATTTCTGAACCAATTTTAACGATTATGGTACCTAAGATTTTCCAATTGTCTTTTACAATTTAATAAATAACAAACAATAAACTGTATTCATAAAAAATCACAATAATTACGTAATTTAATAAGCAACTCCTCCCTTATTTCTTGACCAATTTTAATGTTTTGAGTGTCAAAAATTTGTCTCAGTTCGTAGTTTTGCAAAAAGGTTTTTAAATTATCAATATTTTAATTCTCAAGGGCATGGGCTGCCGTCAAAGTTAGTTTTTGCACATAAGATTAACGTGGGGAATAATTTTATTTGAATTGCAGCTGTTAACACATTATGAACAGGTTATTAGCAATACCAGATGTTCCAGGTAAGGAATGTCTTTTTCCTTATATCTTATCTTTAATGTCCCGGCGCTGCGGGAGGTCCGGACTGTTCCAATTCCATTGTCTCTATTAAACTAAAAAATTAACATTATAAGAACTATTTAACCGTAATTTTTTTAAAATGAAATGTGTCTTACCTAGAGTCCCACTAGAGTGAACGAGGCTCTGATGACAATATTGGAAACAATAAAAAGTTAAAGCTTCAAAAAATAAAATAATAATTAACAAACCCAGCAGTGCTGATAATAAAATAATAATACAAAGTAACAGTTGTCTTTTAAATCTATTTTATTTATTTTATTTTGATTTGAACTCCTATTATGAGTTTTTTTCGTTAAACCGGTCATTCACTGAAGGTGATCATTAACTAATGCACTCACCCTATAATTGTTTTAGAAAGGGTTTAAATACCAAGTAAAATAATAATAAAATGTGTTTTCATAAATTATTTTTTAAAACATTCAAGTCTTCTTAACAGCTGTTTCAGTTTCAGTAAAGTGGATGGTTTCGCTGTTTCAGAAAAGCTGACAAGATGAGGGCTGTGTCTCTTGCCTTCTGTTTCATGTTCTTAGTTTTAGTCATAGAAGATTCATCTGCACAGCAGAAATTCGTAAGTTGAGAAAAATACAATTTTATTTGGTGGAATCACACTCCCTTACACCTAAATATAGATTTTTAAAATTCCACATTGGTAACATTGTAACATCAGCGCTGTTGCAATGAAGAAACTCTACTGAAGGAATTATAAATACTTTATAATTTTCTTTTGTAACTCCTCTCTTACCAAGTGTTGTGATGAATCTTGTCTGAGAAGCAAATAAATAAATTTACATGTGATAAAAAGAACCAAACTGTCAGTAAAATAAGTTACTGCTGTAAATTAGGAGAAATTATTGTCCTGATCAAGATAAATGATCACAACAAATACCCGAATGCACATTAATTTAAACAGAGATAGCAGCAGTTCATATGTGAAAAAAATCATGAATGGGGGTTCTTCAACTGGTAGGGTTTAAAACTGGCCCCAATTCGTTTTGATAAGATTTCACACAGATACGAAAACCAAATTGATGGAACTGGTAACAATGGCCGCCCGCTTACCCTAGATTCATTGAGTTTATTTTCCAGAAGTCGCCTTTCCTGTTCCTTCGTTTTATGTTTGAGCAATAAGCATGGTAAGCAACAATCTCCGATTTTTATGACAACATGCACCTCAATCTGTTCGGTTAAATCAAATCCCCTCGACCAACTAGAAATTGCATTCATGCATTCTAGGGTCTCAGTAGTGGAGCTGAGATTGTGTTAATTTAAAAGTAGAAACCATCATCCAAAAGGTACTAAACAAAGATACTAATATGGATAACTGCAAGTAAATAAAATGGTAATAAAGTTAAAATAATACATTTGATTTAACCCTTTGAGTGCTAAGCTTCTGAAAGGAGTAGTTGAATCTGTGATGTTTTGTTGATTTTTTTAATATATTGAACGCCTGAACAGTTAAAATTAATAAAAACGTCCTTCCGCTGGACACACACAGTAAAGGATAGGTAAAAAGTAGCAAAACACCTGATCAGATGTGCAACTCACAAAGAATCCACCCATCCCGTCAGCTTGGACCCGAGCCGTCCACCGTTTGCTTAAGGTCCGCCCTCCCCTTCAACTCTGCCACAGACAGGTGAACTCTCCATGAGTTGCACATAAAAACCACCGACTGTGACGGGATTCGAACCCTCGATCCAAGTGTTACCCCCGGCCGGGAAGTGTTAGACCGCACAGCCACTGGTCAGGCTAGCAGCTGCAGTGGATCAGTTGGTATTATAGAGACTAGGCGCTGGACGAGGTAGTTCAATTCGTGTCTACCAGGTTTCACCACATGTCAGACTCAGACTGCAGACTGAGCGCCTAACGGTACAATCGCTTATGAAGCAGTAACAGTGTTTATTGATAACAGATTCAAAAGACGATATATCGGCTCATAGCACTGAAAGGGTTAACAGTTTAATGCAATATCAGTTGTAAACCATATTGGGTGCTCTTTTGGGTATATCAATTTATTTTAAATGAATGGATTGTAATGTGAAAAAAAACATTGCATTCATTTATAGGTGACTTGTATCTAAACCAGGCTACCAACTTAAACAACGCAGTTAAGTTAGGTTTCTCTAATTTAAAAACAAAACTGTCATTATTATTATGTAATTAAATTTCAAAATTCTGGATCTATTAAGATTACTATATTAATATTATTCATTTAGAGTTTTAATTTTTTAACGTAGATGTATTCCCACATTGTTTTTAATTCAATCTCAGTTTTGAACATAAAACATAGATTGAAGTAAAATTCAATTCTAATGTAATAGGTACCAAACCCAATTTTGTAGAAAATTAATATATTTCCATCCCACACTCATTTTTAAAATATGTTTATTATTCCTAAATTTCTGTGAATAGGAATTGTCCTTTTAACATTTATTTTGGCTACCATCTTGTTTTCAACCATCTATACTTGTCCCGTCCTATAATGCATTAATGCAAAGAAATCAACCAATAGCATCACTGCTGATGATATAAGCGAGTGGTTGGCATTATCTGCCTGAAATATTACCATCTTGACCTATCATCATATCAGTCAGGTTGGTAATGTTACCAGGTTGATCCTTTCCAGGTAGAAGGGAAAGGTGAAAAAAAGTTATAGATGATCCAGGTAAGAAATATATCCAGAAAGCTGTGAAATATATCTGTTTATAACGTATAATATGGAGTGTTTTGTTAAAGAAAGCTTACATTGAAATTGAAGAGCACTTTAAGCCTCTAAGAAGTTTAGTGTTGTGTTGTTTAGTATGTTACATTGAGTTTGTTACGACAGCGCAAGCACAAGAAATACAAGCCACGGCACCATCACAAGCTGCAGCCCATTTCGCCCAGTGAAGAGCCTGGCGTGGTGGCATATGAGGAGTCTGCAGTGGCAGCTCTGCCTGAGTGGAGGGAGGTTTCGGCCAATCATGACCAATCTGCCCCTGCACCACTCATGACCAACAATGTACCTCTCTCTGGTGGGTAGAAACGTGCTATAAAACAAGGAACCTGATTAGTCATCTTCTATGGTTTGTCTTACGGATTTATAATTTAAAATTTAAAAAAGTACATCAATCAATGAATTACATTTTTATTTGAATGAGGCATTTTAGTTAAATGTAACCATCTTCGTCTTGGTCCAAAAACGTCCATCTAGGACTTAATTTGGACGTCCGACTGATGTTCCCTTTCAGTGACATTGGAACTTCCACAGGATGTCCTATAGACATCTTGAGGACTTTTTCTGATGTCCATGATAATATCTGACATGGACAACCGATGGACGTCCCAATGTGGGAATATTGATGATCTGTGAAATGATTAAATTTCATAAAATTGGCAGGAAATGATTATAGAATCATATCAAGTGTCGTAAATGGCGATCAAACGGCATTATTATGGCCATAAACAATGATTTTTTCACTTATTATAGGCTGTAAATGACAATTTAACACTTTCCGTGCAGTTTAAATATTGTAAAGTTGACCTAGGAGCTGACAATTTTCATTCACTAAAATCATTGATTATACATGTAGAAACAATGTTTGAGTGTTATAAAAATGTTTTAGCAAATTTCCCCTATAGGGAAGAAGCTATTACCAATTACCGTAGGTCTCATGGTAAGACTTTAGCCCGAGACCATGATAACTTTTTGTTTTGAGGTCCCCAGTTGTCAAAAACACTATTCATTCAAATTTATATATATATGTGCCCGTTAACACAATAACTGGAGTAAAAACGTCCGATTTCGATGAAATTTGGCTCAAATGTGTAAGTGATATTTATGACTTTAGGTTTGAAAACCAGAAAAATCGGACCATGGGAAGGGGGGTTTATAGGGGTTTTAAATATTCAAAAAATCAGTTTTTTGGACTTTTTACCCTAAAATTTTTAAAACACTCAATTTTGGTTTTGAGCATTTTATAGAGCTTAAAAAAACAAATAAACCTAGGTTAAGTGGTTGCAGAGAAAATCCAAAAACCTGCTCATAAAATCTCCCATGTTAATCTAATGGTAAAAAAGGTTTTTGGCTTTTCCTCAGTTCATTGTAATGTAAACTTCACATTTGCTTTTACAAATCAATTCAGCTCTACAAAACAATAATTTTGGTGTTTAAATTGTGATTATACGTCCAACCATTGCAGAGATATTCAAAAAGTGCTAAACACAGTACGTTGTCCAATGTTATCCTTATGGAGAATAATTAAAATTTGATATCTCGATTATTTATGAATGTATATTGATGAAACTTGGTATGTGGCTTCACGTAGTACTGGTATATTTATATTTGCACAAACAGTAGATTTTTTGTTGATTGTCTCAGGAGCAGCAAACCTGCATACTCAGCCATAATGTTATTGTTATAGAGATTTTTTTCAGGAAGTCTTAAGTACCAAATAAGGAAAGTTTTAATGTATGTACAATTTTAACCCCCTCCCCCAAAATTGGGTTTTTGGGGGCAACTCAAAATTTTTAAAAGTAAACCCCCTTCGAGTGACACCTCATTTTAAACGTTTCCGTTAAAGAAGAATGGCGAAAGTTAGAGGTCTGTGTCTGAACCCTGTCCAAAATGATAGCCAATCAAAGGTTTTTCAAAAATTAGCTGGACACGTACAGTTACACCCTTGTAACTTTTGAACAGGTTATAATAGGAAATTTAGACGCAGAATACCTTCATAGAAGTAAAAAAGTACCGGTACAGATTTTTATTAGTACCATGATTTTGCCCCTGGCCCCAAAATGAGGTATTTTGGGGGCAGCTCACAAGTTTTAAATGTAAAGCCCCTTCGAGTGACCCCTCATATGAAAGGCTTTTGCAAAAGAAAATGAATAGTGAAAATTAGAGGTGAATAGATCTTTATCCAGTCTAAAATGGCAGATGAAAAACAATTAAATTCTATTAATGTATTTTGAAGGTCACTCGAAGGGGTTTTACATTTAAAATTTCTGAGCTGCCCCCAAAATATCCCATTTTGGGGGCGGGGGCAAAATCATGGCACTAATAAAAATGTTTTTTTACTTTTATGAAGGTAACCTGAGTCTAAATTTTCTATTGTAACCTGTTCAAAAGTTACAAGGGTGTAACTTTACGTCTCCAGCTAATTTTTGAAAAATTTTGATTGGCTAACATTTTGGACAAGGTTAAGATACAGACCTTTAACTTTCGCCATTCTTCTTCTTTTACAGAGACCTTTAAAATGAGGTGTCACTCAAAGGGGGTTTACATTTAAAAATTTTGAGTTGGTCCCCAAAAAGCCAATTTTGGGGAAGGGGGCTAAAATTGTACACACATCAAAACTTTTCTTTTTTGGTACCTAAGACTTCCTGAAAATATAATCTCATTATCTGGAGCCGTTTAAAAATAGCTGGGGAGGGGGTGGGACTTTTGGGACAGAACCAAAACAAAACAAAAAAAAAAAATAAAACAAAAAACCCTAACCTTTCCTTTTGGGTGTTTTGGCTTGGGTATGTCTGTGTTTACTGAATTGAACACTTCTTTTGTTTTATATCATAAGATTATCAAAGTTGAGGATAAATGTAATACTCCTAGCTTAAAAATAGTGAGAGATCATTTATGATTGCAGACCCGTGCCTACACAAGCACTGTGGTGCTGGGCGAGTCTGCCGCCTCAGTGATGAAGGAGAGGCGGAGTGTCTCTGTATCCCGGCCTGCCCTCTGGAG
Source organism: Allygus modestus (assembly GCA_963675035.1). Lineage (NCBI taxonomy): Eukaryota > Metazoa > Arthropoda > Insecta > Hemiptera > Cicadellidae > Allygus > Allygus modestus. The sequence goes on from OY776111.1 coordinate 106,256,486, forward strand.
CGTGACCCTCGCAGAAAGGTAATATCATACGGTACACTCTCGCTGATGCTCTGGCAGGGGCAGGCAAAGTAGTGCAAGAACACTGGGCCATAGGGAACACCAGACAAAATGTTGATAAATAGAACTTGTAAATCCTTTTCATCATACTGCACTCAATTTTTGACATATACACATAAATCCGAAAACAGCTGTTTCCAGATAATTTTTAAAAGGGTCCTGAAAATCAGCAAGATGTCAGAAAATTTCCCGTGCACTTATGAGCTGTTTTATGAAATAAATTAAACTACCAATGAACATATATATTCAAAACATATTATTGGATTTCTTGTGACTTCCCTTCTAGTCATTCACTTTGTCTGCTTATTGTCTCTGCCTATATTATTAATAACAATAACAATTACCCTTAATTTATTTAATTTTACTTTATTGATGGGGAAAATATCATTAATGCCAATCAAAATACCTAGCAATATTTATAGACGAGACAAATATTGATCTCTATGAACATATTTCATAGAGAAGGCAGCACATTTGCTGCCACGGTTTGCTTATTTGCATAAAAGCTATATCTGGCCTCTCGTAGTCATTCAAATGTTTTATATGGCCAAAAAATGTCATTTCCTGGGAACCAGGAAACCTATAAATCTGTTAATACGAGGGCTCTTCAGAAAGTAAGTTCCGTTTAGGTGTAAAAAAATACTCAATGGATCTACAACAAATTTATTATATACAACTTAAAGAGCGTGTCTTAATCTATTTTGCGACATAATGCCCACTAACATTTAAGCACTTATCATACCTAGGAACAAGCTTTTCAATTCCCACTGAAAAGAATTCTCGTGTGACTCACTGTCCCGGCCCAAGTCCCTACTACACCACTACACCCGGCGTCGGCATCGTGGCGAACTGCCGCAACGCACCGCACAACAGCCGAGCACGCCGCGCCGCCGCCACGTCCGTCGCGCCCCTCCCACCTCCAGGTGATAACTCCGATGTGCATTATCGTGAATGAAAACAACGCCACCGGTCAACATGCCGCGCCTTTTGTTCTGGATTGCCCGCCTCAGTTTCTTTAGCGTTTCATAATACACTGTTGAGTTAATTGTAGTGCCCCTTTCTAAATACTCAACCAATAGAACCCCTTTCCTGTCCCAAAAAACAGTTGCCATAAGTTTTTTCCTTGAGAATGTTTGTCGGCATTTGATGGGCCTAGGTGGCGACGCAGTGTGACCCCACTCCATTGATTGTTTTTTTTGTTCAACATTGATATAAGAAACCCATGTTTCATCGCCTGTCACTATGTGATCAAGAAGTTCATCGCCTTCTTCGTCGTATCGCTCCAGAAATGTTAGGGCAGCGCCCATTCTGTTCATTTTGTGATCAGTTGTGAGCAATTTCGGCACCCACCGAGCACAAAATTTGTGGTAACCAAGATTTTCAGTCACAATGTTGTACAGAAGAGTGCGTGAAATTTGGGGGAAACACTCCGAGAGGTCTGTAATAGTGAACTTCCTATTCTCTCTAACCATATCATTAATTTTGTCCACAAGATCGTCGGTTACCACAGACGGCCGGCCACTTTTCTCTTCATCATGAACATTCGTGCGTCCTTCGTTAAACAAACGGCACCATTTCCGAACTGCACTATCACTCATTATGTTATTTCCGTAAACAGAACACAGTTCACGATGGATCTCAGCAGGTTTAATTTTTTTTGCCCAAAGAAACCGGATAACTGAACGCACTTCACAGTCAGCAGGGTTGTCAATTGCGGCGGCCGGACTGACGCTCGCGTCGTCACCAGAGCCGGCGGCACTGGCACTTGCGGCGGCCATTTTGAATTTAGATTGGAGCGCGCGGAGCAGTCCGATCGACCTTCTTGGCGTACGGACAGACGCCTACTGAGCCAGACTACCCAACGCCGCCGCGGTCACACCTCTACCCCCTCTCCTTTACTCGCTAGCCACCAACAGAACTTACTTTCTGAACAGCCCTCGTAAGCAGACCTTGCCGCAATTTACAAAAAAATCTCTCTTGGGTAATTAAAACACTAAAGATACCCAACTTCCATCGATTCTACATTCACCAAAAGAAGGGAGAAATGGTCAAATGAGCTTCTGTAAGGTATTACATTCATATTTGTTATTGTTTACCTTTGTGGATCAACATGTACCTACGTATACGTATGACTTTGTTAATATATTAGTTTTACATATTTGTAAATAAATTGTTCTTCTTCTAAGCTAAGAACCATGCAGTATCTGAAACAGTGATTGTTTAGGTATGCACGAACCATAACGAGACGTGGGGCTCGGACTGTGAGGTTTACCAGATGCAGTGCTACTGCGACGAAGGTAGCGACAAGTGCACTAAGGCGGAATACGAGCACATTCAGATAGACTACTACGGCCAGTGTCGTGAAATGCCGGTATGTGTCACCATTACTCTTCAATATGCCTAACAATTTTAGGATAATCTCAAGTTTGGTAAAACCAAAACATGTAAACACACTTTCAAACAGTACAAAATCCTAACTTTTCCCTCCACCTTCATTTTGGAAAACTTATTGTTTGTAAAGAAAATCATAAGTATTTTTACCATAGCTCCACACCCTAATAACTACCACTTCTAAACCCGTTTTAAACTATCAATTCCTAAACATAGAACCTCATTTTCTGAACATCACTTGTTTCATAACGGAATCTGGCTTTATAATCAGGTTGAATATTATAGGTTTAGTTAGCTATAAGTTTGTTATGCAACTTATTATAATTTTGAAGTTTAATTTTACTTTTAGTTATAACTAGTTCTCATGTACTTAAATGTATCTTTTGGCACAATAAAGAATTTTAATCTGAATTTCAGTGGGAGTTATAAAGTATAGCTTCAGGTTGAGACCATTACCGTACTTGATGTTCATGTAAATAAAGTGTTTTTTATTTAATTTGATTTGGTTTGTAAATAAAATGAATTCCTTCCCACTGTATACAAAATTCCAAATTTTGATTTATGTAACTTTTTTAACATAGTTTGCTTCGAATTACATTGTTTAATTCATTTGTGATTCTACCTATTCAAATAATGAACTTCAAAAATATAATTAATTTGAGATAATTTACACCCATTGATTTTTAAAATGTGATTACTATTTATTTCTACTGCAACGTCGGTGTAGGAGTGCAAGGAGGAGGAGATGGCTGACTTCCCCCGTCGGATGAGGGACTGGCTGTTCAACATCATGCGAGACCTGGCCGACAGACAGGAGCTGTCCCCACACTACCTCAAGCTGGAGAGAGAGGCAGAGACCAACCTGACCAGGCGCTGGAGCAACGCGGCCGTGTGGAAGTGGTGCGATCTGGACGGCCACCCCCACGACAGGTACAGGCACTCGGCAACTGTTAGTAATTTAAACTACCTTTTCGCTTATTTTCGCACTTGAAGTTGGTTTAATGCTACTGTTTTGGCCAGCTTGATATAATCTTTCTCATTGTTTCGGGTCTTGATCAATCTTTTCCACCTGCTGCAAAAAATGGGCAGAATCTGAGAAGGGTACACCATCAGATCATTGCCTCGGAAATATTATTTTAAGATGGCCAAAACCGAAATGAATAGAGGAATAATAAGACAGCTTCGTAATGAGGCTAATTGCTAAGCTCTTGTGATTTAGCCATATCTATCCTAGCTTTATAAAAAACCACATAATCAGTTGATGTAGAAGCTCATGACAACACACTATATTTCCCCTCCACTCGTCCTGAATGGAGCTACTCATACTCTACTCATTTTGGGGTAACAAATTGGCAACATTCAACCATCTGAATACTTAATTTTGTCAATACTAAATTGAATAGTAATATTCTGGTACATTAATAAGTGCCTCATTCATTGGCAATTTTAATTATTTTATTTTCTTACTCCTTCTAAAGGTGATATGGTAGTATAGTTGTAGACAAAGTTAAATGGGATATCTGGTAGGTATCCTCCTCTGTCCTAATCATTTGGTTACAAACGCCAAGCACTTAACCTAAAGGCCTGAAAAACTCTGTTCCTACCATCTGATTCTAAGAATTTCAGCCAGAAACAATTATTAACCAGTGCCCTGTCCACCTAAACACTTTCTGCTTTAGGCTTCGGGTACGATACGAGTGGCAAGCAGTACATTGAGCAGCTCTTGAGCGACGCGGGTGGCTATGATGAAAGCTGTAAAAATTTGCCTACAGCCTTCAATGCACAAGAGAAGAAAAGGCTCGGTCTATGACATCAAATATGAAAAACGATTAGTTACAATTTTTGCTCAAGAAACAAATTTGATTAATAGTTAATATCTCTGAGTAATCGTCAAAGTATTGTAAAACTTTATAATTGTCTTATGTTATAGGGTTTTAATCGCTGATAAAACAATATAATTTATAAAATACTTTTGGGAAGTAAAAATAATTTCATAAAATAGAATTCAATAAAATTCATGACAAGGCAAGCAGGGGGGTTAGGGGAAGTCAGAATTACTGGTGCATGTTGAAGCAAAATCGCGATTTTCATGTCCTAGGGGGTTCGGAATAGCACTGAAGGCGATGGTTTGAATAGATTATTTTGGCTGAGAGTATAATGAGTTCGGTCATGTACAGGCCGGACTTTAGTCTTTAGTTTATTTAGTTTTTATTTTCATAAATGATCGCTTCATTAGGCCTAACCTCTAGAAAAATGTCTGTAGCCTGAAATTAACAGTGCTATACAGGGTGAGTTTTAATTCCCTTCCCCCTATTTTATTTTTTACGGTATAAGTTAGAAGGTTTAAACTAGACCTAAATATTTTGTTTTTTATGTGTTCATTGACTCTCCACCTCCAATGGGGGACGGCCCACGAGGAGTAAGTCGAGATTCTCAAAAGTAAGCATAGGTTGATATGCATATCAAATTAAAGGTCTCTGTTAGTAGAATACAATGCCGCATACCGGACCTCAAAAGGTTCATCCTATGGAAAATTACAGGGTTTTCAAGTTTACAAAATAGTAATGTGTCTGCGTATAGTAATATCTGCGTTTTATCGCACTACTTTTTTAAAAGTTAATTTCAAAACTATTTTACTATTGCTGTTTGTTAGGAGTTCTTAAAAGAAACTTTATTTTCTTGTGTTTAATGATTTTAGGGATCACTGGAAGTCAGAGATCTAGGAGTTAACTAAAATATTTAATAAGAAGACGGTCATGTGATGTGTCGTTTAACATCGCCTTGTAACGCTGGAAATGGTGCTGCAATATGGATTAAAAAAGGATAATTCATAATTTAGTTAATAATAGTTTTGTACAGAATTTGGGGTCTGATTTTTGAAATGTAATCTTTGACATGATCCCTGTGTCGATAAAATGCAGATAATAGCACATTACTATTTTGTAAACTTTAAAACCCTGTAATTCTCCATAGGATGAACCTTTTGAGGTCCGGTTTGCGGCATTGTATTCTACTAACAGAGACCTTTAATTTGATATGCATATCATCCTATGCTTACTTTTGAGAATCTCGACTTACTCCTCGTGGGCCGTCCCTCATTGGAGGTGGAGAGTCAATGAACCCATGAAAAACAAGATATTTAGGTCTAACATAGATGTGCGGAGTTTAAACCTTCTAACTTATACCATATAAAAAAAGGGGGAAGGGAATTAAAACTCACCCTGTATATAATATTACAAGTTTTTATAAGGGACCTTGTAGCCAAAAGCATCATTCATTTATATAAACACTTTTTTCTGTAAGTCTTTAGGTGTTTTTAAGTAAAACAAACGGGGCAGAACAGTATTGTAAATGTGAGCGGCGAGCGGCAGTGAAAAAGTTTTCTAAACTGACAAGGCGGCAGTGGCTGAAGTAAGCAGCGCCGCTCTCTGACGCTCGCCGCTTAGAACTATCGTAGGCACTGTCTTCAGTTTTGCAAGCTAACTAATGCAACCAGAAAACAGAGTGGCACCGCTCATGCTGCGAGCCACTCACCGCTCACTGCTCGCCGCTCAGATCGTACTCAAGGCCTTAGGAATATTAATAGTAAAAATCTTTATGAGGGGAAATGTAATTGTGATGTATGCTGCAGGAGTGTCTCACGACACGAGCTGTTCCCCATCAGAGCTCCGCTGATGTCGCTGGAGCACTGCATCGCTCCGTTCCTCAACTCCTGTGATGTGGACGACAATCACCGCATCACACTCACCGAGTGGGCCAAGTGTCTGCAGTTGGAGGAGGTACGGCAAGGAAATTAGAAAAACTTCTTAAATTTCATGATTAATTTCCCAACGGTCCAAATCATAGCATAACTCGGTTTCTTCTCATTAGGATCTGGTCAAGTATAAATTAAGACAATGGGTTTACAATGGGATGACATTTTGGGTTATAAGTATTACCTACCCACTGTCTTTGTAGTATGGTTTTTTCAATAAATTAAAAGAAGTTTCAGATATCTAGTTAGACTGGCTTTAGCGTATGAGTGGGATTTTACTTAGACCATATATTTTTAGCTCTTGGTACAGTAAACATTTTCTGTTAACTGCCCTTAACCCTCCAGAGGGTGCATGGAGTTGAAAACAATATAGGGGGTGCACACGGAAGTTAATTCAAGATTTACAAATTGTACATTTTATGTAAACCTAAACTTTAATAAAAATAACTTCTGTTTGTTGTAAGAACTAACAGAATTATTTTGACAGTTTAAAAAATAAATATAGAGGAAGAAAACTTAAATTTATTTAATTAAAATCTAAAAAAATTCAAGTCCAAAAATAATTTTCCATCTAGTAAATTTTTTTTATAAAACTTACGTAAATAGGTTTTTCTGACTAGCATTAAATGAAAAGGCAAACTTATTGGTCGTCAATTGCTGCATCCAGACACAAAGCCAACCCAATAATTTATACAACAATAATATGACTTTTCCCATGCTTCCACAATACTGCCAAACATGAAAAACTGAATTACTAAAATTGCAACTTCAAACTTAAGTGCAATGAACCAACTGTAAAAATCTTGCAATTTACAATTTCTACATTATAAAGGCCAAAGATGCTAAATTTGATGTAGATTACCAAAAATACATACTTTTTGGGATGAAAAAAAATTGGATAGAAAATTAGTGAGAAATGTTACCACGCAATTGAAATTATAATGGTAATTTACAACACAAAATTTCATAATAGGTAAATAAGTCTGAAAAAAAAAACACTGAAAGATTACCTGAATATCTCATTCTATTACAAACTCCATTTAGAGTCGTATGGAATAAGAACAATCAAGACCAAAACTTGTATATTGTCACTGACAAACTTTACATTTGGTAGAACCTTCCTACCTATCAAATGATTAAAAAATTTCTTAAGCAACTAAGCAAATACCTTTAATAATGTGGTTACTTTACAAAACATAATAAAACAGTAAGAAAAACTTGAATGAGCTTTAATTAATGTTAATTTATAATTTTAGTGTAGTTAATAATACTTTTATATTTGTATTTCGTTAGTAACCATCCTAGAATGAATGGTTATTGATTGTTAGATTTTCCATAAAGTTATCTTGAAATTTAATAGTTGGACAGCTTTGAAATAAATTTCTTCTTCTTTTAGGTTATAATTTATACATTATGTAAATTCTTTTAAAGTAACTGGGTTTAGGGGAAATCTTAAACATAAAATAAAATATGTAGGCTTGTTTGTAAAATTTGTGTATTTTTTCAGGAGGATCTTGAAGATCGGTGTGATGATGTTCGAGCTGAAGATGAGGAATAGAATACTCTTGCACAACCAAAATTGTATCAATTAATATGCTGATTATGCCATCACTGAAATATTACCTAAAACAATATAGTGTAACATATTTAATTGATTCAATTACATGTTAGTGAGACTTAATTGTTAAGTTAGTATAGAGTACTACTAGGTAGTACATTAACACTGCCATTTATTCTTGTTAAGACTGCTGTAACAGAAGGGGTAACTATAATGTTGACAACCGTGTAGTAATAGTATACATTGGATATTTCAAACCATTACCAAATCAAATTTTAATCTTTGGGACTTCTAATACATATTCATCTTGTTTGTTACCTTCCAAATACAAAATTTGATATAATAAATAAATATTAAGTTAAAAATAACTGTTTTTATTTGAACTAGTTTACCTTAATTTCCTTTTCTGATTTTCTTAAAACAAAACCGTTCTGCTTGAGGCACTACTAAGAGCAAGGTGGCGCTGAGGGGTATGACACAGAGTAACACCAGGGTACGCCAAGGATAGCTCAAGGTTGAACACAGAGTAAAACCCGGGTATGCCAAGTATAGTTGGTGGTTGACACAGAGTAACACCAGGGTACGCCAAGGATAGCTCGAGGTTGAACATAGAGTAACACCCGGGTAAGCCAAGTATAGTTGGTGGTTTGACACAGAGTAACACCAGGGTACGCCAGGGAGGTTTATTGTATAACTGGAGCTAACACTGCTTCACTAACCAAAAAACGTTTTTGTTTTTGTTGAAAAAGCGAGCCGGTGATTTTGTCAGCTTGGTACACTTGGTGAGGCAAATTTATCGTTCTTTGAACTATCCTAATGGCTGTTTTATTCCTATAAGTGAATCTACTCATGCAAACCACTGGAATAAAAGTAATAAAAGTCAGAGTAATTTTTTCGTTTGGTTTATGTATCTAATCTTACCGTGAAACATTACTTATTATGAGGAAATAAACAAATACAAGTTTATTGAGTTTAAAATCGTGGATAGGTACTTTTTTGATTCATTTTGTCGACTCGTTCGATTTCAGCGAGTTGTTCTTTGCCTCACCAAAATTTGGAAAGAACGGCTCGCAGTTTTATTCAATAGTGGTACCTCCAGTAATACCAATAGAACTCCTTGGGGTATGCCAAGGATAGCTCGAGGTTGAACATAGAGTAACACTCGGGTATGCCAAGTATAGTTGGTGGTTTGACACAGATTAACACACCAGGGTACGCCAAGGATAGCTCGAGGTTGAACACAGAGTAACACCCGGGTAAGCCAAATGTAGCTGAAGGTTGGACACAAGAGTCATACCCAGGTACACCAAAGATAGCTCTAGGTTGAACATAGAGTAACACCCGGGTATGCCAAGTATAGTTGGTGGTTTGACACAGATTAACACACCAGGGTACGCCAAGGGTAGCTCGAGGTTGAACACAGAGTAACACCCGGGTATGCCAAGTATAGTTGGTGGTTTGACACAGATTAACACACCAGGGTACGCCAAGGGTAGCTCGAGGTTGAACACAGAGTAACACTCGGGTATGCCAAGTATAGTTGGTGGTTTGACACAGATTAACACACCAGGGTACGCCAAGGATAGCTCGAGGTTGAACACAGAGTAACACCCGGGTATGCCAAGTATAGTTGGTGGTTTGACACAGATTAACACACCAGGGTACGCCAAGGGTAGCTCGAGGTTGAACACAGAGTAACACTCGGGTATGCCAAGTATAGTTGGTGGTTTGACACAGATTAACACACCAGGGTACGCCAAGGATAGCTCGAGGTTGAACACAGAGTAACACCCGGTCAAGCCAAGTATAGTTGGTGGTTTGACACAGATTAACACACCAGGGTACGCCAAGGATAGCTCGAGGTTGAACACAGAGTAACACCCGGTCAAGCCAAGTATAGTTGGTGGTTTGACACAGATTAACACACCAGGGTATGCCAAGGATAGCTCGAGGTTGAACACAGAGTAACACCCGGGTAAGCCAAGTATAGTTGGTGGTTTGACACAGATTAACACACCAGGGTACGCCAAGGATAGCTCGAGGTTGAACACAGAGTAACACCCGGGTAAGCCAAATGTAGCTGAAGGTTGGACACAAGAGTCATACCCGGGTACACCAAAGATAGCTCTAGGTTGGACACAGAGTAGCTATCTACATCGTCACTTGTTATTTAACTTTGGCGCTCGTTTGTATTCGTCCGCTCTTTGAAACTGAAGTAAATACAATTAAGTTTAGGTTTTGCAATTTTATTGCAAAAGGTTTTGAAATGATGGATCAAGATAGGATGGAAGAAGAATTAATTGATCAAATAAAAAAATTATAACTAGACTTTGGCGAAGATGGTAGATCATCCATGTTGGCCATAAAAATTTGTCTATAGGCTGAGATTTATAGACATGTCACATTACATCGAATCAAATCAAAATTCTTTGCATTGCATCGATGCATCAAATCGAAATAAAATCGCTGCATCGCCCACCCCTAAAGCTCACTTATCTTAATTTTTTTACACAGTTGGGAAGTGGATGCCAAAGTCTAGAAGCGGACTCAATAAGATTTATTGAAGGGAATAGTTCGGTGAATAAGAATTGTTATTTAAGTCGAGAGCTCCTGTGTGAGTAACATGAGTACTATTATCAGATATGAATAAGAAATTATCAGAAAAATACTAACTTTAGAATTAATCACAAGTGTAACAAATGGAGTGTAAGGAAGTTCACACACAGAGATCTTCAATTACAAAAATACGAATAACATTACACTGGTGCAAAAACCAAAACCATTCAGCACACACAGTGCGGTTTCCCCGAAAGATGAGTCATAACCCCGTTTGATTGAGTTTTTGTTTTTGTACAGGCCACTGTAATGTTAATTCATATTTTGGGGTCAAGTGAATGTTTTTATATTATGCTTTTATACTTTTTGACACCACCCATCATGGATTGAAGATAGCTCAACATTCGGTGTGATAATGAACCCCACAGCGGTTCGAAACCATTGGGAGCAAACAAAACCAAACTTGGATCATTTGACAGTAGTACACGTAATGTAAACCTTTTATCGCTAATTTAAAGTGATCCAGAGGCTAATCCACGATGAAGAATTAGTAACACAGATTAACACATTGACTGCGGATGGGTGTGCTAACACCCATAACGGTAGCCCCCGAATGCGCGTGGGCGTTGAAACACCCATCGTGCAGCTGTTATGAGCTCACTGTGCCTAGCGCAGTTTTAGCAGGTATACCACGTTGTCGTCACAGTTTGGGACCAGACCACATATCATTTTGGCAGGTTTCGTTTTGTTTTATGGTTATGATTTTATAAGTTTGAGGTTATGTGGTTTTCGTTTTTGATATACGTGGCAATGTTTGGAATGCGACGGTCAACCAGGACTCTGTGTTCCATTCTGTTTTCCCGAGTACCACAAGTAATAGATGGACAGTGTAGTTGGTTCAACGCATTAAAATCATAAATAAATATAAAATATCATAAATAATAAACTAACATATAAATTAATTTGTAGGATAAAGGTAAATAATAGATTTATTAAACTTTTTTGGACGTAAATACGTTGTAAACAAGTGTGGCGCAATCCCACAGTTCGGCGGAAGTCGCCAAATACCGGGGTTTCCCCACGAGAAATTCAAACTACGCATTATTTTAAAATAACTGCGTATAACGTCAGAACAGTAACGACACATCTGGAAAAATCTAGAAACTCTATCAAAACCTTAAGAAACATCAAAACAATCAGAGGGCGAGTTTGGCCAAATTGAACAACAGCGCAGAGTTGCGTCATAATGGAGGAGTAGACACAAGCGGGGGAGGAGAAGATAATTCCCAAACCTAGAAAACAAAATTCAACCGAGTCCTGGCATCTCATCGGCTGGCAAGCCTCATATTCAAGCAGGATCTTCGCTGCCAGGGCTCATTCTGTTCTCACTCTTCATTCCGATACCACATTCGGCTTCGGCTGGTCGAGTTCGGGGTTATGAGGGACTTTAATGTATTTTAACTAGGGATGAGTCGATACCAAAATTTATCGATTCTCGATACGATATTAGAAAAATCGATTCTCGATACCGATACCTAAGATTTTTCAGTACCTATGCTTGTTAAAACTATTGTTAAAAACAGTTACCGGTACAAATTTATGTTAGGTACAATTACAGTTATTTAGTAATATTTTGTAATTAATTATCATACAAATTTTTGAATGCAATTTTGTACATAATTTAATGTTAATTTCACTAATATGCTATAGTAATATAGAAAACAAAAACTATTTATTATAAATTCATAATGGGAAAAACTTGGTTATAAGATAATGACTCAGAAATAATGTTGGTCAGCCGACTGATTTATTGCTTTCAACCGCACACAACCCCTCCCCTCCCATCCCTCTTCCTTTCTTATCTCCAAGGTAAGATTTTTGCCGCCGACCCAAATACTCCCCGGGCCTTTTGTAGCGCGGGTAAACGGCGGGGGTATCGATGGTATGGGTATCGACATTGAACTAATGAATCTTGATACTGATACCAATGTCCAAGAATCGGTGGTATCGAGAATCGGGATCAAGAATCGACTCATCCCTAATTTTAACTTTTTTTCAACATTAAAGTCAGGTCAGACAGTTAAATATTAGTACTCCCGTAGTGATTTAGTTTAGATTTCCTAACCCGGGTGGCGTGAACAAGTGTCGTTCACGGTAGGCACAGGCTACAAGCAGCGCCGTCACTTCAGGCACGGGAGTACCTACAACCACTGGCGACGCGACCGACGGCGACGCTGAAACCCAGCACCCAGCTTCGCTGAGATGACTCCATCCGCACTGCATCAGCATCAGCCTCCTCTCCTCTCGAGACATTACAAAGCTAAGTGTTTGTATTTAATTTAAGTATTTTTTTGTTGTACATCTTCAGTGTAGTCAAGACTTTATTTAAATAATGTAATTAAATTTTTGTTCTGAGATTCTTTTTTAAGTACAAAGTAAAATAGTTTAGTTCTCCATATGAATCTAATTACTTTTAGGAAATAAGCCCCACCGATCCGCACGATTACCCTGAGAAAGAAGAAAGTGCTCTGAATATACTAAGGCCTAAGTAGCAAATTTTAACAGTTATAGGTTAGGGCTAAAATCAAATAAATATGGAACAAAAAATACAACCACACTGTTACAACAGATTCAGGATGGTTGGTCGGGATGTAAATAGTTTTTAGTGACAAATTGATATGCCTTTTTTATAAGTATTTTATAAATTTGTATGACTTTTTATCTTACTTTGTGTTTTATAAACATTGTGTTACAAAGGATCATAGACTTATTTACCGTGAACCGATGGAGGAGTTCCTGGGTGCACATTGGGCATTTGAACTATAGTAGATACTATAATATGTTTTATCAGTAAGAAACTCCTTTAGACGGTTTCCAAATTGTTTCAGGGGGAGGTTAACTTTAAGGCCTGCAGGCAAAGAATTAAAAAGCTTAATACAGTTAAAAGACATGTTACGTTGAAAAAAAGTTGTCCTGTGCTTTTGAATTGGAATGTTTAACCGTGGGGGGAGTGCGTATTTGGAAGAAAAACTATTGAAGAAAATTGTAGAAGAATGTTTTTTGTAAAACATTATGGTTTCAAATATATACAAATAAGGGAAAGTAAGAATCTTATTCTGACGAAAAATAGTTTTGCAGGATTCATTCCTTTTGAGTCCAAAAATTATCCGAAGGGCTTTTTTCTGTAGGCGAAAAATCGATTTTGTCCTTGAATTCTCAAAACCCCAAATAGGAACAACATATCTAAGATGTGGGTAAAAACAGCCATAATAAAGCGTAAGCAAAACATCAGTGTTGGCAAATTGAGCAAGCTTTCGGAGAGCAAACAGACACGAACTAAGTTTTCCAGTAACCTTATCTATATGATCATCAAATTTTAAGTGAGCATCAAGCTTGAGTCCAAGAAAGTTTACAGTATCTGCGGAAATTACTTCTGATTCATCCACAAGAAGCTGAATGACATCAGTATTGTCATTTCTGATACAAAAGTTAAGAAGATGGGTTTTCTCCGTGTTCACGACAAGACCATTTGCTTTGAACCATTGAAAAAGATAATTTGATTCAATAAAACTATTTATCTCCATGTCAACTGCATTTGGTTCCCGAAAAAGAAGTGATGTATCATCTGCAAATAGGCAGATATCAGCCTTACTTATACAATCTTGAATGTTATTAATGAAAACCAGGAACAAAATTGGACCCAAAACAGACCCTTGTGGGACACCCATTTTGACACACATCTCATTAGAAGTCATTTTGCGGATACAATACATGTTGTCGATGTAGTTCATTTCAACTTTTTGTTTGCGACCTGAGAGGTACGATGAAAACCAATCGTGTGCACGTCCTCTAACACCCATTCCATAAAGCTTCTGCAGAAGAATCGAATGGTCAACAATATCAAAAGCCTTACTCAGATCGACAAAAAATCCCATAACGTGCTGCTTATCATCAAGTGCATTCACAATCTTATCAACAAAACAAAAAATTGCATCTAAAGTGCATTTTTCCTTTTTAAAACCAAACTGATTTTCAAAAAGACAGTTGTTTCTACTGAAAAAAGTGAACAGTCTGGCAGCTACAACCTTTTCAAATACTTTTGAAAAGGTTGAAAGTAAAGAAATTGGCCTGTAGTTATCGCACATTTGGGGGTTTGCCTTTTTATGCAACGGTTTAACAATTGCCATTTTAAGAAGGGAAGGGAATTTACCGGAAGAAAAAGAACAATTAATTAAGTGAACCAAAGGAGGAGCAAGTAGATCAATACAATCCTTCAATAACCCAGAAGATATTCCATCAACTCCAAAAGACTTACTGTTTTTCAACGACTCAACCACACGAAGTATCTCAGCAACATCAGTTGGATATAAAAATAATGATTCCTTAGGGGATCTAGAAGAAATTCCATTAGTGAAAGCAGTAGAAGCGGATGGATCCGGTTGTACATTCAATTTTTCACCAATACCAGTAAAGAATTCATTAAATACATTGGATTTCTTGAATGGCTCATCCACAAGTTCGCCATTAGCATCAAGTATGGGTCCTATTTGGCATGATGATTCTTTCTTACTTTTCCTATTGATATCCTCACCAATAATACTCCACATGGCTTTGGACTTACAGTTGGATTTTTCAATATACCTCAACATATTTTTGGATTTTAATGCCCGAATACATGACCCATATTCTTTTTTCAACCGTAAGTAAGACTGCCTATGAGGGTCTGCCGAGGGAAGATCTTTGGAAGTACTATACAGAAAAATCAGATCATCTCTCATACTTTGAAGATTGACATCTAGAGCTACTCTGGAATTTAATCGTCTATGTTTAAGTTTAATTTTCTTCAAAGGAAATGCTACATCCAAGAGATAAGACAGAGCTGGGTTAAACTCACTAAACTTTTCAACCATGGATTCTAAATAACTCATGTCCATCCACAATTCTTTTGAAAGCAAGTGGCGAAAGACTGAAGTATTGTCAATATTGAAAGAACGAGTGAAAAAGAACCTGGCATTAGAGGTTATAGTATACAACTTAAGGTCAACAGTTTGAGCATGGTGATCGGAAATAGCGGTTTTTACCACATCTGTGTGTATAACGGAGGGGTTTATATCTGTGTACACATGATCAATAATAGTCCTTGCACCATTACATTCTCTAGTAAAAGAATGGACCGTGTTTCGCAAGCCAAAAGACCTCATAAGATTAAGAAGCTTATTACTATTCACGTTGGATCAGCCAGATTAACATTAAAGTCCCCCATAATGACAGTGTGTGAATCACTTTTCATTATCTTGACCAAACAGTCATGAATCAAATCATGAAATTCATCAAAATCACATACCCTATTAGAAGGAGGCCTATACACACACATAACAGTGGGAGGCTTCGGAGAAACATCTAACCTAATAGCGGCCAGCTCACAAATGCCTTCCTGACAGAACTGATCAACATCAATATGAATATATTTATATGCATCTCTAATAAACAAACCAACTCCGCCTTTTTCAGATATATTGCGACAGAATGAAGCAACGAGGGAAAACCCCTTTAAAGATAAGACTTCTAGTTCATCTTTCTTCAAAAAATGTTCCGACACACAAATCAAATCTGGAGATTCCAAGAAGAGAATTATCTCAAATTCACATAAACTTGACACTAAACCTCTTACATTTTGATGTAATAGACGCATTTGAAAATTCGCCTGCAGAATTTGGCTTTTGACAAACTTTAGCACCAAGATTCAAAATTTCATAACTAAAAGTAAATGAAAGTTTAATCAATTACATTTTAGCATTTTACGAAGTATATTGCATGTCTTTTCAGCAGTAAATGTGTTAAAATTTGGTTTTATAACACTAGTGTGCTGTAAGACAAAATCTTATTTAGGACAGAAAAGAATCCAAGGGAAACTTCAATCAAACAAGTTTGTATTTACAACATTTACATACAAAACTCTGAAGTACAATTTTTATAGTGTACAAAAATATATGTACATTACTAATATCAATGTATTAAACAAAGACTATATCACAAAAGGTCAGATTTATCACTAACTATTTTATGTAAAAAGCTAATTTTTAAACATACCTAAATATACAAAATGTTGAACAAAGTTGTTACAGTTCTCAGAATAGTTGATTTCGTTACAAAAATAAGTTTATCTGTGTTTTTAACGATAAACTGGTGCTCTTTAAGAAGATTTAAACTAAACGACTCATTTCTTGATAACAAATGGGAGAAATGTACATGGTAGAAGTTTTAGTTGTATAAAATAAATAAACCACAACAGTTATTTGCTACTAATTTCTCAAGCCACAATATAACAAAGATTTTGAGGGGGTATTGGAATTTGATCAAAATAATGGATCAAAATTGGAAGGAACAAAAAAGAAATTTTCTTAAATTATGATACATTAATATTTTCCACAATGTACGCATTTAGTACAAAAAGTTTAATTAAATTGAAGGAATAATGAATGCAAGTGTTTGAAAACTAAATTCCAATAAATAATACTTAAGATTAATAAATAAAATAATATAATTATGAACATAAATAAATACCTTTTCCTTTTTATGGGCATAATAACTGGCCGTATAAGTTAGCACCATTCAAACCTTTGCTCTTTTAACCACTTTTACTTCTCCCTAAAGCTACTCTCAGTTTTGTTATTTTTTAGACATATATAAAATACATTACTTGACAAATAAATTTAAGAACCTACAAGAAGAAAGGTATGACTAAAACCCTAGTAGAGACATTTTCAGTTTATTTCAAGGTGGTTGAAATCTTTCAGCATTTCAGTTACAGAAAAATGATTTAACTATGGGAGTGTGAATAATTACTGCATTACTAAACTTATTATTTTAAAGACATTTTAGTAGTTATAATGCATAGTCTATAAATAATTTTTATGAATTACTAATAATGAAACGCAATAACAAAAATAATAAAACAAAGCAATATCTATAATATTATAAAGAAGAGGTGGTTTCTGTCTGTCTGTCTGTCTGTCTGTCTGATGTTCCGGGTGAACGCAAAAACTATTGAACCGACTGGGCTGAAACTTTACAAAAAGGTAGATCTTGAACCCATACAACACATAGGCCTATTCACTTCCTTAAAATCCCCTCGGGCTACGCCCCATGTACGTCCTGAGTTTCAATGTTTACATTTCAGAAGAAAGTAAACATTCAGAAACTATATTGCGAACAGCTGTGGATACTTTCTTTTGACAGCTTAAAGAGCAGAAGCAAGAACAGCTGTTACAAGCTAACTAAAATGCAAATTGCATTGACTAAAGAATGGGTAAAGAAAACACCTGTGCGAAGAACGGGTACATCAGCTAGTATTACTATAAATTGAAAATAGTTAAAAGATGAATTAGAAGTTTGTTGAAAAACATACCTCCCTTAAAAAGTCCTTACAAAATGGTGCAGGAAAAAGATTTGTGAAAAAAGTAAATAATTCTATACATAAAAAACACACATAAATTAAGGTATAAATCAATAGCAAATATGATGAATATTTTATGTTTAGCAAAATAATCTAAACTCTACAATAATTTACAAACTAAGTATTAGTAGTATCGTATAACTTGAATTATGTATTTCAAAAGCTTGTCAAAGCACCATTCTCATGTTTGTCAACATTACAAATATTCCTAGTAGCTCTTACGGCAATGTGCAAGATAATCTCTTATGTACATTATGTTACCAATAATTAAGGCAAACTAGTATTTCTGGCGGCAAACTTACTTTTGTTTTACGCTAAAATAATCAGTCTGTCATCTAGGAATGGCAGTATTATGACTAATAATACTACAAACTGGCATTTTAAGGCCCGACTAGGAAACCTTGCTTATACAATCAGAAGAAAGTGAATTAACATATATTAGTTGTAAACCAAAAGGCTAGGGGGTCACCAAGTTTTATTATGTTTTAAAATTGTAATTATGAATAAGTTATATATATATATATTTATGTTAGTTTCATTGAACAAATGAAATAAAGTCCATACGCAAGCTTCTAATGAATACAGATTTTCACATTAAAATATTTCCTTATCATAATAAAACATCACTTCTATCAACTGCATTGTAGTATTGGCTGAATAATACGAGTTATGAAATTTAACTAAATTAAATAAGACCATTCCGATAACTATTTTAAAATTAAATTCTTTTCTCCAGACGAACACTGGGGAAAAATAATAACAATATATATATATACTACTTACAGTATGGGGATAACTTGTTGAGCACTTGATGAACAAAATTAGTTTATTGTTAGAAATTATATGCAGTAACAACATAATCACGTTTAGCATGACCAAAGAGGCAACTGAATTTGACAAGTGAGTGAATAAACGATGGGTGAGCAAACCCGATACCCGATGAAACAAAACTGCATGGAATTGTTGTAAAGAACTGTATACGTTCATAGAATTAGTAGTCTTCATGTTTACATCAGCAGTGCAGCATTTACAACTTGACCTTGTAAAGCATGCCACGTATAGACATTGCTTGTAACCGTGATTGCCCTAATTTTAAGAGCTTTATTTTTATGTTTAACTTCTGGTGACTTGTTTGGTTAACCTTGAGGCTCGGTTGCCTGGGATCTGGTTAGTCAGGATTTACTGTACTTTAACAATGTCAATAATACACCTGTATTTAAAACGCTAATTTTGGAATGCATGTAATCAAACAAAAAAATACGCTGAGCCAATTTTGAAGGTGAGCAATAATGTTGTGTTTATTTTATTTAAGAGATACATAATATGAGGCGGTGGTGTTATTATGTTAGGACTCCTACACATGTCAAAAATTCAGTCATAGCTTCACCCATTGGCCTTAAAAGTTTATGTTTATGTTGGCTGTGGGTTACGGTGATTTTATTTCGTCAGGTGATTATATAACAGAAATGTATATGTTACTCACAAAAGTGCATCAGCTTCACCAGAGAATGCAGCGTGAACAAAAGTTTTTCACTCTCCACGAACATGAATATTTCCGGTGTAACTGGGATTGTGAGGCCTTGTAGAATTAACAGACTAAGGAAAAAACCATCCCTAACAGAAAATAAAGCTATAGGGTAGGTGCAAAACATACTGAATTGAACTGATGTTAAAATATACACTTTACAGCTTTCCATCCATGCTAACTGGTTTCAATAAAAGGAAACCAGAGGAAAATCCACTTCAACTCCTTAGGAGCTTAATCTCGTCAAATAAAACTGTTTGTTCACCAATACAAGACCAATCTTCAAAAAACATAACCTTAATCTAAAACACTTGATGATGATGCGCCTAGCCCTCGCAGATGGCAGTAAGCGTGGCCATGAGCACGATGCCGCTGACCAGGCTGGCCAACTGCTTCAGTGACTCTCTCGGGTTCTCCTCTTGCAGCAGCTCTGGCAACACTGTCACCAGCGAGATGTGCAGGAAGCCACCGGCTGTGAACGGCAGGATCCACGACGTCTTCGCCTCTGGACAAGCAGATAGACAGTTAGGACAGGTGGAAACTGTATCAAAGAGTTCACAGAATGCTGACAAAAAAATATATTTTTCAGCTACTAATAAAAAATATAAAAAACAAATTGTTAGAAAACAATTATGATTAATCTATTTGGCAGCGAATATTCTAATTTATTAATTCCTAGCCGGTCTCCCTTTCTTAAGGGTTTCAATCCTGTACCTGATTTAGAGTCATGTGTGTTCAATCGTGGTCATGTGCGGGAATTGAACCTACAAACATCAATAGAACCCACGAACATCATATCCACACCTGGCCAAGGTGTTTCCACGACGTGGCCAACTCAGCTAACACGACAAAAGGCCTAGTGGCAATTTTAAGGTTTATCAGTCAGTCCACGCCCCTAGCGGATAGAACCGCAGCCACCCGCAGTCATTAGTTACATATTTTGCTTCTAGAGTGCAGCACCAATCAAATCCCTTTATAGGCTATACTTGGAGTACATAATGAGAGGATTTTTTTATTTGAGGCTAGAATGACTCTTAATAGTGAAACTGGAGGCCAAACTTCAGACATTTTTAAGGTATTTTCAATGTTCGAGTGTACATTATCAACCTTCACTATGCAAGAATGGTCTGGAGTAGAATATTTCATTTGGTCAATGTGTTCATTGGTTGGTAAAAACGAGGCAATAGCCTCGTAACATATTAAACATATATAAACATATTAAAGCGTTTCTATTTTGAGGAACGCAGCTGTCACTCTATAAAATGTACCTCTTAACACTGTAACTGCTTGCAATACAATATAAAACCATAACCTCTACAGTAGCAACAACAATACATTCTCAGCTGACACTGCAGATAGAACTGTCTGGTTCTCAATGCTACCAACTTATGCAGATAGAACTAAATTTCCTTGGTTATAACTATTAAACTATTATTAATTTTCGTTATGAAATGTTAAATATTTGTAGGAATAGGCTTTTTTGTGCATGTTAATGCAATAAAATGAAAAATGAGGACAATTCAGATAGATCCCTCTGGTTCTCACCTCTTGTATTGCGAATAGAATAAAATGACTACCTTAATGGTAGGGGTGAGCGAGTACTCGAGATTTAGAGTATTTTTTAATACTCGAAGGCCGAGCGAGTAGTAGGGACTACTCGAAAATTCAAGTCGAGTAGTTGATTACTCCCGCCGTTTACCCCAAATAGTTGAAAATGCAAAGCTACTGCCGCCGTTTACCCACGTTTACGCTGCTAACCAATATTTAACAAAATAAGTGACTGAAATACAGAAAAATAAGTCTAACATTTATTTTTAGCTCAAATGAAAGGAGACAATGACAGGTGGGTTATTTATGGATACCTGTGAGTTAAGATAAGTAAGAGAGGGGCACAGGGGATGTTTTGGTCAGGGTAAAAAAATCACTTTCTTGTTAAAATGTTCTGGTTTTGATAAACTAACCCAAAATTGTTGTATGGATGTATATTTGGAATGCTTGTCTTTTGTTTGTATGGTTGTTGAAAACAATATATTTAAGGTTAAAATAAAATAAATAATAACATTAATAATTCAATGAATGTTATGTTTAAAGTTTAATACGTAAAAAAAGTTGTTTTCAATAAAAAAAATTAAAATGAGTTATTTTTACTTTTTAAAGAACTACTCGACTTGACTTGACTCGATACTCGAGTAGTTTGGTTCAATACTCGACTCGACTCGATTAAAAAAACACTACTCGCCCACCCCTACTATTAATGGATTAACCGTCACTCTCTGATATCCGTCGTCCGTCTATGAGAATTTTACGATTTATTAGCGTCGGGAACGGCAGTGTCTGAGCATCTGTACGAGCTGTTGGGCTGTGACATAATTATAATGACATTTCTATTATCCGTCTATTCAGTTAACCGTCACAGTCTCAGTCCTGTAATAGTCCTGTAACTCTACATCTTCATTTGGTGAGTTGGCAACACTGTTCTTGCAATCTAGACTGGCCGGCTGATGCCATCCTTTGTTATTATATCGCGCACAGACAGTTTATTTACATTCGGTCAGTTGTTTACAAGCTGTTGTGTGAAGTACAAAGTAATGATGTTTTGCACAATGTTTTCTTTGCATTAGACTGGGTTGTATTGTTTTTCAAAATTACTTTAAGAGTGAATGATTGATGTTTACAATGCACTAATTTTGGTCATAAAACTTAAAGAACAAATTTGTTTACCATGAAAGTGAACATAATTGAGTTTGACCATCAGATAGAAGTAGAAAAAATAAATATTTAAAAAAGCAATTTTTTTACCCCAACCAAAAACTAAAGAGTGTACAGAGTGGGGCTTCACCCCACAGTCACCACTTGGGAAGTGTTAAAAAATTAGTTGTTAGTTGTTAATAGTTTTGTTGGCAAATTAATTATCAAACAAAAATCAAGAAAAACTTTGAATAATATAGATTCTCTACATGGTAAAAAAATATAAAATGAAGAATCCTAACCATTCTGAATGAAGCGTGTGATTAACACCACAGAGTGTTACTGTTGCTCAGCAACCCTGTTAGTGAACTTGTGTGAGATAGAGCCAACAAATAGAGATAGTTAAGAGATATTTAGGTCTATTGGTCCCGCGACCACTTGGTGTTAACTTCTCCAATCAAACTGTTGGGAACGATAAGCACATTTTCGCTTAAGCTAATGGTCCAATATCGGTTCGATATCGAAACATTTTACTAACCGGTTGCTTGTTCGTTTTATTGAATGAACTTTCGACTACAATAGATATTTTGTGGTGGAAAAGCAAAAATCGTGATTCAATTCAAAGTCAGGCAGATATAAGTTCAATCAAAAGTTGTGGATACTATGTTAAATAGGAGTTCTGCAAAAACTAAAAAAAAACTAGGCTGCAGTTTACGAAAAAATTATAGTATCCTAACCGAACTCCGCAGAGCGCTGCATGGTGCCGTTTGTTGTACAACATAATTACAAATAAATGGATTTTTATTAACAAAATAAAGTCAAATTTAACAGAAATTTCAGGCCTCACAAAGTAAACAACAAAAGAAAGATTCAACCCTGAACAAATTAAAGTAAAATTCTTACCCCGCAAGGTAAACATCAAGAATTTCAACTCGAGACCGCAAACTCGAGAATCTGACAGCATATCCAATGGGCTACCGTAGTATGTAGGTTTTCCTGAAAGTTACAATTCACCAAGCAGTGAGCAACGATTATAAATTCATTCAACAGAACAAACAAACTATCGGTTGATGACATTTTTCGATATCATAATAATCATAACAAACCCTAATAGCAAAACGTTAAAAAATGCCACTGGCGTGGATAGACACAAAAACAAACAAATATTAAACCGTTAGCGTAGACGTTGATGTGCTCATCGTTGAGAACAGTCCTACAAGCAAGTTTTGTAGCAAGGTAGATTTTTTCAGCAACCAAATTATAATTGAGGTTATTACGTATAGAGTACCAAGGAAATTAATAAATTGGTATAAGTAAAATGCACATAATGTCGACATACCCATACTGGTGCCTGCGCCACTGAACGCCACCGCAGTGATGGACCCCACCACACCAGCCATCCCAGTCAACAGCTGGGCCTTGGCAGCGTCCCACCTGGAGAACCCGGCCCTCAGCAGGATGGCAAAGTCTCCGATCTCATGTGGCACCTACAACTCGAAAACATCAAAGGTGGGAAACTTCAAAGAGTAATTTTAATTGATTTAAAGTGGAAACATAAAATATCTCGAATAATCACTTCATCACACAAACTGATATATTTTGAGATTATCCAGTCTTGCATAAGATCAGTAATGTATGCAAGTAAGTAGGAAGATTCTATATTGCAATAAAAGTTACTGATTTTATCCAAATTCTCTAACAATGGTGACGTACAGTTAAATGAATACAAAATCAAAGAAGTTAGACACAACTAATTTATATTATGTATCTCCAAATGGGAACAACAGTAAACACGACTTACCTCATGAACCAAAATAGCAAAGGTAGTGAGTGCCCCGACCCTGGGGGATAAGAGGAAGCTTCCCCCGACTGCCAGACCGTGGGTGAAGTTGTCAATACCGTTGGCCATCAGGTTGAGATACCCCGCCACCTAAATACACACAGCACACTCAACAACAGCTGACTTGAAATATGCAACTCCTGGAGTAGTTTAGATAGCCTAATTTGAAATAGAAGATAATTATAACCACCAAACACCACTGACCAATTTAATCCCTGAGGTATAAAAAATGTCCAGACCCCTAACATTTTTCCTGATTTTATTGTCCTGTAAGAAATTTCTCCAAATTTTTTATCTGTAAATATTTTGCTATTTTTTATATTGGTAATATCAATATCAATAGAGGTATAGGCATAGAGAAATGAAGTTGAACCCATTTACATCGTAACCTAATAAGATTTTATTGCTTATACAGCTGTATACAGTACTCAATTTGACTTTACAAACAAGGAATGAAAAGTAGTACGTAGTTTTAAATATTTCAAACATTTATTAACTGTAAAATTTTATAGAAACATCGGGAAATTTATAATCTTAGATTTAGTTGAGATTTATCAATTATTTTATAGTTTCAAGTATTATTTACAAGTAATAAAAATAATAATACAATTTATTTTCTCAAACAAATACAGTACAGTACAGAGCTAAAATAATAATAATAATAATAATACAACACATTAGTATTATACATTTACTTTTCAAATGCCAGTGCTGACTGAAAACTAAATAAAAGAGTTAACGTAGAGCCTACACTTAATTAAAAATATACATATAATAATAACATGTTATATAACAACAATTCATAGACCTAAATTACTTATATATGGCTTATGATTAATTGTTTGAGAAAATTTACGGCCTCTAAGGCTATGCCTGATTAGAGGTTCCTTTTTACTAAACATGAAAATAAAACATATCAGCATTCAGAATGTGTTCATAATAAATAAATAACAATTTGTTTCCCACTGTGATAAATATAACCAAACATATAAAAAACTAAAAAGTAAACCATCTTCAAAACTTTTCATAAATTACAGTTCTGTGAAATTGAAATTTTATAATATGTTGTAATAAACCAGGATAAAACATGCTGCATAAATACAAATAAATATATAATCCATAAATACTAAGACATGTACCTGACATAAATCTACCAATAAACTAATATCAAATACGAGGTGTATCAAAATTAACAAACTATATTTAATAAAAAGTCTACATTATCTAAACTTAACTGCTTGACCTTCTTAAAAAACTGAAATTTGCTTTTAACATTCATTATGTGATCAGGGATTTTATTAAAGATTTTTGGGCCCAAAAAGTCAAAGGTTTTTGTATAAAATGTGTTCTCTGGCTTAGGAACAAGTACTTGGTTAGCACTCCTAAGCCTAGATCTGTAAATATTGTCTTGGAGTGGTAAATTTCCACTTCAGTCATAGGACAATTTCAAAACCTTATAAATAAATAGATTTCTTAAGGTAAGAATATTTTGTGCAAAAAAAGGGGCCATGAATGTTCTTGCCTTGGTTTATTCTAGGGGTGAGTCGATTCCAATTGTCGATTCTCGATTCCACCGATTCTTAGGCTAAGAATCGGAATCGAGAATCGATGGCCCAAAGTCGATTCCGATTTTATCGATTCCAGCTGTCAATACTCCTGCCATTTACCCGCCGCACAGAGGGTTATTTGGTTAATCTAAGCGGACAAAATTCGATTTCAACAAATTTAAAAAACCAGATTTTGCCGCTGACCATCGAAAATTAGAGTCGAGTTGTTCGAAATTGTATAGCTACTCCCGCTGTTTACCCTTATTTAAGCCGTTAACTAATGTTTAACAAAATATATGACTGAAATAAAGAAAAGTAAGCCTAAAATCTATTTTTAGCTCATACGAAACGAGACAATGACAGGCGAGTTATTTATACCTGTTATACCTAGTTATACCTGTGAAGTAAGATAAGTAAGAGAAGAGCACGGGGAGTGTTTGGGTCAGGGACAAAAAATCTGACTTTGGAGATCAGGAAGGAAGACGGGGACGGGAGGGGAGGAGTGGGTTGGAAACAATAAATCAGTCGGCTGACCAACATTATTTCTTTGAGTCATTATCTTACAACCACGTGTTTCCCCATGAATTATGAATTTATATTAAACAGATTTTATTTTTCTATGTTACTACAGTATACTATTGAAATTAACATTAAACTAGCGTACCTGGCGCACGAAATCGTGCGCTGTCAAGGAGAAACTCTGTCTACCAATGCGTGTAGGCAGTTAATCTTAAGTGTTGCTATTTAAAAAAATCAAGTTAATTCAATAATGATAAAAATTACTTTATTAATAAACCTTATAAAATTTCTCTATAAACAATATTGCAAGTGTAAATACGGTTGTCTCGACGAAATCAGCCTTGGTGTTCTCCATCTTTTATGTAGACTTTAAGTCCATCAAATGATCGGGCTCTACTTACTGCGACATACAATTGGCCGTGACCAAACACCTTTATGACAACAAAGGCTGAAGGTTCGGCGATCACCACTTGTTTGTTCGGCTTTGAAATTATATGCGGAACAGCTTATGCAGCGATTATCCAACAGTCCGAAATTGAATGTGAAATCTTCAGGCGGCTGTTGGAGAGCACACTTAAACCCAACACGGAAGGGTGCTTGCTGTATTTGGCTATCAACGACAATAGTATTATTTGTATTTCGTTCGCGTCTACCAGTTAAAGTTCGTCGGCCTCCTCCTCTTGGCCGTCCTGGTCGACGTCTTATAGTCTCCATTATGTCAAACTTTTTTTGGTTATGTTTTGATTTTGTGCAAATAAAAACTGGTGTTTTGTTGCCAGCTGTACGTTCAATAACCATTTCAGGGTCAGATTTTATTTGTTTAACCACTTCCTTAAATAAACAGCTGATTTCTCGATCGTTGGTTTGTAACTGCATATTCTGTCTATGGGGAAAATCGCGACTTTGACCCCATATTTTCCCATGTCCACGGTGACTTTTATAAATTTTTTTAATTGATGGCAAAACTACATGCTAAGACCTTTCTAACGACACCTTGGACATGGTGATCGGTAGCACCACCGCTCCAAAACAATTATGACAAAAATATGCCTAGCGTATTAAAAATATAAATTATATAAAACTTGCATTAATTAAAAATTAGTTTAAAAATTAACTACAAAATACCCCCGTCGCAGCAAACCTGCGTACTCAGCGAATTTCCAATGCATAATATCTGTCTTAATACCACATAAAGCCGCATACCAAGTTTCATAAAAATATATTCACATATAAGCGATTTTAATTATTCTCTATAAGAATAACATTGGTAATGAGTATGTAGGTTTGCTGAAACAAGGAAGACAAACCATTGGTTTTTATGCAACTATAAATAGAATTTAACTAGGCGAAGCCACATACCAAATTTAATCAATATTCAATCATAAATAAGCGCTATATAACATTTGAGTTATTCTCCATAAGAATAACATGGGGGCTAAGTAAGCAGGTTTGCTGCAACAAGGAACAAAAAAATGTGTTTTTATGCAATTATCAATATAACTCAACGAAGTGAAGCTACATACCAAGTTTTATTAATTTATGTTCATAATTAGGGGAGTCATTACATTTTACTTATTTTCCATAACAATAACATGGGGGCTGAGTACGCAGGTTTGCTGTTACGGGAATAATCAACAAAAAATCAATTTTTTGTGCAAATATCAATATACCAGTACTACGTGAAGCCACATACCAAGTTTCATCAACATACATTCATAAATAATCTAAATACCAAATTTTATTTATTCACCATAAGGATAACATTGGACAACATACTGTATTTAGCACTTTGAATATCTCTGCAACGGTTGGGTGTAGAATAACAATTTAAACACCAAAATGATTGTTTTGTGGAACTGAACAGATTGGTAAAAGCAAATGTGAAGTTTACATTAAAATTAACTGAGGAAAAGCCAAAAACCTTTTTCCCATTAGATTAACATGGGAGATTTTATGAGTAGGTTTTTTTGGATTTTCTCCGCAACCACTTAACCTAGGTTAATAATTCAAAATACTATATTATTTGTTTTTTTTAAGTTCTATAACATGGTCAAAACCAAAATTGTTTTTTAAAAATTGTAGGGTGAAAAATGCAAAAAACTGATTTTTGGAAAATTTAAAACGCCCATAAACCTCCCTTCCCATGGTGCGATTTTTCTGGTTTTCGAACTTAAAAGTCATGAATGTCATTATATACATTTGAGCCAAATTTAATCAAAATCAAAAGTTTTTTACTCAAGTTATCGCATTCACGGACACAATATATAGATATATATAAATTTAAACGAATAGTGTTTTTGTCACCTGGGGACCTCAAAACAAAAAAATTATCATGGTCTCGGGCTTAAGTCTTACCATGAGTAATACCATGTCATTAGTCTTACCATGGTAATAGTATCTTCACTATAGGGGAAATTCGCTAAAAATGCTAAATAACATTACAGTATATTTATAAACGTTGATCTACAACCATTACAAATTAATTATTTAAAAAACATTGCTTTCCAATTATTATACAAAAATTAAAACCCTAGATTTAACATTAACAATTAATTGTATTTTTATCGGTCAAGAATAGTTAACATCCATCCAAAGTGATCGTTTTATAACACAAGAAAACCAATTTCAAAAAATATCATGGGAGATTTATGTAACTTAAAGCATATCAATTATATGAAAAATAAACATGCAGTTCAACTTAGTTTTTTTTAATTAATTATTTTTGTAAGTTTACTTTATTAATGAAAAATAATCACCAACAAACTGATTGTCTCAATTTATTAAATACAAATCAATTACTGACTAACTTATTGTCTTTAATAATTTTAAAAACATTACTTTGCTATTTCACCTATTATTAGGAATCGATGGAATCGGAATCGAGAATCAAGAATCGATTTGTAAGAATCGGAACCGGAATCGGAATTTAAAAAAATTGGAATTGACTCATCCCTAGTTTATTTGTTATTATTCTCAAGAAATGCTTTTGCTGTGTTACAATCGGTTTGATATTTGATGTATAAGTTCTTCCCCAGCATATAAGACCATATTCTATCCTACTTTGAACAAGAGAGAAATATAGTGTTCTTAATATCGGTTCTGTAGAAAGGTCTTTTAGAAATTAAAAGTACCGCAATACACCATTTAATTTTGATTTTAAATTTTGAATGTGAAATTTCCAGTTCACTTCACTATCAAGAATAACTCGAAGATATTTAATAGTATTTGTTTTTTCAATTGTTGTACAAGGAACTAAGCTACATTTTTCATTTTCACATAAGCAACTAACACATTTGAAAATTATTCGATTACAAAAAGGTCCTTCTTAAATTAAAATTAACAAACTTGGTTTTTCTGGACTGAGTAGTAACATACGATTTTTTGTAAACCACCATTGCAATGCATCTAAGTCACTGCACTTGTCCTGCTCTAATGTCATCCAATAATTTTCAACATAACATAGTGCTGTGTCATCAGCAAAAGATGTTAATGTACCCTTCAATGGTGCGTTACACAAGTCATTTATATAAATTAAAAATAAGATTGCATCCAAAACAGATCCTTGGGGTACACCATATTTAATTTCCCCCAAGTTACTAAACTTATTTTCAATTTCAACACACAGTTTTCTTCCAACCAGATAGCTTTTGAACCAATCGTAGCTGACACCCTGAATCCCGCTCTTGAACATCTTTTCAAGCAGTATTGCATGATCAACTGTATCAAAAGCCTTTTTTATATCTAATAACAGCCCACTTTTGCCATTTTTAGCCCAGAGTATACACATTTGTCATGAAATTTTGAAGTGCATGTTCAGGACTTAAACCATCTCTAAAACCAAACTGATTTCCACTGAAAAAATAAGTTTTTTCTAAGAAACTAATTAATTTTGTTTACGTTATTTTCTCAAAGATTTTAGAAAATGAGGATAGCAACGAAATCGGTCGATAATTACTGCAAATATTCTTTAAGCCACTTTTATATATCAGTACCACAACAGCTTCTTTTAATTTTTCAGGAAATATTCCTTGTTTAAAACTTAAATCTATTATAAAGCACAAAACATTAATAACCTTTATAGGCACTTTATTTATTAGTTATGAGCTTATACCATCAATACCAGGAGATGTTTAGTTTTTTAGCGAATTAATTACTTTAGTTATATCCTCAGGCATCACTGGGTCACTGAACATTGGAAAAGGTTGGAATTTACTTTTGAAATAATTTTTACTTTCTCCCCCTATACATAGTATATGGAGAAAGTATTGTTTTCGTAAAAATTTTCGAATTTGAGTTGTTAGTGGAAATATTCGTTTTGGTGCTCCCTGAACCCAAAAAAGTGGTTTTTACGTGATGTCTGTCTGTGTGTGTGTGTGTGTGTCCATGTGTGTGTGTGTGTGTGTGTGTCTGTGTGGATGTGTACAGAGCTAGAGCCCTAACCTATGGGCCGATTTTTATGAAATTTGGTATGTAGGTACTAATCCACGATATCTCCAGGCGTTTTTTTCATTTTTTTGAATTTTTGATTTTTAAGGGTAATTATCCCCCAAAAACCGCCAAAAAACATGAAAAATCCAAATTTCTCAAAAACGGCCCTAACGATTTTGATTAAACTTTCGTGGTTTGTAGAACTTTAGGTTTCAAACAAAATGACACCACCCGCATTTCTGGAAAAATTCGGGTTCAGAAATTACAGGACTTAAAACATCAAAAATTCAGTTTTTTGGATTTTTCATAAAAAATCATAAATGTTAAAAAAGATTACTATTCACCATTAAAAAGAGCTCAAAAAACTAAATAAATTAGTATTTTAAATTACTATTCTACGATTGCTAGTTACGGAGAAAATTGAAGTTTTCATTTAGCGGTAAACACAGTACGTTGTCCAATGTTATTCTTATGGGGAATACAAAAATAACTATTTCTCTCTTATTTACTGATCAATTTCATTAAAATTTGATATGCAGGACAAGTTAGCATTGACCAACAGATGATGTTCGAAATGTGTTGCTATTTAACCCTGGGGGGGGCAAGGGGGCATTTCCCCTCTAAAAACTACTGTGTGTAGCAACGGACTCTATAGTGCCTCCAAAAAAGCAATTTGGGTGGATATTTCTGAAAACACCTATTTTAGACAATTTTCTGTACATTTATCTATATTTCATATTCTATATTTAGTAAATAACAAATATTTTTGTCATTAATGTTTGGCTAAAAGAGAGAAAGTATGTGTCAGTTTCCTGATACCGTTTATTATATTCTAAATCTGAGAAATTACCAAGTTCATTAAGGCCTATTCAAGGTATTAAAATTCAAAAAATAATTATTGGATTCTTCAGAAACAACATTTGGATCACTTATATTTTGTTTATGTCAAGATGTATTATATTTTTATTGACAGTTTTTTGTCCCGTTATTTCATTTATAACCTTCCAAGTAGCTTTAGAGTTTCCATTGCAGTTTTGAAACTTGCCTTTATAGTAGAGACACTTTGTTTCTTTAATTTTAGCTTTTAGTTTATTTCTATATTGTAAATAGTAAATCTTTAACTTTATATTGTTTGGATGATTTCTGATATTTTTACGAATTTTATTTCTAGTACGAATTTTCATGCAAATAAAGTCGTTCATCCATGGCTTAGGCTTTTGATGGTGTTTAACATATAGCAGTGTCCTTTTACTGTTAAAAACGCACTCATGAAAAATAGTAATAAAGCAGTCAAAGGCAAGAGATGAATTTGACTGCGCATACACAGGTTCCCAATCAACTGAATCTAAATGCTGACCGAGCAGAGTGTAGTCAGTGCGGTAGGAGACCAGGGCTGCACGCAGTGGTACGAGTCTACCCGCTCTCTACCGCCACCGGCCACCCCCCGCACCACCTCACTGCACAGCGAGTGGTCGGTGATACCAGTGTGCATCACCGAAGCCTCCGTTGTCATCTTGCTCTTGTTGGCAATTTGTGAAAACGCATGATCAATGCATGTTGCAGACTCTGTTGTTTACCTTGTAGCCATTAACATTTTGTACCTATCTACTAAGTTACTATTCTCTAACAGATTCATATTCAGATCACCTATAAACAATACATTATTCATCTTGTTAAAACTATTTTTCCTCATTGTAAATCCCTGTAACTCGTCTACAAAAGCTTCTTTAGAGCACTTGTATATTCTATACACTGAAACAAGTTGAATATTTTTCCTAATGCTTTAAAAGTTATTCCAATGACATCAACAGTAACAAGCTTCTCTTTTATATAAATCATGATTTCTAAGGAATCTTTTACATATACTGCAACCCCTCCAGCTCTGTAATCATCATTACATTTTATATATTTACTATAATTCTGTATATTATATAGATTACAATCATCACTGTTTATCCATATTTCAGACAAAACAATTATATCAGGCTATATGCTCATTGCAGATAACTCACCAAGAAACAAGTCAAAATTTTGCCTTAAACTTCTTATATTTTGGTGAAACACAGTGAGACATACATTACTGCCTAAAAACAAATTATTATCACACTTCGCCATTCTTAATATGTTTACAGAAAAAAAACGAATGCAGAAAAAGTACTCGTTTGCTGTCTGAAAAGTGGATTCAGGCTACAGGATACAGATATCAATTCCTGTGATCAGATAATATCTTGTAATGTAGGAGTTTTAAGCAAAAAAATTAAAACTTACTTAAGTCAGACTGGCATTTGATTGAAAATACAGACAAACTCTCTTCCTTCCTCAAAAAGACCCTCCCTCGGCAAACCACAGGAACTTGAAGTTTTTCTCCCTCTTTGTTTTCCTTGCCAACACGAAGAGCCGCCTCCTCTCAGGCGACAGAGACTCGTTACTGTAGACTGCGGTATCCACCAGAAGGTTCATGTGCCTTGTTGAGAAATTACTTTAATCCGCCTCTTTACATCAGTTCCTCTTTGTCTAGGCGCCTAACAAACTTGACAATTATACCAGGAGGGCGGTTTGAGGCTTCATCATTCCGCCCCAACCTAAGGCAGGTGTCAATCTATTGTCTATCTCCATGCCAATCGCTTTTCCCACGTTCTTCACAACAGCCTGGACATCTTCATTTTTTTCAAACGGGATATCATGTATCTCAACAGCATTGCTTCTTGAGTACTGTTCCATGTCATCTAGTCTAGTCTCTAGTTCCGATATTTTTTTCTTTAGTTCATGTTCTCAGTAATGACGTTTTCAATTATCTCCAGACACTTTTTATTTTCATTCATTTG
Source organism: Allygus modestus (assembly GCA_963675035.1). NCBI lineage: Eukaryota > Metazoa > Arthropoda > Insecta > Hemiptera > Cicadellidae > Allygus > Allygus modestus. Next base: position 106,289,630 of record OY776111.1, read on the forward strand.
TTCCTGTATAGCTTTTGTGTTTTCCTCCATCTTTTGTTGCTGAGTTTCATGTGCGGTATTGAAGTCGTTTTCTACCCTTTTTTGGTTGTCCCTTATTTCGGTAATGACTTTCATTATGTCTTCTAGGGTAAGCTTGCCCTCTCCACTACTACTCTCCAACCGCATGCTTTTCTGCCGCAAAGAAGCACACGGATCACATCGCCAAACAAGACCTTCTGCTGCAATACACTCCATTTCTGCTTTGCCCAAGTGGAAAGTGAATTATTATTACAGTCAATTTTTGCAAGATAGTGATACCTAATACTAATTGACCGTTAATATTTTTTCAGTCCATGTGGTTTACACCCTTATTATTAGAAGCAATCCCAATTTTTGGGCCAGTATCAATCAAATTGATTTTCATTTTCAGCCTATAATATATGGTTTCACCGTCATTATTGGCTGATAAAATTTGGCTGGTTGTCATTCGACTCGGCTAGTTGCCATTAGACTCGTCTGGTTGTCATATACTGCCGATAAAATATAATCTGATCATTGTTTCTGGATAATATTATGTGGCTCGATTGTCTTTTGGCCAAAAATGTGTGATTCAGTGACAATTTAAATTCTGTGATAAGGCCGATTACAGCCAACCTTATGTGGTTCCCATATCGCAAACACCAATTTTACAATGTTCAGCAGCTTATTATTGTTAGAAATCTACTGTGAATCAGCAGGAAAACTTGCTCAAGTATTTTTAAGTGCACCTCTTAGATCTTGCTTCAGAAAATTTTCCCATTCAGCAAAAATTAGTAGTGGAACAAAAAGAATGCAAAGAATGCATCTGTTAAATTGAAACTATTTAGCAACCAAACAGTTTCAGGAAACACCCTGTTGCAAATAGCAGCGCATCTGGCTCACAAACACAACATCAAATAACAACGCTTTGCCTTGAAATGGCAAACTTCCCGCCGCGACCGTCTGCTGCAATAGCAGCACTGTGTAGAGATATTCTCCCACACATGAGCCCAGAGAAAATAAATTCACGCTCTTTCACCATCCAGAACCAGTGTGTCTAATATTTCATCGTTTTAATTTTAACATTCATTATTTTTATCACGATAACGTAAATTTAACACAAGAATGTATAAAACTGCACATTACTAAATTGGTGCTAAGTTGTAACATTAGCACACTTCTTTTTTCAAGGGCGATTGAAAACAAACTTATTTTTTTAATACCAATACTCCAACTTTTCTTTTGAGACCATAATATTATAATAATTTGACTCCGATAGATACCATGAATCCCGAAAAGTAAGTATCGATCGTCAAATCATTATGATCATTATAGTCGTCCCTAAAGACCACTACAGTAATGAAAATTTAGTGAAAAACATTGCCTGGACACTTACCATCTTTCATCTATGTGTATTGATAAATTGGACAAATGTTTCAATGTAAGTCTACAAAAATCCTAAATCATAAGTCTGATATGTGGTGATTAATAATACCAGCAAAACAACTTTGCTGCAAAACACTACTAAATAAGAATGACACACTAGTTTTTTATTTAACTTAAAAAGGAAGTGACACGAGTAATATGTAATTGTGATTATAGTTAATATAAGAAATTTTGTTATGAGGTACACTTTTTAGGTTAGAAGGAAATGATAGTTCATTAAATCAAATAATGCACTTCCTCTGAGCTTTGAAGTGAGTTATTACTGGTACACGTTACAGAAACATTTTGCAAATACAACTTCAAAAAGAGTCCAACTGAAACTAAGAATATTGAAAACAAAACGTCCAAAGAAATTCACAAAATGTGTGTTTTACAATTAAAAAATATATACCTTTTTTGAGAAAATACAAACAAATCTTGTAGCACTAATAATTAAATCAATATAAATGAGACAGACCTGCTCGTGCGAGGGCCGTTCCTTGGCCTTGGTGTGACAGGTCGTGTCATCGCAGTTGTTGTTGTGGGCACAGTTGTTGTCTGCCGAAACCACCGCCCCATCTCCCTCCCCCTCTGCTACCTGTCACATCACATTCTCATCTCAAACTCCACACCTTTGAATACAACAAGGGATCATATTGCTATATTTTGTCTTTCATTATTAATACTTTTACTTGAACTTGGCACCTGATTTAATTTTTCAATCAAGCTTCGGCTTTGGAATATTTATCTCAACCTATGGCTTCGGAACTATAGACTGTGTGACAATTTTAGTAAAAAAAAGAGATATATATATATATATATATATATATAATATATATTATTATATTATTAAGTTCACTGCATAGAGCTACTATTATAATTATTATTTTTAAAAGAAAATTACCAGAGTACCCTTCAAAATTCATTTTTAATTCACTGACACATCTTCTAATGTGATTTAGTGTCAGTGAATTAAAAATGAATTTTGAAGGGTACTCTGGTAATTTTCTTTTAAAAATAATAAATATATATTATATATATATATATATATATATATATAAATATATTCTGTGCGTAACATCTATTATTAACTAACATACCCTGTGTATTTTATCAACAGCTGAAATTAATAAGGATTCCCCATATTATTATTTTAAATTTCATAAAACACTGAAGTGTTTCATGGGATATTTCTTTATTGGTTGCTGATTTTGTTTGTTCGGATCGTGGTTGATCTTTTACAGAACCATTTTTTTGAAAACGCTGAACTGTCCTCAATACTGATGATTGGCTAATAGGTGGTCTATTGGGGTAAATGTCACTGAACAAGTGGCTTACCTCCTCATATGAACAAGTTCTACAATACCTTCCATCATTGGAATGGTTATTCGCTCTGCCTCACTAAGCGACATTGTAATTAAACGGAAAAACTGACTAAAATTAATACGACAAGCTAGTACAATAGTTTGTCAACTAATGAACAAGTCAAGTAGGTATATGTAAAACATAAGATAAGAATAACCACAACGGTCAGTGAGAAACCCCAGCTTTTCAACATTATAAATTTATGTTTTCACGTTTATAGTTAAGTTTAAAACAATTATAATATTTTTTTATAAAAATATGACATAAATACCATGTAAGAATAGATTAATAACTAATCCCAATAAGGAAATAAATGTAATTACCTCCTCATAAGGGTTTGGACCAGAGAAAATCTTTTCCACGATGATGAACAACAAGAGTCCAACTAGCACCCAGAGGCCACAGAACATGGATGGGTTACCTGCAAGAAACGTCTTCTTCAATAACATTGCATTAATAATATTGCTAACACATTTAATTAAAATTCACTTCATTCACAAGGATATTCCTCATTGTTTTAGATTTCCGTTAAATTTAAGTTTTGCCTGCCTGTAGCTAAAGAAGTATAGTTGGTAAAACATATCATTATACAAATTGATTAGTTTCATACAGATTACAACATTTTTCAATCAAAAAGTTAATTTTTGTGAAATTTCCTGTAGGAAAGAAGTTATTACTATAGGCAGGGGGGGGCGGTCGCCCCACCCCCCAAAGCTAAGAATTTTTGTGTTTTATTTAATTATTCAGGCATACGATGAAAGTTTGAATAAATCCAAATGAAAATGTAAGCATCAAAAGACTCCCGAAACCCTGTTTTCAAATTTTTCCGCTCCCGTCTCCAAGGTTCCATTAAAAATCAAACTAACGAACCTAAACGTTTCTTTAAATGAAATAAAATACACACCATTTGGCAGGTGAAATTTTAAACTTCCATTTTAGTATATAACACATTACTTAGATCCATGTATTCAACCTAAAAGCGCCTTACAAAAACATGAATATTTCCGAGTATCGCGAAGTTGTTGCAGACCAGTTGACAGACCGAAAATGCAGTGTTTTTAACATGGTCTTGGAGGTAAATTTTAGCAGCAAAGGTTGCTACAATTGTATTCGGTGATTATTTTTTACCGGATTTCGCCCGCCTAACGTTGTTTGCTATCAGCAGTGTTTTTTTTTATAGGTTAGGTTTGATTTTTGTTTAAAACCGTGTAATCCGTTGTTAGGCAATAAATATCCAGTGGCTAGGCTAGAAGCAAAGAAGTGCCTCAAATTATATGTAATGAAATAAGAGGAAACAAAGATTAAATTGGGTGCAAACAGAAGCTCATACGCCAAGAATTTTATTTTGTAAAAATGTCATACGACGTTTTCATTTTTCGAGTGGTTGACCTTGGCTGTCAGCCTCATTCCTAATTGTATCTTCGCGTAGTATAGTTCAGTATTGTAGATTTCAAATACGTTTTGTAAATAGTTTTTCGCGTGGGTAAATACTAAAATAAATTGTTTATTTAGTCATCTTACTTGTTCTTAGACGCCAGACACCAGATGCCGTTGAAAAAAGCGTAATGCCTAAATATTTTATTTTTATTTACGATCGGGCGCAGTAGAACTAAAGTTAATTTTTGTTTAGCTTGTTTATAAAGTTAAGATTGCTTTTTTCATGAGTACAAGGTTATTAATATATTATGTTAACTTACTTTCATTCGTTGTATAATTTCATATCGTTAAAAACAATAATGGGGGTGACAGGGACACACACAGGGAAGGGGAAGGGGTAACTTTCGGTGACCGCCCCCCCCCAAACATGACCTCTGGATCCGCCTCTGACTATAGGTGGTATAGGGAAGGCTTAAACCCGAGATCATATTATCTTTTAATCTTGAGGCCTCTAGATGTACCAAAACCACCACTCGTTCAAAGATATATATACGAGGCATGTTTTTAAAGTAAGTACCATTTTTGAATACCGCCGTTATAGCGCTTTGGTTGGCATTCCTGTATGCTGCATTTTATACCTGCATCTGTTGGCAAGCATAGAACGCAACTATGGTAAAAATCAACTGGATTTTAATTTGTTTGTGAGCATTTAAAATGGCGCCGACAATTGAGGTCCCCCCAACTGTGAAGTCGCGCTGTGATTCAGTTTCTAAGTGTTAACAGTGAGAAAGTGGCTGTAATTTATCGGATTATTAGTGAAGTGTATGGAAAAACAAAATAAGCAATAAAATGGCATACAAATGGGTTAGAACATATCAAGATGGCCACATGAATGTTCATGACAAGAAACGAAGTGGGCGACCCTCTGTCTTTACTGAAGGTTTGGTGCATAAAGTTCATCAAAACGTGAGAGAGAACAGACGTTGCCATCTTATGAGTTTATTTTAGTGTTAAGACGTGTTTTTGATGTAATTGTTACAGAACTAATAAATTATTGAAAGTTGTGCTCACGCTTATGTTGACTGAGGTGCATAAAACTAAGTGTTTGGGGCGTGCGTTGACTTCTCTTGAGCGGTACAAGGCGGAAAATGATGGTTTTTTTTTAAGCCAATTTGTCGAATCACTTCTTGACGCTAGAGGTGTTGAACACGTTTCTATACACTTCGCTAATCCCCTGATGGATTTCAGCCGCGTTCACATCGTTAACACTTAGAAATTGAATCACAGTGCGACTTCACAGTCGGCGCCATTTTAAATGCTCACAATCAAATGAAAACCCCGTCAATTTTTGCCGTAATTGCGCCCCAAGCTTGCCAGTAGATGCAGGTACACAACGGAGCATGCAGGAATGCGAACCGCAGCTCTACAACGGTGGTATTCGAAAACGGTACTTACTTTAAAAACATGCCTCGTATATGCATAATGTCATAATACAATACTCTCAGAAATCCGGACTATTGTGGAGGACAGCCGGTCCGGATTTTGAAAAATCTGTATTTCTCGGAGGTGGGCATCAGTCATCAATTCCGCCTTATTAGTGAAAAATTATGACAGTATGCATTTACGTTTATTGTACACAGGAGTGAGCTTCTAAAAGAAAGTTCTGAAACACTCTGTAATTCAGCAGAACCACATCAATGTGTCACCAACGGAACTGAGAGCATGGTTGGACACAAAAAAGGTCGGGAAATCGGAGGAACACACTTTTTACAGAAAACGTGATAAAACTGTAGTTTAAATAGCAAATATTAAAATATATATACATTTGTAAAGATTTAATATAACCTTGAAATCATTAATAAAGTATAGTACTGTAATAAAAACTGCCACTGGACTCCTGATTTAGATTGTCAGTGGTGAGCCGTCGACAGGAGAAGTCCTGAATGGAGCCGCATGCCGGATATGTAAACAACAACTAACACCAATAACGGCACGGATGGGCTAAGTGAGGACTCGGACCATCCAAGGTTGGGTTAGTGCGGTTCTACTGTAAATGATGTAAGATGTAATGTATTCAGAAGGCACACAACGCGCCTGACAATGCAAATTACATGACATTTGTGTAATGCGGGATAACTGCCTGACAACTGAAGGCGCTAAACCGTGAAGTTTATTTTTTTAAATTTTTATTTGCAACAAAAATATCAGATCATTGGTCTGAGTAACTTGGAGTCTGGATAAGGCTCCTTTCACACGACGCGCGGCCCCTTTCACGGTTTCTGCTGCGCGGTTTAGTGTTGCATGGAAATGAATTGGTGTTTACACACAGGAGGGACTCGGTGCCGCGTGGCAGTTATGCCGGACGGCGACTTCGTGCTATCTAGAGGAACTAGTGGTTGCCGTGCGGGAATAGCGCTGCGCGGTAGCATAGTGTAGCATTGTCTCCTATTGGTGCTTTCAGACGGTGCGGTTTCGAGTCGTGCGGTGCTTTTTGGTAGACAACCTCTGCCAGTAGTGGATGCACTTTCTCGATATTTGATTTAAATTGCAATGCAAATTATAAGCATGTAAAATTATTATTTTATTTTATTTGCTCTATTTAAGTTTGTAAGTTTATAATATTTAAACAAAATATTTATCATACATCTTTGTTATTAGTGTTCAGACAACTGATCATGAATCAATAATTCAACTTGTGGAAATGTTAAATGTAGGTACTATATAATGTAAAAGGTTTTGCGAACACTTCTGAGTAACACATATTATTCGAATATATTAGTACTACGAGAAAGTAATTATATTTAAGAAAGTAATTATGTAAGAACTTATGTATTATTTTATATGTTTGTTATTGTAAACCATAAAAATATGCTATTTATTGAAAGAATCTTGTGTTTTTTTATCCGAAGTTTCTGAGTTAAACACTTGACGGATTTTCATTAACCATTTTTTGCAGGAAAGGCAATTTTGAGTAGAAGGGCACGTTGAAGCCTAATTTCCCTTTACAATTATAATTTGTCAATGAATTTATTTTAACTCTTAAAATGTCTGTTAGCATCTCGGCTGATTGATGCAGACTGCAATGGGCAGTGCTGCAACGAGCTGCGCCGCAGAAACCGCGCGCCTAAGTGTGATCCGGATTTCTGAGAGTCTACTGAAGTAAACTGAGTACCCTATTTTTTATTTTTTTTTAACAGTTATCAATAACAATGCATTAATAATATTGTTGACAAATTTTATTTAAATTAAATATATACGTAGTAAGCAGTACAGAGGCAGAAATATTTTGTAATGCAAATATCAATGAACTTCAACAAGATAAAGCAATATAACAAGTTTTATTATTAATGTATGTTCGTGCAAAAGCGAGATATAAAGTTGTTCTTATCCTCCATAATAATAACGTTAGGTATAAGTATGCAGGTTTGCTCCCACGGGTACCACAGCAAATTAAAATTGTATTATTTTGTATATGGAAATTTTTTACACGTTTTTATATGGGTTATTTGTATATTATGTATGTTTGGTATTTATATTATTATTTGTGTGTGTGTGTGTATGTGAATATATAATAACTTGTGTAGAAAAGTCTGATCTTGATAAAAATTAGTAGAAGCTGTTAAAGTTAAGCAAGATCTACTTTCATGATTTCGAAAACCAGACAGATCACATCATCCTAAGGGGGTTTTTATACACCAATTTTTTTACATAGATTTTCAAAACTCTAATTTTGGTTTGCACAATTAATTTAAGCTTAAACAAAATTTAGTATTCTGAACTATTGCTGGTAACTGAGTGCTAAATATTGTTGAAAGTATTGAATAAAATATTGAAATATTTAAAAATATAATATAGTATTACATGTCATTCATTCATCATTTAGTAATAAACTTTCTTATTATGTGTTATTTTATATTTAAGTTTCCCTATAAATGTACTAATTAATTAATTTCCCCTAAATGTGTTATATGCGTTAATTGTCCCATGTCTATGCCTAATAATAATCATCATTATCATCACTCCTCAGAAAGCCATTCCCCTCTATATATTTAATGTTTATTTATCTATGCAATTGTATAATAATATGTATTTCATCAATTTAATCACCAATAATTATTCATAGCCTATCCCCATATAATTTACTCACTTTACACAATTTACACAGCCTACTCACTTAATTTAATATGTTTGTTAATAATAATATTTTAGATATAATTTATGTGAGAGGATTGCAATAACATTAAAATTTAATATAATATACTTTTCAAAAATAGTCCTTAAGGAATCTAAATTACAGTGACCAGTGTTAACAATTGTGTGAACATGTGCTTCTCAACAATGGACCATGCTTCCAGACCTCATCTCTACTAGATCTTTCTTGTTGCTCCAGATGCCATAGTGTTAAGACCTAGAATCTGTGAAGGACACAGTTCCTATTTTAAATTTCCCAGTATGGCCTAAGTTTTGCATTGCTTGGTGCTCATTTTATTAGGGACTTACTGCTCAATTAATACCATCTTTAAATTCACTCCTTTTTATTTGATTTTCCCCAAAAACTGGTATTTGAGCGAAGAACATTTGTAAGCAGATTGGTAAACTCCTTCCATTGTATTCTATTTAGGGACTGGAAAGAATACAGACATTTAAATAGAACAAGCCTAATGTTCTGAAAGTTAAAGTAACCTCAAGAGAGTATTTTTTATATTGAACTATCTTTCCAAATTTAATTTTGAGTATTTTAACCATTCATAAAGTCAGTGAAACCATTGGACTCTCCTTTTGGACAACAACCAAAATTTCCATTGTTGTAATTGTTCAACACATCAGCTTAATTGGACTTAATATTCTTTCAAATATCATCCAAACGTTATTCAAGTCAGCACGATACTCCCCCCTGAGAAAAAGAGCCCTCATTTGTAAAGAAACCCCATTTAGAACCCAAAATATGAACATTTAGTTTTAGGCCTACCAGTATATTTGTCATTTACCTTCTAGGCTAGGCCACACATTGTAACTGTTCCCCCTGAGTTGTATATTATTGTAAATCCCTTTAATTGAGAACCTTTTGAAACATAATTGTACTAATAGATAAATAAATATTGTATTGTTCCTCTGTAACTCTGTATTTTATTCAAATAGTTAAAGAAATCTTAGAAATTGTACACCTACCTTTTGTTGACATCCAGAATAAATACCAAATACATTCTACTCACTACAATAAAGTAAAGGAGACCACAAGTACAAGTATATTTATTATCAAGTCAAAGAAGATCATTTGTGAGCTATATTTAAATAGCCTAGGGAATTTTGTAAGTGATAACACTGATTTTGTAAAGAGAAGCTAGGCTTAGCACATGGCAGCCATTGCCCTCAGATCCCGATAGCATCACTTCTTATATCCACTTTTCCTGAGCACATCCGAGCAAACAATTAGTTAAAAGTTAGCAATTTAGAATCATAAATAATCAAGTAAGACAACAATTAGAAAATCAAATAAGAATTTGGCGACCAACGTATAGGCTATAAACAAATAAGAATTTGGCGACCCAACGTACTGGCTTGAATAACAGTTGATAAACATTGCAATCCTCAACTAGAGTAAGCCTAGAATAAGACCATATTTAATATTAAGTTCCCGTAATTGTTTCCCTTCCCACCAATAATAACTGTGTACAAAAGCATTACATATTTAACTATCTCGCATATTATAATAAAACGAACACACGATGGCCGAAAACAAGTACAATCTACGGAAAACACGAAACTACCCCGCAGCAGACGCCGATTCGAGCGACGATGAAATCAGCAGCCGCCATGTTGCGCAGAATGAAAACGAAACTGTCGAGACCAAAGACCGCCAAACCTACACTGACCCCATCAGCCAATCAGAGAACGTCGATTTCGTAACCTCTACGCGAGATTTCTCTCTCAGCCTGCCCTTAGACGCTAACTCTGCTTTCTCAACGCCAGAACGAAATATCGCCAGCCGACCGACCCGAACGCTGACGGACACACCCGAAGGTTCCCGAACTGGATTCATTGATCAGAATGAACGAGGACGTATCGCTAGCTCATTGAACAAGTCGACGCTGATTCATTCCTCGCGCTCGATGACTGATGCACACACAGACGACGCAACTAGCGGATTAAATGTTACAAACCCGACTACACCGACACCTGCAATCGATATGAATATACTAATTACCCTTATGACTAATTTGGGAAACAAAATTGAGCAAACTAGTCTTGATTTAAATAACAAATTTGAACAAACCAGTATCGATTTAAATACGAAAATTGAACAGACCAGCGCTAAAATCGAACTAAATAATGCTGAATTAAAATCCGAAATCCAGACAATCCATGCAGACTTCCATCAACAAATTCATCAGACAAAAGCCGAATTAACCAAAATCATTAACGAAAATACCAATGAAACTCAACAGGAAATCCAAGCCTGTCGAAATGCCTTCGAATCCCAGATACAAGAAACAAGAGAAAACCAAATCGAAATTCGATCAGAAATTAATGCCATCAAAATGACCCAAAATGCCCAATCTGAAGAAACTGCCAAATTAACTGACAAATTGATACTTAGAATTGAAAATTCACAAACTCAAATGAGACAATTCGTGCTGGACAGTATCTCACAACAACAGATCGCTGCCGAATTTGAAAATAAACAATATCAGGAAAATATTATATCTACTGTCAAAACTCATCTGGAAGAGCACAAGCAAAATTTTGATCTGAAAATAGAAGAATTAACTGTCAAAACTCAATTGGATAATGAACGTAATTCAAAAGCAAACCTAACGGCACTTAAAAATGAAGTTATCCCCAAAATTGCATTGCAAACAAAACTAATTGAGGCACAACAAATTGAAATCCAAACCTTGAATCAAAATTTAAACAAATGTGAAACTGAAGTAACCAATCTGAAGCAAGCAAATCAACTAAACGGAATGGCCGGACAAATCAAAGTAATATGCAGTGGAAGCGAAGCCAATGATCGTCTAATGCCGAAATTTAATGGACGGAGCGGCAATCCAAATGAATATTTATACAAATTGAGAAGGTATTACGAACGAGGAATCGAAAGGAATCAATGTTGCGACTCAACTGAGTACCTGAAAGACCTGCTTGAGACATCCTTCGAGGGACCAGCATCACGATGGCTACAGCTGATAAAAAGTGAAATTATTGATTGGGAACATTTTGCGAGAGAATTCGAACTCAAATACTGGAGCCAGGCAGTCCAACGAGGAATTAAAGCAAAAATCGAATCGGAGAAGTATAGAGCCAACGGAACGTTAAGCCGGACGGAGTACTTGACAGAAAGAGTATTGTTATTACAATCGATGACACCCAGCCTAAGTGAAGAGGAGATAGTGACTCTTATGGCGGAGCGATTTGACGCAATAATCCAAGACAGCATAAGCGTACAGAACATCACTACGATCCGAGCGATGGAAAGACTACTGCAGAAAGAAGACATAAAAGATGGACCTAAGAAAGCCAGGAACCACAACAACCAGCAAAGCAACCGACCAGCCAGTCCAACCACTTCGAACCAACAGAATTACAACGATCGATATGCTAACCAACGGGCCTACCAACCAAAAATGAACAACTACCACAATTATCAACAGAATAAACACCCTCCAAACAACCCTTCGTATCGAAATCAACAAAATTACAGGAATAATGGTAACAACAACCAGCAATACCATAGAAGTCATCATGACAACAAGCCGTATCAACGTGAGCAATATCATCCCAGAAACTATGAACAAAACTACAAAAATGATCGTCAACACCCTACCAACGAACAGAATCAACTCTGCGCCATATTTAGACAAAATCCCAATCCACCTAATGCTCCAACTGTATCTCCAATGAGCCCTCATTCAAGTAACAACAATACTGCTAGTCCACGTTCCTCACCGTCTCAAACGAGACAGGGAAGCGACTCGGCGCTGTAGACCACGGCCGAGAAAGGGTTATGTTGTCATGCGATCACCCACTAAATACAGCGCCTACTTACACTATCCTCGGTCAAACTATCAATCACTCTATAAATCTTATGCAGTCCAACAACATAATATGTGATAAAAATTTCCTTTTAGAAGATGAATACGAAAATGATGTCAATTCAAATTATACACAAATTAACTGTCCAGAAATCAACATAATATTAAACAATATCAGCACTAATGCCTTAATTGATTCCGGTTCTTCTGTAACTTGTATAGCCGAAGCTTGGTTCAACGAAAATAAAATGAAGCTACAGCCATTTGAAGAATTACCAGTGAACAACACCGTTATCAAAACAGCTGTTGGAGAAAAGTCTAAACGTGTTTCCCGCACAATATATGTTCCCACTACCATCGATAAACATACGATGCTAATTGAATATTTGATAGTGCCACATTTAATAAAACCCATAATCCTCGGAGTCGATGTTCTATCTGCCCTCAAAATGGATTTAAATTTCAACACAAACGAAATAAATATGAAAATCAATAATGATAATGTTACAATGAAGTTTAATATGTGTCATCATGAAGGACAGTTATGTCAAATAATAATTAATAATAGCCATAGGCCAAATAATAATATGAATAATAATTTTGATAATATGATGTACGATGAGTACAATGATGATTTAATATATGATAAATATGATAGCACAGCATACAACTTCAACGAATTACAAACAAATCCAATAAACGACAGCACATTGACACAAGAAGAAATTAATACATCTTTAGCATCAAATGATTATATCAAGAAAGAAGAACAAACAATTTTAAGTCAGTTATTAAATAAGTACGAACATGTTTTACACGAGCTATTTATGGAGAAACTGCAAAGCTTTTCGAGGTTTACGAAGGACCATTCGTCATCAAGCAAATATTAGGAAAATCTACTTTTCATGTAACCAGAGAAAACGAAGACATCTTATTTGGACCATATCACATATCTGCATTAAAAAGATACGTAGAACCGATAATAGAAGAGGATAACGTAAATAGTGAAGAAGACCCTGACAACATAAACTCTTAAAACAGTGTAAATAAATCATCATCATCATCATCATCCATCAAGTGTAATCATTTTACATGAGGAGATCGTCATGAACCTTAACCGCGAGTGCGTACCCCTTCCCATATTCCCCAAGTGAACAGTGTGATTATTCCCCAAAACAGTGTTGAATAACAATTTATTTATAAATGCGATGATTATAAACAGTGAATTTTGCCCTTGTAACAAACAATGTATAAACAAAAGTGTTTTTATGCGAGTGAAGAACTTCATCCCCATGCCAATAAACAATTGTTATATTAAATGTTCCCTTAATCCCAATTTCCCCTGTGCGGTCATGAACTATCTTAATCCCTCATCCCATACTTCCCCATTTATGTATTGTTCCTATGTTTATGTAAATTTAGAATAAGAAGTGTACTATCACCAACCAACATCAATCATTTAATGTACCTCATAACTAGCTGTAAATATATTTCATACTAAATAATTCATGTATTCCATTTCATACTTGATCGAAATCTGTCTTTAATTTCATATCATACAGATTTCTGAGGAGATAATTATAGTATTACATGTCATTCATTCATCATTTAGTAATAAACTTTCTTATTATGTGTTATTTTATATTTAAGTTTCCCTATAAATGTACTAATTAATTAATTTCCCCTAAATGTGTTATATGCGTTAATTGTCCCATGTCTATGCCTAATAATAATCATCATTATCATCACTCCTCAGAAAGCCATTCCCCTCTATATATTTAATGTTTATTTATCTATGCAATTGTATAATAATATGTATTTCATCAATTTAATCACCAATAATTATTCATAGCCTATCCCCATATAATAGCCTACTCACTTAATTTAATATGTTTGTTAATAATAATATTTTAGATATAATTTATGTGAGAGGATTGCAATAACATTAAAATTTAATATAATATACTTTTCAAAAATAGTCCTTAAGGAATCTAAATTACAGTGACCAGTGTTAACAATTGTGTGAACATGTGCTTCTCAACAATGGACCATGCTTCCAGACCTCATCTCTACTAGATCTTTCTTGTTGCTCCAGATGCCATAGTGTTAAGACCTAGAATCTGTGAAGGACACAGTTCCTATTTTAAATTTCCCAGTATGGCCTAAGTTTTGCATTGCTTGGTGCTCATTTTATTAGGGACTTACTGCTCAATTAATACCATCTTTAAATTCACTCCTTTTTATTTGATTTTCCCCAAAAACTGGTATTTGAGCGAAGAACATTTGTAAGCAGATTGGTAAACTCCTTCCATTGTATTCTATTTAGGGACTGGAAAGAATACAGACATTTAAATAGAACAAGCCTAATGTTCTGAAAGTTAAAGTAACCTCAAGAGAGTATTTTTTTATATTGAACTATCTTTCCAAATTTAATTTTGAGTATTTTAACCATTCATAAAGTCAGTGAAACCATTGGACTCTCCTTTTGGACAACAACCAAAATTTCCATTGTTGTAATTGTTCAACACATCAGCTTAATTGGACTTAATATTCTTTCAAATATCATCCAAACGTTATTCAAGTCAGCACGATACTCCCCCCTGAGAAAAAGAGCCCTCATTTGTAAAGAAACCCCATTTAGAACCCAAAATATGAACATTTAGTTTTAGGCCTACCAGTATATTTGTCATTTACCTTCTAGGCTAGGCCACACATTGTAACTGTTCCCCCTGAGTTGAATATTATTGTAAATCCCTTTAATTGAGAACCTTTCGAAACATAATTGTACTAATAGATAAATAAATATTGTATTGTTCCTCTGTAACTCTGTATTTTATTCAAATAGTTAAAGAAATCTTAGAAATTGTACACCTACCTTTTGTTGACATCCAGAATAAATACCAAATACATTCTACTCACTACAATAAAGTAAAGGAGACCACAAGTACAAGTATATTTATTATCAAGTCAAAGAAGATCATTTGTGAGCTATATTTAAATAGCCTAGGGAATTTTGTAAGTGATAACACTGATTTTGTAAAGAGAAGCTAGGCTTAGCACATGGCAGCCATTGCCCTCAGATCCCGATAGCATCACTTCTTATATCCACTTTTCCTGAGCACATCCGAGCAAACAATTAGTTAAAAGTTAGCAATTTAGAATCATAAATAATCAAGTAAGACAACAATTAGAAAATCAAATAAGAATTTGGCGACCAACGTATAGGCTAAAAACAAATAAGAATAAAATTAAAATGTATTTTTAATGGTTAAAACAATTGTAATGGTGATTACATTTTTTATATTTATTTATGCACATATTTAAATATCTTGATATTGAAAGTGCTAAATTCGGTACATTCTTATGGAGAATAATTAACATTATAAAAATCCTAATTTATATATATGTATTGATGAAATTTAGGATGTGGTTTTGTCTGGTAGTGGTCTATTATTAGTATTTGAATAATAAAAAAAATCATTTAAGTAGTTCCTGTGGCGGCAAACCTGCATGCTCATTTCTAATATTATTCTTAAGGAAAATAAGAACAATTTTATATCTCACTTTTTTATGAACATTGATCATCAATTATTTAACTAAACATCCTAAATATAAGGAGGAACTGAGATATACTGTCCCATAGAAAATGTGAATGGGCAATAGTAGATTACGTAGGCAAGGCAGGGACAATTGGATGACGACTATGGATGAATGGCCAAATTGAATGCGGCTCGGCCATCTGAGACCAGGAAACAGACTTGATACGCCCACACTCCCATCACTACACTGGTCTGGTCTAACAGTCGGTCAAACATGATTTGGGAAATCAACATAGTTAACTCACTGTGATACACCTCATGTTCTAAATTACTGAAGGGCACAATTATTTGTCTATTAAAGAATAATTTAACAATAATCAAATACTGACTAAAAAAGCTTCAGTTTATTCTCTTTGCATAATTACATGTAGAAACTTGAAAGATTAGTGAATACAACGACTGCATACAAATCTGAGAGAATAGATTATACTAAAGAGAATCAAATTCTTATTAGTGGGTGTATTCAGTATAAATGAATATCTTTATGTTTGCAATATGTTTTGCTGACTTGCATGTAGACCTATAATAGTGCATTTTGTAATTTTTGCTGTCTTGCATGTAGGCCTAAAATAGTGCATTTTGTAATTTTATTTATCAGTGCATCTAAAACTAGGTATGCCATCTTGATTAAGTTTGTTTTTGTTGCATGTCAATTTGCATTGTAATTGCCTTGCTTGATGATGATTTTTAGTTATCAGTGAATTTCCTTTGGAAAGTGAACTATTAGCATGACCCGCACGGTGAAACTGAAGCCCGGGACCACCATAGAAGTTTGTAACGTGACCTCCTGAACACGTTTTGAGGGGTCGTTCAAAATGTTATACATATATGTGTGTATGCACTCTAGCGGTCACATTTTTTATCCGATTAACTTCAAATTTGGTAGGGCCGTTCCTTTCTGTAATCAGTTGGACAAGTTCGTTGGGCAAAACAATCAGAAAACGCTAAACCCTATTTTTGGGGATTAACCCATTGGCTCACAACCCCGAGTATACTCGTGGCTGCCGAAAGTAGCCCGAACGTGCAACTCCGAGTATACTCGGGATAGCACTTTTTTATTTTTGTTATTAAAAATTTCTTTTTATTTTTTATTTATTTGTTGTTTTAATTTGTTTTCATTTTTTGTTTGTATGTATTTTGTATGCATATGCCCATACTTGGGGAAACTTAGTCAAATTTCAGAAAAATATGATTTTGGAAAATATGTTATATCTAGGTCAAATATAAATGTATCACTAACATTTTTGATTTTCATGTAAAAAAATAAATAACCAACAAGTACATAATAGTTGTTGGGCTCAAACATTATTTTTTTTGTTTTTTACGTGTAACTCCTTTTAAAATTATTGTTTTTTATAAACTATATATATATATATATATACACATGATATATATATATATATATATATATTTACCATACATAAATGCTGTCAAAAGTATTTTCTTTTTGTAGATAATTTATTTCTCTAAAGATTAGTGCAAAAATTAAGTAATTTGAGCAATAATTGTTGCTATAGTGACAGTTTTAGTAAAAGTCTACATTAATGTAATTTTTCTTAGGAAACTGAACGGTTTGTCAGGTGGCAAATTTCAGGTAAGCCAATGGGTTAATCTTTCAAATTTCGAGTTTTTTGGCCCAATAAGGGTCAGAAAAGCCCTGAATGTAAAATTAATGTGTGGAAAAAGATGGGAATTAGTGAGGCGAAAGTTTTAAGCCCTTTCTCGTCATTCTAGCATAAATATTTACCGAGTTATTAAAGAAAATGTGTTTAGACTAAACACAGTACGTTGTATAATGGGGGTTTTACTCTAGAAAAGCCTGTTATTCCTTTGTTAGATTACTTTTATCATCCCAAGAAACTCACGCCTACTTTCAAGCCTGCCTGGACCTTCTCCTAACATTATAATGCGCAAAACTGTATTCCCAGCTTTGCAGGTAAATGAAACCAGGAGCATCAGAACAGCCAAAAATCAATGTTTTCAGATTTCAATAAAAATTGGTATAAATGTGTGTTTTTACACTAGTTTTTAGTTTTAAAAGTTTTGTATGTGGAAATTCACTTCCCTCACGCCAGCGTGCTGCGTGCAAACTCGTTTATTGCTGTACTGCTTAGGCCTCATGATAATTAATATTTGATTCATATAAATAATGATATGCTATATTTTTTAAATAGTATATTATGATGTTTTATATTTGCTTCGTAAAATATATAAAATAATTCTTGGGGTAGGCCGATGGGCCTCTTGTTACTTTGGGTTCTGCTCAAATAAAAGTTTGAGTATCAATTGCAGCAAAAATTATTGCATCTTTGCAATGAGCTCATAAACCACCCTTGCAGACTCTTAAGGCCGAAAGTAACTTGAATCCTAAGCAAAATGGCCCCCTCCGAAAATCAGTCCTGGAACCGCCCTTAGTCGAATTACTAAATATAATTCAATCTTAACTTATAAGTAATTGAACGTGTTTGCATTTATCAATTTTGAGTGAGTTGTTAGCCTTTTATCTTATCTGCCAATGATTGTGTCACGAGACCAGTTGTCACATATTGGATACATGCATTTTGTTGATGCAACAAATATAGTTATATAATAGTTTATAACCTGAAATTTTAGGATTTAGTGGGTATTTTTTTAGTTTAGAGTCAAATTGTGTAGTAGAAACTTTTGCTCTTGATTGTTATTGGTTTCGAATGACAATTTGAAGAAAATTGCATTTGTTTTAAATTGTTAAGAATGAGGCCATTTACTGAAAACCATATGAAGCTCTTTGAGGGTGCTTTTAACTAAATCTTATAATTGTGATTGTGATTTTGCTTTAACAAGTGCAGTGGCGTCATCCACAAATAGAAATATCCCCGTAGCAGCAAACCTGCGTACTCAGTGAATTTCCAATGCATATATATCACATAAAACCAAATACCAAGTTTCATCAATATACATTCATAAATTAACGATTTATGACAATTTAATTATTCTCCATAAGAATAACATGGCGGCTGAGTATGCAGGTTTGCTGAAGCAAGGATCACAAAAAATGGGGTTTTATACAAATATCAATATAACTCAAGTAGGTAAACCAACATGCCGAATTGTATTAATTTATGTTCATAATTAAGGGAGATAACACGTTACTTATTCCCCATAAGAATAACAAGGGGGCTGAGTACGCAGGTTTGCTGCTACGGGAACTATTGGCAACAAATATATTTTAGTGCAAATATCAATAGACCACAACGATATGAAGCAATATACCAAGTTTCATCAGGATAAGTTGATAAATAAGCGAGATATACAATTTTTCTTATCCTCCATAAGAATAACATTGGACAACGTACTGTGTTTAGCACTTTCAATATCTCTGTAACCATTTGACGTAGAGCAATGATCGAAACACCAAATTGTGCGTCTTTTTAAGCTGATTCCAATGGGAGAAACCAAAATTTGACTCTTTCAAAAATTATATGTATAAAACTCAAAAAACCCATTTTTGGGGTACAAAACCCCCAAAATACCCCTTCGGATAGAGTGATCTGTCTGGTTTTCGAACTTAAAGTCATAAATGCTGCTTTACACGCTTATACCAAATTTCGTCAAAATCGGATTATTTTTACGAGAGTCATCGTCTCACGGACACAATATATATATATATATATATTTATGTATATATATATCTACAGTTTCAAACGAATGGTGTTTTTGGGGTCTGGGAACCTCAAAACGAAAAGTTATCATGGTCCCGGGCCTAGGTCTTACCATGCCGACTACGGTAATAGCTTCTTCCCTATAGGGGAAATTCGCTAAAAGCTGGGAATATATTTTTGATGGAAGGCCATTGACATAAATTAAAAAATAAGGGCTCCATAATTGACCCTTGAGGTATGTAAATTTTTAAATCCGACTATTCTGAATAGATGTTTGTACTTTTATTAAAAACATAGGATCACTGTTTTCTGCCTGAAAAATTTGATCTAAACGAAAAAAGAGTGTTCCCTGTAAAGCCAATTCTATTTAGCTTTGCAATTAACCCTAGCCATGGCCAACCTTCCGATTCGGACTGTTTGATCTGTTGCAATAGAGTGGAAGCCGTCCGAATCGGACAGTTTTTGACCGAAGATTTTGCAACGTTAAAAAACCACTAATAATCATTTCAAAAGTAAACAATATATATATATATAGACCAGGAAAAGTAAAAAAAACCATGATTATAGCGCCTGTAACTTATTTACCCTGCGTTTTGATATATATATATATATATCATTCAAAAGATCATATTCTGAACTTTCATTTGATTACATAAACGAACCCTGTAGCAGCTACATAACAATGTCACGGCAATTAGAAATTGAATGAATTTTTCGCGCAACGCGATTCCTGCAGCCAACGCTAGGAAAACGCCAAAACACAACTTTTTTGAAATTATCCAGCTCGGGTAATTTTTGTTGCAGTAAGTTGCGGTTGGTACCAAAGCACTGCTAAACAGTTGTGCTTCACTTTGGTATTGATTTTTAGAACAAAATATTTATTGGACAGATAATATGATTTTATGAAAACAGGTTTTTTTTTCTTTAACGAATGGCCAACTATCCGAATCGGATTGTTCGGAAAATCTGATTTATATGCAGTGTTAAGTTATAGTTACTAGTCAAATAATATGTCATTTTGTAGAGCAAGAAATGTAGAGTAATTTGGTTTTGCCGTTGGCAGCATTTCTTGCGGGGCGTCATCACCACGGACGCCATTATTATGTCAAATCTTTTCCTTAGTTGTCTGCTTAGCCATCTTGAGTATTTCTTGGTCGGCGTTTGACATGTCTTATCCGTGAATTATTACTCAATATGTTATTATTTCGGAGTTTTAGTGTTATTGAAGTGTTTGTGTGCATCAACAGTTATCTTTATGCATAAATATTACTGAAGTGTGATAAATAGTGTTTATAAAAAGTGTTGTGTTTTGTTTACCTAACATTGTTTACATACCACATTGTTTACTTTGTTACATAACACATATAAACAAAATAATTTAATCTAGGTGTTATACATGTTTATGCAGGTAACTGAATATACTACAACATGTTTATATTGGTTTGGTGTAAAAAATTTAGTAAAAAAGTTATAAACTAAATACTGTACGCAAAAATATCAAAACATTATTTTATTTACAAATATTTATAAGTAATAATAATTTGTACATTAAACTTTATGAATTTTTTAGATACCTTACTTCGTTAGCTTTATAAATACATATATATATATATATATATATCATTATTAGTATATAGATATATTATATAACCTTTTTACAACACAAACTAACACTTGTACAGTTTTCACTTTTATTGGTTCTCCGTTTGTTATTATATTTCACCCCTAAAACTTACAAAATAAAATTCTTAGATGATCACTCACCCTGGGCGTATTGCTCCTGCAGTGTCCAGGCCTCAGGCAGCAGGTGCAGGAACACGTCTCCCAGCAAGCCTCCCACTGCGAAGCTGAGCAGCACCTTCAGCGAGGCTCTCTGAGCTGCCACAACATTACTGTCATTACTGAGGGCTCAACATTCACTGTGGTAATCGGCAGGTTATAACTCCCCCCCCTGCAATCAGTAATAAGCTAACCAAATATTTATCTAAATCAATAACAGTCAAGAAGAGTAAAATTCTTATATATATGCTGAGCGGATAAAAATTGACTTGTTGACTCTTTAACTATTTATAAAAACAGTGTATGCCTGCATTTGAAACAACTTAACTAAAGCTACGAAATGATACAGCAAATTAAACACATATAGGAATGGGATCCTCATCATCACCATTATAAAAATCACCCACTGCCTCGTCGTCTGTGGCAGGGTTCCCAACATTTTCCACTGCACATCAGTTGACATTTTTAGAAATCTACGGGTAACACTACTTCAATTCAAGAGTGTGCAGATTTGAAAACAGAGTAGGCCTAAAGTAAATTAGTCTAAAAAAGTTAATAAGACCCATTGATTTAAAAATAGCTACATTTTACAGTTGGAAGCATGATGCATTTTTCTTAATGAAAACGTTCAAGTCAGGCTCAGTTGAGGTAAACTTCTGGAAGTCTTTTCCAAAATATTCTGTTCCTACATTTTTTATTTTTTAAATAACTCAAAAAAACTACTTTTGCAAATGCTTGTAGTTACAAACCTATAAGGTATGACATTGCAAGGGTAAATTGTAGCTAGCTACTATTTACTGGTAGCTGTAGTTGTAGCTACTACTTTAAAAAAATGTAGCATTAGCTGTAGCTAGCTACTTAAAAAAAGTAGCTTCCCCAACACTGTTGAAAGTGCTACACACAGTATGTTGTCAAATGTTATTCTTATGGAAAATATGAATAATTTTATATCTTGTTCATTTATTAAGGTATACCGGCCAAACTTCATGTATTATGGCTTCAGCTGGTTGTGGTCTATAGTTTTTGTACAAAAAAACTATTTTTACCATTACCGAAGGTACTCGTAGCAGCAACCCTGCGTTTTAGCCCCATTTTATTTTATAGTTATTATTAGTCTCCATTGATTACGAACATAAATTATTAAAACTTGGTATCTGGCTTCACCTAGTTGAGTTTTAATAAAGTCACATAAAAACCCATCTTTGTGCTCCTTGTTGCAGCAAGTTTGCTGTAAAGCAATTTAATATAATATTAACATTAATATACATTCATAAATACTCAAAATATCAAATTTTAATTATTCTCCATAAGGATAACATTGGACAACGTACTGTGTCTAACACTTTGAATATCTCTGCAACGAATGGACATAGAATCACAATTTAAACACCAAAATGTGTTTTGTAGAGCTGAACCGATTGGTAAATCAAATGTGAAGTTTAGAGTAAAATTAACTGTGGAAAAGCTAAACACCTTTTTCCCATAAGATTAACATGGGAGATTTTATCAACACTTTTTTTAGATTTTCTCTGCAACCACTTAACCTAGGTTAATAATTCAAAATACCAAAATACCATATTATTTGTTTTTTAAGCTCTATATAATGGTCAAAACCTAAATTGAGTGTTTTAAAAAGAACTGATTTTTGGACAATTTAAAACCCCCTTCACCACGGTCCAATCTTTCTGGTTTTCGAACTTAGTTATAAATGTTGCTTTACACGTTCGTGCAAATTTCATCGAAATCCGATGTTTTTTCAAAAGTTATCAAGTTAACGGACATATATATATATATAAATTTGAACTATTAGTGTTTTTGGCATCGGGGGACCTCAAAACAAAAAGTTATCATGGTCTCGGGCCTTATCATGAGACCTACGGTAATAGCTTCTTCCCTATAGGGGAAATTCGCTAAAAACACATTTTTTGTGTTCCTTGTTGCAGCAAACCTGCGTACTCATCCCCAATTTTATTCTTATGGAGAATAATTCAAGTTGTATTTAATGCTTAATTGTGAATACATTTTTATGAATCTTGGTAAGTGGATTTATGTGTTATTAAAACATATATTTATACATTGGAAATTCCCTGAGTACGCAGGTTTGCTGAGATAGGGGTATGTTTCTCGTATGTATGTGTTTTCTTATTGTCATAATGTAAAAATAAATATTTGTCTAACGTTGAAGAATAATTTTATTCACAAATTTCTATTTGTGTACTACCTAAAACTTAGTTTAGTGCATCTGGGAATCCTCTTGTCTATTGGGAAACAAAGACATATCCAATGAGTTTGTCAGTGAATTATTCACTAATTATTATTCCTTATGAAGGAATTTGAAATATTGACGTTCCAGTTATTGAGCTTCCACTGTATTAATAGGCAAGCACAAAACTGATCTTCCTTTTTTCTCAGCACAGTGTGTGTTTCTTGGGGGAAATTTACACATACTGTTAGAAAGGTATTGTTGTGTAGATATGCAGAAACCCTTTATAATTAACATCACCCCTCAGGGCTACGCCCTACAGGCTTTCAAAGTTTCAATGTTAATCTTATTAAAGAACAGTAATTGATTGAATTGTATATTTCACAGCTGATATACAACAAATGCTAGCACAGCAGTAAGAACAGATGTTTCAGGACTAATGAAAAATTAAAAAATACTATTGACTACTGGAAAAGTAACGCCCTTCTGTTATCTTTTTTAACTCCACATTAAAATAACTGTTCATGGAAGGCTATGGAAAACAACCATTATTCGTGTGTCCCACTTAGGGTTCACATCGAAATATTTTTGGTCGAATTTCGACCTCTGGGTGATCGCTAGTATCAATTTAACACTCACATAGGCCTAATTGGATCAAATATTTCCCTCTAATAACCATTTCAGTCTAGGAATCTAAACGTCTGACATTTGGTAACAACCGAATAGTCATTATAACAATTGAATGGATTCTTGGTTTATATAAATATATTAAATCAAAGTTTTCAAAATGTTAACTGCAAAATTGTTTTTAGTATGGTAATTTTAAGACATAGCCTAATTCAGAAAAAAATCACCTGACACTTTTAGATGGACAGTATTATTTTTGCCTGGCACTGAAAGGCTTTAGACTTCAAAACATTAACCAAACTATTGCTAAAATATATAAGTTTTCCATTCTTAAACAAACCATGTTAAGCAGATTTACAGATAAGCTTATTGAGATAACAAATGTGTTATAATTAATTATTGACATTTATTAATCAAGTGCAAATAATATGACAGCATCTTGCCAATTGACTTAGAGAGTCAATATTGGTAGTTGTAAGATGTTTAGTAAACAATGAATAACACCTGTGCAAACAACATTACACTATAAATATTGCCACTTTGACATCTGGCAAACAAACCTCACAAGACTTACACTTCGCTGAAGATTGCAGAGTACAAGGAAATGTATTCTACCACAATCTATATAAATAAGTTTAGAAATATAGACATTTGAGGTTATTAAAACTTAAGAACATTTTTAGTAATGCAAAGAAATATTACCGAATGGAATGCAAAGAAATATTATTCAAGTCATACTCATTAAAAACAAGTACTAAACATTACATAATAATAAACACAAGTAAGATTTAAAAATAGATCGCAGACAATTATATCTCAACGAACTTGGCAGTGCTCCCAAGATTTTTTTGCAGTTCAAAAACCATCAGCTCTGATAAATAAAACTAAATATAAACAAACACGTGGCAAAACGGTCTGAATACAACACTTGTTCCTTGTTATTTACTATTAGTCATACAGAAATTTGAGAAGCAATATAAATAAAGTGGCAAACATATACAGGGTGATCGAAATAAATCCTTCACTAATTTGTGATTTCGTTAATCATACACTATACACTTGACTTAGAAAAAATTTCCCGCGAAGGTATGTCCTCAGTTTTCCGTCAGTAATTTTAAAATAAGACCGAGTATTATGACTCTTCCGGCAATCTAAATAATTTATACTTTTGTTCCTTGTTCCATACACAAGTTAGTAGGCCTAACTATTGAGTCAAATCTTACTAGTGTAGTTCTTTAAATGCACATAAACACAATGAGTATATTACTGACTTAGAAAAATCAAATTAAATTGAACGAGCAAAACCAAAAGCCAGTGGTTGACTTGAACAAAGAAGGAATATAAGTAACAATAGGCAGTTACCAGGGCACATGCCAAACAACACATTATTTCTTGGAATCGTCTCTGATTCTAAGCAGAGGCATTGAAGCAACAGTTCAAGGTTAGTGAGGCCCAGCATCATGGGGGACAGAGCAGCAGATTCTGTCTGGCCTTATCACCACACTTGAATCTGACTTTGGAAATATCAAGAACAGTCTTCCCACATTACATCTAGAGATCTTTTCTATTGGTGTTGTTTTTAATTTTACTATATTGCAAATATTTCCTACTTTCCCTATCACACAATAAGCATACCAAAAGTTGAAAAGTTATTACAAAATACATTACAGTAGTTAGATTACAAATTTTTGAACAATAAACAACAGTAATAATACATGTATCCACTTAGTAAGTAAAGTATTAAAGTGGTTTAAAAGTTCAATATTACTTTTTATTAAAAATAAAAATTGCATAAAAATGCATGTACTGTGTTATTATTGATTAATTTTTCTCAACAACACTTAATGTAAAACTAGAATTACAAATAGCACATTTATGGTTTTTAAAGCAACTTTAAAAATATAAACTTGGAAATTATTTTATTATACAGCCACATCTCAAAGCACAAAGTTTTCTTTTATTAATAAAAAAAACTTACTTAAATAATGTTGTATGTATATATATTTTTTTTTGTTATTTATAAGTGCTGTACGATTTTGTATTTGTTATTTTTTTCTGGAATAAATTAATTCATTCATTCAATTCTGGAATAAATTCATTCATTCAATCTTTATAAAAGGAAAGTGGTATCTGTCTGTTTTGCAATTGCATAAACAAATTCCAAACCGATTTGAAATTAAATTGGGCATGAAGATAGTTTATTGTATTGACCACTAAAGTGTATCTGTGATTCAAAAGTCTTTCAGGGCCTCACATCTTTTTTAGCCTTCAAAGTTCCGATGTAAAAGAGATACATCTGTAATTTTAATTAAATTGATATTATAGAAATGGCAATAGTAAGTAGAATAATTTTTTTTATGACTGCAATACCCCAGGCAAAGAATGAGTCTTCAGCCAGAACCTACTGTTGTAAAAAGAAAGCTACTGTCTGTCAGCAGTCATGGCTAATTGGAATGACACTAAACTTATTCACAGACTGGGCTGAATTTTGTATGAAAGTAGCAATACATTTGTACCAAACTGACATCGAGTATGTATCGGAAAATCTTTCAATTGAATTTCATCTTTCAATTTCAATCTGCTCTGCCTCAATGTATAACCTAACATCTACATAAATTAGTTAATTTGTTAAATTTTATTCAAAAATCAAATTAAAGACCAACACGTAATATTATCCTCATCAAGTGAAATCAATACATAAGAGCCACAAAACAAACAACATTAATAATCCTGCCAATAACACAGTTACCTCAGCACTCAAGTTTCAACTGAGTTTAATTAAAAAGTGAAAACTCAAAATATTTAAAAAAAACCTTGGATAAATTATTTGTTTCAATCGCCACTCTACATTTAATAAGTGAACATTTAATTAGATGCATATTATCTATAAACTACAGTTTATTGACACAAAAACTAAGGCTCAAATTTACTCTCAATCGAGATAAACAGATAATTTGCAATGTAAAATTAAATATGTGTGCAGTCAGGAGTAGAAAGTCCTCCAACAGCAACAGGGACAACACAATCACGACTGTAAATATGTCAGGTCACAGGGAGAAGCTGACAACACCACACGACAGCGCAATGGATGTCTGGGTAGCTGGTTGCTGATAAAAATATGCATAGTGATTATAGTTAGTACAAATAAATTACTGAAAACCTTCATTAAAAAGAGAACCATGCGTTCGGTCAACTTGGCGTTGGGGCAACGATGATAAATGAAAACCTTGTTAGCCAATGAAAACGTTCGGTGTAGTTAACAGATTAGCTTGGTTTCGTTACTTTTACGTATAGCTAACATACATAACTATGGATATAATGCCTGGTACATTATTTGACATAAAATGTATTATAAAACAGCAAATTTAAACTACACACTTTAATACACTAACTGTGATTAAAAAGTGATCAGGTAAAATAATGATGTAACATGATATAATTACTCATATCGCACGATGTATGAATTAGGTTATATTTGTTATTACAATCATCTGTTTACTATTCTTTTAACTTGTTTAATATCTTAATGTTCATTCTACTTTTAACGTACTATCGTTTTAAAATAATAAAATAAACCTTCTCTTGCTGAACTAATTAGAGATATTTTGTTCTCCAGTACTTATGTTGGTACTCATAGAACAGAGTGTAAAAATTACAATGAAAATATAGTAAAGCCTCGGCTGACAGGTGCTTCAGCGAGCTAACAGCTGATTGGCTCTGATCGTTGTAGCGAGCTCGTGTTTGATTGGCTCTGCTAAATGGGACCCGGCGAGAGACTGCCGTTGCTCCAACACCGAATTTCCCCAATGTCCCCATTAAAATGCCAGAACATGATAAAGTAGGTTCAAAAATTAATTTATCTTGTTGTTGGGTGATATAAAGAGAACTTTATATTTGAAGTAAAGTGTGGACAGAGTCTAGATAGGGTTTCAGCAGAGGAGAAAGAAAGAAGTACTTGATAATTCAGATGAACCAACCTAAAACTTTCTGATGGGACAGACAATTTGACAACTAACTGTCTCATGTATATTCATCTCAAATAGAGGAAATGTACACAAAATAATGCAATACACACGGGTAAATCTTTATTTTTGCGTTATTCTCCTTTACATAGCATGTAGAGATTTGAGTAGAAATATTATTTTTCTAGTATTTGATTAAGAAATTATGCATTGAAAATAATAATTGAATAAGACACATTTTACAGGAATATAAATTACTCGATAGCTCCTGTGTGGCAATTTGATTAGTTTTTGCAACCAACATTTGTAGGCCTATTATCTTTTCTAACAGAACAAACATAATTTAGTTGGGGAATTAATCAGCAGCATTCAAATAAAAGGACGTCTTCATTTTACAACAACTTTAACAAATACAAAAAAATGGTTATTTTTACAAAATTTGTCTTTTCATTATAAAAATGAATTGGTGTTAAAATGGATATGCCTTTGAAATGCCAGAACTTTGTACTCATTATCAAAACATTATAATCGACTGAAATTACAAATTATTTTAGATCCTCTGTGTTGTGTTCACAAATAAGTCAATGATAAAGTGAGAGAAGGGTCGAAAAGGAGTAAAGGCTCCACTCAGAGACTTATTATTATCTGGGACTCAACTGTGAAAGTACCAAAACATAATCCAAATACATATTCCATTTAAACTATACAAATCAAAAGCTGTAATCAATTAAAATACCAATGGTTATATAATTGACACCAATCGTTGCTAAAGGTCTGTTCTTGTTTTATATTATGACGAGAAGGAACAAGCTCTGACCTGAAAATACGGTATACTAGAATTGCCCAAGTGCAGCGAAACACCCGTTTTCAGTTAGTTAAACTTGTCTCTGTAAGATGGGACGAATAGATAAGTGAGAATCACCCATTAAATTATTTTTACAACATGAATTTTTTTTGATTTTTTTTACCAAGCGTTGAAGGTAATCTTGAAAAGGATGGCTCAAATTATTGGTTTTCATAGGTATTAAGGAAGGTATAAAGAAACACCCTCGAGAAATAATTCATAAAAATAGGATATATTTCAGTACAATAATACTGATAAAAGTATAGTCAAATTTTTAGTTAAAAGACAGTCTTGCAGGTAGCCCCCTCCATCCTAATCCTATATTTACAAAACAACCCATTGTAGCGAGCTCGGAGCGCTGCCAATCGGTAAGGCGGTGGAAGACACCTTCACTGCCCGGTGATTCTTAGAATTTCACCCTCTGCCTAAAGAAGCTTATAATAGAACTCTCATTAACATATGACGGCTCATTTGTTTTGTCATGATTAGACAAAACTTGAACCACAATTCTACGATGTTCCGTAATTGAGATAAATACACTAGGAGTACGCTCAAATATTCGCGTAATGGGATGACCAAACCCAGAAATGGTAGATAAAAATTACTGCTATTACGTAAGTTCCAACCGAAATTTGATCACAAAATTTTAAATAAATAGTCCTGGGGACTCTGTAGGAAAATATCTACTTTTCTTTTGGTTAATTTTAGGTCATAGGATAAATCATTCTTAATTATATAAAATTAAATTATATTAGAGGTGCAAATTCTTCAACAAAATATAACACAGTAAGTTTCCTATGCAGTGAGGTACATTGGAAATTAGCTGAGTACCCAGGTTTGCTACGACGGGGGTATTTAAATATCATGAACTAACAAAAGAACACAGCTGGCAGAAGTAAATATGAAATAAATGGCTGCTGCAATCTAGGGGATAAACTATTAACTTACTCACATTATCCTATACTCTAATATGAGTAAGGTTTGCTTGCTTGCTTGCTACACTGATCTCAAAAACAGCTCCACCGATTTCCTTCAAATGTTTGAAATAACTAATTTCTGGGATAAAAATAAGTTCAAGACAGGCCTCATCCCCAGAAAAAATCAAATAATGTAAAAAAACTAAAATGAAAAGTTAAAAAAATTAACATTGGGCTTATGGAGTTTCAAATCAAAACAAAATAATTGTAACAGCTGTTCATAATCAACCAGGGAACTGTCAAAGTAATACTCATGTTCTTTATGATTATTAACATGTGGTTTCCTGAGTGCAGAGATTAAAGGATTTAAGTGAAGATTACATATATAGAGTAGTAAAATAAATCAAAGGGACATTGAGCAACTGGAGGGACCTTAAAAATGTTGAAAAGAGGCAAATGAGTTATACAAATCTGATTATCAGTAGGGGGAAGTGGTGAAATATTACTCCGAGTGATCTAAACAAACTGACTGGCCTTCCCCCGAGCAAAGCTCGGCCCCCAGGTACTTCACATTATAGGAGAACGTTATCTTTATTTATAAAAACTGGTATTAATTTTTAGTCTAAAAGTATCAAAAACCTTTGATAAATTGAATTAACTCTTGTTAAATGGAGAGTACCTTTAATCATTTAATCATAAAACATATAAATAGGATAATTTGTAAAATTTTGTTGTCATTACCAAATAATATTTTATTAGCATCTTGCACTTTACTAAAGGTAATGTTTGCCCAATGCTTTACCTTATGGAAATTTTACAACTTTAAAAGTTAATTATTAAAAAAACACAGTTACATGAATGTGTTTCATTTTTGAACTGGAAGTGTGAAGTGTACTGAAAAAAATTTGTTTAAAATCTGAAAACGATCCGTGCAGCCGTTTTCATGATATTGCATTACGAACACACACACCCATACACCGATGGACAATGAATCATTGTCTCTGCAAATACATAGATTCCTTCACTTCGTTCCGTCATAAATTAATAGGGACAATTATTGAATCATATAAAAATGCATTTAGTATAATGTTATTTAGTATTATTATTTGTTAAAGTAAATATATTACACATATACTTGTACTCTCGAAACCAAATGCAGTTGAGTTGAAGTCATGACTGGCCGCTTCTTGATATAAAATAAAAAAAGTTGAATGTTAAAAACTAAACAATAACTAAAATACGACTAAAAAATCAAATATATTTATCTCGATTATAGAACACCATAGAACTGTGATTCACGTTGTGTTGTATTCGTCTAATCATGACGAACCAAATGAGCCGTTATTTGTGAATGAGAGTGCAATAGTTCAATTATTAGCTTCTTTAGGCAGAGGGCGACATTCTAAGACTCGCCGGGCAGTGGGGGTGACTATTTAACTAAAAATTCTACTATAAAATAAAGATTTGTTATACATATTTTAATTTAGTACCTACACCAAGCACCTATTGTCAGTCCAAGTAACATCTTTTCTCTATAACAATAACATGGCAACTTTTAAGGATAGTCAACAACATTTTTAGATCAATGCAAATTGATTAAAATCACACAAAAAGATGTAAAGAATAACATGGCAACTTCGCCAGAGTGGCGGAGCTCTAAGGTAGGGGGGGGACATATCCAATGTAGAGCCATCCTTCAAGAAATGTCATATTAAACGGTTCCTATCACTGTGCATTAGTTATATTAGTTATATTGGGATTAAAATATTTCAAGATCCTGAGGTCGTGTAGGACAAACACATTTGTTCAACACAGAGAGGGAAGACAAGGAGACTCCTGCGGTCTGCCAACACACACATTCATTGTGAACAATTATGTCATCACAATACCAGCAGCCTGATAACTGAACACTCTACAACACTTCAGGTGAAGGCAACTCAAATGTGGAAGTGCTGAACTACCATTGGTCAATTACACTTATAATGACTGAGTAATTCAAACAGATTGTGGATGCACTTTTAATGCTTAACACAACACTGAGGAACAAAGATGACCTTGATATCCATATGTTAAGGAGGGCCAGTCCTGGAAGGAGGGGAAGGCAACCTGGGGAAGGGGGGAGATAGCACATGACACATCCATTTGATCACATAAAACACACAAACACACACACACGCACGCACGCACGCACACACATACACACACACACACACACACACGCAAGCGTGCACGCACACACACACACACACACACACACACACACACACACACACATGCGCGGTCTTTATCAGACAATGGGAAAAACAGAAGGAACACAACTTGTGTATAATTTATTCCACTGAATATATTGATTGACTCTATTACGAGCAATGTAAACTGGATCTCAGGAATCCACAGTACGATTTGCTAGTACTTTGAGATGGAGTTTCGGGCTGAAAATTTGTTTACAATTATACTCATTATACTAGGCAGTAAATATACAACAAAATTTGAACACATGGTCTATTTCATTTTTCACAACTACACAACACTTTCTGATAGTAATTTCCATCTGTAGGCTATTTAAATGGAATAACTGGGTCGGTAGGATATCAGAACCAGTATTATGTGGTTGAAATACAAATGTACAAAGGGTTCCCTTGGAATATGTCAGCAGGCCAAGACATGAAGGACAGTGTTTGCAGTGGCTAGTCGGGGGTAATGAGCACGGCTCTGGGTGATAAGTGGAAGGAAGTGCACCTTCACCAGTACAGTACCACAGCCCATGCGGAAGGAAGGGCCGTGACAAGGTCGTCTGGTGTCGACCTCCCACAACAGAAGCTATTAGCGGCCAGTCTGGTCTCCCCTACCTCATTCCACCCGCCACGCTTGTACACTACTCAATTTGAATCTCCGTTTTTATCAAATTTGCATTAAGTACTAAATTTGTCAACAAAAGATAAATAGATGAATAGACACTTTTTTCTGATCTGTTATTTAAATTTTACACTATAGCCAAGAGCATGAAAGAAGGTGGGTGATCATCTATATTGAATTTTATAGAACAAGGCGTTATTGATTTTTTTCTTATGATAAAATATAGTAATAATGTACATAGCTGATATTATATGGTTAATATAGTTAACTAGGGTTTATTAAACAAAACGAGTTTGCACGCAGCAAGCTGATGTGAAGGAAGTGAATTTCCAGATAAAAACTCAAAATCAGTGTGAAAACATACATTTAGCCCAAATTTTATTTAAATTTGAAAACATTGATTTTTTGGCTGTTCTGATACTCCTAGTTTCATTTACTTGCAAAGCTATGGGAATACAATTTTGCATATTATAAGGTTAGGAGAAGGTCCAGACAGGCTTGAAAGTAGGCGTGAGGTTGCTGGGGATGATAAAAGTACTCTAACAAAGGAATAACAGGCTTTTCTAGTGTAAAACCCTCATAAGACAATGTACTGTATTTAATCGATGCACATTTTCTTTAATAACTCGGTAAATATTTATGCTAGAATGACGAGAGAGGGCTTAAAACTGTTGCCTCTTAAATTCCCATCTTTTAACATGCATTAATTTTATATCAGGGGCTTTTCTGACCCTTTTTGGGCCCAAAAACTCAAAATTTTAAAGATTAATCCCAAAAAAAGGGTTTAGAGTTTTCCGATTGTTTTGTCCAACTGATTACAGAAAGGAACGTTCCTACCAAATTTGAAGTAAATCGGACAAAAATGTGACCGCTAGAGTGCAAACACACACACACACACACACACACACACACACACATATATATATATATATATACCCATATATATATATATATATATAAAATTTTAAACGACCCCCCAAAACGTGTTCAGGGGGTCACATTAGGAACTTCTATGGCGGTCCTGGGCATAAGTTTCACCGTGCGGGTAATGCTAATGGTTCAGTTTCCAAGGGAAATTCACTAAAAACTTCAGCAATGAGAAATCGCAACCCGCCTTATTTTGAGCTTTTCAGTTTATAAATCAACGAATCTGTTTCCAATTAAAAATTAAGTTAAACTAAATCAATCAAATCTAGCATTACACTAAGCTAAAACTATAAAAAGAAAGTAACGCTAAGCTATTAGCGATACTTTGCAATGTAAATTGATATTTATATAACATGTAAATGATAACTGTTAGTTTACCTAGAGAACTATAATATAATCTGGTTTTCTAGAGCTTTTACAGAGTAATATGTTGAGTGTCCTATAGCATGTTTAGAAAATTAAAAATTACAAGCCATGGCATGGTTTTCAGATGGGTGTCTGGTTTTTCAGGTGGGCGTCAAGTTACTCGGCGAAGAGTTATCGAGTGTTAAGTTTGTGGACTACTGCATATATAAATACCCCCGTCGCAGCAAACCTGCGTACTCAGCAAATTTCCAATGCATAATATTTGTATGAATTCCACATAAAGCCGCGTACCAAGTTTCATAAAAATATATTCACATATAAGCGATTTTAATTATTCTCCATAACAATAACATTGGTAATGAGTACGTAGGTTTGCTGAAACAAGGAACACAAACAATTGATTTTTATGCTAATATAAATATAATTTAACTAGGCAAAGCCCCATACCAAGTTTCATCAATATTCAATCATAAATAAGCGCTATATAACATTTTAGTTATTCTCCATAAGAATAACATGGGGGCTGAGTAAGCAGGTTGGCTGCAACAAGGAACAAAAAAATGGGTTTTTATGCAATTATGAATATAACTCAACCAAGTGAAGCTACATACCAAGTTTTATTAATTTATGTTCAAAATTAAGGGAGTCTTACATTTTACTTATTCTCCATAAGAATTATATGGGGGCTGAGTACGCAGGTATGCTGCTACGGGAATAACCAACAAAAAATCAATTTTTTGTGCAAATATCAATATACCAGTACTATGTGAAGCCACCTACCAAGTTTCATCAACATACATTCATAAATAATCGAGATATCAAATTTTATTTATTCTCCATAAGGATAACATTGGACAACGTACTGTGTTTAGCACTTTGAATATCTCAGCAACGGTTAGGCGTAGAATCACAATTTAAACACCAAAATGATTGTTTTGTGGAACTGAACAGATTTCTAAAAGCAAATGTGGAGTTTAAATTAAAATAAACTGAGGAAATGCCAAAAACCTTTTTCCCATAAGATTAACATGGGATATTTTATGAGTAGGTTTTTTTGGATTTTCTCCGCAACCACTTAACCTAGCTTAATAATTCAAAATACTATATTATTTGTTTTTTTAAGCTCTATAACATGGTCAGAACCAAAATTAAGTTTTAAAAAAATTGTAGGGTGAAAAATGCAAAAAACTGATTTTTGGAAAATTTAAAACCCTCATAAACCCCCCTTCCCATGGTCCGATTTTTCTAGTTTTTGGAACTTAAAGTCATGAATGCTATTTTACAAATTTGAGCCAAATTTCATCGAAATCGGACGTTTTTTACTCAAGTTATCACATTCACGGACACATATATATATATATACATATATAAATTTGAACGAATAGTGTTTTTGTCATCTGGGGACCTCAAAACAAAAAATTATCATGGTCTCGGACTTAAGTCTTACCATGAGACCTACGATAATAGCTTCTTCCCTATAGGGGAAATTCGCTATAAGCAGTTTTATTTGGTTTCAAGAACGTTTATTAGATTCAGCGGCTCTCCAATGTATTAATTTTGTTACAGTTATATAAAATACAAGATTTTAATGGATAACATTTAGCCTGCATGTTTGATGGAAGTCCTAAAGAATGTTTTATAAACAGGTGCTGCCACGTGTTGAATATTAGATAGCATTATCCTCCAAGACAATGCACACACAACACATGTAATTGTTGACACAAATGTTCAGTTGTAGCGAATATTCATTCCCCAGCGTACATTTTTCCGTTTGATCCCAGAATAATCAAAAGCTGTAAAACTAAATTCCCTTGTAAAACGACTCGTGAACACCTAAAATGTTCTCCCCTGCTGATTGCTAATTCCCATCGGATTTCACAAAACGTGTGCAGACCAAAGCCTCGGTATTACTGAGTGTTATAATATAGCTTACTTTAATTTTCTTTTGTATTTTACAAGACATAAATAATTAAGCATATTTTATGACCTTTAGTTTTTAAACTTTATTTAAAGGAAAAATTAAGTAGCTACTTTAAAAATGTTGTCAATATTGTATACCCATATTTTTCTTATTAAACATAGTAATACATGTTATTTTAATTTATTTGCACCCGCTTATCTTGCATGTTGATAAATCCTCACATCAATATTTAAAGTTCTTTTTACAGACATTAAATTTACTTAAACTCATTAAATAAATTTGTGAATTAATTAAGAGTTAACATAACGCAGTTGTAAAAAATTAAGGAAATGGTGATTGAATAAAGAACCCTTGGGAGAAGCTACAGTCAAAATAATCATATTTAACAACACAATTATAAGTAACTGTAACAGCATATATTGAAGCAAAGTCTTAACAATAAGAAACTTGAAGGGAGAGATGGAGAATATAGTATGGAAGGCTTGCAGGTTCAGAGAAGTGTGTGATTAGCTTATCACTACTTCACACTCACACCTGTTGGTGCCTCCCACTCCACCCTTCAACACACCAATGGTTACAAATCTCTTTACTAACTATATGTCTGGAGTTATATATTTCTTTCTCCATTTTGTACACATTTTTTTCTCTGACAAACCGTCACAACCACTTGCAGCTGATTCACAATAATTTTTCAAAGGCTTCACTTTGTTTATCTTTGTCTTGCATTTTTTGCGATCTCTTGAATAGACGACAGACATCTGGGGGATGTTGAGTAGAATAAGTGAATAACCTCATATGGACACCATCCTATTCTTAATACCACCACATGTGGTGATATTAAGTAAAGTGGAATGTTGAAGTGAGTTATGTGGAATATTACCACCATGGTAATACCATGTGGTATAATATTCTTATACGACAAATGATTTCAAATGATTTCTTATACCACTTTTCTGCAATTTCAAACCTCAAACTTCAACCTGTTCTGCTCTTCGAACCTAAATCAAAGTTCATAAGCTGCTACCTATATAACTATTATATAGGTTTGGTTAAAAGCCGGTATATTATAAATGAAAGGTCTTCTGTTGAAAAAATTAAATATTCTGTTCCCCAAGGCTCAATTTTAGGGCCTTTTCTCTTTATAGTTAATAAAGAGGCCTCTCAAACTGTATATTAGAAGAACCCAAAGATACTGCAGTAGAATTGCAGCTATACGCTGATGATATAAGTATTCTCTTTGATGGAAAAGATATTGTGAGCATTTCTCAAACCTTACCCTCTGTTATGGAAAATTTTCAAACAGTTCTAGGAAATAATAATTTACTTTTAAATACTAATAAAACCTTTTTTATAAATTTTTCATGTTCAAAAAAAGGAAAAGTGATGAATTACAAGCTATTTTTCAAAGTCAAAATTTTGTTGAAACTATGAATTTTTTGGGTTTAAAATTAAATTGTAATTTAGACTGGCCGGGGCATGTTGACTTTGTTTGTAAAAAGATTAGCTCTGGCATATTTGCACTGAAAATTCTGCAGAAATTTTGTTCTTTAGATGTTTAAAAAAAAGTATATTTTGGTCTCATTCACTCTAACCTATCATATGGTTTAGAAGTTTATGGAGCAACCACCAGATTGAATTTAGATAAAATTTTAGTTATTCAAAAATCAACAATTAGGATTATATTAAATATCAATATTATAGAGTCATGTAGAAATAACTTTTCTGACCTTGGAATTCTGACAGTGTATGGACTGTACATTTATAAAACCATTCTTCATGTAAAAAATAATGTTGATAAAATTATACAAACAAAGCCAAGTCCACTGCTATAACACCAGAAGAAACAAAGATTTTGTAATTCAATCCTACAAAAAAGATTTTTTAAAGAAAATACCTACTTATGCTGGGGTTAAATTTTTCAACAACTTGCCAGACCATATTAAGAATGAAAATGTATACAGAAGGTTCAAATGTTTACTGAAAGAACATCTTGTAATGAAGCCGTTATAAAATTTTGATGAGTTTTTCATTACGGATAAGCCTAGTTTTTAAGTTACTTTGATTTGTATGTACTTCGTACATGTTGACACCATTCTTTTGTATTTTTTGCAAATCTGAATAAAGTTTTATTGATTGATTGATATTGCCACTAACATAACGCTGTCCTGAAATGAAAAATAACCATCCATATTTGCACTGGTTTGCTTGAGAGTTGCAAAATAAAAAAATAAAAAACATATCGTCTACTTTAATAAACCAATTAGGATATTTTGATTAAATGGGTTAAAAGTGAGAAAGAATAAGTCTCTGTTTTCTGATACCGTTCACTTTTCTACAATTTAAACTGAGTAAACATAAGACTAAAGTATCTAAGACAATCTTCTTGTAGTCCTAAGACAATCTTGTAGTTATGTTAACCAAACATCTGTAATAACCTAAAAGAGAAGCCAATAATATAAATTAACATAACTTGGCTTTAAATGTTAGCTTCAGATACTTAACTTTAAAATATTAAATTTAACATTATAAATAATGTAAAACCTAAATTAAAATTCAGATTTACTCTTTTTTACAAAAGAGCTTCCCTTAAAAATATTAATTACTATTCGTCCAGTGCGTTGTTAAAACTTTAAGGCACAAAAACCAATTTCTTTTATTACATATAATGGACTATTTATTATTGACACGTGATATTCTCATTCACATCTGTATAATATTATAGGCATTGATTTTATTGCAGCTGATTGTTACTCTGTTTGTTTATTTTTTATGGTTTGAAAGTACTTCTAAAAAACTTAAAATTAAAAAGGGTAGCTTACCCTTTTTGAAAATTAAAATAAAATTTGTAAAATAATCAAAAAGCTAAATTTAAATTTTGGCTTTGACAACCCTTCTACTTAAAATCCTCTTAAATATAATCATTAAAATACTTTCCGGTAGTCAAGTGGTAGTCTCAAAAAGCTTTCCAGAATAAAAAATAATAATTTAAATACATATGATGGTTTTGTAGTAAGATAACTTGTATTTACTATATTTCCAGTAAAAGTTAGGATTCTACAATATTTCATCTTATTACTGTTATATCAATTTCAGCTAAAGTAATGAATATGGCAACTAACAATAAATAGTTAACTGTAAGTAAATTTCATATATTAGAAAGTATAAAATGAACACTGACAACAAAAATGTACCTATGTTAAAAGCTTGCAAATTTGCCTTTTAAGTAAGTCTCTTACTATAGCTGGGACACTGAATAAGCAGCCTTCTGACATAGACGGAACAAAATGTACAACAAATGTAAGCAAGACGTTCTTTATAGTTTTGATTGGAGCACCGATCATCAGGTGTTGGCGAGGCCAGTCAATTTCAGTCTCAACTCACACCGCTTGTTGCACATGTTCTATAAGATCTCTTACTCAGCGGCCAAGCTTCAAATCAATCATGAATCCAATTAGTTACATTTTCTGTGTTTGTAGTCACCGTTATATGAGTGGACTAGAGAGCACAGCAGTTGAGCTATCTATGGTTGATAACATGCAGCCCAGCATGGACAAGGCGATAACTGTGGTGCCACATGTCGCCTCCACTCATAAGTTTATCTTACAGGAGATTTACTAATAAAAAATTGAAAGTATGTAATATTATTTAGTGACTCAGCGGAGAGACCAGGTTCCTTTTGTGTGAGAAAAATTACAGGATTGCTTTGTGTTTCATAAATTGCGAAGATCATACATGGATGATAACATCAACAATTTTTAATTTGAAAAATCCGTTTACAAACGATAGTGAGCACAGTCTCCTTTAAAAACATTTAAGCAATTGGTTGGTATAGACCATTATTTTTAACATGTCGCTGTGAGAATTTTTGTCTACAGTGCTAGGCTGGTTTCACACATTAATTAAGACACCTTCAATAAATTCTACAGTAGTAAATTTTTAAAGTAAAACAAAACACAGATACAAACATTACAATCAATTACATCAATAAGGAACTGATATAAGAAGCAATATTATATCTACAAATATTTTACAGTGTAGTTAAACATTGAAGAGTCGAATTTATTTCAAAATAATGAGCTAAAAAACTGTAGAACCAACAAATAGTACTGCAGGGTATTTCAAAAGCGAAACCGCGAGGCGTGTAAAGGCAGAGTGTTATGTAACCACTGTGGTGGCTCGGGTCACAGGCACTAGTTAATCTACAGGTTGCACAGTAATTTGGGCCCAAATTATACAATGATGTCTTCCTATAAGAACATTGCTAGCTATAAATATTGTATTAGGATTATATTTGTGATAAAAATTAATAAATAACAGGTTTGTATGGTGACTTTGGATTTCGACATCCCCCAAGAGTTGATATTATTATGAACTGCTACTTTTGTAACTGGGTGTATATGCCTGTCTATATAGAATGTAATTGTAGTGAATTAAAAATAAATGATTAAGTACAAATATTTGTATATATGCAATTGGTTTTACCACTTGCAAATGTAACAAAAGATTTAAAAATATACCTTAAATCAATGTAAATTACACAAAATATTTTAGGGAATTATCAGGAGCAGTACAAATTGAGATTCCCCTTCCTTCAATTTAAAACATAAAGAAAATTCTTAAAAACAGTGGTTCGACAGTTCCACTGACACAATTTATACAGAGTTTGTGCAAAATTGATTGTAATGATCTATTACGTTTGTCTTCATATAAAAAGTTTGTATTAATCCTTTAATATTAAAAGATTTTATGATAATCGTTTTGGGACATTCAACATGGGGTGCAATTTTACAACACTTGGGATAATCGTCATGGTCAAGGCAACTTTTCATGGGGTAGTATTAATTAATATTACTGAATATTCATTTGTCAATCTGAAAAAAAAAATATTTACACCTTGGACCCAAGCCCATTCACATTTCTGCAGTTTTGGAAAAGTTGTATCTTCTGCACTCTATGGTAATCCTATTGAACTATATATATGTTACTAAACATTTTTTGGTTTAAAATTGCATACGTCCAGAACAATAGAAGTTCGGTTTAACCCATTGAGGTAGTAATTTCTATTCTATTTGCAGTAGCCTATAACGGGAATTGATTGGTGCTGCACTCTAGTAGCAAAATATGTAACTAATGACCGCGGGCGTCTACGGTTCTATCCGCTAGGGGCGCGGACTGACTGAAAAACCTTAAT
This sequence comes from Allygus modestus, assembly GCA_963675035.1. NCBI lineage: Eukaryota > Metazoa > Arthropoda > Insecta > Hemiptera > Cicadellidae > Allygus > Allygus modestus. The sequence continues at coordinate 106,330,660 of OY776111.1, forward strand.
ATCACCACCAGGTCTTTGGTCGTGTTAGCTGAGTTGGCTACGTCGTGGAAACACCTTGGCCAGGTGGTGATACGATGTTCGTGGGTTCGATTCCCGCACACGACCAAAACTGACCAGTTGTGCAACTCTCAATGAGTTAACCGGTCTGTGGCAACGTTGGTGGGAGGGCCCAAGTAAAACAAACGGTGGCAGGCTTGCTTGGAAGTTGACGGGATCGGTTAATTCTTTGAGACTTGCACATGGTCAACACTGATTTTGCTAATTTTTACTTATGTCTACTGTGTGTGTGCCAATGCAACTTTCTAAACTGAAAGAAAACAATATTTTAATTAAAATACACCATTAATCCATTTAAAAACACCAATTTTATACTCCAATTCACAGGTTAATAAAATTACAAGTAAGGAACGAGACCAGCTCGTATGTCTACGCCAATGGGGTAAGGGTCCAGCTTATGGTCCTTATGAACATACATGCATTACTTCAATGCAATATAAATCACCTGTTTTTCATAAACCTGTATTTTATAAATGTATAGAATGCAATATTTTATTCGACCACGCAATACTACATTCTTGAACACTGGCATATCAACACGAAACTGGCTTCGTTTTTAAATTTCGAAGTCCAAAACAGTACTCTTTCCTATTAGGTACTCTTCCAAGGTATAGAAGGCTTTTTCTGGAGGACCCCTTTAAGCTTTTATTTGTAAATCATGTCACTTAGTTGCCTGAGGGCTTAAGGAGTCTTATTGTACATTTTGGATGCCATGATCAAAGGACCTTAGCTGTCTTATTAAACCCGATCTGAGGCAGGTCTACATCATGACTAAACCTGGCATCACAGTTGTAACAAGGTTATAACAACAAGGATCACAACTGCACAACAAATATAAAATTAGTAACTCATAAAAAGTACTGTAAAGCATAGTTTTTATTGATTTTTTGTTGTCATTCCCCAGCGACAATAGCATTTATGTATCACATAACGTCTTAAAGGGAAAGTTGTACATACACCCCTCAAATTTATGTAGGCACCCCAGGAATTGAACATATGACCCTTGAACCAAAGGCGCTAACCGTTTAGCGAGATGCCTCCAGAAACATACATTAGTCTGTGCCTATTAGTCTATACCAGCGAGCACATAATACAATAGAGAAGCTACTCGGAGCGCTGAGTGCAGCTAACCTGGCGGTCGGATGTGACAGTCCAAGATGGCGGCGCCGCCCTAGTCCGAGCATCTACCACGCACCGCCACACACTTTATCAGATAGTCGCAGTGAGGGTAGACACGGCTGTTTGTTGTAGGCCTAAGATGTCGATGTCGAGTTAACACGATTTTGTAAATTGTATTGGATTTGGTTTTAATGACCGGACACCTATTAAAAATAAAATTGGGTATTAACCACCCGCTGGGATTACTTTTCACAAGAGCGCATAGTTTTAATTTATTTAAATACGCATAAGTGGTTAAAACGTATCTTTGTTTAGCAATAAATTGTATTGAATATTTCTATAATTCTCTATAAATTCTAGTCGCTCTAGGTATATTAATGATTCTTTTTGTGTAAGCCACAAACAAGAAAAACAAAATGACCAGTTGTAATTTATATATAATAAACAGTATTTTTTATTTATCAATTAAAATACATTTGGAATAAATAATAAAATATACATTTGTACTATTGTTTACATTTAAAAATTATTATACATTTTCATTCGTAAATTAAGGGCTTCTAAAACCTTCTAAAAGTGTGGTAAAAATCTACCAACTTTGCGAAAGTTGTTTTAGAAGTACCTAACTATAAGTGAAAAAATATTGTTAGTAAAATGTAAAACCATGAACTTGGACAAACATCTATAGGTCAATGAATATTGATTAATGGTTTACGAATATTTGGACTAAGTTATTTAATACGCATATTATCTACATAGTGAAACATCGAGGATATTATACACGTATGAATAAGTAACTGAAACTTAGTTATTACTTAGGATTTTTTTTATTATTTACTGCTCCTTAAATAAATACAATATCATTACTAATTCCAGCTAAAACAAACTAACAAATAAAAACATAAACAACAACATAGCCGGAAAACAAACACAATGCACTGCTATATTGTAATGGTCGGGCGCGGCGCGGCAGCGGCAAAAGATCTGGATTTATGAGGAAACCGACCACTCTAGAAAAAAAAGTTGGAATGAAAAATTAAATTTATTTATTTATCTATAACTTTCCCACTGACAAAATGTCTCTGACCAAAAAATAAAAAACTTCCAAACAGAACAACTTTTTCATGTCTGGTTTTGGAAAACAGATCTACAAGTGTGTAATAAAACATTTATACACCAATTAATAAAATTATTATTAACTTTAAATTATGACCATCGTTATCCTCAGACTCTATACTATAAGCATGCAACGTTTCAAGGAATATCCTTCAACTATTTCTGTTGATAATGGCCGTGTACTAGTCGCGAAAATTTACCGCGAATTGAGCTCGCGGATCGTAGATTGCAGGTTTTATGACAGACCAACATGGCGGATCTTCCCACAATTTTAATGCATGGGGTATAAGCACTTGTCTTCTCTATTCTATGATGTGCTCGCTGGTCTGTACATATTCGCTGCCTAGTAATGTAATGAGTTTACAATTTTTAAAATTCATAACAAACTGGATTTTACCATGATATGAGATCATGTCATGTCATACACAATCTACAGTCGGTAACTTGTGACATGTGGTACTTCATCCCCAGCGAATGTGTTAAGAAGTTTTCTTATCAGTAGAGCAGTTAACAGTGCATTATATTCCTTTAATGATTGTGATTGCTGATATTGTGATTTAGTATTTGTCAAATACAATAGGTTATCACTGAGGTACTGTTTTCAGACTAACAAATGAACATCTATTTTTTCTTTAATAATTAACCGTTTCTGCGAGGAATTTTTTGAATATATAATATAAATATAAAACATAGGTATTTGCTAAATAGTAGCAAACCAAATTATATAGGCGTTTGCCACAATAGTATAACTACAAATAATGTTTCAAAGCTACAAAAACGATATGCCCTAAAATATATATAAGTTAAAGAAATAATTTCATAAGAGCAGTGAAGTGTCAGTGACTGAGCCAAGAGCTGAGCTGAGCTGTAGCTGTCGTTACATTGTGTTTTTGATTGTGCAGGATTATTTCAAACAATAAACAACATTTTGTGAGCAAAAATGTGAACTTTGCTCCATATCCGTCACAACTGAACTCAATTTCAGTTGCGCAGGTGTGCGGATGTTTAGCAAATCAACTACAACCGTAGTCGCATCACAAATCAGTTGCTCAACTCTTGTTAGAAACAGTCTTCCCGAGTGCAGAGTGCCTTATTGATAAACAATCTTATAATGGAACTCATGAGTGGTTGACACTTTATTGGTTGACCCAGTTAAAAGGGCTATTGATGTGATCAGGGCAATAACCATTTCAAAAATGACAACAAATCATAAATTCACCGGCTGTCAAACAATTTGTATTTTGTTAAATGGCACACCAGCCATTTTGATTGACACTGAAAGATGGGCAGCTTAGCTGATAATTGACTGATAAGATTTAACCTACAAAAGATTAATAAATGTAGTGGACTTTAAACATGAAGTATACAATTCCTTATCACAAAGTGTTGGTTTGGTACAAGACAGCTTAGTAATTGTTTTTAAAGAAACATAACATCACTCACCATGAGAATGAGAATTAATTAATGTTTGTAGACTTGTTTTGGAAGTATAACCAATGTTTGTAGACTTATGTTGGAAGTACAACCAAACACTTCTAAAGTAGCAAGTATGTGTACATTCCCAAGCTTGTGAATTTATAATCCAACTCCTTTATTATTACAAAAACAATAAGAATTTAATTTGTTGAAAAAAATGCATTAAAAACATTTAAAAAACTAAATAAGAATCATAATACCCCCGTCGCAGCAAACCTGCGTACTCAGCGAATTTCCAATGCAAATATATGGGTATCACTACTACCTAGAGCCACTTACCAAGTTTCACAAAAATACATTCATTAATAAGTGATATATAGCATTTTATTTATTCTCCATAAGAATAACAATATAAATGAGTACGCAGGTTTGCTGCAACAAGGAAGATAAGATATGTGTTTTTTTTTGCAATTATCAATATAACTCAACCAGGTGAAGCTACATACCAAGTTTTATTAATTTAGGTTCATAACTAAGGGAGATATAAAACTTTACTTATTTTCCATATGAATAACATGGGGGCCGAGTATGCAGGTTTGCTGCTACCGGGAAAACTCAACAAAAAACTTTTTTGTGCTATTATCAATATACCACAACTAGTTGAAGCCACATACCAAGTTTCATCAATAAACATACATAAATAATCAAAATATAACATTCTATTTATTCTCCATAAGGATAACATTGGACAACGTACTGTGTTTAGCACTTTGAATATCTCTGCAACGGTTGGACGTAAAACAACAATTAAAACGCCAAAATGATTGTTTTGTAGAGCTAAACTGATTGGTAGAAAGAAATGTGGAGTTTTTAGTGAAATAATCTGAGGAAAATCTAAAAACCGTATTCCCATAAGATTAACATGGGAAATTTTATGGACACATTTTTTGACTTTTCTCCACAACCAATAAACCTAGCTTAATGATTAAAAATACTAAATTGTTTGTTTTTTTAAGCTCTACAAAATGGTTTTTTAAATTTTAGGGTAAAAAGTTCAAAAAACTGATTTGATGGAAAATTTTAAACCCCTATAAAACCCCCTTGCCATAAACCGATCGATCTGGTTTTCGAACTTAAAGTCATAAATGTTACTCTCCACATTTGTGCCAAATTTCATAAAAATCGGGCGCTTCTTTCAAAAGTTATCGCGGTAACGGACACACATATATATATATATATATACATATATATAAATTTGAACGAATAGTGTTTTTGGTATCTGAGGACCTCAAAACAAAAAGTTATCATGGTCTCGGGCTTAAGTCTTACCATGCCACCTACGGTAATAGCTTCTTCCCTATAGGGGAAATTCGCTAAAATGATATAGTCTAGTAGTAATATTCTTAATTCATATAAACTAAACTAAATTTAAATGTTTATGTACATGTCAAAGGAAAACTCATGGATATTTTGTAAACATACATTAAGGCTGTGCAGTCAAAAAAAATTTAATTTTTGTTCTCATTGTTTTTAGCGAATTTCCCCTATAGGGAAGAAGCTATTACCATAGTCGGCATGGTAAGACCTAGGCCCGGGACCATGATAACTTTTTGTTTTTAGGTCCCCAGACCCCAAAAACACAATTCGTTCGAAACTGTATATATATATATATATATATGTGTCCGTGAGCACGATAACTCTCGTCAAAATTATCCGATTTTGATGAAATTTGGTATAAACGTGTAAAGCAACATTTATGACTTTAAGTTCGAAAACCAGCCAGATCGCTTTATCCGAAGGGGTATTTTGGGGGGGTTTTGTACCCCAAAAATGGGTTTTTGAATTTTTTATATATAATTTTGGAAAAAGTCAAATTTTAGTTTATACCATTGGATTCAGCTTAAAAAAACACACAATTTGGTATTTTGATCATTTCTCTACGTCAATTGGTTACCGAGATATTGAAAGTGCTAAACACAGTACGTTGTCTAATGTTATTCTTATGGAGGAAAAGAAAAATTTTATATCTCGCTTATTTATGAAGTATACTGACAAAACTTGGTATACGGCTTCATCTGGTTGTGGACCATTGATATTTGCTCAAAAAAACAATTTTTTGCCAAGGGCTCCCGTAGCAGCAAACCTGCGTACTCAGCCCCATGTTATTCTTATGGAGAATAAGTAACGTGTTATCTCCCTTAATTATGAAAATAAATTAATGAAATTTAGTATGTGGCTTTACCTAAATGAGTTATACTGATATTTGTATAAAACCCCATTTTTTGTTTTCCTTCCTTCAGCAAACCTGCATACTCAGCCGCCATGTTATTCTTATGGAGAATAATTATTAAAATGTCACAAATCGTTTATGAATGTATATTGATGAAACTTGGTATATGGCTTTATGTGGTATTAAGATACATATATATGCATTGGAAATTCGCTGAGTACGCAGGTTTGCTGCTACGGGGGTATTTGTTTATTACGATTATACAAACCGTAAACACACATTTTTTTGGAAAAATATTTCCGTTATGTTGGTTTTTCACCCTTTGAAGTGCCGTTTTAGAGGTATTTTGATTTATACACCAGTTGAAAACGGCCAATCACAAATGTTTCAAAATTGGTTTATGTATTTACAAAAAATATACTTAAGGGTCACCTAAATGGATTTTAGTAAAATTTGTATTATTTCAGGAAATAAAGTTTGTATCTCGGTTGTTTTTTATTCGAGTGGTTTTAAAACTTCAGCTAACCCAAGCCAAGGGGGTACAAAGACAATTTTATACAAGAATATGTAAAAATTAGGTTTCTTAAAAAAGTTTTGTACAATAAACTTTTTAATTTTAGCCCGCGCCAGACACCTATCTACCCCTGAGCCGCCCATATCGCCCCGACTCGTACGTGCAGGCACCCGCGCACCATATTTCTCTCTCACTCGCACATCTCTTTACTCTCTCACACATCTCCTCTCTCTCTCAATCTCTCTCTCTCTCTCTCTCTCTCTCTCTCTCTCTCACTACCTCGCATCGGCCCGCCGCGCCGACTGCCGGCACCGTCACCCCGTGACAGAGGAGGTATCTTCCTTGCAAATAAAACAAAGGTCTAAAAGCCAGGTTGTGTATGTAGGCCTGAAGTCAGATTTCTTTATGCCCATCAAAGATGTTTAGTATATTTTTACAATTGTTAATTAGGCCCTACAAATTTATTCTTAAGACAAAAACGCCACATTTTATTTCTGTTAGTGAAAAGGGTTTTTCTTAGCTAATAATCAAGTTGTTTATACACAGTTTTCTTTGCTTTTTTCTATGTAAGTCAAACATAATTTATGACTTTTCAATTTCACATTAAATAGTTGCCAACCATATTTTAAAATACAAACGCACTTATAAAGAGAACGTTTGATTATAAAGAGCAATGAATTACAATTTGTTCAGCTGTGTGATTGGATTTGACTATAAAACATAACTCAGATGAACAATAGAAGCTGTTGGGCAAAACTAGCCTTATATCAGGGCCGTAAGGGCGCACATGGCGAGCGCCCAGGGCCCCGGGCCCGAGGGGGGCCCCCAGGCCACGAAAGTGGGACCCTTCAGACCACTAAGGAGGCAGTTTTTAGAATTTGTCTGTAAAAGTTGATTATTTCTTAACTGAAAACAATACAAATAATTTTAAGATGTAAAAGGTGTACGTTCAAACTAAGTATCAAATCCAAAGTCATTCAATAATTTGTATTATTTTAATACCATGTGCGGACTTGATAAACTTGCCCAAATCCAGTAACTAAAATTATTGGCCAGGTAAGATTTGAAACATAACTACTGATGGCATTGTAGAGCACTTATTTTGCTGAGCATAGATTGTATATGTATTGTATTGTTTAATATAAATTATAACAGCCAAGCTCTGCCGTACTTGGAAGTTGCATATTCCGTTCAAGCCGATTTAAGTTTGTTGTTATTGTTGCACAAAACTAATTTTGTTATATTATAAATTATTAGGAACAAACAGCCAAATATAAAGTAATTAAATAATAGTATCAAAACTATAATTGGTTACGAAAGTCAGTTAACGTAGGACACTGAGTAGTCATAAGTGTTTTGAGGTTATCCTAAATATGATGATACAATTAATAATAAAGATGATAATAATAATGGTACGGTAGCTTTTAGCCTATTTCTTGTTGTTGTTATTTTGTTCGTATCGTCTTTATATATAATTCTGTAAGCGAAATTTGTAAGTCAAAATTGTGGGAGTTTGGCAAATTGCAGGATAATGCACCAGGTCTTGATCCCAGGGACTCGGGAAAAATAACAGTATTTCTAAATATTTACCAGCAAACGAACAACAACGTAAAACATCCCCCATAAGAAAAGCATGGGGATTTAAAAACGTATGCTTTGATTACTTTAATTATTACTCAATACGATCAGCACTGCCCCGGTATCAGTGAGTGTTACGGGATGTATGCTTATCATTATTGCCAACACTGAATCCTGCGATTACCCCCGACATCAAGTTTAACGTAGGAAGAAACAAGGCCCAATGATAAAGATAATATTTCATTGTATCAAAAAAGTCACGTAATCACGTAAACGTAAACTTATCTCGAAAATAATGTACAAACGTCTACAATATAACTGACTTTTTACTACATTTCCAAATATTTAAATCTCTTTAAGAATATTTTTATGTGCGATAATATCAAATGCATCCGGAATAAGAACATGTTTTAAAGTTTAAACTTGTAAAAAGTTACCTTTGAATTAGCATTAAACCAGAGTTTAGAAAATTATATTTTGCGTTGGCGTTGCCTATGTTACTTGAACATATAATTTATGATTTTTCAGCCAAGAAATGCCGAGAAAGGAGCTATACTGCATGAAATACTATTTAATAAAGTCTATCCAGCAGTATGTTGATCTACGACCTTTTAAAGAGTTCTAAATCAATGTGTATTGAATTCAAACATATAATATAACATTTATTATAACAAAACATAACATAACAAAACATTTCATATGTGCTATATTTTGATTGTTTTCATGTTAGTACGATGATTTTTGTGGTAAAGCAATTACACGAGATATTTCTTTTTAATTTTATAAGTTGTTGGTTTAACTAGTCATAATGTTTTTTATTGTATATTAACTTAATATATTAGTAACTTGTTGGATATAGGCTTGAGAGCTAAAACCAGACTAAATCCTGTAAAAAAAATTAAATACAACATTATTATTTTGAAAATTTTTAAAGTTTTCACAACAAATTAAAACTTGTTAATTATTTGTATATTTGGTGTATTTATTACAGACTAGACAATTAAAATTAATAAGGTTATATTACGGAATAGAGAAATATCTATTGTATGTATACCTACATACATGCTTGTATTTATGTTAGGGGGGCCCCATTTTCGTATTCGCCCGGGGCCCCAGAGGTCCTAAATACGGCCCAGTCTTACATATTAAATCGCTAAGGAATTTCGTTTTTGGCCCGCTGCGTCGTTATTTCTCAACCGATTTGGACAATCGATGTGTCATTTTAAAGTTTTTACACTTGCACATTAACAGAAAAAAATACTCTTACTCTCACAGCCTGTTTTTGGGTAAAGACAGCCAGTCCTACTCTTAAACATGGGGTATTGTGGTCTCTACGGACTGTCTCAGACCGTGTCTATTGGTTTTATGTTAACTGTCCGCATAAGTCTCTAAAGTTGCTGTAACGGAATTCAAGCAATACAAAATTCGGGACCTGACTGACATGGTTTACCAGGATATCTCTTGGTGGTAATGTATATTTTTGGAAACCATTTGCCTCCCTCCCTATCTGGGTACTACCAAACTGCCACCCGTTTTTTGGGCACATCTGAAGTTTACAAACATCACAATAGTAGAAAAATATTTAACCATTGCTCTACTAGGCCAATCATATATATAGTACATTAAAATCGCAAACAAACGGTTAGTTCTGATATTTTAATATGTTGTTAGGATTACTACCAGTAGTTTACTGATACCTTAGACTTTGTTTCAAAGTTAATGTGTTTAATTGTTATCAGATATTTTATCCGTGATTCAATCGTATTTTATACTGGGTCTTGTTAAAAACCGTTATCATATGAACTGTATTAATTCGATTTTTGTAAACAAATATTTGATTAAAATTATCTGTTGTTTAATTCAAATAAAAAATACTCTTTCCAGTTTCTTTAAAGTGATCATATTTTAACGAAACTTTGGTATGTGAATTGACCTAGTTCTGGCCTATTTATATGCTTTGCATAAAAAACAATTTTTTATTTCCCCCGAAGCAGCAAACCTTCATACTCAGCCCTAGTGTTATTCTTATGAAGAATAGTTAATGTTTGATATGGCCTACCTTCCTTAGTTATGAACCTAAATTAAATAAATAAAGGTATGAAGCTTCACCTTCTTGAGTTATTTTGATAATTGTATAAAAAAAGTTTCTTATCTTCCTTGTTTCAGCGAAAACCTGCGTACTCAGCCCTAAAATAAAATGTTATACTGTATTTTTGAAACTCATAATAGCAATACAATAGCTTGGATTTGAATTTTATAATTGATTTATTTGGGCTTTTGCTATCGCTTCTAAGGATTAAAAACTCATAATAACAACTCATAAAAACTCATAATAGCAATACAATAGCTTGGATTTGAATTTTATAATTGATTTATTTGGGCTTTTGCTATCGCTTCTAAGGATTAAAAACTACTGTTTCTAGTGTTTTAAACACTAGAAGTGATAGGTAAAGTCCAAATAAATCGATAATAAAAATAGTATATATCACTTATTTACGTATGTATTGTTATGTAACTTGGTAAGTGGCTTTATGTGGTAGCGAGGCACATATTTATGCATTGGTTCGCTGAGCACGCAGGTTTGCTGCGATGGGGTTATTTGTATGTTAGTAGAGCGTTTCCAACTTGTTAAAATACGTTTTATAATTAATTTTATCTACGATATCATAGATTTGAGAGACTTGACTGAATTCATTAAATATGACATTTTTAAATGGTATATTAACCGCTGAAAATTGTATAACAAATATAACACATCCGGAGAGGCTGGTTGATTTGAGTTCCCGCTGTGCTGCTTGCTATTTTCCATTTCAGAATCTTGGTGCCCGATGAAGGTTCAGGGCAGGGCGAGTAGCAAGCCCAGCTGAGTGAAAGTGGTTTGACCACTTGGGGAAGTTGGGGGTTGGGGGTAGTTGAGGGGAGGGTTCTGCGTGTGTGTGAGTGAGCATCCGGGACTCTGCATGTGTGTGAGTGAGCAGCGACTGGCCTGACCTCTAGGCGGAATAGCTTGTCAATAGAGTCGACTGCACCACCTTAATTAAGCAGTTTATTCTGCCTTCAGCATTTTTCAAAATCTTGATTACCTTCGGTATCTCTGACACAAAAATATATTTCCCAGCTTGAGAATTTATAATCTTTAAAACCATTGCCACAATATTAATCAGTAACTTATATACATAAAATTTAATGTATGCATATGTTTCCTACTCAACCCAAGTTAATGAAACTTTGTTTGGTACTCTAGGTTGACCCCAGAAAGATTTAAAGCCTAGGCATATATGTAGGTCCTAGGACTTTAGGGCTTCGTCCACTGGCCTTAAGAGTTGCAATGTTATTCATATGAATGAAGTTAAGATTTGTTTTGATTATCTTGATATTAATAGGCAAGCACACAACTGTCCCTCCTTTTTTTCTCAGCTTATGTGCATCGTAGGCACAGTTATTTAGTACTATTAGGGGATGTGTCTAATACAAATAATTTTGTTTTTGGGTGTGTAGGGGCTATGCCCTTTTGGCTTTCAAATTTTACATGTTATCCTTATGGGAACTTGCTTCTCATTTAATAATCAGCTGCGTTATTCAAATAAATATGTAGCACAACAACAAGAACAGATGATTCATAAAGGAATACAAAATATTACTGACTACTGGAATGGTAACACCCTTCTCTTAACTCCTTCTCCTCTTTAACTCCAAATTTAAAAAAATAAACCAGCTTGTGAGGGAGGAGGAAGAGGGACGGGGAGATAATAAGGTGGAGTTTTCAGACATAAATAAAAAATGTTACTAACTACTGGAATGGTATCGCCCTTATCTGCTATCGTTTTTAACTCCATATTAAACAAATTAGCTGGATGTGAGGATAGGGGGAGGGGGCGGAGAGCGAGAGAGAGAGAGATGAGGGCAACAGAACCCACTAGATATAAAACGTTTTTCCACTACTCGTCGACTTTATATTAAACAAATTTTTTGGTCGAATTTCGACCAGTCTGTCTCTAGTATTAGATAAAAGATCGGTTTGGATTTTATCAAATGACTAATTTGAATTATTTCAAACAGCTGGTTATTTATCTATGTAGCGAGCTGTAATGTAAATATTACGCGTGAGATCTTGTTGGCACAGCAACACACGCTGGGTACTGCTGGTTTTTAAAGTAAACAGCAGTTTATTGTTTTGAAAGACAACTAAAAAACTTAAAGAGTTTGTAAGATACTTAATTAGCACTGTATCTTCCAGTTACTTATGAAATTCTGACTGAATTTAAGGATAGATGACAAAAATATAATGTAGATAATACTATACAGTACAACTAAACAATCATAAAACAACTAGAAACAACTGTTTACAAGGAGTGAAGAGTTGCAGCCCTCGACTAAGGACTGTCTGAAGGCTATAGCAGCTATATCAGTGTGGATAACTGATTTATGAACAACCTTCACACGTTACGCCACCTAATGCGGCCCTACTATGGCCCACTGTGTAATCATGTTCCATCACAGAAAACTTGCGGTAACAGCTAATTATGATATTATAAAAATTAAAGGGATTAACACATGTGAGGCAGGAAGTAAAAAGGGATCTCTTTTTTCTTTCCGCCTTGAGTTAATTTCCGAGTTTGAGTTATTGTTATTTTCAAATTAAGCTTTTAATTATGAACAGTTTGCTAAACAAATTATGTCTCTAAGTTTTTTTTTTTTGTTCAAGTTACAGACGTTTGAGTTTTGTAAAATAAAAATTGGCTTTGTAAGAAAAACAAATTTTAAAACTTTCAAACATTACCAATTTTTTTTATATTTAAGGAATTAATTTAATTTAAAAACAAAACTTAAAATCTATTTTTTTAAATGATTAAGAACGTTTTCTTTAGTCTTTTTTTCTTTTTTCAAAATGATCGCTTGCGATGCTTTGTCGAAGGGCCAGGAACGGCTGGCGGGTCGTCAGGCGGAGCCTCATCAGCATCATCCATGGGTAGAGGTCCAGGTTCGATAGTAGGTCCTGGTTATGGGCAAATAATATACTTAAACTCTTCTTTGCAATACACTCGGATGTTTTTGAAGAGATATTCTTTTTGTTGATTATTGTGTAATAGAACGACTGAGGACAGAGTCACTGTGATTCTCCAATGGCGACAACATAAAGTTTTAGACCTGGGGTTTTGTACTACAGGAACCTATGTATTATATCTTGGAATTTAAAAATATTTTGTATTTTTATATTATTTATATTAATACTTCCTCACAAAAGGACAGAAAATCTCAAAACAAATGGATAGTTCACATTTCATATTGCATATTAATTTTATTTCCCCCTCCATTTGTTTTCAAAATCGTCATTATTTGTATTACACATTTTCAAATTTAAGTTTAATTTAAGGGACGGAAGTGTAGGTATGTTGGGAATTCTCTTGCTGTAGACAGGCATCCCAACCTTTGCACAATCAAACATAAACATGCTTAAAAGACCGCTGAAATTGTTAATGACATACAATTCAATGATAATAAATAATTCCATACTCTAAAACATATGAGGAAAGTGATAAGGCCTAACATAACTCTGTAGTTGAAAGTTTGTCACATATTTAAAATTATTATTAGTCAATCTAGTAGACTGGGGCATAGTGGTTAGTTCACTCTTCTTATTTTATAAAACTAGTTCCGTTCAATTTATTGTACCGACAAAATATCAAACTATGTTATAAATTTAAGATTTACCTAATGCCAGTTCCTAACTTGAATGCGTTCCGTCAACACAGTGACATATTCGGGGAATCTAGTGCTGCTTCAATTTAGGAACTATGTGAGGTAAATCTAACATTTTTAGTTTCGACTAGCTGTGTACCCGTCCTTCGTACGGGTTGCATGTCTAAATAATAGATGAATTTGAAAAGACTAACTGTTTTCCAATGTCCTGTTCTCAACTTTTAAAAGGACCTAATACAGCTCTTAAACGCCTTAATCTTATCCAAAAATAATTTTCAAATTTACTGTTAAGTTGAGACACTCAGTAGTTAGCTACATAAAAGATCTATTTAGAGAGGCAAAGATATCGTCCCACTATGTCTCAAGCACACAAAGTGTCTGTATGAAATCTCTAGAGAACACCACCATGACTCCCCATTATGGGCCATGTTGTTGCTGATGTCCTTAAAGTACCAAATTTCAGCTCTATTGGTTGAGTACTTTGTGATGATTATATTAAAGGTCAGTGGGGCAGAGTATTAAGTATTTTTTATCTGCTTTTTTTGATACCTAATTTCATCTCCATCAGTCCAGTACCAAGTGCATGATTGTTTGAATAGGTAGGGTATTCTGAAGGTTCGAGGGTGGGGCCTTAAAACACGTTCTTAACGGAAATAGGCTTGTGTTTGTTATGATGTATTAGGTATGTTCCTACCGAATTTCAACTTAACACGTTCGCTGCGGCGCGGTCGATTTTGACCGGGCTTGGCCGCGCACGAACGCTGCGCGATCGGAACCGGCCTCCCTCTCTATTGAAACTAAACCAGTTAGTGTGAGCCCAGCACTTGCTAGAGGCAGGTTATTTGTTGTCAGCTTGTAGTGCAGGTCCCGTAGTGTTGTCGGGTGGCGTCAGTTTTCGGATCCGGCGTTTGTCATTTTTGGCCGTGATACGTTGTTTTCAAGTGTATTCTCGTGTAATTTTAGTGTTTTTGTTTTTTAAAAATAGTGCATATCTATTTTAAAACATCAATCCTCTAGATTGAGGTTATGTAGCGTGTTGTTTTGGCAGGAATTACTTATTGTATCCCACCTTGCCTTGTATTTCGTGCCTTGTCAACGCGGGACGGCCGATATCGACCGCGCCGGGTCTTGGGCGGGTGCTGCGAGGCCGAAATTAACTGCTATATTATGACGTCATAAGCTGCTAAACTAAAGTACTGGAATGCTTGAAAACCACATGGTCGGTCTTCTATTATTTATAGGTAAGTAGTTCAACACTTATAATTATTTAGTACCCGGGAAAATTTCAAAAACTTTTTCCAGCAGCCAATGTGTTAAAAGGTCATATGTTTTAAAAGGTATATAAAAGGTTAAATGTGTTAAAACTAATGCTCATAAGACTGCCAGCAATTAAAGTAAATTAGGGCAGAGCCAGGTATGATTTTGTTTCAAACCTAGCCTTATTGTACATCTGCAGAATAAGGGGAACCACTTTGCAAAATTTCACCTTCTTAGACATTGTCGTTCTTTAGTTACAGTGGTCACAATGTAAGCAAGTGAATGTGTCTGAAAAATATAGATTTAGATAATATGTCCACTCTGTATACTTCTGCTATTTATTACTAATCTTCACTCAACGTACTGCGCTTACCGCAAAATGAAAATTTCAATTTTCTTTGAAACCAGCAATTGTAGAATAGTAATTCAATATACTAAATTATTTAGTTTTTTGAGTTCTTTTTAATGGTGAATAGTAATATTTTTTTATATTTATGTCTTTTATGAAAAATCCAAAAAACTGAATTTTTGATGCTTTAAGTCCTGTAATTTCTGAACCCAAATTTTTACAGGAATGCGGGTGGTGTCATTTTGTTGGAAAACTAAAGTTCTACAAACGACTAAAATTTAATCAAAATCATTAGAGCCGTTTTTGAGAAATTTGGATTTTTCATGTTTTTTGGCGGTTTTTGGGGGATAATTACCCTTAAAAATCAAAAATTTGAAAAAATGAAAAAAACGTCTGGAGATATCGTAGATTAGTACCTACATACCAAATTTCATAAAAATCGGCCCTTTGGTTAACCCATTGGCGTAGACATACGAGCTGGTCTCGTTCCTTACTTGTAATTTTATTAACCTGTGAATTGGAGTAGTAAATTGGTGTTTTTAAATGGATTAATGACATGTTTTAATTAAAATATTGTTTTCTTTCAGTTTAGAGAGTCACATTGGCACACACACACAGTAGGCATAAGTAAAAATTAGCAAAATCAGTGTTGACCATGTGCAAGTCTCAAAGAATTAACCGATCCCGTCAACTTCCAAGCAAGCCTGCCACCGTTTGTTATATTTGGGCCCTCCCACCAACGTTGCCACAGACCGGTTAACTCATTGAGAGTTGCACAACTGGTCAGTTTTGGTCATGTGAGGGAATCGAACCCACGAACATCGTATCACCAACTGGCCAAGATGTTTCCACGACGTAGCCAACTCAGCTAACACGATCAAAGGCCTGGCGGCGATATTAAGGTTTTTCAGTCAGTCCGCACCCCTAGCGGATGGAACCGTAGACACCCGCGGTCATTAGTTACATATTTTGCTACTAGAGTGCAGCACCAATCGATTTCCGTTATAGGCTACTGCAAATAGAATAAAATTACTACCTCACACACGCACACGCACACGCACACGCACGCACACACACACACACACACACACACACACACACACACACACACAGACAGACATCGCGTAAAAACCACTTTTTTGGGTTCAGGGAGCACCAAAACAAATATTTCCACTAACAACTCAAATTCGAAAATTTTGACGAAAACAATACTTTCTCCATATACTATGTATAGAGGGAGAAAGTAAAAATACATAAGATATAATTGCAGTTCTTTATGTGCCTTTGCACTATGCACTAGATTCAGAAACGGTCCTATTGGGCTGCCTGCTGGGTTTGCATCTTCTTAAATGTTCATAAAATAATCTGTCTTACAAAATTATGGGCTACATTTATCTATTATAATTCTTATATTGGAAAAATACATGTAAACCGCAAAAAAAATACAAGCTATCACCAAGAGGCTGAAATTCGACCAAAAATAATTTGAAGTAAACCCAAAGTGGTGCACACAAATGATGGTTGTTTGCGTGAATGGTTTGCTCAATCCTGCGTGAGCAGTTAAATACAAATGCATTTGAACCATTGCCCTTATGCTGAACTTCTCAAATAACCTATCTTTTTCTCTCTCCCTCTCCCCTTTATCGGCCACTCCCCCTCACACCCAGGTTTATTTTTGAATGTGGTATTAAACGAATAAGAGAAGGGTATCACTATTCCAGTAGTCAGTGCAATTTTTTATTTACATTAGTCCTGAAACATCTATTATTGCTGTTGTGCTAGCATCTTGTTATTATATGAACTTTCAAATATGCAATTCAATTAATTACTGTTCTGCCGTAAGATTAACATTGAAACTATGAAGGCCTGTGGGGCATAGCCCTGAGGGCTGGTGTAAATTATAAGGTGTTTCTGCACATCTATACAACAATATCTTTCTATTAACGGTATGCTTGAATTTCTCTTACGATGTACACACGCTGAGAAAAAAGAGGGACAGTTGTGTGCTTGCCTATTAATATAATGATAACGTTCAAATTAGATAAAGCCTATGCTACCATTCATATGATGAGCGTTACAAGCTAACCTATACTTTCCATTACTATGAGTGCCTGTTGCAAAAAAAGATGACCTTGTAACCTTTTCAGACGAAAAACAAACATAATACACCTTTTAAATACCCTAGGAGAATTTGCACAAATGTATTTAGTTAAAACACTAATCATTTTATTAATTTTCACGATTAAAATACCAAAAAAAGGCCTTTACACCTTTATGTAATAAGGTGATCGTAAACTAATCTGTAAGGCACCTGATTTGATATGAATAGCTATGAATACAAATGTAACAAATCTATATCTTTAAATATGAAAAACCAATCAATTCCAAGGCCAAAACTCTACACCTACAACTACGAAATTTGGCACGTGTACTTTTTCTATAAAGTAGGTACATCCCCTAAGAAAGGATTAAAAAAAATTCTAATAGGGATCCGCCCCATAGGCAGTCAAAGTTCTAATCCCATGTTATTCTTATGGACAATTAAATAAATATGTAAAACCGATCATCCCCCAGGTCAAAGTTCTACACCTAATACCACGAAAATTGGCACGTGCACTCTTTTTCCAAACCGTTGGTAACCACTAAGAAAGGATTTTAAGAAATCCCCAAAGGGCTCCGCCCCACGGGGAGTCAAAGTTCCAATCCTGTGTTATTCTTATAGACATTCAATTTAGTTTGAGCTATTGAGAATTCAAACAGCTTATCAAGTTTCGTAGTAGTTCCACGGGTTAATGCAGCACATACAACTGTTGTATTTCTGGGTGAAACCGGGTTCGAAAGCAGCTAGTAGAATATAAAATGTTAATTGTTTTATTATAAGTTCTCTTTTAATAACCTATTTCAAGAAACATATATTGCTCACCCATTATTAATTGTTATTTTTTCTGTTCTCATTTTTTTATGAATAAAATTACATTTTGGAGTTCTTTAATATTACAGAGTGACCTTTCAAGATTTATAAGACGTATAACTTATAAATAATACTGATGGAATAAGTGAGAGCTTTAAAGACCCCCTTGAATTAAACAACATATAAGCAAAGATATATTTGAGGGTGTAACTGACTGGCTTCCCAGTGCAGATTTTCAGTGACTGCCATCCCGGGCACTTACATTCAATATATTGTGACTGGCTTAGCATAGGAATTTTTACGTATAAAAAGTGTTTATTTTTTAAATATTCATACGACATTTATATAATCGGAAATGGCCAATGAAAATATTTGAGCAAATACAAAAATATATATAAATCGCATATTTTCCAAATATATGTGGGGGTGTTACTGGCTGCATTCCCCGGGTATATTTTCAGTGACTGGCTCTCCGGCCGTAGCCGTGTGTGTATATATATATATTTGTAAAGCTAATGACGTAAGGAATCTAAAATGTCATAAAGTTGATGGTAAAAAATTATTATCACTTATAAATAATTGTAAATAGAAGAATGTTTTTATATTTTTGCGTTTTCGGAATAATAAATTTCAAAGTATATAGTAGCCTATATACAACTTGTTTACTATATTTTTCTCCTCCAAACCAATATACCGGTTAACATGTTGTAATATATTCCATTACCTACATAAAAATGCATAACACTTATGGTAAATTATTTATTTTATAACTGTTACGCCTATATAACAATATAAAAATAGTCGCGGAATTGGTAAATTTGTAAAAAGAAATAATTTTCATTAAGAGCACTGTAATTTGTATAAACATAAATAATGTCATATTATATCCATACTTATATTATTACTGCAGGTGTTTATAAACAATAATATATATACAAGTACATATCCATATAGGGTAGAGTCAAGTCAAGTCATCTTTATTGTCACAACAAACGTTAACAAATTTTCTGATCAATACAGAAATATAACAGGTGACAGTGTGATTGTTAAATATATCAAAATAAAACTATATACATGTAATCTTAACTAACTAAAATGTTAACAATATAAAACACTACAACAAACTCTCCCAGCTACTGTCTTCAAAAAATTCCTCAACTGAATAATAAACTTTGTCAATTAAAATATCTTTAACTTTTTTAAGAAAAACTCTTTTGCTCAGTTGATTTATGGAATTAGGAAGTTTATTAAAAACTTTTATTCCCATATACAGTGGACTCTTTTCAAATAAAGTTAAGTTATGTTGAGGAAAGACAAATTTTGAATTTTTTCTTTTGTTGTGATTGTGCTTAAATTTGTGCTCCTCTAATAAATCTGGACGTTCTGGAATTACTTGTAGACTTTGAATAAAGTCCTCTTATTTCGAGACATCGTACTAAACAAAACACAAGACTTTATAAACACTATTCATCACACTTCAGTAATATTTATGCATAACGATTACTGTTATATACACACAAACACTTCACTAACACTAAAACTCCGAAATACTAACGAATTAGGTAATACCTCACGGATAAAAAATAGCGCACCCGTACCAAGTAAAATACAAGATGGCCAGTGAAAACAAGACTGAAGACCAAGTAGCCTATGACGTAATTCTTCTCTGCAGACAGATCCCAAGCTGAAGCAGTGTTGCCAACAGCAAAACTACATTCCTTCCTCCACAAAATGACATATTATTTGACTAGAAACTAAAACTTACACAGCATGTAAATCCGATTTTCCTGACAATCCGATTCGGATAGTTGGTCATTCGTTACAGAGACCGAAAAACACCTGTTTTCAAAAAGTCATATTATCTGTCCAATGAATATTTAGTTCAAAAAATCAATACCAAACTATGTACAACTGTTTAGCAGTGCATTGTACCAATCGCAACTTTACCGCGACAAAACTTACCAGACCTGGGTAATTTCAAAAATATAGGTAGTGTTTTTCCGTTGTCTGAGCATCGGCTGCAGAAATCGCGTCGCGCCAAAAATTCATTCTTTTTATAATCGTCTTGACATTGTTATACAGCTGCTACACGGTTCATAGAATATGATCCTTTCAAGTGATATATATACTGTTCACTTTAGAGTTGATTATTTGTGGTTTAAAAACGTTACAAAATTTTCAGTCCCAAACTATCCGATTCGGACCGTGGCCACTTAGCAGACAAAGGTGACTAAGCAGACAGTCCGAATCGGATAGCTAGCCATGGCTAGGGTTAAAGCAAGTAATAACACAATTTTCACAAATTACTGGGTCACAAATATTGTTTGATCCACAAACATATGACAACAGTCCTACTATGATAGGAGGAACAATCATACAGAGTACAGTATTAAAAGCCTTGACATCAACTACTGATGTGATGTGCAATGTGATTATAATTGCATCGCGAATCAAATAATGTTGTATTGGTTAAAATAGCTCACAGTTTATCATTTCTAGTAAGGACACTGAAAGAAGTCTAAGATGGAAAGGTGATTGAGGGTGAGTATCCAGTTCAAAGATTGTAACTCTCCCTCTGTCCAACAGGGTAACGGAGCATCTTATCGCGCTGGGAATACCGCCTTCGATTACATATTTCTCAGGGATGGAAACGTGGGAGGCTGGCAACCAGCCCTTCAAATGAAACGTGGGCTCTTAAGTCAGTGTCAGGAAACCAGATGATAAAAATAGGTACAATTTACCAATTTACAATTATACCCACTGATACCATACCATGTCATGATCATAATTCAAAACAGGTGTAATACTCCCACATCTATTGATGCAATAAGCAATGCTGTAGTACGATGATGCTTTAGTATCCATTTAATGCAAATAGCCCATAACGTTTTATTCTTTAGTTACTGTACTTAATTTGTAAATTAACACTAAGTTATTCAATCTGAAAAAAATCATTTGAATTGCTATTTAACAAATTGTCGATGTTAGATAGTAAGCTGCAAGACCAGGGTTTGTAACGCCTCCTTCCAATGCGATAAAATGTCATCAGCTACTATAAACTAGTGTTTATAACTTAGTAGTTAAACATTTAAATTCAAGGGGTCTTTTGGCCTAGGCCTCTGCACTACATTAAGTTAGGTAAGCCTATAGGCATACAAAGATTCAAAACTTACCTCCTTTTTTTATACTGTCTTCATCGTCAATATGAATAAGTAGCAAAGGAAAAACTCCACTAAGACTGACAAGAAAAGAACCTATAATTGAACCTATCCATGGTTTGTCCAAGAATGTTGAAATAGCTGAATTTAACACTTCCATTACAAGACCTATGTCTTCCGTTCCCAAAGGCTTGGAGGTTATAAATGATGAATTTCCGGGTTTAATGGTAAAATTATCGAAAAAAGATAGAACTCCTCCTGATTCAGAAAAAGACTGAACAGACATTATCGTTAAAAATGAAAAAGTGTGATCAGGGACAATGTTGATAAGATATTTATGAATGTGAAAAACTTCACACCACTTGAATTTTCATCAGCACTCAAACAAATTACTTTCCTATCTTTTAAGCATACTAGATGCAATCAGTCGCATACTATTTCACCGGTATAAGTTAATTAAGGGGAATCAGTTACTTATATAATCGCACAAATTCAAAAGTAACGTGACGATGAATGCAAAACACTGGCACCGCACCGACAGCTTCTCACTACTGGCTTGGCTTGATAAGTTGAGGCGTATGTGTTTATTACGCCTTTGCCTTTGTTTAGAGTGTAGTTCCAAAAATGATCAGCTGACTAGAGTGCGTTGATGTCACCACGAAAATATTTCCCGCCATTACGCACCAACGCGGGAAGTTTAAATGTCACGAGGCATAACAATCCCAGTCAGTTACCTGGGAAATTCATAAGAATAAGAATACTTTTTGCGAATTTCCCCTATAGGGAAGGAGCTATTACTGTAGTCGGCAAGGTAAGACCTAGGCCCGGGCCCATGATAACTTTTCGTTTTGAAGTCCCCAGACCCCAAAAACACCATTTGTTCGAAACTGTATATATATATATGTCCGTGAGCACAAAAACTCTAGTAAAAAAGTCCGATTTTGATGAAATTTGGTACAAACGTGTAAAGTAACATTTATGACTTTTAGTTCTAAAACCAGACAGATCGACCCATCTGAAGGGGTGTATTTAGGGGGGGGGGGGTTTGTACCCCAAAAATTGGGTTTTTGAAGTTTTTACATATAATATTTTAAAAAGTCAAATTTTAGTTTTCACCATCAAATTCAGCTTTAAAAAACACACAATTTGGTGTTATGATCATTTCTCTGAGTCAATTGATTACAGAGGAGATGGAGATATTTTAAGTGGTAAACACAGTATGTTGTCCAATGTAATTCTTATGGAGAATAAAATAAATTTTATATCTCGCTTATTTATCAACGTATCGCGACAAAACTTGGTAATGGCTTCATCTGGCTGTGGTCTATTATTATTTGCACAAAAACACAATTTTTACTGATGGTTTCCGTACCAGCAAACCTGCATACTCTGCCCCCATGTTATAGAGAAAAAGTGAACTATTATGTCTCTCTTAATTATGAACATTATGAACATAAATTAATAAAACTTGGTTTGTGCCTTCCCCTAGTTGAGTTCTATTGATATTTGCATAAAAACCCATTTTTTGTGTTCCTTGTTACAGCAAACCTGCTCACTCAGCTCCCACGTTATTCTTATGAAGAATAATTTAAATGGCATACACCGGGTGTCCATAAAATATTCATCGGGTTTTAATTAGATATATATATATCACTTAGTTTTTCTGCCACGACACAGTGACTCACATGTGGTTAATGAGAATTTTTCTAAGTTTTATAATCATATATTCATTGTTCATTGTTACCCTTTTTGTTTACTCTCATTAGTTGTTTTTAAAATGCCTACAATTGAAGAAAAAACCTTCTGTGTCTTAAGATATGATAATAGTTTTTCTTTAATAACTGTCCAGCGTGAGTTCTTCAGACACTTCGGAAGATCTGCTCCAACTCACCAGAGCATTTTGAGATGGTATCGGCAGTTTAAAAACACAGGAAGCCTGCTGAAACGTAAGAATCCTGGTTGACCAAGTGTATCTGTCGATACAATAAATAGGGTCAGGGAGTTCTACGAACGAAGGTCTCAGCAGTCGGTAAGAAATGCTAGCCTTGAACTTGGCTTACCTAAGTCGACCGTTTGGAAGGTTTTATGAAAAAAACTGCGCTTTAAGCCGTATCGACTACAGCTGCTTCAGAAATTACAACAAGGTGATTTCCTAAAACGTAAAGAGCTATGCAACGAACTTCAAAATCACTTAGAAGATGAACATTTTTCTGCTCATCTCGTATTCAGTGATGAAGCGACCTTTCACTTAAGTAGAAAGGTTAACAAGCATAACGTGCGGATTTGGGCGTCTGAGACTCCGCATGCCTTTATGCAACTTGAGAGGGATTCGCCGACAGTGGCGGATTTAAGCAATTGCCGCCTAAGGGCTATTAGGAAATCTGCCGCTCTCCCCCCTCTAATCTTTCTCCTTTTCGCCGCCCAGGTTTACCCACATGTTATATATTTCTATTACTATATATATTCCACTTAATGACTATTTCTATAATATAATAACATCATTGAACCTACAACCAGATATGAAAAAAAACATGTGAATATATGATGGAATATAAATCTATAAATAAACAAACAATCTACTTAATACCAACTAGTGAGAAAGAACTACAAAGTATTATTAAATCTTTACCAAACAAATGGTCTCAGGGTTGGGATGAAATTCAAATTAATTTAGTAAAACACACTGCAGAATATATAATACCACATCTTGTATACATATTTAACCTATGTATAAACAAAGGAATATTTCCAGACTACTTGAAATTATCAATTGTAAAGCCTATACCTAAAAAGGCTGGATTTGTTACTAAAGAAAACGTTCGTCCTATTTCAATCTTACCAACTTTTTCAAAAATATTAGAACAAATTATTTTTTCCAGAATTACAACTTTTCTTAAAAAATATGAAATTTTAAATCCTGAACAATTTGTTTTTGTTGAACACAAATAAACTTTAAATGCTATTTCAAGATATGTGAAAACTGTAAGTGGTTTTATTGAACAAAAATGCCATATTGCCTCCATACAATGTGACTTAACTAAAGCTTTTGATTGCTTGAATCATAAAATATTCCAAAAAAAAATGGAATATTATGGAATGCGAGGATTAGCCAAACAGTTTATTGAATCTTATTTCCAAAATAGATTTCAACGAGTTGAATGTAAGTCTGAAAAAAATAACAATGTTTCATCCTGGAAAAAAAATAATATAGGCATTCCACAAGGATCTGTTCTGGGACCACTTATATTTATAATTTATGTGGCAGACCTTCCCTCAAATATTAGAAATGGAATTACAACTCAATTTGCAGATGACACATCTGTGGTGGTTGCCAATAAATCAACCCAATCTCTAATATTATCATTAAAATTGATTTTAAATGAGTTAAATTCTTGGTATAGTGCAAATGGTCTATTATTGAATAAATCCAAGACGAATATTCTTCACTTCCAGTTTAAAAAATCTAAAGACAAATTATTAAATATCGAATTAGAAAATGAAAAAATTTCTGAGGTCTCTGAAATAAATTTATTAGGAATAACTTTATATAACCACTTAAACTGGCATACTCAAATAAATAAAATCATGAACAAATTAAACTCTGTCTGCTTTAATCTGAGAGTATTAGCAAATTGCTTCAATTTTGAAAACCTAAAAATTGTTTATTACTCTTATTTTCAAAGTATATTACTATACTGCCTCCCTGTATGGTTTGGCACATCTAAGGAGAACCAAAAGAAAATTTTTAAATTACAAAAACAAGCAATAAAAATTATTATGCATGCCAAACACGATGAGCCAAGTCGGAAACTCTTTGAAAAGACTCAAATTATAACAATTTTTGGACTTTATATTATAGAAATTTTGAAATTATATGTAAATGAACAAAGTGAAATAAAAGAATTACAAGATAATCATAATTATCACACTAGAAAACAATTCATCGTTCAACATCAAATCCACAGAACCACTACATATGAAAATTCACCCCAACACATGATGGGAAGAGTCATAAATCAAATTAAAAAAATCACAAAATTGAAGTAATTGGAAGAACAGAATTAAGAAAAGTAAAAGAAATTATAATAAACAATCCTTTATTTTCATTGGATGAATTTTTTAAAGAAGAACCAAAAAATTTAAAAAATAAGATAACATGAAAAAATAGAAAATTTAAGGTGTAATTTTTTTAGACTTAAGATATTTTTTGTAAAAGCCTACACAATTTATAATTGTTTTTCGGCAAATAAATATTATTATTATTATTATATCTTGTTTGGTTATTTTGTGACAGTATCTAAAGAAGTTACGAATTTACTAAATGAATAATTTTAAGAAATTTCTGTTATTTCCTAGTTGAAAAAAAAAACAGTAAAATAATGTAGGCTACAGTATAATTGACTTGATTCACACAAACACAGTTCAATATTCAATATACTCAATGACAATCAACCCTAGAGACAAATGTTGGTGTTAAAAGGAGTAAAGCAGTGATACTTTTAATAACAAGAAAATCCTTCAGAAAATACCTAAAAATCCCTCCTTATACTTCATCAAACATTATTTTTTACACTAATGCGTTGACTACTGAAAATATAATCTAGAAATAAGATATGATGACACTGAAACCTTAAAATTCATAATTCGGACCATTAGCCTCAAAATTCTGACTATTTTAATCCTGAAATAGTGCTTTTCAATACAGTTTTTCAGTCATTTTGTAATTTATACTTTTATGCAAAGAATTTGTTATATGTTTTAGACGATCAAAATATAAAATTAGTTGATGTAGGCCTAATCTTCATAAAACTCTACACATTTTCAAACATTCTTCTAGTTTCACCTCCATGATGTTGTAGATCCAATGCATTAAAATATAATACCTACAGGAGTCACTACTCTCTGTCAAATAACCTTCAAAAAGCGTGCCGTCATATTTAGTATTTTGTCCTGTTGTGGTGTCAACTTGTTGGTGGGACGGTGTCATTCGACGTGCAAGGCAGCTTGTTTTCAACACTATTACCAAAGCCATTTTACAACGGTGTTTTCATTGAACTCAAAACATAACTTTGCTCTGACAAACAATAAAATTATATCTAAAATATGTCTCAAGATTATAAAGTTAAGTTTAACATCATGATTCGCCTGAAATGCGACAAGATATCAATTTAAAAATTTCGAAGATCACAGTTTTTCATTTAATGAAATATGGAGATTTTGACATCGTCCTACCCAAAATATATAGATAGTGGTCTCGCCTGGAGTAAAAAACTGCAGCCTACATGCTGACCACCATTTTGACCCTCTGTCAACTATATGCTCCTATGGCAACAACCAATCAAATCCTCTCTTCACAAATTATGTTAGTCTTTATTTGTCTTTGGTCAGATGTTTTGTCAAAAAAATATACTCCAGAATGAACGATTATGTGTGGTAGCCTTTGATGGTAAATATACGTTGGCTGAAATAGAAATAACTTTCTTTGTTACCTTGAGTTTGAAAATGAATCGACAATATCTTTGTAGCCTAAATTTTGTTATTGTCATCTCAAACTCGATTGTTGCAACATTTCTCAGCCGTGTGCCTTAGTCATTGATATTGTGTAAAAAATAATTTTAAAGCTATGCGAATGTACGGGTAAACTTGGAAGTCCGTGAGTTGGACATAGTCAATTGTCATAGTGGCGCAGTGCCTGATGAGCGAAGGGGAGAAGTTGAATTAACTGTAGTTCGTGGCTTACCCCCCTTTCTCTGTAGCGTAATCGTCTTGTCGCTAGTACGGATGAATGACAAATGCATTATGACTGTTTTGTGGAACTGCAGTGTGAGGGACTGCAAGCGTAATACATTAGTCTCTGAACACTATCTTTACCTTTAAAAGGGCGGCACCGTCATTGTCATCCGCTTTCGTCAAAATGTTCCCCATTTCAACCTTTCTTTTGTAAACAACTTATTAATTTTCAGTAAATTTGCCGCCCCTAAAAAATTGATGCCCTGGGCTACAGCACCTATAACCCCCCCCCCCCACCCTAAATCCGCCACTGTTCGCCGAAACTGAATGTCTTTTGTGGGGTGTCAAAGAACAAAGTGTATGGCCCGTTTTTCTTTGCAGAAAAGACTGTAACTGGTGTTGATATCTGGACATGCTGGAACAATGGTTGATTCCCCAACTTGAAGAGGAGATGGAAGATTTTGTGTTCCAGCAGGACGAGGCTCCACCTCATTGACACTGCGATGTCGGAAGTTTTTTAAATGAGAGACTCCCTGTTGGTTGGATTGGCCGCTGTGGTGATGATGACTTAGCTCTCCTAAGGTGGCCACCCCATTCCCCGGACCTTACTGTATGCGATTTCTTTCTCTGGGGCTATGTGAAGGACAGGGTATACATCTCGCCATTAGCTCAAACCCTGCCAGAGCTCCGAGAAAGGATTCGCGTTGCAGTGACAACAGTAAGCCAGGATATGCTTACCAACGTTTGGGCAGAGTTGCAACATAGACTGGAAACATGTTTCGCTGCAAACGGGCAGAACATTGAGCAACTTTAGTGATATCAAACAAAACTTGAGAGCTTTCTCTTTCAACCCATGCAATTTGTAGTAGCATTCATGTATCTATAAGTTCAATAAAGTATTTTAAAACCCGATGATTATTTTATGGACACCCGGTATTGCTAATTTATGAATGTATATTGATGAAACTTGGTATGCGGCTTGACCTAGTTGAGTTTTATTTATATTTGCATAAAAACCCATATTTTGTGTTACTTGTTGTAGCAAACCTGCGTACTCAGGTTGCCCATGTTATTCTTATGGAGAATAATTAAAATGTTATAAATTGCTTATTTATGAATGTATACTAAAGGAACTTGGAAATTCGCTGAGTATGAAGGTTTGCTGCGATGGGGGTATTTTCCTTTTGATCTGCATAGTTGAAATATGACATGGCATTTTATCCTACTAATATATTATAATTGTGAAAGTTTGTATGTTTGTTTAGATATTTGTGGCTCAATCACACTCTGTATATCATTGGACTGATTGAGCTGAAATTTGGCAGAGAGGTGTTTGATAGTCCTGAGTAATATATAGGCATATTCAAGAAAATATACTTAATTGATGATCGCACCCAAGGAATCTAGACTAATTTGTTTTAGTTTCCTTGATCGCACCAAAATCATCCAATTTTTCCCGTCCCGAAATAATCCCAATGTCCCAAAGTAAATAAAATCAGACCTGAAAAAACTTTATTATTTAATTCTGAAAATGTCTTAAAATTTTGTGTCCCAGCCATCCCCATTTTTTTCCAATTGCAAAAATGTTATTTGTAATTTTGCATTTTTCTCGTTTGTTTAAACAATTTTTTTAATTATTATTTTTTACCTCGTTCTGGTCCTGGGCGCCTTTGCAGTCCAGGCCCCTGGACATTTGCCCCTGTTGACCCCCTCACCCAGTCGCAAGCCCTGTTTGCGATTGCTTCGAAGGGAAGCAACTTTCTTAAAGGGAGGCAACTTTCTTAAGTCACATCTTGTTATATAAGGGATTTTTTGTCTGTCCTCAGATATCTGTGTAACCATGGTCACCGCCCGAAATTTGTTTATGGTGATCTTGTTGCTGGGAGGATGTATGCAGAATTTTAGTAAATAAGTAGTGGTGAAAAATTAAAGGCAGAACAACAATGACAGGAAAATGAGTTTACTCACTCTAGTTTGATTAAATTTTATAAAAATTACAAGAAGAAAGCTTGTCTATCTTTTTACTGTGTCTTCTGTCCGACCATAATGTGAAATCCAGCAGATAGTAAAATTTAGATTATGTCTGATGGAACAGATAATAGGGTTAAAAAATGGCTGCTAAGGTTAAAGCTGTAATATTTTACAAATCCTGAAATTGGTAACTTATAATTGACAGTTTCCTTCTTAATTGAAATATGTGTTTGATTGGAAAATGAAAGACAAATAAATATGAAGTACCTGGGGGACCAAGCGTTGCTCGGGGAAGGCCAGTCAGTTTGTTTAGATTACTTGGAGAAATATTCACCACTTCCCCCAACTGATTATCAGATTTGTATAGCTCATTTGCCTATTTTCTGCACTTTTAAGGTCACTCCAGTTATTATTTATTGCTCAATGTCTCTTAGTTTTTCCTCTCTCTTGGCTAATAATATGGGAAATTAAACCGAATCCTGGGATAATGAGAATATACGCTTCTATTTATTTTGGATATGACCATTCTACATAAGGATAATTTCTGTATTTTGATTGGAGAGGCAAACAAGGTTAGAATCGTTATTAATGTAATTACTTTTACATACAAGGTGTACATAAAGTCCCGCACGGGTTTAATATTTTCTGAACGATAACAGATAAATCAATAAGATTTGGTACATCAACACTACACTTAAAAATCTACTTTTTGAAGGAACTATAAGTTTTCTGTCATATCATGGGGACGTCCCGCAAGGAGTCAGAAGGAACTCTTAAATAGGAGCACAGGTCAATATGCACATCAATTTAAAGGGCTTATCTAGCAGAGTTTAATGCCGCAAACAGCACTAAAAAAGGTTGATCCAGTAAAAAATGGCGGCTGTTCAAAGGTTTTATTAAAAAAAGATAAGATCTTTCTAATTGTTACTGTTACCAGCTTTTCCCTGTTATCAATAGATTTGGACCAAATTTGTAACCCTTGAGGATAACTAACGTCATAATTCACTTCTGTATTGACAGGCATAATGTAGTATTTAGCTGCAGTATTCATTTTAGTTGCAGTTTTGCTTTAATGGGGTTGTGGCTACTAATAAAATGTAACCAAGTAAAACCTTTGAACAGCCGCCAATTTTTACTGGATCAACTGTTTTTAGTGCGGTTTGCGGCATTAAACTCTGCTAGATAAGCCCTTTAAAGTGATGTGCATATTGACCTATGCTCCTATTTAAAATTTCCTTCTGACTCCTTGCGGGACGTCCCTATGATATGACAGAAAACTGATAGTTCCTTCAAAAAGGAGATTTTTTGGTGTAGTGTTGATGTACCAAATCTTATTGATTTATCTCTTATCATTCAAAAAATATTAAACCCGTGCGGGACTTTATGTACACCTTGTATAACAAATTATATTTCCCCCAAATTATTGGGGGGGGCAACTGCCCCCCTTGCCACCCCTGAATTACGCCTATGCAGGGCCGTACTCAGGAGGGCACAACTGCCCCGGGCCTGGGCCTGTTGTTAGGGGCCCCCCCTAAGAGGGTGTCTTAGTTAGGACACTGTTGTCTAAAAAAAGGTCACCGAGTTGGATCTGGACGGAACATGCAGGGGCTCGTGAAAGCTGAGTATGGCCCTGCGCCTATGCCACTCTATATGTGTAATCTTCACTCAAACCGTTTTAGTCACGGATCTCAGGAAACCACATGCTAATTAAAAAAAACAAAAAACAACACGAGTATGACAGTTCCCTGGTTGACAGCTGTTACAATTTTCTTCTTCTGATTTTAAACTCCACTAGCCCGATACAGTAAAACCCGCTTAGCCAAAACAGTGGGGGTGGGACCCTTCCGGATAACCCATTTTTTCGGAAAATCAAATATTGGCATTTCAAGGTTAATTTTGGTAAAATATGCATACATCTTGGATTTTTCTCAACGTAAGTTTAATTAAATATTAAATATTTATGAATGCACATTAAAAAGGCTATTTATTGAAGTAATAAACTATTACTTCAACCACAAAAAAACTTCACTTCAACCGGCAAATGACACCACAACACAACAGTAACTGCGTTTTCACCGCATTCAGGTGGGAGGGTTCACTGTACACTGAACATGTACATTTACACTGAACATGTACTGTACATGCAGTATTGGTCAACCCTCCACCTGTCAAAACAACCCCTAAGTTCAGTGACCGCCGCGGCGGGCGGTCTCTCGGCGCACCATGAATCATACACCGGACTTATCCTCTCTATAATAGATTTCCCCTTTCTTGTTGACCGTTCCGGTTAACCCGGTTTCGGTTTATCGAGGTCCGGTTAAGCGGGGATTTACTGTATGTTAATTTTTTAAGCTTTTAATGTTCGTTTTTTTACATTACTTGATTTTTCCTGGGGATGAGACCTATCTAGAACTTATTTTTATCCGAGAAAGTAGTTATTCCCAACATTCGAAAGAATTTATTGGAGCCGTTTTTGAGATCAGAGTTGCAGTATTTGATAGTATTTATACCTATCACAAGACTCAATTTCAGCAACAAATATAAAAAGTACTATAAATTGAATTAAATAAATATAGCTTTCTTTAAATATTTTTTGAAGACGGACATGTAGACTCAAACAAAAATAATTTTTGGAAAAGCATGCAGAAGGGAGTTTATAGTTCCTTCGATTCAGTGAAGCAATAAACTGTACATATTTGATTTGCTGATATAGTCTGCTATTAGTTGCAGGATATATATTTTTCTAAAAAATCTTTAAACGAAAGTTATATGACATTTATACTGTATAATTTCACTAAATCACTATACAAGATGCCAACACAACTAGGGTGTATTTTAAGGTGAATAAGAATGAATGATGAGTGTGTAGACTGGGTGGGATACCTTTATATTTTTAAGTACAAAGTGAAAGGCGTTTTCAAAGCAGCTTGCACATAAAGTTGATGAAGACGTATAATAGTAAAATGTCACCGTAGTAAAATGTATATAAACTGCAACAACATCAAAAATCTGATTTATAATTATAAAGATATAAATGTAAAGCCATATGTCATAAAAATTAAATCAGCTTTATAGTGGCTGTTTGTGTTCCTTTTTTAATTTTGTACTAAAATCATACTGACTCCATTGACAATCGGCGGGAAGTAATGTATTTGTGTGCAGGTATAAAAAAGCTAATTAAATGTACAGTACATATGTTGTTTGCGTGGGCCTTCATACAATTTTAATAATGTCTTGAAATAATAACTTTACAAAACAAAATAAATTAGTTAAAAACAACTAGCTGGTGTCCCGGAGGCCCGTTCTTCACACGGGAATATCTCAGACATAGAATTTGATATTTTGAAACTTGTACTACTCTTCCATATTTGCAAAATTGTTCAGGTATTCAGAACAAAAAAATACCTGAAGAGGACATGGAGTCACAAGTGTTGCTAGTCAGGCGAATCTTGAAGAGAAACTCAGAACTAACTGAAAAAACATGTTGTTTCGCCGATGAAGTTACTTACTATTGTTATAAAATAAGTCGATATAAGTAATTCCAACTACAAAGAAAGGTTAACTTACCATCTGTTCCGTCAAAATTATCCAGATATGATCATCCTTATTTAGGGCCGTACTCAGGGGGGGACAACTGCCCTGGGGCCCAGGCCCATCGGAGGATGGGAGGGGGGAACTGGGGGGGGCCAGACGGAGGCTGGTGTCTTATTTCGGACAACTTCCAAACAAACTCCAAACATAGGCTACATCAGATTCTTACAAGTAAAAGAGAAAACCTGTTGTCTGAAAAAAGTCACCAACTTCCTCAGCAGCACACATTTTTGGGCCAACGTTGGGCTAGCCAACGATTGGTTCGTTGGCCCAACCGCAATAATGCCAACCGACCATTTCCCTACCATATCCTACAATGCCGACGATAGCCCAACGATTTGTGCTGATGGGCCAACCTCGTGCCAACCGTTGGCCTACCATTTTCCTACGTTGGCCCAATGATTTGTGCTGATGGGGTGTAAATTAACATTATATTTTTATTATTATAATTATATTAAATATATCTATACTTATTTAATAGGCGAGCAGGTTTTTTGTGACAATCACTCCTCCTAAACTATAGAACCGATTTTCATGATTTTGGTGTCAATGGAAAGAGCCTAACGTGAAGTTGTGCATGAAACTTTTTTTATAGAGAAATAGTTTGTGAGTGAGGCCCTGGGGCCCCTTAAAGTTGAATTTTTTCCCATAAGCTTAAAATTGGGAAATAACTATAAGTTTGAATCAATCAGCTGAATAGAGTAAACACAGTTAATCAGCAGGCCATGTTGGCTTTGGAACAGTAACACAATATTTATATGGGAATGTCAGTATAATATTACGTTGCGATCGCGAGCGAAGCCGCGACAGGCTACTAGTCTATACTTATTTAATAGGCGAGCAGGTTTTTTGTGACAATGACTCCTCCTAAACTATTGAACCCATTTTCATGTTTTTGGTGTCAATGGAAAGAGCCTAACATGAAGTTGTGCAGGAAACATTTTTTATAGAGAAATAGTTTGGGAGTGAGAACCTGGGGCCCCTTAAACTTGAGTTTTTTCCCATAAGCTTAACATTAGGAAATAACTATAAGTTTGAATTAATCAGCTGGATAGAGTAAACACAGTTAATCAGCAGGCCATGTTGGCTTTGGAACGGTAACACAATATTTATATGGGAATGTCAGTATAATATTACATTGTGATCGCGAGCGAAGCCGCGACAGGCTACTAGTATAAATTAATATGCTCGTAGTTTTTCATATTTCATAAATACATAAATCAAATTAACCAGTATATCCTATACATAATTTATGCAATAAATAGATGGGACTAAATATTAAAACATATCAGAAACGCATCTTAAAAATAACACTTTAGGAGCATATTTCAGGCTTTTGGACACCATATGTTTCATATGTTGCGGTGTGTCGATTTTGAATTACATTTGAAAACCTTTTACTTTCTCCCCTTATACATAGTATATGGAGAAAGTATTGTTTTCGTCCAAATTTTCAAATTTGAGTTATTAGTGGAAATATTCGTTTTGGTATTCCCTGAACCCAAAAAAGTAATTTTTACGTGATATCTGTGTGTCTGTCTGTCTGTCTGTATGGATGTGTACAGAGCTAGAGCCCAAACCAATGGTCCGATTTTTATGATATTTGGTATGAAGGTACCAATCCACGATATATCCAGGTGTTTTTTTCATTTTTTTGAATTTTTGATTTTTAAGGGTAATTATCCCCCAAAAAACATGAAAAATAAAAATTTCTCAAAAACGACACTAACGATTTTAATTAAACTTTAGCCGTTTGTAGAACTTTAGTTTTCCAACAAACTGACCCCACCCGCATTTCTGTAAAAATTCGGGTTCAGAGATCATAGGGCTTAAAACATAAAACAATCGGGTTTTTTGGATTTTACATAAAAAACATAAAAATAAAAAAATACTATTCACCATTAAAAAGAGCTCAAAAAACTAAATAATTTAGTATTTTGAATTACTATTCTATGATTACTGGTTGCGGAGAAAATTTAAATTTAAATCTTTTGGTAAACGCAGTACGTTGTCTAATGTTATTCTTATGGGGAATACAAAAATTACAATTTTTCTCTTATTTACTGATCAATTTCGTTCAAACTTGATATGCTTGTCAAGTTAGCTTTGACCAACAGAGGAAATTGAAATATTTTGCCCCTTAACAACCCTGTAGGGGGGAATAGGGGACATTTCCCCTCTTAAAACCACGTGTGTAGCAATGGATTCTTTAGTGCCTCCAAAACAGGGATTTGGGTAGATATTTTTGAAAACAACATATTTTTAAGATTTTCTGTACATTCGACTGTGCTTTGTATTCTATATTTAGTTAATAAAAAGTAATTTAATCATTAAAGTTGGGCTAAAAGGGAGAAAGTATGTGTCAGTTTCCTGACACCGTTTATTTTATACGTATTTTATAATATACGTATATATTTTATTATATTTGTAATAAAATGTTCCCGTGTTTGAATTTTAATTGAATTTTCAAACCGGTTTTATACTAGTCTAACCTATACATTTATGCAATAAATTGATGGGACTAAATATTATCAACATTCTATTTTTATTATTATAATTATATTAAATATATATTAATTTGCTCGTAGTTTTTCATATTTCATAAATATATAAATCAAATTAACTTGTCCCTAATTTTATTACAGTGACTTTTGCACGAGTAGACTCACGTAGGAGAATAAAACGAGTACTATACAATCTTAGAAGAATAAAACATAATAGTATATAGGCTAGTCATGCAGGTACAGACTATTGGTAATTTCTATATCTCAGTCCATCCTTCAATTCTCTTAAGTCAGATTGGCCATGGGGGTTAAGGCGAGTGTTCAGTAACTCAAAGGTAGTAGGCTCGAGACCCGACCGTGACTCGATACTTTGTAACTTAATTCCTTTTTTAAAATTTCTATAATTGGTTTACTAAACAATTCAATTAGATAAATCATAATTTTTAAAATTAAAATAAACATTTGAATAACAAATTATAAAACGTTGGCATGGGTATTGGTTGGGTATTGGTTGGCATATTGGATAATGGTTGGTTAATCCATCGATAGGCCAACCTCGCGCCTCGCAACATGCCCACCGTTGGCCAACCATTTCTGCCGACCATTTGCCAACATTGGCCCAATGATTTGTGCTGATGGGGTTGATCCGGGCGGCAACAAGGGCCACACCACCAGGCCTAAGCTGAGTACGGCCCTGGCATATTGGCTACCACGTGATTTCAAATTCTAGACTCACATCTCACCCAGACCACGTCGCTTGTTTAAAAAAAATTAATGTTTTGGCCAAATTAAATTAAATGTTTATGCATGAGTTTCATGCGTATGAGTTTCATATTGTGTTTCATGTAAAAATTGTTAAATCATGACAACCTCAGATGAGTGATTACGTTCTTCTAGCCTGAAGACTGGAGATGAAGCTTACAATAGCTTCAAAATTACGTGGTAGCCAGTAAGGATTACCACATCTGGAGATAAATCATGTCAACCTCAGATGAGTGATTACGTTCTTCTAGCCTGAAGACTGGAGATGAAGCTTACAATAGCTTCAAAATTACGTGGTAGCCAGTAAGGATTACCACATCTGGAGATAAATCATGTCAACCTCAGATGAGTGATTACGTTCTTCTAGCCTGAAGACTGGAGATGAAGCTTACAATAGCTTCAAAATCACGTGGTAGCCAGTAAGGATTACCACATCTGGAGATAAATCATGACAACCTCAGATGAGTGATTACGTTCTTCTAGCCTGAAGACTGGAAATGAAGCCTGCAATAGCTTCAAAATCACGTGGTAGCCAGTAAGGATTACCCCATCTGGAGATAAATCATGACTTCCTCAGATGAGAGATTATACGTTCTTCTAGCCTGAAGACTGGAGATGAAGCTTACAATAGCTTCAAACTCACGTGATAGCCAGTAAGGATTACCACATCTGGTGATAAATAATGTCAACCTCAGATGAGTGATTATACGTTCTTCTAGCCTGAAGACTGGAGATGAAGCTTACAATAGCTTCAAAATCACGTGGTAGCCAGTAAGGATTACCACATCTGGAGATAAATCATGACAACCTCAGATGAGTGATTACGTTCTTCTAGCCTGAAGACTGGAGATGAAGCCTACAATAGCTTCAAAATCACGTGGTAGCCAGTAAGGATTACCACATCTGGAGATAAATAATGTTAACCTCAGATGAGTGATTACGTTCTTCTAGCCTGAAGACGGGAGATGAAGCTTACAATAGCTTCAAAATCACGTGGTAGCCAGTAAGGATTACCACATCTGGAGATAAATAATGTCAACCTGAGATGAGAGATTATACGTTCTCTAGCCTGAAGACTGGAGATGAAGCTTACAATAGCTTCAAAATCACGTGGTAGCCAGTAAGGATTACCACATCTGGAGATAAATCATGACTTCCTCAGATCAGAGATTATACGTTCTTCTAGCCTGAAGACTGGAGATGAAGCTTACAATAGCTTCAAACCACGTGGTAGCCAGTAAGGATTACCACATCTGGAGATAAATCATGACTTCCTCAGATCAGAGATTATACGTTCTTCTAGCCTGAAGACTGGAGATGAAGCTTACAATAGCTTCAAAATCACGTGGTAGCC
Source organism: Allygus modestus (assembly GCA_963675035.1). Lineage (NCBI taxonomy): Eukaryota > Metazoa > Arthropoda > Insecta > Hemiptera > Cicadellidae > Allygus > Allygus modestus. The sequence goes on from OY776111.1 coordinate 106,367,977, forward strand.
AGTAAGGAATACCACATCTGGAGATAAATCATGACAACCTCAGATGAGAGATTACAATCTTCTAGCCTGAAGACTGGAGATGAAGCTTACATTAGCTTCAAAATCACGTGATAGCCAGTAAGGATTACCACATCTGGAGATAAATAATGTCAACCTCAGATGAGAGATTATACGTTCTCTAGCCTGAAGACTGGAGATGAAGCTTACAATAGCTTCAAAATCACGTGGTAGCCAGTAAGGATTACCACATCTGGAGATAAATCATGACTTCCTCAGATCAGAGATTATACGTTCTTCTAGCCTGAAGACTGGAGATGAAGCTTACAATAGCTTCAAAATCACGTGGTAGCCAGTAAGGATTACCACATCTGGAGATAAATCATGACAACCTCAGATGAGAGATTATACGTTCTTCTAGCCTGAAGACTGGAGAGGAAGCTTACAATAGCTTCAAAATCACGTGGTAGCCAGTAAGGAATACCACATCTGGAGATAAATCATGACAACCTCAGATGAGAGATTACAATTTTCTAGCCTGAAGACTGGAGATGAAGCTTACAATAGCTTTAAAATCACGTGGTAGCGAGTAAGGATTACCACATCTGGAGATAAATCATGACAACCTCAGATGAGTGATTACGTTCTTCTAGCCTGAAGACTGGAGATGAAGCTTACAATAGCTTCAAAATCACGTGGTAGCCAGTAAGGATTACCACATCTGGAGATAAATCATGACAACCTCAGATGAGTGATTACGTTCTTCTAGCCTGAAGACTGAAGATGAAGCTTACAATAGCTTCAAAATCACGTGGTAGCCAGTAAGGATTACCACATTTGGAGATAAATAATGTCAACCTCAGATGAGTGATTGCATTCTTCTAGCCTGAAGACTGGAGATGAAGCTTACAATAGCTTCAAAATCACGTGGTAGCCAGTAAGAATTACCACATCTGGAGATAAATAATATCAACCTCAGATGAGTGATTACGTTCTTCTAGCCTGAAGACTGGAGATGAAGCTTACAATTGCTTCAAAATCACGTGGTAGCCAGTAAGGATTACCACATCTGGAGATAAATCATGTCAACCTCAGATGAGTGATTACGTTCTTCTAGCCTGAAGACTGGAGATGAAGCTTACAATAGCTTCAAAATCACGTGGTAGCCAGTAAGGATTACCACATCTGGAGATAAATCATGACAACCTCAGATGAGTGATTACGTTCTTCTAGCCTGAAGACTGGAGATGAAGCTTACAATAGCTTCAAAATCACGTGGTAGCCAGTAAGGATTACCACATATGGAGATAAATCATGACAACCTCAGATGAGTGATTACGTTCTTCTATCCTGAAGACTGGAGATGAAGCTTACAATAGCTTTAAAATCACGTGGTAGCCAGTAAGGATTACCACATCTGGAGATAAATAATGTCAACCTCAGATGAGTGATTATACGTTCTTCTAGCCTGAAGACTGGAGATGAAGCTTACAATAGCTTCAAAATCACGTGGTAGCCAGTAAGGATTACCACATCTGGAGATAAATAATGTCAACCTCAGATGAGTGATTATACGTTCTTCTAGCCTGAAGACTGGAGATGAAGCTTACAATAGCTTCAAAATCACGTGGTAGACAGTAAGGATTACCACATCTGGAGATAAATAATGTCAACCTCAGATGAGTGATTACGTTCTTCTAGCCTGAAGACTGGAGATGAAGCTTACAATAGCTTCAAAATCACGTGGTAGCCAGTAAGGATTACCACATCTGGAGATAAATAATGTCAACCTCAGATGAGTGATTACGTTCTTCTAGCCTGAAGACTGGAGATGAAGCTTACAATAGCTTCAAAATCACGTGGTAGCCAGTAAGGATTACCACATCTGGAGATAAATCATGACAACCTCAGATGAGAGATTATACGTTCTTCTAACCTGAAGACTGGAGAGGAAGCTTACAATAGCTTCAAAATCACGTGGTAGCCTGTAAGGATTACCACATCTGGAGATAAATAATGTCAACCTCAGATGAGTGATTACGTTCTTCTAGCCTGAAGACTGGAGATGAAGCTTACAATAGCTTCAAAATCACGTGGTAGCCAGTAAGGAATACCACATCTGGAGATAAATCATGACAACCTCAGATGAGAGATTACGTTCTTCTAGCCTGAAGACTGGAGATGAAGCTTACAATAGCTTCAAAATCACGTGGTAGCCAGTAAGGATTACCACATCTGGAGATAAATCATGACAACCTCAGATGAGTGATTACGTTCTTCTAGCCTGAAGACTGGAGATGAAGCCTACAATAGCTTCAAAATCACGTGGTAGCCAGTAAGGATTACCACATCTGGAGATAAATAATGTTAACCTCAGATGAGTGATTACGTTCTTCTAGCCTGAAGACTGGAGATGAAGCTTACAATAGCTTCAAAATCACATGGTAGCCAGTAAGGATTACCACATCTGTAGGTAAATCATGACAACCTCAGATGAGAGACTATATGTTCTTCTAGCCTGGAGACAGGAGATGAAGCTTACAATAGCTTCAAAATCACGTGGTAGCCAGTAAGGATTACCACATCTGGAGATAAATAATGTCAACCTCAGATGAGTGATTATACGTTCTTCTAGCCTGAAGACTGGAGATGAAATTTACAATAGCTTCAAAATCACGTGGTAGCCAGTAAGGATTACCACATCTGGAGATAAATAATGTCAACCTCAGATGAGTGATTACGTTCTTCTAGCCTGAAGACTGGAGATGAAGCTTGCAATAGCTTCAAAATCACGTGGTAGCCAGTAAGGATTACCACATCTGGAGATAAATAATGTCAACCTCAGATGAGTGATTACGTTCTTCTAGCCTGAAGACTGGAGATGAAGCTTACAATAGCTTCAAAATCACGTAGTAGCCAGTAAGGATTACCACATCTGGAGATAAATCATGACAACCTCAGATGAGTGATTACGTTCTTCTAGCCTGAAGACTGGAGATGAAGCTTACAATAGCTTTAAAATCACGTGGTAGCCAGTAAGGATTACCACATCTGGAGATAAATCATGACAACCTCAGATGAGAGATTATACGTTCTTCTAACCTGAAGACTGGAGAGGAAGCTTACAATAGCTTCAAAATCACGTGGTAGCCTGTAAGGATTACCACATCTGGAGATAAATAATGTCAACCTCAGATGAGTGATTACGTTCTTCTAGCCTGAAGACTGGAGATGAAGCTTACAATAGCTTCAAAATCACGTGGTAGCCAGTAAGGATTACCACATCTGGAGATAAATCATGACAACCTCAGATGAGAGATTACGTTCTTCTAGCCTGAAGACTGGAGATGAAGCTTACAATAGCTTCAAAATCACGTGGTAGCCAGTAAGGATTACCACATCTGGAGATAAATCATGACAACCTCAGATGAGTGATTACGTTCTTCTAGCCTGAAGACTGGAGATGAAGCCTACAATAGCTTCAAAATCACGTGGTAGCCAGTAAGGATTACCACATCTGGAGATAAATAATGTTAACCTCAGATGAGTGATTACGTTCTTCTAGCCTGAAGACAGGAGATGAAGCTTACAATAGCTTCAAAATCACGTGGTAGCCAGTAAGGATTACCACATCTGGAGATAAATAATGTCAACCTCAGATGAGTGATTATACGTTCTTCTAGCCTGAAGACTGGAGATGAAATTTACAATAGCTTCAAAATCACGTGGTAGCCAGTAAGGATTATCACATCTGGAGATAAATAATGTCAACCTCAGATGAGTGATTACGTTCTTCTAGCCTGAAGACTGGAGATGAAGCTTACAATAGCTTCAAAATCACGTGGTAGCCAGTAAGGATTACCACATCTGGAGATAAATAATGTCAACCTCAGATGAGTGATTACGTTCTTCTAGCCTGAAGACTGGAGATGAAGCTTACAATAGCTTCAAAATCACGTGGTAGCCAGTAAGGATTACCACATCTGGAGATAAATCATGTCAACCTCAGATGAGTGATTACGTTCTTCTAGCCTGAAGACTGGAGATGAAGCTTACAATAGCTTCAAAATCACGTGGTAGCCAGTAAGGATTACCACATCTGGAGATAAATAATGACAACCTCAGATGAGAGGTTATACGTTCTTCTAGCCTGAAGACTGGAGATGAAGCTTACAATAGCTTCAAAATCACGTGGTAGCCAGTAAGGATTACCACATCTGGAGATAAATCATGACAACCTCAGATGAGTGATTACGTTCTTCTAGCCTGAAGACTGGAGATGAAGCTTACAATAGCTTTAAAATCACGTGGTAGCCAGTAAGGATTACCACATCTGGAGATAAATAATGTCAACCTCAGATGAGTGATTATACGTTCTTCTAGCCTGAAGACTGGAGATGAAGCTTACAATAGCTTCAAAATCACGTGGTAGCCAGTAAGGATTACCACATCCGGAGATAAATAATGTCAACCTCAGATGAGTGATTATATGTTCTTCTAGCCTGAAGACTGGAGATGAAGCTTACAATAGCTTCAAAATCACGTGGTAGCCATTAAGGATTACCACATCGGGAGATAAATAATGTCAACCTCAGATGAGTGATTACGTTCTTCTAGCCTGAAGACTAAAGCTGAAGCTTACAATAGCTTCAAAATCACGTGGTAGCCAGTAAGGATTACCACATCTGGAGATAAATCATGACAAACTCAGATGAGAGATTATACGTTCTTCTAACCTGAAGACTGGAGAGGAAGCTTACAATAACTTCAAAATCACGTGGTAGCCAGTAAGGATTACCACATCTGGAGATAAATAATGTCAACCTCAGATGAGTGATTATACGTTCTTCTAGCCTGAAGACTGGAGATGAAGCTTACAATAGCTTCAAAATCACGTGGTAGCCAGTAAGGATTACCACATCTGGAGATTAATGATGTCAACCTCAGATGAGAGATTATACGTTCTTCTAACCTGAAGACTGGAGAGGAAGCTTACAATAGCTTCAAAATCACGTGGTAGCCTGTAAGGATTACCACATCTGGAGATAAATCCTGACAACCTCAGATGAGTGATTACGTTCTTCTAGCCTGAAGACTGGAGATGAAGCCTACAATAGCTTCAAAATCACGTGGTAGCCAGTAAGGATTACCACATCTGGAGATAAATAATGTTAACCTCAGATGAGTGATTACGTTCTTCTAGCCTGAAGACGGGAGATGAAGCTTACAATAGCTTCAAAATCACGTGGTAGCCAGTAAGGATTACCACATCTGGAGATAAATCATGTCAACCTCAGATGAGTGATTACGTTCTTCTAGCCTGAAGACTGGAGATGAAGCTTACAATAGCTTCAAAATCACGTGGTAGCCAGTAAGGATTACCACATCTGGAGATAAATCATGACAACCTCAGATGAGAGGTTATACGTTCTTCTAGCCTGAAGACTGGAGATGAAGCTTACAATAGCTTCAAAATCACGTGGTAGCCAGTAAGGATTACCACATCTAGAGATAAATCATGACAACCTCAGATGAGTGATTACGTTCTTCTAGCCTGAAGACTGGAGATGAAGCTTACAATAGCTTCAAAATCACGTGGTAGCCAGTAAGGATTACCACATCGGGAGATAAATCATGACAACCTCAGATGAGAGATTATACGTTCTTCTAACCTGAAGACTGGAGAGGAAGCTTACAATAACTTCAAAATCACGTGGTAGCCAGTAAGGATTACCACATCTGGAGATAAATAATGTCAACCTCAGATGAGTGATTACGTTCTTCTAGCCTGAAGACTGGAGATGAAGCTTACAATAGCTTCAAAATCACGTGGTAGCCAGTAAGGAATACCACATCTGGAGATAAATCATGACAACCTCAGATGAGAGATTACGTTCTTCTAGCCTGAAGACTGGAGATGAAGCTTACAATAGCTTCAAAATCACGTGGTAGCCAGTAAGGATTAACACATCTGGAGATAAATCATGACAACCTCAGATGAGTGATTACGTTCTTCTAGCCTGAAGACTGGAGATGAAGCCTACAATAGCTTCAAAATCACGTGGTAGCCAGTAAGGATTACCACATCTGGAGATAAATAATGTTAACCTCAGATGAGTGATTACGTTCTTCTAGCCTGAAGACTGGAGATGAAGCTTACAATAGCTTCAAAATCACATGGTAGCCAGTAAGGATTACCACATCTGTAGATAAATCATGACAACCTCAGATGAGAGACTATATGTTCTTCTAGCCTGAAGACAGGAGATGAAGCTTACAATAGCTTCAAAATCACGTGGTAGCCAGTAAGGATTACCACATCTGGAGATAAATAATGTCAACCTCAGATGAGTGATTATACGTTCTTCTAGCCTGAAGACTGGAGATGAAGCTTACAATAGCTTCAAAATCACGTGGTAGCCAGTAAGGATTACCACATCTGGAGATAAATGATGTCAACCTCAGATGAGAGATTATACGTTCTTCTAACCTGAAGACTGGAGAGGAAGCTTACAATAGCTTCAAAATCACGTGGTAGCCTGTAAGGATTACCACATCTGGAGATAAATAATGTCAACCTCAGATGAGTGATTACGTTCTTCTAGCCTGAAGACTGGAGATGAAGCTTACAATAGCTTCAAAATCACGTGGTAGCCAGTAAGGATTACCACATCTGGAGATAAATCATGACAACCTCAGATGAAAGATTACGTTCTTCTAGCCTGAAGACTGGAGATGAAGCTTACAATAGATTCAAAATCACGTGGTAGCCAGTAAGGATTACCACATCTGGAGATAAATAATGTCAACCTCAGATGAGTGATTATACGTTCTTCTAGCCTGAAGACTGGAGATGAAATTTACAATAGCTTCAAAATCACGTGGTAGCCAGTAAGGATTATCACATCTGGAGATAAATAATGTCAACCTCAGATGAGTGATTACGTTCTTCTAGCCTGAAGACTGGAGATGAAGCTTACAATAGCTTCAAAATCACGTGGTAGCCAGTAAGGATTACCACATCTGGAGATAAATAATGTCAACCTCAGATGAGTGATTACGTTCTTCTAGCCTGAAGACTGGAGATGAAGCTTACAATAGCTTCAAAATCACGTGGTAGCCAGTAAGGATTACCACATCTGGAGATAAATCATGTCAACCTCAGATGAGTGATTACGTTCTTCTAGCCTGAAGACTGGAGATGAAGCTTACAATAGCTTCAAAATCACGTGGTAGCCAGTAAGGATTACCACATCTGGAGATAAATAATGACAACCTCAGATGAGAGGTTATACGTTCTTCTAGCCTGAAGACTGGAGATGAAGCTTACAATAGCTTCAAAATCACGTGGTAGCCAGTAAGGATTACCACATCTGGAGATAAATCATGACAACCTCAGATGAGTGATTACGTTCTTCTAGCCTGAAGACTGGAGATGAAGCTTACAATAGCTTTAAAATCACGTGGTAGCCAGTAAGGATTACCACATCTGGAGATAAATAATGTCAACCTCAGATGAGTGATTATACGTTCTTCTAGCCTGAAGACTGGAGATGAAGCTTACAATAGCTTCAAAATCACGTGGTAGCCAGTAAGGATTACCACATCTGGAGATAAATAATGTCAACCTCAGATGAGTGATTATACGTTCTTCTAGCCTGAAGACTGGAGATGAAGCTTACAATAGCTTCAAAATCACGTGGTAGCCATTAAGGATTACCACATCGGGAGATAAATAATGTCAACCTCAGATGAGTGATTACGTTCTTCTAGCCTGAAGACTAAAGCTGAAGCTTACAATAGCTTCAAAATCACGTGGTAGCCAGTAAGGATTACCACATCTGGAGATAAATCATGACAAACTCAGATGAGAGATTATACGTTCTTCTAACCTGAAGACTGGAGAGGAAGCTTACAATAACTTCAAAATCACGTGGTAGCCAGTAAGGATTACCACATCTGGAGATAAATAATGTCAACCTCAGATGAGTGATTATACGTTCTTCTAGCCTGAAGACTGGAGATGAAGCTTACAATAGCTTCAAAATCACGTGGTAGCCAGTAAGGATTACCACATCTGGAGATAAATGATGTCAACCTCAGATGAGAGATTATACGTTCTTCTAACCTGAAGACTGGAGAGGAAGCTTACAATAGCTTCAAAATCACGTGGTAGCCTGTAAGGATTACCACATCTGGAGATAAATCCTGACAACCTCAGATGAGTGATTACGTTCTTCTAGCCTGAAGACTGGAGATGAAGCCTACAATAGCTTCAAAATCACGTGGTAGCCAGTAAGGATTACCACATCTGGAGATAAATAATGTTAACCTCAGATGAGTGATTACGTTCTTCTAGCCTGAAGACGGGAGATGAAGCTTACAATAGCTTCAAAATCACGTGGTAGCCAGTAAGGATTACCACATCTGGAGATAAATCATGTCAACCTCAGATGAGTGATTACGTTCTTCTAGCCTGAAGACTGGAGATGAAGCTTACAATAGCTTCAAAATCACGTGGTAGCCAGTAAGGATTACCACATCTGGAGATAAATCATGACAACCTCAGATGAGAGGTTATACGTTCTTCTAGCCTGAAGACTGGAGATGAAGCTTACAATAGCTTCAAAATCACGTGGTAGCCAGTAAGGATTACCACATCTAGAGATAAATCATGACAACCTCAGATGAGTGATTACGTTCTTCTAGCCTGAAGACTGGAGATGAAGCTTACAATAGCTTCAAAATCACGTGGTAGCCAGTAAGGATTACCACATCGGGAGATAAATCATGACAACCTCAGATGAGAGATTATACGTTCTTCTAACCTGAAGACTGGAGAGGAAGCTTACAATAACTTCAAAATCACGTGGTAGCCAGTAAGGATTACCACATCTGGAGATAAATAATGTCAACCTCAGATGAGTGATTACGTTCTTCTAGCCTGAAGACTGGAGATGAAGCTTACAATAGCTTCAAAATCACGTGGTAGCCAGTAAGGAATACCACATCTGGAGATAAATCATGACAACCTCAGATGAGAGATTACGTTCTTCTAGCCTGAAGACTGGAGATGAAGCTTACAATAGCTTCAAAATCACGTGGTAGCCAGTAAGGATTAACACATCTGGAGATAAATCATGACAACCTCAGATGAGTGATTACGTTCTTCTAGCCTGAAGACTGGAGATGAAGCCTACAATAGCTTCAAAATCACGTGGTAGCCAGTAAGGATTACCACATCTGGAGATAAATAATGTTAACCTCAGATGAGTGATTACGTTCTTCTAGCCTGAAGACTGGAGATGAAGCTTACAATAGCTTCAAAATCACATGGTAGCCAGTAAGGATTACCACATCTGTAGATAAATCATGACAACCTCAGATGAGAGACTATATGTTCTTCTAGCCTGAAGACAGGAGATGAAGCTTACAATAGCTTCAAAATCACGTGGTAGCCAGTAAGGATTACCACATCTGGAGATAAATAATGTCAACCTCAGATGAGTGATTATACGTTCTTCTAGCCTGAAGACTGGAGATGAAGCTTACAATAGCTTCAAAATCACGTGGTAGCCAGTAAGGATTACCACATCTGGAGATAAATGATGTCAACCTCAGATGAGAGATTATACGTTCTTCTAACCTGAAGACTGGAGAGGAAGCTTACAATAGCTTCAAAATCACGTGGTAGCCTGTAAGGATTACCACATCTGGAGATAAATAATGTCAACCTCAGATGAGTGATTACGTTCTTCTAGCCTGAAGACTGGAGATGAAGCTTACAATAGCTTCAAAATCACGTGGTAGCCAGTAAGGATTACCACATCTGGAGATAAATCATGACAACCTCAGATGAAAGATTACGTTCTTCTAGCCTGAAGACTGGAGATGAAGCTTACAATAGCTTCAAAATCACGTGGTAGCCAGTAAGGATTACCACATCTGGAGATAAATAATGTTAACCTCAAATGAGTGATTACGTTCTTCTAGCCTGAAGACTGGAGATGAAGCTTACAATAGCTTCAAAATCACATGGTAGCCAGTAAGGATTACCACATCTGTAGGTAAATCATGACAACCTCAGATGAGAGACTATATGTTCTTCTAGCCTGAAGACAGGAGATGAAGCTTACAATAGCTTCAAAATCACGTGGTAGCCAGTAAGGATTACCACATCTGGAGATAAATCATGACAACCTCAGATGAGTGATTACGTTCTTCTAGCCTGAAGACTGGAGATGAAGCTTACAATAGCTTTAAAATCACGTGGTAGCCAGTAAGGATTACCACATCTGGAGATAAATAATGTCAACCTCAGATGAGTGATTATACGTTCTTCTAGCCTGAAGACTGGAGATGAAGCTTACAATAGCTTCAAAATCACGTGGTAGCCAGTAAGGATTACCACATCTGGAGATAAATAATGTCAACCTCAGATGAGTGATTATACGTTCTTCTAGCCTGAAGACTGGAGATGAAGCTTACAATAGCTTCAAAATCACGTGGTAGCCATTAAGGATTACCACATGGGGAGATAAATAATGTCAACCTCAGATGAGTGATTACGTTCTTCTAGCCTGAAGACTAAAGCTGAAGCTTACAATAGCTTCAAAATCACGTGGTAGCCAGTAAGGATTACCACATCTGGAGATAAATCATGACAAACTCAGATGAGAGATTATACGTTCTTCTAACCTGAAGACTGGAGAGGAAGCTTACAATAACTTCAAAATCACGTGGTAGCCAGTAAGGATTACCACATCTGGAGATAAATAATGTCAACCTCAGATGAGTGATTACGCTCTTCTAGCCTGAAGACTGGAGATGAAGCTTACAATAGCTTCAATATCACGTGGTAGCCAGTAAGGAATACCACATCTGGAGATAAATCACGCAACCTCAGATGAGAGATTACGTTCTTCTAGCCTGAAGACTGGAGATGAAGCTTACAATAGCTTCAAAATCACGTGGTAGCCAGTAAGGATTACCACATCTGGAGATAAATCATGACAACCTCATATGAGTGATTACGTTCTTCTAGCCTGAAGACTGGAGATGAAGCCTACAATAGCTTCAAAATCACGTGGTAGCCAGTAAGGATTACCACATCTGGAGATAAATAATGTTAACCTCAGATGAGTGATTACGTTCTTCTAGCCTGAAGACGGGAGATGAAGCTTACAATAGCTTCAAAATCACGTGGTAGCCAGTAAGGATTACCACATCTGGAGATAAATCATGTCAACCTCAGATGAGTGATTACGTTCTTCTAGCCTGAAGACTGGAGATGAAGCTTACAATAGCTTCAAAATCTTGTGGTAGCCAGTAAGGATTACCACATCTGGAGATAAATCATGACAACCTCAGATGAGAGGTTATACGTTCTTCTAGCCTGAAGACTGGAGATGAAGCTTACAATAGCTTCAAAATCACGTGGTAGCCAGTAAGGATTACCACATCTGGAGATAAATCATGACAACCTCAGATGAGAGATTATACGTTCTTCTAGCCTGAAGACTGGAGATGAAGTTTACAATAGCTTTAAAATCACGTGGTAGCCAGTAAGGATTACCACATCTGGAGATAAATAATGTCAACCTCAGATGAGTGATTATACGTTCTTCTAGCCTGAAGACTGGAGATGAAGCTTATAATAGCTTCAAAATCACGTGGTAGCCAGTAAGGATTACCACATCTGGAGATAAATAATGTCAACCTCAGATGAGTGATTATACGTTCTTCTAGCCTGAAGACTGGAGATGAAGCTTACAATAGCTTCAAAATCACGTGGTAGCCAGTAAGGATTACCACATCTGGAGATAAATAATGTCAACCTCAGATGAGTGATTACGTTCTTCTAGCCTGAAGACTGGAGATGAAGCTTACAATAGCTTCAAAATCACGTGGTAGCCAGTAAGGATTACCACATCGGGAGATAAATCATGACAACCTCAGATGAGAGATTATACGTTCTTCTAACCTGAAGACTGGAGAGGAAGCTTACAATAACTTCAAAATCACGTGGTAGCCAGTAAGGATTACCACATCTGGAGATAAATAATGTCAACCTCAGATGAGTGATTACGTTCTTCTAGCCTGAAGACTGGAGATGAAGCTTACAATAGCTTCAAAATCACGTGGTAGCCAGTAAGGAATACCACATCTGGAGATAAATCATGACAACCTCAGATGAGAGATTACGTTCTTCTAGCCTGAAGACTGGAGATGAAGCTTACAATAGCTTCAAAATCACGTGGTAGCCAGTAAGGATTAACACATCTGGAGATAAATCATGACAACCTCAGATGAGTGATTACGTTCTTCTAGCCTGAAGACTGGAGATGAAGCCTACAATAGCTTCAAAATCACGTGGTAGCCAGTAAGGATTACCACATCTGGAGATAAATAATGTTAACCTCAGATGAGTGATACGTTCTTCTAGCCTGAAGACTGGAGATGAAGCTTACAATAGCTTCAAAATCACATGGTAGCCAGTAAGGATTACCACATCTGTAGATAAATCATGACAACCTCAGATGAGAGACTATATGTTCTTCTAGCCTGAAGACAGGAGATGAAGCTTACAATAGCTTCAAAATCACGTGGTAGCCAGTAAGGATTACCACATCTGGAGATAAATAATGTCAACCTCAGATGAGTGATTATACGTTCTTCTAGCCTGAAGACTGGAGATGAAGCTTACAATAGCTTCAAAATCACGTGGTAGCCAGTAAGGATTACCACATCTGGAGATAAATAATGTCAACCTCAGATGAGTGATTACGTTCTTCTAGCCTGAAGACTGGAGATGAAGCTTACAATAGCTTCAAAATCACATGGTAGCCAGTAAGGATTACCACATCTGGAGATAAATAATGTCAACCTCAGATGAGTGATTACGTTCTTCTAGCCTGAAGACTGGAGATGAAGCTTACAATAGCTTCAAAATCACGTGGTAGCCAGTAAGGATTACCACATCTGGAGATAAATCATGTCAACCTCAGATGAGTGATTACGTTCTTCTAGCCTGAAGACTGGAGATGAAGCTTATAATAGCTTCAAAATCACGTGGTAGCCAGTAAGGATTACCACATCTGGAGATAAATCATGACAACCTCAGATGAGTGATTACGTTCTTCTAGCCTGAAGACTGGAGATGAAGCTTACAATAGCTTCAAAATCACGTGGTAGCCAGTAAGGATTACCACATCTGGAGATAAATCATGACAACCTCAGATGAGAGGTTATACGTTCTTCTAGCCTGAAGACTGGAGATGAAGCTTACAATAGCTTCAAAATCACGTGGTAGCCAGTAACGATTACCACATCTGGAGATAAATCATGACAACCTCAGATGAGTGATTACGTTCTTCTAGCCTGAAGACTGGAGATGAAGCTTACAATAGCTTTAAAATCACGTGGTAGCCAGTAAGGATTACCACATCTGGAGATAAATAATGTCAACCTCGGATGAGTGATTATACGTTCTTCTAGCCTTAAGACTGGAGATGAAGCTTACAATAGCTTCAAAATCACGTGGTAGCCAGTAAGGATTACCACATCTGGAGATAAATAATGTCAACCTCAGATGAGTGATTATACGTTCTTCTAGCCTGAAGACTGGAGATGAAGCTTACAATAGCTTAAAAATCACGTGGTAGCCAGTAAGGATTACCACATCTGGAGATAAATAATGTCAACCTCAGATGAGTGATTACGTTCTTCTAGCCTGAAGACTGGAGATGAAGCTTACAATAGCTTCAAAATCACGTGGTAGCCAGTAAGGATTACCACATCTGGAGATAAATAATGTCAACCTCAGATGAGTGATTACGTTCTTCTAGCCTGAAGACTGGAGATGAAGCTTACAATAGCTTCAAAATCACGTGGTAGCCAGTAAGGATTACCACATCTGGAGATAAATCATGACAACCGCAGATGAGAGATTACGTTCTTCTAGCCTGAAGACTGGAGATGAAGCTTACAATAGCTTCAAAATCACGTGGTAGCCAGTAAGGATTACCACATCTGGAGATAAATCATGACAACCTCAGATGAGTGATTACGTTCTTCTAGCCTGAAGACTGGAGATGAAGCTTACAATAGCTTTAAAATCACGTGGTAGCCAGTAAGGATTACCACATCTGGAGATAAATAATGTCAACCTCAGATGAGTGATTATACGTTCTTCTAGCCTGAAGACTGGAGATGAAGCTTACAATAGCTTCAAAATCACGTGGTAGCCAGTAAGGATTACCACATCTGGAGATAAATAATGTCAACCTCAGATGAGTGATTACGTTCTTCTAGCCTGAAGACTGGAGATGAAGCTTAGAATAGCTTCAAAATCACGTGGTAGCCAGTAAGGATTACCACATCTGGAGATAAATCATGACAACCTCAGATGAGAGATTACGTTCTTCTAGCCTGAAGACTGGAGATGAAGCTTACAATAGCTTCAAAATCACGTGGTAGCCAGTAAGGATTACCACATCTGGAGATAAATCATGACAACCTCAGATGAGTGATTACGTTCTTCTAGCCTGAAGACTGGAGATGAAGCCTACAATAGCTTCAAAATCATGTGGTAGCCAGTTAGGATTACCACATCTGGAGATAAATAATGTTAACCTCAGATGAGTGATTACGTTCTTCTAGCCTGAAGACTGGAGATGAAGCTTACAATAGCTTCAAAATCATATGGTAGCCAGTAAGGATTACCACATCTGTAGATAAATCATGACAACCTCAGATGAGAGACTATATGTTCTTCTAGCCTGAAGACTGGAGATGAAGCTTACAATAGCTTCAAAATCACGTGGTAGCCAGTAAGGATTACCACATCTGGATCATTTTGACAGAACAAAAGGTATTTTAACCTTTCTTAGTAGTTTCAATATAGTGATATATACTATATAGGGATTCAGTGCCTCAACATCAAAAATAAATAACTCTGACTATGATCAGCGATGATCAGGCTTGGATTTTCATTTTAAATTACTCCCCAGTGTAGCTATTTATGCAAGTGAGATGTGTGGTGGCTGGAGATATTGTGTCTGAATATAATACCTTTTTGTATTTATTTTTAGGGTTGCCATATTACTGGATTTCCCTGGAGATTACTGGATTTTGAGTGTAAAAATAAAGCTCTAGAAAAATTCTGTGAAAAATAAAAATCTCCTCTTTTTGAAATTGTTCCCAAAAATGTGTTGGATAAAGCAAATTTTGTGTTGAAATCCGACCAATGGTCCCGGGCCTAGGTCTTACCATGCCGACTACAGTAATAGCTTCTTCCCTATAGGAGAAATTCGCTAAAACTTGGTATGTGGCTTCACCTTGTTGAGTTATATATTGATATTTGCATAAAACACCATTTTTGGTGTTCCTTGTTGAAGCAAACCTGTGTGCTCATCCCCCATGTTATTCTTATGGAGAATAATCAAAATGGTATATATCGCTGACTTATAAATGTATATTGATGAAACTTGGCGTGTGGCTTCAAATAGTTAAACTCTATTTATATTTGCATGAAAACCATTTGTTTGTGTTCCTTGTTTCAGCAAACCTACATACTCATTCCCAATGTTATTCTTATGGAGAATAATTGAAATTGTACATATCGCTAATTTGTGAATAAATTTTTATGATGCGGCTTTATGTGGTATTGAGACATATATTATGCATTGGAAATTCGCTGAGGACGCAGGTTTGCTGCAACGGGGGTATTTTAATACATGATTATCAAAATTTTGCCGAGGCTGGGGGGGGGGGGCTAAAAAGCATGGTTTTTTTGTGTTTATTGGTCCAAATGTTTTGAAAATAATTTTGTTTGAAACTTCATAACATTTTAAATTTTTTTGTGAGGTTTCCCCCTAAGTCTCTCTAAAAAAACACCAATAAATAAATAAATATTTGTCTTATTTTGTTATCTCTCTCAAACAGAATTTGTCTTTGGCAAATCATTAATTTGAGCCATTTATCATAATTTTCTAATAATAAATAAATGGGATATCGTGCTTTCCATATGCTCTAATGGAGTATATATCCAATATGGCCACTGCCTCCAACATCCTCTTACAAAATTATAAATGGCCTTCAATTTAAAACTGTTTAAGCTATGGACTTCAAACCTGATACCCAAGTAGTACTTAGTATGAGTTAAACATATGCAAGTTTCAACGTCACAAAACATGATTCTTTTGATAATATATTTTGGACTAATAAAAAATCAATATAAATGATTTAATAAAACAGAGTATATTTGCATAATGATCTACTAAGCAGTGTGACACAGAGATAGATTATTTTGCAATACATCAACTCCAACACGCAGGAGAGGGACTCAGATATGTGAGTGAGGTGTGGTAGTGGGGTCGCCACTTTCCCAAAATAACCATCCAGTGGGACGTGCGCCTCGGTTGAGCCAGCAGCTGAAAAAACTCCTCTTTGCTGCCAAAAAGGTGGGGCTATATTGGAGGGGAGCTTCTCTCTTCTATCTCTCAGCTTTATCTTCATAGAACTGTTGATTAACACAGTAAACTGTATGTGTCACTCTCACTGTTGCCTGTCTGTTAACCATGTCAGTGTCTAACAAGAGCATACGTACTGTTTCTCTACACAAGGAGTACTCTACATATGTTCTACTTTAACTCTTCACTCAATTCAGTTACTGACTTATACATTGATACATAACTATTATTAGGAAAATATTTGTAATGAGAAATGACTTATTAAAATGTTACGTTTACATGTCTTATGAAATGTTTATTTGTGTAAAAATAACATATTAAGTATTTAATTCCTTTATTCTTATGTATTGAAGTTAATTGTTCTAGGTTTCAATAAAAAATTACAATAAGAAAAGTAAATTGATATTTGCATCTATACATTTTTTACCAGACAGGATAACCTCTACATAAACAACAAATAAAGTTATAACAGTAATTTAAATTACTAAATTCATTAGGTAGTGTACCAAAATAAATAGTATTAAACAAATCGTCTACAAACATACATAGTCATGGCAGCAGGGCCGTATTTTCCTAAGGGCTGAGTATAGAAAATGAAACTCTGCCTTACTTTGACTTTGATCACATAATTAATGATTTGTCAGCCAATAAATGCAGAAAGGAGTTTTTATTGTCTATACTGCATGAAATACTATTTAATAAAGTCAATCCAGCAGTATGTTGACAAAAAAAACTTCAAAAGAGGTCCTAATCAATGTGTATCGAATTCTCAAGTATTTATTTCATATATGCTATGTTTTGTTTGTTTTAATTACCTTAGTACAATAACGTTTGTGGTAAAGCACCTACACGAGATTATTTTATTTATTTATAAATTTGTATTGTTATTTTAACTATTCATAATGTTTTTTTAATGTAAATAAACTAAATATATTATTAGGTTATTGGATATAGGCTTAAGAGAGCTAAAATCTCATGAACAAAATTAAATACAACATTTTAATTTTTTAAGTTTTTGAAGTTTTGATAATAAATATAAATTTGTTATTTATTGGTATATTTGGTGTATTTATTAAAGACTAGAACCTATAAAAATAATAAAATTATATTACGTAATAGAAAAAATGACTTTCATATGCACATATAACTACATACATGCTTATATGTTAGGGGGCCCCAGAGGTCCTAAATACGGCCTTGCATGGCAGAGCTACAATTGCTATGGTCATTTACTTGGGTGCTTTTTAACATTTATTTATGGAGTAAGTGGCATTGTTGAAGGGTTGATTGGACACCCTCTCCTTCATTGCCACATTCAGGCTTATTCAGATCAAAATGTGGCCAATCGCCATCTTAACATCAGCACCTATAACCTTAAAATTAGTATGGGAAAATCCTCTAATTCTGAATTCTGGCAGCAAACATTAATTCATTGATAGCTTTTTACCTTGATGGGCATAACCTTTAAAATCAGGAAAATCAGATGACTTACAACCCCAAACATGACATGAGCCTGGTGATTCTTAACTTCTTCAGAGAATCACCACGTTACTAGTTCTAGAAATTGTAATCATGTTACTATGATTTCAACTTAAAGAGAAGGAGGAAGGGCAATATTTGCAACTGTAGCCTTAGAATGTTGAAACAACCTTTGAGAGAAGGAAGGGTTGATACAAATCCTATTACTTCTTTTTTTCAACAGCCCTTTTTTCCTTACATTTATTTTACTGGAAGAAAGAAGTTTCACATTACAAATTATATTTTTTTATCAAACATTAACTAATGTAGATGAAGTTAAAACTTCAAACAAATCTTCTAAGTAGATAATGCTTTAAATAATTAAACTATGGTGGGCATCAGAGAATTCTTTCAAAATTATCAAATTACAATTATTTAATAATTCACAACATCTTACCAATAAATGTACAATGTACAAAGACAGGGATTTCGTCATAAGCTAAGAGATACCATACTAAATATAGATACTAAAACAAAAATTGAGAGTTACCTATGCCAAACTTGAGAACACTGCATTTATTATGAATATTTCTATGCTCAAAAATAATATTAACTGAAACAAACTTAACTCTGAACAAACTGTAATAAAAGAGGTCTAAAACATATTTAAAAAATAAATACACTTCCTGCACAATGATACCATACACTTCATTTACCATACATAAAATGTTAACAGATGTTCTCGATAAAGGGCAGATATAGGTTTGTTCACAGTGCTTGGCATGTAGGGGAGGTAGTGTGAGAGAGAGAGTGAATACCTCCCACCACTATTCCCCTCGAACGGCTGTGTACAAACAATCAACTAAAAATTACGCTTGGACTGTAATGATTTCTGGTATTTTTACATACACTCTGCTTTGTTTACATTTAAAACCAGCTGAATGAAATAATATGAAGCCGTTATAAATTAACAATAATAACTAAGATTAGTCATTTGGATAAATGCTATTCTTGTTTGACATTTATGCCGAGTCTAGGCGAGTGAAGATACGTAGTTTCTTCCGCTCGTGTTATTCCAGCTGATTATTTAGCCTTCATTGTTAAATGACTTGCCAATTTGCCCAATATCGTCCTCCCGAGCACATTTCTCGACAAACAGCACAAATGTAAACTGTGACCAAAACTGTGTGTAAACTGTGTCAAAACATAAGTTTCGACAGAACGATGCGTATTGGTAAGCTGACAGTACTAAGATGCGTGGAGGGGAAGAGACATTAATGCGCATGCGCAAACCAGGTGCCAACCACCGCAAACAAGGCTGAAAGAAATATTTTAAGTTTAAAAAATATACCAGTATATAATTTAAATTGGTTAAAAACTAGTTTGTAAACAAGTATCTATAAATTAAAACCAAGTCACATTTATCAACTTTTATAAAAATGCACTGTTTGCAAGTTATGGAGTGGCTTCGTATAACTGATAAAAAATCATATATCAGAAACGTTTTGGTGACTAAATAAACCATTCTACACTCATCATTCTCTCATATTCACCTTAAAATGAGAAATTAAGGAGAATATGACTATTCACCTTAATAATACAAATCACCTTAATTCACCTTAATTGGTGGGCTGTATTCACCCAATATCTCCTAGGTACCTCGGCGTCTTACAGTTATTATTGAGATATAAATAATTTTAAGAATTATTTTAAAGCATGTCCTTAAGAGGACATGATAAAAAATTAGGGCAAGGATAGATCATATTATTCATTATTGCCAATTTGTTTTGTAACCAAAATTCACAGTATTTTTTTTATGAGTCATGAGTTTAAATCAATTTAGCATGAAAAGAGGTGCTCTCCAGACAAAAACACCTGTAACTTATTACATAAGTGTGAATAACAAGGATACTTTATATTCAGATCGTTATTTTGATCATACAACAAAATTGTTCTGCCCTTAAATCTAGACAATGGGTAATGTTTCTAAGAGGGTGGGTGTGATGAGGGGTTCGGTGTTAGTAAGAAAGGACCAGATAGGTGCAGATTCACTTTATATTTTTTTAAATAATTCAACGAATTTGGACTCCCAAGAAGATGGATTACAGAGAATCCCAAAGAACATGGTATAGTCAGAAACAAAATTTTATCAATTAACCCATTATTTACCAGCCTGCTTTTGAGGTGTGAACTAGCCTCAGTATATAATGGGGTGCGGCTTGATAGTGGTAATGGGTGTGACAGGTTTTTAGGGTGCCTGCCAATCACCAATGGTTATTAGCTATGTGATAGTGCCGCTGCTCAATTGTTTGGAACACATCTTAAATTACAGCTTAAGTCCACTTACTAGCTTAGGAAACAATAATCGTAAAGGTCCCTGAGGCGAAGAGAACTGACTCTGTGTTAAAGATCTTCCTCCACCAAAAGCCATCCAATTTAGAAATTAATTAATTAATTAAGTTTTTTATAAACATGAAATTAAATGAATTTTTCTTGACAGTACAAAGAAGGCATATAAGTTGACCTGCTTAGTGTAGAGGCTCACAACTATTTGTAAGTGCACTGGCTGCTCTGACAGTGAGCGGCTGGATGCTGTCACGACCTCTGACATGCCAGGTGCTGCCTGTCAACTATCAAACCCACTGTCAAAGTCCTCAGTCCACCTCCAGCCTTATCATGGATCTTATAAGCATGGATCTAGTCAGTAAGTTTTCAATCTTAATTTTCCATAATATTCTTTCAATGTAACTCTATATTGCACAACTTTGTTTTCAAATACATTCGGTATTTATATACTATTTTTATTAAAAAAATAATGTAGCTGATGACTCGGTCTTTGAACGGGGATCTTCAGTCAAAAAGCCATATTCAAACAATGCTACATTGTTCTATCATATGCCCATTGCCACTGGCCTTGCAATCCAAATATAATGTTGGTAAATAAAAATTATATTATTATTTATTTAAACAATTTTTGTTTTAAAGATATTATTAGTTTATTTTGGTGTATAACCTGTCTCTACACCAAATTTTAGCTTGATTGTCCCAATAAATATTTATTACCAATAAGATTAAAATGGGAATTTTAATGGCTGGTGGGGAAGCCAAAGGATTCTTAGTATGGGAAAAGGTTTAAGAATGATTGTAATATATTTCCTACAAAAAACCAGCTGAGTGCCTGTTACTATTCGTCTTGTAACATATCTGCTCAAACGGTGGACTAGTTTAT
The DNA here is from genome assembly GCA_963675035.1 of Allygus modestus. Classification (NCBI taxonomy): domain Eukaryota; kingdom Metazoa; phylum Arthropoda; class Insecta; order Hemiptera; family Cicadellidae; genus Allygus; species Allygus modestus. The sequence continues at coordinate 106,389,133 of OY776111.1, forward strand.
ATATGATGGACTTATAAACAAACACACAAAAATCCAGCTATAACATTTACATCCACCAGGGCGGCCACGAGGCAATCAAGGGCCTGGGGCAAATATTCTGTGGGGGTCACATAGACCCCTATTGTTTATCTTGTTTTTTTTTTTGACTGGGGGCCCCCTAGGGGTTCTAGAATTAGAGGGCCTAGGCCAAAGTGCCCCGGTTGCCCCATCCCCTTTGTGACAGCTCTGACTCAATACATGCTTCTACTGATACCAATTTGTACTCTAAGCTTTGAATAAGTACCACAGTGGCAGTTATGCTGAAGGTAATATAACCACCAAAAAGAAGGTTAATAATCATCCGATCCAAAATGTAAATTTGATAACTATAAGATTAACATTTAAACTTTGAAAGTTGACAAGTAACAGACAAAAACGCCGCTGATGGCATACTACGGCATTCTTATTTTATAGCATTATTTTTTGTAGTTCCTGCAGTGATTAAAAATTAAAAAAGACTTTAATGTACTAAAGGCATACTATTTCAGGATATTTAATAGTTTACCCAATATGAAAGTCATGCAAAAAAATCCTTAAAAGGATTTGAAAACTTAATCTGCCTTGAATATGATTACTTTAAACTAAAGATGTGAATGGAGGTCATTTTTAGCGTCTCATTTAGTTGACTTTTTTAATAACTTTTATTTTACAAAAATTATGTACGACTTAAAATTATGAGCCAGACACTGACACTGAAAATTTCTCCTGACAACAGTCAGTCTAAAGCTTGGTTGTTAATTATTTTAGAGTTTGTGGTATGTTCAGGAGGGATAGTTAAAAAAATCAAACGATGATACTTTTTTTACTATAACGTTAGTTAAAACATCATATACAGGTCTAGTTTGTGGCATTAATTTTCTTTTCTTGCTCTCTTTAAAATGATATGCAACTTGTTAGGGGTTGCTATTTAAAAAATAAAAACTACGCCCAGCAACTCCTATTTCGGGATGAGGGTTGAAACTCTTAACCATCTAATAAAGTACCTTGACTTATGCTAGTAACATTTACTAAAGGCTGTTTGAAAATTCACAGTCGTTCAAAAATTAAGAGGGGGGGCCTTCATGGGGTCACTCAAAATAAATTGAGTGACACCTAAATTTATTTCATATGAAAAATATTAGGTTTGTCTAAAAGTCGTGTATATTATTAAAAGTAAATAGTACCAAAATGAAAAATATAATATTTATATAGGTCAAATTTTGAAAAGGCCAATTTTGATCTATTATAGATATTTTACTTTTTTTATAATTTTACATTTTACAAATAGTAATTGGTAAGGAATTAATGAAGGAGTTGAGGTCTCAAAACACAAAATCTAATTAAAATACATATTAGACATGTCAAAGGATTTTACCAAGCTATCATAAAAACAAGTCTACAAAATAAATTTAAAATTTAAATGGATTTAAGTCAGTTTAAAAGTAGGTACCTAATAAAGAAACAAAGAAAGCCTAATTTGCTTCAGTTTTGAAACAAATATATTTTTAGTCATGAACTGTGTTGTGCTGTCCTACTTCCCTTGCCATGTTTGATAGTGAAACAAGTAAGGGCAATTATCTATGCCAGTTGTCAATGTTTGTGTCTAAATATTATTTGTCAAATGCTTTGGATATGTGTCCTAAAACCTATCTGGGGCTGGCTACCTCTCCATAAAAAATATACAGGGTGTCACAAAAATCTGGAACTGGCTGTACATAACCATATTCTACATACAAAAATAAATCGAAAATGTTCAGTAACATTTTTTCGATTTCAACTTCGTTTAGCCGCTATCCGCCATTTTGTTTTTTTCACTTAAACATTTCTATTTCCGTAATGGATTAATGTATCAAGTAAAAATTTGGTATGAAGCTTTACAGGATAAATGTCTAAATCCACAAAAAAAATTATGTTTTTCCATCATTTATTTTCAAAATGGCGGCCACTTTAAACTTTTAAAGTCAAATTCCATGAAAACTAGCAACTGAAACAAAATTTTACAAGATATACAATTTAAAGCACTTTGTAATCCAAATCTAATGACATTTTTACTGTAAAAATCGGTTAATAAATAAAAAAGTTATGGTAATTTTTTTATAATAAATTTCAAAATGGCGGCCATATACAAATTTCAAAGTCAAATTCCTGGAAAACTAGCAACTAAAACAAAATTTTACAAGACATAAAATTTAAAGGACTTGGTCAAATGCACTAGGGAATTTGACTTTGAAAATGTTATATGGCCGCCATTTTGAAATTTATTATAAAAAATTGCCATAACTTTTTTATTTATTAACCGATTTTTACAGTAAAAATGTCATTAGATTTGGATTACAAAGTGCTTTAAATTGTATATCTTGTAAAATTTTGCTAGTTTTCATGGAATTTGACTTTACAAATTTAAAGTGGCCGCCATTTTGAAAATAAACGTCGGAAAAAATAATTTTTTTTGTGGATTTAGACATTTATCCTGTAAAGCTCCATACAAAATTTTTACTTGATACATTAATCCATTACGGAAATAGAAATGTTTAAGTGAAAAAAACAAAATGGCGGATAGCGGCTAAACGAAGTTGAAATCGAAAAAATTGTACTAAACATTTTCAATTTATTTTTGTATGTAGAATATGGTTATGTATAGCCAGTTCCGGATTTTTGTGACACCCTGTATATCCAATTCAAATGTTTACCACATTATAATACATAAAGTATAATATTGCTTCATGGTTCAGCCAAATTATTAAGCATACTGATTTTAACCATACGGTACATTTGTTTATGCTTATATTACCTAATTCTGTGTTTGTCGGAATATTTTTATTTCAGAGCCAACCAGGATGCTAAACAAAAGCAATACAAAATTATAAGATGAAATTATGGTTGAAATTGGCAATCAGAGATAAGATAAATTTTCAAATTAACTGCTTTAGAAAACAGTTAATCGCTTGTTGAAATCAATAAGCTTTTTTAATATTTATACAGACTTATAATATGAACTTAATTAGGAACATCATTCAAATTTCAGGAAAAGAAACTCAATCAAGTCCGCCAACCACTCCCGCTACTGCCTTGAAAAAAGGGGTAGCGGTGATTCGCGGGGTTCAGATGGCTTTGGCATGGAAGAAGTTAGGGCTCCTGCAACCAGAGCAAGGAGGTAGTCTGCCCTCAGCCAATGTTATTAGCGGAGTCAACTTGTTAACTGCATCATAGTTCATTGGGAATTCGAGATTAACTTATTTCATAAACTAAAAGTGTTTATACTGAAAAATGTTTCCTTAGGAGAAAATAATAAACATAGAGTAGCATAGTTAATAGTTTTTTAGAAGTTAATATTTCTCAGGTGTGAATTTGGTGTAGTTTATTTGTAGTTTGCAAAATTCATTTTTAAATTAGTTAAATAGTTTTCCTACCCTATGCAAAAATGATTATAGAGTATTATTGAATACAACCAAAAATAGTATTATAAAATATTAGTTACAGTATTATTGAGTACCAATAATATTCAATGCATAAATTTGACAATGATACTTGTAATTACTGTAGGAAGTATCATTAAAAGTATTATTAAAATTCTATAATACTCAATTATACAATAATTTAAATTTTAATAATACTTAATGATACAAAATATAAAATCTATAATAATGAACTATATTTTTTATTTAAATGTTTTTTTTTTAGTTTTAAATAGTATGATTTTTTCAATTAAATTGCTTAATAAACCAATAATATAAATTTGAAAAAAGGATTTTAGTTGCAAAAATGTCATGACCAGGTCAGATTTTGAACCTACGATCTTTGACTTACTGTCCCCAATTCCCAATTACATGATTTAAAAAAGGTTTAATGATATGTACTACATTAAATATCACCCAGTATAATTCAAACTATAATTTAGTATTATAGCTTCAATGATGCATACTACACTTAATAATACTCTTTATAATACCAACTATCATATAATAATATTATATGACAGTATAATAATATTATCATATGATAATATCATATGATTATATAATAATATCATATGATAATATTATAATACAATAATACTTATTTCACTCAATAATAATGTATGATTCAGTTTACTGGTATTATAACAATTTCCTATAGTACTTTCATGTTTATAATACCCAATAATATATAGCTTCAATGATACATACAGTATTTCATTTAATAATACTGTATAATACAATTTACTTGTATTATAATAATTTTCTACAGTACTTTCTTGTTTATAATACACAATAATACATACCTTCAATGAAACATATTTCATTTAATAATACCGTATAATACAGTTGACTGATAATATACAATTCTCAATAATACTAAATTTGTTATTATAGCCAATAGTACAGTACGATTACTTCTCACAGATATCATAGACCATATTATTGAATATTATAAAGTATCATTAATGTATTAATAATACTCAATAATCATTTTTGCATAGGGTAGCTTTAATTATCCATAATGTACTTTGAGCTAATTATTGGAAATCAATTTAAATTTTAAACTGTGAAATGAAATCATCAAAATTCCAATAATAATAAATTTTAAATAAAAACTCCACATTTCTTTCTACTAATAAGTTAAGCTCTACAAAACAATCATTTTGGTGTTTTAATTGTTGTTTTACATCCAACTGTTGCAGTGATATTTAAAGTGCTAACACAGTACGTTGTCCAATGTTATACTTATAGAGAATAAATACAATTTTATATCTAGATTACTCATATATGTATATTGATGAAACTTGATATGTGGCTTCAACTAGTTGTGGTATATTGTTATTTGCACAAAAAAAGTTTTTTGTTGATTTTCACCGTAGCAGCAAACCTGCATACTCGGCTCCCATGTTATTCATATGGAGAATAAGTAAAGTTTATATCTCCCTTAGTTATGAACCGAAATTAATAAAAATTCGTATGTAGCTTCACCTGGTTGAGTTATACTGATAATTTAAAAAAACACACATTTCTTATCTTCCTCGTTGCAGCAAACCTGCGTACTCAATTCTAATGTTATTCTTATGGTGCTGTTGATATCTGATCCACTAAATGTATCAAAACCACAACCACAATTTCAATATTACAAAATCTAAATAGTTATCACCTTTAGAATTAAACAATATTTCCTTATAAGAGATTTGCTAAAAATCATTTGTTGTACAACTAAGACAGACTTAAGCACAATCTGTGTACATAGAACTCAAACCTTTGACAGACTGAGTTTAAATTGCTTGTTCAATTTCAGCTGTTGGTGAACAAATACATTTTTGAATAACACTGTAATGATCACCAACTAAGCTGGCTGCTATTGAAACATCAATTTATTACAGCTCAGGTAGAAGTTATCAGATCTCTTATTTGTCTAAAAGTCCCTCTTAAAAAAATATAGTAAAAAATGAGAAGCTATAATTAGTTCTAAAATACATTAATTTTGAAAGCAGACAAATATATTGTTGAAAACTGAAAATTATCACAAAAAAACCTGATCTGACTAAAAAAGGCACAATTTATTTAAAGCAAAGTATATGTTTCAGTATATTTATCATATCTGAATAATAACCACTTCTAATAATACAATCTGATAATTATTACTTTTAAATTACATCTGATAATTTTAATCTGCCTTCCACGGTTTTAGTATTCATTGGTCATGAAGCGAAATGCAGATTAATTAGATGAGTTTGTCTCACAGAAGAGGAGATGGAGCGAAGAGTGTCTTGCTGGAACTCTCTGAGCCTGGAGTCTGCGATGAGCATTTGCAAGCCAGGAGACTCATACGATCTGTCGGGGAGCAAGCGGCGACGCCCCAACACGGTAACACAGCAGTGAAACTCACTGTCATTGCAACACACGTTGTGGTGACAGATGGAATTAAACTAGAGATAAATGTGCACACCACTATTCTAGGTAGTAAAATACAACTATATATGCATTGAGGGACGAGTTAACTGAAATGTGGATTATCAGGTGTGGTGAAAGCAACCTGTCAGCTTGTGGATTCTGATCGACCAGGACACATAAGTCTTCTCATATGTCCACATAATTATAGTCACTTTCATTAAACATTAAAATGTGTTTGGGGTTTAGAATTACTGTAATTGACATCATTGCCAGGAGATTTCAAAATATACCTTGTAAATACATATGAGTTATGGCATATATTGAGGGATAAAATACTACCTCAATGTGAGAGTGTCAACTTACATGATAAGGTCAGGAATGCCATAGACTGATAATAAATACTAGCTGTCATAGAACTGAGTTATAACAACTACTACAATGGACCACTCCAGTGCAGGTAAGAGATGAATGAGCATTGCAAATTCATATGTAACTACTGTGTTATAATGAGAAAACAGCAAAAAACAAACAAAGTGAATCTGCTCATCTTGCTAAAGATCCACTGTGAAATTTAGCCTTTTCAGTCTTAGGGAGTAGCATGCTAAAAGTGGCGTGCTATTCATTAAGTGGCATTAGCTGTAGCTTCGCTACATTAAACAAAAGTAGCATGTAGCTGTAGCATGCTAGTTTAGAATGTAGCATATAATCTAACTACTTTTCTTGCTACTTTTAAAATGTTGATGTCATATTGCTTTCACTTCCTTGACTTTTATTATTAACAAATCGATTCAAGTATAAATATTTTATTTACACTTTGAAGCTTTAAATGTTTTCTTTTAAATATCTAGTTAGCTGTTGTTTTGTTTAACGTTAGTATGTATAATTAACACCACCTATACCTAAGACATTCTCTTTTTTCATAATTTGTGTGTGATACTTTTTTATTCCAGTGTCACTTGAAGTTTCAAATAAAACATCAGCAGCAATAGTCTTAATTTCCAACATTAAGTTGTGTTTAGTTGTGCAGGTTAATTTACCACTGAAAAGCCAAACAATGGAATAATGAAATATTTTGTTGTGCTAAATACGTACCTATTTTATTCAGAAATCTCTGTTGACAATATCAATAAGTTTGCAAATTTCAAAAATAGTTTTAGTCTTACCGTACTTTAGATATGTAAGTCTAAAATACCAATACATAGGGTTTGAATATGTAAAATGGTAATAAATACTTTACTGGGAACTAGATATGAGAGGGGGGAAAACTGCCATTACAAAAAGTCAGGTACCAAATTTCAAAAGTAGCCAAAATTAAAATGAGGGATATAGCTAATGTTCACTATAATCCACCTACTTTTTTAAAAATATGCAGTAGCTGTCGTGAAGGTACTTTAAAAAAAGTAACATTGTAGCTAAACCTAGGGTCTTTTAGAAAAGAGCTTCATTGGCCGTTTTATACAAACAGACTGACCCTCTGTAGAGCAAAGCTTAGCCTCTAGATATATTTAGAATAGTTGGAAATGATTAACAGAAAATAAAAAATAAATTTTTATATTGTACATAAAAAATCATGCTTTTAGCGAATTTCCCCTATAGGGAAGAAGCGATTACCATAGGTCTCGTGGTAAGGCTTAAGCCCGAGACCATGATAAATTTTTGTTTTGAGGTCCCCAGATGCCAAAAACACTATTCTTTCAAATTTATACATATATAATAGGTATATACATATCTATCCGTGCCCGTGAATGCGATAACATGAGTAAAAAAGTCCGATTTCGATGAAATTTGGCTCAAATGTGTAAAGTGACATTCATGACTTTAAGTTCGAAAACCAGAAAAATCGGACCATGGGAAGGGGGGTTTATAGGGGTTTTAAATTTTCCAATCAGTTTTTGCATTTTTCACCCTACAATTAAAAAAAACTTAATTTTGGTTTTGATCATGTTATAGAGCTTAAAAAACAAATAATACGGTATTTTGAATTATTAACCTAGGTTAAGTGGTTGCGGAGAAAATCCAAAAAAACCTGCTCATAAAATCTTCCATGTTAATTTTATGGGAAAAAGGTTTTTGGATTTTCCTCAGTTCATTTTAATGTAAACTTCACATTTGCTTTTACCAATCAGTTCAGCTCCACAAAACAAACATTTTGGTGTTTAATTTGTGATTCTACACCCCACCGTTGCAGAGATATTCAAAGTGCTATACTCAATACATTGTCCAATGTTATCCTTATGGAGAATTAATCAAATTTTATATCTCAATTATTTATGAATGTATATTGATGAAACTTGGTATGTGGCTTCACATAGTACCTGTATGTTGATATTTGCACAAACAATTTTTTTTGTTGACCATCCCTGTAGCAGCAAACTTGCGTACTCAGCCTCCATGTAATTCTTATGAAGGATAAGTAAAATGTAATGACTCCCTTAATTTTGAACATTAATTAATAAAACTTGGTATGTGGCTTCACCTTGTTGAGTTATATTGATATTTGCATAAAACCCCAATTCTTTTTGTTCCTTGATGTAGCAAACCTGCTTACCCCATGATATTCTTATGGAGAATAACTAAAATGTTATATAGCGCTTATTAATGATTGAATGTTTATGAAACTTGGTATTCAGTTGGAACTTCGCCTAGTTAAATTCTATTTATATTTGTATCAAAACCGATTGTTTGTATTCCTTGTTTCAGCAAACCTACGTAATCAACACCAATGTTATTCTTATGGAGAATAATTAAAATTGTATATATATAGCTTATATGTGATTATATTTTTATGAAACTTGATATGCGGCTTTATGTGGTATTAAGACATATATTATGCATTGGAAATTCGCTGAGTAGGCAGGTTTGCTGCGAGGGGGGTATTATAAATTGTAGAAGCATTTTTCTGATAAGACAAGTGTTCTAATAGTAAAGCTCCAATCAGAAATATGTTATGCTTGAAGATCAGTTACTTGGATACAATATAATCCACTTCATAATACTCAATAAGTCCAGTAGCTTTGTAATGCAGCTGCACAATAAAGCCTAAATTAATTCATGCAGCTCATGTGCTATTAGTTTAGCCAGAGCCCAAAAATAGACGAGCAACTCGGATTAGTCCATTTCGCTAGGAGATTATGAAAACCTCAATCTTGTTTCTGCAAGGGCCACTTAGAATACTAATGAGTGTCTGGTTTAATAACATGTGATTTGGTCAACAGACAAATACATTGAACCGATTAAACAGTTGAGTGCTCGTGCTGGCATACGTTTAAAGAAAGACATTAACAATCAAACAAAATGGTGCCTTCCGATTGGATCGGATCGAGCTAACAATAGTCACCTGTCAAACCTGGCTGGCTCCTGCATCAGTCACTGCGAGCGCTACTGTGCCTCCGCTTAATTAATTAAGGGATTTGTTTGGACTCATAACGTTTTGTTATTGTTTCTGATAGTGTTTAGCTGTGTCTTCCAACTTCTTGGATAATTTGCTGCAAGGTAATTTCAAACTCAATTAAAATACATAAATCACACATAAGATTAGATTTTTATATTTTAATAAATTAAAACTCATTGCTACTCAGTTGATTTATTTTAATATATTTACATTTGCATCAAGAAAACATATAATTAAATTAGGGAAAACCATTTTAAGATATGTTAAATTGTTTTTCACAAAAAGATTAAAAAATATTTGATTAATAAAAGGCTTTTAAATGATTCTATAGAAAAATAATGTAATGTTCGGAGTTGTTATATATTGTTAAATAAAAAAAAATACATCATGCCCAATCCTTTTTAAACTAACTAATGTCTTTTAATTAAAAGTGATAATTTTTTATGATACACAACATTTTTTGACAATATTATCATTATCTGTAATAACAAGAGAAAATATACAGACATATCCTATAAACAATTTGTATTGTAATTACATTATTTGTAAATTTGATTGTAATTACATTGTTTGTAAACACAGTGGATAATCATCATGCCTTAGGCACTTTTAGCATAACTTAGGTGATATCTTGGATGAATATAAACTTTAAAGCTCTCACACTCTCAAACCCCACTTATCCAAATGGGTGACAAAGTTGTAATTTAACACAGATATTCCACTTGTATAAAACAATTAAAGTGATCCCGTCACTCTCTGTCCTCAGGGCCCTGCTTTTTCGACGTCTAAAGTTCATGTTAATGTTATGGAAATTGTTTTATTAGATCAGCCAATTAATTCTTGGTTAAGACAGTTCATCATGTTCACCACCTGTACAACTTTCGTAAAATGATTATATGGATCAAAGTCAAAATAGGAGAATGGATCAAAGTCAATTCTCCCTGAAAAGAATGTCAGTTAGCACAGCAAATTCACTATCCATATGATTTTAGTAAACGCACATTTAATTTTGGTCACATTATTGCGGTTTTGTGCAAGCGATGCCACATTGGGGAATGCTAGTCTCGGATAAGTTTATCAAATAATTATAAGGATTAGTTAAATTACATACTTAAGCAGCTGCTTGAAAAGCACAAGGCAGGGTTAATAGCAATAACAGCAGATGTGTTAGATCCAAACTTTAAATAAAGAACTATTAACGAATAATACAATGTTTATAAATCATAACTAGGGGTGAATCTTCAAAACTTTACTATGCCTACTGAAACAATTTGGGCTGAGTTAGGAATAAAAATAATAACTATTGCTATCAAACATTTTAAGAATAAACAAATGATAACTTTTTTGGACATAAATTTGCACAATGTTAAGCAACTGGTTTCCTCATTTTAGCGAATTTCCCCTATAGGGAAGAAGCTATTACCATAAGTCTCATGGTACGACTTAAGCCCGAGACCATGATAAATTTTCATTTTGAGGTCCCCAGATGCCAAAAACACCATTTGTTCAATTTTTTATGTATGTATATATATATGTGTCCGTAAGCACGATAACTCTCGTAAAAATGGTCCGATCTTAATGAAATTTGGTACAAATGTGTAAAGCACCATTTATTTTAACGAGTTCAAAAACCAGATGAATCGCACCATCCGAAAAGGGGTTTTTGGGGGTTTTGTACGCCAAAAAACTTTTGTTGGGTTTCCACATGTAATTTTTATTTAAATCAAATTTTAATTTATACCATTGAATTCAGCACAAAAAACAAACAATTTGGTATTTTGATCATTGCTCTACGTCAATTGGTTACTGAGATATTGAAAGTGCTAAACACAGTACGTTGTCTAATGTTATTCTTATGGAGAAAAATAAAAATTGTATATCTCACTTATTTATGAACATAAACTGACAACATTTGGTATATGGCCTCATCTGGTTGTGGTTCATTGTTTTTTGCATAAAAAAAAAGTTTCGTCTATGGTTCCCGTAGCAGCAAACCAAGGTACTTGGTCCCCATGTTTTTCTTATAGAAAATAATTAAAATGTTATATATCGCTTATATATATTTATGAATGTATATGGATGAAACTTGGTATGTGACTTCACTAAGATGAGTTCTTTTGATATTTGCATAAAAACCCATTATTTTTTTGTTCCTTGTTGCAGCAAACCTGCGTACTCATCCCCAATGTTATTCTTATATAGAGAATAATTAATATTTTAAATATCGCTTGTTTGTGAATATATTTCTTATGAATCCTGTTAAGTGTTTTAATGTGTTATTTTATATATCCATTGGAAATTCGCTGAGTATGCAGGTTTGCTGCGACGGGGGTATTTGAAATAGCACCTGGGGGCCGAGCTTTGCTCGGGGAAAGGCCAGTCAGTTTGTTTAGATGATTTGGTGTAATATTTCACCACTTCCCCCTAGTGATAATCAGATTTGTATAACTCATTTGCCTCTTTTCTACATTTTTAAGGTCACTCCAGTTGTTATTTATAGCTCAATGTCCCTTTGATTTATTCTACTACTCTATCTTCACTCAAATATTTTAATCTCTGCTCTCAGGAAACCACATGTTAATAATCATAAACAACATATTGAGTATTACTTTGACAGTTCCCTGGTTGATTATGAACAGCTGTTCCAATTCTTTTGTTTTGATTTGAAACTCCATAAGCCCAATATTATTTTTTTTTAATTTTAATTTTAGTTTTTTTACATTATTTGATTTTTCCTGGGAATGAGGCCTGTCTAGAACTATTTTTATCCCAGAAATTAGTTATTTCGAACGTTTGAAGGAAATCGTTGGAGCCGTTTTTGAGATCAGTGTCGCAAGCAAGCAAGCAAACCTTACTCATATTAGAGTATAGGATAAAATCTTCAAGTCAATTTTATAGTTATTAAAATTGCTGTCTACTTTTCTCACATTCCCTACCAATTAGCTTAATCCTAGGAACAAAATTCAAAATGAGTCAGTATCTTAACCTGTAGTTTTAATTCCCCCCCCCCCATACTTAGCATATGGAGGAATTGTTATTTTTGTCAAAATTGTCAAACTTGAGTTATTGGTGAAAGTATTAATTTTAACCGAAAAAGTGTTATTTTAAGCCCATCTGTTTATAAGAATATGTACTGATATAGACACCACACCGATGGGCCGATTTTTATGAAATTTGGTTTGTAGGTACTAATCTACAGTATATCTCCAGGCATTTTTTCTTTTGTGTTTTTGATCTTGATGATTTTTATTTAGCTACTGTACTTTTTCTATACTAAGTAAATATAAAGTAATTGATTAATTGGGCTAAAAGGGAGAAGGTATGTGTCAGTTTCCTGATACTGTTTATTCTACTGATAATAACAACAATTAAAACAGGCTCCTTATTGGATAGCTGGTTGGCACCCATTATATTTTAAGTACAAAAGCAGATATTTAGGGTCAAATTGTTATTAATAGCTAAATTTTTGGAATTGACCATAGTTGTCAACAACCTTTGTGACTTTGTGTCTAAAAATTTGCCATTAATGTTGAAAAAATAATTTGAGGAAGCTCCAAGTGTAAGTGCGATTTAGCTGATTTGTATTTACATTTAATATCATAGCTTCATATTAATATGAGCCCTCTGGCCATTTAACCCAGACAGTCCTCTAGTTGTTAAAATGGGGTTATCTAACATAACGTACACATGGACACATTTCAATGAAAACCATCTTGTTCAAAGTTTCACACCATGAAAGGAAAGAAAATCAAAACCACTATTTATAATAATAAAACGAAAATATAAAGCGAAATGAAAAGATTGAACAGTAGAAATAGGTTTGTTTTGTTAAAAGATTTATAATCACCGAAGCTGAAATCCTCCTATACATTAAATACTAATTTATTGAGCCCCCAAGGTAACTAATTTTAAACAATTTTAATACACTTCTAGTGACACTTTCTGGATAGAGTGTAGGTATAAAGCTTCCCACAACAATAAATGATTGATTTGTCTCAGCCTAACATGATCTGTGGCCGTGTAGGATGGACTCGTGGGGACACTTGTCAGTGGAGGTGACGGCAGGTGGAGCTCTCACGTCCAGGGATGAGCGAGGCAGTCGGAGGCTGCCAAAAACGGTATTAACCCCCCCCCACCACTGGCCACCTTCATGTAACAAAATACTTCCCATTTGTAATACCAGAGTAACTATAACTGAATATTTTGAGAGAGTACTGCTTGACAAATTTAGCACATTTTAGGGGAGAAAAAGGCAGAAACCCACACAATCTCGCCTTTGAGCCACACAAAATGAGGAGAAGTGTTACCTGATCCACATCTTTGATGAGAAAACTTAGTGATGGGCTATTATATGGCCTTTTTGATAAAATAAATAACTGTAACTGAACTTAAATTATTCAATGTATCTTGCACCAATTCTCCATTAAATGGCTGAGATTTGATAAACTAGTTTTTGAATAACAGTTACAAATTAACAAATATGGAAAAACGCCCCCACAAAACTATCAAACCAAAGGCGATTATGAATCAACGCCTGTAGAGAATTGTAGCCCAGGTTTGCTCGTTCCAGCATACCAGGATAAGAGTAATGTTCACACTTAAGTTGTCGTTCAGCTGGTGTATAATCTCATCAACCTACTAGGGGTGTTGCCAACTTTACAGAGGACAGTAATGGTACAGTTTTTAAATTGCCGATAGAAAACTTGGTCAAGTTTGTTGTTTTCACCTTTTTAAATTGATAATTTGAATTCATTGTTTAGTAACTAACGTTCGGGATTTAATAAAACTACTCATTATGTCAAGTAATCTCAACTCACACAAAGTAAATAAATTAAACATTAAAATTAAACATAAAATAATAATGAAATTCCCTCCAAATAATGCTGGTTAAACAGTCCCCCCTCCAGTTGGTCTTAAGGTCATAACAAACTTTGAATCTACCAGAAGAAAGCTTTCTAACTTTTCTTGAAGGCACCAAACTTTTCTTACTGATATATAAGTAAATTTAAAATTAAAACATCAAATCAGTAATATAATTTTATTCAAAGATGTGCCAGTTGACAAACTAAACTTTGATTATAATAATATAAATATATGTATACTTATCAGCTTTTTTAAAAAATATTCAGTTGTTTGTTAACCTTTTGGATTAAATTCTTCTAGAATTGTTTCCATTGTTGTGTTAATTTGGGTAGTACTACTAATTTAATAAATTGTCATAGCTTATATTAGTGTATGTTAGTGAAGTTAATAGGGAAACATTTGTTTGTTTCCTTATTAACTTCACTAACATACTCTCATGGGGTTACCTACTTGATAGGGTTTTCTAATCCAGCAATAGCAACAATCTTTTGGATGCCATGATTGTGAATGGTGGTTCAATCTGTGTTATTTGTTTGATTTGTTAAATGTTTTGAATGCTTAAAATGATAAAAAATTCTTCTGGTGGATACACAGTAAGGATGGATCAAAAATATAAAAATACCCCATCAAATGTGAAACTCATAAATCAACCACTCCATCAGCTTGGATCCGAGCTGTCTACCGTTTTCTTAAAGACTGCCCCCCCTTCAACTTTGCCACAGACAGGTAAATACTAGAAATAAACACCGACTGAGATGGGATTCGAATACTTATCCAAGTGCTAGCCCCTGGCTGGGAGGATAACCCCTTAACCACTTGGCCAGTGATCAGATTACAAGTTGTAGTGGTCTATGAATTATTACAACCTATAAGCTGTCAGCTCACCAGCACTGTCCAAGAGTGGAGAGAGCTCTCCGAGAGTCACACGAGAGTTGGCACGGAAAAGTGGTCGCCTCAAGAGCAGCTCGCTACCACTTTTACACTAGAAAACTATAACAGCATTGTCAAGACATTTGAGAAAAAAATCTCCAGAAAGAAATGGATAGGGATATGGGTTCACAATGTTGGTGCTGTTGTAAAGACAAATGTGAAAAAAAGTAAAACGGTAATAAGATGACAAAATTTATTTAAAAACAGTTTGGGTAGTTCTATGAAAACCTGAAATTTTCTATGATATAGCGTTAATTACATAATATAATTGATATCGTAGCACAATAAGAATCAGACAATGATTACATTTTCACTAGCTTCAAATAGTAATTTAATAAATTTTAAATTGTAAAAAAAACATATTACTTACACTTAACAATTATCCTAATTTTATTATTGGGCAGCAGGAAAATCTCCCCTTCCTAAATCGTCTGTATGCGACGTGATTTTATGCCCCGAGCACACAGTTTAAATATAGAGCATAAAAATTAAAATCCCTAACGCAAATTTGTAAAATTAATACTCAATAATTGTTCTAGAAAATTTATTTAATAATAAAACAAGACCAAATTTATCTGTTTTTGTTTAATATTTATGGAAATATCCAGCATAATTCAATAAAAGCTTGCATTGGGCGAAAACCTGGACATTTATATAAAAATACATGTCTAAATATGATGTAACATCTGCCAAAAATTCATATTTTTGGGTGGAAGTCTACAGCACACAACTAAAACTAAAAAATAATTCTAAGAGTAAGCTGGGGGTCTCAGATACACACTCACTTTACTACTTGTAAACGCTTCCGCCATCTCCTCTCATAAGACTTTCAGGCAGTTCTCAATAATAAGGACTCGCAATTATATAACAACTAGCCGACCCGTAGCAGCTTCACCCGCATCAATCTGTGGTTAGCCCGTGGAACTAATACGAATCAAGATCAGCTGTTTGAATTTTCGTCAGCTCAAACAAAGTGAATGTCCATAAGGAATACATGGTAACTTTGGGATCCAGCGGGGCAGAACACAGGGGGAATTTTGTAATACCGTTTCATAGCAAGAACCTAGGGCCAAAGAAGAACCTATAAGTCAATTTTCAACACTGTAGGCTTTATAGTTATGGAGATTTCATGATAGGTCAGTCAGTGGTATTTGGATTTGTTATATTAAGATAAGTTCTCATAGTACTCACACTAACAGAAAACTATCACACAGCAACCATCCGAGAAAACTCACCCACATTGAAAACACTTCTGTGAGACTACCAAACTGCCAGAGAGTAAAAAAATCTTTTGTGTACACCAAGCTTAATTAGCAATTTTCCCCTAAAACACACTTTTCCTTGTTGAGTACACAGAATAGAACTCTATTAATACACCTGGAACGCTCGGGCTGTGTCAAGAAATCGGTCTTTACCCACCCCTTCAATGGCACTCACGGCCGCTCAGTGGATTTCAGCATTGTGCGCTCTATCGTTTACACGCTTTTGCGCCTCGCCAGATTCATGTAATTACAATAAAGTTTATTTATTATTTATCTGCATGAACTACGGAATCTAACAGTATAAACTTCTTGTAGTTTGGTAATTTATTTTATTTGTAGTAATGAAAACTATTTAGTGTTTTAAAAGTGTGACACGAAAAAGTCACTAAGCGTAAACTTTTTTGTTTTGGGGATAAAAAGAAAATTCCAGCGGAAAAGTTGTAGATAATTAGTTTATCCACAATTTTTATCCCAAACATTTTTTCACAAGTTGATTTATTTGTTCTGTAAAGATGGTAACAGTGTTTCCCGCGCTCAAACCAATTCGTGCCGCACTCATTCCAGCTAACTGACGCGACACTTTGTTAAACAACACGAATTTGATTGTATTAACAAGCTGAACTATGACTTATTATTTTACAGGCAGTAAGTGGTCAATGGTAGCTACTCTTGTTTTTATTTTGGAAATAGATATTTGTTTCATTGCCGCTGTTTTGTATTAAATAAACTGAATCACAAGTGGAACCAACATATACGGTAGCATGTAAAATGACACAAACAGGTTAATATTCAAAATTAATTTGAAATACAATTATAAATGATATTTTTTATAATATATATATTATTAAAAGAATTTCTTGATTTTTGTTCGGCGATTTTAGATCCCTAAAACTATTATTTTGTATACATGTTTGGTATTCGGTGGTTTTAGATCCCTAAAACTATTATTTTGTATACATGTTTGGTATTCGGTGGTTTTAGATCCCTAAAACTATTATTTTGTATACATGTTTGGTATTCGGTGGTTTTAGATCCCTAAAACTATTATTTTGTATACATGTTTGGTATTCGGTGGTTTTAGATCCCTAAAACTATTATTTTGTATACATATTTGGTAACAATGAAAAGCTTTTACTCTCTAGATGTGCCTTTTTGAAGTTTTAAAAACCTACACCTTCAGAGCTTCACCCCACAGGGTTTCAAAGTTGCAATGTTAATCTTATGGAATTATATTTTATTTAGTTCGTCAGCTGATTATAATGTAAATAAACTTAAAATGTCTTACCCTATGCCTACTAGATCCCCGAGCAGAGAACGGAGCATCTGCTAGTAAGATTATAAAATTGTTCTTAGATAAGTGTTATTAAATAAAATTAACTTATTTAATTTCTGCCTTAGGCTCATTGATGCTTTATTTTGTTCCATGGATTGAGTCCAGGTTAAATCATATGGTATAGTATTTTCAAAATAATAGCAAATCATTTTTACAAGTTGTAACACATGCCGATCATCATAATGGGAGGTAATCGGATTTGAACAAAATATGTTGCCACCAAAGTAATTTATTTCACTGTTTACAAAATGAGGAATGCTTCCCGAGAAAAATAAAAAACTGTAGGCACTGCGTTGTTTTTTAATCGTCTTCTAAGGCTACCAATTTAAATTAATCTGGTTTGAAGTGCTGACTACAAAGTCTAGTTGAATCTGACAGAAAAAGTGTTTTCTTTTTGTATACATTAACCCATTTTTCTTTAAGGCCGGGGTGTGAGGGTAGACTGGAAATAAACCATGGGAAATAATGGGTAAGAAATTTTAGTGAGTTCGATTTAATTATTAGTTAAGCTTATTCCTTTTACCGGGTTTCCCATAAATTATCTTTACACATTGAAAATTGTGTAGAACTTAATATAGTAGTACAGTACAGGAAGTGTTCTCCACCCAATAAAATGGTACTTGTTAAACCAAGTCACACAGCTTGCCCTTCTTTCAGAAGAAAACGTGTTTTTTATTATAAGATAGTTACAAAATTAAGAAAAATAGGATATCATGGAATAAAGGTTGTTTCCGGCGCGGGACAGCAATGCGACGCGACGGCGGCGCGACGGTGGCGATATCAAAAGCACGCATTTGCCCTTTAAATGTGAGTAAACTATAGACTGTAAAAACAAATGTTTCAAATACAAGTTTTTATTCAACTCATTTCCAACATTTTTCTCACTTGAAGTTTGTTTCTACCCCAAAAATAAAAAAGGTTTACGCTTACTTACTTTTTCAAGTTCCAATTTGTTTAGCTAGTTATATTTTGTATTTTTATAATTCTGTTAACAGACTAATCTGTAAGTTGTTTACTCCGTTAGAATCCTCAGTTCTTCCAGATAATAAATATATAAGTTTCATTACAATCGGATGATCCCTGTGCGATGGAGGAGCGTGTTAATGAGTGTGCGCATTAAAATATTTTCCGGCAGAAATCTTGCAATTGACAAAGTTTACCATTAAGTGGAGGGGGAAAGACCGTTTTTCGCTTCAAAAACTCCACTGCGCTAGCATTCCAGGTGTATTAATAGAGTTCTATGGTGCACAGGAAAAGAATATTACGAAGAAATCATCAGGTTATTTCACAAACCTGGCAACATTTCACATTGTTCACTTTGTGTTGAGCTTTTGGGACCGTACTCGTAAATGTCTTTTATTTAAACAGCACTAAACAACAAATCGTAAAGAATATTGTAAAAACTACTCAACATAATTTGTGACTCTTCATAATCTTTTGACCTTTAAAAATAAGCAGTGATTGACCAAACTTGAATACACCTAAACAATTACCTATGTGAAGAGTTTTAAGCATTATATTATGTTGGATTACAGTTTGAAGCCTTTTTCTTATTTGTGTGACCTAATAATGATTGTCATCGTAGTTGTTGTCACTGACAGGAAAATTTACATACCGGTACCTCAAATGGTTTATTGCAGCCATTCAGTTATGGATGTAGATAGATTTACAAAAACATACAATGTAAATCAAAACAGATAACACAGTTTACACAACAAGATAAAACAATATAAATATATATATATATATATATATATATATATATATATATATATATATATATATATATATATATATATATACAATAATATATAATAATATATATATTGTATTGGTGTTTAACAATATAAATGCACTTGATTTAAACAAAACTAGATTACACATCAGCCTTCACAGTAATTAAAGATAAAACCAACTATATTTTTAAATCCACCGGTAACTTTTATTCAAGGACATGATTGGACAAGCCTGACTAAAATTTCTTGTAGGCTCCTGGCAAACTTTACCTTATATAAAGACTAACTTACAGCGAGTACCAAATTAAGCTTTTTAAATTAAAGTTATTGTGAAAAATACCTGAGTGTAGGAGATTTCTTGCTAGAGTAGATGAAAGAATGTAAATGTGGACAGAAGAGAGGAAATAAGACATTTTGCCAAAAGCTTAAATGATTTCAGTGTCGTGTGGAGAGAGGGGAGGGCAGAGGTCCAAAGATGATGGGAATCAGTGTCACTTGAATTGGTCCCAGGCAACTCTCTGTTACTAAAATTACAATGGGATATTAATAATCCCCCAAGTGAGATCCTATGTGGTATCTTATCCTAAATGATATCATTTTACTGCATTCCTACAAAAGTTGTTAATTTATTTCCTACAGGTTTTAATGGTATTAAGATGGAATATTGATTGAATTCTACTTGGAATGTTGTTTGAATTCTACTTTCTATAAGGATGTCCAATAACGTTAATCAACAACATTTTTATTCAGGGAGATTTGTTTTTGTAAATCTAATAGAAGTATTGTAGACAATTTCTAATCTAGTTTTAATTAAAAATATTAGCGATTGACATTACGTGATTTTTTTCATGTGTGCAAACAAAATAGATCAAAATAATTATATATCTGCCTATTATCTATAATTCTATGAGGAGAGTTGAAGACTCACTGGGATGAAAATTATTTGTTTAGGTTTATTATTAGGATAATGATAGTTTATTGTCTCACGGTCAATAAAGCAAATTGTTGAATCAAAGAGAGTATGTACAAGCAGAACAAAAACTAATGAATGTTAAGTTGAAACTCTCAGATAAAAACTACAAAGGTGGTCGCAAATCACTGTGTATTATTTATAATTTCTAACTCCATTACATCAACCCAAAACTAAAAACTGTCAAGAGTGTAATACACTTTGATTACCAGTAGATGCATGACATTTTATACGTAAGCTTAATATGAACTAATAACCTAGTATTCGTGCATGATAAAAAAATAATAAATCAAATATGGGTTCGGTTTGATTTAAGTCAATTTAATGATGCACTATTGCAATTAATTGAGATTGTATAGTGACAAATTTGTATTAAATACAAATTGCAAGTATTCTATATTATACTAAGAGCTCATTGTTGGAAATCAATTTAAACTTTGAACTATAAAATTAAATCATCAAATTCCAATAAAAATAAATTGTTACTAGAATTTTGATGTTTTAATTACATAATTTAAAATGTTAGTCATCTGCCAAATGTAAAAGACTTTTCAATGTAACTTTTTTAACAATTAGATATTATTTCCTGATTATATATGGTATTTTTATTTGAGAGTTGTTTGCCTGAGCATACGGCACCAGTGACCGGTGTGAGGGGCTACGCTTGTGCCTGTCTGTGCCCTAGGCAGAGGTGCAACTGCTAGTAGCTATTTCCAGACTGTCTACTCTTCTCCCAGTTCCCGAATTGTTGGAAACTCAACCGGTCACCGCGGCGAGCCGGTCTCAGCTGACGTGTTGTTGATTGTTGTGTTTGTGTTGTGTTGTGTAGTTAGTGTTGTTAAACCGTAGTTGTAGTTATGGAGTTGGGAGCCGATGTCAGTATTTTAGATGATCATAACTATCTTCCATTTAAATCAATTATATATTAATTTGATAAACAAGTATATTTATTTAATATTACTACTAAAATAAAATGAAAACACAATAAAAACATCATTGAAGTTTTTCAGAACACAACTAAAATATGAGTACTGTTATAATAACATATCATGGAATGTTTCCTATTTTCTTAAAATCCAAAATAAAATAATATATTACATGTTTTTGATTGCCTAAATATTATTTAGGGTTGCGTACAAGGTAACCACAAAGCATTTTCTGAACTTCAGTAGGCAGCAATATTGTAAATAGAGTACACAACATTTTCAAAGCTAACGTTTGATTAACGTTAAATTTTGCCGAAAACCTTCAAAATATTTTAAAAACTTTTCAGATGAAAGAAATTTTAATCCCACTTTTATTTATATATTAATTTTAAATTAGAATTTTTATGACCACAAAACAAATCCATTACAATGCATAGTTTGTTCAGAAAAATATTTCAAAGATTTGCATATGAGTAGTTTTTCATAAACCTGTTTTTTAACTAACCAGTTTTTAAAATTTAACCAGTATTTTATTTTGTTATCAAATCAGATAGTTTCTGATTAATGTTGAATTTAAATTCAGGAAATAAAAAAATAAAAAACATAATAAAACAAACAATAAACACAAAAATGTGTTAGGTTTTATCCTGCCTTTCATATTATGAAATATAAAACTGTATAATTTTACAGTTTTAATTTTTTAAATAAAATATTATACATTATTCATATTATACATGTAAAATGTATTAAAGCACTATTGCTTCTTTTGGTGTTATATTTAAGTTTATGTACCTTAATGCCAATTTAAATTACATGGACATAAACAACTCTTCTAAATCCTAAAAGCCTTATAAGCAGAGTTAAATAACTTTTAAGTTGTTCATATTTGGTGTGACTGTGTACCATTGACTGTGTAGGCAAGAGGATTAGTCAGCACATATAGTATTGTGCAATTAGAGCACCAAACTATATATTATGAAGTTTGGCAGGCTAAGATAAGCAAAATATGTCTTGTATACTATACTGTCTATATTGTTCAGTTTTCATCTTATGTTTATGAATGTGGTTTTAAAAATATTATACAGTAGGAACCTCCCAGGTGCAATATACATATAACTATACCAATGTAAATATACCAAATACAACTTGAATATTCAATTTCAAGCATATAGCTTTAGACATTTAAAGATTCCTGCCATAAACGGTTTTGTAAGCTAAGGATATTTACAACCTTATAAAAACATATAATAAGAGACACAAAAGTTGTAAAGTTTAGTCCCCGTAAAAGGTGGTATACAAATTTTAAGGATGTAAAGATAAATGAGTATTTCATTTAAAGGGAAATATATGCCCACAAAAATACATATTTTATTTAAATCAATTGTATAAGAACTCTAACACATAATGTTTGCCTTTTAGACCTGTTTTAAAATTAATAAATTCCTTCATACTGTATATTCACTAAATATACATTAAAAAGTGCAGTAGAATGTATAGACCATCTGCTGGAAACTATTTTTGTTGCCCCAAATACCTTTATTATAGGTAGTACATAGCTATTTTATACTGGCAGTGGTTTTAAGATGGGAAATCCCTTGTCCCCCTAGGTTTAGGGGGCAATATATTCAGAATATAACTAAACCTTCAAACCAAGTTTTTATCAAATCGATCAGTAAATAGTAGAGAAATAATAATTTTTACTTTATACTATACATAGTAAAGGTTTTTGCCAAAGAAAGTATTGTTTTTGAAAACATAAAATGCCTCAAAAACAGCTCTACCAATTTTAATTCAAATTTGGTGGTTTACAGTATTGTCAGGCCTATAATAAAATAAGTAGGATAAATAAAATACGTCCTACAACACTATAAAGTATATTTACACTTAAACTGTACTTACATACGAGACGGTAAAATATACACAAAAGATGGTACAAGGCGATCGATTTCAACCAGTTACACCGGTCATCATCACCTCCTTCTCTGATTGGGCCTGATGATGACCGGTGTAACTGGTTGAAATCGATCGCCTTGTACCATCTTTTGTGTATATTTTACCGTCTTGTATGTAAGTACAGTATAAGTGTAAATATACTTTATAGTGTTGTAAGACGTATTTTATTTATCCTGCTTAGTTGTAAAAACACGTATCACACTAATAATGAAATTATTTATAATAAAATGACACCACTCACATTTCTGGAAATATTTGGGTTCAGATATTATAAAACTTAAAAAGTTACAAAATTCTGTTTTATTTTTTTCACCAAACCAAAAGCTTTAAACAAAGTTTACTTATCCCCATCAAAAAAACTCAAAAACTAAATAAACTTATATCTTGAAAGTCTTACTATTCTAAGACTTACGGTTGTAGAACAAATTTATATTTTAATTTAGCAGTGGCAAATTGGAATAATTGCAATTCTCTCTTATTTACTGCTAAATTGCATTACAACTTGGTATGTAGATTTAGTTATCAATGGCAAATAGAGCCAATGCTACTTATTCAGATTATGTTGCTACTTAACCCTGAGGGGGAAGGGGAGGTCCCTCTCTTAAAACCACTGTGAAGAACAGATGTCTCTGTAGTGCCAATAAAGGGATTCAGGTGGACAATCCTGAAAAAAGATAACAAAGATTTTCTATACATGCTACCATATTTTATACTCTATAGTCTAGATTCTGTATATTATATATTTAGTAAATACAAAGAAATTTATTGCTTACAATTTGGAAAAAAGAAGAAAATATGTATCAGTTTTCTGACACCATTTATTTTATGCTCCTTAATTGAACAACATTAAACATTGAACAACATAATGCTTTTTCTGCAAAATGAAAATAAAACACTTTCTCTGTAACCATTAGTTGCAGAATACAAATTCAAAATACAAATTTATTTAGTTTTGAGTTTTTTTTTAATGATGAACAATACATTTGATCTAAAACTAATAATTTTATGAAAAAAATAATGTTAGAAACTTTAAACCCTGTAATTCTGAACTCTGATTTTCCCAAAAATATGGGTGGTTTAATTTTATTAAGGAGTGATTTTATGGGGGTAGTGATTTTATAAACCACTAAATTTTAATTAAAATATTTGCAGATGTTTTTAGCAGTTTTGGGGGAATATAACCATTAAAAATAAAAAAATAAAATAAATTTTAAAATATCTGGACTAGTTAACTATTTATCTGCTTACCGAATTTGATCAAAATCAGATCATTGGTGTGGCCCCTAGGTCTGCAACATATATATAGACAGACATCACCTCAAAAACCTTATTTTTTGTCAGGGATCACCAAAACAAATATTTCCTTTAATAACCCAAAAAACAAATTTTGATGAAAACTATACTTCCAATATTTACTGTGTATAGGGGGGACAAAGTAAAAAAAGGTGATAACTATTTGCAGTCCAATGATCTAAATCCCATAATGTCTTTTAGGAGGTTAGACCTAACAGTGTTTAACCACATCACAATACAGTGAAAAGCTTGAAGTCAACATTTAAAATGTTTTCTAAAAAGAATTTTTGCATTAAAAATTCAGACACACAAACATAAACAGGAGCAAGGTATTATATTTACTAGAAAAGTTGTTCATCACAGGGCACCCTGAATATGTAACTATGAAAGGTTAAATTTATTGATTTTGGAATATAAACAATTTGAGAATTTGGCCCGTTTAATATTTAATAGTTTTTTGAACAACAATTTTAAAACGCCCTTATTGTGTTTTCAAATCTTATTTTATTTCTGGTGTTACAACTGGGTGCCACTTTAAAATTAAACTATTTGATTTTCTAAACTAAACAGGATAAAATAAACTACACCTCACAACACTACAAAACTGTACATTTTAAGTTAGGGAACGCTTCAAACATAAACGTTTTCTTAAAATTAGAAGCTACTGATTAATATGAAAAAGGAAATTGGGTAGGAATTAATTTACTTAGTTACTATAATAATAATAATAATAATAATAATAATAATAATAATAATAATAATAATAATAATAATAATAATAATAATAATAATAATAATAATAATAATAGTGTTACAAGTGTAGTAATAATTAAATTAATCTAAAATCTAATTATTGTAATCTAATAATTTAACCTAATAAAATCTATAGTCTAATGTTTCTTTTAAACATAACAAATATAACTATAAATAGTATTAAAAAGTACAAAATACAGTCAAATTGTTTAGTTTTAATAAAATATTTTAACATATTTCGAATTGTATATTAAAATCTTTAGTTTTAGTAAAATAATCATTTATCAGAGTTTTAAAGTATTACAAATTAAATGTTACGTTTACTTTTAAATACTGACATTGGTCGCCTGATCATGGTTACATAGGTGTGGGGCCAAATAGCCATAGAATCTTCTCAACTGTATTTTGATGATCCTACGGGTGTTAAAAAAAGCCCATTTGCTGGAACGGTAAGTTGAAGAGCAAGTAACACCATATGGGGATTTGTAATATATAGGATGCAGTTACAGAACTATAGTACTCCACCAAAAAAATAAATGTAATGATTGGATTAAATAAATATTCTAGAGGTTGATAAGGACGAAACATCTGCAAATTGCAATGTAATATTGTGCATGCATAATTTGATTTTACCTGTAAAATATATGGATGTGATGGGACAACTGAATACAACACCAAAGGAAGAAAGGGGTCAGTATATTATATTCCCCAAAGGCTTATTGTGCTCCCTTAGTCTGATATGTGCCTCCTGCTTGTGACCTACCCACTCTGTATTATCATGGCTACCCACTCTGTATTATCATGGCTACCCACTCTGTATTATCATGGCTACCAGATGATTCGATATTATACAACTTAATATCAAAAGAGAAACATTTACTCTTAATTTACCTTTACTCTTATGGTCAAAGTGACTTTTTAATTTTAATTTGTTATTTGTTTTTATGCTGACAAATACCCACTCTGTATTATCCTCATGCTGAGATGGAGTGTGCCCTTCTGTTGTGACCAGAGTGAGGCCAAACAACAGAACATATACAGTTTTAGATTGTTGTAGCTTGTGGAATTGCAAAAGCAATTATGGTTATTTAGTTCCATTAGTTAGACACCAGCAGTGCCCATGGTGCCACACCGATCCAGTGGCAATCGCCAGACTCTGTGAACGCCACCACTAGGATTCATATTCTAGAGGTTTTATAAACAAACAATAAAGTTTTCTTTGAACAGCTAAGGCTGACAAGGTCAGTCAAGCATTCCTCAACTGAGAATCAGTGTGCTCCAGTTCATAAGGTGGTTTACTGGCAACTTTCCAATGAAGGCTACACATAATTTCTACCTACACATAAACATATCATGAATAAATAATCATGTGAACGATAATCAAAATCTTTCAGATATTCAAATTGTTATACAACTTAATATCAAAAGAGAAACATTTACTCTTAATTTACATTTACTCTTATAGTCAAAGTGACTTTTTTATTTTAATTTGTTATTTGTTTTTCTGCTGACAAAAACGATAGAGTTTTTAATATGACATTTTAAAGTACAATAACGATTGTGATAGTTATAATATTTTGTCGCTTTTTCTTTAATGTTAATATTTCAATTACAATTTTATCAAACCATTTGAAATGTGATTCCTATGCAGGATTGCTGTAACATTTGTAAATGCCTGTGGTTGTGATATAAAAATGGCTTTAAAAATATTGTGTGGTTTTATTTGAAAAATAGAGAGAGGCAGGTGGAGCAAGGAAAGGGCAGTAGTTCAACCTGGCAACAATGGAATGTAAATAGAATGAGTTCATCTTTCAGCTATTCTCAGTACAAAGACACTTTCGGTAAATTATTCGATGGGATTATAGCACTCTTTAGATATGAACTATTGTTTTTTTTTTTAAATAAGTTTTAATTTATTAATATAAACATGTAAATATATACATGATTAAATATTCAACAATGTATTGAATGTTGTTGGTGAACTTTGTCAACTTGATAGCTTCATACAATCCATTTCATTTAAAAATTGGTCAATAATATTTATTAATTAACCAAGACAAAATTGACTTTTCCCCTCTAAAATCTTGTCTAGAGGTGAGGAAATGGTTATGGTGCTACTTCAGTACCTAATGTTATATAATTATTACTGATGCACATTTTTCGTGTATGTATTAAGGAAAAGCCATATTTTTTACAAGTTAACAACAACCAAAAGCTAGGAAATATAAATTTAAAGATATATTTTGTCACATTGTATACTAAATAATAAGAAAAAGGCTGGCTGAGCATTGCTCGAAAGGCCAGACTTATAATGATACTTTACCATGTGAGTGATATTTCATTGGTTATGTATAGGCTGTTATGATTCTTTGGTTTTTATTTAGAACTCTAAAAGCTGTGGTTAAGAATTTTGAAAATTGATTTCAGAGGTCCAAAAACTCCTATTGCCGGTATCAAACTAAGCAAAACTCTTTTGCAGGATTTCAAGGTCCATGTTATGCATAGATGTTGCTCGTAGTAAAGTACAGAATGTACAGTATACACTATCTTAACCGTCCTCACTTTTAATTTGTAGACTATAGAGAAGCTGCCAGACAAAGTACTGCTCCACATCTTCTCGTACCTGAGTCACCGAGAGATCTGCCGTCTAGCGCGAGTGTGCAAGAAGTGGCGTATGATCGCGTACGACACCCGGCTGTGGAAGAATGTCTCCCTGCGGCCCGAGATTTCTGGACTACATGTCGGCTCCCTGGAGTCACTACTGGCTCTCATCAGGTGACGACTGAGGAAATTGCGAACAAGTAATGATCAGATTATATTTGAGAGGGATGCACTTGTTTTATTTGTTTCTATCAAAGGTTGTCTCCCGGATAGATTTATCATTTTAAAATATTGATGATGGTTATGGTTTGAAAACATCTTATGTCTGGTTATTTAACCAACAATCATATTTCTGGCTTCAAGTAACATTTATTGTCATAATATAAACTTTTATCCATTCCAACAGAAACTGTGATCTATTTACACCAGTACCTTCTGTATGGAGATGATGTAATGGCAAGTGAGGGAAAAATGTAAATGAGAAATAATCAATAGTCAAATATCTTTATTCATTTGTATGTACATGAAAGGTACAAATAAGATCAGCGTCTTATAAAATAATTACTTAAACATAAAACTATTCAAGGGAGGAGAAAAATTCTTCAATTGAGTACACAGCTCTGTTTATTAGATACTCCTTAAGAATACTTTTAAACCTGATTGAATTGGTTTCTTTTTTTATTATTTCAGGAATATATTTTAGAAATTTATAACCTGCATAGGTAGGTTTTTTCAAAAAACTTAAAGCCTATGAGTCGGAATAATTTAATTCCTTTTCCTAGAGTTAAAAAAGTGAGTGGGTACCTTAAAGATTATTTTTGACATTTGTGTTTTTTTTATGAGAATGCATTGAAATATATACTGACCGTAAACCGTAAACATTTTTAAATTTTTAAAATGTTCCTTGGCTGATTCATTGTGCTTTAACTTAAGCATAATTCTAATAGCTCTTTTTTGCTGCTTCAAAATACCATCCATATTTATCTTTTTTGTAGAATTATACAGGGTTATGCAAACTACCGCCATCACAGTATATTCCCTTTGCTTGCTTTCACAATTAAACTAATTTGTTTATTGTTATATTTTTAGATTTCATTACATTTTTAACTGATAATTTCTTGGCTGGCCGTTTCAATGCTAGTATAATGTCTAAACTTCTAGCAGGTAACTTTCTTGCACTCCTCTGCTACTTCAGTAACATCTTGTAAAGTATGTGTTTTGTATGCATTATCTAAAAATATGATAATTTATTGAAGTGAATTTAATCTCTCCTTGAATTTATCTTTTGATACAACCAGAGCATATTCAAAGTCAGTGTGTATCCATGTCCATGGATCTTTGAAAGGGAAAACTCCTGATTACGTCCATGCTAATATTCTTTCAGCAGTTTACTCTCATATACTTTTCTTGAGCATAGTTAATATATAGTTGTATTAAGTTGAACAATTCAATCAGTTGAACGCAGTCTGAACGTCTGATTGCAGCATTCGGTTCGGCCCGTCGCTGCGCTACATCGAGCTGCCCATCGAGCTCATCACCCACACAGTGCTGCACGAGTTGGCCAACAAGTGTCCCAACCTGACTCACATGCTGCTGGACTTCTCCACAGCCATGCAGCTGCACGACTTCAGCGAAATGCAGGTCACTCACTCACAACAACTCACTCAATGTAGTTTAAGAACTATATTATTAGTTGAAAATGGTAATAGCACTGAGTTACACAATGTGCTCAGTTGCACTAGACACTTGATGACCAGGGGCAGATTTAGGGTGAAATTTGAGGGGGGGGTCACCGGGGGGTCTGGGGGGTATGGAATACCCCCAGGACAGAGAGGTGGGTCCGGAGGCCCTCCCCCGGAAAACTTTGGTGAATTATTTTTAGATTTCATTACATTTTTAACTGATAATTTCTTGGCTGGCCGTTTCAATGCTAGTATAATGTCTAAACTTGTAGCAGGTAACTTTCTTGCACTCATTTTTGAATTCAGCATTTTATTTTATGAAAGTAGAGTCTAAACACGAAATGACTACGACATTCCTGACTGTGTCTTAGGACTTTGTAATATCAGTTTTTTAGACTTTATTTTAATACACACCTATTAATAAAATAAATAAATAAATAAAATATATATGACAAAATATAATTGTGAAGGTCAGGGTAGTCCAATCAAAAATCAATAAAAATTTCCGATTAATCCAATAAAAAAATAAAAAATGAAACTGTAAAGGTTAATGCACTGTTTATCTAATAGTGAAAATGAGTGATCTTGATTAAAATATCTTGACTGATATTGATTAAAGTACTGATTGTGTTGATTAAAATACACTTCCTCTTTCGCATTTCATCTTGCAAAGGTTTAGGTTACTGCCCTACATCCTCTTCGCTGAAGGGTTAGTCAGAATAGTTTTAATTTAAATTATTTTATTTTAGTATATCCTTTAGTTGTAAATTTATGCGTTTAAATGTTGAGTATCAAATATTGCAGGCGCCGGATATTCTTTCAAATACCTTCTTGACTACTTGCGGACCCATGTTATTTTTTCCAATTAAAAGTCCTGAATAAAAGACACGAAAATTAATTGTTCTTGCTTGCCAATGCAAAATTCTTGGCTTGTCCTAAGACATTTTCAAAAATTAAACACACTCTCACACACATAAACAGTTTTCTAAATTTATCTATAAACAATGTGTTACCAAAACAGAAAATAAATTCAATCTAATGGAGTTTATAGTTTGACCTACACTAAGTTGAACCCAACTGCGTTAATCTTTCCTGTTAGGATATTTATCACATAGATAAATCATTAGGCTGTTTCAACAAAGTCTTCTCATTTCCTTAATTGCTTTTCATTTATGGGTTTCCACTAAACGGAAGTGGGGGCTAAGAAATTAAGAAACTGATATTACAAAGTCGAGTTGATAATTTATTGACACCTTTATTCCTAAGACACAGTTAGGAATGTCGTAGTCATCTTGTATTTAGACTCTATTCTCATAAACTAAAATGCAGAATTCAAAAATTACAAAAATATTAATCCAAAATAAAAAATGTAAAAAATGTTAGTTTTGCAGACTAAGGCCTAGTATGTGAGTTATCAAAACAACAGAGGCGGCAGGTAGGCCGGGCTGCGCGTGTGCGGGTATGTGTGCATCGGGTGCGAGGGTCGCTTAATCTTTTGGGGCTCTTGAGGGCCTTGAGGCTGCGACAAACTATAGTACATCTTATTCAACTGACATAAAAACGATCATGTCTTTGTGATTTAATAAAGTGTATATTTATTTTTTATTATAAAAATAGTTTTTATTTGTTTGATTTTTATACTTTAACTTCATCGTAGGTAAGCACTTTGACACTGTTTGATGTATGCATTTTTGTATCATAATGAATAAAGAATATTGAATCCGAATCTGATCACGTACAATGTCTTCTGTGGGATAGAAATACACCTTACAACATTTAATAGTTATTAAAATCTTCAGTGATGGCATTGGAACACAAACAATAACACCAAATGATTTAAGAAAATCACTAGCACTTTTGTTATGATTAGAATCACAGATTAAGGAAAGGAAGCTACAACTAAACCAAAATCAAGAAAAGTGTCTCAGACGATACAATTCAATTATATCAATTATATAATGCCATTACTGGATTTACAAGTGTGCCCCTAAAGGGAGGGAATCCTTGGTTGTGTTGCCTCTTTGACCTCGAGATGTATCAGACCACCCAATGAGAAGAAAGCAAATAAATATGGTACTTTGAAGTGCATAACAGTAGGTATAGAATGTAGAATGCCCCATAAGGAGAAGAGTATACAACAGATTCATGAAGACATTAAAGGGACAGATACTAAGAGGCTTCTTGTGAGAAAGTTAAGATACTACATTACCAATATTTAAATAATCAAGGTTAATGGAATTTTTCTAATTAGTTGCTTTGTCATGTACATTTTAACCATAACATTTAAGATAATGTGATTATCAATCAATTAAATTACCTGTTGTTTCAGGCTTTTCCTACAAAGTTGCGATATTTGTGTATCTGCCTTTCTGAGGTCATCTTCATGGAGGGTTTCATGAGGAAAATATACAATTTCATTAATGGACTGGAAATATTACACCTAATAGGTAAAGTAAATAGAAAAATACATTTTAATAAGGTTCTCGATTTATTTTTTAAAATTATTTTTGCCTTGAAATCTTGATGATTTAGTTGTTTCTGGTACAAACTTTGCCTTGGGGGTGCAGTATCTCCAGGGCAAATTTTTTGATGTCACTAATTTTCACTATTAACAAATATATACACTCTTATATACCGTACATAGTTTGTAGTTGTTTTACTGTCTCTGCTGTTGCGGAGTAATTTTAAAAGAATCCCCATGTGGAAAAACTATTACTGGGTCAGTACTGGCCCAGATTCTGGAATACTTCCAAAATTGGCAAGAACTGGCCAGTACTGGTCCAGAACTATAATTTTTTATTTAAATAGTTATTTTAATTGTTTAAAAAAGTTGTTTCCAATTGAATTGCTTAATAAACCTATAATATAAGTTTTAAAAAGTATTTTAGTTGCAAAAACATCATGACCAGATTGAGTCTCGCACCTACGATCTTTGACTTACTGTCCACACGCCTCTACCCCCGTGGCCTTTCTGACTCATGGATGGAGTGGGATATACAATTTACCAATAGTCTACACCTACACGACTTGGACAATACTGTACTTAAGTTTTATTTTTCTAAGTACATGAAAACTTTTATTACAGTAATGTGCATGAGTATAGAATCTATCTATACTCATGCACATTACTGTAATAAAAGTAATAAAAGCTGGAACAAATGAATTTGATTTATATATATTTATTTTCTTGCCATGTTATTACTGTGGGATGATAAACTGCAAGCAGATTAGTATATAGGCATATTTAATTTAATTTAAATAATAATAAAAAAATATAATGTTAATATATATATATAATTATAACTGCATGGGTACCCCTTTAAATATTTTTATTAAGATAATGATATGAATATAAGATAATGTTAATATAATTCATACAACCAACCTTGGTCCAACAAATATTAATAATATTAAAAGATGATTTCACCACAGATGGCCGTTTTGAGGTAAAAAAATCTTGCCCAAAAAAGGTATTATTTTGTCCTGAAAATGTCCCGAAATTTCGGAACCCTTCCTTCCCTAATCATGAGCTAAGGAACAACTAAACTAACTTTCTGTAAAAATGAGAATGAAGCAGGTGTGGCAATGGGAACACAAATTACATGATTTAAAACAAGTTTAAATTATATTTTTGTATATTATATTTTTGTTCAATATTTCATGCAGTGTTCTCACTTCATATCTTCAAGACAACCCCAGATCTAGTCCAGACATCCCTAGATCTGGCCAGCACTGGGACATCATCTCCTGAACTGGCCGGTACTGGCCCAGAACTGGCCGGTACTGGCCCAGTACTGGCCAGTACTTTTCTTTTCTAGTACCTGCCAGTTCTGGGCCAGTACGGGCCAGTACCGTGCCAGTACTGGGCCACAACCGGCCAGTTTTCCACATGGGTCCACAAAATTGAAACAGCTTTAAAACAATCTGACAATCCCGCAAAAAAACAGCAAAATTGCAAAAGTAAAATTGCCTCATTCATACCCGTGGGCGGATACAGACTATCATTTTAGGGGGAGTCATGAGTGAAAAAATATAAACTGTTGAAACAATAATCTTTACTGTGAAAAATGGGTAAAAAAAAACGTGAAAGCTTGAGGTTTTTTTGGGGGGGTCATGAACCCCATGACCTCCCCCATCTATCCCCATCTACCTGGGCATCTCCCACCCCCCACAACCTCAACATATTCCTCATGCCAACACCCACAGACCAGTCAACAAAAACACGATGACAAGTGCGTGCTCTGTCAGTGTGCGAAACCCGGCACGCGTCCGCGTCTGTGCAGCTCCCCAACATCAGAAACAATAAAACAACAACAAACTGTGTATATAGGAGTATGTATGTAACACTCTGCCGACTTCGGGAGTTCAAATAATAAAAATGCCGGTTGGGAAACAAATTTACTATTTATTCAAATTTACAACTTTACAACAACTGATCTAAACCAATTTAAACGTCGTTAACAATAGGTATATCCGCGGCTAAAATACAATAATTAAGGTTACATTAAATTTAGAAAAACAACGCCAATTAATAATTTAATAGGGATAGGCAAAGCAACACGTGTTCGTTACATCGTGACTTCCTTGGGACTGGGGCGAGGCTTGCGTCTCCTTCTCCAACGCTGAAGCCAAGCCAGCCAATGAGAAACCGTTTAGGACGTGACGTCACGGGAACACTCTGTTGTTCAGTGCTGCCCCCGACAATCACTCATGCCATTACTCAAACTAAGAGGCACAGGAATACTCTTAGGGCCAATGCTGAGCGTCAAGTTGCTGACGCCGCACATTCCTGCTGATATCAACGCCCGGCCGGGACCGTGGGAGCATCTAAGTTGAGATTAGCTTGGAGCAAATACCCAAGCATCTGGTGGTTTATTTTATATTTTGTACCAGCCAACTCTTCAAAATGAAATAATAAATCAAATAATAAAAATAATGTTAAGAGCACCGTTCCTCTTTCTAATTATAGATTTTAGTGAGGGTAGAAATTTAATTATTAGGAATGGTCAACTGTAATTATTTAATTACAGTGTCGTATTAATGGCTTTTAACAGTCTAGGAATTTTGGGCCGTCACATGTACAAGGTGTCTCAAGTAAGGAGTCTCAAACAGATTGCAGACAAACTAATTGACCTAGAAGGATGAAATAAATTGATTTCCCTCTAAATTGACCCAAAGAATAACGTAAAAATAATTTTAGTTTGTTACAAATACAGGGTGTTCCAAAAACGGAAGGTCACTAGTTCGAATCTCAGAATTTCCAAACATAAACATGCATCAAGTTATACATAATTTTAAAGCTCTACACTCGACTAATATTTTGGCAAAAACAGAACTCCGTTAAATATTGACATTTACGGAATACCCTGTATCTGATAAACCACAAGACATATCTTAGTTATGGTTCAAAACGCTTCCTCATTTTAAAATCAACGTTCTCCTGATATGCTACGTCAGGTTGTGTTTTGTGCAACACAAAAATAAAAAAATCATTTTTTTGAAAATGTTTATGTGCCCAAAACTCCAAAATGTCAAATAGTAACGTATGTCAAAAAGTATTTCATCTTTAAGGTCTTGAAAATCCCAGCAACTTTCTATCTTACACCAACCTGGTATCTCTTTTTGTTTTTTAGCAATCAACAAAAATCATCGTTCCCTTATATAAAGTCCATGTTATTTTTGTGTAACACTTACAAAGAACTCTGAGACCTCTTTTATAAATGGGTTACGTATAACTTCAATGCATTTTATATGGGGAAATAATGATTTGATTGATTGCTAAATAACAATAAGATATACGAGGTTAGCGTAAATTATTAAAGTTGCTAGGATTTCCAAGACCTTTAAAGTGATCAACTTTTTGACTTATGTTACTGTTTGACTTTTTGGAGTTTTAGGCTCATAAACATTTCCAAAAAAAAGTATTTTTTGTATTTTTGTGTTACATAAAACATTGTCATGTAGCATATCAGGAGAAAGTTGATTTTAAAATGAGGATGAATTTTGAACCATAACTAAGATATGTCTTGTGGTTTATCAGATATAGAGTATTCCGTAAATGTCAATATTTAAAAAAAAAATGGCAGCCATTTTGAAACGGATTAAGATAAGTGAGTTCTGTTTTTGCCAAAATGTTAGTTGAGTGTAGAGCTTTAAAATGATGTGTAACTTGACATGTGTTTATGTTTGGAAATTCTGAGATTTGAACTAGTGACCTTCCGTTTTTGGAACACTCTGTATTTGTAACAAACTAAAATTATTTTTGCATTATTCTTTGGGGTCGATTTAGTGGGAAATCATTTTATTTCATCCTTCTAGGTCAATTGGTTCACCTGCAATCTGTTTGAGACACCTTACGTGAGACCCTGTATTTGATAATAGCGAAAATTAGTGAAATAAGGAAATTCCCCCTGAAGATGCCGCACCCCTGCGGCAAAATGCACTTCAGGAACAACTAAACCAAGAACTAGGTAAAAAAAGGTAAACCAATTTCTGTTTATTTAAAGTTCTTGAAACTGGAAGATTAAAAAAGTTCTTAATTTGTTTACTGAAAATAGTGGCATTATGCTTCTTATTCCCTAATAATTTAAATCAAGGACTGTATTGAAAACTATCTGATGCGCCCAGATGTTTCAAACATATTTCCTTCTGTTAACTCCTGTGGCACGGAGGAGCCCTAAAGGATTTTTAAATGCTAATACGCCCATCTCAAGCCCACATATATTAACTACCTTCATGGAAAATTTCAAAATTTCAGCTAAATTGGTTTAAAAGTTTTGGTGATAGAACGGAGCATGGATGACAACAGACACACACCAAAACTCACTTTAATAATATTATTGATAGTAGCTGAAATTTTAAACAATAATAAAATATCATGAGTTCGGAATTGGTTTTTAGCGTGAAAAAGCATTGGAAATTATAGGTCACAACTCCACATTTACATTTGAAAAAAGGTAGTCGCATTCCAAAATGGGTAGTTGTTCATAGTCATTATCTGATTTAATGACAAGATTCGAGGGGGAAGTTTGGGACATTTAAAACTCACTTCAAAATTAAATTAAAAAAAATCACCAATATCTTGAGAACTAACAACGATTTTTAAAAATGAATTGCAGCATTGTGATCACCATAAAAAGTAATTCAATGTAATGGGTCACAATATTACATTTGAAAAAAATGTGTTTGAATCCAATATAATGGTTCCAAAATGGTGGTCGAAAATAAGAACTAAGTCAAAATGATGTATAAGTTGATCAACAATGGTTGGTGGTCCGGAGTCGATATCTAATGAAAAGCAGAAAAAAGTAGGAAGGAACTCATTTAAAACTCATCCTGTATAAGAAAAGTATAAGATAGAGTAAAGAACATCTTAAAGTAAAAATAATAACACATAATTCTAAATAAGTGTAATTGATATTGAGATAAGTTATTAAAGTTGATTTGATAATGATGAAAACCTTATTTCATTCATGATTCTATTATCTATGTCACTATATTCTGAATATTGTAATAGGTACTTACGAAAAAGTAGAAGAAGAGGAAGAGGAAATCTATGAAGTTATAAATGTACACAAGCTGAAGTCAGCCACTCCAAATCTTCGAGCGATCAATCTCTACGGCATCAACTTCATAGATGACAGCCACATAGATGCCTTCAGTTCCAACTGCATTCAGGTAGAGCAAAAACTTTGCATGCTGGTATTGTAATAGATCCATTTGACATAAAAAACAGATTTGTAATGTTTTTAATAGGTTTTTTAGTAGCATGATACGTGTTGTTACAACTAAACAGGATAAATTAACTACATCTCACAACACTACAAATTTGTAGTATTGTTAGACATAGCTTATTTATCCTTTTTATTTAAAAAAAAAACTCATCTGATTTCAATTATAATCATTGTAAGCTTAAAATACCCCCGTTGCAGCAAACTTGCATACTCAGCGAATTTACAATGGAGATATAAATGTCTTAATACTACATAAAGCCACTTACCAAGTTTCATATAAATATATTCACAAATAAGCGATATATAAAATTTTAATTAATATCTATAAGAATAAAAATGGGGCTGAGTACGCAGGTTTGCTGCAACAAGGAACACAAAATAATAGATTTTTATGCAAATATCAATATAATTCAACTAAGTGAAGTTGTATACCAGTTTTTATTCATTTTTGTTCATAATTAAGGGAGACATAAAATTTAATTATTCTCCATAAGAATAACATGGGGGCTGAGTACGTAGGTTTTGCCTTTTTTTGCCTTTGGCAAAAAATTATTATTTTGAACAAATATCAAGAGACCACAACCAGATGAAGCCGTATGAAGCAGTTTTGTCAGTATACGTTCATAAATAAGCGATCTATAACATTTT
The DNA here is from genome assembly GCA_963675035.1 of Allygus modestus. Classification (NCBI taxonomy): domain Eukaryota; kingdom Metazoa; phylum Arthropoda; class Insecta; order Hemiptera; family Cicadellidae; genus Allygus; species Allygus modestus. The sequence goes on from OY776111.1 coordinate 106,427,083, forward strand.
TCTTTTCCTCCATAAGAATAACATTAGACAACGCACTGTGTTTAGCACTTTCAATATCTCGGTTACCAATTGACGTAGAGGAATGATCAAAATACCAAATTGTGTGTATTTTTAAGCTGAATCCAATAGTAAAAACTTATATCTGACTATTTCAAAAATTATATGTAAAAAATAAAAAAAAAATATTTTTGGGGTACAAAACCCCCCCAAAATACCCCTTCGAATGGAGCTATCTGGCTGGTTTTTGAACTCAAAGTCATAAATGTTGCTTTACATGCTTATACCAAATGTCATCAAAATCTGATCATTTTTACGAGAGTTATCGTGCTCACGGACACACATACCGTGAGCACACACACACACACACACACACACACACACACACACACACACACACACACACACACACACACACACACACACACACACACGCGCGTGCGCGCACACACACACACACACACACACACACACACACACACACACACACACATATATATATAAACCAATATGAAAATTACATAAATTTTCATTTTCGGTTTGGCGGGTTTTGGAGAAACATATGCGTTTCACTGTATTTGCTATGTTATATACATACAGTTTTGAACAAATGGTGTTTTTGGGGTCTGGAGACCTTAAAACGAAAAGTTATCATGGTCCTGGGCCTAGGTCTTATCATGCCAACAACGGTAACAGCTTCTTCCCTATAGAGGAAATTTGCTAACAATAGGTTGTCAATAATTTTTCTTTAGAATTTCTGATGATTCAAAGGACACACTAGACTTCCTATAATGAATAAACCTCAATAGAGGTGTGTTATGTCTTAGAGTAGGCTTCAATTTTACTTTATATTTGAAAGGAAGTATATAGCATTGCATGTAGCAATGCTACAAACCTGACCTCAAAAGGACGATTGTAACAGGCGACAATCACATTTTAAAGTTTTGCAAACACACTTAAAGAAAAGTTTGATCAGTTGCCATATTAAATAAGTGGTCCATTTGGGATAAGATTTGCGCTATTGTGACTATAGGTTTACACATTGTTGTCTACTTTTTAAGACCTATAATTTGATGTACAGTTTGATTTATGCTTTTATTTAAAATTTTCTTCTTATTCCTTGCCGACTGTCAAAATATCAAAAGAAAAATCGACAATCTATTTTTTGTGAATTTTGTTGTAAAAGGCTAGCTAGCGCATTGAAATCAGGTGAATATTAGCAATGAACAAACAATTTGCACAAAATTAGAATTATACAATACCTAAACTAATAACAGTTTTATTATTTTCCTAAACTATTCATATATATATATATATATATATATATATATATATATATATATATATATATATATCTGTGTCCGTTAACACGATAACTTGAGTAAAAAACATCCAATTTCGATGAAATTTGGCTCAAATGTGTAAACTGACATTCATGACTTTAAATTCGATAACTAGAAAAATCGGACCATGGGAAGGGGGGTTTATGGGGGTTTTAAATTTTCCAAAAATTAGTTTTTTGCACTTTTTACCTTAACATTTTGAAAACACTCAATTTTGGGTTTATGCGTTTTATAGAACTTAAAAAAACAAATAATTTGGTATTTTAAATTTTTAACCTAGGTTAAGTGGTTGCGGAGAAAATCCAAAAAAACCTGCTCATAAAATCTCCTACGTTAATCTTATAGGAAAAAGGTTTTTGGCTTTTCCTCAGTTCATTTTAATGTAAACTTCACATTTGCTTTTACCAATCAATTCAGCTCAACAAAATAATCACTTTGGTGTTTAAATTGTGATTCTATGTCCAAAACTGTTGCAGAGATATTCAAAGTGCTAAACACAATACGTTGTCCAATGTTATCTTACGGAGAATAAATCAAATTTGATATCTCGATTATTTATGAATGTAGATTGATGAAACTTGGTATGTGGCTCCACGTAGTACTGGTATACAGATATTTGCACAAACAATTGATTTTTTTTACTATCCCAGTAGCAGCAAACCTGCATACTCAGCCCTAATGTTATTCTTACGGAGAATAAGTAAAGTTTTTATCTCCCTTAATTATGAACATAAATTAATAAAACTTAGTATGTAGCTTCACTTGGTTGAGTTATATTGATAATTGCATAAAAACACATATTTTGTGTTCCTTATTGCAGCAAACCTGCGTACTCAGCCCTACGTTGTTCTTATAGAGAATAAATCAAATGCTATAGATCACTTATTTATTTATGTATTTTTATGAAATTTGGTAAGTGGCTTTATGTGGAAGTGAGAAACATATGCATGCATTGGAAATTCGCTGAGTACGCAGGTTTGCTGCGATGGGGATATTTTATCTTCTTGCAAATGTTCATTATTGCCATATTGTAAACTTCCATTGGTGATGGCTTTCAATAAATAAATAAATAAATAAATAAATAAATAAAATCAATGAAATCAGAAAAATCAATCTTCAGTACATCAGCAATTGATTGCCAGCCAGTTCCCTTAAATTGTTATCCCAAAATATGTCTGTCGTACAGTCAGTCCCACAGCAGGACACTTCCTCACTTCACCCTCTCTGCGGCCTCCAGGGTGCAATTTGTGCCTGCGGGGGTCGAGCTACGCGGGCGACGTGTAGCTAGCCGAGGTAGCGGTTAAAACGTATTAAGACGTCTCTGAAAGGTCTTCGTAAGACATCGCCGACGTATTAATACGTGCGGTGTGAAGTGGCCTTAATATGGTGCTATCAGTACCTTGACTACTAAATAAGTGAGAATCGCCCCCATTAGATTATTATTTATTTTTATTTATTATTATTATTTTTTTATTTTTGTTTATTGTTTATTTTTTGTGTTTAGCGGCAGAGGTAAATTTTTTAAATTATTGATTTTGATAATGCAAAGTATTATGTGAATTCCCGCCCCGCGGCACTCACGCCTTTGGCGGATGGCGGAAATTCACGTCCCTCTCTCCTGCCACCAACATTGCTTCAGTGTGAGCTCAGCTCTTGGCGAAGACCGACTATACGCTGTTCGCAGTTTAGATATAACCTGTGACATCTGTGGTGTAGTAGGTTGGCACTAAACTTTTTCCCTCAATTCCCGTAACCGCGGGGCTGGGAAAACGGCTGTTTTGGCTAACACAATCCCTCGAAATGGCAATACTGACTCTACATTAACCTGACAACCTGACATGTGCTGCTGTCTGTTGGCGCTTTTTAGAACTACGTTCAGCTATATTGTAACGTAGTACAGCGCCTTCGAGCGTCACAGCCATTGGTTAGCCATGATTTAGAAATGTGACCCTGACCAGCAATTGTAGGGCTGCATTTTGCAAACGACCAGCCTCGGGCAGTCGCATACAACGTGTTAAAGGGAGATATGACCTACGGGAAAAAAATCACCCTTGAGAATTATTGCTTTATTTGAGGATTGGTTTTGGTACTTGCTAGAGCTAACTCCTGTGACCTAATCATTTAAAATATTGTTTATAGTCTACTGCTCAAACAATAATCATTTATACAACTGTCCTATGATTCTCAGCAAATTTTAAAAACCATATTTGTACTCTAAATGTAATTACATTGACTATCGGTACTGAATTATCTATAATCAATAGTAATAACCTCAGAATAACAGCAAATAAAATAAACAACATTGCAACAATTCAGACCAGGTTATATAGAATGAAGTAAGAAAGCAGAGTTGCCACACTTATGAACTGCTTATATTGATCTTAAACAGTGATTTTTATAAAGTGGAAGTATAAGTTAACAATTAATTGTAAATTGGCTAAAGCGTCAAAATGATGGTGATTGTGATTATCATGACTTTTCATATATTACAATAATATATGCTCTCCAAATTATTGGGCGGCAACAACTGTTCCCCTTCCATCCCCCAAATTATGCCGATGTAAATTGGGTACCGTATTGCATAAAAAATGCTCAATTATTTTTCAAATTAAATAGAATTTATTTTTTGATACATGCACAAATGTATGGTTATTTGTGTTCTTATACATTAATCAGCTAGAGTTGTGTAAACTGTGCTCCTATTCCAGCTGGAGTGTCTGGCAGTGAACTATTGCAACAAGGTGACCGGGTCCACCATGAAGACACTGTTCCAGAGAAGCAGGAGGCTCAAGTGTCTGCTCATGAACCAGACCAGTGAGTAGCTCTGTCAGTAGTAGAGTAATAGAATTGTGGAGTGTGTTCAAAAAATTATTTCAAACCAAAGTTTTAGAGATGACTCACCATTAGATAACATTTTTTGGGATTATTTTGTGTTTTTTATCATTATTATTAAATGTTGTGCTATAGGAGATTTTTTAACTGTCCATATAGACAATTTCAATGGGTATGGAAAGGATGGCCAGTTCAAAGTCAGCTGTAAGAAGAAACTATCATGACTTTTGAGGGGAGTTGGATCTTTTATACATTTAAAATGTTGCCCCCAATGTATATAATCTTATTATACTAGGCGAAGTAAACTCAAAAGTAATTAATGTTGTCAGACCTGAAGAGTGAGTACGTAATGCAAGTTGAGTGGGAGAAGTCTTCCATCCAGGAGTTAGACATCACAGCTACGGACCTCAGCACCGAGTGTCTCATCGACATGCTCACTCGGATTCCCTCACTGCGCTTCCTCAGCGCAGGACAGATCAACGGCTTCAATGACTCGGTAACTACACACATACACTCGATACTAAGGGCGTCCCATACCTCAAAAACAAAATTACTGGCAGAATGCTAATTGTTATGATCTGTCATCTGGTTTGCTCAGATGACAAATTATAATGAAATATTTTATTTAAAAGCTAACTAAATGGCCAGTGGGACAACAATTCTATAATATAATTATTATTATACCACTGCCTTTACCATTTCAAATGGTGTGGTGGTGGTGGAAAAAACACATAATTTTCTATAATTGAACATGTTATCAGTATTTTTAAAAGTCATTTTATTATCTATTAGTTTCCTGCTATTTAAAAAAAAGTCTTGACAGACTGTGCTGAAAGTTGATAAGAAGATAGTTTGATGTATCAACACGCAGTTTAATTTATTAATAAATCCTTTGGGTGTACTCCACTTTTGACCTCCAATGTTAACCTTATGAAAATTACTATTTCATTGATCATATGAAAAAATTGAACTATCGACCATTATATTCATCACATACAACTGTTTCATAATTGCAGACAGGTGAATGTTCAAAATAAACTTTGTCTCAGTAGAAATTGTCCGTAAAATCATTGGGAGCTGTATTAAACTTTCTTGTTATAGGTACTGAAAGCATTCATGGAGCTAGGGAACCCCAAGAACCTGATCTCACTGGACCTGGACAGTTCAGACAACCTGACAGACGACGCACTCCATCGCTTCCTCTCCCGCTACGGCCACCAGCTGCAGGGCCTCAGTCTCTCAGGAATGAGCCACATCACGGACCAGCTGTGGCAGTCCGTGCTGCCCATCCTCAATAATGCTCAGTATGTAAACACTTTAGAAACCAAATACTTATTCTATATATTATATTTTGCAGATGGAAAATAAAATCTAAACTATAGAACGGTTTTGCATAGGGCTTTTTGCCAATTTATCAGGAAAATATGGATAGGGCAAGCAGGCTTACCTTGGAAAGTATCAGTAACCAAACTTTTGTAGTGTAAGTGTGCTGTTATTAGGATGCCTATATTTTCCAATGTAAGCCTGCTTGTCCTATCCATATTTTCCTGATGAATAATAGGACAGTTCATCTTGTCTCACAAACCATACATTTTAAATTACATTCACCTGCCACAAACCTGTTTATAGTCTACGTTGCATGCTGTTACAGCTGGACTTCAATAATGAATGATAATTGCACAACATAAGGGTCTACAGCATTTAATATTTGACATCTTTTTTAAAATGAGATTACGAGAAAACGTTTAGAAAACACATATCTCACCGGATACTCACAAACTCTTAAGAAACAAAACCTTCACTTGGCTGTAACCGATGTCAACTGGTCCAGATTATGGTATAATCACAAACTTCCAGGAATTTACACAAGTTTGATCTCATACACTGCAACTGCAATTAATCTGGAACGAATGTCTCAACTAATGACAAGAAAAAGAACACATCTTACCTTTAATCTTTTATATCTATATATTACACTACAGCGAGTTTCGTAAACTGAACCCCTCCATTATTTCTGAATTGATTTTGACAGTTGTGGTAATAAAAAAATGGCTTCCATCCTTAGCAATGCAAAGTGGTGTTGTCTTATATATATTGTATGGCTAAGTATATAGCTTGCGTATACTTCCATTTCAAGAGGCACAGGATTCCTTCAAAGTTTGTTTTTATCAGAAAGGATAGTATATAAATTAATTGCAATTCAGTTAAGTTACATGATAAATTATGCAATACACAGTTTTACAGCATTGATATATGTCATGAGCTGAATATAAATATGCAAATCACTAAAATGGACAAGTGTCCTTTATAAATAACTCGTTTAGTACCGGTAACATAAACAATTACCCTCAGTTTTGAGCAACAGGTCCATCCAATAGTCTTATATAATTTAGTTCAAATGCAGTTTAAGGTGGCAGAGTTTGGAATCCTTCTTTTCCAATAGTTTATATTTTTGACCTTCTACACATTAGCTTGAACTGTCTATAACAACTATTTTGTGATGAATATTCAAACATTTAAGTTTTATTTTTAACTAGTGGTTCCTAGTGCGCATTGCTACGCCCATGAATTGTGCTGAAAAATCTTCACTCATAATATTTACATTACAGCTTGCTAGCTAAAAAAAATTCTCAGCTTACTGTTTTCGATATTTTTAATTAGTTAAAAAATCATAGCAAATGTTTCCTCCATAATAATAGCATGGCACCTTTTGAAGTCCAGTAGGGTGAAGCCCTAAAGTCCTAGGACCTTGATTAGTGGCAATAAACCTTCCTAGGGTTAACCTAAATGACCATGAAAAGTTTCATCACAATCGGATGAGTGGTATAGGAGCACATAAAGGATTAACAGACAAACAAACATTGATTTTTATATATAGAGATATGCGCTTCTAAAATGCAATTTTAACAATTTGTAATTTAGATACCAGTACTGGTATTCTGAACATATTTTGTTACACTTGTCATAACCAGTTAAAGCCATTACTGAATAATTAATTACACGAGACTGATGGCAGGATCATCATCATGGGCACGTCGGAGCGTCTGGGCGTCAACATCCACGTGGACCAGCTGATGGACGGCATCGCCAACAACTGCCCTAACCTGGAGCGCATCGAGCTCAAGTGGGACCCCGAGAACCTCCGCTTCTCCGACAAGAGTCAGAAGGCCATCGACATACTGCGGGTCAAGTGCCTCAAACTTCGCTGTCTCACGCTAAGGTAATGGGGATGGCATTGACACGACAGCTCGTACAGCTTTGAACCTTAACCCTATTAGTGTCAGAGCACTAAAATACTAAAAATACTATTAAAGAATTAAGTCATAGGATCTGTCAATACCAGTGTATTAAAAGTTTAAATTTTTGATTTAGTTTTTTCAACAAGTTCTGCAATATGATCTGCTTGATTTGGTATTTGATAGAGGCCTTTTTGGATTTTTCCTCTTGACCAACAATTTTAATCAGTGCTCAACATGTCTTCACTTAAAACAATATTTTTGTCACTACTTGACCCATAGTTTTAAAATTAATTTTGAAAATATTTTTCAGGTTTAGTAGGAAAACAGGAAAATTTTCATAATGGATCTATTAAACCTTAAATTACATGCAATAATAATTATATATTAATTATATTAATAATATATTAACACTTATATATATTATATACATGCATATAATTGTATTATATGATATTTAACTTGAGAGATTGTGTCTTTCATCAATTAGCAACATAACATACTTTTAGTTTAATATTATTTGTTATGGATAAATAAATGGCCCCTCCGCAACATAACTACCCATTGGGTTGCACACCTCTTTTTCAGTGACGGCAGATACTATGAGATAGTGAAGGCCAACTTTGAGAGAGCAGACCGCACAACTGTGGTCAGAACCACCACCAGCTGTCGGGTCTCCACCTACTACTTGCTCTCCAACTACAAGGACCTCGTATTCAACTGATTAGCCTCTCTGTCTCAGTGACTGGCTGTTGTGTTCAAGTGGCTTTGGTTAGAAATATTTATATGTAATTTGATAAAGCATTGATTGTGAATCCACAAACAACTTAAAGCCCTATTTGGCATTGTTTGAAACTTGAGGTCCTAGCGAATGAAAAGCCCTGATGATCATCACAACAGCCGATATGAGAAAGCCATACCATAATTGTACCATTTAAAATGGTTTTAAAATTATTAAAGTGGTTTTTATTTTTAATGCACTTCTTAAAAATATTTCAGAGTTTAATTATTAAAAATATTATTAAAATCAAGTTCTGTAATTCAGACTGAGCAAATTTATTTTCCAAATCAAAACCATTATTTAAAATTACCTAGTATTAAACATTCTATAAGATACAAAAGAAATCTCATCTGTACTATTATGTGACTTAATACTAATTTTAAAGGATATTTTCATGTTTAATTGTATCTTAAATTGATAAGACGTTGTTTATTTCTATGTTAAAAATGACAATTTAAACATTATTATTATTATCATCCAACTTTAAATTTTTTGTTCTTCCAAATTTTTTGAGCAAGTTAATATTTTATGTCTTCCAAGTTTTATAATTTGACATGAAAAATTTATTAAAATATGCCAATATTTTAGGGGGAAAATTTACACAATTTTAAAACATTTGTTGCATTTTCCTTACGAATTACGTAATTACAACTATTGCATAAGCTTCACTGCCAATTTTAGGATCCATTTTATTCTTAAAATGTTTAGTTAAAACTTAATTGTCTTTGTCTTTAGTTAAATAGGTTGATTTAAAATTATGCAAATAATTTTATTCATACTACCTTTTTCTATTCTTATAATATTACGTTTTTAAATGAGTTCCTTTTTTAAGATTGTTGTTTTGTTTTACCATTTTCAATTGTTTCATAACAAACTTAAAATGTGCATATCTATCAGAAATATAAATAATCTCAGGCTTTATTTGATAAAACTTTGATGTTTAAAATGTGGTTCTTTTTTAAATTTTGTTATTAGGACATATTTATTGTTATTGTTACTGTGGTGCTGTACATTGTTTTCCTGCTTTACTTGTACATTATATTTATAGATGTATCAAAGATTTATAGAACCTGTACAAATTAATTTTATGGGCAAAAATGCATAGTGTTCATAAAAGATTTTGTAATAAGATTTTTTGAAAACATCATACTTATTAATTTTTACTTTCCCCTTTCTACCAATAAAATGTAATTTTATTCTTAAGAATTACATAGGTTTATTGAAAATCTATAATATTATAAAGAAGAAGTGGTTTCTGTCTATCTGCCTGTCTGATGTTCCGGGTAAACGTAAAAACTACTGGACCAACTGGGCTGAAACTTTACACAAAGGTAGATATTGAACCCATGCAACACATAGGCCTTTCACTTACTTAAAATCCCCTCGGGCTAAACCCCATGATCAAACTAAGTTTCAATGTTTACATATCAGAAGAAAGTAAACATTCAGAAATTGTAATGTGAACAGCTGAGGACACTTACATTTGACAGCTTAAAGAGCAGAAGCAAGAACAGCTGTTTCAAGCTAACTTACCTTTCTAACCCATGCGAAGAATGGGTACTAAATAGCATTCTATAGTACTAAATAACTGAGATTTTTCAAAAGATTTTAAAAGATACTAAACATATTTTTTTACTGGGGCTTTTAGCTTTTAGTTACTGGGTATTTCAGTTTTATGATTATTCAAACAAAACACAAACTCAAAATATACTGATTTAGTTCACTAAAAAATTGTAATAACTTAATATTGAGTACCGATATATAAACCAATATTATCTGTCTAAGGCATCAATTATTTTAATAAGTTGATCTAATATCAACAGAAAATTATTTAGAACATTTAACTATTTTATTATTAAAAGATACTATTTATCAGTCAAACAAATTCAGTAACAGTAGGACCTCTAATACATGTGCTATTTCTTTTTATATAACTGGCCTTAATAATTTGACCTTGATAATAATATATGAACACCTCCACATTTCGTGATAAACATTAAGTTCATGAAACACACTGCATAAAATACAAAATACATTAGACAATTAATTAAAAACTCCATTTCATTCAAGAATCTTGAATGGTTTGAATTAGATGATGGTAAATAGTTAAAAAATAGTTCAAGAAGATATTGGGGAGAATTTCTTAGTTGTCAAACTAATCAAGGTAAGCAACGCTCTCTTTTAAACGACAAGACCACTTTCTCCAGAGGTATTGAGTAACCTTGACTCTCCTCCTGCTTCCTGATTGGAGAAAGTGAAAGTGAAGAAAGTTAGAGAGGCTGCAGAGCCAAGATCACAGTCAGTAGTGAAGTCCAGAAGATCTTCAAGCAGTGGAGAACTAACACTAACACGGAACTAAGCTGAAGATCTGTCAGGTAAGGTTTGGCCATTTTATGAAATGTACAATATTTTAAAGCAGCCAAAGGAAATTCAAACTAGATAGTAAAATATAATATTTATTTTGACTTTTGTCGTTTTTTAACCTGCTTTTAAATTATTTTTAAACACATTATCATATACACTTGTAATATTTGAACTCCATTATCTACACAAATGTTGTATTTGTCTTATTCAGCATTAAACTCCAAATTGAGGCTCTCCTGTAACAAATTAAATACAGTAATATTTATTTACATCTCTTGCAACATACGTTCTCCTAAAATAAAGTGCAAAATTTTTAAATATAGAATTTAATCACCATTTTAATGTACTTTTACAGAAATGTGATATTAATATGTACAATGTCAGATAAATATGTATTATTAAGTTTTAAAATGTATACAGATTGAAATATTTGCACTAGAGAAAATACCGGTATCTTTTTGACTAAAAACAAAATTTTTGTGGACAAATTTACCAGGAATGTCACTCAAGTATGAGATGTTGGAGGAGAAGCTTGCGTCTCGTATGGACGCCATGTTTGGGGTGAAGAATTCCCTGATAGAGGTGCACCCGGGCCGGGTGCTGCTACCACCCAAGTTTCGAGGCCTGGGGCAGCGCATACGAGACTTCCACGTCAAGCCTGACGATGTCTGGTTGGTGGCCTACCCTCGCACAGGTACTATTTTGTTATAAAAGGATACACATAAACTAAAATTGTAGGATTTGATACAATTTCTGCTTTGTGCACTGTAAGTTTCAATTAGACAGCTACTGAAACTCCACCACTTGTTAAGTGTAGGAATTAATACATTTTAATGGAAAAAATCACAAACTATTTTAACCATTACTGAATTTTGATTTTTTTTTCATCAAGTGTTATTTTTTATCCTTATACGAAAGTATGTTGATTTTAATATTTAAAACCCTAATAGTAAAATAAAAATTACCTTTATTCTCTTTATATAAAAAATGGCACAAAACATTATGTTGGTTAATTTGACTAATTTATTTTATGGTTTTCTTTTATCTGAGGGGTTTTCTTCAGCATAGGGGAGGGGGTCGCAGGCACCTTAAACATTGTGATGAGGAAGTATGAAACAGAGATACATCTTGTTTCTACTGAAAGAAGAGAACCTTTTTTTCTACAACCTCAAAAATGTCAAAACTTACCATATTAATATGATTCCACCCTTCATCGGTGATTACACAGACACAGAAAACTTGGTTATTTGTTATTTAATAATACCGTACATAATTTTCAAACCTTTTTTTAAATTGTTGTTGTTGTTTATCAACATAAACTGTATTATAGTCAGTGTTTCCAGTTTAAATCTAGAGTTGCACAGTTTGTAATGAAGCAGTTAAATTACAATACACTTAGGTAAATAACTGTCTTACAGGGAGCACTTGGACACTGGAGATGGTCTGGTGTTTGATGAACAACTTGGATTTCAAGGAAGCTCGGTCGACACTGATCAACCTCCGCTGTCCCATTATCGAGTGAGTCCTACTACTCTTAACTTTAGATAACACATAGCCCCCACAAAGGTGGGGCTGAGTGGACCCCTGGCCCCAGGGCCTGTGCCTTGGGGGGGCCCGGCCCAGCCATGGGGTGCAATTTATTTTTTTTAACTAAACAATATCATAAATAAATTAAAACTAGAAATATACAATTATACAATTACAATATTTTTATAAATTACAGTAGGCTTACTGTAATTAGCTTACTATTGTCAGCTATCTTAATTTTTGTTTTAATACCAATACTAGGGAGTTAAATAAACATATGTAGTTTTAAGTAAAATAAATTTAGGTATTAAACTTATAAAATAGTTATCATATCAATTTATACCCTCTAGTTTCATTTTGACCTACATTTTAATAATTTTATTGGTAAAAATATATTCAGGCAATTATACAAACGACTGAAAAAAGGGGGGTCCCGTCAGTGATACTGGAACCAGGGCCCGTAATTGAATGCAAGGGCCATGAGATGACATCATAGTACATTTATAGTGTTATAAGACGTATTTTGTTTATCCTGCTTACATTTTATTATGAAATTTTAATATTGTCATACAGTTTTTTTTCATGTTATCAAGATCAATCCATTATCAAGACAATTATAAATAAATACTAGGTTAAAATTGTACACTGATATATAATACTTAATTTCTATAGAAATGCTTAGCTTTATCATAGTGTCCACAGCCACGAGGTATAGCAGATTAAAGCGAGTTGGTATCACTGAATGTTCTCTATTTGTGAAGGTTTGACCATAGTCAGATTGCCATTCTAATAGACATAGACACAGACATACTTTATTTGTTTGATAAATATACATGCCAGAGTATGAATTTGTAAGTTGATATAAATGCATATAAAGTATACCTAAAAAATACATATAAAATTTAATTATGATTATATTTACAATAATTTAGTAATTCTTCTTTTAATTTATTTTCTTCATTTTCTAATCTATATTTTTAATACGCTAGGCATATTTTTGTCATAATTGTTTTGGAGCGGTGGTGCTACCGATCACCATGTCCAAGGTGTCGTTAGAAAGGTCTTAGCATGTAGTTTTGCCATCAATTAAAAAAATTTATAAAAGTCACCGTGGACATGGGAAAATATGGGGTCAAAGTCGCGATTTTCCCCATAGACATAATATGCAGTTACAAACCAACGATCGAGAAATCAGCTGTTTATTTAAGGAAGTGGTTAAACAAATAAAATCTGACCCTGAAAAATGGTTATTGAACGTACAGCTGGCAACAAAACACCAGTTTTTATTTGCACAAAATCAAAACATAACCAAAAAAATGTTCGACATAATGGAGACTATAAGACGTCGACCAGGACGGCCAAGAGGAGGAGGCCGACGAACTTTAACTGGTAGACGCAAACGAAATACAAATAATACTATTGTCGTTGATAGCCGAATACAGCAAGCACTCTTCCGTGTTGTGTGAAGTTTGGTGCAAATCTGTCCAAAGGGCTCCGACCCAGAGGGCATACAAGGGTGCAATGTCAGGTTTTAGAAATTTAGTGTTTACAAACTTAACAGCTGTAATTAGTAAACAACTTAATTTGGGCGCAGCAACGCGCGCCGGGAAACTCTAGTTTGTATTATTGTTCTTCTAAAAACTCATCAAGGCTGTAAAATGGATTTTCTATAAAATAAATCTTGAGCATTGTCTTCAGTTTTGTAACGTTTTTTGTTTCTCTAATATTTTTTGGGAATTTTCCTCAGGAATTTATTTCCTATGTAGGTTTAGAAAAAAGTCTTTGTTATGTGCCTTTCAATATTTATTTTGTTCCTAGTGTTATTTTTGTGATCCATTTTATAAATTCTGCTTAATTTTAATGTTATCATTTTATGTTTTGTTAACAAATATACATGTTATTTACTGTTAATATTCCAAGTTCTTTAAAATAATTTCGAACAGATTAATTGTTTCTTAAATTTTGAATTACTCTTATAGATTTGTTTGTAGTTTTAAAACTTTATTCAAATTGTAATTTGATGTCGCGCCATAAATGCTTATGCCATACAAAATGTGACTTATTGCACATATTATTTTCCATGTGAATACATACAGAACAGGTGCATTACCAGTTACAAACAAAAAACTAAACACTCAAAATAACATTAATAAAAATTTAAGAAATAACATCTGGCAAACCTCCACCCATCCCCCCCCAAAAAAAAACAAACAAAAAACACTATTTCAACAGGTTTTCATAAAACTCATTCAATGAATAGAAAGCCCTGTTCGAGATGTTAGATTGCTGGGTTAGGAAACCTCAGCTGAGCTGCTAGAGATGTCTTCCACATGGGAATATTGCACAGGTACTGGGGGGGGGGGGGTATTGGGGGAGGGAGAGGAACTAGCAGGGATGGAATTGCCAATCAACCTTTCATAGGGTCTACCCACAACTCCTGTGATAGCTGCTCATTAGCTGTCAAACAGGTGCTCTGCTCCACCCTTCCAGGCAGACTAACAAGGTATCCATGTTTATCAGCTCGGGACCACATCTTAAGTGAGAGGTCCTGTCCCCTGCTGTCTACAAATATGGAAGTAAACAGCATTTTTGCTGCTACAAGAACTATTAACCAAAAAATGTTGAAAAATGATTTTGTGGGCTTTTGAAGCCAAACAAACGATTTCTTAAAATGTAAAGGGAACTGGATATTTTAAAGTGATTGTGACTATGTCTTGATTATTTTGTTTTGAAAACTTGAATTGTATGAAAACGTCATTTGAAAATGTAGGTATGTTCCCTCTTGTGCCAATTAGTATTCCAATTATTTAAATACTTTTAATTTTGTATTTTTCTTTATACAATTTTATGGTTGGTTGATATGTTTGATTATTTTTTTCGTGCATCTCATTTGGTTGGTTTTCAAATTTTTCAAACCGGATGGTAGGATCTAATTTGTCTCCACAAGTCCCTTTAATATTAGCGAATTTCCCCTATAGGGAAGAAGCTATTACCGTAGTCGGCATGGTAAGACCTAGGCCCGGGACCAGCCAGATCGCTCTATCCGAAGGGGTATTTTGGGGGGGTTTGTATCCAAAAATGGGTTTTTGGAATTTGTTACATATAATTTTTGAAATTGTTAGATTTAAGTTTTTACCCTTGAATTTAGCTTAAAAAACACAATTTGGTATTTTTATCAATCTTCTACGTCAATTGGTTCCCGAGATATTGAAAGTGCTAAACACAGTACGTTGTCTAATGTTATTTTTATGGCGGAAAAGAACAATTTTATATCTCGCCTATTTATGAATAGAAAAAAAAAACATATATATAGTATATATATGTCTGCAACTGACGAAACTTGGTATAAGGCTTCATCTGGTTGTGGTCTGTTGATATTTGCTCAAAATAATAATTTTTTGCCAAAGGCTCCCGTAGCAGCAAACCTGCATACTCAGCCCCATGTTATTCTTAAGGCTAATGACTAAATGCTGTTTCCCTTAATTATAAACATAAATGAATAAAAACTGGTATATGACTTCACCTAGTTGAGTAATATTGATATTAGTATAAAAACCCATTTTTTGTGTACCTTGATGCAGGAAACCTGCGTACTCAGCTCCAATGTTATTCTTATAGAGAATAATTAAAATTGTATATATTGCTTATTTGTGAATATATTTTTATGAAACTTGGTAAGTGGCTTTATAAAGTATTAAGACATTTATATCTCCTTTGGAAATTCGCTGAGTATGCAGGTTTGCTGCGACGGGTTTTTTTTTTGGGGGTGGAGGATTGCCAGATTTTATTTCTTAAATTTTTGTTAATGTTATTTTGTGTGTTTAGTTTTAGTTTGTAACTGGCAATGCACCTGTTCTGTATGTATTCACATGGAAAAGAATATGTGCAATAAGTCACATTTTGTATGGCATAAGCATTTATGGCGCGACATCAAATTACAATTTGAATAAAGTTTTAAAACTACAAACAAATCTATAAGAGTAATTCTAAATTTAAGAAACAATTAATCTGTTCAAAATTATTTTAAAGAACTTGGAATATTAACAGTACATAACATGTATATTTGTTAACAAAACATAAAATGATAACATTAAAATTAGGCAGAATTTATAAAATGGATCACAAAAATAACGCTAGGAACAAAATAAATATTGAAAGGCACATAACAAAGACTTTTTTCTAAACCTACATAGGAAATAAATTCCTGAGAAAAATTCCCAAAAAATATTAGAGAAACAAAAAACGTTACAAAACTGAAGACAAAGCTCAAGATTTATTTTATAGAAAATCCATTTTACAGCCTTGATGAGTTTTTAGAAGAACAATAATACAAATTAGAAAATGAAGAAAATAAATTAAAAGAAGAATTACTAAATTATTGCAAATATAATCATAATAATATTTTATATGTATTTTTTAGGTATACTTTATATCAACTTACAAATTCATACTCTGGCATGTATATTTATCAAACAAAATAAGTATGTCTGTGTCTGTGTCCATTAGAATCATTTTAGCGAATTTCCCCTATAGGGAAGAAGCTATTACTATAGGTCTCATAGGTCTCATGGTAAGACTTAAGCCCGAGACCATGATAACTTTTTTGTTTTAAGGTCCCCAGATGCCAAAAACACTATTCGTTCTATATATATATATATATATATATATATATATATATATATATATATATATATGTCACTTATATATATATATATATATATATATATGGATATCTATATCTATATATATATGTGTGTGTGTCCGTTAACACTTGAGTAATAAACGTCCGATTTTGATGAAATTTGGCTCAAATGTGTAAAATGACATTCATGACTTTAAGTTCGAAAACCAGAAAAATCTGACCATGGGAAGGGGGGTTTATGGGGGTTTTAAATTTTCCAAAAATCAGTTTTTTGCATTTTTTACCTAAATTTTTTTTAAACTTAATTTCGTTTTTAACCATGTTATAGAGCTTAAAAAAAGAAATAATATAGTATTTTGAATTATTAACCTAGGTTAAGTGGTTGCAGAGAAAATCCAAAAAACCTACTCATAAAATCTCCCATGTTAATCTTATGGGAAAAAGGTTTTTGGATTTTCCTCAGTTTATTTTAATGTAAACTTCACATTTGCTTTTACCAATCTGTTTAGTTCCACAAAACAATCATTTTTGTGTTTAAATTGTGCTTCTACGCCTAACTGTTGCAGAGATATTGAAAGTGCTAAACACAGTATGTTGTCCAATGTTATTCTTATGGAGAACAAATACAATTTTTTACCTCGATTATTTTTGAATATATGTTGATGAAACTTGGTATGTGGCTTACGTAGTACTGGTATATTGATATTTGCACAAAAAATTGATTTTTTGTTGATTATTTCCGTAGCTGCAAACCTGCGTACTCAGCCCCCATGTTATTCTTATGTAAAATAAGTAAAATGCAATGACACCCTTAATTATGAACATAAATTAATAAAACTTGGTATGTAGCTTCACTCGGTTGAGTTATATTGATAATTAAATAAAAACAAATTTTTTTGTTCCTTGTTGCAGCAAACCTGCTTTCTCAGCCCCCATGTTATTCTTACGGAGAATAACTAGAATGTTATATAGCACTTATTTATGATTGAATATTGATGAAACTTGGGTATGTGGCTTCGCTTAGTTAAATTCTATTTATATTTGCATAAAAACCAATTGTTTGTGTTCCTTGTTTCCCCAAACCTACGTACTCATTACCAATGCTATTCTTATGGTGAATAATTAAAATCGCTTATATGTGAATATATTTTTATGAAACTTGGTATGCGGCTTTGTGTGGTATTAAGACATTTATTAGGCATTGGAAATTCGCTGAGTACGCAGGTTTGCTGCGACGGGGGTATATTGGTGTTTAAATTGTGATTCTTCGTCCAACTGTTGCAGAGGTATTCAAAGTGCTAAACTCAGTACGTTGTCCAATGTTATCCTTATGG
The DNA here is from genome assembly GCA_963675035.1 of Allygus modestus. Lineage (NCBI taxonomy): Eukaryota > Metazoa > Arthropoda > Insecta > Hemiptera > Cicadellidae > Allygus > Allygus modestus. The sequence goes on from OY776111.1 coordinate 106,445,139, forward strand.
AGAATGAATAAAATTTGATATCTCCATTTTTTATAAATGTATATTAGTGAAACTTGGTATTTGGCTTCACGTAGTATTGGTATATTGATATTTGCCCAAAAAATTGATTTTTTTTTATCATCCCGGTAGCAGCAAACCTGCATACTCAAACCTAATGTTATTGTTATGGAGAATAAGTAAAGTTTTATATCTCCCTTAATTATGAACATAAATTAATAAAACTTAGTATGTAGCCTCACCTGGTTGAGTTTTATTGATAATTGTACAAAAACATATTTCTTTTCTTTTTTCGCAGCAAACCTGCATACTCAGCCCTAATGTTATTCTTAAGGAGAATAAAATGATATAGATCACTTATTTATTTATGTATTTTTATGAAACTTCATAAGTGGTTTTATGATTAGTGAGAAATATATGAATACATTGGAAATTCGCTAAGTACGCAGGTTTGCTGAGACAGCAAACATTTTTAAAAGTTTGTTATGTGAAAATTCACTTCCCTCACGTCAGCGTTCTGCGTGCGAACTCGTTTTGAACTATTGTACTTTGTTTAAAAGAGGCAGTCCCGATTTTTGGGAAAGTGTTATTCCATTGAATAAAATTGATTTATTATCAAACCAGTCTGAATGTCATCCTGGGGCAACACAGAAAGCCATGTCAATGAGTTCACTTTTTAATTTGTTCTTAAATTAATCTGTGACCAAGTTTTTTATAATAGACAGGCAATCTGTTGTACAACCTCAAGCCAGTATGCAAAGGACATGGCACTGTAAGCCTCGTATATTTTTGAAATGTAGAAATAATAAGCTATCTAACCATTATAAAATGTAATTTCACTTTCATATAAATCTACTAAAACTTGGCCATTGTTCAGAGTAAAATAAAAAGAGACGACCACAACAATTATTATAAATGATGTGTTTGTCCAGGCTGAGCGCACTGTTTGGCCATGACAATGGAGAGGTGACCGGTGTGATTCCTGACTCTGTGAGCCTGGTGGAGAGCATTCCGTCGCCTCGCTGCATCCGAACACACCTGTCACTGCAGTTGCTGCCCCAGCAGCTGACTGAGGTCAAACCCAAGGTCAGTACAGCAGGGCTGCTGATCCATGTACATTAGATGTTTCAATCGATACCATACTAAAAAGAAGGGAACTAAATGTCTACGTGTATATGAGATTGTGTGTTAAGATGTGTCACTAACCAACTGTTTAACGTAGATTGTTTACGTTGCTCGGAACCCCAAGGACGTATGTGTCTCCTACTACCACTACTGCCTGCTGTTGCACAACCTGCAGGACTGCAGTTTCGAGGACTTCTGTGAATTATTTTTACATGGGAAAGGTAATTGACTACTAAACACTAGTTTAGAGAAATTTTTGTAAAACTATTGTTATGTTATTTCTTGGCTGAGTTGTCTTGTTACTGCTAAATATACTTTCAAATTGATTAAATAAATAGCGAGAAGTTTAATTCAGATTTAAGTTGCGTGAATAATTTTATAATCTCCAGGATTTGTTTTATCATTATTTATGGAGATTTGCAGTTAACTCAAATGCAATTTGGCTCTTTTACCCTTTGGTGAGTAGGAGGGCTCAAGATTAAAATGTATCTTGTAGTCTCTTTTAGTTTTTAAAGATGAAGGTTGATTATTATTATAATGGCTTTTGGATATTTTATTAGAAACTAGATACTTATCATTATATTAATAGGCAAGGACAAAACTTTTCCAATTTTTTCTCGGAGTGTGTGCATTGTAGGAGAAAATTACGCATACCATTAGAAAGGTCTTGTCGTTGTAGATTCGCACAAACCCCTTATAATTTATATCGGCCCTCGTGGCTATGCCCCACAGGCTATAAAATTTTCAATGTTAATTTTATGGAAGAACAGTAATCAATGAACTTATATATTTTATAGCAGTTGATATAATAAGAAATGCTAACAAAACAGAAAGAACAGATGTTTCTGAGCAAATGTAAATAAAAATACTACTGACTACTGGAATGGCAACACCCTTCTGTTGCCTAACCGTTTAAACTTCACATTTAACAAAATTAAACCTCGGGTTTTGCTGGGTTTAAATCTTTAATGTATCACAAATTTTGTTTATAACCAGCAGTAAAGAGGTAAATATAATCAAATGTTAATCTGTCTAGTATATATATAGATATTATATTTGTTTAAAATAATTTTTGTAAATCATTATGTGACGACAGCGCGTCCAATAGGCGTACTGTGTCTTAGTGACATCGTGGCCAATAGAAGCGCTGTACTGAGTTTCAGTGATAGCCGGATCGGTGACTGTCGTAGTGACGACAGCGCGTCCAATAGGCGTACTGTGTTTTAGTGACATCGCGGCCAATAGTAGCGCTGTACTGAGTTTCAGTGATAGCCGGATCGGTGACTGTCGTAGTGACGACAGCGCATCCAATAGGCGTACTGTGTCTTAGTGACATCGTGGCCAATAGTAGCGCTGTACTGAGTTTCAGTGATAGCCGGATCGGTGACTGTCGTAGTGACGACAGCGCGTCCAATAGGCGTACTGTGTTTTAGTGACATCGCGGCCAATAGTAGCGCTGTACTGAGTTTCAGTGATAGCCAGATCGGTGACTGTCGTAGTGATGACAGCGCGTCCAATAGGCGTACTGTGTTTTAGTGACATCGCGGCCAATAGTAGCGCTGTACTGAGTTTCAGTGATAGCCGGATCGGTGACTGTCGTAGTGACGACAGCGCGTCCAATATGCGTACTGTGTCTTAGTGACATCGCGGCCAATAGTAGCGCTGTACTGAGTTTCAGTGATAGCCGGATCGGTGACTGTCGTAGTGACGACAGCGCGTCCAATATGCGTACTGTGTCTTAGTGACATCGCGGCCAATAGTAGCGCTGTACTGAGTTTCAGTGATAGCCGGATCGGTGACTGTCGTAATGACGACAGTGCGTCCAATAGGCGTACTGTGTTTTAGTGACATCGCGGCCAATAGTAGCGCTGTACTGAGTTTCAGTGATAGCCGGATCGGTGACTGTTGTAGTGACGACAGAGCGCGTCCAATAGGCGTACTGTGTCTTAGTGACATCGCGGCAAATAGTAGCGCTGTACTGAGTTTCAGTGATAGCCAGATCGGTGACTGTCGTAGCGATGATAGCGCGTCCAATAGGCGTGCTGTGTTTTAGTGACATCGCGGCCAATAGTAGCGCTGTACTGAGTTTCAGTGACAGCCGGATCGGTGACTGCAGAAGCCCAGCTAAATACTATAGGCCTACAATGATTATTGTTGGCTTAGGGCGAATGTAAGAATAACCTTTAATATTTTTTAATGGCTATGATAAATTGATTTATATTTTCAAATATTCGGTCTGTTACAATTAATTATATGCAATCAATAATTTAGGTGGGTAAATTAAGAAGGCAGTCACTTCGAGAAATAAGCCCTGTCACCGATATCGCTGTCACTGGTTTTTTGAGTTTCTTATCACCGATATTTCAGTGACAGACAGATATTGCTAATTTTGTCACCAGTACAAAAATATCGAACATCCCTAGTCATCGTCTGTCTTCTGTAACATCACATCGTCACATGCTGCAGTCTGCCGGGGTGCTGGCTATTTTGTTTCCCTCACACGATAGGTTATGTCTAGTGATGTAAAATACCCGGGTATTTAACACTCGGCGTGAATACCCAAAATTCATAAATACCCAGGTATTTTGAGTATTGATGATATTTTACATAAAAATGACAATTTAATGTATATCTACCCTTTCTAACCTTGTTATTATCAATGTATAATATGTGATTACATTTTATTGATTACATTTATTAATTACTAGCTGTGACCCGCAGGCCTCGCCCCGCGAATTATTTATAAAATCGATGATAGTTTTGTGTGCTGCATTCTGTGGTTAGCCTGTGGAACTACTACGAAACAAGATCAGCTGTTTGTATTTTCATCAGCTCAAACAAAAATTAATTTCCATAAGGAATACATGGGAACTTTGAACCCCCGAGGGCCAAAGCCCTATAGGATTTTCACAACTTTAATATGCCTATATGTTACTCAGGACTGTCAAAAACCTCTCTGCAAAATTTCAGCTCAATCAGTCCAGCAGTTTTCACGTGATGGATCTTCAGAGTTACACACAAACATCCATACTTTCACTTTATAATATTAGTATATGATTTTACCAATAAATAAATAAGAACATGGACATTTTTGTAATAAGACCTGTCAAGCTTACAAACCACACCACTGCCAAATTATGAAGAAACTGGTTAAATACGAGACATTCTATATAAAATTAAAAAATATTTAATTTTATAACTGGGAAAATATAGAACAAAATCACAATGTAATGTAATTTAAATTATTTTACCATCAACGTAGTAATTGTAGTTTTGGATATTTATCTCGATCTTGTTCAGAAGTTAAATGTTTGAGGTAACCATGTTATACTTTTCAAAAAGGTTTTTATGGTAATTTTATAAACTCTACAGCATGGGAATTTTAATGAACGTAGTAAAAATCACCTAAATGTTATAAAAATCATAAATACCCACGTTTTGGGTATTTTTACCCGGGGCTTGGGTTAAGTACCCGGGTAAATACCCATTTTTATTTACCTACCCACTGGGTATTTACCCTGCTCACATCACTAGTTATGTCGCCGTTTGTGCGTTGGTTTGAGCTGGGTGTTATAGTGGATTAATCTTGTAAATAATTTTATATAAACATCAGTCTTTCGTTTTTGTATACGTATAAATAATAATAAATCCTTATATATAATACGTGAAGCAGTTTTTTTGCAAACGCAACTCCTTCCTTATTTCTTGACCAATTTTAATGTTTGAAGTGTCAAGAGATTTGTCTTAGTTCGTAGTTTTGGAATAAGGTTTTTTGTTTTCAATATTTATATTCTCAAAGATGGGTTTTCCCTATAAGATTAACTTGGAGAATAATTGTATTTGAATTGCAGCTGTTAATACATATTATAGACAGGTTATTAGCAATACCTAATAAGCAGATGTTACAAGCAAGGAATGTATTTATCTATATAAATAAAATAGGTTTTGTTTCTATATAGCTTTGAGCAATGACATTTTGTAGTGTGGCCTTTATGCAGCGGAGATATTACAATTTTGTTTATCTGTCTGTTTGTGTATGAACCAGGTTTGTTCCATATGTTTCACAAACAAAAAATACTGAACTGAATGAAATAAAACATTTTGCCCATTTTCGTGTGTGGCAGGAAACTTTTAGGCTTCTGCAAATCATTACGCTCGCCATTAGGGATCTACCATTGCCCGTCACTGCTCCAAAGTAGATCTTTTGATCTTTTGAGTTCAAGTTACTCAACCTTTCACTGTAGAATGCACCATATTTGTTCTAATGAGCATTTAGTCTCTAACCACAGAGAGGAAACACGTGATTTACTTTAATACTTCACACAATGGTATGCTAAACAATATAAATTAAGTTTGTTTGAGGTAAAAAGAGAGCTCTGCTATTGAACTTCGCCTTGGGCCCCGCAACTTCTAAGGCCGCCACAGCTAGAGAATGAAACGTTGACACTGGTCTAGAGAATTAAATGTTGAAACTGGTCTTATTGGAGGATATGATATCATTTGTGACTGGAGTCCCTGGTTAACTTTAATCTATTGTAACAAATTATAACCACTCTTCCAAAAGCATGAACGTTCTCTCTGTCAAAGTTTTGGCATTAAGTTTGTTACATAACTGTCAAGACACACCAAGATGACTACTTTTAGATTAAAAATGTTGTTACAGCACCTGTCGGCCCATATTTGGACCACGTACTAGGGTTTTGGAAGCTGCGAAATGAGTCCAATATACTTTTTCTGAAATATGAAGAGATGAAAAAGGTAAGTCTTAAATGTTGTTTTTAAACCTATTATTGGTGATTTCATCAAGTTTAGAAATAAATAATTTTGTATCCACAGTATTACTGCTGGACTATGCACAATTCATAGTTTTGTATGAATTTTATGACCATTAAAAGTTTACTGTCATTCAATATATTGTTAACTCAATTTTAGCGAATTTCCCCTATATGGAAGAAGCTATCACCGTAGTCGGCATGGTAAGACCTAGGCTCGGGACCATGATAACTTTTCGTTTTGAGGTCCCCAGATGCCAAAAACACCATTTGTTTAAAACTGTATGTATATATATGTGTCAGTGAGCAAGATAACTCTCGTAAAAATAATCAGATTTTGACAAAATTTGGAATAAATGTGTAAAGCAGCATTTATGACTTAAGTTCAAAAATCAGACGAATCGACCTATCCGAAGGGGTATTTTGGGAGGGGTTTTGTACCCAAAAAATGAGTTTTTGAGTTTTTACATATAATTTTTGAAAAATTCAAATTTTAGTTTTTCCATTGGAATCAACTTAAAAAGACGAACAATTTGATGTTTTGATCATTGCCCTACGTCAAATTGTTACAGAGATATTGAAAGTGCTAAACACTGTATATTGTCCAATGTTATTCTTATGGAAAATAAGAAAAATTGTATATCTTGCTTATTAATCAACTTATCCTGATGAAACTTGGTATATTGCTTCATATCTTTGTGGTCTATTGATATTCACACTAAAAAACATTTGTTGGCCAATAGTTCCTGTAGCAGCAAACCTGCGTACTCAGCCCCCATGTTATTCTTATGAAGAATAAGTAACGTGTTATCTCCCTTAATTATGAACATAAATTAATAAAATTTTGTATGTGGCTTTACCTACTTGAGTTATTTTGATATTTGTATAAATCCCCATTTTTTGTGTTCCTTGCTTCAGCAAACTTGCATACTCAGCCGCCATGTTTTTCTTATGGAGAATAATTAATGTCATAAATCGTTTATTTATGAATGTATATTGATGAAACTTGGTATGTGGCTTTATGTGGTATTACGATACTGTACATATATATGCATTGGAAATTCGCTGAGTACGCAGGTTTGCTGCTATGGGGCATTACTGTTATACTAAGAAAGTAACATTTTTTTAAATATACTATTGTATATGAATATGATTTAAGAAATTAGAGCTATACAATTATTTTTTTTAACCATACACAAACTAATAAAATAATACGATCTAAAGTATACAAATATGCTATTACTAGTTCCCCAATTGTACTGAACAATGTATTATTTTCTAAAAAATGCCTTGAGGTACGTTATTTTAAGATATTAAACTTTTAGTTTTTTAATGAAACGTGATGATATCAAATTTTGTGTGATTAAAAAGACGTTGGTAAAAGAGAAGAGAACAACAACAAATTGAGGCATTAAATTCCATAAACAGAGCCCATTTTCTAAATAGGCCAAGTAGGCCGCAGCCTAGGATGCAAAATTTTGAAGGGTGGGAAATTTCTGGGAGCATATTTTTAAATATAAATTTGTCTACAGATTAGATAGATTTAAAATATTGTAAGCTTACTTGCAATACTAGATTTACTTTTTTAAACTTTGTAAATCATCTTTAACATCGAGTAAAAATAACTATTTATTTCTTTTTGATATTTTATACCGAAGGCAGAAAGGACGCGGGGATCAAAGTATTTAATTTGTTTATTCGTCTTCGCCACTCATGCAGGGCGGCGTCACCGCGATTGTTCACACGGCCGAAGTTAACCGGCGAGATCGCGACGAGTATTTCTTGCGCGAAGTATCGGACAAAATAAACAAAAATGGTGCATTTTTTTTACCCAAAACCATTGAATAAAAAGTTCTTAACGAGGTATGAGGTTATTTAGTATCAGCTGTGTGATTTAAAGGGTATTTGGCATTAGTTACATCGGTAAAAGTCACCTCCATGAACATTTCTCACTTTTTAAGAATTGCATGATGGCTGTTGGTAGTATACTTTCCAAAGTTTAAGAAAATCACCATCCACTTTGGTCGATTTACTCCACCGTTTTTGAGTTGCAGATACAAAAACTAAAATACCTCTAATCCTGCAGTTTTATATATTTTGAAAAATTTAATTATTGTAGGGGTATTTTTGTGCAACTTAATCTTGAGTTCCACCAGACGGATTTTTATATCCAACCCCTCACTGGAAACCCTTATTATGTATATTGTAAAAAAAACTATAAAATCTGAATTATTTTAAAATGTGTGGACGATAAACGTAAAATATTATATTATAAGAAATACATTAGAAATTTATTAACAAATTAATTATTTTGTACAGTCAACTAATGCTTTATAAGCGATTTGTAGGAAACTGCATAAGCTTAAAGCCATTGTGGTTGATCAAAATCAAAACAACCTCTGACGAAAAATGTGTTGTAACTTGAAGGAATCAACTGACTAAGCTCAAATATTGTCTAAACATTAACATGTTACTTACCTTAACGTAAGGTAATCATAATAATAATGTTTTATTTATATAAAACAAACTCTTAGTTGTGGATCAATGTAATAAATATATAGCCTACATTTTGATATTAGGCTAACTAATGATTATAACTATGCAATATTTACAATAATTTCAACCTAACACATCCTAGATGTATAAACAAACTAAGAAAAATTTAAAACAAACCCAACTATTTATAGTTTTAAAAATAATTGAATTGTTTCCTAAGTTGTCCATAAATTCATCTACGTTATAAAATCCACTAAGTAATAAGAAGATTTAAAAAAATGTTGATTTGAATCAATTCCGATTGGTTTAGACTTTATTATAATTTGTTAGTTTGTTTCTAAAACGACACCTGCATAATGTAAGTAATATCTCCGTGATCGCCGCGTTATCGCTCTTGTGAATCGATCCTCATGTGAAGATTGAATGCAACACATCTTGTCGGTATCTACAGAAATGATCTGGATGACGATTTTGTCAATGAGTTTAGCTTTTAGTTTATTTATTTTGAAGCATACTATGAAGCTACAGTTGAACAATTCTAAGAATATTTGTTGATAGGCATTTTAAATTACCTGAGGTACATTAGCTTTAGGGTGTATATCAAAATATATACATAGCACTGAGAATTTGCTTATCAATTCCAGCTGCTAATTGCTCTGGTGAGAGGAGTTTTCCTGCCTTGAGAGGGTGAAAAATTACTTAAAATTGTCGCTAAAAGAAGATAAATAGCACTTATTGCGGGCCTAGAACACTCTCTCGGCCACCGCCAACGCGGTCCCTTTGCGACAACTGAACTTCGACTTCTTTCCTTGTCCATAGTTGTGGGGGGGAAGGGGCGGCAAGCTTAATACGGCCTAGGGGCGGCACGAAGCTAAAATGGGCCCTGTCCATGAAAGCTACTCTTCTAATCACTTCTTTCTAGTTTACAAACTACAGTATGATAATGAAAAATTGTGTTTGACCTGGAGTTTTTGCACTATTATAATCTTAATACATAAAAGGCCTATAGCTATCCCTCACTCACTCGTTTTAGATAAATCTTCATGCATGCAATTTAATAATCTTAAATTGTAAATATTATGAAGATTACAAAAAGAGGCAATTATTTGTATGAAATTTGTTAAACTGTATACATGAACAGAGTGTTTGAAAAAAGAACTCCTTAGTTTTAAGGACAACTTTAGCAATGAAATATTAAAAAATGCATTTAAGTATACCTCCAAGTTTTTTTTAGCGAATTTCCCCTATAGGGAAGAAGCTATTACCGTAGGTGGCATGGTAAGACTTAAGCCCGAGACCATGATAACTTTTCGTTTTGAGGTCCCCAGATGCCAAAAACACTATTTGTTCAAATTTATATATATATGTGTCCGTTACCGCGATAACTTTTGAAAGAAACACCCGATTTTGATGACATTTGGCACAAATGTGGAGGGTAGCATTTATGACTTTAAGTTTGAAAACCAGATCGATCACACTATGGGAAGGGGGTTTTATGGGGGTTTACAATTTTCCAAAAATTGGTTTTTTGCAAATTTGACCCCAAAATGTTAAAAACACTAAATTTTGATTATAGCCATTTTATAGAGCTTACAAAAAAATAATTTAGTATTTTGAATCATTAACCTAGGTTAAGTGGTTGCAGAGAAAATCCAAAAAAACGTTTCCCATGTTCATCTTATGGGAAAAAGGTTTTTAGATTTTTCTCAGATAGTTTTACTAAAAACTTTACAGTTCTGTTTAGTAATGTGTTTAGCTCAACAAAACAAACATTTTGGTGTTTTAATCGTTGTTCTATGTCCAACCCTTGCAGAGATATTCAAAGTGCTAAACATAGTACGTTGTCCAATGTTATCCTTATGGGGAATAAATAAAATTCTATATCTCGATTATTTATGAATGTATATTGATGAAACTTGGTATGTGGCTTCAACTACTTGTGGTATATTCATATTAGCACAAAAAACAATTTTTTTGTTGATAGTACCCGTAGCAGCAAACCTGCATACTCGGCTCCCATGTTATTCATATGGAGAATAAGTAAAGTTGTATATCTCCCTTAATTATGAACCTACATTAAGAGAACTTGGTATGTAGCTTCACCTGGTTCAGTTGTATTGATAATTGCAAAAAAAACAGATTACTTATCTTCCTCGTTGCAGCAAACCTGCGTCCTGAACCCTAATGTTATTCTTATGGAGAATAAATAAAATGCTATATATCACTTATTTATGGATGTATTTTTGTGAAACTTGGTAAATAGCTCTATATAGTAGTGAGTCACATATATATGCATTGGAAATTTGCTGAGTACGCAGGTTTGCTGCGACGGGGGTATTGTAGTCCATCATCGTGGGCTAAAACATCAAACATGAATGTGGGCTAAAACATCAAGCACCATTTCAACCATTTCACTATTTTATTTGCTCATAATTTATTATGGCCCTAAACACGTCAAAACAATAATTGCACTCCTCGCCACGTATTCACCAACTTAACAAGCGTGATTGACTGACAACGCAGCTGCTGAGATAATTTTATTAAATAAATAGTCGATGTCAAAAATCAAGAAATAATATGAAATAGACTTTATTCCACCAGTAATACATTAAACAGAAATATTGTTTGGAATTGCGCTGTCACAGCTTCCAGTAATATTGACAATTTTTGCAGCTTAAAAACAGTTTTAATATCATTGAAACTGAGTCTAGCCCATTCTGAGAAAAAACAAATTGTTGCCACTCTCAGTGGCGTGTAAACAATATAAAGTTAACTAACTCTGTCTTAATCATATTACATTCATGTGTAAACAAAATACAATAATGTTAGTTTATAATTCCTAATAAATAAATTAAATGGTCTGAGTTGAGATGACAAATGTAAAATCAACTGTAAGTACATGGAAGGGTTAAATGAAAAAATTAACAATTTTTATCAAAGAATATTATTTAGAAGATCAACATTTTTAGAATTCTGAAAAACAATCTTTTAATTTTATGGAGAATGATTTCAGGTTCGAACCACTTTATGTTTATGTCATGTCGGGAATGGAAGTCCCAAGTGTAAATGAGGAACATGGGGTGGTTACTGACAATAGACAATAGACAATATTCTTGATTACATATTCATGGAGAATAGTACAGGCGTCAAAGGAATAGTACTAGGTAATCAAAGGAAGTTATACAATAAAAATGTTCAGGAATTCGGTTTCATTGCAGTAGGGCCATTCTTGAAGCCATGTAGTCAGTTTATTCTTAAAGTGTCGAGAAGGTTGGTTTTTCAACAGCTCGGGCAGGTGGTTGTAGTACAGCGCTCCTTTGTATGAGGGCTTCTTTCCAAAAAGGCTTAAATGATGAGGTGGCAGGGCGAAGTTTGTAGCAAGCCGTGTGTTGTATTGGTGTATGTCCTGGTGTCTTGGATGTTTCGTGTTGACTGCAAGTAGGATTGTTTCACGGATGTACAGTGAGACTACTGTTAGGATTTTAAGCTGCTTGAAGGATCCTCTGCAGCTCTCTAGGTAGTGTAGTCCTGCTAGGCATCTAATTGCTCTTTTTTGTTGTATTAGAGCCCGTTCCAGATTGGTGTTGGTTGTCCCTCCCCATGACAGTATGCCGTATCTCAAATGGGATTCAAAAAGTGCAAAGTAAGCAACTTTGGCTGTGTCCAGGCCACTTACTTGTTTTATTTTGCGGATAACATAAGTTCCAGAGGAGAGCTTCTTGCACAGCTGGTCTATGAGCGGTTTCCACGACAGTTTTGAATCAATTGTGATACCTAGGTGTTTTGTTATTTATTTTATTTTCAAATTTGGGAGTGGAACTCTGTGTGTGCTTGTTTTTGGTGGAAAAGTCAATCTGTACAGTTGTTTTCTCATTTAGAACTAGATCGTTATTTGAGCAGTATTGTTTAGTTAGATTGAAATATGCATTTGTTTTTCTTTCCAGTGTTTCTGTTGTTTTGCCTGATATGGTGAGGACTGTGTCAACCGCACATAACTGTATGGCAGGAGCCTTGCAGTTGATCTGGTGGGAAGTAGGAACAGAACTGGTCCCAGTACTGACCCTTGTGGTACGCCTCTCTGCACAGCAGTGGTTCCAGAGAGAGTTTTCTGATCATGTTGTTTCTGGTGGTGGTGATCTCCACAATTTGATTTCTGTTTTTTAGGTAGCTTCCAAACCATTCTAGTTCCTTTCCTCTTTTGCCTAGAGTTCTTAGTTTTTGGAGTAGCTGATCATGGTTGAGGCAGTCAAAAGCTTTACTGAAATCCAAGAATAAGCTGGTTACCAAGCAGCCTTCTTCAAGTTGGTCTATTATATGTTCTGTGAGTTGGATTAGAGCTGTAGCTGTTGATCTACCTTTAAGGAACACATGCTGCTGACTAGTAAGCAGGTTGTTTTGTTTGAGGTGGGTCAGGAGCTTTCCAAGGACGATTTTTCCAATTATTTTGAGAAAGTTGGGATTAATGAAATTGGCCTGTAGCTACCGGTTTCCCCTCTAGGTCCATTTTTGTACTTCGGGTATAAATGTACTAGATATAAATGGTTTCACCCTCTGTATAAACCATTTACCATTATGACTTTCTCCCCCTATCCATAGCACATGGAGAAAGTATTGTTTCGTCAAAATTTTCGAATTTGAGTTGTTAGTGTTAGTTGTTCGAATTTGGTGCTCCCTGAACCCAAAAAAGTGATTTTTACGTGATGTCTGTGTGTCTGTCCGTCTTTCTGTCTGGTTGTGTACAGAGCTAGAGCCCTCACCAATTGGCCGATTTTTATGACATTTGTTATATAGATATAAACCACGATATCCCCAGGCGTTTTTTTCATTTTTTTAAATTTTTATTTTTAAGGGTAATTATCCCCCAAAAACCGGTAAAAAACATGAAAAATCCAAATTTCTTAAAATCGGCTCTAACGATTTTGATTAAACTTTAGCGGTTTGTAGAGCTTTACGTTTCCAACAAAATGACAACACCCGCATTCCTAGAAAAATTCTGGTTCAGAAATCACAGGACTTAAAATATCCAAAATTCAGTTTTTGATTTTTCATATAAAACATTAATGTTAAAAAAGATTACTTTTCACCCTTAAAAATACCGCAAAAACTAAATAATTTAGTATTTTGAATTATTATTCTTCGATTGCTGGTTGGGGAGAAAATTGAAATTTTCATTTTGCGGTAAACGCAGCACATTGTCTAATGTTATTCTTACGGGAAGTACAAATCCTACCATTTCTCTCTTATTTACTGATAAATTTCGTTTAAACTTCAAGATCAAGTTAGCATTGACCAACACAGGATATTCAAAATATGTTGCAACTTAACCCTGGGAGGGACAAGGGGGCATTTTCCCTCTCAAAACCACTGTGTGTAGAAACGGATTCTGTAGCGCCTCCCAAAAAGGGATTAAGGTGGATGTTTAGGTGAAAAACAAAAATTTTAGACAATTTGATGTACATTCATCTGTACTTTATATTCTATATATAGTAAATAAAAAGTAATTTATTCATTGAAGTTGCGCTAAAAGGGAGAAAGTATGAGTCAGTTTCCTGATACCGTTTATTTTAGACAAAAATGTAAACGATCTTAAAATTAAAGCAACAGAAGACATGAAAGAGCTAAAATATAGTTTAAGTAATAGGTTTAAATCCTAGATAAATTTAGAGAACAAAAGTAACTTTATGGTTTTATAAAGGTTAGGTTCATTTGGAAAAGCTCTAGGCTGTGAAAATTTTGTAAGTTGGGAAAAGGATAGGCAGCTAGCTTACCTGAAGAGAATAAAACAGGTGTAGCACAGGAGAAAAATAAAAAAGACACAAAAACACTTGATATTTCAACCCTCTTGGGGACTTCATCAGAGGAGAAGAGACTGAAGTAGAAAATGGCTGCTTGTAAACTAATAAATTTGTAAATCTTTTTAGCGAATTTCCCCTATAGGGAAGAAGCTATTACCGTAGTCGGCATGGTAAGACCTAGGCCCGGGACCATGATAACTTTTCGTTTTGAGGTCCCCAGACCCCAAAAACACCATTCGTTCGAAACTGTATATATATATATATATATATGTGTCCGTGAGCACGATAACTCTCGTAAAAATTATCCGATTTTGATGAAATTTGGTATAAACATGTAAAGCAACATTTATGACTTTAAGTTCGAAAACCAGCCAGATCGCTCTATCCGAAGGGGTATTTTGGGGGGGGTTTTGTACCCCAAAAATAGGTTTTTCGAATTTTTTACATATAATTTTGGAAAAAGTCAAATTTTATGTTTTACCATTGGATTCAGCTTAAAAAAACACACAATTTGGTATTTTGATCATTTCTCTACGTCAATTGGTTACCGAGATATCGAAAGTGCTAAACACAGTGCGTTGTCTAATGTTATTCTTATGGAGGAAAAGAAAAATTTTATATCTCGCTTATTTATGAACGTATACTGACGAAACTTGGTAAATAATTTTTTACCCAAGGCTCCCGTAGCAGCAAACCTGCGTACTCAGCCACATGTTATTCTTATGGAGAATAAGTAACGTGTTATCTGCCTTCATTATGAAAATAAATTAATGAAATTTGGTATGTGGCTTTACCTACATGAGTTATATTGATATTTGTATAAAACCCCATTTTTTGTGTTCCTTACTTCAGCAAACCTGCATACTCAGCTGCCATGTTATTCTTATGGAGAATAATTAAATTGACATAAATTGTTTATTTATGAATGTATATTGATGAAACTTGGTATGTGGCTTTATTTGGTATTAAGATACATATATATGCATTGGAAATTCGCTGAGTACGCAGGTTTGCTGCTACGGGGGTATTTTGTCTTTTAGCGAATTTCCCCTATAGGGAAGAAGCTATTACCGTAGTCGGCATGGTAAGACCTAGGCCCGGGACCATGATAACTTTTCGTTTTGAGGTCCCCAGACCCCAAAAACACCATTCGTTTGAAACTGTATATATATATATATATTTATATATATATATATATATATATATATATATATGTGTGTCCGTGAGCACGATAACTCTCGTAAAAATTATCCGATTTTGATGAAATTTGGTATGAACGTGTAAAGCAACATTTATGACTTTAAGTTCGAAAACCAGCCAGATCGCTCTATCCGAAGGGGTATTTTGGGGGGGTTTTGTACCCCAAAAATTGGTTTTTCGAATTTTTTACACATAATTTTGGAAATAGTCAAATTTTATTTGTTTTCATTGGATTCAGCTTAAAAAAACACACAATTTGGTATTTTGATCATTTCTCTACGTCAATTGGTTACCGAGATATTGAAAGTGCTAAACACAGTACGTTGTCTAATATTATTCTTATGGAGAAAAACAAAAATTTATATCTCGCTTATTTATGAACGTATACTGACGAAACTTGGTATACGGCTTCATCTGGTTGTGGACCATTGATATTTGCTCAAAAAGACAATTTTTTACCGAAGGCTCCTGTAGCAGCAAACCTGCGTACTCAGCCCCATGTTATTCTTATGGAGAATAAGTAACGTGTTAGCTGCCTTCATTATGAAAATAAATTAATGAAATTTGGTATGTGGCTTTACCTACATGAGTTATATTGATATTTGTATAAAAACCCATTTTTTGTATTCCTTGCTTCAGCAAACCTGCATACTCAGCTGCCATGTTATTCTTATGGAGAATAATTAAAATGTCATAAATCGTTTATTTTTGAATGTATACTGATGAAACTTGGTATGTGGCTTTATGTGGTATTAATATACATATATATGCATTGGAAATTCGCTGAGTACGCAGGTTTGCTGCTACGGGGGTATTTTCTGTATCTCCTGTGCTACACCAGTTTTATTCTCTTCAGGTAAGCTAGCTGTCTATTCTTTTCCCAACTTATCAAATTTGTATGGTTTTATAAAGTAACTTTTGAGCCCCATTAATGGTTTATTGTGATATAGTGATAGTAGTGTTATTAAACCAGGTAATGTTTTATTTTATCAATTTCATCTTTTGATATCGTACATTTCATAGGATCACCATGCTGCAGTGGTTAAGATCGCAGAGTTCCTCGGCAAGGAGCTCACTGAAGAACAGATTTCAAGCTTAATTGATCACGCAAGCTTCAAGAAGATGAGGGAAAACCCATCAGTTAACCTGCAACCAATTATGGAACAAATACACGGACCTGGGCATGAGGTGAGTTCAACATATAATTTTGTAAACACACATTGGGGAATGCTTTATTTCAAGCGTATGAGAAAAAAGTTGTAAAAATTATGCTAGCAATACTTACTATAAAAAAAGTTATGCAAAAGCCCGGAACAAAATATTTACTTGCTTAGTCTTATTTACTCATAAACTCAAGTTGCAATAATGACTGATGGTGCAGAGCAGTGCGGGTTCTCTAGATAATAATAATTTGTTACGTATATCATATATACTATGAACTGAAACATATAACTATCAATAGTATCAATGTATGTATTTCACTGTATCCTTTTTTAGAACTACACAACTACATCCTCCTACCTTTATGGAGATAGTCGCAAGCAAGAATTTTTAACCCAATCCAGCTTTACTTAGAGAAGAAGTTATCCGACCATGATCCTTCAGGTCATTGGCTGAAGCAATTGTTTAAATATACTTTCTTTATTTATTAACATCTATTTATTTGATATAGTGTTAAATTTGTTTTACCCCCACCAACTATGAAAAGTCAAATTTTACTCCTTATAATGAACGAGGAAAGTGTTACTTTATCAAAAAGTACTTTGACTCCCATGTGGGACAAAATATACCCATAAGAATAACATTGACAATCTGGCAACAGAGTGCAGTGGAAAACTGACAACTAAGTAACTAAGTAACTTCGGAGCGATCCGAATTCTGAGGTTAGTTATTACGCATTACGCAACCAAAATGGACAGCGATTGTGTATACTTTTCAACGCAATATTTAATACGGGGGGGGGAGGGGAATTTGGGGTGGGGAAAAAAGTTGTGTGTGTTACGGGAGTAAAGTACATTGTCTCTCTCGGGAAAATTGTCGCCCGCGCCTGCGACGTCAGGCGCCAACTATTTCCCTCAGGGAGACAAAGTTGCACTTTATTACCTTAATACACAAATAAGTATTGCTAGTTCCTTGGGAGGGTTCTTTCCAAATCTGTAACTGCTATTGAAAAACAGTTTTTAAAAATCTTTTAATAAATCTTTTAAACAGTTTTAAACCATTTAAAAGAGAATTATTGGTGCAAGAGAGATGGAATGGCCTACTGGACGTGGTAACTCAGAGGTAAAGTGCCTGACTAGCAAGTCAGACGTGGCCGGTTCGATCCCGGCCCCGGCCGACTCCTGTAAGATCATGAGCAGTCACCTCTGGCTTGCCCATGTGACTAATGCTGTTAAGGTACCTCTCTGTCTTTAGTTCCTAGCTCATGTCAATAGTCTATGGTGACGGGCAGTTGAGGTTTATATAAAAAAAATTAAAAAATTACTGCATTGAGAAATAAAATATCAGCCCATCTACATAGTTTTCCTTGCCAACGGTTGTATATGAATAACAGCTGAAAGGGTAACACTTCCCATTACCCCTCTCATTAGGAAGTCATGGTGGCATTTTTTTCAACTGCATGTAGAAAATTGTTTCACACGTGTCACACCATCAAGATCATTTAGTTATAAATCATTATCTCGCTGTAATCATTATCCTCATTATTGAGGATCTAATTTGAATTCAAACATAATTTGTTCAGGTCAAAGAAGAGATCAAATTCATTCGCAAAGGCACAGTAGGGGACTGGAGGAACCATATGAGTGAGGAGATGTCAAAGAGGTTTGACGAGTGGACCCAGTACGAACTCGAGGGGACCGGACTCACCTTTGAGTCCACATAACTTCCTCAGCTTCCGTTCTCTCACATGTCTTATTTATGGGTTAAAAAGTTAAGTTTTGTAAATAGGTTACTAAATAACCACACATTTTTAATTGTAAATAAATTGTTTTAATTAAATTATTGAATGTTTCATTCTTCTTCCTCTTGTAAGTTAAATAGATCTGTTGGCTTACGATTGTTTTAAACAGTTATCATACTGTCCATTTTGAATTAAACATTGTTAGGAGCTGACACTATATATCACTGACAAGTGACTCTGTGTTTATATAAAACAAAGCAGTGCACCTACACACTACAGTGCTGGTAACTCGAGTTTTCCTTCTTCTTGATGCCTGAGATTACAATGTCAAACCAGTTCCTCGAAGGTTTTCTTCTGTCCAGTCGTCAAAGCGTTTTATCCATTCTGGGCTCATCAGAGCCTTCCATTCACCTACCTGAGAATCAAATCTTATCAAATTTAACCCTTAGGAAAGTTTGGATAATTTATGTAAATTACTTAAGTGTGGATGTTCCTTGGTTTTTTCCAGTAATTCTGGACAAATTACAGGCAGGCAGTAGACAGCATAACAGCTTCGTTTATGATTTTAATAAGAAAATTTATCAGGTTTTTATTTATTAATTGTCATTCAGATTTTTGTTTACTATTGAAATTGTAGGAAATATACACTTAACTGTATTGATAGTATTAATAATTTAATATATTATGGGGTTTGTTTGTATTATCTGCCAAAAACGTTAAGTCATTACATTTTCCTGTCTATGCAAGGTGGTAACTTAATCGGCTGGAACATAAGGTGTAAAATTCTGATTTCCCTTATGTGACTGAAACCTTCATAATATTATAACATAATCATGAATTGCACTGCTGTCAGGAAGTGTATCAGTTTTTACCAGACTAAAAGATAACCCATTATAAGCCTGGCTGTGTTTGGTAAATTAACTCACAACCACTCAGAGTTAATGCTAACTCTTTTACTGTTTACGCTTTTTATTAGAACTAATAATGACAACAAATAATTTGGCCTTTACATTAATTTCTTCACCTAGACTAAATACTTGACAGTTTGGTAATGAGTTTATTGATTGAAAAACATTGATTATACAGTCAGAGAACTTAGTGGGGGGGCTCTTGGGTTGCAGGCAAATCTTGCCACAAGCAGTGGATAATTCACTTAGTCCAAATGTCATACAAAAATCTGACCTTTCCACTACGCATGAAGCTGCCTTCAGCATCCACCAGTTTAAATTTCTTGTTGATCTCAATGACCTCTTCGTAGTTCACTGCTCGATTGTTCTTCATGTTCTCGAAACTGAGATGTTCGCAAAGCTGATCCACTTGCTTATCTGTTAGTTCCTTTCCAAGAAATTCTGCTGTTCTTCGAACTACCGAGGGAAGATCCTATAATATAATGGCAAGGTGTAAATAGTTATTTGATTGATAACAGTCCATGAAATACTTAGCTTGGAATATATTTTTAATCTTATTACATGCTTGTAAGTATTTGTATCACCTTACAAATATTAAAGTATGATGAGGTCTATAATTGTTTTTATAAGTAAGAATGAACGGGACTAGGAATCTCGGGAAATTCATAAAAAATATAATCCCGTTTATTGGAGAGGATTTGATTTCATCCATTATGGGGGTGCTTGGTCCGGTCTTATTATACATTTTATGGTGAAATGCAGTTATGATTTAGTGTGGGGCGATTACAATTTACGGCCAATATCACACGGTGCGGTCATCATACACAGTTGATAGTTCGCGGTGTGATCACCGATTATGGCCGATGTTATCCACCGTGATCGTCATTTACGGCCGAAGTTTTGAGCTTCGATCATCGTATATGACGGAACTGAAACACGGAACCATTAAATCTTATCTCGGTTTTGGTTTTTCCCCAAAAACGTATAACACAGAGTACCAAAGCCGTCATCCCTAAATTTGTTAAGTATATTTTTAATTATTCTAATTTTGTATTACAAAGTTATTTAATACATTTGTAAATGTAATAATAATTATTCAAGAGCACTAAACAAGTTATTTTTGTACTTGCTCGATAACTCAAACACACAAGTACAGAATGAAACGATCCCCAATATCCATCTAAATAACTCAAACACTGTGTCTGTTGCCTACTCATAGAAGTCAGATCCAATGTATCCTAATAACCTAATAAGTAGGGACAAGCTTAAGACAAGAACTCCGCCCCCTGAGCCTAGATGGAGCCACAATTGTGTCCTTCACTGCATCTTCTCTGGTTTTAAGAGTTTAATGATGAAACCCAATCTTACAATCTTAACAACTGGCTGATATATATTGGAAGGAGCCTGTAATTTTTTAGTTTGTTTACAAAAATCTTCCTTTTGACATTTTAGAGGGCAAACAAAGCGAGGTAATGGGGCTCGAAGAAGAAGCAGGACCCTGTAAATGCCTGAAAAACCTTGGTTATAAATTTCAACAATAAAACATGTTACAAATTACCAATTGTCTGGGTAGAACTGTATGGCTTGAATGATTTGATTTTATATTTTTTATACTTTGAAAATTAATATTTTCACAGTAGCCTTATTAGTTGGTTTTAAAAGTATACTCTGTTTAATATTTCTGTGGTTATTCATTCTGAACATTTAAACACACCTTGAATTGTGTTACTTTTTTATGCAGTTAACAAATAAACAATTCAATTTATAAAACGAGCTCACAGCCAAACAGTCATGCTCATGTTATCAAGACTTTTTATTTATAAACTTATAAAATGGTTACAGCTAAAATGACAAATTAAATAAAGAAATAAGTATTTGAAATCACCTTCTTAAGTTCCTCAAACCTCAAAAATAAAACATTTGGATCATCTCTTCTTTCCCAGTAGCTCAATATGTTATTCCAAAACGGGGCAAAGCATACTGAAAACACAAGATAATATGATGAAATATTATTCAGTCAAATCAAACAAAGCAATATGATAAATTGTGTATATTTTGAAATAGTTAATTAACATCAAATTTTGTCTGAGCGCACAAGAGTAAAGCTTTTACACACCCTGCCAGTTAAGAACAGAATATTTTTTAGTGGAGCTGTATGTTATTTATAAAACCTTATAACATTAATTCATTTCTTCAAAGAAATATCTATTTGTTACAACAATTTTCATGAGGATGCAGTCTCTACAAAACATTCTAGAGGTCATGGACATTTTGTAAGATGAAGTTTGTATAGCATATAGAAAACTAACTATCTATGCACAGCATAACATTATAAATTCCCATTTTTAAAATTATGAAACATCTTGAACCAATGAGTTAAACTTATCTGGAGTGAAAAAGTGAAAGGAATCATATCCAATATGATCAAAGATTTGAGTTTAACATACAAATTGTATTTTAAAAGCAAATATTTTATTTTTCCCCTTGTGTCACAATTCATTAAATATTTAAATAATTTAATCTTAAAACATGTTAAATATAATGTTTATGAAAATGTTGTCTTGTTTTGTGTATGACTAATGGCTGTACATAAATTTTGCAGATTATATAAAGCTCAGGTTACTTAGGCTACTTTTTGTGACCTGAGTAAGGTCTTTGATTGTGTGAACCATGTTGCACTCATAAATAAGTTAGAGTTTTATGGGATAAGGGGTAAGAGTTCAGAACTAATGAAATCTTATTTGGAGAACCGTAGTCAGGTGGTTTGTGTTGGTAGAGAGAAGTCAAGTGTTGCTCAGGTTAATATTGGAGTACCACAAGGCTCTGTACTTGGTCCCTTTTTATTCCTTATCATGATAAACGACTTGCCATCATTTTTGGGATCTCACACAGTTATGTACGCAGATGATGCAACTTTCATTAATTTTAACAAAGACATCTCTCAAAATCACCACTAACAGTACAATATCCGAAGCATCATACTGGTTCAAAGCAAATGGATTCCGTCTCAATAAAAATAAAACACAAAATATGTACTTTAGTCTGAGGGACAGCTTACCATTGGAGGATGTTCCAAGTATTAAATTTCTAGGTCTTTATATTGACTCAAAACTAACATGGGAGCATCATGTAAAGTACATTGGTGTTAAGTTGTCTAGAGTGATATATTTGTTGAGACGTCTTGTGAATTGTGTACCTGATAACTATGTAAAGTCGTCTTACTTCTCATTCTTCCAAAGTATAGTGATGTATGGTATTATACTGTGGGGAAACTCTAGTCATGTCAATGATATTTTGTTACTGCAAAAAAGCGATTAGAGTAATTACGGGCTCGTCATACATGGCACACTGTAAACCACTGTTTATTGAACACAGAATTATGACTGTGATAAACCTGTATATTTACTCTGTCCTAATTTTTACCAAAAATAAGTTACCAAATTTTCAAAGAGGAGAGGATATTCATACTCACAATACTAGAAGTAGAAAGCACATTAACAACCCATACCATAGGTTATCAAAATCTGTTAATAGTTATGAAGTAATTGGCCAGAAACTCTTTAATAAACTCCCTACATGACATTCCTCTTAACAAATTTAAAAGAAAACTGTACAACTGATTAGTTGACAATCCTTTTTATAATATAGTTGAGTTTTTTGAGTGTGACACCATGTCCCTTCGGTGAAATTGTGCAACCAAAGTAATTAGCCTAAGTTATTTGTATTTGAAGTAATATTTTATATTTATTTGCACAGCTTGTTGTTTTAGCTATATGTTCTTTGTTTTTGTGATTTGCACTGGAGTAACTCGCACGTTTAAATATAATTATCTACACGATAATTTAATTTAACTTTAATTGTGGACTGTTATGAATGTTGCCTAATGACTTTGCTGTAGACTGCACAATTGTAAAGTGGATGTTGTATACTCATGTGATACCTGTATTAGGATAAGATATGTTCTGACCTTGTCTATTGCTGTATATATGCTTAATGACAATACAATTTTATTTATTTTATGGTGTGTGACAAGTCTGAAAACAGAGGATTTGTTTTAGAGGGGCAATGGTGGCCACCTTGTAAGCTTCACTTTTCCTTGGAGATCAACATGTGTTTGCACCATCTAGATTAACACTATAGTCAATAGTCAATAGTTTATTTTCACATAACATTTACATAAACCAGCAATGCTGGAGAAACAGGTGAAATTGTCAAAAGGAAATACAATAAATCTTAAAACTAATATATATACAATATGTCACAACTTGTATAAAATCTATCAAAAAACGTCATTTTTAGATAATCATTAATATTATAATATGTTTTACTTAGTAATAGAGCAGTAATTTCTCATTTGAACCTATCTATTTCTACAATTGACTTTAAAGTATTAGGTAATTTATTATAGAGTTTTTTCCCTAAATATTGAGGTAACTTTTCAAGTGAAGTAAGTCTATGAATGGGCAGCTGAAAGTTATTGTGATGTCTTGTTAAATAATTATGTTGATAGTTATCATCCATAAACAAGTTTAAATTTCTTTTGATTAGTAATAAAGCACTTAAGATATACAATGAAGGCAAAGTCAATATTTTTAATTCTCTGAATAATATACACTAGATTAGTCTATTAACAAGAACTTGGTGTGGATAGGAGGGAAGAGTGGACCAGTAAACCAAACCATCACATTTGAATAAGAGCTAACTATTTTATTGGAATTGGTTTAAAATAGATTAAGATTTTTTTTACTGAACATCAAAAACTTCATGATATGATATAAAACTAACTAGGAACTGCTACTTGAACTTGGGCAAATATTCTTCCCATGCTCCTGAATTTGTAACTCAACAACCGGTTTTGTAATGTACCGGTACTGTGCAAACTGCAATATAAGTTATTTAGTAATTTTTTTATGTGTTTTGTTAGTATATCATCCACTGTTAACTGTACAATTCCATTGTCCCCTTTTTTCTATGACTAACAGAGAAGCTTTAGAAGGCTAGCAGGGCGGAGTCCTGAGGACTGAAGTAAATTACAATAGATTTTGTTGAATCCATACCTCAACCTTTTTTAAATAACACATCAAGGACACAAATCAGAGGGACACAAAAAAACTGCTTGTACATTAAATATTAAGGTTAGTCTTTGTGAAATCATGACCACATACATTACCACTAGCAAGAGCTATGCATGCAAAGCAAATTGTCCATTACTGCCTATAGATCTTGAGTGCAAGTCATGTTTACTTAAAATTTTACATTTCCTTAAACACATCCTTTACAATTGTATGTATTGTACATGACAAGTTTATTAAACTACTTTTCAGCCATAAAATATAGAACCTTGGTTAACAAGCTAAAATTAACCCAAATCAAACCGTTTTTAGCAAAAACATGATTGAATCAACCAATTTTCTCAATATCAAGCATGTTTTTAATAATTTCCTATCCAGTTTCTAAGGTTACTCTCCTTGAGAAACCAGCTCCTAGAGCAATGGCCTCACCCTGTACCCGATAATACAGGGGTTTCTACTTATCATGCAGAGGTTTCTATCAATACAATAATTGCAATTCATTGTTTCATTTTTTATGATTACTTACTTATGGTATTATTTTAACAATAACTTACAAGAATCATTAATGAAGAGTGTGGCAAATTCGTCAAAGCTACCCTTGTACCCCTCGAGCAGCCGACAGTGGTGGTAGTATGACAGGCAAGTATCCTTCACGTTGCGAGCAATGAATACAATCTAGAGGCATAACGTAAGAAAGTGTCATAACGGGGTTATAGCAAATATGTGAAAAGGAAATTAGTAAATAATAAAACTGCTAAACAATTGTACAACATGTAACGTTATATTTGCTAGGAAAATAACAGTATTTATATTATTTTATAATTTATATTAAACTACACATAAAACAACTATCAAACCAACTTCCCATTACAGTGGAACCTCTATTAACCGTCACCTTTGGGACCGGGACTGTGACGGATAACTGAATAGACGGATAATAGAAACATCATATTATAAACGTGTTCAGTAACTAAATTTTAAAATGTTTGGTAGAGAAATGAAAATAAACTGTGTACAAAAGGATAATACTTCCTTTAAATAATATAATAGCTCATACAGACGCTCAGACTAAGCCGTACGGCGCAAATCCTGAGTCTAATAAATAGTAATATTCTCATAGACGGACGACGGATAACAGAGAGTGACGGTTTAAAGAGTGACGGTTGATCGAGGTTTTACTGTATTTGTATGGATTAGCAATAAAATCAACATATAATTAAGTTATGTTTTTTTTACAAATACACTACACTTTGTAAACGTTCTACAGTTACAGTTACAGTGATCACAGATAAAGAGTGGATGAATAGTTATTATGTATCTCTAGCTAGGAACTTTTCCCATACTCATATAAAGGTTCAGCAACAAATACCAGGATTAGAGTACAAATACTAACACACAGTGTGGAAAATCTCTTTAATTACAAGTGACACACATATTCTTAAGATATATTGGATATCATTTTCGTTGGGTAACTTTATCATAATTAGCAAAATCAATACAATTACTGTAATTCATTGTTTCATTGTGTAAATCATTTTTTATGATTACTTACTTCTGGTATTATTTTAACATTAACTTACAAGAATTATTAATGAAGAGTGTGGCAAATTCGTCAAAGCTACCCTTGTACCCCTCGAGCAGTCGACAGTTATCCTGCTCTGACCGGACTATATGGCACGTTTCATGACCAATATTGCAAAGACTATGTTGATTTTTAGTTCTGCTTGGAGACTTTAGACTTAACAACTTTGTTTCAACAGAAACGCATACAAAATCACATGGTTTGGAGATACATACCTGTGTGTGTGTGTGCGTTCATTGTGCCTGCTTTATTTTATTTCAAGTTTTAAGGTTTAGTGTTTTGAGTAACAACAATGCACTACCTGATATTTGCAAATAATATTAATATACATTTTATGACTTTTCTACCATATAATATAGTCATCTTCAAAATTATCTAAATGAACCCA
This sequence comes from Allygus modestus, assembly GCA_963675035.1. Taxonomy (NCBI): domain Eukaryota; kingdom Metazoa; phylum Arthropoda; class Insecta; order Hemiptera; family Cicadellidae; genus Allygus; species Allygus modestus. The sequence continues at coordinate 106,471,376 of OY776111.1, forward strand.
AATTCATTATATTTGTCTTGAAAATTGTTCTCTTTTTTGGATACCTGGAAACTACTTTAAAAAGTAATATTAAAAATTGGTTAAACTATTCAAAGGTTATATGGTGGGATGATCGTGCATGACCCAACCTCACAACAAGTCAAGAAGTCATAGTCGGTCAAAATATCAATTAGTATAAACAAGTATAAATGTAATTAAATTAGCCAATGTTTCACATTTATTATTTATACTAATCTAATTTGATTTTAATTCTTTATTAACATTGCTAGATAATCAACACAATAATCCTTATAAGGATACATAATAATCCCCAAATTGATTTTGCGATATTTATGTTTGCCGCTTTAATGTATTCGTATACAGTACCTGATGCTCAGTGAGTTACCATATGAATAAATCAAATGTTTTCACCTCAATCACAAGGTGTCTGTAGCGAGCTTGCTCTGATTGTTCAAGTCACTTTGGCACCTGCTGGAGGCCTGCTGGTCATAAGCCTTACGCCTTTGCCTTACCGGATATGGTATGTACTGCATCGTGATTTATTTTTTTAAAACTCAAGGAGATTAAGTAAACATGTTCACAAGAACTTGTATGATTTTATTATATTAATTTGTTTTGAGAGGCTCACATGGCTTTATACGGACATGTTACTGCGCTTGAATTACATTAAAAAGTCTCTCTGACAGGTTATCGAATATTGTATAATCGTTATCTACGTTAGGACATGAATATGTCTCAAGCAAAGTTTTCAGATAAGTAATGTAATAGTGGTCTTAAAGAGGCATAATAGGTCCAAAGCGCATTAGAAGCCCTAAAAAAGTATTTATTGGAAAAGTTGAAAGGACCATTAACACAAGGGACATCTCCCAAGCTTGCTTGTTTCAGATACTGTTATAATCATTAGCAAACAACCTTAGCGTTGGTTTGGCGTCGCTGCAACTGCAGAGGCAGCAGGTTGAAAGGCATGTGGGACTTGATGAACCTCGGACTGGCCTGATCTGAGATGTAGCCTGTCGCATCTTGCACGAATCTCGGCACCTCAAAATCCGGGTGCTCTGGCAACAGCTTCTCATAGTTGAACAGGATTGTGTGTCTAATAGAAAAGTGAATATTACTGATAACACAACAGTAGTAAGAGTGGATAATGTGTTAGTTATCAATAAGTAATAACAGCAGTGATTACAATATGGTATTTATTCAAAATGCATCATTATTTTTGTGATGGAGTTACAAATATTGACTGGGTGTGGTTATTATTTCTCTGATATTGAAAGACTAGCTGGTAGAGGACCCATAGCTTCACTTGAAGTAGACACAGTTGAGAGTACTGCATTATGTGTTTAACTTTCTGAACTGTTTTGATAAAAGAAGACTAGCTGGTAGAGGACCCATAGCTTCTATTTATTTACCTACATAAGGTGCCTATACCTTATAAGCAAAAATAGGTGAGGTACACTAATTAACATCGACTAAGAAACAACACAGTTATACAGTCTATATGACATTTGTTATAATTCACAAACATTAAGAAACTGGTAGTTAAGCTTCTTTTAACAGTACACACGAGCCGACTTACCCAGCGCGACTTTGTTCGCAAGATTTTTCTTTATTACCATCGATTCCTATTTTTCCTTCTTTGGTAACAATATTGTTACCAAGGAAACTATATACTTTATATTGTTACTTTCATCTATAAAAATAGCATTGTGGCCTATTGTTATTAGCACAAAAAATAACTTATACTGAGGGTTACCGAAGCAGCAAACCTGCATACTCATCCCCCATGTTATTGTTATGGATAAGTAAAATATTATGTCTCCCTTAATTATGACAAATAAAAATTAAAAAACTTGATATATTATGTGGCTTCATCTAATTAAGTTATATAAATATTTGCATAAAAAAAACAATTTTTTGTGTCCCTTGTTGCAGCAAAATTCCGTTCTCAGCTCCCATATTATACTTGTGGAGAATAACTAAAATGTTATGTATGGCTTGTTTATGAATTTATATTGATGAAACTTGGTATATGGCTTCACCTAGTCGAATTCTATTTCTATTTAAATTAAAACCAATTCTTTGTGTTCCTTGTTTCAGCAAACCTGCATACTTATCCCCAATGTTATTCTTATGGAGGGTGATTAATATTGTACGAGTATATAACGCTTATTTGTTAATAAATATTTGTATGAAACTCGGTAAGCGGCTTTATGTAATATTATGACAATAATATATGTGTGTAATTTATAATATATTATACTATAATGTATTGGAAATTCGCTGAGTAGGCAGGTTTGGTGCGAAGGGGCTATTTTAGTTTTTAATTTGCCACACATGGCAGTTCAGGCAGTGTCACAACTACTGAATGACAGATATAATCAGCTAGTACGACCCATTTTTAGCTTGATAAGCAGAATTTCAAGGTCCACTGGTGCAAGGGCAGTCAACAGTACAAGGATGGTCAACAGTTTCTTGGGTGACTGTAGTGCTACACAAATTTTCTAAGGCTGAAAGCACAATTAGCCTATAGGTATCAGCATCCAGTAGACATCTACAGCATCTCCAGAATTTCCAGTAGACTGTCTTAGTTTGATTTTAGCATTAAATTGGATTTTAATGCTCATGATCACCATCAGACGAGGCAAGGTACCAAAATTTGCAAATATATATTCATCAACAACCAAGATATATCATTGTTCTTATTCTCTTTAAGAGCTGCTGAGTATGCAGGTTTTCCTCCATAGATGGGATTTTTTTCCTCCTAAAAATGGGATTTGTATGCAAATTTCAATAAACCCCAACCATATGAAGCCACATGCCGAGTTTTATTAATCCATGTTTGTTAATAAGCAAGATAAACAAATTTACTTATTATTCATAAGATTAAAACAGGACAATGTACTGGATTTGTTTACTTTCAATATCTCAGTGTAACCATTGGTATAGAGCAATAATTCAAAATTCAAAATTATATTTATTCAGTTCAATTCAATAGTGGAAACTAAAATTTGGGTATAAAAAGAACTATACTTAAAAAGTTCAAATTTTTTGGGTAAAAAAACCCGCAAAGACCTCTTAAAATGGTGCTATCTGTCTGGTATTCAAACTCATGCAAATAGATGCTTCCTTACACATTTATACCAAATTTCATCATAATCAGATTTTTTTTTGCAAAAGTTATCGTTCCTATGGACACACCCATACATACATGTGTATATAAATAAATTTTAACGAATCGGTTTTTTTTCCATCTCGCGGGGCCTCAAAAAATCTAAATCCTACAAAAATGGAAAACAACACCCCACTCGCTTGAGGGATAATCTACTTATATAAATGTACTTATAATCTACTTATATAATCTACTACATAAAACTGCAAGTTTCATAACAATATTTATTCCAAATAAGCGATATATATAATTTGAATCATTCTTCGGGGATGGGTATGCGGGTTTGCTGAAACAAGGAACACAAAGAAATGATTTCAATGAAAATATCAATAGAATTCAACTAGGTGAAGCCACATACCAAGTTTCATCAATTTATATTCATAAATAAGCCATATACAGGGTGTTTCCAAATTAATGTTGCTAACTTCGGGATATTGTTCCTGTTAAAAGGAACATAACTCATCATATAACTGGGGGTCCATTTCTTTTTGTTTACTGTCTGTCTGTAAGTATGTGATTTTCACTACAAAATTTATATTTTACAAACGGCTTGACCAAATTCAAAAAAATTTGGTTAAATACTCTTAGTAAGTTCTTTTTTAGAAAAAAATTTTGTCTTAAAACCTTTCCATTAAAAAATGGCGGCCATTGAAAGTTTTAACCTTAAATATCTAAAAAACTATAAATTTTACATCAAATTTTCAAATATTTAGAAAGTTAGAAAATGTAATTACAAATCCATATCTGCTTTAACATTTAAAATTGGGTTAAAATTAACTGAACACATGACTGAAAAACGGAACACATGACTAAATTTTGCTATCATAACTATTAAACATGGTTAGACTTCTAGTACTTTAGATATTTAAGGTTAAAATCTTTCAATGGCTGCCTTTTATTAATGGAGAAATTTTATGAAATTTTGTTTATTTTTAAACAACATATCAAGACGAGTATTTAACCAAAATTTGGTTGAATTTTGTCAAGCTGATTTTAAAATATCAGTTTTGTTGTAAAAATCGCATACATTCAGACAGATAGTAAACAAACAAAAAATAACCTGGTTATATGATGATTTATGTTCCTTTTGACATAAGGAACAATATCCCAAGGTTAGCAACATTAACTTGAAAACACCCTCTGTATAACATTTTAATTATTCTCCATAAGTATAACATGGGAGCTGAGTATGCAAGTTTGCTGCAACGAGGAACACAAAAATTGTTTTTTTTTATGCAATTATCTATATAAGTCAAATAGGTGAAGTTTTGTTTATTTTATTTATATGTTCATAATTAAGGGAAATATGATATTTTACTTATTCTCCTTAATAATAACATGGGGGATGAGTACGCAGGTTTGCTGCTTCGGTAACCCTCAGTATAAGTTATTTTTTGTGCTAATAACAATAGGCCACAATGCTATTCTTATAGATGAATGTACCGATATAGAGTTTCCTTGGTAACAATATTGTTACCAAAAAAGGAAAAAAAGGAATCGACAGTAGTAAAGAAAAATATTGCGAACGAAGTCGCGCTGGGTACCGGCCCATAACCGGTACTGTTAAAAGAAGCTTAAGTACCAGTTTTTAATTTTTGTGTCTTATAACAAATGTCACATAGACTGTATTACTGTTTTGTTTCTTAATCGATGTTAATTAATGTACCTCATCTATTTTTACATATGCACCTTATACAGGTAAATAAATAACTTGTTTCTCCAAAACACGTGGTTGTATTGAATTTACAATGGTTTATTTCGATTCTGAGTCCTAAAAAACATAGAAATCGTCACCCCACTCGCTTTAACCCCATAAATACAAATGTTCCCAAATTCCCTCCCCTCCCACCCTCCCACTGCCAGAAAATGGGACTTCCACCCTCCAAATCGTTAAGGACCCTGTAGATTTCAAAATTTAAGGCTGATTACTACTTTTTCTTCAAGTTTCATTAACGGAACAATTTTTATGTTTTATAAACTTATTTTTACCTGTAGACCTACTACATAGTTATGGAATAAATCTTATTTTAATTATCACTTTATTATTGTTATTAGAATTATTTATGGTAAGTTACCGTAGTTGAGTAAACAAAAGGTGACAGTAATAGAAAAAAAAACTATTAATAAGCAAGAGGGCCTAGAGAAAAATTAAAAATGAAAAGATGACGTAAAGAATAATAGTTTGTAAACAGTTTTAAATTTTAAACAACATTTGTTTAAAAACATTAAAACAGTTTAATGTATAGTTGATATGACTAGTTTGGCTAAAACCAGGAAATCATTTTACTCAAATAAACTATGAATAACAAATCACTGTAAGAGTAAGGCAAAGTAGAATGCACAAACAATATCTGTTTGTTGTTGTTGTTGTTGTTGTTTTTTTATAAAAGAATAACCAAGAAACTTACTCAAGGAAAGGAAATCTCTGTGGTAACTTGATTTTAGCACCTTCAAAATCCAGGTCATTTGCGATGCACCAAACCATTTCTTGAGTCCATGTTGTTCCTGAAATTGTTTTTATTTTAAATAATGCTACATAGCAACATTCATAAAATCAATCAAACCAAAGGTTTAAATAAACTCGTTTAGTTTTGTAAATCTATGCACCATTTATTTTTATAATTTTTTAATCTTTGATTTTGTGTGATGATTTAAAATGTAATTTTCTCAAAAACTTGAATACAATTGTTTAAGGGAAGCCTTTGGGCCTTGAAACCAACAATAAATCCAAATTTGTTGCTAATCATATTACAGACAAATCTGCAATAAAACTAACAATAATCATTTTACTGCAAGCTGTATAGAGTCTTTTGAGTTGTTGCATCAAGAGGACTTCACTTCACAGCCCCAAAATAAAAAGTGCAACTGTAGTAACGATATTTAATCCCCCAGATTACCAGGAACAGTATTCCATACTGTATATAATAAGTGTATAATGTAATTTACATTCCTAACAAATAATTTTCAACCCCTTTTCTAGCAAAAAAACCCAGGATAAAATAAAATCTAGAACACAGTTTATGAAATCAGTGCCAGTGCCACCAACACACAATGCTGACCTCAGTATTGTATAAGTAGACAAAGAAAAATGAGGCTACAGTTGCAATAGCAGGTCGTTGGCCGTTAGGTTGGTGGTGATAAGAACAAGGGTCTCCATTGATTGTAGATATTACTTAGTAGTATTAATGGTATTACTAAACAATTTTACGTTAATAGGATAGCAAATATTAATTTTGGGAAAGAAAACGTTAAAGCAAGGGAAAATTAAATTAAATTCACGTAAATCATTTATTAATCATTTATTAATATGTAATATACAAACAAATTAAGAAAATTATCAAACAAATTTGTTCATTGGACCTATAAATAAATAGGTATTTAAAATGAGAGGCAGTGTCAGTTTCAGTATAATTTATTTACTCCAGTGAATTATCCTAACTCTGCATTCATTTTGCAAGTCTTTCACACAATTATTTAAAATAATGTTGTTCAATGTTGTCATTTGTTAATGTTGATGGATACAATTTTAATACAACTACCTGACAATGGGAAACTACATTTTGTAGCAGATATTTTTAAAAACTGCTCTTTCAAACATCAGTAATTTTACTGCGAGGTAAAATTTATTTTAGTAAAGTTGTGCTTAAAAATACAAGCTTTCATGACGTTAAAGTATGTTTTATTGGGAGTCTATTGTTTCTATTGTTTTTTATTATAAGCTAAATGCACTTTCACATATATTATTTGAAGTATCGTATTATATTAAATCATTATATTCAGTAATCTGCCCTCTCTCTGTATGTTTGTAATTTTAAAACAAATTGGCTTGTATTTGAATTTATGTTGATAAACTACAAATACTAACATCGTACCAGTATTTTTTCTACAACAGCTCACATATGATTTGTTTTTAATTTTCATTTAACTTAAACAAAAACACTTCTCCACAATTATTTCGGCTTCGGAATTGTCTGAATTATAAAATACTATTTATAGGTTAGTTGAACCCCTGTATGGAAAACTATTATCGGTTGGTAAATGTTTGCAGCGTATAGACGTGAAAGTTAATTAGTTATTGATTTACAACTATAGATTCCAGAATCCAGACATCTCGCGCGGGCCGGACACGGAAGTGTCGATTACACGGCCCTCAAGATCGGCCTGAGTATTTAGTCGGCTGTGGCTGTGGCCTTGATCACTAGCCAGCACCAATAATTCGTGTGAGTGAATAGTCGCGGGCGTGACGGCCATGGCGATCTGCTGTTAAGGAGCCATACGACCGGTTGCAAAAACCGTCAAAAGCATAAAATCGACCGATACGCTCGTTCGCTCCAGAAGATCGTCCCTCAGATTAATTGTAGGAGGTTTTGTAAAGACTTACACGCCTCACTGAAACATTCGTTGGAAGTTGCGCACGTATTTTCAATCTGTTTCTGCAAACTCCAGAAAGTTGTTTCTGGGTTCAAAACTAACAAAAAGTGCTATATAAATGTGTTATACCAAAAAATATTATATAATTATAGCCTATCTCTCAGTTTTCTGTTTGTGAGTTGTATGTATTGAATTAATGACTTAAAATGCATAATGACTTAGGAACAGATTTAGCTATTGACAAGGGAATTTGCACATGTATTATTCGTATTTTAAAATAATTAAATATTGAATTTGACGTTTATAACTTTTACGTTTTGAAATTGCGTTAATTTAAATTTTGCATAGGTATAAATATTAAATACAGCTAAGTTAAGAAAATCTCCAAAATACATCAAAATGTACGACTGTTTGTGTGTGTCTGTGTAGTAAAAAGTAAAAGTATTTTAAAGATCACACAACTCATAGTGTTGTGTGTTTTTATGTGAAGGTAAGCAACCTGAGAGTGAATACTGAGTGTGAATATACATGTGTATGCTTTAGACTAGTTTAAAAATTTCTTTCATCCATTAATGTGTTGTCTTGTCTGTACTTCGTAAACATAATAATATGATATTTTTAAAACAAAACTTTACATTGTTATTGTATCTTGTAAATAAGTAGGTTATTTGTTGTTATGCAGTTTGTTATTTGAGCTTTAAAAATCAGAATCACCGCCATTTGGAACGGTAAACGTATGGGTAAAAGATGGAATCGCCAAATTAAACAATTAGCCTTGTCATGGGTTAAAGAGTCAGGTTTCAAGTCCTATATTTCTCTATATTTAATTTTATAGTTATTTAATAGCCTTTTCTATTTCGATTGACCCAGAACATTTATAAAAACAACAAAATGTATTACTTACTAATCAAATAAAATCAAAAACAAATTTATTTCCAAAGAAAAGGATTGTTTTACAAAATGATTAAAGAGTACATTGGAAAAATATTCTCACATGGATCACTAAATTATTTTTGGTTTGTTAATTATTGTTATACTTTCGTACCTTTTATTTTAATTTATTGTTCTGTTTTTATTTATGGAATTTCTTTAGGTACAAGTAAATCACGTAGATGAAAGTGAACCATTGATATGGTTAAGTAATAGCATTTCATAATTCGATTGAACAAACACATTTCTTAAATCAATAAACCTTATGATGAAAATTGATATATTATAACAATATATGAAATCGTGCGTAGTTTAATAAAGCACTAGTTTCGAGTTCAGATGAAACTTGTTATCTCATTCCAAACAAGCAGATAAAGACCGAGACAATATTATTAATATTGGAGTGGAAACAACAGCTCCGTGATTGTAATGCCCACTTTAAAATAAATTGAATCTTTAGTTGTATGGGTACATATTACACACAGTGTCACTTCGAGAGCAAATCTAACTTAATTTTAGGGAGAACTATAGATAGGATCTTTTTAGTATCAAAAACAAACTGGCGAGAATTAAAGACAGTGTAAAAGCGCTTCATGGGAGAAGTCATTAATTTAAAATCGCGAGAGATGTCCTAAAGATGATTAGGTCTGTGCAGTTCTAAAGGCTGTTATTTCATAAATATAAATAATATTTCAAATTCAAAATTTATTATAATTTAAATTTATTTCAGTAATATAATTATTGAACAGTTTTAAGCGCCTTTATGTACATCGTAATAGAAAAAACCTTCAATAATCGTGCAAAAGCTAAGAAAGATGAACTTATGAAGGTATGTCATTTAGTTTTAGTCAAAAATGTTTAGTTTTCCATATTTCTGTATGTTATAGTTAAAAAACCCCGACGCGCAAACCTGCGTACTCAGTGAATTTCCAATGCATATATATGTGCTTCACTACTACATAGAGCCACTTACCAAGTTTCACAAAAATACATTCATAAATAAGTGATATGTAGTTTTATTTAGTCTCCATAAGATTTACATTATGGCTGAGTACGCAGGTTTGATGCAACGAGGAAGATAAGAAATGTGTATTTTTGCAATTATCAATTTAACTTGACCAGGTTAATTAATTTACCAAGTTTTACATACCAAGTTTTATTAATTTAGGTTCATAACTAAGGGAAATATAAAACTTTATTTATTCTCCATATGAATAACTTGGGGCCGAGTATGCAGGTTTGCTGCTACGGGGAAAATCAACAAAACACTTTTGTTGTGCAAATATCAATATACTACAACTAGTTGAAGCCACATTCCAGGTTTCATCAATATTCATTCATAAATAATCGAGATATCAAATTTTATTTATCCTCCATAAGGACAACGTACTGTGTTTAGCAGTTTGAATATCTCTGCAACGGTTGGACGTAGAACAACAATTAAAACACCAAAATTATTGTTTTGTAGAGCTAAACTGATTGGTAAAAATAAATGTGAAGTTTTTAGTAAAATTATCTGAGTAAAATCCAAAAACCTTTTTCCCATAAGATTAACATGGGGAATTTTATGGACACGTTTTTTGACTTTTCTCTACAACCACTTAACCTAGGTTAATGATTCAAAATACCAAATTATTTGTTTTCCTAAACTCTATAAAATGGCTATAACCAAAATTAAGTAAAATTTTAGGGGAACAAATATAAAACCCCGTTCCCATAGTCCGTTCGATCTGGTTTTCGAACTAAAGTCATAATTGTTGTTACTCTACACATTTGTGCCAAATTTCATCAAAATCGGGCGTTTCTTTCAAAAGTTATCGCGGTAACGGACAAACACACACACACACACACACACACACACACACATATATATATATATATATATATAAATTTGAACGAATAGTGTGTTTGGCATCTGGGGACTTCAAAACAAAAAGTTATCATGGTCTCGGGCTTCAATCTTACCATGCCACCGACGGTAATAGCTTCTCCCCTATAGGGGAAATTCGCTAAAACAAATGTATTACTACAGATCCACTTTTAATAAAAATATAAAACTTGGCACTGATGTTAAGACGGTGTTAGACTAAAAATGAAAAGAAATCAAATAAAAATACCTGTATTCGTTTCAAAATATCGGGCGTTAAAAATCTTAAAACTTAAGTGACACAAAAACAACGTTAATTCACAATGAAATACAAAGAATAAAATATTATTTGGGTTTTGTTATAATAGAACGATGTATAATTCAAGAAAATCTGATGAAATAAACGAAGCAACGCCGTTACAAATGATGACATACCTTATAATGTACTCAAATAACACAGTAGTTGCCTGACAATTTATCATTGGCGACGACAGTGCTCCGTTTTTTATCAGATTTCTTTATGCATAATAAAAAAACAACAAAATGTTATTATTAGTAATGTTTTGTGGAATAATCAGTTTATATGTAATTTAAGTTTTAAGATTTTTACCGTCCATATTTTAAACGAGTACATTTTTTTACCCAAATATGACGTTTTACCTAAGAAAAAATGTGAGCCATCAAGTTTCGCTTTTTTATATTGAAATTGCTTTAGGAATAATACATTTTTAATTGTTCTTAAAGTCTTGATATCTTTAATATAATTTATTTTAATGTATTACTCACGGAGTATGCCTGTAGGTATCAATTTTAATTGAAGTCTGCAGAACATGTTTCGTGGGAATCACCCCTCATCTTCAGCGGCAACATTCAGTACAGTATTGAAAACGAAGCCACAAAAACACGCGCACAAAAACACGGAGTCTCAGTCATAGTGAGTTTAACACTCAATCCAAAAACAAATTAAAAACTTTAACACCGACGTTGGAACCTGACAACGGCACAAGCAAAACGTTCCCGGTCGATCATCGTAGTAGGCCTACTCCTACAGAAATGCGGACAATGTTTTAAATAGGTCCTACTGGATGTTGTCGCAGAATTGTAGGGGTCATTCCCCCGAAACGTGCGTTCTGCAGACTTTTCAATGAAAATTGATATCTTTAGGCAACATTAAAATAAGTAGTAAATTTTTATTTAAAAATTACTTACAGATAGATGGACATATTGAAAACCAAGCGGTTTAAAACATTTCCATTTATAGGAACTTTATCTCAATTTTTGCATGATTAGTCAAATCTCACATAGGTTTGGTCGCCCTGTTTATTTTGTGTATGTAATAATTTTGCAAGAAATTATTCCATTTTTTAGACTAGTTGACTTGAGAGGCCTTATTGCTTAGTTGCACCTGATCAAAAGCAGCTTTTCGTGGCATAACGTGATTTAGAGACACCTAAAAGAATTACTTGCATCGCTCTTATTTCAAAAAGTGTAATACAAATCTCATTAAAAATCAGTATATACATATTTCTCGAGGGTGTTTTGTCGGTAGACCGTTTCATAATAATACTTCAAAATACTTCACAAAAAACAATAACTGAGTCACCATTTTGAAGATTACCTTCACCGCTAAATGAGAAAAATAAACAATTCATAACCATAAGCTTGATAATTTAATGGGTAATTCTAACTAATTTTGTTTATCTACAAACTGGTGGCGCCCTCTTACAGCGACAAGTTCAACTAACTCAAAACAGGCCTTTAATTATCCTTTGACATTCCTAGTATAGATAGAACTATTACACATCGAGCAAAATGTTACTATTTGTAATTCTGCATTTATATATTCATTTAGTTTTTAAATGTTAGAGCCATGTATAATTTAAAATATATTAGTTACGTGTAGTACTGTCTAATAACTGTTTTCGGAAATCTATAACTATAAAAAATGTCTTGATTTGTATTCAGCGAGTTGTTGACTCTAAAACTACTTTTTTATTTGCAGGTTTCGTAACAATCAAACACTGTTAGACTTTATATGCACATTTTGGGGGCTTGACAAATATTCACATTCATGGCTCTGCTTCATGAGCTTTTAAAGTTCCAATGTTAATCTTATTTTGTAATTCGATTTAGGCACTCAGCTGATTACACCGGCTAGTCTACATACACGCGCTGACACCATCTTCACACCTATACTATTAGGTTAATTTCACTCAGTTCGGCCCCAATTCACTGCGGTATCTCCGCCCTGCTTTCCCTTTGTGTTATATTTAGTATGTATCGAAGTGCAATAACCACTGACAGGTTGGTGTCTTTGCTAAATACGGCCATCGACCTTTTGTGACAACGAGTTGTTGTTAATATATTATGAAACTAAGTAACAGGAAATCCTATCAGTTGAAATCTAGTCAAAACTCCAGTTAAAGTTATCCAGCCTCGTGTCGTCGTGTGCCACACAGTTTTGTTCGTTCGGTCTCATTAAAATATGCCAAATAATCTCGCTTAGGTCGTTGACATCCAAACGTTTTGCCCTCATCGGCATTAAATAATTGCGTCAATTTATTTGGCGGTAAATTTGATTCTTTCGTTGATTTAAACGTCTGTAGTTTAATTTCTTTGGTTAAACTTATCCTAATTAAGCCTATCGTCGGCAGACGAAAAGCAGTCATACAAAAACGCCTATCCAAGGTAAATTGTTAGATACGTTAGATAAATAATACGTTAAATTTAAATAATGAATGATGCACAGGATTTGATATATTGTTGTGTGAGTGGGTTACGAATATTGAAGAATGAGATGACCAGTTATAGAAAACAATTTACATCTTTATAAAGTGACCTGATTGCTCAGGCTCAGGGCGTCACAAAGAGTCGCATAGCCTATATGACAATTGCGTGACCGCGCCTATAGCGATATTTACTAAAACTGTGCGGTTAACAGGTTTGTAAACAACATAAAATCACTGCTTATCAACTCAAAATAATATACCTCATTTTTATGCTTTGTGCCTATAAGGTTGAGGTAGCCTACAGAGATTGTTTAGGCCTCACGGATACAGGCAACCTCGCTGACAAAGTCGCCGAAGAATTTACCGCTCCATTCCGCCAGGAACAATAAATTCAGCGATTAAAGTTGTTAGAACTAAGATTCCCTACGTGTTTAATATGCCGGGGAATAATTTATGTATTTTTCTAGTAACTGAAATGTGGTTGCCCTGATTACGGTACCACAACGTAGATCAATTTACAAAAATGTCTTTCAAATGTAAGTAATTTATATTTAATTTTTGTAGTTATTTAATAAGTTATTTCTAAGCCGACAAATTAGTCATGGCAAAATAAATGTTGTATAAACCGTAAAATTTGTCATAAAACAAGGTGACTTTCATACATCGCTGTATACTATACGAACTACATATGACATTTGACCACAAATATTTGTGGCATCAGACTATGCATATTTATGTAGGAGGGCGTATTAGTTCCATTCAAACAAGTTTATGTTTATATTTATGTTATGTATTTGTTGTTAGCCAGTGTGTGTTAGCCAATATCCACAATAATTATCTTCAAATCTGTAAAACTCCACAGAAAGTTTGAAATTCTCAGAGTTCATGAAACTCTGGAAGTCTGACAAACGACTGAAGATTTTTCTCATAGAAATAATAAGAACAATGTTAGTTTTATACTAATGTTCTAAGAGAAGTGTTAAAATATAAAATGGTTCTTCAAACTCTCTGCCATTTCTACAAGACCTATTCGCCGTTTATAAATTTGATTAACCTTAATTTAGGCCAATATTTTTAAGCACACAATATTTTTTCAATCAGTGGGATAATGCACAATTCATAAAATACAAATGCTAACATTTAGGTCGAGCAAATTAAGCCTTTACTACAGTTTAAAATATTACTTCTCGAACAATCAGTATTATGAATTCAAAGAAATTAAATTTTTAACTGTTCCAAGTATTAGTATAGCAAATACTTGAAGAAACAACTACTTTACAACTGGTGATAAAACAACTAATATTAGTTATAGACATGTTAAAAGTCTTTGGCATTTTGTGAGCTTTTTATTTAAAGTGGATTTTGAACAAATGGTATCCAGAAGAATCCCGTTTACTCCGCAAACGATTTTTATAGGGCATAAATTCAAAAGTAAAAGATGAAAGTAGTAAAAATTATAACTCTACTGTTACCAACACAAACAAAAAAAAAACTTGCAAGTAACCAAATAAAATCCTGTGAAAAAAACAATGTTATCATGACCAAAAACTGTTTAGTCTGTAAACAAACTATTCAAGGAAGCAAGTTAAATAGGTTTACAATGGGCTTACATAAAACTAACCCTCAATATCCAGGTTTAACATTGACAATATCCCTGAAGAGCCAAACCGTTGGGCCAGTTGTTTTTGTTGCATCCTGGGGTAAAATAATGAACTTTCACTGGTACCAGTAATAAACAATGTTTCAGACCAAATAAAACCGTCTGCAAGGGAAACATAATAACATTACTGGCTAATGGGGCGAAGCACTAAACTATTTTTTTTATTTTATGAATTTTAATAACTTACATGTAGGAATTATAACTAACTTATTATTTATATTTGTTATGATAAGGTATTGACAGTTTACAATTTTATTATTTGATTACACGTATTTCAGTATTTTAATATCAGTTTAGATGTAGATATCGCCTTCATGACGGGAGCAGCTAAACGTACCGGTCTTTGGGAAGCTGCACACCCAGACGTCGTCGTCGCGGACCTCGAGATTGAGGATGTCCTCGGCGAACTGGCGGTAGTAGACGGGGAGGACGGTCCCCTGGCAGCGCAGGTAACCGTGCCGGAACACGGTGATGAAGTGGCGCTCCAGGAGCTGCTCGCACTCGCCGCCCACGGGCGTGAACTCCACGGCGGCCGGCATCTTACTGGAGTCGTGAGTCGAGAGACTACAGGTAGGGGTCGCGGCGAGCGGCTGCTATATAGGCTGCACCACAAGGTCGCTCGGTGGACAAGGATACGCACCTACTGTCACTGTACAGGTTTTGTGCTTATCACAATAGTCGGTTATTGCAAAATCGTTTACATACGAGTATTTATAACATCTCATGTACTAGCTTTCGTCTACTTAAAAATAATTTTTAATTTGAATTTATGTTTCAACACGTCGACTACAAGAAATCTTTAGTTATCAATAATTGTTATATTATATCCCATGATTTGTTAATTGTTATAATTGTTATTATATCCCATGATAAAAAGCATAGCACTGCACTAAAAGAAAAACACTGTTGTTTTCAGTTTTGTCTAAGTTTTACAAGAAAACGGAATTACTACATTTGTTTAACATTTTTTCCCATTGCCATGGAAAGATATAAGATTTGATTCAACTGTTTCTTCCCTTTGTACTTGAATAAGGCTCTGGTTCACAGTCCAGCAAAATGTAAAATTTATTTTATAGAAATATTTGTTGTTGTGTTTAACCTTATAGTGCGCCACAGTTCTATTTATACTACCATCACGTTTTCAGTCATACGGTATATTTCAAGGGCAATATTTATTGAATATTAACAAGTTATATCCACTAGGGTCTTGCGTTGTTAAAAAAAAAACTTCTTCCGAGAAATTGCAAACCAACAAACAAAATTGTCAAAGCAATTAAAGGAAGGGCCCCACAACAGCTGATAAGAAATGTGAGTTGAATGCAGGAGATATTTATAGTCTATATTTAATATGTATAATTTAATACAAGGCAGGTCGGGGAATCTGCCTGAATGTCTGCAACCTTTTTCTGCCGTGTTTTTTGTTGTTGTTTAAATAAAAAAGTAAAGTTTTTCAAATTACTCAATCATGCTGTTATATTTATTATATTGACGTAATATTTGTTTTATTTCAATATTGGTATTTTTATCTATACTACTCCTCTCTATTAAAAGAAAAGAAGTGTTGAAGAAGATTTGAAGCCTATTTAATCATTACTCTTTCTTTGAAAATTAGATATAAAATTATTATACAAAATACAAATATCTCCATTATCTATGGCAAATGTTATTTGAATTGCTTGAGTAGATATATTGAGCAACATTTATGTTTTCACACTAATGCAATGTGTTCAACATTAATTAGAACTACCTACTTGTACAACGATCAAACGCAAAGGGGATAAATGAAATATTTTAGGCCAAAAACTCATCACCTCAATTATATCATTAAGATTAAGAAGGTTCCTACTTTGTATTTAATAAAGAAATGAGGCCTATACATTATTAATTATGTCAAAATCATATTAAATATAAGTTACAAAGAGTAATATACTAACATTAATACTCATAAAAGGCACGTTATTCCCGTTATTCACTAAAAAGGAAGACTCATAAAAGGCACGTTATTTCCGTTATTCACTAAAAAGGAAGAGAAATATTGTTCTCAAGAAAAACTGCTCAGGCAAATCTCACACTGCGAACGAAATGGTAACGGACGTGCACCTGTGCCGATAAGTTTAGAAGTTCTTAGAAACTGTTACTATTCCTGTAATATAATTGTAGGGGATGAACCATGCAAAATGGAAATGTCGTTTCTGCCATTTTAAGACCAGTTGAATAAACCAGTTAAATTATTTTAATAGAAAGATGAATATACTGTCGGCGAGAGGAAAGAAACCCGCTCGTCGGCGTTCCATGTTTATAGTTCTATGGTTCTTATGAGGTCTGTGAAGCTAGCGTACCAAAATTAGCGTATCCACTTTTAATCATTCCAATCTTTAGTTCTTTGTTATTTCTCGATAGTTCTTCAATATTTCCGTTCGTTCTTAAAAAATAAAAAAGTATCACACATACAGAGTGGTTACACTAACTTCACATACTAATGATTTCCAGCGCGCACCTTAATTTTAATGCAAATTTTAATGTCTATATATAAATTGTTAGTTCTTCGTTCGTTCTCGATAGTTCTTCAATATTTCCGTTATTTCTTAAAAAATACTAAGGTTATGACACATACAAAGTGGTAAAGACAGCTACACGCTATATAATTCCAAGGCACTCCTTAACTTGAATGGAAGTGTTAATGCCTAAATATCAATCGTTAATTCCTTATTAGTTTACGATAGTTCTTCAACATTTATGTTAATTTTGAAAAAAGTTAAACAAATTATGATGCGTACTAATTGTAGGCTAATATCATACCAAATATGTACAACATTTATGGTACAACATTTTTATGCCTTAATATTTATGAAAATGTGAATGTCCCATTATTAGATTATTTTTTATTTATTTTTTGATAGTATGTAATCTTTTTATAATATATTAGTTTATTCTTAATAATAAGTTAGATGTTTATGCAAACTTTATAGTACAGAAACTACAATAAGCTTACTTTTAAAAATTTCAAATATTTTATGTTCCTTTTATGTATATTTTATGTTGCTAGTAACACAGTAAGAATAATCTCTGTATATTTTTTAAGAATGAGTCGATTCCAATTTTTTTTAAATTCCAATTCTGGTTCCGATTCTTAAAAATCGATTCTCGATTCTCGATTCCGTTTCCATTGATTCCGTTTCCATCGATTCCTAATAATAGGTGAAATAGCAAAGTAATGTTTTAAAAATGATTAAACACAATAAGTTAGTCAATAATTGATTTTTACTTTAGACAATCAGTTGCTTGGTGATTATTTTTCATTAATAAAATAAAATTAACTATCAAAAATAAATAATAAAGAAAACCTAAGTTGAATAATTGCGTGTTTATTTTTCATATCTATATTATTAATATATTACATGCAAACTTTGTAAACAATAAGGCTCTTTTGTTTTATGGTTTACCCACATATTTTATATCTACACTAAACAGCGTCTAGGAGTGCAGATGTGCAAATGGGCTTTAGATTTTACATTTAGGCGACAGGGCTCTGCCCCAATAAGGGACTTCTAAGTCCCCATGTTATTCATATGGATGAGAGTTTTATTTGGTTTATATCACATGTGTTTTTTCTTAATTCTATTCAATTAAATAAGCAACTGTTATAAGGATTACAAACAACTACAGACTGTCACTGTTTTGTTTACTATTTACTATTTTCGCTTCTCAAAACAGGGTGCGCAAGCTGCGCACAGGAAATTCTAGTAATTGTTATGCTTTAAGTTACATAAATCTCCCATGATATTTTTTGAAATTGGGTTTCTTGTGTTATAAAACAATCATTTTGGATGTTAACTATCTTGACCGATAAAAATACGTTTGTAATGTTAATGTTAAATTTAGGGTTTTAAATTTTGTATAAAAGTTAGAAAGTATTTTTTTATAATTAGTTTTTAATTATTGTAGATCAACGTTTTTAAATATACTGTAATGTTATTTAGCAGCTTTTTGTAGTTAATTATCAAACTAATTTTTAATGCAATTTTTACATAATTTAATGTTAATTTCACTAGTATACTGAAGTAATATAGAAAAACAAAAACTGTTTAATATAAATTCATAATTCGTGGGGGAAACGTTGTTGTAAGATAATGACTCAAAGAAATAATGTTGATCAGCCGACTGATTTACTGCTTTCAACGGACCCCACCCCACCTCTCCCGTCACGACATCCTTCCTTATTCTCAAGGTCAGAATTTTTTCCTGACCTAAAAACTTCCCGTGCCCATCTCTTACTTATCTTACTTCACAGGTATCCACAAATAACTCACCTGCCATTGTCTCCTTTCGTATGAGCTAAAGATAGATTTTAATAGATTCATTTTTTCTTTATTTCAGTTATATATTTTGTAAAAACTTGAGTTAATGGCGTAAATCAGGGTAAACGGCGGGAGTAGCTATGCAATTTCAACTAAGATTGTAGGCTTATTTGTCTTTATTTCAGTCATATATTTTGCTACACATTAGTTAGCGGCGTAAATCTGTAGATATACGTTTTTAAAATACTCGACTCGAATTTTCTATGGTAAGCGGCGCGAATCTGGGTAGACGGACGGAGTATCGACGGCCTGGAATCGATAGAATCAGAATCGACTTTGGGCCATCGATTCTCGATTCCGATTCTAAGCCTGAGAATCGGTGGAATCGAGAATCGACAGTAGAATCGACTAATCCCTAATTTGCTATCTCACAATTAGGTTTTGCTACCTTGTTAATAATAAAAATTCATTGTTGTAGCCCCTGCCCCTGAACTGTGCGTATTAGACTAAAATAGGTACATACCTATTTTAGCTTTGTTAATAATCTTCCTAATTAATTGTGATTGATTTAAATTGTTCCTACCTGCCATCTTGGATTGGTACAACAAATGCACAGGTATGTAAAGAGTGTTTATAAAGTAGTGTATGATTGTTATTTAGCACTTATTGCAAATGGTTGAGCTAAGAACAATGCAACCCCTGATTTGATTTAATTAAACTTTAATTTTGACTCAGGATAGTTACAATTTTGCTTGCAAATGCATTTTTCCCTTTTTAACACATTAGTTTTGTTTACTGACCTATGAAAGAAATTCTATTATAATAACAAAGCTAAAAAGGACAAAATAATCTATAGATTTCTTATAATGATTATGAGTTTTTTAAGTTGACTGTAATATTTTTAGTTTGTAATACGTTTAATAATTTTAAATGGTAAAATAGTATTTTTAACGTGTAATTTCTTTTAATAAGCTTCTGTATTAATACGTTGTTTTTTCAGAAAAATGATTTTTTGGTATTTTTATATTTTTATGGTTCAATATAACATAATATATTGTTTTAGTAGGCTTAGTTTGTCTAAATATGAGTATGTTCATTAGTCTGTCAAAGAAATCCTGCCATAAAAACTAAATACTGTATACCCCCGTCACAGCAAACCTGCATACTCAGCAAATTTCCATTGAATATATAACATAACACATTAAAACACTTAACAGGATTCATAAGAAATATATTCACCAACAAGTGATATTAAAAATATTAATTATTCTCCAAAAGAATAATATTGGGGATGAGTACATAGGTTTTCTGCAACAAGGAACACAAAATAATGGGTTTTTATGCAAATATCAATAGAACTCATCTTAGTGAAGTCACATACCTAGTTTCATCCACATACATTCATAAATAAGCGATATATAACATTTTAATTTTTTCCTATAAGAATAACATGAGGACCAAGTACCAAGGTTTGCTGCAATGGGAACCATAAGTGAAAAATTTTTTTTGTACAAACAAAAATAAACCACAACCATATGAAGCCTTGTACCAAATTTCGTCAGTTTATGTTCATATATAAGCGAGATATACAATTTTTCTTTTTCTCCATAAGAATAACATTAGACAACGTATTGTGTTTAGCACTTTCAATATCTCAATAACCAATTGACGTAGAGCAATGATCAAAATAACAAATTGTTTGTTTTATATGCTAATTCAATAGTAAAAATTAAAATTTCATTTAAATAAAAATAACCCATTTTTGGGGCACAAAACCCCCCTTCGGATGGTGCGATTCATCTGGTTTTCGAACTCGTTCAAATAAATGGTACTTTACACATTTGTACCAAATTTCATTAGGATCGGACCTTTTTTTATGAGGGTTATCGTGCTTACGCACACACACACACACACACACACACACACACACACACACATATATATACAAATTTGAACTAATGGTGTTTTTGGCATCTGGGGACCTCAAAATGAAAAAGTTATCATAGTCTCGGACTTAAGTCTTCCTATGAGACCTACAGTAATAGCTTCTTCCCTATATGGGAAATTCGCTAAAAAGAGGATAAAATGACAAAATAAGGTATAGTTTATAATGAGTTTTTTAATTTACTAAAATATTTTAAATTTTGTACAAGTTTGTATTGTAGTTATCTTTTTTATTTTTTATTTTACAAACTTGCATCTTTTTAAAAAGTTACACATTTCTTATCAATATGTTTTTAAGAATATTTAAAAATTAGGTATAATTATATTTCAATAAAACACAATTTTTTTATTTCCTTGGCTAATGAGTTTTGTATTTCTTATTAATATGTTTTTTAAAAGAATTTTGTTCTTTTTACTTTCTCCCCCGATACATAGAATATGGAGAAAGTATTGCTTTCCTCAAAAATTTCGAATTTGAGTTGTTAGTGGAAATATCCGTTTTGGTGCTCCCTGAACCCAAAAAAGTGATTTTTACGTGATGTCTGTGTGCCTGTCTGTCTGTCTGTCTGTATGGATGTGTACAGAGCTAGAGCCCTAACCAATAGTCCGATTTTTATGAAATTTGGTCTATAGGTACTAATCTACGATATCTCCAGGTGTTTTTTATTTTTTTGCAATTTTTTATTTGTAAGGGTAATTATCCCCAAAAAACCGCCAAAACACATGAAAAATCAAGAATTCTCAAAAAGGACTCCAACGATTTTGATTAAACTTTAGTCGTTTGTAGAACTTCAGTTTTCCAACAAAATGACACCACCTGCATTTCTGTAAAAAATCGGGTTCAGAAATTACAAGACTTAAAATATAAAAAATTCAGTTTTTTGGTTTTTTATAAAAAACATAAATATAAAAATATTACTATTCACCATTAAAAAGAGCTCAAAAAACTAAATAATTTAGTATTTTGAATTACTATTCTACGATTACTGGTTGCGGAGAAAATTTAAATTTTTATTTTGCGATAAACCCAGTACATTGTCCAATGTTATTCTTATGGGGAATACAAAAATTACTATTTCTCTCTTATTTATTGATCAATTTCGTTCAAACTTGATATGCTTGTCAAGTTAGCATTGACCAACAGAGGAAATTCTAAATATGTTGCCCCTTAATAACCCTGAGGGGGGGAATAGGGGGCATTTCCCCTCTTAAAACCACGTGTGAAGCGCTGGATTCTGTAGTGCCTCCTAAACAGGGATTTGGGTGGATATTTTTGAAAACAACATGTTCACAAGATTTTCTGTATATTCGACCGTGCTTTGTATTATATATTTAGTAAATAAAAAGTAATTTATTGATTAAAGTTGGGCTAAAAGGAAGAAAGTATGTGTCAGTTTCCTGATACCGTTTATTTTAAATTGGTATTTTTTTTTTGTAGGGAATCAAACATAATTTATTAATTTCTAAGCTACATTAAAATTTATCTACAAAAATAATTTTATAATAACGGTAATAATAAATTAATTTAAATACATTGTAGTGTGTATTTTATAGTCATTATATATACAGTCAATATACAGTCTATATATATATACTAGCAGCAAAGCCCGTTGTTAAAAGAATCCACAACAGATACTATAGTCTTGAAGCTTATGAAATTTACTTTAACTCGATATAAGTGTTAGCAACAAAACTGATAATACAATGTCAAATGTTGACTGGAAACAACAATACTTTTTTTATAAATTTTGAATGTATTTTTAAATATGCTTTGAATGCATACATTTAATAATTATAAGTAAGCGTAACCAGTTTAGATGTGTCATAACTTTAATCATTTTTAAGAACTAACGGAAATATTGAAGAACTATTGTGAACTAACGATTTATATATAGACATTTGCATTAAAATGGAGGTGCACGCTATAAACCATTAGTGTGAAATTGGCGAAACCACATTGTATGTGTCATAACTTTTGTACTTTTTAAGATCTATCGGATATATTGAAGAACTATTGAGAAGTAACGAAGAACAAACGATTTATATATAGACATTAAAATTAAGGTGCTCGCTGGAAATCATTAGTGTGAATTTAGTATAACCACTTTGTATGTGTCATAACTTTTTATTTTTTAAGAACTAACAGAAATATTGAAGAACTATCAAGAACTAACAATGAACTAACGTTTTATATACAGATATTAACATTTTAGAAGAGAAATGGCTCTCATGGTTTTGTGAAATCATGTAAACACAAGTAGTGCTCTTATTTTAAAGTGAATGTATTGGTTATTAAGAACAGTTATAAGGTAATTTGTGAGTGAAATTAATATATATAGACATTTTTTGCTAAAGAAGCTTTTGTTTGTACTTAAAAAATAATGCTATAATTATAATTCAAATATTACTCACAAGAAAGAATTTAAAAGCAGTTGGATTTCTCATAAACTGTATCTCATTGATTGACTATTGGTTGACACACTGCAGTAAATATTAAAGACTTAAAACACTTTGAGTAATATGTTTTCTCAATGAGTTAAACAAATTAAAGTAAACTTAAAACTTAAACAAAGTACTACTTTTTTGCAAATCAGCATGTTTGGTCACTTATAAATTCATACACTGGAGACACAAGGATTAACCTGAAACCACATCAGCTAGGAGTGACGTCACTAGTCAGTCGGATTGACAAATCTTCTTGACAACCTGAAGTTTGACCCTAGACTGATAAGAGATCTACCACCAAGCCTACAGACAATATCATCAATATTGGTTACCTTGTTATCTCTTTATAGCAACTAATCACTTGTAAACTGGTCCTTGTTTACTAAATATTTCTATGCTAATAAACTGATGTTTATTTAAATTAATTTTTGGCAGT
Organism: Allygus modestus; assembly: GCA_963675035.1. NCBI lineage: Eukaryota > Metazoa > Arthropoda > Insecta > Hemiptera > Cicadellidae > Allygus > Allygus modestus. The sequence continues at coordinate 106,495,225 of OY776111.1, forward strand.
AATGTATAATATTATTTAGTAGATTGGAGTAACAAATTACATATTAATAATAAAATGAGTCTACCAACTGGATGGAAGCGCCAGGAAACTGTTAGGAAAAAAGGTGTAAACGCTGGTAAAATGGATATTTACATTACATCACCTGGCGGAAAATCATTCAGATAAAAAAAATCTCTTGAACTGTACATCAGGGAGCAAAAGCTGCCTTATGACATAAAATGTTTCAACTTTACAACCAAAAATAAAGCCAAAAGTGACAGCACCTTAAGTACCTCAAGCAGCTCTCTAAATTCAACACAAGGTTCTGAATATTCAGGGATCTTCGACTCTACATTAACTGAAGGAAAAACTGATTCCGTAACCGGTCAAAATCAAATCAATTGTATTTCTGTACAGGAAAACAACACAATTTTTAATATTAATGACGTTATGATTCAAACGGATATTTGCACTCCTGTAATCACAACTTGTGCCGAACTGCTGAGCGATCACTGGCTCACATATGTATCTTGAAATGCTGAGCATTAATATTTTGAAACCAAACTACAAAACCCTGATTCTGAGTCCTGCAGTTGTGTACGGGATTAAAGTTCTTGATTACTACAATATAACCACCTGCTAAGTCTTACTGATCTCAGTAACAATGTTTTTTTTACAATGCCAATCAATGACGCAAACCATCTGAATGACTTTGAGGGATCACACTGGAGTGTTTTATTTGTTGATAAGAGGGCGTGTACATATTATCACTATGACTCTCTAAATAGCCACAATGTTAAGCATGCTAATACAGTCGTAGAGAAAATATCACCTTATCTCAACCCTACAGGAGGTACACCTAAACTCCAAACTATCGCCTGTTTGAAGCAGATTAATAGCTATGATTGTGGTCTTTATTCAATCATAGAGCAATCCATAAGCTGTATAATAAGAGGACAAGGAATACCCACTGATCAATGAAGTTTGATGAAGCTGAACTGGTACGTAAGAGATCTTGTCTGGCCTATATGATATATAACAGGGCAATAGTTAGTAATACAACTATTCTTTCACTAATGTACCAAAGTGATAAACCTAAAGTAAACAACCATCCTGAGAAGAGTGAAAAAACAATCCAGTGCAACTTGTGGAATACTGTTGTCGGAAAGAGTCAATCAAAGAACTCACACAGTGTGGATTTCAAGATCTCGTGCAGTAACCGGTACGAGGTGCTGTCAGAGGTAGCTATAAATGATTTAGAGTTTCTGAGTAACACAAAAGAAAACAAGGATGTGGAGGAAAGTATAAAGAACCAAAGGCAAAATAGACGAATAAAGAATAACAGAAACACTGATAATAATAAAAAGGAAATTGAAATGTTTATTTACTCAGAGAGCCAAGGGAGGGAAGTTTCAAAAATAATAAGAGAATGTAGCAATAATAAAGTAAAAGCAACAGGATATGTAATGCCAAATGCTACAACTAAACAAGTTTTCTCCCATGCCTTAAAAGCAGGCAAAGGTCCAGTGGTAATTTTATCAGGAACAAATGACTTGCTGAAGAATAATACTAAAGAGATTTACAGCGAACTGGAAGGGAATTTAAAACTAATGAGCAAAACTAAACAAATATTAATAAAAACTATACCTAAACGTTTTGACATACCTGAGAACAACCAAGAACATTATGAATGGAAAAAATGAAATAACTACATTAAAGAATTAGTGGCTCACATAGACAATGTTCATGTAGTTAATCTAGAAAATCTCCATAGAGAACATTTTTCTAAGAAAGGTGTTCACCTAAACAACCGAGGAAAAAAGAAACTTGTTTACATGATTTTGGAAAAAGTAAACACAATGCACTCTCTTATTCTACATCCATTTGAATCTGTCTCCACAGCACAAACTCCTGAAAGATCGTCTATGGTAGTTTTTCCTCCCCTAGCTCCACAAAAATTAGGCATTAACAAAACTATTCCTCCACCTCTTGATGATACCAAACTCCATGCCATTAGTCCACCTAAACCAGTTCCAATTATGGCAAACATTCAAATAATAGATGCAGACATGAGAGAGATCATATAAAAAAGATAAAAGTGTCGTATTTGCCCACTGTATATCTGCTGATTTTGGCTGTAAGAAACATAAGAGTCAAAATCCAAATGGAAAAACCATTCACCTACTTTTACAAGACTTAAAATATAAAAAATTCAGTTTTTTGGTTTTTGGATAACAAAAACCAAAACAACCCAAAACAATTAAAAATTACATAAAATAAGCACTCCCAACAATATTATAGGGTAAGGTTTTTGGGTGTGTCTTTCTTTTTTTTTATGTAGTGAATATTCTTTGTAAGGTTAACAAAGAATAAGACTCTTGGTAAAATTGCAAAGCAAAAAAATAGGAATTATATGAACAAAGTTATAAACACAAAAAAAGATTACTGTAGAAAAAAGATACACAAGTCAACTAACATCAGTAAAGATATTTGGCAAGTAATTAATCAAGAAACTGGTAGTACTGATGTGGGTAGTCTGATGTTTGGTTATGTTTATATGCTCATTGTTTGTCTGCATTATGCTTTTTCATTGTGCAAGTGATAATGTTGCTTATAAAAGGAAATATACTGAAGAGAATATGAACATGTTTAGTAATATGTTGTGTCTGGAAAATTGGAATGAAGTTTACTATTCTCCAGTAGAGCTTAAATATGATTTATTCTTTAATATGTTCATGCATTACTTTAATTTGTCTTTTCCTAAAATTAAAACCAGAATACAAAGGAAAAAAATGTTTGGATTAGTGATTCACTTAGAGAAGAAAGGAAAGAAATAATTAATTTGTTCTCATCTTCCAGGTTAACAAAGAATAAGACTCTTGGTAAAATTTCAAAGCAAAAAAATAGGAATTAAAGGAAAATAGGATAAAGGGAGTAACTGTTTAGTGTATGGTTTTACGGAGAAATTTGGAAAACCCACAGAGTCTGATCTATGCGACAGATGCTTTACTTTTCAACAAAATAGTAATGGAGCAATAGTTTACAGCCTGGTTACAAAGCCCAAATTCTTTGAAAAGCCAGAACCTTATGTTTATGACATGGCTTTTTTAAAGTTAACTAAACATTTTAAACAAAGAAAATTAGAATCACTGATCTGCTCTCCTTTAGGCTGTGTTCGAGACGAAATTTCACCAGCACTTTTTGCAGCTTAACTTGTTAAATTTCAAAAGCTAACTGGTGCTTCAGTCAAAATAATCACCCAGGACAAAAACTCGGGGAGAGTGCTGAGAAATGGACTGACTCATAATACATTCAAATATATGCTAATACATTCAATAAGATTGGAGACTACAAAGTCACACGAAGAACTATCAAAAGTAGAAAGCACATTTTTAAGCCCAACCATCAACAAAAGCTGTGAATATTCACGATCATCTGACCATGCAGAGCAGACCACAGTCAATCATCTACCAGGTGTGGCAGAGGAAGATGCAATCGATGATATAGTCTCATATGCAGAACCAGTCGCTCAAGGGTCTTGCAGTTCAGAGTTTGGGGCAACAGTATGTGGTAGTGAATGTGTCAGTGAAGTGGCCAAGGGTCTGTCAGGTGCCAGTGAGGTTGAAAATATTGTGCTTGGGAATAGGGTTATGCGAAGAGCTGATTCAAACAGTAATGTAACTGGAACAAACACTTTAAACTCCCACGAAGCAGAATTGACAAATCCCAGTTAAATAATTCAGGAAGATTTTTTACACTTTTTCATCAAAATATAAGGGGGTTGCAATCAAAAATTTATTCATTAGAAATAACATTGGGAGAAATATCTACAAATTTTATAATATTAACTGAGCACAATTTAAAATTTGATGATTTTGAAAAATTGTGCATTAGTGGCTTTGACATATGCTCTTATTATACTAGAAAAACATCTGGTGGGGGAGTTGTAATACTGGCTAGTGGGAGTCTGAAGTGGGAACCAATTGTTGTTCCTGAGATAGAAAAATTATGTTGTGACAAAATTTTTGAGTGCTGCCTTGTATCATTTAAGAACGGAAAAAACAAAATTGTTTTGATGGGTATCTACAGGTCACCTTCAACAAGTGATAATGTTTTTCTTGACCATTTAAGTAGTGCTTTAGAAATTATAACAACAAATTGTAACCATATCATTGTAGCTGGAGATTTTAATATAAATGTCTTAAAAGATGCAAAAAAATGCCAAAAATATGTTTAAAAATATTCTTAAAAGATTTGGATTTCGATATTATGTTAACTTCCCAACTAGAGTCACTGAAACAACATCTACAGCTATCGACAATTTTATTTCTAACATAAAAAATTGCAATATTGAAGCTGAAGGCATTATCACTTGTTTATCTGACCACGATGCACAGTTATTAAAATTAACTTGCTTAGATAAAAGTTATGTTTTGAAAACAATAACAACTTATAAAAGGAAATTTACTGAAGAGAATATGAACATGTTTAGTAATATGTTGTGTCTGGAAAATTGGAATGAAGTTTACTATTCTCCAGTAGAGCTTAAATATGATTTCTTCTTTAATATGTTCATGCATTACTTTAATTTGTCTTTTCCTAAAATTAAAACCAGAATACAAAGGAAAAACATGTTTGGATTAGTGATTCACTTAGAGAAGAAAGGAAAGAAATAATTAATTTGTTCTCATCTTCCAGGTTAACAAAGAATAAGACTCTTGGTAAAATTGCAAAGCAAAAAAATAGGAATTATATGAACAAAGTTATAAACACAAAAAAAGATTACTGTAGAAAAAAGATACACAAGTCAACTAACATCAGTAAAGATATTTGGCAAGTAATTAATCAAGAAACTGGTAGTACTGTTTAGTGTAGAACAAAAAACATCTACTTAGAGAAAAATGGTGTCACCGTAACAAATCCTGTGCACGTAGCTGGTATGTTTAATAGGTACTTTACCAGTGTAGCAGGCAATACATCTACTGATCAATTACATCCTGGAGTTCAAAGTAACTTAGTCAGTAGTAACACTGAACTAAATCTTAAATTCTCACCAGTCGATGAAAAAGAAATTTTGAATATTATTCAGAAATAGAAAAATAAAAATTCTAGTGGTTATGATGAGATCCCAATTAAGGTTATAAAATTTGTAGATAAGAGTATTAGTAAAATATTGGTTCATCTAATTAATTCATCTTTTGTGTCAGGCATTTTTCCTACAAAAATAAAAGTTGCAAAAGTAATACCCATTCACAAAAAATTTCCCAAAAGATCCATCAAATTATAGACCAATATCAATTTTACCCACCATTTCTAAAATTTATGAGAAGGCAGTTTGTACAAAGTTAATGTCTTTTCTGGAGGTGAACAATCTGCTAGATGATAATCAACACGGGTTTCGAGTAGGAAAATCAACCAAAACAGCAACAGTACAATTTATTGAATCAGTCATTGATTCAATAGATAATGGTAAGAAATGCATTGGCATCTTTATGGACTTGTATAAGGCTTTTGATAGTGTTTGCCATAGCTCATTGTTTAATATCCTTCATGAATATGGTATTAAAGGGAAATCTTTAGATTGGTTCAAATCATTCTTAACCAATAGAGAGCAATTTGTCGAAATTTATCATTTAACAAATACAAATCAAACAAGAATAAATTCAAAAACAGAATTTATTAAGTGTGGCGTTTCTCAAGGGTCAATTCTCGGCCCAGTATTATTCATTTGTTATATAAATAGCATGAATAATGCAATAGAAAACAAAAAATCCAATAGAGCGGTGCTGTATGCTGACGATTCAAATTTTAAAATATCAGGTGCAAGCTATCAAGAAATTCAAAATATAGCAGAAATGGAGCTGAAAAATATTTTAAAGTTTTGTAGTTCTCTCAATCTGGAACTCAATTTTCATAAGACCAATTATATTAGCTTTAACGCAAAGAGAGATAAAAACAGATGTACATCGCAATTGACATTAGCTAATCAAAATATAGCTGAAGTCAATAAAACAACATTTTTAGGTTTAACAATAGATTTTAATTTTAGTTGGGATCTTCATATAAACAAAATTATTAGTAAAATCAATTCAGGAATTTTTGTACTCAGAAGATTGTCCTAATTATCTGACTTAGCTACTTCAAGAATAATTTACTTCGGGCTAATTCATTCCTGCATAGCTTATAATATCTGTGTTTATGGAGCCACAACACACTATATCTTAGAAAGGATATTAAAGATTCATAAAAGTGTATAAGAATAATGCTCAGTCTAGTTTATAAAGCACATGTAAAATATCAATTTTGTGAACTAGAAATGTTAACAGTCTTCAGTTTGTATATTTATGATTGTATATTATATGTAAAAGAAAACATGTCTGATGACATTTTATTAGGCTATAGCCATCAATATAATACTAGGCATGGACAAAATATTAAATTTGAAAAACATAACTTGGAATTAAAAAAAAAACTACATTCATGGGCGCAAAGTTTTTGAACTACTTGCCCTTAGATATAAAAAATTAAAAAAATCCCAAAAATTTCAAAGCAAAGTTAAATAAACGGTATCAGGAAACTGACACATACTTTCTCCCTTCTAGCCCAACTTTAACGAATAAATTACTTTTTATTTACTAAATATAGAATACAAAGCACGGTAAAATGTACAGAAAATCTTGTAAACAAGTTGTTTTAAAAAACATCCACCCAAGTCCCTGCTTTGGAGGCACTACAGAATCCATTGCTACACTCGTGGTTTTAAGAGGGGAAATGCCCCCTATTCCCCCCCAGGGTTATTAAGGGACAACATATTTCGAATTTCCTCTGTTGGCCAATGCTAAATTGACAAGCATATCAAGTTTGAATGAAATTTATCAGTAAATAAGAGAGAAATAATAATTTTTGTATTCCCCATAAGAATAACATTGGACAACGTACTACGTTTACCGCAAAATGAAAATTTCAATTTTCTCCGAAACTAGCAATCGTGGAATTGTAATTCAAAATACTAAATTATTTAGTTTTTTGAGCTCTCTTTAGTTGTGAATAGTAATATTTTGTTATATTTATGTCTTTTTATGAAAAATCCAAAAAACTGAATTTTTGATGTTTTAAGTCCTGTAATTTCTGAATCCGAATTTTTACAGAAATGTGGGTGGTGTCATTTTGTTGGAAGAATAAAGTTCTTCAAACGACTAACGTTTAATCAAAATCGTTAGAGCCGTTTTTGAGAAACTTTGATTTTTCATGTTTTTTGGCGGTTTTTGGGGGATAATTACTTTTTAAAATCAAAAATTCAAAAAAATGAAAAAAACGCCTGGAGATATCGTGGATTAGTACCTACATACCAAATTTCATCAAAATCGGCCCACTGGTTAGGGCTCTAGCTCTGTACTCATTCACACAGACACACACACACACGGACACACACACACACACACACACACGGACACACACACACACACACACAGACAGACATCACGTAAAAACCACTTTTTTGGGTTCAGGGAGCACCAAAACGAATATTTCCACTAACAACTCAAATTCGAAAATTTTTACGAAAGCAATACTTTCTCCATATACTAACTATGTATAGGGGGAGAAAGTAAAAAATTAATGATCAATAACCCATGTTATTCTTTAAATGAATTTTATGATAAGTTTGCATGAGACTGTGTTAAACTAGGTGATTGTGTTATTTTTAATGTGATTATTATGTTTAGCTTGTAAGTAATTAACTTGACACCATTCATGTATCATATATACTATTATGAATAAAGATATTTTGACTATTGACTATTGGCTACTTTCATGAAAATTTAGATGCACGCTGGAAATCTGCAGTGTGAAGTTGGCGAAACCTCTTTGTATGTGTCATAACTTTTGTATTTTTTAAGAACGAACGGAAATATTGAAGAACTATTGAGAACTAACAAAGAACTAATGATTGGAATGATTAAAAATGGATTAGCTAATTTGGGTACGTCAACTTCACAGACCTGTTCTTATGGGACAAAATATAATACAGGAAAGTATAGTTATGGTATTATAGTCAATGGTATTATGGTGTCAGCATGCATTTACCAAATGGTAACAATGATTGCCGCATCAAACGCTAGCGTAATGACCATATGGTAGCGCCTGCAATTTTTGTGTATGCCAGTTTCTAGGGGTCTTCTTTGCTCTCGCCGACTATGGAATTATTTTTGAAGTTTGGTATTTTTACCTTAATTTGTTTTTAAAAAAAGTCCACGGCCCGGGCCAGTTGTAATAACAAAAAAGTGGCAAACAAAATTACAAATACCCCTGTAGCAGAAAACCTGCATACTCAGCAAATTTCCAATGCATATATATGTATCTCAATACCACATAAAGACATATACATTCATAAATAAACTATTTATGTCACTTTAAGTACTCTCCATAAGAATAACATGGCGGCTGAATATTCAGGGTTGCTGAAGCAAGGAATACAAAAAATGGGGCTTTATATAGATATCAATATAGGCCTAACTCAATGAGGTAAAGCCACATACCAAATTTTATTAATTTATGTTCATAATTAAGGGAGATAACACGTTACTTTTTCTCCATAAGAATAACATGGAAGCTGAGTACGCAGGTTTGCTGCTACGGGAACTATCAGCCAAATTTTTTTTAGTGCAAGTATCAATAGACCACAACGATATGAAGCAATGTACCAAGTTTCAACAGGATAAGTTGATAAATAAGCAAGATATACAATTTTTCTTATTCTCCTCCATAAGAATAACATTGGACAACGTACTGTGTTTAGCACTTTCAATATCTCTGTAACCATTTGCCGTAGAGCAATGATGAAAACACCAAATTGTGCGTATTTTTAAGCTGATTCCATTGAAAAAAAAAACTAAAATTTGACCGTTTCAAAAATTATATGTAAAAAACTCAAAAAACCCATTTTTGGGGTACAAAACCCCCGCAAAATACCCCTTTGGATAGGTCGATCTGCCTGGTTTTCGAACTTAAAGTCATAAATGCTACTTTACACGTTTATACCAAATTTCATCAAAATCGGACTATTTTTACGAGAGTTATCGTGCTCACGGACACACACATATATAAATATAATATATATATAAATATAATATACATATAATAAATATAATATACATATATAAATATAAATATATATACAGTTTTGAACGAATGGTGTTTTTGGCATCTGGGGACCTCAAAACGAAAAGTTATCGTGGTCCCGTGCCTAGGTCTTACCATGCCAACTACGGTAATAGCTTCTTCCCAATAGGGGAAATTCGCTAAAAGGGTTACCTCTTTTGATTGACTTTTATAATTACTGACTATAGCTATTGCTGTAATAATTACGTTGCTGATAAATGTCAAATGACAAATAAAGATTTATTTATTTAAAACAAGCAAAAGACTTGGTTCAGTTGTTTCTTAGATCTCGGCCTTCTAAAAAAAAGAAAAAACTTCTACTTTATTAATGTAATATTTTCATTAAAACTTGGTATGTTGCTTCATCTGGTTGAGATATATCTGAGGCAAAATCTACATTTTCGGTCCAATGTTAATGTTGTGGAGAATAAATCACGTTATATCTCTCTATTTTATTCAATTCTAAACATCTTTATTAAATTATGTACATTTCAAAAGTATACAAGAATGGTGTAAAATTATAAACACCTTTTAGTTTTATGAATATACTAGCTGCTCCTGCAGGCTTCGCCCCTCAAATAATAATTTATAAAAACTATGACAGTTGTGTGTGCTGCGTTCTGTGGTTATCCTCTGGAACTACTACAAATCAAGATCAGCTGTTTGTATTTTCATCAAACTTAAAGTGAATGTCCATAAATAACACAGGATTGGAACTTTGACTCCCCGTGGGACGGAGCCCTATGGGAATTTCTTAAAATCCTTTCTTAGTGAGCACCTAAGACCCAAGAGGAAGGTATGTTCCAAATTTCACTGCAATCTGTTCTGTAGTTTTTGAGATTTTGTGATGAGTGAATGAGTCAGTGAGTCAGTCAGTGGTATTTGGATTTTATATTTTATTAAGCTATATAGGTCTATATAGTGTCCCAAAAAATAACTGAAGAACTTTGTTTATATTGTTGTTGACCTTATTACCTTAATAACATAGATATCAAAATTGTCATAAGTTAACAGATTTTCCACATTCAAAGAAATATTTACATTTCTCCTGCTCAGAGGCAATGCAATTTTATGGACATAGTGTTTATAGATTGAATATTATATTTTCTCCAAAATCATTTATAGTAATTTGCATCATTATGAAACAAACCATATAAAAACTACAATGAGTTCTTAATATCACTCGCACACCCATTATGTTGATGACGATGTCATTTCACAATAGCAATCAATAGCATTTCAAAGATATTAAAGCAAAAACTATTTTTTTTTTAGTTTGGACTATTTAGCTCTCAATTGATAATTATTCTTCATACATCGTTTCAACTTCATCATGTGAACTGATGTGTGTACTTATTTAGACTTCTGTATGGTAATCAACTGAGAAGTATCTCAACATTTTAGTATGAAACATTTTAGGACTTTTATCTGATGACATTTGGAACAATGTTGTTCAAACTAAAACTTTTAATCTTGTTGTTTTTTATATTAAATTGCGTGCTTCAATCTCAAACCATTTCATCTCTATTGCTTTTCAATAATTATAATCATACACTGAGGTTAAATCAAGCTGTACTTAAATTTTTAAGAACTAAAGCTTGTATTGAAATTTCATTGAACAAGGAATTTGAATATGAAACATCAGCGTTATCATCAATTCTAAAATATACTGACTTACCTGTTGTTGTGAAAAATACAAATGTTGGCATTCCTCATGAATGTACTAATCACATATTTTTAGTTTCTAATTCATCAGAGACATTAAACTTAAATTTCAAGAGGTATGGACTTAATGAAAGGAACAAGACCCTCATATTTATTTTGAACCAGAATAAAACATTGTTAAAAGATTGCCACAGTGAGATATTTGGCAATGCTCGAGTTGTTATGGTATTCAAAGATGTGGTGCAAGTTTTAGATTCACCTTCTCTTAAGGTGAGACATTTTCGTGAATTAACCTCTGAACACAGCTGCGCTCGTATTTGGGAAGATATTGAATCAAAGCACTACATCAGAGGAGGAATTATTAGAGTAGCAACATTCAACTGCCCTCTCTTCTCTATGTCTGATAACAAAACAGGTAACTGTGTAGTTCTATATATTTAGTGTCCCATGTATCCGGTTTTGCCATGAAGAGAAGACATGATTTTATTTGAATTCTTTTCATGGAGAGCATTTTGGCTGTGCTATTCACACTTTTAATAGAGAGGCATTATTTGTCTCTCTGTAGTTAGGCACGTTGAACAAGATTTCTAGTTGATTAATAAACAAATATTTAAATAATCATAAGTTCCATTAAATATTTATACTAAAAGATAAAATTACTAGGAATTCAGTCTCTATCCCACCAAATGGGCGGATTGAGCTAAGCCATAAACAAGTAAACCATTTTTTGATTAAAAATAAATAAATGTTCACTAACTCCTGTGTTATTAGTCATAACTGCTGTGAATAGTTATTTAATTCAGAGGTTTATGTTTTATTAGTATGGACAAGTTGATCAAATCTAGCACAAAGGTAGCAGCAAAGGCTAAAAAGAGCGGAGGTGAAGTATGCACCCACACTCACATACTTATCTTCGCTCGCCTAGACTCAGTATGAACACGTTAAATATGAATAGCATTAATACAAACGACAATTCTAATTAGTTACTCATTATCAATAATCTCTAGTTTATTACAGCTTCATATTATTTCATACGGTTGGTTTACAAATTTAAATAAATCAGATAGTATGTAAACGTAGCAGAAGTCATATTATTAATTACATTACAGTCCATGAAACATTTTGAGTTGACTGTACGCAACCGCTGGAGAGGAGTAGGGGTAGGGGGTATTCACCATCTCTCTTGCACTACCTCCCCCGTACGCCAATCACCGCGAACAGGGGTGTACTTTTGACATTGCAATATTCGCATACAAAAAAAGTGTAATATCTTTACACTTTTTGAAACATATGTTTGTTAAAATGTAAAATAAACAAAACCATATTTTCGTCTAATAACTTAACGATATCTATAACATTTGATTGTCCAGTGTATTTTCAATGGTAATAAAGGAAAATGTTGCTGGCTGTTTTTATTCTCGATAGGTACATTGGAATTTAAAATTGTATACTTCAAAACCTTTCCACTAAATTAAATTAATGTCGAATGAAAACTTATTTTTAAATATTGAAATTTGATCAGCTATGTGATATAATTTGAATATACTGTACAACTGACATCAGTTAAACAAGCCACAATCAGGTGGTGAGTCTAGCTAGTCTTACAAAGAATATTATAAAATGTAGTAAAAAATAATATTCTTTGGTAGGCTGGGTAAAATTATCATTATATTAATAAAGCCAAGCAAAAAAATTTCCCTCCTTTCTTCAAGACGTGTGTGCATCGCAGGAGAAATTCACGAATACTGTTAGAAAGGTATTGTCGTGTAGATTTGCAGAAATCCCTTATAACTTACATCAGCCATCAGGGCTACGCCCCATAGGCTTTCAAAGTTTCAATGCTAATCTTACGGAAGAACAGTAATCAATGAAATATTATATTTGACATCTGTTGATTTAAAAGCAAATGCAAGACAACAGCAAGATCAAATGTTTCAGGCATAATGTAAATAAAAAGACTACTGACTGCTGGAGTGGTAACGCCCTTCTGTTATCCATTTTAACTCCTCATTTAACTAAATTAAACCTGGGATTTTACTGAGTTGAATCTATAATGGATCAACAATTTTGTTTGAACATTTAAAATAATTATACATGGGGGTGAGGGAGATAGAGAGCGCAACAGGACTCACTAGATATTAATCTAATTTATTTAGTTATTCTTGAAGTTAAGCATCATGGTACTGGTTAAAATGACTTTGTTTTAACTGTTAATGCCGGATAATGTGATTCACGCAAACAGCCATTATTTGTCAAAGAGTATTTGGTTGAATTTCTAACATTGGGTGATCGTTAGTATTTTTATATTTTTATATATTTAAATAACCAGTTGTAAATTAGTCCTTGCAATATTTGAATGGGTCTGCCGCAAAACGTTCTAAGCGACAGAAGTACAGTTTAGAGAAATCACTCAAAGACTACCGAGATTGAAAATTTGTTTAAACTAGAATCTTTTTTCTCTATATTTCGTTATATATAAATGTATAATTTCATAATATACTACTACATCATACGTTGGCAAATTAATATTTATTTTAAACAGTTTTATAATGTTTTTCAGTGGTTAAAACGTTCTAAGCTTCGTCGGTTAAAACGTTTTTTCACGGACTCTACCAAGGCTTTAAACTAAAACTATCATATTTTTAATTGTTTTAAACTGTAAAAAAACACTATATAGTAAAATATAGTAAAACTATTTTAAAGCTAAAAATACTATAGTAAATTTAGATACCATTGTGGCTTTTATAATGGTATATAAACGTTATAATGGTATATAAACGTTCTAAGCTCCATTAATTCTCTGGCGCTTAGAACTTTTTTCGTCCGATAGCCCGTCGAGTCATTGAATTCCCGCCAGGTTTGACAGATGAAATCAGTGCTACCAACATGAAAAACTTTACGCCAAATACTCCAAACTTCAACGCCAAATATCCCTGGTTGTAGGGAATGTCGTTTAGAACCTTTTTCATCAGATATCTCCATTTCTAAAATTTTGTCGCTTAGAATGTTTTGCGGCAGACCCATTCATTTGTGGATTGTCACAGGAGCTTGAAGGAAATGGAGAGTGTGTTCCATGGAATATGAGGGATGAGTGGGGAAACACTTTCCTGATTCAATTACAAGAAGGAAATTTTCAGAGCTGCACATGTTGAGTGTCAGCACCATCCATGGATGACGATACTAAACTTGGAACCATATCAGCCTTACTAAGCGAGTTAAATGGCCGAACACATGTTAATTGGGTGGTGAAGGCGCTAAAATCAATGAATGTTTGTTTGTAATTAATAAACTTGTGTTCCATAAAAAGTATAAATCAATTACAAATCTCAAGCCTAGAGTAACAAAATAAAACATGGCGCTGCGGACAGGAGAGATGTCACAGAAATGTATAATAAAATGAATGTTTTATAATAATAGCATACAACAAGTGATGTATTTTAATAAATATTTTATAACTGAGTTAAATAGGGTACTGTTGAAAATTGATGACTTAACCTGATACCAAATCCAAAAAACTCGTCTCGAGCAATTTCTTTTTAATAGGGATCTATACTGAAATCTTTATATATAATTCTGTAAGTAAAATTTTTAAGTCAAAATTTTCGGAGTAATTGTCGGAAAATTGTCTTGTGTAATCGCAAGATAATGGGAGAGGGCTCAAATTAAAGGTCTCGATCCCAGGGACTAGGGAAAAATAGCAGTATTTCCAAAAAGTTGCCAGCAAACGACAAATAACGTAAAACATTCCCCATAAGAAAAGCATGGGGATTTAAAAACGTCTGCTTCGTTTACATTAAAACATGTGATTAAGAGTCTACTTTATTTACGAACTGACATGTGTTCCTACTTAAATTGTTTTACTTTCCTCAACATGTAAAGTGGAAAATAAATCAGATGAGGTGGAGAATTGGAGTAAGGTTAGGGGCATTGGCCCCTTCAAGCCACTAGTAATACTTATTTTTTAAAATCCAACCATCATCTATTATATATTGGTATATGTGTTTAAAAAAGTTTGAATATAGCATACCATTGTAAATCAAAATATTTTCGACAGGAAATATTCAGGGAATAGAAGCACAGATAGTGAAGGAAATGGCAAGACAACTGAATCTGACGATAATACGCATACCTTTGGTAAGAAACAATTTGTATTCTTTATTACTATCGTTCAATAATAAATAAATAAATATGATTAGCTTATATTCCACTAAGCCCCAGATTAGTTACAAATGTAAAAATATTTATATAATTCTGAAAGAGGAATTTGGTAAATTGCAAGGTGATGGGATTTGGCTCAGGGCCCTCTGATTAAAGTTGTATCATATGTCAGCCAGAAACAAAGGCAAATGGTCCCCTTAAGAAGAACATGAGGGGTGTAAAACATCAACTTTAACACGTTCGCTCCCGGGTGGCACATATCCACCACATATGCCGGGCGAAGTGTATCTACTGCCCACACTTAATGCTAAAGAGTTAACCAGTGTACGGCCATTCTGAGTATTAGACTACTCGCAGCCCAAAGTTAAAAATTGCTAAAATTAGGTTTTTTACCCAAATAATGAGATATTATGTACGGTATTTAAATTCAAATATTAGTAGTTTATTTCACTTTTAGAGCTTTTTATGGCAAATATATGTGCCACTCGGGCTATAGCAATAAAAAGTGTTGTTTTTATTGCTGTAGCCCAGCTGGTACGTACATGTGCCGCATATAAATATTCTGTTTTCTCAAATAAGAGGTTGTTTGAATAAAACAAACATTATACAATCACGTTAGGTTTGGATTTCATACTGGTTAGGTTTGCCTACATCAGCTGAAATGTAAACAGAGCAACAGGTGTACCAAACAAGTGTACCAACATAACATTGTGTTTACCTATATTAAATTGAAGTACCCAGAAACCGAGCGGCACACACGTGGGCCACACATCTCTATAGACGGCATACGAAGTTTCAGAGCTTTACCGTAGCCCGTATTAAAATAAATTAACGAAGAGTCTGTTGGAGTCAGCAGCACACATTTGTGCCACCGTGCTATGGTGAAATAACACACGACACAATTATGTGCTGCCCGGTCTACATTTATGGAAATTTGTTTGCGTTGCGGAAGCAAACGTGTTAATTAGATATCCACACGCGATTTAAGGGTGTGCTCTGTTTACGTAATAACATGTGTTCTTACTTTTTTAATTTGTGTATTTAAGGCTTTTCATTTAGGTACATGAAGCCTTAAGAGCTAAAATCACAAGAAAATTATATTAATACATACAGTACTTTAAATGTATTTATAATAAATATTAAATAGATAAGCAGTTGTGATTTTCCAAAATAGTAGGTTACATTTAAAATTACAAATTAAGTCTAAAAAATTAACACTTATACTGAAATTTATTTAGGTTTTAAAAGTTTTATAATTTTTATAATTTTTCCACTCAAAACGTTTGGTCTTAAAACGAGTTTCCACGCAGCACGCTGACGTGAGGGAAGTAAATTTCCACATAATAAACTTTTAAAACTCAAAATCAGTGTAAAAACATACATTTATACCAATTGTTATTGAAATCTGAAAACATTGATTTTTGGCTGTTCCTGCTCCTGGTTTCATTTACCTGCAATGCTGGGAATTTAATATTGCGCATTATAAGGTTTGGAGAAGATCCAGTCAGGCTTGAAAGTTGGCGTGAGGTTGCTGGGGATGTTGAAAGTACACTAACAAATTAATAACAGGCTTTTCTAATGTAAAACCCCCATAAGACAACGTACTGTGTTTGGTCGATACACATTTTATTTAATAACTCGGTAAATATTTATGCTAGAATGATGAGAGAGGGCTTAAAAGTTTCGCCTCACAAATTCACATATTTGTTATGTACTAATTGTACATCGGGGGTTTTTCTGACCCTTTTTGGCCCCAAAAACTCTAAATTTGAAAGACTAATCCCCAAAAAAGGTGTTTAGAAATTTCCGATTGTTTTGCCCAACGAATTTCTCCAACTGATTATAGAAAAGAACGTCCCTACCAAATTTGAAGTAAATCGGACAAAAAATGTGACCGCTAGAGTGCAAACACATATATATACTGTATAACATTTTTAACGACCCCCCCAAAACGTGTTCAGGGGGTCACGTTAGGTTAAACCATAAACTTCTATGGTGGTCCTGGGCTTAAGTTTCACCGTGTGGGTCATACTAATAGTTCACTTTCCATAGGAAATTCACTAACAAGAAAGTCTTGAGAACTTGTAAGATTGATTATTTTGTGCCTTATGCCCCTGGCCACCTAACCAACTACCTGACTGAATATAGGTTTTAGAAAAAAGTTTTTTTTAACAAGCAAAACTATTTTCATACAAGTACAACTTGTAAACTTTAAAGTAATTTATTCATAATAGGGTGACTAAATAATAAAAGACATTCTCAATGGCAAAACTCACAGACAAATACAACTGAAATAACTAAATGGCTACTTGTATGCATATTTAATCACTATGCATATTAAACTATTTCCATACCTTAAAAGTCTAAAAGACTTCCTTCTGATGTCAATGTGAGTCGTGCACTCAAGTGCCTGCCAAGGACACGGTGAAAACCTTTGAGGGGGAGGCTGTAAAAGAGTGTATGACTAATGTGGCATATATCCTATATATTAAAACACAAAATTAAAAATCTTCCGGAAGAACGTGTGAGACTTCCATTGGACCGATTTACACGCGGGTGGTGTCAAATGAAAGTAAATAACCCCTATATTTGCACATTTTACCTTAAATGTTTGTATCTGGTTGATAACTATTTAAAAAACGAGATTGAAAGTTTTGTTATGGCAATTTGACATTGGGTAAAATATCAACTTTGCACTTCTTTGATTAGTTCATTTGAGGTTTCCACTGAACCATTTTACACGTTGTTTGTTTTAAATGAAAGATCAATCTCTCTATATTTGCACGATCTATTTATATTTTTGAAATAATTTAATTTATAATATAAAAAAAGAACTTTTTAAAACCTATTTTATCACTATTTTAAGTTTATCTAACCAGCTGATTATTGTGTATGTAAGTCAAAAGGGAATCAGCTGACTTAGAGAAAATCATAGTATCTTTCAATGATGCATCCCATTTATTAAGATTACCAAAGTCGATTCAGACTGACCTGAAGAAGAAGTTAATATTTTGTCTCATATGTTGTAATTATTATGGTATTAATTAACACAATCTATACAGAGTGTCTCAAAAGTCTATGACCAAACTTCACAGGCTTGTTATATGGACTATTTCCAACAAAAAGTTATATTTTGTTATCATATTCTTGATAATTTACGAGCTATTGATGTTTTTAATATGTTTTTAAATCTGTGTATTAGAATCTTATGAGTTATGTTTAGACAATAAAATATACACGTAGGACCATACAACTTCTACACTGTATAAAAATTAACAGTATTTATAAAAAAGGTAGTTTTAGGAGTTTAGTAAAATTAAAAAACACAATTTATCGCAATTTAAATTTAAATTTTACATTTCAAACAATCTTTTAACTTTTAAACAGTGATGTCGTTTAAATATTTCTGCCTTAGAGAGTGATCCTATATCTTAAAAGCTTTCCCTTTTATTGCAGATAATAATATTATTAAGACATTAAAAGATTTATTTTCCTAATTTCAGTAATGGCAATTTTTTTAAACTAATACACCTTTTCTGAAATTAGCTTAATTTCAAGTAAAAAAGATTGTGAATACAAATTTAAATTGCGTTGATTTGTTTTTTAATTTGATTAAACTCCTAAAAGCTGTATTCCTAATTAATGTTTATTTCTATACTATGTACAAGTATTACGTGCATATTTTCTTGCCTAAAATGATTTATGAGATTGCAGTATGTAGATTATATACCCCCGTAGCAGCAAACCTGTGTACTCAGCGAATTTCCAATACATATACATGTATCTTAATACCACATAAACCCACGTACCAAGTTTCATCAATATACATTCATAAATAAACGATTTATGACATTTTTATTAATCTCCATAAGAATAACATGGCAGCTGAGTATGCAGGTTTGCTGAAGCAAGGAACACAAAAAATGATGTTTTATACAAATATCAGTATAACTCAAGTAGGTAAAGCCATATACCAAATTTTATTAATTTATGTTTATAATTGAGAGAGATAACACGTTACTTATTCTCCATAAGAATAACATGGAGGCTGAGTACGTAGGTTTGCTGCTACGGGGACTATCGGCCAAAAATTGTTTTTAGTGCAAATATCAATAGACCACAACGATATGAAGCAATATACCAAGTTTCATCAGGATAAGTTGATAAATAAGCGAGATATACAATTTTACTTATTCTCCATAAGAATAACATTGGACAATGTTCTGTGTTTAGCACTTTCAATATATCTGTAACCATTTGACGTAGAGCAATGATTAAAACACCAAATTGTGCGTCCTTTTAAGCTACTTCCAATAGAAAAAACTAAAATTGGACTTTTTTTTAATTGTATGTCAAAAACTCAAAAACCCCATTTTTGGGGTACAAAACCCCCCTTAAACCCCCCTTCGGATAGGTCGATCTGTCTGGTTTTCAAACTGAAAAGTCATAAATGCTGCTTTACACGTTTATACCAAATTTCAACAAAATCGGATAATTTTTACGAGAGTTATCGTGCTCACGGACACAATATATATATATATATATATATATATATATATATATATATATATACATACATATATATATATATATATATATTTATATATACAGTTTCGAATGAGTGGTGTTTTTGGGGTCTGGGGACCTCAAAACGAAAAGTTATCATGGTCCTGGGCCTAGGTCTTACCATGCCGACTACGGTAATAGCTTTATCCCTATAGGGGAAATTCGCTAAAAAAAAATTAAAAACTTCAATAGCTTGTAAACTATGAAGGATATGATTTTTTTGTTGGAAATAGTCCATTTAACAAGCCTGTGAAGTTTGGTCGCCGACTTTTGAGACACTCTGTATAAATAAAATTAGAGTTTTGTCTGTACATTGCTTGGAATTATGAAACTGTTGCATATTTTCACGTTTTACACCCTAGGGAAGCCAAAACAAGTATTTTCTCAATTTCTGTCTGTCTGTTGGTAACGCTCAAGGACGGCTTTTTGTTCTCTTTTCATGGGAAACCGGGAAACCGGGTGCACTGACTTTGATAAAACTTTGTTTCTTTGTTCTATACATATGTGAGAAGGTCACTTTCAACTGGTATATGCCTTTTGGAAAAAGAATGGCGGCCGCTCAAAAACGTGATTTTGTGCCGTTTTGTTCGCTTTTTACAGGAAACCGGGTGCACTGATTTCGATGAACTTTTTTCTCTGTTCTATATGTGCGTTAGAAGGTTTTAGGCTAATCGGATTTTTTTGGAATCACCTTAGGAGTCTACCCTGCGGGGTTTTAAATATCCTATGTTATTCCTATGGGCAAGGCATTTATTTATATTGAACCAGATGATGACTTAAGAGCAGTTATTCTATAAACAGATGTTGCAGTTCTTATTTAAAACGCTGAGTAAATATTAGTAATAAATAACATAATTAATTCAGAGTGGATATGACTTAAGAATATTTATTCCATAAACAGCTGTTGTAGTTATTATTTAAAATGTTGAGTGAGAATAGGTAATAAATAACATAAATACTGTTTACAGAGTGGACATTATGATCTAAATGTATATTTGTCAGACTCATGCACTTACTGACACAGTGATCACTTTATCTAAAAGTACCTGGGGGCCGGGCTTTGCTCGGGGAAGGCCAGTCAGTTTTTTTTTTAGATGACTGGGAGTAATATTTCACCACTTTCCCCAACTGTCTATCTGGCTATTTTATACCTCATTTGCCTCTTTTCTGCATTTTTAAGGTCACTCCAGTTGTTATTCATAACTCAATGTCCCTTTTGTTTATTTAGGATATGACCACTCTATATGTAATCTTCACTCAACAGTTTTAGTCTTTGATTTCAGGAAACCACATGCTAACAATTTTATAAACAACACGAGTATTACTTTGACAGTTCCCTAGTTGATTATGAACAGCTGTTACAATTATTTTGTTTTGATTTTAAACTCCGTAAGCCCAATATTATTTTTTATTTACTTTTCAATTTTTTACATTATTTGATTTTTCCTGGGATGAGACCTGTCTAGAACTTATTTTTAGCCCAGAAATTAGTTATTTCCAACATTTGAGATCAAAGTTGCAAGCAAGCAAGCAAGCACGGACGCATGCAAACCTTACTCACATTAGAGTTTAGGAAACGGCAATGTCTTTGAACATGAGATGTTGCATGGTGGTTCCCCTTATGCTGCAGTAAACATTTAAAAAATTCCTTTAGGGCTCTTCTTTAATTTACTTTTGTGGAAATCTAATGAGTATTAGTATTTACTAGACCTTTGTAAGTTGAAATTCGATAGAAACATAACTAATGCATGCATCTGAACAAAACACAAGCCTATTCCCATTACAAAAATGATTAAGGGCTTCGCCCCCCGGAATTTCAAAATATAATCTTTTAACAATCTTGCACATGCTACTGGACCGATGTATCTGAAATTTGGTAGGAATATTGCTTAATGCTTACATTTACCTACTCCAGATAAAAATATACTGAAGGACTCTGGCCCACTAGCTTACATAAGCGTGTTAATCATCACACACCAACTACTCAATCAAGATAGCTGAAATTTTGAATCTAATAAACAACATCATGACAACATTATGGGGAGTCACGGTGTTGCTCTCTGGACCCTTTGTTGTACGTGAGACATGGGTGGACGGGATCTGTGCCTCTCTAAAAAGATCTTTTATGTAGCTGACCACTGAGCGTCTGAACTTAACAGTAAATAAGAAACTTTATTTTGGAGAAGATTAAGGGGTTGAGTTTTCTTATGCCCTTTTAAAAGTTGAAGTTGGGACGAAAAACAAATGTAGTCTCATAAACATCACTCCTTCACTCGGCACTATCGATGAATCACAGGATTTACTCATCGACAGTTTTTTTTTACCGAGGTTCATAAAAAATTTCATTTGGAAAGTGCCTAGCTCTGTGAGTGTGCCATCCTCACGTCCACCAATGAACAAGCAATGGAGATCAACACAAAGGTAGGTCTCTTCCAACGTGAGGAACGAATCCATACACCGTTAAATGCCGTTCTTTTAACCATGACCACGCCGTTCACTACCCGACAGAGTTCCTCACAGAGTTCCTTAGAAACAGAACCCGAACTATCTGCCAGTATATTACATTAACTTTTATTTAATTGTACATTACAAATGTAAAATGTAAATTTTAATGTGTTTTAAAATTACATGGGTTGTTATTTTATTTAACAGTTCGCTACCGAGCGTCACGTATGTGTGATGCATGGGTGTTCGTAGCGTACCAACTGTAAGTTATATACTTCCAGAATAGACCAATGCAAAAATATAAAAACACCTCCAAACCAAATTTTTGATGCACGTTTCAACTGTTTTTATGGTTCAAAATACCAATGAACAACATCTGACTCATTTATAAACAGCAATTGTACATTTTTATGGATTTTTATTATGCATCACATATATGTGACGTCGGTGTATAGCACTGTTCTACTGATGAAAATAAATATTATTGTACTGCTGACCGATTGTCACCCATATGTGATTCAAAGATAAAATATATTTTATCAAATTGTATTGGTAAGAAAATAAAGAAACACTGTTCAGTTAAATAACTTATGTTTATTCAGAACTAAGTAAAGACCCCTCACTAAATTCATCGTCTATCACACGATCAATTTCACTTAAAGTCATGACATCTCTCCTCTTCCTTACTTTTCGTGTTTTACCTTCTTCACTCAACAGCACAGAAACAGCAGTTTATTATAACATAAACAAACGAATAACACGAGGGTTAGAATCATGTGAATCTCAACCGTGGTTCAGCTTAATATAAACAACAGGTTGGCTAACACACCCCTGATGAAGTCAAAACGAAATATCCCACCCTCGGACCAAGGGACCCTTATATGTGACAGACATTCCTATAGCCCGATATGCAGTTGAAAATACGATCAAATATACTGACAGGCAGCCAAAAAGTATTTAGTAACAATAGACTCGAGTCACAAATACGTGACTTCGGGCTGTGGTTAGCGCTCCACGCATCACACATATGTGACATCGGTCTATAGCGAAAACCGGAGCGTCACAAATACGTGACGTCGGTCTATATTGGAAGTCCAAATTTGGAGTCGGTAGCAAACGGGTTAATTAATCTACTATTTATACATAAAACCCGTATGAAGGACGGGTACACAGCTAGTTTATTAAAACTTTACCAATAGAGGATCGCCTTGAAAGGACTGTCAACTGTTTCAAAAAATAATGTCCAATTAACTTTTATTAAGACACCAGTGAAAATTAGTTGAATTATTGTGAGAGAAAGGCTCTTCGTAGGAATAACAATTAATACCAATTAAAATTTCAGTGTTGATTGCTAGTCCAGTTGTCTGCAATAAATCAATTGGAAGTGGAGGCAAGATTAGGAGAGGCCAAGGTCAAGTCTGTTGCCCTTTTCCTTAAAGGGAGCCCACAAAAATAAGTAGGCTCTCCAATATTTAGGAACACGAGATTATTTTTCTTGATCAAATTGAATAGATGGTTGCCTTTAAAGTGGTTGTTCCACGATATGTGGTGAGCATTGAAATCACCCAAAATTATAAGAACATAATATTAGTGTGATGACTAAACCAGTGATGAATGAAGAGTGTCTGCCTAAAGAGATTCATTGGATAGTATTCATTCCCATCTAAGATCAAACATCTATTCAACTCAAAATTCATCATGGATTTTAAACTTTTGAATCAAGTTGTAAATATTGATTTCATTTTCCTTATGAAGTTAGTGTTATAAAACATTTCAGCAAATTTCTTACTTTCTTCATTAGACGTTCGAGGGAGGTAAATTGTAAACCACTACCTTCAGTTTCTTGGAGGTAAATTGGTTTACTTGGATTTAAAACTTAATTTTGAAATTGTTTGCAATAATTGTTGGTTTATTTAGGGCTTACAGATGGTTGGTTATGACATGTTTTATAGGAGGTGACATTTTGATGGAGTTTAGCAGCAGGTTTATTCAAATAGAAATATTTCTTGGGGTTTGGATGAGATGAGCTGAAAGTGGGAGTTTTTCTTTGAGGGGGTGGAGGTTGAAAGAGCTGGGAATAATTTGTTGTAATTAGAACCTAACTCATTAGAATTAGATCAGATTTGTTTGAGGCAGGAAATAAAAAGAGTTGAGCATCTCTATAAGAACAATTTCAGTTTCTGAACATCATACTCGGGGCAGGATCTGCTGAACGAGGAGTGTGGCCCATTACAGAATAAACGAGTTTGCACGCATGAGGCAGCACGTGAGAGCAGTGAATTTCCACATAAAAAAAACTTTTAAAACTCAAAATCAGTGTAAAAACATACATTTATTCCAATTGTTGTTGAAATCTAAAACTATTGATTTTTTGGCTGTTCTGATGCTCCTGGGTTCATTTACCTGCAATGCTGGGAATACAATTTTGCGCATTATAAGGTTAGAAGAAGGTCCAGTCAGGCTTGAAAGTTGGCTTGAAAGTTGGGTTGCTGGGGATGATAAAAGTACACCAACAAATGAATAACAAGCTTTTCTAATGTAAAACCCCCATAAGACAATGTACATGTGTTTGGTTGATACACATTTTCTTAATAACTCGGTAAATATTTATGCTAGAATGACGAGAGAGGGCTTAAAAGTTTTGCCTCACTAATTTCCATCTTTTACATGCAATAATTGTACATCCGGGGTTTTTTTACCCTTTTTGGGCCCAAAAACTCTAAATTTGAAAGTCTAATCCCCAAAAAAAGGAGTTGGAGTTTTCCGATTGTTTTGCCCAACGAATTTGTCCAACTGATTATAGAAAGGAACGTCCCTACCAAATTTGAAGTAAATCATACGAAAAATGCGACCGCTAGAGTGCAAACACATATAAATATAACATTTTTAACGACACCCCAAAAGGTGTTCAGGGGGTCACGTTAGGAACTTCTATGGTGGTCCCGGGCTTAAGTTTCACCGTGCGGTTCATGCTAATAGTTCTCTTTCCATAAGAAATTCACTAACAAGAGAGGTTTTGAGAATGATTTTTGTAGCAGTTGGTGCATCTAACCTGACTTTTGACCATCTAACTTAACGTGTGACCAAACCTGTTATAAAACACACCCTGTTATAAAACATACATACATGCTCAAGCAAACTTTTTCCTTTGAACTAACTAGAGGTTACCTAGCTACCTTCTTACCCTCGCCATCAGTGACTGTTTCGGTTCAGATAATCTCTTGATGGACAACATGTTAATTTGTTAGATATTTTTAAGTTTTCTAATACCTATTTCTTCTTCGGTTAAGAGCAGTCTCAATTTACTGGACCAACCCTAACTTTTCAAGTTGATAAGCTGGAAAATATACATTAACTTGGTTTTTCCCCTAAGTTAGAGTTTACAAATGTGTTAGCTGATGATGCAGATTTAAAAGAACAGAAAACTATATTTTTGGTTGAACGCCTCACCTCAGTTATACCATCAATACTAATTGAGAACAATTTCTTTCCCAGCGACAGAGGTTGCATGTTCTTGACAGTGTACTTCTCCCCCCTAAATGGTTAGGTTCTTTGTAATAAGAAAAAACATCAATGCAAAACATCAGTTTATTTACTCTTGTTACTTGAAGTTCTCATTTATACAACAGTTTTTAATGATATTAAAAAAATATAACACCAACATTAATTTACTGTATCTACCCAACCAACATTGTTTACTGTACTTATTTTCATCATATTAACTGTGCTTTTTCCTCATTCCAGGTGAAATCCAACTACAGCAATTTTGGGTTCAAGCTGGACAATGGCACATGGGTAGGAGGAGTAATGGGTGCTCTCTACGACCGCAGAGCTGACTTGGGCTTCTGTGCCCTATGGGTTTCATTTGACCGGGACAAGGATGTTGAGCAAACACTGCCTTGGGGCAGGGTCTGTTGTAAACAGTTTTGTATATACTTTCCATATAGACTATAGATAATTTTTGAATGGCAATTTTTTAAATCCGGTAACTGAACTGAATGGACAACGAAGTTGGCCTCCACATGGTCCTTCCATATTCTACCATTTAAGGAAATTGAGAATTCTGCAAGACATTTTTTTATAAGGAGATTTTTTGAAACTATATGGAGTTAGTTAGTTAAAATACGCAACATTTTGCAAGCATGCTTTACATAGTATCCTTGAAGTATCAAGGTTATGTAATGGGTTTCAAATATGGATCTTGTTATTTTGAGTCCCAAATGTCAATACTGTAGTATTGGTATTTGAATGTGCTGCATACAAACATGGTCGTACCGATAGAAGCTCTGTATATGATGAGTCTGACATGTGGTGTAACCTGGCAGACAGAAACCGAACTAACATGTCTTAGTTTAGTTTAGTTTAGAACTGACATATAGCGCTTAGCCTGTATTAACATCCCAGATAGCATAGGCCCAATGTTGCGATTTGGTCGGATTGTTGGGGTTCCTTGGGTTGGCGCGCCAACCGCAATCCGACGTTTGTCCTCATACAGTTTGTTGTTGTTGGCCCAACACATTTTAGTTCCGTCGGGCCTCAGTGGGGAAATCACCATATTGGGCCACAATAATTGGTTACTTTAAAGAAGTGCAGAGTGTTTTTTTTCACATTTCTGGTGTATTTTTATGTTTATTTTCCAAAAAAATCTGTCTAAATTCTTCAGTCTATGGGCATGCGCACATATAATTATTTTTAGTTTCCCACAATGCAACTCGGTGACTACAAAGTACAAGTAGTGCCGCCACCATGATACATCATTGTAGGTTGGAGTTTCTTCAACCCTAACCAACCGTTTTTCACTTGGTAGGCCAACTGAAATTACCATTATTGGTTATTTGGTTTCCAAAAACGTGTTACGTCTTGTGACTTTGGTACTACAATGATAATACTTTATTCAATGTTTTCAAAATAAATATATTATATAAAGACATTAAATAAATATTACCTGCAAAAATAAGGAAAAAAAATCTTTATATACCCACCAGAAAATCAGTGGATCAGTTTAAAGAATTGTGCTCCAATTATTAGTGGCAATAGTCAATTACCAAATCCCCCGATTATAATTGGTATTTAAAGAAAATTTACGGGATAATATATATACATACAAAATATATATATATAAAAATATATGAAAAAATAACTTATGTTATATTTACTAAATATCTGAAACCAGAGATAAGATGCAACAAGCTTTGTCCAAGTCGTGAAGGTTGGTAATTTTTAGACCCCAGACTATCCTCTCGGCCAGAGGGTAGCATTTGGATCGAGAGTTGAATCCCGTCTCAGTCCATGGTTTTTATGTGCAACTCATAGAAAGGTCACCTGTCTGTGGCAGAGTGTTAAAGGGGAGGATGCACCTTAAGCAAATGGTGGATGGCTCGGGTTCAAGCTGACAGGATGAGTGGATTCTTTGTGAGTTGCACATCTATTATTTTGGTGTTTTGAGACTTTTTACCGATTCTTACTGTGTGCCAATGTCCACTGCATGTCTTTTTATAATTGTGTAGGCTCCAAAGTATTAAAATACAAAAAAACACAAATTCAACTGCTATATTTACAAGCTCAGAGTTCAAAGGGTTTAGGACCATTTGGATTTTCTGTTGTATCATACATAATATAATAATAAATTCATTAGTAGACAAATATATTTATTTATACTAATTACTTTATTACTAAATTAGTAATCAAAATGTTTTTTTTTCTCTAACTTAACATCCAAAAGCTATGAAAAATGACATTCTAACTAAAACTAAATTAAATTATGCGAAACAATATAAACATGGGCATGACTTTTACCAACACTAAACCTTCAAACTAGCAGCAATGGTTGAGATTCAGGTGAACTTCTTAGTCAGTTTGTAATTTTGCAGTGCACTAGAGACGTAGATACTGGCTTGGACATGATATTTGGTATCGATAAAATATCAAGACTAAAGTATCGATACCTTCAGTATCGTATCGAAAATGCAAATCATTGTTTACTAATGCTTTAACAACCATTATAATATACAGTGTTAATTAATTAAGAAAAATATTCATTAAACATTATGACCAACATTTATTTATTCATAAGGAATATTATAAAAAAAACCTAAATAATAGCAGTAATTGTGTGAACACGAAGCATGGTCCGGAAGGCCGGATGGTGGGATTGCGGACTAGCGGAATGAACAGATTTATTTCTGTATTTCTGTGAGAGGAACGCGGGAGAATATTTAGCTTATAGTTGATTCTCTGTGTTATAAGATACAAGAACTATTATTTGTTAAATTATTATGTGTTTTTATATTGATATCAAGTATATTAAACCAAAACTTATCAATGTTTTAATAACATCAAAAATTAACTATTTTTTCGATACCGAGACTCTAATTTTTCTTTCTATACTACGATAATATCGGTTAACCGATACCTATACCCTGAGTATCGAAAAGAAAGAGTCGATACCCACTCGTACCGAAATGTCCCTATAAAGCACTGGTCTAAAAGAAAATCGGGTGTTCAACACCAAATTTTTGTATTTTTTAGAATCAGAAATCATTCATACCAAAAAGAGGGTCTTTATTTTGGTACTTTAATGCAGCATTTCTATTCAGAGTCCACTTAAAACACTTGAAATTTGTGTGGACACCCTGGAAGTTGAACCCGCCATCCCTTGAGCCAAAGTCAAAGAGACCACTAGGCCAGTGCCGGCAAACCCAAGCAAGATTACACAAGGCCTTTACAAATATTTTGAAAACCAATTGCAATTGCCATTTATATGTTAATTGGGTTTAGACTCGTTTACTAGAACAATTTAAAAAGTCTTTATTGGAAAATTAAATAGTACGGGCTTGAAATTTTTATTTTCTACAAATTATTTATAACAGCTTTGAATCGTTTGGTGTTACATATACATTATTCCTCCCAGCATTTCAATTGATTTTCAGGTTGATCTGACATTCCTTGTCCCTCGGCCACAACAAAGGCGTGAACACTGGCACACCCTCTTCTTGCCCTTCCACTTCAACACATGGATAGCTATCATAATTACGTTCATGCTTGCCACTGTGTGTCATTGGCTCCTACTGAAAACATCACACTTCATCTCTTTTGATAAAAGTCAAACAGGTTAGATCTTTTTGCAACAATCTATTTTATTTATGTGATTTTATACTTCACTATGAAATGAAAATATCAGAACCTGAACAAGGCTTGATCAAATCTGATCAGATTTATACGGATTATGGGACCTTTCCAGATCAAATTTGATCAGGGACTTGATCAGACCTGACATGTTTGAACAATTCTGATCAAATTTGTTCAGGAAATTAATCAGGTTTGATTTATACAAAAAAATTAAAAACACAAAATATAATATATTTTATCATTGAAACATATTAAATATTCTTTACAAATATTTTACAAAAAGTACAAAAAAAATCATGACAAAAAACCACCTAGCACATTCAGGATTTGAGCCCGGGACTCCAAGCGTTGAAAACTGTTCTCTTATCCACTACACCACTAGCGCTACTTGACATATGAAGGAGAGTTGCAGAGGACCACGATTTTAAGTTAATAAAACTCTATTTTTCCTGTAATTATGAACTTGAAATTGTTTATCAACTTATGCCTAAATAATTTCCTATATTTTTTATTTTTTTCAGGTGCACGTTAACATAAAAATCATCCATCTAACTCAATGCACTCATTAGCAGGAAATTGTGCCGTACTCCTAGCAAGTAGTGCAGGATCCCGCCAATATATTAAAGTAGCTTATGTTGAACAAAAGACAATCTTGTCTTAATTATGTAATCGTCTTATATAATGACTCACAAATCATGTATCCTTTGTGGATGCAGCGCAGGAATATGGTGTGTGTATATATAGGCCCCTCTGAAATGGGTTTTAACACTGATTGATGTTGATTAAATAGAGACAGGATAACGTTCCTAATTATGTTCTAAAAGTTTGACATTTTTTGTAAGGCCTGGTCAAGTC
This sequence comes from Allygus modestus, assembly GCA_963675035.1. Classification (NCBI taxonomy): domain Eukaryota; kingdom Metazoa; phylum Arthropoda; class Insecta; order Hemiptera; family Cicadellidae; genus Allygus; species Allygus modestus. The sequence goes on from OY776111.1 coordinate 106,525,180, forward strand.
ATTTGACCTAGTCTGATATCAGGCCTAATCCAAGACACTTGATCAAGTCTGACCAGACCTGAATTAACTTGATCAGGCCTGATAAAATTTGCTAAAGCCTGATCAAGACAGTTGATCAAGTTTGATCGGGCCTGAACAAACTTGATCAGGCCTGACAAAATGTGATCTTGCCTGATCAAGTTTGATCGGGCCTGAACACACTTGATCAGGCCTGTTCAACTATTTAATCAAAGTTATTCAAACTTGATCAACTCTGTTCAAATTTGATCAAGTCTGATAAAAATATTTTCATGGGGGTAGATGGATTTAAAATATTGTAATCCTATTTGCAATAACAGTTTTACTTCTTTTAAACTTTGTAAATGACCTTCAGTATCAAGTAAAAATGACTAGTTGATATGTTATGCCGAAGGCAGGAAGTAGATCAAAGTATTTAATTTTTACTTTCTCCCCCTATACATAGTATATGGAGAAAGTATTGTTTTCGTCAAAATTTTCGAATTTGAGTTGTTAGTGGAAATATTCGTTTTGGTGCTCCCTGAACCCAAAAAAGTGTGTGTGTGACTGTGTGGATGTGTACAGAGCGAGAGCCCTAACCAATGGACCGATATGTTGGTATGTAGGTACTAATCCTCGATATCTCCAAGTATTTTTTTCATTTTTTTGAATTTTTGATTTTTAAGGGTAATTACCCCCCAAAAATCGCCAGAAAACATGTAAAATCCAAATTTCTTAAAAACAGCTCTAACAATTCTGATTAAACTTTAGTGGTTTGTAGAGCTTTAGGTTTAAAACAAAATTACACCAACCGCATTTCTGGAAAAATTCGGGTTCAGAAATTACAGGACTTAAAACATCCAAAATTCAGTTTTTTGGAAAAATCATAAATGTTAAAAAAGATTACTATTCACCATTCAAAAGAGCTCAAAAAACTAAATAGTATTAGTATTTTGAATTACTATTCTACGATTGCTAGTTGCGGAGAAAATTGAAATTTTCATTTAGCGGTAAACACAGTACGTTGTCCAATGTTATTCTTATGGGAAAATGCAAAAATAACTATTTCTCTCTTATTTACTGATCAATTTCATTAAAACTTGATATGCAGGTCAAGTTAGCATTGACCAACAGAGGATGTTCGAAATATGTTGCCATTTAACCCTGGGGGGGACAAGGGGGCATTTCCCCTCTCAAAACCACTGTGTGTAACAACGGACTCTATAGTGCCTCCCAAAAAGGGATTAGGGTGGATATTTCTGAAAACAACTATTTTAGACAATTTTCTGTACATTTATCTGTACTTCATATTCTATATTTAGTAAATAAAAAATATTTGTTTCATTAAAATTTGGTAAAAGGGGGGGTATGTGTTTCCTGATACCGTTTATTTTATTCATCTTTGCCAGTCATGAAGGGCGGCATCACCGCACTTGTTCACACGGCCGATGTTCACCGGCGAGGATGAGATTGCGTGGAGTATTTATCACTCAAAGTAGCGGGAAAAATAAAAAAATAGTGCATTGTTTTTAACCCAAAAATACTGAATAAAAAGTACGTTAACGAGGTATAAGGTTATTTGGTATAAGCTATGTGATTTGAAGGGTACTTTTGGCATTAGTTGTGTAGGTAAAAGTCACCAACATGAACAATTCTCATTTTTGAAGAATTGCATAATTACTGTTGCTAGTATACTTTCCAAACTTAAAGAAAATCACCATCCACTTTGGTCGATTTACCCCACAGTTTTTAAGATCAAAAACTAAAATACCTCTAAATCTGCGGTTACATATTTTGGCAAATATAATTAGTGTAAGAGTATATTTCAACAACTTAATCTTAAGCTCCACCAGACGGAATATTATATTCAATCTCTCACTAGAAACCCTTGATTATGTAGATTGTAATACAACTATGAAAGTTTAAATTATTTTAAAATTATGGAGGATAGTGGATAGAATTAAAATAATACATTATAAGAAAGACATTAGACATTTTATTAAATAATTAATTATTTTTTACTGTCAATCTTTGTATTTTTTATCAGTTATGTCAACTAATCATACTAACTAGTTGTTCTGTTGCTCGAATCCGAGCAAGTTTATACCCAACGAAAGGTTACTTCAGTTGTAAACAAACATATTAAAACATCTGATATTAAAACGGATGATAACAATCCTTTCAATCACCAAGTACTTTAGACTGCCGCCGTCGAATAGCACCACTGTTCCGAAAATTCAGCCCTTTACTGTGTTTAAGTGGTATTCTTTCTTAAAATTCTGAGACATTGGCAAATCGTATTAATATATAGTTATATAAAAATGGGATGCGTGTGCCTGCCTGTCTGTCTGTCTGTCTGCTTTTCGTTCCTCAATCACTCAAAAACTGCTGAACCGACTGTCATGAAAATTTACATAAATTTTCCTTAATCAATATACCAAATAAACACATAGGCCTATTTTCATTTTGAAAATCCTATAGGGCTTTGCCCCACGGGAGTTCAAAGTTCCCATGTATTCCTTATGGAGATTCATTTTTATTTGAGCTGCTGAAAATAAAAACAGCTGATCTTGATTCGTAGTAGCTCCTCGGGCTAACCACACAATGCAGCACATACAACTGTCATCGTTTGTATAAATTATTCTTCTGCAGGTACATCTCGTGTATGATCCTGACAGTGTTGCACTCCAGTTACATTGACTCATTGATTCTCCAGATTTCTCCTCCGTGATGGTGGGTATGTTCGGTGCCCTGACTCAGTGTTCCAGTATTATCAGCCATGGACGTCACAGCCCCCCCTCATCTTCTGTAAGTACAACTCGTGTATGATCCTGACAGTGTTGCACTCCAGTTACATTGACTCATTGATTCTCCAGATTTCTCCTCCGTGATGGTGGGTATGTTCGGTGCCCTGACTCAGTGTTCCAGTATTATCAGCCATGGACGTCACAGCCCCCCTCATCTTCTGTAAGTACAACTCGTGTATGATCCTGACAGTGTTGCACTCCAGTTACATTGACTCATTGATTCTCCAGATTTCTCCTCCGTGATGGTGGGTATGTTCGGTGCCCTGACTCAGTGTTCCAGTATGATCAGCCATGGTCGTCACAGCCTTCTTGTCTTCTGCTGGTACATCTTGTGTGTGATCCTGGTAGCTCTGTACTCCAGCAACATTGTCTCAAGGCTAACTCTGCCCTTGTACACTAAGCGCATTGACTCTGTGAAACAACTCGTGCAACAAGGATTCATTTGGGGTCGACCCTTCAAAAGCAACACTGGGAACTTGTTCAACCTCCAGGTGATTTCAGTAAAATATATATTTTTTTTTAATTTTATTTGCACCTGTTAATATTTTTCTGTGCTTCTGAATTTCTTAGTTTCTTCTAAATTTCATGCACTAACCCAAAAGACTTAATACTAGACTCAAATTTTCAAGTGGAAAGGGGCAGTGGGACAATAGCACCACATATACATATTATGCAGCTAATTAAGTTACTCCAAACCTTACATTACAACAGCTAGTAATACATAAATACATACAAACTTAACTTAACAGTGGTTCATCTTTGTTAAAATGATGACGGCACGGGGGTTCATCATTTTTGATTTGATGTGTCATGTTGGTAAAGGCCGATAAAAATTAATTGTTAATTAAAAATATAAATGATATATATATATATATATATTTGATTTGCTCTGCCAGCTGAATTCAGTTTTTTAGCGAATTTCCCCTATAAGGAAGAAGCTATTACCGTAGTCGGCATGGTAACACCTAGACCATGATAACTTTTTGTTTTGAGGTCCCCAGACCCCCAAAACACCATTTGTTCAAAACTGTAGATATTGTATATATATCTACATAAATGTATTTACGAGGCATGTTTTTTAAGTAAGTACTGTTTTTTAATTTCTCCGCTCCAGCGCTGCGATTGGAATTTTGGACATTTGCGCTGTGTATGTGCATCTATTGGCAAGCCTGCGCAAGAAATTCAACAAGAATCGGCCGTGTTTACATCTGGTATCGAGCATTCAAAATGGCGCCACTGATTGAGACTGCCGCCGACTGTGAAGTGCGCGCTATAATTAGATTTTTAAGTGCTAATGGCGTGAAAGCCGTTGAAATTCATCGGCAGAACATTATGAGTGACGGAATGGTACGCAAGTGGGTAAGGGCATTTAAAGACGGCCGCACCAACGTTCATGATGAGCAAAGCACTGGGCGGCCATCTGTCATTACTGATGAATTGGTGCGTAAAGTCGATGACAAAGTGAGAGAGAACAGACGGTTTACGATCTCATCATTATCTGATGAGTTTCCTTTGGTTTCCAGAAGTGTCCTTTATGATATTGTGACTGAAAAATTAAAGTACCGAAAATTGTGCTCACGCTGGGTGCCAAAAATGTTGACAGAGGTGCACAAAACCAAGCGTCTAGGCAGTGCATTGACTTTTCTTGAGCGCTACGATGAGAAAGAAAATGATTTCTTAAGTCAAATTGTTACAGGCGATGAAACATGGGTGTCTTATGTTACGCTAGAGTCAAAAAAACAATCAATGGAATGGCGGCATCCACATTCGCCAAAGAAACTGAAGTTATAGCAAACGATTTCAGTCCGAAAATTGATGTGTACTGTCTTTTGGGACAGAAAGGGGGTGTTACTGGTGGAATTTTTGCCTCGTGGTGACACAATTAACTCAATATCGTACTTTGAGACCTTGAAAAAATTGCGCCGGGCAATCCAAAACAAGCGGTGCGGAATGTTGTCCAATAGTGTCATTTTGCTGCACGAAAATTGCCGTCCTTATGTGGCTAATCTAACGCAAGAACTAATCGAATCATTTCGCTGGGAACAACTTGACCACCCTCCATATAGCCCGGATCTAGCGCCCACTGACTTACCACCTTTTCCTATATTGAAAGCAACATCTTGGTGGTCAGCGCCTAGACAACGATGATGAGGTCAAAACGGTAGTGACGCAGTGATTATCGAGTCAGGTGGCAGAATTCTTTGAGGAAGGAATACAAAAGCTCGTGGAACGATATGATAAATGCCTTAATATTGATGGAAACTATGTCTAAAAGTAGATTAAGATACTGGCTTTCAAGTAAAAATATAATTATTACAATAAGTATACTGGTTTTTGTTTTATTTTAAAACGGTACTTACTTAAAAAACGTGCCTCGTATATGTGTCCGTGAGCACAATAACTCTCGTAAAAATTGTCTGGTTTTGATGAAATTTGGTACACATGTGTAAAGCAACATTTATGACTATAAGTTCGAAAATCGGCCAGACAGATCGATCTATCCGAAGGGGTATTTGGGGGGGGGGGGGTTTTGCACCCCAAAAAAGTGGTTTTTGAATTGTTTACATATAATCTTTGAATAAGACAAATTGTATTTTTCACCATTGGATTCAGCTTAAAAAAACACACACAATTTGGTGTTTTGATTATTGCTCTACGTCAATTGGTTACATAGATATTAAAAGTGCTAAACACAGTACGTTGTCCAATGTTATTCCTATGGAGAATAAGAATAATTTTATATCTCGCTTATTTATGAACTAAGAATATCACTTGAACTTGAGAATAATTAAAATGTCATAAATCGTTTATTTATGATTGTATATTGATTAAACTTGGTATGTAGCTTTATACATATATACATATTTATACATATATATGCATTGGAAATTTGCTTAGTATGCAGGTTTGCTGCTACGGGAGTATTTATCTTCAGTGGTTATACAGTTGATGTGCGTCTCATTGAATTTGATAATCCTGAAACACCTGGAGTACGGAATGAGAAGTGCCTATAAAACTTGACAAAAATTATTATTATTGATAGAACCTGATAGACATCAATAATTTTTTGATGTTTACACCATATAAAAAAAAAGCAAAACCAAAACATGTGATTATTGTGCTAATTCCAAATACACGGCTGGACAAACCATCAACAATCATAATTCAAACCAACCAATCATGAACCAGCCATGACGTCACAAATGAGATAGAGGTAGCATGAAGAGGTTTTATTTTAGATTAAATATACTCCTTAGGGGTATGTTCAATCTATGGTTTTATCCAACGGGCATCAGGAGGTCAGTTGGTATTTGTCTCTGTGTGACATGGGTTCTGATGCTCGCGTCTTGATTTTTTTAACGTTAATTTTGGCATCGGCCACCGTAGCATCTGTTTCTTTAAAGTATATGTGTTTTTGCTATTATTTTAGTAAAATTCACATTATCAGATCGGAAGTAGACTTGAGGAAAAGCGAATTAACATAACTGTCTGTAATTGTATAGGCCACAGCTGGCAAAGCAGAACTGACTAAATTTCCTGACGTTCAATTCTTTCCCATTGCAACAAAAATTGATAGCAGACTCCCGCCATTGTTAAATAATAAGTTGTGTTAATTTGTACCAGTGGGTCAACCTTTATATAAGTAGTTTTAAGATATTACTTATGGTAGAGATTAGTCCATAGGGAGTATATTTATCGCATGTTTAGTTTGTAAGCTTTGTAACTGATTTATATATTTATACATCAATTTTATCTTATTTCTTTTTATTAGTGAATTTCCTATGGAAAAGTGAACTATTAGCATGACCCGCATTGTGAGACTTAAGCCCGGGACCACCATAGAAGTTCCTAACATGATCCCCTGAACACGTTTTGTGGGGTCTCTAAAAACTTTATATATATTTCTCCTTCGCTTTATAACCTTTGTGTTGATCATGTTTTAGAAGAATTGTCCGAACTATCAATCAGTGAAGAATTTGGCTATAAACTGCATAATGATCTACCATCAATCAGCATTTTAGGGTTTGCGGTTGATACTACAGTATTCTAATTGGAAAAAATAAAGAAAGTGTTTTAACACTATATAACATGGCAAAAGAATTATTTGAGGAGATAGGTTTAAAAATTAATCAGGCCAAAACTAAAATAATCAATGTAAGCAAAGACAATTTAAATTCTGATGATCGCATTATCAATGGGGAGAAGGTTAAATCAATAAATATGGAAGAGAAAATTAAATACCTGGGGGTTAATTTAAAAAACCAGATTATTTTTGACTCAGAAAATACCATAAAATCACTAAAAACTAAAACAAATAACCTGATTTCTTCTCCTTTTTTCAAAGCTGAACAAAATATGTTTGTACTTAATCAATATTTGTGGCCTACTCTTATATTCCCTTTTCAAACTTCTCCACTTCATAAAATTAATCTAACATTTTTTCATGATAAAGATAAAATAATAAGATCTGCTGTAAAAGAAATATTTGATCTACCTGATGACACTCCCACTTCAATGTTCTACAGTAGTACAAAATGTAAAGAGATTGGTCTTAACAAAGCATCTTGGGAAGCATGCAGCTTTACAGCATATAAATATTTTGCAAGTTACTAAAGTTGTAAGTTTACTAAAACGTATTAATGACCTATATCTGGATAGGTTAAAGGATTTTCAATTTGAAGAAATATATTGTCTTAAAAAATTAAACCTATTTGAGATTGGACAACCAGTTATTTCAAATAAAAGAGTGCTTAGAGAAAAATTGAGAGAAACTGAGTTTAATGCTTGGAACCGATTGCCGTACAAAGGCAGGGTTACCAAACTTACCAAACTTTTCAGCGAATGCCCTAACATTAATAAAACATTATCAAAAGGCCACGGTTTGACAGAATCTGAATTTAAGTATTATTTGAAAATGGTCGGTGATGTAGCTCCAGTTAGGAGCCTACATGGAAGATCCAGGGTCGGCAACCAGTGCCGGCATTGTTCTGGCACTGAGAATTATATTATTGAATCCTTAGCCCATGTCCTTGGGCAGTGCCCATATAGTAGTCAGATAAGGAATACTAAACATCACCAGATAAGAACAAGTTTGTTGGGCAAAACAATCGGAAAACTCTAAGCCGCTTTTTTGGGGATTTTAAGTTTTCAAATTTTGAGTTTTTGGGCCCAAAAAGGGTCAGAAAAGCCCCAAATGGACACTTATTGCACATTAACTTATTGTACGTAAAAAGCCAAAGATTTTAAGCCCTCTCTCATAGCACAAGCAATTACTGAGTTATTAAAGAAAATGTTAATTGTCAAAATACAGTACGTTGTCGTATATGGATTTTACACTGAAAAAGGCCTATCGAAAAGAGTTTGAGTTGCCATTCAAGTAGTTTTAGCGAATTTCCCCTATAGAGAAGAAGCTATTACCATAGGTGGCATGGTAAGACCAAGGCCCGGGACCATGATAACTTTTTGTTTTGAGGCCCCCAGACGCCAAAAACACCATTCGTTCAAATTCATATATATATATATATATATATATATATATGTATGTATATATATGTGTGTCCTTAGGCACGATAACTTTCGTAAAAATGGTCCGATCTTGATGAAATTTGGTATAAACATGCAAGGCAGCATCTATTTTCATGAGTTCGAGAACCAGACAGGTTGCTCTACTTTAAGGAGGGTTTTGGGGGGGTTTTGTACCCCAAAAATGAGTTTTTGGAACTTTTTACTTACAATTATTTTAAAACCCAAATTTTGGTTTACACCATTAAATTCAGCTAGAAAAAAAACAATTTGGTATTTTGATCATCGCTCTACGTCAATTAGTTACCAAGATATTGAGAGTGCTAAACACAGTACGTTGTCCAATATGTTAATCTTATGGAGAATAAGAAAAAATTGTAGGTATATCTCGCTTATTAATGAACATATATTAATGAAACTTGGTATGTGGCTTTATATGGTTGGGTTTTAATGCTACCTGCTTACAAAACTCATTTTTTGTAGTCCCCATGGCAGCAAACTTGCGTACTCAGCAGCTATAATGTTATTCTTATCTATATAAATAAAATTAGAGTTTTGTCTGTACATTGCTTGGAATTATGAAATTGTTGCATATTTTTACGTTTCATACCATAGGAAAGCTGAAACACATCTTATCTCAATTTCTGTCTGTCTGTTTGTCTGTCTGTCGGTGACGCTCAAGGACAGGTTTTTTTTGATTTTCACGGGAATACGGGTGCACTGACATTGATGAAACTTTGTTTCTTTGTTCTATACATGCGTGAGAAGGTTGTAGGCCACTTTAAACCGGCATATACCTTTGGGAAAAATAATGGGGGCTGCTCAAAAACGTGATTTTGTGCGATTTTGGACACGTTTTGTTTGCTTTTTTGTTTGAGCTGATAAAAATACAAAGAGCTGATCTTGATTTGCAGTAGTTCCACGGGCTACCCACAGAATGCAGCACATACAACTGTCATCGTTTGTATAAATTATTCGCGGGGCAAGCCTGCGGGTAAAAATTAGTTGTAAATATTAATGAATGCTATTGTAAATAGAAAAATTTGTTTTACTTCTAGGATTATTGGCATCAAAAGTTCAGAGCCGAACACTTTCGTATGGTAAAACCTGAAGAAATGCACAGTCTGCTCATGTCTGGCAAGTTTGCCTTTTCTGTCCAAGTTTTGGAAAAATACTACGTATTTAGCAGCGACTTTTACAATCTTCAAGATAGCGAGCTTATCAATCTGCGTGTTATGGACGACTTTACCAATCAGTACATGGTAGGTATATTTAAAATAACTAAAAATAATCCACCTTATTCAACTTCTCAAATAATATAGTCAAAGAAAATAAGATTATTTAACATGTTGGCTACCGACATGTTTAACAAATTCATAAATATAGACCGACCATTCCACTTATACCTAGATAGCTTTTTAAATGCCTGCAACATCGCAAAGATCTATTTTTAAGTCTTGTTATTTTGTATCAGACTATGGGATTATCTGGCTCATACTTGGGATGACGCTTGGTCTCTGGATTCGATGGTCGATGTGTTCACCATTCACCAAGAGTTGTGTATAACACATGGAATAAGTTTGATAAAGTCCCACACCTACTATCTAGAAAAATATACCAATAGCACTTAATAAGACGTATCATAGACGAGCCCTCTATTTGTTAGAAGAGTTTGTAAGTTTTAGCTTTAGAATTTCAGAACCATTCTGTTTTACTATTTATTTTGCTATTGTGCAAATCAGAAAAATATGGTGTTCATTTATGAATTAGGGATGTTGAAACTGGCAAATATTAAGCAAAAAAAAGTTTAAATTACCTGTACAACTGTCAAGTGATTTAAGTTGGTTTGCGACGTTACCAATGGTTTCGAACCGCTGTGGGGTTCATTAACAAGCAGAACATCAAGCTATCTTCAATCCATTGTGGATGGTGTCAAGACGTATAAAAACACAATACGAAAAACACTCACACTACACACAATTACGAATAACATTACACTGGCCAGTACAAAAACAAAAAATATTGAGCACGTGCGGCGTGGTGTCACTGGAAGATGAATCATCACTCTAAAAAACAAAGAAATTATTACACAGTGTGCCTACTCAGCGAATTTCCAATGCATATATATGTATCTTAATACAACATAAATCCACATACCAAGTTTCATCAATACTAAAACGATTTAAACGACATAAAACGATTTATGACATTTTAATTATTTTATATAAGAATAACATGGCGGCTGAGTATGCAGGTTTGCTGAAACAAGGAACATAAAAAATGGGTTTTTATATAAATATCAATATAACTCAACTAGCTAAAGCCATATACCAAGCTTTATTAATTCATGTTCATAATTAAGGGAGATAACTCGTTACTTATTCTCTATAAGAATAACATCGGGATTGAGTACGCAAGTTTGCTGCTATGGGAACTAACGGCCAAATAATGTTTTTTTGTGCAAATATCAATAGATCACAACGATATAAAGCAATATACCGAGGTTTTTCATGATAAGTTGATAAATACGCGAGATATACATTTTTTTTATTCTCCATAAGAATAAAATTGGACAACGCACTGTGTTCAGCACTTTCAATATCTCTGTAACCAATTGACGTAGAGCAATGATAAAAACACCAAATTGTGTGTCTTTTTAAGGTGGTTCCAATTTTAAAAAACTAAAATTTTACTTTTTCAAAAATAATATGTCAAATCTCAAAAAACCCATTTTTGGAGTACAAAACCCCCTCAAAATACCCCTTCGGATATGTTGATCTGTCTGGTTTTCGAACTTAAAGTCATAAATGCTGCTTTACACGTTTATTCCAAATTTCGTTAAAATCAGATTATTTTTACGAGAGTTATCATGGTCACGGACACACACATACACACACACACGCACGCACGCACGCACGCACCCACACACACACCCACACACACACACACACACACACACACACACACACACACACACACACACACACACACACACACACACACACACACACACACACAATATAGTTTTGAACGAATGGTGTTTTTGGCATCCGGGGACCTCAAAACGAAAACTTATCATGTTCCCGGGCCTAGGCCTTACCATGCCGACTACGGTAATGGCTTCTTCCCTATAGGGGAAATTCGCCAAAAAGGCAAATACAAATTTTTATTTGGAGGTTTTTAAAAACAATTGAAGAGTCTAAAGATTCTCATAGTAGTCTTGAACGTTCCAGTGAAGAATATTTGACTTAGACTCTTAACTGATACTCACTAACTAATGTAGAGTTCTCAGTAAAATAGTATCAGTGCTATTAGACTGAAGTACATAAGGTCTACTATATTGTGTTTAGGTAACATAGCACTGATTTGCTTGATAATTTGCTGGTTTATGATTGGGTTTCCTTCTGCCAGTCAATCCAGTATTTTAGTGCAGTGACGGTTTTCAAAAACTTTTCTGTCTAATTGAAAATAATGTAAATAATTTCACTCATTGTAAAGAGTACTAAAACTAATAACTCTAAAATAAATAATAAGTAGTATAATCAAGATTTAGCTAGTATTAAAAATAGGCTTGATTTTTTACATAGTATCTCTAAGAACTCAGATAACGCCAACTTAAAGAATCAGTTTACTACTCTTAAAATTCATTACAAACAAAGTATTAAAGAAGCCAAACTGTCATACAATGTTCAGCTAATTGATAAAAGTCAAAATAAATGTAAAGCTGCCTGGAACATTATAAAATCAAATAATCCCAAGGCAACCTCAAAAACGCATAACTCAGAAATCTCACCGAGTGCTTTTAATTATTTTTTCATCAACTTGGTGAATCAAATTAAAAAGCCCATGGTTTTAACTGCTGATACAACTAGTGAGTTCTCACAAAACACACCTGGAAGTCATACACAATTCTGCTAGAAAACAGTTTCATCTGAGAATATCATAAACGTTTGGGAAGAGATTAAATTCTTCTGAGAGTTGGGATATTTATTTCATGTCCAACAATATATTAAAGGCTCTTCTACCAATTATTGTACTGCCACTCACGATTTTCATTAACAAATGTCTAGAAGAGGGCATGTTTCCTGATCCCCTGAAAGTTTCTCGCGTCTGTCCCATCTACAAAAGAGGTCCCAAATCAAGCCTAGAGAGCTATAGTCCAATTTCTATTATCCCTACTCTTTCAAAAATAATAGAGATTGTGGTGTATGATCAGATTGGCCAATATGTTGAAAGTAATAACTTGCTCAGTATTTCTCAGTTTGGTTTTAGGCGGGGACTTTCAACCGTGGATGCTATGGAGGGTTTGGTGGGGCAAGTTCTCTCAGCTTTTGAAAATAAGGCCTATGCTCAGGCCACTTTGTGTGACCTGAGCAAGGCCTTTGACTGTGTAGACCACAGCAATCTTCTAATGAAGCTGTCCCACTACGGCGTTAGGGGTTCTCCCCTCATGTTTTTTTAGTCCTATCTGTGTAACCGTAGCCAGAAAGTTTATATTGATGGTCAGTGTCAGAGGAACTTAAGGTCAATTGGGACGTTCCTCAAGGATCTATTTTAGGACCTTTACTATTCATAATAATTATTAATGATCTCTCTATTTCTGTTAAAGCCAATAGTCTTCTCTATGAAGATGATACTACTTTTATTAACTGTAATTGAGATCTCAATCAACTCAAACAGTTGGCAGAAACCACTTTAACTGAGGCCTCTAACTGGTTAGTTTCCAATGGCTTTTTAATGAATGCTGATAAAACAAAAAATATCATCTTTACTTTACGTCCCTTAAATCCATCCGATCAAGATGATCATTTGGTCACTGACATTAAATTCTTGGGCATCTTCATTGATTATCACTTGACCTGGAGTTCACACATTGATTACATTTCTGCTAAACTCTCAAGAGTTTTATCTTCTGAGGGGCCTTACCTTCTGCGTCAACTTGAGTTACGTAAAGTTGGCCTATTTTGCTTATTTTCAATCGATATTTAGATATGGGCTTATAGATAGAACAGTGCTTTATTAACATAAATTGATTTACAAAACATACAATATAAAATTGCACAGTTTAAACAATGGTCATGTGACCGTCTGTTAGGTTGGCAAAGTCCATTTTCTGAGTACATCCCCCTCCAGCTCTGTATTGAAACAACATAAATTAACTAAATTACGCTTTTGAACTTCAAAGTCAATAAACAAAAGTAATAAACTTGGTTTAGCTAAATATTAAAGGCAAATAATAATTAATACAAATTGAACATACAAATTTAAACAAATTAAAATACCTTCATTTTGTAAGAAAACAAAAATGTAAAAATGCTTAAGTTTTACAAATGTCAAACCAAGAAAACTCTGGAAATATTACTATCAATGATTTTTAAACCCTTATAAACGCTTAAAAGAGTTAAGAAATTTAACAAAACAAAATAAAACTGACTAGAAAAAGCGAAATAACACTTTAATATATCTGGAGCATCAACTTCAGAAATTTCATTGTAAAACCCAATGTGATGATTGCAAGTAGCCAACGCTCTTTCAGGAAGGCTATAACTGACGTTTTCACCTAGACTACTGAAAATTAAATTAAATTATTAATTCCCGTCGACGAAACCAGGCAGTTTTAACAAATTTCCCTAAACCCCGCCAATTCCTCCCGTTTAAATAAGCTAAAAAATCCTCGTAGTCAATTATTAATTTTCCAAAATAAAAAATTCTTAAATCTTTAAACACCGGGCACTTTGCCACAAAGTGAAAAACCGTCTCGTCTTCCTGAAAGTTGCACAATGAGCAACAATAGTTTTTATTAATAATCCATGGTTTGTAATTTAGATCCAATAATTTCCCCCTACATTTCATTATCCAAGAAATTGTAGTGATGTCCAAATTATCAGTGAGAAAGCCTCTATTGCCAAGGTCAAAGTCAACTGAGACGTATTAAGAGTGAAATACCGATGTTTACCTGCCTAAACACTCTGCTCTCCAGCTATCTCGCAACGCGTTCACTACGCTTATCAGCTGGGTCTCGACTCGACCCACTCCTTCTCCCTCCACAAAATTAAAACTCACCGCCAAACCAAATTTGACAACCAACAGTTTCCACTCCCGACACCAATAGATATTCTTCCTAATTACTTCTTCTGCCAAAAACTTTGGCAAACGCTCCGAGTCCGATATGGGCTTATACTGTGGGGCAATTGTAGTAGAATTAATGAAATTTTGGTTCTTCAAAAGAAGGTGATTCAAATAATTAATCAATCAGGAACTTTTGATCATTGTAGACCTCTTTTTATCAGTCTCGAAATTTTTAGTCATAAATTTGTACCTTTTTGATTTAATAGTGTATCTATTTAAAAACCCAGATATTCTGAGCCTCAGCTCTAATACACACTCTTACAACACTAGAAACAAAGACAATGCAGTAATTGATTTTTCTAGATTGACCAAAAGTCAAAAAAGCTACAAAGCTACAAAGTTTTATGTCTTCAACTCTACAACAAGTTGAAACACCTCATCAACACTTACGACGAAAAGACTTTTAAATGACAATTTTACAGTTGGCTTTTAAATAACCCCATGTATTCAGCTGATGAACTTTTTGCAATGAAAAAAATTGAATTTTAAGTTTATAGCACTCTTAGTTGTGTTAAGTTTATCTTGTATGTACTTCACTAATTATACTTTTTCTTCATTTTAGCGAACTTCCCCTATAGGGAAGAAGCTATTACCGTAGGTCTCATGGTTTGACTTAAGCCCGAGACCATAATAACTTTTCATTTTGAGGTCCCCAGATGCCAAAACACCATTCGTTCAAATTTTTATATATGTATATATATATATATATATGTGTGTGTGTGTGTGTGTGTCCGTAAGCACGATAACTCTTGTAAAAAAGGTCTTATCTTAATGAAATTTGGTACAAATGTGTAAAGTACCATTTATTTTAATGGGTTCTAAAACCAGATGAATCGCACCATCCGAAGGGGGGTTTTGTACCCTAAAAATGTGTTTTTTGGGGTTTTCACATGTAACTTTTATTTAAATGAAATTTTAATTTATGACATTTTTATTTATACTATTTTAATTTATACCATTGAATTCAGCTTAAAAAAACAAACAATTAGGTATTTTGATCAGTGCTCTATGTCAATTGGTTACCGAGATATTGAAAGTGCTAAACACAGTACGTTGTCTAATGTTGTTCTTATGGAGAAAAATAAAAATTGTATATCTCGCTTATTTATGAACATAAACTGACAAAATTTGGTATATGGCTTCATCTGGTTGTGGTTTATTGTTGTTTGCACAAAAAAACAATTTTTCGCCTGTGGTTCCTGAAGGAGCAAACCTAGGTACTTGGTCCTAATGTTATTCTTATGGAAAATACTTAAAATGTTACATATCGCTTATTTATGAATGTATATGGATAAAACTTGGTATATGACTTCACTAAGATAGTTCTATTCATATTTGCATAAAAACCCATTATTTTGTGTGCCTTGTTGCAGCAAACCTGCGTACTCATCCCCAATGTTATTCTTATGGAGAATCTATCTATAATATTATAAAGAAGAGATGGTTTCTGTCTGTCTGTCTGTCTGATGTTCCGGGTGAAGGTAAAAACTACTGAACCGACTGGGCTGAAACTTTACACAAAGGTAGATCTTGAACCCATGCAACACATAGGCCTATTCACTTCCTTAAAATCCCCTCGGGCTACGCCCCGTGAAGTCCTAAGTTTCAATGTTTACATTTCAGAAGAAAGTAAACATTCAGAAACTGTACTGCGAACAGCTGTGGATACTTCCTTTTGACAGCTTAGAGAGCAGAAGCAAGAACAGCTGTTTCAAGCTATCTAAAATGCAAATTGCATTGACTAAAGAACGGGTAAAGAAAAAACCTGTGCTAAGAACGGGTACATCAGCTAGTAATTAATATTTTAAATATCGCTTGTTTGTGAGTATATTTATTATGAATCATGTTAAGTGTTTTAATATGTTATGTTGTATATTCATTGGAAATTCGCTGAGTATGCAGGTTTGCTGCGACGGGGGTATTCATTACTATGTTCACTTTGATAATATTATTATGTTAGGAATAAAGATTATCTGACTTGGCTGTATGCTGTGAAAGAGACTTTATCAATACTGTAATGTTTTATGGCAAATAAATAATTTATATTATTATTATTATTATTATTATAAGGAGAGGGAACTGAGGATGAGGAGAGAAGTAGAGATAAGCATGGAATTTTTTGTGGCTGTTAAGAATAAGCTTTTGGACTGACAGGTGTACAAAATAGTGGTAGTGGGATTTTTAAAAAGAGAGTGTTTTGCCTGAGCACCTAGTATTTGCAACGTGTGGTCAGGAGGAGAATGCAGTAATGGGTTCTTCATACTCTGTAATAATGTATAGATAAGGTTTCCTGTTCATGAACATACTAGCATGGCTATACTGACAGGTGATTGAAATCATTTGCAAATACATGACTGTGTGCTGATGACTCTGTGAATATTTTCAGGTATCCATCCAACTGGTGCGCGGGTCTCCTCTGTATCCTGCTTGTAACCTTCAGATTCAATGGTTATTAGCTCTGGGACTGGTGGACTACTGGAAGAGAGATGTAACATTTTTATTTTGCTTCCTACATTTTATCTTGAAGAGTATCAGACAAGGAATTTGCATCAGTTTGGCAAGAAAACCTTGTGACACTTGTTTTATAAACTATTATATTAAATATCATATTTTCTGTGTCACAAAAAATATATTTCACTAAAAATTTAATTTCACTTCTCAGATAATAAGAGAACATAATTAATGTTCTAAATTCAAGTTTTTATACTATGAAAATTCAGGTTCACTAAGGCCAGTCATGGGGATCACCTATTAGCCATACTTAAAATTAACAAAATTATCATAGCATTTAATTGTATTATGTAAGGAGCAGTGTGCACTTGAATGTTGTCATAGTAGAAACAAATCAGCTTTACAAACATATCTGGCTTTAAGTAAACTTGGCTTTATATCCTATAATCGTGTGTTAGTGGACAATGCAGAGACTGGGGATTGGCTTTATTCACATGAGAAGCTTTGCAACTCGGATGGTGTAGACGTGTTAACAGTGTTATATTTGTTGTGCCCGCAGGTGACATTGTGCCACAGTCGAGGCCTCATTCACCGGCTGATGACCAACACAGACCAGACCTCCCTCTCAGAGCCCTACCCTCTCACTCTCGACAGCTTCCAAGGGGCCTTCCTCTTTCTCTTCATCGGTCTTTCTATTGCTGTTGTTGCATTTTTGTGTGAATTATATAAGGGCAAAATATTTATAAAATAATCTGTGCTACGAGTACTATTTTGATTTCAATAAACATCAAATATAGTGCTAGAGACATTGTATCCCATCTTGTAGTGGTTCAATTTTTCAATTTTCTACAGTTAATGGCTTAAGCCAATTTATTGTTTATTCTTGCTATTTTTACATTGACAATATATGGCATTTTACAAAGTGAACAATTGAAGGTGTAAACAATAGACTGAAGTAATAAGCTTAGGTGAAAAAATATTGTTATACAGAGAGTCCGACTTGGACTGTTTTAAACTTGAGATGTTATTTGTCCGGTCGAAACCTGCAAATAATGCAATATAACACGTGTCCTATCTTATTTAGTTTTCTGCATGTGAGCATGTTTGTGATTTGTACAAAAACCTTAATATCTTAATGCAAAATACAATTATGAAACTGGGTAAAAAATGTTGTTTAACGTTTTGTTTCATAATGGTGGCAGTTTCAAATTGTCAATCTTAACCAAACAAAATACCAAAAACATATTAAGATGAAAAATATTTAAACAACTTAATGGTGATAATAACAATGTATCATTTAACAAAATTAATTGTTGTGGACAAAAGTGGGCTATCTTGATGTAAATTGTAATTTCCTTCATCTTCAGCATTAAAAAAGCCCTACTTTTTACTACCACAAAACATGGGTCAAAGTCCTAAGAGACCTATGGCACCCAAAACCTTTTAGTGATATTTCAAAACCGAAAAAAGGATTATTCTTACAGTTTCCTCAATAGGATATTTTACATCGGGTTCCTATTAATTTGCCTATTTCAAGCCTGATAGTGTTGCTTCAAGCTTTTTGACTAAGCCGAGCTTGGGCTTTACTTGCATGCCAATTGCATAAATAGGTTGTGTCTTGAGCTGAATAGAAAGGTTCATTCCTTGATAGCTTATATAGAACATTATTGTTCAATATTCAGGCTAAGGTTGAGGGTTTTCTTATACAGTAAATCATAGGAAAGAATTGAGGTACAACTAAAATGAAACAACTATATATACTATCAATAACATTTTATTCACAAGACCTGCTTTGTGAACTAACAATATGTTACTCTTTTTAAAGATGCATGTACAGATAAATAATAACTAAGGATTCAAGCGTATAAGGCAATTAAATAAATAATAAATTGGTTAGCACGCAAAATGAGATCAAGAACTGTACAATGGATCTGCACCTGGGGTAAAAAGATCACCTCTGTGTCCAGACCAAACCTGAAAAAGAAAAAAATAGAAAATTTAGAGAAAATACTGGTAAATCTTAATAAAATACTTTGTATTACAATTGCTCTCAGAATACAACCAACAATTTATTAAAAGTGATGAAGTTATTATTTTGTTGGGCAGCAGTTTTAAAATCCTTATTGTAAAAGAGCACAACTTCCCATTTTGCAGACCTTTTTTCTCTCCAAGGAATCAGCCAGTTCTGGACCATCCTAGAAGTTTCACCAACTGAACTTCAGAGTAGATGAAACAAACCTTGAACTATGTCCAATTATAGTTCAAACGCCCATAGGCGTATATCATATATAAACCTGTTATCCTTGCCATGCCAGTGACTTGTAACCATGATACTGGCAAACACGATGTCTGAAAGAAAACCTAGCAATTATTTATGGTCATCAAATGGTCAGGCCTTTGCTAGAACCAAAACCAAGCTTGCTTGTTTGTAGAGATGTGCGAGTACTGGTTTTTAAAATAGTCGAGTCAAGTAAATGGCAAAAGATTTGAATCTCGAGTTTGGGTCGAGTATACAAATAAAAAAAAACACATAAGTCGAGTTAAATTGGATCAAAACAGTGTATAGGGTTCCATTTATAAATATTGTTATTGAAGTATACTTTTCTAGTCACTATGACCTGAAAATAACAATAGTAAGTAAAATAAATGGATTCCTGCTTCATTGGGAAAAGATAGGTAAGTACATTTTTCTGAAAATAAATCATACCAAAGTAATTGCATAAAACTTTTCAATGAATATATACTTTTAATCTGTTGGTATTAAGGTTGTTATAGCCTATATGGTATTAATTAACAGTTTCATTAAAAAATAATCTCAGTTTTTTATTTTATCTCTTCCTTTTTATTTATTCCATGTTTTGTATATTATGTTTAGGCCTAAGCTATATCTTTCTATGAATGGAAAAAAATACATTTAGGCCTTTAAGTTAAAATAAATTTTATTTAATATTTAAAAGGCCTATTACATGGTAAAACATTAGCCTACTTACTTACCACACAGAATGTATTTACTAACATATCTTAGCATTAATTTTAACACTAATAGTCCTAATAAGAACAATCAGTTAGTAACAACATGAAAATATGTTTGAAAGTGCCTGGTAAATCAATTGATGAAATTGAAGCCATGTCTTGAATAGAGTTTTAAAATATTACAAATGATTTAAAAAATCATTAATGAAACTTAAACAAGGTCAAAACAAATCACTTGCTTTTAAAAAGCTCAATGCCAAAGGACAGTTGAACCTAAAATTAATGGACTGACTCAATTTAAATTATTACGGAACAAAAAACAAGCACAAACTTCTTATGCTTACCTATCAGATTTCATTACAGATATGTTTTTGATATTTTACTTTAAAAAATGACTTAGGTTAACCTAAAAGTGGACTGTACGGACAGTGTTCATACAACTCAATCTGAAGGTCCTGGTAAATCCTCCATTTTGGTATAAAGAGTAACCCAAATTTATAAGCCACAACTTAATTATTTATTTATAAAACACTAAAATCCACATCACAACTCAAATGGTTCACAGTCAATTTGAATTTACAGACGATGCGCGGCCGCGGATGACCCTTGGTAGCGCGGGTAAACGGCGAGAGTAAACTCGCTCGAAACTTTCGAGTTTCAGTGCCGAACTCGGCTCGAACTCGAAATTTCGAGTACTCGCACATGTCTACTTGTTTGTGAAGTTTTATCTTGCAGAGTTTTGAAGTTACTGCAAGGAGCATGAATTAACTGACCTGTAAGTGCTAGTGCTATGGCCTCCTATGACCAAATTCGAAGGTGATTTTCAGCTCCCCCACTCTGGTCTTGGGAAGAATGTCTGGGATCCATTCAATGATCATGGGGGTCGGCACCTTCTGGTCTGGAGCCGTGTTGCCTACAAGTATGAAATGAAATGATTTCAGCAATATTTACGTACAAATAAAAGTTAAGAAGAAGAACCACTGAATTATTTCCCCACATCGGCAGATGCCTGTGGGTGTTGAAAGTCCATCAGTCTTCACTGTTCTGAAACGTCCACATTATGTTACATAACAACAACAAAAGAAGTTATAAAACTAAAATTTAAACTGGTTTAAAATAACCTAATTTTAAAAATCAATGAGGAATGACAGATGGTATTAAGTGAATAAATTAATAAATTGATGAAAATAATTTATGCAAGCACATAGCTCATAGTATTACCAAAGTTGGTTTATATTAGTTTTTATACTTAATGCTTTTCAGTTGTGATTGATTCCGTAGCAGTAGAAACAAATTTACCATTTAACTTGATTCTCTAAGCTTTTATAACTAACAATTTAAAATACAAATCCTCTTTACTGCAAACATCAAGGGCATTAAATGTTCTTATTCGTTAATTTATAAATATTGCCTATCTGTGTATATTTAAACTTTTGAGATTATTTTACAGTAGAGGTGGAAACCAAGGAAAGAATCATTTGACAAATTGTTTTCCCCTACTCGAAATTTGGAGGGACATGTTTTTGGTGTTCCTAAGGTGAAAAGAATCAGAATTATACAGTGGACCAAAGTATTTTAATAGACTACCATATGAAATATATTTAATAAATAATTTCAAATTATTCAATAATAAATTAAGTAAGTGACTTTTTGAACAAGTAAATGTTTAGGAGCTTGCACACATCGCGCTGGCATAAAGGTGAATTTCTACATTTAAAACTCATGATACTAAAAGAGGTTAAAGTAAATATTTGAGCAAATTTTTATGAAAATTGGATAGTATTTTTATCTTTTGTTATTCTGATGCACGTTATTATATTTATCTGCAATGAAAGGACAATAATTATTATGCTGTGCATAACAAAGTTATGGGGTTCTGTCAGATGTAAAAGTAAGTGCAGAAGTATTGAAAATTATAAATAAATTTCAAACAACAATTCACCTCTATATTTTATTTTGTACATACTGTATGTCTTGTGCAGTAAAGTTGTGATTTATGATCTATTCCAAGCAACAATAAATAGCTTTTCCAGTATTAAAAGAAGACTTGGAAATTTTTGCTCATTATATTTCATTATTTTTAAGCATTCATTTGACTTCTGGGGCAAAATTGACCATTTTGGCCCAAAATTCAAAATTTTGCTTAAAAAGTCATTCATTCATTCTAAATAGCTCTTTGTTTTCAAAATAAAAATGTCTCATTTTTAGCGAATTCCCCTATAGGGAAGAAGCAATTACAGAAGGTCTCATGGTAAGACTTACACCCGAAACCATGATAACTTTTTGTTTTGAGGTCCCCAGATGAAAAAAACTCTATTCGTTCAAATTTATTTAAATGTATTTATATATATATATATATAATATATAAATTATATATATATAAATAAATACATATAAATAAATTTGAAGGAATAGAGTTTTTTTCACACTCATATGTGTGTTCGTAAATGCGATAACTTGAGTAAAAAACATACGATTTTGATGAAATTTGGCTCAAATGTGTAAAGTGACATTTATGACTTTAAGGTCGTAAACCAGAAAAATCAGACTATGGGAATGGGGGTTTATGGGGGTTTTTAAATTTTCCACATTAACATTTTTAAAACACAATTTTGGTTTGGACCATGTTATAGAGCTTAAAAAAACGTGGTATTTTGAATTATTAAGCTAGGTTAAGTGGTTGCAGAGAAAATCCAAAAAATTAAAAAACCTGCTCATTAAATCTCCCATGTTAATCTTATCGGAAAAAGGTTTTTGGCTTTTGCCCAGCTAATTTTAATGTAAACTTCACATTTGCTTTTACCAATCAACTCAGCTTCACAAAACAATAATTTTGGTGTTTAAATTGTAATTCTACGTCCAACCGTTGCAGAGATATTCAAAGTGCTAAACACAGTACGTCGTCCAATGTTATCCTTATGGAGAATAAATAAAATTTGATATCTCCATTATTTACAGGGTTGCCACCAAAGTTGCATTTCAAAATTCATGCATAATTCCAGGTTTTCCAGGTAAAAATCTCAAAATTCCAGGTAAACTCGCGCAGCAGTTTTGATGTATTTGCAACAACTATAACGATTAAGAATGTAAATAAAAGTGCTATTTTAACAAACAATTACAGTATAACTTTTTACAAAGTATATTATAATTTTTTATTAATAAATTTATATCTCATATTTTGTTATGCTTTCTACAAAAATGGGTATACAGGCTGGGCCAATTATTTGTATTAATGAACTTGATTTTTCTCTCTATATACAACATTACAATATTTTAATTGAAATGAGGGAGAAATTAGGTCAACATATACACCTAATTATATAAAATTCTATTTAACTTTGGCAATATACTATATATTATAAGAATAAGGAAATAGTATATACAAATCTTTTTAAGTGTGTCTATCGACAAAAAAGGCATAGTTTCAAAGTTCTTGATAGGGAGTGGGCCCAAACCCTGATCTTGTTACTATCTAAATTAAACATTTTCTTTAAAAGCATTATTATGGCAGCTGGATCCAGTTGTGAACTTTCCAAACATTTTCAAGATTTTTGCTGGGAATCAATCTGACAACAAACCTCAGATTATGAAGCGACTGCTCTAACCACTTATACACTACCCAGCTAATTATGCTTTAACAAATTATTCAGCCTTCAAAGACTACATATTAGAAACTGAGCTCCATATCAACGATTAACAATTTTGACCAGACCGCAATTAATAACAAATGCGCCACTTCTATTACCACTTCTGTGTAACAACATACAAATTGATTTATTAATCTTAGTAAAAATGTTGTCGACAGTCAAGACTGCACGTTCCTCATATAAAGTTCACTCGCATGGCTAACGTCACTGACTATCGGGAACGCATCGATAACGTCGCCGACCATCGGGAACGCATCGCTAACGTCGCCGACCATCAAGAACGTATCGCTAACGTCGCCGACCATCGGGAACGCATCGGTAATGTCGCTGATTATTGCGAACGCATGGTTAACGTCGCCGATCATCGAGAACACATCGCTAACGTCGCTGGCAATTGAGAACGCATCACTGACGTCGCCCACTATTCAGAACGCTTTACACAGTCGCCAACGATCGCGACCTGAAATTCCTGGTTCGGCTGAAAATTCCCGCATAATCCACACATTTTTTCCCGGTCACCAAAGTTCACACATAATTCCCGGTTTTCCAGGTTTTCCCGGTCGGTGGCAACCCTGATTTAAGAATGTATATTGATGAAACTTGGTATGTGGCTTCACGTAGTATTGGTATATTGATATTTGCACGAAAAATAGATTTTTTGTTGATAATCCCCGTAACAGCAAACCTGCATACTCAGCCCTAATGTTATTCTTATGGAGAATAAATAAAATGCTATAGATCACTTATTTATTTATGCATTTTTATGAAACTTGGTAAGTGGCTTTATGTGGTAGTGAGAAACAAATGCATGCACTGGAAATTCGCTGAGTATGCAGGTTTGCTGCGACGGGGTATTTTAATTTTTTTTTATTCGTTACTTATGCTGACTTGAACTTTTTCCTCAGGTAAGCTAGCTTAATACTATCCCTTTCACAGACATTTATATTTTAAAATTTTGAATTAAAGTTATTTGGTAATAAATGAACATGCTTGAAGAGACAGATATGGAGAATAAAAGTTGAAATAATAAAAACCATTAAAGAGTTTAGAATTGAATAAGAAATTTAAGAATCAAAATCTGAACAAATCAAATACTAATATGGTTTTACAATTATTGTTGTATTAGAAGATTGTACATTTACTAACCAGACTTTATTATGAATGATGAAAAATTTAAAGTACTGAATAAAAAATATTTTAATTTTATTATTAAAGAAATCAAGAGTATTAAAGATAAAGAAACTGTTTTTGAATAGTTAAACAAATATTTAAAAATAAATTTTGTTGCCCCCAATTAAAATTTTGTATAGTGAAGAAGACCTTTGTCTCTCAGTTGCCGCTTGGAAAGAGTTGATCTTTTAAGTAAATAATTTAGATTGTTTGCTAATGAACAAATATATTCTACATCATACCAAAAACTACACTATATAAAAACAGTAAACACAATTTGATTACTTTTTAATGGAAATTTATTAAGTACAGAAGTATGGTAAGACAAGGAACTATTTTTACAATAAGTAACTACAACAATTTATCTACTTCCACTTACCAACTTTGAGGAAGGTTTTCAGTTCGAGCGGTCTTATTCTTGGGCCGTTGTCCATTTTTGAAAAGGCCTCATCTTTCATGTTTGATGCTTCATAAACATCATATGTACCGTCTTGATTTTCAACAAAACTTCTAGTTATTTCTAAAGGCATCTACAAAAAGAAAAACAATGTATTTAGTCTGAATTGAACTGGAATAAAACTGCCTTTAAATTTTTAATTCCTGTTGTATTATTGAATAAATATGTATATTTAGTTAATGTCACAAACTCGCGTACTCAGCCCCCATGTTATTCTTCTAGAGAATAATTAAATGCTATTTCTACCTTAATTATGAACATAATTATGAGCACATACTGACAGTGAAAAACCGAAACCGACATTTGACCGTCGGTTCTCGGTTTGTTTTTTTGAAGAAAAAAAAATCCGGTAAAACCGACAACCGACATTAAGAACCGACACATCCCCATTTTAAAGTGTGTGTCAAGTGAAGTGCAAAAAGATAAGTCAAATGTGGCAGTTTAAATATTAAAGACTATGTTTAAAATAAATGTCAAGACAAACCGATAATGAAGGGAGAAACTAAAGTAAGTTCATTGGTTTGAACTGTGAATGAGTAGCGTACACTATTATTTGCCCACTGTTGGGGCAGTTTCTCAGAAATATTTATGACAAAAGAAAGGCCGAATTGGCACTTTGAAAGTGCATTTTGGGGGGATAGATTTGGCAGTGGCGCCACATACCATATGTATGTAGCTTAATATGTGAAAAAACTTTAAAAAAAGTTCACTTGATTATCACTGTGCCTTTTAGAGATATGCTCATTTTTGTAGGACATGTTCGCCTACAAAAAAACTCTTAAAATATTACAAAATATATTTTTTCACCCCAAACCAGTGACCATGTAGTGGTAACATATTTTGTCTGAAATCAGCACAGTTTACTTAACAGTACTGAATTTTTTCATAGGACTATCATTAAAAATGGCTAATTGTGTTCATTGACAGTACTCGTTCATCTCGAGGACTCGGAAGCAGCAAAAATGCATATTTTATTCATATTTAAAGTGGCTATAAAATAAAAACTATTAGAGATAAAGAGATACATCTTTTTTCTTATATTTGTATATACATGAGAATCCCCGAGTTTCATACAAATCTGAGATGGTGGGTGTCATGGTGACTTGATGTGGAATGACCCGAATACCAGTCCTATCAAGGTTAAAACCTAAGTATTAACTACTTTGCCAGGTCTTACTTTAATTTCCGAAATAGTCATACAGTGGTCACACTTTTAACTGGCATGTTTAGGACCATGGCGATGCTGGGTACCTAACTGATTTTGCCGAATTATACATAATGTAACATTTAAAGGGGATATTGAAGATAATTAACTCCATACAATACCCAAACGAACAAAACATATATTTTATTTAATACATATATTTTAAAAAAAACATATATTTAATTGAGGGTGGTAAGCATCACTGCAACCCAGTTGAAGTATCAAATGTATTTAATGATTTTTTTGTAAGTGTAATTAAAGATAGTTCTGATATGTCAATGTTAAATAATTTTAAAGAGGATAATGATACTAGGTTAAGCTTTGGTTGTTGGCAGACGAAACCAATGTTTAGATTAAGAGAGATAGGAATGAAAGAAATAGAAGAAATTATCAGCTCGTTTAAAAATAAGTATTCCGAGTGGGTATGATGAAGTACCTATATTTTTGTTAAAAGCAGTTAAATGTGAGATCAGTTACATATTAAGTCATCTAGTCAATTCATCTTTTGTTTCTGGGGTATTTCCAGATAAATTGAAAATTGCTAAAATCATTCCAATATATAAAAAAATTACGAAAAAAATCCATCAAACTATCGCCCTTTATCATTATTACCAACAATTTCTAAAATCTATGAAAAGGCAGTTTATAGTCAATTAACAGAATTCCTGGAAAAAACCATTTGGTAGATAGCGTTCAACATGGTTTCTGTTGTGGAAAATCAGTAATTTCAGCAAATGTTTCTTTTATAGAATCAATAATTGACTCAATTGATGCCTAGGGATCTTTATGGATCTGTCAAAAGCATTTGACAGTTTAATTCACACAACTCTTCTTAGTAAATTAAAATCACTCGGAATAAATAACTCTTCTTTGGATTGGTTTCGCTCATACCTTGAAAATAGATACCAGTTTGTACAATTAACTCATTTTTCCAATAACAGGATTTCAAATTATGATTCACAATTGAAACCAGTAAAATTTGGCGTCCCACAAGGTTCAATATTAGGACCACTCCTTTTCATATGCTATTTAAAAAACATCTCTTTACATTATCAAACACTGGAAAAAGTAATATATGTCTATATGCTGATGATACAAACCTTAAAATCTCTGATAAAACAATAGAACAAGTTGAAATTTTATCATTCATAGAATTAGAAAGTATTGTCCAATTCTTCCAAAATCACAATCTAGGGCTGAACATTGAAAAAACTAATTACATTTCATTTAAAACAGCTCAGTCACAAACCACTACAGAACCCATGGTTTTAATTGATTCTAAACCCATTGAACTTATTCACAGCACTAAATATCTTGGTCTGCTGATCGATAGTAACCTAAATTGGAATGAACATGTAGGCAAAATTGTATCAAAAATTAATTCAGGATTGTATGCCTTACGAAAAATGGCATGTTTATGCAGTGAATCGATTCTCAAATTGATATACCATTCTAACATACATTCTCACATTTCATTTGGAATCTGTCTTTACGGATCCACTAGGAAAGATAACCTTGATAAAATTCTTAAACAGCAAAATAAAGCAATTCAAATTATTAAGAACCTTCACCACGAAGTATCTTGTAGGGAACATTTCAAAAATCTCAGCATTTTAACAGTTTATGGTCAATATATTTTTGACTCTGTTATGGTATACAAAAATTTAAATATGTATAACACGCCAATGGGTAATTCAATAGTACATTCATACAATACGAGAAAGAAATCAGAAATCATACCCACTCATCATAGGTTACAATTATATACAAAAAAACCATCCTATGCAGGTGCAAAGTTCTACAAAAAGTTGCCTGGAGAATTGAAAAAATACAAAAATAAAAGTAAATTTAAGAATAAGTTAAAAAAATATATTATCTCAAACACTTTTTATTCTATTGATGAATTCTTTAATTTATAAGATGATGGTAATGTAAAATAATAATTCAATGAATAACATAGAAAATTGATTATGATGTAGACACTATTCATATGTACACCACTGTACTGTTTTTATGAATAAAGATTATTTTGATTTGATTTACATTATAAGTTATGAAGAAAACACAGAGTAGAACATACTGTAAAGTTTAAACACTGAAGATGGCGTGCACAGCCCAGTTCACTAGAGGCTAATGTCAGTAGAGGTCCGAACCTAACCAAAAAATGCTGATCGTGAGTGGCTTGGCTGATGCTGGTTAGTAGAGTGTGCCGGTTCTAAGAATTCCAGATAAAAGAGTCTACTATATCACCATTGCTAACCAAGAGGGATAAATCTCTAAAAACTATATACACATAAAGGAAGTTTTATAATTACTAGGTGTATGCGAGTAATCAAAACTTAAGAGTTCCAGCTTAAGTTTTAAAAAATACTCTAAAGTTCGAGCGAGTGTTTCCCGCCGATCGCTAACGATTGTGACCGGCCAAATTGCGTTGTAACGGCCGTAATAGACTATTGCATCACGTAAAATCGGCCGAAAATTATGACGGAAAACATACAACTCCAAATTAAGTTACTCAATCTTGGTCTAGAGCATTTTCTTAAAATAGTATTTGTAAAAAAATAACTACAGTAAACTCTCAGAAATCTAGAATAGTGTGGCGGACGGCCAGTCCGGATTAAAAATTTCCTGGAGGTAGACATGAGTCACACAATATAAAATGACGTCTGTACTAACAAAGCTGGCACAGTGTTTTGAGACTCTTCTGCTCTCTCCTCCCCCATGCGACAACTTCCACGGCCTCATCAATTATAAACAACATTAGTTTTACTGAAACAAAGAGCGTTTGAGGATGCAAACAACATGACATTAGTGAACTGCAGGCATATCACGTGAAACTTGAAGGCGCTAAAATGCAGAGTTTTGTTTTTATTTTTAACAAAAATCATTTAAAATCATCGGTCTGGAAAACCTGGCGTCTGGACTAGGCTGATCTGGATTTCCAAGAGTCCACTGTACACTGTACACTTTCAATAATTTTCCATTATTCTATTTCAGTTACCATCTTGAGTAAATACGACCTTGTGAGGCTGAATTTAACCTTGTGGCCTAAATGGCCATGGGAGTGAGAGTACATTGTGAATATGGTTTTGTTTAAGAAATATTTTTTGTTCAAATTAGTGATAGCCAATTTCTGTTATCTAGAGATGTGCTAGTACAGGTTTTTTAAGTCGAGTCGAGTAAATGACAAATGAATCGAATCTCGAGTTTGAGTCGAGTATACACATAAAAAAATAAACACATAGGTCAAGTTGAATTGAATCAAAACAGTGTATAGAGTTCCATTTATAAATGTTGTTATTAAAAAATATACTTTTCTAGTCACTATGACCTGAAAATGACAATAGTAAATAAAATAAATGGATTCCTGCTTCATTAGAAAAAGGTAAGTACATTTAACTGAAAATAAATCATACCAAAGTTATTGCATAACATTTTGCCATGAAGATAAAATACTTTTAATCCTTTGGTATTAAGGTTGTTATAACCTATACAATATTAATTAACATTTTCATTGAAAAATAATCTCAGTTTTTTATTTTATTTCCTCCTTTTTATTTATCCTATGTTTTGTATATTATGTTTAGGCCTAAGCTACATCTTTCTACGAATGGAGAAAATAAAATTACATTTAGGCCTATAAGTTAAAATAAACTTTATTTTAATATTTAAAAGGCCTATTACATGGTAAAACATTAGCCTACTTACCACAAAAAAAAGTATTTACTAACATATCTTAGCATTAATTTTAACACTAATGGTACTAATAAGAACAATCAGTTAGTAACAACATGAAGATATGTTTGAAAAAAGTGCCTGGCAAATTAATTGATGAAATTGAAGCCATCTCTTAGATATAGTTTTAAAATATTACAAATTATTTAAAATATCATTAATGAAACTTAAACAAGGCCAAAACAAATCACTTGTCTTTAAAAAAAGCTCAATGCCAAAGTACAGTTGAGCCTAAAATTAATGGATTGACTCAATTTCAATTATTATGGAACAAAAAACATGCACAAACTTCTTATGCTTACCTATTAGATTTCATTACAGATATGTTTTTGATATTTTACTTTAAAAAATGACAAGGTTAGGTTAACCTAAAAGTGGACTATTCAGACAGTGTTCATACAACTCAATCTGAAGGTCCTGGTAAATCCTCCATTTTGGTAAAAAGAAACGCAAATGTTTAAGCCACAACTTACTTAATGATTAATAAAACACTAAAATCCACATCACAACTCTTAACACCTCAAATGCGTTCACACTTAATTTGAATTTACAGACGATGCGCGGCCCCGCGGACGACCCTTGGTAGCGCGGGTACACGGCGGGAGTAAACTCGCTTGAAACGTTCTGAGTTTCGGTAAAACCTCGAGTTTCCGTGCCGAACTCGGCTCGAACTAGAAATTATGAGTACTCGCACATCTCTACTGTTATCCATTAAAACTGAACCGATATTAAGTCATAAAATTACCAGTGGTGTTTCGAATATCTGCTTGCAGTGGATAATGTTGTTGATGTGCCATGTGTACTTGGTGAAGGTGCCAAGCGGAACGGCGTGCTTGCGAACAAACGCAGTCGTCGTGTTGGGGAGACGGCGCTTCTTGCCTCCATAGGAGATGCGTTCCCTCAGACAGTCAAAGAATTCCTGAAATTGAAAGATCAGGTAATTAAAAATATATTCAAAACATATTGGAGAAATCAATGTGTAGCATGAGCATAAACACAACTTTTGTAATTACTGTACTGATTTAGCAACATTAATTGTTTTTAAATTTGTGAATGACCCATTGTTCAAACGATTTCTGATTTATATAAACCTTATAAATTGTTTTATAGTCTAAGAAAAACCAAATTTGTAGGTTAATATTAAAACTTCAACAAATTGTAACTTAGATCTTAATGAACGATATTATTCAGAGATTGTGGAAAGTAAAATGATTGATGAACACAATTTAGTTCTAATGTTATCTAGGCAAGGTTGCAACTGCAACAAAACTGTGATTATGACAATTGGTAAGCCAAAACGTATTAGGGTCCAGTTGCAGCCACAAGTTAACTTAAAACAAGAATAAAATTGCAAACTGTTACAGCATTTGGTGTTATACCTAGGATATTAAACTCATTGTGCTGACTTGCAGTTTTTATATATTTTTACTTGCAGTAAAGCATACAACAATTGTTGTGCTTGCCTATTAATATAAAGATGATGCTGGTTACACCAATAAAGTTTGTCCCCTTTGCATTTATTTTCCATAAAGAATTACACGGAGGATGAATTTGCTTCAGTCAGCCTAATGCTTTCCTCAATTTCATTACGTACCCATTGTTTGTGCTGCTTTGTGTTCACAAAGTTAATTAAGTCATCATGCAATTTTAGTTTTTCTATTCATGTTGAGACCTTTCAATAGCTAGGCAATCAATGTCAAGTATTAATTTGTAATGGTGATCGCCTTGCTATCAAAAGGCCTTTTGATATAAATAGGTGTTTTTAAATTATAAATTATAGAATGATCTGATGTGATTGTGTAACAATAACATCTTCAAAGTTTGCTCTGTGGATGAGGAGTTTAATCTTAAGTATTTCAAATAATATGTTTAACACTTTAAAAATGGCACATTGACTTTTACACAGTAAATGGTACCTGGGGTGTGTGGAAGACGAGGGGCTGGGGTTTGCCGCTGAACTGGTAGTGCATTTGCTGGTTGATCCGCTCCGTCACTGTGGCCAGCCACTGGATGAATGTCTGCTGGACTGTCGCCTCGTCCCTCACTGCCATCACGATATCAAATTATAATTAGGTCATACATGTCACCTTTTATCCGTACATGTTTACATGGTTTAGTTAACTTTGTACAGCTTATTCAGCTAATAACTAAAAGACATTTTCCAACTTACTGTACAATGAACTACCGGATCTCTGCGGTATGTTGTACTTTGTTTGTATATTAGTTTTTACACAATACATCCCGCTGACAATCATAAATGGATAACACTGGTATTAGGTATTTTGTCTTTATAATAATTTCAAAAACAGTTTTTATTAGAATAATAAAATTAAATAAACACCCAATTTTCTATAATAAAACAGTAACTTATTAACTCTCATTACCATTCCAATTAGAGATGTGCAGGTAGTGAATTTTTAGTTTGGATCGGTATCAGTTCGGATAGCTTAAGTTCGGATTGGATACGGATCGGATAGTAAAGGTTTCGGATCGGATAATTTTTGGATTCGGATATTTACTTTGCCAGCACTGCGCTGTAAGGCACTTACAGTTTTAGAGGTAAAGATGATTAAAAAGTAGGAAAATTTCACTTTGCCAGGTTGGCTCACTTGCCAACCTGGCAAGCACCACGAAAAACAAACGTGGTTTTGACTGGCTGGCTTCGTGCACCTGGTTGCACGTGCTAGCTGTGTTAAGTAGTTAGTAGGCTCGCCACGCACGGCGCTAGTGTCGCGGCGGGAGTGGGGGTAACTTGATCTCTCTTCTCGAACGGCCGAGGCAGTCAGTCTGCGGCCCGGCGAAGAGCTGGAAACATCTAGAGCTCCGAATACGAATGCGAGAACAAACTTAAAATTTTCTCGATGTTAATACTTAAAAAAAAAACTGTAAGTGCAAAGCCTCTCCATCTTAATAACTTCTAAATTCGATAAAGTAAGAACATTAAGTAAATTAGGACGATTTTATGTTGTGAAGATAGCGTTGTACGATTAGTTAAAACTTAATTTAAATCTTTTGGTTTTAAAATGGGCATATTGCCCTAGACATGCAAGTAAAATACAGGTCGGTGGCGAAATAGCTCCGAGGTTAGGAGTTTTGGGTAATCGTTATTCTTGCTGTGATTATTATTGAATAAATTCATTTCACTCGGGTGTAAAACCCTGGAGAACTTAAAAAAAGCAAAATCAAGAATAGACCTTTGTAGTTTTATTAATTAATCAGGACCTGGGTGTAATAACTTGGAAAAAAAGGACGATAGGATTTTGTAAATTATAAAATAGCTAAAGACTTTAAAAGTGACGACAAGGTTCAGGGCGGAACAGCTCTGTAAACAATTAGGCCTAGGCGAGATATTATTAGATAAAATATAATAAACTTATTTTGTGTTTTAAAATTTAAATAAGCAAAAGTGAATCCGTCTGGGCCAGGGCGTAATAGCTCTGTGAATTATAGGTTTTTAACCAAATTTGATAAAAGAATTGAGGTTTCGCACAGTGTTAAAGAAATAACTTTTTATACGTCATTAAGGAACTAATTGGTGAAATAGGGTTAGAAGGTGGTTTTATTTTAAATTGCGAATTGCGTAATTAGGAATTTTTCTGGTTAATTTTAGTTGATTTATACGGCCAACATGTTACCAATTAGAGACTTTTGTCTAATTTATTCAATGTGCTTTCACATGGGCGATGATGAGCGATTAAAGGCAGAATAAAAGAAAAACCTGTTGTTTGTAGTCTTTGCTGAGCCCATCCAAAATTTAATTGTGTTAATTAAGCCCATCCAAAATTTAATTGTGTTAATTTAATCGACCTTAGGACATAAAAGATAGACGACTGAGCGAATTCGTGGCACAAACGTGCTAAGAAATACTGAGACGGATCTAGCACATTACAGCGCGTTACATCAATCTCTAAGAATTACCATATTTTATAGTTGAAACTTAACATTTTCATTTCCCTTGCAAGATATACCCTACTACATTTCAGCTAGGTCATTTTATTCAATAGCTACACAACAAGAGGTTATTGTTATTACAACTGTATCTTTCTGAGTAATTGAAGACTACACATGACCTCACCAGAAAACAGCATATGTCTAATTGGAGGAGCAATATACCAACCTGTGTACACACTCAAGAATACTATATTATATGCAGTGGAAATAATTTATTAAATCAGTGAATAAAACCCACTGTCTATGATGTTTTATTTTGAATATCAATTGTTCTTACTCTAATTAAAATAGTCTTATAAAAAATAAACTGGTAGGCTAATATAAATAATTGAACTGGTTGTAAACAAATAACATTATATTATTTATTTGGGAGACTGGATGATAAAAGAATCAAATGTTTATGAATAAACCAAATTTAGTAATATTTTTGCCAATATCACAACTTCCAAACTGTGATTGTAAAACTTGGTAATAAAGGTCAAAGAACAAACTACCTGACTTTACAAAAAACTGCGTAGTAACAAAAAATTACAAGTTAAAAATTATAATTTTGGTAAAGTTATATAATTTAATAAAAGTAGGCCTAGATTAGGCTAACTCAACATCAATCATTTAATGTCACTATGACTATCATCCTTGCCATTATGATATAACTCCTATCTGGTTGTCGTAAAAAAACAAACATATACATATGGTCATTCAAGAGAAAAAACAAGGAAACATTTTAATATGACGACAGCCTAATTATTAAAAGACCGGAATCACCGATGTTAAAAAGTAGCAAACATCACAACATACTATTAGGCCTAGCACGACTTAGACAATGAAAACAATGACTCAGTAGGCCTTCTTTGTATGAGTTAACCAAAAACATCCATGACCAAAGAATTTCCTTTGTTTTATAAATTTACTAACTAATTTGGACTATTGTTGTTTACTAAAAAATAGAAACTTTGTTTAGTTTGTCACCGGAATGTATACATACAACATAACCTTAAAGTTTGCATTTCAGACATTCAGCGACTTCACTATCGGCTTCGTTCTTTTTAAAGAATTTCCATATAATGCTATTCTTTTTCGGTTTCATTTTAAAGAAATTAATTTAACAAAATCAAGTAATAACCGAACGATGAAACCTGTGTAAATAAATAATAGATAACTAAGTGATGGTTTCGTGAATTCGCCGTCCCTGTCCCTGCTTCGTGTCTTCGTAATACACAACGAGCATAATATATCTAGAGGTCTCGTCCGGGGGTAAAAAAGTGAAGTCTTTTCTTGGAGTAGAAAGCGCTAGATGGATTAAGCTCGTTGATCAATGATCATACCGGGAAACTTCCCCGTAGAGAAAGCTATGTAACTCGTTTTGCACAAGTCGGCAATATTTTACTCAGTGTTTTAAACATATTGAATGGAAGCAAATATCAGTAGCAGCAATTTTAAATTTCAAAAACTAACATTTCTGTTAGCATAATGGAACTTTGGAATAACAACTTACTCTATGGGAGCTTGCTCCTTGAATCGTGAGATGTTGATACAATCGGATATTGAATATCGACTGTAAATTAATTATTGAGTTATTCGACAATTCGCCAGTAATCCACTACTGTTGTCTCATTGTATACGTCCATCCCGTGAATCATCGGGTTGCAATGTTGTTTAAATTTGTGATTGTTTACATAAAATACCCCAGTCGCAGCAAACCTGCATACTCAGCGAATTTCCAATGGAGATATAAATGTCTTAATACTACATCAAGCCACTTATCAAGTTTCATAAAAATACATTCACAAATAAGCGATATATACAATTTTAATTATTCTCCATAAGTATAACATTGGGGTTGAGTACGCAGGTTTGCTGCAACAAGGAACACAAAAAATGGGGTTTTATGCTAATATCAATATAACTGAAGTAGGTGAAGTCATATACCAGTTTTTATTAATTTATGTTCATAATTAAGGGAGACATAGCATTTAATTATTATCCATAAGAATAACATGGGGCTGAGTACGCAGGTTTGCTGCTACGGGAGCCTTTGGTAAAATTTTTTTTTAGCAGATATCAATGGTCCACAACCAGATGAAGCCGTATACCAAGTTTCGTCAGTATACTTTCATAAAGAAGCGAGATATAAAATTGTTATTTTCCTCCATAAGAATAACATTAGACAACGTACTGTTTTTAGCACTTTCAATATCTCGGTAACCAATTGACGTAGAGAAATGATCAAAATACCAAATTGTGTGTGTTTTTAAGCTGAATCTAATGGTGAAAACTAAAATTTGAATATTTCCAAAATTATATGTAAAAAATTCAAAAAACCCATTTTTAGGGTACAAACCCCCCCCCCCAAAATACCCCTTCGGGTAGAGCGATCTGGCTGGTTTTCAAACTTAAAGTCACAAATGTTGCTTTACACGTTTATACCAAATTTCATCAAAATCGGATCATTTTTACGAGAGTTATCGTGCTCACGGACACACACACACACACATATATATATATATATAAATGGAATAAAAACAATAACCAGAGTACCCTCTTTTTTGAAACATTTTTATTACTGACACGTGTTTCGACACTTAGGTCATGATCACAGTGTAAAGTAAAATAACCTAAAAATTACTAGCCAAGATAAATAATTAAATCTAAACATATGAAATTAAACAGATGTAAAACTTTCATTCAAGCTTATTGGGTTGAGTTGGTTCTATATATTTTATATCTGTTGTCTATTGATTCTAAATTCTCTTATTTTTTCATATATAGGATTTAGTTGTTATATTTTCATTTTATTAAGGATGGCGTTATCGGTTTTAGAGTTCAGATAAATGTGGAGCTCTTCTTTTGTGTTCATTTTTTCTCCTTTCATTTCATATTCGAGAACATCCATACATTCTTCTAATTTGCCGTATTGATGGTCAGAATCAAGAATGTGTTCGGCAAACATCGATCTTTGAGTCGTACGGTTATTTGATTTAATTGCTTGAAGGTGCTCTTTAAAGCGGCATGAAAAGCTTCTTCCTGTTTGCCCTATGTAATATTTTGGACAATCCTTGCATTTAATCTTGTAAATTCCAGTTTTATCATATTTATTTTCTTGTTGGTTTTGACGGTTATTAGAGAATTTCTGGATAAGTTTAAATGAGTTATTTCTAGTTTTATAACTCATTTTATAGTTTGACCCTTCAAAAATTTAATTATTTATCTTGGCTAGTAATTTTTAGGTTATTTTACTTTACACTGTGATCATGACCTAAGTGTCGAAACACGTGTCAGTAATAAAAATTTTTCAAAAAAGAGGGTACTCTGGTTATTGTTTTTATTCCATTTTTATAATAAAAGTCGCCCTAATTTGTGAACTTCAATTTGAATATATATATATATATATATATATATTTATTTATAACATTGGAATAACATTGGTGATAAGTACTAGGTTTGCTGAAACAAGAAACACAACAAATTGTTTTTAAAGCAAATATAAATAGAATTTAACTAGGCGAAGCCACATACCAAGTTTCATCAATATTCAATCATAAATAAGCGCTAAATAACATTTTAATTATACTCCACAAGAAAAACATGAGGCTGAGTAAGCAGGTTTGCTGCAACAAGGAACAAAAAAATGGGTTTTTACTAGGGGTGGGCGAGTACTCGAGATTTTGAGTACCAGTCGAGGATTTTCTAATACTCGAGCGAGTATGAGAGACTACTCGAAAATTCAAGTCGAGTAGTTGATTACTCCCGCCATTTACCCCAAATAGTTGAAAATGCAAAGCTACTGCCGCCGTTTACCCACGTTCACGCCACTAACCAATATTTAACAAAATAAGTGACTGAAATAAAGAAAAATAAGTCTAACATTTAGTTTCAGCTCACTTTTCACATGAAAGGAAACAATGGCAGGTGGGTTATTTATGGATACCTGTGAGTTAACCCACTGGCAATTTTCCTTACTTGTAATTTTATTAACCTGTGAATTGGAGTATAAAATTGGTGTTTTTAAATGGATTAATGGCGTATTTTAATTAAAATATTGTTTCCTTTCAGTTGAGAGTCTCATTGGCACACACACAGTAGACATAAGTAAAAATTAGCAAAATCAGTGTTGACCATGTGCAAGTCTCAAAGAATTAACCGATCCCGTCAACTTCCAAGCAAGCCTGCCACCGTTTGTTTTACTTGGGCCCTCCCACCAACGTTGCCACAGACCGGTTAACTCATTGAGAGTTGCACAAATGGTTAGTTTTGGTCGTGTGCGGGAATCGAACCCACGAACATCGTATCACCACCTGGCCAAGGTGTTTCCACGACGTAGCCAACTCAGCTAACACGACCAAAGGCCTGGCGGCGATATTAAGGTTTTCAGTCAGTCCGCGCCCCTAGCGGATAGAACCGTAGACGCCCGCGGTCATTAGTTACATATTTTGCTACTAGAGTGCAGCACCAATCAATTCCCGTTATAGGCTACTGCAAATAGAATAAAATTACTACCTCAATGGATTAAGAAAAGTAAGAGAGGGGCACAGGGGGTGTTTGGGTCAGGGTTGAAAAATCACTTTCTTGTTAAAATATTCTGGTTTTGATAAACCAACCCAAAATTGTTGTATGGATATATATTTATAATACTTTAGTTTTTTATGGTTGTTGAAAACAATATATATATATATATATATATTCATTTAAATCATTATTCAGTCATGGTAAAATTAAAGTTAAAGTAAAATAAATAATAGCATTAATAATTCAATAAAAATTTAAGTTTATAATTAAAGTTTAATATGTAAAAAAAAATTGTTTTCATAAAAATAAATTAAAATGAGTTTTTTTACTTTTTAAAGAACTACTCGACTCGACTTGACTCGATACTCGAATAGTTTGGTTCAATACTAGACTCGATTAAATAAACACTACTCGACCACCCTTAGTTTTTATGCATAACTCAACAAGGTGAAGCCACATACCAAGTTTTAGCGAATTTCCCCTATAGGGAAGAAGCTATTACCATAGTCGGCAATTTAAGTTCGAAAACCAGACAGATCGGTCTATCCGAAGGGGTATTTTGGGGGGCTTTTGTACCCCAAAATGGGTTTTTGAGTTTTTTATATAATTTTTGAAAAAGTAAAGTTTAATTTTTTTCTATTGGAATCAGCTTAAAAAGACGCACAATTTGTTGTTTTAATCATTGCTCTACGTCAATTGGTTACTGAGATATTGAAAGTGCTAAACACAGTACGTTGTCCAATGCTATTCTTATGGAGGATAAGAAAAATTGTATATCTCGCTTATTTATCAACTTATCCTGACAAAACTTGGCATATTGATTCATTTCATTGTGGTCTATTGATATTTGCACAAAAACCTATTTTTTGGCCGATAGTTCCCGTAGCAGCAAACCTGCATACTCAGCCCCATATTATTCTTATGGAGAATAAGTAACGTGTTATCTCCTTTAATTAAGAACATAAATTAATAGAACTTTACCTAGTTCTATGTGGCTTTACCTAGTTGAGTTATATTGATATCTGTATAAAAACCCATTTTTAGTGTTCCTTATTTCAGCAAACCTGCATACTCAGCCGCTATGTTATTCTTATGGAGAATAATTAAAATGTCATAAATCGTTTATTTATGAATGTATATTGATGAAACTTGGTATGTGGCTTTATGTGGTATTAAGATAAATTTATATGCATTGGAAATTCGCTGAGTATGCAGGTTTTCTGCTACGGGGGTATTATTAATTTATGTTCATAATTAAGGGAGTCATTACATTTTATTTATTCTCCATAAGAATAACATGGGGGCTGAGTACTCAGGTTTGCTGCTACGGGGATAATTAACAAACAATTTTTTTGCGCAAATATCAATATACCAGAACTACGTGAACTACGTGATACCAAGTTTCATCAATATACAATTATAAATAATCGAGATGTCAAATTTTATTTATTCCATAAGGATAACATTGGACAACGTACTGTGGTTAGTACTTTGAATATCTCTGCAACGGTTGGACGTAGAATCACAATTTAAACACCAAAATGGTTGTTTTGTGGAGCTGAACTGATTGGTAAAAGCAAATGTGAAGTTTACATTGAAATGAACTGAGGAAAAACTAAAAACCTTTTTCCCATAAGATTAACATGGGAGATTTTATAAGTAGGTTTTTTGGATTATCTCCGCAACCACTAAACCTAGGTTAATAATTCCAAAACTATATTATTGGTTTTTTTCAAGCTCTATAACATGGTCAAAACCAAAATTAAGTTTTTTTAAATTTTAGGGTGAAAAATGCAAAAAACTGATTTTTGGAAAATTTAAAACCCCCATAAACCCCCCGTTCCCATGGTCCGATTGTTCTGGTTTTCGAACTTAAAGTCATGAATGTCGTTTTACACATTTGAGCCAAATTTCATCGAAATCGGATGTTTTTTACTCAAGTTATCGCATTCACGGACACATATATAGATTTATACATATATATAAATTTGAACTAATAGTGTTTTTGACATCTGGGGACCTTGAAACAAAAATTTATCATGGTCTCGAGCTTAAGTCTTACCATGAGACCTACGTTAATAGCTTCTTCCCTATAGGGGAAATACGCTAATAAAGATATTATTATTATTAGTCTATCCGAATAAGTCGGATTTATACTGGACCTTATCGAATATCAAAAAACCTTCGGATGGGATTCGGATATCCGATCCGATCCGAAACCGAACCGGCTTTTCGGATATCCGTACACCTCTTATTCCAA
Organism: Allygus modestus; assembly: GCA_963675035.1. NCBI lineage: Eukaryota > Metazoa > Arthropoda > Insecta > Hemiptera > Cicadellidae > Allygus > Allygus modestus. The sequence continues at coordinate 106,565,990 of OY776111.1, forward strand.
TGAAGGTCAATGTAATTTTTAATTAATTTTTTTAAAACATGAGCAACTGGAAAAGTTAGAAGACTCGATCCAATTTAAAGTTGTATGTAGTAGTTGAGATAAAATCTATTGTGGTTTACATATTAATTACAAGTTCTTTGAAGCAGTTAAAGTAATAACAACACAAAATATTAAAGTTAACCAAAACAACACAATAAAATATCAACAGCAATGATTTGAGTAAAATAAAACAATAAATCTGTAATCTGCACCATAAATACTTGAAGCACTAGTTTCATAAGATAAATATTTGTATATATAATAAAAAACATTTCCTTTAACCATTTGTTTACTATAAATTCAAAAATTTACTGATTATAGGGAGTAAAGAGGTCCTACAAACTGCATAAAGCATAAAAACAACATAACCAGGGTTGCCACCAAAGTTGCATTTCAAAATTCATGCATAATTCCAGGTTTTTCAGGTAAAAATCTCAAAATTCCAGGTAAACTCGCGCAGCATTTTTGATGTATTTGCGACACATATAACGATTTAGAATATAAATAAAATTGCTATTTTAACAAACAATTAAGTATAAATTTTTACAAAGTATATTATAATTTTTTATTATTAAATTTATATCTCATATTTTGTTATGCTTCTACAAAAATTGGGTATACAGGCTGGGCCAATTATTTGTATTAATGAACTTGATTTTCTCTCTCTATAAAAACATTACAATATTTTAATTGATATGAGGGGAATGATGTCAACAGACACACCTAATTGTATTAAATTCCATTTAACTTTGGCAATATACTATCTGTTATAAGAATAAGGAAATAGTATATACAAATCTGTTTTTGTGTGTCTCTCGACAACAAAGGCATATTTTCAAAGTTCTTGATAGGGAGTGGGCCCAAATCCTGATCTTCTTACTATCTAAATTAAACATTTTCTTTGAAAGCATCATTTGGCAGCTGGATCCAGTTTTGAACTTTCCAAACATTTTCAAGATTTTTGCTGAGAATCAATCTCAGATTATGAAGGGACCGCCCTGGCCACTTATACACTACCCAGCTAATTATGCTTTAAAAAATTATCTAGCCTCCAAAGACTACATATTAGAAATTGAGCTCCATATCAGCGATTAACAATTTTGACCAGACCGCAATTAATTACAAATGAGCCACTTCTATTACCCACTGTTTGTAACAACATATGAATTAATTTATTAATCTTAATAAAAATGTTGTCGACAGTCAAGACTGCAGTTTCCTCATATAAAGACTCATATGGCTAACGTCGCCGACTATCGGGAACGCATCGATAACGTCGCCGACCATCGGGAATGCATCGCTAATGACGCTGGCAATCAAGAACGAATCGCTAACGTCGCCGACCAACGGGAACGCATCGATAACGTCACCGACAGTCGAGAACACATCGCTAACGTCGAAGACCATCTGGAACATATCTCTATCGTCGCTGAGCATCGGGAAGGCATCGATAATGTCGCCGATCATCGAGAAGGCAACGTTAATGGCAATCGAGAACGAATTGCTAACGTCGCCGAACAACGGGAACGCATCGATAACGTCACCGACAGTCGAGAACGCATCGCTAACGTCATCGACCATCAGGAACGTATCTCTAACGTCTCCGACCATCGGGAACGCATCTGTAATGTCGCCGATCATCACGAACGAATCGCTAACGTCGCCGATCATCGAGAACACATCGCTAACGTCGCCCACTATTCAGAACGCGTTACGCAATCGCCAACGATCGCGACCTGAAATTCCCGGTTTGGTTGAAAATTCCCGCACAATCCACACATTTTTTCCCGGTCACCAAAGTTCACTTATAATTCCCGGTTTTCCAGGTTTTACAGGTCGGTGGCAACCCTGATAACACATTTTCCCATAGTTAGTTTTACAGTAGTAATCCTATAGTTTACTCTAAAATGAGAAATATCTGTTGGTTTGTTTGTTTGCAAAATTTATCTTAGAATCCAGCAGAAGGATTTTGCTTTAACACTGGGATTTGGGGGTTTTGGACCTCAAAATTGGAAATTTGTACCCTTAGAGTGTCCATTAAAAAATTCCTTAATGTCCAGCCATTTTATTTTTTCAGTATTCATATATGTAAAACCACTTTATTTACACTAAATAAGAAAATAAAGATATAGCCTACATTCTACTCAAAATTTAATGAAGAATAAGAAAATATAAAGTTTTACACAGTTTTTCCTAAATAATAAGTCTAAAAATGCAAAAGCCTACATCACCATAACAACAATAAACAATCACAGACGTTCGGAATTCTGTCATAGACAATAGTAACAATAGCCCGAACGGTGGTCATGTATAGTCATCATGAAGCCTAGAATTTGCTGATCACGTTGGTAAGCTCACGTTGGTCTGGGATCACTCAATCGTACGCCGAAATATGACACAAAACTGGAGGCATGCAAAGTCGGAGGAAAAAAATAGTCGCCCGAAAATGGGCGAACGTCACTTGGAGGGTTAGCATTGACCTTAAATGGAGTTTCAAATCAAAACAAAAGAATTATAACAGCGGTGAATAAATAACCAGTGTTAACTATTAAAGAAGCACTTACACCTGGTAAAGTATCAACAAGTGATTTATAGTATAGATAACAGTAACTAGAACCACTGAATGAACATCACATATAGTGATAAAATTTATCATTACATCCAAATTAATCAAATTTGTGTACATAAAAAATACTACCTGAAGTTATAATAACTGGAGTGATTCTAATATGCAGAAAAAAGACAACTGAGCAAAGCAAATCTGCTCTTAATTAGGGGGAGGGGGAGGGGTGGTGAAAAACAACTCTAGGACTGTTCCAAAAATTTACGAAAAAATAGAGAGATTCGGTAACTAACATTGAGACTGGCATTAAAATATCTCTTGTAAAATATATAGCTATACATCATTATACCTTATATTACATTTTTAACCACTGTAAACTAATCAAATATCACCGAGCATGGCTTGGTCCCCCTGCCCGGTACCTACTTTACTGAAGTAACAAAAACAAAATAAATAACTCCCATCATGTCTGATCCTGGAATATACCTACTCTTTAAATTTGTATAACACCCAGTTATGAGAGGCTAGTACGAGAGGTTAGTAGTAATTTAATTATCATAGCTGAACATTAGTGTGGATAGTTGATCATCTAAACTAGTTGGGACCAGGGACAATTTAAACAATGAAACTGTTAGAAAATGAAATTGCAATGTTATTTTAATTCAAGCAAGTACACAACTATTTATGTCCAATCAAAAGATAATCATTGACCCTGCTTTCAAAATGTATTTCCATTACAATAATAGAAAATGTGTTGTTATGATAACTGCATAAAAAATCATGTTTTAACTATACTTAATATCAACTTGTGTAAAAGGACAAAAAGCATAATATATTCTCACTTTAAAGAGTTTCTTCAACCAAATAGGCCAATCATACCTTGGTTCGGTTCAGGTTTTGGAGGTGTCTTCTTTCTAGATTTTTTTGGTTCAATCGCCCCTGAGATTGATGGTGAATGTTCCTCCTTTTTCCGTTTTGTCCCATTCATCTGAAATAACCATTAAATTAAATCTGTGTTAGGGTTAAAAAAACAAACAAAAATACTAACAGTTACAGTACAAGAGACGACAAACATTGGTTAATGAACTATGTCTTATCTTCATTTTAAAACTGAGTTTATCATTAATAGTAGTTTTCATTACTAGTCTCGAAAGTGACTTATTGCGGGGAGAGATTGCATTTACGCGCGAGGCGAAGCCGAGCGTGGAAAAAGCTATCGAGCCCCACAATGGCACTTTTGAGACGAGTATTGAACATTATTTTTCATTACGATATCGAAAAACTTGTAAACAACATGAATATTTTTGTTTATTTAACTTAGTATCAAGAAAAAAAAACGAACTCATAACGCTGAGTTTCCGTGCTTATGTCGAGGTGCAACAGCAAATAATGCAACAGCTGATCGGCCTAATGCAACAGCTGATCGGTCTGCACCGCAAAATCCCATAACGGTTACTTTCCGTACACCACAAATACACAGAAAGTTAACGTTATGTAATTTTTCCGTGCAGTAGCGGGAATAACCTATTTTCTTAGCTCATTTTAAGTTTAGAAAGTGTACTTTCGTGTGTAGAGTAATGAAAAGGACTTTTCACATTGAATGTGTAGAGAGTCTGCCTAGTAAATTCAATTGCTTTGAAATGTAAACTACACTGCTGTCTGAATTGTTATGTACATGGGGAATGGTGATATTGAAAGTCACTAACATACATACAGCAAAATTTTTGATAAATACCATTTTTCTCGCCTTAAGTAACACTTGTTTTAAGTGTATGAATATTATTTAAACAATGAATATTATGTATGTTTGATATAAACAATGGGCTTATTAAGGGTTACCCAACTATCAAATAAACAAAAATGGAAATTTAAATTTTCGTTCTTCCACTTTAAAAAATTACAAAAAAAAATATAAACAAATTTTTAAAATTTGACAAGTGTGATTAAAGGTCTTTAATTATTACTCAGATTGTACAACATATATTCATAATTGTATCATTTTATGATGACACTTATGAAATCTGGGTTAATTGGAAGCCACCAAGGGATCTAGTAATAGGGAAATTAATAAGCCTTTGAAGAGAACACAATCTTAAACCTTATATTATATATTGATAGAATATTTAGAAATTAATTTAGAAACAATTAAGACCTTAAGGTTGAAACTAGCTGCTTTTAAATAATCTATGTTTAAAAGAAAATATAAGGGTACTCTGTTGATTAAATGGATTCAAAATAATAATAATCATGACAGTAGCCCTAATCACATTATTCTTCTATATACATATGTGTGAGTAACATCTTTAATTTAAATAAACAATTCAATTAATCCAAAAGATTTTGTATTTTTAGAATATTGTTAATTTACGAATTATGAACAAGAATGAAGAACAAATAATTATTTTTACAATTAATAACTTATAATAACTACTAATAACTATTAATAATTATATTTATAATAACTATGGAAATGATACCCGCATGGGCACTTGGCCTGTGCGCGGGTCCGAATCGATACCAGAGCAGATGAGGAAAAATTAATTAGTATAAGTAACAAATAGTAAATGCAACAGACTCTCAGAAATCCGGATCACACTCATCCGGACTGATGACCTTGAATTTTTTCTATTGCAAATAAAAACTAAAAAATGGAACTTCACGGTTTAGTGTCTTCAGTTTTCACACAATTATCATACAGTTTGCAACAGGCGAGTCCTCGTTAAGCCTAACCCTGCTGTTATCGGTGTTTGTTACTGTTTACGTCTCCCACTACGCTGCTCCGTTCTAGTCTTCTCCTGTCAATGACTCACCACTGACGAAATCAGTAGACCAGTAACAGTTTTTATTACAGTATTCTTTATTTATGATTTACGGTGTTATATTAAATCTTTACAAATGTATACACATTTCAATATGTTCTGTTTAAACTACAGTTTTATCACATTCTCTTGTGATAAAAGTGTTCCTATGATAATCCAAACTTTGTTGTGTTCCGATCATGCTCTCGGTCCCGCTGGTGACTGATTAACGAGCTTCTACTGTATTAATTATAACTGTATTTATAACTTTTTCCTGGAAGCTCACTCTTGTATTACCACATAAACGTAAACCCATTTGGCATAATTGCTCACCATAGAGGCGGAATTGATGATTCATGCCAACCTCCGGGAAATTCAGATTTTTCAAAATCTGGACCGGCTGTCCGCCACGATAGTCCGGATTTCTAAGAGTCTACTGTAGTAATAAGTATATATCTAAAGCTGTGTAATGATTTTAATTTTTATCTTTTAGACAGAAATGAATCTGGTAGTATATAATGTTATTGAAATGTATATTGCAATAGCTAGTCATAAAGTAAAATATCAGTTAATCTTAAATATAGAGAAAAAATATCACATACCCTGATAAGGGCTTTAGGGAGGGGGTCCGGTTTGATAGAAGAGAGGAGATCAGGCGAAGTGGAGAGCTCTGGCATGATCTCCAGACCTTGCAGGCAAACGTCCGGGACATCGCTCTCTGTTATAGTCTCAAACTCACCAACCTGCATTCATCAACCTTCATCATTTTCACATTAAGATAATTTTTATCACAATGTTAAGGACATTGAAAAGCCATGGTACTCATCTTTACAACTGTGTTAATGCATGCTCTAACCAGGATTTGCATGAGACCTGCAATACAGTCAGTAACTTTGTAGAGGTGGGCGAGTGATGGTTTTTTAAATCGAGTCGACTATTGAACCGACTACCTGAGTATCCAGTCGGGTCGAGTAATTAATTGGAAAGTAAAAAAACTCATTTTAGTTTTTTTTATTATTAAAAACCATGTTTTTTTACATATTAAACATTTAATTGTAATACATTTGCATAGTTATCATATACATTTTAAAAAAATGTCAAAACGTTGGCCAGTCCGTCAGACCGTTCCACTGGGCCGATTTTCATGATTATTTTGTTAACTGATAGGTAATTATGTCTAGATATGTCATCACCCATCCAAACTAACATATCGTCAATGGGCTTCGCCCCAGTGGCTCCTAAAGTTTCCATGTTAATCTTATGGAAGAAGTTTGCTTACATCAATGATTACTTAAAACATATGTTCACTAACTATGAGAGTTAATTTGGTTTGCCAAAGAATAATGCAGCAAAAAATAAAACTCCTTTCTTTTTCTCCTTTCTTCAGGTGTTTATATATTTCACAATTTACATGTAATCCAGTTCTTTTTGTATGAATAAGATAAATTGAGAAAATAGCTGCTTTATTTATGGACATTTATACATTCAATAATATACATGAAATCCAGTTATTATTTCACAATGATAGATTGAGAAAAAGCAGCTACATAAGAGAAATAGGCAAGCTATTTGTGTTTGGATGGGAAAATTTTATTTCTTGAGGTTTTGGTGTTAACTTAGGACCCTTTCAAAAACGTTTGATCCATTCGAACTTTACGTTTAGAGCTATAAAAACACTCACGCATGATCACTGAATTCCTAATCGTTTCGTAATGAGCCTCTGTTTCTAAAATTGGCAAATTCGCCCCGGAAAGTGACATAAACCTACAGAATCTCTAGAAAAATCTTCCGCATCTGTTTGTTTGTTCTTTTTTTATTCACGTTATATACCTTAGGATTCAGTTGAGATATTGATTTTAAACTTGACGTAAAAATTGTGTATGGTTCAGTCTAAGTTGGTTTTGAGTTTAGTTTTTCAGTTTTTAGTGTTCTCAAATGGTGGTTTTAGCACTATGGTATCATTTTTACTCCCAAAGTTAGCATAGTAGACTCAAACATAAGGCTTATTTGACATGACGTCACAAAACGAGTGTCAAAGCCAAAAGAGAACGTAGTGGCTTTATTTGTTAATTCGAGGTAGTTCGAGGTAACTCGAGGTAAGTTTTTTTTAGATGTTATAAGTTATTCTCTGCGTGATTCATTTTTTTATGTAGTTACTCTTTATCAAGTTTGTCAGCATTATTATTCACTGTACTAAAAGCAAATAAAGAACCCTGCAGGACACTTTACCATTAGCTTACATGAAGGGAAATCAATAATTGATTATTATTAATGGTTTAATCTTTTATCGTGTAATCGGATGAGCTTACAAACAACACTATGAGGAAATGTTGGTTTCTTCTTACTATAGGACACAACATGCATGGGAAAATATATGCATAATCAACAGAAGGCCTGAGAATATTAGTGTTAACCTAAGTTTGTACATATAAAAAATATGTTATGTGCTTTCCTTTAAAAACTATCAAGATGGTCATATGTTATCTCCGCATAACTGTTTTAAGCAGAAAAACTGGTAATAAAACAAAGCAGCTGTTACATTACATTTAAACCCCTTTGCAGCTGCAAAGAACAAGAAAATATTAGAAAATATTAGTACTAACGACTTCAAGGTTGAAGAGAACGTTATCTTTATTTATGAACACCCTGGTTAATGTTTTAAGGCAAAAATTATAAAAATTACACATAATTTTCATAAAACTTTTGAAATAATTGCCGTTAAACTAAACGTTGTTACTTTTTTTTTGCAAATAAACTTAAATTATAAATCTGAAGTTATTTTCTTTAATTTTAAAACAAATTTTTATTTAAAAGCTGTTTCGATAACAATAATTTTGTTTTGTATGTTGCCTTAGGGAGTTTATATTTTTACAATTATATTATTATGTTTTCATTATTTTCAAATTTGAGATATTTCAACTGTTAACTTAATGTGGAGTGGAACAATTATTTACAGAACATTGTAACAAGGAATTGATTACAAATGTTTAACTTCTAGACAGATAATACACAAACGGTTAGATGTGGGGGGCTTGGGATTAAGGTAATTTTTTGCTCACTTTGTGAATAGAGGGCCATAAATCACTCTGACTCTTGTCATTGCCTCTGAGGGGTTTACTAAAACATATTATTAAAACAAGTTCTGAAAGTTCTACCAAAGGAATTCTAAAGAGGAATTACAAATTCAATTAATTTTATGTCATAAGTTGTATAGCTGATAAATTATATTGCTTTGTGAGACAAAAAACTAACATACAAACAAAAAATATAAAATTTTACATATACCATTTTTTGTTTTCTGAGAAGATACAATATCAATAATAGAAAGTAAAACAAGATAACTTCAAGATCTAGGGGATATGAAGATAAAGACAATTTAAAATGCAACCTTTAGATACTATGGAATACAACTATCATATGTAAAAATAAAAATGAAAACGTCAATCCATCACCCAACAAATTTAAAACAACTAACTCAAATTTAAAACAGCTGAGCTTTAAACCTCAACAAAATTTAAACTTAGTTCATGGTTAATTGTTTTTAGATGTGAGTTTATCAAAACCACAAAAGATAATCTAACATATACAGATTGTCCCAAAAGTCCCGGAATGGTTTAATAACTCCTAAACGAAACAAGCTACAGTAATAATATTTGAGATATGATTCTTGGCTATAAAAAACTATTTTTTGGTGTGGTATTCAGTGCTGACCCTGTCCCCAAAAACCAAAATTGGGGGGTTGCCCCATTTTTTAAAATGTAAACCCCTATCGAGTAACCCATCATTTTAAAGGTCTCATTGAGTTAAACACAACAGCGCAAACCCGAGGTCGATATCTTGCTCCTGTCCAAAATGGCTGACCTTTTAATGTTTCTTATGGTCTTGTAATTTAAATTTGAACATTATTTGTTGAATTAACAAGTTTTTGTATTTTATACAAAGTACACACATTTACAGGTGTAAGATATATCATTTTTTAATGGTTTTAACACCGGTGGCTCTTTACAAATCGTAAACAGTTACACTTGTTGGGTCTTATCTACTGAGTTCCTTGTAGCACTCCTTATCATTGCTGTGAAACCCCGCATCAACAAAACAATACCTGCAGCATTGGATGTCAAGCTCAGTTATGAAATTGTGCCTTTGAATAAGGTTGTACAATGTTTCCAATCTTAATTTTTAATTTATTACTAGTATTATGACAAACAAATAATAGTGTTTTACTTTTATCATTGTATGAGTATTTACTTTTTAAGTATTATTCAATACGGTATGTCACTAAGTGAATCGGAAAGAATACAAATATTGATGATGAGGGGCTATGGTAACCTGACTCGATCGTTTCAGGAAGTTGCAGATCTTTTTAATGAAGAAAATTGCCATCGCCCGCCTATATCGAAATCCACAGTTGCAAAAACTGTTCATCGATTTCAAGAAACGGGAGGTGTTAAGGATTTGCCTCGATCAGGCAGGCAAAAATCAGTTTCAGGCAATGACAAAGCTATTGAAGTCTTACAGGCTTTCTTAGTAGATCCACATAAGTCTTCTAGAAAAGCTGCACAACAACTGGATGACATCAGTAAATCTTCAGTACACCGTATATTGAGCAGCAACAACTATCATCCATATAAAATAAGCTTAGTGCACGAACTAGCGGAGGATGACTTTGATAGGAGAGTAGAATGTTGTGAATTGATGATGACGAAAATTGAAAACGATGAAAACTTTATCAAGAATGTAGTTTTTTCGGACGAAGCTAGTTTTACGCTAAATGGGACCGTAAATGGGAACTGTCGGTACTGGGTAGATGAAAACCTACACTGGATGTGTGAAGCACATACACAGTACCCGGAAAAGATAAATGTTAGGGCGGGAATTTTCAGAAACCAGATAATAGGGCTGTTTTTTATTGAAGAAAATTTGAATCGCAACAATTACCACCAGTTGTTGCTTAGTGAAGTTGTTCCTGCGATTGAAGCTGCAACAGATGAAAATCATGAAACTTGGTTTTAGCAAGATGGGCACCACCCCATTTTGGAATAAAAGTCCGCACGTATCTTGACAATACATTTCCCTGCCGCTGGATAGGCCGGCGTGGGGCAATTGAATGGCCTGCCAGGTCTCCCGACTTGACCCCCCTAGATTATTTTCTTTGGGGCTACCTAATATCCAAAGTTTATACAACAAAGCCCCAGAACTTGATTGAACTTCGACAACGAATAACAGCTCAGTATTTGAACGAAGCTTCGGACGAAGCTCAGTAAATACCGAGGGAAATGATACAGAACGTTGTACAGCATCACTATTAGAGACTAGCACACTGTGTGACTGTGGAAGGAAAGCAGTTTGAACACTTACTCTAAATCCTGGATCTTTGGTAAATCACTTTGTCTGAGTGTGGAAAGAACAACGTTTTGTCATTGATTCCAAATGTGATAACAGTTTTCTTGAACTTTAAACTCGTTTGTATATGAAATTGTGTTTATTTTGTTTTAAAATAAAACAAATGTTTAATATAACTAATGGTGTTCAATTAAATAACTTTACCATAAGAAATACTAAAAGGTCAGCCATTTTGGACAGAAGCAAGATATCAAGCTCGGGTTTTCGCTGTTGTGTTTAACTCAATGAGACCTTTAAAATGATGGTTACTCAATAGGGGTTTACATTTTAAAAATTGGGGCAACACCCCCAAATTTGGTTTTTGGGGGCATGGTCAGTACTGTTTACCACACCAAAAAATAGTTTTTTATAGCCAAGAATCATGTCTCAAATAGTATTACTGTAGCTTGTTTAGTTTAGGAGTTATTAAACCGTTCCGGGACTTTTGGGACAGTCTGTAAAACAGTCACAAATAATTTGTGTTACCATTTAAAATTGTTTAATATTTTTTTAAAGTTAATTATTAAACTAATTTTTGAATGCAATTTTGTATATGATTTAATGTTAATTTCACTAGTATACTTCAGTAATAAAGAAATACCCCTGTAACAGCAAACCTGCATACTCGGCGAATTTCCAATGCCTGTATATGTTTCTCACTACCACATAAAGCCACTCACCAAGTTTCATAAAAATACACGAATAAATAAGTGATATATAGTATTTGATTTATTCTGTATAAGACAGGGTGTAATAAAAGCCCGGGATGTAAGAACACCAGGCCAATGACAGTTCTCTCATTGGCCTGATGATGATCGGTGTGACTGGTCGAAATCGATAGCCTAGTACCATCTTATATAAATGTTTACCATCTGTATATTAATCAGTATAAGTTTAAATATATCTTAAGTGTTGTAAGACGTCTTTTATTACATCCCGTAAGTAATAACACGGTAATATGCTAATAAAAAAGTTGTCTCCATAAGAATAACATTGAAAGCTGAGTATGCAAGTTTGCTGCAACAAGGAACACAAAGTATGTATTTTTATGCAATTATCAATATAACTTAACCAGCTGAAGCTGCACACCAAGTTTTATTCATTTATGTTCATAACTAATGTTCATTCATTACATCTTTATATATAATTCTGTAAGCAAAATTTTTAAGTAAAAATTGTGGGAGTTTGGCAAATCACAGGATGATGGGAGAGGGCTCAAATTAAAGGTCTTGATCCCAGGGACTCGGGAAAAATAGCAATATTTCTAAAAAAAAGTTACCAGCAAACAAGAAATAACGTAAAACATTCCCCATAAGAAAAGCATGGGATTTAAAACGTAAGCTTTGTTTACAGTAAAACATGTGATTTAGTGTCTACTTTGTTTACGAACTGAGAGAGGTGTTCACACTTATATGGTTTTAGTTTCCTCAGCATGTAATGAGTAATAAATCCCTTCAAGCCACTAGTTTGACTTATTCTTCTTAAGAATAACTTGGGGGTTGAGTATGCAGGTTTGCTGCTGCGGGGAAAATCGGCAAAAACTTATTTTTTGTGCAAATATCAATATACCAGTACTAGGTGAAGCCACATGCCAAGTTTTATTAACATACATTCATAAATAATTAATATAACACATTTTAATTATTCTCCATAAGGATAACACTGGAAAACGTACTGTGTTTAGCACTTTGAATATCTCTGCAACGGTTGGACATAGAATCACAATCTAAACACCAAAATGATTGTTTTGTAGAGCTGAACTGATTGGTAAAAGCAAATGTGAGGTTTACATTAAAATGAACTGAGGAAAAGCTAACCCAAAACCTTTTTCCCATAAGATTACCATGGGAGATTTTGTGAGCACGATTTTTGGATTTTCTCCGCAACCACTTAACCTATGTTAATGATTAAAAATGCTATATTATTTGTTTTTTAAGCTATATAAAATGGTTGAAACCAAAATTAAGTGTTTTAACAATTTTAGGGTGAAAAATGCAAAAAACTGATTTTTGGAAAATTGTAAACTCTCATAAACCCCCTTTCCCATGGTCCAATTTTTCTGGTTTTTCCATCTTAAAGCCACGAATGTCACTTTACACATTTGAGCCAAATTTCATCAAAATCAGATGATTTTTACTCAAGCTATCATGTTAATGGATACAAACATACATATATACATATATATATATACATGTATATATGTATGGTATATATGTATATATACTGTATAGTGCAGGGCACTTAGAAAAAAAATAGGCTTAACCCGGACAAAATTATAAACAAAATGAAACCTTTTGGGATGTGATCGGCACCGTCCCCTCGTCATTTTTTGAAAATTCCCAAACTTTCCCACTATGGCAAAATCCGCCATCTTGAAAAAAGTAACTGCAAAGCAGGCTTTTACTTAAAATTTTATATCTCCAGAACGGAAACTCCTAGAAAGGTCTAAATTGCGTCATTATCTTCTAATTTAGCTGTTGTAAATATAATTAAAATCATGTTATACATTTAAAATGAATAAGTACATAAAAAATCGCTTTTTTTGGTAAAAATAAAGTTTTTTCAAACATTAAAATATACATTTTTGCATTTAACAATTATTTTAGTCGTTTTACAAAATTTTTCTTTGAACAAAGGTTTTAGAGCTTTAAAAGGCGTATCAGATTCATATATTGAATGTTTACGTACGTTATTAATAAAGGCCTCAAAGAGCCTTAAACCTACAGTGTTCCTGTAGCGGCCGCCGCGCCGTCGCCCGTGCCAAAGGCCTAGCAACCAGCATTGTATTTCCTATACAAACTATAAGGTATGAATATAGGACATTGAATTAAAAAGTGTTGTTTAAAATCAATTTCAAACGGGAAAATCATGATAACGAAATCACTTTTTCACATTAAACAGTTTTTATTAATTCTAAACTTCTAAACTTATTTTTCTATTACATTGGGATAATATATTTTATTTTACAGTATTTCATATTTTTTAGAGAGAGATTGGGCTGAAATATTTTTTCAAATACAAAATGTCTTGTTGTAGAACATCCTTCTTCGTTATACGTAGAAAAAAGTGTTTTACTGCTGTGTCTAATTCTTTTCAGCAGTTGTCGTTTCTTCATTACCTAAAAAAAACGTATTACTAACGTCACATCGTGAAAGAAGGACTCCAATTGCAAAATGGAACTATTTAGTTGTAAATTGTGAAATTCGTAATATAAAAAATACAAATAAAACCCATAACAAAGTATAAATAATAATAATAATTACCTTTAGCATGGGTTGTGTGCTGGATCAGTACTCAAAGTCTCTGGATCATCGATACACTCATCTTCCATTAGTGGCAAGCGATTTAAACATCCAAAGCCAGAGCAGTATCCACATATAGTACTACATTTCAAACCATTTCTTAAACATTCACAGCTTCGGCGGTCACAACCAGTTTTGCAATTACACGATACCAAGCATAACAGTTTTTGCGGTGCCGGTTCTAATAAAGTTGGTATCGGTGAGTATAAGCCATTTTCCAACTTCCAACCCCAATCAGTAGGCTCCATATCATGGTTTTTCCAACCTTGTATCTGATGGGAAACACGAAACGAGTGCTGTTTAGTCGCTTCAGACGTTGGAGGTAGGACTGACATTTTAAAAGAACCATCAATCTTTTGTTTAGCAACTGTTTTCAGGTACAACTGGTAGCGCAACCTATTTATTCCATCAGTTTGTTTTCTACCATATATTACGCACATAAATGCTTCTCCAGCATCAGCGATCTCTTGTGGGGAAGAACTCTTGTCATTAAAAACATCCACCTTTTTCCTCAACGAATCGTCTCGTTTCAATTTTGCAAACGGTAAAGATTTACCTTTTCCATGAACACACGAAGTGGTATCGCACCCTGTAAAGGCGTGTATGAACAGCATGTACTCCTTCATTGGACCTAATGCTTCTTGAAGGAGTGTTATGTTGAACACTTTCCTACATCTCTTGCCTTTACTGGGAATTAACATATACGTATTTCCTTCTGAGTGCGCAACAAGGAGTACAAGTAAATCAGTGTCTTCACCAACTACTGTCACTATAAATAGTAAGTAAATATGTATCTCACGTGACTAACAGATATTTGTCGTCTGATGTGACTGTTGTATTTGACGGTTACGGGAAATCTTCTACTAAAGACCATGAACATTTACGACGTGGGTTCTCTTCTCAAGTACTTGTTGAGGAAAACTCTTACGCGGTGCTGCCTCCAGACGTGTTTCTATCTAATGCAAACAACAAAACACAGCTCATCTCTTTAATTTCAACCAATCTACGAAAATCAGGCATCAATGTTATCCAAGCTGAGACAGATGCTGATACATTGCTTGTATCAAATACAGTGTCTAAAGGTACTCTTGGTATAACAGCGACATTAGTTGGTGAAGACACTGATTTACTTGTACTCCTTGTTGCGCACTCAGAAGGAAATACGTATATGTTAATTCCCAGTAAAGGCAAGAGATGTAGGAAAGTGTTCAACATAACACTCCTTCAAGAAGCATTAGGTCCAATGAAGGAGTACATGCTGTTCATACACGCCTTTACAGGGTGCGATACCACTTCGTGTGTTCATGGAAAAGGTAAATCTTTACCGTTTGCAAAATTGAAACGAGACGATTCGTTGAGGAAAAAGGTGGATGTTTTTAATGACAAGAGTTCTTCCCCACAAGAGATCGCTGATGCTGGAGAAGCATTTATGTGCGTAATATATGGTGGAAAACAAACTGATGGAATAAATAGGTTGCGCTACCAGTTGTACCTGAAAACAGTTGCTAAACAAAAGATTGATAGTTCTTTTAAAATGTCAGTCCTACCTCCAACGTCTGAAGCGACTAAACAGCACTCGTTTCGTGTTTCCCATCAGATACAAGGTTGGAAAAACCATGATATGGAGCCTACTGATTGGGGTTGGAAGTTGGAAAATGGCTTATACTCACCGATACCAACTTTATTAGAACCGGCACCGCAAAAACTGTTATGCTTGGTATCGTGTAATTGCAAAACTGGTTGTGACCGCCGAAGCTGTGAATGTTTAAGAAATGGTTTGAAATGTAGTACTATATGTGGATACTGCTCTGGCTTTGGATGTTTAAATCGCTTGCCACTAATGGAAGATGAGTGTATCGATGATCCAGAGACTTTGAGTACTGATCCAGCACACAACCCATGCTAAAGGTAATTATTATTATTATTTATACTTTGTTATGGGTTTTATTTGTATTTTTTATATTACGAATTTCACAATTTACAACTAAATATGTTCCATTTTGCAATTGAGTCCTTCTTTCACGATGTGACGTTAGTAATACGTTTTTTTTAGGTAATGAAGAAACGACAACTGCTGAAAAGAATTAGACACAGCAGTAAAACACTTTTTTCTACGTATAACGAAGAAGGATGTTCTACAACAAGACAACAAGTATTTGAAAAAATATTTCAGCCCAATCTCTCTCTAAAAAATATGAAATAAAATAAAATATATTATCCCAATGTAATAGAAAAATAAGTTTAGAAGTTTAGAATTAATAAAAACTGTTTAATGTGAAAAAGTGATTTCGTTATCATGATTTTCCCGTTTGAAATTGATTTTAAACAACACTTTTTAATTCAATGTCCTATATTCATACCTTATAGTTTGTATAGGAAATACAATGCTGGTTGCTAGGCCTTTGGCACAGGCGACGGCGCGGCGCGGCGCGGCGGCCGCTACAGGAACACTGTAGGTTTAAGGCTCTTTGAGGCCTTTATTAATAACGTACGTAAACATTCAATATATGAATCTGATACGCCTTTTAAAGCTCTAAAACCTTTGTTCAAAGAAAAATTTTGTAAAACGACTAAAATAATTGTTAAATGCAAAAATGTATATTTTAATGTTTGAAAAAACTTTATTTTTACCAAAAAAAGCGATTTTTTATGTACTTATTCATTTTAGATGTATAACATGATTTTAATTATATTTACAACAGCTAAATTAGAAGATAATGACGCAATGTAGACCTTTCTAGGAGTTTCCGTTCTGGAGATATACAATTTTAAGTAAAAGCCTGCTTTGCAATTACTTTTTTCAAGATGGCGGATTTTGCCAAAGTGGGAAAGTTTGGGAATTTTCAAAAAATGAAGAGGGGACAGTGCCGAACACATCCCAAAAGGTTTCATTTTGTTTATAATTTTGTCCGGGTTAAAACCTAAATGCACTGTACTAGTATACATAAGGGGTAGGCGAGCACATGAGTTTCGAGTATTTGTTCGACTTGAAGGCCGAGTCGAGTAGTAAAAATACTCGAAACTATCGAGTCAAGTAGTTGACTACTCCCGCCGTTTACCCCGAATAGTTGAAAATTGTACATACTCCCGCCGTTTACCCACGTTTACGCCACTAACAAATGTTTAACAAAATAAGTGACTGAAATAAAGCAAAATAAGCTTTAAATCTATTTTTAGCTCATATGAAAGGAGACAACAGGTGGGTATTTTTGGATACCTGTGAGTTACAATAAGTACGAGAGGGAGAACAGAGAGTGTTTGGGTCGGGGGAAAAAATCACTTTCTTGTTCAAATGTTCTGGTTTTGATAAACTAACCCAAAATCTTTGAATGGATATATATTTGTTATACTTGTATTTTGTTTGTTATTGTTGTTGAAAACAGTAAATATTTATTATTTTTCATTTAAATCATTATTCATTCATGGTAAAATAAAGGTTAAAATAAAATAAATAATAACATTAATAATTCAATAACATTTTATGATTATAATTAACGTTTAATATGTAAAAAGCATTGTTTTCCATAAAAAAATAAAATGAGTTTCTTTTACTTTTTAAAGAACTACTCGCCTTGACTTGTCTCGATACTCGAATAGTTTGGTTCAATGCTTGACTCGATTTAAAAAACACAACTCTCCCACCCCTAATGTACACATATATATAAATTTGAACAAATAGTGTTTTAGGCATCTGAGAATCTCAAAACAAAAAGTTAACATGGTCTCGGGCTTAACTCTTACCATGCCACAAACGGGAATAGCTTCTTCCATAAAGAGGAAATTCGCTAAAACAAAAAATGTTTAAAATAAATTCATAATGGGGAAAGAACGTGGTTGTAGGATAATAATCCATTTCACAAAGTAATAAAATGTTGGACAGGCGATTGCTTTAATAGCTTTTAACTGGACCCCTCCCATCCCGTTCCCTCCTTTGTTATCTCCCAAGGTTAGATTTTTTGCTGCAACCCAAACACTCCCCGCACCCGCACCCCGCACTCTTGTATCCATAAATAACTCCTTATCATTACTCTTGTCATTGTCTCCTTTCATATGAGCTAAACATAATTAGAGGCTTATTTTTCTTTATTTCAGTAACTCATTTTGTTAAATATTGGTTTGCTTATCTCTATTTGTTTTTTATGCAGTGAACTGTAATGTACATATTGAATTTTGAATTATTTTCAACTCGACTCGAATTTTCAAGTAGTCACTAGTACTCACTCGGCTTTAGAGTATTGGAAAATCCTCGACAGGTACTCGAAAATTCGAGTACTCACCCATCCCTATAACTTTGACTCATGTCTGAACTCTTTCGAGCAATCCCCAATTCCAGCAACAGGAATTACGTATCCCTTCTTTGTCAACAATTTCAAAATTACAAGTAAAGTCAGTAACTGGATCTGAAACCTGATGCAATAGCAAGAATGTTCCTTTAAGTTAGAGTTGATTCCTCCAAAATGTGAATGATGCAACTCTTCCTTCCTCATCGGCTCGCATTTTATTTCTGAGTCAGCCTTTGAGTAATGTAAGATCTCTGAGATCCTGTGTCAATCAGTCCACTTACATACTTTATCCCATCACTACCGTTGTTACATACGGTTGGAACAATACTTCTGAACTTGTACTGACTGACAGGAAATTTTAAATTAGTGGCTCATAAATCTTGTCGCTAATCTCTGTTATTTTACCACTCATGTTTGGAGCAGCCTGCATACTGTTTTATTTTATTTACATGTAACAGGAAATTACCCAATTACATTTTGACAGTTTCTTATTATTACCTTTTTTCCGTTGCTTCGTAGTTGACCGGTGAAAACCGGACAGACTACGTCACATAATTTGTAAAAACACTTAAATCTAAAACTCATGTTTTGAATTCAGAACATTGAGCACTACAACATGATTTACACAAGTGGTGGATGGCCTGCCCTCTGTGATCCATCAAATCCATCTGACTCCGTGAGTCAGAACGTAAACATAAGTCTCTTGAAATGCACCTTGATAATGCTCTTCTCAATCCCCCTATTACACAATAGGGCGTTGAGTGTCTTCTAACAAATTATAGCTTAATTTAGCCTTGAAATTTCTAGCTGAATGTCCAAACTTTAAACACCAAAAGAAATTTTTGAATTTAAACAATATTCCTTGACTTTACATGATTTTGTCAAAATGTTCTGACTTTTGGTCTTTTTGATTAGATTCAAATTTAAAAAAGTATTTATAATGTCATAAATGGCAAAGAGAATGACACCCAAATATTTCAAAATAAATAAACCTAAAAATCAAATATCTTTTAAAGTAAAATTTTAGGATCTTAACAGTTGTATCCCTGTGAATATGATATGGGCACTATAATAGGCACAAAATCAATCGACGCTTCAAGGCCAAGCTTTAACTGTCTCATATGTTCAAATAATCATATGGTACTGACGATTTTTAACCTGTCTATTGTTTACATTTTATGTTTTGTTTTAATTTTGACGATAATACACGTGTTTTTACGTTCTTTGCATACCAGTTTTACTGATACAATTATTTATTGATTTTATTTATTTTGTTAAAAATTTGTTATTTCATTGAAGTGATTATTTCATTTTATTTTTATGGAAATAATTAGTGGAAAGACGTTCAAAAGCAATCGAAAAACGTGATTTTCAAAATAATAAACAAACAATGCAGACAGCAGAATAAATACCCCCGTCGCAGCAAACCTGCGTACTCAGCGAATTTCCAATGCATATATATGTGACTCACTACTACATAGAGCTATTTACCAAGTTTCACAAGAATACATCCATAAATAAGTGATATATAGCATTTTATTTATTCTCCATAAGAATAACATTAGGGTTGAGGACGCAGGTTTGCTGCAACGAGGAAGATAAGTAATGTGTTTTTTTTTTTTGCAATTATCAATACAACTGAACCAGGTGAAGCTACATACCAAGTTCTCTTAATGTAGGTTCATAATTAAGGGAGATATACAACTTTACTTATTCTCCATATGAATAACATGGGGGCCGAGTATGCAGGTTTGCTGCTAGGGGGACTATCAACAAAAAACTTGTTTTTTTGTGCTAATATCAATATACCACAACTAGTTGAAGCCACATACCAAGTTTCATCAATATACATTCAAAAATAATCGAGATATAGAATTTTATTTATTCTCCATAAGGATAACATTGGACAACGTACTGTGTTTAGCACTTTGAATATCTCTGCAACGGTTGGACGTAGAACAACGATTAAAACACCAAAATGTTTGTTTCGTTGAGCTAAACACATTAATGAATATAAATGTGAAGTTTTTAGTAAAACTATCTGAGAAAAATCTAAAACCTTTTTCCCATAAGATTAACATGGGACACGTTTTTTTGGATTTTCTCCGCAACCACTTAACGATTCAAAATACTAAATTATTTGTGTTTTTAAGCTCTATAAAATGGATACAACCAAAATTGAGTGTTTTTAATATTTTGGGGTAAAATTTTCAAAAAACCGATTTTTGGAAAATTGTAAACTCCCTTCCCATAGTGTGATCGATCTGGTTTTCGAACTTAAAGTCATAAATGGTACTCTCCACATTTATGCCAAATTTCATCAAAATCAGGTGTTTCTTTCAAAAGTTATCGCGGTAACGGACACATATATATATATATATATATATAGAGAGAGATATACATATATATATATATATATATAGAGAGAGAGAGAGAGATATACATATATATAAATTTGAACGAATAGTGTTTTTGGCATCTGGGGACCTCAAAACGAAAAGTTATCATGGTCTCGGGCTTAAGTCTTACCATGCCACCTACGGTAATAGCTTCTTCCCTATAAGGGAAATTCGCTAAAATCACATGTTTAAATATAGGTAACTGAATTTAATAAGTGACCTTGAAGCGTCGATTGATTTTGTCCCTACTATAAATGAAGCTTTAGCCATTTTTTCTTTATTTATAACATCAGGTAATGTATTATATGATTTTCCTCCAACCAATGTTTTTTTCCTCATAAAATCCTAGTCTATGGCTGCTGTTGCAATATTCCCCTGATTTCTTGAGTTATAATAATGATTTTCATCCATCAAACATAGATTCCTAAAATGCTGTTTACAATTTATATAAAAGCTTTTTATAAAAACTTCCCTGACTATCCCTCCATTCCCTGACTTTCCAGGTTCATGGGAACCCTGCACATTGTGTCTTGGCTACTGATGGATTGAGAGCACTTAACGTCCTAGTAACAGGTTTAAATTCGCAAATTTACCAAATATTCTTGTAATATCTACATATTTTTCTCTCGGTAACTGCGTACCCTGGACATGTCGGTGTCGGAGGGCAGGATGTACTGCTGCAACATAGCCTGGTCGTCCGTCAGGACCTCCACCTCCAGCTGCAAGGTGGTGTCTGGGTCCGAGAGCACAGCCACCACTCGGCCCTCCCCCTCACTCTCCCCACCTACAACACCGTACCTACCACTAATACGTTTTGTTAGATCATTAGTTTTTGAGTCAACAGGGGAAGCATTGAAATAACAATAAGTTATTGGATACCCCAACAAATGTAAATGTAAAAAAAATCAGAGCAAATGCTTTTTTCAAATGGAAAAGTATAGAACTAAATTAGTGATGAGTCGATCCTTGATACCGATTCTTGGACATTGGTATCGGTATCGAGATTCATTCATTAAATGTCGATACTGATACCATCGATACTAGTAGTTGTTGAAAATGGCATACTCCCGCCATTTACCTGTTGTACAGAGCCCATAGGGCTTGTTTGGGTCAGCAGAAAAAAATCTGACCTTGGAGATAAGGAAGGAAGAGAGACGGGAGGGGAGGGGGTGGGGTTCAGTTGAAAGCAATAAATCAAGTCGGCTGACCAGGATTATTTCTTTCAGTAATTATCTTACAACCACGTTTTTCCCCGTTATGAATTTATATTAAACCGTTTTTGTTTTTCTATATTACTATAGGTAGCATATAATGAAATTAACATTAAATTATGTAAAAATTGCATTACAAATTTAGTTTACAATTAACTACAAAAAGCTACTAAATAATTTTAAATGGCAACATAAATTTGTAACTTTTTTAACAATAGTACTGTAACTATAGGTACTGAAAAATTGTATGTATCGATGGTATCGGTTTCGAGAATGAATTTTTCTGGCATCGGTATCGGTAGTGAGATTCAATAAATTTTGGTATCGACTAATACCTAAACTAAATACAGGGGAAAATGCATTTAGTTCCAAGGTACTCTTAAATTTGCAGTCTACAACCGGTGCTGAAACTGTCAGTATTGTCCTTTTTGAGACAAAAATAAAATAAAAAGTGGGCCTAGTAGACACATAAAACAAAGTCTAGTCTGTATAGTGCTGACATAATATTACAAAGTAGCTGAAATAACTACAAGCTAAGTTGTAAAGAAATTACTAAAAGTTACGTTTAGGTTCATTTGGAAAAGCTCTATAGGCTGAAAAGATTTGGTAATTTGGGAAAAGGATAGACAGCTAGCTTACCTGAAAAGAATAAAATCAAGTGAAGCACAGAAGACACAAAAACACTTGATATTTCGTCCCTTTTGGGCACGAAAAATAATCAGAAGAGAAGAAGAGACTGAAGACACCATTTTCTCCTTCAGTTTCTTCTTCTCTTCTGATAAAGTACCAAAAAGGGACGAAATAGCAGTGTTTTTGTGTCTTCTTTACGTGTCTTCTGTACTACACCTGTTTTTATTCTCTTTAGGTAAGCTAGCTTTCTATCCTCTTCCCAATTTACCAAATCTAAAAGTTATGTTTGTTACTTGATTGTTCTTGAAGATTCAACACAATCTCCTGAGTACGCTCTACGTCCACAAAGGTGGAAAACTCCTCGCTGAGCTTCTCATCCCCAGCAAATGCAGCTATGCAAGCGTAGTAGTGAATACACCTGCGGTCGAGGACCACTTCCTCCGAACGGTTCCTTGATCCCTGCCCCTACAAAAATGTAGACAGCAGTATTAAATAAAACTTCAATCCTTTTCACAATACTACAGATGGTAAAAAAGTTCAATTTAAAATATAACTTAGTAGTGGCTTGAAGGGGCTAATACTCTGTCTCATCTGATTTGTTGAACTCTTTACCATGCTTACATGCTGAGGAAAATAAAACAATTTAAGTTTGTAAGCAAAGTAGACATGTAATCACATGTTTTAATGTAAACACAGCAGACGTTTTTAAATCCACATGCTTTTCTTATGGGGGATGTTTTACGTTATTTCTCGTTTGCCGGTAACATTTTAGAAATACTGCTATTTTTCCCCGAGTCCCTGGAATCAAGACCTTTAATTTGAGCTGTCTCCCATAATCCTGCAATTAGCCAAACTCCCACAACTTTGACTTAAAATTTTCGCTTACAGAATGATATATAAAGATTTATTCAAATGTTACATGAAAATCTATCTGAAGATATGCACTGTCCAAAGTAGTCAAGGGTTACTTTGTTAATTTGTTAAGTGTCAATGCCAATGGCATTTTAAACATTTTTTATAGGGAACAGTCCAAACCCAGGTCTGGATCTGATGTCAAATTTTTTTAGAAAGCATGATTTGTTCAATATTGCTTATCTTCAATCAACATCTAATAAAAGAAATGATTAAGCACCAATTTTATAAAAGGCCATTTCTGGCACATTCTTACAAACCTGTCAGGTTGTTCAGGATGCATGGTCAGAGTGAACATTTATTTTATTTGTTTGCTTCTAATGTAAATTATAACTTGTCAAAGGCCAAGGCATACAGTCTAACCAAAACCATACTCTTTAAAAATATGAAATATATTTTTAACAAAGTTAGCAAAACTGGCTTGACTTCAGCGAGGGGGGATATGGTAGAGAAAAACACTTGTTAGGGCTGAACAAAACTAGATACCGACATTTACATCAAGGCCTACTATTCGGGCCAAGTAACTCCACTCTCTTTTCTTCTAACAATTTCAAAATCAAATCAAATATCACATCTGCTTAGCTAGCAATTAGGGGTCTGCGGTGCACCGAAAAAACGGTACCGGTACGGTACTCAACTAATTATCGTCATCGGTTCGGTACAGAACATAACCCCGGTACAGATTCGGTACGGTACAGTTTACTGCTTCAAACAATAAACAGAGATAAGCTAAACAATGTTTAACAAAATAAGTGGTTTAAATAAGACCGACTCCTATTTATAACTAGTCATTTCCTTTAAGGAAAACAAGCCCCAACACTCATAGGAAAATAGACATTGACAGGAACGAGAATGGAGATAAAAAAGTTGGGCAAGGGGAGCGGGGAGGGGCTGGGTAGGGTCGGCAAAAAATATGTCCTTGAAGACAAGAAAGGTTTAGACTAGGAAAGCGTGAGGGGTGAGGGGGGAGGGATCCGGTAATAAGCTATAAATCAGTTGTTTGTCAACATCATTCCTAGAGTGAGAAAAGGAATACTATCTTTTAAATCACGGTCTTTCTCCATTATTATTTCAAATTAAACTGCTTTTATTTATGTATCATTATTATTGTTATTGAAGTATACTAGTGAAATTTTTAAATTATATTATAAAAGGTTTAAAAATGGTTGAAAACTAATTAAAAAATAGTCACTAACTTGATAAATTTCAAATGGTAGCATAAATTTGTTATTGTTTTATTGTGCTGTGAAATTTTTACATACATAAATATGTTATATGTTAGATTATATTGTGAGGTTTTGGAAAATTCAACTACAAATTATTATTAACAACAACCTAAACTTATTTTTTGATGAGGTTTATAGCTAATTATTTTAAATGTGATATAGCCAAATTAACATTATATCACTGTACTACTTTATTAATTTATTTATTTATTTTCCAGTTTTACATGGTACTTATGTTTAAATAAATGTACTGTAATATTTGTTATGGACTTCAATTTTGAATTTAGTAGTGTAATTAAGTAATTTTAGAGTTATTTTGATTTTAATCTTCAGTATTTAAAGGTCTAATTTTCTAATTTATAATTTCATTTAGTTTCACATCATACATAGTTTTATTTAAGTTATCTGATTTTACTTTGTATTAATGATACAATAATCTCCCAATGCAACAAGAATAGTATTAATAAAACTTTGGTTTTTGTTGTTTGTATGATTTAAACCAATAGTTTTGATTTATATTGAAATCAATCTAATTAATCAGTTAAGGAACTTATGCAATTGATTGTTTTTCAAGTAATTTTTGAATTTATTTCTCATGATTATTTCAAGAACTTTTATTAATATCTAATAATAACAATGTTAAAATGTAATACTCTAAAGATGCAGGTTTTAAAAATATATTTATCCATAATATAGTTATTTATTTTTTTAATCAAATTAATAATAAAAATTGTATATGACCTTAATTATTACTCAATAATTTGTTTATGATACATTCAAATTAATAACTAAATTAGTATATATGACCGTACCGAATTGGTACCGAGAACCGAGGTACAAAATCTTTTACCGTACCGAACCATACTGATCTGAAATTGTTGGTACCGCAGACCCCTACTAGCAATATCAGGCAATGACATACCTTGAAGGCAGGGCAGCTACAGAGAAAGTGACTGGCTTGGTCCTTGCTCTTGGTGGGGGAGAAGGAGACGTGCAGGTAGCCGAGAGGGTGTTTGGAGGTGACCTTGCAGCGGACCACCATGATGGTCTTGGACACTCTCTGGACCAGCGGCCCTAGCGTCACTATGGCCATCTGCCAGATCATCTGCCAAGAAACGAGTGAAAGTGATCAGTCTGATCATAATAACAAGAAAGTTTAGTTTAGGAACTTTATTTTAATTTATTGGTTACATAATAGCATCCCAAGACTACTACCACTTCTTTTAATTTTAGAAAATAAAATAAAATATTTACCTAACTGAAGTTTTCAAACTTTGGCGGTTACATTTTAAATGAATGGCAAATCGTTACTTTTCTTTTCACCATTGACTTGCTTACTGGCTTGAATTTCACCAGTTAATTCTAAGGTTTAATACGATTAACTTCTCAAAATTTCATATGGCCAAATGTAAACATGGATAAACAAATTGTTCTAAAAATGTATGGCATGTTATAGAACTTTTGACATACAAATTAAACATTTTTTCAAATTTCTCCTGTAGGTTCAAAGCTATTACCATAGTCGGCACAGTAAGACCCAGGCCCAGGACTATGGTAATTTTTAGCGAATTCCCTCAATATAGGAAAGAAGCTATTACAGTGGGTTGCATCGCAGAAGGGGAAATGCAGAGTATAGGGTACCATTGGCAATTATATTTTTGTAATTCTAACTGATACAGTTATATCTGTAGATTCCAGATATAAAACAATTTTTTGTCGGAAACTCATATGTACCGTAACTGCAATAAACACTATTTGTTTCAATTCTTTACATGGGTTTGTATGGGAACAAGAATTTGCAGGTTTTTTGGTGTCTGTTAACATGATAACACCCGAAAAAAGGTACCACTTCAGTGAAATTTGGCTGAGATGTGTAAGTACCTATTATTTATTTTAACGAGTTCCAAAACCAGGCAGATCGCAGTATCTGAAAGATTTTGGAACAATAAAACCAACCCATATTATTTTATATAATCCTTTATACAGTAAGTTGAATATTTAAAATTTTTTCTTGGTGAAGCGAATCAGCAGTTGAAAACGACAATTTGAAAGTAAATATATGCAAAACAGAATAAACGGTTTTATCAGTCCAAATAGGCAAGCTCAGGCATTGGAAATTGACAATGGAATTTTGAACATTAAATCAAATTCAGTAAGTAGGTTCCTAGAAATATATGTGGATACAAATTTAACCTGGGAACGTCACATTGACAATGTTTGTAATAAAATATCCTCCAGTTTATTTTTACTTTGAAGAATTTCCTCCTACTTGGCTTTAGACGTTCTAATCTAATATATATACAGCCACATGTGTAACTGACTCACTCACTCACTCACTGAGGTATACGGATTCTAGACCACTTCTAGACGAGCTAGAAACCCGAAATTTTGCATGCAGTAGCTTATACCTTATAACCCCCATGAAAATCGCCAAAACTGACGGTTTTGTATCTTAACCCACCCCCAAAAAGTATTTAAAACCCCCCCCGAAAAAGGCTTATTTTAAAATTTCTGTTTTTGAGCTCTAGAGGCCGAATGGATTGACCTATCGAAAAACGGACACTACCAAGTGCCACGGATTTTGCAAGATCAACAACTTTGTACCGATGACATTTTGTCGTATCTCGCTCCCTTCACCCTTAGGTAGTGCTAGATTTTTCAAAATTTAGGCAATTTCGACGGTTATTTCTGTGGTTTTTAATTTTCTATCACTTTAATTTAGTATATAAAAGCTTGATATTTGGCATTCAATATGTTTACACGTTACCCTTCACGAATTAGTCGATAAACTAACATGTTTTAATAAATAAACACCTCAAAAAAATTAAAAACCCTAATTGTTCCATAAATGACAAACTGCATTATCGACTTACTCAGGTAATTATAGACAAGCTATAAACGTGGAATTAGGCCTGCATGTAGCTTGTCCATTAAAACCTCCAGAAAATTTGCAAAAAGGTATAATTTTTAATCAGAACCACATAAAAAAAATTAAAAAATGGAGGAAAATTTGAATATGTCAAAAATAGTGCTTTTTTATTTTAGCTCTAGCGGACGAACGGATGGTCCTATCGATAAACGGAATACCTCCACATGCCATGTAATTTAGATGATCTAAAACTTTGACTTTTGACTTTTGTCGTATCTCGTATCCTTCACCCTTAGATAGCGCTAGATTTTTCAAATTTCAACATTTTTTCGAGGATTTGTGGTGGTTTTGCATATTTGATCACGTAAAGAGATTTGATGATTTACACCAATCGATCTAGGGGCAAAGCCTCCCACAATGGTCTAGGGATCTAGGGGTTGGGGAAGTGGGGGGGTAGGGAAGGTCTAGGAGAGGAGAGGGGAGAGGGTTGCAAATTATCTGTTTGGGTATATGAGATATAGCAAGCATGTGCCTTGAACCCTCAAATATCCTTAAAAATTCCCAAACTCTACTATTTCAATTGTAACCCACTCATATTTAAATAACTGCTTATATGTCTATTTTTTTATAAGTAGTAGTATAATGTCAGTTCTGGGTCCTTAATATGACACCACTTTCACTTAAGCTAGGTACCCGGGCCACTGCAATGGGTACTAAGCACCCGAAAACTACCTAGGGGCGAAGCCCCCCACAGGGGTCTGGGGGCGGAGCCCCCAGCGAGCGAATCGAGCAAGCGTTTTTTGAACCCGGGAAAACTCTAAGGAGGGGGAAAACAACGCCGACCAAGCGAGGCGAACACAACAGTCTTCAGAGAGACCCCGGGGTAGTCAGTCGTCTTTTGAGTCAGTCTTCTCGAGCCATGCCCAAGTGCGTCGGGTCATTATTTTCGTCAGTGTATTATACTTTACAGTCAGAGTGTCAGGTCTCCATTTTATTAACATTCGTGCGAAATCCCAGTATTATATCGGGTGAACAGTTTTTTAACGAACTTTATTATCACTGCAAACTACGCCACAAGTGTTTGACCGTATTTTAATATATAATTGGACTTATCGAGTGAGACTGCAAAGTGTTGGTTCAACAGCTTATTGATTAGTGGATAGACAGTTTGAGTGGGGTAATAAATTAACTCCCGGTTTTGCCTCTCATGATAAACGATAGATGGAGGGTTTTGTGAGGCGTGATATAAATTCATGAACTTGAAACTATAAAAATCAAATCGCCAAAAGACAAAGTCGGTCATCTGGGGACAGCATGCAGCAGGTTGGCGGTAACCTCATCACCATGGCGAGCGGCAATCCACAGATGACTCGTTAGCAGGGACAACGGGAACAGTCAGCTAAGTAGAGGCTGGTAATTTATTGCTGAAAGAGAATGAAATGTTGAAACAAGAAATTCACGAATTGAAGGCAATAAAAACCGAATTACAATCAATCTTGGAAGATAAGGCAAGAGGGTTTGATGAGGAAATAAATGCTTTGGTGGAAAAGAGTAGAACAAAGGAAGAAGAATTTGAAGAGATAGTTAAAGCACTCCAAGATAAAGTAACCAGCAACAATAATTTTAAAGATGAGATCATTTGCACTATGGAACATGACGTGTCTGAATATGTGACTCAAGTTAGGACATTGAAGGCTGTTAATACATCCTTAAGTGAGGAAATAAAACTCCTTGGAAATAAACTAAGAGAAACTGAAAATAGCATGCACATCTTAAAAAGTCAACTGGATTCGTTTTCAAATCCTGATTATAGGCCAGCTACACCTAACGATATTCTGCAATGCAAAAACAAAACGGTTGAGACGCAGACGATCATGTCAAACCAACTTATGAGAAACGTCACCATCAACAGAAAAAATATACAGGAGTTACTAGGGACAAGTTGGATTAATGATGACATAATAAGAATTTACTTTGAGCTCATAAATGATAAACTGCTGAAAAATGCTGTCATAAAATGTATGAGCCCGGCCGTTTGTCAAGCCGTGAAATTATTAGAGGACACTGACAGTCTGTTGACTCCAATGGAACTTACGAATTTCCAGTATATTGTAATGCCTGTCAATGACAGTGAAGGGACTAATGGTGGTGATGGCTCTCACTGGAGCCTGCTCATTTGCAGAACTGCTGATAAAAGTTATTATTACTACGACTCCATGAAAACCTACAATCTATCTCATGCAAAAGAGATTGCCAAAAAATGATTTTCCCATCTAAGTATGCCAAAAACCGACCAGGAACCAGTATTTAACATTTGTAAAACTCCACAACAAACAAACTCCTATGATTGTGGGATTTTCGTTCTGGCCATAGCAGAGATTATCATTGCTCAAGTCAAGGACAACTCAGATTTTACTTCACTAGAAAATCTTTATCTACCGGAATTAAATAAAACTGACCTGATATATAAACGATCATTAATAGCATATATATTGAATAACAGAACCACAGTTGAACATGAGGATATGTTCTCCCTGCTTATCACCAACAAGAAAATGGACACTGACACATCAACAAAAACCGGTAAAAATAAGATAAAGGCAAAAGAATCTATGTATGCTATATCAAATGAATCTAAGAACATCCCTACAAGTACGTGGATCACTGTAAAGCCAAAAAATTTAAAGAATCAGAATCAAAGAATAAATAACAGTAATAATGGTAGGAAAATCACTGACCGACCACAGTTAAACTATCCACTGAAAATCTCAAATAATTTTGAAATCCTCAATAACCTGGAACAAGACTGTGAAAAATCGGACATCAGTCTCAAGCATAATACCACCTCGCATAACCACTCTAACTTTACCACAATACCGACCAAACCATCAAGAATTAAATTTAAGAAAAAAATTAATGTTTCAATTTTTTCTGATAGTCAAGGAAGAGGACTTGGACAGTACATAGATGCAATTGAAGAAAGGCGAGAGGAAACCAAAACAACTGGTTTTGTGATGCCCAATGCTCAGCTCCTACAAGTTGCTCAGTCAGCAGTAGAATCTACACAAAAAGAAGATGTGACAGTTATTCTGGCAGGATCGAACAACACTTTTAAAGGCGACCTAATTCATCTACATGAAGATCTAGAGATAAAGTTAAAAGAGCTTACTTCTAGGAAAGTGGTTCTAATGTCCACAATCCCCACCCGATTTGATAGAGGCATTACTGACCCAATTCATAATAAGATTCATCTTTTAAATAGCAATATTAAAGAGTTGGTAGCACGGTCATCTAATCTACACCTCATTGACTTAGACAGTCTGAAACGTTTCCATTATACCCGACATGGTTTACACCTAAATCATAGAGGTAAGAGGAAAATTGCATATATGATCATGGATATCCTCAACAGATGTCTCATTAAAAGAAAATGGAAAATTCATGAACAATTTACAATAAATGAAACACACATGAGCAATCTAATCGATAGGTACCACTCTGATAAGAACGTTGCTTTTGCTCACAGCATTTCGGCCGACTTTGACTGCTCTCGACATATGACTGCAGGCGTTGCTGTCACATTCCGAGAGAAGTGTGGTAGACCTGCTAGTTCAGATTATATAGCCAGTCACTTAACCCTTCAAAGTCCACCTGGAAGACCTGCAGTCTACTCACTAGTAACAAAACCGCAATTTTTCACAAAACCTTATGCAGAAGACTACAATCTGGCCTTTAAACAGCTCACCGATGACTTCAAGCAGAGGGGCTTCAAACACCTAGTCTGTTCTCCTGTCGGAACTGTTCGAGACAGGATCAGAATTGGGCATTTCGTTGACAACATTTGCGATTTCCAACAAAAGACAGGGGCATCTGTGGAAATTAATACTTATTTTCAAACATCAAGAAGAGTGATCAGAAATGGAATGTCTCATGAACATTTTATCCAACAGCTTCTTAATGATTTTACCATCCGTCTGCAACTTGAGAGAGGTGGAGCTTTGGCTGAGGAGCATCAGGCTGACACCTCTAACATCTCCACCACCAACACCACCGCTGCTGCTGAGGCCACTACTCCCAAGTCTGCCACTTCTACTCCAATTGTTGCTGCCACCACCACTGCTATTGACGCCGCCATTATAGACGCTGCCGACCTGCCAACACAACCTGCCATACCCCATGCTGCCTCTCCAATGTGTAATCAAACATCAGAGAGCTTTCTCCAGTCACTCAGCCAGTTGTCCATGTCGGTTTTTCCACCGCTAGGGACATCACAGTCGACTCCAAACAACAGCTGGAGAAGAGAGACAGCGAGCTCAGTGGGAAATGTTCTGGATAGTGCAGTGAGTTCAGTGTGTAATAAAAAAATCAATAAAGTGTCGTCCCATTTTTTACTGGAAGATCCAGTGATAGTGAATCTAGTGTAGTTTTAGAAGCCATTTCATGTAATTCCATAGTAAATGTCCACCCCCACACAAAACACACTTTACAACAAACCACAAACTACTCAGTTAAGAATTCAATCATACAAGATAACACTAATTCTAAAACAATACAACATAACTTTGTACAGCCTAACTCCCGTTTTCATTTTAATCTCACTGACAATAACAAAACTAATAAAAAAGCAAAAGAAATAAATTGTATAAAAATGTTCCATCAAAACATTCAGCATTTAGCTTCAAGAATTGAGCCTTTACTAATTACCTTAGATGAATTAAGACCCCATATTGTTATATTGACAGAACATGATATGAAAAATAATGAAATTAACAGGCTGAATATCCAAGATTATGAAATAAATAGCTTTTTCTGTAGAGAAAATACAACTAGAGGTGGAGCTGTAATTTTTAGCAAAAAGGGTTTAAACTGGAAGCGGGAGGAGGTTCCAAAACATTTGAATGACATGATACTTCAGGAAAAACAATTTGAGTACTGTGCTTGTAGCTATGTTGTTAATAAGCTTAAAATGTTAGTCATAGGAGTATACAGGTCACCCAAATCAGATTGTGAAATTTTTTTAAATAGGTTAAGTGTATTGGTTGACTATTTAAAAAAAAAATTAAAAATATAGTTATAGGAGGTGATATAAACATTAATGTTCTAAAAAATGATAATGATCATAAACTTTTAAAGAGAACAATAAAAACTCACAACATGAAATATCTTGTGGACTTCCCAACAAGAGTGACGGAGAATTCGGAATCGGCGATCGATAACTATTTAGTTACAGATTTTAACGATAGTACAATAACCGTTGAGGGAATAGTAACTTTTCTTTCCGATCACGATGGACAATTGCTTCTTATTAACAATAAGCAAATAAGTAGTAAAATAAATAGACAAATACCAATAAAACGTATGAAACGTAAGTTTTCCTCAGAAAACCTGGATCTATTTCAAAAGTTTTTAGAAAATGAAAGTTGGGAGAGTGTTTACATGGCTTCTGTAGATAAAAAATGACGAATTTTACAGTACTTTAAAATTTTACTTTGATGCATCATTCTAAAGTCATGTTAACTGATAAAAAACGCAAACAAAATTGGATCTCAGATGAGTTGAAAAATGAAAAGAAAGAATTAATGCAGTTAGGTTTAAAAATTCGAGAAAATAAAAATTATACTCTAAAGCAAGAACTAAAACAGAAAAATCGGAACTACAAGTTAAAATTGGTGCAAGCTAAAACAAGGTACTTTGAAAATAAGATTAAAAAATCTGATAACATACAAAAAACTGTGTGGCAGATTATAAACTCTGAAGTTGGGAAAAAGATTGAAAATAAAAATAAAAATATCTACTTAAAAAAGGACAATTGTTATGTAGATGACCCTAGAACTATAGCAAACATATTTAATAAATATTTTGTAAATGTTTGTAGTGAATCTAATACAGAAAATTTAAATATTAGTACTACTGACAGTGAGAGTTGTATTAAAACAAGTTTTAGTTTTAAGTTTGTTGATGCAGGGGAGGTGGAAAAAGTAATTGGCTCTTTAAAAAACAAAAATTCAACAGGTTACGATGAAATCCCTGTTAAAGTTGTAAAATATGTACAAAAATACTTAAGTCAAATTTTAAGCCACTTAATAAACTCATCTTTTGTTTCTGGATTGTTCCCTAATCATTTAAAAATTTCAAAAGTCATACCAATTCATAAAAAAGATGACCTAGAAACTGTGTCAAACTATAGGCCGATTTCTCTTCTCCCGGTGATATCAAACATTTATGAGAAAATAGTTAATAATCAACTGTTAAAATATTTAGAGGACTTTAAATTGTTAAACGATCATCAGCATGGCTTCAGACCTGGAAAATCTGTGATCACTGCTGCAGTATCCTTTATTGAATCTATAAATGAGTCGAATTAACAACCGGAATTTTCATGGACCTGTCAAAAGCGTTTGACAGTGTCAACCACGATCAATTAATAAATAAACTGCAAATGTTAGGGATATCTAAAAATTCTATAAAATGGTTTCAATCATATTTTAATGGTCGTTGTCAGTTTGTGGAAATAACCCAGCAAACGCAAGACAATATAATTCTTAAGTCTTCATCAGAAAAAGAATATATAAAATGCGGTGTTCCTCAGGGATCAATCCTGGGTCCTCTACTGTTTTTGTGTTACATCAATGACGCAGGCAATTCTTTAACAAGCTTACCTCAAAATAATCTCTGTTTTTATGCTGATGATACGAATCTTAGGGTGTCGGCCGGTACACTCCAAGAAGTCGAGATATTGAGTTTTGTTGAGCTTGAAAATATTGGAGGTTTCTTGGAGCGGAATAAATTAAAACTTAATGCCAAGAAAACCAACTGCATAGTATTCAAAACACATCAAAATAAACAGATAATTGATCCAATTATAATTTACAATGAACAACAAATTGAAAATAAAAATAGCACAAAGTTTCTAGGTCTAATCATAGATCAACATTTAGGCTGGAATGCACATGTAGATAAAGTATTGGCAAAGTTAAGTTCGGGAATCTATTCACTATCTAGAATGTCATTCTTTTGTAATCAAAAAACATTAAAAAATATATATTTTGCAAATATTCATTCTCATTTAGCGTATGGCTTATGCCTTTATGGTTCAACCACAAAATCAAATATGGATAGCATACTGAAATTACAAAAAAGGGCCGTAAGAATAATAATAAAATTAAAATATTATGAAACAGCAAAAGAAAAATTTAAAGAATTAGGGATTTTAACAGTTTATGGACAATATATCTTAGATACATCCATCATTGCAAAAAATTATTCAGAAAACTCAGACCTTAAAAGCCACCCATATAATACCAGACATAAAAAATTTATTACTTCAATGCAACATAAATTAACATTTTATGAAAAAAAACCGACTTACACAGGACTAAAATGTTTAAAGCATTTACCAAATGACATTAAAAATTAGGAAAACATTGCTAAATTTAAAAATAAATTAAAAAATTACCTGTTAGAAAAAGCCATTTATTCCCTCGAGGAATTCTTTTCCACCACCCCCTAGACTTTGTTATAGTTTGCTTTCTCAAAACATATTTTGTTTTCTCCTTGTTTAATATTTCAATATATGTAAAAGCAAGTGCTTTCCCTTTTCTTTAGGATAATAGTTTAGTTTGTAGTATTAGTGACGCCATTCAATGTGCATGAATATGTACTTAATGAATAAAGATTATTTTGATTTGATTTGATTTGATTTGAGTGTCTAATAAACTTACTCTCACCATTCATCGAAGTTGTTTTTTAGCTAATATTAATCATGTCTAGAGAATAATTAAATGTTAACGTAAATTCTGATAATTTTAAATTTGAATTTCATTGCTTTGTTTCAATAATTAAATTTGTAATAAAGAAATCTTTGTTTGAACCTTACGACTTTTTATTATTTGATCACATTATAAATTCATATTATTTTTATTAATTAACGACCCTGAGATAAATTAAAATGAAAAGAGCTCTGCTAAAAAGTTTACAGTACTTGAGGATATAAAATGGGAAGCACACCATTCACACACTGAGACCCGAGTATGTGTAAATACAATTAAATTAAATAAAATAAAAATAAAACCTTAAAGGAATTCTAGTTCAGGCTTATGTAAGAAAATCAGTTTCATAAAGTGTTTAATTAAAAAAAAAAACAAAAGAAACGGTAGAATTTTTGTAATCAGAATACTATAAGGATTATTTTAGGTCTTAATCAACATCGTTTAGTTGCTACAAACATAATATTTTATGGTTGTAATAGTTTTTAAGGTAGTTTAAGCCATGTAAAAATACAAGTTGTTATATAAGGGTAACATTTAAACATTTTCTTTTGGATATTAATTTATTCTACACACTTAGATATTATCTGATGGTCTAATAATTGTCATTCGATATTTCCCTTCCAGGGCCTCTTTTCCTAAACTATACCTTGAGTCTTATAATTTAGCATCTAATTTCTGAATACTATGACCTTTACAAAACTATAGTCAAATTAAAAATTTCAATTGTTTCAATGCCTCAAAAAAATTGGCTAAACATTGTTTCATGTTTGTAAGTTATGATCATGTAAAAAAACATCTTTGCAATGCTAAAATTCTTCTAAAACAAATATAGCATAAGAAGTGTTTTTACATTAGGTTGAGCACAAAGTACAAAACATACAAGAAAAAAGCATGTAACAAATCTATCAAAGTTAAAATATTTCTATTTGTTGGCTATTTTAATTATCAAAACTGGGTGTCTCACTATACAGATAAATACTCAGTATGATGCTAGATTTTTAAAATGTTTGTATTTGTAGTTTTAACTGCATTAAAAAAATAAAATGCTGAATAATAATCAATTCAAAATGTAGTACCTTTTTAGTTGAGCTCTAGCAGCCAAACAGATGGTCCTATTCAAAAACGAAGAGCTTCACGTGGCACGGATTTGAGACGATCTACAACTTTGTCCTATGACTTTTCGCCGTATCTTGACCCCTTCACCCTTCACGCTAGATTTTTAAAATTTCAGCTGATTTTCAAGACTGATTCACTGTTATCAATTGTTTGTCTTTCTAATATATAACACAGAGGCCTAATATTTGACAGACAGTATTCCTACATTACAATAATTATCTAGCAGGAGTAATACGCCCAAATTCTCTCACTTAAACCCCCCAAAAAATACAAAGTCTTTAAACTCCTATCGATTTGTTGGTGGGTTTTTAGCGAATTTCCCCTATAGGGAAGAAGCTATTACCGTAGGTCTCATGGTAAGACTTAAGCCCGAGACCATGATAACTTTTCATTTTGAGGTCCCCAGATGCCAAAAACACCATTCGTTCAAATTTTTATATATATATATATATATATATATATATATATATATTTATATATATATATATATATTTATATATATATATATGTGTCCGTAAGCACGATAACTCTCGTAAAAAAGGTCCGATCTTAATGAAATTTGGTACAAATGTATAAAGTACCATTTATTTGAACGAGTTCGAAAACCAGATGAATCGCACCATCCGGAGGGGGGTTTTTGGGGGGTTTTGTACCCCAAAAATGTGTTTTTTGGGGTTTTCACATGTAATTTTAATTTAAATCAAATTTTAATTTATACCATTGAATTCAGCTTAAAAAAACAAACAATTTGGTATTTTGATCAGTGCTCTACGTCAATTGGTTACCGAGATATTGAAAGTGCTAAACACAGTACGTTGTCTAATGTTATTCTTATGGAGGAAAAGAAAAATTGTATATCTCGCTTATTTATGAACATAAACTGACGAAATTTGGTATATGGCTTCATCTGGTTGTGGTTTATTGTTGTTTGCACAAAAAAAAATTTTTCGCCTATGGGTCCCGTAGCAGCAAACCTAGGTACTCGGTCCCCATGTTATTCTTATGGAAAATAATTAAAATGTTATATATCGCTTATTTATGAATGTATATGGATGAAACTTGGCATGTGACTTCACTTAGCTGAGTTCTATTGATATTTGCATAAAAACCCATTATTTTGTGTTCCTTGTTGCAGCAAACCTGCGTACTCATTTCCAATGTTATTCTTATAGAGAATAATTAATATTTTAAATATCGCTTGTTTGTGAATATATTTCTTATGAATCCCTGTTAAGTGGCTTAATGTGTTATGTTATAATTCATTGGAAATTCGCTGAGTATGCAGGTTTGCTGCGACGGGGGTATTTTGTTTTTAGGTATATTTTGCATGTTGTACTCCACCGAGGGCAAAACCCCTTATAAATTATGCCCTATTTGATGCAGAAGGCTTCTAGTTACTCAGAAACATAGCAATTTAGACTTTTATTGGTGCTTTTATTCCTTATAAGGTTCAAAAGACGTCTTATCAAAGTTTATAGACGAAAATCAGGGTAGGGTTTTAATTTTTTACAAGCACTTACAATATAATACGTGGAGGCTTCAAATTTAACATACGATACGTCTCCAAACAAAGTATAATCCAGCAACAGCCATATGACCACTTTTGATGATTTCAACCCCCTCAAAATAATTTAAATCTTAGAAAAGATTATTCAATTTTAGTTTATTTTCAGAGATTCTGTGTTTTTTCACCGTCACTTAAATATACTTGATATATGCCTAATGTTTGGCACTCAATAAGTTTACACCACATTTGGTATGTAGCCATACCAAAAACAAAACCTAGCAAGATGTATAATCTAATTTTTTAACTGTTTCATTTGACTGGTCAAATCATATGACCAGTTTTCATAACTTAAAGCCATCAGAAATCTAAAAACCTAAACATTTGCTAAATTATTTTATTTCTACTAGAACTAGGAATGTGAGATTTAGCATGCAAGCATAACATTTCTTTAAATATTCCTAAAACCTATTCTTTCAAATGTGTATCATCTCAAATTTACATATCTGCTGATTTGTCTGTTTTCTTAGTATGAGTAGTAGTAATGTCGGTTCTTCGCCACTTGATATGACACCACTTCTACCTTGGTTAGGAACACGAGGTTTGGCTTTGCTAACCTAAGGCCAAACAACTACCTGGGGGCAAAGCCCCCCACAGGGGCCTGGGGGTGGAGCCCCCAGCGAGCGAAGCGAGTCTAAAATATATACAGCCGCATGTGTAACTCACTGACTGACTGACTGACTGACTGACTGAGGTATACGAATTCTAGACCACTTCTAGAGGAGCTAGAAACCTGAAATTTGGCATGCAGGTAGCTTTTATCTTGAAACCCCCAGGAAAATCTTTAAAACTTACAATTTCATATTTGAAACTCCGTAAAAATAAATATAAATAATTTAGTTCTCGTTTTTTGAGGTTAACTGATGTCGGTAATTCAGTATGCAGCTCAATAGGTATGTTGTACTACGTTACCGACATGCATTATTATGTATTTCAATTCTACAAATTACAAAAATCTACATGTGTTTTTGCGTATAAGAGTTGTGTGGCAGTCCAGTCACAATAAATGTCTTCCCTATTAAATATTTATAATTTTAAACTTAAATATTCTTTCATGATCTCATAATTGCATCGACTAATAAACCTGTTATTTATTCCTTAACATCGAAAAAAATAATTTTAGGTTCTCACTGGTAAGAAAACTCATTGTTTTAACCACCCTTTTGATGATTCGAACCAACTTTAATCTTTCGGTGAGGAATTATTGTCAAATTGATTACGTAATTTTTGTAGCCATGACAGTTTTATGCGTTGCCCGTTTTTTGATTTATATTTGAACACAATTTTTAATTAGTTATAAAACAAATCTAAGTGTAAACTACGTTTTGACATGCATTATTTAGATTTCAAAATCTTATCGGGACTATAGTGAATGTAGTAAGCAGCTTTTGCTGTAATACAAATTTAACTATTTTTATATTAAATCAATATATTTTTAAGGAATTGGTAGTTACCCTACTACATTTTGTTCAAGGTTGTATGACGGTTTTATTATCACTTACATTTACTACTTGAGGCTTAATATTTGGCACACAATATCTTCGCATTTATCTTCAAGAAGCGGTAGTTAAACTATCATATTTTACTATTCAAACCCCTCAAACAAATTAAAAGAACCTAATTGTTTTATAACTTAACAATCTGCTTTATGACTTCTTCACGTAATGTATTTTTAATATAGCTCTAGCAGCCAAAGGAATGGTCCTAACGAACAAAGCAGACCACCACGTGCCACGGATTTCAGACGATCCACAACTTTGTTCTTATGACCTTTTGCAGTATCTCGCCCCCTTCACCCTTGGGTAGCGCCAGATTTTTTTTTTTAATTTCAGCTATTTTTCAAGATTAATTCGTGGTTATAGTTTGTCACTCTAATGGAGAACTTAATGACCTAATATTTGGCACACAGTCTTATTAAATTACATTAAAAAAGTAGCAGCAGTCAGAACCCCATATCTGACCATTTAAACACCCAAACAAATTAAAGCCTTTGAACTTTTCTATGTTTGTTCGTGTTCTTTGGGTATATTTTGAATTTTGCGCTCTGCCAAGGTTAAAAACCCTCATGAACTATGCTCTATTTGTTGCAGAAGGCTTGTAGTTACCCAAATACATTAAACGTCTTATAAAGTTAATATTACAATATCAGGGTAGGGTTTTACTTTTTAACAAGCACTTACGTTATACATACCATGCCACGTAGTATTCAGCATCAGGCATACGACTAGTTTTGATTATTTAAACCCCTTAATACAGTATAATAAGAGCCTTCGAATCTTTTGGGTATTTAGGTCATAACTTGAATTTGGCCCAAGATAGATCCTTGAGGGACTCTATATTTCATTTGTTGAAGATTGAATTACATTATTTCTATAAGAGCATTATTTACTGGTTTCTGGTTTTATTTTGCACAAAACATGTCTACACGAATATTATCTTCACGAATCAGTAGATAAACAAACTTATTTTAAATTTAATGAATTTGAAGTATTTAAAACGCTAAAACCAAATAATTAGCACATTAAGTAGATTTGTTGGTCTACTGGTTGGTTTTTGTTTTACATAATTTGTGGGAAAAACCCTTCATAAATTAGGTTAAATATGTTACAGATGACTTTTATTCGCTACAAACATAATATGTTACTGTTGTAACTTTTATTGATGGAAGTCTAATCCATTTAAAAATACAAGATGTCAAACGGTACAGTCAACAGCATAGGGAAAAACGAGAAAAAGCGGTATGCACAGAAGGGGTCTGCAGTATTATGTGATTCAGCAGTCCTTTTGTAAAAGAATTTAAACGCCTGAAAAAAACATGACATGTTATTATTTGTTGCTTAATGTTATTGTATTTTAGGCCCACTTAAAGGATTAAAAGCATTGTTATTTAGGAAACATTAACAACAGAACTAAGCTACCATATTTGTTATGTTTATGTTGTGATGATTTAAATATTTTCAAATTAGAAAACTTCACATTTAAAAAATATATATTTGTTGTACGGCTGTAAATTATCTCTTTACCATGAAATGATACATGGAGGATTGTATTTTGCCTCATACTATTTATTTCTTAGTTCATCGCATCAAAACTCATAATTGTGATTGAATTATTCTTGAAATAAAAGCTTCTCGCGAACGCCACTGACGATCTACAACGGGGGTTCCCCTACAAAATCAGATACACATTTTGATGGCTTACGTATAAAAAACAGTTTCATAAAGATTTTACTTAAAAAAAATACGCTAGAAGCCTTGTAATCAGAAAACAGCCGCATGTGTAACTGACTCACTCACTGAGGTATACGAATTCTAGACCACTTCTAGACGAGCTAGAAACCTGAAATTTTGCATGCAGGTAGCTTATAGCTTGTAACCCCCAGGAAAATCGCCAAAACTGACGGTTTTTTATCTTAACCCCCCAAAAAAAATATTTAAACCCCCCCAAAAAATATTTAAACCCCCCAAAAAAAATATTTAAACCCCCCAAAAAAAATATTTAAACCCCCCCAAAAAAGGCGGCCGAACGGATTGACCTATCGAAAAACGGACACCACCACGTGCCACGGATTTTGCAAGGTCTACAACTTTGTTCCTATGACATTTTGTCGTATCTCGCTCCCTTCACCCTTAGGTATCGCTAGATTTTTCAAATTTTAGGCAATTTCGACGGTTATTTTCTTGGTTTTTAATTTCCTATCATTTTAATTTAGTATATAAATGCTTGATATTTGGCACTCAATATGTTAATACATTACTCTTTACGAAACACTCGATAAACTAACATGTTTTAATAAGTAAACACCTCAAAAAATTAAAAACCCTAATTATTTCATAAATGACAAACTGCATTATCGACTTACTCAGGTTATTCTAGACAAGCTATAAACATGGAATTAGGCCTACATGTAGCTTGTCCATTAAAACCTCCAGAAAAAATTGCAAAAAGGCATAATTTTTAATCAGAACCACATAAAAAAAATTAAAAATGGAGGAAAATTTGAATATGTCCAAAATAGTGCTTTTTTATTTTAGCTCTAACGGACGAACGGATAGTCCTATCGATAAACGGAATACCTCCACTTGCCAAGGAATTTAGACGATCTAAAACTTTGACTTTTGTCGTATCTTGTATCCTTCACCATTAGATAGCGCTAGATTTTTTAAATTTCAAAATTTTTTCAAGGTTTTGTGGTGTTTTTGCATTTTTTTACCACGTGAACAGATTTTATGATTTACACCAATCGATCTAGGGGCGAAGCCTCCCACAATGGTCTAGGGATCTAGGGGTTGGGGAAGTGGGTTGGTAGGGGAGGTCTAGGAGAGGAGAGGGTTGCAAATGATCTGTTTGGGTATATGAGATATAGCATGCACGCCTTGAAACCTCAAATATCCTTAAACATTTCCAAACTCGTACTATTTCAATTTTAAGCCCCTCATCTTTAAATAACTGCTGATATGTCTATTTTTTTGTATAAGTAGTAGTATAATGTCGGTTCTAGGTCCTTAATATGACGCCACTGCCACGGGAACTAAGCACCCGAAAACTACCTGGGGGCGAAGCCACCCACAGGGGTCTGAGGCACCCGAAAACTACCTGGGGGCGAAGCCACCCACAGGGGTCTGAGGCACCCGAAAACTACCTGGGGGCGAAGCCACCCACAGGGGTCTGGGGGCGGAGCCCCCAGCGAGCGAAGCGAGTCTAACATATATACAGCCGCATGTGTAACTCACTGACTGACAGACTGAGGGATACGAATTCTAGACCACGTCTAGAAGAGCTAGAAACCTGGAATTCGGCATGTATGTAGCTTGTACCTTGTAACCCCCAGGAAAATCGCAAAAAGTTAAAATTTTTTATTTTAACCTCCTCACAAAAATTCAAAATGGAGGAAATTTTGAACATCTCCAAAATAGTGCATTTTGTTTTGGGCTGTAGCAGCCGAACAGTTGGTCCTATCTAGAAACGGAGACCACCAAGATCACGGATTTTAGACGATCTACAACTTTGGTCCTATGTCTTTTTGTTGTATCTCGTCTCCTTCACCCTTAGGTAGCGCTAGATTTTTCAAATTCCAGCATATTTTTGATATTTTGTGGCCGTTTTTTATTTCCTATCATGTTAATATACTTGATGGAGGCCTAACATTGGGCACGCAGTATGTCTACATCACACTTAGTAAATAGCAGCAGAAATATGACCAGTTTTTATTACTTAAACCTGTCGGAAA
This sequence comes from Allygus modestus, assembly GCA_963675035.1. Classification (NCBI taxonomy): domain Eukaryota; kingdom Metazoa; phylum Arthropoda; class Insecta; order Hemiptera; family Cicadellidae; genus Allygus; species Allygus modestus. The sequence goes on from OY776111.1 coordinate 106,609,283, forward strand.
ATCAAAAAATCTTAAAATCTATAGATTTGACCGTTTTCTAAGTATAAGTAGTAAGGAAATGCCGGTTCTGGAACAATTGTTATTAATTAGAATGCACGTATCACCATTTAGACTTTAACTAGGATCGTGAGATATGGCATGCGTGTGCGTTGCATCTTTTGTTCTCAAATCCTTCTATTTTTAGTTTGAACTATCTCAAAAAAAACAAAAAATTATGAAAAAAATCTAAATACAGTAGAAATCCAATTATCCGAACCCCAATTAACCGAATATCCAATTATCCGAATCGATTTTGAGTGAAATAATAGAAATATAAAAATTAAGAAAATAACAGCGGGAGCGGGTGTAGCGATAATGCGCCGTGAGCGCTAAAATAAAAGCCTGCGCTGTTACCTTCCGGACGATATTTTTGCAGGGAACAATGAGTCATACCCCCTTCCCGCCCTGCTCATCATCAGTAGCTACTGTTCTTTCACCGAGATTATCGTTCGAAATGAGTACAAAACGTAAACGTGTTGTCCTTTCGCTAAGTGATAAACTCACTTTGCTCGAGATGTTCAAGTGAAATAACCAACATTGAACAGTGAAATACGTACAGTATGTAGGCCTATTGAAAAGAGCAACTGTATATACTTTCAATTTAACTCCTGTAATTTAATTTTTATGACGTATATTCTTGATACAGTTCGCTCACTTTCTGTTCACTACATTTATAATAACTTTGTCGATAAAATTCTGACTGTTTATGTATGCTGATGTTTTATGCTTAATTCCCGAGGTATACCTGATTATCCGAATTTCTGCATATCCGAATTGGCCCGATCCCCAATTAATTCGGATAATTGGAGTTCTACTGTATGTTCTTTTTTTATTTGAGCTCTAGCGGCCGAACGGGTTGTCCTATCGAAAAACGAAGACCACCAAGTGCCACAAATCTTAGACGAACCATAACTTTAGTCCTATGACATTTTGCCGTATCTCACCCCCTTCACCCTTAGGTAGCGCTGTATTTTTTAAATTTGAACTTTTTTCTACGATTTGTTTGTGGTTTATAATGGTTTGTCACTCTATATGGAACTTAGAGGCCGAATATTTATCACACAGTATTCCTACATTACAATTAGTACTAAACAACACTCACACGCTCAGATTAAATATCTTAAACACCCAAAAAAATATCAGTCTTTGAGCTTTTGTAGATTTTATCGTGTTTTTCCGGTATATTTTTTATGTTGCGGCCTGTCGAGGGTAAAATCCCTTATGTCATATTTATTTGTTGCAGAAGGTTTGTAGTTACCCAAAGTCATAGTATTCCAGGTTGTTAACGGTGGTTGTATTCCTTATATGGTTCAAAAGACGCCTTATAAAGGCTACATTATACATCAGTTAAGGGTATTAATTTGTTTCAAGCACTTAGGTTTCAAACCCTTCACGAAACAGTCGATAAACTAACATGGTGGCTTAACATTTAACACACTCCTTCTCCATGCCAAGTAGTATTCAGCAACAGGCATATGACCAGATTTGATAGGATAATCCCTTAAAAATAATCAAAGCCTTGGAATAGTTGTAGAATTTAGATCTTAAATAGAATTTGGAAAAATTTACATTAAACTGTAGCCAAACAGCGACCTGGGGGCGAAGCCCCCTACAGGGGTCTGGGGGCAGAGCCCCCAGCGAGCGAAGCGAGTCTATAATATATTCAGCCGCATGTGTAACTCCCTCACTCACTGAGGTATACAAATTCTAGACCACTTCTAGATGAGCTAGAAACCTGAAATTTTGCATGCAGGTAGCTTATAACTTGTAACCCCCAGGAAAATAGCCAAATCTGACAATTTTTTATTTTAACCCCCCTAAAAAATATTTAAAACCCCCCAAAAAAGGCTTATTTTAAAATTACAGTTTTTGAGCTCTAGCGGCCAAACGGATTGACCTATCCCAAAATGGACAACACCACGACCTACGGATTTTGCAAGATCTACGACTTTGTTCCTGTGAATTTTTGTCGTATCTCGCTCCCTTCACCCTTAGGTAGCTCTAGATTTCAAATTTCGACGGTTATTTTCGTAGTTTTTAATTTCCTATCACTTTAATTTAGTATTTAAAGGCTTAAATATTTGGCACTCAATATGTTTACACATTACCCTTCACGAAACAGTCGATAAACTAACATGTTTTAATAATTAAACACCCCAAAAAAATGTAAAACCCTAATTGTTCCATAAATGACAAACTGCATTCGACTTACTCAGGTAATTCTAGATAAGCTAGAAACGTGGAATTAGGCCTCCATGTAGCTTGTCCATTGGAAACCCCAGGAAAATTGCAAAAAGGTATAATTTTTAATCAGAACCACATCAAAAAAATCAAAAATGGAGATCATTTTGAATATGTCCAAAATAGTGCCTTTTTATTTTATCTCTAGGGGACGAACGGATGGTCCTATCGATAAACGGAATACTTCCACTTGCCAAGGATTTTAGACGATCTAAAACTTAGACTCTGTGACTTTTTGTCGTATCTCGTCTCCTTCACCCTTAGATAGTGCTAGATTTTTCAAATTTAAACATTTTTTCGAGGTTTTGTGGTGGTTTTGCATTTTTTATCACGTGAAGAGATTTGATGATTTAAACCCATCGATCTAAGGGCGAAGCCTCCCACAATGGTCTAGGGATCTAGGGGTTGGGGCAGAGGGGCGGTAGGGGAGGTCTAGGAGGGGAGAGGGTTGCATATTATTTGTTTGGTTTTATGAGATATAGCATGCATGTGCCTTGAACCCTTAAATATTCCCAAATTCTACTATTTCAAATGTTAACCCCCTCATATTTAAATAACTGCTGATTTGTCTATTTTTTTGTATAAGTAGTAGTATAATGTCAGTTCTGGGCCACCTAATATGACTCCACTTTCACTTGAGCTAGGTACCCGGGTCACCCACGGGTAATACCCACCCAATAGCGACCTGGGGGCGAAGCCCCCCACAGGGATCTGGGGGCGAAGTGAAGGTAAAACTCCCAATGAGTTATGGTGTGGTAACGTCTTTGATATCAAATGGTTGAAGGTATTTGGATTAAAAGCGTATTTCTATGTATCTTATGTCAAACGACATAACTGGAGTAATAAATCTAAACCTGGTGTTTTTGTAGGTTATAGCGACACGACAATAACGACAAAATGTTATCGTATTTACATACTTAGTGAGAGAAAAGTAGTAATAGGTTGTAATGTAGAGTTTGATCCTACTGAGGGTGTTGAATATAAAGGTAGTGATCAGATTCATAGTTCTTTCTTCAATCCTGCTGATTCTGGAAATAAGTTTTTAAGACTCCAGGAAGTTGTCGAAAATGAGTTATAATTTTGAAGAAAGGCTCAAGAAGCTACAAGTTGAAGAACCAGCGATAAATGATGATGATGTGGAAGAAGTACAAAATGGAGAAGAACCATTGATGATGAGCGGACAAGAAGCAGAAAATGAATATAATGAAGAAATTTAAGAAAATGTTTGAGTTTTGAGAGATGGAAGAAATATTAGAAGACCTCAGAGATTTGAAGATTATGAAGCTGGATATATTGTATTTTCTGGAGCTGATGATCCAGTAAACTACAATGAGTCAGTAAAAGGAAAATACGCAGGAAAACGGAAACAAGCAGTATCGGAAGAGTTGAAGAATTTACAAGATAACAACAATACATGGACTATTTTAGAGCGACCTGAGAATGTTCCTCTCATTGATACCAAGAAACAAGAGATACAGGAGAGTAAAAACTCAAAACCATCTTTGGGACAAAAAGTTACAGAGCTTCAAGGAGAAATCGTTGATTTAAGAGTTGTGTTTGAAAGTTTGCAGAAAAGAACTGAAATGGACAAGGAGGTTTCAGACAAAAATAAGAAAATGAAAGAACTTGAGACAGAGATGAATTTATTGAAGTTAAATAAAACAGAGAGTTATGAAAATAAGAGGTTATCAACTGACGAGAAGAGTCTAGAACTAGTAAAAGACCTAGTCAATGATGTTAAAAAAATCTATAAATACAAAAACAAAATAAAAGAATCATCTGTTTGGAACATATGTTTAGGAAAAGTCCAACAGAGAGGAGAAGTTGCTGTCACATGGATCAAAACTCAATAAAAAGTGAAGTAACAATTGTACATCTCTGAGTAATCAGATCAAGGAGCTTCAGAGTTCAGAGCAAATCTTGTTGAGTCAAGTGTCAGAGCTACTGAAGATTCTTGGTCAGCAAGTGTTGGATCAACAAGATCGGTTGGTCAAAGAACTAAGGGAGGGTTTTGGTATTGGGTGATCTGAATTTGTTTGTGTTGTTTTTACTGAGGGAGGGTGTTTGGAACAATAAAACCAACCCATGATATTTTATATAATCCTTTATACAGTAAGTTGAATATTTATTAATCCAAGCTGTGGGCCCTCAACGAATAATCATGTGTTATGGTAGAAAAGTTTACATGTAGATTATGTACATAGAATTAATGATGGCTTTATGATGGAAACTGTATTGGTAATAAATAAAGTATTCCATTGTGTAAATCATAACTGTGTACTGATTTCACATATTTTATGACTGAAAAGGGGTTTTAGGGAAGTATAATATCCATATATATCTATCTATATATGTGTCTGTGAACGCGATAAATTTTGAAAAAATTTTCTAGTTTCAATGAAATTTGGCAGAAATGTGTAACGCGACATTAATAACTTTAAGTTTGAAAACCAGAAACATCGAACCTTGGGATAGAGGTTTTATGAGGGTTTAAATTTGCCCAATAACCAGCTTTTAAAAAAAAATTTAAAATTCACACAATTTTGGGTTTGGCCATTTTATAGAACTTTAAAAAAAATTATCTCGTATATTGAATAATTAACCTAGGTTAAGTAGTTGCAGAGAAAATCCAAAAAATGTATTAATACAATTTCTCATGTCAATCTTATGGGAAACAGATTTTTAGCTTTTACTCATTGAATTTTATTGAGATCTTCACATACGTTTTTATCAAATCCTTCAGTTTTTATTTGAGTCCCATATGTATGACGGTCGGACTGCAGCACATTATACTTAATATAAAAGATGCTGTGGACGGACCGACGACACACACGTCTAACTCAAAGAAATCTACAAATATGCGCAACTGTTACTTATTAATTAAGATATGAATTTTTTTACTGGCATTTCAGTATAATTAACATTACAACTTTAAAAAATTTTCTTTGGGGGCATGTTTTTTCATATCTGCATTGATTTACTAATACTAAGTTTTTGAATTGGTCCGCTATGAACACCCATGCGTCACACATACGTGACACTTGGTAGTAAAGGTGTTAAAAACGCTGATGAAACAATGCAGAACATTTCCTGTTAGATATTGTCAAAAGAGATCATTTGTATTTTGTTCATAACAATTTAGCTTTGTCTGTATGCTCCCTCTTAGGAACTCGGGATGCTACAGCACCCACACTAAGCAAAACACAGGCTAACATCATTATATATATTACATGTATACATTATTATTTCATGTCTGAAAAGTCTGAAACGTAAAAATATTAAAGTAAGGTCTTACATGTTTGATATAGGTTGGAATGTTGAGGGTGAAAAGGACTGAATTGTTGATGTTGAGTGGCTGGGCGGAGGCGAAACATCGAGTGGCAGCCTGAATGTGTTGGCACGTCGTCACTGGCTGCAGCTCCCTTTCCTGCAACAATCATCAGTTTGTGATCACAGTTTTATTAGGTCTATACAAATTTGTATGGTAGGCCTATTTTAAATTTAGTAATAATCAGTCCTCCTGATATTAAATTTAACAGCCAGATCACAATAAGCTACTACATGAATAAAAACCACAGCTGTAGCAAACCTGCATACTTGGCGAATTTCTGCTGCATAGTATATCACACTAACACATAAAGCCCCTTACCCAGTTCATCAAAATATATTCATAAACTAGTTGACCCGTGCGGAATTCCACACTGCGAACCAAATCTTGTCAGCTGATCAGATGTTCTTTTGTTTACATTTTCACTCCTGTCAAAACAAACTATCCCCTTTATTTATCTTTCATTTTATTCAAATTTCAGAGAAGCGGTACATTTTTAGCCCGTGGGTCTATTTTTCGTCAATTGCAAGCACGATAAGCTTAAAAAGGAGAGGTAAATCTTGGAATTTGATAAAGGAATAAGGAAGATCTCGCAGAGTGACAGAAAAACAGGCTAGAGAAATAACATATAAGATAACCTAAATGTATTTTATGTTTTAGTACGGAATTTCTTTAAAAAAAGCAACCTTGAAATCTTCTTTCCAATTGATGAAATCTAGTCAAGAGAGAAATGCAAATGTTAGTAGGCCCCTGGAAGTATAACTTTTTAAACTTACATGGCACTTTAGTATATTGGTATTAAATATTCGCTGACAATTTTCAACAAAGCATACAGCTGATGGTTCATTTATAAGAGGGTCTGTGGGGCGAGCGCACAGAGAGTTAGGCACAACAGGAAGTTGAACAAATCCTCGATAATCTGGACCTTTATCACGTACTCGAACAGAAAACACCTGAAACAAAAAGAACAGATATTAGGCACAGACCTAGGTGGGCATACTCTGGCTAAAACTTGAAAGTCAATATTGCCTCTGGAAAATTGATTAATCACATACAAAGAAACACAAATTAGCAATGGAATCAAGAAAATATTTAAATAAATGAAACAAAATTTTGTTTCAAAACCCCGTCTATTACATTGATGACAATTTCCACCAACTATAATCAAAATGACCAAATAACTTACGAATACCCTAGTGCTGCCATACCTATGTGATGAATGTAAACAAACTTCTTTACATTTTTTTTTTCCATTTTTATACCACCCATGATTTTCTTATATATTGTACACATTTGTAAAATGTTTAGACAATAAAGATCTGTGTTGATGTTTTATCGATTTATTTTGTGTTTAATTTAATTTTGCTAGAGTCTAGTTTTAAGATACCGTACTGAAGTCGGCATACCGTATTCTTAAAAATAATCAGACAGAGCGAGCTGGATAAACTTTCCTCCTTCCAACAAAACAAAATACTCCCGTAGCAGCAAACCTGCGTACTCAGCGAATTTCCAATGCACATATATGTATCCTAATACCACATACCAAGTTTCATCAATATACCTTCATAAATAAATAATTTATGACATTTTAATTATTCTCCACAAGAATAACATGACGTCTGAGGATGCAGGTTTGCAAGGTATACAAAAAATGGGTTTTTATGCAAATTTTGTCATAACGCAACTAGGTGAAGCCACATACCAAATTTTATTAATTTATGTTCATAATTAAGGGAAATAACATTTTACTTATTCTCCATAAGAATAACATGGGGGATGAGTATGCAGGTTTGCTGCTATGGGATCTATCGGCAAAAAAATCATTTTTCGTGGAAATATCAATAGAGCACAATGATATGAAGCAATATACCAAGTTTCGTCAGGATAAGTCAGTAAATAAGCAAGATATAAAATTTTTCTTTCTCTCCATAAAAATAACATTGGACAACGTACTGTGTTTTAGCACTTTTGATATCTCAGTAACCAATTGACATAGAGCAATGATCAAAACAACAAATTTTGTGTTCTTTAAAGCTGAATTTAATGTCGAAAACTAAAGTTGGATTTACTAAAATATTATGTGTAAAAAACTCAAAAAACCCAATAATTGGAGTACAAAACCCTCCAAATTAGGGGTCTTTGGCTAGAGCGATCTGGCTGGTTTTCGAACTTAAGGTCATAAATGCTGCTTTACATGTTTGTACCAAATTGTATCAAAATCTTATTATTGGAATTTTGATGATTTCATTTCACAGTTTAAAATTTAAATTGATTTCAAATAATTAGCTCCCAGTACATTATGGATGAACAGACTGTTATCAAGTCATCAGAGCTGAATAAACTTCAACAAATGAAGTTAAAGCTTAAATCTAATGATATATTCTTTCTTAATCAATGTAAAATGAACAGAGTTTTTCCAAAGTTTATTTAAATTAATATTCCCATTAAAAATTCCCTAACTGTACAATGTTAAAATTAATCGATTAAACCTTGAAATAAAATACCTGTACACCAAGCAATCTAACCTTGAGTTGCAAGCTATGGAGCAACACTTGTTGGTCATAAAACATCTCAATTTAATACAATTCCATTTGTTTGAAGTTAAATACACCTCAACCTTGGAGTCAATTGAATTTAAACATGAATATAAAAAGATTGAGTTAAATAAGAAACTTGAAAATCTCATTAAGAATAATAATGAAGGTGATTCATGTAAAATATTCTTGTAAATATTCCAAGACAATAACTTTTAAAGAACCTATCCTCGCAAACCTTTACCAATGAAGAAAAATAAGATTGTTAGAAAAAGGATTAAATTACAATACCGGTATCCAACCAATTAATGATAAAGAAACACTTATAATTGATATAGAAAGTAATATTCAGCATTTAGAATAAGAAAAGTTCTATCAGAAAAGATTTCCAAGATATGTTTCTAAAAGAACAAAAACGCCTTAAAAATATAAACTAAAGAGTCATCTAAAATTGCTAAAATAATTCAAAGTTTACGAAGTAAAAATGTTTTTTTATCTTAAAGCTGATAAAGAGTAACACTGTGGTAATATTAGACAAAGATGACTATTTTGATAGAGTTGACAAAATGATAGTAGAAGGTCCATATATCAAAACAGAGAAATATCCCCTGAATAAATTTATAAAATCGAGAATGAATTCCTTAAAACAATGCAAACATTTGATAAAAAGAGAATCAATCAAAAAACTGACGGTAAACAATCCTTTTATACCTATACTCTACTGCCTCCCTAAAATTCATAAACCAGGATTCATGCGTAAATTCTCCAACCTATTTGATATCAAAATGGTTAATTCATAAATTCCAACAGTTGCCTATTTTTCCTATATTTTCTATAAAAGATAAGTACTCAAAGTTCTTTCATAAGTTCTTTCATTGAAAGAACTCAAAATATATAGGGTAGATTGAAGACAGTGAATATTTTGTATCGTTTGAAGTTACCTCATTATATCCAAATGTACCAATGAAAGAAGCAATCAAAAATATAAAAGAATGGCTAATATCTGTTAATCTACCAAAAGAAGAAATTGATGAATATATACTTTTGACAAATCTATATATGAGTCAAACAGCTTTCCAATATAAAACTGAATAGGCTATTATTGCCAAAGAGAAGGAACTGCGATGGGAAACCCTCTCTCTTGCTTTATAGCTAATATTTTTCTAAGTAAATTTGAAACTGAAGCCAAATATAAAATGAGATATTTTCCCAGAATATGGCTAACATATTATGTTGACGACGTTTTTGCTATTTTTAACAATGAAGAAAACTTGCAAGACTTTATCTCTGAGATAAACTCTTTCTACACTACAATCAAATTTACTCATGAAGTAGAAAGTAATAATCAACTCCCATTTCTAGATTTAATTGTAAAGAGACAATTTAACAGAAATATTGCTTATGAAATTTACAGGAAACCAACTAGTAACTAGGCCTATAGGTTTATTCCTTATGATTCTTTTCATCCACCATAAAAAAAATCTGCAGCTTTCAGTTCAATGATCCACAGACATTCTCCATTATCAAATGGTTATTTCAAAAAAAGAGTTAAATACTATAAAATAAATAGCTGTTTTTAATGGATACTCAGTCGGGTTGACAAACAAAATGGTGAGGAATAAGAAGAAGAAAATTTTAAAACAATCCAGAACAACCCTAAAAAATATAAAATAAAATATTGTTTGGAGGCCATTTAATTAAAACAGACTAACAAAGAAAGCTTTTAAGATTTTAAAAAAACATGCTAATATAAATATTTCATACTATGCTAACAATAAATTAAAATATTTCCTCGGCAACCCAAAACATATAATAAAGGAAAAAAAGACAAAGTGTTTATCAAATAAATTGTAATTCGTGCAACAAAATTTATATTGGTCAAACAAGAAGAAAAATCAAAACCAGATTTAAAGAACACAAGGCAAACCTGAAAAATATTCACTTTGAAAAATATTGAAGAGGGGCACAGTTTTTCAAACATAAAATTATTAAAAGAAATAAGAAATGTAAATCGGTTGGATGCATATAAAACGTTTTTCATTGAAAAATACGAAAATTTAATAGTAAACAGTGATCTCGGTCCTTCAAAATTCTCCGTTTTTGTGAAAATATTTTGTATACAGTATTAATAACTTTATTTTAATTTATATTTACTCTACAGTATTTCACTAAATTACCATATTTTCTTCTTTACAGCTGAGTTGTCAAAATTAAAATTTGTGTTTATGTTATTGATTTGACCTGACGACGGTATCTTTGATATCGAAAGACCTAGTCAATTAAAATTTATTATTATTGGAATTTTGATGATTTAATTTCACAGTTTAAAATTAAAATTTTACTTATTCTCTATAAGAATAACATAGGGGCTGAGTATGCAGGTTTGCTGCTATAAGAACTATCAGCAAAAAAAATAATTTTGCGTACAAATATCAATAGACCACAATAGTATGAAGCAATATACCAAGTTTCGTCAGGATAAGCTGATATAAGTAAGGTATACAATTTTTCTTATTCTCCATAAGGATCACATTGGACAACGTACTATGTTTAGCACTTTCAATATCTCTGTAACCAATTGACATAGAGCAATTATCAAAACACCAAATTGTTTGTTTTTTTAAGCTGAATTTAATGGTGAAAATTAAAATTTGATTTTAAAATTACCACTTAAAATTTGATCTTAATTACCACTCATTTCCCTAAAAATCAGTGAAAGTGTTGTGTGAATCCTTCTTCTTCGGGACCATCATTATGCAGGCTCCTTAGAATTCTTTCGTCTCCAACTGTTTGATTGCGTCAGGAAATATTCTCTTGACATTTCAGTACGCTGTTGCGGAATTCAAGAGCATTGGTTTGTGCCATCTAGGACTCCCATAGATGGTAGATGTCAACTCTAGAGCCCAATAGAGGCTGGCGACGCTGCGCTACCCACCACTGAAGACATCCCATGGTCTGTGTAAAAATGCTCCTTTGGTGGGTGACTGATTGAATCTAATAATCTCTCTTCAGGTTGTACATTTGGCATTGGCAGCTTTAACCCAAAAACACTTACTTTCCGAGTTTTAATTAAATTAGACTCAGTGGTCTTCCGTGCTTTTATTAAATAATAGCTCCCGCCATTTTCAACCAATAACAGCCTACATATATATAAGTGTGGGTTTGTATTTGCACTCTAGTGGTCACATTTTTTATCTGATTTACTTCAAATTTGGAAGGGACGTTCCCTTCCATAGTCAGTTGGACAAGTTCGTTGGGCAAAACAATTGGAAAACTCTAGTTTTAAAATTAATTGAGTTAAATAATGAGCCCAAAAAGGGTCATAAAAGCCCCGGAAATTAATGCATTTAAAAAGATCGAGGTTAATGAGGCGAGACTTTCAGCCCTCCCCCATCATTCTAGTACAAATATTTACTGAGTTATTTAATAAAATGTAACTTAGGCCTATATTGACTAAATACAATACGTTGTCTTATAGGGGTTTTACATTTTAGAAAAGTCATTTATTCATGAATAAATTGGTGTAGTTTTATCACCCCCATGCCTACTTTCTATCCTGACTGGACCTTCTCCTAACCTTATAATGTGCAGCATTGTTATCCCAGCACTGCAGGTAAATAGAGCCAGGAGCATCAGAACAGCCAAAAAATTAAATAATTTCAGATTTCCATAAAAATTGGAAAAGTAGGTAGTTATGCTTTAGCATTGTTCATTATTGATTTGCTAAAGTTTTTTATGTGGAAATTCACTTCCCTCACGTCAGCGTGCTGCGTTCGAACTGGTATTTAGTTTAAAACTAGTGACAGTAATATTTCTTCTAAAGAAGGGCTTTAGGGTACCTACAGTTCCGCAGACGCTCTACGATATGTTATCGGATGAACAATCAATTGTTTGCGTATCAATATTGTAATCTATTCTAAATAACTATCAAAATTGTATGAAATCATATGTTTTTACATCAAACCTAATTAATTGGTGGTCACATCCTGTTTGTTTATAGTTTATTTATTGTAGTGACGAAAATGGCTGATAGTATGCCTTTATTAAATTATTGTTATTTGTACCAAAATGTTTTACAAAATAATGAGAGTGCATTTCTTTTGCTACAAGAACAATGTTTAATTCCAAAAAATCCCAAATGTGGAAAATGTGGAGATGCAATGAAAACATATTTTCGAGATGAAAATCAAAAGTTGTTTTTTTGTTTTCAGAAGAGTTCTAAAACCAACCATCATGTAGAGTATGTAGGTGTAAGTAATAGATAGGTTTAGTTGTGCTTAATTGTTTAAAAATAATGTTCCCTTGTTTACTCCAAAGATAGTAACAAAACGAGGGTTTGGACCATTCCCTATCAAAACGTTAAAAAATGCCACTGGCGTAGATAGACAGTATGCAGTATGCAGTATGCAGGTTTGCTGCTACGGGGGTATTTTCAATTATCAATATAACTCAACCAGGTGAAGCTGCATACCAATTTTTACTTTCTCCCCCTATACATAGTATATGGAGAAAGTATTGTTTTCGTAAAAATTTTCGAATTTGAGTTGTCAGTGGAAATATTCGTTTTGGTGCTCCCTGAACCCAAAAAAGTGGTTTTTACGTGATGTCTGTCTGTGTGTGTGTGTGTGTGTCCGTGTGTGTGTGTGTGTGTGTGTGTGTGTGTCTGTGTGGATGTGTACAGAGCTAGAGCCCTAACCTATGGGCCGATTTTTATGAAATTTGGCGTGTAGGTACTAATCCACGATATCTCCAGGCGTTTTTTTCATTTTTTTGAATTTTTGATTTTTAAGGGTAATTATCCCCCAAAAACCGCCAAAAAACATGAAAAATCCAAATTTCTCAAAAACGGCTCTAACGATTTTGATTAAACTTTCATGGTTTGTAGAACTTTAGGTTTCCAACAAAATGACACCACCCGCATTTCTGGAAAAATGCGGGTTCAGAAATTACAGGACTTAAAACATCAAAAATTCAGTTTTTTGGATTTTTCATAAAAAATCATAAATGTTAAAAAAGATTACTATTCACCATTAAAAAGAGCTCAAAAAACTAAATAAATTAGTATTTTAAATTACTATTCTACGATTGCTAGTTGCGGAGAAAATTGAAATTTTCATTTAGCGGTAAACACAGTACGTTGTCCAATGTTATTCTTATGGGGAATACAAAAATAACTATTTCTCTCTTATTTACTGATCAATTTCATTTGATATGCAGGTCAAGTTAGCATTGACCAACAGATGATGTTCGAAATGTGTTGCTATTTAACCCTGGGGGGGGGGCAAGGGGGCATTTCCCCTCTCAAAACTACTGTGTGTAGCAACGGACTCTATAGTGCCTCCAAAAAAGCAATTTGGGTGGATATTTCTGAAAACAACTATTTTAGACAATTTTCTGTACATTTATCTATACTTCATATTCTATATTTAGTAAATAACAAATATTTTTGTCATTAAAGTTTGGCTAAAAGGGAGAAAGTATGTGTCAGTTTCCTGATACCGTTTATTATCATTTATGTTCATAATTAAGGCAGATATTAAGCTTTACGTATTCTCCATAAGAATAACATTAGGGATGAGTATGCAGGTTTGCTGTTAAGAGGATAATCAACAATAAATCAATTTTTTGTGCAAATATCAATATACCAATACTAGGTGAAGCCACATACCACAAGTTTCATCAATATACGTTCATAAATAATCGAGATATCAAATTTTAAATATTCTCTATAAGGATAACATTGGAAAACATACTGTGTTTAGCACTTTGAATATCTCGGCAACGGTTGGACGTAGAATCACAATTTAAACACCAAAATGATTGTTTTGTAGAGCTAAACTGATTAAGTTTACGGTAAAATTAATTGAGGAAAAGCTAAAAACCATTTTCCCATAAGATTAACATGGGAGATTTTATGAACACGTTTTTTGGATTTTCTCCGCAACGGTAATTATGTATAGTATACATGACCCCAACGAAATCGAGGTAAATTTGCACTTTTCTTATAGATCTTGACCTGAAAAACCCGATAAAAGTAATATTTTTACGCGGAAAGACCGTTTTAACCCTTTTACCGCCACGGGCCGATTAGATCGGCCTTACGATATGTTCTGAAGACCGCCACGGGCCGATCTCATCGGCCTACACATTTTACTCGAAGTCCGCCACGGGCCGATCTCATCGGATCTGCAATGTCGAGCGAAAACCGCCACGGGCCGATCAGATCGGCTTGGCGTATTTGTGTTATTGCGCTGTTATTTTACAATAATATACTCGTAAACTTCATATTACTATAAAGCCTAAGAACCACTCTAGTTGGTTCCGCTGCGTGAAATTATCTAAAAATGTTATTATAGTATCCCAACAACAAAAATAATATCGATCAGGTAGGCCGTGCCAAGAGCAGACAGGTGATTGGCGCCACGCAGTCTGCCGCGGCATTTATTGGCGCCAAACAGTCTGCATCGAGGTTTTGTTTACAATTGCATCTCGTGAGTTTAGTTTACATTATTTAGTGCGGTAAACATTGTTTTGAGTGCAGTTTTTTGCGCGTATTTGTGTAAAAATGAGTAAGAGACCGTGTCCGTCACCACTAAGTGAAAATACTATCATGAATGAAATTCTTGCAAGTGGTTACGACGTCGCTAGCGATGACGGTGGGGACAACTCATTAGATGATGACGTGTCCTCTTCCTCAGAAGATGTTGTTGACGATACAGACGAGGACCCAACCTACGATCCAAGTCCAACACCGAATCATTTTCGATTTTTGTCAGTAAGGAATAGGCCTAGATTTTTAGATTTCGATATAAATGCTCCCGGGCCTTCAAACAGAGTAACGGATGAACAACCTGATGTCAACCAAACTGTTGTACATCAGCCTACTGTGGGTTATAATAGTTCTGACGAGAGTGAATCCGATGATCCCCCTATGCCCGATGATCCCCCTATGCCCGATGATCCCCCCATGCCCGATGATCCCCCTATGCCCGTACCTAGTAATACGCCACAAATGCCTAACGGAAACGGAAATCGGGAACCCAGGGGCAGACGTAGGCAAGGGAGGGGTGGTGTTCGAAGGCCCCGGACTGTAGGCCAAAGGAATAATCACGATTCCGACAGTAGTGAATGGGAGGAGGTAGAAGATGGGCATGATCCTGGATTTCCCGCCACATTCAACTTTTCTGAATTGTCTGGGCCAAAACACTGTCCGCCCCGGAACTCACGTCCTTTGTCATATTTTTACTTGTTTTTTACAAATGTATTATTGAACACTTTTGTTTTAGAAACCAACAAATATGCCAACGAGTTTTTAAGGTCTCAGCAAGGTAACCTGTCCCCTAAAAGTCGCATAAGGTCCTGGGTAAATGTAACTCTGGAGGAAATGAAAGGATTCATAGCTGTGATCCTAAACATGGGTGTAATTCGAAAACCGACAATAGAATCTTACTGGTTTACCGCATCATCAATGAGTACCCCATGGTTCAGTAAGATGTTTAGCCGGAACAGGTTTGAAATTTTACTTAAGTTTTTTCACATTGTTGATAAAAACACCTTGCCAAAGCTTGGGGACCCTAACTATGACCCATGTGGTCGATTTCAGTGTCTAATCGACCATTGCAACAGAGTTTTTCGAACGTATTTCACGCCTTACGAAAAACTCTCAATAGATGAATCTTTGGTGGGAACCAAAAAGAGAATCGCTTTAACGCAGTACATCCCAAAAAAAAAACATCATAAATGGGGAATAAAACTTTGGGTACTTTGTGACGCCGACACGAAGTACTGTTATCAGTTTTACTGCTACAAGGGGGCCAGATATGAAACTGAACGGCCTAGGATTGACCAGTTTGGTTTAGGATACACCGTCGTTGTAAAACTTCTAGAAATGGCCAACCTGTTGAATAAAGGCTTCCACATGTTTTTGGACAATTTTTTTGTAACGAAAAAACTCGCAAGGTACCTTTTCTCAAACTCGACAAATGTAACTGGCACGGTGAGAATTGACCGGAAAGGAATCCCCAATCAATTGCGCGGGAAATACCCAGTTGGGAAAAAGGTATATGTTCGTAAAGGACCCCTTTTGCTAATGGCCTACAGGGAAAAGGCCACAAACAAAACACAGTTTATTGTACTCTCAACCAAATCAGTTGCAAGAAATGTGCGTTACACCATCCGTAGAAGTGGGAGAATGGAAATAAAAAACAAACCCCAAATTGTATACGAATACAATCATGGCATGGGGGGCATCGACGGGACGGACCAGATGCTTTATACTTACCTTGACGAAAGAAGGTGTATGAAGCACTGGAAAAAGGTAATTTTTAACATTTTCGGCCGAATGATGTTAAATGCATACGTCCTGTATAAATTGAATACTGACAGACCAATGGACCGCCTTCACTTCCAAGTTGCAGTAATCGATGAATTAGCTGAAGAGTGGCTCTCTGTGAAAAATGCTGGGGTAAATTTAGGCGGGGGTGGTGATGGACCTATAAATAAGAAAGGATTTGGGGTAGAAAGGCTGGATGGTGCAAAAGAAAAGATATGTTCGGTCTGTAGCGGGAAGAACGATCCGGAAGGGAAGAGAAGGCGGAGCAAAACGGTGTGTGTGAACTGCAAGGCCGGATGTCACTTATCTTGCCTCCCACGTCATAAGTGTAAACCGTAAACAAAAACAAAAAACCGTGTTGTAAATATGTGTAAATAGAATTTAAAAGTGTTTTTTTTACTTTAGTATATTTTTAGTTTTGTGACTGAGTAACCTACAACTAGTTGTCTGTGCACATTGGATGGATCATTGGGACAGCTGCAATAAAGGTACAATTTATTTTTAATTTTTTATGTTTTTCCAGGGTTGCAGTTACAAGTAGGCCTAATTATTATAAACACTGTTTTTTTAATTGAAAATGTAATTTTGAACTCTAAAAGTTACACTGTAAGAACCTAAATGGTGTTTTTGTGACCAAACAATAAGAAACTACCTATGTTTTACAAAAAGTAAGTTTTGTCAAAAATACACATGTTGTTCTTTTTCACTTATATTTCTTTATTTGTAAATATTTTGGCTTAAAATTTTAACTGTACTCTCATACGATAATAAGGTTTAAGAAAAAATATAGTTATTGTGAGGAAAACAATTACAAATGTACTTTTTAAAATTTTAAAATCAAAATTTTAAATAAATTTTTTTTAAATTTTTATTTTTCTTACAGTAATAATATTAAAACGCTGTTTATGCTATAAAAACTACACATCGACATTTAGAACAATTAAAGACGAACAAAACAAAAAAAAGATTATAGCTCTAGCTATTGTCTAAGCTGAGTTATGATCGTTTCAACAAATGTCATCAAATTAGTGGATTTTACCGTGGCGGTTTTCAGTCGTGGCGCCAGCTGACGGGCCGGCGACCTTCGTCCGGTCAGCTGACTTAGCGCTCGGCGGCCTTTGCGCGCAAAGTTGCATTCGTCCGTGGCGGTAAAAGGGTTAATGGTGAAAATAGTAAAACAAACTTGGACAATTCCAATTTCTTCTGCCGACTAGTGGTTTGAGGGGAGGACCGTTCGAATTGCAAGATGGAACTGTCTGCAAGAGACTTCTAAGAACTTGTTAAAAAAGAAAACACATAAAACCACAAGAGATAATTATAATATGTTCATAAAATAACTATACGTCAGTAAAAATAAATAAATAACAACTTTTGAGATGAAAACTAAAAATACGAACTGAAATAAACACTATTAACGTCCATTTTGTTATTTTTTCAGCTTCGGAGCAGTAGCAGATTTTTCTACTTGGAGCAGGTTTGCCAACGCGAAGACTTGACTATAGCTCGACTGCACCTGTATTGTTTGGTATTATGATTAAGACCCTATGGTTGTTGATTAAAATAAACAGATGTAATGTTT
Organism: Allygus modestus; assembly: GCA_963675035.1. NCBI lineage: Eukaryota > Metazoa > Arthropoda > Insecta > Hemiptera > Cicadellidae > Allygus > Allygus modestus. The sequence continues at coordinate 106,627,336 of OY776111.1, forward strand.
CGTCTTTGTTGATTATTACCAAAACACATGTTTTATGTTAATTTTAACTAAACAGAATGAATCCTGTTTAGTTATGACCTATCAATGGCGGAACTTTGCGACTATTGTGAAGTAAACTATTTTAAAAGTATTTCTTTCTCGGAAGAACAAATTTTGGAATTTTTTATCAACCACGGAATAGTAAGTAAATTGACTAAGTGCCCGTGGTGTGACAACTCGGTCATTTTGAAGCAAGGAAATTGGCAATTCTGTTGCTTCAATAAAACAACACAGCGGAAGCAGAAGGCTGTAAAGTTCGGTTGGAGGGGATCTTGTCGGGCGGGTTCTTTTTTTGAAAAGTAAAAATTACCAGTAAGCACCCTCTGGAAAATAGTAACTCACTTTCTTTTCTTTGGCCCCCCTCGGCAAGAGTTTTTACAAAGAAACCTAGGGGTGCACAATCACACAGTTGTAGACTGGTACAATTTTATCAGGGAAGTGTACATCGATTACTGTGTCACTAATTCTACACGTTTGGGAGGGCCAGGAGAAGTTGTCGAAATTGACGAAGCAAAATTTGGCAAACGGAAATATAACCGGGGAGGAAGAGTCAAGAGGAATTGGGTTTTAGGGGGCGTTGAACGGGGGTCAAACCTATCATTTTACATCCCAGTAAAAGACCGAAGTAGACGAACCCTAATTCGGCTAATTCGTCAGTGGGTAAGGCCATAACAACCATAACAACCATAATTACAACCATAATTACAGACTGCTGGAAATCTTACCACAGACTCAGCAGCTACAATTTCCATCACCTGACTGTAAACCACAGCAAGGAATTTGTCGACCCTACAACTGGCGCCCACACCAACAAGGTGGAAAGAAGCTGGAGAGACGTCAGAGACCACATCCCGAAGTACGGGGTGATATCTCAACACTTCGCTGGGTATTTGGCAGAATACCAGTTCAAAAAGAGATTTGTCGACACAGACCGACTTCACCAGTTTTACCTGGCTGCTGCCAAATTGTACCATCCAAAATATTAAGGTAACGCACTACTAAACCTCACTCTAGGTTTTTAATAATGAAATTAATCAAATTATGTATGAATGCTTTTGAATTGCAACTACCATATTAATTTTTACAGACTCTCAACTTTGCAACTGGACCCACCCTGGCCCGCGGCACACCACCGCAACTTAGCCCGCCAATCCCCCATAATTTGCCGCTCTTCTTCTTTTTAGGGAAGTTTGATAATAAAGTTATTCTTTATTTTGTATAAACTTGGATTGTACATGTAACCCATCAGTATAGGGTAAAAGCTATACAACGTACTATTTTTGTTGTATACAGTATTATCTGAGTTGCTGAGAGAAAGCACTTGCATCAATATCACATTTTATTGTGCGAGTAGTTTTTTTATAGCCATTGTGATATAATTAAACTGAACCAAACTTAACCTAATCAAAAAAAATCTAACGTAACCTAACTTAACCTTTTAACTGAACCAAACTTAACCTAATCAAACGTAAAGAAACGTAACGTTATCTAACCTAACCTAATTAGGAGTATAATACCAGCGTACACTTAGTACAAGCATGGTTGGTTGGTGGGCTTGCCACGGGTACTTCTTAGGTTAACTAGCGTTGGGTTAGGTTAGGTTAAGTATGGTTTGTTGGGTTTGTTTTTGTTTGTTTTGCCATCCAAGCACCGTTTGATTGTGCCGAAGGCCACCGTACCTGGATGGCAAAATAAACAAAAACAAACCCAACAAACCACACTTAACCTAACAAATCTAACCTAACCCAAGCTAGTTAACCTAATAAGTACCCGTGACAAGCCCACCAACCAACCATGCCTGTACTAAGTGTACGCTCGAATGTCACGTACCATACGAAGATGTAGCGTTTTTATTAACCATTCGTTTTCGGGTCAAGCTTCTTCGCCCAGCTCACTCCCTACAGGATGAGCTCATTCGCTCCGCGTTCACTTGCCTCCATGGTGGCCTCATTCGCTGCGCTCATTTACTTTCAGAATGAGCTCGTTCACTTTGCTCAATCACCTCTCAACACTTAGTCACTTATAATGGGTAAGGGGTAAATAAAGCACGAAACATAACTTTTTATTACATACATATTATCTATGACATTTCATTTATATGTTGTATACTCTATGGACGTTTTCCTCATAGTCTGTAGAAACTAGAAACATTAATGTGGACATGAACAGTAGCGGCTCACGTCGGACGTGTACGTAGCCTTTACCATGTTCTAATCTGTGGTTTGTAAGTAGCGTCTGCTTGCATCGAAAATAATAACTTTAAGTAATATTTTCTATAATTAATAATTGTTTCCGCGCAAAATAAATGTTATTTCTGGATTCTAGAGGTAAAAATCTTTAAGAAATATGTAAATTTACCTTATTGTAGTTGGGGTCATGTATACATAAGAACCAAAATCGGATTTTTGGACAATTTTGAAACCCCATAAACCCTCTTTCCCATGGTCCGATTTTTCTGGTTTTCGAACTTAGTCATGAATGTCACTTTACACACTTGAGCCAAATTTCATCAAAATCGGACGTTTTTTACTCAAGTTATCGCATTTACAGACACACACACACACATATATATATATATATATTGCTTGACTTGTATATTAGGGCTACTAATATTATTATTTTTAAAAACATTTTAACGAGTACCCTTTTTTTTGAAACATTTTTATTTTACTGACTAGTTTCAACCATAATGGCCATCTTCAGTCACATAACCTCAACCATTGAGTCGTTGAAGTTATGTGACTCTGAAGATGGCCATTATGGTTGAAACTAGTCAGTCAAAATAAAAATTGTTCAAAAAAAGGGTACTCATTATGTTTTTAAAAATAATATATATATATATATATATATATATATATATATATATATATACACATATATATAAATTTGAATGAATAGTGTTTTTGGCATCTGGGGACCTCAAAACAAAAAATTATCATGGTCTCGGGCTTAAGTCTTACCATGAGACCTACGGTAATAGCTTCTTCCCTACAGGGGAAATTCGCTAAAACAAAAAAATATTCATTTGTTAGTTCTTTTTCAGGTTATATTACTTTATAATAATAAACTACAACATATTTATAAATACAATCTTGTTTTTCATTGAATGTACTAATTTACATTGACTTTTATTAGATTACTAATTTCGATTATCATTCGATTACAATATCAATAAGTAAACAATCGATTGTTCATCCGATAATATATCGTAGAACGTCTGTGCAACTGTACCCAGACTTGATAACAGCCGACACGTCGTTCACCTTGCCTAGCCGACATACTTAGACCTAGGCCTAGACTAAACCTAAGGCATAGTTATTTGTATAATTCTTTACTTATGGAATTTGTATGACATTATATGTTAAAGTACGAGGTGTATAACAAAGTTGCATCAAATCCTGAACAGGACAAAACTGATACTTTGGACTAGCCAACTTTACCTGGGTTGTAGTCCCAGTATGAAGTTTACAAACTTCCGTGGTATTCTTCCTTTTTTCTCCAGCTTCTTTGAAAACTTGGTCACAAGCTTTGTTTTTGCACATTATACCTCTTATGCCATTTAATGTTCCACATTTGGGACATTTACGGACACCCCTAAGGGTTGATCTACCTAAATCAGAAAGGAGAGCTTTTAGTCTGTCTTCATTTGGCATCTTCTTCAATGATTCTAAAAAGAAGCACTGTTGATGTAAGAGGTTAGGAACAATACCCGACTCTGATGTTAATTCTAATCAAAATGCAGATAGTCTAAAAACAATAAATATCGTTCTAAAGTTCATCTTTATACTGGGTCTCAAACAAAAATGTTAAATATCACTTCACTCCAAAATACACTACGGAAACATAATCTTTCAACTTCAAGGATCAAAAACTAACAAAAACAATAACAGTATAATAAGCAGTGTTGCCACCAGGTAGATGAAATTTTACCCTAAACGTGTGGTGAAATTACCCTAAACTTTTTGTAAATTACCCTACAATTACCCTAAGAGTTGATTTTCTTCTATAAACGCTCAAAATACACTCGAGATTGGTTTTAAAACATGATTAAGGCAAACAAAGTAAGGTAGCATAGCATTTATTACTCGTCTTTGGTACTATATTACATATAAAACGAAATATGTATTAAAAAATTCAAATAAATAATCTATTGTAATATTTTTATTCAGTGCTATCTATACTTAATGTGCTGGTATCACTGATAATAGAAACTTGCTGATATATGTCACTAACAGTTGTCGGGACTGGGAATACTTAGTACTTTGTTGTTTTATAAACTTATTTCAGTTGTACAAATGTGTTGATGTTATTTTTTTATAATAAGGTTTGTCATCTTATTACTATTTGATTAGATCAATAGGTTTCATTGCAATAAAACACTACATCACACAAATTTACACATGTTATGCCTTGTTGTAATGTTTGTATGTGCGCTCACCTGTCTCACCCATGGGCTCACCATGGGGATTTCACAGGAATAAAATACAATTTAGCTCCTTCATACAAATATGTGTCAAAATAGAGACAATCTTCAGTCAAAATAATTTCTACAACAGCGCTGTAAATCTAACAACCTATATTTAACCAAATTAACCCGATATATTTGTACTGTTTAGGGTATTCTATATTATTATGTTATGCCCAATTTTGAACACATAACATAATGTGCCTCAATTTTATCTGTTCGAAAATTAAACTTTGTGTCCTTTGAGATTACATGCATCTCTAGTCTAATACTCAATAGGATATACGATGTACCTGCAAGTTATATATCTTTTATAGTACTTTTAATTTACCCAGCACTTTATGTAAATGTTTTAATTCCTGAAAAAAAAAATTTACATTGCCAAAACATCTAAATTTAAATTATAAGGGGCTCTAGATTTTACCCTAAAATTACCCTAAAAACTCCATTACCCTAAAATTACCCTAAGACCAGTAAAATTACCCTAAAAAAGGGTACCCCTCCCTCCAAAATTCACACTTCCATCAAAAACAAAATTATCAAAACAAAGTCTTTTAGAACAAACTGAACAGTGATCATGAACATGAACACATGAACAAACTAAAGCAATGACAAGAACTCAGTCTGAAAATATGATCAGTGCGTTTCCCTCATATAAATAAATGAGGTTTACCCTAAAATTGACAGTTTTTAATGAAAACAAAGAATACTTTATTATATGTCTACAATTATTTATTATGTACAGTTAATTATAATTAAAAATTTTGGGAGGATCAGTCTATTCGATAAATGAATTTAATTAATTATTACAATCAACCTTATGAACTAACCAAGAAAGGGCGGTCCCACACTTCTCATGAACAGGACTGAATATTCGACCGAAAATTCTCACGAACGTTCACTGAACATTCTGTCCCGTATGTTCCCGTATGTATTCAAAAGTTCGTGCAGCTCCCAAACTTCTCGCGAATACTCCGAACATTCGGAGTTCGGCCGAATGTTCGGGCGTGTACGCGAGAAGTGTTGGACCGCCTTAAGTAAAGCTCACCAAGATGGTGACATGGCGCGTCCGACAAGGCCGTACTCATTGGCTGGGGGGGGGGGGGGTCAGGGGGGACAACTACACCGGGGCCCCTGCCCTCCTATTTGAAACAAGTTAAGGTAAAAACACCAAACTTCAAAATTAACTCTATACCTTCAGTTTTATACTAAAATAATTTCTGCACTATCCAACTGGTCATAAAAGGGCAGGAACATAATTTTCATTTTGCATGGTTAGTGCACATAAATTATAAGAATAGTAATAGTTTCCAAGAACTCACAAACTTATCGGCACAGGTGCGCGTCCATTACTACGTCGGGCAGTGAGATTTGCCTGAGCAGTTTACTCTGAGAACAAGTTTTCTTTTCCTTTTAGCGAATTTCCCCTACAGGGAAGAAGCTATTACCGGGCATGGTAAGACTTAAGCCCGAGACCATGATAACTTTTTGTTTTGAGTTTCCCAGATGCCAAAAACACTATTCGTTCATATATATATATATATATATATATATATATGTGTGTGTGTGTGTGTGTGTGTGTGTGTGTGTGTGTGTGTGTGTGTGTGTGTGTGTGTGTGTGTCCGTTACCGCGATAACTTTTGAAAGAAGCGCCCGATTTTTATGAAATTTGGCACAAATGTGGAAATAAGTAACATTTATGACTTTAAGTTCGAAAACCAGATCGATTGGTCAATGGGAAGGGGGTTTTATGGGGGTTTAACATTTTCCAAAAATCAGTTTTTTGAACTTTTTACCCAAAAATTTAAAAAAAACACTAGATTTTGATTATAGCCATTTTATAGAGCTTAAAAAACAAACAATTTAGTATCTTGAATCATTAAGCTAGGTTTAGTGGTTGTAGAGAAAAGTTAAAAAATGTGTCCATAAAATTGCTCATGTTAATCTTATTGGGAATGCGGTTTTTAGATTTTCCTCAGATAATTTCACGAAAAACTCTACATTTATTTCTACCAATCAGTTTAGCGTTTTAATTGTTGTTTTACGTCCAACCGTTGCAGTAATATTCAAAGTGCTAAACACAGTACGTTGTCCAATGTTATCCTTATGGAGAATAAATAAAATGTTATATTTCGATTATTTATGTACTAGTAGCCTGTCGCGGCTTCGCTCGCGATCACAACGTAATATTATACTGACATTCCCGTATAAATATTGTGTTACCGTTCCAAAGCCAAAAGAGCTTACTGATTAACTGTGTTTACTCTACTCAGCTGATTGCTTAAAACTTATACTTATTTCCCAATGTTAAGATTATGGAAAAAAAACTCAAATTTAAGGGGCACCAAGGCCTCACTCACAAATTATTTGTCTATAAAAAAAGTTTCCGGCACAACTTCACATTAGGCTCTTTCCAATGACACCAAAAACATGAAAATCGGTTCAGTAGTTTAGGAGCAGTGGTTGTCACAAAAAACCTGCTCGCCTATTAAATAATTATAGATAGATATATATTGATGAAACTTGGTATGTGCCTTCAACTAGTTGTGGTATATTGGTATTAGCAACAACAAAAATTATTTTTGTTGATTTTCCCGGGAGCAACAAACCTGATGCATATTTGGCCCCCATGTTATTCATATGGAGAATAAGTAAAATGCTATAAATGAATGTATTGGTTGCTATATATGCTATTAATGAATATATTTTGTGAGACTTGGTAAGTTGCTCTATGGTAGTGATATCTATATTCATGCAATGGAAATTCTTTGACTACGCAGGTTTGCTGCGACGGGGGTATTTAGTGAATAACGGGAGTAACGTGCTTTATGAGGATTTATGTTAGTATTTTGCTCTTTTTCACTTATATGTAATATGATTTTGACATAATAATGATGTCAAAATCATATTAAATATAAGATACAAGTTACAAGATTAAAATACTAACATCAATCCTCATAAGGCACGTTATTCCCGAATTAATGACGTATAGGCCAAAATAATAATATTATAAGCGTATATACTAACTGAAGAATAGCGCACCACGAGTAATTTTAAACGGGTAATTCAGTTCACAATTTCCCCTGCGTCGTAGGATAATTTGAGCCTTGAGGGCAGAAAACAGCAGTAAATTCCCCCGCGACGCGGCAGTCAGCCATATTTCGACCGAGTCGGCCAAGTTTTCTACCGATTGACAATCTACCCCAAGATATTCTATCCCGCAACAGGTCACCACTAACTTTGACGGCAAAAAGTGTAGAACAAAAAGGCTCACACCACTGGTTGAGCCTAGGCTCAACTGGTCCACTGCTCCAGTTGATGAAGCAGCAACTGGTCCACGGCTTAGTAACAGGTCCACAGCTCTTAAATTGGGCCTTAGTGGGTATACAAAATAATGACCGTATTTTTCTGACCTTCCCTCCTATATCTAAAAAGTTGATTGTACAACAGATTTATAATTTATTTACTTACTTCGTTGGATTAGTATATTAGTATATATACTATATTTGTAATTAATGCTTGTTTTTATAGGTGACGACGAAGACAAAGACTAATCTCGATGTAATCTTCCGTCAGTGCTGTTTGCCGTCGGTCTCTCTGAACTAGAACTAGAACCAAGTGCTTCTGAATTGGCTGCTGAGTGAAGTGTCAAATTTATTGTCTTGCCAGTTTCTTCTCTCGTTCACTCTTGGTTTTTAGCTCATTGTGATTGTAAAAGCCACGTTGAAATTGGTTTTTTAAATAATTTAAAGAATGTCGGCTCCAATTAAGAAACGTGCACTACAAATTGAAGACAATGCGAGTGAAGGCAATTCTAGCAGTGAAGAAGTATCAGACAACGAAGATGTCCAAGAGTACACCGGGCAAGAGGTAATTTTAACCTTAAACAACTAGGTTAAGTTGTACCCTAGATACCCTAGTAAAGTGGGAGTTTGTATCTTATCATAAAACGGGCCATAAGCGGTTAAAGATTGTATGTGTTATTGCTGCAACCACTTGATTTCTAAGGAAACAATGGTATGAAAAACAATGCTATTAGAAGTTGACTTTTTGGAGTGAAAAAGTTTACATAGGCAACTGCATAAATAAATGATTTTTTTGCAGAAACTTGACTATATTAATAAGCATTGCAATCATCAACAAAACTTGATGAATATACTTTGGAAGCTCTCCTCCTTGCTCCAAGTGTAGGGTTGACATATCACCGGATTTTGGGCGGAAAATATAGCTCCGGGGAATTTCAATGAAAAATCTTAAATCTCCTCTGTTTGAAGTTGTTCCCATAAATGTGTTAAGGAGCGCAAATGTTGTGTTGAAATCCTATCTGTGAACAAAAAGGAAGTATATTTACGTTTGTAACTTTATCGTCATGCAATGATTGCCAAAGCTAAATCCTGTCTCCCTGTAATTCCAACCTGTATTATTTTTTACTCTTTGGCTTTATTTCGGTGGGAAATATCGTTAACTTTCCATATATTCACCGTTATTGAATGCTGAAAATCAGTATGAAGATTGGGGTACATTTTCATAAACGGCCACCATCTAATTGGATGCGATATATCGATCTTAAACATTCGATACCGGTATATCAAATTGGAACCCTCGATATTTTGAATCACATTTAAACAGTAAATGATAATTTGCGATGCCAGTTACACATATATTTGAATAAAACATTTAACAAATAACAAACAAACAAAACTAAAATTTAAAAAATAAAGAAATGCATAACTAAGCTAAAATTTAAGTTATCTTTGCCAGGGTAAACTTATAGGCTGCTTTCATGAATTGAATGAACGGAACTCTGGCAAAGATAACTACCGTAAGTTTTAGCTTGGTTATATGTTTCTTTATTATTTGTTGTATTTTTAAATTTTAGTTTTCGTTTGTTTGTTAAATGTTTCATTAAATTATATTTGTAACTGTCATCATCGTTCTTAATCCCAGTTGTTAGATTCCATTTCAACACATGCCATGATGAAATGTTTTGGTGTTTGTGTTATTTAGGTTAAATATCGATTTAAAATGCGATTCGATATATCTAATGTTTAAGATCAGTATATCACATCCGATTAGTTGGTGGCCGCTTATGAAACTGTACCCTATGGTTCTCTGCAGTTTATTAAATTATAAATCTGAAAAGTAGGTATATTGTTTTGGACTACCGGTAATACATTTTAGTTTTTTATAGGCCTATTTTTGTATAAGTTAGTTTTTGAGGGATTTACGATTTAAATTTAAAAAAATTAAAAATAAATACATTTTCCTACAAAGTTGACCTAAACCATTAAGTATTTTTTTCTACTTCTAGTAAATTTGGGAACTGTAGGCATATCAAATAATTTGTATCTATAATTGATTTTATGCTACCGGTATGTCAGTTTCATCAAACTTGCCACATAGCCGAAAGACAGCATCTCAGTCAAGGAGCTAGACTGTCTGTAAATTTTTCCTAAAGAGGCTGTTTGGGTACAGCCTAGTACGATAAGCACCCACCAACTAATCGGATGCGATCTTGAACATTCGATATACAGTGGAACCTCGATAACTCGAACCTCAGGGGGAATAGCAAGGATTATTTATCAAAAACGGCAAATATTTCGAAATATCGAGGTTCGACTTATCAAGATGATTTTCCACAGGCTTCGACTTAATGAGGGTCACGGTAACACAATAGATGGATCATGGAAGGGTACAATCCTTACATAAGTTCGAGCTATGTATAAAAAATAATCGGTACTTTGGTATTATACGGATGCCACCCTTATACAGCGCGCTGCGCTTGGCAGTTATGTTAGGATGGGTTATCATAAAAATCATTGTAGGCCTTTCCTTGTTTCGTTACAAATCGAATGATACCTGATGAGTCATACTTCAGGCCGCCAAACCCCCTCCAAATAGGCCAAGGTCAGGTCGTTGACCGGAGCGCGCGCATCACCTGTCACCGCCTGTATCTGGGTCAGTGTCATGAGTGATTTACTGCCGTCACTACGTTACATTTGTTTTCATAATGAGTGATGTTCTTTTGGTGTGGGATTTACCTCGAAATGAAGAGAAAACCGTACGTATTTTTATGATAACCCATCCTAACATAACTTCCGCAGCGCGCTGTATATTTGGCGGAGTACATGTGGCGATCGGGTGTGGCTGCTAGCGACGGCGACGCATTCAACACGATCCTAGCGGACATCGCTGTCTTTTGGGAGGCACAACACAAAGACTGCTCATCAGAATGATGTAAAATTTGTACAGTAAGTCAATAAAAGTACGTTTTTTCGAATTATGTAGTTATCCTTTGTATCCGGTAAAAATTTAACCTCCAAAAATAGTGGCATCCGTATAATACCAAAGTACCAAATAATCATACCGTATGATAATAATTATATTAAAAATTAAAATAGATTTAAATTATTTTAAATGTATAAAATAAGCCCAGAAATATATTGTAAAGCTTCTTTGGTTAACGTAGTAGAGGACGAAATACTTCCTTCAGTGAAAATATTGTAGTGGAGAAAAGTAAATAAATAATGAACTGCTCACAGTTTGGTATTTTGGTGATGTTTTCCCCGTTCGACCACTTCCTGTCTTATTTTCTAGTCTTTTTTGCTCACTTCTTATCACCTGCCTCAAACAAATCCCTCCCGCTTACGGAAGTCAGTTCTGACCAACTACGCATCAATTTCATTTAGGTGAACATTAATGTACTGTAGGCTATTAAAATAATTTGCAAAACTAAAAGGGAACAAAACATGATAACAGTTAAAATTGCAGAGCATTGTTGGAGTTAGGGTGAAGCAGCACGACACTTCTTTGTTTTAAAATTAGCGACAGTGTTCACTGGTGTCCCAAGCTGCTTCCCGATGTCACTGTTTTTATTTTCTGTGTCAATAGCCTCAAATAGTCTTGAACTTCTCCTCATGGGGTAGAGTTTTGCTAATACGTTTTACCAAACTGCAAACACTTTGTAAAAAACAACCTAAAAACTACGTTTCACGTACTACATCCAGAACCTCTGAAATCACGCTAACTAACAACTAAGAACACAAATCTAATCAAATCAAAACCATTTTATTTAAAAAATATATATGATTTACAACAATATGAGACTGTTCCTTATTTATGAAATGGAATCCTTATGTAGGTGGAACCCTTGTGGGAGGATGAGTGTGTTTGATATGCGTGTTGCTCATCAACATAAATTTGTCGGTTGTTTTACCGACACCAGGAGCACCCGGGAAAGAGATTTAGTGGGGAGGGAGGGTTGAAATTTCCGGCTGCAAAGTCACTGGAGGTTTGGTGAATCAAAACTTCGACTTATAGAGGTTCTTTAGTCAATACTTATAGAGGTTCGGCAATTGTATATATTTGAGTAATAGAGGTTCTACAGCTAAAACTTCGACATACAGAGCTGCGGCAACAGGCCGCAAAAATACTGCAAAAATTAGAGTTATCAAGGTGTTTCCTGTTAATCCTTCGACTTATTATATGCGGTAAAATAACATAGCATTAGGTAGGCAAGTTCAAGGGGAATGACAAAAATTCGAGTTATCAAGGAATTCGACTTATTGTGGTTCGAGTTATCGAGGTTCCACTGTAACTCATTTATTTTAAAGATTACTGAACTAGTTTTAGTTTGCTGAACCTGCTCTATTTATAAACTTTTTTTGCAGGAGATCCAGGTTGACTTTGAAGGGAGGAGTCCGATTGATTCTGATTTCCATGGAATCAAACAACTTTTACATCAGCTCTTTTTGAAGGCCCACATTAATCTTTCTGAGCTCACTGATCTTATTATATCTCAAAATTATGTCGGAAGTGTAGTTAAGGTAAATCCTACTAATATTATAAATGTGAAAATTGTAAGTTTGTATGATTTTTTATTTGTTTGTTTAGATATTTGTGGCTCAATGATGCTCTTACCACTCGACTGATTGAGCTGAAATTTGGCAGAGAGGTACTTGATGGTCCTGAGTAACATGTAGACATATTAAAGTTGTGAAAATCCTATAGGGCTTTGCCCACGGTTCAAAGTTCCCATGGGAATGTATTCCTTATAGACATAATTTTTTTGAGCTGATGAAAATACAAACAGTTGATCTTGATTCGTAGTAGTTCCACGGGCTAACCACAGAATGTAGCACAGAAAACTGAAACTATCATAGTTTTTATAAATCATTCGCGGGGCAAAGCCTGTGGGTAACATCTAGTATTAAATACATTTAAAACTAATGAGTGCAGTAGGAGTGCATTTGAACCAAGGTTGCAGAGTATACTAATAATAAATATACCTTTTAGCAGACATATTAATTTTGAACCTAAGGTTGTTGGTGTTGAGGAATATATCCTACATGTTCACTCTCCAACACCCTTCCATCATGTTACTCTGACTTGGCATCAGCTGTTTTTCAATTTTGTTGGGCTCTTATCTCTTTGATTACAACTTCATAAGCCACTCTTTCAAATTCCAAATGCAAGTTAGAGTACTTTTTTTAAAGGAATTGGACATTCAGTCATTAGCTTACATCTTTCCAAATTGCTTTTAGATTATTTTTAAAGTGTGAATCGAATCTTGTTTACAAAAACACATGTTGTTGAGTTTTTTGTAGGCTTTAGTACAATTACCCATCTGGACCAAGCAGTCATATTAGAGTACTTGTATATATAATATACACATAATTGGCTAGTTCATGTTAGTGATAATCTTATGATGAATAACTTATGATTTTTAAATAACATTTCTCAACACTCAATCACTTAAAATTGAATGATTTTTTCAGCAAAGCGATATTGATGGGGACAGTGAGGATGAGGATGATGATAATTCAGCAAATGAAGTGTTTGGGATTACAACAGTGGTTAATCTTACTGATAAACAGGTATAGTAACACTCACTATATAACACATAGAGCACATACATATTTAGTGTAGGGGCGAGAGAGAGAATGGGAGATTTATATATTTTCTCTGTTCAAGAGCTGAGGACCAGGAACATTTGATGTATATAGACCAACCCAAGTATTTTCATTGATGAGGACGAATTAATAGATCAAGTAAAAGACACAACATTTCTAGGTTTGATTATTGACAAAAATTTGGGATGGGGCAAACATGTTGATCATATACTTCGTAAAACTTTGAGTTGTCTATATGCCTGAAGACATATGGTAAAACAATGCAACACTGACTCATTGAAATCAATCTATTTTGCTTTAATTCTTTCGCATATAGCTTACGGAATTAGTATTTATGGAGTAACCACCAAGAAAAACATGAACAAAATTTTAATTCAACAGAAAAGGGCACTACCTACGTATTATATTTAATCTAAAAAGTAAAGATTCTGTAAAATATATTTTTTCTGAGTTTATGGTCTTTATATTTATGAGATGATAAAATATGTTAAAACAAATAGCTTTTTAACAGAAAATAGAGTCATGGCTGCAATACACGATCTCAAAGATATGTTGAAAAACACTGACTGGAAATATTTAAAATGAAACCTTCCTATAAAGGGATTAAATTCTTTGACTGTTTGCCCAGATCTTTAAAAGATGAGAGTAACACCGGCAACTTTTTTAAATTGTTAAAAAGATACCTAGGAAAGAAAGATTTTTACTCATTGGATGATTTTTTAAATAATAGATGAATTAATACCAGTAGATTCATAAGGCTTATTTTGTATATGTTATATGTACATATTCATAATTTGTTAATTGTATATACAGTATATACTTTTCTGAGTAAAGAATTTTGATTTGATTTGGTGTTTGATTCAAAACAAGGCAGGGCTTGGTTTGAAACAGAGATATGAGAATGCAGACAACTGAAAAATATGATTAGTTCAAGGTAAATGTTTTAACCATCCACCAAAATATCTATACAGGGAGGGGGAGAGGATTGGTGAGCTGCACTAGCAGATTTGCTGTCACCTCTGGTCCTGGGGTAGAGAGTTCCTTGAACACTCGGCAGCAGTTGCAAACTCACGGAAATCTTGCTACGAATTGCACGTATGTCTTTAATTCTTGACGCTGAAAATGGATTTTCGAAAAAGATGCCCACTGAAGTTTCCAAGATGGTTCCAGTCCTGAGCACTGGGAGAAAGAGATTAGCAGAAAAGTACAAGTTACTGAGTTACACACTTCAAATAGATGTTTAAAGAGAAGAGCAATACATTATTACAAGAGAGGGAGACCAAATACATTTTTAATTAATAATTATTGAAGGAGCGAGAAGAATCGTATGGAGTTACCATTAGAGTCCAGATGCAACTGAACCTGGGCCCATGTCATGGGGCGAGTTCATCTTCAACCAAACAGGTTTGGGGACATTTTTCAACGCTTGAGGTCGACGAAAGAATCAAATTGATTTGCTCTCTCCCACTATGGGGTTTACAAGAGTGAAAATATGAATTGCTCAATATTAAATTAAGTTTTCTTGACATCAAAAAATTTAACTTGAATATAAAATGTTATTTTCAAACAAAAATAGGCTTAATAATGCCTCATTAATAAAAACTATATAAATACATACATTTTTAATAAATTTTGTTTTGGGCACCTGGGGGCCTCAAAACAAAATAAATGTTATGGTCTCGGTGTAAGTCTTACCAAGCTACGGTAATAGCTTCTTCCCTATAAAGGAAATTCACTATTACATGGACAGCCTTATTGGCGGGTGGCTTAAAATGCAACGTTGTTTTGCTGTGCACATCTTGGGACTGACCACCGCGACACCTATAGTAAGTGACAGCAAGCAGAACATGTCACTGCACAAGGCGTCTGCTTAGTGTAAATATAAGCAATATAAACTTCTGCTGCTTACGTACTGTCTGCTTTATTTGTTCAATATTTGTAAAGCAAGTGTATGAAATAATATAAAGCTGGCATAAAAGGGAGGTTATTGTCGACTTGAATCATGACCATGGTGATTTTTATTAAAGTCGAACCCACGTTTAAAATCATTCTTTCTACAGGGTTAGGGGATTTATTTTAAGGAATTTATGTGTTAACATTATTTTGAAAATTATCGTTTTTATCAACACAGTGTTTTATATACTGATGACAAATTTAGGTATTGTTTTGAACATATTTTCAATACAAAATTAGAAAGCTACAAAGTAAGTTTAAATTTACAATTGGCAGTAAACATTTTACAATTACAAAACAAATTCTTGCAATTTTGAATTATATTGCTTCATATACCCATGGTTCAACCCATATACATGACAAGAATCAACTCGCAAGGCGACTCTCGAAGAGCTCCTGCTACTCTCGAACACTGTCGGAGAGCTGACTCTCGGCGTCGTTTACACGACACATTGTACTAGCACAATCTCTCTGAGAGTAAAAAACTCAAGTGTATATCGGCCTTAAGCAAGCAGCAATCAGCCCTGTTCCACTGTGTTTTTAAGTTGAATATAAGTAACATTTGTTATTTTTAAACAGTGTTAAAATACAGTTAGGGCTTTTGCCAACCAAAAACATTGGTGGAGGCCTTTAGTTACTCAACAAAATTGTTTTGAAATATATAAAATTCAAAACATCTTGTTTGATCTACTGGAATGTTCTGGAATCCTCATTGCCCCGCTTAGTTTGCTTAAAATTATTTCAGTGAAAAGTCATTTATTACCAAATTTATTCATAGTCTAAAAATGTGGTTGGTCCTTTCTTGATCATGAACTTCATTTTAATATGTTACAATGTTCAATTATCAATTGATGAAATGTTTCTTATTATTTCAAATTCTGATTATGATACAGATATGGAATTGATGTTTTATTTAGAGTTTTCTTTAATTTCTTAATGTAATGATTTTTTTTTTGGGGTGTAATTAATTCTCTGGTATTTATTAGGTAGGCTTCACCCATCTTAGGCCGGGAACGCCTAGACCGGGTTTCGCCCGGGAAGCAGGCAGGAGGGCATTGTAGCAAATGGACGTGAACACACGAGCCGGGTTATCGCCTAGCCGTGGCGTTTACCAGTCCACCACTCCATTCGTCATTCAACCCTCGTAGATACTGTGTCGCATAGTAGTTAGTCTTAACTTGTATTCAAATCAGTGGCCGTTTTATCTTCTGTAGTAGTTCATAAAATGTAGTCAATGACTTATGGAAGTAATTAAAAAACTTACTCTCGTCACAACTGGAGGAACAAAGAGAAGTAGCCTTTTCTCCATAATAGGATGCACCCACATACTCCAGCGGTTTTCTTCCGTAAATGACGGAGCAAGCGGAGCACAGCCAGTTTCTTGTGTTCTGACAGCAACATATCTCCAAGGCAACTGGCAAACTTTTCAATAAAAAATTCAAGTATTGTACAATCTGGACGATACCCGGGTCAGTGTGTTCTCACACTCAAATATCGCCCAGATCCGGGAAAATAACGGACCGTGTGTCCCCGGCCTTAGTAAACTGCGTAGCTGCTCTGAACGACGCACCACGACTTGAGTCGAACACCCAGACTGCCATAAAAAATCCTGAAGAAGCGGGTTGTTTTTTATTTACTTGCGAAACGTCGGATGTTGTGCGAGGGCCCGATTTTCGTGTTGTTAAGTACGTGTATGTTCATGTTTATGACTGTGTTTTCATGTGTTGACTTCAGAGCCTGTATACTGCACAGACTCTACTAAGGTGGGTGAAGCCTAATAAATATCAGTGAATAGTTTTCTTTAAATGATTAAAAAGAATACAATTGGCTTGCCTTGGTAAAACACTATATACATTTTTTTGTTTTTATATTTCTTACCCATCTTTAAGTAAACAAGTTGCAAATTTGAGCGATTATTATTACAGAACCTGGAGTGTATTCAGCAGCTTCGGCAGTTGTTAGTGGACTTGTGCCGTGAACATGGCACTGACCAGAGCAACGCTGTTGTCAGCACACTGCTGTCCAACGATGCCAGACCGGTCGGCCTCTTGATCAATGAACGGTTTATCAACATCCCTGCGCAGATCTCCGTACCACTCCTTGAAAGCTTGAGGTTTGACTGTTTTTATTTAATTATATTTGCTTGTAGAATATACAAGCAAATATAAATAAGTCCAATATCATAAGTACAATAAGGATTGTGTTGTGTTTTAGATAGTTTATGTATTTACCTTCAGCCCACAGTAGGTCTATATCTCAATGGTGTAAATTTAATTAACAGCTGTTTAAGAATGCAATTGAATTAAAATTATTTTCACCAGACTTTGACCTTTGCACCTTAAAAGTGGAAGTAGGCCTATCAAAAATGTAAAACCGCTTTGCGAAAATACCGATCAGTTGAATTTGTACATACCTCAGTCATCGAAATTGGCAAACATAAGACAGATGAGTCCTCTTTACAAAAATTTCCTTAAGAGCCATTGGGTATTAAATTAGTTTTTTTGTTGGGAATTCTGAGATTAGTGAGGGATTGAAGACTTTTTTAAAAACAATTTTCATAGGTACACATAATAACGTTTTCTCACTATTAGGGAAACTGGATGAGAAGTAACAGGGATTTTAGTCCCTGCCTAATATAGACAATTAATTGAAATATAAATTATAAAGTTTGTTGAGAACCTTAGCATACATTTTAATTAGTAATTTTGTAATTAAATCAAACTATTCTACTTGCAAAACCATGATATTATGTTTTATTGCAGCAAAGAAATGAAGAAAGCCAAAGAGAAAAACCTTGCTTTTGATTTTACATATTTTATTGTGATTTGCAAACTTTATAAAATGGACACAGAACCTACTAAGAAGAAAAAGAGTGGGAAGAATAAAACACCAGTGACCCAAGAGAACGAAATATTATGGTCCAATCCAGAAGAAGAACTCTTTGATCAGGTATATGCTGTAGTTTGTCATGACTGTTATAAACTTATCTGTAGATGAAGGCTAGTGTATTCTCCAGTGGCACGGGAACTTTGATTTGTACTGAGGTTTGGAGTGCTGACCTAAGCAAGATGACAACATTGAATATTATTTTTATGTTATGTTTGGTAAATGTTTGCTCAGTGAACTTGTTCAACTATTTATATGCAAAACACACCTTTACCTAATAGGGATATGAACATATATATAAACAATAGATAGATAGGGAGTTATTTGTTTATTTACCTTGTTACCTTGACTTTCCTATTTTACTGCATTTTATTTCAATTATAGGTTTTGCTACATGGATAACCTAACAGCTGTTCTTGGCTTAATTAACTCTTCACGTCTGATAATTATAACAACAATTAATGGCTGTCTATACTACGAATAATAAAACTGATTTACAATACAATGACTGGATTTATTAATTAGGTTGACATTTCAGGATAAAAAAAATAGGGATTCACAAATTATTGTATACAAATATAGGAGATTAACTTTAAGATATTTATTATTTGATACATAGAATGCTCAGGGTTCACAAAGTGTTTATGGAATCTGCAGGGGGGGGGAACTCGTGCGGCAAGAATGACTGTCTGTTCTTGTCTTAGTAAAAATATCTTTTATTTTTAACTGAATGCTTGGTTATAATATTAATTTTGATACATCGTAAGTTTTGCCAATGAGGATCTCAGAAATCAAAAGTTTGTAATGCACTGTTATTGGCTTCTTTCAGTCTTGAGGAAATAGGTAGGCTAAGCCTTGAAACTTTAGTCTATTGAGAAGTTAATTGATAGAAAATATAAGTCCAGAGAATTAGTCTTGAGGTTGATATTTTTAGTTTGCTTTAAAGTATTTTAAAATGCTAGAAACGATATTAGGCTTGAAAATTAGACACCAATTATAATGCTTGCTGCAATCTACAAGGTAAGTTGGAGTGATCTCACCATAGTCTTATATTATTCATCACTGGCATTTCTTCTTGGCCTTGCAAATAGGGTAAACCTTGCCAGTGACTCTTCTTACCTAACAAAAAGAGTGGATTGTTTGGTCCACTATACTTATTTATGGGGGAAAATGTTAATTTTGGGTAGATGCCCACAAAAAAAGCTATCACTTGGCCATCATATTTTGGAACTAAATTTTAAAATTGTATCAGCATGGTTCTCAATAATGTCAGTCACAGCCATATGTTTCTGAAGTTCTTGTAGACACTGTCACTTGTTTTAAACACTTGTACTATATCAAATTGAATTTGGAGTGAGATCAATTTTGAAAAAAAATAATAATAAAATCAAATAATTTGAAGCAGTTTACATGAATGAATGAATGAACCTTCTTATTACCTAGATAGGCCTATTTTACATTTATGTGGGGTTTATTTATTATATGGTAAATTTAAATACATCAAATCTATGAAATGTTGCAATGATCCCCGCAGAAGTGGAAGTGAATGAAATGAAGCTGAGATTTCGAAACAACATGAATGTATTTGATGGTACACACAATATGAATATTTATGATAACATGAACACACATAACGATTGGATAAACATTGAAAATACATGAAGATTAACACATAACAAAATTATAACGTTGGATGAACAAAAGTTGGGATTAAATAACATCCATTAAACTAGGGGTCTGCGATACCAACAATTTCAGATCGGTACGGTTCGGTACGGTAAAAGATTTTGTACCTCGGTTCTCGGTACAAATTCGGTACGGTACAATGTACCGTCATATATACTAATTTAGTTATTAATTTGAATGTATCATAAACAAATTATTCAGTAATAATTAAGGTCATATACAATTATTATTATTAATTTGATTAAACAAATAAATAACTATACTAAAGATACAAATATTTTTAAAACCTGCATCTTTGGAGTATTACATTTTAAAATTGTTATTATTAGGTATTAATGCAAGTTCTTGAAATAATCATGAGAAATAAATTCAAAAACTACTTGAAAATCAATCAATTGCATAAGTTGCTAACTGATTAATTATATTGATTTCAATATAAATAAAAACTATTGGTTTAATTCATACAAACAACAAAAACCAAAGTTATATAAATACTATTCTTGTTGCATTGGGAGATTATTGTATCATTAATACAAAGTAAAATCAGATAGCTTAAATAAAACTATGTATGATGTGAAACTAAAAGAAATTATAAATTAGAAAATTAGACAAATAAATACTGAAGATTAAAATCAAAATAATTCTAAAATTACTTAATTACATTACTAAATTCAAAATTGAAGTCCATAACAAATATTACAGTACATTTATTTAAACATAAGTACCATGGAAAACTGAAAAATAAATAAATAAAGTAATAAAAGTAAGACAGTTTTATATAATGTTAATTTGCCTATATCATATTTGAAATAATTAGCTATTAACCTTATCAAAAAATAAATTTAGGTTATTGTTAATAATAAATTTTAGTTGAATTTTCCAAAACCACACAAGATAATCTAACATATAACAGATATATGTATGTACAAATTTCACAGCACAGTAAAAAATAACAAATTTATGCTACCATTTGAAATTTATCAAGCTAGTGGCTATTTTTGAATTAGTTTTCAACCATTTTTAAACCTTTTTTAATATAATTTAAAAATTTAACTAGTATACTTCAATAACAATAATAATAATACATAAATAAAAGCAGTTTAATTTGAAATCATAATGTAGAACGAAAGTGGTTTAAAGGATAGTATTCCTTTTCTCACTCTCGGAATGATGTTGACAAACAACTGATTTACAGCCACTCACCCTAGGAATATTGTTGACAAACAACTGATTTACAGCTAAGTTACCTCCCTCCCCCCTTACCCCTCACGCTTTCCTAGTCTAAACCTTTCTTGTCTTCAAGGACATTTTTTGCGACCCTACCCAGCTACTCCCCATTCCCCTTGCACACCTTTCTTATCTCCATTCTCGTTCAGCTATAAATAACACCTGTCAACGTCTCTTTTCCTACGAGTTTTGGGGCTTGTTTTCCTTAAAGGAAATGACTAGTTATAAATAGGAGTCGGTCTTATTTAAACCACTTATTTTGTTAAACATTGTTTAGCTTATCTCTGTTTATTGTTTGAAGCAGTAAACTGTACCGTACCGAATCTGTACCGGGGTTATGTTCTGTACCGAACCGATGACGGTAATTAGTTGTGTACCGTACCGGTACCAGTTTTTCGGTGCACCGCAGACCCCTACATTAAACATTAAACACAAATGGGGAATATCATGACATAAGTTACGAAAAGGGTGAAATGTTCATGGGTTTCTCTGTCCATAGTGGGGTTGGTAGGGAGAATATCCACTTGACATTGTTATTCCTTAAAATTAATACATTTTTTTTTTTAAACTAACTCACTGGTGGAAATATTATAATAATTGTTTATTCAAGAGGGGGGAATTGTTATTCTGGTCCATATCCTAACGGGTTTGTCACTTGGGAGTCTTGGGAAGGAAGGAGGGGAGGGGAGACACATGAAATAGGGGAAGACACTTGCAAAGGGGTATATAAACATAATGGGAAAACACATACATTAAATGGGGAAAACACTTGATAGGGGAAATTACATAACACTTTGAAATGACAACATAATGAATATTATATGCTAACATAACTATTTACAATACAACAAGGGGGAGGAAATTGGTGGGATTCACGATGATGATGTGTTCAGGTGTTCACAGGTCGGCTAATGTACTTTTTCAATTCGTTAATGTAGTATGGTCCGAATTTATACTGTTACGTGTTCCGGGATCATCAGAGAATACATTCTGGTAACTTATTAACAAATCGGTTAACTGCTCCTGTTGTTGTTGGCTTAGTAATTCATTGTTGTTTAGTGATTGCTGAACGATATTATAAGAGATACTACAAGTTTCAGGATTATTGGTATCATAATTAGACTGATTAGTATGATTATTTATGTGAGTGTTATTGTTAATATTATTTTGCCTGTAGCTTTCATCTCTTACGATGTAACATGATATACCTTCAATATACGCTTCTCCAAACTTCAAATTGATAACATTATTGTTTATTTTCAACATAATCGTTTCATGTTCAAAGTTTATTTCCATCTCCCAGTAACTTAACAAATCAATCCCTATAATGAATGGTCTAACTAGGTTGGGAACCAATAAAACTTGTACATTAGTTTGTTGCTTCTCTATCTGTATGGATAATAATATTATTTTCGCTATACGTTTCGATCGTTCGCCTGTTGCAGTCTTAATGAATGTATTGGTTACGGGCAGTTCTTCAAATTTGTTAAACTTATGTTTATTCTCTTCAAACCATTTTTCTGACATGCACGTGATGTTAGAGCCAGTATCAATTAACGCATTTACATATAGATCGTTAATTTTTACTTTAAGTTCTGGACAGTTAAAATTTTGTTTATCAGTAGATTTATTATTTACATCATATTCTTCTCTCATTAAGAATTCTCTGTCGCAGCAGATCGTACTTACAGTGTATTCGTTATTTATGGGATTATGTGTAATATTAGTATCATTAGTATTATTAGGCCTGTTATGTCCGATATGTTGTGTGGGCACTGAAGACATCATCAAACGGGAGGGGAGTGACAAATCCGTAAGACAGCCTTCGATTGCTTCAGTGCTTACCCGTTTAAAGGTAGCGCTGTATCAGTGGGGTTGGGCGATGGGGGTTTTTGGTTAGGGTCAGTCCTCTCTAGGATTGTCGTACAGACGTTATGTTGTTCACGTGACGGATATTTTCTTTCATTACTTGATA
Organism: Allygus modestus; assembly: GCA_963675035.1. NCBI lineage: Eukaryota > Metazoa > Arthropoda > Insecta > Hemiptera > Cicadellidae > Allygus > Allygus modestus. The sequence continues at coordinate 106,650,479 of OY776111.1, forward strand.
TTCCTTGTCGGGGGGATGGGGAATGGTAATTGTGTATGTTGTTGTGGTTCGGGGGATTCCTGTCATGTTGTTGAGATTGATAGTAGTGACTGTTGTTGTTTCTGTAACCGTTGTTGTAGGGGTGATATTGTGCACGGTTATCTCTAGGCTGGTAAGCGTATGGGTTTATGTTGTGATTTCGATACTGGTTACCATGTTGATGTCCGTTGTTGCTTTGGAAGTTGTTGTTGTTGTTTGGTCTTCTGTCGTTCTGATTGTTTTGATAATTCGGTTGCCGCTGATTTTGGGGTGAAGTCGGTCGGTTGTTATGCGCTGAATAGCTGTGTCTGTCCCTCTTCTGTGCGTCCTTTAGGTCCTCTCTTTGTAATAGTGACTCGAATTCGTGAATAGTGTTAGCGTTTTGGACTCTTCTTGCGTCTTGTACTATTTCACTAAAGTGTTCAGCGAGACAGGATACGATTTCATCGTCGCTTAATGGTGGTGTTAAAGACCTCAGTGTGATGACACGTTCTATAAAGTACTCGGAGCGTGACAGTTTACCATTCGTACGGAATTTTTCTACCTCCAATTTTTGGCGGATTCCCCTCTGAACCGAACGATTCCAAAACCTAGCCAGGAATGCATTTTCAAACTCATTCCAATCTTTGATGTCGTCTTTTATCAAAGAGAACCAACGCGATGCATGACCTTCGAAGCTGGCCTCAATTATGTCAATTAAATTTTCTCTCAGGTCAGTACAATTGTTTCTATTAGTATTCCGTTCGTAATATTTTTTTAATTTAACTAGATATTCTTGAGGATTGTGTGCACGTCCATAAAATTTAGGTATGGTTTGGTCGAAAGCATTGCCATTGTTTCCGCAAACAACATTGATGGTTGAAGGACGATAGTTGATTTCTGTACGATTTCGCTTTTCAGGAGTTTAATTTCTGTGTTTACAATTTCGTTCAATTGGCTAAATTCGTTTTTGGTCTGCTCGATTTTGATTTGATTTTGTTGGATTAGTGGTAGAAACACGTCTTGAGTAGTTTTGGTGTGACGGTCCATGGTGTCGTCTATTCGTTGTAGTGTCTCATCTTTAAGTTTTTTGATTTGGTGGTTTACGTCATCTACGTCTTCGTTAATTTTAGTGATTAGTTCGGTACGGATTTGGTTGTTAGTGGAATAAATTAGATTGTTAGTCTCGTTTCTTTGTCGTTCAAATTCGGCTTTAAAATTTTCTTTTAAATCGGATGTTTGTTTGATGATCTCGGCGGATAATTTGGTTTCAATTCCTTCGATTCTAATGGATTGTTCACTCTGTTTTTGTCGGATTTGGTTTAGTTCGTCATGAAATTTAGCTTGAGCGCGGCCTAGGTTATGTAGTTCAGCATGAACAGCATTGAATTTCGTGTCGAGTTTAGCGTCAGTGGCGTTTAGTTTAGCGTCAACGGCGTTTAGTTTAATGTCTAACTCGGATTTGATTTCAGTTTGGACTGTGTTTAGCTTAATGTCTAATTCGGATTTTATTTCAGTTTGGACTGTGTTTAGCTTAATGTCCAATTCGGATTTTATTTCAGTTTGGACTGTGTTTAGCTTAATGTCTAATTGTTGAAACATAATACTGATTTGGGACAACATGTCAGCGGGATTTATAATAGTTGACGACTGCGGGTTGTGAGGATTTGGTGTAGTCGCGAGTGGTATATTCTGGGACTGTAGTGATGACATAGAGGGGTGGGGAGGGGGGGTTGTCATGGGAACGGCGGGAGTGGGGGTTTCACCTGTTGGACCGGGTGTCATGGCGCTCATGGCAGGACTGTCATGTAAGGTGTCTGGACCGTTTACGTTGTCTGTGTCATTACTCAAGTCGAAACCAAGGAATGGCGTGTTTGTGTCGTCGCTGAAGTTAAATTGCATGGGAATGTTTATTGTAGGAGTGTGTGCTTCGTGTAATGTCGTAATGTCAGAAGCAGTAAGTGTTTCGGACGTCTGTGATTCCGTAGATTCGTTACTTGGGGAACTCATAGTTGTTGTTGTTGGTGACTCGATTAGACGACGGGGTGGGTTGACATAAGGCCTTAAGTTATAATGTTTGGGCATAATCTTATTTCACTATGAGTCAATTGTTTTGGGGAGGAGGAAAATGGAGTATGGGAATAAATCTTATCTTTACAATAATTCTTAGTAACCTACTTGATTTTTCCTTATTCTAAACAAATATGCCTACTTAAATTAACTGCTTCTAATTTAAGAACAGACACTCATTCAAGCCTTACGTTGGAAGCGCCAATTGCAAAACACACCTTTACCTAATAGGGATATGAACATATATATAAACAATAGATAGATAGGGAGTTATTTGTTTATTTACCTTGTTACCTTGACTTTCCTATTTTACTGCATTTTATTTCAATTATAGGTTTTGCTACATGGATAACCTAACAGCTGTTCTTGGCTTAATTAACTCTTCACGTCTGATAATTATAACAACAATTAATGGCTGTCTATACTACAAATAATAAAACTGATTTACAATACAATGACTGGATTTATTAATTAGGTTGACATTTCAGGATAAAAAAAATAGGGATTCACAAATTATTGTATACAAATATAGGAGATTAACTTTAAGATATTTATTATTTGATACATAGAATGCTCAGGGTTCACACAGTGTTTATGGAATCTGCAGGGGGGGTCCACTATACTTATTTATGGGGAAAAATGTTAATTTTGGGTAGATGCCCACAAAAAAAGCTATCACTTGGCTATCATATTTTGGAACTAAATTTTAAAATTGTATCAGCATGGTTCTCAATAATGTCAGTCACAGCCATATGTTTCTGAAGTTCTTGTAGACACTGTCACTTGTTTTAAACACTTGTACTATATCAAATTGAATTTGGAGTAAGATCAATTTTGAAAAAAAAAAAAAAATAAAATCAAATAATTTGAAGCAGTTTACATGAATGAATTAATGAACCTTCTTATTACCTAGATAGGCCTATTTTACATTTATGTGGGGTTTATTTATTATATGGTAAATTTAAATACATCAAATCTATGAAATGTTGCATATATAAAGAAATATCACCAAGTTTGAAGTAGCGAAATCAGATCAAATATGCAACCACTAGAGTGCAAACACACATATATACACTAGAACCCCGCTAATCCGAACCATCATACAATTTTCTTAGTAAAACATTTTAAAAGGATATCAAATCTGAAAATCTTGTTTGACACCATATTACAGTTCTGTACTCTATTTTAAAACATTGTTTATGTAATTTTTGTAGATTAACACATTCCGTGCGGGTAGAGTACATGAACTCCAAACTGGCCTTGCCAGTGTATCGTGTGGAGTTCGTGAGCTCCATAGTCTAATGTTGTTTTCAAAGGAACACTGTGCCTCAGCCAATGCAGCTGGATGATTGAAACTTAGGCCTGAGTTTGTCTATGCCTGTACAATGTCCGGAATATGTTCAGTTTGCGTGTCCCTCCCCCCTAGAAGGCGAGGTGGGGAAGCTCTCTTCCAAGGTGTTTACCAACACTCTGGCTCTTTTTGTGCTTGGTTTTTGTTTATTTACATTTATACAAGGAAATAAAAGTGCATTCCGGTGAATATTGGGCTTCAGTCTCGTGGGATTGTGGTGCTTGTTGTGTCACGGCAGGTGCCTACTACCGCTGCGGCGATCCAAAACCGCGACTGGAGTTTATGAACTCCAAAAATTTACTGTCAATAATCACATCTAGAACTATCCGAAATTTATTTTTAACTAGGGGTGTGTGAGTAGTGATTTTTTTAAACGAGTCGAGTCAAGTAGAGTAGTGCCAATTATTTTTGAGTTTCGAGTATTTTCGAGCAAGTATTTCCATCATTTGGTAGTTTAAAATAGTGTAACGGGATTTGGATACCACCCTAGGTTTGACAATATAAACATGGTTTCTAACTAATACATGAGTAGCAATACAAAGTTTTGGCCAGTACAATCAAACTGTAAATGATTCAAAGCAGCTTGACGGTGTGAGTGGCTCTCACTGGAGTCTCCTTGTTTACACAAAGACAACTGTTTTCATTACTACGATTCATTAGGTAAACATAACATGAATGATGCTCAAGTTATAGCAAATAAGGTGTCATTATAATTGAATGCACAGGATCATGAGTTTTTTTGTTGTTGATGGGCCAAATCAGATTAACGTCTTTGACTGTGAACTGCTTAAGGATGGTTATATAAACATAAGCAGATTGTCTCGACTAATTGCTTTAGCCCCGATTGATCTAGTAAAAAAAGATCAGTCTTATAGCCTATGTTTTAAAAAACAGTGTGTTTATGTCAAGTGAGGCTATACGCTCATTAATGTTTGAAGAAGAAAAACATGGTACAACTGAAGAAAAAAATAAACCTACAACAATAGCTAACCATTCCAAGTGTGGTGAAATCAGACATCCACACAATAGTAGTCATACTGACCTGGGCTGGACTGAAGTAGGATTAAATAAATCAGAGAAGTTACCTGTGAAAACACCTGCTAATAAACTCACCTGCTAATAAACTCACATTTATATCAGACAGCCAGGGAAAGGACCCTGGCTGTCCTTTAAATATTATTTAAAAATAATATTTATCTGGACAGTCAGCTTTCTGATAAATTTTCTTCTTTTGGTCATGTTTTACCCGGCGCTCGAATGGAGAGTGTCCTTTTTGCAGCAGAAAGTGACAAGGAGCTCAAGAAGTTTACAAAATCTGACTACTTTGTTTGTATGGCAGGGACTATGATATCTCAGGAGTCTTCAAGTCATTTGATGCAAAACCAAACTGCTCATGAAGATCTTCTCTTGATGATTGAGGACAGAATCCCACTCTTTTCTCACACAAATTTAATTCTGGCGACTTTACCCTTCAGGTATGATTTAAAGGAGGAAAGTCCTGAAAACAGGATTGTTTGGAATTTGAATGACGCTTTAAAAAGTCTTGCTAATAAATACCCTCACGTGCTGCTGTTGGATCTCTGGCTGCTTCCAAGACACTGTCATATGCGGTATGGCCTTCATTTGAACAAACGAGGGAAGAGAGTATTGGCTGAAGAGATAAAAATGCTCATTGAGGGGCCTTGCCTTGGTTCACAAATACAAAAATCCAACAGTGATCATCTGCACTCTAAAAATGGAAATTATTACAGAAAATATGTCTGAAGTAATAAAAAAATACAAAGAAGATAAAACCATTGCTTTTGGCCATAGTATATCTGGGTACTTTGGTATTACACGGATGCCACTATTTTAGGAGGTTAATTTTTACCGGATACAAAGGATAACTACATAATTCGAAAAAACGTACTTTTATTGACTTACTGTACAAATTTTACATCATTCTGATGAGCGGTCTTTGTGTTGTGCCTCCCAAAAGACAGCGATGTCCGCTAGGATCGTGTTGAATGCGTCGCCGCCGCTAGCAGCCACACCCGATCGCCACATGTACTCCGCCAAATATACAGCGCGCTGCGGCAGTTATGTTAGGATGGGTTATCATAAAAATACGTACGGTTTCCTCTTCATTTCGAGATAAATATCACACCAAAAGAACGTCACTCATTATGAAAACAAATGTAACGTAGTGGACGGCAATAAATCACTCATGACACTGGCCCAGATACAGGCGGTGACAGGTGATGCGCGCGCTCTGGTCAACGACCTGACCTTGGCCTATTTGGAGGGGGTTCGGCGGCCTGAAGTATGACTCATCAGGTATCATTCGATTCGTAACAAAACAAGGAAAGTCCTACTATCATTTTTATGATAACCCATCCTAACATAACTGCCGCAGCGCGCTGTATAAGGGTGGCATCCGTATAATACCAAAGTACCTATATCTGCAGATTATGATTCACCTCTGAACATGACTGCAGGAGTGGCAGTGGGATTTGAAAAATCATTTAATAAACCAAACCTTTCTGAACGGGTTACCAACCACTTGGCTCTCCAAAACTATCCCCAAGGCACTGCAGTCTACAGTCTAATTGCAAAGCCTACTTACCACTCCAAGCCAAGGGATCGAGACACCGCCTTTAAAGACCTAATGATTGACTTCAGGATAAAAGGCCTGAAACATCTGTTTTGTTCCCCAATCGGGTGTGTAAGGGGTCGTATTAAGTTGAATCATTTTGTGTCTAACTTAAAACAGTTCCATGAATATACAAAGGCAAAGATTACCATTGTCTCTATCCACAGGAGGCTTACAGAGAGCTGAGAAATGGTCTTTCACATCAAGAATTTAACACACTAATATCTCAACTAATCAACCCTGAGCAATCGACTAAAGATTTGCCAACCAATGGCTCAGCTCCCAGACCTTCAAACACTCCTTGCTCTGTGATAAATTCAACATCTTGTCAAGACGAATTCTCAGTTGATCGCTTTATACCACATAGTGAATGTACGGTAGTGTTTCCCGGCGCTGATGCGCTAAAGCAGAGTACGAGTGATGTTTGTTTCAAATCCAATACAAAGGAAAGTGTGGTCCCAGTTATGCCCGGTAACCTCACTTTTAGTGAGGCAGTTAAGAGAAGTGCTGTCCTACCAAAATCAATAAACAGTTATGATAGTACCCAGCCGCCCGTTAATTCTCAAAGTAGTAGCATAGGAGCAGAATGTATCTAACCATTGTAAATAGCTCTTTGGACTCAGTTTTTTTAGAAATAAGAGATGTAACGTCAAATATAACTTAGGGCTACAGAAGTACAGCCAAATTAACTCCACTGTGAAAAATAGTATTACATTCAAAATATTCTTCCTCATTGTTCAAGGTTTGATTAGCAAAGTCAATATTTTGGAAAGTTTCCTTTTACAATATGATATTTCTGTTATATGCTTGTCTGAGCATTGGCTGTGTAATAATAGTGTACCCTTTTCCTTTCCATCAGGTTTTAACTGTGTAAGTAGCTTTTGTTGGGAAAACCATATTACAGGTGGATCGCTAATATTTGTAAGTAACTCACTCAAAACTAGAGTTTGTGATATAAACATATTTTTCTCCGAGCTTCATTTTGAGGGCTCTGCCACAATTTTGGATATTCTCTAGGTCCACAAGTATACCATCATGATCAGAGAAAGGGAAATCAAGATTTGACATGAGGTCTGAACATTTCTATTACTGATAAATACATTGTCCAGGCAGTTTTTCCCCCTAGTTGGGCTAGAATTCAAGAAATACAAATTATATTGCCTGAGATGATTTTTAAAATAATTAGAACACCTACTTTTAGTTGTTACATCAAATTTGTGATTGAAATCCCTTCCAATCACTATCAAATAATCTTTAAATTTAGTCAGATGATATAATAGATCATTCAGGTTTTCAAGGAAAATATAAGGGTCACCGGCTGGTGAATGATAAATTGAAACCACTATCATGTTTAGTTGTTTCAAAAAAGAAAAGGAAGAGTGACAGTGTGTACAAACATAGAAAACAATGAATCAGGCTAGTATTATAAATACTTAAGTAGTTTTGAGAAGGTTGTAAGAATGATTGCATGGATCTGTAGGTTTTCTAATAATTACCGAATGAAAAAGAAGATGAGTGGTTCCCTTTCTCTTGAAGAAATTGAAAAGGCTGAACTAAAAATCATGAAACTTATTCAGAGTGAGGGTTTTTGTGGTGTGAAAGACCCAAAACTAGTCAGTTTATGTCTATTTGAAGACCAAACTGTTTTGATTCGCCTAAGATCAAAGCTAACTGACAGGAAAGACCATGAAAATTTCAGAATACCGATAGTACTTCCACCTAAGCATCTTGTTGTAAAGATGTTAATCTACTTTAAACATGTCGAGGCTTGCCATGCAGGAGTTCAGTGCTTTTTAAGTATTATTAGAGAAGATTTTTGGATTTTAAATGGAAGAAAAACATTAAAATCAGTGATTTCGACATGTGTAAAATGCCAAAGATACCAAAAGAATAACTTAGAAACTGGACCTGTAAGCCTTCCGGAAGATAAAGTAAAAGATGATGCAGTTTTTCAAGTTAGTGGTGTCGATTTTGCAGGACCGATTTATCTACGAGATGGACAGAAAGCCTGGATATGTTTGTTTACATGTGCAGTTTATCGAGCGGTACGTTTAGAACTAGTTTCAAGCTTATCAACTAAAGAATTTTTACAGGCTCTGAGGCGCTTCATAGCAAGAAGAGGTAGGCCTTCAGTGATGTACAGTGATAATGCCACTAATTTTGTAGGAGCGAACAATGCTTTCTTACAACTGGATTGGGAACAGATTCGTGAGTACAGCACAGTTCAAAGGATTAAATAGAAATTTAATCCACCTTCATCTCCCTGGTGGGGTGGTTGGTGGGAGAGATTAATAGGGATAATGAAACAACTTCTTCGTAAAACTCTTGGTAATTCAAGTCTATCTTATGAAGAATTTTATACCATATTGTATGATTGTGAATCAGTTTTGAATTCTCGCCCACTTACTCATATTTCAAACGATGCGAATGACTTAATCCCGCTGACACCTTCAATGTTCTTAACTGACATCAAGGAATCTAAAACACTTGATCTGGACAAAATTGATCACAGTGAGTTAGATCGAAGAGTACGTTATCGCCAGAAGTTAAAAGATCTTAGAAAGAGATTCCGCAGTGAGTATTTGAGACTACTAATGATGAAGTCAAAAATGTCATCCAGAAAGTTAAACGCTGTAGAGGTAGTTATCATTGGAACGGATGACAGGAGATGCCTGAATTGGCCTTTGGCAATTGTAAAAGAATTCATTCCTGGTAAGGATGGACAGGTTCGAATTGCAAGGCTGAAAACAAATCCTGGGATAATTTTAGACCTATCCAAAAAATATATCCACTTGAAATCCAAAGTAGTGAAGAAACAGAAATTCTAAAACGTAAAACTGAAACAAAAGGAGACAAAAGGAGGATAAAAGTGGAACTGAAGATAAACTACCTTTGTCAAGAAGTGGTAGAGTAATCAAAAAACCGTCAAGATTTACTTAAAAAGCATTGGAAGAAAAAGTATTGATGCACACGTGACCTTCGTGCCTCAAGGTGGGAGGATGTTAAATGAAGTACTCCAGTTGTGATTGAAACCAAATGGCTAATGTTTAAATTGTCAGTTATTTTAATCAGCTGTTTTTATATTTTTGTTTATTTTTTCAAGGAGGAACTAGATTTTCTATGGAAGCAATTTTGTAATTGAAAGTTAACTATGTTAATAAAGATCAGTTTTGATTTTAAATTATCTATATTTTTAATACGCTAGGCATATTTTTGTCATAATTGTATTGGAGCGGTGGTACTACCGATCACCATGTCCAAGGTGTCGTTAGAAAGGTCTTAGCATGTAGTTTTGCCATCAATAAAAAATATTTATAAAAGTCACCGTGGACATGGGAAAATATGGGGTCAAAGTCGCGATTTTCCCCATAGACATAATATGCAGTTACAAACCAACGATCGAGAAATCAGCTGTTTATTTAAGGAAGTGGTTAAACAAATAAAATCTGACCCTGAAAAATGGTTATTGAACGTACAGCTGGCAACAAAACACCAGTTTTTATTTGCACAAAATCAAAACATAACCAAAAAAACGTTTGACATAATGGAGACTATAAAACGTCGACCAGGACGGCCAAGAGGAGGAGGCCGACGAACTTTAACTGACAAACTCTTTCCTTGGGTAAAAGCTTGCTCGGATTCGAGCAACAGGACCACTAGTTTTAATTTAATTTAAATAGTAGTGATAATTCTAATGGGGAATTCAAAAATTACTATTTATCTTTTATTTACTAATCAGTTTCATTAAAACTTGATATGCAGGTAAAGTTAGCATTGACCAACAGAGAATATTCTAAATATATTGCCACTTAACCCTAGGGGGTTTGAGGGGGCATTTCCCCTCTTAAAATCACTGTATGTAGCAAAGGATTCTGTAGTGCCACCAAAAATGGATTTGGGTGGACATATCTGAAAATATTCTCTACTTTCTACTGTACTGTAATTCATATTCTATATTTAGTAAATAAAAATTATTTATTTATTAAAGTTGGGCTAAAAGGTAGAAAGTATGTGTCAGTTTCCTGATACTGTTTATTAATTCTCTCCTAGATCAGCTGTTTCCCACCCAACTGATAACCACGATCCGCCTGAATATGGGAACATAAGTCCGGTCTGTCCCCTACCGTCGACTCGGCGTGATTGTGGCGTTTCTTTCATTCAGGCCTGTCCAAGTTATTAAATGTTGTCTGGCTTTTTAACTGTTTGTGTGAATATATTTTGTGTTATAGCGAATTTCCCCCTATAGAGAAGAAGCTATTACCGTAGTCGGCATGGTAAGACCTAAGTCCGGGACTATGATAATTTTTCGTTTTGAGGCCCCCAGATGCCAAGAACACCATTCGTTCATATTCATATATATATATATATATATATATATATATATATATATATATGTCTGTAGGCATGATAACTTGTAAATAAAGTCTGATCTTTATGAAATTTGGTACAAACGCAGTATCTGACAGATCAAAAAACCAGACAGATCGCACCAATATAAGACGGGTTTCGGGGGGATTTTGTACTCCAGAAATGGTCTTTTTGAACTTTTTACATATAATTATTTTTAAAACCAAACTTTAGTTTGCACTATTAAATTCAACTTGAAAAACAAACAATTTGGTATTTTGACCATTGCTCTATGTCAATTGGTTACAGAGATATTGAAAGTGCTAAACACAGTACATTTTCTAATGTTAATCTTATGGAGGATCGCTTATTAATGAACGGATATCCTTCAGTTCACAACAGATGGGTAGGTCATTCGATTAAATATCGACTGTCGTATTACTGACTACTGATTATCGTAGTCGACTAATCATTTAGCAACTAGATGATCACAGCTTGTTAAATTGTTACTTTCCCACCACTCGACATGCTGTGGTGGATCAATGGATTCAGTATTGTACTCACGATCAGGCAGTCCCGGGTACAATTCCCACTTTTGCTGATTACTTTGGTGTTATTTTTGTGTTAATGTAAATTAAAATGTAAAAGAAAAAGATTAAGAGATTTAAAAATGTAGGTTAGGTGTAAGAACTTGATATTTAGGTGTAAGTAGGGTTCACTAGATAACGGGAGGAGTTTCCTTACCTCCCGAAATGTAGTGTAGTTGTAAACACTAGAAGCGATAGGTAAAGTCCAAATAAATAAAAAAATAAAGGATAAGAAACTTGTGATATCTTGCTTATTTATTAACATAAATTGGTAAAACTTGGTATGTTGCTTCATCTGGTGGTGATCCATTGTTATTTGCATAAAAACCCGATTTTTGTGATCCTTGATGCAGCAAACATGCCTACTCCGTCATAATGTTTTTTTTATGGAGAATAAATAAAAAGTCATATCTCGCTTATTTATGAAATTGCTTTGCTGAAAGTTGGTAATGGGTTCATGCGGTAGTGAAGTACCATTTGAAATTCGCCGAGTATGCAGGTTTGCTGCTACGGGGGTATTTTAATGTTGCCGATAAAACCAAATGGTCGACAACTTCACTAGATATGAGCAGCTGAGGATGGTGAATTAACGTTGAAACATGTCCTGAACATGATTACCACATTTTGAACTGTGTGACGGAATATGTAAATAATTAAGGCTAACAATTATTATTGTGACGATGTATCTTCAGTCACAGACTTGCATTAAAATAGCCCACTGGGCTGTGCTGGTTAAAAGTTTGCAGACAAATGAAGTTAGATCCATATAAATGGTGTTGTATAGACTGTTACACTTGTCAACAGGAAGCAGACTGCAGATTCGAGTTCTGTGTGAAGGGTGAGAGCGACTCTGGTCTCAGCGGCCGATGGCTGGAGGACGACACCGCGATGACGCCGTATCGCCGCATTCTCATCCTGTCTGCCTCCAAACTGGACCACCTCATCCAGAGGGTCAAGGAGTATGTCACTGGCTGAGCTTCCGTGCCAATTGTTTACTGTATCTTCTCTCGTCCCCACAATGTTTTTAATCATTAGGTAATACATTCCCAACTACAAAGTTTGTATTTTTATTTTTTGAAATTGGAAAGTAATAGTTTGACACAAATGGCTTTAAGTGACCGAAGGAACAACTATGAATTTATAGGGTTTTCTTAAATAATTTGTTACAGCTTTGTGTAGGAAGGGAGGGGTTAAGCTCAAATTTTCTTAATTTTATTTACTTTAAAATTAATATTATATACAAAGCATCTTTTATTACTTGCTTTCATGATGCCCCTAAACCTTGATGCAGCCTAGTTAGAGTTTCAGTCTGCTTTTTGCAACGATTTCGAGGGAAAAGCTTTTTGACTGATAAATGGTTATTATTAAATGTGTTTCTTTTTAGTAACAGTAGTGTGCCATAGTTTTTGGTTATTTTCCCAAAATGTGTTACTTTTTTAAATATTTTTGTGCATGCAAAAGATTGCAAGTCAATAAATTATAAAATTAACTTTAGGTCTGGGCTGCTTTAATCGGAGCCTACTTTTTAAGGAACTATAAAACCTGCTATTATATAACTCTAAACACGTTCACTGCGGCAGCTTTATAACATGACTTTCCTTAATGTGCGTTGCGAGTAACCCGTTACTTGCCGCACATCACAGCTCAGTGAAGACTACAGGTGGAGCACTCTAGGTGACATAAAAGGAACCACTTCGAACTACCTTGTTTATGTATGGCAAGTCAGGGTTGGAATTGAACGCCTTCGCACGAGTAACGGGTTACTCGTTCCACACACAAGGAAAGGTGGATTTATTTTACTGTTAAAACCACACAACAACGCCACATTATCCTCAGATATCCCTTTTTTTATTTGTTAAAATCTAATAAAATTAAGTTAAAAGTATATTTTTATTAATATACTGATTTTTGTTCAGGTTTTTTTTTACAGGTTAGACTACTATTCTTCTCAATGAATATGATGAAAACCAAAAAGTGAGGAACTATAAGAAAATAATGGAAGATAAAATGGGATTTTGTAAACAAATAAATGAGCTTCCTCATTTATAAGAAGTTGCACTCATTTGACTGTAAAACACTATTTAATACTAGTCGACCCGTGCGGAATTCCGCACTGCGAACCAAATCTTGTCAGCTGATCAGATATTCTTTTGTTTACATTTTCACTCCTGTCAAAACAAACTATTCCCTTTATTTATCTTTCATTTTATTCAAATTTCAGAGAAGCGGTACATTTTTAGCCCGTGGGTCTATTTTTCGTCGTTAGCCGGCACGATAAGCTTTAAAATGAGGTGACAATCAATGTTAACAAACGAAAATACTAAAAATAATGAGAATACAAAGAGGAATAGTAAATCAAAAATACTGAGAGAGACATACTATTTATTGTATCATGAATCTATATATAACCATTGACTTGACTGCTGCAGTCAATCTCCCTAGTGGAAACAATTTAAACCATCCAAGTTACTGGTCACTCACACTGCACACGAAGAATGGAAGTTTTTAAAAATAACAAATTAAAATTACCACAGTGTGGCTTGAGTAACGGAGTACTCGTTTAAAACCACGAATATAGTGTTACTCTATGAAAAATCACCATTACAGGGGTACCAATTTGATTGGAATTGGATGATTGCTGTATATGGCCACACACGTTTTATACACTTCACGAGTAACTGGTTATTCGTAACGCAGTGAAGATAGATACAAACTTATACATAAGTGGGACAGCTGGAATTGTGATTATCTAAAAATGTAGTTGAACTTAACAGTCAAACAATATTGTTTTTTATGTTTTTCTTATATTCCCTTTACCTTTCAAATGGTAAGATTTTCATTAGTTGGAAAAAACCTAATTTTGTGATAATTAAGTGAAAACCTTCTGGCTTATTATAAAGCTTAACCATTTTTTTCTACCTAAATAAATAGGATGGGGAAAGCTGAAGTAGGAATGTCAGATTGGATCACTGAAATTATTGTGCAAGTTACCATCAAGGTCTGAAGAGAATGCTCGAGATCTGGGTATTTCTATGAAAGCAATGTCCGGTCTCACAAGATGTCGTTGAATAGCTTCGATTGTGATGTCATTCCCGGAAACCTGTGTAGTTACCACATGTTTTATCAGCTGATTTGCACTCTTATGCTTCTTGTGAAGTCTTCTCTTGCTGTCTAGATGTCTTCTACTGGTAAAGAAAGACCTGTGTTGTATGAAGAATAGTCAAAGTCAAATAGTTGATTTTAATATTTGCTGGTGGGTAGCCTAGCAGCCTAAATTGGCATCTAAATGATTTTGCTATTAAATCTGCTAGCACGAATCATATCAAAAATCTTGATATTAACCCGTTAAGTTCCAGGCGAGGAATTTCCTATCCAAAACTGCGGGATATTTTCTCTGAGGTATTTTTTTTTTAAACTTCCAGTCAGTTTCTGGCGACTTTACAGTTTGAAATACCGTAAAAATATATTTTCAATATTTTGATAGCAATAGTTAGTTAGGATTGATATATCGAATCAAATCAAAACAAAACCATTTTATTTCAGAAAAATACATCTTGTACAACAATATGAGACTGTTATGTACAAAGCATAACCCTCAAATTGGTGAAACCCGTGCATAAGGACAAGTCTGTTTGTTATGTGTATTGCTCCTCCACATAATGTAATGGTTTTTTTGCCACGTGAAGTCAAATTTCTCAGCTTTCAACTTTGTTTTTATTTTGTTTCAAGTATATCCAAGAATCCATTAAGTTTTTATGAAGACTGCTTGATTATCACTTCATGCCTGGTTAATAGGGTGTTGGAACTTTATGCATGATTTAAATGCTTGGTTCCTCGGTTGGCAAAACGGTTCCATAAACATCCGGTTGCCAGACATTGGCACTGAAAAGGTTAATGTAAACTTGTCTACATAGCTTGAGTTGACATTTTGTACATTTCTGTGGATCTGCCATGCTTGATTCGCAAGAAATATTCAAGAATTTAAATTTTATAATTTTAATTTTGACAACTTTTACCAGTTTAGCCTTTAAAGTTGTGGGTTAATGACTGGATTAAAATCATAGTGATTACTGGGTTGGGAAATTAGGCAAGTAAAAGGATTAGTTTTTATTTTCTCAGGATTCAAAAATCACAAAAATAATGTCTTAAGCCGGCAAACATTTGTTTTGTTCATTAAACCATCTATAAGAGAGAAGATACAGTACTAAAGGCCATTTTTAGATATTATATTCCAAAGTTTTGTTTATGCAGTAACATAATCTGTTGTTAAGTTTCTCTGTGATTTCTTTTGAATTTAATTTAATTCACTTTTGTGGTGCTTTTAATACAATAACACTGTTTTGGAACGTTACTTTTCAAAATTTTGTTTTCTTTTGAAAAAAAGATTTGTATTATTTATTGACAATTGTTATGTATAAATTATACATTATATGGCTATTTAAAAAGTCTTGAACTTTTAACTAAAATACTTTGCTTGTAATAATATATTAGTATTACAGTATATGGAAAAAACCATCATCATACTTATGTACTTATGAAGGCTTTTTATATAATTTGTGTTGTGGTGTGCCTAATATTAGCAGTATAATCAAATGAAAAAGCTGAGACAAGTATAGCTTACTAAGTCCATTATTCAAAACAAAATCAACTGATAGAGGTCATAGTTATCAACACAGGAAGGGAAGGTCTCCTTACTTTCTCTTGAATTTACAAGCCCGAGAAAGTGGTGCTTAGTGTCAGATAAGCTTGACAAAGAAGGGACTTTTAAGTCAGTTAATTTTGTTTTTAAATAATATAATTTTGTTTTTTGTTGGCTTTGTATTTTATTTTGAAGTGGAGTGTATTTTTGTGATTTAAATACATTTTTGTACATTGCTAACATATGGTTTTACTTTATTTTCTCCATACAAATAATTCCCTGCCTCTGTGCTATTTTTATTTGTTACACTTTTCAAAAACACTAGAAGGTAACACCTTGTGTGGTAAAATTCTGAAATATTCAATTGTTATGTGACTGTAAACACTAGTGAGATTATAAATCTGACGCTCATCTGACATACCTTCATAGGTGTGTTTCCAAACTCAGTAAAATAGGTCGTGTTTTTGTCCCAGGGGGTTATAAAAATCATAAAATACTGACATGATCAAACTCACTTCAGTTCTATCTGTTTTGTCTTCTTTGAAGTTATCTAATGAACATAATAATGTACTGTATTCAAACTTTGTTCATGCATGACTCACATTTAATCATGGTTTGGTATTGCATTCCAAATTTAATTTGAAGCCCTTTCATTTTAGTATAATTCTAAATATACATATATTTAAAAAACATACTATCACGAACCGTTAGACCTGCAATTTTCCATTAAGGTAGGTAATGCAAATATATAGGCTGTTCCGAACTCTCTACCAAGGCTTCAGGAACTTGTTCCTGGGGTCAGAGCAAACAAAATATGTTAAATATAAACATAGAGCCTATCGCTGTAACCCAGCTGTTTGTATATTTCTGCTTTTAGTCATTACATCATATCTTAACCCTTTGCGATCGGAAGGCCAGCAGGAGTGGCCACAACGCAGTCGGCAGCCAGTCGGAATTCTTTCCGTACTAACTTGGTTCCGACGGTCGGACGGCCAGCTGTACTGGCCACGTCCCACTACGTGTCACCTCGGCATTTATCATGGCGGCTCGCTCCCCGCAGCTCGGAATTATTTTCACTGAAAACCTTCAATGTTAGCATAGGGGATTTAAATTTTAATAAAACGTCTCTCAATTCGTCTTATCTTTAACGATCGTTCATTATTACTTAGTTAAATATACGGGGGGAAAAAACATAACCCCATTCTTACTAATAAACGTTTATACGGGATAAAACAATTTTATTGTAGGCCTAATTATAATATAAGTGTAGGCCTATACGTAAACGTACAAGTGTTCTTATAATCATGTACATTAAAACTTAATTAAAAATAAAAATAAACACAAATCTCTCGAGAAAATCACCAAAACACAGTTAAAATCACATAAAACTGAACCAAAACAATGATGATTATGACAGCACTTGTGCCAGAACAACAGGTGTTTATTTTAGTTGTTTACACCACAATTCTTACGATATAATGTTGCAAGCCTGCTGATCGTTTAGTTTAACAATTCCTCACTAGGTTGCAGCACTCTACAGGCATTATACCACAGTTGGAATATTACAAACGAAAACATTGTTGTCGGCCAGTCCTGCTGGACACCCGAGCGTTCGTTGGATTTCATGTTGGCCAGCACCACTGGCCGTCCGATCGCAAAGGACAACTGCTGTGGAAAAAAATCTGACTTCCGCGCGCTAATGGCGGCGGCCAGTAGAGCTGGCCGCGCGACGGCTGAGGAATAGCGGCAAATATGCATTCCGATCGCAAAGGGTTAAGAACCACTTGAGGTACTGACTTGAAACTTGGCACAACTGTTCATTAGGACTAATTTGGTCTTGGGTTTGATATTTATTTATAGCTTTTACCATTTCAAAATGGCGGCCATTTAAATATTTAAAAGCTTAAAATCTTGATAATGGCAATTTGTTGTCAAGTGTATCTAGGCATTGAAATAATGAGATATTTTAAATGGATTTAAAAATTACTTTCCCCATAGCTGAGCAATTTAACTTTGTATGCGTATAATCATGCAAATTCTATGTAAATTACCATGTCTTTATTTTTGAAGATTTCAATTTGCTATGGATTGAGGGATTTTTTAAATCTGCCTTTTTTGCTTAAAAGTTCACATTTTTGTATGTATAGATTAGTGATGGTCAAAACCAGAAATTTCGAATCTCGAAACCGAAACCGAAACTTACAAAATCGAATCTCGAATCTCGAAACTCAAATCGCGAAACCCTATTTACTTGCCTGGGTATGGTTATGAAAAATAAATCCAGAAAAATTAATTAAAACTAATTATATATTTTGGTTAGAGTTGTTCTTTCAGAAATAAAAAATTAATAATCCAAAAAAGGTGAAGGTAGACGACCAATGACAGTAGGCTTTTGACCTTTGCATTATTGATCGAAACACGGGCGTGATTTCTGTTAAAAAACAACAATAAAGACACAAAAAATCTCAGCAGTTTCGAGTTTTGATTCTCGAAACTCACCGATCGAATCTCGAAACCGAAACTTTTCCAAAGTTTTGGTGGTTTTGAGATTCAAGTTTTGGTTTTGACACATCACTAGTATAGATAAATTATTTTAAATTTCCTGTATAGAAGATATTAAGCTTTAAACATTTTAAAGCGGTAAAAGCTGAAAACATCAAATTCAATACCAAATGATCCCTAAACAAGTATAACAGTTGTGCCAATTTGTAAGACAGTAGGTTCCTAAAGGCCGGTATGCACGCAAGAGTTTTTTTACTCGCAGACAGTTTGGTATTCTCAAACGCTACTCGATAAAGTGTTTACACTATGGGTGATTTGGTTTGATGCAACAGCTGATTCCATATACATGACAAGAGTCAACTCGCGAGGTGACTCTCGGAGAGCTCCGGCCACTGTCCGGAGAGCTGACTCTCGGCGCTGTTTACACAACGCATTTTACTATTACAAACTCTCCGAGAGTAAAAAACTCTAAAGTGTATACTGGTCTTAAGGCATATTGTATTGATTAAAAAACATAAATAGACATACAGCTGGGTAACGGAAAAATAAAGGCTCTATATGTATAGCATTTGTTGCTTGTTATGACCCCAGACCCAATATCCTAATGTTTTGGTAGAGAGTTCAGAAAAATACATGGGCTTTATACAGGCATTTTTACATTAATAATAATAATAATAATTCTTTATTGTCATTCAGCAATACACAGTTACAATAGACAACGTCATAAAAATGTGAAGTTATACAAACATAGTGAAATCACAGACTCTGAGTTCCAACAGAAAAAATAATCTATTATCTTAAAATACAGTATATCAAAACTCCTAAAACTGTATATTATACACATTAACATGCAGACTGTTAGATAGAGTTTAAAAGCACTGAGAAGTCAGAGTTACTAAAAAATTCATCCACTGTATAAAATGAATGACTTATTAACCATTTAGATAATTTTGATTTAAATATATTCATATTTTCTGTATTTCTAAATGAGAAGGGAAGTTTATTAAAAAGTTTAATTTGCAGATATTTATAGCTTTTCATAAATTTTGATAGTCTGGCCAGTGGGATGTACAAATCATTTGAATGTCTAGTCAAGTAACTATGAATTGAATTACATGAAGTGAAATTGGAAATGTTTTGTTTCACAAAAATTAAATTATGATAAATGAAAATATTTGAAAGGGTCATAATTTCATTTTCTACAAAGAAAGATCTACAGCTAATCATGTTTGGAATATTGAACAAAATTCGTAATGCTTTCTTCTGCCATATGAAAACTCTGCCGGCTCCAGCACTATTTCCCCATAATAAATTACCGTATAATAAATGAGAATGAAACAAACCATGGTAAACTGTAAGAAGAGTGTGCCCTGAAACACACTGTTTTAATTTTCTTAGTAAAAAACAAATTCTAGATAATTTAGAAATTACATTGTTAGTGTGCACTTCCTAAGTTAATTTAGGATCCAGAGAAATTCCGAGCAGTTTTACCGAGCTAGAATGTTCCAATTGAGCACTACGCAACGTAAAGCAAATTTTCTCTGTTTTATCTATATTTATTTAAAGGAAATTACTTTTGAACCATTGATTTCCAATACCAATGATATTTTCAATGTCATTTTGCACTGGGAAAAAATCAGAAGATGGTAAAATAAAGGATGTATCATCTGCATATAAAATTGTCTTGCAAGGCATAAAATTTAGTAAATCATTAATATACAAAATAAACAATAATGGTCCCAGTACTGAGCCCTGTGGAACCCCAGCAAGGACCTCTTTGAATGACGATATTTGTTCCCCAGAAGCTACATATTGTTTTCTTCCGCAGAGGTAAGTCTTAAAAAAATTTAGTTCTCTTTCTTTTATCCCATAAAAATCCAATTTTTCCAAAAGTATATTATGTACAACCGAATCCAAGGCCTTGCTGAGATCCACAAGAGCCACACCCAGATAACCACCAGACTCAAATGTTTCCAAAATGTCAGAAACCACGGATTCCACTGCCATAGTAGTAGAGTGTCCGGGTCGAAAACCAAATTGGTTGCTATTTAAAAGATTGTTACTAGATAAAAAAATACCCCCGTTGCAGCAAACCTGCATACTCAGCGAATTTCCAATGAATATATAACATAACACAATAAAAAACTTAACAGGATTCATAAGAAATGTATTCACAAACAAGCGATATTTAAAATATTAATTATTCTCCATAAGAATAACATTGGGGATGAGTACGCAGGTTTGCTGCAACAAGGCACACAAAATTATGGGTTTTTATGCAAATATCAATAGAAGTCATCTTAGTGAAGTCACATACCAAGTTTCATCCATATACATTCATAAATAAGCGATATATAACATTTTAAACATTTTCCATAAGAATAACATGGGGACCAAGTACCTAGGTTTGCTGCTACAGGAGCCATAAGCGAAAACATTTTTTTTGTGCTAACAACAATAAGCCACAACCAGATCAAGCCATATACCAAATTTCGCCAGTTTATGTTCATAAATAAACGAGATATGCAATTTTTCTTTTTCTCCATAAGAATAACATTAGACAACGTACTGTGTTTAGCACTTTGAATATTTCGGTAACCAATTGACGTAGAGCAATGATCAAAATACCAAATTGTTTGTTTTTTTAAGCTGAATTCAATGGTATAAAATAAAATTTGATTTAAATTAAAATTACATGTGAAAACCCCAAAAAACACATTTTTGGGGTACAAAACCCCCCAAAAACCCCCCTTCGGATGGTGCGATTCATCTGGTTTTCGAACTCGTTCAAATAAATGGTACTTTAAACATTTGTACCAAATTTCATTAAGATCGGACCTTTTTTAGAGAGTTATCGTGCTTACGGACACATATATATATATATACATATATACAAATTTGAACGAATGGTGTTTTTGGCATCTGGGGACCTCAAAATGAAAAGTTATCATGGTCTCGGGCTTAAGTCTTACCATGAGACCTACGGTAATAGCTTCTTCCCTATAGGGGAAATTCGCTAATAAAAAGCTGTGTTTTGACCCAGGTTTCAACCACCTTAGAAAACACAGGAACCATTGAAATAGGCCTATAATTCGAAATTAAATCTATGTCTCCCTTTTTATAAGGGGTATTGTTTTACAAACTTTTAGACAATTAGGAAAAGTGGACTCTAGTAAAACCCTATTAACAAGATATGTTAATGGTTCTAGAATATATGGGGCGATGAGTTTGACAATTCTGTTTGAAAAGCCATAAAAATCCTCAGTTTTTGATGAGCTTAGGGCTTTTATAATACTTAATATGTTGTCTGTTTTTGCCAAACTCCAAACAAAATTGTTTTTAGGAGCTTTAACATTGTTTAAATAATTAGAAAAATTTATCCCACTTCCCTTCGCACTGATATATTTATCTAAAACTTGTTTGCCCACATCAATGTAATAAGCATTGAACTCATCTGCAGTAATCGGTGGCTCAGGCTTTTCATTTTTAAAAAACAATCCGCTATCTGACTTTATAACTTGCCATGCAGCCTTACATTTATTTTGAGAGCTGTTGATAACCTTTTCATTATATTTAATTTTAGCAACTTTAATCATAGACTTATATCTAATCCTACATGATGAGAGGAACTTTTTGAGGACATCTTTGTTTTGATAAGCAGGTATTTTTGTCAAATCTTTAAGAATCAACAAAGTTTCCCTCATTTTTCTAAGATTGACATCAAACCACAAGTTATTTCTAGCTCTAGTTTTGTAATTCTGTCTGATTTTTTTAAACCACCTAGGACAATGGCTGTTGTAACAGTACAATATAGAATCAATAAAATACTTGAACGCACTGTCAACATCAACAATCTGAAACATTGGAGTCCAGTCAATATTACATAAGCCAATCATAAACCCATTCAGATTGTCTTCTTTTAATATTCTGAAGGATATTTCTTTAACAAAGTTAGAAGTCAAGTTAATTAAAAATGAAAACAATAAAATTGGGTGATCAGAAATTTGCTCTTTCCAAACTTTTCCTGCAAATAAATTGTTTTCAATGTTTGCTGCAATGTTATCAATACATTTTTCCCCTTTTGTTGGGAAGTTAAAAACATGATATAAATTAAATGATTTAAAAATACCTATAAGCATTTGCGTATTGTTGTCTTTTTAAAAAAAATCAATATTAAAATCTGCACCCAAAATAATCCTGCTAAATGGTTTTTTCAGTGAAAGAAATTATAAAAGTTTCTCCAAGTAATTAAAAAATACATTACAATCCGAGTCAGGGGTTCTGTACAATGATATTAAGGTTAAATTAAATTTATGAATATAAATGCATGCCGCTTCAAAAGAGCTAGTACTCACGAGATGTGAAATATCAATTTCATCATACACAATATTTCTATTTAAAATTATAGAGGTGCCTCCATGGGGATCACCCTCCCTGCAAACGGAAGCTGCCAGAGTAAAACCTTGGGGAATATACAATGGAATCTCGACCCTTAAAAGCCAATGTTCATTTAATAATGCAATATTGCACTGAGTGTCCTCAAAAATCAATGATAATTCATTTAACTTATTCCTTAAAGATTGCATGTTTACATGAATCAAATTCAAACAAAACTTGTGAGAACTTTCTCTAAAACAATTTAATGAGAGCTACATTTCAAAGCTGCCTAGGTCTTCAAGGTCCAATGTTATTCTTAAGGACATAAATTTGTATATTGATTACCATAATTGTACACAGCATTTACTAAACATCTGGGTTTTTGTGTCCGAGAAAAAAAAACGGGACCAGATATTTGCAAAATAAATTATATAGTACAGTACAGTATCAAGAATTCGAAGTTCTAAGCACTATAAATTAATCGAACAAAAGTATAATAAGTATAAATTGTTTAAATGTAGCATGACTAATGCAAAAGGAAAAATTACAAATACAGTAGAACTCCAATTATCCGAATTAATTGGGGATCGGGCCGATTCGGATATGCAGAAATTCGGATAATCAGATATACCTTGGTAATTAAGAAAAATACATCACCATACATTAAAAAATCGGAATTTTATTGGCAAAGTTATTATAAATGTAATGAACAGAAAGTGAGCAAACTGTATCAAGAATATACGTCATAAAAATTAAATTACAGGAGTTAAATTTAATACAGTATATACAGTTGCTCTTTTCAATACATACTGTTCGTATTTCACTGTTCAATGTTGGTTATTTCACTTGAATATCTCGAGTAAAGTGAGTTTATCACTTAGCGAAAGGACAACACGTTTACGTTTTGTACTCATTTCGAACGATAATTTTGGTGAAAGAACAGTAGCGACTGATGATGAGAAGGGGGTATGACTCATTGTTCCCCGCGAAAATATCGTCCGGAAGGTAACAGCGCGGGCTTTTATTTTAGCGCTCACGACGCATTATCGCTACACAGGCTCATGCTGTTATTTTCTTGATTTTTACTATTTCTATTATTTCACTCAAAATCGATTCGGATAGTTGGATATTCGGATAATTGGGGTTTGGATAATTGGATTTCTATACTGTACTCAGTTTAGCCCCGTTTCCAATCAGTATTTTCTGCTCAAAATCTTCAAGTAAAATTTTTTATAGGAATATTTTCATGGACAAATGGCAGAATTTTTGACCAGGAACTTGGCCTTAGTTTGAGAAAACCAGGTAACGTGTGGTCATGCAATTTGTACCAATTTGAAGCATAAACATTTTGATACTCCCCGAAATTGTCAGATTTTTAATTTTTAGGTTTATGTTACTTGATTTGGGGAGTATTTGAATGTTAAGCTTCAAATTGGCACGAATTCCACGACCAAACGTTGCCTGGTATTCTCAAACTAAGGCTGAGTTCCTTCAAAAATATTCTCTCATTTAAATAACATGGAGCGATTTTTTTAATGACTTATATCTTTCAAAACCTAAGCGGTATTTTCGAGTTTTACATTTTTCTGTTAATCTGCGAAACAAAAGCTTTTAAATGACACATCAATTGTCCAAATCGGTAAAAAAATAACGATGTAATGGGCCGAAAACGAAATTCCTTAGTTAATTAATATATAAGATAACTGCGGGTGCCCATCGATATTCAACGTCTACAATATTGAGGTTGAGTAATCTCACAGTACCATGTAAGAGCAATCACCAATAATTAAATATCAGCAGTTTTTAATACCTACTGAAAATATTACAATCATGAAAATGCAACTTTATATGTGGCACAATACATTTAAAAAGTCACTATCACAAAACTGAAAATTAACACATAAAAATTAGTTAGTTTTTTATGGTTAATTTTTATGTTTTAGTTAATGTTTGCCACAGACGAAAATAAATCAAATCTTCATGAGCTGTCTAATGAAAATCATAGAGCCAGGATTATAATTAGCTGTTTTTTGTGAACAAAATATACTATAAATATTACCATAACGGTTTGTAGTCATTCACATTTTGTATAATTTAACAAACTAAAAAAGCAAAAATGATAAATCTGACAATTTTGGGGAGTATTGAAATATTTAAACTTCAAATTAGTACAAATCGCATGACCTGGTTTTCTCAAACTAAAGCCAAGTTCCTGGACAAAAATTCTCCCAATTGAATATTATATAATTTACTGTTTTAAATCATTTAACAAACTTAAGAGAAGATAATGATAAATTTGACAATTTTGGGGAGTATCTGAATGTTCAAGCTTCAAATTGGTGTGAATTCCATGACCACACTTTACCTGGTTTTCTAAGGCCGAAATCCTGGTAAAAAAATTCCCCCATATGAATAACATGGGGAAATTTGAGGACTTTATACTTGTATCTTGAAACAAACTTAACACGTTTGCCACCGAGCGTCACGTATATGTGACGCATGGGCGTTCGTAGCATACCAACTGTAAATTATATACTTTGAGAATAGACCAATGCAAAAATAAAAAACATTCCTCCATTCCAAATTTTTTATGTAAGGTTCAACTGTTATTATAGTTCAAAATACCAATAAACAAAATCTGACTCATTTATAAACAACAATTGTACATTTTTATGGTTTTAGTGAATTTCCCCTATAAGCTATTACCATAGGTCTCAAGGTAAGACAAGCCCGAGACCATGATAACTTTTTTTTTTGAGATCCCCAGATGACAAAAACACTATTCGTTCAAATTTATATATACGTGTATATATATACATATATGTGTGTCCGTGAATACGATAACTTGAGTAAAAAACGTCCGATTTCGATGAAATTTGGCTCAAATGTGTAAAGTGACATTCATGACTAAAAGTTCGAAAACCAGAAAAATCGGACAATGAGAAAGGGGGTTTATGGGGTTTCAAAATTTTTCAAAAATCAGTTTTTCACACGTTTCACCCTGAAATTTTTAAAAACCACAATTTTTGTTTTGACCATCTTATAGAGGTTAAAAAAACAAATAATATAGTATTTTGAATCATTAAGCTAGGTTAAATGGTTGCGGAGAAAATCCAAAAAACCTGTTCATTAAATCTCCCATGTTAATCTTATGGGATAGTGGTTTTTAGCTTTTCCTCAATTAATTTTAATGTAAACTTCACATTTGCTTTTACCAATCAGTTTAGCTCTACAAATCAATCATTTTGGTGTTTAAATTGTGATTCTACGTCCAACCGTTGCCGAGATATTCAAAGTGCTAAACACAGTATGTTGTCCAATGTTATCCTTATGGAGAATATTTAATATTTCATATCTCGATTATTTATGAATGTATATTGATGAAACTTGGTATGTGACTTCACCTAGTACTGGTATATTGATATTTGCACAACAAATTGATATATTCTTGATTATCCCCTTAGCAGCAAACCTGCATACTCATCCCTAATGTTATTCTTATGGTGAATACGTAAAGTTTTATATCTCCCTTAATTATGAACATAGATTATTAGTGAATTTCCTTTGGAAAGTGAACTATTAGCATGACCCGCACGGTGAAACTTAAGCCCGGGACCACCATAGAAGTTCCTAACGTGACCCCCTGAACACGTTTTGGGGGTCGTTCAAAATTTTGTGTCCAAAAAGTCCCGGGTCGGTTAAATATTTTTCGAAAAATTTAAAATAGAGCTTCAAAACTTTCACAAAGTTACTGGACATAAAAATCTATTTTAACACATATTCAGTGATCCGCTACTTCCTCAGGGGGACGGCCCGCTAGGAGTCAGAAGAAAATCTTAAATGTAAGCATAGGTTGATATGCATATCAAATAAAAGGTCTTTATTAGTAGAGTACAGAGCCGCAAACCCAACCTCAAACGGGTCAAAAATGACAGCCGTTCAAAGATGGCTTGAGTTTGCAACTTAGGTTAATGTAATCAAGTTCATGGAACACACTATCAGTCACAAATAACTTTCTCTTTTAGGTTTATCATGGCTCATTCATTTTCCTTGTTTGTTTTATTTTCGATACCTCTCAGAAATAACGAAACTTATAATTCTACAACAGTATTAATTGTAAACAGTTTTGGGTTAGTAATGTTAAAATCAAAAAGCTCGTCAGTTTATTTTCTACATTAACCTAAGTTGCAAAATCAAGCCATCTTTGAACGGCTGTCATTTTTGACTCGTTTCTCTGTTTGAGGTCGGGTTTGCGGCTCTGTACTCTACAAATAAAGACCTTTTATTTGATATGCATATCAACCTATGCTTACATTTAAGATTTTCTTCTGACTCCTAGCGGGCCGTCCCCCTGAGGAAGTAGCGGATCACTGAATATGTGTTAAAATAGATTTTTATGTCCAGTAACTTTGTGCAAAGTTTTGTAGCTCTATTTTAAATATTTCGAGAAATATTTAACCGACCCGGGACTTTTTGGACACCCGGTATATATATATATATATATGTGTTTGCACTCTAGCGGTCACATTTTTTGTCCGATTTACTTCAAATTTGGTAGGGACCATTGTTCTGTAATCAATTGGGTAAAACAATGGGAAAACTCTAAACGCCTTTTTTTGGGGATTAATCTTTCAAATTTCGAGTTTTTGGGCCCAAAAAGGGTCACAAAAGCCCCACATGTAAAATCAATGCATGTAAAAAGATGGGAATTAGTGAGGCGAAAGTTTTAAGCCCTCTCTCATCATTCTAGCATAAATATTTACCGAGTTATTAAAGAAAATGTGTATCGACTAAACAGAGTACGTTGTCTTATAGGGGTTTTACACTAGAAAACCCTGTTATTCCTTTGTTAGAGTACTTTTATCATCCCCAGCAACCTCACGCCTACTTTAAAGCCTGTCTGGACCTTCTCCTAACCTTGTAATGTGCAAAATTATATTACCAGCTTTGCAAGTAAATGAAACCAGGAGTATCAGAACAGCCAAAAAATCAATGTTTTCAGATTTCAATAAAAAGTGGACAAATGTATGTTTTTACACTTATTTTGAGTTTTACAAGTTTTTATATGGAAATTCACTTCCCTCACGTCAGCGTGCTGCGTGCGAACTCGTTAAAACTTGGTATATAGCTTCACCTGGTTGAGTTATATTAATAATTGAAAAAAAAAACACATTTTTATCTTCCTTTTTTGCAGCAAACCTACCTACTCATCCCCTATGTTATTCTTATGGAGAATAATTAAAATTGTATTTGTAGCTTATTTGTGAATATATTTTTATGAAACTTGGTATGCAACTTTATATGGTACTAAGACATTTATTTGGCATTGGAAATTCGCTGAGTATGCAGGTTTGCTGTGACGGGGGTATTTTATTTTGCGTCACATATATGTGACATTGGTCTGTAGCATTGTTCTACTGATGAAAATATATATGAATTGAATTGTACTGCTGACCAACTGTCATAAATGTGTGACTCAAAGACAAAATATATTTTATCAAATTGCATTGGTAAGAAAAATAAAGAAACTGTTCAGTTTAAAAGTATGTTTATTCGAAGAGGAAAAACTATATTGTTTTAAATATAAGTAAAAAAGTGTTGATAAACATGAACAATTATGACAAAAAGATGAAAAAGACCAGTAAACAATATTTTTCATTACTCCTTGTATCAATCTGCAAAATATGGTAATGGGCATAGGCCTGTTGCTTTGAAAATTACACTAAAAAGTGTTAATACACATATAAAATTGTGTCGATAAGCTATAAGCTAAACAACAAGTGAACACGATTTTACATTACTATTATTGCCAATTCATAAAATATGATACTGGGAAAAAGCTAATCGTCTTAGAAAATATGATAAAAATTCAAAACATAATTGAATATTAGCATCAGTAAGGTAAAAAAACATGTTAGAAGCACGTAAATCTCAACTGTGGTTCAGCGTAATGTAAACAACAGGTTGGCCAACACACCCCTGGAGTCAAAACTAAATATCCACGCTCGGACCAAGTGACCCTTATATGCGACAGACCGATATTCCTATATTCCTATAGCCTGATATGCAGTTAAAAAGATGATCAAATACCCTGACAGGCAGCCAAAGTGTATTTAGTAACAATAGGCTCGAGTCACAAATACGTGATGTTGGGCTGTGGTTAGCGCTCCACGGGTCACACACATGTGACGTCGGTCTATAGCAAAAACCAGAGCGTTACAAATACATGACGTCGGTCTATATTGAAAGTCCAAATTTGGAGTCGGTAGCAAACGTGTTAATGGGAGAAAATGATAAATCTGATAATTTTGGGGAGTATCGGAATGATTAAGCTTCAAATTGGTACGAATTCTATGACTACACAATGCCTTGTTTTCTCAAACTAAGGCCGAGTTCCTGGTCAAAAATTCTCCCAGATGAATAACATGGAGAAAGTTTAGGACTTAATACGTTGTATCTTTTACTGAACTTAAAGGGAGAAAATGATAAATCTGACTATTTTGGGGAGTATCGGAATGTTTAAGCTTCAAATTGGAACAAATTCCATGACTACACGTTGCCTGGTTTTCTCAAACCAAGGCCGAGTTCCTCAAAATCCTAGATGTAAATTCTCCTGAATGAATAACATGGAGAAATTTTAGGATTTTATACTTTGTGTCATTTAACGAACTTATAGGAAGAAAATGACAAATCTGACAAGTTTGGAGAGTATCGGAATTTTTAAGCTTCAAATTGGAACAAATTCCATGACTACACGTTGCCTGGTTTTCTCAAACCAAGGCCGAGTTCCTCAAAATCCTAGATGTAAATTCTCCTAAATGAATAACATGGAGAAATTTTAGGATTTTATACTTTGTGTCATTTAACGAACTTATAGGAAGAAAATGACAAATCTGACAAGTTTGGAGAGTATCGGAATTTTTAAGCTTCAGATTGGAACAAATTCCATGACTACACATTGCCTGCTTTTCTGAAACTAAGGCCGAGTTCCTCAAAGTCCTAGAAAAAAATTCTCCCATATAACATGGAGAAATTTTAGGATTTTATACTTTGTATCATTTAACAGGGAGAAAATGACAATTTAGGGGACTATTGGAATGTTCAAATTGGTAGTAATTCTATGACCACACATTGCCTGGTATTCTCAAACTAAGGCCGAGTTCCTTTAAAAATATTCTCCCATTTAAATAACATGGAGCAATTTTTTAAATTTTATATTTTAAAAACTAAAGCGGTATCTTTGAGTTTTACATTTTTCTATTATCTGCAGTGTAAAAACTTTAAAATAATACATCGAGTGTCCAAATTGGTTGAGAAATAACGACATAGTGGGCCAAAAACGAAATTCCTTAGCTAATTAATATATAAGATAAAATTGACAGAATTTAATCACCTCAACAAATTGTAATAATTTAAAAAATGATTACCTACTTATCTACTAAATTCATGATCCGTATCAGGGTCCAACAATTCAAAGTTATATATCACAGCATGTGAGCCTAAACAAAACTCAACATAAAGCGTACAACTTGGATTGACTCAAAACTACAAAAACAATACAACATAAGAACCAATGATTACAAAAACAACAATAAGGCCTGGTCTTTTTTATGGGCAAAATCCAGACAAAATCTTTCACCAGCGCAACCAGCAATAGTGTGCAAGACATGCATGCACACTGATGCTATCTCATCGCTAAAACTTTTTCTACAATAATGCTCCCGGCATAAAAAGAGTCTGAATTTGTATGATTATATCTGAATGTCTTAGGGTAAAAACACAGTGGAACAGGGCAGGTTGCATCCTCGCATACTCGCGGGTTGCTTGTAGCCTAGCTGGTTACTTGGAGGGAAGCTGCACACACTGACGCTCAGTCAGTCGCTTGTCGGCCGGCGCGTCAAGCAAATAAATACCCCCCTCGCAGCAAACCTGCATACCTACTCAGCGAACTTCCAGTGCATATATATATATATGTGTATTAATACTACATAAAGCCATATACCAAGTTTCATTAGTATACATAAACAATCGTTTTGTCACATTTTAATTACTATCCACAAGAATAACATGTGGGCTGAGTACGCAGGTTTGCTGCTGTAGGAACCATCGGCAAATAAATAGTTTTTCCTGCAAATATAAATAGACCACAACGATATGAAGCAATATACCAAGTTTCGTCTGGATAAGTTAAAAAAAAACTGAGATGTAAATTTGTTCTTATTCTCCATAAGAATAACATTGAACAGCGTACTGTGTTTAGCACTTTCAACATCTCTGTAACCAATTGACGTAGAGCAATCATAAAAACACCAAATTTGTTTATTTAAGCTGAAAATCAAAATTCTATTTCTTTAAAGTTTATATGTGAACAAAACTAAAAAAAAAAATTTTTGGGGTACAAACCCACCCCCCCCAAAAAAAATACTCCTTTGGATGGAGCGATCTGGATGGTTTTCGAACTATAAATATGGCTTTACTCAATTGTGCCAAATTTCATCAAAATCGGACAATTTTTACGAAAGTTATTGCACTCACGGAGGCTCACACACATATAATATATAGTATATATAGTTTTGAATAAATGGTGATTTTGACATCTGGGAACCTGAAAACAAAATGCTATCATGGTCCCAGGCCTAGGTCTTACCATTTTGACTTCGGTAATAGCTTCTTCCCTATTCGGGAAATTTGCTACAAATCTGAATGAAGACTTCTCTGCTATTATTTTTCCACATCCATTTTTTCATTAAAGTACACAAAACAAAAATTAAACAAATCAACCAACACAAACAACACCACGTACACAGAGAATACGTCGTGAAAGACCCGTGTGCAACATGAGAACCTGAGAACACGTGGTTGTAAAGTGACACTGCGCATGCGCGAGTCGGGCCATCCCCGCTTACAGCGATGTAAACAATCGACTTGGCAATTCTTGCCGCTTGCAGCTTCGCTCACTGCTACCATCCCGGCTACCTGCTAGGCGCGACTGTGCACGTGCCCGTAACAACGCGCGCTTCAATTCTACAATGCAGTAAGCAAATAAGCGACCGGCTAGGCTACCAGCTACCTGCCCTGCTCCACTGTGTTTTTACCCTTAGTCAGGGGTGGCCCGTCAGTTTTTCAGCGCCCGCGCCCCCCGCCCCCTCCCCATCAACCAAAACCTCCCCCCCCCCGATAGCTCTGAGATAAGACTTTACTACAGGCCGTAGTGCTTCCCCTTTCCCCTAACCGCTACTTCACAGTCTGACTTCTATAGAGCCACGGTGTAAGTGGAGCGCGCTTTCGATTACATGCTCCTGGACCTCTTTACTGTAACTTATTTGGAATGAAACTTATATATTTAAAATCTGCATGAAAAATGGAATACAACAGTGTAAAAATCATTTAGCTAAGCAAATATTTGAATTTGCATTAGTTAATAGTATTTATGATTTGTAATAGTGGAACACGAAAAAGTCACTAAGCGTAAACGTTTTTTGTTTTTGAGGTAGAAACAAACTTCCAGCGGGAAAGTTGTAGTTAATTAGTTTATCTACAACTTTTATTTCAAATTTTTTGATAAGTTGTTTTGTTTGTCCAATAATCAAAGGTAAAGGAGCGGGGCATCGTTCAATTCAACTCGCGCCGCTAGCCTTGCTTTGCTGTCTAGCCACGCTCCTGGCGGTTACGCTTTGGCGGCGTTTTTGTCTTATTTCCTATTACCTTTGCTATTTCACTTGAATCGTAGGAATTTTTAGACTCGTGCAGTAACGTATTTTATACATTGTCACTGAATATATAATGTCTGTTTGAGATGCCTCGCGTTTGTTGTGTGCCGGGCCGGGTAAAAACAATTACAAAAGTGCGTGTAATGATGGAACTTGCACTTATGTATTATCCTTTCCTTGATATGAACACTGGAAGGTACAATGGCTGTCGACCACAAACAGAAAATATTTCCAACTATCTAAAAAACGCAGTAGTAAAACATTCTTACGACGGTTTTATTATCAAAGAAAATTCAGTGACCCGGACTGCCAGATTAGTTTTGACAATGAAAAGGGATAATATTATTATAACTATGATATATAATGTTGTACTATGATTGGTTATTCTTACTTTTATAAAACCCAACCTAACACAAAAAACAACTGCATTTTTTAATTTCGAAATTTACGTTTGTTTTGAAATGTAATGAAAAATATAATACAATTACTACAATACTTCAAATCAAATCAAATCAAATAATTCATTATTATTTACATTAAATAAATAATTATACAACGATTGCAAATGAACTATTACAGTTCTATGAAAACTATCTAATTACAATGAAAAAAAAAACTCTTTGGTTTAGAATTTATAGGAAAACCATATACAATACATATATTTCTGAACATAGACAGAGACAATTGAGATAATGACAAGTTCAACATATCAGTTAAAGATGCAAAAAAATACAAATACAAAAACATTGTACTGTTTAGAGATTTGACTATATTTACATAAACTTAAACATATTTATTAATGCTTAAAATTATGTTTGCACATTAAGTGGTTCATTATTTAGTTAAGTTTAAATTTTCAACAAAATAGGATGAAGGGTTTTGACAGTAGACCAGCTTAAAGCAGTGTATGTCAAGGCGCGCCGTATGTTTTTTTCAGGAGTCGCCAGCCGCATAGCACTCAGACTGTGATGTCACGAATTCAGCGCTCCGGCCTGTAGTAGAGTCGGCCTTGGACTGATGGTTACATCTCAAAATCCCAAAGCTAGGCATAGTGAGGTATTGGTTGGAAGACCCTTTACTCTCGCACGCACACTCTCGAGCCTAACGCCTACGGCCCGCGGTGCAGGTATACAACTTCATGATTCAGCTCGTAGCTCTGATATTTATGAATGTAATCATAACTTCAGATAAGTTATATCTCTTTATCTTCCAGGAAAAATTAAGTCCTCGCAATACATTGTTGTAATACAAAACTAATAAGAGTTTTTTTGTATACCTTGTTTTAAAAAATAACATTATTTTTTACTGAATTACGGCACCAATTAACTTTGTATAAAATCTGCGCGAGAAACTATCAATATTAATTAAGGCTCTGGTCCACCCCTTTCCGCATAGCGCTAGGAAATTGTTTGCAGGATCCGTCTTTACAGCTGCTGCTGCTACATAAACCTTCAATTAAAGTATAATATTAAAGAGGAAAATATGATCTAAAAATGTTCCTTTTTTTCCTAATTTTTAAATTTTATTAATTAAGTTGCTTTTAAAAGCCCTTTTAAATGTACCAAAATTATCTTTTTCAAACTATAACAACTTAAGTCAGAAACATTATCTTGAAATTTTAAAAAGAGCGTGAGTAGAATTAACTTTGTTCTGCCGTTTATAGGATGTTGATAACATTATTATCGAAGCCGCAAACAGCCTGCGGACTTCCGCAATGCTCTTTTTCCCTATCTTAACACTGTATTTTCACACGGCGGCACTGATTTTTCCAGAGCCGGTGACTAAGAGATTGTCACAGTTCCGGCCGGCTGACGGATAAATGAGTCAGTGAGGAAATCGGAATAAGATGTTTCATTTTGGTTTGGATTCAGGAAGCGGATTACAGATGATAATAATAAATGATAGTCTGTTATCATTCTTAAGATGCTTCATTTTTGTTTACATGTGATAATAATGCGGAAGCGGATTGCAGACGATAATTATGAATCATATTACCCTAATATTACCATTGTGTCCCTTTTATTGTATTATCTATGTTTGACTTTCTCCCCTCTCATGTATAGACATAGTGTAATACTAAAACAGAGTCCCTGGACCAAAAATACTAAATAATTTTTGTCTGATCAAAAGAATGTTTTTCGTTCACAAAACCGTAGGTAGACCTTACAAGTAACGATCGAAAGGGGTGCCAAAATCTGTGGGGGGCGTATCATATTTTCCCCCTTATTATATAAAATAGCAATATTGAACTCGAATCATTACAACTTCAATTAAAGATGAAACCCTGGTTCAATGCTCTCCAATCCCCAAACCATATTTTTCCCCCATCTAGGAAGTACTTAAAAATAATCAAAGAGAGTGGATTAAAACAATTAGTTGCATCATGTAACTTGATATTTTAACATTGTAATTTTCTTTCAAAGTATTGCAAGTTTTATCCAGCACACTCTCAATATGGTACCAATCACAGGGAATACGGGAATGCCCTGAAGTTGTCACAAATCGATAAAAGTCGATTTTTTAACAGAAATCACGCCCGGGTGTTGATTAATAATGTGAAGGTCAAAAGCCTACTGTCATCGGTCGTCTACCTTCACCTTTTGTGGATTATTGATTTTTTATTTGTGAAAGAACAACTCTAACCAAAGTTTATAATTAAGCTACAAATAATTGGTTCACTAGTAGTTCTGAAACTAATATTTTTCTAGGATACTTTGAGAATGGCAGTAAGTTAACTGGTTTCTTTGGAGTAACTGGATTTATTTTTCATAACCAAAACCAGGCAAGTAAATAGGATTTTGGAATTTGACTTTCGAGTTTCAATTTTTTAAGTTTTGGTTTCGGTTTCGAGATTTGAAATTTCTGGTTTTGACCATCACTAGTATGAGGCTTATATTGTTGGGTTTTAATGCTATTTGCATACAAAACTCATTTTTTGTGGTCCCCATGACAGCAAAACTGTGTACTTAGCAGTTATAATGTTATTCTTATGGAGAATAATAAACATATGATATCTTGCTTGTTTATGAACATAAATTGATAAAACTTGGTATGTTGCTTCATCTGGAGGTGATCCATTGGTATTTGCATAAAAACCAAATGTTGTGGTCCTTGATGCAGCAAACCTGCATACTCAGTCCTAATGTTTTTCTTATGGGGAATAAATCTAATGTCATATCTTGCTTATTTATTAATATGCTTTGATTACATTTGGTAAGTGGCTTCATGACTTAGTGAAGTACCATTTGAAATTCGCTGAGTATGCAGGTTTGCTGCAACGGGGGTATTTTGTGTATATTAATTAACCTAGAAGAATAATACTCGGTTAGCTAAATGTTAATATTAATTAGGAAACATTGATCTATTAGTTAGTTTTTCTTTTTTAAATTGAGTAAGCACAAAACAAAAACACAAAGGAAATAACAACAAACAATATATTTTACTTATTGGTTTATTAAACATGTTCTTACAGTTCCCACACCATTGAAGAAAGCAATTTACAAAGTATGTATATACAATTGTGCTACCCTCCACCTGGTTAGCTGCCGTATTGCTATCAGTCAGGTTGTTAGGAATATTAGGCATATGGTTATCTCAGACTGAACATTTTAAAGAACTTTTTTAAAGATGATAAATATTAAACCTTATAAAACAGGAATAAGTTTGGGGTGAATTTGGCAAATTAGTTATTTCTCTTGAGAAACACTAATTACAATAAGTATTTATGAAACAAAGTTTTGCAGCAAACCTTAATAATCTCTGTAAAATATTCTAGTCGAGATGAACCAATCAATAACAAATGTTAAGACTTTATTTATCAAGGACATAAAATACCTTATTAAGTTCCAGCATGGTTTATGTCAGCCACCAATTTTTATATGTTATTTAAATAAGAAATAAACAGCTGTTATGACATTAATTAAGATTACACCTTCATCAATAAATTAAATAAAGGAAAGTTTGATTTTATCTTTAAAAAATTCACTTTAAACTTCTGAGAAAAATTATTTTAAAATTATCCACTTACTTACATAACTAATTTAAATAACAATGAGATAAAAAGCAACAATAACTCAAACAATTGCCTTTATAATTTGTTTTTTTAGTTCTGACAAGGATGAAATAAATATTACCAATTTCATAACAATTATAACTGACCATGACATTATTCTATTAAAAAGGAAGAGAAACATAAGACACTTGTTTTTATGCAAATAAGACTTTATACCCTAACAAATAAACTACTTGTATCTTTATTTTAAAGAAATAAACAATCAAAGTAATAAGTAACGGCTGAAATTGAATACGGTCAGCATTTGTTGACCCCTGTCATAACTTGGAATCTGTCAATGTCGACACATTTTACTGTGAAGTAAATCCAATAATTTTAACATTGGTTAAGAAATTATAATGATTTTTATTTTTCCCTCTAACAATATCACATTATCACAAAATTAGCTACATTATAATATACCATCCAGATTTACATAATTAATATTCAAAAACCAATTTTTTACTATAAAGAGATAACAGAGTTTGGTAAATGACACCATCAAAAAGTTTACATATAAACATAATTTTAAACCTAATAACAAAATTATATTGCTATGTTCTCAGCCACTCGCTCAATAACAAACAACTGATTTTATCTTTCACCCGCCATATGTACATGATTATGTTTGTATTTAAACAATATTTACATCACTATCAATACATTTGTTAGCATTATCCACAATTTCTGCTTATCAAATCCACACCAAAGGACATCCATCGCTGCAAAGTCAATGTAATTTTGGACAAAAATCAAATTAGTTCCAAGCATTAACAAAGTCGGTTTGAAAAATAATTCAATATGAATTAGAATAGTCTCTAGTATATCTGACCTAAAGATGGTCGGACCAGATATCTGGGAGTCAGACATATGAAAGCCTGTATATTTATTATATGTAGTATAAAATTCACATCCCTTAATAATTTATTAAGACACCGAAATGTACTGTTAAAAAGTAAAAAAAAGGTTCCACAACTTATAGTTCATGAAAAGAAAAAGATTTTGGGTGGTAAATGGTAAAAAGAAATGTGTGATTATGATCCTTATGACTTTAAAATGTTGCTAACTACGGTCGTAAATAAATAAATAAATGATTTTCACAGGAATCCTTAACAGAATACTTTAATAAATATAATCATGCAGTTTAAAATCATCAGTTTATATTAGTTTTATAGTAGTAGTAGCACACAAAGCACAAATTGTGATTTGAACTTGATGTTTTAAAGGATGGACTGAACAATATGCAAATGAAACATTTCTTGAAGCTAGCTAGATAACAAATAATCAGTACTATAAACAAAAATATGTAATCCTAAAGTTACTAAGGAGCTGAGCTATTCTCCTTGCAACATTTAGATATAAATTAGAGATGTGATGGGAGGAGCAGGTTTACCCCTTACAGCAATCTGATTACCAACTTGACCAGTTTTTGAGATAAACTAATTGGAAGTTTTTTAACCTACTGGCTCTTAACTAACTAATATTAAAGTAGTTAAATGAACTTAAAGCAAATATCTATACTAAATTTTGGTAATATTGACCGCACAGATATGCCATAAACTTATTTTTCTTTCATAATAACAAATCAAATTAATTGAATTAACATTCATAAGTTTCATTACTTTAATTTGAAAACCCTACCTTAACATATAGCCTATTTATCTTATGCGAAAATACAACCTTAAGTTATTGGGGGCTCTGTTTTGAGGCATCCCTCCCCTCCTCCAAGCCTCAACTCCTTAGTCCTAGCCTAGAGCTATTTATAAAAGTAACAGAATTAAAGGAGGTTAGAGTGCCACTAAAAATAACCATTTAAGAGACCCCTTAATATGTGAAATTTGAATTAGTCACAAAATTGCTTTATTGTCAATAAGATTTTGTGTTTTACAAGTCCCCCTTCTATTCTAAATAACAAACTGACTAAGTTAAAATTATGAGCATCTGACTGTTTTTCGCTATTTAGAAAACCTTTAGTCATCAAGTAGAATAATTATTATGTATTTCCTAAACGCCTAAATATGTTTATAAATAAACTACATTATTGATAAACCAAGCACCAACTGTATCTACTTCCAACTCCAAAAATATTCATAATTATATTTATTTTTGGATATATATTTTTTGTGATGATAATTAAAGTCATGTGGAATTTTATCTTAACTAGAAACTACTAAACTAAACCCACAGTTTAAGGGACATCAATAAAATAACCCAAATTTATTACAATCTAGAAATAAATAAAATGCAAGAAATAAAGAATAAGTGCATAATATAGAAATATATTACTTATGATTAAGTTAAAATAGTATTAATGAAAATAAAGTTTGTCAGCATAAGCAACCCTTAGAAGCCTAAACAAGCAGTTAAAAATAAATTATAACATGAGCAACCCTGTAATGCATTATGTATTATTTGATAATAAAATGATTTTGAAACCCAATAGAAATATATTATGTTGAAATATTTAGATACAATTATACTTTTATGAAGAGCTACCATGATCTAATCTGTCTTATAATTAATAACTTCGTCAGATTACAACTTTAAATGTATAATAGAGAGAACCAGTAGTTAATTTTAAAAGTAAACCTATCAAATTTGCTATAACAAATTTAAAAATTCAGAATTTAGTTGAATTTACTATATTAATTTAGCTCCAATTTTGATCAAGACTCTTGTGCCCATTTATGATATTTTAAGAAATGTTATCTTACACCCACCCTGAACTCAAATAATATTCACAATTTAACTATATTTAAAATCTAACATCATCAACCAGATTTAATTAACAACAGTACCGTAAAGTAGTTTCTTTCTTCGGAATGACTTACAAGTTATTAATATATTTTTACTAGACAAAATCACAATTAATTAAATCAGCCTACGCAGACAAATATAATAATAGTTTTAAAACATTTTAGCTGGCGCCTTTCATATTACTCACATTTAGTTCTAATAAGAACAGATTGGTAAAAAAAAACAGGTTGTAATAGTAGGTTTAGTACACAAGTTTTTTATACAAGTTAAATTTAATATACGGTAGACTGGCGATTATTCAAGCCTCCAGGTTAACCAAGCTAGTCGTCAGAAGGTAAAAAATAAAAATAAAGCTTCTAATAGCGGGACAATTACATCGAGAAGTGATGCTCGTTTGACAAGCAAGGTCGAGCAGTCAGTGTCTCCTCTACTGGTTGTTGCTAGGTAAAGCCGTCAGGTAACGCAAATACGAAGATGACCAATCCTGGTTGTATACATTCGGCATCTTATACTCTTACTGGCGCGCTACGCCGGGGGATGATGAGAATAATGTGCCCCACCCACATTATTCCATGGCAATTCATTTAATCTAAATTGTGCAGTTCAAATATTGATATTACATTAAGTGCATTTACAAATTAATAACAAATCATTTTGATGGTGATGGTTGATGTTTTTACGACGGCAGACATTTGCGTCCACTGAAAATTGTGAGCAGAGATGACATACTCTATTTTCAGCATTGAAGTAACATCGCATTAACTAAGAGAGGCCAGAGTTTACCTCAGAATACAACTAAAGGCTTGTTTAAGAAATAATTTAATTTTTATTTTTGCTTACAATAAACCAAAAATTGAAAATGTTTATGACTATTTTTACCACAATAGTACTTAACATCCACACTACCCGAGTTTTCCCATACCTGAGGTGGTCTTGGTTTCAATTATCTCAGATAATCGCGAGTCTACTGTATATCCAATTTTTTAAATTGTTTCCATTTTAACGGTTCTTCAAATTGTATAAAAGAACAAAACAATATTACTTTCAGTAGCAGTACTGCTGAAGCATAGTACTTAAAATTTTAAATAAATTATGTATAATACATTTGGTTTAATCAGCTCTAATTTTAAATGGTTATATTTTTTAATTCAATTGAAAAACCTACTAATACTAAAGTTTTTGGCACAATATAAACATGGCTTTAAAATGGAAGACAGATTAAACGAAACACATATTAACAGGTTCCACCAAACAAATACAATGAAAAATAAAATACTGAAAGATGAATGTGATAACAAAGATAAAAATACAACCGTAGTCGTATAAAGGCACCAGCGCAATGGGGGTGTGGGGTGTATCAAAATGAACACGACGGTGAGAGACGCGTGCACCAGATATGTGTGTAGGAGGCTAAGTACAGGGAAGGGCGAGGCCACTAGCCCTCACTTGAACACGGGGAAGTGAGTGGACTGAGACAGCGTGGGACTGAACGCCGGCCTCATCATCGGGAACCCACCAACACCTGCGCCTGCACAATTCAAAGCATGATGGTGAGAGAAACATACACTGGATGTGTGTGTAGGAGGGTAAGTACAGGGAAGGGTGAGGCCACTAGCCGTCGAACACGTGGAAGTGAGTGAACTGAGGCAGCGTGGGACTGAATATCGGCCTCATCATCGGGAACCCACCAACACCTGCGCCTGCACAATTCAAACATGACGGTTAGAGAAACGTGCACCAGATATCTGTGTAGGAGGCTAAGTACAGGGAAGGAAGAGGCCACAAGCCCTCACTTGAATACGGGGAAGTGAGTGGACTGAGGTAGCGCGGGACTGAACGCCGGCCTCATCATCGGGAACCCACCAACACCTGCGCCTGCACAATTCAAACATGACGGTTAGAGAAACGTGCACCAGATATCTGTGTAGGAGGTTAAGTACAGGGAAGGGCGAGGCCACTAGCCCTCATTTGAACACGTGGAAGTGAGTGAACTGAGGCAGTGTGGGACTGAATACCGGCCTCATCATCGGGAACCCATCAACACCTGCGCCTGCACAATTCAAAGCATGATGGTGAACTAAGGCAGTGTGGGACTGAATACCGGCCTCATCATTGGGAACCCATCAACACCTGCGCCTACACAATTCAAACATGACGGTGAGAGAAACATGCACCAGATATCTGTGTAGGAGGCTAAGTACAGGGAAGTGCGAGGCCACAAGCCCTCACTTGAACACGGGGAAGTGAGTGGACTGAGGCAGCGTGGGACTGAATATCGGCCTCATCATCGGGAACCCACCAACACCTGCGCCTCTCCACAATTCAAAACATGACGGTTAGAGAAACGTGCACCAGATATCTGTGTAGGAGGCCACCCACTGTACACGGAAGGGCGAGGCCACTAGCATTTACTTGAACATGGGGAAGTGAGTGGACTGAGGCAGCGAGGGACTGAATACCGGCCTCATCATGGGGAACCCACCAACACCTGCGCCTGCATAATTCAAAATATGATGGTGAGAGAAAAGTGCACCAGATCTCTGTGTAGGAGGCTAAGTACAAGGAAGGGCGAGGCCACTAGCCCTCACTTGAACATTTATTTGGTTTTCTAAACTGATTTAAATGATAAAAAATAAAATTTGATTTACTAAAATGTGATTTGCAAAAACTATAAAAACCCATTTTTGAGGTACAAAATAACCCTTTAAATGGAGCGATCTGGCTGGTTTTCAAACTTAAAAGTCATAAATGTTTTGTTGTACATGTTTGTACCAAATTTCATCAAAATCGGACAATTTTTACGAGAGTTATCGCACCCCCGGACACACATTATATATATAGTCCTGGGGGCCTAGGTCTTACCATACCGACTACGGTAATAGCTTCTTTCCTAAAGGGGAAATTCGCTAAAATTGTTGCACTTTGGCTTTTGATACACATTCTTTATAGTACATGTTTGATTTTTACTGTACTTTATTTGTTAGAACTGTTTATTTGGTATTAAAGTACACATACAGTTTTCAAAGGTGTATTTTATTAAAATAAAATATGACAACACTATAGAAAGGGAAGTAAAACTTATAGTATAGAGCTTTTTTTCAATACTATGTTGTCTCGTTTATCTGGATTAATCTGGCAGTGTCTTGATCCCCGGGTAACTAAATATCTGGATAAACAAACACAATGATACTAACAGTAGCTTACTAGTAATGGTTGACTAATGAGTGCCCACATTCTGTAAACAACACAATGATACTAACGGTAGGTTACTAGTAATGGTCAACTAATGAGTGCCCACTTTCTATAAACAAACACAATGTTACTGACGGTAGCTTACTAGTAACGGTCGACTAATGAGTGCCCACTTTCTATAAACAAACACAATGATACGGTAGCTTACTAGTAACGGTTGAATAATGAGTGCCCACATTCTATAAACAAACACAATGATACTAACGGTAGCTTACTAATAACGGTCGACTAATGAGTGCCCACTTTCTATAAACAAATACAATGATACTAACGGTAGCTTACTAGTAACGGTCGACTAATGAGTGCCCACTTTCTATAAACAAACACAATGATACGGTAGCTTACTAGTAACGGTCGAATAATGTTACTAACGGTAGCGCTTACTAGTTACAGTCGACTAATGAGTACCCACATTCTATAACATTCAATATGTCCAACAGGAGTAAACAATTAGATAATCATATAATTTTTGCAGGCGTTACTTGCAAATTTAATTTAAATAAAAAGAATGCAAAAATGTCTGTAAAATTACAAAGGAATAGAATATATGAGGCTGGGGATATTAATGTGAATAGATTTTGTATAACAGACAAAATCTAATGGTAGCTTTTATTTTATTTTACTTATTCATATTGAATAGCCTCCAAAGCTGATAAGACAATGAAAAAATATAGGTTATTTTACCTCCGTCTTCAGCTTTAGGTTGATCAAACTGGACTACCGCGGTTTCAGAAGCTTATTGTGCTTCCATCTTCAGGACTTGAATTTCAATAAAATCTGAACAGAATTTGCATATGTCTGTCGTCAAAAGTTTAAAAAAACACATAACACCTAACATACACACACGACATACGATAGTGTAAAACATTTAAAGTGCACTATTTACGCTGAGTCGGCGTTCACCTACCGGCAGGTTCGCATTAATAGTGCACTTTAAATGTTTTTGTGGTCGTGTGTGTGTGTGTGTGTGTGTGTGTGTGTGTGTATTTTAAACATAGGATTAAAAATACTGAAACATTACAGAAATAACGGTAAAAAAATTACAGGGATGGTAACAGTTCGGGAACTAAAATACCCCCGTCGCAGCAAACCTACATACTCAGCGAATTTCCAATGAATATATCAATTAACACATTAACCCACGTAACAGGATTCATAAGAAATATACTCACAAACAAGCAATATTTAAAATATAGGTTATAACAACCTTAATACCTCAAGATTAAAAGTATTTGACCTTCATGGGAAAATGTTATGAAATAACTTTGGTATGATTTATTTTCAGACAAATGTACTTATCTTTTTCCAATGAAGCAGGAATCCATTTATTTTACTTACTATTGTTATTTTCAGGGCATAGTGACAAGAAAAGTATATTCTAATAACAACATTTGTAAATGGAAATCTATACACTGTTTTGATCCAATTCAACTCGACCTATTTGTTTTTTTTTTATTCGTATACTCGACTCGAACTCGAGATTAAAATCTTTTGCCATTTACTCGACTCGACTTAAAAAACCTGTACTCCCACATCTCTAATGTACATATATATATATATATAAATATGAATAAATAAATATATATAAATATATATATGTGTGTCCATTACCTCGATAACTTTTGAAAGAAATGCCTGATTTTGATGAAATTTGGCACAAATGTGTGGAGTAACATTTATGACTAAAGTTCGAAAACCAGATCGATCGGATTATGGGAAGGGGGTTTCATGGGGTATTTAAATTTTCCAAAAATCAGTTTTTTGAATTTTTTGCCCTAAAATTTTAAAAACACTCAATTTTGGTTATAGCCATTTTATAGAGCTTAAAAAACAAATAATTTAGAATTTTGAATCATTAACCTAGGTTAAGTGGTTGTGGAGAAAAGTAAAAAAACGTGTCCATAAAATTTCCTATATTAATCTTATGGGAAAAATGTTTTTGGATTTTCCTCAGATAATTTTACTAAAAACTTCACATTTCTTTTATCAATAAGTTTAGCTCTACAAAACAATCATTTTGGTGTTTAATTGTTGTTCTACGTCCAACTGTTGCAGAGATATTCAAGTGCTAAACACAGTACGTTGTCCAATGTTATCCTTATGGAGAATAAATAAAATTGTATATCTCGATTATTTATGAATTACTTATCTTTTTCCAATGAAGCAGGAATCCATTTATTTTA
Organism: Allygus modestus; assembly: GCA_963675035.1. Taxonomy (NCBI): domain Eukaryota; kingdom Metazoa; phylum Arthropoda; class Insecta; order Hemiptera; family Cicadellidae; genus Allygus; species Allygus modestus. Next base: position 106,694,934 of record OY776111.1, read on the forward strand.
CTTACTATTGTTATTTTCAGGGCTAAGTGACTAGAAAAGTATATTCTAATAACAACATTTGTAAATGGAACCCTATACACTGTTTTGATCCAATTCAACTCGACCTATAATTATTTATTGATGAAACTTTGTATGTGACTTCAACTAATTGTGGTATATTGATATTTCCACAAAAAATAAGTTTTTTGTTGATTTTTCCCGTAGCAGCAAACCTGCATACTCGGCCCCCATGTTATTGATATGGAGAATAAGTAAAGTTTATATCTCCCATAGTTATGAACCTTAATTAATAAAACTTGGTATGTAGCTTCAAGTGGTTGAGTTATATTAATAATTGCAAAAAACACAATTTCCTTGTTGCAGCAAACCTGCATACTCAGCCCTAATGTTATTCTTATGGAGAATAACTAAAATGCTATATATCACTTATTTATGAATGTTTTTCTGTGAAACTTGGTACGTGGCTCTATATAGTAGTGAGGCACATATTGGAAATTCGCCGAGTACACAGGTTTGCTGCGATGGGGGTATTTTATGTAGCACTAGCTGGTCCAACAAACGTTATCCTGTCCTAATGTCAATGAATTTGTTTTATGTCAAATACTCGTTCATTTTCAAGATAAGCTTGTTCGCTTCGCTCACTCGCCTATCGAAAAAAGAGTTTGAGTTGCCATTCAAGTAGTTTTTTTTAATTTTCATAATGAACATATGTTTATGCCTTTGAAGTATGTTTATAGCTGTTTGGTGTAACTAACTGGACTTTGATCAAATTAATGGGAAATTTGAAGGCCAGTGGGACAGAGCCCTTAGGTCAGATTAAAAATTGTCTTTAATAAGAACCTTGTACTGACATTAACGAACACATCAAAAAAATTATTCAATTTGGTACACTTATTCTCAAGTGATGGCGTGACCAAGGGTAATAGGGATTCATTTCTATATATTAAGATAATTTAATTTATTGTTCAATCTGTAACTGGGGGTTATGATCTGTACCGATCCAAAGATTGAAATTAGTTTTGTCCCGTGCCCGTACCGATTATTCGGTAAACCCCTAATATCTAATAATACTGGCATCTAGCCTAGTATTTTGATTTTTTTTATTGTCACCAACACTATACAGGTTAACTAAGTAAAAATTAAATACTATAATTAATAAGCAATTTCTACATGTTGTATTGATGAATAAATCCAAATAAATGAAAATTGTTGATCCAGCTCAGCAAAACAAATTCCAAACAAAGACAAATGTACTTCCTTAATGTCATATTTCAAATATAATATTACTATTATTAAAATTTAAAAACTAATAAACTGAATAAAAAGGATTTAAAATCAGTCAGTTATAACACTTGGTTTTAAATACATTAAAAGCTGAGTTGGGTAACTTAATGTAAAATTTCATGCCTACAATTATGACTATTTTGAGTTTTAGAAACCCTGATATAAGGTTTATCAAATTTGAACTGACTTCTTGTTGTGCAAGAATAAATATTGTCTCTTAATCTAAAACTGTCAATACTTTAAAAAATGTATAAAGTAGTGTCAAAAATAAACTGGTGGTATACATTAAAAATACTAAGGTCCCAAAACAAAGTGGGAACCCCTTGGTGAATTTGTTAATATTCAAAGAATATCTTTGGTTTTACTTGATTGATCATAAAACATTAAACCATTACCTTATAACTGACTGAATAAATGCAAAGTATGAGCATATAACATATTTCTGTGGAATAAAATTTAACAGTCTTAGCAATTTAAATACTGCTCTGGGGATCTTTTTGGTCACCTCATGTGGAGCCAAGCAGAGCCTATGATCGAAAATCATTCATAAATATTTAACTGGTGTCAGGATCTGATAAGATATCATCGGGGATTTTTCTTAAAGAAAAAATAACTGTCTTGAGTCTTTTCATTGTTAAATAGGAAATTGTTTGAACTAAACCAGCCAGAAGCATCTTTTAAGGAGGATTTTACTAGATATTTGAGCTTGTTGATGTTTAAAATGGTAACAAAGCAGTATCATCAGCATAAATGTATGAAAGAGAGTTGATATTGGCAGGCAGGGCATTAATGTATATAATAAATATTAAAGGGCCAAGTACTGACCCTTGAGGAACACCATATGACTTCTCAAGTATCTGCAGCCAGTAAGGAGTAGGAGCTTACCAGTGCCAGGGGTGGGGGTGCGCAGAGGGGAGGTGGGGGTACCAGCCAGCTGGTTCATGGATGGAGCATTCCCCCCCGCAGACTTGCGGCTACCGAGGCTCAGGTTGTCAACGTTGATGTTGAGGTTGTTTACATTGCTCCACGTGCTCCCCACCTGCACAGTGTTAAAACACAAAACGTAAGTTACTTGAAACTTATGAAGCATCAACAAAACAAGATGCCTTTTAGAACAAAAATTCCTTAGTTTCTATTTGGGGCCTAATTTTATATTCTAATGGTCAAATAAATTACGTATGGTTCTATAATAATGCATTGCCAAACAGTGAATCGCTCCTGAGAATTCTGTCCTTTTTAACATATTGTTCTTTCGGTTTCAAAATGTCTACCTTCAAATGAATTCTTACACAAGGTTTTTATTCTACTCAAAGAGATTTATTTAGCTTTTTAGTGTCTCAGACTATTTTATCTATAGTGAATGGTTAGGCCTAGGCCTAATTGTGGGTGATGTTTTAGGTATCTATAGTGAATGGTTAGGCCTAGGCCTAAATGTGGGTTGTTGAAAAATCAATCTGTGCAGTTGTTTTTCACATTCAGTGGCGGATATATGGGGGGGGCCCCCCATAGGGTCCGAACTTACACTGGATAAAAAGGATATTTTTCGAGGTATTATTACGCAAGAGAAACATACAGTATTTTTTATATTTTAATTTTAATTTGTACATTTTAAGTACCAAAGTTAAAGTGACAATGTCAACATTACACCCGTTCAAAGTTAACTTGCAAAATAAATATGGCAAGCGGCAAATGCCCATGAATGAGCCCAACGCAGTGGCGTCGCAACAGCCTTGCAATCTATCCAGCGCTAGGCACTACCCTAAATAACCTGGTTGTTTCCTTAAAGTTCCCTCCCCTCAGGTTCAAAATGGACCATTCCACCCGACTATATGACTCACCTCTCATCTCTCATCCCCATTCCATTGCCTATTTGTGCATTTTAGCGAATTTCCCCTGTAGGGAAGAAGCTATTACTGTAGTTGGCATGGTAAGACCTAGGCCCCAGACCATGATAACTTTTCGTTTTGAGGTCCTCAGATGCCAAAAACACCATTCGTTCTAAACTGTATATATATATATATATATATATATATATATATATATATGTATACATATGTGTGTGTGTCCGTGAGCACGATAGCTCTCGTAAAAATAGTCCGATATTGATAAAATTCAGTACAAGGGAATAAAGCAACATTTAAGACTTTAAGTTCGAAAACCAGCCAGATCGCTCTATCCAAAGGGGTATTTTGGTTTTTATTTTAGTTTTTTACGTTTAATACTTTAGAATATCCAACTGTAGTTTTCACCATTAAATTCAGCTTAAAGTAATACACAATTTGGTGTTTTGATCATTGCTCTACGTCAATTGGTTCCAGAGATATTGAAAGTGCTAAATACAGTACAGTGTCCAATGTTATTGTCATGGAGAATAAGAACAATTTTATATCTCGCTTATTTATGAACCTATAACATCCAAACTTGGTATATGGCTTCATCTGTATGTGGTCTATTGTTATTTGGGCAAAAAAAAAAACATTTTTACCGAGATAGTTCCTGCAGCAGCAAACCTGCATACTCAGCCCCATGATATTCTTATGGAGAATAAGTGAAATATTATGTATCCCTTAATTATGAACATAAATTAATACAACTTGGTATGTGGCTTCACCCAGTTGAGTTATATTGATATTTGTATAAAAATCCATTTTTTGTGTTTCTTTTTTCAGCAAACCTGCATACTCAGCTGCCATGTTATTCTTATGGAGGATAATTAAAATGGCATATATCGCTTATTTATGAATGTATATTGATGAAACTTGGTATGTGGCTTCACCTAGTTAAGTTATATTCATATTTGCATAAAAACCATATTTTATGTCCCTTGTTGCAGCAAACCTGCGTACTCAGCTCCCATGATATTCTTATAGAGAATAATTAAAATTTTGTATTATATCGCTTATTTGTGAACTTGGTAAGTGGCTTTATCAGTATTAAGACATATATATGCAATGGAAATTCCCTGAGTACGCAGGTTTTCTGTGACGTGGGTATTTTTTGGCTGTACCGGTTGTAGTTTTAAAGTGTTGAAGGGTCGTTGTAAGGTTGTATCGTCGTTACATTTGGGTTTGCAAATGAGAGCAATAGTTTAGATTGTTTGGATCGTTGGGAGAGTGTTTATAAGTAAGTTTATATAAGGAAAATTTATTAAAAAATTTACATCTTTTTACCAATGTAATAGTTTTTTTTAGTTTTAACATTCGTTTTGAGTTCAAATGAAGCGTAGGTTAACTGATTATTTCAATAAAACTACTGAAGATAAAGATGTGGATGGCATTGCCAGAGCAAGTTGTAAAGTTCACTGTGTAGGCACAGAGTAGCAAGTCCAATTCTAAAAGGCAAAGTTTTGAATATTATTTTTTCCACAGTGAAAGTGAGCAGAATTTATCGTGCAAACAAAACAATCATATTTGGAGTAACGGGAGCAAGCTTCATCAAGACATGGTGATAATATTTGATTTCCTATATACACATTGGTTTACTATGTGTTGTTTTATTAATTTGTTAATAATGCAGTCACTAAACAATCATCGGTTTTAATAGTTTTTATATCTAGAACAATAAAGCAGGGTGTGTGAGAGAGAGAGAGACGAGTGTATTTTGTATTTGTTTATTTCCAGCAATACAGAACAGATGGTTTATAAGAACTATCATTTTAAATTATTTATTAATGTCAATGTTAATTTATATATAATTTTATAGGAACACAGTCATTCTAATCTACCTGATATAGGCTACAATTAAAGTATCCCGCCTCGAAAACACATCCTAGGATTTCAGGGATATATAATAGTGATAATATCCTTCCTCTATTCTATAGTCCTAGTAATGTTTTTGTATTTGTACAATAAAATAAAACATCTGCTTATAATATAACTAGCCGTTACCCGTCATGGATTTTTTAATGTTTATTTTATTTTAACATCTTTAAGGACTTTGTTATGGTAAATGATGTCAGTCCAACGATGCTATACTTGACTTGGAATACGTTTTGATATTATATCTTTTTAGGTCTTGGCAATCCGTCAACACTGTGTTTTTGGGCATGAAAACAGTAGAACCAAAAGTGACTCTTTTCAATCAAGCTTCAAGTTTTAACGGCTGGCTGAGGCCCTGGGCTGAGGCTGGAAAATGAGCGAGGATTGAAACGCCACCTTTGGCCCGTGAGATGAAATATATTTTTCGTCATACTGAAAACAATATTAATATAACAATTTCACAGAAACTAAATTTGATTGACTTTTTCAACATTAAAAGTTTGATTCCATCTTGATCTTTCTACTCTTAAACGAACAGCTGTTACACGTACAAGTTTCCATGGTTTACAAGTAGAATAATTCGTTCAATTCTTATTTAATAGCTGATGACCTCGACCGAAAAGTGCCCTCAAGTGATTTTTTTAATTCTAAGAGTAAAAAGAACAACTTTAGCACCTCAATGCATGCGTTGAAAACAGCCGTTTTGAAGCAGTATGACGAAAACGTAATTTTTGATGTCACCGTCGAGGTCATCAGTTGAACGAATTATTCAACTATAAACAATGACAACTTGTGTAACAGCTGTTTGTTTAGAATAGCAAGATCAAGAGCCAACTTTGAATGGTAAAAATGTTAAGAAAGTTTTCTGCAGTATGACGAAAAATATAGTTCATCACTAGGACCAATAGTGGCTTTTTGGTCATCGATCATTTTCCAGCCTCGACTGTTACTTTAGCTCAAATTGAAAAGTATCACTTTTGGTCCTGGTGATGAAATATACTATTTTGTCATGAGTCATACTGCATCAAAAACAGCTGGGTTTCAACACATGCGTGTGGATGCTAAAGTTGTTATTAGTGAATTTCCTGTGGAAAAGTGAACTATTAGCATGACCCGCACAGTAAAACTTAAGCCCGGGACCATCATAGAAGTTCCTAACATGACCCCCTGAACACGTTTTAGGGGGTCGCTAAAAACTTTATATAAATATATATTTGTATATATTTATATATATGTATATATATTTATATATATATGTATATATATGTGTGTTCGCACTCTAGCGTTCACAATTTTCGTCTAATTTACTTGAAATTTGGTAGGAACCTTCCCTTCTGTAAGCGGTTGGAAAATTTTGTTGCGCAAAACAATCGGACAACTCTAACTAACTCCCTTTTTGGAGATTTTAATTTGTCAAATTTTCAGTTTTTGGGCCCAAAAAGGGTCAGAAAAGCCCTGAATGTAACATTATAGTATATCACATCATTGTACGTAAAATGCCAAAAACTGTAAGCCCTCCCTCATCAATCTAGCACAAGTATTTACCGAGTCATTAAAGAAAATGTTAATTGTCTTTACACAGTACGTTGTCTTATGGGGATTTTTACACTGGAAAATTAAGTTTTTTATATCTTGATGTAGTTTTATCCCCCCAATACCCCTATACCAACTTGTTATCCTGACTATACCTCGTCCTAACCTGACAATGTACAGCATTGCCATCCTAATAGTCAATTTGATTACAACCAGGAGCATCAAAAAAGCCAAAAAATAACATTTTTCAATTTTCCAAAAAAAGTTACCAGTGTTGTTTTAAACCCTTTATTAGATTTTTAAAGGTTTTAATGCGGAAATTCACTTCCCTCATGTCAGAGTGCTGCGTGCGGTCTCGTTTTTATCTCTAGGTTAAAAAGTACATTTGATGACACTTTTTGGTTGAGGTCATCAGCTAATATGACCTGAACAAATTACAGTATTCAAATTGTTAACAATGAAAACCTTTGTAGCAGCTGTTTGTTTAGAGCAGCAAGATCAATACTGAAGCATACATTAAATGGTAAAAAAGTAAACCAAATTTAGGTTTGGTTAAATTGTTACCTTAATTTATTGTGTCTAGTATGACGAAAAATATACTTCACTAAAAATATAGTGAAGTATGATGAAACAATTTTTACTGTTTTCAATTTGATATTTTCCATTTCATACAATTAAGTAATTCTCTCTAGTTTAATAGTAAATTAAATCCAAGATATACTTGATTAAAGTGCCACTTAGCCTATCATTTTCTTGTTGCATTAATCATTGACATAATACAAATTTTAGTGCACCATTCAACATTTTTAATGTAGCAACACAATTGGGGATGTAATTTGCATATTGTTTTTAACATGATGCCATTGTAATATTGAGAAAGAAATAGCCTAAAATTGTCGTTTTTATATTTTTATATTTTTCGGGGGGGGGGGGGAGCCCCCAGAACCCCCCTTCAGCTAGGGGGACTCCCCCAGACTCCCCGGTTAGTCCCCCTCCTTCTACCAGTTCTAGATCCGCCACTGTTCACATTAGAACTAAATTGTTATTTGAGTAGAATTCTTTAGTTAGATTGAAATATGCACTTGTGTTTCTTTCCAGTGTTTCTGTTGTTTTGCCTGATATGGTGAGGTTGTCGTCCACATACATAACTGTATGGCAGGAGCCTTATAGTTGATCTAGCATGTCATTAGTGAGGAGTAGGAACATAATTGGTCCTAGTGCTGACCCTTGTGGTACACCTCTCTGCACAGCAGTGAGTTTTCTGGATCATATTGTTTCTGATGGTGATCTCCACAAATTGTTTTCTATTTTTTAGGTAGCTTCCAAACCATTCTAGTTCCTTTCCTCTTGTGCCTAAAGTGCTTAGTTTTTGGAGTAGCTGATCATGGTTGAGGCAGTCAAAAGCTTTACTGAAATCCAAGAATAAGCTGGTTACTAAGCAGCCTTCTTCAAGTTGGTCTATTATGTGTTTTGAGTGTTGGGTTAGAGCTGTAGCTGTTGATCTTCCAGTAAAGAACCCATGCTTCCAACTAGTAAGCAGGATGTTCTGTTCAAGGTGGGTCAAGAGCTTTCCAAGGACGATTTTTTAAATTATTTTTGAGAGTGTTGTGGTTAATGAAATTGGTTTGTAACTACTGATTCCCCCTCTAGGTCTCTAGGTCCATTTTAGCGAGTTTCCCCTATAGGGAAGAAGCTATTACCCTAAGACCTAAGCCCGGGACCATGATAACTTTTTGTTTTGAGGTCCCCAGACCCCAAAAACACCACTAGTTCGAAACTGTATATATATATATATATATGTGTGTGTGTGTGTGTGTGTGTGTGTGTGTGTGTGTGTGTGTGTGTGTGTGTCCGTGAGCACGATAACTCTCGTAAAAATGATACGATTTTGATGAAATTTGGTATAAACGTGTAAAGCAACATTTATGACTTCAAGCTCGAAAACCAGCCAGATCGCTCTACCCGAAGGGGTATTTTGGGGGGGTTTTGTACCCCAAAAATGGGTTTTTGAATTTTTCACATATAATTTTTGAAATATTCAAATTTTAGTTTTCACCATTGGATTTAGCTTAAAAAACACACAATTTGGTATTTTGATCATTTCTCTACGTCAATTGGTTACCGAGATATTGAAAGTGCTAAACACAGTACGTTGTCTAATGTTATTCTTATGGAGGAAAAGAAAAATTTTTTATCTCGCTTATTTATGAACGTATACTGATGAAACTTGGTATATGGCTTCATCTGGTTGTGGTCTATTGATATTTGCTAAAAAAAAAATGTTTGCCAAAGGATCCCGTAGCAGCAAACCTGCGTACACATCTCCATGTTATTCTTATGGATAATACTTAAATGCTATGTCTCCCTTAATTATGAACATAAATATATTTATATATCCATTGGAAATTCGCCAAGTATGCAGGTTTGCTGCGACGGGGGTATTTGTACTTAGGGTAGACTTTGCAATTTTTTAATTGGTCTGGGAAAATTCCTTGTTTTAGGGATTTGTTGATTATATCTGTGAGTAAGCGTAAAAGTTCTTCCTTACATGCTTTTGTTAATTTTGCAGAAATTTCATGGATTACAGATCACGTTTTTGGTTTTAAAGAGTCTATGGCTTTCAGCACTTCTTTATGTGTTGTTATTTGGAACTGTAGGTTGTGGTTTATAGTTGAAGGCAAGTCCAGCAGGGTGGGGTTTGTATTAGTGTTGTTTATTTTAAGAATCCTTCCTGATCTTGTGGCAAAAAGGTATTAATAAGATTTGCTATTTCACTTAGTTTCCTATTTATTTGCAGTTGCAGCTGGTTTTCAGTGCTTTGTGTAGTTTTTCTTTCATTATTTATTACCTGCCACAGCCCATTGGACTTGTTTTCTGCCTGCTCGATGTGTGCTGCAATTCTTTCTTTCCTAAGTGTTTTTAGGTTCTGGTCATATTCCTTCGTCTTGACTGCTGTCTCCACCTTATCCTCAGCTCGTCCTATACACTGTTCTCTTTCTAGGGCATTAATGAATGCACTTTTCAGTCTTGTGCATTCGTCGTCCCAGTAGTACCTTTTTTTGTGCTGTTGGCCTCTTATAGTTTTCACAGGACAGGTATCGTTGAGAATTGATTAAATAGTGTCGTGAAGATTATTGTAGGCCTGATTTACATCTTCTGTTAGCAGTCTTTGTTTAGTGTTTGTAGTTTTTCTTTGAAAGGGTTAATCTCTATTTTAGTGAACATTCGCTTTTTGTCATTAATTGTTTTTGAAGTGATTTTTTTATGTTGAGTTTTGCAAACTGTGCTGAAATAATAAATATCTTAATATCTCTTTAAGACGCCAACACAAACTGGGCGTATTTTAAGGCGAATATGAATGAATGATTGTGCTAACAAAATAAAATATCTAGAAAAAGAGATAAAGCTCCAAAAAAAGTAGGGAACAGTGAAGAAATCCACAGATCTGACATCAGCACTGCTGAAGGATGGCATCATGCTCGAAGGTGGCAACTAAACCAAACAATAATAACAACCAAACAAAAATAATTGTCTATGAAAATAAAACTAAGATTAAATTAGTTTTGAACTGTAGAGAAGTTAACAAAACCATTTGGACTTACCGGTATGGAGATATTGTTGGCGGAAGACGATATCGTAGGTGCAGCTGGCTGGCTGGATGGAAACGGCAGCAGCAGACTGGCTGGAGGAGGAACTGAACCTGAGACAAAACACACTAACTCAAGACCACTGATAGAAAAACATTTTAAAATACCCTATCTTAGTGCAAAGGGTTAATATTTAATCTTAAATAATGAGCCGTAAAATTGGTTATTAATTAATTAAAAATTAAATCATTCACCGATAATTAAGGTTAATATTTAATTTTTGGCCTTAGGAGGAGTTGTATGAAAACATACTACCCCTGTCACAGCAAACCTGCATACTCAGCAAATCTCCAACGCAAACATATACACCTCACAAACACAGTAACAACTTTCCTAGGTCAAATTAATGATAGTATTGTAAATAAATCTCAAAATAAGTGTGATACTGCTTGGTGACTCATAAAGCCCTGCCTCCCATTTCACCAAAAGAGTTTAATGATCACTATAATGATGTTGGTAGGCAGGGGGCTTCTAGTGTGTGATTTGGGTCAGGATTTTGAGTTCATCAATTTATTAAGCAAGGTTGAGATCGTTTCAAGTGAATTCTTTTTCCAATTCATACATTTTCGAGATTTAGAGAAAGTTAGTTATCAGCAGATCCTTGAAAAACTCTAATACAGAGGATGTTTTTGGTCTTTCAAATTGTCTATTTCATCATGTACATTTCTACATTGTTTGAAACTTTCTAAAACCCTTCCAATTTATAAAAAAGGGATCACAAGAATATCAATAACTACAAACCAGTTTCAGTTGTGCCGGTTTTTTTAAAACTAATTGAGATCCAAGATAAATATCAGTTGTACGACTATCTTGGTAAAAATAATATTTTAAGTGATGCTCAGATTGGCTTCAGACCAGGTTTATCCACAACCAAGGCAGTAGATAGTTTGATTTCAGAGATTCTCCAAACTTTTAAACTAACAAATATCTTAGTGTTGGGTTTAATGGATCTTAGTAAGGCATTCAACAGTGCTTCACATGAAATCGTTCTGGAAAAAATAGATTTTTATGGAGTAAGGAATAGACAGTTGCACTTTTTTCAAACATATCTATGTGAGAGGTTGCTGCATGTGGTTGTTGGTAATACTTCATCTGGTTTCCAGGAGGTTTTAGCTGGAGTTTCTCAAGGGTCAGTCCTGGGCCCAATTTTGTTCATTTTAATGGTAAATGATTTACCTAAAACCATACACTGTCAGTCACTTTTATATGCAGATGAAACCTCTTTCTTGGTTTCTAGTGACAGGTTCTTTGAGGCTGAATGAGGGATTGACTTTGCAATTAAAAACGCCTCTGTCTGGTTTCATGTTAATTTTCTTACTGAAAATAATGATAAAACTGAACAAATTTGTTTTTCACTGATAACTTCAGAATACCAGTACAATTCCTCTTCTATCAAACTTTTGGGAATTCATTTGGATTCAGAGTTCATTTGTAATACTCAAAACATTATTTTAAAGATTTCACGAGTCTGTTTTTTGTTAAGGAGGCTAAAGTATTGTGTCTCTAAAAGTATGTTGATCACTACATATCTAAGCAGGATGGATAAAATAGTCTTACAACGCTATAAAGTATATTTACACTTATACTATACTTACATACAAGACGGTAAAATATACACAAAAGATAGTACAAGGCGATCGATTTCAACCAGTTACACCGGTCATCATCAGGCCCAATCAGAGAATGTACCGGTGTGATTGGGCCTTCCCAATCACGCCCAATGATTCTCTGATTGGGCCTGATGATGACCGGTGTAACTGGTTGAAATCGATCGCCTTGTACCATGTTTTGTGTATATTTTACCGTCTTGTATGTAAGTACAGTATAAGTGTAAATATATATTATAGTGTTGTAAGACGTATTTTATTTATCCTGCTTAGTTGTAACAACACGTATCATGCTAATAAAGAAATTATTGACTACGTATCATAGTTTTTTGCATTCTCATCTCCTCTATGGGAACATCCTATGGGGAAATAGTGTAGTAGCAGGCAGGATATTTATTTGGCAGAAAAAGGCATTGTGAATCATGTTTGACATACCAAGCAGAAGCTCATGTAAACCATTTTTTATCAAACATCAAATTATGACTTTGCCTTGTGTTTTTTTAAATAATTTATTGTTTGTTAAGGAAAATGAATCTAGTTTTATTAAGCGTAAAGATTTACATAATTATAGCACAAGAAATTGTAACAATTTGGACATTCCAACTGTCAGGCTAAATCTATTCGAAGTAGGGGTGTGCGAATATTCGAGCTTCAAGCTTTTTCAAGCCGAATATTGCAGTATTCTGCTTGGCTCGAGATTTGCAAAAAAGCTCGAAGTTCGAGCCGAATATTTAAAACGCCGAATAGTGAAAATATTGCATCTTGCTCAGGATTGAGCTAGCGAACCTTAGATTATGAGGCAGGCGCGATATCCATGAATATTTGATAAATGTTCCTAAATATAAACAAAATTTGATGTGTATACATTAGGATGAATTTAACAGGGGGGAAGAACAGAATCATTTTGAAGTATTATTTTCACTTGTCCCTTATCACTACACTACAAAATAGCATACTACTAATTTATTATCGCTTTAACTTCACATAAAGTAGTTTAACATGAATACTTCACATAAATTTTAACGTATATTGTTCACCTTTCAAATAGCTCAATTATCAAGCGAGAATGGTTAGTTTACCACCTTTTTTTGGTAAGCTCCCAGTGGACAAAAAACCTAATATTCCAAAGACAATAAGCTAAAATAAGGCTCTTTTAGTTGTTTAGTTTAAAATAAATATAAGCAGGTTTTTTAGCTTACAAACATAATAAAGGCAGTCATGTAGTTATATTATTAATCGAGACTACAATTAATTACTCTAGATTATCATTTATTTGTTCCTAAATTTTTTTACTACAATATATTTACGATCTGGTCAGGGCCATAATTAGGACCTCTGGGGCCCCGGGCATATAGGAAAATGGGGGCCCCTAACATAAATACAATCATTTATATAGGTACAGTAGAAGTCCGATTATCCGAGGTCCGATTATCCGAGCCGCCGGGTTAACCGAGGCAAATACAGTACTGTATATAGCCTTGGAAATAAATCGTAAATAAATAAATAAATAATCGTAAATCGATTGAAAAATGTAGCGGCTGTGGTTGCTAGGTCGAGTATTACAAGCTACTCCTATTGGTTGTTGCTAGGACCAATAGTCTTATCGGTCGACTGTGTTCGCGCTAGAGATGGGAATCATCGTTGTTTTCCGGCAACGGTTGTAACGAAAACGCAGCTATCCAATAACGTGTTGCGGCAACCTGTTATTTAAATAACGATTGTCAACTCTAATAACGGGTGTAGAAACGTTATTAGAATAACAGGGAGTTCTCCGCAACGTGTTCCCGCGATAACGTTGCCACGGCCGCAACACTGTTATTCATCCTGTTATGTTAAATAACACCCATTTTTAGTTCGCAGTTCGCGCCATTGTCTCAGTCTACGCCGAACGGCCGAACTGATTAACCGTGCGCTTCAGTCCCGTTTTCAATCAGTGTGTTGTTTCACAAATATAAACAAATATGAGTGGTAAACGTAAAAGAGTTGTGGTTTCTTTGGAAACAAAATATAATGCAATTGAGGGATTGGATAAAGGAGAGAATATTAAAAAGGTTTATTTAATCATAAATCACTTATTACTGTATTAATAAACCGTATTCTCCAGTTTCAATACGATTTTTGTCTAATTATAACCTATAATTTTTACCGCCGTGTTATCCGAGTTTTTGATTATCCGAGGTAGTCTCGGTCCCGTTTAGCTCGGATAATCGGACTTCTACTGTACATACATACATACGAAAGTTATTTTGTTCTATTCCGTATTTATTTATTATTTTTAATATTCTAGGCTTTAATAAATACACCAAATATACAAATAAATAACAAATTTTAATTTGTTATCAAAATGTAAAAAAAACTCACAAAATAAAAATGTTTATTTAATTTTCCGTGATGCAAGATTTAGTATGGTTCAACTCTCTTAATCCATTGGCGACAACTCATGAGCGTTACTCGTGCGGCCGCAGCAGGGCCAAATGCTGACTCACGAGTGCCGCTCGTTCATTACATTCGTGGCGTCACTAGTCCTTGTAGTTCAATGGAATGCCGACAGATTGCTCCTCAATTCACTTTTTCATTCATTGATGAGTATATCTGACAATGTTTCATAATAAAATCCCTGGTTTTTATCAAGAAAAAATAATAATAATGACGCCGCGTCGTCGTCTAAAACTGTGATTTTTCATCAGCGTATAAACGCTATAGTTAACTGTTTTATAACAAACTGAGATTGATTTAGAGCATTTTACTATCAATAAGATTCTCGTGGGTTGAAATATTTTTTGTTTTATATTTGGCAGCATTGTTTTTTTGCTGCTAAAATGCCACTTCTGTTTGTTTTGGTATGATATTGGCAGTGTTTCTTTGACTGTTATTGATTGAACTTGTGTTTGTGCATTATTAGTGATGAATCGTGAAAATCTCGGTAGTTTTGAGTTCAACAGACTTTTGCTGTGTAGTGAGAGTGAGGAAGAAGAGGATGATTTGGAAGACGATTTAGTTTACATTAGACGTAATGACGAATTGGTTTTAGCCGGTCTTAGCACCCGCGAGCGGGATTTACTTGCCGGTTAAGTAATAGAATTGGACGGGCCAAACTGTAAATTGAGAGTGTAAATAGCGTGTATATACATTTTTATTTATATTTGTTAGTTTTCCAAGAAGCAGTGAAGTGAAAATGTGCGCAGAACTGTGAAGCAATAGCAGTGACTTAGAAATGAAGATAGGCCCAGAATCAGCCTTGGTAAGCATTTTTGTAACATTTGTTGAAAAATATATTTTTAAGTTAAAAAAATAATCTATTACAGTTTTGCGTAGGGAATTAATTTTAGATTGTGAAATAATTGCATTATTACGTTTTATACCATTCTAACGGTTTTTATCACAGTTTACTTTTAAAAATTTATTTTTTGTAAATTATATTTTTTATATATTGCATTTTAATTCTAAATAAAAAATATATATACACATAAACTGTGCCTATTTCGGCGAGGAATTTCATAATAAACAAAATGGTAAAAGAATTATTATGATATCTAAAACGGTTTTCTTTTTATAGCACTTTTACTAAATGTCTACAAATTCACTGAAATTAATTGCTGCCCAAAGGCCATGCAAAATGCCTATTTATTCCTTTCCAAATGGGTTAAGCCTAAATCCATTAAGCTAATAATATATATCCAATTAATACAAAATAAAATACCCCCGTCATAGCAAACCTGCGTACTCAGCGAATTTCCAATGCATAATATTTGTCTTAATACCACATAAAGCCGCATACCAATTTTCATAAAAAAATATACACATATAAGCGATTTTAATTATTCTCCATAAGAATAAAATTGGTAATGAGTACGTAGGTTTGCTGAAACAAGGAACACAAACAATTGGTTTTTATGCAAATATAAACAGAATTTAACTAGGCGAAGCCACATTCCAAGTTTCATCAATATTCAATCACAAATAAGTGCTATATAACATTTCAGTTATTCTTCATAAGAATAACTAGGGGCTGAGTAAGCAGGTTTGCTGCAACAAGGAACAAAAAAATTGGTTTTTATGAAATTATCAATATAACTCAACCAAGTGAAGTGAAGTGTAACTCAACCAGGTGAACTTGGTATATAACTCATACCAAGTTTTAATAATGTATGTTCATAATTAAGGGAGTCATTACATTTTACTTATTCTCCATAAGAATAACATGGGGCTGAGTACGCAGGTTTGCTGCTACGGGAATAATCAACAAAAAATCAATTTTTTGTGCAAATATCATACCAGTACTACGTGAAGCCACATACCAAGTTTCAACAACATACATTCATAAATAATCGAGATATCAAATTTTATTTATTCTCCATAAGGATAACATTGGACAACGTACTGTGTTTAGCACTTTGAATATCTCTGCAACAGTTGGGCGTAGAATCACAATTTAAACACCAAAATGATTGTTTTGTGGAACTGAATAGATTGGTAAAAGCAAATGTGAAGTTTAGATTAAAATAAACTGAGGAAAAGCCAAAAACTGTTTTCCCATAAGATTAACATGGGAGATTTTATGAGTAGGTTTTTTGGATTTTCTCCGCAACCTAGGTTAATAGTTCAAAATACCATATTACTTGTTTTTTTAAGCTCTATAACATGGTCAAAACCAAAATTAAGTTTTTTAAAAATTTTAGGGTGAAAAATGCAAAAAACTGAGAGTTGCACGACTGGTTAGTTTTGGTCATGTCCGGGAATCAAACCCCATAAACATCGTATCAACACCTGGCCCAAGGTGTTTCCACGATTTAGCCAACTCAGCTAACACGACCAAAGGCCAAGTGGCGTTATTTAGGTTTATCAGTCAGTCCGCGCCCCTAGCGGAGAGAACTGTAGTCATTAGTTACAGATTTTGCTACTAGAGCGCAGCACCAATCAAATCCCGTTATAGGCTACTGTGAATCGAATAAAATGACTAATATAATAAAAATATAGGTAAAGTCCGCCCTTATAGATTCCTGTAAGTCTTTTAGATTCATGTAAGTTTTTTAGTTTTTGAGATGCCAATTATGGGCCAGTTAATTAATACCCTGATATGTTGTTAAAATTACAAATGCTCAGTCTGATTTAAGGCCACATTCTCCTTCTAAACTGCTAGACCACATGGGTATGGTATTAATGTGGTAGATCTAAGGTAAAACTCAATAAGATTTACACTCAAATATACCCCAAAACCATTCATTCATTGTTGCTGGATTAGGAAACACCAGCATAGCTGCTAGGCACGTCTTCCACAAGTGGGAATTTTGCGGAGGTTATCGGAAGGATAGGATATAGCAGTAAAGGAAAGGGTGGGATGGGATAGGCAGCCAAATTGACCTTGCTCCAACTCCCGCACTCCTGTGACAGCTGTGATCAGGCTCAAACAGGCGGGCCTGCTCTGCCCTCTAACTGGTCAACTCAACTGACAGGGTATCCATGTACAACAGCCAGGGACCCTACATTCTCAGGTTGGGGACCAAACCCGGAGTTTCCGTTCCCAGCCAGTGCAAATGGAGGGACCAAAGGTGAAAGGGAAGTTTGTCATAATGGACAGCCAAAAGACTTACCATATGTAATGAGAACTTCATTTGCTGTACCCATGTCAGCCTCCAAACTGACCCCCAAAAACAATAGATAAACAAAATATAAACTTCCTTAACATCTATGTTTTATTTTTTATAGATAGTCTTGAGTTGAAACGTTGTTTAATATATTTGTATTTGAATATAAGTTATAAACTAGCAGTAAAAATGGAGAGCCTCCCAGCCAAACATAAAAGGGAAGAATCAATCTTGAATAAGCAATTAAGGAAAGAAAAGTAGATATAAATTGAATAAATATTATTTTATTAAAAAAAACCGTTACAAACTACTCAAGTCTTTCTTTCATTACCAAATAAATCAAGAATAAATATTAGGCTTGATTGAAGTGGGGTATAGGAATGTAAAATAATAAAGTAATTAGTATTTAAGGTACACATTTTCTAGATTTCATAATCAAATAAAAAAAAAACCTACAAGAACACAATAATGACTAAGAGAAATAAATGTAACCTTCCAAGGCCTGATAACCACAACTCACCCTTATAGACCAATGGACGTTTTACAGATTCGATAAATTATCATGAATGATTTTGTAATATTAATACAAATGTAAACATAACCAAACAAGTAGAGATGCTATGTTATTATGTTTTAAGTATTGCTTTCTGAGTTCATAACAGAAAATGGCACTAAGTTAATGCCCTCGCTTATGTTTCTTGGTTCCGTTGTACACCCAACTGTTTACCTCTCAAAAGTCAACAAGTTTTGTTAGTAAACTAAACAAACTAAATAAAGACAAGTGTCTGACAACATATATCAGCCAGCTGTTAGTATTTTAACAATAGGCTTCATTGTAAGAGTTTAAAACTGACCTTTAACAGTTAAAACACAATTGTAACTCCATTTGTGCGCCCGGGGTGATCTTACTATACATTTTTTTCATAAGCATAGGCTATCCCTACTTATTTTGTTATGTAGTCATTGATCAATACACTATTGAATGCCAAACATGGCATTAACCTTTTAGAATGTTATGCCAGCTAAAACGTTAATAATTATATCCTTAAGTATTTTTGGAGTCCTTTCAAAACTAAGACTGAACAGTTTTTATGAAAGATATTACATTTCAACAAGTGATTGTGTACTGTGTGACAAACTGACATTGCATTTGACTGATTAAAAGTTATAATAAACTAAGTTGATTTACTAATAAAAAAACTCTTAATGATAAAAAATAAGATATTACCAGTTCAAAGTTTTACATGAATTGGACCCTCAATTTATCTGAGATGTGATAACTTTCTTCACATTTTCGACATTACACCAACATTTAAATACAACTCAGTACAGCCTCGATCAATGTGGCCCCCTCAAACCTTTGATACTACGGAAGTAAAAATACTTTTGGGACTATACATAAACAAAGGCTTGAAAAGTAGATAAATGTTGTTCAATACTTTGATTTTTATCAATTCCAGTACAGGAATGATACAATGTGATCAGAATTATGTGTACAATAACAAATAATACAAAATTATGAATGGTACATGGTACTGCATATAAATTGTAACTTTATACTAAGCTACCACAGAAATATAAATTTTAACTCCATTAAAACTTCATACAGATTACTTATAAGGTTTAAAAGCAACATTTGAATCAACAGTTCAATATTGTCTAACTAAATAGCTCTGTAACAAATATAAACAATTTTCAAAACCCCGTTGAAGATTTTGGTTGCAATGCATAAAGCTCTTAGTGTGCAGCTGACGACTCTCGGCAAACGCGGGGGAGACGTTGAGTCTAACCACGTTGAGCGTTACTAGGTACTTCGCCTTTGCTTTGGTATGGTTTACCTTCTGTTAAAAATTTATTCATCTCAGATAATGTAATCTGTTGTGTAGGGGTGTGCGAGTACTCAAAAATTGTAGTTTTTCAATACTTGACTAAGTAATAAAAAATAATCAAATGTTTGAGTGTGTATTTCTCCTGATTCTCGGAGGATCACTAACAATTGCAAACTGTCAAATTGCATAGGAATGGTCGTACAAGATGACCGAACCATGGAAAATCTGCCAAAAATGACTATGGGAAACATAAATAGGACATAAACAACAACCATCCCATATGTAACAGATGACCGCACCACGTAATTTCAGCTGTAAATGACAACGGAAACAATAATTTTGGTCAAAAATTATGTCTGTTCAGCGTAGAATATAGTGTTTACTAGGGATGAGTCGATTCTCGATACCGATTCTCGATACCACCGATTCTTGGATATTGGTATCGGTATCGAGATTCATTCGTTCAATGTCGATACCGATACCATCGATACCCCCGCTACGAAGTGCACGGTAAGCGATGCTCCCGCCGCTTACCCTTGCTCCAAAAGGCACGGGGAGTGTTTGGGTCGGCGGCAAGATAACCAAGTTTTTCCCCATTATGAATTTATAATTAATTTGTCTATATTACTATAGCATACTAGTGAAAATAAAATAAAATTATGTAAAAAATTGCATTAAACAATTTGTTTGATAATTAACTACAAAATACTACTAAATAATTTTAAATGGTAACATACATTTTTAATGGTTTTTAACAATAGTTTTAACAACTATAGGTACTGAAAAATCGTAGGTATGGATGGTATCGGTATCGAGAATCGATAAATTTTGGTATCGACTCATCCCTAGTGTTTACGATGGCATAACCAACACGACACCAGGGCGCTGAAGATGGCATGAATGCCAAAATACATATATCCCAGAGTAAGAAAAAGGATTGCTTAACGCAAGTAAACAAGTTCTAATGTAGTATCAGCTGTTGTAAATTATGACAGAAAACACAATATCGGTAAAAATGATGACCAGACCAAACAACGATTTATTCAAGTAATATTGATTATACTAATATATGAGTACCAATACACATTTTTGGCCAGTACAGTCAAACTGGATTATATATTGACTTAGTGATGGCAAAGCAAGTGACATTGGCCAAATGGCAACTGGACTGTATTTTACCGGCCGAAAATGACAGCCAAACCAAACCATGTTTTGTTTGTCAATACATAATCCAGTTTGACTGTACTGGCCAAAAATGTGTATTGGTACTCATATATTAGTTGGAATCATGGTTAGACTATAATTATATCTGGAGTGGTATCCAAATTCTATTACACTATTTGAAACTACCATCAACAATGTAATGCTGATGGCAAATACTCAAAACTCATGAATAATGGCACTACTCGACTCTGACTCGATCAAAAAATCACTATACTCGACACCCCTAGTGTTTATAGTTGAAATAGTTTAAAATAGAGGAAAACTTAAATTACTTGAATCATAATTGTTACCTATCTCGAATGATCAGTAAATATCTGCAAGTAACAAGGGATTTTTACTCGAGTATTCTGTGTGCACAAATGTTCTTAAAACACTAAAGAGTGTAACACTCAATAAATAGTAAAAATATGACCCGTTTGCAACTTGACCTAAACTTGGACTAGTTATCTATAGTCAATGACCATCACAAATCTGCAAGTAACTGCAAGGAACTGATTAACTGAGAATGTACTGTGCATGGATATATTACATACTGGAACAAACACAGAAGGTAACTCTCAATAAATAAAATAGTAAAATCATGAACTAATTGAAACGCTTGTAACACTCAGTAAATAGTAAAAAATGAACTACTTGAAACTGAATTTAAACTTGGGCTTGTTACCTATCTTAAATGATCACCACAGATATGGGGGTAATCAGGGATTTGTTAACCGAGAGTGTATTGTGTATGTACATACTGGAACCACCACTGAGTGTGACAATCAATTAATAGTAAACACATTAACTTTATGAAATGGAATCTAAACTTGTACTGGGCTTGTAACTACCACAGAGGGTAATACTAAATAAGTAGTAAAAACAGAGAATAATGACAAAAACGTTGTCTACATTGAATTTCAGTATCCTCCCTGTATAAATGTTGTTAAAGTATGAGACAAAAATACAATAATACAGGTGGATTTTCTCAAATTAAACTCTTTAGTTTATAACACCTTAATATTATAGAAATACAATGATACAGTTTATTGGATCAAACAGTTGCCGATGAGCAGAGCTACCTGAGCAGCGAAAGCTCGACACTGTTCGTCCACCTCACAACTGCGGCCCCCGACAATGCCCTGGGAGTTGACGATGTCATCGAGCCACAGCCGAGCCTCCATCATCTCGTCAAACAGCTCCGAGGTGACCCTGGCGGCAGGCACGGCCATCACGACTGCGGCGAGGCACGCAATCACCGCCTCCCGCACCCGCGCCTCCGGGTGGAACCGCAGACTCCACGTGGCCTCCAACAACTCCTTCCCCATCCGTGTCGCAGCAGGAGCATTTACTGAACTCGCGACTATCACTGCACACGTTTTCAAGAAGTGCACAAGCAGTAAACAAGATTCTTCTTGTGTAACTTTTTCTGACCTTGTCCGGTAAACTATTCCTGGTGTTGTTTTGCCAGTGCCACGCAAGAGTGGGAAAAGAAATGAGCCAGCAACACTAGAAAACTTATTCTCCTTAGATATTACAGGTGGTTTCCTCGGTTGGCCAAATTTCTTAGTGTGGCTTTCAATTCTCCTTTTAACAATGTCGTACCAATCCGGTTCATCTGTACTCTTTGTTATCACTACATTTTTATTTTCTGTTTTCTTTTCATTGGATTTTGGGGAAGAGAGAATTTTGGCAGTTGCTGATAAAATGTTCAACATTAGCATTCTTTGTGCTAATGAATACTTCCCGACATCTTCATGAAATTGTTTACAGAGGTAAAGAGCACCCTCGTTAGGGTAAACAACAACTATGGCAACAGCACTGGAAAATCTTAAGTCTTCAAAATTTTCATAGTAAGTTCTCTTTTCTAGACATATAAGAATGTCTAAAATATCTATACCTAATGTGACATCATCTTCCGGAAGTTGCCTGTAAATCAATTCTTCACACACTTCTAAAGAACCAACCCAAACATCCATATCATTTTCCTCTTTGAAACCTTCTATTAAATCCCTAAGATACTTTGGCCTTTTAGTAATAGCCACTTTAACATCACTTGATATATCATATGGGATTAAATCATCATCACTGTCCAATTCTGATTCAGCGTCTTCAATTTCATTGCAAGGATTCTTCTTCAAAATGTGATTAGAACTGACCTTCTTTCCATCAAGTGTACTAGGTGTAGATTCTGTATCAGCTTCTTTTTCAACCTCATTCATAATTTTGCACAACAAACTATCTCCGTTTGGAACATTGCACAACTCGACATTAAACTTATAATTACTCATACTTTTGATTGCATCGATGATAGCTTTACTTTCCTTTGTAACCTTAGAAAAATCAAACTGAAGATCAGATTTACTTTCTTTGTCTTCAACTAGAGAGTTTAAATGATGTACGACACACTCTGCAGTTATCATGCCCATGATTCTAACATTCTCTGTAGTGTTTTCAAGATGTGAAGGCATACCTTTAAAGAGCTTGAGTTGTAACTCATTTTTAAGGGCATTGTTCATGGGTATTTCCATGTAATTACACAAATAGTTAAACCCAACAACAATCATTTTTGAAAGATAGAGATGTTGTTCTTGTGGAGTGTGAAGCATTGCTGTCTTGTCACTCCAGACTGTTAACAACTGCAGTAACAGGGTCGGAAGGAAACCTTCAGAACCTACAATACCAGTATCTTTCTTTGCTGCATCTTTGGTTACATTTCCAAGGAAAGCAATCAAATTTATAATGACTTTAGGCTCATTATGAAATGTCAGAAACGGAATTTTCTGACAAAGAGTGTATTTCCAAGAGGTGACCTGAAGACAATCGAGGCTTAATAATTTTAGAATTGATTTTTCCGAACAAGTCTTCAGAATTAAAAGGGATGTCATTTCAACACTGCTTGTTTCTAGGTTCTTGAACACTTCATTTATGACAACAGAAAACTCCACTCCTCTTTCAAAACACCACGAGTTTAAAATCTTGAAGAAATCCAGAAATGAAGCATTCAGCTTAAAGGTTGCGATGATCCGACTTAACAGAATTGCCACTGGTTTTACATCTACATGAATGCTGCTTCTCATTAAAGACAAGTAAACAAGGCATTGGGCAACATGAACCAAAATGTTCTTAACGTAAGTATCAATAGTAAAACACCTGGCAATGTTGCCCTTCAACTTGTTGGCAACACGTGTTGGTAAAGAGACCAGCAACTGCACTACGTCTTCCCACTGGAGTGTCACAAACACATCAGAAATATCATCACGGTCACAAGTTCGCTTGCATGCAGATATCACAGCTGATGTTAAAAAGTCACTTGCCAAAATATTTTCCAGTGTGTTTAGTATAAAACTCAATTTCAAACAAGGTCCCTTACAGTCATTCATACCATCACACAAAGAGGCTAAACTCTCAAAAAGCATAATTTCTGTCCCACTTTCTACTATGAATAATTTGTTCAATGAATGATCCAAAACCCCATCCTTAATCCAGGCAGGTTTGAAATGTTGCAAGACTTCTGACAGCAATTTTCCATAACAAAGTTTTGTGTATCTGTCCCAATCGTAGGTGGTAGAGTCAGTGCCATCCATCTTCTGAGCTGTGAGAGGGCCTGGTAGACAGGTTGTCAGTTGCTCCAATGGAAGGTGCAGGTTTCTATCTTCTTTCAAGGCTTGAAGAATCTTTTTTGTCACCACCACTAGATGATCCCCATCAGCTGCAAGTGGAAAAACTAACTGGATTCGATCAACTACCTTTTAACTTGTTAAGAGTTATTAATTTTTGAATTGAATTGAATAATAGGAAACCAAACAATAAAATATATATTTTATAAAAAAAATATATATGACAATAGTCAATAAAAGTTTTTCATAAAGAATGTATCTCAAATTCTACTTCTCAGCATTCAAAAATGAGTCTCTTACCCCTTAAAAAAAAATAGCAAATATTTCATCTTGCAAAGATGCAATATATATTTTTTAGATGTATGTACTAGGGGTGTGCGATGCAGCAATTTTATTTCGATTCGATGCAACGATGCTATTCAAAAAATTTTGATTTGAATCCATGCAATGCGACATGTTTCAATGATTAAAACATGATTAAAACTCAGCCTATACACCAATTTGTATGACCAACATGGATGATCTACCATCTTGGTCAAAGTCTAGTTATAATTTTCGAATTTGATCAATTAATTCTTCTTCCATCCTATCTTGATGCATCATTTCAAAAAATGTTGCAATAAAAACGCATAACCTAAAATTAATTGTGTTTACTTAAGTTTCAAAGGACGGACGAATACAAACGAGCGCCAAAGTTAAATAACGAGTGACGATTTTGCCAGATCGTACCAAATTTTTGACAAAATACTATTTTACCCACCCTAGGAATAGTTTTGTGAAGGTATAACGTTATTCAAATAACTCACTGTTTATTATAAAAAACTGTTTATTATTAAAAACTGTTTATTATAAATTCATAATGGGAAAAACTTAAAGAAATAATGTTGGTCAGCCGACTGATTTATTGCTTTCAACCGGCCTCCAACCCTCCCCTCCCATCACTCTTCCTTTCTTATCTCCAAGGTAAGATTTTTTTGCTGCCTCCCCAAACACTACCCATGTCCATTGTAGCGCGGGTAAACGGCGGGAGTATTAGAACGTATCAAACACTTTCGATGCATCGCTATTGTGATTACTACAGCATCAAATCCAATCTAATCAAAATTTTGATGCTTTTCGATGCATTGCACACTCCTAATACTTACACAAATCCAAAGAAAAATAATAATCAAATACTTAGAAAAGTAATTAGGAACATATTACTGAAATTTTAAGATGAAATATATACTTATATATTAAGAAATTAATTATTTAAAGTTATTTATAGGACTAGTAAATAATTATATTTCTGGGGTGCCAAAAAGTATTAGATATTTCAAAAACTAAAACTAAAAATTTAGATCCCAGGAAATTAGATGATTAACAACCATGCTGTTGATATTCAGAACAGGGTAGAAATGCCTAATGGCTTTCATTGGTGAAGGGAATTTACATGTAGCACTCTTTTTCTTACTTGAGCCATTTTATTAGCCATAAAAGATAACAATACCCCAAATTTGTCATCATCAATTGGCAAGGATTGTGGGGTAACAACACTGATGAAATACTAAAGACCAGGGATGAGATTACCAACTTATTTGTTGGAACTAGGGGTGTGCGAGTACTCGAAACTTCGAGTTTTCGGCCGAGTATTTTAATACTCGAACTTGACTCGAAGTTTTGAAAAATACTCGAAAGTTCGAGCGAGTATTTCCTGCCGATTTCCGGACGATCACTAACGATCGCGACCGTCCAAAACGCGTAGTAACGGCAGCAAAGGGCGATCGCAACGCGTAAAATCGGCCGAAAATGACGATCGCTAACGATGACGACCGGCCCAAACGCGTTGTAACGACTGCAAAAGGCGATCGCATCGCGTAAAATCGGCCGAAAATGACGATCACTAACGATTGCGACCGGCCAAAACGCGTAGTAACGGCCGTAAAGGCGATCGCATCACGTAAAATCGGCCGCAAAGGACGATCGGACCGCGTAATTTCGGCCGTAACTAACGATTTCGTCACCTAATTTTGATTATAAGCGATGTCTGGGCCAGGTGTTATTGGCCAAAGACAACGGGACCGTGTTGTATCGGCTGGAAACGTATGACAATCCACGTTTTGTTTGTTAATTAATACGTAATCCAGTTTGATTGTACTGGCCAAAACCTTGTATTGCTACTCATGTATTATTTAGAAACCATGTTTAGATTATCAAATCTGGAGTGGTATCCAAATTCCATTACATTATATGAAACTACCAACTGACGGCAAATACTCGCTCGAAAATACTCGAAACTCGAAAATAATTGGCACTACTCGACTCGACTCGATTTAAAAAATCACTACTCGCACACCCCTAGTTGGAACGATTAATTTTTCCGATATTTTAACTTTACTCTGCACATCGCACATAAATACCTACAAATAAAAAATGATTCTACATTATTATTACCTGCTATGTAATTTTTGTATAGCTTTTTGTGGAGGGAGTTCTCAGATTAGAGAAAAGTTCTCCTTGCCTCTGAGACTGCCCATTTTTGTTCCCTAGATAAGTTGATCTACGGCCAAAGGTGGGTCCAAACCTCTGGGACAAAGCTTAGCTAAGAGCCCCTAGAGATGGCGGTAATCAACCACGGGACCTTGCAGACCAAAGTCACAATCTACAACCACTACCCTAGCTTGATCTAATGTCAAATATATCTTTATAGTGGTAGTTTAAAACAAGCTTAGCTCTTAATTGTTAGCGCGGGGTTCCCCACGGGGTGTGGTAATTTTCTTCTATCTTCATGCGTTTGGCAAGGCTGACTTGCGGCCAAGTAGCCTACCTCCCGGGAAGACTACAAGTCGCAGCGCCAGATTTCAGGGTTTCTACAGAATTTCAATTTTCTATTTCCCTGACTTTTCCCTGACCTTCCCTGACCCTTCTGTAAAACTCCCGAGACCAATTCGAAATATGTCTTAGCATTTTCACTTTATAAACAAGCATGTGTGCACAATTGTTATATATTTAATATGTAAAACATTATCTTCTATAAGATGTATGTCATAAATGTTAATAAAACAAAATTAAATTCATAGATCTCAATAAAAACTCAATAATTGAGGATTACAAGATGTTAACAATAAACTCCTTAGGAATACTTGGATCATCAGCCAACCATTGGGACACTACCTGAAAAATACTGCTACAACAGATTCTGTAGCAAAGCACCCCCTCAGTTTTTTCATCCTCCGGGATCAGATGGAATGTAAATTTTAGGGATGACTCGATTCTCGATACCACCGATTCTTGGACATTGGTATCAGTATCGAGATTCATTCGTTTAATGTCGATACCGATACCATCGATACCCCCGCCGCTTACCCGCGCTACGAAGTGCACAGGAAGGGATACTTCCGCCGTTTACCCGCTCTACGAAGTGCACGGGAAGGGATACTTCTGCCATTTACCCGCGCTACAAAAAGCAAGGGGAGTGTTTGGGTCACCGAAAAAAATCTTACCTTGGAGATAAGGAAGGAAGAGGGATGGGAGGGGAGGGGGGATCCAGTTGAAAGCAATAAATCAGTCGGCTGACCAACATTATTTCTTTGAGTCATTATCTTACAACCAAGTTTTTCCCCATTACGAATTTATAATAAGTAGTTGTTGATTTTTTTATTACTATAGGACACTAGTGAAATTAACATTAAATTATGTAAAAAATTGCATTAACAAATTGTAGTAATAATTAATTACAAAATACTACTAAATAATTTTAAATGGTTACACAAATTTGTAACTGTTTTTTACAATGTGTTTATCAACTATAGGTACTGAAAAATCGTAGGTATCGATGGTATCAGTATCGAGAATCGATTTTCCTGGTATCGGTATCGAGAATCGATAAATGTTGGTATTGACTCATCCCTAGTAAATGTTATATGATGCTTCACAGAAAGTTATTCTTGTTGTGATAATATCCCTCTTAACCTATTTTGAGACTTAACAAAGATTGCAAAATAAGTTTTGTGAAGTAGCGTTACAACAGTGGAATAGTAATCAATATTGTCTCTATAAGCTACAAATTTATTTTCATATCTTTAGAACGTGGGGTCGAGATGTAGCAAATTAACCTTTATCTCTGGGTTCTCTGACTTTCCCTGACCAAATTTCCATTCCCTGACTTTAAGTGACTTCCCCTTACCGTAGAAACCCTGCATTTCCAGTTCGGCACAATCTCAAATTTAGATACATTTTTGAGGATGGGCGCGCCACAATCCTTAAGGATTAGGGTTAATATAAAACCAACAATGCATTTGGTTTACTGGCACCAAATATACAGTAAATTGAACCAAATCTCATTTTTATGTATAGAAAACATAAGCTATTACCCGCAGCTTCGCTCGCAACAAATTAAAACACATTAAAAATATTAACCTGACCAGCACTATCAAATCTTTGTTTAGTTTTACCATATGACTTATTCTTTTGCCCTAACCAACATACAACTACAGCTGGTAATTTTATAGATCATATGTTCCCATAAGATTTGCATTATAACTTACAGGACCCGTGGGGAGGAGCCCTAAGGTTGGATGCAATCATTATCAGTTCCATATGTAAATGTGATATGTAAGCTATGTTCATGCAACATTTTAGGTTAATTGGTCCAGTAGTTTATCCGTGACGGAACTCAAAATATCCATACATACATCCAAACTTTCACATTTATAATACTGTATTAGTAGGATAAGTACCTGGGGGGCCGAGTTTGCTCGGGGAAGGCCAGTCAGTTTGTTTAGTTGACTAAATATAATGAGGAGTAATATTTCACCACTTACCCCTACTGATAATCAGATTTGTATTACTCATTTGCCTCTTTTCTACATTTTTAAGGTCACTCCAGTTGTTATTTATAGCTTAATGTCCTTTTGATTTATTTTACTACTCTATATATGTAGTCTTCACTCAAATCTTTTAATCTCTGCTCTCAGGAAACCACATGTTAATAATCATAAACATGAGTATTACTTTGACAGTTTCCTGGTTGATTATGAACAACTGTTACAATTCTTATGTTTTGATTTGAAACTTCATAAGCCCAATGTTATTTTTTTAACTTTTCATTTTAGTTTTTTTACATTATTTGATTTTTCCTGGGGATGAGGCCTGTCTAGAACTTATTTTTATATCAGAACTTAGTTATTTCCAAAATTAGAAGGAAATCCTCAGAGCCGTTTTCGAGATAATTGTGCAACCAAGCAAACATTGCTCATATAAGAGTATAGGATATACGTATTGGCAAACCTAAATGCTAACAAAGGTATTTAAAATCATAAATTGTAATTTTATATTGATTACATGAACTTACAGTTTTTTTGGTGTGTGGTTTAGTGTGTATACCTATTAGATATGTGCTAGTGGCTTGAAGGGGCCATAGCCCCTAACCTTGCTCCAATACACTACCTCATCTGATTTTTAGTGAATTTCCTTTGGAAAGTGAACTATTAGCATGACCCGCACGGTGAAACTTAAGCCCGGGACCACCATAGAAGTTCCTAACATGACCCCCTGAACACGTTTTGGGGGGTCGTTCAAAATTTTATATATATATATATATATATATATATATATATATATATATATATATATATATATATATATATATAGACATATATGTGTATGCACTCTAGCGGTCACATTTTTTGTCCGATTTACTTCAAATTTGGTAGGGACGTTCCTTTCTATAATCTGTTGGACAAGTTCGTTGGGCAAAACAATCGGAAAACTCTAAACCCATTTTTTGGGGATTAATCTTTCAAATTTCGAGTTTTTGGGCCCCAAAAGGGTCAGAAAAGCCCCGGATGCAAAATTAATGCGTGGAAAAAGATGGGAATTAGTTAGACGAAAGTTTTAAGCCCTCTCTCGTCATTCTAGCATAAATATTTACCGAGTTATTAAAGAAAATGTCTATTGACCAAACGCAGTACGTTGTCTTATGGGGGTTTTACATTAGAAAAGCCTGTTATTCATTTGTTGGTGTACTTTTAACATCTCCAGCAACCTCACGCCTACTTTAAAGCCTGACTGGACCTTCTCCTAACCTTATAATGCACAAAATTGTATTCCCAGCATTGCAGGTAAATAGAACCAGGAGCATCAAAACAGCCAAAAATTCAATATTTTCAGATTTGAATAAAAATTGGAATAATTGTATGTTTTTAACTGATTTTGAGTTTTTATAGTTTTTTATGTGGAAATTCACTTCCCTCACGTCAGCGTGCTGCGTGCGAACTCGTTTTTACTCTTTACATGCTGAGAAAATTAAAACAATATAAGTAGAAAACACATGGCAGTTCATAAACAAAGTAGACACTTAAATCACATGTTTTAATGCAAACAAATCAGATGCTTTTAAATCCCCATGCTATTTAAATAGGAATTATTTTATTCCATGAACAATTTTCGGTACGGTACATAATTAAGAAAAATTAACAATTTTCCCCAACATTCTTGCCCAGACCTTTAAAATGAGATCCCTCCCAGCTTTCTTCAATCTCCTGTTCGCTCACAATTTCATTGTCAAATGTGGGCTTACGGAATTAGATATATATTGATTACTGGTGACAGCTCTGCAAGACTATGATATTATATCACCTTCCCGATAATTATGTTTTACAAAAATAATAAACATACCTTGTAATGGAGCAAAGTCATCAAGCGGGTTGGTGACGGGCGTGGAAGGCGAGGGCGAGCTGAGGCCCAAGAGGAGATCTGCGTTAGACGGCTGAGTCACTGCGAACATAGCACAATGCAATCATCAGATTGAATTTAAAAATCTAATTTAAATGTAATTATTATTCTAGATTTGTTCAAGACTCCAGAAGAAAAATTTGTATTCTCAGATACTAACAAGTTAAAAAAAGCATTGCAATTATCTTTAATAGATAAGGTCCTATATTGTTTAGAAGATCTGTAATATTAACAATGTTTGTATTCAGTTGTAATATTTGTCTACTGAGATTTTATATTTTATACCTTAAGATATTATGTTTCATATGAACATCATTCTTTGCTTTGTATAAATATTGTGCAAATGAATGAATTAAGTTATTCTGGATCTGAATTTATCACCATTAGATTTAATTAAAAATAACTAGAAAACTCAGAGAATAAAAACATGTTCTCTCCTCTATTTATGCGTTTTTAGCGAATTTCCCCTATAGGTAGCTATTACCGAAGGTGGCATGGTAAGACTTAAGCCCGAGACCTTGATTACTTTTCGTATTGAGGCCCCCAGATGCCAAAAACACCATTCGTTCAAATTTTGTATATATGTATTTATGTATGTATATATATATTTATGTGTCCGTAAGCATGATAACTCTCATAAAAAAGTCAGATTTGCATGAAATTTGGTACAGACGAGTAAAGTAGTATTTATCTGAACGAGTTCGAAATAAAGACGGATCAGACCATCCGAAGGGGTATTTTGGGGGGTTTTGTCCCCCAAAAACAATTTTTTGGGGGTTTTTAACTTGTAGTTTTTATTCAAATCGATTTTTAATCCACACCATTGGATTCTCCCCAAAAACCAAACAATTTGGTGTTTTTCTCATTGATCTACGTCAATTGGTTACTGAGATATTGGAAGTGCTAAATACAGTACGGTTGTCTAAAGTTATTCTTATGGAGAAAAAGAAACATTTTATATCTCGCTTATTTATGAACGTACACTGACGAAACTTGGTATGGCTTCATCTGCTTGTGGTCTATTGTAATTAGCATAAAAACACAAATTGTTACCAATGATTCCCGTAGCAGCAAACCTGCATCCTCAGTCCCCATGTTATTCTTATGGAGAAAAAGTAAAATATATCTCCCTTAAATATGAACATAAATTAATAATACCCCTGTCGCAGCAAACCTGCGTGCTCAGCGAATTTCTAATGAATATATATATATATCTATATATATGAATATATATTTCTAATGAATATGTATATAAGATAATATATATCTTAATACCACATTAAACCACTTACCAGGATTCATAAGAAATATGTTCACAAATAAGCGATATTTAAAATATGAATTATTCTCTATAAGAATAACATTGGGGATGAGTATGCAGGTTTGCTGCCACAAGGAAAAAATAATGGGTTTTTATGCAAATATCAATAGAACTCATCTAAATAAAGTCACATACCAAGTTTCATTCATATACATTCATAAATAAGAGATATGTAACATTTTAATAACTCTCCATAAGAAAAACATTGGGACCGAGAACTTAGGTTTGCGCTACGGAAACCATAGGCGAACAATTGGTTTTTTGTGCAAACAGCAATAAACCACAACCAGATGAAGCCATATACCAAGATTCGTCAGTTTGTTTATAAATAAGCGAGATATTGTTTTTCTTTTTCTCCATAAGAATAACATTAGAAAAAGTACTGTGTTTATCACTTTCTATATCTCAGAAACCAATTGACGTAGAGCAATGGTCAAAATACTAAATTGTTTTTTTTAAATTTGGACTTTACCTATCGCTTCTAGTGTTTAAAACGACACTACGTTCCGGGAGGTAAGGAAACTCCTCCCGTTATCAAGTGAACCCTACTTACATCTAAATATCAAGTTCTTACACCTAACTAACCTACAGTTTTTTGGATTTTCTTAATTTTTTCTTTTTTTTGCCGTGTTTCCTGCATTGCACGGCCACCTGATTGCATGACTAGTTCCCAATGCTCACCTTGGAGGCATGCGGTAATCTCTATGAGAATATCGTTCGAGTGCCCGTGTAGCATTCTAGGAGGAATCGTGTAGTTTTTAGTTTCCGTGTCATGTTCCCGTCGACACAGACGGGTGGGTAGCCACAGCTGTGTCGCCACGTGCCCCTGGCGGTAGGTGGGGGTAACGGCTCTCTCCCCTCCACTACCGCTAGCCATTAGTCGAGTGCGCGATCTGATGGTTAGCGGACGTGAGAGTGAGGTTGCCCGTGTTTGCCGTCAGCTTGGAGGCAACGATACAGAACAGGTAATGTATAGTCAGTTTTCCATTTGTTCGTGTACGTAAATGTTGTGTTAGTGTATTGTATTTTATTTGTTGTATATATATATTTGTTATTTTTGTGTTAGTATAATTAAAATGTAAAAGAAAAATTAAGAAAATCCAAAAAACTGTAGGTTAGTTAGGTGTAAGAACTTGATATTTAGATGTAAGTAGGGTTCACTTGATAACGGGAGGAGTTTCCTTACCTCCCGAAACGTAGTGTAGTTTTAAACACTAGAAGCGATAGGTAAAGTCCAAATAAATAAAAAAATAAAATAAAAATTACCTGTGAAAGCTCCCAAAATCCTATTTTTGGGGTACTACACCCCTCAAAAACCCTTGGCTCTGGGACCTCAAAATGAAAATTTACCATGGCTTGAGTCTTACCATGCCACCTACTGTAATAGCTCCTTCCCAACAGAGAAAAATCGCTAAAACTTGGTACATGGCTTCACATAGTTGTTCCATTGATATTTGCATAAAAACCATTGCCGATGAATCTCGTAGCAGCAAACCTGTGTACTCAGCCCCATGTTATTCTCATGGAGAATAATTAAAATCTTATATATCACTTATTTATAAAGTATATCATGGGTTAATCTGGTATATGACTTCACTTAGTTGAGTTCTATTGATATTTGCATAAAAACCCATTATTTTGTGTTCATTGTTGCAGCAATCCTGCGAACTCATCCCCAATGTTATTATTATAGAGAATAATAATTATTTTATTTATCGTTTATTTGTGAATATATTTTGTATGAATCTTGATAAGTGGCTTAATATGTTACTAAGACTAGGGGTGTGCGAGCAGTGATTTTTTTAATCGAGTCGCGTCGAGTAGTGCCAATTATTTTCGAGTTTCGAGTATTTTCGAGCGAGTATTTGCCATCAGTTGGTAGTTTAAAATAGTTTAAAGGGATTTGGATATTCAAATTAAAATTCTCTTTATTCATTCATGAAAGTTTCTTACAAGAATAGCGTCACATATGCACATAAACAACTAATAATTGTGAAAAACTTAAAATTAAGTATAAAATTACAAAATTTAATTTCTCCTATGAAGAACAATAAAGATAATATTATT
The DNA here is from genome assembly GCA_963675035.1 of Allygus modestus. Classification (NCBI taxonomy): domain Eukaryota; kingdom Metazoa; phylum Arthropoda; class Insecta; order Hemiptera; family Cicadellidae; genus Allygus; species Allygus modestus. Next base: position 106,729,102 of record OY776111.1, read on the forward strand.
ACACTTTCAATCAAGTAGAAAATAAAAGCCATCCCAGCCACAATAGAAACACATTTTTATTATGTGGTAATATTTAAGTTCCAAAAATCATCAAGTGAATATAAAAATAAAGTTAATAAATAATTTTTAAGTAAATTTTTGAAAGTTTTAAAATTTTGTTCTTTTAAACTGTTATTAGGTAAATTAAATAAAAACTTTGTGCCTATTAGGGCTGTGCGAGTACTCGAAACTTCGAGTTTTCGGCCGAGTTTTTTAATACTCGAACTTGACTCGAAGTTTTGAAAAATGCTTGAACTTTCGAGTATTTTTCAAAACTTCGAGTCGAGTTTGAGTATTAAAATACTCGGCCGAAAACTCAAAGTTTCGAGTACTCGCACAGCCCTAATGGGCACAAAGTTTTTTTTCCCGCCGATTTCTAGGCGATCGCTAACGATTGCGACCGGCCAAAACGCGTAGTAACGGCCGCAAAATGCGATCGCATCATGTAAAATCGGCCGAAAATGATGATCGCTAATGATTACGACCGGGCAAAACGCGTAGTAACGGCCGCAAAAGGCGATCGCATAACGTAAAATTGGCCGAAAATGACGATCGCTAACGATTGTGACCGGTCAAAACGCATAGTAATGGGTGCAAAAGGCGATCACATCATGTAATATCGGCCGAAAATTACGGTATAGGTACATAATATCGGCAAAAGTGGCGTCCAGGCCACTTGATATCGGCCTTAATTAACGATTTCGTTATCTAATATTGATTATAAACGATGTCTGGACCAGGTGATATTGGCCAAATGATAACCGGACCATGTTTTATCGGCCGGAAACGAATGTCGAACCGTGTTTTGCCTGTCAATACGTAATCCAGTTTGATGTTACTGGCCAAAACTTTGTATTGCTATTCATGCATTAGTTAGAAACTATGTTTAGATGATCAAATCTAGGGTGGTATCCAAATCCTATTACACTATTTTAAACTACCTACCATACTCGCAAATACAAATAGGGTGGCAAATACTCGCTCGAAAATACTCGAAACTCAAAAATAATTGGCACTATTCGACTCGACTCGACTCGATTAAAATAATCACTACTCTTACACCCCTAGTGCCTATGAAACTGGTCTTCTTTTCAAAGAATTTTAATCGATGTTGTCCCACATACCAATTATTTCTGGTGTTACGGTCATGAACATTTGGATTCTTAGTTGCAATATTTAATTTTGTTACATACAATATAGATCCAAAAATGTACAAATCGTATACTGTTAAATACCCATCTGAGAAAAATATGGTCTTACAGAATGTTTTTTCTTAATATTAAAAATTATTCTTAATGCTTTTTTTTTGCTTAAGAAGAATTTGGTCTAAATTTTTCTTTGTTGTAGCTCCATATATGGCTATACCATAAGACATATATTAGTTTATTAATGAAAAATAAATTGTTTTCAAGGTGTTAAGGTTACAAACCCTTGACATTTGTCGTAAAGCATATAAACCTGATGACATTTTTTTAACCACATGATCTACATGTTTATCCCAACATAAATGTTGGTCTAGTACAAGTCCAAGGAATTTTGTATTTTCAACTTGATTCAGCCCTAGATTTTATAATCTAATCCATGTTTACATGTTAACTTATGTATTGGTTTCTAACTAATACATGGGTAGCAATACAAAGTTTTGGCCAGTACAATCAAACTGGATTACGTATTGACAAACAAATCAAGATTTGATATTCGTTTCCGGCCGATGAAACAGGGCCACGTTGTCATTTGACCAATATCACCTGGTCCAGACATCGCTTATAATCAATATTAAATTACGAAATCGTTAGTCACGGCTGAAATTGCGCGGTCCGATCATCATTTTCGGCTGATTTTACGTGATGCGATCGCTTTTATGGCCATTACTACGCGTTTTGGACGGTCGCAATCGTTCGCGGTCGTCATTTTCGGTCAATTTTACGTGATACGATTGCCTTTTGCGGCCGTTACTACGTGTTTTGGCCGGTCGCAATCGTTCGCGGTCGTTCGGAAATCGGCGGGAAGTACTCGTTCGAACTTTCGAGTAGTTTTCAAAAGTTGGAGTCGAGTTCGAGTATTAAAATACTCGTCGGAAAACTCGAAGTTTCGAGTACTCGCACACCCCTTACTAAGACGTGCATTGGAAATTCGCTGAGTACGCGGGTTTACTGTGACGGGGGTATTTTGTATTACAAAGTTCATCATTGTATTAATAGGCAAACACAAAACTGTCCCTCCTTTTTTCTCAGTGTGTGTGTATTGTAGGAGAAATTCACACATTATAATTTACATTGGCCCTCAGGGATAGGCGGTCCTATAGGCTTTTAAAAGTTTCAATGTTAATCTTAGGGAAGAACAGTAATTCACTGAATTGTATATTGACAGCTGTTGATTTAACAAATGCTAGCAAAACAGCAAGAACAGATGACAAATAAAAAGGCTACTGACTGCTGGAATGGTAAGACCCTTCTGTAATCCATTTTAACTCTACATTTAAAAATTTAAACCTAGGGGTGATGGGGAGAGAGGGGGAGAGAGGGGGAGAGAAGGGAGGGGGAGAGCGATGAGCACAACAGGACCCACTAGATATTAAACTAATTTACTTACTTATTCGTGAAGTTAAATATCATGGTACTGGTTCAAATGATTTTGCTTAACTGCTAATACAGGATAATATGATAAAACATTCCCGCAAACAGTCATTATTCGTCAAATAATATTTGGTCAAATTTCGACCATTGGGCGGTCACTAGTCCCTCAGCACCTCAACAGAGAATGTTGGTAAGAGTTTCAGGGTATAGTAGATTAACACTATTCCAGCCTTGGATGGTTAGGCCATCGGTTAGTCCAACCGGTCTTGCGGAAATGAGAAAGGGTTTCACACACAGCAAAAATCCCAGTTGACGGGACATTTTTGTTTACTTACTCAAATACAATTTTTATGTGCAGGTACGTTATTAAAGGTCGGTAATTTAAATTTACAACACCGCCAGTTGGTTCGGTTGAGGGGATGGTCCTGCAGTGACTGGGACTAAAGGGAGTCTATGGTGTGTACATACCATCAAGTGATGTGCTCTACTGATAAAGAGGACTTGTGGGTGGTTGTTTCTTTAATGTCAATTGAAACTTAAGAATTGATACATATCAAAAAACTCATAAATATAAAATAAATCGTGATGTATTTATATTAGGGATGTGTCGGTTGTTAAAGTCGGTTGTCGGTTTTACCGGTTTTTACAACAAAAAAAAACCAGAAACCGAGAACCAATGGTCTAATGTCATTTTTGGTTTTTCACTGTCAGTAAGTGCTCGTATTGGAAATAAGCATTATAATGTTGTACAAATATCGAATGACAAGCTAAACAATGTTTAACAAAATAAGTGGTTGAAATAAGACTCCTCCCGACAACTAATCACTTCCTTTCCAGTCTCAAAATAACTCTCAACTAACACGAAAGTAGAATTGACAGGAGTTCTATTTATGGATGTACGAGAATGAGGAAAACAGATAAGTAAACAAAGCTTGAGGAAAACAGATAAGTAAACAAAGCTAGTGGCCCCTAGTCGCGAGCAACCCTAAATTTTTTGTCCTATTCTTAATGGCTGGTCTATTGTTCGGTTTCCGGCCGAGGGTCCCAGTAATTTATTCAAGAGATAACAGTTCCTAGTCCAAAATGCTAAAACCGAAACTGATCGTCATACAAAGACAAATGACGGCTCATTTTTTCGTCTGATTACCACAAATAAAATAAAATGTCAATCAAAGTTGTGACTTTCCGTTCAAGAGATATGGATAATACAATCACTGTTTATCATTTTTATTATTTTCCTGACTATTCACACTTTTCTATGTTGATTTCTTTCTTTCCCGACATTTTATTTATTTCTATTCAAATTCTCCACTTTCCCAACTTTTTTGATTGCTAGACATCTTAAAATGTATTTATTATTTATTTAAAGTAGGAATTTAAAATTACAGTATATTTAAAAACATTGATCTACAATCATTAAAAAATTATTTTTTTTAAATACATTTTTATTCTAATTGTGTATATCCATCTTTTGTGTATATTTTACCGTCTTGTATGTAAGTACAGTATAAGTGTAAATATACTTTATAGTGTTGTAAGATGTATTTTATTTATCCTGTCTAATTTGTATACAAAATTTAAAATCCTAAATTTAACATTACAAATTAATTTTTATCGGTCAAGAATGGTAAACATCCAAAGTGATTGTTTTATAACACAACAAACCAATTTCAAAAAATATCATGGGAGATTTATCTAACTTAAAACATAACATTTTTATGAAAAATAAATATGCAATTCAACTTTTTTTGTTATTATTTACTTTTCTAAGTTGATTTTATTTTATTAATGAAAAATAATCACCAACCGATTGTCTCCAATTTATTAAATAAAAATCAATTACTGACTAACTTATTGTCTTTAAATAATTTATTACTTTGCTATTTCTACTGTTATTAGGAATCGATGGAATCGGAATCGAGAATTGATTTGGAAGAATCAAAACCGGAATCGGAATTGAAAAAATTGGAATTGACTCATCCATAACTTAAACATTAACATCTTAACAAAGTTTAAGTTAAAGATTATTTAGACTACATTATTACCCTAGGCTAACTTATTATTTGGCTAAACAAGGTTTTAAGCCTAGGTGATTAATTAATTTTGTAATGGCCCAGAATATTGAATTAAAATTCATTTGATTTGTCTTTGATTGATTACTTGTGAATTGTTAACCAACTCTCCTGCATAGTGTCTCTGCAGCAGTATTTATGTAAACCAGTGAAACAAAGTATGAAATAGGAATTGGATTTATAGGTACTGGTATATAATCAATTAGTTTTTTTTAGGCAGAATTTAAGAATCTAGGTAGAAACTTAAATTTAAAGTATGGACGAGACAGTGATTAGGTTAGTTCTTAGAAAAATAACCGAAACTGACAAGCGACAACAGTTTTTTGTAAAAAAACGAACTAAAACCGAACCGATAAAAAAATGCAACCGACACATCCCTAATATATATATTTATTAATTGTCATGATAACACATTCCTGGAGGGAAAACTGGGCAGAAGATATGAGAGCTACGTTTGGGAAATGCAAACAATTGAACGATGGGGCTTTGTACGAGAATTAATTTAGGTTATTAATCACATTTAATAATTTTGATTTATTATATTACCTGGCGTTTTCCCATTGGCTATGAACGTAGGCACATTAGAAGGTGGACCAAAGGCAGGAGGAGTGTTGACAGGAGGGATGGTCGCTTCTGGGTTTGTGTTGCTGAATGCTGACGTGAAATCAGCAAACTCATCTCCTTTGGAATTACTGTAAAATCATGAAATGCATTACATATGAAGAAAACTATCAACAATTTTAACAAAATAAATAGAACACTCAGAGGATTCTTTTTTTAGTTTAAAATTATATAAAAAGTGAATATTAATGCTATTAATTTAGACATTTATATGAAAATCTGCAAAATACCTGATTGTATAAACCAACCACATGTAATGTGTTAATATTACAATTTTAAGTGCATTTGTCACTGAAATTTCAACTTTTTAAGGAGTTTGTATGTCTGTATGTATCCCCAGCTACATCATGTCATATCCATACTCAACAATAACAGGCTAATCTGTGGATTCACTGGGTTTAAATTCTGCCACACAAAATAATATCAGTAAAAACTATCTATATTGCTCCTTTTAGCGAATTTCCCCTATAGGGAAGAAGCTATTACCCTCATGGTAACACTTAAGCCCGAGACCATAACTTTTTGTTTTTAGGTCTCCAGCTGCCAAAAACACTACATTCAAATTTATATACATGTATATATATATACAGTGGAACCTTGATGACTCGAACCTCTATAAGTCAAATTCCTTGATAACTTGAATTTTTATCATTCCCCCTGAACGTGCCTACCTAATGCTATGTTATTTTACCTCTATAATTCGAAGGGTTAGTAGGAAACACCTTGATAACTCAAATTTGTGCAGTATTCTTAGCCTGTCGCCGCACCTCTATAAGTCGAAGTTTTAGCTGTAGAACCTCTATAACTCAAATAATTACAATCTCCGTACCTCTACAAGTCGAAGTATTGACTAGAGAACCTTTATAAGTCGAAGTTGTTCATTCACCAAACCTCCAGTGACTTATTTGCAGCCGGAAATTCCAACCCTCCCTCCCCACTACATCTCTTTCTGGGTGCTCCTGGTGTCAGTAAAACAACCGACAAATTTATATTGATGATAAACACACATATCAAACACACTCATCCTCAGGCACGGGTTTCACATATGTGAGGATTTTATTTCATAAATAAGGAACAGTTTCATGTTGTTGCAAATTATGTCTTTTTCTTCAATAACATGGTTTTGATTTGATTAGATTTGTTTCCGGTGTCAGTTAGTGCGAGTTTAGAGGTTCTGGATAGTTTTTAGGTTGTGTTTTTATTAAGTGTTTGCAGTTTGGCAAAACGTGTTGGCAAAACTCTACCCTATGAGGAAAATAGTTGAAGGTTATTTGAGGCTGTTGACACAAAAAATAAAAAAATGATATCGGGAAGTTTAGAAACACCAGTAGACACTGTCGACAATTTTAAAACAAAAATAAGTGGCGTACTGCTTCACCCTAATTCGAATTCCAACTATGCTCTGCAATTTTAATTGTTATAATGTTTTGTTCCCTTTTAGTTTTGCAAATTATTTTAATAGCCTACAGAACATTTGATGTTCAGTTAAATTTAAATTGATGCACAGTTGGTCAGAACTGACTTCCGTAAGGGGGAGGGATTTGTTTGGGGCAGGTGATAAGTGAACAAAAAAGGTCTAGAAAATAGACAGGAAGTGGTCGAACGGGAAAAAAAAAACACCAAAAAACCGAACTGTGAATCATTATTTGTCTACTTTCCTACTGTACAATATTTTCACTGAAGGAAGTATATCATTACTACGTTAACCAAAGAAGCTTTACAAAATATTTCCGGGCTTATTTTAAACATTAAAAATTGTTCAAATCCTTCTAAATTTAGTAATAATTATTATACGGTATAGCTATTTATGATACAAAGCACAAAATGATGTAAGGATTCTACCCTTCCATGACCCACCTATTAAAGTGTTACCGTGACCCTCAATAAGTCGAAGTCTGTGGAAAAACACCTTGATAAGTCGAACCTCGATATTTCGAAATATTCGATAAATCAAATTTTTCCCGATCCCCCTGAGGTTTGAGTTATCGAGGTTCTACTATATCTATATATGTATATGTGTCCGTGAATGCAATAACTTGATTAAAAAAACGTTTGATTTCGATGAAATTTGGCTCAAATGTATAAATTGACATTCATGACTTCAAGTTTCGAAAACTAGAAAAATCGGATCATGGGAAGGGGGGGTTTATGGGGGTTTTAAATTTTTCAAAAATCAGTTTTTTGTATTTTTCACCATAATTTTTGTTTATTTAATTTTGGTTTTGACTATGTTATAGAGCTTAAAAAACAAATAATATAATATTTCGAATTATTAACCTAGGTTAGGTGGCTGCGGAGAAAATCCAAAAAACGTGTTCATAAAATCTCCCATGTTAATATTATGGGAAAAAGGTTTTTGGCTTTTCCTCAGTTAATATTAATGTAAACTTCACATTTGCTTTTCCCAATCAGTTCAGCTCTACAAAACAATCATTTTGGTGTTTCAATTGTGATTCCACATCCAACCGTTGCAGAGATATTCAAAGTGCTAAACACAGTACGCTGTCCAATGTTATCCTTATGGAGAATAAATCAAATTTGATATCTCGATTATTTATGAATGCACATTGATGAAACTTGGTATGTGGCTTCAAGTAGTACTGGTACATTGATATTTGCACAGCAAATTGATTTTTTGTTGATTATCCCCATAGCAGCAAACCTGTGTGTACTCAGCCCCCATGGGGAATAAGTAAAATGTAATGACTCCCTTAATTATGAACATAAATTAATAAAAGTTGGTATGTGGCTTCACCTTGTTATTTTGATATTTGCATAAAAACCCATTTTTTCTTCCTTGTTGCAGCAAACCTGCTTACCCAGCCCCCATGTTATTCTTATAGAGAATAATTCAAATGTCATATAGCGCTTATTTATGATTGTATACTGATGAAACTTGGTATGTGGCTTCACATAGTTAAATTCTATTTATATTTGCATAAAAACCAATTGTTTTTGTTCCTTGTTTCAGCAAACCTACGTACTCATCACCAATGATATTCTTATGGAGAATAATTAAAATTGTATATATCGCTTATATGTGAATATTTATATGAAACTTGGTATGCGGCTTTATGTGGTATTAAGTCATATATTATGCATTGGAAATTCGCTGAGTAGGCAGATTTGCTGTGACAGGGGTATTTAAATTTTCTCTGGGCTAACTACCTCTCGCCAGCATAAGTCAGATAACTTAGGACCCTCCTCCACCACAGCACTGACGACTGGTGAGTTAAAATTGCCTTTTCCTAAGAACTAAAACTTATTAAATTCATTTGCATGCTCAATGATGCCAACTGGTAATGCTATCAATATTTAATTATTTGTAATTATACAGTTGGTTACCGACTTACTACAGCAAATTTCAGGTTATTAATTTATAAATTTTCCTCAAAAGTGACCTTTGCATTATATAACCAAAACACCATCATCAATTGTACCTTGTATTGCCATTGTTTCCAAAAGCACTGGAAAAGTCACCAAATGTCTGGGAGGTGTCTGAAGTAGGAGGACTGAACATGTCATCGGCAGGAGTTGTCGATGCATCGCTGACCAAACCGAGCAAATCATTCTTGGCTGTGGTTGTTTGTTGTGCCTGAGAACAGAATATGATGCACACCGATAAAAACGTGAATTAATATTTAATATGTGAGAATAAAAGTAAGCCGTATAAAATATCAATAAAGAAAATTTAACCAAACTTTGCAAGAAACTATAGAGCAAATTGAAACCTCACAGCTACTTATGCGAATAGTAATGAAAATGGCATTTTCTGATATTATAAATTGCTGAAACCCATGTAACCACCCAATGAATTCCACATAGAGTTGGGGAGCACTAATGCAATTCAGAGACGTTTTGTACAACAATCCAAGTAATTTTGGATATTTCACACTTTTCCTAATTGCCCAACTTGAGCTGCATACTTACAAGGGTCATCCAGAAAGTAAAGAACGTTTGATTACTGCACCTAGCACAGATCCCTCATCACTGTGATTGTGTGTGGTAGTCCACTCACCTCCCCACCACGGTATGAGCTGAGTCTCATTGCTGTGTGGTCACACGTCTTAGGGGCCATACACATATTACATAATGCATTTTTTCATAATTTCAGACCCCCCTCCCCCATGTAACACACCATAACGCTTGACCATCCCCCCCAATGTGTTACGTAACTCAATCGTAGTAGGCTTTAAAACACCTTAAATCTTTTAAAAATCGTTTTATTTGAAATTTGGATTTCAATGAATCATTAAACTTTAAATGAGTTTCTTTTAACAACATTTTTTTAATAATTCATTTCAAAGCAAAATATATACAAACAAACAAGACTGTTACTAACAATATGAACAACACAATAAACTATCTCGGCTAAAACGTAAAAAAATTAATTTGTAATTAATACAAATACAAAACAACTTAAAAAACTGAAGATGTAGGTGGCGTTGCGCAATACTGTATCAAGCCATTATTTTACACTCTAAAACAACACAAAACATAGGTGTAAAGCAATACAAAACTTACTCGAAACACGTTATATATTTATTTTTAGTTTAAATATTATTAAAATAGTAAGACGGAAGTATTTTTTATTTAACTAACTGCAACTTTGATTCAGATACCAACTTGATTTTTTTTATTTTGAAAGATTTATAACAGTATCAATAGATACGGGAGTGTGCCAGCCATTAGGGTTAATATGTGTGAGATACGTAAGGCTGATCCAAACCCCCCCTGCCCCGTATAACACAGCATAACTATGCCATACTACTCCCCCCCTTAAGTGTGTTACGTTATAAGTGTATGGCCCCTTATTTCTACAGCGATTCAAAATGGCAGCAGCAGTAAAAAAAAACGCCAAATTTGAGATCCGAAGATTTATCGCTTTCTGAGTTTAACAAATGTTCCGACTATTGACATCTTTAGAAAAACACAAAAGAAAGTTTATGGTGCAAACAAGTCTTCAAGTCGAGTCTTCAGGGGGAAAAATGGTGCAACAGGTTTAAAGAAGGGAAATCCATTGTGCACAACGAGGATCGGAGTGGGCAGGTCATTGCTCCCCAAAGATGATTTGAAAGAAAGACTTAGAAAAATAATTTATTCAATAAATAAACTTTTTTATACCACGTTTTTAAAACGGACTAAAAAGATAAAATAATTTATCCTATTCCCAATTAGATTGCCTTTAACATTTGTGATTGTAAATATTTATTAGCGATGAAAATACTTGTAAGATTTAAAATGAAAAACGTGGGGCACATGAAAAACATGAGGGAGAAGCTGTCGGTAGGAGATCAACAGTAAATCAGTTCCTATCTTGTACAGCTATAATTCCTAATAGAGATCAAACATAGCTCATAATTCAATACCGGTAGGTGAGGATAATCGTTAGCTATTAATTGCGCCCAACGTTTTTCGTTTTAAATCTTACAAGTATTTTCATACCTACTAAATATCCACAATCACAAATGTTCAAGGCAATCTATATGGGGATATGATCAATTATTTAATCTTTTTGGTCCGTGTTAAAAACGTGGTATTTAAAAAAGTTTTTTATTGAATAAATTATTTTCTCCTTTTTAGTCTTTTATGTGTAAACATTTTTAATCAATTTTAATCATCTATATCAGATTATAAAAGAGGCATGTGGGAAACTTAAGGTTTATTTGAGTTTCTTTTCATATAATCATGTCTCAAATTGACATACATTAGTTATACATAACCAAAGTAAATATTTTTTATCTGTAATCAGATGTTTTATGTTCACATTGAGATGTTTGTTTATGTTGACATCTCGGTTATTGTGAGTTGAAACTTAAATAAAATTAATTGTATTGCAATAAAATGATTTATTATTGCATTGTCATCCATTTCTGAGCTATGTTTCAAGTTTCTAGCTCATCGGGAAGTTAGTTTAAAATCTATTACAAAATTTGTACCGAACAGACAAGAAAGCAAGCTAATAGAAACTTGTTAATAATTAAGGAAAACAGCTGCTGAAATCTTAGCACATTACATAAATCTTAAGATCTTGTTTTTGCACTTTCACCATAAATTGTTGTTTGTTTTTGTCTTGAAATTTGAATAGGTCAGACATTTCGCGCATTCAGAAACCAATAAAATTGCTGATCTAAAAATTGGCGGGATTTTCTATTGCCATTTTGAATCGCTGTAGAAATAAGACGCGTGACCGCACAGTAACAAGACTCGGCTCATGCTTTGGAGGGGAGGTGAGTGGACTGCCACACTCGCAATTGCAGTGATGGGAGAGCTGTGGTAGGTGCAGTAAGCAAACATTCTTTACTTTCTGGATAACCCTCTTATTTATTTCTAGCAGCAACGTTGCCCAATGTAAAGACACACTAGGAAACAGTTCTGAGGTACTCTCAAAGGTTCTATGGGTAAAATAAAACATATACAGGATAAAGACAAGCATACCATGATGATAAAGCAGACTGACATACCTAAACATTCTTACTAGAGTAAATATACAGTGTGTCACAAAAAAGTGTGATGGGCTATACAGGACCTAATTCGACATGCAAAAATAAGTCAAAACTGAAGAATAACATTTTTTGGATTTCGGCTTAGTTTAGCCGTAATCCGCCATTTTGTTTTTTTGGGAAAATATTTATTATTTCAAAAACCCAATGAGATATTTTTACGAAACTTGGCAAAAGTGTTTACACTAAAGTAAGTAACATTTGTAAATAAAATATTTTTTTACCTTTCCAAATTTCAAAATGGCGGCCATTTGAATTTTTTATACCAAATTTCATGAAAACCGGTACCTAAATCAAAATTTTTCAAGACACAAAATTTTTTGTATTTATTATAACAAATCCAACAAAACAAAAATGAATAAAATCTGTTCATAAATAAAGAAGCTGTGTTTATTTTAGTAATTTAGACTGAAATTACTTAATTACATTACATAAATTATTACATTACATTTAATAAATTTTAATATTAATAATAATCATTTGTTGTTTAAAACAATGGAATGAAGAGGATACACCACATGTAGGTAGGCACTTGCCCTTCATAGTAGGTGTTCAATGTGACCTCCATTGGCGATCACGCACTGCCGTAATCGTCGTCCCATTGACTCTCGTACCCGCTCCAACACTCCAGGCATTTCTCTTATCCTCCAACATCCATCTTCAATTCTCTCCCTCAGCTGTTCAACATTGTTTACAGGCGTTGCATATACCATTGTTTTCAAATGTCCCCATACAAAGAAACCTATGGGATTCAAGTCGGGCGATCTTGCTGGCCATGCTATCGGGCCACCACGACCGATCCACTTATTTCTGAATCGCTGGTCCAGGTAATTCCTTACTTCATTTCTGAAATGAGGAGGTGCACCGTCGTGCAAAAACCACATGTTTCGACGTGTGTTTAGGGGCACTTCTTCCATGGCATCATCTAAATCATTCTGAAGGAAGTGCAAATAGGTAAGTCCATTCAGCCTTGCTGGTAAAAACACTGGACCAATAAAATCATTCCCAATAATGCCCACCCAAACATTCAATGAAAAGTTATGCTGGAACCTCGACTGCACTATTGTATGAGGATTCTCGTCCGCCCATTGGTGGGTGTTATGGAAGTTCAAGATTCCATTTCGGTTAAACCCAGCTTCATCTGTAAAAAGTACTGAAGACAGGAACTGCGGACTCCTAGTACATTTATTTTCTATCTGTTGACTAAAATGCAGTCTGTTTGGGTAGTCCTCTTCTAAAAGAGCTTGAACCCATTGGACATGGTAAGGATAAAGTAGATTGATTTTCAAAATCCTCCATACCGTTGAGTGGTCAGCTCCCTCGGCAGATGCAATTCTTCTTGTGCTTGATGAAGGATCGTCTTCGACAGCTTGCAACACTCTTTCTTCCAATTCCAACGTTCTTGTTGTTCGAGGTCTACCTCGACCTAAAGGCGGAGTGGTAAATGAACCATACTGTGTAAGGCGGTCGTGCACTGTTAAGAACGTATTTTCACTAGGCAGTCGGCGATTTGGAAAACGTTCAGAGTACAAACGTCGAGCTAGCGCTCGATTACAATCTGACAGTCCATACATTAAGTAGATATCAGCTAGTTTCGCGTTTGTAAACTCTACTGGCATTATGAGCTAGTTACGTAAACGTCTAAGCAGCAATTGGATGTGAACAAAACAGCAATAATGTGTGGCAGGTCAACAATGGATTTGTTATAACAGCTGATTAAATGCATATCAGCTGTTAATGTGGAGTAAAAAGGAGAAATAAAATTAATCAAGATTGTTTAGTAGATTGATTGCCTACCTACATGTGGTGTATCCTCTTCATTCCATTGTTTTAAACAACAAATGATTATTATTAATATTAAAATTTATTAAATGTAATGTAATAATTTATGTAATGTAATTAAGTAATTTCAGTCTAAATTACTAAAATAAACACAGCTTCTTTATTTATGAACCGATTTTATTCATTTTTGTTTTGTTGGATTTGTTATAATAAATACAAAAAATGTTGTGTCTTGAAAAATTTTGATTTAGGTACCGGTTTTCATGAAATTTGGCATAAAAAATTCAAATGGCCGCCATTTTGAAATTTGGAAAGGTAAAAAAATATTTTTTTTTACAAATGTTACTTACTTTAGTGTAAACACTTTTGCCAAGTTTCGTAAAAATATCTCATTGGGTTTTTGAAATAATAAATATTTTCCAAAAAAAACAAATGGCGGATTACGGCTAAACTAAGCCGAAATCCAAAAAATGTTATTCTTCATTTTTGACTTATTTTTGCATGTCGAATTAGGTCCTGTATAGCCCATCACACTTTTTTGTGACACCCTGTATATGGCAAACCCCTTGCAAAGGAATTCCACTAACTAACCTTTTGTAACAAATGAAATAATAATGATTTTAAGTCAGCTATTGTAATATAAATGTATTGTCTAAGTAATTTTTTTTTTATTATTTTTTTATTGTGAACTTGCAATAAAAATAACTTAAATTTATCTTTATGATTAATATTTTATTTTCTCTCCATTTAACCTGATAGGAATGTAATTTTTAGTTTTAGACTAGAACTTTGACTCTATTCAAATACTGTGTATGTATTGACTCTGAATAAAGAATATTTTGATTTGATTTGATACAGTAGACTTTCAGAAATCAGGACTAATGTGCAGAAAACTGGTCTGAATTTGGAAAAACCCACATTTCCCAGAAGTGGACATGAGTTGTCAATTCTGCCTCTATGGCGAACAATATCCGTTTACGTTTATGTGCTAATACAAGAAAGAGCTTCTGGAGAAAGTTATAAACACTCCGTAATATATTACAGTAGGATACTTTATAGTAGTACTGTACTATACTGTAATTTAGTAAAACACAGGAGTGATCAAAATTGAGTGTTAGAAATGCACTAAAACCCTATTAAACCTATTCTATTAAACGGTTTTACTAAAACATAATAATCAGCCGCTGTATTTATATTAATTACTGACTATAGCTGTTGCTGCAATAATGATGTTGCTGATACATGTGATATTGTCAAATGGCAAATCATGATTTATTTATTTAATATACAGTTCTGTACTAAAGACAATCAAGGAAGTTTACTTTAAATAAACATAAGAAATACGTATGTAACATCAAAACTACATGTAGACGAAGCAAACCACATGACAATGCGGACTAATTGATTAAAAACTGAAGGCGCTTAAGCGTGAAGTTTTGTTTTTTGCAATCAAAAAATGTTTAAAAGAATCAAGATCATCCAGTCTAGGCAAATCCGGATTTTTGAGTCTACTGTAATTGACTTCTAACATTTACCTCTTTTATTGGTAGAAATGTCCATTGGTTCATATATATATTAGCTAGAAACATTGACAATGGCTGAAATCTTCCAGGATTCTACAATTACAAGGAATTATTCAAATCAACCTAACCTATTTTGTATGCACATATATTATGACTATAGCTGGCATAAAATTTACAGGTGAGGAAATCTCGAACCGTACAAAATAACAGCAGGCCTGTTTTGTCCCCTCTCAGACCTTCTAGTGAAGTGCTACTATTTAATCACCAACCCCTAATCCTGTTTATCTTACTTAAAAGAGCTTTTCATCACTACTCTTTCTGCAGTACCAAAACGTTAACGTTGGTAAGATACATATTTTTGTACCAAGCAGTAAATGGTAATAATATTGCTGGATGAAATTTAAAATATGCATTTATCACTGAGTGTTTTTTTGAAGCCAAATAGCAAAATACCCCCGTCGCAGCAAACCTGCGTACTCAGCGAATTTCCAATGCATAATATTTCTCTTAATACCACATAAAGCCGCATACCAAGTTTCATAAAAATATATTCACATATAAGCGATTTTAATTATTATCCATAAGAATAACATTGGTAATGAGTACGTAGGTTTGCTGAAACAAGGAACATAAACAATTGGTTTTTATGCAAATATAAATATAACTTAACTAGGCGAAGCCACATAACAAGTTTCATCAATATTCAATCATAAATAAGCGCCATATAACATTTTAGTTATTCTCCATAAGAATAACATGGGGGCTGAGTAAGCAGGTTTGCTGCAAACAAGCAGCTTTACTGCAAGGAACAAACAAATGGGTTTTTATGCAATTATCAATATAACTCAACCAAGTGAAGCTACATACCAAGTTTTATTAATTTATGTTCATAATTAAGGGAGTCATTACATTTTACTTATTCTCCATAAGAATAACATGGGGCTGTGTATGCAGGTTTGCTGCTACAGGAATAATAAAAAAAAAATCAATTTTTTGTGCAAATATCAATATACCAGTACTACGTGAAGCCACATACCAAGTTTTATCAACATACATTCATAAATAATCGAGATATCAAATTTTATTTATTCTCCATAAGGATAACATTGGACAACGTACTGTGTTTAGCACTTTGAATATCTCAGCAACGGTTGGGCGTAGAATCACAATTTCAACACCAAAATGATCGTTTTGTGGAACTGAACAGATTGGTAAAAGCAAATGTGAAGTTTACATTTAAATAAACTGAGGAAAAGGCAAAAACCTTTTTCCCATAAGATTAACATGGGAGATTTTATAAGTAGGTTTTTTGGATTTTCTCCGTAACCACTTAACCTAGGTTAATAATTCAAAATACTATATTATTTGTTTTTTTAAGCTCTATAACATGGTCAAAACCAAAATTAAGTTGTTCAAAAATTTTAGGGTGAAAAATGCAAAAAACTGATTTTTGAAAAATTTAAAACCCCCATAAACCCCCCTTCCCATGGTCCGATTCTTCTGGTTTTCGAACTTAGTCATGAATGTCATTTTACACTTTTGAGCCAAATTTCATCGAAATCGGACATTTTTTACTCAAGTTATCGCATTCATGGACACATATATATATATATATATATATATATATATATATACATATATATAAATTTGAACGAATAGTGTTTTTGTCATCTGGGGACCTCAAAACAACAAATTATCATGGTCTCTGGCTTAAGTCTTACTATGAGACCTACGGTAATAGCTTCTTCCCTATAGGGGAAATTCGCTAAAAACAGAGAAAGGATTTTAAAGAAGTTGGAAAACTAGTTCATTGTAATAAGCATAAAATGTAAAACATTTTTAAAAGATGAGTTAAAAACTTAGAATTAAAATCAAACAAATAAAAAGAATAGGCCTAAAAAAAGTTGGTATTAATATAATTCAAAACATAATATAGTAATAGTAATACTGTTTAAAGACAACAATTTCTTTATGACTTTGCACATATTAATGAAGCTTTTACACAGTTAAAGGACAGCCCTGTTGAACTACGAAAAGCAGCAAGCGCAACTGTTAAACATGCAGAAAAGAGCATTAAAGTTGGTAGAAACAATTTTGAGAATTTACTGTAATTTTATTGAAAATGTTTAGAGTAATGATTTTCAGTTCAATTTTACTCTGCACTGTTCTGAATAAAATTTAATTTAATGTCTATTCATTTTCTGTATACTTTATTTGCACTTTTTTGATCAGAATTAAAGGTTCTACAAGTTTTGTGTGTCTAAACTAATTTAACAAAGTTATTGAAGGTCAAACGTAAAAAAATTGTTTCTCGATCCCTCTCTTTAAAGAGGGATAACCTTAAAACCAAGGGAGATACAGTTCTGTGACATCTTTCATTAGATATTTCAGGTCAACAACCGTAAGAAACAACCGATTTCGCCTCCCTTACTTTACCTTCCCAGAATTCCAACTAGTCTACATTTCACCCGGGGTACTACCATTAACTATAGATACTGAAGTAGACATTTCATCGCCATTGTTGAATGTGTCCCTAGCAGTTTTCAAGAGCACTCCAGCGCCTCTGTTGGGTGTCCGCGGTACCAACCGAGGAAGGCTCAATGCAGTGGCGCTGCTTGCGGGAACAATTGGAAGATGCCGCCACGCACTCGTGGCAGTGGCGGTGGCACACGTGCGTGAAACGGCTCTCATTCAAGGCCGCTCTGGGAGGGAGAGGTGGAAGGGAGGAGTCTTGGACTTAGACCACCGAAGTGACGCCTCGGTGGGCTTCGCTTGAACTCCTATCGCTGCTGTTTACGTTTGGTAGGCCTTGCCGCACCGCAAAATGGATTTGATATGGTTTACAAGTGGAACAGGCAACAGGAACATTTTTTTTTTTTAAGTACAAAAATTATAATTTTACTTAGGCTGTTAAAAAATCAACTCATGTTTGAAATAGCAATATGATTATTTCAAATGCTTTTATTTGAAATATATTTTATATTTTTTTTTATAATAATTATTATTATTATTATTAACTGACACACACACCCTAAATAGGTTCTGCTAAAACCATTAATCAAACAAGAAAAATATATACCATCGTTATTAATTATTTACTGCATTAATCTAAATGCTGTAGAGCCTTTGCACTATTTTACCAGATATGTGCCAAATTATCTAATGGGTAGTATTGGGGAAAAAATCCAATTTCTGTAGTTTATACTAATATTCTGTAAAATTCCTTATAAAAATCACATTTAATTAACAGTATACCTTATTAAAGTATTTACTAACCGCAGTCTCTAGGCATAATCCTATACTCTAATATGAGTAAGGTTTGCTTGCTTGCTTGCTTGCGACACGGATCTCAAAAACGGCTCCAACGATTTCCTTCAAATGATCGAAATAACTAATTTCTGGGATAAAAATAAGTTCTAGACAGGCCTCATCCCTAGGAAAAATCAAATAATGTAAAAAAACTAAAATGAAAAGTTAAAAAAAATAACATTGGGCTTATGGAGTTTCAAATCAAAACAAAAGAATTGTAACAGCTGTTCATAATCAACCAGGGAACTGTCAAAGTAATAGTCACGTTGTTTATGATTATTAACATGTGATTTCCTGAGAGCAGAGATTAAAAGATTTAAGTTAAGATTATATATATAGAGTAAAATAAATCAAAGGGACATTGAGCTATAAATAACATCTGGAGGGACCTTAAAAATGTAGAAAAGAGGCAAATGAATAATACAAATCTGATTATCAGTAGGGGGAAGTGGTGAAATATTACTCCGAGTCATCTAAAAAAACTGACTGGCCTACCCCCGAGTAAAGCTCGGCCCCCCAGGTACTCTGTTTTACCTAAAAAATACTATTAGGTTAACAGATATAAGTAAAAGAAAATTTAGTTTTCCACTTCGTTGGCAACAAATCGTAATTTGTATTTTTGCTGATAAAAATTGAATTTACACTCCTTTCAAACTAGGCCACCGGTGGTGCCTGGCGGCCACTGGTTACCGCCCGGGTTACTGCAGTGGACAGCAAGGGCAACCGTCAAGCCACTCCACCAAAAGCTATCATTTTGAATTTTTTTAAGGTTGTGTTTATAAATTAAAAATTTACTACCCAAATAATTTGTCAAATAATGCCAATACTGGTAGAGTAAGAGGCAAATGAGTTGGGTGAAACAGAATTAAACAAACTATTGCCTTTTCGAACATAAGCATAACATTCAGAACTGAATACATATTGCACATACGTTGTTTTGGGCTACTTGATAAGTTTCAATGAACAACTGTTCTTGCAGTTGCTCTTGCAACTTGCCATGTAAATTGTGACAGCTTTAAATGAAATTTCAGACATGTTATTGGCATTAAAACTATAGCGATTTGTATTGCTGGTAAATGCAACTTTATAAATTATTCAACCACGTAGGCTAACTTTTTTAGTTTTCACTAATTTAATTTTTGTTACTTGTTTGTTACTTTCTTAGTAAATAATTTGTATCTAACTATTTTAGTTGTTATTTCAATATATAATTTGTCGAATCCTACACTCTTATATTCTAATATGAGTAGGTTTGCTTGCTTGGTTTGTTGGTTGCTTGCTTGCAATTCTGATCTCAAAAACGGCTCGAACGATTTCCTGTTGGAAATAACTAATTTCTGGGGGGAAAATAAGGTAATCACAATTAGTTAATAAACTTATAATTAGTATTATTTTTCCAAAATAGGACTTAAACTACTCAGAACTATTAAATAAAAAAAACTATTTAATTAAGTTCGGTTAGGTAAAGTCTCTCCAAAATGCCAAACATTTTCTTTGAATGTTAGCATATCTACCATTGGACATTTTACTTTAAATTAAGCCATGTCCACACCGATGCGGGATCGGTCGTGGTCGTGGTCGCGATCTAGTTCCAAGAAATTGGGCTAATGCCACAATAGGCGATTTTTATCGCGCGATAATAATAGCAGCTGAAATAGTCACTGAGGGGTGCCACACTTGAAGCAATAAAAATGGCGGTGTTGCGGCGGTTTCTGTTGCGCAAAAATAAAAATTGGCTGCCACACTTACGGTAAAAATCGCCGGCTTTGGCAGTTCCCGGCAGTTGTTTTGCAATGACCTAACGAGACGCACCATGAGTTGTAACTCAAAATTTCAATGTTTGGCAGCAGTAGCGGGTGACGTTGTTCGTCATCGCATAGAAGATGTAACCGGCAATGTAAATAGTGGGTTCATCCAATTATTATTATTTGTCGAAGTGAATGCAAGTTTGCTTTCTTACACAGTAAACTCAGGGACTACCCAGAGAAAATGTTTGATTATTACCGCATGCCCTAGCATCTTTTTATTTACTATTGTCAAATATAAAAAATTATTTTCAATAGACAGACACAAGTTACGTGATTGTGTTGGTGCAGAAGAAAATCTTTTACAGAAAACATTAGAAGAAACAACTCAACTCGTCGTTGCTGCGCGACTGGCGATAAAAAGTCGAGTGTGGCAGGGATGCTGGCGACAATTACCGCCAAAGAAATAGGCCCAGGCCGATTCCCCAGCAACATCGCTGAGCGGAAACTTCACCGAGTGACAATATCCGCCTAGTGTGTCATCCTCCATTTGATCAGTTGAGTCCTATTTCTGGCGCTACAAAAGTCGCTGGGCTTCAGCGACAGAAATCGCCTAGTGTGGCATTACCCTTAAATATACTAATCTTTTATCTTAACCTGTCTATTCTAACCAAAGATTTTAACCACCATTTCAATCGTTAAAAGCTTAATTTTTTTAAACGGCAACTTGTTGAGTTTTTGATTTGTGTATTAAATAAATGTAAAATTTTAAGCCAAAAAGGATGGTTTAAAGTTGTTAAAAGATCACTCGACCCATAGCTGAGCTATTGCAGTTTTTACGAGTAGTGGGCATTCTAGTAATTTTCATAGAAATTATATTTATTTTGTATTTACTTCTGCCACCTGTGTTCTTTTGTCAGTTTATGATATGAAATACCCCCGTCGTAGCAAACTGCATACTCATCAAATTTCCGATGTACCTCACTGCATAGGCAACTTACCGTGTTATTTTTTTGTTCAAGAATTTGCAGCTCCAATAATATAATATAATTAAGAACGATTTATTCTATGACCTAACATTAACCAAAATAAAATTAGATATTTACCTAGAGAGCCCCCAGGGCTATTTATTTAATATTTTTTGATGCAATTTCGGTTAGAACTTACGTTAACAGCAGAAACTGTCATCCCATTAAGCGAATATTTGAGTGTACTCCTAGTATAAATTGCAATTGTTCAGGTATCATGGGGTCAAGTGATCTTTATAATCGTCACACAATCCTGTTTGGAATTAAATGTAACATTTTTTAAGTATGCAGACCAAATATTTAATAATTTGCCGTTTTCAAGATATTAACCAAAATTGAAATGGCCGCCATTTATAAACGGTAAAACATAAAAATGCCAAATTGAATACCAAACTAGCCATAAACTAGTATAATAAACATGCCAAGTTTCAAATCGGTATCTCTGGTGGTTCCTAAGCTATGCTGTATTGATTAAAATTGCAAAGCCTATGAAAATTCCTTAACCCTTTGCCCTCCAGACAAAAATTTTTGCCATGTGCGAAAAACTCCAGCCTGTGCAGTACAGGTACTAGCCAAAAACTCCAGGCCCAAAACGCTATTTTGTAAGGGTTGCGTAAAAAAATCATAACTTTTTTATTTTTTGGCCTACAGTCAAATGTTTTTTGTTGTTTTATTTGCAATGAAAAACTAATGTTCAAAATTAAAACAATTTTTTTATAAATTTCAGCTTCTAACCCTTATAGGTAAAAAATTACATTGTCACACTACAAGCCATTATATTTTTTATAAACCCCATGCAATTATAAACACACACACAAAAATTCATGCAATTACCTTGATAATTAAAAAAGTTGGAGGCATTTTTGTAAATGTTTATGTTTTCCTCAAATATATGTGGTACCTCAAAATCCTGTTTCTTCTGATTATTAGATGTATGGTTAGTTATTTTCAAATACATTATAACAAATAAAATGGATAAAAGAGGTAGTATAGCACTGAAAAAAACTTACTAGGCACTGTTACACCTGTTTTTTACTGCAAAATATATAAAAAATTCTAAACACTACAACTTTTTTAATTGTTTTTATTTTATTTTTTATTTTTATTATTTTTTATTATTATTCATAATTTATTTATTTTTTTTTAATTTGAGAATAAATAACAATACCAACTAAATAAAAGTACTGTTTATGCTCCACAACAATAACACTACAGCTGTGATGCAGACAAAACACAGTGAATATAACCTGATGATAAGGCAAAAAACGGCATTGAGTAACAAAATTTGTACACAGATGTAGAAAAAAACTATTGAAAATACGCATATACTGCAAAACTATGGCCTTTGGAAAACGTATAAAGCCAGAATAGTAGTTTTTCTAAACGTCCAATATAAAGGACGCTGGAGGTTTTGGCACATTTTCTAAACGCCCTTTATATATGTTGATGAAACTTGGTATGTGGCTACACGTAGTATTGGTATATTGATATTTGCAGAACAAATTGATTTTTTGTTGATTATTCCCGTAGCAGCAAACCTGCGTACTCAGGCCCCATGTTATTCTTATGGAGAATAAGTCAAATGTAATGACTCCCTTAATTATGAATATAAATTAATACAACTTGGTATGTAGCTTCACTTGGTTGAGTTATATTGATAATTGCAAACCCATTTTTCCCCTTGTTGCAGCAAACCTGCTTCCTCAGCCCCTATGTTATTCTTATGGAGAATAACTAAAATGTTATATAGTGCTTATTTATGATTGAATATTGATGAAACTTGGTATGTGGCTTCGCCTGGTTAAATTCTTTTTATATTTGCATAAAAACCAATTGTTTGTGTTCCTTGTTTCACCAAACCTACGTACTCATTACCAATGTTATTCTTATAGAGAATAATTAAAATCGCTTATATGTGAATATATTTTTATGAAACTTGGTATGTGGCTTTATAAGGTATTAAGACAAATATTATGCATTGGAAATTCACTGAGTACGCAGGTTTTCTGCGACGGGGTATTTTACTAATTGTGAAGGTCTGTGTACCGGCGGCATCTGGTCGTATTGAACCAAAGATGGCAACTCATTTTGAACCAGTACTGATTTTTTGGTACACCACAGACCCCTTATAACTATAACTGTCAAAATTCAATATAGTAGGTTACTTTATTATCAAACTCTTTTATCAACAGGAATAAAGCTTTAAAAAAAATAAGCAAATTTTGGATTTGGTAACATTTTAAAATAATTTATGCTTAAAATGTAATCTGTCCAGCTAATTGCCCCACCTTAGTTTTGCCGTAGTTGGCAGCTGCCCCGAGGTCCACTCGACGGGTGGGCGTGGATGTTCGAGTTTTGGTAGTCAGGGAAGTCTTGGCGGGGGAACTGAGCTTGCCTATGGTGGGGGGTGGACTCGAGTCTATACTTTCCGAGTCTTTATACTCTTTTGTAGGAGACGACTTGCGTATATTCCTTGGAGGCGGGAAACTATCAGGGTCTGAATCGTACCTTTCTTCTGCATCACTGGAAAAATAAAGAGATATTTATTAAGAGTAAAAATTATACACTGAAAAACTTAGGATATGATGATCATCATGCACCCTCCATATTATCATGTGATTTAATCAACAATCTATCAGACTTGAGGGTGTGTGAAGTGACTGACCTAGTAGGTGAATCATCTCCCCTCCGGTCCTGGTCCCACTCATTGATTTCTTCCTTACGCCACCGAGGAGTTTCATCCCACGTATTTCCTCCTGCAAAATAAACAATATAAAAACCTCTAAAATTATGGGTTAAAAAGTTTACCAACATTCAAAAAAGGAAAAAACAGTACTTTCAGAAGAATGAATTTGAATTAAAATACATTTATGGTTTCTACTTACCTAGTCCATGCATTCCCATAGCATCACTCGACATTCCAACATATTTGTCTTTATTCTTTTTAGCCTTCTTTCTTTCTTCTCGTAACTTTTCATCATCTTGAATGAAATCAATCAGCTCTTTCACTTTATGCCTAAACAACAATCAATTCTATTTATTTATTACTGATAGCATAATCATACAGGTCTAATTCAAAATTTATAAAAAGTATAAAAAGAGTTATATTTTACTAGACCTGACAATCTCAATTACACCAGGAAGTAATAAACAATTATTAAAAATAATTACCTGGCTGAATAAAATCATCGTATGCAATTGAACAAACATTGGAAAAAATAATAACAAGCGAATCAAGTTACTCAAACTCTGGCAAATATTTTTTTTCTTCTGGGACCTACCCAACAATTTTATTGGTTTATATATTATGATGTAATTTCATACGGTAGGTTGAAACAGCTGATCTTGCTTCTGTACTGTATATTGTTAGTGTAAACATTGTTTTTAAATGGTTCATTTTGTAGCTCTTCACTGATGTATTTTTCACTTCATTTCAAAATTTGTTAATTATTCAATTAAATTTATTTGTATTCTTCCTTTTATTCTTAGTATTATTTCCTTAAAAGTTTTCTAAATCCGCAAAAGGCACATCTAGATGTTAAGGGCCTTCAAATAATATTCACCATGATTCAAGATAAAAAAGTTTTAGTTCAGTAGCCCTTGTCACAAAAATCAGCGTATTCTACTTATGAATCTAAATTTAATTACCTAATTCAGAGAGTTCTGAACATTTTTTCTTTTAATTTACATAGTATTTTTTCAGAGCTTTTTGTTAGCACTGGTAGAGTTGTTTTTTCTTTCTTTTATATTAAATGTATGTAATACCCACTGTCAAAATGAACAAGACTACAGACGATTGTAAGAAAATTGCAAATAACTATTTGCCAGATTTTAAATTAAAATTCTTGGGCTTTTACTGATTAGGGGCCGTGCATGTATTACACCCTAGGGGGCAGGGGGGGGCACATTGTGACAGACCGTGACACGGGGGAAGGGGGGTTAAGGGCTGCATGATACATCACGATTAATGGGGTCAAAGCCTACGAAATCGACAGTTAGTGACGAAATACCGTACGCCACAATAATTAATAAGTGTGACGTGACAGGGGGGAGGGGAGAGTAATTAGCAGCATGACAGAGCGTGACACAGGGGGGAGGGGGTCAAAAAGGGCTAAATATAGCGTGACGTAATTTATGCATGGCCCCTTATTATTTTTGTATATTTTTACTTTAAAATTTCCTGTTTACCTAGTACTAAATTTTAGGGGTCTGCGGTACCAGAAATTTAAAGTCGGTACGGTTCGGTACGGTATATATTTTTGTACCTCGGTTTTCGGTACAAAATCGGTACGGGTTGCAGTAATAAAATAGCCGCAATTTATCATAGCCTAAGTGTATTCGGAAACCAAACAGAATAAATACATAAAAACACATACTAACAGACATAAAAATGTCTTTAGGTAAGCTTTTGATTATAATTTGTAATAGTTCTCAAATATTTATATAGGCCTACTAACAATAATAATAAGTTAAATCACGTAAATAAAGAAAGAGAGCCCTATATATATATATATATATATATATAAAACCTCAACAGTAATAATTCCCTTTATGTTAAATAATTATGTTAATTTAGTTATGCAGGCTTATTTCATCTACAAGATTTTGTTGTTTGTATTTGTAATAATTTCACATAGATACCATTTATTCAATTTTCCCCATATTCACTAGTTATGTTAGGTAATTTCCTTGTTAATTTAAATTGTAAAGCCACCTCAAATACATTTCATACATATAGATAATAAAAATTGATCTCATTCAAGATAATAGAAATAACAGTCATATAAAACACAAATAAGACAAATATATTTCTTTATAAACTTTTATTCACAAGTAAGACGATAAAATAATAATAAAAGAAAGGAAGGTATGTCTGTGCGTTTTCAAATTAAATACAGGTTGTATGAATTATAAATTATAGCCTCCAACAAATTTTAAATCTTATAACCAAGAAATGCAACAGAATAAGAATTTGTATTGTAATCAGATGATACATACTCAGCAGACGTCAAAGTTGTAGCCTACTCGTTGTAACAGAAGTCAATGGCAATGGCGGTTCATCAAGAATCAATAATCCATCACAATCACTCATTGTTTGTTTTAAATAGTCTAACTACAAAGGCTAAATAGTCTTAACTATAAAGGCTATCACAAAACTTGTTATCAAGGCTTGTTCAAAACATTTTATCAACGAAGATGACGCACGATCTGTGGAAGTGACGATTACGTCCAAACGACAACGTCACACAAAGAGTATACTAGAAAGTGAATATCAGAGAGAAATAAATACGCAGTTTCCAAAATTCAGATATACGCCATAAAATTATGAACCAATGTAGGCTAACCTTTTTTTTTGTTACAACAGTAGTGTGTGTACAACTTTTTTGTATTAATCGACGTTTTAGCAATGAAACTAATATTTAAACTAAACACTCTTCTAAACCGTTCACGGCATATTTAATATTGAATTCAAACAGTTTCTTTCGGTTGGTTTAATTTCTATCTATAAAACGTTAGGAAGTGTAATAATGCCTATTAGGAAAATGTTATGACAAGCCCGATTTGTGTTTTTGAATTGATGTGCATGTTATTACGTTTGCATATCAAAGTAAGTGTCAACCTTCTGCATGTTATTACTCTCTGTAACACACGATCGTAGATCAGAATGTGTTCGCCAAATGTTTGGTGATTGTAAGTAGTATCAAGTACTCATTTGAGGTTAGGGGGCTTATACAATCGGCAATGTACAACACAAAACGGTGTTATAATTTTGTTGAAAAAAAACAAACAGATATTTATGTGTTTATCCCTCAGTTTGATTTTAAAATAATTAAATGTCATACAAATTCGGTTGTAGGTTTTGTTTACGTTTATACCGCCTCCATAGACTGGCCAAGTCTAGGCGAGCAAAGATGAGCGTGACAGTGTAAATGCGTAGTACTCTCGATGTTTATATACATTACTACATTACCCGCCGAGTCGTACGTAGCTCGACGAAACATTCAGCCAGTCTGTGGAGGCGGCTCTATCAATGCTGTAAAGGCATCTCGTCATCATTCGTGATCCGATCGTGAACCTATAAACTCGTGAATGTCGGTCAAAGATGAAAGTTGCTGTCGTGAGCAAAAGCGTGTCAATAGAATGTAAACGGACGAAAAGGATGTTATGAATAAAACTGAATGAAAAATGTGGTGAATAATGATTTTTTGTAGTTCTAGGCTGTACCGTACCGACTTAGTACCGGCGCCGTTAGTGGTACGGAACCGAATTCGGTAATTCGTTTTGTACCGAATCGGTACCGATTTTTCGGTGCACTGCAGACCCCTACTAAATTTACCAATATGTTGATATTCTGATGTTTTAAATTTGGGAAAATACTACTTATAAAAAATGATTTCAAGCTGATGAAGACTATTATGAACGGTATATCAGTACTTTACTGAAAGATTCCGTACCTTGACTCAAAGAGAGGATTCGGGTACTAAATAGGAGCAAGTAACTTATGAATGTGTCTGGCAGATAAAGAGCAAATAAGCTGTATGTTGATTAGTCTTCCACCATTTAAGTTATTAGTTCATGTTAATCTTAATATATGAAATCCAAATACTTCTGACTGACTCACTCATCACGAAACCTTACAAATCACAGAACGGATTGCAATGAAATTTGGAACATACCTTCCTCTTGGGTCTTAGGTGCTCACTAAGAAAGGGTTTTAATTAATTCCTATAGGGCTCCGCCCAATGGGGAGTCAAAGTTCCAATCCTGTGTTATTCTTATGGACAATCACTTTAAGTTTGAGCTGATGAAAATACAAACAGCTGATCTTGATTCGTAGTAGTTCCACGGGATAACAGGAGAATGCAGCACACACAACTGTCATAGTTTTTATAAATTATTATTTGTGGGGCGAAGCCTGCGGAAACAGTTAGTTAATTATAAATATATATAACTCACCTGACATTTATTCCTTGGTCCTTGCCAAACTCATCAACATAGGTATAGTTTTCCAAACCTCGTAAATCATATATGTGTTCTCGAGCCGATGTCACCACTCGCTCTGAACCATTACGAACAAGGTAGTTCAGCACAAGTAATGCCTAAAAACATAAAACAATATTGTTTTGTGAAAGATAATGCATATTACAAACTATATAACAAGGTCTAATATGAGATAAACAAAATAACTCCTGTCCCATCAAACCTGCAAACCTAGGGGTGTGTGAGTAGTGATTTTGAATCGAGTCGAGTAATGCCAAATATTTTTGAGTTTCGAGTATTTTTGAGCGAGTATTTGCCATCAGTTGGTAGTTTAAAATAGTGTAATGGGATTTGGATACCATTCTAGATTTGATAATACGATCTTTTCTAACCAATACATGAGTAGCAATATCAAGTTTTGGCCAGTAAAATCAAACTGGATTAGGTATTGACAAATAAAACACGGTTTGACATTCGTTTCCGGCCGATAAAACACAGTCCGGTGTGACGACTTTCTCGAAAAAGAAACAAAATTGTTTTTTCTTTAAGCCGGGAGAAAGCCGTCTAGCCAGCGGATTCGCTCAAGTCTGGTGTGCTGGGTCTGTCCAGGGTTCTTTAAAATTAAATTTAGTTATGGTACAGATTTAGATTAATTAAATAAAAAAAAATATAAATATAACTTAAAGTCAGGTGTGAACTCAGTACCGGCAAACGCAATGATACTGTACCATCATCTTCGCTCACACCTGCAGGTAATGCCAGTTAAAATAAAACAAATTGAAATTTATATAAAAAAAATTTAGAAGGTGGAAGTTTAACTCAATTAACGTATTCACGCGTTACAACTCCCAATCCCCACTAAGGTTTTTAATATATCAACCCTAGTTCAACCAACTACTTCTGCAGGAATGGGTTTGTTCAGACCTGTTGTGAAGTGCCTGTGACACCCAAGCAGAAAGGTCACCTCGTCGGCTCACAACTGGCGGTTTAAAGAACACCAATCCAAATCGTTCAAAAAGCTAAAAGTATCAAAAGTAATCTAATCCAATATATGCTTTAAACATCCCGTACAGACTCGTGATCTGTATCGGGAGTTAACGTAATTTTAATGCCAAGTGCGATACGGCACTGATAATTTCGCTAAAACAATAATTACGAATCAAAAAATGTCCTACAGTTAAACCTAATTAAATATAAGAAAACGCAGGTCGTACCTGTAATCACAGTTCACAGTAGTACCCACTACCCGAGGAATCACTACTCAACCGACCTGTCCGCACAAAACGTAAGGAACGAATGAACTCCTCGCCGTTACCTTATCACCCACCCTTTTATTCCTCCCCCTGTGAGGGGAAGGGATAAACAGCTGTTCATAATTTCCAGCGGTTTGGGTTCGTTTGGAGGAATCAATGACACTGCTGATCAGCTGCCTGGGTGGCGTTTAAAACACAACGCCACAGGTGGCTGTCTGCAACTGCGAGTGGGGAGGTTATGTTTGCTGTTTACAAACATACATTTTCAATGTTCATAAAACTCTGGATATCGTGCTACGTCTTATGTAACCGTGTTAGGGGTGATAAATTCACTTATTGGAGTTTACACTAGTGTTTAGTAAAGTTGTATCCGTCAACCTATTCAACACTAGTGTTCCTCGGGTCGCCGGTGAATGCCCAAGGTTATGTTGGTAACAGGATTGCGGCTGTGCTAGGCCTAAGCCTACTGGTAAGGACCTAGGCTCAAGGCTATGCCAGGTAACCTTAACAGTTAATTCTAGGCCTAGTTAGACAGCTTATATTCATTGTGTAGCAAATTTATACCCCCCTCAAATTTTGGCTCGTTACACCGGTTGTCATTTGGCCAATATCACCTGGTCCAGACATCGTTTATAATCAATATTAGATGACGAAATTGTTAATTAAGGCCGATATTGAGTTGCCCGGTCGCCACTATTGCCGATATTATGTACACCGTTGTCATTTTCCGCCTTGAGTAATTTTTGGCCGATATTATGTTTTCCATCATCATTTACGGCCAAAATTACGCGGTCCGATCGTCATTTTCGGCCGATTTTACGAAATGCGATCACCTTTTGCGGTCGTTACTACGCGTTTTGACCGGAAGCAATCGTTAGCGATCGTCATTTTCGGCCGATTTTATGTGATGCGATTGCCTTTTGCGGCCGTTACTACGCTTTCTGGCAGGTCGCAATCATTAGCGATCGCCTGGAAATCGGCAGGAAATACTCGCTCGAACTTTCGAGTATTTTTCAAAACTTCGAGACGGGTTCGAGTATTAAAATACTCGGCCGAAAACTCAAAGATTTGAGTACTCGCACACCCCTACTGCAAACTCAGCAAATTTCCATTGCAAATATCTGTACAGTGGAACTTGGATAATTCAAACTTCTATAATTCAAAATCTTTAATTCAAATGTTTCTGTTGGTTCCTAGCATTTTCTATAACATTTTTAAAAACTTGGTTAGTTGAAATTTTATTTTGGATAATTTTAACTTTTTTATTTAGGCCGGGTAAAAAAGTAACCACAATTTATCAAAACTAGGAATGCATGAAAACAAGTTTTGCATAGTTGGTGAAAGTCTCAGATCTTGACCTCGCTTAGAAGTGTGTTGTGGCAGGTGAAACTAAAACTATTTAGTTCCAAAGCTCCGTAAGTGAAAGCAGTTCCAACCGTTCCAAGTGAACAAGAATTCAGCTAGATACAGCTGTTGTTAGCGCTGCAACTATTCGTTCCAAAACAGCTGTAGCGCCCCGAAGGTTAAACTAGCTGCAGCTAGAACTAGTTTTAGAAGCAGTTTCCCGGACTCTGTGAAAGTAGCTGTAGCTGTTTCACTTACTAACTACTTGGCACAACTCAAACCTTGCTAGGATCCGTTCAAGGTAATGTACCCCCCTCACCCCAATTCTGATCCATCAATTTTGTTTAGCAATTATTTGTGGTTTTTCAAACCTGTCCAAAAGTGGAAATTGCTCAACAAACAACCTATTTATTTTGTGATACTTTTTCTCTGGAAATGAAAATCATGAAGGTTTTAGGCCTTAATCAAGCAACTTGTTTAATTCTATCTTTTGGATAGGCCTAATCCTAATTTTTGTACCGCTACCTTGAGATTTGAATTATCCAAGTTCCACTCAACCTCAACGAGCACATAAATTATCTTACCAAGATTCATCAAAATATATTGATGGAGTAGCGAGATATAATATTTTGTTTACCCTCCTTATGAATATCATTGAACAGATTGCACTGGTTTTCTGTAATGAGGACGACTGAAAATGGAGTGTTCATGCACTTATAAATAGATCATGACCATGAGGTACATACCATGTGTCATTAAAATATATTCATAAATAGGGATCTATAGAATTTGTATTTATTCTTTATAAGAATACCACGGGATAAATCTGTGCCCATATAACTGTATTTGAAGGTTTGCAGGGGTATTTCCAAAAAGATATTAATCCAGGGGCGGATGCAGACAATCGTTTTAAGGGGGGTCATAAAAGGGGTAAAATATAAATTGTCAAAATACAATAACCTTCACGGTGAAAAATGGGTAAAATAAAAATACGTGAATGTCCGAGGATTTGGGGGGTCATGACCTCCCCCCTGTATCCGCGCCTGAAGATCACAACTAGATGAAGCCACATACCACGTTATATCAACATGTACAAATATGTTGTATACATAAACAACATAAGCCTAAGCGAGAAATAACATTTTATTTTTTCTCCACAAGAATAACATTTTGGGCAACAAACCTTTGTATGGTACTTTTAATATCTCAGTAACCATTTGACCCAAAGCAATGATCAAAACAATTTTTTTTTACCTTTATATATGAAAACCCTCCCAAATCTGGTTTTATAAATTTGTTGGAACAAATACTTTACATAGCTGTACCAAATGTCATTAAGATCGGACCTTTTTCACAAGAATTATTGTGTCAATGGACACGCACATTATATGTGCATAAACACAAATTTGAAGGAATGCTGATTTTTAGTAACTGAGAGCAGGGGTGGACTGACCCGCCGGGGCACCGGAAAGTTCCCGGTGCGCCCTCCCTGTAATGGCGCCCTGGAGCCTTCCTCGAAGGGGGAAATAAACAAATATTTGCACACAAAATATAAAACCGGTTCCTTTAAAGTATCATTACAATTTAAATAAATGCCAAATTGAAATAAATCATATTTCATATCAAAACTAACTTGTGTTGTACCATAGACTGACTACAATAGTTGTACCGAACTAGGTTTGAGGTTGATAAACCGCAGCGGGCGTTCACGTGTCAAGTGTCATACGCTCTCTTCCATCCGCTGACTATCATCTGCAGATTAAAGTTGGTTATGGGCTACTGAGTTGTGAACGAGGTTAAATGTATCTAGAAGTCTCGTCTCATGTAAAAAAGTGCAGGCTATATGGTCAACCGCCATTTCCTTCTCTGTCAACTCGCAACCAACATGGTAACTAATCAAATCCTCTCTTCACACGTTATATGACAGTCACCTGATAAACAGTTAACTTGTGAAGAGAGGATTTGATTGGTTACTTATTTGCTACTTAATCTTCATGTCCGTATCGGCTACTTCTAGCGTTAGATGACCATTGTGCCCCAGTGAGTCACAGGTTAGGTTGGGTTATTTGTACCATTTAGGTAGCAGGGTTAACAAATTCACCATGGCCAATATAACTACTATAGGTAGGCTATATCATAAAAACGTATTGAAGTAGAAAACTCTTTAGAGAAATTTTGAATTTTCCAAAATCTCGGGTTGATGAAATATTTGGTAGGAGAGCTCTGAATCCGCGTACTGTGTACAATAATAAAGCTATGTGGTATTCATGAAAAAATGTCCCCTTCTTGTGTTATAACTATGTTTTTACAATTAATAATTAGGTATTCAGATTTAACATAAAGAACAGACTCAACAATATATAAACAAGGAACGGTGAGGACCTTACGACCTAAAATAATCTATGCAGTGCTCCCATATGCGTAATTTATAAATTGATCTAATAGATTTTTTATTGCACCCCTCCCTATTACCTAAAGAAATCATGGTCGACCAGGTAGGCTTCACTTTTTTACCCCAAACGAGACCTCTATAGATATATTTAACCTCGTAGGTTATGAAATAATATAGCCTTTTACAAGATCAAGATTATTATTTTAAATATGTAACTTAGGAAGTCGAG
Source organism: Allygus modestus (assembly GCA_963675035.1). Classification (NCBI taxonomy): domain Eukaryota; kingdom Metazoa; phylum Arthropoda; class Insecta; order Hemiptera; family Cicadellidae; genus Allygus; species Allygus modestus. The sequence continues at coordinate 106,762,499 of OY776111.1, forward strand.
GCCAAGATAATCTAAACTTCAAAACAGGTACGAATCACTTTCACTTTTTTGTCCTTACCTAAAGGGAAATTAAGATATCGACCAAGGGAAATTATTAGTTGGCTAGTTGGAAAATTAATACATTGAATACCTAATCTAAAAATTACCAATACCCTATATGTTTAAAAGAAATTCAGTGTGTGTTTTGTAAGTTTGATATAAAGCAGATGATTTTCTTTAGTTTTTTGTTAGATTGTCCTAGTAATCCTATGTAAAACTATGGATGATGTAGATAAAGTTTGAAAATCAGGCGTTCTTTGCAATTGCGTTTAGACGGCCAGTAATAAGTTATTTGGTGATATATATGCACGGGCATCGATCTCCCCTTTATTTTAGGTTTTCAATGTTTAAGGACTATGTTTTCTGACAGTCTCCCTATACTGCCATTGAGATGTAAATAAATATAGTGTTTGATCTAACAATGTTATAAATATGGTTAAACTTCAAGTTTGAATAAACCAGTGAATGAGAACCACCATGAACTAAGTTACAATAGCTTGTACCGTGCTGTCCCCTTGAACTGCAGGGTATCACCCCCCTCCCCCCACAACGACCAACATTTCTTCCCTGTCAACTGGCGCCCTCATAGGACCTCATCCACCGCCTTTTTCACACTGTCAGTCCACCCCTGACTGAGGGCCTCAAAACAAAAAGTCATTATGGTCTCGAGCTTAAGTCATTATGGTGTTGCCATTACACCTAAGGTAATTTAGCTTCTTCCTTATAGAGAAATTTGCTAAAAAAAACCTTGTAAGTTCTTCTCCAGTTCTTCCTGTTGTCTTGAAGCATTCTCTTCCATAGCATAGTCATGACCTCGGGGAAATGTTCGTAGGTCATGGTGGCCTGTGCTACTTCCTGCATCAATACGCCTGCAAAACCAATGTCCAGAAATTAAAGTTAAGAAGCTCAGGACATTGCACAGTAATGAATAATGTACATACCATATAATAGGTAATCTCAATGGCAGATATAGCGTTCGACACTGAATCTGAACCCCCCTTACAGCCAAATAATATCAGACCTCTAAGGCCTGGCTCACATAACTCCAAAGTGGAGTGTTACCAGGCCAGCCTGGATTTTAGCATACTTGTTATCGTTGCCATCTAGGAAACTTAGCCCAGTGATGCTTTGCTTCAGTCTAGTGAGTGTTTATAGAAAATTCACTCAAAGTAGAAAACCTCTAATTTGTCTTACATCTTAGGTAACATTTTCCAGTAAAAATATTTCTATTTGCAGTTTTTTTTTCATTTATATTTAATTACTGACCATTATTTCCCTGACCTATTCCCTGCCAACAAAAAATATCAGCCCAATTCCAGATATTTTTTACCACCAGATGTTAAGTACAATAAACTAAAGCTACATATTCCTTTTTTAGCAAATATAATATCTTTAAAACTACTGATTATAGGTAGACAAACCTGTGGGGCCCCAGGGGTCATCATTGGTTGCTTCCCTCACTTTAGCCTCCACATCTGTATAGTTCATCACCACATTGGTGCTGAAATAGTAAAACACAAACATCAGTTTTTAATAAGGGATAAGGAACTTACATTTATTCACTGTTTCCCCATCTACATAGGTGATTTCAATAGAAAAGGTTAAAATAAGTAAATCAACATGTTTCAGGATAAAAACACCAATATTACCGATATCGCCGCCCATAATATGAAAATTTTCCAATGGAAGGTGATTAAACATTTTATTTAGTCTGTGTTTTTTTTAATGACATTAATTATTGTTATTTATTACCGCATTATAAATTATATTAATAATTATATTTTTCTTCCATCAAATCAAATTTTTTCAGCCTTTTGATTTTACTGTCTCATTATTATTTTGCCCCTTGATATAACAATAGTTGCAGGTTAAGAAGAACACTGGATTTAACCGGATAAAACGGGATATTGTTTGTATAAAGAACGGGATTGTTATATTTGTTTCGGCCAGCAGCTGACAGAGTAGTCTGAGCAGTGGGCCAGCTGGTCTGTATTCTTGGCATCAAAAACTAACAATTCTTGACATATATATTCTGTAGGCCTAAAGAACTTTTACTCAGCCTTAAAAGTTATGTTTATATTGCTATTGCTTATTATGTTGTATGAATGAATGTCATCATTGCAAAGTGTTACAGTAAGTAATTTTTGTTTATGTGTACACAACAAGGCCATATTGGTACAGATTTACTACCGTCGGTATTTGCAGTTTAATGAATAATGGTTTGCAATGAAAATCAAAAGCTCAATTTGTTAAAATTCTGACTATACCGTACTGTTTTCGTAAGAGAATGTAATTTACCTACTATTATTACCATAGAAAATTAGTCCATATCTGTTAATACTTCGAAACAGTGAAAAATAGATAATTTTTATGTACTTGTCATCCAATACGTTAAATATTTCTCAACAGGTAGACTATCCGTAATAGCAATGCTGATACATTTGAATCCCAATTTAAATGGCTATCTTTACTATCTATATATAAATGCCCAGAAATGTTGCACTGGTAGTCTTGAGAGTCAACAATGGCTCTTGTGTTAAAACACACTTTAGGTCTTGGTGTAGTTTCGCTTCTTTTAAGGCTATTACCATTGACCATAGATACTGAAGTAGACTTCTCACTGCCATTGTAAAAGCTGTCCCTACTTTTGTGTGACCAAGGATTCAAAGAGGACTTGGTTATACTAATCACCAACAGAGTATATTTCTGTCAACTATTACTTATCCTCACAAGGAGGGGATAATACAATAGTTGGTGTCAATAAGCAAACAAAAGTTGATTATCACTTGCTTTCTGGGGTGGCGATATTTTACAAGTTAACGTAAATAACTAAAATAAATTGTTAACAGCAGCACACTCTGTAAGCCTAATAGACCAGCCAAATTAGCTTGAGCAATGGACAAAATTCCGAACACGCTGATTTTTGTTATACACGTTAGTATAGCAATTGTAAACAAAATTAGAAAAGTCCTAAAAAGTCCAGGTCTGGCAACAGCCGCCATCTTGAAAATAGCATTTCCGGTCCATGTTTTTCTTTACATTTTCTTAATTTATGGCAAAACCGTGCAAGATACGAAAATGGTACACAGGACCTTTTTTGTAGAGGATAAAATTTCAAATAAACTAAGTATATATTCATTAACAGTATGATAGAACCAACCAGTGTTATTTAGTTTTCCCCGAATTGCTACTTTTTGCAGTTTTGTTAATTTTTCAATGTTATCTTTGAATTTGCCAAGTCTCTTACCGGTACTCTAATTTCTGTGATCTCAAGAGCTATTTTAATTAATGAAATAATTTACTATTTGTACTGATTTTAGGTTTTAAAATAAGAGTTCTAGACTTGTAAAAGACAGTCTCTTTAGAATATCAGAATCTTAGAACCTCAGCCTGCACGTTGCATTGCGCAAGCCTTCATTTAGGCGGCTGAAACAGCTCTTGCCTCATTATTATTTTGCCCCCTTGATATAACAATAGTTACAGGTTAAGAAGAACACTGGATTTAACCGGATAAAATGGGATTAAGTCTTTTGCCTAAATGATACTTTGGGATATTTTTGAACTATATAATATGAACTATATAACTAGGTAAACGTACTAGCAAACTATTTGTGCTATGTACGAGTCAGCAGTGACAACTGCAGCTCCAACATCAATTTTGATTCTCTTCTGTTAGTATATTAATATTGATAGTGTCTCGAAATTACTACCGTGACTGTCTAGAAATCACTCCTTGTTCCGAAAATAAATCACATTCGGGGAAAAAATTATAAATTAAAAAGTTCTAAAGATATCAATGTGAAACTTTGATTACTTAATCAAGGGGTTTGTACAAAGGTAACAACATGATTTTTACCTCCTTAAGTAAATTCGTTTTTACGTGGAAGTAGAAAGTTTAATCTGTATGAACGAAAGATTTTTCACAATTTTTGCAGACTCGTAGCAGTGAATTTTTTCCACCCAGTAAGCTACACTTTTTTGGCTTATAAAATGTTTGTGTGGTATTCTGCAAGTATTAATTTAGAATTTTATAACTGATAAGAGTTTATCAAAATTATTTTTATAATGATAAAAAGGATGTCAATAAATTACCCCAGAAAATAGTGTCTCAAAAGTACCCCGTTCCACCCTAACCAGATGACATTATGTTTCATAAGGTGATAATTCATTTCTACAACAATTCACTTTGGAATGGTTAAGGTACCGGTAGTATTGGGTATGCTTACCCAGTCTGAGAAATTAATAAAATAGGCTAATATTAAAGTTACACTTAAATATATTTTATTGGTATTTTATAACTTAGACGTGATCTTCAATGTTGAATCATCCTCTGTATTCTACAGAAAATTCTGACCTATGTGACAGACATCGCACAAGAGCACTGTTCACATGCTTTGAGAGATAGTTTTTTATATTTTAAGCCCTATAATTTCTGAACTCGAATTTTTACAGAAATGCGGGTGGTTTCATTTTGTTGGAAAACTAAAGAACTACAAACGGCTAAAGTTTAATTACAATCGTTAGAGCCGTTTTTGAGAAATTTTGATTTTTCACGTTTTTTGGCCGTTTTTGGGGGATAATTAGGTACCCTTAAAAATCAAAATTTCAACAAAATGAAAAAAACGCCTGGAGATATCGTGGATTAATACCTACATACCAAATTTCATAAAAATCGGACCATTGGTTTGGGCTCTAGCTCTGTACACATCCATACAGACAGACAGACAGACACACACACACACACACACACACACACACACACAGACATCTCGTAAAAATCACTTTTTTGGGTTCAGGGAACACCAAAACGTATATTGCCACTAACAGCTCAAATTCGAAAATTTTGATGAAAACAATACCTACTTTCTCCATATACTATGTATAAGGGGAGAAAGTAAAAATGAATCCCTATTTCCCTATGTCACGCCTTAACTTGAGAATGAATGCACCTAATTGAATACTTTGTTTTTTGTTGTGTTCGTTAATGTTAGGACAAGGTTCTTATAAAAGAACATTTTTAATCCAACCTAAGGGCTCTGTCCCACTGGCCTTCAAAGTTCCCATTGATTTGATCAAAGTTCAGTTAGTTACACCAAACAGCTGTTAACAATAATTATATCTAAACATACTTGAAAGGCATAAACATATGTTCATTATGGAAATAAAAAAACTACTTGAATAGCAACTTAAACTCTATTTTCGATAGGCGAGTGAGCGTAGCGAACGAGATTCTCCAGTCACAGCCTAAAATCCCGGACTGTCCGGGCTAATCACGGACATATGGTAAGCCTAGTAATGGGTAATTTTTACTAATAGGTCTAAGGGTACCTATTATTTTTATATGCCGCAACAACAAATGCTCCTGATTAAATAGTGTTTTTTATATTTTTACTACCGGTAGGTTGTTTATCAGGTTGGTAATTCCTCATCAGAAATTGCAGCTAGGGGGCTGAGGGCTATGACCGTGGATTATTATGTACTGACATAGCCTATTATGAAAAACTTATTGGCCAAATCTTATATATTAATACGCTAAGCCGATTTTTGTTGAGAGAACTCCTCCGTTATTTCTGAGCCGATTTTAACGATTGAAGTACCAAAATATTCATCCTGATTCGAAGTTGTGCATAAAGGTTTTCACTTTTCCATATTTTCAATCTTAAGGGCACAGGCTGCTTAAAGTTATTTTCAGCCCATAAGATTAACATGGGGAATAATTTAATTTTAATTGCAGCTGTTAATACATTATGGACAGGTTATAAGCACTATCAGATGTACAGGTAAAGAATCTATTTATCTATATAAATAAAATATGATTTTTCTATATCGATTTGAGCAGTAAAATGTTGTATGCAACGGATATTTAAGTTTTTGTTAAAATTTGTTTATCCATTTTTCTGTTTATAAGCCAGATTTGTTCCGAGTTTCACAAAAAAATATTGTAGGGCCTACTGAATAAAATTAAATATGTTTCCCATTTTCGTGAGGAGGACGAAACCTTTTGGCTGTTAAATGCCCTTTATTCAGCACTGCTACAAAGTCGATCTTAAAGGTACAGGTTACTCAACCTTTTACTACAGAATACACCATATTTGTTTTAATGACCATTTAGTCAGCTAATTATATTTACACGTCTGCTCTACTACTCTTCAAAGGTAGGTATACTAAACCATATCAAATAACGGCACGGCAATGAGTCATTGGGTACAGAACACATAAGCCCTTGCAACATGGTATTTAAAGTTCAGTTTATCTAGGTAGCCATTGAGATTATAATACTGAACATTTGATGTATTTTTAAGTCCACCATCCATAACTCCAAGAAACTACAGGAGTTAGATACTTGGGAAGAAGATGGGTCCATTCCAAAAACCAGTTATGGGCTTATTCCCGTTCCAATGAAGCTCGGCCCTAACGACCTTCAAATTTCCACGTTTATTATATATTTACTACTGTAGACCGATTGAGCAAATATTTAGTCTTCACTCTCCATCCCGTATGTCCTTTGGGACTTATCTGCTCCTTCGGCTTTTAAGTTAAATTTGTACTTTATTCGTCACTGACATTAGTAGTTGACTGAACCGATAGCATACATTCGTTAGGAAGATAGTTAATACATCATATGATTTTTACTTTTCCTACTCCAGCTCCAAAAATGTTGGAACTATCTAATTCAATGGGTTATTAAATGTGATCTAATTAGGCCACATCCATGGAAAAATATGGTATTATATAGAAAGATATTCGAAAAGAACTAACATTGGGGTTAGGGTTAAGATTTGTAAATAAAACCAAAAGAATCATAACAGATGTTGAAAAGCAACTCAATTGTAAAAAAAAACACTTGGTAATGTATCATATGATTTTTACTTTCTCCCCCTATATCTACATACTATAAGTTTATGGAGAAAGGTTTCTTTTCATCAAAATTTTTGAATTTGAGTTGTTAGTGGAAATATTTGTTTTGGTTCTCCCTAATCCCAAAAACGTGATTTTTACGCGATGTCTGTCTGTGTGTGTGTGTGTGTGTGTGTGTATGTGTGTCTGAGTACAGAGCTAGAGCCCACACCAAATAGCCGATTTTGATGAAATTTGGTATGTAGGTACTAAACCACAATATCCCCAGGTGTTTTTTCAGTTTTTTTAATTTTTGATTGTAAAGGGTAATTATCCTCCAAAAACCGCTAAAAACATGAAAAATCCAGATTTCTTAAAATCGGCTCTAACGATTTTGATTAAACGTTCGTGGTTTGTAGAGCTTTTGATTTCCAATAAAATAACAACACCCGCATTCCTGGAAAAATTCGGGTTCAAAAATTACAGGACTTAAAACATCAAAAATTAAGTTTTTTGATTTTTCATAAAAAACACACATGTTAAAAAGATTACTTATCAACATGAAAAAGAGCTCACAAAACTAAATAATTTAGTATTTTGAATTATTATTCTACAATTGCTGGTTGAGGAGAAAATTAAAATCTTTATTCTGCGGTAAACGCAGCACGTTGTCTAATGTTATTCTTATGGGGAATACAAAACTTACCATTTCTCTTTTATTTACAGTTAGGTCTACTGATAAATTTCATTTAAACTTGATATGCAGGTCAAGTTAGCATTGACCAAAAGAGGCTATTCTAAATATGTTGCAACTTATAGCCTATGTCAACTATTTTAGATAATTTTCTGTACATTTGTCTGTACTTTATATTCTATATTTAGTAAATCAAAATTTATTTATTCATTGAAGTTGCGCTAAAAGGGAAAAAGTATGTGTCAGTTTCCTGTACCGTTTATTGTAAGAACAGTGATTAGAACCAATGTGTACACAACTTTAAATATACATTATGATTAGGCCTTCATCTTTTGTGCAAAAGGCTTAGAGTAGATCTGAATTTGAAGAAGTAAACTGTCACGCCACGGACTAATTTTAATTTTCACAGCCTTGGCCCTACTTGACTGATAATGAATACCCAGAGTCATGCAATAAACCTAAAAACAATAAAATTGCAAGATGAAAAACAAGAGAAAATAACAGAAAAGAAACAGCCAAGGGGAAGTTGTTGAAACATCAACATACTTACACTTTGTCTGCTATTTCTCGGACCTTCCACATCGTGAAAATCCAAAAATGTTAATGTATTGAAGAAACAGTGTCCTATACAATCAAACACGTTCTGATAAACATGGATTTTTCCATGAATTAGTACCTAACAATCATCACAACCGAAACTCTGAGCAAAAGCAGCCATTGCGGACAAATTGACAATAAAAGGCCAGACCAGACACTTCACTACCAGGCCAAACGACATAACCTAGGTCTGACGTAAGATACTGTCACGTATATCACTATGCATTTAGTTTGGCAAAGAGTTAAAACACAAAATTGTCTACTATACATATTACATATATTAAACTATAAAACTTTTTAAAATACTAGCTCTTTTGAATAAAGATTGTTATTTTTTTCTCCTCAAAACCTAGATCTTCTATTAATCACCAACAACCTCATATAATGCCAGTGTGTTAATCAACACACCTTATCTATCTATGTATATATGCATACACATCACTACTATTAAACAAAATGAGGTGGTGTCTGTCTGTCTGTCATTGTTCCATCACGCCAAAACCACTGGACCAATTCTGCTGAAATGTTGCACAAATAATGTAGTCTATGTACCAAGGAGTGTCATAGGCCTATCGCCGCTTAGAAATATCCTTTGGGCTCCGCCTTACGGGACTTCCAAGATCCCATATTATTCTTATGTAGTAATGGGGCGTGATTTGCGAACCTGTGATTTATTCACTGTGATTTTAAAATCACAGGTCGGCCTGTTACTGACCGAGCCGCAAGCAGGTCTCACTGTGATTCGATCCGTTCTAGGGGGACTGCTCTCAGTGCTCTGAGCGAGTCATTTCCACCGTGAGCACCTTTTCGCCTACAAAATTTAGAGGTTGTTTGGTCGATATCGAAATATTTTACCAACCGGTTGTTTTATCGATTGGGAAGGCGATAATTACGTCACGACAAGATGAAACCATAGATTAAGCATAATCCTTAGGAGTATGCTTAATCTATGATGAAACGGAACGACCAGAACCACCCAATAATCAACCGATTGTTTGTTTGTTTTATCGAATGAACTTTCAATTACGATTGTTATTGTTTTGTGGTGGAAATGGTGATTCGATTAAAATTCAAGCAGATATAAGTTAAATCAAAAGTTGTGGATACAGTGTTAAATTGGATATAAAAATGGATGTACGTGAACAAACAACTAGGTTGCAGTTCATGACAAAATTATAGCAACCTAACTTAACCTAACTCCGCAGAGCGCTGTATGGTGGCTGTTCGTTGTGTAACATAATTACAAATAAAGGGATTAGTATAAGTAAATAAGAGTCAAACCTAAAAAAAGTTAACAAAAAAGTGAGATTTAACCCCAAACAAATTAAAGTAATCTTTAAAAAAATTTCAGATTTCAAAAAGTAAACATCAAAAGTGAGACTCGAACACGGGACCGCACGATCGTGGGTCTGACGGTCTGACACCGGATCCACTGGGCTACCGAGGCCTGCCGCCTTAGACGAAAGTTACAATTAATACATCAGGTAGTGAGCAACGATTCATTCGATAAAACAAACAATCGGTTGGTCGGTTGATGATTCGGTGGTTCTGGTCCTTCCGTTTCATATTGTCGTGACGTCATTATCGCCTTCCCAATCGATAAAACAACCGGTTGGTAAAATTGTTCGATATCGACCAAACAACCTCTAAATTTTGTAGGCGAAATAGTGCTCACCCATTTACACGTCGCGCAGCCACTAGTCACTCAAATCACAATCACACACTGTGATTATCACAGTCACAGTCGAGAGTCCGAGCGTCTAGCGAGAACGGGTCGACCAGTTTATTGTTAATTATGTTTTGTATGTTATTTTAATTTTATGTTGGTATTATGGTTGGATTTTTTAATTATCAATATATATGTAATCTAACATGTAGCTTATTTTTACTTTCTCCCCTTACACATAGTATATGGAGAAAGTATTGTTTTCGTCAAAATTTCCGAATTTGAGTTGTGAGTGGAAATATTTGTTTTGGTGATCCCTGAACCCAAAAAGGGACTTTTACGTGATGTCTGTCTGTCTATCTGTCTGGATGTGTACAGAGCTAGAGCCCTAACCAATGGTCCGATTTTCATGAAATTTGGTATGTAGGTACTAATCCACAATATCTCCAGGCGTTTTTTCATATTTTATAATTTTAGATTTTTAAGGGTAATTATCCCCCAAAACCACCGAAAACATGAAAAATCAAAATTGATCAAAAACGGCTCTAACGATTTTAATTAAACTTTAGTCGTTTGTAGAGTTTTATTTTTCCAACAAAATTACACCACCCGGACTTTTGTAAAAATTCGGGTTCAGAAATTACAGGACTTAAAACATCGAAAATTCAGTTTTTTTTTTTAATTTTTTATAAAAAACCAAATATAACAAAATATTACTATCACCTTTTATTTTTTTAAATATAACAGTTTAATTGATTTTGGTTGTTAATTGGCTGTTTGTCAATTCTTACTTTAATATACACTTTTACTTAACTTAAATGTGCTCTGGATGGGGTCGGGGAATGGTGGTACAAAAGGACGCTATCTGGTCTGTTGGCAATGGCCGCCGTGGAACGAGCCTATAACTTTGGCTGTATAAAAAATGGCGTAATTGCCTACAAAATTCACTAGGCTATTTAAATATAGCTCACAAATACCTTTTCTTTGACTTACAAATCAATATACTGCTACAGTTGTCTTCTTTCTTCTTGTAGGGAGTAGAACTGTGTACTGTAGTTAGTCTTGGATGCCATACAGAAGGTAGGTGTACATTTATTATAAAATACCTTTTAGCTATTTGAATCAAATAAAATATACAGGTGAACAATATAATATTTATTTATCCGAAGGACAAATAATTTGAGTTCATAGTTCTTCAATAAATGGGGTTCTTAAATAAATGAGGGCTCTTATCTCAGGGGGGAAGTGTCGTGCTGATTTTAATAACGTTGAATTATGAGTGAAAGAATATTTTAGGCCAAATTGGGTTGTTTACAAATTACAACAATGACAAAAATTCTGATGTTGTCCAAAAGGAAAGTCCAATAGTTTCACTGAATTTACTGATAATTAAAAGATACTCAAATTAAATTTAGAAAAGATAGTTCAATCTTATATTAGATTAATCTTGATGTTACTTAAATTTGAGAACATTTTGGTGTTGTTCTTATCAAACGTCTGTATTCTTTCATGTCCCTAATATAATACAAGATGGAGATGGTTTACCAAACAGCTTACAAATGTTCTTCGCTCTGTACCAAATTTCTGGGATTATTAAACAAATAAAAAGGGAATGAGATTAAAGTGGTATATATTGAGCAATAAAGTCCCTAAAAAATGAACACTAAGCAATTTAAAACTTAGGCCATTCTGGGTTTGAATTTACCAGAAACAATGTCCTGCACAAATTGTTGATGTCTTAACACTATGGCATCTGGAATAGCAAGGGCAGAGTCTAACAGAGGTGAAGGTCTGGAAGCATGGTCCTATTGTTGGAGGCATAGGGTTCACAAACACATGGTCATTGTAATTTAAATTCCTTAAGGACTGATTTTGAAAAGTATGTTATATTACATTTTAATTCTATTGCAATTCTCTTAGAAATTATTATTCTCTTAGACAGCTTATTATATCTAAAATATTATTATTAGCAAACATATTAAATCATGTGAGTAGGCTATTAGGTGTGGATAGGCTGTGAATGATTATTGGAGATTAATTAATTAAACACATATTATTTTAAAACGAGTTCGCACGCAGCACGCTGACGTGAGGGAAGTGAATTTCCACATAAAAACTCAAAATCAGTTTAAAACGTACAATTATTCCAATTTTTATTCAAATCTGAAAATATTGATTTTTTGACTGTTCTAACACTCCTGGTTCTATTTACCTGCATTGCTGGGAATACAATTTTGCGCATTATAAGGTTAGGAGAAGGTCCAGTCAGGCTTTAAAGTAGGTGTGAGGTTGTTGGGGATGATAAAAGTACACCAAAAAAATGATGAACAGGATCTTCTAATGTAAAACCCCCATAAGACAACGTACTTGTGTTTAGTCGAAACACATTTTCTTTAATAACTCGGTAAATATTTATGCTAGAATGACGAGAGAGGGCTTAAAACTTTCGCCTCACTAATTCCCATCTCTTTACATGCATTAATTTTACATCTGGGGCTTTTCTGACCCTTTGTGGGCCCAAAAACTCGAAATTTGAAAGATTAATCCCCAAAAAAGGGGTTTAGCGTTTTTCGATTGTTTTGCTCAATGAACTTGTCCAACTGATTACAGAAAGGACCGTCCCTACCACATTTGAAGTTAATCGGATAAAAAATGCGACCGCTAGAGTGCATACACACACACACACATATATATATATATAATTTTGAACGAACCCCCAAAACGTGTTCAGGGGGTCACGTTAGGAAGTCCTATGGTGGTCCCGGGCTTAAGTTTCACCGTGCGGGTCATGCTAATAGTTCACTTTCCATAGGAAATTCACTAATTACACAGATAAATAAATGTTACAATACATAGAGGGGGAATGATTTTCTGAGGAGTGGTCATAAGGATGATTATTATTGGGGCATGAACACAGGGTAATTAACACAAATTAACACATTTATGGGGGTAAATTAATTATATGACATATTAATAAAGGAAATTACATATAAAATAGCACATTATAGGGAAATTATTGGTGATTATGGTGAAATAATTAACACTAAATAATGAATGGATGGCATATGTAATACTATACACCATTAATACCCCCGTCGCAGCAAACCTGCGTACTCAGCGAATTTCCAATGCATAATATATGTCTGAATTTCACATAAAGCCGCGTACCAAGTTTCATAAAAATATATTCACATATAAGCGATTTTAATTATTCTCTATAAAAATAACATTGGTAATGAGTACGTAGGTTAGCTGAAACAAGGAACACAAACAATTGATTTTTATGCTAATATAATTTAACTAGGCGAAGCCACATACCAAGTGTCATCAATATTCAATCATAAATAAGCGCTACATAACATTTTAGTTTTTCTCCATAATAATAACATGGGGGTTGAATAAGCAGGTTTGCTGCAACAAGGAACAAAAAAATGGGTTTTTATGCAATTATCAATATAACTCAACCAAGTACCACATACCAAGTTTTATTAATTTATGTTAAAAATTAAGGGAGTCACATTTTACTTATTCTCTATAAGAATAATATGGGGGCTGAGTACGCAGGTATGCTGCTACGGGAATAACCAACAAAGAATCAATTTTTTGTGCAAATATCAATATACCAGTACTATGTGAAGCCACATACGAAGTTTCATCAACATGCATTCATAAATAATCGAGATATCAAATTTTATTTATTCTCTATAAGGATAAGATACTGGACAACGTACTGTGTTTAGCACTTTGAGTATCTCAGCACCGGTTGGGTGTAGAATCATTTAAACACCAAAATGATTGTATTGTGGAACTGAACGGATTTATAAAAGCAAATGGGAAGTTTAAATTTAAAAAACTGAGGAAATGCCAAAAACCTTTTCCCCATAAGATTAACATGGGAGATTTTATGAGTAGGTTTTTTTGGATTTTATCCGCAACCACTTAACCTAGATTAATAATTCAAATTACTATATTCTATGTTTTTTGTAAGCTCTATAACATGGTCAAAACCAATATTAAGTTTTTAAAAAATTGTAGGGTAAAAAATTTAAAAACCTAATTTTTGGAAAATTTAAAAGCCCCATAAACCCCCCTTCCCATGGTCCGATTTTTCTGGTTTTCGAACTTAAAGTCATGAATATCATTTTACACATTTGAGCCAAATTTCATCAAAATCGGACATTTTTTACTCAAGTTATCGCATTCACGGACACACACACACACACACACACACACACACACACACACACACACACACACACACACATATATATATATAAGTATATATAGATATATATACATATATATAAATTTGAACGAATAGTGTTTTTGTCATCTGGGGACCTCAAAACAAAAAAATTATCATGGTCTCGGAATTAAGTCTTACCATGAGACCTACGGTAATAGCTTCTTCCCTATAGAGGAAATTCGCTAAAAAGAGCTCAAAAAACTAAATAATTTAGTACAGTATTTTTAATTACTATTCTACGACAGCTGGTTGCGGAGAATTTAAATTTAAATTTTGCGGTAAGTGCAGTACGTTGTCCAATGTTATTCTTAAAAGGGGAATACAAATACCCCCGTCGCAGCAAACCTGCATACTCAGAAAATTTCCAATGAATATATAACATCTATACTTATTTTAATAGGCGAGCAGGTTTTTTGTGACAATCACTCCTCTTAAACTACTGAACCGATTTTCATGTTTTCGGTGTCATTGGAAAGAGCCTAACGTGAAGTTGTGCAGGAAACTTTTTTTATAGAGAAATAATTTGTGAGTGAGGCCCTGGGGCCCCTTAAAGTTGAGTTTTTTCCCATAAGCTTAACATTGGGAAATAACTATAAGTTTTAAGCAATCAGCTGGATAGAGTAAACACAGTTAATCAGCAGGCCGTGTTGGCTTTGGAACGGTAACACAATATTTATACGGGAATAATAATACGGGAGTATAATATTACATTGTGATCGCGAGCGAAGCCGCAACAGGTTACTATAGTAATACATAAAAAACCTTAACAGGATTTATAAGAAATACATTCACAAACAAGCGATATTTAAAATATTAATTACTCTCCATAAGAATAATATTGGGGATGAGTAAGCAGGTTTGCTGCAACAAAGAACACAAAATAATGGGTTTTTATGCAAATATCAATAGAACTAATCTTAGTTAAGTCACATACCAAATTTCATCCATATACATTCATATAAGCGATATATAAACTTTTAATTATTTTCCATAATAATAACAAGGGAGGCCAAGTACCTAGGTTTGCTGGTTCGGTAACCATAGACGAAAAATTGTACTTTTTTGTGCAAACAAAAATAAACCACAACCAGATGAAGCCATATACCAAATTTCGTCAGTTCATGTCCATAAATAAGCGAGATATACAATTTTTCTTTTCCACCATAAGAATAACATTAAACAACATACTGAGTTTAGCACTTTCAATTTCTCAGTAACCAATTGACGTAGAGCAAAGATAAAAATACAAAATTGCGTTTTTTATGCTGAATGCAATGGTAAAAATTAAAATTGGACTGAAATAAAAATTACATGTGGAAACCCCAAACAACCCATTTTGGGGTACAAAACCCCCCCTTCAAATGGTGCGATTCATCAGGGTTTTGAACTCGTTCAAATAATGGTACATTACACATTTGTTACAAATTTCATTAAGATCGGACCTTTTTACGAGAGTTATCGTGCTTACGGACACACACACACACACACACACACACACACACACACACACACACACACACAAACATATATATATATATATATATATATATATATATATATATATATATATATATATATATATTTGAACGAATGGTGTTTTTGGCATCTGGGGACCTCAAAATGGAAATTTATCAAGGTCTCGGGCTTAATTCTTACCATGAGACCCACGGTAATAGCTTCTTCCCTATACGGGAAATTCGCTAAAATTACTTTTTCTCTCTTATTTACTAATCAATTTCGTTCAAACTTGATATGCTCGTTAAGTTAGCATTGATAAACAGAGGAAATTCGAAATATGTTGCTCCTTAATAATCCTTGGGGGGGGGAATAGGGGCATTTCCCTTCTTAAAACCACGTGTGTAGCAATGGATTCTGTAGTGCCACCACAACAGGGATTAGGGTGTATGTTTTTGAAAACATCTTGTCTGAAAGATTTTCTGTACATTCGACCGTGCTTTGTATTCTATATTTAGTAAATAAAAAGTAATTTATTCATTAAAGTTGGGCTAAAAGGGAGAAAGTATGTGTCAGTTTCCTGATACCGTTTATTGTTCAAACATCTAATAAATAACTATTTTTTATTTGACTAACCGTTATTTTCTCAAACCCTTCATAATTAGTTGCGAATGTTAATACTTTGCTAAGAAAACAATATAAAACAGTAACTCAATTATTACATAAAAAAGTATTCACTTCTCCCTAAACTGTAGGATTGCAATAACCCCTTATAATGAAACGGGTAGCACAACAACCTGAGCAATCACCCGTTCACAGTTCACAATATGTCATATCAAAATCCCTTCGCAAGCTCCCACACAACACAACAGCTGATGAAAATCACAATCACAGTTTGACCTGTGAGTGTAAAATCACTGCGAGTCACATCACTATTCTTATGGAGGTGAGTATTATTTGGTTATTTGGTGGTCACATGTGTGTTTTCCTTATTCAATTCATTTGAATAAACAGCTGTTATAAGGAGCATATAACTATACAGACTGTCATTGTTTTGTTTACAATTTTTCTACTCTGTTTTTTCACCCCGTTGCGAAGCACGGACAGAGCAGCTAGTCTTTTATAATACCCCCGTCTCAGCAAACCTGCGTACTTAGCAAATTTCCAATAAATATATATGTCTTAATAACACATTAAGCCTCTTACCAGAATTCAAAACAAATATATTCATAAATAAGCGATATTTAAAATATTCATTATTATCCATAAGAATAACATTAGGGATGAGTGCGCAGGTTTGCTACAACAATGAACACAAAACGAGTTCGCACGCAGCACGCTGACGTGAGGGAAGTGAATTTCCAAATAAAAACTTTTAAAACTCAAAATCAGTGTAAAAACATACATTTGTCCAATTTTTATTAAAATCTGAAAACATTGATTTTTTGGCTGTTCTGATACTCCTGGTTTCATTTACTTGCAAAGCTGGGAATACAATTTTGCCCAATATAAGGTTAGGAGAAGGTCCAGACAGGCTTGAAAGTAGGTGTGAGCTTGCTGGGGATGATAAAAGTACTATAACAAAGGAATAACAGGCTTTTCTCGTGTAAAACCCCCATAAGACAACGTACTGTGTTTAGTCAATACACATTTTCTTTAATAACTCGGTAAATATTTATGCTAGAATGACGAGAGAGGGCTTACAACTTTCGCCTCTCTAATTCCCATCTTTTTACATGCATTTATTTTACATCTGGGGCTTTTATGACCATTTTTGGGCCCAAAAACTCGAAATTTGAAAGATTAATCCCCCAAAAAAGGGGTTTAGAGTTGTCCGATTGTTTTGCCCAATGAACTTGTCCAACTGATTACAGAAAGGAACGTCCCTACCAAATTTGAAGTAAATCGGACAAAAATTGCGACCGCTAGAGTGCAAACACATATATATATATATATATACATATATATATATATATATAAAATTTTGAACAACCCCCCAAAACGTGTTCAGGGGGTCACGTTAGGAACTTCTATGGTGGTCCCGGGCTTAAGTTTCACCGTGCGGGTCATGCTAATAGTTCACTTTCCATAGGAAATTCACTAATAATGGGTTTTTATGCAAATATCAACTTAAATCATCTAAGTGAAGTCACATACTAAGTTTCATCGATATTCATTCATAAACAAGCGATATATAACATTTTTATTATTCTCCATAAGAATAACATGGGGACCAAGTACCTAGGTTTGCTGCTACGGGAACCATAAGAGAAAACAATTTTTGTTCAAACAACAACAAACCACGATCAGATGAAGCGATATACCAAGTTTCGTCAGTTTACGTTCATAAATAACCGAGATATAAAATTGTTCTTTTTCTCCATAAGAATAACATTGGACAACGTACTATGTTTAGCACTTTCAATATCTCACTAACCAATTGACATAGAGCAATGATCTAAATACAAAATTTTTTAAGCTGAATTCAATGGTATGAATTAAAATTTGATTTACATAACAATTACATGTGAAAACTCCAAAACCCCCATTTTTGGGGTACAAAACCCCCTTCGGATGGTGCGATTTGTCTGGTTTTCGAACTCGTTCAAATAAATGGTACTTTACATATTTGTACCAAATTTTATTAAGATCGGACCGTTTTTACGAGAGTTATCGTGCTTATGGACACATATATATATACAAATTTGAACGAATGGTGTTTTTGGCATCTGGGACCTCAAAACGAAAAGTTATCATGGTCTCGGGCTTAAGTCTTACCATGAGACCTACAGTAATAGCTTCTTCCCTATAGGGGAAATTCGCTAAAAACGTACCCGTTCTTCGCATGGGTTAGAAAGGTTGGAGATAAATACCCCCGTCGCAGAAAACCTGCGTAATCAGCGAATTTCCAATCCATATGTGCACCGCTACTACACAGAGCCAGTTACCAAGTTTCACAAAAACACTTTCATAAATACCGTAAGTGTAAGTGATATATAGCATTTTATTTATTCTCCATAAGAATAACATTATGGCTGAGTACGCAGGTTTGCTGCAACGAAGAAGATAAGAAATTTGTATCTTTGCAATTATCAATATAACTCGACCAAGTGAAGCTACATACCAAATTTTATTAATTTAGGTTCATAACTAAGGGAGATATAAAACTTTACTTATCCTGCACATGAATAACATGGGGCCAAGTATATAGATTTGCTGCTACTGGGAAAATAAAAAAAACACTATATTTATAAAAATATCAATATACCACAACTATTTGAAGCCACGTACCAAGTTTCGTAATTATACATTCATAAATAATCAAGATATCAAATTTTATTTATCCTCCATAAGGATAACATCGGACAACGTACAGTATTGAGTTTAGCACTTTTAATATCTCTGCAATGGTTGGACGTAGAGCAACAATTAAAACACAAAATGATTGTTTTATAGAGCTAAACTGATTGGTAAAAGTGTATGTGAAGTTTTTAGTAAAATTATCTGAGGAAAATTATAAAACCTTATTCCCATAAGACTAACATAAGAAATTTTATGGACACGTTTTTTTACTTTTCTCTACAACCACTTAACCTAGGTTAATGATTCAAAATGCCAAATTATTTGTTTTTAAGCTCTATAAAATGGCTATAACCAAAATTAATATTTTCGGCGGGAAAAAATTCAAAAACATGATTTTTGGAAAATTTAAAACCCGCTTCCCATAGTCCGATCGATTTAGTTTTCGAAATTAAAGTCATAAATTTAACTCTACACATTTGTGCCAAATTTCATCAAAATCGGGCGTTTCTTTCAAAAGTTATCGCGGTAACGGACACACACACATTTATATATATGTACATACTGTATGTATAAATGAGAACGAATATTGTTTTTGGCATCTGGGGACCTCAAAACAAAAAGTTATCATGGTCTCAGGCTTAAGCCTTACCATGCCACCTACGGTAATAGCTTCTTCCCTATAGGGGAAATTCGCTAAAACTATGACAGTTGTCAGCGCTGCATTCTGTGATTATCCCGTGTAACTGGGGACGATTCATAACGTCAAGGTGCATAAAGTAAAGTAGCTATTTTTTACAGTTTTGTTATGTAGCGATTTCAAATCGTAAAGTTTCAAAACGTCCAGTTCATAATTATAAAGTGTTAAATATATAGTGTTTCACAAAGTAAAGTTCCATAACGTAAAGTTATCAATTAATATAGTTTAATTTAAAATGCGTTTCAAAACGTAAAGTTTCATAAGGTAAAGTAGCTATTATAATTTAAATAAAATATGTAAGTGTTTCACAAAGTAAAGTACCATAACGTCCAGTATTTAAATTTTAGTTCTATTTGGAGATAGATTTTCATAAGGTAAAGTTTCAAAACATAAAGTTTGTATTTTTAAAAACCACCTGTTTCAAAACGTAAAGTTTCATAACGTCCAGTTAACAAACTCACTCCAGTTCGATTCAATTTCAGTACAAGGGAATGTTCCAAAAAGTCGAGTTTTAAAACATTGAATTTAATTTAGTAGACTATTTCATAACGTAAAGTGACACAAGGTAAAGTACAGTCCGCTCCAGACATTGTACTGCGTGTTGCCTTCCACAAGTTGCAGGCGGTCCTGAGCACGTGTAAATTGTTGCGTGTTGCCTTCCACAAGTTGCAGGCGGTCCCGAGCACATGGAAGATCTGTCGACAGCGCTCGGCGCCAGCGCGGCGACCGCGGCGTTTGTAGCCCAGTCAATAAATGTTTTGTGTCTGAACTCTTTTTGGTAAAGCTGATCTTTTCTCAGTTGATAGACCATATTGAAAGACGTGTTTTCTCAAAAGTCCCCTAAAATCCGCATTGTGCTTCTCCTCCTATCCCCCCCTCAAAGCTCGAAATCGTAGACTTTAATGTTATCGAGTATAACTTTTTAACAAAACGTTGTTTAGGGTTAACTCTTTTTAGTTCTTTTTGTCGATAAATGTGCTATCATTTTTATACAGATACTGTTTACGATAAATTAACTAAATAAATAAAAAAAAGTTATTTTTGTTGTTTCAAATTTAGGTTTTTGATGTTTATTTTGGTTATACGTATAATAAATGAAAAACACTTCCTCTAAAACCGTTTGCACACACTTTTCTGAACACATTTATATATGAATATTAATGTTTTTAAGAAGTGAGGAACATGCGTAACTGTTAACTACGGTGTGTTTGGAGCGCGAGGGCGGCAGAGCCTGGGCTAGCGCGAAAGATACATTATCTACTTATCTACTTGTTTTAAATCCCTTATGTTTAATCATTTCTACACTTACAAAATGTAGTGGTGTTTTATAGTTTATTATTGTTATACCGGCCTATAATAATATGATAAAGTAGATTTATCATATATATCATAGATTTATAAATCTGTCCAAAGGGCTCCGACCCAGAGGGCATACAAGGGTGCAGTGTCAGGTTTTAGAAATTTAGTGTTTACAAAATTAACAGCTGTAATTAATTAACAGCTGTAATTAAAAAATTCAAAGTTTTGGGCGCAGCAACGCGCACAGAGTAACTGCTAGTCTAAATATATAAAAGAGGAAGTATATATATATATATATATATATAGCCTATGGACTCCGAAACCGCTCGACAGATTGAAATGAAAGTTTCAGGCATTATTAAGCATTATTCAAGGATGGTTTGTGTGAAGTTTGGTGCAAATCTGTCTAAAGGGCTCCGACCCGGAGGCCATACAAGGGCGCAGTGTTAGGTTTTAGAAATTTAGTGTTTACAAAATTAACAGCTCTAATTAGTAAACAACTTAATTTGGGAGCAGCAACACCACGCGCCGGGAAACTGTTAGTATCTTATAAATTGAAGACAGACAGGATACTCTGGAGCAGTTTCCCCGAATAATTTGAAATTTGTTGTAATATATAAAAAAAGTCACGATATAATCAATAATTACTATAATTTTGTCGCCCAAACAAAATACTCAAACCACGCTTATGGCCGTGATCCTGAATGGCGTTGTTTTACTGGAGGACGGAGGCCGCTGCTTCGCGGGGTCTGGGCTTGCGCTGCGAGGATGTGGAAGCCGCGCCAGGCGCCAAGCACGCACACTACTTTGGAGGGTGGGAGCAAACGAAACGGCAAGCGGCAGGTGGTGGCGGTGGCTCTCCGCCGACAGCTTTTAGTTCGCCCAACGGCCGCCGCTAATGGAAATACGGTATTAGTGCGTTTGAAGGCGCTGAAAATAACCCATATTCGCCTTGACTCATGCCGGCTCTTAAATACCCATTACGGCATAGCCCTAAAGAACTGTTAAAATTGAGAACACAACTGATTTTTTATTCTGATTTGTAAGATATGTTCATGGTAAATTGAAGATAGTTTTCTCATCTGTTTTTTGCGTCATGAAGTCACCCACAAAAAACGAACATTCAGATTTTGAACATTATAAGGAATAAGGATAAATAAACACACTCTATGTTCGCACTCTATCGGTCATATTTGTTGTCCAATTTACTTAAAATTTGATTGCTAAACTTTTCCCTTTAACGAGTTTTAACAATTCATTGGGAATAAATACCGGAAAACGCTTGACCCCATTATGGAGTTGTATTACAAGTTTTTGACTCTTTGAGCTCAATAGCGACAAAGATGTCCCTGTGTAGTTTTTGTATAACAAAATAGAAAGCTTCAATACCCCCGTCGCAGCAAACCTGCTTACTAAGCGAATTTGCAATGCAAATATGTGGGTATCACTAGTACCTAGAGCCACTTACCAAGTTTCACAAAAATACATTCATTAATAAGTGATATATAACATTTTATTTATTCTCCATAAGAATAACATTATAAATGAGTACACAGGTTTGCTGCAACAAGGAAGATAAGATATGTGTTTTTTTTGCAATTAACTCAACCAGGTGAAGCTACATGCTAGGTTTTATTAATTTAGGTTCATAACTAAGGGATATATACAACTTTACTTATTCTCCCTATGAATAACATGGGGGCCGAATATGCAGGTTTGCAGCTACAGGGACTATCAACAAAAAAACTTGTTTTTTGTGCTAATATCAATATACCACAACTAGTTGAAGCCACATACCAAGTTTCATCAATATACGTACATAAATAATCAAAATATAACATTTTATTTATTCCCCATAAGGATAACATTGGACAACGTACTGTGTTTAGCACTTTGAATGTCACTGAAACGGTTGAACGTAAAACAACAGTTAAAATGCCAAAATGATTGTTTTGTAGAGCTAAACTGATTGGTAGAAAGAAATGTGGAGTTTTTGGTAAAATTATCTGAGGAAAATCTAAAAACCGTATTTACATAAGATTAACATGGGGAATTTTATGGACACATTTTTTGGCTTTTCTCCACGACCACTAAACCTAGCTTAATGATTCAAAATACTAATTTTGTTTAAGCTCTACAAAACGGCTATAACCAAAATCTAGTGTTTTACAAATTTTAGGGTAAAAAGTTCAAAAAACTGATTTTTGGAAAATTTTAAACCCCCATAAAACCCCCTTCCCACAAACCGATCGATTTGGTTTTCGAACTTAAAGTCATAAATGTTACTCTCCACATTTGTGCCAAATTTCATAAAAATCGGGCGCTTCTTTCAAAAGTTATCACGGTAACGGACACACACACACACACATATACATATATATATATATATATATATATATATATATATATATATATATATATATATGTATATATATATATATATATATAAATAGAGAGAGAGATATAATAAACAAAAAGTAAATAAACTTGAGTACCCTGGTAAAATCATTTTAATTACACTTACTTATTTTAATTAAACAGTAAGTCAAAACTACTTTAAATTTAACTCAAAGTTTTTTAAACAAAAATACCCCCGTCGCAGAAACCCTGCGTACTCAGCGAATTTCCAATGCATATATATGTGACTCACTACTACATAGAGCTATTTACCAAGTTTCACAAAAATACATTCCTAAATAAGTGATATATAGCATTTTATTTATTCTCTATAAGAATAACATTAGGGTTGAGGACGCAGGTTTGCTGCAACGAGGAAGATAAGTAATGTGTTTTTTTGCAATTATCAAAACAACTGAACCAGGTGAAGCTACATACCAAGTTCTCTTAATGTAGGTTTATAATTAAGGGAGATATACAACTTTACTTATTCTACATATGAATAACATGGGGGCCGAATATGCAGGTTTGCAGCTACAGGGACTATCAACAAAAAACTTGTTTTTTGTGCTAATATCAATATACCACAACTAGTTGAAGCCACATACCAAGTTTCATCAATATACATTCATAAATAATCGAGATATAGAATTTTATTTATTCTCCATATTCGCTCCGACCAAAAAATGATATTTACATCTTGAGTCCAATAATAAGGAAAGTAGTTAGTATAGCTTTTATTATTCAAATATATTTATTCCAGATATTATATAATAATTAAATTATAAATTTAAGCAACCGTTATGTGCACAACGGGAAGGAGGAAATGCTATATTTACTTAGAAAGCATTTTAATTTTGGTTTGCTTATACATTTGTATATATTACTTAATAATTAAAGCTATTATTAATAGAATTTTATTTATTAATCGTATCAGTAACTATAGAAACTATAAACTGTAACTGTGATCAAGACAATACTGGTACAGTATCCATGTAACTACTTTGTAGAGCTGAAGTTAGCCGCACCTTTTATGCCTTCATAATGTGAGAAACAGCAAGCGTTACATCAATGTATTGTTTGCTGCAGACAGCCCTACGAAATTATGAGTTCGACTGTACTTGACTTTTTGAAACTTTACGTTATGAAACAGTATATTTTTAAAATGTTTCCAAATATTTTATTATTGAATTCGATTCAACAACGGACTGGAGTGAACTATCTTTGGCGTTTACGGTTATAGCTTTACAATATGAAACTTTACTTTGTGAAACAACCATTTATTAAATTTGTTTTAAATCAAAGCTTTACGTTTTGAAACTTTACGTTATTACATCTGCTTTAGATTAAATTCAACAAAATAACACCTTTACTTTATGCCACTTTACTTTGTGCAACACTACATATTTACTAAATTATAATTCTTTCACTTTACGTTATGACACTTTACGTTTTGAAACACTTATAAATTTAATCTGTATTAAATCAGTCACTTTACCTTTTGAAACTTTACGTTTTGACAACAGCTTTTATTTCATTGTATTAAATGACAACTTTACTTTATGAAACTTTACGTTGTGAAATGCTGCTTTAAAAAAAATAGAACTTTACGTTATAAACCTTGACGTTGTGCAACGGACCCGTGTAACTACTACCATAGATTAAGAATACCACAAGTAGATTCTCCACGGCACAGGGAACGGTGTGCTCGGTCTGCTTGTACGGCGAATTTGCTGGCCCACGTAGTTCTGTACGGTTAAGCTAGGGGTGCTAGAGGTCTCGCCGTTCAACACAAACACACTCTGACCGGGTAGCCGCTCACACACGCGCATTTGCATGCCCCTGCCCCGCGCGCCGCGCCAGCTCATACACACAACACTCTCACCCAGCCGCTTACGCACGCACATCCGCACGCCCACGCCCCGCGCTGGCTGACTGAATCGCGATGTGAACCGAGAACCCACTATGGTACTGAGATCAACGCAGCGTTGTCGGTAGTACGGCATTTCAAAATTAAAAATATATACTGTATACTATTATTTTGTACTGTAAACTGTTTTAATCGATGTAATAAAAGTGATTTTCAGAGTGAAATTTATTTTAACAATATTAAAACATTAAACAATTATGGCATTCCACCTTCACAAAATATCTTTCACACCTATTTTTAAACTTCTTGTAAATTCTGGATTTTCGTAATTTAGACATTTTAATTTAGGGCCGTGATGGTAAATCTATCGATCAATGGCAACACTCAAATTTAAAATTTGTTTTTCCAAAATGTTTGAAATTTGACGCTGATAATGGAAATGATAGTTTTCCCCGTGTACAAATCTTTATAACCTCAGACAATCGGAAAATATTTGTTTCTTATAATTTGTTTCTTATCGGTACAATTATTTGTCTTACAATTCTGTCACGTGGGTTTTCAAATTGAGCGGAATTTTACCCTGATTACGTATGGGCAATTTTTTTGCCGACCGTACTATCAATAAGCAAGAAATTTTGCCAATAAAGGTTTACAATGTATTCAACACAGACCGGGCCCGGGGCAACAATACAGAACAGGATAGGACAGAATTAATTGTAAGACAAATAATTGTACCAATTTTCCGTGGTTTTTACGACTATTCGGCGGAAAAACGTGTGATCGAAAAAGTAATTGTACCTACGTTTTCAGGGTGAAATTCCGCACATTCTGAATACCCACATGACAGTATTATAAGAACAAAGTTATTTTCAGATTTTCATATGTTTTCCAAACTTTTCCGCGGAGAAAAAGTGTGACCGGGAAAATAATTGCATGTATGTGTTTAGGGTGAAATTACGCGCAATTTTAATACCTACATGGCACTACTCTCGAACACGGATTTTTGAGTGTCCATGAGGATTTCCTTTCCGCCCGACAAAATTAAAAGGAAAAAAAATATAATTTCAGTGCCAAAATTGAATGCTTTTAAAATTTGTGAGCAAAAAATACAACAAAATTAGTTTTGAAAAATTGTAAACCCCCTTCCCATGGTCCGATTTTTAGCGAATTTCCCCTATAGGGAAGAAGCTACCGTAGTCGGCATGGTAAGACCTAGGCCCGGGACCATGATAACTTTTCGTTTTGAGGTCCCCAGACCCCAAAAACACCTTTCGTTCTATACTGTATATATATATATATATATATATATATTTATTGTAAGGTGGTTCTACTTTTGTTTAACCTTTCATTCACTTTTTCCCTATTTGAAACTAATTTCTCAATGGGACAGGCCTGGGTTCAGTGACAACTCCAGATGTGGCAACGATAGTTTATTGAACACTTTTGCAATATTTACACTGTATACAAGGCTTTAAAGTACATATGACCAATGTCTTGCGTACGGAGACTGAGGACCTCCAGGGTAGCAACCCTCGGCAAAGTCGGGTCTGTCCCGTTGCCTCTGCGGATGTCCCTTTAGTGATGTCCCAATTGTTCCTGCTGGCCTTTTTGTAGTAGGCGTCGTGGTGGACGACCTGCTTTCACAGCTGCCCAGTGGTGACTGACCCAGCTGTAACAGACAGCCCATTTATATACCTGGTTAAACAATAGGAGGAGGGGGGGTTAGTGGAGGGGAGGAGTATGGTCTGTGTGGGGCTGTTCAGTGCGGGCTCAACGCGCCCTAGCACTGGGGAAGGGGAAAGGTAAGGCCAGTGCGGGCTCAACGCGCCCTAGCACTGGGGAAGGGAAAGGTAAGTATAGTGCGGGCTCAACGCGCCCTAGCACTGGGGGAAGGGAAGGGTAATTACAGTGCGGGCTCAACGCGCCCTAGCACTGGGGGAAGGGAAAGGTAAGTCCAGTGCGGGCTCAACGCGCCCTAGCACTGGGGGAAGGGAAAAAGGTACGTAGGGAATGCCGGGGGCTTGCACGCCCATCCGGCTACCCGCGGGCTCAACACGCCCATGCGGGGTGTTGGGGGCTCAGCACGCCCATCCGACGGACCTGGGGGCTCAGCACGCCCATCCAGACCACCGGGAGCTCAACACGCCCATCCGGTGTGTCGGGCCGCTAGGGCCCAACTGACTGGCTTTCTCTGCGCAGCCTCCTTTTATGCATGGGGATTTCCCTGTAGGGGTGGGGGAAAGGACCCAGTACCGGGCCCTGGTACTGTGCTCTTTCCCCCAGTACATTTCCCTCAGGGAAATTACCTGGGGTATATTGTCTAATGGACAACTTTGTAGTAAAATTTTCCTTGATGGGCTGTTTGGGTTTTATAGGGTTTTCCTCCCTAAAACACTTCCTTACACTCCCCTCTTTCTTTGCTAACGTTTTTTTTTTTTTTTTTGTACCTACAACAACTCTTTACAGTTGTTTTGTTATCCCCACATTTGATGTAATTTCTCAATCAAATCATCTATTTACTCATTTTCCTTTCTGACACATGCGTCTCGCTTTACACCCACATATTTTTTTTATTTTTATAATGAACTACCCATATCCGCATACAGGCCATGCCTGTCCAATTCGGGAATTCCCCAAATTCCAACACTTTCTCTTTACAAGCAAACAGTACCTTTGACTATATATTTTTCTCTAAACCCCCTTTTTTCCCATGGTTTATTAACTAAATTAACCTTTTTTACTGACATTGTGGTCAGGGTAATAAAATACAACCTTGAACAACACACAACTATAATGTAAAGAAAACAGAATATTCAGCAGTGTAAAGAATAAACAACATAACATTTTCTCTCTAATACAAACTAAAAGTGTTCTTTGGTAAATTAATTCACATGACTACGACCTTCAAGTCCTGTTCCCTTCCTTGACGAGTCAGTTTCAGATTTTCAGTCCGTTTTCCAGATGCGTTGACCTGAGCCTCTGTCACGGAATTTTCTTCTCCTTTTTCTTTTATTTTCGGCCCCAGATGGTGGATGTTGTGGAGCGGAATTATTCTGTAACCTTTTTCTTTTATTTTTGACCCCGGATGGTAGATGATGTGGAGGGGAATTTTTCTTTTGATCTTGCTGTTTCAGCTCAGTTTGTCCTTGGATTTGCACCATTACTGAGGGGGGACCAGAGTCCTCAATGGTTACAAGTCTTTCTTGAGTCTCAGGTGGGTTAATTATCACCGGGTGGATTGCCTTGGCTACATCCTGGGTAGCAACCTCAATGTAGTTTAAACAATTTGCCTGGGTGCCTTCAGGCTCTTCAAGGCTCTTACCCGGCGTGGGAGGGCGTGATTCTGGATCTTTGTTAACTATTGTTGTTGTGTGAATGCTTTCCCCGGGTGTTCGTGGCTGCTCAAATTCCCCCAATGGCGATTTGATGCTTCCCTCAATTTCCAGAATCTCCCAATCACTACCATCTTTTACAATCTCATCCGTAATCCTATCTAACTCTTCTTGAATACTCCTCCTAGACTTGTGGCTAGACTTTGAGTCCGAACTGGTACGAGACGTGGAGCTAGAGTTGGAGCTGGACGAGGAACTGCTGGTTGAATTACTGGAAGATGAGTTACTCGAACTACTGGAAGTGGACCGATAACGTTTCCCAGGTGTTCTCTTACTTGGAACTAAGTCTTCAACTTCTTTGGACTGCTTTCTCGGCGGTTCTCTGGGCTGCTCCTCTGGGTGGTCCTTGGGCTTATCTGCAGGTCGTTGGTCCTTGGGACGATCCTTGGGGTGGACATTGGGCTCATCTGCAGGTCGCCGGTTCTTGGGACGATCCTTGGGGTGGGCATTGGGCTCATCTGCAGGTCGCCGGTCCTTGGGACGATCCTTGGGGTGGGCATTGGTCTCAGAGAACATTGGGGAGAGGCGTCTTTTATTACTTCTGCGTCCCTTTTTGAGTGGGGGGGGGGTTTACCCCAGGAATAACCGGTAGGGGTTTCTGGTGAGACAGAATTTTTCCCCGTATCAATTCTTCATGTACAATGCCCCGTAGCCACTGGATGTCCCCTTGAGAGAAGCCAATAGTACGATTTGCCGCATACGCTTCTGCAGTAAGGCACAGAACCATTCCACAGTCCTTATTCCCGTACTGTCGGGGACCAAGTTTCTCCCGAATCTTCCATTTACGAGACAGAAAAACTTTACCCTTCTTTTTAAAGGCGATGAACTTCAGGAAGCCTAAGATCTTTTCCCCTACTTTCTCATAGGTATGATGGAGGCTATCATAGATAATTAACTCTTTTAAACGTAAGTCCAACACGAATAGAACCCAGTGTTCTAAAGTTGTTTCGAAGTATGGTATGAGTATCATGTCGTAAGTGAACAAATCCTTTCCTTTTAGCCAGCGGCTCGTCTCCTCATAGTTTCCTTTGTCCAATTTCTCCATAAAATGAGAATTTAGGGAGAGTACCGGGGGCCAAGCTTGTTTATTACCTCTGATTTGAAGCATGTCTAAGTATGCATTAATGACCCTGTCAGTTGTCCTTTCACCATGCAGTATTCCCTTTAAATCCTCTTGCGTAAGAGCAGCCATTACTCCGACCTCCCGGTGAGCTGTCACTAGACTGAATGACACGTGGTCAGTGTTGTGCTGACCCTATGGTGAGGCTGCAGGTTACATCTTGTAAAAGGGTCGAGACCCACTATTCACAGCCAATTGATAAGAAACTATTTGATGCTGATAAGAGAGGGGTACAACAGCCCAAAATGAGGTGCCCCTCGGGGAATTCCAATTAACCTGAGAACCAGGAAAACACTCTGTATTTCTGATAATACCTTCTTTACCCTCGCACCCCTCTAATAATTTACTTTGAGGTCTTTTACATGAACTCTGGTTGGCTTTCCTTCTTTTATTACTTCGACCACTACTGGTGAAGGAACCTTAGTAATAAAATGGGGCCCAGAATATTTTGGTAATAACTTAGCATTTATAGCTTTGCTTGTATCGGACAAATGTCTATCCCTACAATATACCACATCTCCAATTTTAGGTTTGTAGGGTCGCCTTCTGAGGTTATAATAATGTCTTTGATTTCCCTGTGATTTTTCCAATTGTTTCTTGACCAGCCAGTATATGTCCTTTAGCTCATTTTCCTTGCTCCGAGGATTTGAATCATCAGTATTTTCCTGGGGTAGCTCTAACATTTGTGGGGTTCTCAGTTCTCGGCCAAAGTTTAAATAAGCCGGAGAATAGCCTGTCGACGAATAGGTGGAGGTGTTGTCCGCGAACATAAATTCTGGTAACAGAACATCCCACTTCTTCTGAGTTTCTTCCAAGTACTGAGCGATCATAGTTTCTATTACTTTATTTGTCCTTTCCACTGGGTTGGCCTGAGGGGTATATGGAGGGGTAAAATAATGCTTGATTCCATAGTCTTTACATACTTGACCAAGTAGTTTGTACCGGGTTCCGTTGTCTGACAACAGTACCTGGGGCGTACCGTATCTCAATATAACTCGTTCTTTTAGGGTCTGTGCGACTGAGTTTGCAGTTGCGGACCGGATTGCAGCGCATTCCACCCACTTAGTGAAGGTATCTTGAAACATTATAAGAAATTTGAACCCCTTGGTTGACCTGGGAAATGGCCCCACTAGATCCGTACTCACACATTGCCAGGGACCTCTTGCTGCTCTGAATTGCATTTCCCCGAGTGTTCGTTGGTTGGGATACTTGTGTTTATTACAAGAGGAGCAATTTCGAATATACCATGCAATTTCTCGGAACATTCCAGGCCAATAGTAGCTACGTGATATCCTGTCAAATGTTTTCGCTATCCCCATATGTCCCGCAGTGGGATCGTCATGGTTTTGTTTAAGAATATCCGGTCTCGCTTCTCGAGCGATGCAGAGCTTCCAGGGTGAAGTTGTGGGGTTCTCCTGCCGGACTACATTATTCCACACGTGTTTATATAAAACCCCATCCATTATTTTGAATCGGGAATATTTATCGGGGAACTTGGAAACCTTTTCGATCATTTTCTCGTACCAGTCTTTCTTGTCCTTGTTTGTTTGTTCTATAATTTCTCCTACATCCAGGACCTCTGTTTCCCCATTCTCGTTGCCCTGAGGTGGATTTCTCGAAACTGCGTCGGCTACCTTGTTCTGGTTGCCCTTCCGAAATTCAATGGTAAAATCGTACATTTGGAACTCGAGTACCCAGTGAGCAATTCTACCTGATGGGGTCTTCATAGAATGGAGCCACTTGAGTGCCTGATGATCTATGATGACGATAACACGATAGCTTTCTATGTAGGGCCTAAACTTCCTAAGTGCGTATAGAACACCAAGACATTCTTTTTCAGTTGTTGAATATTTTCTTTCATGGTCATGAAGACTTCTACTTGCGTACGATATCACCTGCTCATTATTTCCCTACTTTTGGAATAGGGTTGCCCCTAGTCCAAGTTCAGAAGTGTCTGATTGAATAAAAATTGTCGGGAGAAATCTGGGCAGGCGAGAATCGGTGCTTTGGTAAAGAGAGATTTGAGATCCTCGAACGCGATATTTTGTTTCTCGGACCAATTCCATTTCACATTTTTGCGGAGCAGACAGTTTAAGGGAGCTGTTACTCTAGAGTAGTTTGGTATGAAGCGTTTGTACCAGCCAGCCAGACCTAAAAATCCTCTAAGTTCCCTTACAGTTTTTGGAGCTGGGTATTTTACCACAGCTTTAACTATTTCTAGATCTGTGAGAATCCCCTCAGAATTTACCACGTGTCCCAGGTACTTAAGTTCTGTCTGGCAGAACTTGCACTTTTCTAGGTTAAGTCGTAGCCGGGTGAACCGCAGGCGCTCAAAGACCTTACTGAGGTTTTCAAAGTGTTACTTCAATGTTTTCCCCAGGACAATAATATCATCGAGGTAAGCAAAAGCTTTGTCCTCTAAATCTGACCCTAATACAGTATTCAGTAACCTTTGGAAGGTAGCCGGAGCTGAATGTAAGCCAAAGGCCATTACCCTGAATTGGAAGAGTCCTCTGTTCGGTACAGTGAAAGCAGTGAGAGACCGACTATCCTTATGCAGAGGCACCTGCCAGTAACCATCCTTTAAGTCAAGGGTAGAGATGTACTTCGCTTCTTTCAGTCTGTCCAGGATTGCATGAACTTGTGGGAGGGGATAAGCGTCTTTTATTGTTGCGTTATTCACCGAACGTAGGTCTACGCAAAATCGGTACTTCCCTGAGGGCTTCTTTACCATTACCACGGGCGAACTCCAGGGGCTAATTGCCTGTTCAATCACTCCGGCTTTCAACAAATCCACAGAACCACTACATATGAAAATTAACCCCAATACATGATGGGAAGAGTCATAAATCAAATTAAAAAAATTCACAAAATTGAAGTAATTGGAAGAACAGAATTAAGAAAAGTAAAAGAAATTTTAATGAACAATCCTTTATTTTCATTGGATGAATTTTTTAAAGAAGAACCAAACAATTTAAAAAATAATATAACATGAAAAAATAGAAAATTTAAGGTGCAATATTTTTTTAGACTTAAGATATTTTGTTGTAAAAGCCTACACAATTTATAATTGTTTTTTGGCAAATAAATATTATTATTATTATTATCCACTTTGTCATTTATAACTTTTTGCATTACTGTGTTTTTCGGGTAGTATCTGTGCTTAGTGGGTTGTACTTTGGGTTTTAATCTAAGGGTGTGCTGGACTAGGTGGGTTGGCCCACTAACGGTCTCGAATTTAGGCAATTCTCTCTCTAGAAACTTATCTACTGCTCTTTGTTATTATTTAGATAGAGGTTTTATCTCGTTAACTGTTCCTTCAGAGTCGGTAGGGATGGGGGTAGGAGGGACTCTGCAAGACCAGTGGACCTGTTGGTTAGTCACATCAATTATTGCTCCCCATTCTTTCATAGCTTCTAAACCGATAATAATGTCTACTGTCAGTCCTGGCAGTATGAACAGGGTCACGGATTTTTCCAAATCTCCCAGCCTACACTTAACACAAAAAGAATACAAAATCTCCACTTGTTTACCGTCATTGACAGTTACATAATTATTATGTTCCGTCGTAGGTACATACCCCACTCTGTTTAAAATCCCTGCACAAATTTCGCTTGCATAGCTCCTAGTTGCTCCTGTGTCTAAAGCTTTAAAGGGTTTCCCACTTATAGCTATGTCAAGGATTACCCTACAGTCTGAAATTATAGGTGGATTGCCTGATTTAGTATACCTTTGGGGTTTACTGCCTCTTTAGCTGGGGACCTGGAGTACCCCGGTTTCTCCATGCCCCGCTGTAGTTTTCCGCCGCCGCACATCTGCAGTCCTTAGTCCTACCGACTGTGCCACAAAATCTACACTTGTCTCTATTGGGTAGTCTACATTCCCGGGAGAAGTGTCCGGCTTGGTTGCAGTTCCAGCAGCGGGCTCTATTGTCGTTGTCTTTGCCCTGTTTCCTAGCCTTTGGGGTACTATCATATTGCCGGTTCGTTTCCCCTCGGCGACCCTGGGGGTTTTGTGGGTTCTCGCACCTCCGAGGGTAATCTATAGATGAGGGCTTGTAGCCAGTCTCTGGATATAAAGCTTGTGCGGGTCTCTGGGGGGGTTTATAGTTGCTAGCTGAATACTTAATAGATTCGTAATCATTAGCCGCCTTTACTAGTTCCGGGAGGGTTGTTATATTCCAGCGTACTCCGTAAAGTTTGTACTCGGGTAGCATATTCTCAAAAATCCGCTGGAACTGTTGTTCACTAGACCAGCGTCCATGTCTTCTCATTAGGGTTTGTACAGCCACCAAGTAGTCTTGGAAAGATTCGTTTGGACCCTGTGTTCAGTCTCGTATTTCAAGGTCCAATTTTTCCCTATACCGTCTTGGAAGGTAATTGAGCTCTAGATATTGTATAAAACCGTCCCAAGTGTGCCACAAGGACTTAGAATTTCGGTACCACAAAAGTGCTTTACCTTTTAAGAGTTCTGGAAGTGCTTGTAGGAGGTCATTAGGTTTAATTTGGTATGCTTCCCTTAGTTCCTCTAACCGTTCCAAAAAGGAGAGCAAGTCTTTTTCCCCATCAAACGTGAGATTCCACTTCCGAACAACATTACAAAGAGAAGTCTTATCGTTATTACTCACAGGTGCCGCACTGGTACTGGCCTCGGTACCTGGTAGTGGTGCTGTTGGTGTTGTTTCCGTTAGTTTATATTCACCCTTAATGAATGACGCGAGGGTTTTTCTCCCATCACTAACTTTGTGACTGGCTGGGAGACCAAATTTCTTTAACTCCTCCATGAGTTCGGACTTCTTCAGGCTGTAGATCCAACCAGTGCAGGGGTTCTGCATGGTCTCATCGGGGACGCTCTCGGTTTCAGAGTCCGTCATCTCTGCAGTATTTATTCCCTGGGAAAACACACATATTATTTTCATATAACTTATATTTCAGGTGAAATTATCCTTTTTAACTCAGAGTTAACTATCGAATTTGCACCGGTCCTGTCCCAAAAACTTTTAAACATGTTTTTGTTCTTTTAAGAAGTGTCACTGTAGAGTCCCTGTTCGGGCGCCAAAATTATGTAAGGTAGTTCTACTTTTGTTTAACCTTTCATTCACTTTTTCCCTATTTGAAACTAATTTCTCAATGGGACAGGCCTGGGTTCAGTGACAACTCCAGATGTGGCAACGATAGTTTATTGAACACTTTTGCAATATTTACACTGTATACAAGGCTTTAAAGTACACAGGACCAATGTATTGGGTACGGAGACTGAGGACCACCAGGGTAGCAACCCTCGGCGAAGTCGGGTCTGTCCCGGTGCCTCTGCGGATGTCCCTTTAGTGATGTCCCAATTGTTCCTGCTGGCCTTTTTGTAGTAGGCGTCGTGGTGGACGACCTGCTTTCACAGCTGCCCAGTGGTGACTGACCCAGCTGTAACAGACAGCCCATTTATATACCTGGTTAAACAATATGAGTAGGGGGGGTTAGTGGAGGGGAGGAGTATGGTCTGTGTGGGGCTGTTCAGTGCGGGCTCAACGCGCCCTAGCACTGGGGGAAGGGAAGGGTAATTACAGTGCGGGCTCAACGCGCCCTAGCACTGGGGGAAGGGAAAGGTAAGGCCAGTGCGGGCTCAACGCGCCCTAGCACTGGGGGAAGGGAAAAAGGTACGTAGGGAATGCCGGGGGCTCAACACGCCCACCCGGCTACCCGCGGGCTCAACACGCCCATGCGGGGTGTCGGGGGCTCAGCACGCCCATCCGACGGACCTGGGGGCTCAACACGCCCATCCAGACCACCGGAAGCTCAACACGCCCATCCGGTGTGTCGGGCTGCTAGGGCCCAACTGACTGGCTTTCTCTGCGCAGCCTCCTTTTATGCATGGGGATTTTCCCTGTATGGGTTGGGGAAAGGACCCAGTACCGGGCCCTGGTACTGTGCTCTTTCCCCCAGTACATTTCCCTCAGGGAAATTCCCTGGGGTATATTGTCTAATGGACAACTTTGTAGTAAAATTTTCCTTGATGGGCTGTTTGGGTTTTATGGGGTTTTCCTCCCTAAAACACTTCCTTACAATATATATGTGTGTCCGTGAGCACGATAACTCTCGTAAAAATGATCCGATTTTGACTAAATTTGGTATAAACATGTAAAGCAGCATTTATGACTTTAAGTTCGAAAACCAGACAGATCGACCTATCCAAAGGGGTATTTTGGGGGGGGGTTTGTACCCCAAAAATGGGTTTTTTGAATTTTTACATGTAATTTTTGAAAAAATCAAATTTTAGTTTTGACCATTTGATTCAGCTTAAAAAAACACACAATTTGGTATTTCGATCATTCCTATATGTCAATTGGTTACCGAGATATTGAAAGTGCTAAACATAGTACGTTGTCTAATGTTATTCTTATGGAGAAAAAGAAAATTTTGTTATCCAGCTTATTTATGAACGTATACTGACGAAACTTGGTATACAGCTTCATCTCGTTGAAGTCTATTGATATTTGCTCCAATAATGTTTTTTTTATAATTCTTCCGTAGCAGCAAACCTGCGTACTCAGCCCCCATGTTATTGTTATGGATATTAATTAAATGCTCTGCCTCCCTTAATTATGAACAAAAATGAATAAAAACTGGTATACGACTTCATCTAGTTGAGTTATATTGATATTAGCATAAAAACCCATTTTTTGTGTTCCTTGTTGCAGCAAACCTGCGTACTTAACCCCAATGTTATTCTTATGGAGAATAATTAAAATTGTGTATATCGCTTATTTGTGCATATATTTTTATGAAACTTGGTAAGTGGCTTTATGTAGTATTAAGACATTTATATCTCCATTGGAAATTCACTGAGTATGCAGGTTTGCTGCGACGGGGGTTTTCTAGTTTTCGAACTTAAAGTCATAAATGTCACTTTACACATCTCAGCCGAAATCGGACGTTTTTTACTCAAGTTATCGCATTTACGGAATATATATATATATATATATATATATATATATTATTCTAATAAACATGTTAAAACAGCAAACCATGACTCGATTAACAATATATAAAACCTAGTATTGGCGGCCGCTATCGCGACCCTAGGAAATAATCAGCTGTTTCAGGAATACTGTTTCCACAGCTGAATACTGCCGGCTCTCCTAATATATGCTAAAATGGCCTAAAAACAGCTTGAAGCTACAGTTAATCAAATAAGAATGCTTTTCAAGAAAAAAACACGTGCAGCTTCCCCGACCTCGATTACCCCTAAAAATATATTTTCGTAGCTTGGGAGCCATTACATCTCGAGAAACAGCCGCGGACGGATGAACGCACGGAGCCACAGACAAAAATGCGAATTATAGTATTATATAAAAGTACCCCGTCGCAGCAAACCTGCGTACTCAGCGAATTTCCAATTCATGCATTTTTTTCTTACTTCCACATCTATTAGTAGTGCTATACATCAACAATTTGAATTATAGATATATCCTACTAATATTGAAAGTTTGGATGTATGTATGGATATCTGGAGTTCCATCACGCAAAAACTAATGGACCTATTAAGCTAGAATTTTGCAGGAACATAGCTTACATGTCACATTAACAAATATACCTGATAATGACTATATCCAACATTAGGGTTCCACCCCACGAGCTCTGTAAGATCCAATGCAGATCTTCTGGGAGGATATAATTTATAATGTTACCAGCTGTATGTTAAAATGTTTGGCAGTTACTGCAAAGGAAGTCATAGGGTAAAACATAAATAAAGATTTGATAGTGCTGGTCTGCTGGTCAGGTTAATATTTAAAATAATATGTTAGAATTTTTCGCAAGCGAAGCCGCGGGAAACAGCTAGTATATATTTCAATTTGTACGAATGGCATCTGGGGACCTCAAAACAAAAAGTAATCATGGTCTCGGGCTTAAGTCTTACCAGGAGTCCTACGGTAATAGCTTCTACCCGATAGAAAAAATTCGCTAAAAGAAAAAATATATAAATTGGGAAAAGTATGAAATAGGATTTCAATAAGGAAATATTGTTTATTATTAAGTGAATTACGTTTCATTACGTTGGTAATGAATTATCGAATATAAGTACCATCTTTTTAACTACTCTGACTGCGAGCTTCTTTGGTAATTTTTACATAACAGTAAGACCATTTTCGTGAAAAACGTAACAAGGGAGAAGCCGCTTTGATTTGACGATGACGATGGGAAGGCAAGGCTGGGCTGGCAGACGCGCTGCGAGCAACGACGCCGGCGGTGTTGGCAGTGCTTTTCCGGGGCCTACGTTGGCCGGGTTGGCCCCGGCTGTTCTCTCTCACGTCCTCTCTCTCCCACAATTACTCCCGCTCTCTCTCACACGAATGCTGTCTCCCTCTTTCCACCGCATAACGTTGGTTCCTCACGTGGCCACGAGGTAGCGCCACTACACTGATGCCACCTGAGACTCTAGTACTAGAAAACCCCGATAGAGCGCACCACCGTTCACCCGTTTTGGCCGTCTTCGCCTGTTAGCTTGCCGATGAATGATCTAGGAGTATGTTTAATCTATGCTACTACGAATCAAGAACAGAATTGAGATATGAACTGCTTGAAACTGTTCTTGCTTCTGCTGTTTAAGCTTTTAAATGGATTTATCCACAGCTCTTCGCATTACATTTTATGAATGTTTACTTTCTTCTGAAATGTAAACGTTGAAACTTAGGATGTTCACGCGGCGTAGTCCGAGGGGATTTTAAGGAAGTGAATAGGCCTATTTGTTGCACGGGTTCAAGATCTACCAATGTTGTAAGACCAAAAAATCGGATGGTGCTAATATTTACTGTAAATTTGGCAAAAAAATTAGTTTGAAATAAGTACAGCTTGGATAAACAATGTTTAAAATGCAATATGTTTGGATTAAACTTCTACTAACATAGCCAAAAGAAAAATGTTAAGTATTCTCTAGAAAACTAACTATTGTTACTCTGTCGTTGAAACATAGACGTCCGCTAAATTTTAACGATCCAAGTACCACTAAAATGGCTTCCAATGTTATTCTGATGGAGAAAAAAATAAATTTGGTTTTAAGATAATTTTATTATTACTGAACGAAATTATCTGTATAACGAACTCGATGGAGATTTTGTACTGTTAAATTTATCTGTAAAATTTAATATCAAATTCGCTAGGATCCCTAGTTTGGTCATTTTTGCGTTTCGTCTGTAAACCTATTATTATAAATAACGGGTTGAAGATGTTTCTAAATATGTTAGATATAGCAAAACCATACGAAGAGCCTTTAACGCCAAACTTTTCAATACACTGCCATTGATAATATCTGTACTGTAAATCACCCTAATCACTCAATCTTTTTAGCCCTTCGATGAGTGGTGCTTTTTTTACTGGGTCGTACTTGATGATTGGAACTCTTAAAACAAAGCTTGTAATTTTGACTTTTCCCTCGTCTGCAGATTTCTCTGATGTACCAGTTCCTTCTTTCCATCGAAATATAGCGTCGTTATCTTCAGCTCGTGTAAAGATAATATCAAATCCGCCTTTATACTTTGGATGTCAAAAAATCCTAACCCAGAGTGGTACAATGTGCCGAGAGCTTCGAATTTACCTCCACCTTTGTCAAATTTCGATTTATAACCACTGCTGTAGTATGTATTCTCAAACGACTTGCTGCTGTACGTTTTAAAACCTTTAATGGTGCTAGTTATACCAACTTAATCAACAGCGTCTATCAACTGACTGTGTTTCTTCAGTTCTATTCTATTACTTAAAAACGCTGCAAAATTATTTCCTAGTTTAATTGGGTCCACGGCAGCGTAAGCAGTATCGTCAGCCTTTTTCATGACTTCACCCTGTATGTGAAATAGTATTCGCCTATCGTAAAAAGAATCTCCGTGGTCTAATTTGAATACTGTAAATTTATTTGGTGAATTAAAGTTCAAATCTGATACCGGTAATAAGGTATTGTATTCACACAGCTCGATTTTATCAGATGCTTCGGTATAATATTTGTCCATTTTTATTAGTGAATTTCCTTTGGAAAGTGAACTATTAGCATGACCCGCAAGGTGAAACTTAAGCCCGGGACCACCATAGAAGTTCCTAACGTGACCCCATGAACACTTTTTGGGGGGTCGTTCAAAATTTTATATATATATATATATATATATATATATATATATATATATATATATATATATGTGTGTGTGTTTGCACTCTAGCGGTCGCAATTTTTGTCCGATTTACTTCAATTTTGGTAGGGACGTTCCTTTTTGTAATCAGTTGGACAAGTTCGTTGGGCAAAACAATCGGAAACCTCTAAACCCCTTTTTTGGGGATTAATCTTTCAAATTTCGGGTTTTTGGGCCCAAAAAGGGTCACAAAAGCCCCGGATGTAAAATTAATGCATGTAAAAAGATGGGAATTAGTAAGGCGAAAGTTTTAAGCCCTCACTCGTCATTCTAGCATAATTATTTACCAAGTTATTAAAGAAAATGTGTTTTGACTAAACACAGTACGTTGTCTTGTGGGGGTTTTACACTAGAAAAGCCTGTTATTCCTTTGTTAGAGTACTTTTATCATCCCCAGCGACTCACGCCTACTTTAAACCCTGTCTGGATCTTCTCCTAACTTTATAATGCGCAAAATTGTATTCCCAGCTTTGCAGGTAATTGAAACCAGGAGCATCAGAACAGCCAAAAATCAATGTTTTCAGATTTCAATAAAAATTTAAATAAATGTATGTCTTTACACTGATTTTGAGTTTTAAAAGTTGTTATGTGGAAATTCACTTCCCTCACGTCAGCGTGCTGCGTGCGAACTCGTTTATATATATTTCAAGGTTTTCAATTTCAAATAAAAAATTTAAAAATCAAAGTGAGTAGTAAACAAAAATATAAAACCTGAAATACATCGTAAAATAACATTTTTCTTCTGTTGAATAAATGTATATATTTCTTTTTATCTGTCGTCAATCCCAAGTTTATCCGAAGAAATTCAACTGCATCGTTCACCACATTGATTTTACCACCTTCACTCCGATAACACTGTTAAACATTGATTTGTATGTTTAATACCTTCCGGTTTTGTGATTAGTTTTCTATCCTATCGTTTATAAATTTGACTATCGCCAATTTATCGTGAAAATTGTTATTTCCAGCCTCCTCTTCCGCTTGGATGAATTTTATTCTATAGCTCAGTTTGTTATAATCGTCAATGTATTTATGCTCCACGGGGTTATTCGTATCCACAAGTAGCCCTTTACCGGATGCTGTCGGCTTTTGTTTGATCTCTTTCCATATGTCGTTATCAAAATCCTCCATTTCCAAACTACCGCTCGACTTTGCTCTGCGTGAGTAAGGGTCGTTATTTAGATGTATAGTGTGTGTTTTAATCAAAATGTCTTTATAATTATTAAAAACTTGAGAGGTTAATGCACCTATACTAATAATCCTTTCACTTGCAGTCGCACCGACGGCATACATGGAATTTACCTCAGTCCAGTTCTGATTTACTTATTTGCAAAAACGTCTTTTTTTAGCTGCAAAGCGAACTCTGTCTCCAATTTCAAACTTTGCCTTTGTACGAGGAATCTTATTTTCGCGCTCATTATACATTTCCAATAAATCCACCTCGTTATCTTTGTTGACCTCAGTGGGTCTCATTTGTATGGTGTGATGATAATCATGTCTGTTGTACTCGTCTGTGAGTTCTTGCAATATATCATACCACTTGTGTGAGTTCCTAACTTGGGATTTCACCTTCAATTTCTCATTCAACGTTCTATGGTATCTTTCAATTATTGCGGATTTTTCTTCGCTCTCAGTGTGGTATAGTTAAATGTTGTGTTTCTTTAACAAGTCTTTAAACGGTTTATTTTTAAACTCTGTACCCTTATCAGTGTTAATAACTTGGGTGTAGTATGACCGTCGTTCTTTGCTCTTTTAATTATTTTGTCAAAAGCGGCTGCCGCATCACCACCATCCTTTTTCTTAAAAGGTTCGAACCAAACGAAATTGCTGTATCTATAACATTTAAAAAGTACTTGACTTGTTCTCTCTAGCGTACTGTTTCATTATGAATAAATCTGCAGCCCATAAATCGTCAATCCCTTTTTTAATTATCCTACGCTTTATAAACATTTTAACTAACGGTTTGTGCAGTTTCTTTGCCTCTAAAACCTTAGGTGGGTCTTTAATAAATTAATTTTTTACACCACCGCAGACTGCGCAATTCGCTGTGGCTAACCATCTGTTATTTTTAGTTTTTACAGTCGTTATATTTTCATACGCTGTATTTGATTTACATGTTCTCCAGTATAAATCCATTTCTTATATAACAAAACTGATGTCATCCTTCAAAGGAAAAATTCAAAAGCATAAAGGGAAACGTACAAGTTATACAACATAACATTTTGGAAATTGTAATATAGTG
Source organism: Allygus modestus (assembly GCA_963675035.1). Taxonomy (NCBI): domain Eukaryota; kingdom Metazoa; phylum Arthropoda; class Insecta; order Hemiptera; family Cicadellidae; genus Allygus; species Allygus modestus. The sequence continues at coordinate 106,804,521 of OY776111.1, forward strand.
TGGTAATAATGGGTCAACATAGGCGAAAAATAAACTTTACAAAGAAGCAGCTGAATAAGTTGACAATCGCTCTTATAAAACTTAAACGTACTATTTTAACATTAAACAGAGATCAGTTAAAAACGGTAATGTTGAAGTGTTGCTCAACAGTGATCAGAACAAACAGATTGAAAAATCAATCAGAAATAACAAAGGACTGAGGTTGATTTTGGATCACTCTCAGTTGAAGGAAATGATTGATGGGGGTTTGTTAAAAGCTGTTCTAGAAATGGCTGAAAATCATATTCCATATTTAAAGAAGATCGCAACGCCATTGATTAAGGGTAAAGTCGCGCCCATATTGAAAAATCAACTCGTGCCGTGGCTTAAGAAATTAATTGATGAAGAACTGGATACTATCATGGAACAAGACGCGAGCGGTGCCGGACTGATAAGAAGAATAAATAGTGAAGTAAACAGAGCTTTAAACGATGTTAGAATTATTAAACAAAATTAGCACCACTGACAATGTCAGACCTGGAGTTGTGGGCTGATAAACTCAAGTTGAATAACTTTCGCAGTGTTTTCATGAGGCAGGCCTTACCCGATAAACCGTATAAAAACGAATGGGGAATTATAAATCTAGTCGATATACAGTCTGGCGGTACACACTGGACATGCTATATGAAAAACGGTAAACGTGTTGTTTATTTTGATTCATATGGAGATGCGCCGCCGCCTTTGGAATTGGAAAAGTATTTCAGGATGGATAACGGTATTTGTATCAATTATACAAGATATCAGCAGTACGATGATACCCCTATATCCCGGACATTTGTGTTTAGAAGTTTCACGACGTTTTTCGAACGGACAAGAATATAATGAAATTGAGTGTGCATTACGGAAAAATAAATACACATGATTTTGTTGGTATAATTGAATTTTATTTCTTTATCGTCAAATTCAATTAATTAATTGAGCTTCAAATTTTACTTTGTATATATAGGGATCGTATTTTTCAGATTATCCGGTCAAAAATTAAAATTAAATTGGATAACCCAATACACTTGGAGGAATGTGTGCGTTATTATCTTGCGCTAACAGGATTGTATTGCGATAATTATTTTTACAAAATTAGCGAACGTGCTGCAATATCGTTCTTTAAACCTGGGAAGTATTCGACTTGTATACTTCCTCCAGGGTTCTGGGATTTGAAACATATTCAAAAAACAGTTAAGAAGTGGTTATTGAAAGATGAAATAGTATCAGAGATAGAAGTACTAAAATTTAAGATTTATCAGCATTTAAACAGTAAAATATGTATTGATTCGCCGATAAAGTGTTATATAGACAACGGAATGCGAAGGTTTCTCGGGTTTAACGAATTGAAGAAAGATTAAATCAAATATGAAAACATGTTCGGGTCTGATAACTTTGTTTGTATTTACGATAAGGATGACACGTTACAAATAAGACCGTTTAACGTTGTGGAGGTTCATTGTGATTTAGTGGAACAGTCTTTTATCAGTTGTTACAGTGTAAACTGGCATAAGTATGAACATGTTTCGTTATTGTATCACTTTAATCCAAAAGAGTATAAAGATAGAATATACGAAAGCCCAAACATCTTAAACAATATTCCGCATGTCCATTAGCTATTATAGTCAATGCTGTGGCGTAAACGAACCTTAATTTGTAAATAATTGTAACAATTTAACCGAACCTTTGTTGGTGTAACCGGTATAATGAGGACGAGGACCAGAGTTAGTAGTGTTAAAACCAGTGGCGGATTTCCCACTAGGCACTCTAGGCCAGTGCCTAGGGGCGGCACGCTCCAGGGGGCGGCACGGCCGGCGGGACCCGTGGCGCCGCGAAAGTAGGCGCGGCGCGGCGGTGACCGAAAATGGAGTAAAAAGGCGCTGAATTCGCAATACAGCATGTTTATCAAAAACATGATTAAATAATGCAATTTACAAATTGTCCGTTCTTATTATTTTAGCGGGGATATTTTACGCTGAAAACTTAACTGTTGGCAACAAGCGTTGTTTGGGGGCAATAAGCGTTGTCTCGTTGGCAACACTGACTGCCAAACCGCAGTTACCGCGTCTGCTCTACCGGGTTGTTAAGGTTATAGATCTTATCTTAATGTTCAAGTAGTGTCATTTAGTGTCATCGTGTTATTCCTTGATTTAGGCTAAAGTCATGTTGCGTATTGTTTTGATTTGCTTTCCCGTTAAAAATCATAGTAATAATGAGTGACAAGCCCAGAAAACTAAGTGGATCAGGTTACCGTAAACTTGCGAGTGACAAGAGAGAGAAAGAAACTAACCTTTTAAAGACGTTTAAAAAAGTAGACAGTTTTTTTAAACCTCGTGATAAAGACAACGAAAGTGGAGAAGGCTGCTCTTCTTGGCAACAACACAGTGTCTCAGATAGAGGAACAGACAATGAAAATAGTAATGAAGAAATATGTCTCGCTGAACCGGATCGTTTAGAACAGAGCGGTGAAATCGAACTAGACGTCGACGCCGTTGAACAAATTCAGGTAATTTAGTTTTAAAACAGACTGAAACAGATTTTAATGTAAGTGTCGACCCAATTGAGTGGAAAATAAACGATGCTACAATTGATATATTATTAAAAAGAGGGATAAACCAGAACAAAGACTGTGATTTTAAAAATTCAAAAAGAGATTTTGAAGACAAAGTAAGATATTTAAACAAACATTTCTTTAATAGGAAATTGTTAAATGGAGAAAACATATCACGGGACTACTTGGTGTATTCAAAAAGTACAGGTTCGGTATTTTGCGCTCCCTGCAGATTATTTGGACAGACAACGACAAGTTCCAAATTAGCTAGTGAAGGTGTGTCAGACTTGAAAAATACTGGAGCTATTTTGTCCACCCATGAAAATTCACAGGAGCACATAAACTCCGAACTAGCGCTATTGACTCGTAAAAGAGGAGTTGGGACACTTGATACTTAATTTGATTCGTACGTCGAAACTGAAAGGAAATATTGGAGAAAAGTTTTTCAAAGAGTGTTTGCTGTGGTAAAAAAACTGGCAAGCCGGGGACGCCCGTTTCGAGGATCGGATGAGATATTTGGGTCGCTACACAACGGTGAGCTCATGATGTCACTGGAATTAATAGCTGAATTCGATCCTTTCCTTGCTGAACACATACGCAAATTTGGTAATCCAGGTTCGGGAAAAACGTCTTATCTATCGTCATTTAATCACTGGAACAGTATTGAAAGAATTGCCAAGGAAAGGTATGGTATTACTCACTGTAATTTTCAATGCAATTTTGCGATTAGAATATTTTCCATCGCAGTGGAAAGTCTCTCAGATTGTTGTAATTCCAAAACCGGGCAAACCTTTACAACAAGTTTCGTCTTATCGCCCTATCAGTCTCCTGCCAGTCATCTCCAAGGTTTTTGAGAAACTCTTTTTACAACGGCTTCAATTATTAATAGATGAAAATGACATTGTACCATCTCATCAATTTGGTTTTCAACGCAGGCATTCCACTGTAGAGCAAATTCACAGGATATCTAATGTAATTAAAGAAGATCTTGAAAATAAAAGGTTCTGTTCAGCTGCATTCTTAGATGTGGCACAGGCCTTTGATAAGGTTTGGCATGCTGGTCTGTTATTTAAGATAAAATCTTTACTGCCTCATACTTACTTTGGAGTTATAAAATCCTACCTCTCTAACAGGTATTTTCAAATCAAATATGAAGATTACACCACCGATCTACATGGAATTGAGTCTGGGGTACCCCAAGGCAGCGTTCTTGGACCTGTACTATATATTTTGTTTACATATGACCTTCCTCAAACGCCAAGAATCACTGTTGCGACGTTTGCGGATGATACCGCACTTTTATCCTCAGATCTTGATCCTGTACAGGCATCCTCAAACTTACAAACAGCATTAGACGATATATCTCAGTGGCTTTCCGACTGGAAGATAAAAGTAAACGAAAACAAATCTCTCCATGTTACTTTTACTATGAGAACTCCCACTTGCCCTGCTGTAACGTTAAATAACGTTGCACTGCCTCAAGCGGACGAAGTAAAGTATCTTGGAATCCACTTAGATAGGCGCCTCACGTGGCGCACACATGTTTGGAATAAAAGATTACAACTTAATCTAAAAACTAGAAAATTGGCTTGGCTTCTTGGCAATCGTTCAAAATTATCCTGTGAAAACAAATTACTCTTGTATAAAATTATTCTAAAACCTGTGTGGACATATGGAATACAGTTATGGGGAACTGCATCTAATTCTAACATTGAGATCATACAGAGATATCAGTCAAAGACCTTAAGGATGATTCTACAAGCTCCATGGTTTATCACAAACAGAGTAATCCATAATGACACCAAAATTCTAACTGTGAAAGAAGAAATTACGAGGTACAGCAAAAAACATCAAACAAAACTAGAAGTCCATCCTAACCACCTTGCAGTCAATCTATTAGACAACAGTCAATCTACATTTCGCCTTCAGAGACACCACATTCTTGATCTCAGTACTCGATTCCAGTGAAAACTATGTTTTATTTTTATTTTTTCCCTATGTTAGTGCGAACACTGGTTTGTTTCTAACTCATGTGATTTAATTTTATAATATTTACTTATTGTTCTTTCTGCTGAACAGATTGTAAATAAAAATATGTTACAAAAAAAATTTATTTGTAATGAAGTTATTGAACTGTTAGCTTCTAAAATGAAAGATGTCATAATTAGCGGGGTGAAACAGGCAAAGTATTTCTCCATAATAGTGGATTCAACGCCTGACATAAGTCATACTGATCAATTGTCGTTTGTCTTGAGATTTGTTCAAGAAAATGGTGTACCTATTGAACGATTCCTCTTGTTTTTACCAAACACTGGACACAAATCCGAGGAATTAGCCAAAGATGTTTTGTCTGTTTTAGATTCACATTCCATTGATTTAAATAACTGTAGAGGCCAAACATACGACAACGCTACTAACATTTCAGGTTACTAATATATAGCGGCTTGCAAGCCAGAATAATAAGGATGAACACCCTAAAGCATTGTTTGTACCATGTTCGGCGCACTCACTTAACCTTGTAGGTACGTGTGCTGCAAGTTGTTGCCCAGAGGCATGTGTTTTTTTAACGTGATTCAAAACGTATACAACGTTTTTCTTGCGTCTACAAAGAGATGGGAATCTCTACTTAGTTACAGCCAGCTCAGAGGTAAAACACTAAAGGGTTTGTCTGAAACCAGGTGGAGTGCTCGTGATAAAGCATGCAAAGCCCTTTGTGAAAACCTAGAAGGTGTGATTCTTACTTTAGAGGCATATGAAGAGGACTCTAATGAGAAACCTCTTGTGAGGAGTGAAGCAACGGAACTCCTGAGAAGCCTAAATAGGTTGGAAACCATGATTATGATGGAACTGTGGACTGATATATTAGAGAGATTGAAAAAGTAAGTCAAACATTGCAAAAAGTAGAAACGTCCCTAGAAAGAGTAGTAAGATTGTATGAGTCTTTAGTCGTTTTTGTTGACTCTCTTAGAGGAATCTTTGAAGTGTATGAAGAAAGGGCTAGGAAACGGTGTAATGAAGACTATGAGACTAGTTACAAACGTCAGTAAAAAAGAAAAATCCAGGCAGACGAAACTAAAGAAAACGAAGTCATCTTATCAGGTCGTGATAAATTCAGAGTTGAAACATTTTTTGTAGTTATTGACAATCTCAAATCAGAATTACAGAAACGCAAAAACTCTTATGACGTTGTTGCAGACAAGTTTTCAGTTTTAACAACCTATCGTCCACTTCAACTGAAACTATAATTGAACGTGCTGAAAAACTTGAATCTTTTTATGAAAATGATCTAGAAAAATCTTTTTTGAATGAGTGCATACACTTCTCTGGCCTTTTAAAGGGCGGCGGTGTTAAAGAAAACCCCTTGATGTTTATGAAGCACATTAGAGAACAAGGTCTCCAATTAAAATTTCCCAACATCGATATAGCTCTTCGTATGTACTTGTGCACAGCTGATAATTCAAACTGCTCAGCAGAGCGTTCATTTTCTATCTTGAAAAGGATAAAATCTTGTCTTAGATCCAGAGTGAATGAAGATAAACTAAACTTATTGGCTTTTCTAAACATCGAGGCTGAACTTTTGAACAGTGGTAAGATTAAGTTTAAAGAAATAATAGAGGAGTTTGCAATCGTTAAAAGTAGGAGGAAACCAGTGTAAGAGAACAAAAGACTTCCAATGTTACACTGACACGTTAGTTTATTTTTATTTTATATGGAAGTTTATTTTTGATTTAATATGGAAAGTTGATTTGTTTTTAATATGGACTTTTCATTTTTATTTAATATGGAATTTTATTTTTTATTTCATTTCACAACTTAGTAGGTTTAAGATTTTATACATTTTTTCGTTTAAATATTGTTGGTTGTACCTTTTACAACTATTACTGATCAATATTAGCTTTAACTAGAATTTTATTTTATTATATCAACTATTTTATTAACTTAATAGTTTTATGTGATTACTGTTCAAGTCTAATCACTGTATTTTTCTAATTGTATTTAATTGGAATTGTTTCATAGTATTAGATCAGTTATTTTCCAAACATAATAATTTAACGTATTTTTGTTTTAGTTTGTTTTTTCTGGCCAAGTAACCTGTACTGAATACGTTTTGGAGCGAAAAAAGTTATTTCTTGCACTTTAAAAACATACTTGGAGCCTGAGATATCAGTCAATCAAGGAAACATAATGATTAATAACATATTATTATCCTATAATATTGTAGGATATTATGGTACGTAAAGTACTACAGGGGGGCGGCAGTCAGAATAGTGTCTAGGGGCGGAATATTTATAAATCCGTCCCTGGTTAAAACACGGTAATTAATCTTTATTTTATTTTTTTGTGAAAGTGAAAAATATTGTGCAGAAAATTAGAATAAAGATTTATTCTCGGTCAGATTTATTCTCTCCACTTTCACTCTTATAAAATGATCGACACTAGTTTCTTAATTATACGAGACGTCTTAAAACTATTGATAATAGGTACCATCCTACAATCCATCCATTACAACAAAACTTTTTTTATTGGAATGAAGTTATTGTATAAAAGTTGTCTTTAACAACACAAGCAGTATTTATATATATATTTACTGCATTGTTTCTAAACATATAAAGAATACAGTATGCATGGCTATAAGTATGTATATTTAGCCTACTTTAATGTTTTTTGTGTATGATATATATAGTTTACCAATAGCCCATAATATTAACAATAAAATAAAAATGTTTATTCCATGACGATTTTGAACAAAATATCTTCCATGCACGCGTAGGGACTCCAACTTCTTTTATTGCCAAACAATTGATAATCAGTGGGTAGCCTATATCAATAATCTTAAACGCCCCTGAGATTCAACGTTATGAAGATTTCCTAATAACTAAAACTTCTGTTTTTTTAAGCAACCCCACATATTAACAATAACCAACAATACCTAGTAACACATACTAGTACTAGTCTCCTTGTACACATACGCATGTGTAATTCTATTGCGTATGCCAATGAGATAACTTTTGGATATATATAATATAAATTTAAGTTTAAAAGGAAATCAAGATTACTGGTTTCGTACTACATTAAAAATAGTATTGGACTCTTGTAAATGAGTGGCAGGAGTGGTAATAACTGTAAACATTAATATCCCGTTTTGAAAATGAGGACAATGAAAACAGCTATTCAATTTAAAATTGTTAATATGTGGGGTTGCTTAAAAAAACAGAAGTTTTAGTTATTCTTGATAGTTTCAAACAAGCTTAAAAAATGCCTAAACAGTTATTAGACGCCATTTGAGTTATGAATAAATCGCGCGATTTTACGTGAGGGCTCTAACGGCTTGATTTTAGAACAAAAATATTTTGTTTTACAGTTAATAATTATTAATAATTAATAATTTGTATGTGACCTTTTTTAATAGTATGGCGAATGTTAAGTTGTTCATTTATGAGTTGTAATTTTATCAGATAAGAGGTATATGATGTATTACATATACTTTATGCAGTAAAATTAGTCTAACTCTTGTTAGGTGGGACAACTCTCAGGTCGTACTATTACAATGAATACACGTGTGTTAACTTATTATACTTTAAAATCTTATACAAATTCCCCTTTCCCCACATTCTAATGTAACATGGACGTATCGCAAAGTTTTTGCTATGTAGCAGAATAATGTCGGTAATCATATTACCCGAGTATGGGGGAAGTAAACCCTTCCGTGAAACACGGCCGCATTTAAGCTGCGCTGTCACTAAAGAATGCGGTTTGGGAATTATGAGTAACCCTTGAAAAGGGCACAAGCGCATGTAAAAAACCTAAAAGTCAGTATTATAAACAATCTGTTGAATTACAGGAGAAACAAAAAAGTGTGGGTAAAACTATGGAACTATCTTAAGTTTAATAAATCAACCTACCAGTACCTAGCTCTACTTAATACATTAATACTAAGTGGAGACATTGAGATGAATCCTGGCCCAGGATCTGTATCAAATCTAAATGAGTCTGGTGGTCACAGTAGTATTAATGGGGAGGAGTGCCCCATATGTCATAAAACATTTAAAAGATTGAAATCCCACATCTTAGCTAGCCACAAATATGATTCTTCTTTAGTAAAATACAAGCAAAAATCAAAGGAAAGTTCTCCTGTTTCATTTTTGGAAGAGTTTAAAAATAATATGATTGACCCAGTAAATAATACGTCCTTTCAAATTAATGGAATATGTATCAAGAGCAAAGAACAAAAGAAAGTATCCATAGAGAGTTGGCATCAACTTGAAGATAAAGAACTTGATGTCTGGTTTGCCAACTTTTTAGTAATGCCAAGCAATTGTGGTTTAAAGCACGCTTCTGTGGCTAACTTTATTTTAAATTAAAATAACTCTGATATAATTTATGAAATGTTATAAACCCCCTTTGTGAGTTATTCTTATATTATTGCTCCAGTAAATAACAGAATTAATGATTGTATGACATGAGCAAGTGATTATGACGAATCTAATTCCCACTGGTCACTACTGGTTTTTGATAAGGCAGAAATGTTATTTTATCATTTCGATTCACTTTCTCCTTTAAATAAAATTCATGCAGAGTGCATAGCTGGGAAAATTATCTTAAGCCTATGTGAAGTTAATACTTTTAAAATGAAAGAAATTAAGTGTAAAAGGCAACAAAGTTACGTAGAATGTGGTGTTCACACGATACATTATTCCAAGTTTGTATGTTCTGTACTAAACGATAAACAATGTATTGCCAAATAAAAGCCATAATCAATAGAAACGTAAGTAGTTTCAAGAATAGAGGAAAAGTAAATAAGAAAAGGGAAATCATTTCAGAAAAAAGATTCACAAATACCGGAAATTCATATTTTTCAAGTGATGAAAAATTATATAACGGGAATAAACAAAACTCAAAAAATGTACTTAAAAACATTGCGAATTTTTTGTATAAGCAATGAACAAGAAAATTTAAAAGCTCACGTTACAAACATTAGGAAAAAAACTTTAGATTACCTTAATACAAATAAGCTGGTTGGTAATTCTCTTAAAAATTATAATCAAGTATGTTGTAAATTGTGTGGAAAAGGTTTTCAAACTAAAAAAGGGTTAGGTATACATATATCTAAGTCTCATCCTGAGATTCACAGAGAAAATATAGTGACTAAATATGACAAGAAAACTGATTTGACTATGCAACAATGTCAGGATATTATTAGTGTTGAATCAAAACTGATTGAAGAATGTCCTAAAACTCCTAGCATTCTTGATAAACAGTATGATAAGTGGATGAATTTATTTAAAGAAGATCTAGATCCAAATAGTTTTTGCTTTAAACTTAAGGAGTTTCTTGAATTCTTGTCAAGTTCAATTGACGTTCTACCAAGACCAAAACATCCTGCAACAAGACTTTATGAAGCGAGAAGAAAGAAAAAATATGTAAAAATGTCAAGGAGCTATAAAGAAACAAGTAACCCAATCAGAAAAACAATAACTGGCCGAAACAAACGAAAAGACAAATCTAATTATAAGGTTATTCAATATGAATATTATAACAGAAGAAGAAAAGAAGTTAGGAAAGTGATGGAAGATAACTGCAAAGGATGTCAGATCGCGCTAAATGAAATTTTATGATCAGTTTTATGCACGTTTTTTTCCATGAAAATACATATACTTTAAAAAAATGTAAAGCACCTGATAAGACAATCTTATTTCAGAATAATATGGAATACTGTGTTATCGTGACAGAAAATGGCGTGAAAGATGCAATGAAAATAATTCAGATTGACACACCTGATCATGTTATAATGAGGGCAATCAAAAATGAAAAGTTCCAAAAATATTATCATTAATTTTCACATATATGCATCAGAAAGATATCATTCCTCCTATTTTAAAGAAAGGTAGAACTGTACTTTTGAATAAAGGTTGTGAAATTGAAAACGTGAATAACTGGAGTCCAATATCATCCAATATCAATTTGCTCGCTTATAAGAAGAATTTTTGAAAAGATCATTGATAAAAGATCAAAAAGATATTTAGAATTCAACCCAGCCCAACAAGGGTTTATTTCAACACCGGGGATTTACATTAATGCTAACATATTAAACTAAGTGTTGTTATCTGCTAAAGAAGCTAGCAAAGATTATTGCATATTATTTTTAGATATAACAAAGGCATATGACAACATTGGACACAAACATCTTGAATCGGCCTTATAGTCTACCGATACCATACAAATTAGTAGATACAATTGTTGAGTTACAAAAAAACAAATTTCACCCAAGTAGAGACGGTTAGAGGGAAAACAAAACTTATACCCCTAAACAGTGGTGTATTTCAAGGAGCTCCATTGTCACCAACTTTGTATAATATCAGTATAGATCATATACTCGTAAAATAAGCGAAGAAAATGTTAGATCAGTATATGGGTATCAACTTGAGGAAAATATACCAGCAATATCCATTCTTGGATTTGCTGATGATACGGTTCTTATTGGTAAGAGTAAGGATGATGTAATAAATTTATATAATATGATTTTGCTTTTATTCAAATAAATTGGACTAAAACTTAAAAATTCAAAAACAAAAATCATAAATGTTGAACAAGGAAAGTCGAAACCTGCAGATTTTAATTTGGAAGGGATTGATTTCCAATCTCTTAACCTTGGAGAACAAATAAAATATTTAGGTATTGATTTTCAAAATAAAATTGTAGCCGATACAACAAAAATGGTTAAATCACTCACTGAAAACTTAGTATCAACCCACATCAACGCCATATTTAAAAACAGACCAGAAAATGTATGTTTTGAATTAATGTATTTGGCCTACAATGGTTTATCCATTTCAAACTGCCCCATTGACAAAATTAAATGAAAGCTTTCTTAATGATATAGATAAAATTATTAGATCAGCATACAAATAAGTCTTGGACCTTTCTGCCGATATACCTAACTCAATGCTAAATGCACCAAAAAATAAAAAAAGGGTTATGGGTTTTCAAAGCGCTATGGCAGGCTCCATTACAACACATCAACAAATGCAAAGTTTTAATTAAAATAAGAAATCCATACATAGGACTATTTCGGAATTTTCTTGATGAAGTAAAGTGCTGTTTGAGAAAATTAGATTTAGATAAAAAGATAGCAGAAATTGAAGATATTAATCCGAAGACATTAAGAGAAATCCTTCAAGAAAAAGAGTCTTGTAATATTGATGCTCCCTTAAGCAGAAAGACCGAGGTGTTATTTTGTTTAAAGAGTGCCCACCAGCGAATTTAAACTTATTTTAAATGAATAGGTTAAGTAGTTCTGATAAAAGGATTACCTGAAAATGGTGGTTGAAGTAGCCCCTGTAAGAGCGACCCATGGAAGATCCAAGGATGGTAATCGGTGCAGGCATTGTCCTGTTGCCGAGAATTATGAAACTTTACCTCATGTCCTAGTCCTTGGAGCATGTCCGTTTGGGGAGCTCTTGCGAAGCAAAAGACACCACGCAATTCGGAATATTATAGCCCAAGCCCCCTCCCCCGTGTCACGGTCTGTCACGATGTACCGCACTCCGGGGAGGCGTGACATAATGTATGCACGGCCCCTAAAACGGTTTCTTATTTTACTAAAAAAATGGTTCTGGAATAATAAAATCACTGTTTGAGAATTAAATATTTAAAGCAGTTATTTTTATTATATCTTATTTCTCTTTTGCCACGCTTTTTTTTAAACGTGATTTTTTTAATTCTTTTAAACACTCATAGTTTTCTCCTTAGCATAGTTTTCACTAGCGACCAAGCCTGGCTTTGCACGGATGCAAATTACATGTGAGAGGACAACATTTCATTCAAATTTCAGCTTCCTTTGTTCTGTAGTTAGGTGTGCGATAATTAGAACATGGGGATAATAAAAGCTTGTGGGTTGGGACCCAAAAAAAAATTCAATTTGGAGTAAGTATGTCCATTCTGCTTTGAGTGTTTTAGCCATCATCCTACTGACCTTCGGATTCATCAGTCCAGTAGTAGGTGCAAGATGGTGTAAACATAGCTTTAAGTCCCAATGGGACGGGGACCCAAAGGATCTTTGGATTGAGGGAATGTGTATTTTGATTCGGGTGTATTATCTATTTTCCTAACAAATTTCAGCTCCATCAGTTCAGTCATTGGTGTAAGATGGGTATATTGGTGTCCAGCGGGGCATAGTATAATATTATCAGGGGTAGGTTTGTGTCTGACGTTAACCTCTCAGCTATTTTTCTACTGAATTTTACCCCTCAGTCCAGTAGTAGCAGCAGTAGTAAGCTGGTTGGAATAGGTATTTTGAATGTCAAGAAGGCAGAGCCCTAACACATTTGCAGAACAGAATTAGGCTTATGTTTGCCTCTGATATATTATGTATACTGCTACGCTCAAGAGGATCCCTAATGACCATATAGGATTTCCAAGCGAGTCCAGTGGGGCAAAGCCCTAAGGTTTTAATGTAAATGGCTATAAACTTTCCCAGGGTTATCTGGATTTCTATGCAATGTTTCATCGCAATTTGATTTAGGCCTTATGGTTAAGGAGCGCTTAAAGTAAAAAGAAACCAAAAGTAATTTAGAGAGAGATTATGTTTTTCAAAAATCCATACTATTTACATTACAGCTTGAAATAAATAGGCTTTTGACAACATTTTATATTGGTCATCTGTGAAAAACATAACAAATTTTTCTTCCATAAGATTAGCATGGTAACATTTAAGTCCAGTGGGGCGAAGCCCTAAAGTTCTAGGACTGATTAGTGGTTTCCCAAGGTTAATCTGAATGACCATGCAACGTTTCATCGAAATCGGATGAGTGGGTTTTTAGGAGGAGGTAACAGATAAACATCCAGACAGGGAGAGAGACTTCAATTTATATTATGAATAGATTTGTTTCATTTAAATGTTTATAAAGATATATTTCCACTTCACAATATAATAGTTTAAAATGTTGTACTCTCTGAACTCCTGATTTGAAATAAATTAGGCAGTGGCTACGTACACGTCCAAACGTGAGCCTCTACTGTTCACGTCCGTTCCAAATTATGCACCGAACGTTACTTTTCCTGTGATTTTTAAAACAAATTGAGAGCCAGAAAACCTCCTAACCTAACCTAACGTAACCTAACCTAACCTAAGCGGTAGCGAAGTGAATTTGCCCTTACATTGGACGTGTACGCAGTCACTTCGAATATATTACAATAAAACAAGGCAGAGGCTACGTACACGTCCGACTTGAACCGCTACTGTTCACGTCCGTTCCAAATTATGCACCGTACGTTACTTTTCCTGTGGTTTTTAAAACAGATTGAGAGCCAGAAAACCTAACCTAACCTAACGTAACCTAATCTAACCTAACCTAAGCGGTAGCGATGTGAATTTGCCTTTACATTGGACGTGTACGTAGTCACTTCGATAAAACAACTCTATTATGCCATTTTTATTCAAATACACGCTAATGGGCAATACTATATACATATATGTCCCTACTGTAATATCAAAATATGATGTAGATTTCTGAAATTACAGCTACAAGTGCAACTTCCTCTAAAGTGTATTGTAAGATTTGGAAATTACTCTTTATGTCCTTTACAGACAATTGCATGATTTTATGATATTTATTTAATACATTACGTACATTTTTATTACACCTCATTTAGTGTATTTTTTGCTTTACTATAATATGTTTATGAATAATTAAAAGTCAATATTTGTTATCATGCAATTCACAATATTAAACTGCTCAATAAGTGTCATTGAAATATCAAAATAAGGTAGTAATTAAACTCTTCGTTTCATCCTCTTACGCGACATTGGAGCGTACCCCTAGTAGATCCAACGGTCAGTTTTGAAATTGGATCAGATCAGCCTATATATTAGACGTTGACGTTGACAAACAAGAATATATGAGTCAACGATAAACTTCTTCAAGGAAAATTATAAATGTAAAAGAATAGATGTTATATATTTATTTATTAGATCACGTGGAACAATTTCAAAATTTTGTAGTGATTTTTGGACTAGATTTAAATTGAAAAAGAATGTGTTATTAACAGTATCAACATTGGCTGTAAAATCTTCGATTTCAATCATGAAAAATCATCTATACAAAAACTGACAAAGGAAGAAAATTTGTGAACAAAATTTGTTTAATTATTAATTATATAAAGCCTAAATTTAATGTGAATAGTAACCTTCGATTTACGGCAACTTCAGTGGAAGGTGTTAATTTATATTAATTAATTATCTATGTATATATATATATATATATATATATATATATATATATATATATATATATATATATATATATATATATATAGGTGCTTAGTGCTTAGAAGTAGTAGTAGCACTGATCTGGTGCGCTGCTAACGCAAATTTATTTTTTATTGGATGAAATTATCTTAAATCACCCCCAAAACCCATCGAAAGATAGGGTTTGGTAGGCACCGGTTTGGCAGGTAAACTTCAATCGGGGAATTTGTATGTGATGCGTTGTGAGCGGGTAAAGTTTTTAAAGTGTTGTGGCAACAATGTTGAGCGCTGTCTGCTGTCGCTGTCAGTCCAGTCGTCCTGTCGTTTTGTAAAGAATTGCAGGAAATGAGAAGCTGCTGAGAATTATTGCTTTTATACCACTTTTATAATGGAAATTTAGATTGTGTTGCTAATGCAATATAGTATTATTGAACTGTTAAAATTAAGAAGGAAAATATATTAATCTTTAAATATGAAAAGAATAATAGCATTCAAAAATGGCACTGACGTAGATGGGAAGGTAAGAGATTTGAAGTCTTATTAATCAAGTGGTTGTTTATGTTTTATTTATTTATCAACGGCCGAAGCCAATACATATTCACAATTATGCTGAACAAGTAAAATACTGGATACTAGCTAGCAGTACAAACATAGTAAATGCATAAATACGTGTAGAAACTATTAGATGATGCTAAATTCATGAGCAATATATTTGTGAAAATGAACAAAAGTGTGTAGAGAAATATAAATATATACAATTTAAAACGCTAGAAGTGTAATAAATAAAAAAATGGAAAAAATTGAGTGGACTTATTACTACATTAAATCAATTCAGAGACTATGATAAACTAGTAAGTTAACTTAAGAAATAAATTGAACCAAAAATAGGATTAAAGGCATCAAGTTATGGACAGTTTTATCTTAAGCCTCGTTTACACCGGAGTTTGGAACAAAATGTTTGGAACTTTTTGTTGCAAACACTTGTTTCTAACATTCGTTTGTAACAAAAGTTTACAACAGATTAGTGCACTTTTCTTTGATTTTGTTTGAAACAATTCATTCACCGTTCCCGCATTCCCGAGGACACGAGGTCATTCCTTCTCGAGATGACTACAGAAGAGGATGTTTTACTGGCCGCGGCGGCGTGTGTGATCTTATCTAAACAACGGAGACCGAGACGGTTCTGGTTGAGACCGTCACTGCAATCCAGATCAAAATACAGTGGCAATGACCTGTTAGATGATTTAAATAGGGATGATATCGACCTGCTATGGGGAGAACTGCGGACGGACGGGAGTTTCAAAAACTTGTTGAGAATGTCCAGTGCTGACTTTGAATATTTGACCCCTATGGTTGGCCAGAAGATTAGCAAAATGGACACCAATTACAGGAAGGCTATTTCTGTAAAAGAAAAACTTGCAGTTACCTTGCGCTTTTTGGCTTGTGGCGATTCATACACAAGCTTGAGCTATTTGTTCAAGATCTCAAAATCGACGATCTCTTTATTTGTACCTGAGGTGTGTGAAGCTGTAATAGATCTTCTTAATGGTTAATGACAGCGCGGGAGCGGCGCGTGGTCACGTGGTGGTGGTTAGGCGCGGGGGATAGCGGGGAAGTGTTGTAAACAGCGTAGAAGTACTGAAACATGTGTTCCAAACAAATGTTTAGAACACCCTTTAATCTTTACCGACTTCTGGCGGGAAACAAAATTGTAAACACTAAAAAACTGTTCCGAACATCAAAATGTTTCTTTTTAAAAAGTGGTGTTTCTTGGTTTGTTAGGAACATTTGTTGTAAACACGTGTTCCGAACTCCGGTGTAAACGCGACTTTAGAGGCAATAAATAACAAAATTTGAACCAATGACGGGTAACTTACAGTTTCATAAGCGGCCACTAACTAATAGGGTGCTATAGGTATATCGATCTTAAAAGTTCGATATATCGAATCGGAACACTCGATATTTATATTCATGCTATAATCTAAAATCAACAAATTGTATATCATCAATAATAATAATATGCGATGCCAGTTACAAACATATTTTAATGAAACACTTAACAAACAACAAACAAAAACAAACTACAATTAAACAAATAAATAAATAATAAAGAAACGTATAACTCAGCTAAAACTTAAGTTATCTCTGCCAGGGTAAACTTTAAGGGCTGCTTTCATCGATTGAATAGGTATGGTAAACTAAGTTAATATAGGCCTAAGCAAGTATAACTAAGTTTTTGTTTGTTTATACGTTTCTTTATTATTCATTGTATTTTTTAATTTTAGTTTTTGTTTGTTTGTTACTTGTTAATGTTTCATTAAAATAGCCTACATGTGTAACGTGCATCATCGCTCTTATCCCCGTTTTCAGAGAACGTTTCAACATACGCCATGAGGACTCGAATGTTTGGGTGTTTGTGTTATTTAGGTTAAAGATCAATTTAAAATGCGGTTCAATGTATCGAGTGTTTAAGATCGATATATAGCATCCGATTAGTTTGTGGTCGCTTATAAAACTGTACCCAAAATATCTAAATTATATAGACCTTAAACGATACTGATTTTAATAATGTTGCGTATGGTACTTAACTTTTTAAGTTTTGCTAAGGATATCTTTAAAAATAACAGATTGAAAAAACAATAAGTTTATTAGGAAGTTAGCGTTTGTAATAGGCTTACTTTAATTTCATTAGGCTTCATTAGACCTTATAAGTTTGGTCTGCCTTCGCAAAATAATTATTTAGCTACCTTTTACTGTTAACTAATGATCAGAGACAATTCAATTCAATTTTGTTAGGTAACATATTTGTAAAAGCCTTGGCTAGGCCTGAATTTTTTGTAACCCCACCTAATTGTCATTTAGGCAATTTTACTGAAGGGATAAAACTGATTTATTTTAAAAGAAGCAACCTGGAAACAAGAAAGGAGTATTTATTCTGAAAGCACTCTTGTCTGGACCTCGTACGGATCTTCGTGAAGCCTGTGTGTTATTAGTGAAAGTGGTTTAAACAGGTTTTTAAGGGCGGGGGTGAGCGATTGACATCTGTTCTAAGTCTGTTGACAAAAAATCACTTGTGAGATTCATCTGTTACGTGCCAAACAAAAAACATTGCAACCGAGAAGTGATTGTTATGCAAAGAACTTATGCTACCATTACACTTTGCGTACAACTATACTCTAACTTCGTCCAACATAGGTGAACTAAGGCGAGTGCGATAGTGTTCTCGGTGTGCTCTTGTATGTTCGGGATAGTTCACCTCGCCATGATTTGTGTTTGCCTATGTGTGTTCCATTTTTTGTCAGTTTTTTGGCATGAATCAAAGGAGACGAGCAAAAGAAAATGGGCGAGCATGGTATTGCATTGTATTAAGCGACATTCGGTTAGTTTGTTGTGCACATTCGGTTGATTTGGTGCAAGATTCGTTGTCGCAACTCGTTCCGAACATTCGGCGAAAAATTTGAGCAAATCATTCGGCGATAGTGTACTGGTACCATTAGGTTATGGCTGTCTCTCACATCTCGTGATTAGGCCTGAACATTCGGCCGAACATTCTCCCAAATGTTCACTGAATATGCCGTTGTATATTCAAAAGTTCGTTCAGCTCCCAACACTTCTCAAAAAATATTAAAATTACGGTACAAATAAACAATTAACAATATCAAAAACACTTTTTTAAGAGTAATGAAAGCTGATCGTGCAAGAACATATATTCCAACTATACTGTCTACAACAGTGAAACAGTTCACAGGCTTGTGTTGACGATTCCATTTGAAAAGAATCTCAAGAAGCCTAATGTGAACATTTATAATTTTCAAGACATCATTTAAAATAAAATACAGTGGAACCTCGATAACTCGAACCTCAATAAGTCAAATTCCTTGATAACTCGAATTTTTTTCATTCCCCTTGAACTTTCCTACCTAATGCTATGTTATTTTACCTCTATAAGTCGAAGGGTTAGACAATAGACAATAGACAATAATTCTTTATTCATGTTTTTGTTTGTACATTGATACAGTGAATAGTGTCATTTCTCTAATACCTAAATCTAATACAAAAAAAAAACCATTCTATACATTATCTAACAGTCATTTAACAGAGTCAAACATGAAGTTCCTCGAGTGAATACGGTATTATATTAATCAAATATTCTTTCAATTTAGTTTTAAACTTCATATAATCTTCTTCACTTTTTATATTTTTTGGGAGTTTTTCAAACAGTTTTTTCCCTGCATATGTTGTTTTTTTCTTGAACAGCTCCAAACGGTGACGCTCAGAAGCAAAATTGTTTTTATTTCTCGTATTATATTTATGATGAACAAGGCTAAACTGAGACTCATTTGACTTATTATATTTAGTAAACATAATTGTTTCTAATGCGTAGAGACCATAAACAGTTAGGAAATTTAACTCTTTAAAATACTTTTTTACAGACTCGTAAAAATTAAGCTTTAAAATAGCTCTGATGGCCTTTTTCTGCACAGTTAAAATATCTTTTAAATTTTCTTTTTTTGTAGCGCCATACAGACAGATTCTATATGCAATATGGGATTGTTTGTGAGAATAGTATATAAGTTTTAAACTGTCAAGACTACATAAAGAAGACATTTTTCTAATTGCAAATAAACCGGAATTTATTCTACCTAAAACAGAAACCACATGGTTGTCCCATGACAGGTTGCTGTCAACC
Organism: Allygus modestus; assembly: GCA_963675035.1. Classification (NCBI taxonomy): domain Eukaryota; kingdom Metazoa; phylum Arthropoda; class Insecta; order Hemiptera; family Cicadellidae; genus Allygus; species Allygus modestus. The sequence continues at coordinate 106,824,027 of OY776111.1, forward strand.
ATCAGACCTAAAAACTTCATTTGGTCTATTATTTCAATATTTTACAGGAAACACCTCGATAACTCAAATTTTTGCAGTATTCTTAGCCTGTTGCCGCACCTCTATAAGTCGAAGTTTTAGCTGTAGAACCTCTATAACTCGAATATGTACAGCCGTACCTCTATAAGTCGAAGTATTGACTAGAGAACCTCTTTAAGTCAAAGTTGTTGATTCACCAAACCTCCAGTGGCTTTGCAGCCGGAAATTTCATAAATAAGGAACAGTCTCATATTGTTGTAAATTATATATATATTTTTTAAATAAAATGGTTTTGATTTGATTACATTTGTGTTCTTAGTCATTAGTTAGTGTGAGTTCAGAGGTTCTGGATGTAGTACGTGAAACATAATTTTTTGGTTGTTTTTTACAAAGTGTTTGCAGTTTGGTAAAACGTGTTGGCAAAACTATTGTGCAGAAAGATGGAGAAGTTAAACGGAATTTAGATTGTGGAAGCGTGTGATTATTTTAAGTTAATATAAGTTTTAGAGGATTGTTTGGCAGGAATTAAGTTAAATAAATAGTCAAATAAAACATTTTATAGTTGTATTTTTACATTTCCAACAAATAATAAAGTAAACAATTGTAAAGTTAAAGTTAGTTTTAAATAAGCCAAAAATTGTGATTCATTCTTAAGTAATGTTTACCAAAGAATAATATTCTTGATGATAATAACAAACATCTGTTTTTTATATCATATGTAAACTTAAACCATGTCCAAATGTTAAATTTCAGTTTACAAGTTTCACACTTATGGCTTAGCCACACTCCCACAGGACTTAAAATTCCTCGATTTGCGAACAGAACTGATTCTAGTTCTGGTTGTTCACTTCTAGTGGGTAGAGTAAACTTATTGGGCGGACTATCTTTTTGTTGCTGCTGAGGATTACAGTGACACTTCTTATCTTCTTGTCTCTGCTAGTATGGAGTTCCAAAATCTTTCCTATCTTCCATCTTCCTCGGGGCAATTCATCGTGAATCAGTACAACTTCACCAATCTTTGGTATGACTTTTGAAGTACACTTTTTCTGTTTTATTTCATTTGTTCTTCTTTCACGTAGACTTATTAAGCAGTCAGTAAGCCATATTTTCCAAAATGAATCCAGCAACTTTCCTCCTTTTTTCCAAAGTTCCAGAATATCCTTTCTTGTAGGATTTTGTACTTCAAAAGTATTTACATTTGTTTTATTTTCTTCACTGCCATTTATAATACCATTTTTCCCGTGGAAGTTTAAAAAATGACCTGGGGTTATGATGTCATCTGTGATGCTAAGCTCATTGGAAGAAGTGTAAACTAGAGGTCTTGAATTTATAATTGATTCCGTCTCAATGAGAACAGTTTCCAATTGCGTGTAGTTAAGTTTCAGTGGTCCTATAATTTTCCTCAAACATCTCTTGACTAATGAAATTAATCTTTCATAGAATCCCCCCATCCAAGGAGGAAATTCCAGATTTGCAGACTTTTTGGATTTAGCAGAAGCATCATATACAATTCTTACTTTGGTAGTAGTTTTTGATTCGTTGATGACGGGGTGATGGGGAATATAATGAGTGACCGCTGAGACGTCGTTAAGAGGGACTTTTTCAATAACACCAATAAAAGCCTGATCTTTAATGATGTTGTTGTACTCTCGAAGTACATGTAGTTGGTTTTCAAAACGATGTAAAAGTGATTTAAGCCGCCCAACGGACAAACCATAGTTATTGGGTAAGTTGGGAGGGTACTCTTTCCAAGGCCAACTGACAGAATACCTACCATTTTCTAGTTTGATCGTCTCATTAAATTGATTTAAAGCGACGTCGTCATCATTTTGAAAAGGACAGTCACGAATCCCTAAGCTCTCCAGACTCCACAAGTCCTTAACATTTACTTCTTCTATTAGTTGTGAATCAGGTGTTTCAAAGTGATTTTTCAATCCAAAGAGGTTTGTAGGTTGAATTGTAGTGAGAAAAGAAGTAGAATATACATTTTCTGTATAATTTTTAGACCTTTCTCTGCCACTTACAATCCAACCTATTTTAGACCCTACAATATATAAACCAGTGTGTACTTCAATCTTTTCGTTTGTGACTATATCGAAGTAGTAGTCGTTACCTATTAAGAGTTCAATTTCAGAATCTTCGTTTTGACTCTCTGCAAAGATTAAAGATGGATAAAGCGACTTTATAGATGTTATGTCAACTGCGGAGCTAGCGCTTAGTTTTCCGGTAATTTGCGGTACAACATTACAATTAATACTGAGTACAGTTCCGTCAATAAGTTTAAGCCCGGTAGTAACAGTCTGAGTTTCAATTGTCTTGGCTTCTTGATTACCAAAGGTAAAAACTGATAAAATTTGTGTATTTGTACACTGAAGTTTAAGTTTGGAAGCAAGACTTTTTGAGATATAAGATCTCTGACTCCCGGTGTCAAATAATATTCGAGCAGGCTCTGTAAAGCCGTCTTTTGTAATATGAACCTTTGCAGTTTGTAAAATTACAGTTTCATTTGCAGAAACAAGAGAAGTTTCATTAGAAAAGTTGGAATTTACGGCAGACGTTTCACTATACCTAGTACTCTGAGAGAATTGCTTAGAACAGAGACTTCTATGATGATTGTTTCTCTGTTTACAGTACACACATGGTTTGTTTATTTTACAATCCTTTAAATTGTGTCCACCTTTCAAACAAATGTAACACAAACCCTTTACCTTACCTTTTCTTTCATCAACAGTTTTGTACTTCTGGCACTGGTCGCTCCAATGGTTCCCCTTGCAGAATATGCAGGCTAGAGTTTTGTTTTCATGCAATGGAAGTACCTGCGTTGTTGAAGGATTATCCCTATCTGAGGGCTGTAGATCACTTCGATATTCTGGTTGTAGGCTAAGGGATTTTGTAGAGTTTATACCTAATAGGAGTTGAGATTTTTCCCTAGCTTGGATTATATTTTTAACTATACTGCATAAATGTTTGACATCAAGTGTGTTGTCAACATTTTGTTCCTCAACCTTAATTACAACATCGAGAGGTAGCTTCCTCATAATGAGTGAAAAAAAGAAATTTGAGTTGGTATCCTCACCTAAGTTTTGTAAACACCTGGTGTGTTTCTCAATATTATCAAACAAATTCCTGAGTTTGATAGTTTCACTATTTTTTAAGGGGTTCAAGTCCATCAAAACTTTATAGTGAGAGTTAATGATAAGTTGGTTATTGGCAAACCTGTCTTTAAGCATTGAAATCGCAATATCATAATTTTCAGAGGTCAGTGACAGCCCAGCAATGCAAAGTTTTGCGTCACCTGTTAATTGAGCGTTGAGGTAGTTAAATTTATCAACTTTATTCAAATATTGATTACTGTGAACTGCTGAGTCAAATGAGTCCCAAAACTCCTGCCATTTCAGAATATTGCCATCAAAAGAAGGAAGAGTTAGTTTAGGCAACCTCATTGAAGTTAAGTTAATTGAAGTTGTTGGGAAATGAGGGGGAAGTTGACTAACCTGGAATGAATCAGTTTGATCATTCGAACCATTCGTTGTTGGATGAGTTTCCTTTTCCAAAAATGCGATGCTAACCTTCAGTTTCTCGCTAATTTCATCGAAGTCCAGCATCAAGGTTATGTGATCCTCAGTTACCTTCTCATTTTCCTCTTCTTCTTCTGTAGAGACATCTTCTAGTTCGGCAATGCTTTTTTCTAGTTCTTCCACCCTTCTTGCATAAGTTGTAAGAACGTTCAGTGCTGTGGCGAGTTTCTTCGGAGTAGCAGTAGTTTCATCTTCGTATAATATCTTGGATTCAGTAATTGTACTTCTTAGCCTTTTGCTCGACTCCAGATAGTTCTTCCTCAATCGTTGGGAAGACATCTATGTTCTGCTTTTTCTTTCAGTATTTTGTGGAACGTTAACCGCGCTCTGCTACCATGTGCAGAAAGATGGAGAAGTTAAACGGAATTTAGATTGTGGAAGCGTGTGATTATTTTAAGTTAATATAAGTTTTAGAGGATTGTTTGGCAGGAATTAAGTTAAATAAATAGTCAAATAAAACATTTTATAGTTGTATTTTTACATTTCCAACAAATAATAAAGTAAACAATTGTAAAGTTAAAGTTAGTTTTAAATAAGCCAAAAATTGTGATTCATTCTTAAGTAATGTTTACCAAAGAATAATATTCTTGATGATAATAACAAACATCTGTTTTTTATATCATATGTAAACTTAAACCATGTCCAAATGTTAAATTTCAGTTTACAAGTTTCACACTTATGGCTTAGCCACAACTATACCCCATGAGGAGAAGTTCAAGACTATTTGAGGCTATTCACACAGGAAAAAAACAATGACATCGGGAAGCAGTTTGGAACACCAGTGAACACCGTCGACAATTTTAAAACAAAAAAAGTGTCGTACTGCTTCACACTAATTCCAACAATGCTCTGCACTTTTAATTGTTAACATGTTTTGTTCCCTTTTAGTTTGGAAAATTATTTTAATAGCCTACAGTACAATAATGTTCAGCTAAATGAAATTGATGCGTAGTTGTTCAGAACTGACTTCCGTAAGCGGGAGGGATTTGTTTGGGGCAGGTGATAAGAAGTGAAAAAAGTCTAGAAAATAGACAGGAAGTGGTCGAACGGGAAAACATCACCAAAATACCAAACTGTGAGTCATTATTTGTTTACTTTCCTCCTCTACAATATTTTCACTGAAGAAAGTATTTCAACCTCTACTACGTTAACCAAAGAAGCTTTACAATATATTTCCGGAATTATTCTAGACATTTAAAATTGTTCAAATCTATTTTAATTTTAATATTAATTATTATACGGTATGATTATTTTGTATACATAGCTCAAACTTATGTAAGAATTATACCCTTCCATGATCCATCTATTGCGTTACCGTGACCCATAATAAGTAGAAGTCTTTGGAAAATCACCTTGATAAGTCGAACCTCAATATTTTGAAATATTCGATAACTCGAATTTTTGCCGTTCCCCCTGAGGTTCGAGTTATCGAGGTTCCACTGTACTCAAAAACAGAAAGAGTACCTATATTGTCAATTATGGTTTGAATACCACCCTCCTCTTTATAAAAACTACCCTAAAAACGTAATTATTAGACTATAGGTTTACCCAGTAAAATATATTTAATATACAGAGTAGGCCTAGCCAAATGTTTTGTATAGGAGTAGTATTATGACACATGGTAATGGTAACAGATTTTTATTGCCGGTATGAATCTATTCGTTGAGGTTCCTGAAATCTGATCAGGATACGATTTATGTTACGAAATGGTTTAATTAGTAGCTTAAAAGAAATTTTAGTTTTTGAAGTTTGTTGCATTGAGTTTGTTGATGAGAGTCAAATTTCGCACATAGTTGTCTCTTATATCATAATACAGACACGGGTACCGGTAATGTGAATTTTTTTCTGGATAAACTTGAAAGATTATTAATATGTAGATTGAAAAAAAGAATAAAAAAACACATTTATATTGCCTCTGACCTTAACATTGATTGCCTAATCGTTGCAGCAAACCTGCGTACTCAGCAAATTTCCAATGCATGCATATGTTTCACATTACCACATAAAGCCACTTACCAAGTTTTATAAAAATACATAAATAATTAAGTGATCTTTAGCATTTTATTTATTCCCCATGAGAATAACATTAGGGATGAGTATGCAGGTTTGCCGCTACGAGGATAATCAGCAAAAAATCAATCTTGTGTGCAAATAAAAATATACCAGTACTATGTAAAGCCACATACAATGTTTTCAATAAGGGATTTTCCCATATCAATTAAAAATGCAAGCGTGATACCCATTCAAAAATATTAATAAAGAAAATCCTTATAATTACAGATCAGAATCAGTTTTTCCAGTGTTATCTAAAATATTTGAAAACGTTGCTTTAGCATATTCCTCAATGATAACGAAGTAATCTGCAAAAATCAGTACGGTTTTCGAACGGGATGTAACACAGTTGATGCAGCCACAGAATTAATCAAGCACATTGCAGATGGGTGGATGGGTCACAAAGAACCGCAGGTGTTTTCTGTGACCTATCCAAGGCATTTGATTGTGTTAATCATAATATATTAATTGAGAAACTGAGTTTTTATGGGATAGTGAAGGAGCTCTGAATTGGTACAAATCATACCTAACAAATAGAAAGCAGAGAGTTACTGTGGAACCTCGATAACTCGGAACATCAATAAGTAAAATTCCTTGATAACTCGAATTTTTGTCATTCCCCTTGAACTTGCCTACCTAATGCTATTTTATTTTACCTCTATAAGTCGAAGGGTTAACAGGAAAAACCTTGATACCTCAAATTTGTGCAGTATTCTTAGCCTGTTGCCGCACCTCTATAAGTCAAAGTTTTAGCTGTAGATCCTCTATAACTCGAATATGTACAATTGCCGTACCTCTATAAGTCAACATATTGGCTAGAGAACCTCTATAAATCGAAGTTGTTGGTTCACCAAACCTCCAGTGACTTTGCAGCCGGAATTTAAACCCTCCCTCCCCACTAAATCTCTTTCCCGGGTGCTCCTGGTGTCAGTAAAACAACCGTCAAATTTATGTTGATGAGCAACACGCACATCAAACACACTCATCCTCACGCATGGGTTTTGCCTATGTGAGGATTTAATTTCATAAATAAGGAACAGTCTCATATTGTTGTAAATTATATATATTTTTTAAATAAAATGGTTTTGATTTTATTAGATTTGTGTTCTTAGTCGTTAGTGTGAGTTCAGAGGTTCTGGATGTAGTACTGAAACATAGTTTTTAGGTTGTTTTTTACAAAGTGTTTGCAGTTTGGTAAAACCTGCTGGCAAAACTCTACCCCATGAGGAGAAGTTCAAGACTACTTGAGGCTATTGACCCAGGAAATAAAAACAGTGACATCGGGAAGCAGTTTGGAACACCAGTGAACACTGTCGACAATTTTAAAACAAAACAGTGTCGTGCTGCTTCACCCTAACCTAAATCCAACAATGCTCTGCAATTTTAATTGTTACCATGTTTTGTTCCCTTTTAGTTTTGCAAATTATTTTAAAAGCCTACAGTACCTATATTAATGTTCAGCTAAATGAAATTGATGCGTAGTTGTTCAGAACTGACTTCCGTAAGCGGGAGGGATTTGTTTGGGGCAGGTGATAAGAAGTGAAAAGAGTCTAGAAAATAAACAGGAAGTGGTCAAACGGGAAAAACATCACCAAAATACCAAACTGTGAGTCATTATTTGTTTGCGTTCAGAACTGACTTCCGTAAGCGGGAGGGATTTGTTTGGGGCAGGTGATAAGAAGTGAAAAGAGTCTAGAAAATAAACAGGAAGTGGTCAAACGGGAAAAACATCACCAAAATACCAAACTGTGAGTCATTATTTGTTTGCTTTCCTCCTCTACAATATTTTCACTGAAGAAAGTATTTCGTCCTCTACTACGTTAACCAAAGAAGCTTTACAATATATATCCGGGCTTATTTTAGACATTTAAAATTGTTCAAATCTATTTTAATTTTAATAATTGTTATATAGTATGATAATTTGTTATACATACTCGAACTTATGTAAGGATTATACCCTTCCATGATCCATCTATTGTGTTACCGTGACCCTCAATAAGTCGAAAACACCTTGATAAGTTGAACCTTAATATTTCAAAATATTCGATAACTCGAATTTTTGCCGTTCCCCCTGAGGTTCGAGTTATTGAGGTTCCACTGTATTATACAAAATTACAATTTGCTCTTAAATACACAAAAAAACAAAAATAAGCGAGATATGACATTTTATTTAATCTCCATGAGAAAAACATTAGGACTGATTATGCAGATTTGCTGCATCAAGGACCACAAAAATTGGGTTTTTATGCAAATACCAGTAAAACCCAACCATATGAAGACACAAACCAAGTTTCATTAGTATATATGTTCATTAATAAGCGAGCTATACAATTTTAATTATTTTCCATAAGATTAACATTGGACAACGTACTGTGTTTAGCACTTTCAATATCTTGGTAACCAATTGACGTAGAGTGATGATCAAAATACAAAATTGTTTGGTTTTTTAAGCTGAATACAATAGTGCAAAGGAACTAAAGTTTGGTTTTAAAAATAATGATACGCAAAAAGTTCAAAAAAACCATATTATGGTATGAACTGTCTGGTTTTTGAACTCATGAAAATAGATTCTGCCTTACACATTTATACTAAATTTCATCAATTTCGGACCATTTTTACGAATGTTATTGTGCCTAAGGACACACACACACACACACACACACACACACACACACACACACACACACACACACACACACACACACACACACACACACACACACACATATATATATGAATTTGAATGAATGCTGTTTTTGGCATCTGGGGGCCTCAAAACAAAAAGTTGTCATGGTCCCGAGTCTAGGTCTTACCATGCTGGCTATGGTAATAGCTTTTTCCCTATAGGAGAAATTCGCTAAAAGATTGTTACAGTTCGGTTCACGGTGCTTGGCATCTGGGAGAGTCGAGAAACTACTGACATTTCTCGTAAATAAAAGTAGACCTTAAGGAAACAAACAAACCAAAACAAATGTTTTAAAATTAAATGTGATTTTTTTCTTTCTGTTGACAAAAGTAGACTGTAACCCTAATGGTAATAAGCCAAATAGAGGCGAAAAGTCATTCCAGAGCATACACTAACCAGATGCCAAGCACTGTGACCTGAACTGTAACTATTCTAATTGCTCTCGATCGTATGAGTTTAAGTGATGGTTTTAATACAGTAGAAGCTACTGCGGGACCGGGCCATGGTCGGATTAACGAAAAAGGTTGGATAAACCGAATAACACTGGAAACAGTCACAATAATTATTAAAAACAATCAAACTTGTGAAGTGTAGTAAACATGTTGAGAGCAACTGACTGAATTTGACTTTCTACGGAAAAATCTAATTGACCTGTTCTAACCTAAAAGTTATTTGCTGAACAATACTGCAACATCGGCTGCCGCGGCGGAAGTTTGTCAATTCTTGGAAGACGGTCGTTTAATCTGACGGGCGGTTGATCCGAGGTCGGTTTTTAAGAGAGCTTCCACTGAAATCTCAGTTTCTTATCTTGACTTGAAACTCACGACAAGCTGCACAATCTGAAAAAGTATTATTTATACTATAGTAAAAATAAGTTCCACCTGAGCTCTATAACGAGCACCGCTCCCCAAACAAACTCTCCATTTCTTATCATACTAGGCCTAATTGTTTGTTTACTTACAAGCTAAACATTTTATTTAGTTTAAGTAAAATCAAATTTAAAAGTCTAAATGTAGAATACTTAAAATGTATTTTGTTTTTGCTGTTTTTAGTTGATTCTTGTAACACACTCATTGGAGGAGCTCCTAACTGCTTGTGGGAACAAATTCTCCATAGCAGCAAAACGCTTATTCACCCCTCAAGGGGGGGAGATAGATGATATAAAACTGATTCGTGACGATGACATCTTGTACGTGTCAGCTGGTGAAGGTTTTATCCCCCTCGGACCTGCCGTTAGTTCAAAGCCAACCTCAGCCATTGTCCCAAGCAAGTACCAATCAGACTGGATCACTCTCAATGTCGGAGGGAAATACTTTACCACTTCTAGGAGCACTTTGCTAACTAAGGAACCCAGCAGCATGTTGGCCAGGTAATTCCAATCACCACTGTTGTTGCACTCAGTATTTAATATACTTGATGGGTACAGTTTTACTGTTAAGCAGTAGTATTTGTACTGGCCTACAACCATTGTATACTATTTTCTTTTGAGTTTGTTTGATGAATTTTTTGTGATGTTTGGCTATGAGGGTTATAGCCTCTTATGTTACAATAATTAAATAATTATACTTTATTTGATATTACTACTTGTTTTGTTTTTATAAAAAGTTTTAAGCTCTTAACACCATATTTTTTACATAGATTGAGTTGGATATAAAAAAAATACTAACTAAAAAAAAGACAGTGTCCCATTCCAACGTATACATTGCCCGTTCTCTGCACGGGGTTCTCGCAGGTATAGAGCCAGATGTTTTTAGTTTTACATTATATTCAGCTGACTACCTAAACAAAATAACTCCATAAGATTAACATTGGAACTTTCAAAGCCTATGGGAAGTGGCCACAGACCATATTTTTCTATGGTCTGAGGTAGTGGCAGACTTCCCTGTGACGCCGCCCCTAGGCACGACTTGGCCGGCCCCTTTGTGCTTTGTGAATAAAGAATAAAAAGATGTTTCAATCTCAATGTAATAGGCGATTACTAATTTTCTATCATTGGCACGCTTTTATTCATGCCATTTTCCAAGAAAAGCATTAGTGAAATATATCATTTTAAATTTGTATTAATACATTTTGAGATGAAACAATTCCATTAGGCGAGAGTGAATACAAATAAATTAATACTGTAACTGCCAAAATTAAATTAAAATTTTCTTAGTTTACTTAAAATGTTTTTAATTATTTTTTAAAGTTTTTCAAATTTAATTTCTATGCACTTTAACAATATATACTGTTTTCGTAACTCTCTAGGTAAAGTTATATACTGTAGCATTATTCCTTGAGTTACCTCAAAACATATTTTATCATATGAACATGGGTCTCTCATGCCTAGATTTCTGTTTATCTGTCTGAATGTGTTTTTATTTTTAAGTTAATATTTTTAAAACTACTGAACCGAACTCAACCAAACTTAAGTCAACTGCTTAAAGGTGGTTCTAACAACAAAAAAGTTATGGTGTAATTATCTTATCTCTAATAATTTCAAAATGGGGATAATTTTTACATTTCTATCTTAAATAGCTCAAAAACCAGCCTCTTTACAAAAGCTATTAAAACTATTTGCAAGAGAAAATCAAACGATGCCTAGATATTGAAATCGAGTAATAAATAACTGGTCTGATGCAATTCTTGTTAATTATTCCATTGTTTAATTGTGGAGAAACAAAAAATGGGCCATGTCCGGTCACACAAAAATTGCAACAGCTAAGTTATTTTTAACTCCATTTCAATAATTTAAGTATCGCTAGATTTATCATAAAATTTTGTAAGAAAAATATTCTTGTATTTTTTTTAAATGGTCGATGAACACAAGTTTTACAATCAACTGAAAATCACTGAGAACACAAGTTTGTTATAAGTGCTATTGATATTTTGTAGAGATACTTATTTTATAATCATGAATCACCAGCCTGATAATAGATGGTTATTTGTTCAACAAAATTAAATTGTTAGTAGAAATCTACACTTTCGAAAATCCACATCTTATCTTAAATATATAAAAATGAATCCCTGTTTCCCTTGGTCATGCCCTAACTTGAGAATGAGTGCACCAAATTGAATAATTTTTGTTGTTTTAATATTTAATTTTTAATCCGACCTAAGGGCTCTGTCCCACTGGCCTTCAAAGTTCCCATTGATTTGATAAAAGTTCAGTTAGTTACACCATTTAGCTGTTTACAAGGATTATATCTAAACATACTTGAAAAGCATAAACATATGTTCATTACGGGAATAACAAATCTACTTGAATGGCAACTCTTTTTTCGATGCTGAAGTTAGCACTATATCAAAATAGGCGAGTGAGCGTAGCGAACGAGCTCAACCGGGAGGCGAGTGAGCGAAGCGAACAAGCTCATCTTGAAAATGAACGAGTTTTTGACACTAAACAAATTCAATGACATTAGGACAGCACAACGTCTGTCGGGCCAGCTAGTGTAAGTATAAAATCTACCTAACTTTAGAACTTAAATTCATCTAATGTCAACAAAACACTATAAAAAGCGATTGCCTACTTCAGAAATTTGTCATAATTTTGGTATTTTAAAGGATGTTTGCAGAAGGTGACACTGGCTACTTGATGACACCGAGCAACGTGGACACCAACGGGGCTTATCTGATAGACCGCAGTCCAACATACTTTGAGCCAATCCTCAACTATCTCCGGAACGGCCAGCTCATTATTGATTCCACAGTGAATCCTGAAGGTGAACATTAATATGTCCTATATATTTTTCTTTAAAATCATCATAAAATTTGTATATGATTCTATAAATGTTATGCTTTGAGTTCTGGTCCTCCTCTGCAACAGTTTATTTTTTATTATTGATATGTAATACTTGACACTGTAATATCAGGTTTGGAGCCATCTCGTGATGACCTTGACAATGATTAGGAGGATAATTGCTTTCTAATGAGGAAAACTTTGAATTTAGCTTTGTTGGTTAAAGAATAATTGATCAAATTTTTTTCCTTCAATGCGGGCTATGATGGTATTCCTGTGGCTCCCCTGAAAAAGCTAGATCTGTTTTATTTAAACCAATCATACACCTAATCAACTCATCATTATCACTTTCGCTGCTCGGCACGCAACTGTTCCGATAGGCGCGGTCACATTTTGAATACCTAATAACAAAATACCGGCTAACAAATGGCAAAATCACTGTGTGTTGATGTACTGCGTTACAACACCACTGGGCGTAGTTCTACAAAACGCCAACAGGTAGCAGCACAATCCACATAGCAGTAGACAACCAGGATTGCCATCTACAGGAAATTAGTCAGACGAAAACGAATGCGGAGAAGTCCCGTGACTGTCGAGATATTGGGGGAAATTTACTACCAACCTACACCATAATAAAGCTCACATTCTAAGCTACACGCTGGCAACAAATCGTCTACCCCGCACGGCACGCTGTAGCACATTGAACCGGTAAACTTTGTGTTGACACAGCCCGGGCCAGCCTATGGTCCGCGTGGCGGCAACGACTCAAACCCCGGGCCCGTGGTCCGCAGCGAACGTGTCCTGATATTTCCTCTAACAAACTCAAAATTACAAATTCAATTCAATTCAAAATTCTTTATTCATGGGAAGTACACAGAGTATACATTGAATAGTGGCAATTGTATTTTCTTACTCTAATACATATTTACAACAAGTAAAAATCAAACCTAGATTTTTTAAATAAAGCATAGTAAATATTAATTATTTAATCACATTTTTACACTATTAGTTCATGACATTATCCCTGATGCTAAAATAATACCATAAACCTACATTACTTTTCAAGTTTTACGAGAGGTGGACAAATAAATTTAATGGAGTAGGGAGCTATGCTAATGAGATATTCTTTTAAGCAGTTTTTGAATTTGGTATGGTTATTTTCTAATTTAATTTCCCTGGGGATATACTCTAAACAATTTTAGTCCCATGTATCCCATGTCCCATGTCTGGTTGGTTTATTTTTAAAAAAATTACAGTTTATGACGATTTGTAATAATTGGTCTTGACAAAATATCATCTGGTTATATGTATTAATGAGGTTAAAACCTTTGTGTGAAAATATGTTTAAAGTACTTAATTTATTTTTCACATATCTGTTCAATATCTTTTGGAATATAACTCTATAGTGCAACTTGTCAGTACAATTTAAATCATATTCTAAAAATGCAAAAGGGAGCGAGGCTATACAAAATAATGAGTAATTTGCAACCATAATCTTCAGTTAAATAACATTTTAAATAAGAAAACGTCATGACTGGTTATGGAATGTATGTTTTTGAAACAATTGTATTAATAAAATACAGACTGCAGGAACTGGAGCTGGTTGGGAGCAATCATTCTCACCCCACTAGAAATCAGGAAAACTTGCGACGAGCCCCCACACCTTGCAACATTACAAAAATAAAAATGCCAGAATGTGGTCAATGCTTTTATTCAGTTGAAGGCTATGATCCAGAGTGCTGCTAGGTCAAGAGGGCAATGTGCCCCTGACTCGCCGGGAAATGGCCAATGCTCTTATACTCACATCTTTCAATGCTTTTGCAGGCGTGTTGGAAGAGGCCAGATTCTTTGGTATAAAGTCCCTTGCCACTCAACTGGAGGCTATGATCCAGAGTGCTGCTAGGTCAAGATACAACGTGCTCCTGACTTGCCGGGACGTGGTGAACGCTCTTATTCTCACACCTTTCAATGTTTTTGCAGGTGTGTTGGAAGAGGCCAGATTCTTTGGTGTAAAGTCCCTTGCCCCTCAGCTGGAGGCTGTGATCTAGAGTGCTGCTAGGTCAAGAGACAACGTGCCCCTGACTCGCCGGGAAGTGGCCAGTGCTCGTATACTCACACCTTTCAATGCTTTTGTGGATGTTTTGGAAGAGGCCAGATTCTTTGGTGTAAAGCCCCTTGCCCCTCAACTGGAGGCTATGATCCAGAATGCTGCTAGGTCAAGAGACAATGTGCTCCTGACTTGCCGGGTCGTGGTGAATGCTCTTATACTCACACCTTTCAATTTTTTTGCAGGTGTGTTGGAAGAGGCCAGATTCTTTGGTATAAAGTCCCTTGTCCCTCAGCTGGAGGCTATGATCCAGAGTGCTGCTAGGTCGAGAGACGTGCCCATGACTCGCTGGGAAATGGCCAGTGCTCTTATACTCACACCTTTCAATGTTTTTTCAGGAGTGTTGGAAGAGGCCAGATTCTTTGGTGTAAAGCCCCTTGCCCCTCACTTGGAGGCTATGATCCGGAGTGCTGCTAGGTCAAGAGACAACGTGCCCTTGACTTGCCGGGAAATGGCCAGTTCTCTTATACTCACACCTTTCAATGTTTTTTCAGGAGTGTTGGAAGAGGCCAGATTCTTTGGTATAGAGTCCCTTGTCCCTCAGCTGGAGGCTATGATCCAGAGTGCTGCTAGGTCAAGAGACAACGTGCCCCTGACTCGCCGGGACGTAGTCAATGCTCTCATATTGACACCGCTCAATGCAGAGCTCCGATTCCAAGGTGTTAACCTGGCTGGCTCTGATCTCTCTCGGTTGGACCTGCGCTACATTAATTTTAAGGTATTTTTGTTAAATCTGTCATGTAATTTGATGTTTACCTGAATGGAGTGAAATGTGAGTACTTTCTGAATTGTGTCTTAAAGCTTGACATGGTTTTATTTTTCCTATAAAATTAAGGTGAGGTCCAGGTCATGTATGGTCACTTCATGCTGATTTCAACTTATTCACTGGTATTAAATATTGATTTTGTTTTGTTGGTTCAATAATTTTCTTATTGAAATGATTATATAAGTACTTGATAGTAGAGTTTGAGGGTAGGTTGGCCGAATGGTATGATGATGCCACATTTGTTCTTTCTTTAAGCTTACCTAATACAATAAAATGTTCACATGAGTCAAAGTCTTTACTCTCCAGCATATCATGGGCGTCATTAGTACCTCTCAATATTGTAACATAGTCCTCTTCATGGAAGTCAGATGTTAGGACGTCTGAGCGTTGAGTCACCACCTGATGAAACTTTGCATTAGGTTTGACTACAGAGCTTACATCAACTGCTTGGGTAAATGATCACTTAAAAAGCTCACTACAATGCCGTCCCTGGCTGTCTGCTGTCAGAAATACTGCTGTGAAGGTTTTACATCTTTGTTGTTCTTGTTGGGAACTTTATATGAGGCATGAATAGCGATTTTAACTTGATAGAGATTCCTATTTCTCACTGTTCAGCCTAGATTTTACTGCGTCTTTTTTCTTTTAATTATGACCTAAAGGATTTTAATATTGTTTTTGAAGGGTACAGAATTAATGAATTTATTTTGTTCTGTTGGGAGCAACGATGGAAGTATTCAAGTGTTTAAGCGAGTTTGGTTCAAAACTTTTACATTTCAGGTTGAGTGAGGGAGATTATTATAAGACGCCAAAAAAGATGGTTTTGTAATATTACAACCCCGCTAAGAGACTCCTAAACTTACTATGTGGCTTTGTAAGATAATTTTATGTTTAAGATTTATTTACTTCATGTATTACATAACATTATCCCTGAACTCTAAAGCTTAGTTATGTATTACACTATCATATGTACAAATTTCAAACTACAACCACCAAAATACCACACAGCTTTCTACTGTTACATGAAGATTAAAATACTACCATCAGACACTCTTAATGCAGGGGCGGATGCAGAAGTCATGTTTTGGGGGGGCGGTCACCGAAAGTCACCACTCCCCCTCCCCCTGGGTGGTCCCTGGCACCCCCATTATTTTGTTTAACTATATGAAATTATACAATAAATGAAAGTAAGTTAACATAATATATCAATAACCTTATACTCAAGAAGAAATCAATCATAACTTTATAAACAAGCTAAATAAAAATTAACTTTAGTTCTACTGTGCCCGATCATAAATAAAAATAACAAATATTTAGGCATTACACTTTTTTCTATGTCATCTGTAGGCATCTAAGAACAAGTAAGATGCCTAAATAAACTATTTATTTTAGTAGTTACCCACGCGAAAAACTATTTACAAAACGTATTTTAAATCTGCAACACTGGACTATGCTACGCGAAGATACAATGAGGAATGAGACTAACAGCCAAGGTCAGTGACTCGAAAAAAGAAAATGTCGTACCACATTTTTACGAAATAAAATACTTGGTGTACGAGCTTCCGTTTGCACGCAATTTAATCTTTGATTCCTCTTATTTCATTATATATAATTCGAGGTACTTTTTGCTTCTAGCTAGCCACTGGATATTTATTGCCTAGCAACGGATTACGCGGTTTCACACAAAAATCAAACCTAACCTGTAATCAAAACAGCTGACAGCAAACGACGGTAGGTGGGCGAAATCTAGTAAAAAATAATCACCGAATACAATGGTAGCAACCTTTGCTGTGTGTGGCTATGCTAAAAACTACCTCCAAGACCATGTTGAAAACACTGAATTTTCGATCTGCCAACTGGCAAAACTGCAACAACTTCGCGATCACAGAGCACAGAATAGAAGTAGAGGACAGTGGGCGCGGCACGTGAAGCCACGCGAACATCGGTGGTGCCCCCATCAGTGGAGGGGGAGGGCAGTGAGTCATCCTAGTCCCGCGCGTCTTGAGCATACAATTGCATACAATGCAATGTTGCTTGTCCGGATCAAGCTTGGATAATCTAATGCTACTAGGTTACAGTCTAATCCAATTATTAACCATAAATTAAAATTATGGCAGTTAAGAATTGTACTATTAAAACATTATAACATTATATTGTAGTATTAATGTTTTAAAACTCGTTAATCAATGACCTGCCCAAATATTGCCAATACTAGTTGGAAACCCCAAGTATTTAAGCAGGTAAGTATTAAAGTATTTCATGAAATTAGTTTTCCCACCGATAAAATAAACTGCAGATCATTGGTATTGCTTTTATTAGTGAATTTCCTATGGAAAGTGAACTATTAGCATGACCTGCACGGTGAAACTTAAGCCCGGGACCAACATTGAAGTTCGTAACGTGACCCCCTGAACACGTTTTGGGGGGTCGTTCAAAATGATTTATGCTATATATGCTATAGTACCGGGGGACTGAGCCATGCTCGGTGTTTGATTCCGCAGAAGAGGCATTGAATTTGTTTTATTTCAAATACTCGTTCATTTTCAATATGAGCTCGTTCGCTTCGCTCACTCGCCTATCAAAAAAAGAATTTGTGTTGCCATTCAAGTAGTTTTTTATTTCCATTATGAGAGTTGCCATTAAAGTAGGTTTTTTATTTCCATTATGATAAACAGCTGTTGACAATATTTTTATTTATAGAAGCTGATTTAATGGTTTGTTTTTGTTATTCATAGTAACCGGTGTTATGATTTTAAACTCCATAAGCCCAATGTTAAAATTTTCAATTTTCAAATGAGTTGTTTAGAAAAATACGAGTTTCCTGAGGTAGTGGTTTTCACCAATCGATTTTTTAGATCCAAAAGCCCCTAATCCCAAACTTTCAGCAAAATCCTTCCCCTGGATCTCGAGATAAATTTTGCAAACAAACAGACGTAGCTCATATTAGAGTATAGGATATAATGATATGTATGATGGATGATGTGTATGCACTCTAGCGGTCACTTTTTTTGTCCGATTTCCTTCAAATTTGGTATGGACGTTCTATAATCAGTTGGACAAGTTCGTTGGGAAAAACAATGGAAAAACTCTAAACCCCTTTTTTGGGGATTAATCTTTCAAATTTTGAGTTTTTCGGCTCTAAAAGGATCAAAAAAGCTCCGTACGTAACATTAATGCATGTAAAAAGATGGGAATTAGTGAGGCGAAAGTTTTAAGCCAACTCTCGTCATTCTAGCTTAAACATTTACCGAGTTATTAAAGAAAATGTGTATCGACTAAACACAGTACGTTGTCTTATGGGGGTTTTAATTAGAAAAGTCTGTTATTCATTTGTTGGTGTACTGTTATCATTCCCAGCAACCTCACGCCTACTTTCAAGCCTGGCTGGACCTTCTACTAACCTTATAATGCACAAAATTGTATTTCCAGCATTGCAAGTAAATGAAACCAAGAGCATCAGAACAGCCAAAAAATCAATGTTTTCAGATTTCAATAAAATTAGAATAAATGTATGTTTTTACACTGGTTTTGAGTTTTAAAAGTTTTGTATGTGGAAATTCACATCCCTAACGTCAGCGTCCTGCGTGCAAACTCGTTATTATTATTGCTACTTCTACTAATTATGAAATACACAAAAAGTAGTTCTAATTATCTTCTGAGCATATTGTTACTAGAAAATACAATTATTGTTAAACAAATTATCTCTGTCTTCAAATGTATAATTCTCTAATGTTGCTTGACAATTCTAACACTAATGTTCTTTTCGGATGGACAATATTTCCTAAGAAATTTTCTTGTCCTACAGACCAGTACAACAGGGATAAATAAACCAAGGAATAAACATTATGTCCACGTCAACTATTCATACAACACTACTTATCATCCACTTACACTAATGAATGCCAGAGACAGCATATTGTCATTGGTTTGTTGTGTTTACGTCGAGAAGCACGGGCCGAGGCAACACGCAGCAGCTCGTAGTGGCAGCGCCCGAGCGTCGCCGCAACACAGATTTTGCTACCTCTTCAACCTGATTTTTTCCATGACCATTGATCATAAATCTTTCGAAAAAATATATGTTATGATTTAACTCAAGCTCTCAAACTTTGCCGCTGACAAAACTTTCCTGACCAAACAATAAAAATATTCCTCGATTACTCTCTTTTCCATGTTTTTATACTTAATTTAATAATTTATTCAAATATTATTAGTTATTAAAAATACAATAGAGTATATTTTAAATGTTTAAGCTTACCACAAGTGAGGAGCACTACCAAATATTCTCTGTGCCAAGTTTGGTAATTTTATGTCTACTATAAGTGTGTCTAATCATCGTATATTTGAAAAAGGTTTTCTGCGGCTGTGTGCAGCAGTTACCGGGACTTGCCCACAAGAGCAATAGGGGATTGGCTTCACTGCCCGAAATGCTTGTTGGATATACGTAGCCCCTCTATTTCTATTCTGTGCTCGCTGTTCGCGATTCTCGGGAATATCCATGTTTTTGTAAGACGCTTTTAGGTGAAAAACGTGGATCTAAGTAATATGTTATACACTAAAATGGAAGTTTAAAATTTCACCTGTCTAATAGTATATATTTTATTTCATTTATCGAACGTTTAGGTGCATTAGTTTTAATTTTAATGCAACAGTGTTGAGAGGAGCGGCAAAATTTGACTCTCGGAACGGGGTTTCGGGAGGCTTTTGCTACTTACATTTTAATTTGGATTTATTTAAACTTGCATTTTATGCCTAAATAATAAAATAAAACTGATTAATTCTTAGGTTTGGGGGGCGACCGCCCCTACTGCTCCCCCCCCTAGGATGTGCCCCTGTCTTAATGTGCCTTTTAGTGAATTTCCCCTATAGGGAAGAAGCTATTACCGTAGTCGGCATGGTAAGTCCTAGGCCCGGGACCATGATAACTTTTTGTTTTGAGGTCCCCAGACCCCAAAAACACCATTCGTTCGAAACTGTGTATATATGTGTCCTTGAGCACGATAACTCTCGTAAAAATGATCCGATTTTGATGAAATTTTATATAAACGTGTAAAGCAACATTTATGACTTTAAGTTCGAAAACCAGCCAGAACGCTCCATCTGAAGGTGTATTTTGGAGGGGTTTTGTACCCCAAAAATGGGTTTTTTGAATTTTTTACATATAATTTTTGAAATAGTCAAATTTTAGTTTTTACCATTGGATTCAACTTAAAAAAATACACAATTTGGTATTTTGATCATTCCTCTACGTCAATTGGTTACCGAGATATTGAAAGTGCTAAAGACATTACGTTGTCTAATGTTATTCTTATGGAGGAAAAGAAAAAATGTATTTCTCGCTTATTTATGAACGTATACTGACGAAACTTGGTATACGGCTTCATCTGGTTGTGGTCCATTGGTATTTGCTCAAAAAAATAATTTTTTGCCAAAGGCTCCCGTAGCAGCAAACCTGCATACTAAGCCCCATCTTATTCTTATGGATGATAACTAAATGCTATGTTTCCCTTAATTATAAACATAAATTAATAACAACTAGTATATGACTTCACCTAGTTGAGTTATATTCATATTAGCATAAAAACCCATTTTTTGTGTTCCTTGATGCAGCAAACCTGCATACTCAGCCCCAATGTTATTCTTATGGAGAATAATTAAAATTGTATATATCGCTTATTTGTGAATATATTTTTATGAAACTTGGTAACTGGCTTTGTGTAGTATTAAGACATTTACATCTCCATTGGAAATTTGCTAAGTATGCAGGTTTGCTGCGTCGGGGTATTTAATTTTAGTGTAACACTTAAAAAAATAGTAAGTAGTCGTTCTTTGGAAGCTAATGTATATTAAAAGTAATGACATTTTGTATGTATACCATTGTTTGACTGTGTGTGGCAGTATGCGTGTTTGCACGGATGCCGCATGGTAGGAGCCAACCTGAGCTGGTGTACGATGGAGCGTGCAGACCTGAGTCACGCGCAGCTAGAAGGTGCACAGCTGCTGGGTGTCAAGATGCTCTGTGCAAACCTCGAGGGCGCAAATCTGCGCGGTTGCAACTTTGAGGACCCGGCTGGCACGCGGGCCAACATGGAAGGTATGTGGATGTGGGGGAGGTCGAACAATGGCAGCTGCGGTAGATAGTAGTGCGGCAGTAGAAGTCTTAGATGGAGGATCACGTCACAGCTCAAGACCTCAGAACTCAAACTGATAATGTTGAGGTATAATTTAAAGTAAGGTGAGGGAAGGCTGTCTATCCTGAAAGACATTAAAACCTCAACTTACGCTGAATTTTCATAGTTTCAACCCCTTACCCTACTGGCTGTGACCTCGCTGTAGGGACTAAAGCACCACTCTCATACACTGGAGCAGTCATTTTGTGCTGTCTAATAAAATAATGACAACCTTCTTCAACGTTTTTGCCTTGAAATTTAAAAATTACTTTTAATATTTTGGTTAAGATTTAAAATATTTGGCTTAATATATATTGATTCAAATTGGTATACTCTTAAAAAAATATTAATACTTAATTGGTAATATTTACTTATGTACTTATTTCCCAGTTGTATTTAGTTTTGATTAGCTGGTGTCCCGTTTTTTTTTTTTTTTTTCATGGAAATATAAGAGACTGTGGGGCAGAGATCCTAATGAGTACGATGATTTGAGGTAGCCCTATAAACTGCCCCATTTAAAATATTCCCATAGCTTATGTTTATGTTTATGTGTTGTTAAAGGGACGGATTCAGAGATCCAAAGATTCAAAGATCCTCACACGTCAACCGAAGCTTATTGTGTGTCCCTTGTACGTTAGTATGGCAAACCAATGCCCGTACCCTTTACGAGATCCAGGAGTTTTTTACCAATACTAGCGTCCCTTTCATCACCTGGTTGCTTACAACCAAACAGAGCCCTTCTCCTTGCCCCGAGTCTCTCGCAGTCCAGTATGATGTGCTTGGCAGTCTCTTCAGACTGATTGCAGAGCCTACACACCTGACTTTCATTTCTGAGTCCGAGAGTGTGGAGATGTTTCCTGAAATGGCCATGTCCAGTTATCAGAGCAATCAACTGCTTAACCCGACCTCTGCCCAACCTCACCAACCAGTTAGTGAAGTAAGAGCTAGTATCTGCTAGCAGCCTTTTGCCAAGTGCTTGACCAGTATGACCTTGCCATTGCTGGCGATGTAAGTCCCTGGACCATTTGTTTATTGTGTGAAAAGCAGTTGTTTTGCTTATGCTACAGCTTGGCTCTGGACCAAAGAATGGCATACCGGAACCTCTTTTAGCAAGCTTATCTGCACACTCATTGCCACCTATGCCTACATGGCCAGGTACCCAACCAAGATGCACCGAGTTGCGTGTCGCGAGTTTGCAGAGAGTGTTGTAACATTCCCACACCAATTTTGACTTGATTTCGTTGGAGTCAAGAGCCTTGAGGGCAGCCTGACAATCTGACAAGATTACTATATGCCTGTCGCAATAGCGTCTGGCAATGCCGAGATTGGCACAAACCATGATGCCACAAATTTCTGCTTGAAAAATAGTACAGTGTTGTCCCAGACTTGCACAGAGTTCTGTTCTAGGTGATTCACTGTACACCCCGTAGCCAGATTTTCCTTCAATGAGAGAGCCGTCCGTGTACCAGACAAGGCTGCCCTTCCTGGAATAGGGCCCTTCCTCAGATGTCCACTCTTCTCTGGAGCAGAATCCAACAGAAAAAGGTTTAGTGAAAACCATCTCCGTACTCATGACATCTGATGTCATATCAAGCACAGGGTTTTGAGCAACAGCTTTGGTGATGGTGCAATGGCCTGTTCCAGACAGGCCTTCCCTCCATTGGCCTGCGACTTTTAATCGATAGGCTGATTTCCGTGCTTCTGCCTTGATGAAGATATCCAAAGGCAGTAATCCAAGAGCAACTTCGAGAGCTGCTGACGGGCTACTCCTGAAAGCTCCAGTGACTAGAAGTGTGCCCAACCTTTGTAAACTTGTGAGTTTGGCTATGGCTGTAGTCTGGTTCACCTTTGTCCACCAGACTAGTGATCCATATGTGACTTGAGGCCTTATTACTGCCTTGTACAGCCACAGTGCTATGTGAGGCTTGATCCCCCACGTGGAGCCTACAAATCTCCTGGACGTCATGAGCGCCCATTTCGCCTTATGCAGTGTATTATTCAAATGATCATTCCAAGTCAGCTTAGAATCAATTGTCAGCCCTAGGTATTTGACTGTACCTGATACTTCAAGCCGTGTTGGTCCAAGTCTCAGCCTGGAAAGAGACTCCAGGTTCTTTTTCCTTGTGAACGGAACAACTACTGTCTTTGAGGGGTTTATGCTTAGACCCTCTCCAAGACACCAGACATTGACATATTGAAGATTGACATTCATGACATCAGCAACAATATTCGTGAACCTTCCCTGTACCATTAGGACTATGTCGTCTGCATAGCCCTGGACAAAGACGCCTCTGCTAGTGAGCTCACGAAGGAGACCGTCCACCACCAGGTTCCACAGAAGAGGCGAAAGTACACCTCCCTGCGGATAACCCCTCGTGGGTGCGATCACTATCGATTCACCTTGAAGATCGGCTCTAATCCGCCTGGAGCAGAGCACGGTCTCAATCCACCTACATACAGCAGACTCAAGACCACGCCCACGCACCGCCCGGACCATGGCCGTGTAAGTGACATTGTCAAATGCACCTTCAATGTCCATGAAGGTGCATAGAGCGATTTCCTTAGCAGCAAGGCTGTCCTCCACCCTGCTAACAAGTTGATGCAGGGCAGTTTCGCAGGACTTACCAGACTGATAGGCATGCTGGTTTCGATGGAGAGGAGTACCTGAAAGCACTCCCTTTCTTAGATGTCTTTCTACCAGTCTCTCCAGCGTCTTCAAGAGAAACGATGAGAGACTGATAGGCCGAAATGATTTTGCAGTTGAGTAGTCTGCTCTTCCTCTCTTGGGAATGAAGACCACCCTACTGAGGCGCCAGGCTTGAGGAATGTACCCATAAGCCAGACTCGCTCTGAAGAGTTCGCACAGGAGGACCAAGAGAGCTTCCGGTCCTTGCTGTAGCATTTCCGGTATGATACCGTCCCCCCCAGGAGATTTGAAAGGGCCAAACTTGCTGATGGCCCATTTAACTTTGGAAAGTGTGACAATCCGTCTGGCTAAAGTCCAGCTTCTGCGATCAGCTCTTGGCCATGAGCCCCTTTCGCTGTTGCCGGACATGCCTAAACAGTCACTCTCAAAAATGCAATCCGGAAAGTGAGTCTCAAGGAGAAGTTTGAGACTTCCTTCAATTCCAGTGGTATATTGTCCCCCTGGTGACCTCAGGGATCTCAGGAGGCCAATAGGGCTTGAAGCTAAAACACGCTGCAGTCTTGCTGCTGCGCTGAAACTGTTTACCTCCTGTGTAAACCGTCTCCAAGAGTTCTCTTTGGCTTTTTTGATTGCAAGGCTATATTCTGTGAGTGCCTTATGGTATGGCTCCCAGATACGGCTCCGTTTGCAATGGTTATGAAGCTTCCTGACAACCGTCCTTTTACGTTCAAGGTCAGCAGTCCACCACTTAGTATTAGTGCGACTCTTTCCCCGCCGCAATGGACAATTGTCCTGGAAGCAGCTTACAATTGCGTTCTGAAGATCAGAAGCAATCTGGTCCATGTCCGCAAAGCAGCTGACCCTCCCACCTAATGATCCCAGTTGAGACAGGAGGTCAGACTTATAGAGTGACCAATCTGTTTTCCTGGGATCTCGATAGCAGGGCGAGTCACCCTCACCTTGCAGGTTAAAACAGATGTACCTGTGGTCAGACAAGGAGGCCTCGTGGCTTACGTGCCAATTGTCAATGACTCTAAGGACTGCTTCTGAACAAAAAGTAATGTCAATAACCTCACTTCGATTTCGTGTAACGAACGTCGGACGGTTTCCAACATTTCAGACATAAAGATTCTTAGATATGAGAAACTGAAGAAGAGCCTCACCTCTTGGATTCGTGTCAGAGCTTCCCCATCCGATTGTGTGATGAGCGTTGGCGTCACAACCTAAAAGGAGTTGTCGTCCGCCAGCGCAGGATCACTCCACCAAAAGTTCGAGCTCTCTCGATGGAGGAAGTTCCCCGGAGTCGTAGGGCAAGTAAACCGAGCCTGCAATTGTGCTCCATTCCTTGCCTTCATAACTCCAGGTTATAGACACCGCAGTGAGATCTCTAGAACAGAATTCAGTGAGGGTTAGGCAGTCCATACCTTTCTTCACAAGTATGCATGTTCTGACATTTTTGAGAGAGGTACAGTAAATCAACCTACCCTTGGTATCGCCCAGGCCTGCAACCCTTCCTTGGTGAAGCCATGGTTCTTGAATCAGTGCCAGGTCAAATCCCTCTCTGAGGAAGAACTGGCAGAAAGCGGCCGAGGCCGCTTTACTGTGGTGAAGATTGATCTGGAGGACCCTGGGCATTGTCCTTGACTGTCGTTGAGACAATTGAGACTTGCCAGAGTCCTAGATTGGCTCTAGAGTTGGCTGACCTAACAGCATTGAAGCAGGCCTCATCCAGGAAACAGACGAATCCGTAACCTTTTGGGTCTGGCTTAGCTGGCAGGACCTTCCATTCCTTCACCTTCAGGGTGGGGTTTTGCTTGTCGAGCATCTCAAGGACCTTTTCTGGAGTTTTCTTCAGGAGCTTCGGGTGAGCTCTAAAGAATACCCTCGTTGACCTCAAGATGTCTCTCCTTAGTCCAACAGTAAGTTTCTTCTCCCCAAGTGGTTTAAGTCTGGGGATGAGTGTCTCCAGCCAAAGCTTAGTTGCTTCGTTGATGCAGGATGTTATTAAGGCACCTTTTTCCATGTAGGTGCCTGCAAACGATGGAGCAGAGCCGTCCTCTAGGGGTTCAAGCTCATCCATGATGGCGTCTTCAATAGCTTCACCTTGCTCTGCTGAAAGCTTAGCCTCAGGATAGCCCTCCAAGACAATGGCCATTTTGATTGCGGAAATGTCCCTGTAAGAGACTCCTTTGCTAGAAGTCCCTGGATTCAAGGTTTGGTCATCATGATTTCCATGAGTTCCACTCCTGGCCTTTTTAGTAGGTCCTTCCGCCGAGGGAGGGGTGGCCATATTGCCTCTAGGGCGCTTGGCCGCCCTCGACTCAGCTTCTGGACCCACATTCGTGCCTGGAGTTTCACCCATATCATGTCTCTTTGGTTTTTTCTTTTTGCCCCTCCGAAACTTCGCTGGGTCAAAAACTTCACCTCTCTCAAGAAGTTTTGCCTGAATAGCCTTCCTTCTTTGGGCAGTGGTGAGGTTCGTTCTCTTAACCCGCAGGCTGTTCAGTTGCTCTATGGCATCATCGAGCATACCCGTAGATTTTGGTGGTCCTGGACTTCTGAGAAGCTCATCCTCCCCCTCCAGTGGGGCTGATGTGATTGAGCTCACATCGTCCATGTTGAAGTCTGTGGAAGCCTTCTCATTGTTGATAGCCTCCTCATGAGAATGCATCGGAACCTCCTGTGTTCCTGATGCACTCATTTCAGGTTGAGGAACCTGCCCTGATGGGGCAGATCCTGATGGAATTAGGGGCAAGGCAACTTCTGGAGTTGCCTCGAGGTTTGGTTCTGATTGGTTGTTTTGCCCTTGGCGGTCCATGTGGTTCCCACGAGAAGCTAGGGACATGAAGTCGACCCGGACAGAGCCCCGCATGCCCGGGCAAGGCTGTATACTGCAGGAGGGCGCCTGGTATCCTGCAGGTACCATACAAAAGGCCTGGTGCCATCCACCCATCAGCACGGTCCACGTAACACCTTGGGTTGGCCTGTAACAGAGATAGAGGAAGGGGAGGGAAGAATTCGGGTGAAGAGCAGGTTGGAGATAGCAAGATGAAGAAAGCTGATCCGTGTGTACATAAATGGAAAGAACACGGATCAATAGGAAAGTCTCTGACACAGATGAAGAGTAGGGAGCCAGAGAGGCTAGCTGCAATGGACAAGCCACCGGGCGGTGGGGTCGCCACGTCCCTACGCCGAGTTCCCATAGCTTAAACGACAGATTACCACAAAAGTTATTAAAGCTGTATTGTTATGACAAATGGGAAAAATCTGGCCTATGACGTAACCGACAGATAGACAGAAATTTGGAAGACACAGATTTTGGCACCTATAATGCAGGAAAAAAAAATAAAACTATGTCCCACAACACTAACAAATATATTTACACTTATACTAAACTTACAAACAAGACGGTAAATATACAAAAGATGGTATAAGGCGATCGATTTCAACCAGTCACACTGGTCATCATCAGGCCCAATCACCGGATGCCGGAGGATTGAAAGTGCCGGATCATCGGATTCCGTATTAGCGGGCTGTATGTAACATGACAAACAATCCTTACAAAAGCTGTCAGATCTGTTCGCTCTCTCTAAATAATTGAACTGTCAAATAATATTGGTCAGTATATTTTGAGGATGAAAATATTCTCGATGCACATACATAGTGAAAAAAATCAAAACATATTGAAAAGGTTGGTCACTTAATAAAGGCTTGTATCTTAAAACTTTGAAGTTAAAGGATAACAGCAAACTGTTACTTACATATTGGAGCGAGATGAGGTTTATCAAGTCTTAGCAGACTAGCAGTTGCTTTGGCGCTACCAGCAAACTTTAATGCTCATATATGTTGTATGTTTACAAAACTGCACTCTATCAATTTAGAGTTTGATTATGATGCTGTGTATTATTAGCCTACTTACCTAAAACCTTTTTTCCCCGGCTGACAAAATTATGAAATTAAGTTTAAATTGAGTTATGGTTTACTATAATTAATGTATAGGTTATTACAGTTGATTTATATGAGTTCAAGGTAGTTGAGTTGCTTATTCAATATTTTTTACTGGAAAGATTGCAAAAATAAATTTATACTGGTTTTAGTATCGTCTCCGAAGAATCGTTTTCTATTTATGCTCTGCACCTGTTTTTTACAGGTGTAAATTTGAAAGGAGCAAACCTAGAAGGAAGTAACATGGCTGGGGTGAACCTCCGGGTGGCCACTTTGAAAAATGCTAATCTTCAGAACTGTGACTTGCGGGCAGCAGTCTTGGCAGGAGCCGATCTTGAGGTAAGCTCTGGGTAATAGTATTTTTTGTGGCCCACATCAGGTTCTTGACTGGTTTTGAAAAGTTCTTGTTCATTCATTTTAACTTACACTTTCAGTCACTTTTACTCAAATTTTATTTAAGCGATGCTGGTAACAAAAACATCTCCCTCTGACTTATAGCAAGGAAAGCATGTGCATGACGTTCCCAGAAGGGCCGTCTGGACTTGTGATCCGGTCTTTAGTTTGCAGTACAGAAAAGGCTATGCTAATGCATTTTATATTGAGTTTCCGTACTACTAGCTGCACTGCTAACGTGTGCTGTAAGCGATGAGGTGATCGAGCCAGTAAAATCGTTGACCTTCTCTGCTTTCTCTTGCGATTTGAATGTATAGGTGATGGACGTAGAATGTAAATGGTATCAAATTAAAAGTAATAAAACTTCCTTTCCTCATGTGTCACCAAGAAATGTATATGCATTTGTTATGTATTTGTTATAGGCTTTTATAATTGAAATGCAGTTGAGAAGAACATAATAAAATTAGTAGTAAGCGAGGATTTTTTTGTATTTTTCGGTCAGGCCAGTTTTTTAAGTGAGGAAGTTGTGCAAAAATAAAATTAATTTTTGTAATTTGAAGTTTTTAATTGGGCAGATTAGTTTGGGTGGTAGAAGCCACAAAAGTCATGAGTTATCATTTTATTTGGAAGTGGTGCAGTGCCACCACAGTGTTTCTGCTTTTCTTTAGGTACATAAATTAAAACTTCATGTGTTATTTTTTATTTATAATTCCATGCAATAAAGTGCATTAGAGCTATGTGGAATTAAATCGTATTGTTAACATCGAAAAAATCTCTAAGGCTTAAATTGCATTAACAAAACTTAAATAAACTCTAAAAGTAGGACAAAATGGGACATTTATTGAAAAAGTAGGACGAGTAGAAGCCCTGCACTTGCAGACAATGAGTAATGCAGAGCCTGCAGACATGACGTTGCGTTGCGGCGACGGCCATAGTCCGCATGTCGTCAGGACGGGTAGTAGCCCCACAGCCTATAACCTGTACTGCCAACTAAATCCTGGATTGAGAGTAGGTCTGTCAGGGTCCATCAACCCAGTATTCAGAGTTCAGGTGTTTTTTGTAAATTATTAAATTGTTGAATATTAGAGGTGAGCAAATAGTGAAAATTTAGTTTGGATAGTTTATGTTCGGATCGCATAGTTCCCGGCTTCGGATATTTACTTCCAGTACCGTATGCTTCTTGGGTCTCTCAAAAATATATGTAGGGCTAAAGAAGGAATTTTTACATTTTAAAGAGGTGCGTGTATTTCTTTAACTAGGTTATTTTATGAAAAGTAAACGCAAGTGGATTAGTTATTATCCTGAAATTATTTAAATTTGTAATCTACCTGAGTAACTGAAGCACCAAGGCCTCAAGAGAAAACTACATAGATAGATAAACAATGAGCAGTATGTTTATACATCACGAACAGCCTGCTTTACTGCAGTGTAGAATATAAGAAACCTATATTTTTAGTACTCGAGCATGAACACAACTCTTGTTTAATAACAGTATTCAAATCAAATCAAAAATTCTTTATTCATGTCTTGCACATATGTACATTAAATAGCGTCAGTCACAATCTTAGTCTACAGTCTTAGTCTATCAGTACAAAATTCATGTAATGAATAAAGAGCTTTTCCTATTAAATAACTCTTCAGTAACATTTTGAACTTATCATTATCTAATATATTTTTAATTTCTTTTGGTACTGATTTGAAAAATGTAATACCAGCATAAGAAGTTTTTCTTTTGTAATTTTCTAAATTATGTTTAGGCAATACTTTTTCTTTCTTATTTCTAGTATTATATGGATGATACTCCTCATAGCTTACAAATTTGTTCCTGTTTACCCTGACATACATTATACAATCTAAAATATAAAGGCCATTATACTGTTGAGATATTTAACTCTACAAAGTGTTGTTCAACCGACTCATCGCTCTTAATTTTTAACATCACTCTCAAAGCTTTTTTTTGCAGTCATAATCTTCTTTAAATTTTGGTTGGAAGTCCCTCCATACACACCTATTCCATAAGCAATATGGGATTGTTTATGAGTGTAAAAAATCATTTCTAAGGCTAAAAGATTGCATAACAATGACAGCCGTTTCAATACAAAAATTCCAGAATTTTTTTTAAATTAGAGATTCAACATGCTAATCCCAACTGAGATTTTTGTCTACAATCAACCCGAGAAATTTTGTATACCGGTATCAATTTTTGTCAACTCTTCATCACCACCAAACACTAGAGGATTCTGGTGAATTCTAGTTTGTTTTGTATGAAAGGCGATAAAATTGGTCTTGTCTGTATTTAAAATTAATTAATTTTCAATACAAAAATTAAATAATTTTGAAAGTTCTATGTGTGCTACTAGTTATAATTTGATTTCAGTTTTAGCCACCATAATCGCGTTAGAGTCATCTGCATACAGACACAGTTTATTTTTTACATTTTGTATATTGCTTAAACACATTGGCATGCCTCTCATGTAACAGATTAAAAGCGAAGGGCCCAAAATGGACCCTTGTGGGACCTCATTTCTAATTGTCGAGTCTTGGATATAAATTTAAATATGTTATTATTTGATATTTGAGAAATTTCCACGTATTGAGTTCGATTGGTAAGATATGATTCAAACCATTTCAGATGCATGGTACCAATTCCTAAATTGTATAGCTTTTCCAAGAGAATTCCATGAGATATACTGTCAAAAGCTTTTGATAAGTCCATGAATATTCCAATAACTTTGTCTTTTTTATCAATAGATTCTATTAAAAAAATTTTATTATTATTGTATTGTGAGTTCTAGCATAATATAAATATATAGTTTGACACTATTCATTGTATATAATGTATACTTTTCATGAATAAAGATATTTGAATTTTGGTTGTGATTGATGTCTTAATAGTTGTACCACTTGCACATCATGGATGGCAATAAAGGTATGAGTCCCAAGACATTCAAATCATTTTTATTAAAATTTGTTAAAAAGTTATGCATGGTTCTGAAGTTGTAGTAACTCTAGTTGGAAAATCAACCGAATAGTTCATCCCGTGGCGAGTTAGTATATTTTTTAGCGCTTTTGATTCTTGAGAATTTTCCCAAAATATTAATATTTAAATCTCCAGCCACAATAAGATTCTTTTCTTTATCAAAAAATCTATTAATGAGTTTAATATTTCCAGGAACTATTTATTTTTGAATTGAGGTTTTCTATAGATCCCTGCCAAAATAAATTTCAAATCTTTAGATTTAAATTTTGCTACCGAGCAGTCAAACATTTTATCAGTACACAGATGATCTATAGTTGGAGAAACCAATTGCCTGGCCTCCAAACCCTCCCTCGAGAGAATTACCACTCCACCTCCAGTTGTGCTCATACGAGAGTATTGTGTAGTCAGAGTATAATTTTGTACATTTAATTGGTGTATTTCAATTTCCGACATGTTATGTTCCGTCAAAATCACAATTTCAGGGTTTAATTCATGCAAAGTTATTTCCAAAGGTTCTAAACGGGTTCTTAAATTTATTATGTTCTGATGGAAAAGCCTAATTTTTTGTGACTCTTCTACTTATTTGGCAACATAATTGTTTTAAATCAGTAAATCCATTCAGTCAGTAGCTCCATTTCTATATTTTCTGTGTTGTATGTTGTGAGTCTAAAGAAAAATTAATTCGAAGGTTGATATTTAAATTTAAACAAATTGAAGGCCTACACAAACATAGTATAATATTATTCATAGAGGCTGTGGAAATTAAAAGAATCAAAGGTTGCTTAGTGAACAAAACTTAGGCCTTCCAATGGATTCTGAAAGCCAGTTTGGCTGAATGGCTCCCTAAAAGGGAGGGTCCTTGACTGATAGGGTGTAGATTAGAGAGCTTTGGTTGCCCAGCTCTGAACCCAGGTGCTGGATAGCGATTCTCCCATTTGTATGACTTTCTGTTTGTGTTCTACCTCTCCCATCCCAGCAGATCCTTTCCTTCCAATGGCTGTACAATATTATTGACGGGGATGTGCCTAACTGGGACGTTCTAATCTCTCACATCTAACATCTAAGATCCAAGCCAAAGGAAAAATACTAGTACACTACCAAACAGGCAATCCGACCCAAATTGTGTCCAATTTATACAATTTATGAAGCCAATATGATTTATTGATGATTAATGTTTTCAGAACTGTGATCTGTCAGGCAGTGACTTGCACGAAGCAAACTTGCGAGGAGCAAATTTGAAAGATGCGGCATTTGAACTAATGCTGACTCCATTACACATGTCTCAAACCGTCCGTTAAAATATTCCTACTTAAATGACAGGCCTACCTTAGTGTTATTCTTTGGAGATGACTTGTTGGCAAGTGAGGTGAAGAATGAATTGTGGGAAAGTTACGCCCACTCCAGTCCTTATCCATTGTATCAAGCCATTTTTTTATATTTATTTCTTCACTGTTTTATAACAGCTGATTTACATATAAATCATTATTTTTTATAGTTATGTATATACTCATGGCAACAGAAGTACTCTATAACATCTCCCACACCCCTGCTCCCTCCTTGCTCAAATCATCTCCGGACAGTACCTTTGATATACAATTTGTAAATATCTTTTTTTATTTTATTCGTGTGTAATAATGTCATTAAACTGCTTAAATGGAGGAAGTAACAGTTCCAACAGTATGGACTAGTTTCATCGCCTTTAAACTTATGTGTTCACTAGTTTGGTAGTTTGTATTCTATGTTTTGTAATGGCCAGTCATGAAAGCTTTAATATTATAGTAGCCAATTTGGAATAAAATTAACTTTCAATATGCATCTGTGCCAATTATTTGTGGTGATTTTTTGTGGCTTAAGCATAATCAACACCTTTATTTTCTTCATTACATCTATTACTCTTCAAACGACTTTTAATAATAAACTTTTTTCATTTTAATATCAAGAAAAATATAAGAATCAAACATTTTAGATACTGATATGGTTCTCAGGTTATGTTTCTTTTACAATTAATTTACTACCTTAAAAAAGTATATCCATTATATTTTTCAAAATTGTTTAGGTATGTATGAAAGCAAATAATCTTTAAAGTAGAAGAAACTCACATTATTCATTTATAATTATTACAATTAAGTGTGAAATTTAGTTTAAGATTCAGTCTAATCTACATATTTAAAAAGAATCCTGCTTTTTGTTCACCCACTTCCTGAAGTTAATACTTAACCGATTTTGATGATTCTTTTTTTATGTAAAAGATATTTTAAAGTTCTAAGTCACTGCCGAACCAGAATTTTTATTTAAGCCCCAGAGCTCTGCCCCACGGGACTTCCAAGTTCCCATGTTATTCATATGGAGGAGAGTTTTATTTGGATTATGTCACATATGTTTTTCTTGATTCAATAAACGTAGCTGTTCTAAGGATTATATCCGCTAAATATTTCGAGGGAGCAGATCGCATTTAATTAATGTGTTGCATAATTAATTAATTAAATTTTCAAACATAATTGTAGGTTTTTTAAGGAATGTTTCACAAAGTAAATCTTTACCCTGAAGACACAGATGTGTACTGGTATTGCACTGACTAATTCAGATGTTATAATATGAATTTTTTACTAACATACTATAAGAACAACTACAGTATAACTTCAGTAACCGGAATACATATTTGTATTACATATAAGTTCTTGGCTTTAGAAGAATAAAATATAAAAAATCCTAAAGTCCTAATTTTTTATAACCACGCACATTTCTCCTGAATTTATATGTTGCATAGTCTGTTTTTTTATTATACAATTGTTTGTCCATTTACTGAGTTCTGTGCATCCAATACCAACAAATAAAATTAAAATTGTCATTGTTCTATATGTGTCTGGCTGCCTTCTAAAATATACTTACTAAACTGTAGTTCTTATTCCCAAACAAGAACAGAACGAGTATTATTTTATATTTTAGCTGTACTGTATAATATATACATAACACTATAATTAGGGAAACGTTTATGGAAAAACAATTTCTAGTGAGAACGCCACCCCCAAACACAGACAGAGCCACAATCGCTTGTTCAGTCTAACACATTCTGAACAAGGGAGGATGTTTGGCTGAATGTTCTGGCCTGTTCGCAAGATGTGTGGGACAGTCTTAACTAAGATCTTTGCATAACAATCACTTCGTGGTTGTAATTTTTTTGGTTTGGCACGCAACAGATGATTCTCACAAGCGATTTTTAGTCAACAGTCTAAAAACAGATGTCAGTCGTTCAATCCCACCCTAAAAAAAAAAACCAGTTTAAACCACTTTTACCAATAACACCCAGGCTTCACGAAGATCCGCACGAGGTCTGACTGTTCGAAATACAACGTAAATAAACAGTTAACATTTGTTGCCTACAAACAAACTTATTTTGACGTTTGAATGCAATAGTGTGCACAACAGGGCTGAGGATAAATACTAGTAACAATCAGAAAATCCTGCTCAGAACTTGGGGGGCGGAACTATAATAAATTAACCTAAGGTGGTCCCACTTATAGGGTTATGTATACATTTACTGTATTTACTTTAAAAGGCTGGTTAGCTTTTACTCATGTTTAATACTTATTTCAAAAAATCGGGAGGCAATTTGGAGAGCACAATATTTCAACTTATCAGAATCAGAATAATCCCAATAACGATAATTTTGCTCTCCGAATCGAGATAACCGAATCAAATTACGCTTATTCACAATAGAGCATTTCTAATACAACAAAGTTCATCTTGCCTGAAATGATTAATGTTTCTATTCGGTACCTATAAAAGTGACTGAAGCCATAAATGAAGGTAAGAGTTATATTATTTAACAAACTATTTGATCCCCACTGATCTGAACTATCAGACTACGATAGTTGGTTGAAAACTTAC
Source organism: Allygus modestus (assembly GCA_963675035.1). NCBI lineage: Eukaryota > Metazoa > Arthropoda > Insecta > Hemiptera > Cicadellidae > Allygus > Allygus modestus. The sequence goes on from OY776111.1 coordinate 106,858,969, forward strand.
CTTATCCATTTTCTTCCTTAGCTTTAAGACGAATATTGAATATTTAAATTAAAATGAAATCAAGGCTTTGGAGCTCAGCATAAAGTTGGAGTTAAGGTTGTTTTATATAGGTTGTTTTAAATAGGTGAAGTTATTGGGTAGTTTAACATCATTGTCAAACTACATGTATAGTAAGTTATTTGGTACTTTGTTAGTATTAATTTGTTAACTTATGTAAATTTAGGACAAGTTTATTTTTTATTTGTATTATTTTATTTTATACTGTTATAGTATCCCAGTAAATGCTGAGCATTTAGTAAGGTTTCTTTACATGTCTACTAATAAAGTAATCCATTTGGAAAAATTGTATTTATTATTTGGAAAAATTGTATTTATTTCAATCTCCTCTACTAAGAATATCATAACAACATTGTATCGGTAACCGCCATAGCAGGAGGGAGATTTCAGTTGGTGATGATCTAGGTATCAAGATCAAACATTATTCTAAGCTATAATGATTTTATCCTTATACCAAATGATCCTTGATGATGATATGGGTGTATCCTTAATACGTGATAATGATATAACAGATGAAACTTAGACATATTTTATAATACTGTACTACCTTACTTGTGAACAGAAAAAATATACAATTTTGAAATGCATTGCCCGATTGGGGAATTAATGTTAGGGAGAGTCAATAAGCTTACCATAAAGTTGGAAATTTGCTATGGACACACAAAAGTCACCACATTGGAAAAGTTTTGATATTTTTTCTCTATGTCTTGATCACAGATAGAAACACAGAGGGTTCATGTTAACTGCTGTAGCTTGTAGAACAACACTGACATTTAAAAATAAAATGGAGGATAGATCATTTTCACAATTGGACACAGAGTAAAGAGTACTAAAATTAAGCTAAATTACATTTTAAATATCTATCTATATATCTAATTCCGTAAGCCTAAATTTGAAAATGAAATTGTGAGGGAACGGGAGGTCGTACAAAGCCAGGAGTGGTCTCATTTTAAAGGTCTGAGCATGACGTTTTGGGGAAAATTATTAATTTTCTTAATTATATACCAAAAATATAATATGGAATAAAATCATTTCCATTTAAATTGCATGGGAATTTAAACAAATTTTCTTTGTTTGCATTAAAACAGGTGATTAAGTGTCTACTTCGTTTTTGAAGTGCCATTTGTAACTACTTATATATTTTTATTTCCTCAGCATGTTAAGAGTAAATAAATCAAATGAAGCAAAGTATTGTAGCAAGGTTAGGCTGTGACCCCCGTAAGTCACTAGTAATATGTAATTTCGTTAGACAAATCGATTGCATCAAAATTTCAAGCGCTACACTTCATCTATAGCCTTCGACAGTGCTCATTTTAAAGCTTGAGGGCCAAGGACAGTGAGAAAAATAACAGAAATGTCAAAAATCACCTGGGCTATGCTCCACTGGACTTGGAGATCCAATTATTTTCTTATGGAAATATCACTACAGTATGGTATTTCATAGTTATTACTATAAGGGAACCATATACAAATTATAAAAAAAACCTTTTTTATGGAATTTTTTTATATTTCTTCATAAATATATTTTTTTGTTTACATGAAAAATATTTAGCCGCTCTTTTGGAATATCAATTTTAGTACCTGAAAATCTCAATATGCGGAAATGAGAGAAGGCTTGTCATAATTGTTACAAACTTGCAAAAGATAAGAATAATCATAATTAATACATATGATATTTATATGTATATGAGTGTTTGTATGTATGTATATACATAGGCCCTATGTATATATATATATATATGGGTTTAAATATATATAGGCCCATGTATATATATAAACATACAGGTATTTATATAAATAAAATAACCGTTACGCGATAGTTTGTTTTTTATAATAATATGCGTTTTATGCATATAAACACATTATAAATTTACTCTAATGTGTTTTTTGTATGTTCACAATAGAGTAAGGATTAAAAATATAGAATTTTAAAAAATTGTAGAAATTGTAAAATTTTACTAATTTTTATTAGCCTATCCCTTTAATTGAGAGATGTTGCAAGTAGCTTTTGGAAAAGAGTCCAGTACTTTTAATAGTGAAACATTTATCCAAATCTAGGAAGTGTTATCAGTTGATCAGCCATATTTAAACAATCTTGAAATATCTCCATTATTCAGATATATTGCTGCAACAGTTCCATGAAAATCACTACTATTATAAATACCCCCATAGCAGCAAACCTGCGTACTCAAGCGAATTTCCAATGCATATTTATGTATCTTAATACCACATAAAGCCACATACCAAGTTTCATCAATATACATTCATAAATAAACGATTTATAACATTTGAATTATTCTGCATAAGAATAACGTGGCGGCTGAGTATCTAGGTTTGCTGAAGCAAGGAACACAAAAAATGGGGTTTTATACAAATATCAATACATCTCAAGTAGGTAAAGCCATATACCAAATTTTATTAATTTATTTTCATAATAATTAAGGGAGATAACACTTACTTATTCTCTATAAGAATAACATACGGGCTGAGTACGCAGGTTTGCTGCTATGGGAACTATCGGCCAAAAAATGTTTTTTAGTGCAAATATCAATAGACTACAACGATATGAAGTCATATACCAAGTTTCATCAAGATAAGTTGGTAAAGGAGGGAGATATACAATTTTTCTTATCCTCCATAAGAATAACATTGGACAACGTACTGTGTTTAGCACTTTCAATATCTATGTAACCATTTGACGTAGAGCAATGATCAAAACACAAAAATTGTGCGTCTTTTTAAGCTGATTCCAATAGAAAAAACTAAAATGTGACTTTTTCAAAAATTATATGTAAAAACTCAAAAAAAAACATTTTTGCGGTACAAACCCCGCCCCCCAAAATACCCCTTCGAATGAGATGTTCTGTCTGGTTTTCAAATTTAAAGTCATAAATGCTGCTTTACACGTTTATACCAAATTTTGTCTAAATCTGATTTTTTACGAGAGTTATTGTGCTCACCGACAAATATATATAACAGAAAAATAGGTTAAAACCGCCCAAGTATGCCGTCCGTCACTTTTCTTATAGGAGCGTCATATATAGTTTTGAAAGAATGGTGTTTTTGTCTTCTGGGGACCTCAAAAGTAAAATTTATCATGGTCCCGGGCCTAGGTCTTACCATACCGACTACGGTAATAGCTTATTCCCCATAGGGGAAATTCGCTAAAATGAGGTTGTGTCTGTCTAATTGTTCCATAAGAGCCAAATTCACTGGACCAATTCCGCTGAAAGTTTGCACAGATATAGTCTATGTACTCAGGAGTGTAATAGGCCTATTGCCGTTTAGAAAAGTCCTCAGGGCTCTGCCCCACGGGACTTTCCAAGTTTTCATGTTATTCATTTGGAGGAGAGTTTTATTTGATTTTCATTTGATTTATTTGGGCTCTTAAAGTTCCCATCCCATGTTACTCTTATGGAGCTTATGTATTAAAAACTAAAGACAGCGACCCTGACCGTTCTACTGGGTCGATTTGCATGATTATTTTTTTAAATGACAGGTAATTATGCCTAGATATGTCATCACCCATCCAAACTAACATATTGTCAATGGGCTTTGCTCCAGTGGCTCTTAAAGTTCCCATGTTAATCTTTTGGAGGAAGTTTGTTTAAATCAGATGATTACTGTAATTAAAACATATGTTCATTAAGTAAGAGGGTACATTTGGTTTGCGAAAGAATAATGCAGCAAAAAATACAACTCCTATCTTTTTCTCCTATCTTCAGGTGTTTATATTTTTCTTAGTATCATCTGTCTTATATATTAAACAACCTTTGCTAAAACTAAAGACAGCGACCCTGACTGTTCTACTGGTCTACACTTATTTGATTGTTTTTGCCAATTTTTTGGAAATAGAACCAAAACAGTCATTCTGGCCGATTTACCCAACCGATTTTACTCCCACATGGCTAATTTTGAACAGAAATATAAGTAGATTCATTTTGAGGCAATTATGTGTAACTTCTTTGGGGGTGACTGGTGACTTAGAGATATACTTATTACAATGACCAAAGTACACACGGGCCAAAAGTTCATGACTGCGAGCCTGACCATACTAATGGACCGATTTAGCTTATATATGTCTTAATTTATTTGTAACTACCTCTATATGTGTCATCAGACATTGAAAAAAAAATTAATATCTGATTTTCTCTTTTCGATTAAATTCTAAAACATTAGAAATACTACCATTACAATTTTTATTTTGTATAGTGAATTCAAATTATAGAAATTAAATAAGTGTTTTCATAAAATTATATTTAAACCGCCTGATAATTATTATCAGCTGATCATTATTTGTTTTGAAGGTTACTGCTAAGGCATACTTTTAAATACCAGCTGATAATTTAGCCATACCAAAAAATATTTTTACCCCAATCTCCCTTCACTAATCTTTCATAATCTTCAGATTTATTAAAATCTAATAAATTCAATATGAAGCAAAGCAAACAAGCGGCGCTTTGCGCTGCACAGGGGTACTCTAGTTAGTGAATTTCCTTTGGAAAGTGAACTACTAGCATGAACCGCACGGTGAAACTTAAGCCCGGGACCACCATAGAAGTTCCTAACGTGACCCCCTGAACACTTTTTGGGGGTCGTTCAAAATTGTATATATATATATGTATATATATATATATATATATATATAAAACATACAGACATATATATATATATATATGTGTTTGCACTCTAGTGGTCACATTATTTGTCCGATTTACTTCAAATTTGGTAGGGACATTCCTTTCTGTAATCATTTGGACAAGTTCGTTGGCCAAAACAATCGGAAAACTCTAAACCCCTTTTTTGGGGATTAATCTTTCAAATTTCGAGTTTTTGGGCCCATAAAGGATCATAAAAGCCCCGTATGTAAAATTAATGCATGTACAAAGATGGTAATCAGTTAGGCGAAAGTATTAAGCCCTTTCTCGTCTTTCTAGCATACATATTTACCGAGTTATTAAAGAAAATGTGTTTTAACCCATTGAGGTAGTAATTTTATTCTATTTGCAGTAGCCTATAACGGGAATTGATTGGTGCTGCACTCTAGTAGCAAAATATGTAACTAATGACTGACGGCGTCTACGGTTCTATCCGCTAGGGGCGCGGACTGACTGAAAAACCTTAATATCGCCGCCAGGCCTTTGGTCGTGTTAGCTGAGTTGGCTACGTCGTGGAAACACCTTGGCCAGGTGGTGATACGATGTTCGTGGGTTCGATTCCCGCACACGACCAAAACTGACTAGTTGTGCAACTCTCACTGAGTTAACTGGTCTGTGGCAACGTTGGTGGGAGGGCCCAAGTAAAACAAACGGTGGTAGGCTTGCTTGGAAGTTGACGGGATCGGTTAATTCTTTGAGACTTGCACATTGTCAACACTGATTTTGCTAATTTTTACTTATGTCTACTGTGTGTGTGCCAATGTGACTCTCTAAACTGAAAGAAAACAATATTTTAATTAAAATACGCCATTAATCCATTTAAAAACACTAATTTTATATTCCAATTCACAGGTTAATAAAATTACAAGTAAGGAACGAGACCAGCTCGTATGTCTATGCCAATGGGTTAACTAACACAGTACGTTGTCTTATGGGGGTTTTACACTAGAAAAGCCTGTTATTTCTTTGTTAGAGTACTTTTATTATCCCCAGCAACCTCACGCCTACTTTCAAGCCTGTCTGGACCTTCGCCTAACATTATAATGCGCAAAATTGTATTCCCAGCTTTGCAGGTAAATCCCAGGAGCATCAGAGCAGCCAAAAAATCACTTTTTTCAGATTTTAATAAAAATTGGAATAAATGTATGTTTTTACACTGATTTTGAGTTTTCAAAGTTTTAATATGGAAATTCACTTCCCTCACGTCAGCGTGCTGCGTGCGAACTCGTTTTACTTATTTTCAAAATTAATTTCACTCTAAATTCAGTTTTATATAGTTCAAGTGTTTAAAACAAGTGATAGTGACTTCAAGAACTCCAACAACATATGACTGTGATGGATATTATTGCAAACCATGCTGGTAAAATTTTGATTCCTTCTCAAATAAGATGGCCAAGTGAAAGATTTTTCAATTTGGGTACCTACCCTAAATTAAATATTTCTCCCATAAAATAAGTGCAGTGGTCCCAATTAATCCACTCTTTTAATAGGCAGAAGAGTCACTGGTAATATTTTTTTCCCTTTGAAGGCCAAGAAGATTATATGCCAGTGATGAAGAGTACATATATAATTTGGGTGAGACCATTCCACACTTACATTGTACATCAAGCACTATAACTCTTGAACAATCTTTGAACATAACATTTGTTTCCAGCATTTAAAAGACCCTCAAATCAAAGTAAAATAGTAGCAATAACTTCAAGAGTGATTACCTGAACTTCTACTTTTCCATTTATTAACTTTTTAGGAGTAAAGTTTCTAGGCTTAGCCTACCTATTTTCCTTAAGATTTGAAGGAAGCCATTTGATAGTGGGTTATAAACTTTACATTTACCCATCAGTACCTGAGATCCGAATTGGCGTAAGTTTCTGAAATATCAAAATTAATTTTCAAGTTAAATATTTATTCAAGAAAAAAGATAATTTTATTAATAGATATAAAAAAATAAAATTAAAAGATATAAAGAACAGACAGTCATTCTCGCCACACGAGTTTCCCCCCTGCAGTTTCAAGAGACATTATCAATTTATTAAAACCTGAGCATTATTTATGTTAAGTAGTAAATATCTTAAAGTAAAATCAATCCCCCAGATCTGTAATAACCATTTGTGTCCCTATTTACCTTTTTCATTCTGAGATGTCAACCTTATATGAATAAATCAAGTCATTGTATTGTAAATCAGTTTTATTATTCGAAGCATGGACAGCCATTATTATTGTTATAAGCATCAGATGCAAGGAGTTATTGAACCAGGAAACAGCTGTTAAGTTACCCAGGTAGTAAAATATAGAATCAAGGTAAAACATAGTAGATTAAGAGAGCTGATAAAGTCAAGAAAGTAAACAAACAAACATCCATCCATCTATTTAATTTTTATTTATCTATTTAATCTATCTATCGATTTTTAATATCGTAGACCTCTCATCCATGTTGATTTATAAAAGGTTTGTTTTGCAGAATGTTTACTTTATGAATATGAATGTTTGTTTACTTTATGTTTATTTTTTACAGTTTGGGTTAGTATGGTTAAAGTTTTTATTTTATTTTCTTACGAAATTTTTGTAATATTCATCATGGATCTTGAATTTAAAGTTCAGTTAGATATCAGTTCAGATAAAGTTCAGATATCAGTTTCTTATAGACACAGGTTCAGACGTGAGTTGTATACCACTAATCTTTGTCAAAAGACCCTTGAAACCATCCGGAATAGAACTCAGAGCTGCAAACAACTCTGAAATTCCCACTTATGGTAGTTTATGCCTCAACTCAAATATCGGACTACGGAGAACTCTAGTCTGGAATTTTATAATAGCTAAAGTAAGCACTCCAATCATTGGCTCTGACTTCCTAGCACACTATTCTTTATTACCTGATTGTAGTAACGGTTTCTTAATTGACAACATTACAAAATTAAAAAGTAAATGTCAGTTCATGAACACTCAGCAATTTAGTATCAAATTAATTACTTCCCACCCATCAAACTTTCCACTGTTATTGGTATTTCCAGAAATTACAAAACCTTTAGGAGTACCAAGATTTATTCCTCATAACACAGTACATTACATAAATACGACTCCTGGCCCACCAGTCTCATCAAGACTAGAAGGTTAGCTCCAGATAAATATAAAATTGCCAAATTAGAGTTTGAATCTATGGTAGCAAATGGAACTGCGTGCCGTTCTAAAAGCCCACGGTCATCACCACTTCACATGGTACCTAAAAATAATGATGAGTGGCGACCATGTGGCGATTACAGGGCATTGAATACCCGCACTATTCCAGATTATTACCCAGTTCGACATATCCATGATTTCTCAAATTGTTTACACGGTAGTAAAGTTTTCTCCGTGATAGATCTTGTAAAGGCAAATACGTAAATCCCGGTTAACAAAGAAGACGTGCACAAGACCGCAATAACGACCCCATTCGGTCTCTTTGAGTTCCCATTCATGTCTTTCGGGTTGAGGAATACTGGTCAAACTTTTCAAAGGTTTATTGATGAAGTCGTGGAGGGACTCAGTTTTTGTTTCCCCTACATTGAGGACATCCTTGTTTTCTCAAAGGATCCTGCCGAGCACGAAGAACACCTTCGTATTCTGTTCAAGAGATTAGTCAAATATGGCATCCTTATAAATGTGAAGAAATCTGTATTTAACACTAACTCAGTAGTTTTATAGGTTACCAAGACTCAGCTGATGGAACTAGACCTGTCCCCGATCACATTGACGCCCTTCAGAATTATCCTTTACCACAAACTGCCGAAGGTCTTAGGGTGATTTTTGGGGATGTTGAACTTTTACCGTAGGTTCATTCCTCACGCAGCGGAATTTCAAGCCCCTCTCCACACTGTCCTTGCGTCACTAAAAGGAAATCAGAAAGTCCCTTGGACCGATGTACTAACTGAAAACTTCAATAAATGAAGTTTACTGCCTGCCTCTGTCTGCCTGCCTGCCTGCCTGCCTGCCTACGAATCATTTAGCCGAAACTACATTATTTCGTCACCTTAGCACTAAAGCTAAATTAGCACTTTTTTGTGATGCATCAAATATTGCAGTAGGAGCAGTATTACAACAATTAAATCAGGATGGTTTATGGGAACCTCTGTCCTTCTTTTCCCAAAAACTAACACCTAAGCAAGCCAGTTGGCCAGCCGTTTATAGGGAGTTGTTTGCCGTTTATGCATCTGTTAAACATTTCAGACATATCTTAGAAGCTAAGCCCTGTACAGTCTATACTGATCACAAGCCCATCACTTTCGTTTTTCAACAAATGGACAAACTACCTCCTGTCCAAACTAATCATTTGTCGTTTATCTCACAGTTCACGACTGATATACAACATGTTTCTGGTGCTTCAAATATAGTAGCAGACAGTTTTTCTAGGATAGAAGCTATTTCTGTCAACAAGAATAGTAAAATTGATCTAAATCACTTGGCAGATTCTCAATCTAATGATGAGGAACTTAAGTCTATCCTAAAAAACAGTACTTCACTTAGTCTTCAACCAATTCAAGTTCCTGGCTCTGATGTTTCCGTCTACTGTGATATAAAGAATGGTAGACAACGGTTGTATATCCCTAAGTGTTTACACAGGGAAGCGTTTAATTCAATCCATAACTTAAGTCACCCTGGGATAAAATCCATGAATAAAATGTTGACTTCAAGATATGTTTGGCCTTCAATAAATCACAACTGTAAAGAGTGGACCTTGTCCCGTCAAGAGTGTCAATGTTCCAAGATCACTCGTCACGTTCAAACACCTGTCAACGATTTCCCTTTACCAAATTTTAGATTTGAACATATTCATGTGGATATAATCGGCCTGTTGCCCCAAGTTGGAAATCTGCGCTACTGTCTCACAGTAGTAGATAGGTTCACAATATGGCCGGAAGCACACCCCATGCAAGGCATCTCTGCCAAAGAAATCTCGTCAGTCCTTTTCAGTTGTTGGATATCAAGATATTATGGTGTTCCCTTGCGAATAACAACAGACCAAGGTAAACAATTTGAGTCTTCACTCTTTGGCGAGTTAGAAAATGTGTGTGAATTTTCAAGATTAAGGACAACAAGTTACCACCCTTGTGCAAACGGTATGGTGGAACGATTCCACAGACAACTCAAGGCGGCCATTATGAGCTACTCCGCCTCCACGTGGGTCGAATCCTTACCAGCGGTGCTTCTCGGGGAAAAAAACGCTTTCCATGTGGATCTGAACACCTCGTCTGCGGAAATGGTTTTGGAGAGGTTTTACGCCTCCCCGGCGAGTATTTCATCCCAAAAACCAAGCTGGCACCTCTAGAAGATCCGACTAATTTTGTGTCTCACCTACGACTTAAGATTTCCTCAATAAAACCATCAAGTATCAAGAGACATGGCACCAACAAAAGCTTCATTTTTCGTTATCTGGACACATGTTCGCACGTTTTTCTGAGGGTGGACGCTATGAGAAAATCTTTACAACAACTAGACCTCATCAAGTGATCAAGAAAGACGGTACAACTATCAAGATAAAGCTGAACAGTTTGAATGTTAAAGTTAGTCTTGACAGAGTGAAACCGGCCTATGTCCTTCAGGATGATGAATTTAAGCCTTCAACTGTACCTCAAACTTCACCAAAAGATGAGGACCTTCAAAAGACTTATACGACAAAGTCTGGAAGAAAAGTGAAATTCAAGAATCCAGTTTCAGTGTGATGGAAATCATGTTTATCCTTGCTGTTATTTTATTTTATATTTTGTTATGTGACTTTTCGGAACCCTCCCGAAATTCCGTGGACTTCCAGTCTTTGCAGGGGGCTCTTGGAGTAGTCAGAGACTAGGGATAATTATTTATTTAAATATAATTTTGTTCACCAAATTATCAGCTGACAGATGTTTAAATAGATAGATATTTACAATTTTTCTACTCTGAATTTTCACTCCACTGAAAAGCACGGGCATAGCAGCTAGTATATTATAAAGAAACTCGTAGCCTGTCGCGGCTTCACTCGCGATCGCAATCGCAATACAATATTATGTTTGAGAAGTTATTTTGGTTACTATGAAACTAGTAAACAGACTAGGATTAGTAAATTTGAGGCTTCTCAACAAAAACTGTTTTCATTTATTTGTATTGACTAATTACCTGTTACGTAAAGAAGTATGTTCAATTAAATCAATTATTTTGGTGGAATATCTTTAGACCTTTCATTTCAGTAATCTAATTAAACTTATACCACCATTCTGGTATAATTGAGGTATAATTTTAATACGAGGTTCCTTCCAGTGAAAACCAATAGAAAGTAATCCTGTTGGATTATTATACGATGTGATGTCATATGGCCTGATACAAATAAATCAACCTCATTGGATACTTCCCATCACGTCACATCCTAATACAATACCATTCCCTCCACTACTCCTTTGACCAAACGGCCAGTCTTCGCCCAGCCTCTGCCCACTCGACCCGTCCCAGGTATTCAATGCGGCTTGAAATGTAAACTGATGTGTTATTATTTAATTCCCCGATCACGGCCTACTATGGACGCAACACGTATCAACGGTAACTTGTATTGTTTTTAATGCTGAATCTAATGCGTTATTCATTTTTGGAATTCCATGATATTATGGTTTGGGAAATCACTCTGTCCCGTGTTTTGAATAAAAAATATGAGATTCTGCAAATTCATTAAAATGTGACTAAGCCCTTATATATTTCCTGTACCCTTCAATAGTATCCACATATAAATTGTATAGAGTTGGAGACCGTAGTGATCCTTGCAATACACCCGTCATGATTGCAATAGGTTTGGTTTTCCTTTTGCTGGATTATGTCATGTTGTTTATTTGTAGTTGCAGGACTGATGAGGTAATCTTTGATGGAGTGGGCAAAGAATTTAAGACTGTTTCTAAATGTAGGTGGCTTATATTATCACCTTTTCTATGTCCAGAAACAGAATGCTGCAATCAATTATTTATTGTTTGGCCAAATGCAGAACCTCATTCAGTATTCATGGTTTTTGGAGAGGTTTTACGCCTCCCCGGCGAGTATTTCATCCCAAAAACCAAGCTGGCACCTCTAGAAGATCCGACTAATTAAGATTAGTGCATCTGTACATCTGTACATCTGTACATCTGTGTTCCAGGTACATTGATGAAACCTCCTTGAAACCGATTGAATGTTACATAAAATTGTAATCTTTGATCAAGGATTTTTCATAGATTCTTCTGAGTATGGAACATATTGTTATCGGTCTTCAGTTGTTGACATCATTTTCATCTCCTCATTTATAAATCAACACAGTTCCTGCTACTTTAAAACAAAGAGGTATTGTACCTGATTCATGAATTCTATTATATATTATATCAGACAAAGTATCTATGATACTCCCTTCAACGTAACTGCTCTCATTAGCACCTTATCAGGCCCAGGGGCAGTATCAACTTTTATTCCATTCATAGCTTGTTGCATTTCTTCTTCACTAATCATACAATTATAATGAAAATTGCATTTTATTTTATATTTCTATCAATTTTGTTTTCGGTAATGACTTTTTTCATTGATAGGTTTTCAAAATCGTCTTTCAAAACTGTCTCGCAACAACTCCAGCTTTATACTGCATCCTTTATTGTCACTTCCGATTATTTTCCTTACCGCTTTTCGTCTCATGTTGTAATATTCAAATTGGATCAGGTCGTAGTTATATTTTTCCTTTCTTTCCATTTTAGTTTTCCTTTCAGGGTTTGAAGATTTCTTAAAGGTATTGTTTTGGGATACTTCTTTTAGTTTTTTTCTAAGGTTGTAATATTTAAGTGCTGGATGTTTCGGTCCTGGTAATTGATATATAGCATTTGAGAAAACTTCAGTAACCTGTAAATATTGTTTAGAAACTCTTCATTGTTCATTTCATTTTGGAAACCATTTAACCAATCCTAACTTCAATCTAACTTCAGACTATCATTGTTTTGTTTACAATTTTTCTACTCTGAATTTTCACCCCACTGAAAAGCACGGGCATAGCAGCTAGTATATTATAAAGAAACTCGTAGCCTGTCGCGGCTTCACTCGCGATTGCAATCGCAATACAATATTATGTTTCAGAAGTTAGTTACAATTGTTAAAGCATCTGGGGGACCGAGCTTTGCTGGAAAAACCAGTCAGTTTGTTCAAAATGCCTAAAGTACTTTTATTCACTGTTCCTCTCCAAGGCGAGCATATTTTCTTCGCTTATTTATTTTTTTCTTCTCATTTTGAACATGTCCGATTTATATTCAATCTTCAGTTTTAACGGTTCTCGCAATTTACACATATAACATAATCATGTATATTAAAAGTTATGTGTACATTATTTCTAATCATTACTCTCACAACAATCACATGGTACTTTACCAATTGAGTGTTATTTTTACAGTTAAATGGTTGCTTTTGAACAGCTGTTATGATTCTTTTGTGTTTATTTACAAATCTTAAGCACAACCTGAATGTTAGGTTTTTTAGAATAATTGTCTATGCAAAACTCTATTTGCCCAGGAATGAGGCCTGATTAGAACACATTTATTAACCCATAAATTTGATAGTTCCAATACTTGGAGAACCCTACAGTAAAGCATTTTTGGAGCAGGAGTAGGCGCAAATGTTTTATTCTGTTGTATTAACTATCCTCCTAACAAATGTATGTGCAATCGGTCCAGTTAACTACTAATGTCAGTGATGATTAAATTAAAATTTTAAAGTCCGGCGAAGCAGATACGTCTGTTTCTATCTGATAGGCTTGTTTCTGATTATAGTGCATTGCCTGCTGTATTTCTACCACATTGTTGCTCAATCGGTCTAGTAATATATGATTAACATGGACATGTTGAAGTTCGTAAGGGCCGAGCCACATTGAAATGGGAATAAGCCCATAACCATTTTGGGATGGACCCATCTTCTTCAAAATATCTTCTCAAAAACACCTATAGTTTGTTGGACTAATTGATGGTGGACTTAAAAACTCATAAAATATTTTATAATCACAATGACTACCTAGAAAAACTGAGCTTACCATGTTGCAAGGGATTATATGTTGCATATCCAATGTTTCATTGCCATGCTGTTATTTTATATGGTTTAGTATACCTTTGTAAAGTAGTAAATCAGACGTGTTTCCTCCGCTCTGTGATAAAAGATAATTAGCTGACTGAAAGCTCATTAGAACAAATATGGTGTATTCTGTAGTGAAAATTTGAGTAACCTGTACCCTTAAAATCCACTTTATAGCAGTGTCGGACAAAGGGGCAAAACCCTAATGCCGTACTATGATTTAAAACAGCCAAAACGTTTTCTTCTCTACACGAAGAAGGGCAAAATGTTTTCTTTCTTTTAGTACAGTCTTTTCCTGTGAAATGCGTGGCTCATAAACAGACAGACGGATACAAAAGTTATAATAACAAAATAAATATTTCCGCTGCACACACAATTAATTTCACTGCTCAAAGCGATGTAGAAAATAAATTTATTTTATTTCTATAGATAAACAAATTATTTACCTGTAACATCTGGTATTACCAATAATCTGTCCATAATGTATTAACAGCAGCAACATGAATACAATTATCCCCATGTTAATCTTATGGGCAAAAACCAAACTTTGAGGGCAGCCTGTGCCCTTCAGATTAAAAATATTCAAAAATGAAAACCTTTATGCACAACTACAAATCAGGGTGAATATTTTGGTACCTCAATCGTTAAAATTAGTTCAGAAATAACGGAGGAGTTCTCTTAACAAAAATCGGCTTAGAGTATTAATAGATAAGATATGTCAATAACTAAAATTGGATAATTTTTCTAAAACAAAGTGGAAACTGCAACACCACTATATAATCAAGTAATTTTCTTGTAGTGCCAGACGAATTCTTTAAAGTCTAATTTAAAAAATAACAAGAAATAATTAACAAATAAAGAGATAAAAACCTAAACTTTTTATTGCAATAGTTTGTTGGGAAAATCTCAAAATGTCTGTAAAACTATATGGAATATCATGAATAAAGAGTTTGGAAGGGCTAGACATAAGTAAAAAAAATAAAATTAGCAATATTCTATACATAGATGGTAATAGCTATGTTAATGTGACAAATGAAGGTTGATTATGCTAAAGTCAAATTTTGTTTCTTATTCGGAATATGTTTTATCACCATCCCAAAAATGGTCCCAAAGTCCTGTTACACGTAAACTGAAAGTTTTTGAAAGATCGTTCCAATATTTAGGTCCAATAATTTATAATTAACCTCTCAATAATGAAATCGAAAATATAAAAAAAAACTTATCATCTGCAGATAAGTTTATAAACATTCTTAAATTGTTAAATTGTAGCTGTTAGAGAAATCTGTTATAACTTAGATAATGTTCTTAATTATTAAGGTATTAAAAAAATTCCCCTATAGGGAAGAAGCTATTACCGTTATCTGCATGGTAAGACCTAGGCCCGGGACCATGATAACTTTTCGTTTTGAGGTCCGAAGGGGTATTTTGGGGGTTTTGTACCCCAAAAATGGGTTTTTTAATTTTTTACATATAATTTTTGAAATATTCAAATTTTAGTTTACACCACTGGATTCAGCTTAAAAAAACACACAATTTGGTGTTTTGAACATTCCTCTACGTCAATTTGTTACCGAGTTATTGAAAGTGCTAAACACAGTACGTTGTCTAATGTTATTCTTATGGAGGAAAAGACAATTTTTATATCTCGCTTATTTATGAACGTATACTGACGAAACTTGGTATACAGCTTCATCTCGTGGGGGTCTTGCTAAAAAAAAATTGTTTGCCAAAGGCTCCCGCAGCAGCAAACCTGCATACTCAGCCCCCATGTTATTCTTATGGAGAATAATTAAATGCTCTGTCTCCCTTAATTATGAACATAAATGAATAAGAACTGGTATACGACTTCACCTAGTTGAGTTCTATTGATATTAGCATAAAAACCCATTTTTTGTGTTCCTTGTTGCAGCAAACCTGCGTGCTCAGCCCCATTGTTTTTCTTATGGAGAATAATTACAATTGAAACTTGGTAAGTGGCTTTATGTAGTATTAAGACATTTATATCTCCATTGGAAATTCGCTGAGTATGCAGGTTTGCTGCGACGGGGGTATTTTTATTATTACAGAGTTAATTTAGTTTTATTTTTGTTTACGAGTAGTTTGCATATATGACTAGTCTTTTGTCAAACCTCTGCGTCTACATATTTAGAAATGTAATATTATAAGATTATTGGAAACAAATAAATCGTAAAAATAAAAACAAAATTTTAATTGATGTATTTTAATACGCTTTAAATTAAATACATGATTGCCATAATGAAAGATTTAAACTTATTTCTTGCACTGATCCTCCTTTTGCCAAGGCCAAGTGCAGAAAGTAAGGCGAGGTGAGTTCTTGAAGAAGATGTGAAGAGAAGTCACTCCAAAGTTGTCCACCCAGGACTCCAAGCACTCTGGTCCGTCAGCAACTATACTCTAGCAAACCAGAAATATTAAGCTAATCGGATTGCACATTTGCAGCCAATATATTAGTTAATTGACTTAGTTACCTACCATTAAAGAATTACCTTTGTATATGGTGTAATTTGTGACTGAATAAATAAAATAAATAAATAAATATATTTATGTGTCTGCAGATCCAGTTGGAGAAGAAGTATATATCAGACTTTGCTGATATTCAGACCTCCTGGTTAGGATGATTTTCTTATTATTACTGGGAAATTTATAAATCCCTATATTGAAAAATAATATCATGACCATAGCAATGTGCAAACAGTCGGGGAACCTCCCAAACAATTTCTTACTTTCCTTTTTTTAAATTGTATAGTTTTTCAGTTAAAATTATGACAAAAAAGTTAACCATCTGAAAACCATCATTCAACCATCTGAAAATAATAAAAAAATCATTTTTATATTTGCAGAATAAATGGAGTTAATGTGGTTAGTAGAAACAAAATTGGCTTGGTAGCACTGTGGTTAGCGTACTCGCTTCATAACCTGAGATTCGCCAGATCGATCCTGAGTAAAATCTTGAGAAAATGTTATGAAGGTTCGATACTGGATCCAGCTGCCATTGGTCATTGGGCTCTTAATTATTAATGATACTGGCTAAAGAATCAGTCAATCTTAGTCAGTAACAAGGCTACACAAGGCATCTCACTCATTCTACACTCATCATTTATGCATATTCGCCTTAGAATGCACTCTAGATATCTTAAAGAGATATAAAGTTATTAAGTATTTTGTTCCCGTTGATAGTGAAACCATGGGTTCAATAATTAGCCAAGGTAGTATTTATTTCCTGTGTAATTTTATAAATAGGCTGAACATTATTTTTTTTACCTTTACAATTTTTGCTGGGACATCCTCAAACCAGACTCTTTCTTTGGAAGTGAACGTGCCAAAAGGGTTGATTCCTAGGCCAATAAGCATTCCACTCTCGTACAAGAGGAAAACTCCTTGATAATCCTTGCATTCTGATGTAGGAGTCACTTTGTAAAAATAGTGCTTGCCTGGAAAAAAAACATTTGTCCCATTAATTTTATTTATTTTTTGTCAAAATTGATAAATGCAATTAAATAAGATCACGTCTACAAATAGACTTCCCGATATCTAGGATTTTATTAATTGTTTGCCATTGAAAAAACATTATACATTTATAGTATAATTCAAACTAGTTGTCCTGTTGCTCAAATCCGAGCAAGTTTTTACCCAATGAAAGGTTACTTCAGTTGTAAACAAACATAACAAAACATCTGATATCAAAACAAATTATAACATCTGAGAATAAAGCAAATAAACATACTTAAAACGTATGAACTATAAAACGTATATATCATACTGATAAACGTACTTCCAATAAACATGTAGTTTAGACTTCCGCTGTCGGATATCGCTACTGTTCTGAAAATGCAGCTCTTTACTGTATTTAAATGATGTCTTTTTCTTAAAATTCTGTGATGTGTTGGCAAATCTATGTAAAAATGCCTTTAATTTGACACCCCAAACGTTAAAATCCATCCAGCCGTTATCGAGTTATGACCGTGAATAAAAAACCTCTTATGTTAATATATAGGATTAATAATAATTTAATAATTTCTTCTCACTCTTATTTTTGAAATAATCTTATATAATTTTGTAATTCATATATATTTGAGAATTATTGTTTGAAGCCTCCGTCTTGGCCAAGATTCCAGCTCAAACTGTCAAAAATGATAAGAGTGATCATTTCTGATCATAAGATATTGTGAAAAAACTTAGGAATGGTAAAAAATGTCCATGTTTTGTTGACAAGTGGCGCACTACAGCGCCCCAAGGTCGAAAACTTGGATTTTATGTTATGTGCTCAAAACTAACAACATATCCAAAAATCAAAACTACCCGACCAAGGCAAACCTGTATTTTCTATTGTATTTACAGGACTATATCAGTCACTCTGTGATTTTTGTTAAAACAATAAATTTAATTGAACTGTAAAGGTAAAATTGCACTAAGAAGAAAAAGGTCAGAAATCACAGGACTAGGTATTACTTTATGAATATTAGGACTTTCATTACTCTTAACTTAGAAAATGGTTCCTTTTGTTCGGAAAAAAATATTACTAGTCACAACATAAACTGAGCAAAATATTAGGTATTTAATTAACTTGCCCATTCCAATAAAACACCCTTGCTTGGTAAATCCCAAATCTTCAATTTTGCACTCGTCTTTTGGTATTAGGGTCCAAATTCCATCCAATTTCAAATAAATATCTTCAGCCACCAGCCCCTTGCGATCTGCCCGTCCTCCTGCCTTCAGTTTATCTGGAAAGATGAATTATACTTAAACTACAGTAAATAGTTACTTTATTCATTGATTTAATATGTTGAATTAAACTATTTCTGGAATATGGAATATCAATAATTCAACTTTTCAGAGAGAAAATGTATAGAGATACTGTAGTCTAAGGTGTTAAGAGTGTTTACAAGATTAACTAGGTGTGGGCTAGACCCATGATAGTTACTTCTGTTAAACATTGTAGCATTGACTAATATTTGTTTACTTCCCACCTTTCCACTTACTACCAAGATCTTTGATCAAAATTGTAATTAACAGTTTTTCAAGTTATTAAAGAATTTAGAACTGAAACCATTTGTAAAAGTAAATCTACAAATTGTATTAACTTAAGATTATATTAGTTTAAAATGTTATATTTATAATTTAGTTTGTATTTTGTGAATTGTCATGATGAAGTTGATTAATTGAAGTTCTAATAAAAAGCAAATTTTATGAACAAAATGCTAAGAGGGAAACATCTGGGGCCTGTTTCATGAAAATCACAACTTCACTGGTAAATGTTAATAAACCTTTAATTTTTTTGTCACAAATGTTTCTTGAACAAAAGTTAGAAATCTTGTTGTAACCAAAAAAATGTCTCCTATTCGCCGTTTACGTTTTACATTTTTACTCTTGTGAATATTACAGTTTTCACAAATTACAAGTTTACACTAAAAAAATTTGCTTAATTTGTGGGCAGCTTTTGCTGTGGTGTCATTTATTTTTAATTGATTGGTTGAATTTTTAGTTGTTCTAATTTACAATGTGGGATTCCTCGTCTGATGTAGATCTTGTTGTCTTTACAATTGTTCCAGAGACATAGACTATTTCGGGCCTGAAGACATAGAATATTCAGGGTTAGAACAAATGTGGATTTCATTAGTAAATTTGAATTCATAAGAGATTTCAAATGAACTTTATCAAAGTGGAATCATTCCTTGGAGATATTGGGTGCAGACTGAGACGTTTCTGTGTACTTGCAATCCCTTCTACTCCCTCTACCCGTTTGGTTTTTGATAAACATTTTTCTTTCTGGCAAAATTAGTTTTTTATTTTGTATGAAATTTGCCACAAAAATTGGGCCTACTTGTTATACACAAGAAATAACTTGAAAATCATACGTTAGTTCAATTTTCTTTAGTCTTGAAATGGGCATTAAATTTGAATTAAATCAATGGCTAATATATTATTTATATGTTTATGATATATCGTACGTTTAATTAATTAGCAAATAATAACATACACAAATTTATTATAATCTCATCAAGATGGAATATTTGTAGAGTTTAGGGTCCCTTAAATTTTCTCCTTCCAATATGTTAGAGTTACTCAATAACGGAAAGATGTCTGTAATTAAGTATAGAAATACCTTTAGATATTATTCGTTCTAGATAATAACATTAGAGGTAAACAAGAAGGAGGTAGGAGTGCCCATCGGAGATTCCTCAGTGGTCAGTCGCTGTTCCACATTATAGGTCATTAGAGGAGTGCCTAGCGGAGATTCCTCAGTGGTCAGTCTCTGTTCCACATTAACGGGCATTAGAGGGGTGCCTACTGGAGATTTCTCGGTGGTCAGTCGCTGATCCACAATAGAGGACATTAGAGGAGTGCCTGCTGGAGATTCCTCTTTGGTCAGTCGCTGTTCCACATTATAGGTCATTAGAGGAGTGCTTCTGGAGATTCTTTGGTGGTCAGTCGCTGTTCCACATTAGAGGGTATTAGAGGAGTGCCTACCGGAGATTCCTCGGTGGTCAGTCTCTGTTCCACATTAAAGGGCATTAGAGGAGTGCCTACTGGAGATTTCTCGGTGGTCAGTTGCTGTTCCACATCAGAGGAGTGCCTACTGGAGATTCCTCGGTGGTCAGTCACTGATCCACAATAGAGGACATTAGAGGAGTGCTTGCTGGAGATTCCTCTTTGGTCAGTCGTTGTTCGATATTAGATGACTTTAGAGGAGTGCCTACTGGAGATTCCTCTTTGGTCAGTCGCTGTTCGATATTAGATGACTTTAGAGGAGTGCCTACTGGAGATTCCTCTTTGGTCAGTCGCTGTTCGATATTAGATGACTTTAGAGGAGTGCCTGCTGGAGATTCCTCTTTGGTCAGTCGCTGTTCAATATTAGAGGACTTTAGAGGAGTGCCTACTGGAGATTTCTCGGTGGTCAGTTGCTGTTCCACATTAGAGGACTTTAGAGGAGTGCCTACTGGAGATTTCTCGGTGGTCAGACGCTGTTCCACATTAGATGACTTTAGAGGAGTGCCTACTGGAGATTTCTCGGTGGTCAGTCGCTGTTCCACATTAGAGGACTTTAGAGGAGTGCCTGCTGGAGATTCCTCTTTGGTCAGTCGCTGTTCGATGGTAGAGGACTTTAGAGGAATGCCTACTGGAGATTCCTCGGTGGTCAGTCGCTGTTTAACATTAGAGGACTTTAGAGGAGTGCCTACTGGATATTCCTCTTTGGTCAGTCGCTGTTCAATATTAGATGACTTTAGAGGAGTGCCTGCTGGAGATTCCTCTTTGGTCAGTCACTGTTCGATATTAGATGACTTTAGAGGAGTGCCTACTGGAGATTCCTCGGTGGTCAGTCACTGTTCCACATTAGAGGACTTTAGAGGAGTGCCTGCTGGAGATTTCTCGGTGGTCAGTCGCTGTTCTACATTAGATGACTTTAGAGGAGTGCCTACTGGAGATTTCTCGGTGGTCAGTCGTTGTTCCACATGAGAGGGCATTAGAAGAGTGCCTCTGTGGATTCATCGGTGGTCAGTCGCTGTTCCAAATTAGAGGACTTTAGAGGAGTGCCTACTGGAGATTTCTCGGTGGTCAGTTGCTGTTCCACATTAGAGGACTTTAGAGGAGTGCCTACTGGAGATTTCTCGGTGGTCAGACGCTGTTCCACATTAGATGACTTTAGAGGAGTGCCTACTGGAGATTTCTCGGTGGTCAGTCGCTGTTCCACATTAGAGGACATTAGAGGAGTGCCTGCTGGAGATTCCTCTTTGGTCAGTCGCTGTTCGATGGTAGAGGACTTTAGAGGAATGCCTACTGGAGATTCCTCGGTGGTCAGTCGCTGTTTAACATTAGAGGACTTTAGAGGAGTGCCTACTGGATATTCCTCTTTGGTCAGTCGCTGTTCAATATTAGATGACTTTAGAGGAGTGCCTGCTGGAGATTCCTCTTTGGTCAGTCACTGTTCGATATTAGATGACTTTAGAGGAGTGCCTACTGGAGATTCCTCGGTGGTCAGTCACTGTTCCACATTAGAGGACTTTAGAGGAGTGCCTGCTGGAGATTTCTCGGTGGTCAGTCGCTGTTCTACATTAGATGACTTTAGAGGAGTGCCTACTGGAGATTCCTCTTTGGTCAGTCGTTGTTCGATATTAGATGACTTTAGAGGAGTGCCTACTGGAGATTCCTCTTTGGTCAGTCGCTGTTCGATATTAGATGACTTTAGAGGAGTGCCTACTGGAGATTCCTCTTTGGTCAGTCGCTGTTCGATATTAGATGACTTTAGAGGAGTGCCTGCTGGAGATTCCTCTTTGGTCAGTCGCTGTTCAATATTAGAGGACTTTAGAGGAGTGCCTACTGGAGATTTCTCGGTGGTCAGTTGCTGTTCCACATTAGAGGACTTTAGAGGAGTGCCTACTGGAGATTTCTCGGTGGTCAGACGCTGTTCCACATTAGATGACTTTAGAGGAGTGCCTACTGGAGATTTCTCGGTGGTCAGTCGCTGTTCCACATTAGAGGACTTTAGAGGAGTGCCTGCTGGAGATTCCTCTTTGGTCAGTCGCTGTTCGATGGTAGAGGACTTTAGAGGAATGCCTACTGGAGATTCCTCGGTGGTCAGTCGCTGTTTAACATTAGAGGACTTTAGAGGAGTGCCTACTGGATATTCCTCTTTGGTCAGTCGCTGTTCAATATTAGATGACTTTAGAGGAGTGCCTGCTGGAGATTCCTCTTTGGTCAGTCACTGTTCGATATTAGATGACTTTAGAGGAGTGCCTACTGGAGATTCCTCGGTGGTCAGTCACTGTTCCACATTAGAGGACTTTAGAGGAGTGCCTGCTGGAGATTTCTCGGTGGTCAGTCGCTGTTCTACATTAGATGACTTTAGAGGAGTGCCTACTGGAGATTTCTCGGTGGTCAGTCGTTGTTCCACATGAGAGGGCATTAGAAGAGTGCCTCTGTGGATTCATCGGTGGTCAGTCGCTGTTCCAAATTAGAGGACTTTAGAGGAGTGCCTGCTGGAGATTCCTCTTTGGTCAGTCGCTGTTCAATATTAGATGACTTTAGAGGAGTGCCTACTGGAGATTCCTCGGTGGTCAGTCGCTGTTCCACATTAGAGGACTTTAGAGGAGTGCCTGCTGGAGATTCCTCTTTGGTCAGTCGCTGTTCGATATTAGAGGACTTTAGAGGAGTGCCTACTGGAGATTTCTCGGTGGTCAGTCGCTGTTCCAAATTAGAGGGCATTAGAAGAGTGCCTCTGTGGATTCATCGGTGGTCAGTCGCTGTTCCACATCACAGGAGTGCCTACTGGAGATTCCTCGGTGGTCAGTCGCTGTTCCATATTAGAGAACATCAGAGGAATGCCTACTGAGATTCCTCTTTGGTCAGTCGCTGTTCAATATTAGCTGACTTTAGAGGAGTGCCTGCTGGAGATTCCTCTTTGGTCAGTCGCTGTTCGATATTAGATGACTTTAGAGGAGTGCCTACTGGAGATTCCTCGGTGGTCAGTCGCTGTTCCACATTAGAGGACTTTAGAGGAGTGCCTACTGGAGATTCCTCGGTGGTCAGTCGTTGTTCCACATGAGAGGGCATTAGAAGAGTGCCTCTGTGGATTCATCGGTGGTCAGTCGCTGTTCCAAATTAGAGGACTTTAGAGGAGTGCCTGCTGGAGATTCCTCTTTGGTCAGTCGCTGTTCGATATTAGAGGACTTTAGAGGAGTGCCTACTGTAGATTCCTCGGTGGTCAGTCGCTGTTCCACATTAGAGGGCTTTAGAGGAGTGCCTGCTGGAGATTCCTCTTTGGTCAGTCGCTGTTCGATATTAGAGGACTTTAGAGGAGTGCCTACTGGAGATTCCTCTTTGGTCAGTCGCTGTTCGATATTAGAGGACTTTAGAGGAGTGCCTATTGGAGATTCCTCGTTGGTCAGTCGCTGTTCCACATTAGAGGACTTTAGAGGAGTGCCTGCTGGAGATTCCTCTTTGGTCAGTCGCTGTTCGATATTAGATGACTTTAGAGGAGTGCCTACTGGAGATTCCTCGGTGGTCAGTCGCTGTTCCACATTAGAGGACTTTAGAGGAGTGCCTACTGGAGATTCCTCGGTGGTCAGTCGTTGTTCCACATGAGAGGGCATTAGAAGAGTGCCTCTGTGGATTCATCGGTGGTCAGTCGCTGTTCGATATTAGAGGACTTTAGAGGAGTGCCTACTGGAGATTCCTCGGTGGTCAGTCGCTGTTCCACATTAGAGGGCTTTAGAGGAGTGCCTGCTGGAGATTCCTCTTTGGTCAGTCCCTGTTCGATATTAGAGGACTTTAGAGGAGTGCCTACTGGAGATTCCTCTTTGGTCAGTCGCTGTTCGATATTAGAGGACTTTAGAGGAGTGCCTATTGGAGATTCCTCGTTGGTCAGTCGCTGTTCCACATTAGAGGACTTTAGAGGAGTGCCTGCTGGAGATTCCTCTTTGGTCAGTCGCTGTTCGATATTAGAGGACTTTAGAGGAGTGCCTACTGGAGATTCCTCGGTGGTCAGTCGCTGTTCCATATTAGAGAACATTAGAGGAATGCCTACTGAGATTCCTCGGTGGTCAGTCGCTGTTTCACATTTTTACATCAAATAAAATTTATAAATTACGTAAAATTTAGGAAACTTATCTGGAAATGACTTAAAACATATAATTTTTATCAGAACAGTAAAAAAATAAACAAAAGAGCAATTGTAATTACTGTCATTACAATTAATTGTTTCACCAGTGCTTAAAATTGTTGTGAAACACCTATACTTGTACAATTGTAGTTACTAGTGTCTGAAAAGATAAACTTTTGAATACGTAACTTGTGACTGCCGTAAAACAGATGTCTACAATCATGTTTTAGAAATATAAACTAAAACATACTGTAAATAAGAAAATTTAAAACCCCAATTAATTACCGGAATGGTTTACCTGGTTGTGCAAAGAGAACCGAAGTGTACCACAGTGAGTGGTTCCAGTAGCTACCACTAGTGTACATTGGTTTGTCGTCGTATGTATACTGCAGCTTCAAGCCCTTGGACTCAGCTCGCTTTGGAACATCCTCTTTGATATACTGTAGAAAAATAAACATATTTAAATTTATTCACCAAGCCAGTTAATGGTCAAAAACAAGTTATCTTTATAGGAAAGTAATTTGTTTTATTATACAAGTAATGAGATCAAGTTTTGAAACTAGAGCTGCAGTTTATTAATTTTGAATAGTGAATATATTGGATACCTTGGATCACTTGTTAATACTAAAATGGTTTGAAATGTTAATGTATAAATAACGTAATAAGTAGAGACACGCTTATAGAAAAACAATTTCTAGTGAGAACCCCAGCCCCAAGCACAGATAGTCAGAATCACTTTTTACTTTCTCCCCTTATATAGTATATGGAGAAAGTATTGTTTTCGTCAAAATTTTTGAATTTGAGTTGTTAGTGGAAATATTTGTTTTGGTGCTCCCTGAATCCAAAAAAGTGATTTTTACGTGATGTCTGTGTGTCTGTCTGACTGTCTGGCTGTCTGTATAGATGTGTACAGAGCTAGAGCCCTAACCAAAGGTCCGATTTTTATGAAATTTGGTATGTAGTTACTAATACATGATATCTCCAGGTATTTTTTTATTTTTTGAATTTTTTATTTTTAAGGTCTAGTTATACCCCAAAAACGGCTTTAACGATTTTAATTAAACTTTAGTGGTTGTAGAGCTTTAGTTTTCCAACAAAATTACACCACCTGTATTTCTGTAAAAATTCAGGTTCAGAAACTACAGGCTTCAGAAACTATCAAAAATTCAGTTTTTTGGCTTTTTAAAAAAAAACATAAATATAAAAAATATGACTATTCACCATTAAAAAGAGCTCAAATCACTAAATAATTTAATATTTTGAATTACTATTCTACGATTGCTGGTTGCGGAGAAAATTTAAATTTTCATTTTGCAGTAAACGCAGTACGTTGTCCAATGTTATTCTTATGGGGAATACAAAAATTACTATTTCTCTCTTATTTACTGATCAATTTCGTTCAAACTTTATATGCTTATCAAGTTAGCATTGGCCAACAGGGGAAATTCAAAATATGTTGCCCCTTAATAACCCTAGGGGGGGAATAGGGGGTATTTCCCCTCTTAAAATCACGTGTGTAGCAATGAATTCTGTAGTGCCTCCAAAACAGGGATTTGGGTGGATGTTTTTAAAACAACTTGTTTACAAGATTTTCTGTATAGTACATTCAAACCGTGTTTTGTATTCTATATTTAGTAAATTGTTTTGTTTTTAATTGAACAAGATTAGTCTTATCTAAATTTAATGATAAATTGTGTTCCATCAAATAGTTACTAATACTCTTCATTTCTACCTGGCAATGCATTTTAGTTTCTTCCAATGCATCAGATGTTATCTTCAAGTTTGAATCATCCGCATACAAACATAATTTGGATGCTGACTTATATGATAAAGTATTATCAATATTTTTAATATAGCATAGGAATAGTAATGGTCCTAAAATGGACCCTTGAGGAAATCCAAATTTAACTGGCCGAAGTTCTGACGATGCCCTAATAATTTTGTTATATTTAGTAAGGGAGGTAATTTCTTCATACTGACAGCGATCACAAAGGAAAGAATTAAACCAACTCAAAGAGTTTTTTAATATGCCAAGATGTTGTAATTTTTCCAATAGAATGGAATGCTTTTCGCTATCTAAAGCTTTAGATAAATCCATAAATATGCCTGTTGTGCATTTTCCCTTGTCGACTACTGATTCTACTGATTCGACTCGACTACTGATTCTACGAATGAGACTGCAGCACTAATCACTGATCTTCCTGATCTAAAACCATGTTGAATATCATCAGATAAATTGTGTTTTTTAAAATAGTTATTTAATTGAATTGAAACAATTTTTTCATATATTTTTGATATTGATGGGAGTAAATAAGATATTGGTCGATAGTTGTTTATATTTGTTACTTAACCTATTTTTAATACGGGAATAATTTTGGATTTTTTAAGCAGGGTGGGAAAAGAACCAGTGACAAATGATGAATTTATTAAGTGGCTCAGTATACGGCTAATTTCCTTTTTCACTTCTTTTATGATTGTTACTGGGACTTCATATCATATCCACTTGAGTTTGTATTTTTCAATGAACTCATGACTTTTTCCACCTCATTACTATCAACTGGGATAAAACTAAAAGTAGGTTTGAACAATTCTTTTGAGTTATTTGTTCTTTGAAATTCATAACTACTAACTCATAACTACATTAACTACTTACTTGAAAGTCATAACTCTTTGAAATTCATAAGATTCTACACCCAACCGTTGCAGAGATATTCAATGTGCTAAACACAGTACGTTGTCCAATGTTATCCTTATGGAGAATAAATAAAATTGTATATCTCCATTATTATGAATGCATATTGATGAAACTTGGGAAATGGCTTCATGTAGTAGTGGTACAGTGGAACCTCAATAACTCGAACCTCAATAAGTCGAATTCCTTGATAACTCAAATTTTTGTCATTCCCCTTGAACTTGCCTACCTAATTCTATGTTATATCACCTCTATAAGTCGAAGGGTTAACAGGAAACACCTCCATAACTCAAATTTTTGCTGTATTCTTAGCATGTCGCCGCACCTCTATAAGTCAAAGTTTTAGCTGTATAACCTCTATAACTCGAATATGTACAATTGTCGTACCTCTATAAGTCGAAGTATTGACTAGAGAACCTCTATAAGTCGAAGTTGTTCATTCACCAAACCTCCAATGACTTTGCAGCTGGAAATTTCAACCCTCCCTCCCCACTAAATCTCTTTCCCGGTTGCTAAAACAACCCACAAATTTATGTTGATGAGCAACACGCATACCAAACACACTCATCCTCACTTTCACCTATGTGAGGATTTCATTTCATAAATAAGAAACAGTCTCATATTGTTATAAATTATATATTTT
Source organism: Allygus modestus (assembly GCA_963675035.1). Classification (NCBI taxonomy): domain Eukaryota; kingdom Metazoa; phylum Arthropoda; class Insecta; order Hemiptera; family Cicadellidae; genus Allygus; species Allygus modestus. The sequence goes on from OY776111.1 coordinate 106,886,697, forward strand.
TTTAATCAAATGGTTTTGATTTAATTAGAATTGTGTTATGAGTCATTAGTTAGTGTGAGTTCAGAGGTTCTGAAATGTAGTTTTTAGGTTGTTTTTTACGAAGTGTTTACAGTTTGGTAAAAAGTGTTGGCAAAACTCTACCCCATGAGGAGAAGTTCAAGACTATTTGAGGCTATTGACACAGGAAATAAAAACAGTGTCATCGGAAAGCAGTTTGGAACACCAGTGAACACTGTCGACAATTTTAAAACAAGAAAAGTGTTGTACTGCTTCACCCTAATTCCAACAATGCTCTGAAATTTTAATTGTTATAGTGTTTTGTTCCCTTTTAGTTTTGAAAATTATTTTAATAGCCTACAGTACATTAATGTTCAGCTAAATGAAATTGATGCGTATTTGGTCAGAACTGACTTCCGTAAGCGGGAGGGATTTGTTTGGGGCAGGTGATAAGAAGTGAGCAAAAAAGTCTAGGAAATAGACAGGAAGTGGTCGAACGGGCAAAAAATCACCAAAATACCAAACTGTGAGTCATTATTTGTTTACTTTCCTCCTCTACAATATTTTCAATGAAGGAAGTATTTCGTCCTCTACTATGTTAACCAAAGAAGCTTTACAATATATTTCCGGGCTTATTTTAGGCATTTAAAATTGTTCAGATCTATTTTAATTTTAATAATAATTATTATTTGGTATGATTATTTTTGATACATAGCTCGAACTTATGTAATGATTATACTCTTTCATGATCCATCTATTGTGTTACCGTGACCCTCAATAAGTCGAAGTCTGTGGAAAATCACCTTGATAAGTCAAACCTCGATATTTTGAAATATTCGATAACTCTAATTTTTGCCGTTCCCCCTGAGGTTCGAGTTATCGAGGTTCCACTGTATATTGATATTTGCACAACAATTTGATGTTTTGTTGATTATCCCCGTAGCAGCAAACCTGCATACTCAGCCCTAGTGTTAATATTATGGAGAATAAGTAAAGTTTTATATCTCCCTTAATTATGAACATAAATTAATCAAACTTAGTTTGTAGCCTGGTTGAGTTATATTGATAATTCCACAAATTCTCTTTTTTTGCAGCAAACCTGCGTACTCAGCCCTAATGTTATTCTTATGGAGAATATATAAAATGCTATGGATCACTTATTTATTTATTGATGAACGAAGTGAATCACTGTATTGATGAAGAAGTTTCAGTGGCCGTGTGTGGGTGTGTTATCGAAATACTAAATAACTGTAAAACATTTCTTAATGAAATTTTGAAGGAGTCATTTGGGATACCAAAGGGATGTTTTAACACAGCATTTGTATTTTATTTTGGATTAATAATAATTATTAAAACTAATTTTAATGTTTGATATTCAGTAGTTGAATTGGTTTTCGTAGTAAGCTATTGACTATGGTTGTCTTTAAAATGTCAGCTGGGATTTATCAGTGTTTCACTTGAGGGATTTTTATCCCCTATATGGGATATTTTGACTGCTTGTGGGATAAAATGGGATTGTGGGATAAAGTGGGATTTTTTTGAGATCGTCATTACGTCTGCTAGTTTGCTTACAACTTACGACCAGAGCACCTTAGCGGTAGCACTTCTAGTGGATTTTCTCGCCGTACTGGCAGTTGCGGGTTTCCCATTTTTTAACATCGCTGTCCGCACAGATTATGATTTTATAAACGTCACAGAACGAACACTGAATCATATCAATTTCGCTGGCCGAGCCATGTTGGAATTAACATGCAAACTATTTGCCATTATTTAGTACCTACTTCGTACTCTTTAGTACTACCATTAAAAATATTAGTACTTCTCACGTAAATAAATTATTTAATTTAGTTAATTCACCGTATCATTTAACCTATGTCGCATTGCTCAAAATCCTTTGAGGTACTAAAATGTAAAATACCTAAAGGTAATTAGTAGATCTAAATAAGCTCTATCTAACGGTATAAATATTTTACGAATACATTATTCAAAAATCATATAATATTTAACATTAATTGTGTTGCAATAACAAATCAGTGGGAAAGTGTGGGATATGACGAGGGATACTATAAGGGAGAGTCTGGGATAAAGTGGGATTTTTTGTATCAGTGCGTGGCATATTTTTACCGTAGAGTGGAAACACTGCATATTTGTTTATAAACATAATATGTATCACTCAAATGTAAACATATTTCAACTATGGATTTGGTTATGTTTTGTTCCATCAATTTTTTTATTTCGAAATAGTTTAAAATGTGAGTGTTATGTAAATTAACGGTGTTTTGTCGTGTTTAACCCTAGCAGTGGCCACCCAAAAACTGTAGAATGGCCAACCTATTTTGGCGATTTTGCAGACCTTTTTTTGAAAATTCGTATAAATTTGAAATGAGAACTAAACATAGCCAACCACATATTCATTTTGTTCAGAAAGAACAGGGGCATCATGTAATAGTCAAATAAAAAAGATCTAAGAGATAATTTTTTCAGCGAAGTAAAAAAAAAAAAAAAAAAATTGAAATTTATTTTTGAAATTTCAAAAGCAGCCTCGGTAAAACTTTTTCGTCCGATTTTTTATGGAAAATTCATTATATACATTTTGTAGACAATTCAATTCCCTACATAGAAATGTATAATATGTTGGGGAAAATATTTTATTTGTAGGTATTATGTAAGTATATACGGAAAACAGCAAAATGTGAAAATTGTACAGTGTTAGTTAGTACTGTAAAAAGGTAATGTAAATATGTATATGCTAATTATAATATGTATATTTTTGTAAAGCTAATGAAGTAGGGAATGTAAAAAAGTCATAAAGTTGATGGTAAAAAATGGTTATCACTTATGATTAGATGAATTTTGAAAATTTTAGGGTATTCGGAAAAAAAAAGATTCTACGATATTTAGTATATAACTTTTTTTAGAAATTTATTCATCCAAATACTATATATATACATTTAGTAGGACATTCAATTCCCTACATAGAAATGTATAATATGTTGGGGAAAGAATTTTATTTGTAAGTATTATGTAAGTATATACGGAAAACCGCAAAATTTGAAAATTGTACAGTGTTAGTTAGTACTGTAAAAAGGTAATGTAAATATGTATATGCTAATAATAATATGTATATTTTTGTAAAGCTAATTAAGTAGGGAATGTAAAAAAGTCATAAAGTTGATGGTAAAAAATTGTTATCACTTATGATTAGATGAATTTTGGAAATTTTAGGGTATTCGGAAAAAAAATTCTACGGTATTTAGTATATAACTTTTTTTAGAAATTTATTCCTCCAAATACTATATATACATTTAGTATATTATATCTATATATTATTCCTGTAGGTATTTAGAAACAATAAAATATATAAATATACATATACACAGGGTAGTGGCATATTATATAAGAGATAACGTGTGATTGTAGGTCCGGTCACCATATAGGAAAAATTACAAAATTGTTATTTTTTATACTAGGCCTACTCAATAATGAAATACATCCTACCTTACAATTGTAAAAGTAATAAAAATAAATATAATTACTCACCCCCGTCCCATTATTATGTTATCCTGTTGGTTTATATCGCACTCGTATATTCGTGACATTGTATGAAAAACAATGTTTTTTTACAAACAATATTTCACACACTTCAGTAATATTTATGCATAATAAAATGCATAAAGATTACTGTTATATACACACACACACTTCACCAACACTAACACTCCGAAATAATAACGGATTTAGCAATAATTCGCGGATACATGCGAGCGCAAACTCACTAAGGACGCAGACAGAATCGCGAAATGGCCGACTTCTGCGCAGCAAATGTCAGATGAGTGACGCATTTCCTTCGTCTGCAAGACAGCAGCAGGAAAAGGCGATGCGCAAGGCTGCCAATGTCAAAAGCTAAATTTCTTCCTCTTCAAAATGAAATATTATATGACTAGTATTTATAACTTGCACTGGATGTAATTCGCATTTTCCATAGGGGCTCCGGATGCCGGTTGGCCATTTGTTACGAATTCAGAAAACAGCTGTGTTTATAAAATCGTAACTGTTGTGCAATCAATATTTCGTTCTAAAAATCAATACCACAGTGAAACTAAACTCTTTGGATATGCAGTGGTACCACCCGCAACATCCTAAGACAAAAATTACCCGAGCAGGGTAATTCCAAAGTAGTCGTGTTTTTACATTTTCCGAGCGTCGACTGCAGGAATGGCGTAGCGGCAAAATTTCATAGTAATTATAATCGTCGTGACATTGTTATACAACTTGTAAACGGTTCATTTATGTAATAAAATATGAAAGTTCAGAATGTGATCTTTCGAATGGTATAAATATTGTTCACTTCTGAGTTGACTTTTAATTAGTTTTTTACCGTTACAAAAATTTCGACCCGTACCAGCTCCGCATGCTGGTGGCCATTTCAGGCAACACGTGAAAGTAGCTCCGCGTGCCGGTTGGCCACGGCTAGGGTTAAAACAATGCTTGTATCTATTTAGATTTATTATCAGTTTATTTTTTACTGGAAAACTTCGATGTAAAATCTAAGTGTTTTGACTAGTGATGATAAATTAATACAATAGGTTTTGGAATTTTTGAATTACTGGGACAGTATAACTCCGTAACACTTATTGACTGTGATTGATAATCAAGAGTGTTGTAGACCTATAATAGTTTTTTTTTACACTATGAACAAATTACTTGATGGCAGACTTACTAAACTCAACAAACTCATCATACGTGCAAACTATCTTTATTACTTGTAATGTACCAAATAAGCCCCACTGTCACCTAATGACATGGGATTAAAGTTTTGTAATCTACCGGTCAGTAAAATAGTCTGGATACAGTTTATATTTGTTTGCATTTTCTGTGGTTAATATTGATTTTCATAAACAATCAAGATGTCCAAATCTCCGTAATCCCAACCGTCTACATTGTTCAACTAATTACGTTGTAGATAGATTGCCCTCCTGAAAAATTGTCATTAATGTAGATGTTTGATTTTGCTTTTAAACCTCTCGTGCTGCGATTTCAGTAGCTTGTGTATTTAAATTCAAACTAACATATATTAATGATGTAAACATTTTTAAATTTAAGGTATGAATTTTATAAGATACTGTTATATAAATAAATTATTGAATACCTTTTTTACATTAAATGGGTTTAAAACAAGTATATTTCTGTATGTTTAACCACCTGATTTTGGAGCTGGAAATTAATAGGTCTAATAATAATTGGGAACTTTTTCCTCAGGTGATATATTTAAAACTCATCGAAAACCATCCGGTGCCAAAAATATATTAGTCATTGGCCGAGTCATAAAAAAGCGTGAACAGGCCTGATGGCCATAGCTAGGACCTGTGACCAAATAAACACAATCAGTTTAATCTAATTTGCTAGGTACACACAATGGTTTTAAGAGGTTAATTGCTCCACCTCACCCTCCAGGGTTAGATGGAAACGTATTCCGCATATTCTCTATTCATTGTTGCTGGATTAGGAAACCCCAGCATAGCTACTATAGGCACGTTTTCCACACGCGGGAATTTTGCGCAGGTTACCAGAAGGTTAGGATATAGCAGGAAAGGAAAGGGTGGGATGGGACAGGCAGCCAAATTGGCCTTTCAGCGTACCAACTCCCGTGCCTTGTGACAGCTGTGATCAAGCTCAATGTGAACCCGCTCTGCCCTCCAACTGGCCAACTCAACGGATGGGGTATCCATGTACAACAGCCAGGGACCATACATTCTCAGGTTGGGGACCAACCCCTGAGTTTCCGCCCCGAGCCGCTGCAAGTGGAGGGACCAAAGGTGAAAGGGAAGTTTGTCATAATGGACATCCAAAAAACTTCATATGTAATGACAATTTCATTTGCTGTACCCAATGTCAGCATCCAAACTGGTATAGACCAGTTTTAAGGTTGTCCTAGGACGAATATTCTCTATTGGTCAATGCTAACACAGCAAGTTTTAATAAAATTAATCAGTATACAAGAGATATATGTTTTTTATTTCTTATAAGAATAACATCGGACAATATACTTAGTTTACTGCTGAATTGAAATTGAAATATTCTCCACAACCATTAGCCGAATAGCCTACTATCGCCATACTAATTTAACCGTGTGTGGATTGGAGTACTAATTTTTCATCTTTTAGAGCTTTTTATGGCAATGAGATAAAACTGTTGAAACCTGCTAAAAATATTTAAAGTTTATGGTACTAAGAAAGGTAAAAAAACTGAAGTTTGGGATCTCTTAAGCCCTGTAATTTCTGAACCCAAATTTTTCTAAAAAATCAGGTGGTATATTTTATTAGAAACCTAATATAAACCACCAAATAAAAAATCCGAAGATTTTGAAAGCGGCTCCTCAAAACTGCTCCAGACCTATATACTACGTTGTTGGGTACCAAAATATTATGGATACCTCTTTGTTCTTACCTCAGGGCTCTGCCTTTACTATCACTCCCAACGTTTAATTTTAACGTATGATTCGTTGGATTTATTTTGTTAAAGCAGCATCTCCTGAAAGATGTCCCCACGTTTGATACGCCGCCCTACTCAACCATAGACCTCCACCGCACAGGAAAATTTTCATGTTATTATTTACGCCTTTTTTAGTAATTTTAGAAAATTTTCAATCATACAAAAATTGTTATTTTTTTTAACCCCGACCTTAGAGTTCCACCTCACTGGCTTTAAAAGTTGCCTTGTTAAATTTATGGAGGAAAGATGATCCTTGGGTAAGCGTTCGGGAGTTCGGGTCAGCGTTCGGGTTGAGTACTACTAGCTGGTCAGACAGACATTATTCTGTCGTAATGTCACTGAATTTGTTTTATGTCAAAGATTCTCGTTCTTTTTCAAGATGAGCTCGTTCGCTTCACTCACTCGCCTCCAGGATGAGCTCGTTAGCTACGCTCACTTGCCTATTTTTATATAGAGCTTGCTTCGGTATTGAAAATGAGTTGCTATTCGAATAGATTTATTATTTCTATAATAAACATATGTTTGTACGCTTTTCAAGTATGTTTAGATATCATCCTTATAACAGCTGTTTGATGAAACTAAATAACTAACATACAATCCCGACTTTGTTTTATGTATTTAGATAATGAAAATCACTTAATAATATCTTGCCATGACAACGTTAATATACACTAGGCAGCAATACGGATTTTGGCAATTTGAAATTTAAGTAATTGCACAACGCCATCTGTAGAGCCTGATATAAGCGTAGGTTATATTATATAAATCAAACAGGAAAGTTGGCCGGGTTGGTAAGGGCCCGAACTTGCATTTAGGTTGTAGACCAGAGCCTGTACAGACCCTAAATTCAGCCCTGGCCGTCTGTATGCAGAACTTCAAACATGCTAGAATCCAGAATCATTGTCCCTGTCTCGTGTGCATTCTATGTGCCTAAGAGTAAAAATATGTTATAGTCAATTAATACAAATGCTGAATTATTTTGACTCAATCCTATCCTACACTATAATATGAGTAAGGTTTGCATGCTCGCTTGCTTGGTTGATTGCTTGCAACTCTGATCTCAAAAACGGCTCCAACGATTTTCTTGAAAAATAACTAATGTGTCCTTCCAACTACTTGTGTTGTAAAACCTGATATCTGGGTTAAAAATAAGTTCTAGACATGTACCATCCCCAAAAAAATCAAATAATGTAAAAAGCCACTATGGAAAATTAAAAAAAATCACATTGGGCTTTTGGAGATTAAAATAAAAGCAAAAGAGTCATAACAGCTGTTCAAAATCTTTCAGCGAACTCTCAAAGTTATACTCATATAGTTTAAGTACTACCTGGGGCTGAGCTTTGCTAGGGAAAGGTCAATCTTGTTTATGACTTGGAGTAGTTTTTCACCATGTAGCCTACTAACGAGCATTTTGAGGTCACAACAGTTGTTATTATAATGTACCTTTGAGTCATTCTGGATATGACCACTCTACATGTACTCTTCATTCAAAGGTTTTATTATCTGATTTTATGGAACCACATGGAACTCATGTTGTTTATGATTATCAACATGTGGTTTCCTGAGAGCAGAGATTAAAAGATTTGAGAGAAGATTACATATATAGAGTAGTAAAATAAATCAAAGGGATATTGAGCTATAAATAACAACTGGAGTGACCTTAAAAATGTAGAACAGAGGCAAATGAGTTATACAATTCTGATTATCAGTAGGGGGAAGTGGTGAAATATGCTCCAAGTCATCTAAACAAACTGACTGGCCTTCCCCCAAGCAAAGCTCGGCCCCCAGGTATCATATACTCTAATATGAGTAAGGTTTGCTTGCTTGCTTGCGACACTTATCTCAAAAACGGCTCCAACGATTTCCTTCAAACGTTCAAAATAACTAATTTCTGGGATAAAAATAAGTTCTAGACAGGCCTCATCCCCAGGAAAAATCAAATAATGTAAATAACTAAAATGAAAAGTTAAAAAAATTAACATTGGGCTTAAGGAGTTTTAAATCAACACAAACGAATTTTAACAGCTGTTCATAATCATCCAGGGAACTATCAAAGTAATACTCATGTTGTATATGATTATTAACATGTGGTTTCCTGAGAACAGAGATTAAAAGATTTGAATGAAGATTACATATATAGAGTAGTAAAATAAATCAAAGGGGCATTGAGCTTTAAATAACAACTGGAGGGACCTTAAAAATGTAGAAAAGAGGCAAATGAGTCATACAAATCTGAGTATCAGTAGGGGAAAGTTATGAAATATTACTCCAAGTCATCTAAACTGACTGACTGGCCTCCCCCCGAGCAAAGCTCGGCCCCCCAGGTACTGTAGTGTTAAAACGGATATGAGAAGGGTGTTACCACTCCAGTAGTCAGTAGTATTTTTTATTTACATTAGTCCTAAATTATCTGTTCTTGCCGTTGTGGAGTTAAAATGGATAACAGAAGAGTGTTACCAATCCAGTACCTACCTACATATCTTTAAAAATTCAGTCTTCGTTCATCCTCTTACGGGAAGAATGAGCGTACACCTAGTGTATTTTTATGAAACTTGGTAAGTGGCTTTATGTGGTAGTAAGAAACATGCATGCATTGAAAATTTGCTGACTTTTGAACATTATGCCTTTGACAAGCATTTACATTTATGAAATGTTAGTTTTTGTTCGTTTAAATGTCAACTTTTTCACAGTTTAAAGCCCAACACTCTTACAATACCTGCAATATTAATCTTTTCAACTACCCGATTCACAATTTGACGTTTTTTGAAAAAAGTCCTATTTATATGAGTATACGACTGTATAATAAAATTCCAGATTCATTTAAATCTTTTACACCCTATAAATTTAAGACGTGTATTTTAAAGACATTTTGATCAGTAAGTCTTATTACACAATTGATGATTTTTAAAATGATAACACAGCTTTTTGACCTCTGAACAGAGCTTTCATATGCATGATGTTTTAACCCTGAGCATATTTGAAACCATACATTTTGTATTAAGATAATTTAGTTTAGTAAATAGATAATTTTAAGTTGGACGATGCACCTGTTTGATATTACTGATTGTAATGTACACAAATTTTTATGTGCAAATAAAGTACTTATGACTTATGAGTACGTAGGTTTGCTGCGACGGGGGTATTTTTGTTGTGTGTTTTAGTAAGAGTGTTTCATCACAGCTGTTATTTATTTATAAATCAATACGTTCGTTTTTACGTTGTTATTCCAACTCGTTATTCCTGAAACTAATACTTTGTACGCTGACCAAATGCAGTTTTTAAATAAACTTTATCGGTCCAGGAAAGTTGCAGAAAGTTTAGAAGATGGTAATGTTAACATTAGAAGATGGTAGTGTTAGCATTGATGACTGATGATGAACAGCCTCAACAACCATTTTTGCAGGAAACCGAAGGCCTACTATTACTATAGCGTAAAGAAGGGAACAGCCGCATTAACAATGCAGACTGTAGAAAACGCTGCCGCCCAGATGAAGTTGAACTAAAAATGATAAAAGCGTTGGAACAACCAACACCCAGTGCTCACATGTCGTTCTTCCTCACCTAAACAAATTTGATGACAGGGAAGTGTTCAAATTTCAAGTGTGTGTTCTTCAATTAATTTCAAAAATCAATGATAAAAATCTGCTCAATCTCTACCACCACAAACACATCCCTACTACCATAATAACTATCCCCTCCCACAGCCTCCATTGTTTTCACATCCTCAACCGTCATATTCAAACTAATTCAACCCAGATAACAACTTTAAAGCACAATTTCCCTAAACTCATCAGTTCCATGATCCACAAAATTACTCCACTACAAACAACTAGCAAACAAGCTTATCACAAAGGCAGCCACCTGTGTCCCATCAGCGAGAACAATCTACTGCACAGTTTTATCAACAATTTGGCCAGTCTTTGACAGCAACATCTCCAGATAACTTCCCTGCTGAGAGCCCTTCCCCATCTGCATCTGTGTGTACAGATAACACCTAAGATTTTTCTTGATTTAAAGTAAGTTTTTTTTTAATAACAGTTTATGATTAGGCTGTTTACAAGATGGACAGATGTGTTTAGAGTTAATACAAAGGCTATATTTTTAATTTTATGTGCCTTCCAACTATGTTGTTTTATCTTACAATCTACAAGAAATTACAAAATATATGAATAAATAACATTTTAGATTATTTATTTTCTATTATTTTCGTTACATAGGTTTGACATAGCATTCGTTAACAGATATTGAGTTCTATCGTTTTGCAGCTGACGGACTCACATACCCCCTTTTTGCTTTTTTGAAGTTGGTGTATATATTGGTCACTTAAACATACAGATTAAGTACAGGCACAGTACTACTGTACTTAAATGGTGTTTTGTTAAAAGTGACCAGGATATTCACCAACTTCAAAAAAGCAAAAAGGGGGTTTGTGAGTCCGACAATTGTAAAATAATTTAATAGCCCCACCTAATTTCAGCAATGTCATTTAGAAAAATATATATGTTGAGTTGTGTACTTTAAAAACAAAATGAGATACTTTCATATTGAAGACCATTTTTAAGTAAATTAATGAAAAAGTGCAAATGTCTTTACTTATTTATTTACATTGAGTACATCCGGCACTTTCATTAAAAACTATCAGGTAATTTTTTGTTATTTTTACTTACCTTAAGGTAAGAGCAAGCCTTTCTTGCCTGGGAATAGAATTTCTCATTTTTATATTCTCGTGATGATATTAATATCTCGTGGCGTTCATCAGAGGACACTACAGATATTCTGAAGAAATTAAAAAACTTCCTCTTATCACGCCGAAGTTCTTCAAAAATAGTGTAGAATGCTCCTGTTTGCTCCCTACTTTCGTTATTAGATGGCACTTCCGCTTAATCCTACGGCGCTTGATTCAACGGTACAGCAACCACATTGCAAAAACCCGTTTTGGATTCATGAATTAATGTTTACTATCAACTTATTCACTATGTCACGACAACAAAACAAGTGCTCGTTTGACCGGTTAAAATCCGGCGTGTGTGCAAGGGGCCTAACCTGTACACACAACGATCATGCCAGTCGATCCTGGGCCGGATTTAAGCATAGGCTACATAGGTGCGCGCCTAGGGGCCCGCACCACCCAAATACCACATACAGAAGCCTCAAACAAGCCAAAAATAACATAGGTCACCAGGTTTCTGACTATGGCGATAGAAGACCTGTGCCAGGGACCTATCGTACAGCTTCTAAATTCGGCCCTGCATTGACGTTAAGTGAATGAGAGTTAAACTGTACACTACTTCCCTAGCCTGTTCGTGTATTGGCCTCCCGGTAAATGTAGAACAGCGTTCAGCAATATCACCCATCTTATAAACAATAAATTTGACACAGAAAAAACAAACGAGTTTGCACGCAGCACGCTGACGTGAGGGAAGTGAATTTCCACGTTAAAACTTTTAAAACTCAAAATCTGTGTAAAAACATCCATGTATTCCAATTTTTATTAATATCTGAAAACATTGATTTTTTGGCTGTTCTGATGCTCCTGGTTTCATTCACCTGCAAAGCTGGGAATACAATTTTGCACATTATAATGTTAAGAGAAGGTCCAGGCAGGCTTGAAAGTAGGCGCGAGTTGCTGGGGATGATAAAAGTACTCTAACAAAGGAATAACAGGCTTTTCTAGTGTAAAACCCCCATAAGACAACGTACTGTGTTTAGTCGAAACACATTTTCCTTAATAACTCGGTGGTAAATATTTATGCTAGAATGACGAGAGAGGGCTTAAAACTTTCGTCTTACTAATTCTCATCTTTTTACATGAATTAATTTACATCCGGAGCTTTTCTGACTCTTTTTAGGCCCAAAAACTCGTAATTTGAAAGATTAATTCCAAAAAAGAGGTTTAGAGTTTTCCGATTGTTTTGCACAACGAACTTGTCCAACTGATTACAGAAAGGAACTTCCCTACCAAATTTGCAGTTAATCAGGCCACAAATGCGACCGCTAGAGTGCAAACACACACATATATATATATATACATATATATATATATATATATATATATATATATATATATATATATATATTCAATTTTGAACGACCCCCCATAACATGTTCAGGGGGTCACATTAGGAACTTCTATGGTGGTCCCGGGCTTAAGTTTCACCGTGCGGGTCATGCTAATAGTTCACTTTTGAAAGGAAATTCACTAACAACACGTATAGACTTAAACAAATAAGAAAGCTAAATACAAATATATCAATACAAACATAGCTGGAAACAAAAACTTTGAAGAATCAATGCTTTGAGACAACAACAAATATACCTTTAACGTTTGTTTATATAGTTAAACTGTTTTCCAGCTGATCTTAGAAACAAATTAAATCAAATTTATAAAACCACAAAACAGTTAAAATAATACCTAATTGAAAGGCGAATTTGTAGCAGTTACAACTGTTAACGAAAAACAACAAGTAGCGTCACTAAGTTCCTCATCAGCTGTTGTTTATGAACAGTGGATGAGGTATCACTTCTCCTTACCCCTCTCGAGGGTTCATTGAGACGTGGTGGGAGGTTGATTTTCCTCCCCTACATGCGCAACAAATTCTCGCGCAGGTCACCGTCTAAATAATTGACCTATAATAAGGCATTTGATTTGTAGGGCGCATACACATGCTTATGATAATAATTGTGCCGTTATTTGTACCACATGGGCAAAAAATGAATAAAGATTTATGATCAGTTTTATAGATCATTGTTTGAAAGGTTTCTAGCTGGTAAACAATTATGAAGAATCAGCGGTGGTATTAAGTTGAAATGAAACAATACATTATTTTATTTACTTACAGCAGTTCGGAGACCAGCGATATTGCCATAGGAGTCGAACAAGATTGAAACTCTTGGGTCTTGGGGATAAGAATATAAATCCACATTGAGGTCATCGTCATGGGACATTTTTACATACTCTGAGGCAGCATCCTTTAGTGTTTGGGGGATTTTGTAAAATCCATCCCACAAAGCATATTTTACTGAAAAGAGAACCAATTTAGCTAAAACATCCTGTCAAATAAAATATTCTCACTGTCACAAGATTTGAAAATTAGCATTAGATACCACTCAGCAGGTGGGTTGGGTATGGCACCAGATTGCTGCTGATGCAACCAAGCAGTCAGAATTGGTTTGCAGTTGGATACTTGTACTGAAAAATGAAATTTAATTAATAACTTAGGGTTTTCTAGTGCCATATATCTAAGGAAATGTATAATTGTTCTGTTTTCTGCAGTTCATAAGTTGTATACAGGGTTACTGCATTTTTGAATAAACAGAATAACTGAACTTTTTGTGTACATAATACTGTACTAATTTTAAATGAATAAAATTCCTTATTAACTTTCAAAATTGAAATAAAACACATGCACTCGCAAAACGATTCTAAAACACATAACGTACCCAACAGCAGAATAATGATTGAACCAAGTTAAGAAACTCATTTCACTTCCACCTTTATTGTACTGAACCTTTTCTGACACTGAAATGTTCCTTGTAGCTTGTCAAAAGTTATATTCAACTGAAACATGCGCAGAAACTTCTGTCATTTCCATTGGTTTAGTTTGTGTGGAACTTTTGCCAGAAGTACTAGGTGGAATTTACTTTTTATATCTACAAGGGTAAGTTCTCCAGCAACCTTTTGCTTTTAATTCTCATTCTAATACAGGAATGTGTAAACCATATTACAGGATGCAAACTAAAAATGTCTTACAACACTTAAATATATTTACACTTATACTGTTTTTACATACTAGAAACTAAATATATACAGGGTGTTTCCAAACTCTCTCTAGAAACTCCAAGAAGTTGTTACATCTATTTGTGTATTTTTAATAAATACATCACATCTGAGGAACCACTTAAGGTGCTGACTCGGAACATGGCATATGTACTTTTTTAAGGCTTATTTGGTATTGAATGGTTAGATTAAAAGCAATGAAACTGTATTAACTAACTAATAGTTCAAAATCCTGCTTTGTGAATTTTTACCTTTGTCAACATGAACTTCCTATCATACCTGCTGTAATGGTGGATGACACTTCCCTTGAAGAGGAGGATTTTACTAGATTTTTGGGGATATATATTGACAGCAGTCTTTCATGGGAAATTCATATTGATTTCATATTGATATTGAAAGTTGTGTGTGGCTTGTTTACTCTACGAAAAATTACCATGCCATTGTTCACTAAAGATGTTAAGAATTGCTTACTTTGGGTCCTTACATTTCATACGGTGTCTCTATCTAGGGTGGTTGTGCTAAGTATAAGTTTGAGGGGGTTTTTAAATTACAAAAAAAGGCCGTTAGAATCATTCAAAATTTGCGTTGCAGAGATATGTGTAGAGATGCAATCAAGGATTTAGGCATCTTGACTTCACCTTGTATTTATATACTAGAGACGGCAGTATACTGCAAAAATAAAAGTCAACTAACTCGGAGAAGAGACATTCATCATCATGCCACCAGAGGTGGGGACAACTTCTGAACAGAAAGGCATAGAACAACAGCGTTTGAACATCTTCCTTCACAAGTTGGCATAAAAGTTATAAATCACCTGCCAAACTCACTTAAAAATATAAATAATCCTCAGACTTTTAAATCTCGTCTTAAGATGTTGTTGATGTCACGGTCATTTTACTCCATAGATGAGTTTATGGCCTGCCGCTGGGATGATTAAAACAATTAAAATTCTAGCAGATGTGAGATTTATAAAAACTAAATTGAATTTTTCCAACCAATATGTCGGAGTGGTCAATTTTAGAATTTTAGAACTTCATAATTTATAATGTCAATCTTTTATAATTTTACCTATACTGTACAATATTATTGACTCACGTAGTCTATGAGCCTAATGTTGTTTTTTAATAGTTTTATTGTGTTTTATGAAGACAACTTATTCTTTTCATTGTTACAAGTTCCGAATAATGAACAAACTCCTCCTATATTTTAATTATTATAACATAGAATTCAGTTTCTTTTCCAATATTGTGCATTGTTTCGTTCTTTATTGTTTCTTTTTATTACTTTTATTGAACATTCAATAAAAGGGACTTGCGCTCTCCCTTCCCTCTTCTCACTACCTGGCCTGTCCTGCTTATCAGACTTTCCACTCAAAACAATGAAGTTAGGAGTACAATGAAAATAAATAAGTGGTTATCAATTGAACTAAAGCCAATTTCAACATACCATTTACTGACAAATTTTATACTGGAGATATGTTAAATCTTATATAGCCCCGGCAATGGAGGAAAAATGTTGGAAGAAATTAGTAACAGGCTGAAACATATACCAGTCGATAGTACCCACCTAGAGGTACAAAAACCCAAAAGTCCCCTAAATTCCCCCCCGTACTTCTCTCGTAGTCTCCCTTTAAACCCCGCTAGCCCCCCTTCCTGCAAGCATTTATAAAAACGTTCATATATCCATTACTATTTATTGTAGCTTCATATTTATTTTTTTGTTTGATTGCCTATATAACGTTATACAAAGAAGGCATTTTACTGTCATTAAATTATCTCAGACCAACGGTTCAATAGATATTCGCATTAGAATAATAAATATTTGACAATTTTAAAATACTTTTTAATATTATTCTTCTCTAAAATATAAATACGCAAGTTTTCCAGAAAATAGTTGAAACAAAAGTTGTAGTAAATTATATTCCACGTAGAATGATATATACATTGATATAGTTTCAAACATGGGAACGTAACTTAAGAGGCTCAAACACAGCGTGAACACTTTGGGCCGCAACGCCACAGCGGCAGCGGAATTTCCGCAGTTTATTCGTCTCTACAAAGATGACTTTAAATTTTGCTTTTTCGTCAATCCATTGCCAAGCTATCGAAAAAGGTAAACACAGAACATTGTTTAACGTTATTCATATGAAAAATAAATAACATGTAATACCTAGCTTATTTATGAACATATTTTGATGAAACTTGGTATTTAGCTTAATTTTGTGGACTAATAACTACTGTATAAAAACCTATATCTTACACTTTCTGTTGCAGCAAATCTATATACACATCTCTTACGTTATTCTTATGGGGTATGAACTAATTTTATCTATATATCTTATTTATGAATATATTTTAATGACCCTTGTCAAGATGATTCTTGTAGTAGAGACGTACAAATATACGTATGAAAATTCAGTGAGTACGCAGGTTTGATGCAATAGCTTTTTAAATAAAATCTATATATAAACTAGCATGAAATGGAATTTTAATCTTCTTCATAAGGATAACATTAGGGATGTGTACTGCATCCACGCTTTTAAAAACCAAATATTGCTCGATTTCGAGCAACGGGTACTCTTAACAGTTATTGTGAACAATCTAAACATCTATTCCCCATAAGATTAACATTGGGAATTTTTTGAACCTTTTTTTATTTTCTCTGCAACCTTTTAACCTAGGTTATAAAATACTAAAATATTTAGTTTGTTATACTCTTCAAAAGAGTCTAATAACTACCTAAATAACACAACAATCAAATTAAGATCCAAACTCAAATAAATCACCACTGGAATCTCTCAAGGGTCGGTTATTGGACCCCTATTTTGCTTAGCATACATAAACGCCTGCCCTACGCTCCTTCCAGAAAATAATACATGTATTATGTCCGCTGATGACACAATTGTCACCATACCCAAATCACCAAGCAAAAATCAAATAGAAAATACAAATAGCCAGTAACATCTGCCAAGTGCCAAGTCGCGAACCTAACCATCAACAAATCCAAAACAATCAATAATTTCTCCACCAACTCCACATCTACAGGAGAAACTCCAACCACCTCCACACAATAGTACCATATTAAAATTAAGAACTACAAAACTTAAAATTAAGAACTACAAAACTTCTTGGTATAACATGAAAATATAAATTGGCTACCACACCTCGAAAACCTTCACATAAAACGATCAACTGCTCTGTTTACATTGATGAAAATTATATAAATCACCGACCTAACTATTGCAAAAATTGCTTACCATGCACTCTTAATGCACTTTGCATTTTGAGATGCACTTTGAGATTTTAAATTATATGCTTGGGAGGAGCCAGCGATATTCATCTGCCAATAATATTCTTACTAAAAAAAGGCCACTTGAATAATCGACAGAGCTCACTTCCAATAACACTGCAAGCCACTCTTCATTAAACACAGTATCCTGACTTTAAGATCCTTATGTATCCTCGATACCACCATAACCATAAACAAATTAAACCTACTTCAATCCAGACAAAATTGCATCCAAATACAATATTAGATCAGGGATTAAGGGGCCATACACATATTACGTAACGCTCTTAAGGGGGGGAGGGGATATGGCGTAGCATTATGCTGCATTATGTGGGGGGGGGTTTAGGATCAACGTTGTGTAACTCACTTGAATTAACTCTAAGAGCTGGCACATTCCTGTATCTATTGATACTGTTATAAATCGTTCAACATTAAAAATTAATCAAATTGATATTGAAATCATAGTTACAGTTTATGTAAAAAATACTTCTGTCATACTATTTTAATACCAGTTAAAAAAAATTCATAACATGATTTGAGTAAGTTATGTATTGCTTTACATTTATGTTTTGTGATGTTTTAGAGTGTAAAATCATGACTTGATACAGTGTTGGGCAATGCCACCCACATTTTCAGTTTTTTAAGTTGTTTTGTGGTTTTATTAGTTATAAATTAATTTGTTACGTTTTTGCTGAGACAGTTTATTTTGTTGTTTATATTATTCGCAACAGTCTGATGGGTTTGTATACATTTTTCTATGAAATAATGTATTTAAAAAAAATGTTGTTAAAAGAAAACCATTTAAAGTTTAATGATTCATTGAAATCTATATACCAAATTGATAATAAAACAATGTTTAAAAGGTTTAAGCTATTTTAAAGCCTACTACGATTGAGTTACGTAACACATTGGGAGGGTGGGGGGGTATGGCCATGCGTTATGGTGCGTTACATGGGGGAGGGGGGTCTGAAATGACGAAAAAATGTGTTACGTAATATGTGTATGGCCCCTAACTTTAATTTTAATCAACATAGACTCAACAAAACCAGCAAAACGCTCACTTTTATAGGGGTAAAACTATTCAACTTGCTCCCAGGTAATCTCAAATTAATCAACAACAATAACAAATTCACAAACTAAACAAAAAACTTGTCTATTAAATAAAGCCATATTATAATATAAATATTTGTTTAAATATCACAACTGTGTAAACAATAGGCTCTAAATCCCTGCTCACTATACGAAACTGAAACATACATACAAACTATAACACTCAACAAATCATAGAACCCAGAATTGACGATTCTCCAGTCTTGACCATTGTGAAGGGAGGACCGATGTAAGATATAAAATGTACGGTAAGCAAAACTGTGGGTTTTAAAAACATGAATAAAATATATAAAAACGTTATTTTAAATCTAATTAAAACACCATAAAAAACCATTTATCCTGATAAAAAATTTCTGGTTTTTGAAATCATGACATTAAATACTGTCCTAAATGTTGATACCAATGTTATTCAAAACCAAAGTGTTAGTTCATAAGTTACAGTGTAAACGGCCTCGAATCCAAAAAGAATGTATATGTACAAAATGGGTCTTATTCAGAATTATACATATACAAATTTAAAAAAATATAATTTATTGTAGTTGGATTGGTTTTCTTTAAAATAATTCCTTAAAATTCGAAATCAAGCAACAGGTTTAGGAGTTATTAGCATTTAAAGCATACACTGTAATGTTTCTAGAACGCCATCTACAAACATGCATGTTTGTCTTGATGACGTCATCACAGGGTTTTAGGGAGCACTGACAGAGTGTTTCTATAAAAGATAGTCAGGTGAAGAAACAACTTGCAAAATTTGGTACCGGTAACAAGAAGTGAAATATTTTTGACCATATCGAGCATCAAGGTGTGCACATTGCATTTCAGTTTTGCAATAACCTTTGTTTAAAACTTGTTGTTAAATGAACCTTTGGATTTTTTCTTTCTAAAATTGTATCGTTTATTTACCTCACAACTACACTGAACTATATTATTCATACACTATACAATATACAATGGTTGTTACTGGTGAAATGTTTTTATGTAAAAATCAGCTATCAACCATAACCCATGTTCGACATAACAAATTGTTAAATAATGTTTTTAATAACATAATATTTTTACAATATCAATACAGGCTACTTGATTATTGCCTGTGATATTCAGCCTTAGAACGTGAATGGCGAATAAATTGCGAAAATTCCGCCGCCGTTGTGGCGTTGCGGCCCAAAGTACACACGCTGTGTTTAGGCCTCTTAAGTTACGTTCCCATGGTTGAAACTATAACAATGTATATATCATTCTATGCGGAATATAATTTGCGACAACTTTTGTTTTTTAGTATTTTCTGGAAAACTTGCGTATTTGTATTTTAGAGAAGAATAATGTTAAAAAGTATTTAAAAATTATCAAATATTTATTATTATAATGCGAATATCTATTGAACCGTTGGTCTGAGCAAATCCAATGACTGAACATTTTTTGTAGAACGTTATGTAGGCAATAAAAGAAAAAATGAAATATGAAGCTACAATAAATAGTAATGGATATATGAACGTTTTTGTAAATGCTTGCAGGGAGGGGGGATAGGGGGTTTAAAGGGGGCTACAAGATAAGCACCGGGGGAATTTAGGGGACTTTTGGGTTTTTATGTACTTCTAGGTAGGTACTATCGACTGGTATATGTTTCAGCCTGTTACTAATTTCTTCCGACATTTGCTCGTTTTTTTACCTTCATTGCCGGGGCTATATGTTACATTTTTAAATCACCTGGTAATTTAAGGAAAAAACTATACGGTAATGTAATGAAGTTAGAAGATGTTTTATTGATAGGTTTATTATTTTTTTGAAACTACTAGGGTCATCCAGAAAGTAAAGAACATTTGCTTACTGCAGGGCAAAGCAGGGCTTATCCCAGGGGGGGGGGCAGTAGGGGCCGTCGCCCCCCCAACCTAATAATTTGTGTGTTTTATTTTATTATTCAGGCATATGATGAAAGTTTGAATAAATCCTAATGAAAATGTAAGCAGCAAAAGCCTCCCGAAACCCCGTTTTTCAGTTCTGAGAGTCAAATTTTGCCACTCCCGTCTACAAGGTTACATTAAAATTCAAAATAATGAACCTAAACGTTCGATAAATGAAATAAAATACACTCCATTAGACAGGATAAATTTTAAACTTCCATTTTAGTATATAAAACATTACTTAGATCCATGTATTTAACCTAAAAGCGTCTTACAAAAACATGGATATTCCCGAGTATCGCAAAGTTGTTGCAGTTTGGCCAGTTGACAGACCGAAAAGCCAGTGTTTTGAACATGATCTTGGAGGAAAATTTTAGCAGCAAAGTTTGCTACAATTGTATTTGGTGATTATTTTTTACTGGATTTCGCCCGCCTACCGTCGTTTGCTATTAGCAGTGATTTGTTTACAGGTTAGGTTTCATTTTTGTTTAATCCATTGCTAGGCAATAAATATCCAGTGGCAAGGCTAGAAGCAAAAAGTGCCTCGAATTATATGTAATGAAATAAGAGGAAACAAAGATTAAATTTTGTGAAAACAGAAGCTCGTAAGACATTTTCATTTATCGAGTGTTTGACCTTGGCTGTCAGCCTCATTCCTAATTGTATCTTCGCGTAGTATAGTTCAGTATTTCAGATTTCAAATACGTTTTGTAAATAGTTTTTTGTGTGGGTAAATACTAAAATAAATTGTTTATTTAGGCATCTTACTTGTTCTTAGACGCCTACAAATGACGTAGAAAAAAGTGTAATGCCTAAATATTTTATTTTTATTTACGGGTCCCTGGCACCCCCATTATTGTGTTTAACTATATGAAATTATACAACGAATGAAAGTAAGTTAACATAATATATCAATAACCTTGTACTCAAGAAAAAAGCAATCTTAACTTTATAAACAAGCTAAACAAAAATTAACTTTAACTAGTTAAAGTTAAAGTTAACTAGGTAAGTTAATTTTTGTTTAGCTTGTTTATAAAGTTAAGATTCCTTTTTTGTTGAGTACAAGCATTGACTATAAATACTGAAGGAGACATCCCATTCATATGGTCCAGCTGTCCCACTTTTAGTGTATGCTAGAATATAAAACTGAAGTAGTTTGATTAGGTCACCGACAGATTGTGCTGCTGTCAACTATTTATTTTAGTTATTTACTTTAACTTTTAAAATATTTTCACCCCAGAAAGCAAGTAATAATCAACTTATGTTTGCTTCCTGCCACACCAACTGTTGTATTATCCCCTCCTTGAGAGGATAAGTAATAGTTAACAGCAGTACACTCTGTTGGTGATTGGTATAAACTACGACCTCTTTCAATCCTGGCATACCATAAACTAGGGACACATTTTATAATGGCAATGAGAAGTCTACTTCAGTATTTATAGTCAATGGTACAAGGTTATTGACATATTATGTTAACTTACTTTCATTCGTTGTGTAATTTCATATAGTTAAACACAATAATGGGGGTGCCAGGGACCATCCACAGGGAAGGGGCAGGGGTAACTTTCGGTGACCGCCCCCCCAAAAAATGACCTCTGGATCCGCCCCTGGCTTACTGCACCTAGCACTGCTCTCCCATCACCTTGCAGTCCACTCACTTCCCCACCAAAGTATGAGCCGAGTCTTGTTGCTGTGCGGTCACGCATCTTATTTCTACAGCGATTCAAAATGGTGACGACAGTAAAAAATCCCACCAAATATAAGATACGCAGTTTTATTCGGTTTCTGAATTAAAAAATGATCAGACTATTGAAATTGTTTGACAAATACCAAAGAAAGTTTGGCGGAAGTGTTAACAAGTCCTCAAGTCGAGTCTTCAGGGGAAAAAATGGTGCCAAAGGTTTAATGAAAGAAGATTCATTTTGCACGACGAGGGTCGGAGTGGCAGATCAATGCTCGCTAAAGATGATTTGAAAGAAAGACTTCAGGGAAATTTGTAGGAAAACAGCCACTAAAATCTTAGCACATTGCATACATTTTAAGATCTTGTTTTTTTGCACTTTCGCCATAAACTTTCTTTGGTTTTTGTCCACAAATTTAAATAGGTTGGACATTTTGCGCATCCAGAAACCGATAACACTGTGGATCTCAAATTTGGCGGGATTTTCGATTGTCACCGCTATTTTGAATCACTGTAGAAATAAGATGCGTGACTGCACAGCAACGAGTCTTGGCTCATGCTTTGGTGGGGAGGTGAGTAGACTGCCACGCATACAGTCATGGTGATGCAGCTATGCTAGGTGCAGTAAGCAAATGTTCTTTAAGAATATAATAAGAATAAGAATATCTTTATTGTTATACGTTACATTCTTTTATAGCTAGCAAGGCCAGCACAGAACATATAACATTGTCAAATTTCTAATTCTAAACTGATCTAACAATAAGTAAATTATTACAACATTTTCCAAATAATTATAATGAACTCTAACAAATAAAATTCTTTCACACCCCAACAATTCATCATCTGAGTAGTGTTTTTTTTGTAGAAGCAATTTTTTTAATTCAGTTCTAAATCTATTTTCATTTAGTACACTCTTTAACTTGCCTGGTAATTTGTTAAACAACTTCCTCCCAATGTACTGAGGAGTTTTTTTAAATAGTTTCAAAAACGGTGTCTTGGGTACTGGAAATCATTGCAAAATCTAGTATTATAATTATTTCATGTTGTGTTTCTTTTAAGTTATCCAGATTATTTTAACGAAAATTAGGCACCTGTAAATATATAATGAGGATTCTGTCATAATGCTGAATTCTTTAAAAAAAGGTTTACAAGATTTCCTTTTTGATGAGAATGTCATGATACTGATGTATTTTTTTTGCATTTTAAAAACTAATTTTGAGTGACTTGAGATTCCCCAAAATTCAATCCCGTAACTTACATCAGCTTTGTTTGAGTCTTAACAACTTCTCGTAAAATAATCATTTGAAAACAGATTGAATTTAGTTTTTTAATTAATTTACTAATATTGG
Organism: Allygus modestus; assembly: GCA_963675035.1. Lineage (NCBI taxonomy): Eukaryota > Metazoa > Arthropoda > Insecta > Hemiptera > Cicadellidae > Allygus > Allygus modestus. Next base: position 106,910,289 of record OY776111.1, read on the forward strand.
CCTTCCAATTTAATTGATAATCAACCTCCACTCCTAAAAAGTTAACTGAGTTATTTACTGAGAAAGAGTTTCCTAGAAAAGAAATATTTTGTTCAAAGGTTTCTTTGCTTTGAGCTGTTTGAAATTTAACAATTTGCGTTTTGGGATTGTTAAGCAACAAACAATTTGCTGGAAATCAATTTTGAAGCTCTGCTATAGCTTGTTGAAAAATAATTTTAATGTCCTGAAAAATAATTTTAATGTCCTGATTTGAGTTTGCCTTCAAAATTTCTGAAGTGTCATCCGCATAAAAAACCAATTTTGGAGATACACTAAGAGGTAAATCATTTATATATCACAAAAAAATAAGAGGTCCCAATATTGAACCTGAGGCACACTATACTTTAAATTCATGCCAATTTGAAATACATTTAATATTATTTTTCAAAACAATGGTTCTTTGTAGCAGTTTGATAGATAAGATTTCACCCCATCTTTACTTTCTTGACGACCCTTGTAGATGCTGGTACCTACTAATTACATATTTTTGTCAGTAGTGGTAACAACAATTTATTTATTTTTTAAGATGTAACAACAGATCTTCTATGCTTTGAATATTTTGCTGTCAATATGGCATCTCAAAGAGCCCATTGAATTTATGAATTTCTTTTTGGATAAAATGTCCAATATTTTGTGTTTAAGTTTTGAGTTTACCAATATATATTATTTAAAATATTTATGATAAATATTAACTGATTTCATATGCAATATATGACTTTTAGAATAAACAGAATTAAATAGGTCATCAGTTAAGTTGACCAATTGGGCACAGTTGATGGATCAGTATATTTACTGAAGAATAAACTTCTGAGAAACTTCCTGAGAAATATTTATTTTTTAAGTTAGAAAAATAAAAATAATTTTTTTCCATTGACAATTACAAATTTTACATGCATATGTACAGTAAATAGATGGAAATTGATTCCTCGCAAGACTATATATGTCTGTGTGCGAGAAAGAGTCACTGGTATCACTAAGCAAAAACACAACTAAATAAGACAACTGCTATAACTGAAAGAAAGAATTAAAACCAACTATTGAATTGGAATTGGAAATAGTGGAATCTTCTACTTACCACGGATATTTTTCCATTCAGCCATAACAACTGAAAAAATAAAATAAAATAAATGGTTGTTAAGATTAAAACGGCCAAGCGCCTAAAACTTTAATTAATTTAATTGATTTACGAACCCAGTAATAATAAAACTATTTTTTGTTTAGTAAATTTGTTATTACCTGGCTGCTTGGTTCAGTATCTAGTCACCCTATTGCAAGCAAACAAAAATAAAATATCCTTGCCCCAGCAAACCTGCAAACTCAGTGAATTTCAAATGCAACTATGCTAATTTATAAATATACCTAACCACCACATGAAGCCACGTTCCAAGTTTTATTAGAATATATTCATCAAACAGTGAGATATAACATGTGATCCTCCACAAACTAACATTATTTCTTTACTCGAATAAGTCTTAATTGCCATTTTGTGTTAATTTAAGGTTAAGGCTATATTAAATCAAAATCACACACTTATAACAATAATTAATACTAGATACGGCCCAATGGTAGAAATTCGACCAAATATGATTTGAATATATATTTAAATATATAGTCGACGAATATTTGAAACAAAAAATTGTTTAATATCTAGTGGGTTCTGTTGCCCTTCTCTCTCTCCCTCTCTTTTCCCTCTATTTCTCTCTCTCTCTCTCTCTCTCTCTCTCTCTCCCCTCTCTCACCATCACTCCCAGATAAATTTTGTTTTTAATGTGGAGTTAAAACGGATATCAAAAGGGCGATACCATTCCAGTAATCAGTAGCCTTATTTTTATTTATGACTGAAACCTTCCTCCTCATCTTCACGTCCTTCATCCTCACCCCGTAACAAACAGGTTTTTCTAAATGTGGAGTTAAAACAGATATGAGAAGGGTGTTACCATTCCAGTAGTCAATAATATTTGTTATTTATGAATCATCTGTTCTTGTTGTGCTACATATTTATTTGAATAACACAACTTTTTATTAAATGAAAATCATAACAAAAAGCAGAACACATGTTCACATGTTTCCATAAGGATAACATGTAAACTTTGAAAGCCGAAAGGGCATAGCCCTACACACTCAAACACAAAATTATTTATATTTGGCACATCTCCTAATAAATAAGTGTGCTAAGTTTCATAATTCTACGGTGCCGCATATCCAAGAAATCTGTACCACAAACATTTCCTTGGCCCTATTAATTTATAGATAATCATGAATCCAATTTTAAACTAATTAATTGAGGATAAAATGGTTAGAATTTAGAATTTGTGTTATATTTTCCTTGTTTTTTTTTTAATTTAAAATCTTCATTAGACTACAAAATTATACCTGCGATAGGGACGTGATGATTTTAGACAAAAAACAATGGGACATAACCAAATGAAGTCTCTATAGTACCCTGGGTTCATGGGTAATACAGCCAAAAAGCGGCAGGTTGTGAGTGAGCGGCACTTAGTCTGTGGTCATAGTTGATGCCAAAAGGTAACTTTTCAGATAGGGAGCCACTTTAGTGAAGTGGGTTTTGTTTAGAAGGCTTTTTTAAATAACATCTTTTTTGTATTTAGAATTTTTACGAAGAAATAGTGATTATCCAGATATTTAAAGATTTTTGATTAATTAGCCAAATTTTCATACTATAAAAGATATCATTTCTAAATACTCCCATTGCAGCAAACCTACATACTCAGTGAATTTCAAATGGTACCTCGCTACATCATGAAGCCACTTACCAGCTTTCATCCACGCATAATCATAAACAATTGAAATATTACATTTTATTTATTCTCCATAAGCAAAACGGTACTTATGCATTATACCGACCACCAACACCAACAGAAATACATTATAGAATTGAGTACGCGGTTTGTTGTATTAAGGACCAAACAAATCCGGGTTTTATGCAAATGTCAATGGATCACCACCAGATGAAGCAAAATACCAAGTTTTACCAAACTATGTTCATAAACAAGCGATACATCACATGTTTCTTATCTAATATACAACCCCCGTCACAGAAAACCTGCGTACTCAGAAAATTTCCAATGCATAATAAATCTCTTAATACCACATAAAGCCACATACCAAGTTTCAATAAAATATATTCACAAATTAGCGATATATAACATGTTAATTATTCTCCATAAGAATAACATTGGGGATGAGTACGTAGTTTTGCTGAAACAAGGAACACAAACAATTGGTGTTTATGCAAATAAATATAAAAAGAATTAAACTAGGGGAAGCCACATACCAAGTTTCATAAATATTCCATTCATATGAATAAGCGATATATAACATTTTAATTATTCTCCATAAGAATAACATGGGGCTGAGTAAGCAGGTATGCTGCAACAAGGAACACAAAATATGGGTTTTCATGTAAAAATCATTATAACTCATCTAGATCAAGCCACATACCAAGTTTCATCAGTATACATTCATAAATTAGCGATATAGACCATTTTGATTATTTTATATAAGAATAACATGGGGGATGGTAAGTAGGTTTGCTGCAACAAAGAACACAAAATAATGGGTTTTCATGCAAATATCAATATAGAGCAAATATCTAAGTGAAGTCACACATCAAGTTTCATCCATATACATTCATAAATAAGCGATATATAACATTTTAATTATACTCCATAAGAATAACATGGGGACCGAGTACCTAGGTTTGCTGCTTCGGGAACCATATGCGAAATTTTTTTTTAAACAACGATAAACCACAACCAGATGAAGCCATATACCAAGTTTCGTCAGTTTATGTTCATAAATAAGCAAGATATAACATTTTTCTTTTTTTCCATAAGAATAACATTAGAGAACGTACTGTGTTTAGTACTTTCAATATCTCAGTAACCAATTGACGTAGAGCAATGATCAAATTGCCAAATTGTTTTTTTATGCTGAATTCAATGGTAAAAATTAAAATTGAATTTAAATAAATATTACATGTGGAAACCTCAAAAAACCCATTTTTGGGGTACAAAACCCCCCAAAACCCCTCTTTGGATGGTGTGATTCGTCTGATTTTTGAACTCGTTCAAATAAATGGTACTTTACACATTTGTATTAAATTTCATTAAGATCGGACCTATTTTACGAGAGTTATCGTGCTTACGAACATATATATATATATATAACAATTTGAACGAATGGTGTTTTTGGCATCTGGGGACCTCAAAATGAAAAGTTATCATGGTCTCGGGCTTAAGTCTTACCATGAGACCTACAGTAATAGCTTCTTCCCTATAGGGGAAATTCACTAAAATCAATGTTTGCACGTCTGTCCGTTCGTATTTTATGTGCTGCCATACCGTCTATCTGATTGCTTTGAAATTTTGCATAGTAACACAGGTTAACCCTGGGAAGGTTATAGGCCATTAACTGAAGTCCTAGGAAATTAGGGCTGTGCCCCATTGGACTTCAAAGTTTCAACGTTAATCTTATGGATGAAAGATTTCTTTTGATTTTATCAAATGATAACTGTAACTTCAAATATTTTAAACAGCTGCTTATCATTATGGAAATAAAAAACCTACTTGAATGGCAACTCTCATAATGAAAATAACAAAATACCCCCGTCGCAGCAAACCTGCATACTCAGCGAATTTCCAGTGGAGATATTAATGTGTTAATACTATATAAAGCCACTTACCAAGTTTCATAAAAATACATTCACAAATAAGCGGTATATACAATTTTAATTATTCTCCATAAGAATAACATTGGGGCTGAGTACGCAGGTTTGCTGCAACAAGGAACACCAAAAATGGGTTTTTATGCTAATATCAATATAATTCAACTAGGTGAAGTCATATACCAGTTTTTATTCATTTATGTTCATAATTAAGGGAGATAGAGCATTTAATTATTCTCCATAAGAATAACATGGGGCTGAGTACACAGGTTTGCTGCTACAGGAGAATTTGGTAAACAAAAGTTTTTTGAGCAAATATCAATAGACCACAACAAAATGAAGCTGTGTACCAAGTTTCGTCAGTATACGTTCATAAATAAGCGAGATATAAAAATGTTATTTCCTTCATAAGAATAATATTAGACAACGTACTGTGTTTAGCACTTTCAATATCTCAGTAACCAATTGAGGTAGAGGAATGATCAAAATACCAAATTGTGTGTTTTTAAGCTGAATCCAATGGTGAAAACTAAAATTTGACTATTTCAAAAATTAGATATAAAAAATTCAAAAAACCCATTTTTGGAGTGCAAAACCACCCTAAATATCCCTTCGGATAGAGCGATCTGGCTGGTTTTTGAACTTAAAGTCATAAATGTTGCTTTACACGTTTATACCAAGTTTCATCAAAATCGGATAATTTTTACGAGAGTTATCTTGCCTACGGACACACACACACACACATATATATATATATATATATATATATATATATATATACAGTTTCGAACGAATGGTGTTTTTGGGGTCTGGGGACCTCAAAACGAAAAGTTATCATGGTCCCGGGCCTAGGTCTTACCATGCCGACTACGGCAATAGCTTCTTCCCTATAGGGGAAATTCACTAAAACTACTTGAATGGCAACTCAAACTCTTTTTTCGATAGGCGAGTGAGCGAAGCAAACTAGCTCATAATGAAAATGAACGAGTATTTGACCTAAAACAAATTCAATGCCTCTTCTGCGGCAGCAACACGCCAGGTACAAGCTAGTTCTCTATAAGTATAACATTATGGCTGCTGGGTACACAGGTTTGCTGCTATAGGGAACACCAAAATTGGGATTTGTATGCATATATCAAAAAACTCAACCATATGAAGCCACACACCAAGTTTCATTGATAATATAACATTTTACTTATCCTCCACAAGATTAACATTGGACAACGCACTGTGTTTAGCACTTTATATTTATCAATAACCGATTGGCATAGAGCAATAGTTCAGAGTAGTAAATTGTTTGTTTTTTTAAGACAAATTAATGGTGCAAATAAAAGTTTGGGTTTAGAAATAATTATATGTAAAAAGTTTAAATACCCCCCTCACAGCAAACCTGCATACTCAGCGAATTTCCAATGGAGATATAAATGTCTTAATACTACATAAAGCCACTTACCAAGTTTCATAAAAATATATTCACAAATAAGCGGTATATACAATTTTAATTATTCTCCATAAGAATAACATTGGGGCTGAGTATGCAGGTTTGCTGCAACAAGGAACACAACAAATGGGTTTCTATGCTAATATCAATATAACTTGGTTAGGTGAAGTCGTATACCAGTTTTTATTGATTTATGTTCATAATTAAGGGAGACATAGCATTTAATTATCCTCCTTAAGAATAACATGGGGCTGAGTACGCAGGTTTGCTGCTATGGGAGCCTTTGGCAAAAAATTGTTTTTTTGAGCAAATATCAATAAACCACAACCAGATGAAGCCTTATACCAAGTTTCGTCAATACCCTATACTCTAATATGAGTAAGGTTTGCTTGCTTGCTTGCGACACTGATCTCAAAAACGGCTCCAACGATTTCCTTCAAATGTTGGAAATAACTAATTTCTGGGATAAAAATAAGTTCTAGACAGGCCTCATACCCAGGAAAAATCAAAGAATGTAAAAAAACTAAAATGAAAAGTTAAAAAAATTAACATTGGGCTTATGGAGTTTCAAATCAAAACAAAAGAATTGTAACAGCTGTTCATAATCAACCAGGGAACTGCCAAAGTAATACTCATGTTGTATATGATGATTATTAATATGTGTTTTACTGAGAGCAGAGATTAAAAGATTTGAGTTAAGATTACATATATAGAGTAGTAAAAGAAATCAAAGGGACATTGAGCTATAAATAACAACTGGATGAACCTTAAAAATGTAGAAAAGAGGAAAATTAGTTATACAAATCTGATTATCAGTAGGGAGGAGTGGTGAAATATTACTCCGAATCATCTAAACAAACTGACTGGCCTTCCCCCGAGCAAAGCTCGGCCCCCCAGGTACTACGTTCATAAATAAGCGAGAAATAAAATGTTTCTTTTCCTCCATAAGAATAACATTAGACAACGTACTGTGTTTAGCACTTTCAATATCTCGGTAACCAATTGACGTAGAGGAATGATCAAAATACCAAATTGTGTGTTTTTTTAAGTTGAATCCAATGGTAAAAATAATATTTGACTATTTCAAAAATTATTTACAAAAAATTCAAAAAAACCCATTTTTGGGGTACAAAACCCCCCCAAAATACCCTTTTGAACTAAGCAATCTGGCTGGTTTTCGAACTTAAAGTCATAGATGTTGCTTTACACGTTTATACCAAATTTCATCAAAATCGGATCATTTTTACTAGAGTTATCGTGCCTACGGGCACACACACACACATATATATATATATATATATATATACAGTTTCGAACGAATGGTGTTTTTGGGGTCTGGGGACCTCAAAACGAAAATTTATCATGGTCCCGAGCCTAGGTCTTACCATGCCTACGGTAATAGCTTCTTACCCATAGGGGAAATTCGCTAAAACCCCAGTTTCTGTCCAGTTTTTGAACTCATGAAAATAGATACTGCCTTACATGTGTATGCAAAATTTCACTAAGATCGGACTTATTTTAAGAAAATTATTGTACCTACGAACAATAACATATATGCTGCGTGTGTGTGCATATATGCTAATTGAAGGTGTGTGTTTTAAAAACTGAATTAATAACTATTCATCTGTGACTTGACATTTTGAGGATTTATTTATGTATTTATTTAACCTTAATCTACTTTAAAAAAATCATTGGATATAATTATTTAATTTTTAGATTTTGTAAGCCGTTTTTATAAATGATATCTTTTATATGCAAATTTGGCCAATTAATCAATAGTATTTAAATATCTGGAAAACCACTATTTTGTCGTAAAAAGTCTAAATACAATAAAGATTTTGTTTAAAAAGGCCTTTTAATCAAGATGATAGATATTATAATTTCAATGGCAGCCATTTTTAATTGCTGCCATTTTGGAACGGATTTTCAAGTGGCTCCCTATCTGAAAAGTTACCTTTTGGCATCTACTTTGACCACAGAAAGTGCCATACCTCAATCACAAAGCGCCACTTTTTTGGTGTATCCGACGTACTACTAGGAGAGTTTACTTCAAGTATCCTAGCTGATGTCCCATTCTTCCCGTAAGGATCTTGCAGGCACAGAATCAGGTGATTTGAAAATTGTATATTAATCGGGTGACAAAGTAATCAAAATAATCCTATAAGATTAACATTGGAACTTTGAAATTCCATACACATACGGTGTAGCCCATAAGTGAAAATCCATTGTTTTTTAACATCTCAAAAGACACACTTAAAGCGTAAGAGCTTTCGATTGATATCAAACATGTGATTAAAATGCAATTTTTAGAGGTTGAAATTCACCGATCAAAAATCGAGGAATTTGTTTAACAATAGGCCTATAGATTAAAAATAAGTGAGATATGACATTTTATTTATTCTTCATAAGAATAACATTGCTTAAGTTTCTGCATTGTGCTCTTTGAATATCATGTTTGCAATAGATGGACGTAGGACACCTATTTATACATCAAATTTATTGATTTCTAGAGCTCAATTCATTGGAAATCCCAAAGTGATCAAATGAACTGTTAAAAAGCGGAATGGAAACTGTTTTCTTGTAAAATTAACATAAGGAATTTGTGAAAGTGTTCTTTGGATTTTCTCTGCAACCACTTAACCTAGGTTATAATGATTCAAAATTCTAAATTATTTGTTTTTTAAGATCTTTAATTGGTTAGAAACCAAAATTGTTTTCCTTTAAAATTGTTATGCAAAAACAAAAGATTTTCAACCCCCTTCCCATCTGATCTTCCTGGTTTTCGGACAAAACCAGTCTGAAATATATTTAATATATTATATAATATAGTTTTTTAATATATTAATATAGATAGTTTTAAATTGAATTGTAATGGAATAATTTTGTTTGTTGTTGTATCTAGATTAATATTAGTGTACCTTGTTATTTAGTTTATAATTTAATTCAGAGGAGATTGAAAATAAGGGATGTGGATCGTATTCTTTCAACGTTATCTAAAGGGATATTCAGCTGCTGATCGGTCACGTGACTTAAGTGAAAGGGGGAGATAGGCAGGCCTATTAGTTATCGTAGGCTCTAGGTGGAGCCCTGAGGGAATTTTCTAGAACCGTTTCTCATAGCGAGCACCTAACACACCAAACAGTAACATCCGTACCAAATTTAAAAGTATTGGTCTTTATACTGTAGTTATGGAGATGTTGTGGTGAGTGGCATTTGTTAAATATTGATTATGTTTTATTTAACTACGTTTTACTATTCTAACATGCTATAATATTTAGAGTTTCCATGGGTAAACTTACCAACTGAGCATACAGAACAAATAAAGAAATGTTTTACTAAGTCCATGTTAATAATTGACATTGCTTTCTATACAAATTTTTTTTGAAACTGTAGGAACGGAGATGCAATACACGGAAAGGTCGGATGTAACTGAAGAGTTCACAACAGGGGCAGCCAAAGTCGAAAGATGACTCACATTCATTATCCATTTGACTTCTCAGTTATCTGTTGTTGACAAGAAGTCAACTGCCACAGAGGTCTTGTTATTTATTACTCACTCTTTACCAATAATGAACTTCTGACTAGTATATCCAACTGCTACACTAGTTAAAACTTTTTATCTTGCAGTAAATAACATTTTGTGTGTTTTGCGAGTAATAGAATAACAGTTTATTGACTAATCTGTAATCAAAAGAAAACATTACATTTTTAACTATACAAAGATTATAAAACTATTTTTTCAAATGCAGTTATAGATAAGTAAGTAACTAACTAAGTAAGTAAGTAACTATAGATATATAAGTTGTCAAAATGAAGAGTAATTGTCTTGATAGCAATTTTCTTGAGTACTAATGGAAAGACATAGAGATGATGGCGGTCTGGGAGGCTTACCCCACTCCAGCATTGCCCCACCATAGTCCAGGCTGCAACATGTTTGCTGCAAAAACAGGAGTATTTTTTATTTGGCTTTAGCTGATACCTGTGACTTTATTCAGATGGTTTTCCTCAATTCCCGGTTCCTGGTAGTAAAAATACTGTAGCCAATTAAATAATCAATTAAAATCCTCCTCTACTTCTTAAGGTTAGCACTGTCGATTTCAAAGTCTAGTAAGTCGGGCCCTAAGGTTTATGACTTCTGTTAATAGCCAGAAACCTTTCAAGTGTTAATCCAAAAGACCATATAAAGTTTCAGCACAATTGGAGGAATGCTTTGGGAACCCTTAGGGACAAAGATACAAACATTCCATTTTAGCGAATACCCCTATAGGGAAGAAGCTATTACCGTAGTCGGCATGGTAAGACCTAGGCCCGGGAGCATGATAACTTTTCGTTTTGAGGTCCCCAGATGCCAAAAACCCCATTCGTTCAAAACTGTATATCTAATATACTATACAGCCGCATGTGTAACTCACACTCACTCACTCACTCAGGTATACGAATTATAGACCACTTCTAGAGGAGCTAGAAACCTGAAATTTGGCATGCATGCAGGTAGCTTTTACCTTGAAACCCCCAGGAAAATCTTTAAAACTTACAATTTCATATTTGAAACTTCGTAAAAATAAATATAAATGATTTAGTTCTCGTTTTTTGAGGTTAACTGATGTCGGTAATTCAGTATGCAGCTCAATTGGTATGTTGTACTACGTTACCGACATGCATTATTATGTATTTCAAATTTTCGGTGCAGTATACAAAAATCTACGTGGGTTTTTGCGTATAAGAGTTTTGTGGCAATCCAGTCACAATAAATGTCTTCCCTATTAAATATTTATAATTTTAAACTTAATGAAATATTCTTTCATTATCTCTTAATTGCATCGACTAATAAACCTGTTATTTATTCCTTAACATCGAAAAATATAATTTTAGGTTCTCACTGGTAAGAAAACTCATTGTTTTAACCACACTTTTGATGATTCGAACTATTTTGAATCTTACCATGATGAATTATTGTCAAATTGATTACGTAATATTAGTAGCTATGACAGTTTCATGCGTTACCCGTTTTTTGATTAATATTTGAACACAATTTTTAATTAGTTATAAAACAAATCTATGAGTTACGTAAACTACGATGTTGACATACATTATTTTGATTTAAAAATCTTATCGGGACAATAGTGAGTGTAGTAAGCAGCTTTTGCTGTAATACAAATTTAACTATTTTTCTATTAAATCAATATATTCTTAACGCATTTTAAAGGAATTGGTAGTTACCCTACTACGTTATAACCTAAGGTTGTGTCTCGAGGGTAATAATATTTTCAAAATTCTGTAGGCAAGTACCCTTGAGGAACTCTATTTCATTTTGTTCAAGGTCGTATGACGGTTTCATTATCACTTACATTTAGTACTTGAGGCTTAACATTTGGCACACAATATCACACATAAACAATAGCTTCGACATTTACTATGTAAATGATTGATTGTAATGGTTGATTGTAATGATTTAAACCCTTGGAATAAACAAAATGTTTCACATAAGACTTGTATGTAGGAATAAATAAATTCTACAGCATGCTCTTTTCTATATTATAAGTTTGATATGTACTTGCTGATATTTAAAAATCTGTTAGTACAAATATAACTGTTGGTGGATCTAGTAATTTTTGTATCCATCCATGCAACAGCGGTTATAATTGCATTGTTAACAACTAAAACCTATCAACGAAATTATTTGCCTTTTCATGTTTGTCGTATTGTGATGTTTGTATATTTTTACGTTCGTGCAATGAATACACTTTCTTATACAACTTTGGGTACTGATTTAAAATTCCTTAAAAAAGGCTTATTTTAGATTTATTATTTTTGGGCTCTAGCGGGCGAATGGATGCACCTATCGACAAACGGATACCACCACGCCACCCGAATTTCGCAAGATCTGCATTTTTGGTCTTATGACTTTTTGTCGTATCTCGTCTCCTTTACCCTTAGGTAGACAATTTTCAAAGATTTCTTTCGTGGTTTTAAATTTCCTATAGACTAGACTCAAAAATCGGTCAAAGATATTTTATTATTTCAATAACTTAAATTATACCCGGAGCCTTATTGATTGGCAAACATTTTCCCCTCACCATGGCATGTATTTAACACGAGCCATTTCAGCATTACAAGTTATAAACCCTTAAAAAATTACAAATCTTTCGTTTGCTTAAATTTGTCTTGTTTACTCTAGAATTACTTCGAGGGTCAATTCACTCAAATAAACACTTTAATCTGATGTCAATTATGGACCTGTGGGCCTAAAAAAACATAATATTTCTATATTTAACCCCCTCTAATTTTAAATATCTGCTGATTTGACTGAAGAATTCATAGTATAAGGAGTTGTAATGTGTCGGTTATGGGCCACTTTATATGACACCACTTTATACTAAGGCCAAACAGCTACGTGGAGGCGAAGCCCCCCACGGAGGCGGAGCGATTTTGAAATTGTTATACACTCTAATATTGTACTATTAGGCCTAAATTTGTTCACTCAATAAGTCTACTTTACATTTTGAGTATACATAGCACCTCGGATTATTAGCGTAATTAAACCATGTGCCATAGGTACTACGACAGGGACCTGGGGGCGAAGCCCCCCACAGGGGTCTGGGGGCGGAGCCCCCAGCGAGCGAAGCGAGTCTAAAATATATACAGCCGCATGTGTAACTCACTGACTGACTGACTGACTGACTGACTGACTGACTGACTGACTGACTGAGGTATACGAATTCTAGACCACTTCTAGAGGAGCAAGAAACCTGAAATTTGGCATGCAGGTAGCTTTTACCTTGAAACCCCCAGGAAAATCTTTAAAACTTACAATTTCATATTTGAAACTCCGTAAAAATAAATATAAATATATTAGTTCTCGTTTTTTGAGGTTAACTGATGTCGGTAATTCAGTATGCAGCTCAATTGGTATGTTGTACTACGTTACCGACATGCATTATTATGTATTTCAATTTTACAAAATACAAAAATCTAGATGTGTTTTTGCGTATAAGAGTTGTGTGGCAATCCAGTCACAATAAATGTCTTCCCTATTAAATATTTATAATTTTAAACTTAATTAAATATTCTTTCATGATCTCATAATTGCATCGACTAATTAACCTGTTATTTATTCCTTAACATCGAAAAATATAATTTTAGGTTCTCACTGGTAAGAAAACTCATTGTTTTAACCACCCTTTTGATGATTCGAACTAACTTTAATCTTTCGGTGATGAATTATTGTCAAATAGATTACGTAATATTTGTAGCCATGACATTTCCATGCATTACCCGATTTTTGATTTATATTTGAACACAATTTTTAATTAGTTATAAAATAAATCTATGAGTTACGTAAACTACGTTGTTGACATGCATTATTTAGATTTCAAAATCTTACCGGGACTATAGTGAATGTAGTAAGCAGCTTTTGCTGTAATACAAATTTAAATATTTTTCTATTAAATCAATATATTTTTAACGCATTTTTAAGGAATTGGTAGTTACCCTACTACGAGGTTAACCACGCTTTTGATGATTCTAACTAACTTTAATCTTTCGGTGATGAATTATTGTCAAATAGATTACGTAATATTTGTAGCCATGACATTTCCATGCGTTACCCGATTTTTGATTTATATTTGAACACAATTTTTAATTAGTTATAAAACAAATCTATGAGTTACGTAAACTACGTTGTTGACATGCATTATTTAGATTTCAAAATCTTACCGGGACTATAGTGAATGTAGTAAGCAGCTTTTGCTGTAATACAAATTTAACTATTTTTCTATTAAATCAATATATTTTTAACGCATTTTTAAGGAATTGGTAGTTACCCTACTACGATATAACCTAAGGTTTTGTCTCGAGGGTAATAATATTTTCAAAATTCTGTAGGCAAGTACCCTTGAGGAACTATGTATTTCATTTTGTTCAAGGTTGTATGACGGTTTTATTATCACTTACATTTACTACTTAAGGCTTAATATTTGGCACACAATATTTTCGCATTTATCTTCAAGAAGCGGTAGTTAAACTATCATATTTTACTATTCAAACCCCTCAAACAAATTAAAAGAACCTAATTGTTTTATAACTTAACAATCTGCTTTACTGACTTCTTCACGTAATGTATTTTTAATATAGCTCTAGCAGCCAAAGGAATGGTCCTAACGAACAAAGCAGACCACCACGTGCCACGGATTTCAGACGATCTACAACTTTGTTCTTATGACCTTTTGCAGTATCTCGCCCCCTTCACCCTTGGGTAGCGCCAGATTTTTTTTCAAATTTCAGCTATTTTTCAAGATTAATTCGTGGTTATAGTTTGTCACTCTAATGGAGAACTTAATGACCTAATATTTGGCAGTCTTATTAAATTACATTAAAAAAGTAGCAGCAGTCAGAATCCCATATCTGACCATTTAAACACCCAAACAAATTAAAGCCTTTGAACTTTTCTATGTTTGCTCGTGTTCTTTGGGTATATTTTGAATTTTGCGCTCTGCCAAGGGTAAAAACCCTCATAAACTATGCTCTATTTGTTGCAGAAGGCTTGTAGTTACCCAAATACATTAAACGTCTTATAAAGTTTATATTACAATATCAGGGCAGGGTTTTACTTTTTTACAAGCACTTACGTTATACATACCATGCCACGTAGTATTCAGCATCAGGCATACGACTAGTTTTGATTATTTAAACCCCTTAATACAGTATAATAAAAGCCTTCGAATCTTTTGGGTATTTAGGTCGTAACTTGAATTTGGCCCAAGATAGATCCTTGAGGGACTCTATATTTCATTTGTTGAAGATTGAATTACATTATTTCTATAAGAGCATTATTTACTGGTTTATGGTTTTATTTTGCACAAAACATGTCTACACGAATATTATCTTCACGAATCAGTAGATAAACAAACTTATTTTAAATTTAATGAATTTGAAGTATTTAAAACTCTAAAACCAAATAATTAGCACATTAAGTAGATTTGTTGGTCTATTGGTTGGTTTTTGTTTTACATAATTTGTGGGAAAAACCCTTCATAAATTAGGTTAAATATGTTACAGATGACTTTTATTCGCTACAAACATAATATGTTACTGTTTTAACTTTTATTGATGGAAGTCTAATCAATTTAAAAATACAAGTTGTCAAACGGTACAGTCAACAGCATAGGGAAAACCGAGAAAAAGCGGTATGCACAGAAGGGGTCTGGAGTATTATGTGATTCAGCAGTCCTTTTGTAAAAGAATTTAAACGCCTGAAAAAAAACATGACATGTTATTATTTGTTGCTTAATGTTATTGCATTTTAGGCCCACTTAAAGGATTAAAAGCATTGTTATTTAGGAAACATTAACAACAGAACTAAGCTACCATATTTGTAATGTTTATGTTGTGAGGATTTAAATATTTTCAAATTAGAAAACTTCACATTTAAAAAATATATTATTGTTGTACGGATGTAAATTATTTCTTTACCATGAAATGATACATGGAGGATTGTATTTTGCCTCATACTATTTATTTCTTAGTTCATCGCATCAAAACTCATAATTGTGATTGAATTATTCTTGAAATAAAAGCTTCTCGCGAACGCCACTGACGATCTACAGGGGGGTTCCCCTACAAAATCAGATACACATTGTGATGGCTTACGTATAAAAAGCAGTTTCATAAAGATTTTACTTTAAAAAAATTCGCTAGAAGCCTTGTAATCAGAAAACAGCCGCATGTGTAACTGACTCACTCACTCACTGAGGTATACCAATTCTAGACCACTTCTAGACGAGCTAGAAACCTGAAATTTTGCATGCAGGTAGCTTATAGCTTGTAACCCCCAGGAAAATCGCCAAAACTGACGGTTTTTGTATCTTAACCCCCCCAACAAAATATTTAAACCCCCCCAAAAAAGGCTTATTTTAAAATTACAGTTTTTGAGCTCTAGCGGCCGAACGGATTGACCTATCGAAAAACGGACACCACCACGTGCCACGGATTTTGAAAGGTCTACAACTTTGTTCCTATGACATTTTGTCGTATCTCGCTCCCTTCACCCTTGGGTATCGCTAGATTTTTCAAATTTTAGGCAATTTCGACGGTTATTTTCTTGGTTTTTAATTTACTATAATTTTAATTTAGTATATAAATGCTTGATATTTGGCACTCAATATGTTTATACATTACTCTTTACGAAACACTCGATAAACTAACATGTTTCAATAAGTAAACACCTCAAAAAATTAAAAACCCTAATTGTTTCATAAATGACAAACTGCATTATCGACTTACTCAGGTTATTCTAGACAAGCTATAAACGTGGAATTAGGCCTACATGTAGCTTGTCCATTAAAACCTCCAGAAAAATTGCAAAAAGGTATAATTTTTAATCAGAACCAAAAATAGTGCTTTTTTATTTTAGCTCTATCGGACGAACGGATAGTCCTATCGATAAACGGAATACCTCCACTTGCCAAGGAATTTAGACGATCTAAAACTTTGACTTTTGTCGTATCTCGTATCCTTCACCATTAGATAGCGCTAGATTTTTTAAATTTCAAAATTTTTTCAAGGTTTTGTGGTGTTTTTGCATTTTTTTATCACGTGAACAGATTTTATGATTTATACCAATCGATCTAGGGGCGAAGCCTCCCACAATGGTCTAGGGATCTAGGGGTTGGGGAAGTGGGTTGGTAGGGGAGGTCTAGGAGGGGAGAGGGTTGCAAATTATCTGTTTGGGTATATGAGATATAGCATGCATGTGCCTTGAAACCTCAAATATTTACAAACTCTACTATTTCAATTTTAACCCCCTCATATTTAAATAACTGATGATATGTCTATTTTTTTGTATAAGTAGTAGTATAATGTCGGTTCTAGGTCCTTAATATGACACCACTTTCACTTGAGCTAGGTACCCGGGCCACTGCCACGGGAACTAAGCACCTGAAAACTACCTGGGGGCGAAGCCCCCCAGAGGGGTCTGGGGGCGGAGCCTCCAGCGAGCGAAGCGAGTCTAAAATATATACAGCCGCATGTGTAACTAACTGACTGACTGACTGACTGAGGTATACGAATTCTAACCCACTTCTAGATATGCTAGGGTCTTGAAATTTGGCATGCACGTAGCTTAATGTTTGAAAACTCTAGGAAAATTCACAACATTTCCAATTTTATATTACATTTCCCTTAACAATTGAAATAAATAATTTAGTTCCCGTTTTTGAGGTTAACTGATGTCGGTAATGCAGTATGAAGATAATTGGTATGTTGTACTGGTTGTACTATGTGGATTATTTTAGGTATTAATCAACATTGTTTAGTTGCTACAAACATAATATTTTATGGTTGAAATATTTTTTGAAGGTAGTATAAGCCATTTAAAAATACAAGTTGTTATATAAGGGTAAAACTTAAATATTTTCTTTTGGATATTAATTTATTCTACGCACTTAGATATTATCTGATGGCCTAATAATGGTCACACGATATTTCCATTCCAGGGTCTCTTTTCCTAAACTATACCGAGAGTAGATTTAACAATTTCAATTGTTTCAATCCCTCAAAAAAAAGGTTAAACATTGTTTCATGTTTGTAAGTTATGATCCTGTAAAAAAAACATCTTTGCAATGCTAAAATTCTTCTGAAACAAATATAGCTTAAGAAGGGTTTTTATATTTTCAAATTTCTAGAATAGCTAGGAACGTGAAATTTGGCAAGCTTATAGCTTGTAACTAGAAAACATCGGGAAAATTGTCAAAACTCACATTTTGTATTCATTAAACTGTCGGTAATGTAGTATGCAGCTTATACGTTCAGTTTACTTAATGGGGTGTCGTTGTAATTGGTTATTGTTTAATTACAATTATTACTTTTTAATGTTTTGAAATTACTTTGGCTTTTTACAGGAGCACAAATATTTATCTTGTAATATCGCAGATTATCTCTGACAAAAAGCAAAAACGTATAGAAGAAAATCTTCATTTTAGAGAATGCCTCTCGCCAATTACCTTAACATTGCAGTATTTAAATAAAATATCTTTACTAGCGCTATTTCATGATCATTGCCTAACGGTATCCGATTAGAGTGTGATTGTGTTTTTATTTAATTGAAAATTTAAATGGCCAATGCTTGCGTTGCTGTTGGATCCTTTCACCAGGGAGATTCGCGGTTTCTTCCGGATAGCAACAACGCGCAATGCGTAGCCAATGCTGCTTCTGCCTTGGCTTGGAAGTTTGTTGGGAGGGTGTTCACTTCTTCTGCCATCGATTACATACTTGTTACTGGCGATCGTATGTGTACTAAATCTCGCAATGACAACTTGGTAGACGACAGGTTTCTCTTCCCTGAGGACCTTTCTCGAGAGATTATCATTTCCAACCAAACAGTCATCATTGAGGAAATTTCGTATGTTTGCAATGGGCTTTACTCTGCAACCAGAAATAATCTAGATGATGCTGTTGGTAATTTATCTAGGGTCTTGCAGGCAATAATGCCAGAAGACACTGTAAACGGTGGCTTCCTGTTTACTGGTCAACTTGTAACAGTCGCCTTTTGGCGTTTTCAAGGGCGGTTGTACCTTTTTGATTCACACGCCGTCAACGAGGAGCGCCAAAGAGATCCTAACTCTGACAAAAATAAGGCTCGCCTTTTCATGTGTGAAAGCACCACCTCCTCACTGGCTAATTTGTTATTGATTAACGCAGCTCTGGATGGAGTTGACAGACAGTTCAGCATTTCCGAATTAAGGCTCTCCCTAATTGATCAATCTCATTCTATTCAGGATGTCGTCCCTTTGCCATCTCTCGTGTCTGACGGAGAATTAAATACCTTGAAACCTGTAGTCAGTATGTCTCCCTCTTAACAAATTACGCTAGATGATTCTACAGAGCTAAAGAAACGTCCAGGAAGACCTAAAAAAATTAAGCGTGGGCGACCTAAGACCCTCAATACTACACGTGAAGAGCAAGTGAAAGAGGCAAAAAAGAGGTACGCTGTTTCTCATCCTGAGAAGCACAGGGAGGATTCTAGGCGGTACAGTCAGCAGCACCCTGACGTCCACAGGGCGGTTGTTAACCGATACACCGAGCAGCACCCTGAAGTTCACAGGGCTACTGTTGAACGGTACACTCAACAGAACCCTGAAGTTCACAGGGCTGCTGTTGAGCGGTACACTCAACAGAACCCTGAAGTTCACAGGGCTGCTGTTGAGCGGTACACTCAACAGAACCCTGAAGTTCACCGGGCTGCTGTTGAACGGTACACTCAACAGAACCCTGAAGTTCACCGGGCTGCTGTTGAGCGGTACACCCAACAGAACCCTGAAGTTCACCGGGCTGCTGTTGAGCGGTACACTCAACAGAACCCTGAAGTTCACAGGGCTGCTGTTGAGCGGTACAATCAACAGAACCCTGAAGTTCACAGGGCTGCTGTTGATCGGTACACTCAACTGAACCCTGAAGTTCACAGGGCTGCTGTTGATCGGTATACTCAACAGCATCCAGAAGTAAAGAGGGAGGCTGTTCGACAATACAGCCAGCGTCATCCTCTGGCCTCATGGCAGAGGGTTCAAATTTTTCGATTGAAAAATCCAAATCTTTCAGAACTTAGGCATTTGCCTGTCTCACTTGCTCGGCATGTAGTTAATCACGGACCTATGGCATGTTGGAGGGGGAGTTTACTAGATCAAATTAATGCTCATAAGTTAGAGAAAGTTAGTCTTTGGGGTGATGACATTTACAGATGTCCTTATTGTTCTGCCAGGCTCTTCGAGGAGGAGAAGAATAGGAAAAAATGGTGTTGTGGAGAAGGAGCCTGCAACGTTCTCGATCTGTCTCCTCTTCAGGAACCATTTTACTCTAATCGTCAATTCCTCGAAAGAGCTTGTGCTTACAACGACCTGTTTGCCTTTTGTGCACTCGAGGTGTCTGGCGGGTACCGGCATCCTAGCGGTCTTTCTTTTTTCAAGATTGAAGGTAGGATGTATCATCAAGTTTATAATCTGAACGCTCCTGGTCAAAAGTTTAAGACTTCTACTGGGGACGAACAGTTTGTAAAAAGGTCCCGCCTGTACATCGAGGATGGCGAAGAACGTCGGAACATTGCTGAGGGTAGATTACTTGATGGCGAAATCATTGACTGAAATCACTGAAAAAGGTTTTTGGTTTTCCTCAGTTCATTTCAATGTAAACTTCACATTTGCTTTTACCAATCTGTTCAGTTCCACAAAAAAATCATTTTGGTGTTTAAATTTTGATTCTACGCCCAACCGTTGCAGAAATATTCTAAGTGCTAAACACAGTACGTTGTCCAATGTTATCCTTATGGAGGATAAATAAAATTTGATATATCGATTATTTATGAATTTATGTTGATGAAACTTGGTATGTGGCTTCACTTAGTACTGGTATATTGATATTTGCACAAAGAAATACAAATTCGGCGAAATTAAACTGTAATAAATAAGTAATAAAACTAATAGTATAAAACGAACTACAACTACAGATCTGTAATAAACTACGTTAAATAAAACCCTAAAATAATCAAAGAAAATTATACAACTGTGTATTAGTATTTATTGGCTGAACTAACAATACGGTATGGTATTACTTAATTTTTGACTTTCCAAATAATCTGCCACGGGAACTAAGCACCCGAAAACTACCTGGGGGCGAAGCCCCCCACAGGGGTCTGGGGGCGGAGCCCCCAGCGAGCGAAGCGAGTCTAAAATATATACAGCCGCATGTGTAACTCACTGACTGACTGACTGACTGACTGACTGACTGACTGACTGACTGACTGAGGTATACGAATTCTAACCCACTTCTAGATATGCTAGGGTCTTTAAATTTGGCATGCACGTAGCTTAATGTTTGAAACCTCTAGGAAAATTAACAAAATTTCCAATTTTATATTACATTTCCCTTAACAATTGAAATAAATAATTTAGTTCCCGTTTTTGAGGTTAACTGATGTCGGTAATGCAGTATGAAGATCAATTGGTATGTTGTACTGGTTGTATTACGAATTTAAATATTTTGTTATTAAAATTATTTATTTTTAAAATGTTTCATGTATTTTGTACATAGGCCAGGCGTACAAATGTATTTCTTATACATCACAAAGATGATCTAAATTAAGTATTCAAAATTAATTTGTTAAATTGTTCTCTTAATGAAAGCTTCTCATGAACACCACACTGTGAAATGGATTCTAGACGATCTACAACGAGATTTATCATCGCAGATAATATTTACAAATTACTTTAATGAATTTGAAGTATTTACTCTCAAATAAACGCTAAAACCAAATAATTAGCACGTTAAGTAGATTTGTTGGTCTTTTGGTTGGATTTTGTTTCACATGGTTTGTGGGAAAAGCCACATTAATTAGGTTAAATATGTTACGGTAGTCTTATCAATTTAAAAATACAAGTTGTCAAACGGTACAGTCAACAGCATAGGGAAAAACGAGAAAAAGCGGTATGTGGAGAAGGGGTCTGCAGTATTATGTGATTCAGCAATTCTCCTGTATAAGAATTTAAACGCCTGAAAAAACAAAAATAAACATGACATGTTATTATTTTTTGCTTAGTATTATTGTATTTTAGGGCCACTTAAAGGATCAAAAGGATTGTTATTTAGAAAGCAAAACAACAGATACTTTATAGCTATTTTTGTATGGCATGTTTATGTTGTGATGATTTAAATATTTACAAATTAGAAAACTTCACATTTAAAATATATTTATTTGTTGTACGGATGTAAATTATTTCTTTACAATGAAATGATACATGGAGGCTTGTATTTCCCCACATACTATTTATATCTTAGTTCATCGCATCAAAAATAAAATTGTGATTGAATTATTCTTGTAATAAAAGCTTTTCGTGAACGCCACTGTATTCTAGACGATATACAACGGGGTTTCACCCTACAAAATCAGAAATTAAATCTTGATAGCTTATGTATGAAAATCAGTTTCATAAAGTTTTTACTTAAAAAAAACGCTAGAAGCCTTGTAATCAGAACACTATGTGGATTATTTTAGGTATTAATCAACATTGTTTCGTTGCTACAAACATAATATTTTATGGTTGCAATAGTTTTTGAAGGTAGTTTAAGCCATTTAAAAATACAAGTTGTTACATAAGGGTAAAACTTAAATATTTTCTTTTGGATATTAATTTATTCTACACACTTAATTTGTATCTGATGGCCTATTAATTTTCACACGATATTTCCCTTCCAGGGCCTCTTTTCCTAACCAATCCTAGAGTCTTATAATTTAGCATCTAATTTCTGAATACTATGACCTTTATAAGAAGGGTTTTTACACTCGGTTAAGCACAAAGTACATAATATACAAGAAAAAAGCATTTAAAAAATCTATCAAAGTTAAAATATTTCTATTTGTTGGTTATTTTAACCATCAAAACTGGGTGTCTCACTATACAGATAAATACTCAGTATGATGCTAGATTTTAAAAATTGTACCATTTGTATTTTTAACTGCATTAAAAAATAAAATGGCGAATAATAATCAATTCAAAATGTAGTACCTTTTTAGTTGAGCTCTAGCAGCCAAACGGATGGCCCATTGAAAAACGAAGAGCTTTACGTGGCACGTAATTGAGACGATCTACAACTTTATCCGATGACTTTTTGCCGTTTCTTGACCAATTCACCCTTCACGCTAGATTTTTCAAATTTTAACAATTTTTCAAGATTGATTCGTTGTTTTCAATTGTTTGCCTTTCTAATATATAACATAGAGACCTAATATTTGACACACAGTATCCCTACATTACAATAATTATAATTATAGCTTGTAACCCCCAGTAAAATCGCCAAAACTGACGGTTTTGTATCTTAACCCCCCCAAAAAAGGCTTATTTTAAAATTACAGTTTTTGAGCTCTAGCGGCCGAACGGATTGACCTATAAAAAAACGGACACCACCGCGTGCGACGGATTTTTCAAGATCTACAACTTTGTTCCTATGACATTTTGTCGTATCTCGCTCCCTTCACCCTTAGGTAGCGCTAGATTTTTCAAATTTTAGGTAATTTCGACGGTTATTTTCGTGGTTTTTAATTTCCTATCACTTTAATTTAGTATATAAAGGCTTGATATTTTGCACTCAATATGTTGACACATTACCCTTCACGAAACACTCGATAAACTAACATGTTTTAATAATTAAACATCCCAAAAAAATTAAAACCCCTAATTATTCCATAAATGTCAAACTGCATTATCGACTTACTCAGGTAATTCTAGATAAGCTAGCAACATGGAATTAGGCCTGCATGTAGCTTGTCCATTGAAACCCCCAGAAAAATTGCAAAAAGGTATAATTTTTTATTTTAACCTCCTCAAAAAAATTCAAAATGGAGGAAATTTTGAACATCTCCAAAATAGTGCATTTTTTGTGGCTGTAGCGGCCGAACGGTTGGTCCTATCGAGAAACGGAGACCACCACGACACACGGATTTTAGACGATCTACAACTTCGGTCCTATGACTTTTTGTCGTATCTTGTCTCCTTCACCCTTAGGCAGCGCTAGATTTTTCAAATTTCGGCATATTTTCAAAATATTTTGGCCGTTTTTTATTACCTATCACGTTAATATACTTGATGGAGGACTAATATTGGGCACGCCGTATGTCTACATTACACTTAGTAAATAGCAGCAGAAATATGACCAGTTTTTATTAATTAAACCTGTCGAAAAATGAAAAACTCTAAATATCTTTAGATATGACCGTTTTCTTAGTATAAGTAGTGGTGTATTGGGGGTTCTGGCCAATTTTTATTATTGGACATACACGTGACACCAATAATACTTGAGCTAGAGACGTGAGATTTGGCATGCATGTGCCTTGCACCTTTTCTCCCCAAATCCTACTATTTTTAGTTTGAACTATCTCAACAAAATAAATAATTGTGAATACAAAAATCAAAATGTATTTTTTATTGGACATGCACGTGACACCTATATTATTTGAGCTAGAGACGTGAGATATGGCATGCATGTGACTTACACCTTTTCTTCCCAAATCCTACTTTTTTTAGTTTGAATAATCTCAAAAATAAATAATAGTGAATAAAAACATCTAAATGTAATCTTTTTTTATTTGAGCTCTAGCGGCCGAACGGGTTATCCTATTGAAAAACGAAGACCACCATGTGCCACGGATTTTAGACGAACTACAACATTAGTTCTGGGACATTTTGCCGTATCTCACCCTCTTCACCCTTAGGTAGCGCTAGATTTTTTAAATTTAAACTTTTGTCAAAGATTTGCTTGTTGTTTTTAATGGTTTTTCGCTCTAATATAGAACTTAGAGGCCTAATATTTATCACACAGTATACCTACATTACAATTAGTACCAAGCAACACTCCAACGCCCAGATTAAATATCTTAAACACCCAAAAAGAAACAAAGTCTTTGAGCTTTGTAGACTTTTTCGTGTTTTTCGGGTATATTTTTTATGTTGCGCTATGTCCAGGGTAAAATCTCTTATCAATCATGTCACATTTGTTGCAGAAGGCTTGTAGTTACCCAAAGTCATAGCATTTCAGGTTGTTAACGGTGGTCGTATTCCCCTAAGGTTCAAAAACGCCTTATAAAGGCTACATTATACATCAGTTAAGGGTATTAATTTTTTCAAGCACTTAGGTAATACATGGAGGCTTAAAATTTAACATACTACGTAAGTAGTATTCATCAACAGGCAGATCACCGTATTTTATAGGTTAAACCTTAAAAGTAATCAAAGCCTTGGAATAGTTGTAGAATTTAGGTCTTAAATAGCATTTGGAACAATTTACATTAAACTGTGGCCAAACAGTGACCTGGGGGCGAAGCCCCCCACAGGGGTCTGGGGGCGGAGCCCCCAGTGAGCGAAGCGAGTCTAAAATATATACAGCCGCATGTGTAACTCACTGACTGACTGACTGACTGACTGACTGACTGACTGACTGACTGACTGACTGAGGTATACGAATTCTATCCCACTTCTAGATATGCTAGGGTCTTGAAATTTGGCATGCACGTAGCTTAATGTTTGAAACCTCTAGGAAAATTCACAACATTTCCAATTTTATATTACATTTCCCTTAACAATTGAAATAAATAATTTAGTTCCCGTTTTTGAGGTTAACTGATGTCGGTAATGCAGTATGAAGATCAATTGGTATCTTGTACTGGTTGTACTATGTGGATTATTTCAGGTATTAATCAACATTGTTTAGTTGCTACAAACATAATATTTTATGGTTGAAATAGTTTTTGAAGGTAGTTTAAGCCATTTAAAAATAAAAGTTGTTATATAAGGGTAAAACTTAAATATTTTCTTTTGGATATTAATTTATTCCACGCACTTAGATATTATCTGATGGCCTAATAATGGTCACACGATATTTACATTCCAGGGCCTCTTTTCCTAAACTCTACCTAGAGTCTTATAATTTAGCATCTAATTTCGGAATACCTTTACAAAACTATAGTAGAATTAACAATTTCAATTGTTTCAATCCCTCAAAAAATAGTTTAAACATTGTTTCATGTTTGTAAGTTATGATCCTGTAAAAAAAACATCTTTGCAATGCTACAATTCTTCTGAAACAAATATAGCATAAGAAGGGTTTTTATATTGTCAAATTTCTAGAATAGCTAGGAACGTGAAATTTGGCAAGCGTATAGCTTGTAACTAGAAAACATCGGGAAAATTGTCAAAACTCACATTTTTTATTCATAAATCTGTCGGTAATGTAGTATGCAGCTTATTCGTTTAGTTTACTTAATGGGGTGTCGTTGTAATTGGTTATTGTTTAATTAAAATTATTAATTTTTAAAGTTTTGAAATTATTTTGGCTTTTTACAGGAGCACAAATATTTATCTTGTAATATCGCAGATTATCTCTGACAAAAAATAAAAACGTATAGAAGAAAATGTTTATTTTAGAGAATGTCTCTCGTCAATTACCTTAACTTTGCAGTATTTATATCAAATATCTTTACTTGCACAATTTTAGATCATTGCCTAACGGTATCCGATTAGAGTGTGATTGTTTTTTATTTAGTTGAAAATTGAAATGGCTAATGCTTGCGTTGCTGTTGGATCCTTTCACCAGGGAGATTCGCGGTTTCTTCCGTACAGTAGGAGTAGAGATGTGCGATCCAGTGACTTTGCTGGATCAGTGACTTCAGTGACAGCGCCAAAGAAATATCAGTTACTTTTACCGGTGACTTGGCACCAGTTACTCCTGCAGTTCATCGTAACAACTCCAGCGATAAATTACCCCTTTTTGACACTGTGTTATTTATCAAAGTTAATCATGACCTTAAAAGGAATCAACAGCTCACTTATTGGCATTAGAATTAAATATATTTCATAAAATAGGAACAACAAGTAATAATTAAAATTCTTAGTACAACTACAAATTCTCATTTAACTACGAAAACATTTAGGAATATCACTAAAAAAATATTAATTACCTAGAAGTAAATAATAAAGTTGTTACTAAATCATAAATAAAGAAAGCTTGTAAAAAGACTACTTAATTATACAAATAACAGTCATCGGAAAATTGTATTAATAGCGCTTTAGTTAGTAAACGCACAACAGCGACTTGCATGAACAATGCGGGCTCGTGTTGTCACTGAAGTCACTGGCGCTGGTTTGTAGTTCGTCCATCTCGTCTATGCCCAGCGCCAAGCTCCAAACAGCGCCAAGCTCCAAACAGCGCCAGCGCCACAAACCTAGAGGCGATACCTCGAAACCACCAAACAGCGACAAGTGACAGTGACCAGTGCCAGCTCCAGCTCCCAGCTCCAGCGACAGCGCCACGACCTCGAAACAACCAAACGGCGACCGGTGACAGTGACCAGTGCCAGCGCCAGCGCCCAGCTCCAGCTCCAGCGACAGCGCCACGAACCTAGCGGGGATACATTGAAACAACCAAACAGTGACAGCGACTTTTGAGTGAGTGAATTTGTACTGTCACCGAAGTCACTGGAGCTGGTCAGAACAATTTCCTGGCACCAGCTCCTTTAGTGCCGAACAAATATTAGCGCCAGTCACCGGTACAGAAATATTTAACAACCCTACCGTACAGCAACAACGCGCAATGCGTAGCCAATGCTGCTTCTGCCTTGGCTTGGAAGTTCGTTGGGAGGGAGTTCACTTCTTCTGCCATCGATGACATACTAGTTACTGGCGATCGTCTGTACACTAAATCCCGCAGTGACAACTTGGTAGACGACAGGTTTCTCTTCCCTGAGGACCTTTCTCGAGAGATTGTCATTTTCAACCAAACAGTCGTCATTGAGGAAATCTCGTTTGTTTGCAATGGGCTTTACCCTGCAACCAGAAATAATCTTGATGATGCTGTTGATAATTTGTCTAGGGTCTTGGAGGCAATAATGCCAGAAGACACTGTAAACGGTGGCTTCCTGTTTACTGGTCAACTTGCAACAGTCGCCTTTTGGCGTTTTCAAGAGCGGCTGTACCTTTTTGATTCGCACGCCGTCAACGAGGAGCGTCAAAGAGATCGTAACTCTGACAAAAATAAGGCTCGCCTTTTCATGTGTGAAAGCTTCTCCTCACTGGCTAAATTGTTATTGATTAACGCAGCTCTGGATGGAGTTGACAGACAGTTCAGCATTTCTGAATTAAGGCTCTCCCTAATTGATCAATCTCATTCCATTCAGGATGTCGTCCCTTTGCCATCTCTCGTGCCTGACGGAGAATTAAATACCTTGAAACCTGTAGTCAGTATGTCTCCCTCTAAACAAATTACGCTTGATGATTCTACAGAGTCAAAGAAACGTCCAGGAAGACCTAAAAAAATTAAGCGTGGGCGACCTAAGACCCTCAATACTACACGTGAAGAGCAAGTGAGAGAGGCAAAAAAGAGGTACGCTGTTTCTCATCCTGAGAAGCACAGGGAGGATTCTAAGCGGTACAGTCAGCAGCACCCTGACGTCCACAGGGCGGCTGTTAACCGATACACAGAGCAGCACCCTGAAGTTCACAGGGCTGCTGTTGAACGGTACACTCAACAGAACCCTGAAGTTCACAGGGCTGCTGTTGAGCGGTACACTCAACAGAACCCTGAAGTTCACAGGGCTGCTGTTGAGCGGTACACTCAACAGAACCCTGAAGTTCACAGGGCGGCTGTTAACCGATACACAGAGCAGCACCCTGAAGTTCACAGGGCTGCTGTTGAACGGTACACTCAACAGAACCCTGAAGTTCACAGGGCTGCTGTTGAGCGGTACACTCAACAGAACCCTGAAGTTCACAGGGCTGCTGTTGAGCGGTACACTCAACAGAACCCTGAAGTTCACAGGGCGGCTGTTAACCGATACACAGAGCAGCACCCTGAAGTTCACAGGGCTGCTGTTGAACGGTACACTCAACAGAACCCTGAAGTTCACAGGGCTGCTGTTGAGCGGTACACTCAACAGAACCCTGAAGTTCACAGGGCTGCTGTTGAGCGGTACACTCAACAGAACCCTGAAGTTCACCGGGCTGCTGTTGAACGGTACACTCAACAGAACCCTGAAGTTCACCGGGCTGCTGTTGAGCGGTACACCCAACAGAACCTTGAAGTTCACCGGGCTGCTGTTGAGCGGTACACTCAACAGAACCCTGAAGTTCACAGGGCTGCTGTTGAGCGGTACAATCAACAGAACCCTGAAGTTCACAGGGCTGCTGTTGATCGGTACACTCAACTGAACCCTGAAGTTCACAGGGCTGCTGTTGATCGGTATACTCAACAGCATCCAGAAGTAAAGAGGGAGGCTGTTCGACAATACAGCCAGCGTCATCCTCTGGCCTCATGGCAGAGGGTTCAAATTTTTCGATTGAAAAATCCAAATCTTTCAGAACTTAGGCATTTGCCTGTCTCACTTGCTCGGCATGTAGTTAATCACGGACCTATGGCATGTTGGAGGGGGAGTTTACTAGATCAAATTAATGCTCATAAGTTAGAGAAAGTTAGTCTTTGGGGTGATGACATTTACAGATGTCCTTATTGTTCTGCCAGGCTCTTCGAGGAGGAGAAGAATAGGAAAAAATGGTGTTGTGGAGAAGGAGCCTACAACGTTCTCGATCTGTCTCCTCTTCAGGAACCATTTTACTCTAATCGTCAATTCCTCGAAAGAGCTTGTGCTTACAACGACCTGTTTGCCTTTTGTGCACTCGAGGTGTCTGGCGGGTACCGGCATCCTAGCGGTCTTTCTTTTTTCAAGATTGAAGGTAGGATGTATCATCAAGTTTATAATCTGAACGCTCCTGGTCAAAAGTTTAAGACTTCTACTGGGGACGAACAGTTTGTAAAAAGGTCCCGCCTGTACATCGAGGATGGCGAAGAACGTCGGAACATTGCTGAGGGTAGATTACTTGATGGCGAAATCATTGACTGAAATCACTGAAAAAGGTTTTTGGTTTTCCTCAGTTCATTTCAATGTAAACTTCACATTTGCTTTTACCAATCTGTTCAGTTCCACAAAAAAATCATTTTGGTGTTTAAATTTTGATTCTACGCCCAACCGTTGCAGAAATATTCTAAGTGCTAAACACAGTACGTTGTCCAATGTTATCCTTATGGAGGATAAATAAAATTTGATATATCGATTATTTATGAATTTATGTTGATGAAACTTGGTATGTGGCTTCACTTAGTACTGGTATATTGATATTTGCACAAAGAAATACAAATTCGGCGAAATTAAACTGTAATAAATAAGTAATAAAACTAATAGTATAAAACGAACTACAACTACAGATCTGTAATAAACTACGTTAAATAAAACCCTAAAATAATCAAAGAAAATTATACAACTGTGTATTAGTATTTATTGGCTGAACTAACAATACGGTATGGTATTACTTAATTTTTGACTTTCCAAATAATCTGCCACGGGAACTAAGCACCCGAAAACTACCTGGGGGCGAAGCCCCCCACAGGGGTCTGGGGGCGGAGCCCCCAGCGAGCGAAGCGAGTCTAACATATATACAGCCGCATGTGTAACTCACTGACTGACTGACTGACTGACTGACTGACTGACTGACTGACTGACTGACTGAGGTATACGAATTCTAGACCACTTCTAGATGAGCTAGAAACCTGAAATTTTGCATGCAGGTAGCTTATAGCTTGTAACCCCCAGGAAAATCGCCAAAACCAACAATATTTTATTTTAACCCCCCTAAAAAAAATATTTAAAACCCCCAAAAAAGGCTTATTTTAAAATTCCAGTTTTTGAGCTCTAACGTGCGAACGGATGGTCCTATCAAAAAACGGACACCACCACGTGCCACGGATTTTGCAAGATCTACAACTTTGGTCCTATGACTTTTTGTCGTATCTCGTCTCCTTCACCCTTAGATAGCTCTAGATTTTTTCAAATTTTGAGATTTTGTGGCGGTTTTTTATTTCCTATCACGTTAATATACTTGATGAAGGCCTAATATTGGGCACGCAGTATGTCTACATCACACTTAGTAAATAACAGCAGAAATATGACCAGTTTTTATTACTTAAACCTGGTCGGAAAATAAAAAAACTCATACATTTTATAGATTTGACCGTTTTCTAGAGTATAAGTAGTAAGAAAATGCCGGTTCCGGAACAATTGTTATTAATTAGAATGCACTTATCACCATTTATACTTTAATTAGGATCGTGATATATGGCTTGCGTGTGCGTTGCTCCTTTTCTTCCCAAATCCTACTATTTTTTGTTTGGCCTATCTCAAAAAGAAAATTTGGGAATACAAAATCAAAATGTAGTATTTTTTATTTGAGCTCTAGCGGCCAAACGGGTTGTCCTATCGAAAAACTAAGACCACTGTGTGCCACGGATTTTAGACGAACTACAACTTTAGTTCTGTGACATTTTACCGTATCTCACCCCCTTCACCCTTAGTTAGCGCTAGATTTTTTTAAATTTAAGCTTTTTTTCTAAGATTTTTTATGGTTTTTAATGGTTTTTCGCTCTAATATAGAACTTAGAGGCCTAATACTTATCACACAGATTCCTACATTACAATTAGTACCAAGCAACACTCACACGCCCAGATTATATATCTTATACACAAAAAAAATCAAAGTCTTTGAGCTTTTGTAGATTTATTCGTGTATTTCGGGTATATTTTCTATATTGTGCTTTGTCGAAGGTAAAATCTCATATAAATCATGTCATATTTGCTGCAGAAGGATTGTAGAAACCCAAAGTCATAGTATTTCAGGTTGTTAACGGTGGTCGTATTCTTTATAAAGTTCAAAAGAAGCCTTATAAAGGCTACATTATACATCAGTTAAGGGTATTCATTTTTTTCGAGCACTTAGGTAATACATTGAGGGTTAAAATTTAACATACTACGTCTCCATGCCAAGTCGTACTCAGCAACAGGCACAGGACCAGATTTTGTAGGTTAAACCCTTAAAATAATCAAAGCCTTGGAATAGTTGTAGAATTTAGGTCTTAAATAGAATTTGGACCAGTTTACATTAAACTGTGGCCAAACAGCGACCTGGGGGCGAAGCCCCCCACAGGGGTCTGGGGGCGGAGCCCCCAGCGAGCGAAGCGAGTCTATAATATATACAGCCGCATGTGTAACTCACTGACTGACTGACTGACTGACTGACTGACTGACTGAGGTATACGAATTCTAGATCACTTCTATATGAGTTAGAAACCTGAAATTTTGCATGCAGGTAGCTTATAGCTTGTAACCCCCAGGAAAATCGCCAAAACCGACATTTTGTCATTTCAACCCCCCTTAAAAAATATTTAAAACCCCCCCAAAAAGGCTTATTTTAAAATTATAGTTTTTGAGCTCTAGCGCGCGAACGGATGGTCCTATCAAAAAACGGACACCACCACGTGCCACGGATTTTGCAAGATCTACAACTTTGGTCCTATGACATTTTGTCGTATCTCGTCTACTTCACCCTTAGATAGCTCTAGATTTTTTTAAATTTTGAGATTTTGTGGCGGTTTTTTATTTCCTATCACGTTAATATACCTGATGGAGGCCTATTATTGGGCACGCAGTATGTCTACATCACACTTAGTAAATAACAGCAGAAATATAACCAGTTTTTATTACTTAAACCTGTCGGAAAATAAAAAACTCTTAAATTTTATAGATTTGACCGTTTTCTAAGTATAAGTAGTAAGGAAATGACGGTTCCGGAACAATTGTTATTAATTAGAATGCACGTATCACCATTTATACTTTAACTAGGATCGTGATATATGGCTTGCGTGTGCGTTGCACCTTTTCTTCCCAAATCCTACTATTTTTAGATTGAACTATCACAAAGCGAAAATTTGGGAGTACAAATTCAAAATGTAGTATTTTTTATTTGAGCTCTAGCGGCCGAACGGGTTGTCCTATCGAAAAACGAAGACCACCATGTGCTACGGATTTTAGACGAACTACAACTTTAGTTCTATGACATTTTTCCGTATCTCACCCCCTTCACCCTTAGGTAGAGCTAGATTTTTTAAATTTAAGCTTTTTTCTAATATTTGTTGTGGCTTTTAATGGGTTTTCGCTCTAATATAGAACTTAGAGGCCTCATATTTATCACACAGTGTTCCTACATTACAATTAGTACCAAGCAACACTCACACGCCCAGATTAAATACCTTATACACCCAAAAAAATCAAAGTCTTTGAGCTTTTGTAGATTTATTCTTGTATTTCGGGTATACTTTGCATATTGCGCGCTGACGAGGGTAAAATCCCTTATAAATCATGTCATATTTCCTGCAGAAGGATTGTAGAAACCCAAAGTCATAGTATTTCAGGTTGTTAACGGTGGTCGTATTCATTATAAGGTTCAAAAGACGCCTTATAAAGCCTACATTATACATCAGTTAAGGGTATTCATTTTTTTCGAGCACTAAGGTAATACATTGAGGCTTAAAATTTAACATACTACACCTCCATGACAAGTCGTACAGGCATATGACCGGATTTTATAGGTTAAACCCTTAAAATAATCAAAGCCTTGGAATAGTTGTAGAATTTAGGTCTTAAATAGAACTTGGGCCAATTTCCATTAAACTGTGGCCAAAGAGCGACCTGGGGGCGAAGCCCCCCACAGGGGTCTGGAGGCGGAGCCCCCAGCGAGCGAAGCGAGTCTAAAATATATACAGCCGCATGTGTAACTCACTGACTGACTGACTGACTGACTGACTGACTGACTGAGGTATACGAATTCTAACCCACTTCTAGATATGCTAGGGTCTTGAAATTTGGCATGCACGTAGCTTAATGTTTGAAAACTCTAGGAAAATTCACAAAATTTCCAAGTTTATATTACATTTCCCTTTACAATTGAAATAAATAATTTAGTTCTCGTTTTTGAGGTTAACTGATGTCGGTAATGCAGTATGAAGATCAATTGGTATGTTGTACTGGTTGTATTACGAATTTAAATATTTTTGTTATTAAACTTATTTATTTTTAAAATGTTTCATGTATTTTGTACATAGGCCAGGCGTACAAATGTATTTCTTATACATCACAAAGATGATCTAAATTAAGTATTTAAAATTAAATTGTTCTCTTAATGAAAGCTTCTCATGAACACCACACTGTGAAACGGATTCTAGACGATCTACAACGAGGTTTTATCATCGCAGATAATATTTACAAATTATTCTAATGAATTTAAAGTATTTACTCTCAAATAATCGCTAAAACCAAATAATTATCACATTAAGTAGATTTGTTGGTCTTTTGGTTGGTTTTTGTTTCATATAGTTTGTGGGAAAAGCCACATTAAATAGGTTAAATATGTTACGGTAGTCTAATCCATTTAAAAATACAAGTTGTCAAACGGTACAGTCAACAGCATAGGGAAAAATGAGAAAAAGCGGTATGAGGAGAAGGGGTCTGCAGTATTATGTGATTCAGCAGTCCTCCTGTATAAGAATTTAAACGCCTGAAAAAAAAACAAAAATAAACATGACATGTTATTATTTTTTGCTTAGTATTATTGTATTTTAGGGCCACTTAAAGGATCAAAAGGATTGTTATTTAGGAAACATAAACAACAGATACTTTATAGCTATTATGTATGGTATGTTTATGTTGTGATGATTTAAATATTTACAAATTAGAAAACTTCACAATTAAAATATATTTATTTGTTGTACGGATGTAAATTATTTCTTTACAATGAAATGATACATGGAGGCTTGTATTTCGCCACATACTATTTATATCTTAGTTCATCGCAACAAAAATAAAATTGTGAATGAATTATTCTTGTAATAAAAGCTTCTCGTGAACGCCACTGTATTCTAGACGATATACAACGGGTTTCCCCCTACAAATCAGAAATCACATCTTGATGGCTTATGTATGAAAATCAGTTTCATAAAGTTTTTACTTAAAAAAAAAACGCTAGAAGCCTTGTAATCAGAACACTATGTGGATTATTTTAGGTATTAATCAACATTGTTTAGTTGCTACAAACATAATATTTTATGGTTGCAATAGTTGTTTAAGGTAGTTTAAGCCATTTAAAAATAGAAGTTGTTACATAAGGGTAAAACTTAAATATTTTCTTTTGGATATTAATATTTCTACACACTTAATTTGTATCTGATGACCTATTAATTGTCACACGATTTCCCTTCCAGGGCCTCTTTTCCTAAACTATGCCTAGAGTCTTATAATTTAGCATCTAATTTCTGAATACTATGACCTTTATAAGAGGGGTTTTTACACTCGGTTAAGCACAAAGTGCATAACATACAAGAAAAAAGCATTTAAAAAATCTATCAAAGTTAAAATATTTCTATTTGTTGGTTATTTTAACCATCAAAACTGGGTGTCTCACTATACAGATAAATACTCAGTATGATGCTAGATTTTTAAAATTTTACTATTTGTAGTTTTAACTGCATTAAAAAATAAAATGGCGAATAATAATCAATTCAAAATGTAGTACCTTTTTAGTTGAGCTCTAGCAGCCAAACGGATGGCCCCATTGAAAAACGAAGAGCTTTACGTGGCACGGAATTGAGACGATCTACAACTTTATCCTATGACTTTTTGCCGTTTCTTGACCTATTCACCCTTCACGCTAGATTTTTCAAATTTTAGCAATTTTTCAAGATTGATTCGTTGTTTTCAATTGTTTGTCTTACTAATATATAACATAGAGGCCTAATATTTGACACACAGTATCCCTACATTACAATAATTATCTAGCAGGAGTCATACGCCCACATCCTTTCACTTAAACTTCCCAAAAAATACAACGTCTTTAAGCTCCTGTCGATTTATTGGTTTTATTTATATTTTTTTTGTATATTTTACATGTTGCGCTCCACCGAGGGCAAACCCCCTTATAAATTATGCCCTATTTGCTACAGAAGGCTTCTGGTTACTCAGAAACATATCAATTTAGACTGTTATTGGTGCTTTTATTCCTTATAAAGTTCAAAAGATATCTTATAACAGTTTACAGACAAAGTTTAAAGACGACAATCAGGGTAGGATTTTAATTTTTTTACAAGCATTTACAATATAATACGTGGAGGGCTTCAAATTTAACATACAATACGTCTTCAAAACAAAGTATAATCCAGCAACAGCCGTATGACCAGTTTTAATGATTTCAACCCCCTCAAAATAATTTAAGGTTAATTTTCAGAGATTCTGTGGTTTTCCCCTGTCACTTTAATGTACCTGATATATGCCTAATGTTTGGCACTCAATAAGTTTACACCACATTTGGTATGTAGCAGAAATCGTATGACCAGTTTTCATAATTCATCCCAAACCATAAGCCATCAGAAAACTAAAAACCTAAACATCTGCTAAATTATCTTATTTCTACTAGACAATTTTTCATTTTAACCCTCCTAAAAATATATTTAATTTCCCCCAAAAAAAGGCTTATTTTAAAATTCCATTTTTTGAGCTCTAGCGGTTAAACGGATTGTCCTATCAAAAAACAGACAACACTATGTGCTACGGATTTTGCAAGATCTACAACTTTAGTCCTATGACTTTTTGTCATATCTCGTCTCCTTCACCCTTAGATAGCTCTAGATTTTTTGAGATTTTGTGGCAATTTTTTATTTCCCATCACGTTAATATACTTGATGGAGGCCTAATATTGGGCACGCAGTATGTCTACATCACATGTAGTAAATAGCAGCCGAAATATGACCAGTTTTTATTAATTAAGCCTTTTGGAAAAACAAAAACTCTTAAAATCTATGGATTTGACCGTTTTCTAAGTATAAGTAGTAAGGAAATGCCGATTCTGGAACAATTGTTATTAATTAGAATACACGCATCACCATTTATACTTTAACTAGGATCGTGAGATATGGAACGCGTGTGCGTTGCACCTTTTATTCCCAAATCCTACTATTTTTAGTTTGAACTATCTCAAAAAATAGATAATTTTGAATACAAAATCAAAATGTAGACTTTTTTATTGGAGCTCTAGCGGCCGAACGGGTTGTCCTATCGAAAAACGAAGACCACCACGTGCCACGGATTTTAGACGAACTAAAACTTTAGTCCTATGACATTTTGCCGTACCTCACCCCCTTCACTCTTAGGTAGCGCTAGATTTTTTAAATTTAAATTTTTTCCAAGATTTTTTCGTGGTTTTTAATGTTTTGTTGCTCTAATATAGAACTTAGAGGCCTAATATTTATCACACAGTATTCCTACATTACAATTAGTACCAAGCAACACTCCCACGCCCAGATAAAATATCTTAAACACCAAACAAAATCAATGTCTTTGAGCTTTTGTAGACTTTTTCGGGTGTATTTTTTATGTTGCGCTCTGTCGAAGGTAAAATCCCTTATAAATCATGTCATATTTGTTGCATAAGGCTTGTAGTTACCCAAAGGCATACTATTTCAGGTTGTTAACGGTGTTCGTATTCCTTATCAGGTTCAAAAGACGCCTTATAAAGGCTCCATTATACATCAGTTAAGGGTATTATTTTTTTCAAGTACTTAGGTACTTTTCATGGAGGCTTAAAATCTAACATACTACGTCTCCATGCAAACTAGTATTCATCAACAGGCATATGACCAGTTTTTATAGATTGAACCCTTAAAAATAATCAAAGCCTTGGAATAGTTGTATAATTCAGGTCTTAAATAGAATTTGGACCAATTTAAATTAAACTGTGGCCAAACAGCGACCTGGGGGCGAAGCCCCCCACAGGGGTCTGGGGGCGGAGCCCCCAGCGAGCGAAGCGAGTCTAACATATATACAGCCGCATGTGTAACTCACTGACTGACTGACTGACTGACTGACTGACTGACTGACTGAGGTATACGAATTCTAGACCACTTCTAGATGAGCTAGAAACCTGAAATTTTGCATGCAGGTAGCTTATAGCTTGTAACCCCCAGGAAAATCGCCAAAACCAACAATATTTTATTTTAACCCCCCTAAAAAAAATATTTAAAACCCCCAAAAAAGGCTTATTTTAAAATTCCAGTTTTTGAGCTCTAACGTGCGAACGGATGGTCCTATCAAAAAACGGACACCACCACGTGCCACGGATTTTGCAAGATCTACAACTTTGGTCCTATGACTTTTTGTCGTATCTCGTCTCCTTCACCCTTAGATAGCTCTAGATTTTTTCAAATTTTGAGATTTTGTGGCGGTTTTTTATTTCCTATCACGTTAATATACTTGATGAAGGCCTAATATTGGGCACGCAGTATGTCTACATCACACTTAGTAAATAACAGCAGAAATATGACCAGTTTTTATTACTTAAACCTGGTCGGAAAATAAAAAAACTCATACATTTTATAGATTTGACCGTTTTCTAGAGTATAAGTAGTAAGAAAATGCCGGTTCCGGAACAATTGTTATTAATTAGAATGCACTTATCACCATTTATACTTTAATTAGGATCGTGATATATGGCTTGCGTGTGCGTTGCTCCTTTTCTTCCCAAATCCTACTATTTTTTGTTTGGCCTATCTCAAAAAGAAAATTTGGGAATACAAAATCAAAATGTAGTATTTTTTATTTGAGCTCTAGCGGCCAAACGGGTTGTCCTATCGAAAAACTAAGACCACTGTGTGCCACGGATTTTAGACGAACTACAACTTTAGTTCTGTGACATTTTACCGTATCTCACCCCCTTCACCCTTAGTTAGCGCTAGATTTTTTTAAATTTAAGCTTTTTTTCTAAGATTTTTTATGGTTTTTAATGGTTTTTCGCTCTAATATAGAACTTAGAGGCCTAATACTTATCACACAGATTCCTACATTACAATTAGTACCAAGCAACACTCACACGCCCAGATTATATATCTTATACACAAAAAAAATCAAAGTCTTTGAGCTTTTGTAGATTTATTCGTGTATTTCGGGTATATTTTCTATATTGTGCTTTGTCGAAGGTAAAATCTCATATAAATCATGTCATATTTGCTGCAGAAGGATTGTAGAAACCCAAAGTCATAGTATTTCAGGTTGTTAACGGTGGTCGTATTCTTTATAAAGTTCAAAAGAAGCCTTATAAAGGCTACATTATACATCAGTTAAGGGTATTCATTTTTTTCGAGCACTTAGGTAATACATTGAGGGTTAAAATTTAACATACTACGTCTCCATGCCAAGTCGTACTCAGCAACAGGCACAGGACCAGATTTTGTAGGTTAAACCCTTAAAATAATCAAAGCCTTGGAATAGTTGTAGAATTTAGGTCTTAAATAGAATTTGGACCAGTTTACATTAAACTGTGGCCAAACAGCGACCTGGGGGCGAAGCCCCCCACAGGGGTCTGGGGGCGGAGCCCCCAGCGAGCGAAGCGAGTCTAAAATATATACAGCGGCATGTGTAACTCACTGACTGACTGACTGAGGTATACGAATTCTAACCCACTTCTAGATATGCTAGGGACTTGAAATTTGGCATGCACGTAGCTTAATGTTTGAAACCTCTAGGAAAATTCATAACATTTCCAATTTTATGTTACATGTCCCTTAATAATTAAAATAAATAATTTAGTTCTCGTTTTTGAGGTTAACTGATGTCAGTAATGCAGTATGGAGATAAATTGGTATGTTGTACTGGTTGTATTACGAATTTAGATTTTTTTAATAAACTTATTTATTTTTAAAAAATTTCATGTATTTTTTAAATAGGCCAGGCGTAAAAATGTATTTCTTATATAAAACAAAGATTATCTAAATTAAGTATTCAAAATTAATTTGTTAAATTGTTCTCTAAATGGAAGCTTCTCACGAACACCACACTGTGTAATGGATTCCAGACGATCTACAACGAGGTTTTACCATCGCAGATAATATTTACAAGTTACTTTAATGAATTTGAAGTATTTATTCTCAAATAAACGCTAAAACCAAATAATTAGCACACTAAGTAGATTTGTTGGTCTTTTGGTTGGTTTTTGTTTCACATAGTTTGTGGGAAAAGGCCTACATGAATTCGGTTAAACATGTTACAGATGACTTTTATTCGCTACAAACATAATATGTTACGGTTGTAACGTTTATTGATGGTAGTCTAATCCATTTAAAAATACAAGTTGTCAAACGGTACAGTCAACAGCATAGGGAAAAACGAGAAAAAGCGGAATGCGGAGAAGGGGTCTGCAGTATTATGTGATTCAGTAGTCCTTCTGTATAAGAATTTAAACGCCTGAATAAAATAAACATTACATGTTATTATTTTGTGCTCAGTATTATTGTATTTCAGGCCCACTTAATAAAGGATTAAAAGCACTGTTATTTAGGAAACATAAACAACAGATCCTTTTTAGCTACCATATTTGTTATGTTTATGTTGTGATGATTTCAATATTTTCAAATTAAAAAACTTCACACTTACAAAATATATATTTGTTGCAAGGATGTAAATTATTTCTATAAAATGAAATGATACATGGAGGCTTGTATTTTGCCACATACCATTTATCTCTTAGTTCATAGCATCAAAACTCAAAACAGATTGAATTATTCTTCTAATAAAAGCTTCTGGCGAACGCCACCGTATTCTAGACGATCTACAACGGGGTTTACCGCTACAAAATCAGAAAATACATCTTGATGGCTTATGTATGAAAATCAGTTTCATAAAGTTTTTACTTATGCATTCTTTCGATATTGTAACCTTTTTGGTAATGCATTTTACAAAAATCTAAATAGGCTTTCTCGTATAAGCGTTATGTGGCAATCCAGTCACAAAAAATGTGTTTTTTATTAAATATTAATAATTTTAAACTTAACTAAATATGTTTACATAAACTCATGATTGCTTATTGCTCAACATCGAAACATATAATTTTAGGTTCTCGTTGGTAAGAAAACTTGTTGTTTCAACCAAACCCTTTGATGATTCAGTATGCAACTTTCCTTGAACCCTTTGGTGATGTATTGTCCAGATTTTACGTATTTTTGGTTGCCATGACATTTTCTTGTGTTACCCGTGGATCAGTTTACTAGGCCTAGGGTTATTCTCAGCTTGCTTCTTTTAGCAACTATGCGCAGTGCATGGCGAATTCTGCTTGTGCTAGGGTTGCTGCTTGTGCCATAAATTAAACATACTCCTTGGGGATATGCTTAAGCTATGGTTGTGCGTATGTGCCATTGACGAGATTCTCGTAGCTAGCGACCGGTTGTTTACGAGCTCATGGTGTAACTGACTCAGGTATTCGAATTCTATCCCACTTCTAGATGAACTAACTAGGGACGTGACATTTTGTACACTTTTGCCTTGGCCACTTACGGATGAGCTAGGAACGTGACATACGATGTAGTTTGTAACTATAAACCATCGGGAAAGTTGAAAAAACACCTAATGTTTAATTATTAACCTTAACAAAAATATAAAAATCTTTGAGTACGTAAACTACGTTATTTAAATGCCTTATTTTTTTACTTTTAATATACTAACCTCATTAAGTAGATCCTTGAGGAACTCTGTATTTTCTGTATTCAATTTGTATGACTTTTTAAAAATATTTACTAGTTATTTATTTTTTTAATATTTTTTTTCCACAGTAACTTAAGGTTATTACTGGTGGTTCTGGTGTTTACGAGCTCATGGTGTAACTGACTCAGGTATTCGAATTCTATCCCACTTCTAGATGAACTAACTAGGGACGTGACATTTTATACACTTTTGCCTTGGCCACTTACGGATGAGCTAGGAACGTGACATACAATGTAGTTTGTAACTATAAACCATCGGGAAAGTTGAAAAAACACCTAATGTTTAATTATTAACCTTAACAAAAATATAAAAATCTTTGAGTACGTAAACTACGTTATTTAAATGCCTTATTTTTTTACTTTTAATATACTAACCTCATTAAGTAGATCCTTGAGGAACTCTGTATTTTCTGTATTCAATTTGTATGACTTTTTAAAGATATTTACTAGTTATTTATTTTTTTAATATTTTTTCCCACAGTAACTTAAGGTTATTACTGGTGGTTCTATCCCCTAACAATATTAACAAATCGTATTTAAAATATTACTATAGTTAAACATTTGTTTACGATTTTCATTATTCACAAGCACTTGGTAATATATGGGTTGGCCTATTCCTTAAAAAACTACACGCCAACATGCTAGGACCAACAGCAGTTACATGAACAGATTATTTATTAAAAAGCCACAAGAAATAATTAAAATCTCTAAATTGTTTTAGACCTTTTGGGATGATGTGCTCTCATAGCAGGTTGAAAAAGCCCTAAATACAAATTTTGTCAAATTAGGATAGTAATTTAATATTTGCCTATGTATTTTACTTAGAGAGTACTTGGTGGCGTAAAAAATGGCATACGCATATCGTTAAACTATATACCAAGAGTATCATATTTTGGTATCCGATTTCTGAATACGATGACATATACCATACGAAACAACACAGTCAAATCAACAATTTAAATTCCTCAAAACTAAATGCTTGATATTGGTTAAACATTGTTTCATGTTTGTAAGTTATGATCCCATAAGCCCATCTTTGCAATGCTACAAGTCTTTTGAAATAAATATAGTACGATTGAGACGTTTTTTACATTCGGTTGATCACTACGTGCAAAACATACAACAAAATTAATTTACAAACATGTAAAAGTTTAAGGATTAAGATTTTGTTGGCTATTTAAATCATCAAAACTGGGTGTATGACAGCAGATAAATACTCAGTACGATTTACACATAATGTTTGTCAGAGAGTATGCTGCTAAGAAATATACTAGGACGAGAAACAATTCAAAACCACGAAGAGATGCCTTATGTAAAGCTCGAGCTACTACTATTGTTCGTTTAAAGTAGAATTTGTGGCACTGCATTGTATAGGTAACGCTACATTTTTCAAATGTTGGCTATTTGTGATGGTCTCACACTTCGTGGTTTTGAATTGTTTGTCGCCCTAATTACTG
Organism: Allygus modestus; assembly: GCA_963675035.1. Lineage (NCBI taxonomy): Eukaryota > Metazoa > Arthropoda > Insecta > Hemiptera > Cicadellidae > Allygus > Allygus modestus. The sequence continues at coordinate 106,952,902 of OY776111.1, forward strand.
TTTACTTCCTGGTTCTATGTTTTAGTTCCACAAATTCTACATGATTTTCAGGATAAGTTTTGACCGAATTCAGAGAATCTTATTTGGTTATTTCGTAGTTTTAAAAATTGTTTTCTACTTTAATATTGTGGTGAGAGGCCTAATGCTTTACACGCAATACTTTACACTTAGTATGTAGACCAGCAGTAGTAATTTAACCAGGTTTTATCATATAAACTTCTGATACAAGGTTATTGTATGCTTTTTTATTTAGTTTACGTGAACTACAAATGAACAATAGCTACGACATTTACTATGTTTTTGTTTGTTTGTAATGATTTCAACCCTTGGAATAAACCAAATGTTTCACAAAAGACTTGGATGTTGGAATAAATAAATTCTACAGCATGCTCTTTTCTATATTATAAGTTTGATATGTACTTTCCGATCTTTAAAAATCTTTTAGTACAAATATAACGGTTGGTGGATCTAGTAATTTTTTTATCCAGCGAGCGAATGGATGCATCTATCGAGAAACGGACACCACCACGCCACCCGAATTTCTCAAGATCTGCATCTTTGGTCTTATGACTTTTTGCCGTATCTCGTCTCCTTTACCCTTAGGTAGGCAATTTTCAAATATTTCTTTCGTGGTTTTAAATTTCCTATAGACTAGACTCAAAAATCTGTCAAAGATATTTTATTATTTCAATAACTTAAATTATACTCGGAGCCTTATTGATTGGCAAACATTTTCCCCTCACCATGGCATATATTTAACAAGAGCCATTTCAGCTTTACAAGTTATAAACCCTTAAAATAATTACAATTCTTTCGTTTGCTTGAATTGTGTCTTGTTTACTCTAGAATTACTTCGAGGGTCAATTCACTCAAATAAACACTTTAACCTGAGGCCAATTATGGACCTGTGGGCGAAGCATAAAAAACCTAATATTTCTATATTTAACCCCATCTAATTTTAAATATCAGCTGATTTGTCTGAAGAATTCATAGTATAAGGAGTTGTAATGTGTGACACCACTTTGTACTAAGGCCAAACAGCTACCTGGGGGCGAAGCCCCCCACAGGGGTCTGGGGGCGGAGCCCCCAGCGAGCGAAGCGAGTCTAACATATATACAGCCGCATGTGTAACTCACTGACTGACTGACTGACTGACTGACTGACTGACTGACTGACTGACTGACTGAGGTATACGAATTCTAGACCACTTCTAGATGAGCTAGAAACCTGAAATTTTGCATGCAGGTAGCTTATAGCTTGTAACCCCCAGGAAAATCGCCAAAACCAACAATATTTTATTTTAACCCCCCTAAAAAAAATATTTAAAACCCCCAAAAAAGGCTTATTTTAAAATTCCAGTTTTTGAGCTCTAACGTGCGAACGGATGGTCCTATCAAAAAACGGACACCACCACGTGCCACGGATTTTGCAAGATCTACAACTTTGGTCCTATGACTTTTTGTCGTATCTCGTCTCCTTCACCCTTAGATAGCTCTAGATTTTTTCAAATTTTGAGATTTTGTGGCGGTTTTTTATTTCCTATCACGTTAATATACTTGATGAAGGCCTAATATTGGGCACGCAGTATGTCTACATCACACTTAGTAAATAACAGCAGAAATATGACCAGTTTTTATTACTTAAACCTGGTCGGAAAATAAAAAAACTCATACATTTTATAGATTTGACCGTTTTCTAGAGTATAAGTAGTAAGAAAATGCCGGTTCCGGAACAATTGTTATTAATTAGAATGCACTTATCACCATTTATACTTTAATTAGGATCGTGATATATGGCTTGCGTGTGCGTTGCTCCTTTTCTTCCCAAATCCTACTATTTTTTGTTTGGCCTATCTCAAAAAGAAAATTTGGGAATACAAAATCAAAATGTAGTATTTTTTATTTGAGCTCTAGCGGCCAAACGGGTTGTCCTATCGAAAAACTAAGACCACTGTGTGCCACGGATTTTAGACGAACTACAACTTTAGTTCTGTGACATTTTACCGTATCTCACCCCCTTCACCCTTAGTTAGCGCTAGATTTTTTTAAATTTAAGCTTTTTTTCTAAGATTTTTTATGGTTTTTAATGGTTTTTCGCTCTAATATAGAACTTAGAGGCCTAATACTTATCACACAGATTCCTACATTACAATTAGTACCAAGCAACACTCACACGCCCAGATTATATATCTTATACACAAAAAAAATCAAAGTCTTTGAGCTTTTGTAGATTTATTCGTGTATTTCGGGTATATTTTCTATATTGTGCTTTGTCGAAGGTAAAATCTCATATAAATCATGTCATATTTGCTGCAGAAGGATTGTAGAAACCCAAAGTCATAGTATTTCAGGTTGTTAACGGTGGTCGTATTCTTTATAAAGTTCAAAAGAAGCCTTATAAAGGCTACATTATACATCAGTTAAGGGTATTCATTTTTTTCGAGCACTTAGGTAATACATTGAGGGTTAAAATTTAACATACTACGTCTCCATGCCAAGTCGTACTCAGCAACAGGCACAGGACCAGATTTTGTAGGTTAAACCCTTAAAATAATCAAAGCCTTGGAATAGTTGTAGAATTTAGGTCTTAAATAGAATTTGGACCAGTTTACATTAAACTGTGGCCAAACAGCGACCTGGGGGCGAAGCCCCCCACAGGGGTCTGGGGGCGGAGCCCCCAGCGAGCGAAGCGAGTCTAATATATATACAGCCGCATGTGTAACTGACTCACTCACTCACTCACTCACTCACTGAAGTATACGAATTCTAGACCACTTCTAGACGAGCTAGAAACCTGAAATTTTGCATGCAGGTAGCTTATAGCTTGTAACCCCCAGGAAAATCGCCAAAACTGACAGTTTTATATCATAACCCCCCCAAAAAAGGCTTATTTTAAAATTACAGTTTTTGAGCTCTAGCGGCCAAACGGATTGACCTATCGAAAAACAGACACCATCACGTGCCACGGATTTTGCAAGATCTACAACTTTGTTCCTATGACATTTTGTCGTATCTCACTCCCTTCACCCTTAGGTAGCGCTAGATTTTTCAAATTTCAGGCAATTTCGACGGTTATTTTCGTGGTTTTTAATTTCCTATCACATTAATTTAGTATATAAAGGCTTGATATTTGGCACTCAATATGTTTACACATTACCCTTCATGAATTAGTCTATAAACTAACATGTTTTAATAAGTAAACACCTCAAAAAAATTAAAAACCCTAATTGTTCCGTAAATGACAAACTGCATTATCGACTTACTCAGGTAATTCTAGACAAGCTATAAACGTGGAATTAGGCCTACATCTAGCTTGTCCATTAAAACCTCCAGAAAAATTGCAAAAAGGTATAATTTTTAATCAGAACCACATAAAAAAAATTAAAAATGAAGGAAAATTTGAATATATCCAAAATAGTGCATTTTTTGGGGCTGTAGCGGCCAAACGGATTGTCCTATCGAGAAACGGAGACCACCGCGAGTAGGATCCCCCCTACTACCGCGACACACGGATCTTAGACGATCGAAAACTTTGGTCCTATGACTTTTTGTCGTATCTTGTATCCTTCACCCTTAGGTAGCGCTAGATTTTTTAAATTTCGGCATATTTTCGAAATATTTTGTCCGTTCTTTATTTCCTATCACGTTAATATACTTGATGGAGGCCTAATATTGGGCACGCAGTATGTCTACATCACACTTAGTAAATAGCACGAAAAATATGACCAGTTTTTAGTAATTAAACCTGTCGAAAAATGAAAAACTCTAAATATCTTTAGATATGACCGTTTTCTTAGTATAAGTAGTGGTGTATTGGGGGTTCTGTGCCAATTTATATTATTGGACATACACGTGACACCAATAATACTTGAGCTAGAGACGTGAGATTTGGCATGCATGTGCCTTGCACCTTTTCTCCCCAAATCCTACTATTTTTAGTTTGAACTATCTCAACAAAATAAATAATTGTGAATACAAAAATCAAAATGTATTTTTTATTGGACATGCACGTGACACCTATATTATTTGAGCTAGAGACGTGAGATATGGCATGCATGTGACTTACACCTTTTCTTCCCAAATCCTACTTTTTTTAGTTTGAACTATCTCAACAAAATAAATAATTGTGAATAAAAAATCAAATTGAAGTCTTTTTTTTATTTGAGCTGTAGCGGCCAAACGGTTGGTCCTATCGAGAAACGGAGACCACCCCGTGCCACGGATTTTAGACGAACTACAACTTTAGTCCTATGACATTTTGCCGTATCTCACCCCCTTCACCCTTAGATAGCGCTAGATTTTTTAAATTTATATTTCATAGATTTGTTTATGGTTTTTAATAGTTTGTCGCTCTAATATAGAACTTACAGGCCTAATACTTATAACACAGTATTCCTACATTACAATTAGTACCAAGCAATACTCCCACGCCCAGATAAAGTATCTTAAACACCCAAAAAAATCAAAGTTTTTGAGCTCTTGTGGACTTTGCGTGTTTTTCGGGTACATTATTTATGTTGTGCTCTGTCGAGGGTAAAATCCCTTATAAATCATGTCATATTTGTTGCAGAAGGCTTTTAGTTACCCAAAGTCATATTATTTCAGGTTGTTAACGGTGGTCGTATCATTTATAAGGTTCAAAATACGCCTTTTTGATTATACATCAGTTAAGAGTATAATTTTTTTCAAACACTTAGGTAATACATGGAGACTTAAAATTTAACATGCTACGTCTCCATACCAAGTAGTATTCATCAACAGGCATATGGCCAGGTTTTATACGTTAAACCCTTAAAAATAATCAGCCTTGGAATAGTTGTAGAATTTAGGTCTTAAATAGAATTTGGACCAATTTACATTAAAATATGGCCAAACAGCAACCTGCGGGCGAAGCCCCCCAAAGGGTGGGGGCGGTGGCGGAGCGATTTGTAAATTTGTATATACTCTAATATTGTACTGCTAGGCCTAAATTTGTTCGCTCAATAAGTCTACTTTATATTTTGAGTATACATAGGACCTCAGATTATTAGCGTAATTAAACCATGTGCCATAGGTACTACGACAGGGATATGGGGGCGAAGCCCCCCACAGGGGTCTGGGGGCGGAGCCACCAGCGAGCGAAGCGAGTCTAAAATATATACAGCCGCATGTGTAACTCACTGACTGACTGACTGACTGAGGTATACGAATTCTAACCCACTTCTAGATATGCTAGGGTCTTGAAATTTGGCATGCACGTAGCTTAATGTTTGAAAACTCTAGGAAAATTAACAAAATTTCCAATTTTGTATTACATTTCCTATAACAATTGAAATAAACAATTTAGTTCCCGTTTTTAAGGTTAACTGATGTCGGTAATGCAGTATGAAGATCAATTGGTATGTTGTACTGGTTGTATTACGAATTTAAATATTTTTGTTATTAAAATTATTTATTTTTAAAATGTTTCATGTATTTTGTACATAGACCAGGCGTACAAATGTATTTCTTATACATCACAAAGATGATCTAAATTAAGTATTCAAAATTAATTTGTTAAATTGTTCTCTTAATGAAAGCTTCTCATGAACACCACACTGTGAAATGGATTCTAGACGATCTACAACGAGGTTTTACCATCGCAGATAATATTTACAAATTACTTTAATGAATTTGAAGTATTTACTCTCAAATAAACGCTAAAACCAAATAATTAGCACATTAAGTAGATTTGTTGGTCTTTTGGTTGGATTTTGTTTCACATGGTTTGTGGGAAAAGCCACATTAATTAGGTTAAATATGTTACGGTAGTCTAATCCATTTAAAAATACAAGTTGTCAAACGGTACAGTCAACAGCATAGGGAAAAACGAGAAAAAGCGGTATGTGGAGAAGGGGTCTGCAGTATTATGTGATTCAGCAGTTCTCCTGTATAAGAATTTAAACGCCTGAAAAAACAAAAATAAACATGACATGTTATTATTTTTTGCTTAGTATTATTGTATTTTAGGGCCACTTAAAGGATCAAAAGGACTGTTATTTAGGAAACAAAACAACAGATACTTTATAGCTATTTTTGTATGGCATGTTTATGTTGTGATGATTTAAATATTTACAAAATAGAAAACTTCACATTTAAAATATATTTATTTGTTGTACGGATGTAAATTATTTCTTTACAATGAAATGATACATGGAGGCTTGTATTTCGCCACATACTATTTATATCTTAGTTCATCGCATCAAAAATAAAATTGTGATTGAATTATTCTTGTAATAAAAGCTTTTCGTGAACGCCACTGTATTCTAGACGATATACAATGGGGTTTCCCCCTACAAAATCAGAAATCACATCTTGATGGCTTATGTATGAAAATCAGTTTCATAAAGTTTTTACTTAAAAAAAAAACGCTAGAAGCCTTGTAATCAGAACACTATGTGGGTTATTTTAGGTATTAATCAACATTGTTTAGTTTCACAAACATAACATTTTATGGTTGCAATAGTTTTTGAAGGTAGTTTAAGCCATTTAAAAATACAAGTTGTTACATAAGGGTAAAACTTAAACATTTTCTTTTGGATATTAATTTATTCTACACACTTAATTTTGTCTGATGGCCTATTAATTGTCACACGATATTTCCCTTCCAGGGCCTCTTTTCCTAACCAAACCTAGAGTTTTATAATTTAGCATCTAATTTCTGAATACTATGGCCTTTACAAAACTATAGTCAAATTAACAATTTCAATTGTTTCAGTACCTCAAAAAAATTGGTTAAACATTGTTTCATGTTTGTAAGCTATGATCCTGTAAACAAATCTTTGCAATGCTACAAGTCTTCTGACAAAAATATAGTATAAGAAGGGTTTTTACACTCGGTTAAGCACAAAGTGCATAACATACAAGAAAAAAGCATTTAACAAATCTATCAAAGTTAAAATATTTCTATTTGTTGGCTATTTTAACCATCAAAATTGGGTGTCTCACTATACAGATAAATACTCAGTATGATGCTAGATTTTTTTAAATTTTACTATTTGTAGTTTTAACTGCATTAAAAAAAATGGCGAATAATAATCAATTAGAATAGAATAGAATAGAATATTTTTATTTTCTCATGATACATAACGAAAATACATAGTTTTTACTTTATTTTAAATTATGTAGCATTTAAAAAAGCATTTAACAAATCTATCAAAGTTAAAATATTTCTATTTGTTGGCTATTTTAACCATCAAAATTGGGTGTCTCACTATACAGATAAATACTCAGTATGATGCTAGATTTTTAAAATGTTACTATTTGTAGTTTTAACTGCATTAAAAAAATAAAATCGCGAATAATAATCAATTCAAAATATAGTACCTTTTTAGTTGAGCTCTAGCAGCCAAACGGATGGTCCCATTTAAAAAGAAGAGCTTTACGTGGCACGGATTTGAGATGATCTACAACTTTATCCTATGACTTTTTGCCGTTTCTTGACCTATTCACCCTTCACGCTAGATTTTTCAAATTTTAGCAATTTTTCAAGATTGATTCGTTGTTTTCAATTGTTTGTCTTTCTAATTTATAACATAGAGGCCTAATATTTGACACACAGTATTCCTACATTACAATAATTATCTAGCAGGAGTCATACGCCCAAATTCTTTCACTTAAACCTCCCAAAAAATACAACGTCTTTAAGCTCCTGTCGATTTATTGGTTTTATTTTTATTTTTGTTGTATATTTTACATGTTGCGCTCCACCGAGGGCAAACCCCCTTGTAAATTATGCCCTATTTGCTGCAGAAGGCTTCTAGTTACTCAGAAACATAGCAATTTAGACTGTTATTGGTGCTTTTATTCCTTATAAGGTTCAAAAGATGTCTTATAACAGTTTACAGACAAAGTTTAAAGACGACAATCAGGGTAGGGTTTTAACTTTTTACAAGCACTTACAATATTATACGTGGAGGGCTTCAGATTTAACATACAATACGTCTTCAAAACAAAGTATAATCCAGCAACAGCCGTATGACCAGTTTTAACCCCCCTCAAAATAATTTAAATCTTGGAAAAGATTATTCAATTTTAGGTTACGGTATTTTCAGAGATTCTGTGGTTTTTCCCCGTCACTTTAATGTACTTGATATATGCCTATTGTTTGGCACTCAATAAGTTTACACCACATTTGGTATGTAGCAGAAATCATATTACCAGTTTTCATAATTCATCCCAAACCATAAGCCATCAGAAAACTAAAAACCTAAACATCTGCTAAATTATCTTATTTCTACTAGACAATTTTTCATTTTAACCCCCCTAAAAAAATATTTAATTTCCCCCCAAAAAAGGCTTATTTTAAAATTCCATTTTTTTAGCTCTAGCGGTTAAACGGATTGTCCTATCCAAAAACAGACAACACTATGTGCTACGGATTTTGCAAGATATAAAACTTTAGTCCTGTGACTTTTTGCCGTATCTCGTCTCCTTCACCCTTATATAGCTCTAGATTTTTTCAAATTTTGGGATTTTGTGGCAATTTTTTATTTCCAATCACGTTAATATGCTTGATGGAGGCCTCACATGTAGTAAATAGCAGCCGAAATATGACCAGTTTTTATTAATTAAACCTTTCGGAAAAACAAAAACTCTTAAAATCTACAGATTTGACCGTTTTCTAAGTATAAGTAGTAAGGAAATGCCGATTCTGGAACATTTGTTATTAATTAGAATAAACGCATCACCATTTATACTTTAACTAGGATCGTGAGATATGGAATGCGTGTGCGTTGCACCTTTTATTCCCAAATCCTACTATTTTTAGTTTGAACTATCTCAAAAAATAGATAATTGTAAATACAAAAATCAAAATGTAGACTTTTTATTGGAGCTCTAGCGGCCGAACGGGTTGTCCTATCGAAAAACGAAGACCACCACGTGCCACGGATTTTAGACGAACTAAAACTTTAGTCCTATGACATTTTGCCGTACCTCACCCCCTTCACCCTTAGGTAGCACTAGATTTTTTAAATTTAAATTTTTTCCAAGATTTTTTCGTGGTTTTTAATTTTTTGTCGCTTTAATATAGAACTTACAGGCATAATATTTATCACACAGTATTCCTACATTACAATTAGTACCAAGCAACACTCCCACGCCCAGATTAAATATCTTAAACACCAAACAAAATCAATGTCTGAGCTTTTGTAGATTTTTCCGTGTTTTTCGGGTGTTTTTATGTTGCGCTCTGTTGAAGGTAAAATACCTTCATATTTCAATCAGATAAAATCATGTCATATTTGTTGCAGAAGGCTTGTAGTTACCCAAAGGCATACTATTTCAGGTTGTTAACAGTGGTCGTATTCCTTATCAGGTTCAAAAGACGCCTTATAAAGGTTCCATTATACATCAGTTAAGGGTATTATTATTTTCAAGTACTTAGGTAATGCATGGAGGCTTAAAATCTGACATACTACGTCTCAATGCAAACTAGTATTCATCAACAGGCATATGACGAGATTGTATATATTGAACCCTTAAAAATAATCAAAGCCTTGGAATAGTTGTAGAATTCAGGTTTTAAATAGAATTTGGACAAATTTACATTAAACTGTGGCCAAACAGCGACCTGGGGCGAAGCCCCCCACAGGGGTCTGGGGGCGGAGCCCCCAGCGAGCGAAGCGAGTCTAACATATATACAGCCGCTTGTGTAACTGACTGACTCACTGAGGTATACGAATTCTAGACCACTTCTAGAAGAGCTATCGACGTGAAATTTTGCATGCAGGTAGATTTAACCTTGTAACCCCCAGAAAAATTGCCAAAACTCACAATCTTTAATTATTAAATATTTTTAAAAGAATATTTTAAAATATATTAGTTACGTAGACTACGTTACCGACATGCATTATTTCGATATTGTAACCGATTTGGTAATGTAGTTTACAAAAATCTAAATCGGCTTTCTCGTGTAAGCGTTATGTGGCAATCCAGTCACAAAAAATGTGTTTCTTATTAAATATTAATAAATATAAACTTAACTAAATATGTTTACATAAACTCATGGTTGCTTATTGCTCAACATCGAAACATATAAGTTAGGTTCTCGCTGGTAAGAAAACTTGTTGTTTCAACCACACCCTTTGATGATGTTTTGTCCAGTTTTAACGTATTTTTGGTAGTCATGGTATTTTCTTGCGTTACCCGCGGATCAGTTTACTAGGCCTAGGGTTATTCTCAGCTTGCTTCTTTTAGCAACTACGCGCAGTTCATGGCGAATTCTGCTTGTGCTTGGGGGTGAGTGGTGCCATAAATTAAACGTACTCCTTAGGGATATGCTTAATCTATGGTTGTGCGTGTGCGCCATTGACGAGATTCTCGTAGCTTGCGACCAGTTGTATACGAGCTCGGTGTAACTGACTCAGTTATACGAATCTTACCCCACTTCTAGATGAACTAACCAGGGAGTGACATTTTGTACACTTTTGCCTTGGCCACTTACGGATGAGCTAGGAACGTGACTTTTGGCATACAGTGTAGCGTGTAACTCCCAATGTTTAATTACTAACCGTAACAAAAATATAGAAATCTATGAGTACGTAAACTACATTATTTAAATGCATTATTTGGATTTCAAAATGTTTTCGGTAATATCGGTAATGTAGTATGCAGCTTATGCTGTAGTAACATTTTAACTCTTTTAATATTAAACCTATTATTTTTCTATTAGACCTATTTATTTTTAAACATTTCAAAAGAATTGGTAGTCACTAAACTATGTTCTAACTTAAGATGGTAACTGATGGTTTTATCCTTTAAGACTATTTATTCTATTTCATTATATATTCTATTCTATTTTCATTATTCACAAGCCCTTAATAATATATGGGTGCATATACATATACAGTACACACAATACGTCTGCATGCCAGGGCCATCAACAGTCATAGAAACAATTTTATTTATTATAACCCATAAGAAATGAATTCACCCAAATGAATTGTTGTGGAATTTTTGGTCCTTTGGTCATAACAGGTAGGAAAATCCCCACTTGAATTAGGTTATATTTTTTACAGATTACTTTTATTCGGCACGAACATAATATTTTATGTTATTATAGAGTTTTTCCCTTTAACAACACAAATTTTGTCAAATAAGGACAGTTAAAAGTAAGGATTTAAATTATTTCACGCACTTGCATAGTGTCTGGCGGCGTAACTAATTGCATACGATGTAGCCTTAAACTGTAACCTGGAATATCATCATTTCATATCCGATTTCTGAATACTATGACCTATACGTAGTATGCAGCATGCATATGAACAATTTGTATGATTTAACCCTCTATAAGAAAGCTAAGCCTTAAAATTTGTGTACTTTTAATACATTTACCTTATTAAATAGATCCTTGAGGAACTCTGTATTTTATTTACTCAAGTTGTATGAGGATTTTTAAAATGTTTACTGGTAATTTATTTATTTCTTTGTTTTATTTCCGGGATTTTCAGGATTGGTTTTGACCGAATTTAGAGAATTTTCAAGGTTTCAGGTTCTGAAATCGTGTTCTACTTCAATATTGTTCTGAGAGGCCTAATTTTTTGCACATAATATTTGCAGATTTCACTATATGAACTACAGATTAAAGGTTTTTGTACGATTTTTTAATTACGTACATAAACTACAACTTATCGATGGTTACCACATATCCTAGGTTTTTAGTTGTTTGTGATGATTTTAACCCTTGGAACTTAAAAAAAATATATTTTATAAATCTTGTTTGACAGAAGAAAAGTTGTATTTTGGTATAAGTAGATTTTTCAAATTTCGGCATATTTTCGAGATTTTGTGGTGGTATTTTATTTTGTATCATGTTAATATAATTGATGAAGGCCTAATATTGGGCACGAAGTATGTCTATAAAATATGTCTTAGTAAATAACAGCAGTAATTTGACCAGTCTTGATTAATTAAACCTGTCGGAAAATCAAAAACTGTAAATATCTTAAATTTGACCATTTTCTTCGTATAAGTAGTAATGCTATGATGGTTCTATGCCAATTGACATGCACGTGACACCATTTATACTTGAGCTATGAACTTGATATTTAGCATGGTGGTGTTTTCACCTATTAACCCCAGAGAAAATTTCCAAATTTTACTTTTGTCAGTTTAAATTCCCTTAATAAAATTAATAATGGCAAATTAAATTAAAAAAGTGTTGTTTTATTTGAGTTCTAGCGGCCAAACAGATTGTCCTATAAAAAACGGAGACTACCACGTCCCACGGATTTTAGGCGATCTACAATTTTCTTCCTATGACTTTTTGCCGTATCTCGACCCCTTAACCCTTAGATAGCGCTATATTTGTTAAATTTCAAGATTTTTACGTGGTTTTAAATGGTTTGCCGTTCTAATACAGAACTTAGAGGCCTAGTATTTGGCACAAAGTATTCCTATATTACAATTAATTAGTATTTAGAACCAGTCATACGCCCAGATTATATCACTTAAACACCCGAAAGAAAAAAAAAGACTTTGAACTTTTGTAAATTTATTTGTGTTTTTAGGTGTATTTTTTATGCAGCGCTCCAGCAAGGGTAAAAACCCTTATAAATAATGTTATATTTGTTGCAGAATGCTTATTGTTGACCAAATACACAGCAATTTAGGTTTTTAACTTTGTTTTTTCCCCCTTAAAAGGTTTAGGCGACGTCCTATAAAGGCTATATCACAAAATCCAGTGTAGGGTTTCAATTTTCTTTCCAAGGTAATAAATGGAGACTTAAAATTTAACATACAATACGACCTGGGGGCGAAGCTCCCACAGGGGTCTGGGGGCGGAGCCCCCAGCGAGCGAAGCGAGTATATATATATATATCCGTGGATGCGATAACTCTCGTAAAAATCGTCCGATTTTGATGAAATTTGGTACAAACATGTAAAGCAACATTTATGACTAAGTTCAAAAACCAGCCAGATCACTTTATCCAAAAGGGCATTTTGGGGGGGTTTTGTACCCCAAAAATGGGTTTTTTCAGTTTTTTACATGTAATATTTTAGTAAATCAAATTTTACTTTCCACCATTGGATTCGGCTTAAAAATACAAACAATTTTGTGTTTTTTATCTTTTTTCTATGTCCATTGGTTACAGAGATATTGAAAGTTCTAAACACAGTACGTGTTGTCCAATGTTGTTCTTATGGAGGATAAGAAAAAAATATATCTCGCTTATTTATGAACGTATACTAACAAAACTTGGTATATGGCTTCATCTGGTTGTGGTATATTGCTATTTGAACAAAAAAGCAATTTTTACCGTTAATTCCCGTAGCATCAAACCTGCGTAATCAACCCCCATGTTATTCTTATGGAGAATAAGTAAAATGTAATGTCTCCCTTAATTATGAACATAAGATGGGCCAAAGTTTCTGCGCGCGTGGCCTAACCAGCTGTCAGATGGACGGGAGGGGGAGAGGGGTTTCTTTCCTAAAAATATCTCAATATATCCGTATGTTTACTAAACATTTCACTAAACACTGTAATATTTATGAACATAAGAACAGCTGTTTATTTTTTTCTGTGTATTTAATTTTAGGCTATGTTGTTTTGAAATATTTTCAATAGATCTTCACATTTAACGTTTATAGTTTTAATTTGTTTTTTTACCTTTAATCCTAAATTGTTTGGTTGTATTAGCGAATTTCCCCTATAGGGAAGAAGCTATTACCGTAGTCGGCATGGTAAGACCTAGGCCCGGGACCATGATAACTTTTCGTTTTGAGGTCCCCAGACCCCAAAAACACCATTCGTTCGAAACTGTATATATATATATATATATATATATATATGTGTCCGTGAGCACGATAACTCTCGTAAAAATTATCCGATTTTGATGAAATTTGGTATAAACGTGTAAAGCAACATTTATGACTTTAAGTTTGAGAACCAGCCAGATCGCTCTATCCAAAGGGGTATTTTTGGGGGGTTTTGTACCCCAAAAATGGGTTTTTCGAATTCTTTACATATCATTTTGGAAATAGTCAAATTTTATTTTTTCCTATTGGATTCAGCTTAAAAAAACACACAATTTGGTATTTTGATCATTTCTCTACGTCAATTGGTTACCGAGATATTGAAAGTGCTAAACACAGTACGTTGTCTAATGTTATTCTTATGGAGAAAAATAAAAATTTTATATCTCGCTTATTTATGAACCTAAACTGACGCAACTTGGTATACGGCTTCATCTGGTTGTGGACCATTGATATTTGCTCAAAAAGACACTTTTTTACTCAAGGCTCCCGTAGCAGCAAACCTGCGTACTCAGCCCCATGTTATTCTTATGGAGAATAAGTAACGTGTTATCTGCCTTCATTATGAAAATAAATTAATGAAATTTGGTATGTGGCTTTACCTACATGAGTTATATTGATATTTGTATAAAACCCCATTTTTTGTGTTCCTTGCTTCAGCAAACCTGCATACTCAGCTACCATGTTATTCTTATGGAGAATAATTAAAATGTCATAAATCGTTTATTTATGAATGTATATTGATGAAACTTGGTATGTGGCTTTATGTGGTATTAAGATACATTATATATGCATTGGAAATTCGCTGAGTACGCAGGTTTGCTGCTACGGGGGTATTTTCTTTTTGTATTTTTAGTTTAGTATTTAGTTTGTCTTTGGTATAGAACTTGAAAATGGACAACAGCAATATCAATTCAAAGTTAAAAGGCAAAGTTATTCATAGCCAAGGACGAGAAATAGTGTCAAATGTATAAGTTTATGAAACAAGAAGCAGACTCAAAAGGTCTTATTTTTTTATCATAAATACCTACCATAATCATAACAAAAATCTTTGATTTGATCTTAAGAGATAAACTACTAAATTAAGTGCTGGAAACTGAGGTTAATTTCTTGTCAAACTACTTCTCAGTTCATTGGAGTTTTAATATAACTATTTCAATATATAATCATTAAACCGTACTTTAAAACCGCAGTTATTTAGTACCGGTAATGAAGGAGAAATTTTGCATGGTTTTTAAATTAAAAAACCTCCTTATTGCAAATCTGGAAATCACCAAGCATTGTGATTAAACATTTATTGAGGTTACCTTTTTACAAAAAATATTCCGCTAAAGCCGGTTCCAGTCATTCGACATTCGCCGGGCGCCAAGCAGCTACTCGCCGAATCACGAGTAGTGTGGATGGGTGTTCGACTACATGAGAAGCAGCGAGCATTAGTGCTAGTCTTTTCCTGTACGGTGTCGGTCATTTGCACACATCAAAGCACACGAATATTCGTTATTCCTGCAACGAACAGGATGCTCGGAAAAGCACGCATGTCTGTAGATGTCTGCTCGGTAATCGACGAATACCAACACAAGTAGCTTGACACTCGGCAAATAATCGGCGCTCGGCGAATGACGATTGTCTGAAGCCGGCTTAATGTTGTCATCAGCTGTTGTTAGACAACTATTTGCTTATGTTTTTTGTGTGGTCAGTAGCATCTCTCCCACGTGCGCAGAACCTTGTTGAGTTATATTGATATTTGCATAAAAACCCATTTCGGTGTTCCTTGTTGCAGCAAACCTGCGTACTCATCCCCATGTTATTCTTATGAAGAATAATCAAAATAGTATATATCGCTTATTTATGAATGTATATTGATGAAACTTGGTATGTGGCTGCACCTAGTAAATTATATTTAAATTTGCATAAACATCAATTAATTTTGTATGTTCCTTATTTCAGCAAACCTGCGTACTCATATATATCGCTTATTTGTGAATATATTTTTATAAAACTTGGTATGCGGCTTTATGTGGTATTAGGACATATATTAAGCATTGGAAATTCGCTAAGTAGGCAGGTTTGCTGCGACGGGGGTGTTTTAAATTTGTTTGCATATAAGTTTTTATTAAATCAAATTTTAGTTTTCACCATTGAATTCAGCTAAAATCAACAAACAATTTAGTAACTTGAACTATTGCTCTATATCAATTGGTTACCAAGGGATTAAAAGTGTTAAAGACAGTACATTGTCTTGTTAAGTATTAAGTAAAATTGTATAATTTGTTTATTTAAAAATGCATACAGGTGCGGATACAGAGGGGGGGGGTCATGGGGGTCGGACTTAATCCCGAGATCATGATAACTTTTCGTTTTGAGGTCCCCAGATGCCAAAAACACTATTCGTTCAAATTTATATATATATATATATATATATATATATATATATATGTGTGTCCGTTACCATGATAACTTTTGAAAGAAACACCCGATTTTAATGAAATTTGGCACAAATGTGGAGAGTAGCATTTATGACTTTAAGTTCGAAAACCAGATCGATCGCACTATGGGAAGGAGGTTTTATGGGGGTTTACAATTTTCCAAAAATCGGGATTTTGCAAATTTGACCCCAAAATGTTAAAAACACCCAATTTTGGTTATAGCCATTTTATAGAGCTTAAAAAAAAATAATTTAGTATCTTGAATCATTAACCTAGGTTAAGTGGTTGCGGAGAAAATCCAAAAAAAGTGTCCCATGTTAATCTTATGGGAAAAAGATTTTTAGATTTTTCTCAGATAGTTTTACTAAATACCCCCGTCGCAGCAAACCTGCGTACTCAGCGAATTTCCTATGAATGAATATATTTCTTACTACCACATAAAGCCACTTACCAAGTTTCATAAAAATACTTAAATAAATAAGTGATATATAGCATTTTATTTATTCTCTATAAGAATAACATTAGGGCTGAGAACGCAGGTTTGCTGCAACGAGGAAGATAAAAATGCGGGTTTTTTGCAATTATCAATATAACTCAACCAGATGAAGCTATATACCAAGTTTTAATGATTTATGTTCATAATTAAGGGAGATATAAAGCTTTCTGTATTCCCCATAAGAATAACATTAGGGATGAGAATGCAGGTTTGCTGCTAAGAGGATAATCAACAAAAAATCAATTTTTTGTGGAAATATCAATATACCAGTACTAGGTGAAGCCACCTACCAAGTTTCATCAATATACTTTCATAAATAATCGAGATATCAAATTTTAAATATTCTCCATAAGGATAACATTGGACAACATACTGTGTTTAGCACTTTGAATATCACGACAACGGTTGGACGTAGAATCACAATTTAAACGCCAAAATGATTGTTTTGTAGAGCTAAACTGATTGGTAAAAGCAAATGTGAAGTTTACATAGAAATGAACTGAGGAAAAGCCAAAAACCTTTTTCCCATAAGATTAACATGGGAGATTTTATGAGCAGGTTTTTTTGGATTTTCTCCGCAACCACTTAACCCCTTAACCGCCGTCAAACGAGCCTAGCCGAAAAACCGCCAGCGCCACGTTTTTTTGCCGTTTTTAGACGATTTTTACCTGTTAATAAAAAAATTTTACTAGGCGTTTTTAAAATAAAAAAGTTATCAATATTGTTTGTAGACATAATAAAAAGCATAATGTGTTAAAAATATTTAACTTTTAGTGGAGGGAGTGAGGGGGGGCGGGGGAGGGGGCTTCTAGAGTTAAAATTTAAAATTACAAAAAATATTTTTTATTACTCACCATTTTTTTTCCTTGTGATAAAAATAAATGTTCCTCTGTAGTAAATGAAAACAAAACTATTTACAATATGTACACAAGCTGGTTTTGTTCCTTTTAGTAGTGCTTCAGAGTGTGATATTCTCTGAAGCACGGCACGACGCACAAAGCAACGCCGCAGTCTTCGCACATGTAACGCGACTCTCGCCTTGCTTGTTCCCGCCTCGACGTGTGTTTGCAGACGTGACACTGACGTGTTGGGTATTCCTTTTTATCCGTGGAAGGAACACACGATGGAAAATGACGTTGCGTAAGTCTTAGGGGGGGATCCCCAGGGGATGGGCGGCCACCTGTTTTCTGACGTGGGGTCTGAGGTTGCATATTTTTTTCCAAAAGTTGACGAACTATCTGAAGATGAAATTCTTGAAGTGTTGGTTTTTTACCAGTCTTGCAGAGGTATATAGCATGACTATTGAGAATTGCAAGATCTAGTAAATGCAAGAAAAACTTTTTATACCACTTTTGGGTTCGCCTAACACATTCAACATAACTAAGCATCATATCGGATCTGTCCACAGATCCCATGTTGAAATTATACTCTTGGACACAAACGGGCTTCATAATCTTTTGAGCAGTTTGGTAGTGTACTTTGCCACTATCTACCATTTCGTCGACATGTTCACTTGTTATCATCAAGACTTGCCGTTTATCTACCCATCTGACAACTAAACTTTTTGTGTCGTTACATGTCTCCGTTTGACCAACCTCTAACTCTTGTTGAAACTGAGGCATCCCTAATCGTTCACCTCTAACCGTACCACAAGCATTGGTCTTATTCAAGTGTAAGTACGTGAATAGATCGGGGCTACTGTACCAATTGTCGACAAATAATAAGTGACCCTTGTTCAAGTACGGTGTAAGCAACGTAGTCACGATCGCTCCAGAAATACCTAAGCCCTCTGTATTGTATATTTCACTGTCATTTCCAGTGTACACAATTAGGTCCAGTACGTACCCTGTCTCACAGTCGCATAAGACGTAGGTTTTTATACCAAACCTACTTCTTTTAGATGGTATAAATTGTTTGAATGATAGTCTGCCTTTGAACTTCAGTAAACTTTCATCTATGCACAAATTTCTAAACGGAATTAAATTTGTAGAAAATGTTTTCCTAAACATATCAACCAGTTCCTTTATTTTGGAAAGTCTACCGTTCTGATTTTGCTGAGTGTTGTCTGAAAAATGTAAAAGGCGCAAAATGGTGCAATACCTGTTTCGAGACATAAGGGTTGGTATGTAGTTTAGCTGAAGCTTGTCAGTTGACCAATAATTTTCCAAAACATTTTTTTTGTTGTGGACCATAAGCAACGTAATAGCTAAAAAAACTTTGAACTCTTGTACTGTCAATGGTTTCCATTTCTGAAGTCTAGATTTAGGTGTTGGTGCCTGATTTGAAGTCACATATTCATAATGCCGGTTTGTTTGATCTACAATAAAATGAATTGTTTCATCAGGAAACATTTTGTCAAAGCAGTCTATTTCACGGCAAGGATCGGGATATAAATGTGGGCTAGCTATACCACTCTGTGAATCATCAAAATGATGATTTTGAGGAACAAAAACGTCATTATTCCAAACATGAGGATATTTATTTGTTTTCTTTTTTTTTCTTTGAAATCCGCTTTTGTTTTGGTTTGAACGTTTTATTTTTACGTCCTTTTTGTTGGCAGGGTTTTCTAGCTCTTTTAGAGGTGCTAGGGGTAACATCAAAATCAGGAGGGAAAGCTTCGTTAGAGGTGCTAGGGGTAACATCAAAATCAGGGGGGATAGCTTCGTTACTTACACTATCGGAATCTATTTCACTTAGCTGTGTAATACTAATGCCATCTCGATCCGCACGGTCTTGGATGGAGGTGTCACTGATCCAGTCGCCGTCGTCAGACAAGTTTTCGTAAGGGCCAATCTGTGAACTGGGAAGTTCTAATAACTCTAGTAAATCGTCATCCTCAAGCATTTCACCGGCCATTACAACTACTAGTTACCACTCATGTAACACTACTAAGTAAATAGCCACCACAAACACATTTATAATGACACGCACAATAAAGCTTCCGCAAACACGAGTTTTACTGAGACTACAAACTGAACTAATCGTGACCAATAGTACCACTAAAATCCGCCAGAATGCAGCACTAGACAAGCAGTATTGTCAACAGTTTGTTTACGTCCGTATATCAGAAAATGGCGGGAAATGAGCTGCCTAAAATAAAACACAACAGCTGATTAGTTCAACACGAGATAACTCGTCCGTGGCGGTTGCGCAGAAAACACGTAACGCCCGGCATATCTCGTGGCGGTTAAGGGGTTAACCTAGGTTAATAATTCAAAATACCATATTATTTGTTTTTTTAAGCTCTAAAACATGGTCAAAACCAAAATTAAGTTTTTTAAAAATTTTAGGGTGAAAAATGCAAAAAACTGATTTTTGAAAATTTAAAACCCCCATAAACCCCCCTTCCCGTGGTCCGATATTTCTGGTTTTCGAACTTAAAGTCATGAATATCACTTTACACATTTGAGCCAAATTTTATCGAAATCGGACGTTTTTTACTCAAGTTATCGCGGTAACAGACACATATATATATATATATATATATGTATATATATATATATAGATATATATATATATATAGATATATATATATATATACACATATATATAAATTTGAACGAATAGTGTTTTTGGCATCTGGGGACCTCAAAACAAAAAGTTATCATGGTCTCGGGCTTAAGTCTTACCATGAGACCTACGGTAATAGCTTCTTCCCTATAGGGGAAATTCGCTAAAACTTCACATTTCTGTTTATTAATGTGTTTAGCTCAACAAAACAAAAATTTTGGTGTTTTAATCGTTGTTCTACGTCCAACCGTTGCAGATATATTCAAAGTGCTAAACACAGTACGTTGTCCAATGTTATCCTTATGGAGAATAAATAAAATTCTATATCTCGATTATTTGTGAATGTATATTGATGAAACTTGGTATGTGGCTTCAACTCTGCCCTCCAACTGGCCAACTCAACGGATGGGGTATCCATGTACAACAGCCAGGGACCATACATTCTCAGGTTGGGGACCAAACCATAAATTTCCGCCCCCAGCTGCTGCAAATGGAGGGGCCAAAGATGAAAGGGAAGTTTGTCATAATGGACAGCCAAAAGACTTACCATATGTAATGACAACTTCATTTGCTGTACCCAATGTCAGCCTTAAAACTGGTATAGACCAGTTTTAAGGTTGTCCTGGGACGAATATTCTCTATTGGTCAATGCTAATACACCAAGTTTTAATAAAATTAATCAGTATACAAGAGAGATATGTTTTTTATTTCTTATAAGAATAACATCGGACAGTGTACTTAGTTTACTGCTGAATTGAAATATTCTCCACAACCATTAGCCGAGTAGCCTACTAAATGATTAGATCCTTAAAAGTAGCTTTATGGAATGCTAACGGCTTGGCACAACATTGTCGAGAGTTGAAATTGTTTATTGTTAAACATAATTTGGATGTGGTTCTAATTTCTGAAACACATTTTACTAATTTAAATTATTGTATAATTACAAATTTCACTTTGTACACCACCAATCACCCTGATAACAGAGCTCATGGGAGTAGCGCAATTTTAATTAAAAGACATTTATTAAACATTATGAACTGCCAAAATATCAATACAGTAGAAATCCAATTATCCGAACCCCAATTATCCGAATATCCAATTATCCGAATCGATTTTGAGTGAAATAATAGAAATATAAAAATCAAGAAAATAACAGCGGGAGCGCGTGTAGCGATAATGCGCCGTGAGCGCTAAAATAAAAGCCTGCGCTGTTACCTTCCGGACGATATTTTCGCAGGGAACAATGAGTCATACCCCCTTCCCGCCCTGCTCATCATCAGTCGCTACTGTTCTTTCACTGAGATTATCGTTCGAAATGAGTACAAAACGTAAACGTGTTGTCCTTTCGCTAAGTGATAAACTCACTTTGCTCGAGATGTTCAAGTGAAATAACCAACATTGAACAGTGAAATACGTACAGTATGTAGGCCTATTGAAAAGAGCAACTGTATATACTGTATTCAATTTAACTCCTGTAATTTAATTTTTATGACGTATATTCTTGATACAGTTCGCTCACTTTCTGTTCACTACATTTATAATAACTTTGTCGATAAAATTCTGATTTTTTATGTATGGTGATGTTTTTTGCTTAATTCCCGAGGTATACCTGATTATCCGAATTTCTGCATATCCGAATTGGCCCGATCCCCAATTAATTCGGATAAGTGGAGTTCTACTGTATGACTATATCCAAAGCTCAACCATAGTCGTGGAATTTTCGAGTGGCCCACTTCCAATCAGTGCTGTTTTCTGCCCACCTAGGCACAATGTAATTCACCAGCAATTTAACGATTTCTTTGCCTCTTTATAGGTGGTTGATTTTTGTCAGGTAGTGATTATAATGCCAAACATTCTACTTGGGGTTCCCGGCTGGCGAATCCCAGAGGTCGACAACTTCTACGGTCTCTTCACAAGCAAAATCTTGATCACCTGTCAACTGGTGAACCAACGTATTGGCCTTCTGATCAACAAAAAATTCCAGATCTTCTCGATTTCTTTGTTACTAAGGGTTTACCCCGAAATTGTTTAAATATTGAACAATCTCTTGATCTTTCCTCGGACCACTCACCTGTGATTGTAAGGGTTGCTTCAACTGTTACATTAAGACCAACTCCACCTTTCTTGTGTAACAAAAACACAGATTGGAATCGTTTTCGAGAACTTATTGATCAAAATCTCAACGTTACAATGCCTCTAAAAAAACGAGAAGATTTAAACATCGCTGTTGAGTACTTAAACAAAACGATTCAATATTCTGCTTGGCGAGCAACTCCAGAAAAGAAGAGTGGGCAATTTGTCCAAATAAATTATCCGATTGAGGTAAATAAAAAAATAGCGGAAAAACGCCGCCTTCATAGGGTGTGGCAAAACTCTAGGAACCAGATTGATAAAAATAACCTAAACAGGGCTACCCAACAGCTAAAGAGATTGCTTAGTAATATTAAATATGAGAGATTCGAAGAATTTACATCGAAGCTCTCTCCAACCGAGGCAAGTGATTACTCTCTCTGGAGTACTCTCTTTAAGCTACAAAACACTTAAAGCGCCCGCAGGTTTGTATCCCTCCAGTGTTAAAGACCGACGGTACTTGGGCGAAAAATAGTATAGAGAAGGCTGAAACGTTTGCTTCCTACTATAAAGAAGTGTTTAAACTGCATGTAGTTCATTCCAATGTTGAACAGGATGCTACTGAGTTTCTTGATTCTCCAAACCAACCAATCGAACCATTCTTGATGACAATCAAACCATTTACTCCAACTGAGGTCAAGAAAGTTGTAAAAAGTGACTTAAGTGCAAAGAAAGCTCCAGGATATGATTTGATTACTGGCAAAGTGTTAAAGGAATTGCCAAGAAAAGGTATAGTCTTACTTACAGTAATTTTTAATGCAGTCCTTCGCTTGGAATACTTCCCGTCGCAATGGAAAGTTTCACATATATATAGTAGTCATTCCAAAAACAGGCAAACCTTTAAATCAAGCCTCATCTTATCGGCCTATCAGTCTTCTCCCGGTCATTTCTAATGTTTTCGAGAAACTCTCTTTACAACGACCTCAGGATGTGATTGATGAAAAAGATATAGTGTGCCACCTCACCAGTTTGGATTCGGCGTAGACATTCTACAATAGAGCAAGTTCACAGAATAACTAATGTCAACAAGGAAGATCTTGAAAATAAACGTTTCTGTTCAGCTGCATTCTTAGACGTGGCACAGGCTCTGGCACGCTGGTTTATTGTTTAAAATTAAATCTCTCTTACCTCACACTTACTACAGGATTTTCAAATCTTACCTGTCCGAAAGATTTTTTCAAATTAAGTATCAAGATGATACCACTGGTTTGCATGAAATCGAATTGGGAGTGCCCCAAGGCAGAGTTCTTGGGCCTATTCTGTATATTTTGTATACCTTTGACCTTCCTCAGACACCAGGCATCACTATTGCAACGTTTGCAGATGACACTGCACTGTTATCTTCCGACCTGGACCCTGTTTATGGCATCCTCCCATTTACAAACAGCTTTGGACGATATTTCTGAGTGGCTGAAAAACTGGAAAATAAAGGCAAATGAAATCAAATCAATCCATGTTACTTTTACAATGTCAACAACTACTTGCCCACCAGTCTTATTAAATAATGTACTGCTACCTCAAGCAACTGAAGTTAAATACCTTGGCATGCATCTAGACAGGCGACTTACATGGCACACTCACATCTGGAATAAAAGATTAAATTTAAATCTGAAGCTTGGCTTTTTGGCAAACATTCAAAATTATCCGTTGAAAATAAGTTACTTTTATACAAAGTTATGTTAAAACCAATATATGGTCCTATGGCATACAACTCTGGGGAACAGCGTCCAATTCGAATATTGAAATTATTCAGAGATACCAATCGAAAATGCTGAGAAACATTTTACAAGCGCCATGGTACGTAACTAACCGAGTTCTCCATCGCGACACTAAAACTCCAACTGTCCTAGAAGAAATTTCCAAATTAATTGTAAGATATCAAAGTAAACTGGAAGACCATCCAAACTATCTTACAGTAAACCTTTTGGACAATAGTGAAGCTACATTTCGACTAAAAAGACATCATGTTATGGGTCTTTGTACCCGCTTTTTGTAAAAGTTATGTTTACAGTTTTATGTTCCTATTTCTATGTTAGTGCGCACAGTGGTGCGTAACTAACTCATGTTCATAATTAATATCAAATTTGCTTATTGTTCATGTTGAACAGATTGTAAATAAAAATTGTTATAAAAAAATAAAATATTATATGTCATTATAAACATTTAACATCAGCTGTTAATACTATAAAAAACATAGTACAGCTGCTTCAAGGTAACATCTAGGAAGGCATCACTATATAAACTAATAGAACCAAATATGAGTTGGATAATGACCAAATAAGACTTTTGCTCGATTCGAGCCTTTAGATTCGCTGTAAATCTAAAAATATTACCAAGCCTTTTTGTTTTAGCGAATTTCCCCTATAGGGAAGAAGCTATTACCGTAGTCGGCATGGTAAGACCTAGGCCAGGGACCATGATAACTTTTCGTTTTGAGGTCCCCAGATGCCAAAAACACCATTTGTTCAATACTGTATATTATGTGTGTGTGTGTGTGTGTGTGTGTGTGTGTGTGTGTGTGTGTGTATCCGTAGGCACGATAACTTTTGTAAAAATGGTCTGATTTTGATTAAATTTGGTACAAACCTGTAAAGTAACATTTATGACTTTAAGTTCGAAAACCAGATAGATCGCTTTAACCGAAGCGTTATTTTAGGGGGGTTTTGTACCCTAAAAGTGGGTTTTTTGAGTTTTCTACATATAATATTTCAACAAATCTAATTTTAGTTTACACCATTGGATTTGGCTTAAATAAACAAACATTTGGTGTTTTGATCATTTCTCTACGTCAATTGGTTACCGAGATATTGAAAGTGCTAAACACAGTACGTTGTCCAATGTTATTCTTATGGAGAATAAGAAAAATTGTATATCTCGCTTATTTATGAACATAAACTGACGAAACTTGATATGTGGCTTCATTTCGTTGTGGTCTATTGATAATTGATCAAAAAAACAAAATTTTGCCGATGGTTCCCGTAGCAGCAAACCTGCGTACTCAGCGCCCATGTTATTCTTATGGAGAATAAGAATTTGTTATGCCTCATTTAATTATGAAAATAAATTAATATAACTTGGTATGTAGCTTCACCTAGTTGAGTTACTTTGATATTTGTATAATACCCCCGTCGCAGCAAACCTGTGTACTCAGCAAATTTCCAATGCATATATATGTAACTCACTACTACATATAGCTACTTACCAAGTTTCACAAAAATACATCCATAAATAAGTGATATATAGCATTTTATTTATTCTCCATAAGAATAACATTAGGGTTGAGGATGCAGGTTTGCTGCAACGAGGAGGATAAGTAATATTTTGTTGCAATTATCAATAACTGAACCAGGTGAAGCTATATACCAAGTTTTATTTATTTAGGTTCATAATTAAGGGAGATACAGTTTGGGGCACAGTGCTTGGCGCCTGGTTAGCGTATGCTCTGGAATGACTTTTCGCCTCTATATGGCTTAGTACCATGAGTGTTACAGAATACTTTTGTCAACAGAAACCAAAATTAAATAATTTAATGTTAAAATATTGGTTTTTGTTATTTTCGTTATTGTCTGCTTTTAATTATGCGAAGTTTGAGTTGGTTCTCGCCTTTCCCAGGCGTCAAGCACCGTGGCGCGGACTGTATACAACTTTACTTATTCTCCATATGAATAACATGGGGGCCGAGTATGCAGGTTTGCTGCTACGGGGACTATCAACAAAAAACTAGTTTTTTGTGCTAAAATCAATATACCACAACTAGTTGAAGCCACATACCAAGTTTCATCCAAGATACATTCAAAAGTAATCGAGATATAGAATTTTATCTATTCTCCATAAGGATAACATTGGACAACGTACTGTGTTTAGCACTTTGAATATCTCTGCAACGGTTGGACGTAGAACAACGATTAAAACACCAAAATGTTTGTTTTGTTGAGCTAAACACATTAATAAACAGAAATGTGAAGTTTTTAGTAAAGCTATCTAAGAAAAATCTAAAAATCTTTTTCCCATAAGATTAACATGGGACACGTTTTTTTGGATTTTCTCCGCAACCACTTAACCTAGGTTAATGATTCAAGATACTAAATTATTTGTTTTTTTTTCAGCTCTATAAAATGGCTATAACCAAAATTGAATGTTTTTAACATTTTGGGGTCAAATTTGCAAAAAACCGATTTTTGGAAAATTGTAAACCCCCATAAAACCCCCTTCCCATACTTTTGGTGAGTTACGAGAAGAGCCCTGAGAAAATTGCATATCAAAAGTTGCAGACACTACCATATGGCCATAACATTAGCGCTAAAGGAGGCACTGATCGTAACTATTTCTCTGTAAAAAAATCTACAGCACATTGTAAAACATTATGTGGCAATAAAGATGACTTATGAGAAAACGAAAAACATAGGTATACCGTAATAATTTGTATGTTAGTTTTTTGTGTGCGTGATAAATATGAGTTTCAATTAGGCCTATATTAACTCGGTTTGATAAATGTTAGTTGTTTAATTTAATGTAAAGTTTGTTTGCAATGTCAGAATACCGGAGGTTACAAAATGACTACGCAATAAATAAACGATTAAATTCGGACAAACTAGCGGCCCGCTAGTTTTCCAGCGGGCGGGCAAATCCAAAATTTTTCGCCCCCCCCCACCAAATCTATCTCGTGTTTTGGATTAGGTTTTAATACGCTACCAACAAATAAAAAATTACTAGAACAAAAATACTCAAAAATGTTGGCAAGTAAAAGGTTTGTTTTGGGTAAACTATTTTACATTTGTAAGTCTAAATAATGAATGCCACTTCCATATACTGGAAATAGTGAGTACATTGCCCTATTCATTAGTAGTAATTAGTAGCAATACCATCAGTAATTTTGTCAGTTCAAAGATCTGGAAGAAAATTGATTACACTCCGTGAAAAAGTTAAATTTTTTACTGCAAATCTTTTTCAATCTGTAGTCGTACGGTAACTTAAACTTTGAAAAAAAAATACAAGGTTAAGTTCTACTGAGAGAACAAATCGTTAAAAAAATCAAATAATCTGCAGTGTTTTTATAACAGTTTAGTGCAACGCGCCACCGGGGGGGCCCTCAGGGCAATGCACAGGGCAATGTGCTCGGCTTGCACAGTCCTCGGGCACTGCATGAATTCGGATACCAGAACGTAAAATCTACATTCATTTTTGGTCATGTAAAATTATCATTTACATAAATAAACTATATATTAACTAATATAAAAAATTGTAAACCATAATAAATCAGTAATTATTAATTAATAATTTAATTTCTTATAACATTTTAAACATAAAGTAGGACGTGTGATTTTGTGGAACGAATAGCAGAAAATAACAAATAAATCTTTCGTTTTCTTCTATTTTTTGTTCATTTGACGACTTAAACATCCTCCTCTCCATCCTGTAAAAGGTGAGACGTTCATCAAATGATTCATTTTCAATGTCACTTTCGTCGTTAGAAGAAATGGTTGTTTCACTGTCACTATCACCTCCAAGACGTACCGGTACAATAACTTGATCAACTGCATCTTCCATAATTCCATCTTTAATACGATAATGCTTTTCATTATTTTTTACATGATCGATGTACTTTTTCCAGTCTGAAGGTGTTACACTGTCCATAGCTTCATTAACTTGAACTTGCAGCGCTGCTAGAGACATGTTTCCAGATGTGTTCTTACTGCGAACATGATGTTTCACTTGGGCCCAAACAAACTCAATTACGTTCAGGTCACACATGTAAGGGGGAAGTCGCAATACACTGTGACCGGATTCCTTTAACAACTTGTCCACTTTAAACTGCTTCTCTTTTGGTTTAAGTCGTACATCCGCTTCATAGAGAGTTGCCTTCCAGGTTGACTTTTCCTCATAACATTCACCGTGCCTTTGCAGCCACTCGACCATCGATTTTTTGTCGACGATTTATTAGGGGGTTTATCATCTTGTTCTGTATGATATGGGGCATTGTCAATTACGAGTACTGAGTTGTCAGGTAGATTTGGCAATACATGCATTCTAATCCTCTTCTCAAAAAGTTTGGAGTTCATTTGCCCATGGCAATCTCCTTTCGAGCAGTTAGCCTTATAAATAAGACGGCCACCAGGTAAAAACCCATCTTCTGACCCAATGTCAACCACAATTAGGCGGTTTGAAGAGTTTATATCGGGCAACACTCCGTCTACGACGTCATTCTGCCAACACCTTTGAAACGTTAAGTTGCCATCGATCCACGTTTCATCCAAGTAAAAGATCTTAACTTTATTGTCTCTGTAGCTCTTGATTTGGTGCAAATATTCGAACCTCCAATAAACAATATCGTCACGTTCAATTAAAATCTTTCTTTTCGATGCACATTTTCTCCATTTAAACCTCATTTCCCTTAACACACGACGAAGAGTCCATTCTCCCCATTTGAAACCAATGTTTTCGTTTAGAACGGGTAACAATTTTGTACAAGTTGGCACAACACTTTTATTAACATAAAAATCTCTAATTGTATCCAGGATAACACGCCTATCAAAATCGTCCACAACTGCATTTCGATGCTTAGGTCGTTTTCTTTTCTTTCCAGGTGAAGACAGTTTTTCATTAGGAGTATTCTTCCCTTCCTTCCGAATTCTTTTGACGGTTGATTTTGAAACTTTACAATATGTAGCTGCCCTTTCGGTTGCCTTTTCCAGCGGTTCAGTTAAAGATTTTCCACTCGCTTCTCTGTCACAACACTCAATTACACTTCTGATAACTTCCCTCGCTTCACTGTGTATTTTAGAACCACGTTTCTGAACACCTACCATTTCACAAGGCAAAGAAAGAATGATAAAACCTAAGGATAACACAAATGCATTGTAAATAAATGTATAAAGATGAGATGAAGAAAACATAAAGTATAAATAATATAAGGAAAGCTATAAACTTGTTAAATTGTACTGAAAAATCCGTCTATTGCTTTAACAGTTGACGTTCTAACAACAACAATCTTTATTACGAAATAAACAATATTGTTTTTCATCGCTATGAAACAGCTGATTGATGGATGACATTTAACTCTCGCAGACAGGATTATTTAAATTAGTGCCTTCAAATTGAGTGATACCGCTGGAACACATGGGTGTATTGCGAATCAGCCCAGGGCTCTTCTCGTAACTCACCAACAGTAGTGCGATCGATCTGGTTTTCGAACTTAAAGTCATAAATGCTACTCTCCACATTTGTGCCAAATTTCATCAAAATCGGGTGTTTCTTTCAAAAGTTATCGCGGTAACGGACACATATATATATATATATATATATATATAGATATATATAAAGATATATATATATACTGTATATATATACATATATATAAATTTGAACGAATAGTGTTTTTGGCATATGGGGACCTCAAAACGAAAAGTTATCATGGTCTCGGGCTTAAGTCTTACCATGCCACCTACGGTAATAGCTTCTTCCCTATAGGGAAAATTTGCTAAAAACCCATAATTTGTGTTCCTTGTTGCAGCAAACCTGCGTACTCAGCCCCCCATGTTATTATTATGGAGAATAATTAAAATTGTATAAATTGCTTATTTATGAATGGATACGGATGAAACTTGGTATGTGGCTTCACCTGGTTGTGGTCTGTTGATATTTAAATTAAAACTTAATATTTTCTGTTCCTTGTTGCAGCAAACCTGAGTACTTAATCCCCATGTTATTCTTATGGAGAAAAATTATAACGTAATATACGGCTCATTTTTTAATGTGTATCTATGAAACTTGGTAAGTGGCCGTATATAGTATATATATATATATATATATATATATATATATATATATATATATATACACATCTGATTTTTACTCTTTACATACTATGAGGAAAATAAAACAATATATGAAGGAACACATGTCAGTTCGTAAACAAAGCAGACACTTGATCACATGTATTAATGTAAACAAAGCAGACTTTTTCCTATGCTTTTCTTTTGGGAGATCTTTACGTTATTTCTAGTTTGTTGCTAACAATTTGGAAATACTAATATTTTTCACGAGCCCTTAATTAAGATCAAGACCTTTAATTTGAGCTCTCTCCCATCATCCTGCGATTTGCCAAACTCCCACAATTTGTACTTAACAATTTTGCTTACAGAATTATATATAAAGACAAGCTGATATCGTACCCGGTTTCACCCGGGAGTACAACAATTGTGTGTGCTGGATTCTGTGGTTGACCCGTGGAACTACTAAGAATCATGATCAGCTGATCAAACTCTCATCAGCTCAAACTAAAGTGAATGTCCTTAAGAATAACTCAGGATTGGAACTTTGACTCCCCGTGAGGCAGAGCCCTATGGGAATTTCTTAAAATGCTTTCTGAGTGGTTACCTACGTTAAGGAAAGAGTATACTTATGAAATCTTGTGGTTGTAGGTGTAGAGGTTTGGCCTGGGGGATGATCGGGTTTTTGTATTTAATTATATAGATAATTATTGTACACAATATGAAATCATATGTGATTTGTTTGTAGTTATAAGTTATGTCAAAACAACAAAACTACAAGGTATAATGAAAATTAATTTAGAGTGCTAATGATATAGTATTTCTTCACAGAATGGCTCTTCATTCATTCTGTGGAATTCTGACCCTCCAAGTTGGAGTTGCCATGCTATCTGTTGTGTTTTGGGTATGTACAACTTTCTCATAATCAACATCTTTTTACAATAACCCAACTTTACAAACCATAACTTTAGATTTAGTTTTAAACTAATTTTTAGTATTTGTTTAGGCATTAAGTCTTGATTTTACCATATTTTTTAAAAATTTTACTATTATGATAGTTTCATTAAATATAAACAGGTAGAATCCTCTATCCTATTATTGCTTAGATATCTGTCCATTTTTAATTTTTTTGAAACATCAATAGAAAACATTTTGGAACATTTCGGTTTTAGTGTGGAAAGGTTGCCTGTTATAATGAGAAGAAAATCGGCATGACAAAATTTATAATCAGTTTACATTCCACTGTTGCAGTTCGCTCATCGT
The DNA here is from genome assembly GCA_963675035.1 of Allygus modestus. Classification (NCBI taxonomy): domain Eukaryota; kingdom Metazoa; phylum Arthropoda; class Insecta; order Hemiptera; family Cicadellidae; genus Allygus; species Allygus modestus. The sequence continues at coordinate 106,984,271 of OY776111.1, forward strand.
ACTTAAAGCTATGGAAAATTTGCTTAAATTGTTTATTTTTTGTAAATTTGTTCAGTTAAAACTTTTAGAATTACACATTTTAGTTTTTTAAGACTAGTGTTATATAGTTTTAATAACCTTTACAAATTAAATTCTGCTCAGTAATCAAATTTTTCATTCGCAAAAACTATTAATTATAGCATCATTTGAGAATATATCTTATAACAAACGGACCTCGTTGGTCAAGTAAAGCATACACAGAATGTTATATTTACTATTTCCTACACCTACTAATTTGTTTTTATTATCTCCAAACTGTATGAAATTGGGTATTATTTTAGTGAGATTTTAGCAAACAATCTGGGTATATGTTTTTGATTTTTTTCAATCAAATTGGAAATAAAAAAGTATATCAAACTTAAAAGTAGGTGAGTCACAGTGCCTGAGGACAAACAAGATTAAAATTCTAATCTCCTGCTTCTGTGTGATTGAGCCCTCATATTTTGTATGAGTGCCCAATTATCGTGTTGTAACATACATGTGTTTTCCATGTTTGTGACTATGTGTCTTCATTATTTTTAACTGTTATGACTTTGGAGCTTGAAATCATCGCAGATAATCTACAAGCTCTGCGCTCGTAGCGTGTAGCTAACCGCCATGAGATTCTGAACAGGGTATAGGTCATACAGCATTGGGGGATAGGTCCTCCACGCAAGAATTCCGACTAATAATGTCAATTTAATGAACGCAAGGACTCTGATGGCCCCAGTTTGCCAACTGGAATTTGACAAAGGACCAGGATCCTAATTTTCAAAGTCTTCTTGACAATGTCCCAAGGTGCATCTGAAAAGTCCAACAAGTATTGTTGGAATTTTCTCAACACACTCTTGTCTATTTCAAGAATCAAACAATCTAAGGGTTCATCATTTAATTGATCACCAGGATATTTTCCTAGAAAGTGAGCTGCTATCCAATTGGACTAAACGATGTAGGCCCTTCAGTTTGACCATCAATGTGTTGGAAAATGTGGTGAAAATAAAGCTCATTAATTTGCAAGAGGCATATTCTTCACTGTAGCTGGTGTCCCTTATGATTTTCTAGGCAATGGATGACACCACTCCCCGCCCAGTCAGTGTTGGTGCCATCACACCCTACTACTTCTGGTTTTTCTAGTAATATTAATAGTTCTGACAAATGATAAATTATGCTTTAAGTTATTTCATTTGATCAATTCAAGGAAGGAGATACATGCCCAATATTAGTTGATCGGTTACAGAAAGCTCAGAAAGGAAGACTAACTGTCCCAAAGAAGAAGACTGTTAGAAACTTCATACCCCAGAAGATAAACTTTCAAGCTTCCGAATAAATTACAATTATTAATTATTCTTGTGAATATCCTTCCCCAATGCCGGGGGACCAATGTTAACATAATATTAAATCATCAGTTCTGAAACTACTTTTTTCTAAATAATAATGAAATAATGACTTATTCCTTCAGTTTTAAACATTACAATAATATATGAATGAACCAAGGATTTTTAACTGACCAATTTCCAGTATATCGCCAGAAATCACAGAATCATCTACAAGATAAGAAAAGGTTAGTTGAGTTAAGTCCATCTGAGTTGGTTAACTAATTAAGTCCATCTGATAACAGAGCAGTTCTCCGCAGCGTCTGCATGCACTTTAAAACCAGATCATTTTAATTTCAAATAGTAGTTTTAAACACTGTACAATCTAAAAATAATAAATAGTACCTAATTTTAATCGGGCAACAAAACATCTACTTTGCTACAAAAATCTAAATCTAGGGGAACTTTCGATTTCCAGGATAAAAAAGGTCCCAAAGAGAAACCGGAAAGTTTACGACCAGTTTCCTTAGTTCCGGTTCTTTCAAAATTGTTTGAATCAATTGGTGACGGAACGAAGTGAAGGAATCTATGTATTATCAGAGACAATAATTCGTTGTCCGTCAGTATATGGTTGTATGAGTGGTCGTATGTGTTCGGAATGCAATAACGTGAAAACGGCTGCATGTATCGTTTTCAGATTTTACACAACGCTTCCAGTACATTTCACGCTTCTAGTTCAAAATTGAACACATTCGTTAAAATAGTTTTTTATTAATTATCATTTAAAAGTTATAAAATTTCCATAAGGTAAAGCATTGGATAAAAATTACTGGTTTTAAAGTATGAGATACTAATACAATATTGTTACGTAATTACAAGACACTGCTAAAAAATCCATATGTTTTATGATTAAATAAACAAAGTACTCTCCATTTAACATGATTTAATTCAATTTATCAAAGGATTATAAAATTGTTATACTAAAAAACTAATAAAAGTTTTTATAAAAATAAAGATAACGTTCTCCTGTAATATGAGTAATGTGAGTGAGTTGATAGTTTATCCGCTAGATTGCAGCAGCCATTTATTTCATATTTACTTATGCCAGTTTGTTCTTTTGTCAGTTTATGATATTAAATACCCCCGTCATAGCAAACCTGTGACTCAGCTAATTTCCAATATGCCTCACTGCATAGGCAACTTACCGTGTTATTTTTTGTTGAAGAATTTTCACCTCTAATAATATAATATAATTAAGAATGATTTATCCTATGACTTAAAATTAACCAAAAGAAAAGTAGATATTTTCCTACAGAGTCCCCAGGGTTATTTATTTAATATTTTGTGATGAAATTTCGGTTTACAGCAGAAACTTTCATCAACCATTTCTGATTTCGGTCATCCCATTACGCGAATATTTGAGCGTTCTCCTAGTATATGATCAGGTGAGTCAGTATCTTGAAAACACAATATTTTTTAAAATTTCAATTTGGTTTTCGGAAAGGGAGATCAGCTTCTGATGCTATTGATTCTCTGATTTGTGATATTTTGCGTGCTTTTGAGTATAGATCTTTTGCTCAGATCACTCTTTGTGAAAGCTTTCGACTGCGTTCGTCACTCTGATTTACCTAGTGGCTAAGACGCATTTCTATGGCATCCGGGGTTCTGCTCTTTCCTTGTTTAACACGTTCGCGGCGGCGCGGCAACATTTGTTGCCGCTCAGGTCCTTAACGCCATCCTGACGGCAACATTTGTTGCCGTCGTGTATTGCTTTATTAAATGACCCGCCAAAAGTTCAGGATTACAGCTAGAACATTGAAACTTCGCCCAGCACTAGTCAGACATGTGTGTTATTCACAGAACAGCTGGGTCCCGCCGTACAGTGCTGCCTGCAGATCTAGCGGCCGTTTTCCGACCTACGCGTCAGTGACAGCTGTGTTTTCGCGCGCGGACATTGTTAGTCGTCTGTTTACGTTATTGTTATTTATTTATTATTTATTATTTAGTTGTTGTTATTTATTGCAACTATGGATCCTGACAATCCTGATTATGTATTTAGTGACCGCTCAAATGTATGTATGTATGTATTTATGTATTTATTTGAGATGTATGTATTTGTGTATGTAAAGTAAATGTAAAGTAAATGTATGTATTTACTGAGATTTTTCACCGCTCAAAAATGATTGGAAGCTGTTACAACTACACCACAGCCATTATTACACACTAAGGTAAGATTTTATGACATTTTTATATTTCAGGATGGGGGGAGGGGATCGCGAAAATGGCCGCAGCCGCGAACGCGTTAAGACTTACCTGACTGACCGCAGGCAAGCAGGTTGTATTAATGGGGAGTGATCACAGGTCACAAGAACTATCCCTAGGTTTTGGTGTGCCTCCTCAAGGTTCTATACTAGGTTCTTTATTGTTCTTGATACGTATTATTTGTTCTTAATGACTTCCCAGATCGTATTCAGAGCCAAACAATCCTCTATGCTGATGGCCATAAAATCCTGCTCTTTATCTTCCATTATGGAGGGTGCCATATCGGATTGGATTGTCACCGCCCTGTTTCTAGCACATCCACTGAAGCCCCAAATAAACTTCAGACAAGTAGAGGACATTCCTATCCTCAGAAATAAAGAGCGCTAAAGACAACCGTTCTATCCCTGAAGAATAACAAAGCTCCTGCTCCCAATGTCATCCCCAGGGCTCAAAAAGAAGATTTTTTCCCACTATCCTGAGCTGTTGTTAGAAATATGTGTCTGCCCTTTTTCCCTGTTGTTGGAAAACAGCTAAGCTACTTGCTAGTAATACTAAGGTAGCTCAGGGTCTATAGTCTTCTACAGGTCTGTTTGTATGTTGGAGACAGGTGGAAAATTCCTCGAAAAATTGATCCGCTCATTAAGTTAAGCACTTGAAGCTGCCTTTCTCGCCATCAGTATGATTTTGGAAAGAGGCGATCAATTGATGCTATCAGAGAGGTGCAGAATACATTGGTCGATATGCTGCATTAAGAAATACCATTTGGGTCCCAGCTTATCTGTTAAGGCCTTATAGCTCCTTGATTAACTTTGATTTAGTCTTCTGACATATGACATGAAAGACGGCTGACAAACGCGATGGATTTTTTGGAGACATGCATAGCACAGTGCTTTTGGTGCCGCACAGTAAATAATGCTTAGCTCAGTTCTCTGGAATGTCGTTTATGACAGCCTTTTGAGATCCATGGTGCCAGAGGTTTTAGTTGTGTATGCCAATAACGGAACTCCCTTTAAGACACAGTGTATTAAGTATTTTGGTTGTCTTTTAACATATTTAAAATTACTTATTGATGATAGTAAATTGTATATAATTTCTTCCTTATAGATGATTTTAAAGGATATAAATTGATTTAAAAAAGTATTTAACACTTAGTTAATTGGAACGATAATAACAGATCAGCTGTTGGGAGTATAGCTGGGGGAGGTAGCAGAGTCCGCCGCATCAGAAATGCCGATATCTAGAAGCCACAAGTTAACTCTTTTTTTTGAAAACTGATATAGAAGATGACTGGAAAATATTATGTCAAAAATAATGCTGAGCAATATTTCTATAAATAATGTAATATATAAATAACATGGTGTAGTTCCCTGTAGAGAGGGATTTTAGTAAATATAAAAAGTAGCTGTTTGCACATTGCACGCATACCTCTTAGTACAGGAGTGTGTAATTTCTGAGTGGTATCTGGTCTCAAAAACAAATTATTTCAAAGGGTTTCTATGAACAATTGCCTGATGGTCAGGATAGATAATTTTTGGAAAAGAATGTCAGTAGGATATTCAATAGTCAATAGTCAAATATCTTTATTCTAAATGGTGTAAAGAACAGTGTCACATAAAATAATTGCCTTAATCTAATACTAGTAGGTGCTTGTCGAAATTCGACGGCTACAATATTAAGGTTGAGTAATCTCACAGTAAACTGTAGGAACAATCACCATCGATGAAATATCTGCAGTTATATATATATATATATATATATATATATATATATACATTATATAATAATTATTATATAATATTATACATATATATATATATATATATATATATTTTATATTCTGAAAATATTGCAAACTATGAAAGTGCAGCTTTATATTTGGCACGATACAGTTAAAATGTCACAAAATCACAAAACTAAAAATTAACACTTATTAAATAAGCCACTTTTTAAAGGTTACATTTGATGTTTACGTTGATGTTTACTGCATACAAAAATAAATCAAAAACTTTATGACATGATCAGCTGTCTAAAGTAAATCACCAAGTTGGGAGTATAATCGGCTGTTTGTTGTAAACAAAACATACTATAAATCCCACCAAAATGGTTTGTAGACATTTACATTTTGTATCATTTAAAAAACTTAAAAGGAGAAAATTATAAATCCGAGAATTTTGGGGAGTATAGGAATTTTTCAGCTTCAAATTGGTACAAATTCCATGACCACAAATTACCAGGTATTATCGAACCAAGGCTTAAAAAATATTCTCCTATTTAAATAACATGGAACATTTTTTAGCGAATTTCTCCTATAGGGAAGAAGCTATTACCGTAGTCGGCATGGTAAGACTTAGGCCCAGGACCATGATAACTTTTCGTTTTGAGGTCCCCAGATGCCAAAAACACCATTCGTTCAAAACTGTATATATATATATGTCCGTGGGTGCAATAACCCTCGTAAAAATGATCCGATTTTGATGAAATTTTGTACAAACTGTAAAGCATCATTTATGACTAAGTTCGAAAACCAGCGAGATCGCTCTATCCAAAGGGGTATTTTGGGGGGGTTTTATACCCCAAAAATGGGTTTTTTTGAGTTTTTTACGTATAATATTTTAGTAAATCCAATTTTCGTTTTAACTATTAAATTCAGCTTAAAAAATAAACAATTTGGTGTTTTGATCATTGCTCTACGTCAATTGGTTACCGAGATATTGAAAGTGCTAAACACAGTACGTTGTCCAATGTTATTCTTATGGAGAATAAGAAAAATTGTATACCTCGCTTATTTATCAACTTATCCTGATGAAACTTGGTATATTGTTTCATATAGTTTTGGTTTATTGATATTTGAACTAAAAAAATTTGTTTGCCTGTAGTTCCCGTAGCAGCAAACCTGCGTACTCAGCCCCATGTTATTCTTATAAAGAATAAGTAAAGTGTTATCTCCCTTAATTATGAACATAAATTAATAAAATTTGGTATGTGGCTTCTTTGTATAAAACCCCATTTTTTGTGTTCCTTCCTTCCGCAAACCTGCATACTCAGCCGCCATGTTATTCTTATGGGAAATAATTAAAAAGGTCATAAATCGTTTAAGAAAAATATGTTGATGATGATGATAATGGTGATGCAACTCTGTCATTGTAATTAAAACTTCTTACAAGAAAAAAATCTATGTGATCGCTTATTTTACCTAGCTGACCTACTTATTTAATCTAGGGGTTTTATCTAGGCTAACGTAACACAAATTATAATACATGCTAATGATGAAATACTAGTTTAACTGAATGCTAACCAAATTATGCAAATAAATAAACATTTATTTAAGCCTTTGATAGTATGCCTATGACGACTAGAATAAACTGCTTTGTGACCTTTAGTTTGAAAATTATGTATCATCATAATCCGAATTCGTTGTTATCTCTGATTATATTGTTAAAACTGATACATAAATTAGGTGTTACTCAGTAATTGATGATCATGTATAGTTTTAGCGAATTTCCCCAATAGGGAAGAAGCTATTACCGTAGTCGGCATGGTAAGACCTAGGCCCGGGACCATGATAACTTTTTGTTTTGAGGTCCCCAGACTCCAAAAACACCATTCGTTCGAAACTGTATATATATGTGTGTCCGTGGGTGCGATAACTCTAGTAAAAATGGTCCGATTTTGATACAATTTGGTACAAACGTGTAAAGTATTATTTATGACTTTAAGTTTGAAAACCAGAAAGATCGACCCATCTTAAGTGGTATTTTGGGGGGTTTTGTATCCCAAAAATGTTTTTTTTGAAGTTTTTACATGTAATATTTTAAAAAGTCAAATTTTTGTTTTCACCATTGGATTCAGCTTTAAAAGACGCACAATTTGGTGTTTTTATCATTGCTCTACGTCAATGGTTACCGAGATATTGAAAGTGCTAAACACAGTACGGTGTATAATGTTATTCTTATGGAGAATAAGAAAAATTGTATATCTCGCTTATTTATCAACTTATCCTGATGAATCTTGGTATATTGCTTCATATCATTGTGGTCTATTGATAAATGCACTAAAAAAATCTTTTTGGCCAATAGTTCCCGTAGCAGCAAACCTGCGTACTCAGCTCCCATGTTATTCTTATGGAGAATAAGTAACGTGATATCTCCCTTAATTATGAACATAAATTAATAAAATTTGGTATGTGGCTTTACCTTCTTAAGTTATATTGATATTTGTATAAAACCCCATTTTTTGTGTTCCTTCTTTCAGCAAACCTGCGTATTCATTCCCCATGTTATTCTTATAGAGAATAAACTAAATGGTATATATCGCTTATTTATGAATTTATATTGATGAAACTTGTTATGTGGCTTCTCCTAGTTGAGTAATATTGATATTTACATGAAACCCCATATTTGTTGTTCCTTGTTGCAGCAAACGTGCATACTCATCCGCAATGTTATTCTTATAGAGAATAATTCAAATTTGATATATAGTTTATTTGTGAATATATTTTTATGAAACTTGGTATGCGGTTTTATGTGGTATTAAGACATATATTTTGTATTGGAAATTTGCTGAGTACGCAGGTTTGCTGCGACGGGGGTATTTTTCCTTTTTAGGACAGAAAAGGACCTTTCCGCTGAACAGTTTGACACAGGGATGGTCAAAATAGTTTTAATGCTAGGAATGTAGAGTATCTTGAAGTTTTTTATCATGCAACCTCATAAAAAATCATGATGGTTTTGGCCGTTCTTCTTCTATCAGTTTATTAAAAACCTAAAAATGTTAATCACTCCCTCTAAAAAAATCATCCAATGTATATTGTGTACTTTGTATCATACACAGAAACCAAACAAAACCAATATATAAATCCCAAACTTTGGGCTAAAACTTCACGTTTTATCCCGCTAAATCATTTTTATAAAAATCTTGATTCATCCTGCAAACTTCCTATTTTAAATCTCGTTATATATAATCATGTTAGGGCTCTAAGTGGTTCTACAATATTCCGTTTATTCTGCAGTCGTAATACCCTGAGACACTTTAAACAAACATAAGAGGGAGGACGTTATAGGTTGTAAATAGTCCTAAACCTTTATTACCAAAACCTGTTTCCCACAGACAAGCCTTGAGAACTTACTATTGTATACCCATATAAATAACTTATATCATGATTTACTCTAGGAGCAAACGCATCCCTTCAGTGACATTCACATTCCTTCCTATCAATGTGCACTTAAGTCATCATCAGTGTCAGCAGTATATTAGGGTTTAAATATAAACAAATACAAATATAACGAAAATATTGCCCAAAATGGTCGGGTAATAATAGGTGATTATTTATCCCCTCATCTCAATTTAACTTCGCAGAGGGTCAGAAAATCCTGCATACACTGAATAAATTCTGTGAATTTAAACACTGACCAGACACGTAGCCGCGGTCGTCCTGGACAGACGCAACTCGCGACACAACGGGGAAGTTCACATTCTGCCACCCTATAATCTTTTCTCTAAGGCCTTATCGTCATATTTTGGTTGACCAGATAAATATATCATGGCTGTTTTGGATATTTGAACCAGAAGTGTAATACAATCGCCTCTGATTACAACTGCTTTATATATGTTACAACTGCAGGCACCAACAATATCATCCACTCTTGTCAAAACATTCCCATTTTAAAATATTATTTTTTTACTTTTTAATTTGTCTGAAAATTTACCACCCCTAATATAGCATCTTTAATGATACTAAAAATTGGCCACCTTGGGCTGCAGCCCCTAAGCCCCCCTAAATCCGCCACTGGACATATCAAAATTAATCAAATTTATACACATAAAAAATACTATCTTAAGGGAAACTGAGTTTTAATAGCAACTGGAGTGACTCTAATATGCTCTAATATCTGCTCTTAATGGTGGTGGTTAAGGGGGGGGGGGGGGTCGTGCAAATTTATCCAGGACTATTCCGCAAACTGACAAAAAATAGAGAGATAACTAATTACCTTTGAGAACAAACTAACACAGAATGGCATTAGAAGAATTCTTGTAAATTATCTATCTAATATATATACAGCCGCATGTGTAACTGACTCACTGAGGTATACGAATTCTAACCCACTTTTAGACGAGCTAGGGACGTGAAATTTGGCATGCAAGTAGATTTTACTTTTTAACCCCCAGAAAAATTACCAAAACTTACAATTTTTAATTATAAAACCTTTAAAAAAGTACTTTAAAATCTATTAGTTACGTAGACTACGTGGTAAGCCTATGGCTCTGGGGGGTTGAAGGGTTCTGGTAATTATTTTTATACCAAATTTTGCATACCCCCTATTTTTGGGGCGAGAAATTCATTAAAACCATCGCCAACCCCCTACGACCCCCCCTTTTTTATTTAGGGGGGTAAAAAACCCCCTTTTCCACTTTTTTACAAGCTGATTTTTTTTATTTTTTATTACATCCTAAGGAACACAAAACAACTTTAAAACATGATACTTACCACCTAATTATTGAATAGGGGGGTAAAACAGTTATCTGAATGTCTTTTATAGGGCTCTGGGGGGTGGGAAAGAACCGAACAAGAAGGCGGCTTCAAATTTTGCATACCCCCTATTTTTGGGGCGAGAAATTCATTAAAACCATCGCCAACCCCCTACGACCCCCCCTTTTTTATTTAGGGGGGGTAAAAACCCCCCTTTTCCACTTTTTTCCAAGCTGATTTTTTTTATTTTTTATTACATCCTAAGGAACACAAAACAACTTTAAAACATGATACTTACCCCCTAATTATTGAATAGGGGGGTAAAACAGTTATCTGAATGTCTTTTATAGGGCTCTGGGGGGTGGGAAAGAACCAAACAAGAAGGCGGCTTGAAATTTTGCATACCCCCTATTTTTGGGGCGAGAAATTCATTAAAACCATCGCCAACCCCCTACGACCAACCCCAAAAATAGGGGGTATGCAAAATTTCAAGCCGCCTTCTTGTTTGGTTCTTTCCCACCCCCCAGAGCCCTATAAAAGACATTCAGATAAGTGTTTTACCCCCCTATTCAATAATTAGGGGGTAAGTATCATGTTTTAAAGTTGTTTTGTGTTCCTTAGGATGTAATAAAAAATTAAAAAATCAGCTTGAAAAAAGTTGAAAAGGGGGGTTTTTACCCCCCCTAAATAAAAAAGGGGGGGTCGTAGGGGGTTGGCGATGGTTTTAATGAATTTCTCGCCCCAAAAATAGGGGGTATCCTAAATTTGAAGCCGCCTTCTTGTTCGGTTCTTTCCCACCCCCCAGACCCCTATAAAAGACATTCAGATAAGTGTTTTACCCCCCTATTCAATAATTAGGGGGTAAGTATCATGTTTTAAAGTTGTTTTGTGTTCCTTAGGATGTAATAAAAAATAAAAAAAATCAGCTTGGAAAAAGTGGAAAAGGGGGGTTTTTACCCCCCTAAATAAAAAAGGGGGGGTCGTAGGGGGTTGGCGATGGTTTTAATGAATTTCTCGCCCCAAAAATAGGGGGTATGCAAAATTTCAAGCCGCCTTCTTGTTTGGTTCTTTCCCACCCCCCAGAGCCCTATAAAAGACATTCAGATAAGTGTTTTACCCCCCTATTCAATAATTAGGGGGTAAGTATCATGTTTTAAAGTTGTTTTGTGTTCCTTAGGATGTAATAAAAAATAAAAAAAAATCAGCTTGGAAAAAAGTGGAAAAGGGGGGTTTTTCCACCCTAAATAAAAAAGGGGGGTTTTTCCACCCTAAATAAAAAAGGGGGGGTCGTAGGGGGTTGGCGATGGTTTTAATGAATTTTTCGCCCCAAAAATAGGGGGTATGCAAAATTTGGTAAAAAAATAATTACCAGAACCCTTCAACCCCCCAGAGCCATAGGCTTACCGACTACGTTACCGACATGCATTATTTTGATATTGTAACCTTTTTGCTAATGCAGTTTACAAAAATCTAAATAGGCTTTCTTGTGAAAGCGTTATGTGGTAATTCAGTCACCAAAAATGTGTTTCTTATTAAATATTAATAATTTTAAACTTAACTAAATATTTTTTACATATACTCATGATTGCTTAAAGCTAAACATCTAAACATATAAGTTTAGGTTCTCACTGGTAAGACAACTTTGTGTTTCAACCACACCTTTTGATGATTCATTACACAATTTCCGTTGAATCCTTCGGTGTATTGTCCAGTTTTTATGTATTTTTGGTAGCAATAACATTTTCTTGCGTTGCCCGTGGATCAGTTTACTAGGCTTTGCGTTATTCTCAGCTTGCTACTTTTAGCAACTACGCGCAGTGCATGGCGAATTCTGCTTGTGCTAGGGGGTGGTGAGTGATGCCATAAATTAAACATACTCCTTAGGGAGATGCTTAATCTATCTATAGTTGTGCGTGTGCGCCATTGACGAGATTCTCGTAGCTTGCGACCGGTTGTATATGAGCTCATGGTGTAACTGACTCAGGTATACGAATTATACCTCACTTCTAGATGAACTAACTAGGAACGTGACATTTTGTACACTTTTGCCTTGGACACTTATGGTTGAGCTAGGAATGTGACTTTTGGCATACAGTGTAGCTTGTAACTATAAACCATCGGGAAAATTGCAAAAACACGCAATGTTTAATTATTAACTTTGACAAAAATATAAAAATCTATGAGTACGTAAACTACGTTATTTAAATGCTTTATTTGGATTTCAAAATGTTTTCGGTAATATCGGTAATGTAGTATGCAGCTTATGCTGTAGTAACATTTTAACTCTTTTAATATTAAACCTATTATTTTTTTATTAATCCTATTTATTTTTAAACATTTCAAAAGAATTGGTAGACACTAAACTATGTTCTAACTTAAGGTGGTAACTGATGGTTTTATCCTTTAAGACTATTAATTCTATTTCATTATATATTCTATTCTATTGTCATTATTCACAAGCCCTTAATAATATATGGGTGCATCTAACATATATACAGCCGCTTGTGTAACTGACTGACTCACTGAGGTATACGAATTCTAGACCACTTCTAGAAAAGCTATCGACGTGAAATTTTGCATGCAGGTAGATTTAACCTTGTAACCCCCAGAAAAATTGCCAAAACTCACAATTTTTATTTATTAAATATTTTTAAAAGAATATTTTAAAATATATTAGTTACGTAGACTACGTTACCGACATGCATTATTTCGATATTGTAACCGTTTTGGTAATGTACTTTACAAAAATCTAAATCGGCTTTCTCGTGTAAGCGTTATGTGGCAATCCAGTCACAAAAACTGTGTTTCTTATTAAATATTAATAATTTTAAACTTAACTAAATATTTTTACATAAACTCATGATTATGCTTATTGCTCAACATCGAAACATATAAGTTAGGTTCTCGCTGGTAAGAAAACTTGTTGTTTCAACCACACCCTTTGATGATGTTTAGTCCAGTTATAACGTATTTTTGGTAGTCATGGTATTTTCTTGCGTTACCCGCGGATCAGTTTACTAGGCCTAGGGTTATTCTCAGCTTGCTTCTTTTAGCAACTACGTGCAGTGCATGGCGAATTCTGCTTGTGCTTGGGGGTGAGTGGGGCCATAAATTAAACGTACTCCTTAGGGATATGCTTAATCTATGGTTGTGCGTGTGCGCCATTGACGAGATTCTCGAAGCTTGCGACCAGTTGTATACGAGCTCGGTGTAACTGACGACTCAGTTATACGAATCTTACCCCACTTCTAGATGAACTAACCAGGGAGTGACATTTTGTACACTATTGCCTTGGCCACTTACGGATGAGCTAGACATTTTGTACACTTTTGCCTTGGCCACTTACGGATGAGCTAGGAACGTGACTTTTGGCATACAGTGTAGCTTGTAACTCCCAGTGATTAATTACTAACCTTAACAAAAATATAGAAATCTATGAGTACGTAAACTACGTTATTTAAATGCATTATTTGGATTTCAAAATGTTTTCGGTAATATCGGTAATGTAGTATGCAGCTTATGCTGTAGTAACATTTTAACTCTTTTAATATTAAACCTATTATTTTTCTATTAGACCTATTTATTTTTAAACATTTCAAAAGAATTGGTAGTAACTAAACTATGTTCTAACTTAAGATGGTAACTGATGGTTTTATCCTTTAAGACTATTTATTCTATTTCATTATATATTCTATTCTATTTTCATTATTCACAAGCCCTTAATAATATATGGGTGCATATACCTATACAGTACACACAATACGTCTGCATGCCAGGGCCAACAACAGTCATAGAAACAATGTTATTTATTATAACCCATAAGAAATGTCTAAATTGTTCTGGATTTTTTGGTCTTTTGGTCATAACAGGTGGGAAAAGCCCCACTTGAATTAGGTTATATTTTTTACAGATTACTTTTATTCGGCACGAACATAATATTTTATGTTATTATAGTGTTTTTCCCTTTAACAACACAATTTTTTCAAATAAGGACAGTTAAAAGTAAGGATTTAAATTATTTCACGCACTTGCATAGTGTCTGGCAGCGTTAAAAATTGCATACGATGTAGCCTTAAACTGTAACCTGGAATATCATCATTTCATATCCGATTTCTGAATACTATGACCTATACGTAGTATGCAGCATGCATATGAACAATTTGTATGATTTAACCCTCTATGAGAAAGCTAAGCCTTAAAATTTGTGTACTTTTAATACATTTACCTTATTTAAATAGATCCTTGAGGAACTCTGTATTTTATTTATTCAAGTTGTATGACGATTTTTAAAATGTTTACTGGTTATTTATTTATTTCTTTGTTTTATTTCCACATATTCTGCATGATTTTCAGGATTGGTTTTGACCGAATTTAGAGAATTTTCAAGGTTTCAGGTTCTGAAATCGTGTTCTACTTCAATATTGTTCTGAGAGGCCTTAACCCTCTATGAGAAAGCTAAGCCTTAAAATTTGTGTACTTTTAATACATTTACCTTATTTAAATAGATCCTTGAGGAACTCTGTATTTTATTTATTCAAGTTGTATGACGATTTTTAAAATGTTTACTGGTTATTTATTTATTTCTTTGTTTTATTTCCACATATTCTGCATGATTTTCAGGATTGGTTTTGACCGAATTTAGAGAATTTTCAAGGTTTCAGGTTCTGAAATCGTGTTCTACTTCAATATTGTTCTGAGAGGCCTAATTTTTTGCACATAATATTTGCAGATTTCACTATATGAACTACAGATTAAAGGTTTTTGTACGATTTTTTAATTACGTACATAAACTACAACTTATCGATGGTTACCACATTTCCTAGGTTTTTAGTTGTTTGTGATTATTTTAACCCTTGGAACAAAAAATATATTTCATAATTATTGTTTGACAGAAGAAGAGTTGTATTTTGGTACAACTAGATTTTTCAAATTTCGGCATATTTTCGAGATTTTGTGGTGGTGTTTTATTTTGTATCATGTTAAATATAATTGATGAAGGCCTAATATTGGGCACGAAGTATGTCTATAAAATATGTCTTAGTAAATAACAGCAGTAATTTGACCAGTCTTGATTAATTAAACCTGTCGGAAAATCAAAAACTGTAAATATCTTAAATTTGACCATTTTCTTCGTATAAGTAGTAATGCTATGATGGTTCTATGCCAATTGACATGCACGTGACACCATTTATACTTGAGCTATGAACTTGATATTTAGCATGGTGGTGTTTTTCACCTATTAACCCCAGAGAAAATTTCCAAATTTTACTTTTGTCAGTTTAAATTCCCTTAATAAAAATTAATAATGGCAAATTAAATTAAAAAAGTGTCGTTTTATTTGAGTTCTAGCGGCCAAACAGATTGTCCTATAAAAAACGTCCCACGTCTACCACGTCCCACGGTTTTAGGCGATCTACAATTTTCTTCCTATGACTTTTTGCCGTATCTCGACCTCTTAACCCTTAGATAGCGCTATATTTGTTAAATTTCAAGATTTTTACGTGGTTTTCAATGGTTTGCCGTTCTAATACAGAACTTAGAGGCCTAGTATTTGGCACAAAGTATTCCTATATTACAATTAATTAGTATTTAGAACCAGTCATACGCCCAGATCATATCACTTAAACACCCGAAAGAAAAAAAAATACTTTGAACTTTTGTAAATTTATTTCTGTTTTTAGGTGTATTTTTATGTAGCGCTCCAGCAAGGGTAAACACCCTTATAAATAATGTTATATTTGTTGCAGAATGCTTATTGTTGACCAAATACATAGCAATTTAGGTTGTTAACTTTGTTTTTCCCCCTTATAAGGTTTAGGCGACGTCCTAGAAAGGCTATATCACAAAATCCATGTAGGGTTTCAATTTTTTTCTAAGGTAATAAATGGAGACTTAAAATTTAACATACAATATCACCTGGGGGCGAAGCCCCCACAGGGGTCTGGGGGCGGAGCCCCCAGCGAGCGAAGCGAGTATACCTATACACACAATACGTTTGCATGTTAGGGCCAACAGCAGTCATAAAAACAATTTTATTTATTATAACCCGTAAGAAATGTCTAAATTGTTGTGGATTTTTTTGTCTTTTGGTCATAACAGGTGGGAAAAGCCACACTTGAATTAGGTTACATTTTTTACAGATTACTTTTATTCGGCACGAAAAATTTTTTTTATTTTATTATAGTGTTTTTTCCCTTTAACAACACACATTTTGTCAAATAAGGACAGTTAAAAGTAAGGATTTAAATTATTTCACGCACTTGCATAGTGTCTGGCGGCGTAAAAAATTGTATACGATGTAGCCTTAAACTATACCTGGAATATCATCATTTCATTTCCGATTTATGAATACTATAACCTATACGTAGTATGCAGCATGCATATGAACAATTTTTATGATTTAACCCTCTATAAGAAAGCTAAGCCTTAAAATTTGTGTACTTTTAATATATTTATTAACCTTATTAAATAGATCCTTGAGGAACTCTGTATATTATTTATTCAATTTGTATTACGATTTTTAAAATGTTTACTGGTTATTTATTTATTTCTTTATTTTATTTCCACATATCCTGCATGATTTTCAGGATTGGTTTTGACCGAATTTAGAGAATTTTCAAGGTTTCAGGTTCTGAAATCGTGTTCTACTTCAATATTGTTCTGAGAGGCCTAATTTTTTGCACATAATATTTGCAGATTTCACTATATGAACTACAGATTAAAGGTTTTTGTACGATTTTTTAATTACGTATATAAACTACAACCATTGACTATGTCTATAGTCAATGCTACAACTTATCGATGGTTACCACATTTCCTAGGTTTTTAGTTTTTTGTGATGATTTTAACCCTTGGAACTTAAAAAAATATATTTTATAAATCTTGTTTGACAGAATAAGAGTTGCATTTTGGTATAACTAGATTTTTCAAATTTCGGCATATTTTCCAGATTTTGTGGTGGTAATTTATTTTGAATCATGTTAATATAATTGATGAAGACCTAATATTGGGCACGAAGTATGTCTATAAAATATGTCTTAGTAAATAACAGCAGTAATTTGACCAGTCTTGATTACTTAAACCTGTCGGAAAATCAAAAACTCTAAAAAATATCTTTAGATTTTACCATTTTCTTCGTATAAGTAGTAATGCTATGATGGTTTTATGCCAATTGGGATTAATTAACATGCACGTGACACCATTTATACTTGAGCTATGAAATTGATATTTAGCATGGTGGTGTTTTTCACCTATTAACCCCAGAGAAAATTTCCAAATTTTACTTTAGTCAGTTTAAATTCACTAAATAAAAATTAATAATGGCAAATCAAAAAATTAAATTAAAAAAGTATCGTTTTATTTGAGTTCTAGCGGCCAAACAGATTGTCCTATAAAAAACGGAGACTACCACGTTCCACGGATTTTAGGCGATCTACAATTTTTTTCCTATGACTTTTTGCCGTATCTTGACCCCTTAACCCTTAGATAGCGCTATATTTGTTAAATTTCAAGATTTTTACGTGGTTTTCAATGGCTTGCCGTTCTAATACAGAACTTAGAGGCCTATTATTTAAACCTAGACTGACTCTTTTGTCAGTTTATTAGAGAATTTCCTTTGGAAAGTTATTAGTGAATTTCCTTTGGAAAGTTAACTATTAGCATGACCCGCACGGTGAAACTTAAGCCCAGGACCACCATAGAAGTTCCTAACGTGACCCCCTGAACACGTTTTGGGGGGTCGTTCAAAATTTTATATATATATATATATATATATATATATATATATATATATATGTGTGTATATATATATATATATGTGTATGCACTCTAGTGGTCACATTTTTTGTCCGATTTACTTAAAATTTGGTAGGGACATTCCTTTCTATAATCAGTTGGACAAGTTCGTTGGGCAAAACAATCGGAAAACTCTAAACCCCTTTTTTTGGGGATCTATCTTTCAAATTTGGATTTTTTGGGCCCAAAGAGGGTCAGAAAAGCCCCGGATGTAAAATTAATCCATTTAAAAAGATGGGAATTAGTGAGGCGAAACTTCTAAGCCCTCTCCCGTCATTTTATCATAACTATTTACCAAGTTATAGAAGAAAATGTGTATTGACCAAACACAGTACGTTGTCTTATGGGGGTTTTACATTAGAAAAGCCTGTTATTCATTTGTTGGTGTACTTTTATCATCCCCAGCAACCTCACGCCTACTTTCAAGCCTGACTACTGGACCTTCTCCTAACCTTATAATGCGCAAAATTGTATTCTCAGCATTGCAGGTAAATGAAACCAGGAGCATCAGAACAGCCAAAAAATCAATGTTTTCAGAATTCAATAAAAATTGAAATAAATGTATGTTTTACACTGATTTTGAGTTTTAAAAGTTTTTTATGTGGAAATTCACTTCCCTCACGTCAGCGTGCTGCGTGCAAACTCGTTTTTCTGTTAGAACCAGTCATACGCCCAGATCATATCACTTAAACACCCGAAAGAAAAAAAGACTTTGAACTTTTGTAAATTTATTTGTGTTTTTAGATGTATTTTTTATGTAGCGCTCCAGCAAAGGTAAAAACCCTTATAAATAATGTTATATTTGTTGCAGAATGCTTATTGTTAACCAAATACATAGCAATTTAGGTTGTTAACTTTGTTTTTCCCCCTTATAAGGTTTAGGCGACGTCCTAGAAAGGTCACAAAATCCAGTGTAGGGTTTCAATTTTCTTTCTAAGGTAATAAATGGAGACTTAAAATTTAACATACAATACGACCTGGGGGCAAAGTCCCCCACAGGGGTCTGGGGGCGGAGCCCCCAGCGAGCGAAGCGAGTCTAATCTAATATACTATACAGCCGCATGTGTAACTCACTCACTCACTCAGGTATACGAATTCTAGACCACTTCTAGAGGAGCTAGAAACCTGAAATTTGGCATGCAGGTAGCTTATACCTTGAAACCCCCAGGAAAATCTTTAAAACTTACAATTTCATATTTGAAACTCCGTAAAAATTAATATAAATAATTTAGTTCTCGTTTTTTGAGGTTAACTGATGTCGGTAATTCAGTATGCAGCTCAATTGGTATGTTGTACTACGTTACCGACATGCATTATTATGTATTTCAAATTTTCGGTGCAGTATACAAAAATCTACATGGGTTTTTGCGTATAAGAGTTTTGTGGCAATCCAGTCACAATAAATGTCTTCCCTATTAAATATTTATAATTTTAAACTTAATTAAATATTCTTTCATGATCTCATAATTGTATCGACTGATAAAACTGTTATTTATTCCTTAATATCGAAAAATATAATTTTAGGTTCTCACTGGTAAGAAAAATCATTGTTTTAACCACGCTTTTAATGATTCGAACTATTATGAATCTCACAGTGATGATATAGTGTCAGATAACGTAATTTTTTTAGCCATGACAGTTTGATGCGTTACCCGTTTTTTCAATAATATTTGAACACAATTTTTAATTAGTTATAAAACAAATCTATGAGTTACGTAAACTACGTTGTTGACATGCATTATCTTGATTTCAAAATCTCATCGGGACTATAGTGAATGTAGTAAGCAGCTTTTTCTGTAATACAAATTTATCTATTTTTCTATTAAATCAATATATTCTTAACGCATTTTAAAGGAATTGGTAGTTACCCTACTACGTTATTACCTAAGGTTGTGTCTCGGGGGTAATAATATTTTCAAAATTCTGTAGGCCTTGTATTTCTGTAAGTACCCTTGAGAAACTCTGTATTTAATTTTGTTCAAGGTTGTATGACGGTTTTATCATCACTTACAGTTAGTACTTGAGGCTTGATATTTGGCACACAATATCTTCGCATTTATCTTCAAGAAGCGGTAGTTAAACTATCAAACCCCTCAAACAAATTAAAAGAACCTAATTGTTTTATAACTTAACAATCTGCTTTACCGACTTCTTCACGTAATGTATTTTTAATATATCTCTAGCAGCCAAAGGAATGGTCCAAACGAACAAAGCAGACCACCACGTGCCACGGATTTTAGACGATCTACAACTATGTTCTTTCACTTAAACCTCCCAAAAAATACAACGTCTTTAAGCTCCTGTCGATTTATTGGTTTTATTTTTATTTTTGTTGTATATTTTACATGTTGCGCTCCACCGAGGGCAAACCCCCTTGTAAATTATGCCCTATTTGCTGCAGAAGGCTTCTAGTTACTCAGAAACATAGCAATTTAGACTGTTATTGGTGCTTTTATTCCTTATAAGGTTCAAAAGATGTCTTATAACAGTTTACAGACAAAGTTTAAAGACGACAATCAGGGTAGGGTTTTAACTTTTTACAAGCACTTACAATATTATACGTGGAGGGCTTCAGATTTAACATACAATACGTCTTCAAAACAAAGTATAATCCAGCAACAGCCGTATGACCAGTTTTAACCCCCCTCAAAATAATTTAAATCTTGGAAAAGATTATTCAATTTTAGGTTACGGTATTTTCAGAGATTCTGTGGTTTTTCCCCGTCACTTTAATGTACTTGATATATGCCTATTGTTTGGCACTCAATAAGTTTACACCACATTTGGTATGTAGCAGAAATCATATTACCAGTTTTCATAATTCATCCCAAACCATAAGCCATCAGAAAACTAAAAACCTAAACATCTGCTAAATTATCTTATTTCTACTAGACAATTTTTCATTTTAACCCCCCTAAAAAAATATTTAATTTCCCCCCAAAAAAGGCTTATTTTAAAATTCCATTTTTTTAGCTCTAGCGGTTAAACGGATTGTCCTATCCAAAAACAGACAACACTATGTGCTACGGATTTTGCAAGATATAAAACTTTAGTCCTGTGACTTTTTGCCGTATCTCGTCTCCTTCACCCTTATATAGCTCTAGATTTTTTCAAATTTTGGGATTTTGTGGCAATTTTTTATTTCCAATCACGTTAATATGCTTGATGGAGGCCTCACATGTAGTAAATAGCAGCCGAAATATGACCAGTTTTTATTAATTAAACCTTTCGGAAAAACAAAAACTCTTAAAATCTACAGATTTGACCGTTTTCTAAGTATAAGTAGTAAGGAAATGCCGATTCTGGAACATTTGTTATTAATTAGAATAAACGCATCACCATTTATACTTTAACTAGGATCGTGAGATATGGAATGCGTGTGCGTTGCACCTTTTATTCCCAAATCCTACTATTTTTAGTTTGAACTCTACTATTTTTAGTTTGAACTATCTCAAAAAATAGATAATTGTGAATACAAAAATCAAAATGTAGACTTTTTATTGGAGCTCTAGCGGCCGAACGGGTTGTCCTATCGAAAAACGAAGACCACCACGTGCCACGGATTTTAGACGAACTAAAACTTTAGTCCTATGACATTTTGCCGTACCTCACCCCCTTCACCCTTAGGTAGCACTAGATTTTTTAAATTTAAATTTTTTCCAAGATTTTTTCGTGGTTTTTAATGTTTTGTCGCTCTAATATAGAACTTACAGGCATAATATTTATCACACAGTATTCCTACATTACAATCAGTACCAAGCAACACTCCCACGCCCAGATTAAATATCTTAAATACCAAACAAAATCAATGTCTGAGCTTTTGTAGATTTTTTCGGGTGTTTTTATGTTGCGCTCTGTTGAAGGTAAAATACCTTCATATTTCAATCAGATAAAATCATGTCATATTTGTTGCAGAAGGCTTGTAGTTACCCAAAGGCATACTATTTCAGGTTGTTAACAGTGGTCGTATTCCTTATCAGGTTCAAAAGACGCCTTATAAAGGTTCCATTATACATCAGTTAAGGGTATTATTTTTTTCAATTACTTAGGTAATGCATGGAGGCTTAAAATCTGACGTACTACGTCTCAATGCAAACTAGTATTCATCAACAGGCATATGACGAGATTGTATAGATTGAACCCTTAAAAATAATCAAAGCCTTGGAATAGTTGTAGAATTCAGGTCTTAAATAGAATTTGGACCAATTTACATTAAACTGTGGCCAAACAGCGACCTGGGGGCGAAGCCCCCCACAGGGGTCTGGGGGCGGAGCCCCCAGCGAGCGAAGCGAGTCTAATATACTATACAGCCGCATGTGTAACTCACTCACTCACTCACTCACTCACTCAGGTATACGAATTCTAGACCATTTCTAGAGGAGCTAGAAACCTGAAATTTGGCATGCAGGTAGCTTTTACCTTGAAACCCCCTGGAAAATCTTTAAAACTTACAATTTCATATTTGAAACTCCGTAAAAATAAATATAAATAATTTAGTTCTCGTTTTTTGAGGTTAACTGATGTCGGTAATTCAGTATGCAGCACAATTGGTATGTTGTACTACGTTACCGACATGCATTATTATGTATTTCAAATTTTCGGTGCAGTATACAAAAATCTACATGGGTTTAGATGAGTTTTGTGGCAAGAGTAGATAAGTAGATATACTTATCTACAAAAATCTACAAGAGTTTTGTGGCAATCCAGTCACAATAAATGTCTTCCTTATTAAATATATATAATTTTAAACTTAATTAAATATTCTTTCATGATCTCATAATTGCATCGACTAATAAACCTATTATTTATTCCTTTACATCGAAAAATATAATTTTAGGTTCTCACTGGTAAGAAAACTCATTGTTTTAACCACGGTTTTGATGATTCGAACTATTTTGAATCTTACGGTGATGAATTATTGTCAAATTGATTACGTAATTTTTGTAGCCATGACAGTTTCATGCGTTACCCGTTTTTTGATTAATATTTGAACACAATTTTTAATTAGTTATAAAACAAATCTATGAGTTATGTAAACTACGTTGTTGACATGCATTATTTAGATTTCAAAATCTTATCGGGACTATAGTGAATGTAGTAAGCAGCTTTTGCTGTAATACAAATTTAACTATTTTTCTATTAAATCAATATATTTTGAACGCATTTTTAAGGAATTGGTAGTTACCCTACTACATTTTGTTCAAGGTTGTATGACGGTTTTATTATCACTTACATTTACTACTTGAGGCTTAATATTTGGCACACAATATCTTCGCATTTATCTTCAAGAAGCGGTAGTTAAACTATCATATTTTACTATTCAAACCCCTCAAACAAATTAAAAGAACCTAATTGTTTTATAACTTAACAATCTGCTTTACCGACTTCTTTTACGTAATGTATTTTTAATATAGCTCTAGCAGCCAAAGGAATGGTCCTAACGAACAAAGCAGACCACCACGTGCCACGGATTTCAGACGATCTACAACTTTGTTCTTATGACCTTTTGCAGTATCTCGCCCCCTTCACCCTTGGGTAGCGCCAGATTTTTTTTCAAATTTCAGCTATTTTTCAAGATTAATTCGTGGTTATAGTTTGTCACTCTAATGGAGAACTTAATGGCCTAAAATTTGGCACACAGTCTCATTAAATTACATTAAAAAAGTAGCAGCAGTCAGAATCCCATATCTTACCATTTAAACAGCCAAACAAATTAAAGCCTTTGAACTTTTCTATGTTTGTTCGTGTTTTTTGGGTATATTTTGAATTTTGCGCTCTGCTAAGGGTAAAAACCCTCATAAACTATGCTCTATTTGTTGCAGAAGGCTTGTAGTTACCCAAATACATTAAACGTCTTATAAAGTTTATATTACAATATCAGGGTAGGTTTCTACTTTTTTACAAGCACTAACGTTATACATACAGTCTCCATGCCACGTAGATTCAGCATCAGGCATATGACTAGTTTTGATTATTTAAACCCCTTAATACAGTATAATAAAAGCCTTCGAATTTTTCGGGTATTTAGGTCGTAACTTGAATTTGGCCCAAGATAGATCCTTGAGGGACTCTATATTTCATCTGTTGAAGATTTAATTACATTATTTCTAAAGAGCATTATTTACTGGTTTCTGGTTTTATTTCCACGTATTCTTAGGATGAGTAGTAGTAATATATGTCTGCTGATTTATCTGATTCCTCAAGATGATGCCACTTCTACTAGAGCTAGGAATGAGAGGTTTAGCATGCATGTTCCTTGTACTCTCAAATCTCCATAAACATTTCCTAAACCTACTATTTCAACGTACTTACAGGCTTTATTTGCACAAAACATGTCTACACGAATATCATCTTCACGAATCAGTTGATAAACAAACTTATTTTAAATTTAATGAATTTGAAGTATTTAAAACGCTAAAACCAAATAATTAGCACATTAAGTAGATTTGTTGGTCTATTGGTTGGTTTTTGTTTTACATAATTTGTGGGAAAAACCCTAAATAAATTAGGTTAAATATGTTACAGATGACTTTTATTCGCTACAAACATAATATGTTACTGTTGTAACTTTTATTGACGGAAGTCTAATCCATTTAAAAATACAAGTTAACAAACGGTACAGTCAACAGCATAGGGAAAAACGAGAAAAAGCTGTATGCAGATGCGTGGTGGGGTCTGCAATATTATGTGATACAGCAGTCCCTTTGTAAAAGAATTTAAACGCCTGAAAAAAAACATGACATGTTATTATTTGTTGCTTAATGTTATTGTATTTTAGGCCCGCTTAAAGGACTAAAAGCATTGTTATTTATGAAACATAAACAACAGAACTAAGCTAAAATATTTGTTATGTTTATGTTGTGATGATTTAAATATTTTCAAATTAGAAAACTTCACATTTAAAAAATACATATTTGTTGTACGGATGTAAATTATTTCTTTACCATGAAATGATACATAGAGGATTGTATTTTGCCTTATACTATTTATTTCTCAGTTCATCGCATCAAAGCTCATAATTGTGATTGAATTATTCTTGTAATAAAAGCTTCTCGCGAACACCACCGTATTCTAGACGATCTACAACGGGGGTTCCCCTACAAAATCAGAAATCACATTTTTTTGGGTATATTTTTTATGTTACGCTCTGTCGAGGGTAAAATCCCTTATAAATCATGTTATATTAGCTGCAGAAGGCTTGTAGTTACCCAAAATCATAGCATTTCAGGTTTTTATCGGTGGTCGTATTCCTTATAAGGTTCAAGAGACGCATTATATAGGCTACATTATACATCAGTTAAGGGTATTAATTTTGGCTTAACATTTAACAATCTACGTCTCCATGCCAAGTAAGTAGTATTCATGAACAGGCATATGGCCAGATTTTATGGGTTAAAACCTTAAAAATATTTAAAGCCTTGGAATAGTTGTAGAATTTAGGTCTTAAATAGAATTTGGACCAATTTACATTAAACTGTGGTCAAACAGCGACCTGGGGGCGAAGCCCCCCACAGGGGCCTGGGGCGGAGCCCCCCACAGGGGCCTGGGGGCGGAGGCGGAGCGATTTTTAAATTGTTATATACTCTAATATTGTACTGCTAGGCCTAAATTTGTTCACTCAATAAGTCTACTTTACATTTTGAGTATACATAGGACCTCGGATTATTAGCGTAATTAAACCATGTGCTATAGGTACTACGACAGGGACCTGGGGGCGAAGCCCCCCACAGGGGTCTGGGGGCGGAGCCCCCAGCGAGCGAAGCGAGTCTAATATACTATACAGCCGCATGTGTAACTCACTCACTCACTCACTCACTCACTCAGGTATACGAATTCTAGACCACTTCTAGAGGAGCTAGAAACCTGAAATTTGGCATGCAGGTAGCTTTTACCTTGAAACCCCCAGGAAAATCTTTAAAACATACAATTTCATATTTGAAACTCCGTAAAAATAAATATAAATAATTTAGTTCTCGTTTTTTGAGGTTAACTGATGTCGGTAATTCAGTATGCAGTTCAATTGGTATGTTGTACTACGTTACCGACATGCATTATTATGTATTTCAAATTTTCGGTGTAGTATACAAAAATCTACATGGGTTTTTGCGTATAAGAGTTTTGTGGCAATCCAGTCACAATAAATGTCTTCCCTATTAAATATTTATAATTTTAAACTTAATTAAATATTCTTTCATGATCTCATAATTGCATCGACTAATGTCTACACGAATATTATCTTCACGAATCAGTAGATAAACAAACTTATTTTAGATTTAATGAATTTGAAGTATTTAAAACGTTAAAACCAAATAGTTAGCACATTAAGTAGATTTGTTGGTCTATTGGTTGGTTTTGTTTTACATAATTTGTGGGAAAAACCCTACATAAATTAGGTTAAATATGTTACAGATGACTTTTATTCGCTACAAACATAATATTTTACTGTTGTAACTTTTATTGATGGAAGTCTACTCCATTTAAAAATACAAGTTGTCAAACGGTACAGTCAACAGCATAGGGAAAAACGAGAAAAAGCGGTATGCACAGAAGGGGTCTGCAGTATTATGTGATTCAGCAGTCCTTTTGTAAAAGAATTTAAACGCTTGAAAAAACATGACATGTTATTATTTGTTGCTTAATGTTTTTGTATTTTAGGCCCACTTGAAGGATTAAAAGCATTGTTATTTAGGAAACATTAACAACAGAACTAAGCTACCATATTTGTTATGTTTATGTTGTGATGATTTAAATATTTTCAAATTAGAAAACTTCACATTTAAAAAAATATATATTTGTTGTACGGATGTAAATTATTTCTTTACCATGAAATGATACATGGAGGATTGTATTTTGCCTCATACTATTTATTTCTTAGTTCATCGCATCAAAACTCATAATTGTGATTGAATTATTCTTGAAATAAAAGCTTCTCGCGAACGCCACTGACGATCTACAACGGGGGTTCCCCTACAAAATCAGATACACATTTTGATGGCTTACGTATAAAAAACAGTTTCATAAAGATTTTACTTTAAAAAATACGCTAGAAGCCTTGTAATCAGAAAACAGCCGCATGTGTAACTGACTCACTCACTGAGGTATACGAATTCTAGACCACTTCTAGACGAGCTAGAAACCTGCAATTTTGCATGCAGGTAGCTTATAGCTTGTAACCCCCAGGAAAATCGCCAAAACTGACGGTTTTTTATCTTAACCCCCCCAAAAAAATATTTAAACCCTCCCAATAAAATATTTAAACCCCCCCCAAAAAAGGCGGCCGAACGGATTGACCTATCGAAAAACGGACACCACCACGTGCCACGGATTTTGCAAGGTACGGATTTTAACTTCGTTCCTATGACATTTTGTCGTATCTCGCTCCCTTCACCCTTAGGTATCGCTCGATTTTTCAAATTTTAGGCAATTTCGACGGTTATTTCCTTGGTTTTTAATTTCCTATCATTTTAATTTAGTATATAAATGATTGATATTTGGCACTCAATATGTTAATACATTACTCTTTACGAAACACTCGATAAACTAACATGTTTTAATAAGTAAACACCTCTAAAAATTAAAAACCCTAATTGTTTCATAAATGACAAACTGCATTATCGACTTACTCAGGTTATTCTAGACAAGCTATAAACATGGAATTAGGCCTACATGTAGCTTGTCCATGAAAACCACCAGAAAAAATTGCAAAAAGGCATAATTTTTAATCAGAACCACATAAAAAAAATTAAAAATGGAGGAAAATTTGAATATGTCCAAAATAGTGCTTTTTTATTTTAGCTCTAACGGACGAACGGATAGTCCTATCGATAAACGGAATACCTCCACTTGCCAAGGAATTTAGACGATCTAAAACTTTGACTTTTGTCGTATCTCGTATCCTTCACCATTAGATAGCGCTAGATTTTTTAAATTTCAAAATTTTTTCAAGGTTTTGTGGTGTGTTTGCATTTTTTTATCACGTGAACAGATTTTATGATTTACACCAATCGATCTAGGGGCGAAGCCTCCCACAATGGTCTAGGGATCTAGGGGTTGGGGAAGTGGGTTGGTAGGGGAGGTCTAGGAGAGGAGAGGGTTGCAAATTATCTGTTTGGGTATATGAGATATCTGTTTGGGTATATGAGATATAGCATGCATGTGTCTTGAAACCTCAAATATCCTTAAACATTTCCAAACTCGTACTATTTCAATTTTAAGCCCCTCATATTTAAATAACTGCTGATATGTCTATTTTTTTATAAGTAGTAGTATAATGTCGGTTCTAGGTCCTTAATATGACACCACTTTCACTTGAGCTAGGTACCCGGGCCACTGCCACGGGAACTAAGCACCCGAAAACTACCTGGGGGCGAAGCCACCCAAAGGGGTCTGGGGGCGGAGCCCCCAGCGAGCGAAGCGAGTCTAACATATATACAGCCGCTTGTGTAACTGACTGACTCACTGAGGTATACGAATTCTAGACCACTTCTAGAAGAGCTATCGACGTGAAATTTTGCATGCAGGTAGATTTAACCTTGTAACCCCCAGAAAAATTGCCAAAACTCACAATTTTTAATTATTAAATATTTTTAAAAATATAGTTTAAAATATATTAGTTACGTAGACTACGTTACCGACATGCATTATTTCGTTATTGTAACCGTTTTGGTGATGTAGTTTACAAAAATCTAAATCGGCTTTCTCGTGTAAGCGTTATGTGGCAATCCAGTCACAAAAAATGTGTGTTTTATTAAATATTAATAATTTTAAACCTAACTAAATATATTTACATCAACTCAAGATTACTTATTGCTCAACATCGAAACATATAATTTTAGGTTCTCGCTGGTAAGAAAACTTGTTGTTTCAACCACCCCCTTTGATGATTCAGAAAATAATTTCCCTTGAACTGAATCCTTCGGTGATGTGTTGTCCAGTTTTTACGTATTTTTGGTAGCCATGGCGTTTTCTTGCGTTACCCGTGGATCAGTTTACTAGGACTAGGGTTACTCTCAGCTTGCTTCTTTTAGCAACTATGCGCAGTGCATGGCGAATTCTGCTTGTGCTAGGGGGTGTCAATTAAACATACTCCTTAGGGATATACTTAATCTATGGTTGTGCGTGTGTGCCATTGACGATATTATCGTAGATTGCGACCGGTTGTATTCGGGCTCATGGTGTAACTGACTCAGGTATACGAATTCTATCCCACTTCTAGATGAACTAACTAGGGACTGAAATTTTGTTACACTTGGCTTGGCCACTTACGGATGAGCAAGGAACATGACATACAGTGTAGCTTGTAACTATAAACCATCGGGAAAGTTGAAAAAAACACCCAATGTTTAATTATTAACCATAACAAAAATATAAAAATCTATGAGTACGTAAACTACGTTATTTAAATGCATTATTTGGATGTCAAAATATTTTCGGTAATATCGGTAATGTAGTATGCAGCTTATGCTGTAGTAACATTTTAACTCTTTTAATAGTAAACCTATTTATTTTTAAACATTTCAAAAGAATTGGTAGTCGCTAAACTATGTTCTAACTTAAGGTTGTAACTGGTGGTTGTATCCTTTAAGACTATTAATTCTATTTAATTATATGTTCTATTTTATTTTCATTGTTCACAAGCCCTTAATAATATATGAGTGCATATACCTATACACACAATAAGTCTACATGTCAGGGCCAACAGCAATCATAGGAACAATTTTATTTATTAAAAACCCATAAGAAATGTCTAAATTGTTGTGGATTTTTTGTTCTTTTGGTCGTAATCGGTGTGAAAAGCCCCACTTGAATTAGGTTATATCTGTTACAGATTACTTTTATTCAGCACAAACATAATATTTTATGTTATTATGGTGTTTTTCCCGTTAACAACACAAATGTTGTCAAATAAGGACAGTTAAAAGTAAGGATATAAATTAGTTCACGCATTTACATAGTGTCTGGTAGCATAAAAAATTACATACGATATAGCCTTAAACTATACCTGGAATATCATCATTTCGTATCCGATTTCTGAATACAAAGACCTATACGTAGTATGCAGCAAGCATATGTCCAATTTGTATTATTTAACCCTCTATAAAAAAGCTAAGCCTTAATTTTTTTACTTTTAATATATTAACCTCATTAAATTGATCCTTGAGGAACTCTGTATTTTATTTATTCAAGTTGTATGACGTTTTTTAATATATTTACTGGTTATTCATTTTTTTAATATTTTATTTCCACAGTAACTTAAGGTTGTTACTGGTGGTTCTATCCCCTAATAATATTAACAAATCTTATTTAAAATATTACTATAGTTAAACATTTGTTTACGATTTTCATTATTCACAAGCACTTGGTAATATAGGGTTTGGCCTATTCCTTAAAAAACTACACGTCTACATGCTAGGACCAACAGCAGTCACATGAAGAGATTATTTATTAAAAACCCACAAGAAATAATTAAAATCTCTAAATTGTTTCAGACCTTTTGGGATGATGTGCTCTCATGGCAGGTAGAAAAAGCCCTAAATACAAATTTTGTCAAATTAGAATAGGAATTTAATATTTGCCTATGTATTTTACTTAGTGAGTTTTATATGTGTTTTTACTTAGAGAGTACCTGGTGGCGTAAAAAATGGCATACGACATATCGTTAAACTATATACCAGGAGTATCATATTTTGGTATCCGATTTCTGAATACGATGACATGTACTATACAAAACAACACAGTCAAATCAACAATTTAAACTGTTTCAACTCCTCAAAACAAAATGCTTGATATTGGTTAAACATTGTTTCATGTTTGTAAGTTATGATCCCATAAGCCCATCTTTGCAATGCTACAAGTCTTCTGAAATAAATATAGCACGATTGAGATGTTGAATGTCTTTTCACATTCGGTTGATCACTATGTGCAAAACATACAACAAAATTAATGTTCAAATATGTAAAAGTTTTCCATCTTTGCAATGCTACAAGTCTTCTGAAATAAATATAGCACGATTGAGATGTTGAATGTTTTTTTACATTCGGTTGATCACTATGTGCAAAACATACAACAAAATCAATGTACAAATATGTAAAAGTTTAAGGATTAGGATTTTGTTGGCTATTTACATCATCAAAACTGGGTGTATGACAGCAGATAAATACTTAGTACGATTTACACATAATGTTTGTCAGAGAGTATGCTGCTAAGAACTATACTAGGACGAGAAACAATTCAAAACCACGAAGAGATGCCTTATGTAAAGCTCGAGCTACTACTATTGTTCGTTTAAAGTAGAATTTGTGGCACTGCATTGAATAGGTAACGCTACATTTTTCAAATGGTGGCTATTTGTGATGGTCTCTTCGTGGTTTTGAATTGTTTGTCGCTCTAATTACTGGTTACTTACTGGTTCTATGTTGTTTTGTTTCCACATATTCTACATGATTTTCAGTTTAAGTTTTGAACGAATTCGGAGAATCTTCTACGGTTATTTCGTAGTTTTAAAATTGTTGTCTACTTTAATATTGTAGTGAGAAGCCTAATTCTTTGCAAATAATACTTTACACTTAGTATATAGACCAGCAGTAGTAATTTAACCAGGTTTTATTATATAAATTTCTAATACAAGGTTATTGTATGCTTTTTTATTTAGTTTACGTGAATTACACATAAACAATAGCTTCGACATTTACTATGTTTTTGGTTGTTTGTAATGATTTAAACCCTTGGAATAAACAAAATGTTTCACAAAAGACTTGTATGTAGGAATAAATAAATTCTACAGCATGCTCTTTTCTATATTATAAGTTTGATATGTACTTGCTGATTTTAAAAATCTGTTAGTACAAATATAACTGTTGGTGGATCTAGTAATTTTTGTATCCATCCATGCAACAGCGGTTGTTAACAACTAAAACCTATCAACGAAATGATTTGCCTTTTCATGTTTGTCGTATTGTGTTGTTTGTATATTTGTACGTTCGTGCAATGCATACACTTTCTTATACAACTTTTTGGGTACTGATTTAAAATTCTTTAAAAAAAAGGCTTATTTTAGATTTATTATTTTTGGGCTCTAGCGGGCGAATGGATGCACCTATCGAGAAACGGATACCACCACGCCACCCGAATTTCGCAAGATCTGCATTTTTGGTCTTATGACTTTTTGTCGTATCTCGTCTCCTTTACCCTTAGGTAGGCAATTTTCAAAGATTTCTTTCGTGGTTTTGAATTTCCTATAGACTAGACTCAAAAATCTGTCAAAGATATTTTATTATTTCAATAACTTAAATTATACCCGGAGCCTTATTGATTGGCAAACATTTTCCCCTCACCATGGCATGTATTTAAAACGAGCCATTTCAGCATTACAAGTTATAAACCCTTAAAAGATTACAATTCTTTCGTTTGCTTAAATTTCTCTTGTTTACTCTAGAATTACTTCGAGGGTCAATTCACTCAAATAAACACTTTAATTTGAGGCCAATTATGGACCTGTGGGCCTAAAAAAACATAATATTTCTATATTTAACCCCCTCTAATTTTAAATATCTGCTGATTTGTCTGAAGAATTCATAGTATGAGGAGTTGTAATGTGTCGGTTATGGGCCACTTGATATGACACCACTTTATACTAAAGCCAAACAGCTACCTGGAGGCGAAGCCCCCCACAGGGGTCTGGGGGCGAAGCCCCCCACGGGGGTCTGGGGGCGGAGCCCCCAGCGAGCGAAGCGAGTCTAATATACTATACAGCCCCATGTGTAACTCACTCACTCACTCACTCACTCACTCAGGTATACGAATTCTAGACCACTTCTAGAGGAGCTAGAAACCTGAAATTTGGCATGCAGGTAGCTTTTACCTTGAAACCCCCAGGAAAATCTTTAAAACTTACAATTTCATATTTGAAACTCCGTAAAAATAAATATAAATAATTTAGTTCTCGTTTTTTGAGGTTAACTGATGTCGGTAATTCAGTATTCAGTTCAATTGGTATGTTGTACTACGTTACCGACATGCATTATTATGTATTTCAAATTTTCGGTGCAGTATACAAAAATCTACATGGGTTTTTGCGTATAAGAGTTTTGTGGCAATCCAGTCACAATATATGTCGTCCATATTAAATATTTATAATTTTAAACTTAATTAAATATTCTTTCATGATCTCATAATTGCATCGACTAATGCCTACAAGAATATTATCTTCACGAATCAGTAGATAAACAAACTTATTTTAAATTTAATGAATTTGAAGTATTTAAAACGCTAAAACCAAATAATTAGCACATTAAGTAGATTTGTTGTTCTATTGGTTGGTTTTTGTTTTACATAATTTGTGGGAAAAACCCAACATAAATTAGGTTAAATATGTTACAGATGACTTTTATTCGCTACAAACATAATATGTTACTGTTGTAACTTTTATTGATGGAAGTCTAATCCATTTAAAAATACAAGTTGTCAAACGGTACAGTCAACAGCATAGGGAAAAACGAGAAAAAAGCGGTATGCAGAGAAGGGGTCTGCAGTATTATGTGATTCAGCAGTCCTTTTGTAAAAGAATTTAAACGCCTGAAAAAAACATGACATGTTATTATTTGTTGCTTAATGTTATTGTATTTTAGGCCCACTTAAAGGACTAAAAGCATTGTTATTTAGGAAACATAAACAACAGAACTAAGCTACCATATTTGTTATGTTTATGTTGTGATTATTTAAATATTTTAAAATTAGAAAACTTCACATTTAAAAAATATATATTTGTTGTACGGATGTAAATTATTTCTTTACCATGAAATGATAGCCTACATGGAGGATTTTATTTTGCCTCATACTATTTATTTCTTAGTTCATCGCATCACAACTCACGGATTTTAGACGATATACAACTTTGGTCCTGTGACTTGTTGCCGTATCTTGCTCCCTTCACCCTTAGGTAGCTCTAGATTTTTAAAATATCTGCCAATTTCAACGGTTTTTCATGGTTATAATTTCCTATTACTTTAATGTAGTATATATAGGCTTGATAATTGGCAAACAACATTTTTACACGACTCTCTTCATGGAACGGTGATTATACTAACATATTTTACTATTTAAAACCCCAAAAAAATGTAAAACGTAATTGATTTATAATTTACAAACTGTTTTGCCGACCTATTCAGGTTATGTATTTTTAAAATAGCTCTAGCGGCCAAACGGATGATCTTATCAATATTCTGAGACAACCGCGTGACACGGATTTTAAACGATCTTCAACTTTGGTCCTGTGACTTTTTGTTGTATCTGTTCTCCTTCACCCTTAGGTAGTGTTAAATCGTTCAGATTTCACAATTTTATTTTTAGTTTTCCCGTGGGTTTTGATTTTTCGTTGCTTTAATATAGTACTTAGAGGATATACAATACGACCTGGGGGCGAAGCCCCCCACAGGGGTCTGGGGGCGGAGCCCCCAGCGAGCGAAGCGAGTCTAATTAACTATACAGCCCGATGTGTAACTCACTCACTCACTCACGAATACGAATTCTAGACCATATCCAGACGAGCTAGAAACGTGAAATTTAGCATGCACATAGGTTGTACCTCGAAACCTCCAGAAAAATTTCTAAAAGTTACAGTTTTAAATTTTAAAACCTTTAATTTTTATCTTGAAAACTGGAAATTTTAACATTGGACTTACGGAGTTTCAAATCAAAACAAAAGAAATCATAACTGCTGTAAACAAATATCCCGTAAACTGTCAATGCAACTCTCACATGGTTCAGCATAAACAAATGATAGAACCTTTGAATAAATATAAAATCTAGAGTGGATATGTCCCAATGAATTAAAATAGTATACTATATAAAAAATACACGAAGGGAAATTGAGTTAGAACTACAACTGGAGCGACCCCAAGAGGGGTCTGGGGGCAGAGCCCTCAGCGAGCGAAGCGAATATAACTATACAACATTAACTTATTGAGTTTTTTAACCCATAAAATCTAGTCAAATATCACCAAGCATGACTCAGTCTCCCTGGTACTAAGCAATAATGTGACAAAAATAAAATATTCTCTATAAGATTAACTTGGGAACTTTGAAGCTCAATAGGACAAAGCGCTTATAAGATATGATAGTTCTTATTCCTACTGACATACCTATTATTAAACAAATATTCATAATTTATGAAAACCAACCAAATAGTACAGCCTCTCAAATATGATTTAATTCCCTAATTTGTACATATATTTGAAATTCATATGATAGCCTTAAAAATTGCAATATTTGTTTCAGGTGATAGCAATGCTGACATTCGTTGTAAATTTTTTTGAATTTTTTGACAGTTCTAGCTGTGAGTATTTATTTATTGCTTTATTTTTAAATTGTTCAGTAATTACTTGATTTCAATGAGTCAGTAGACAGAATAGTGCGGGAAAAGTTATCTCTTCCACTGTACATAAGTATGACAAATAACAAAACACACACAGCGTACTAACAGGAACTGTCAACGAAACCCTACAATGATTTACAGGTGTGCCGTACTAACTGGAACTGTCTCGATGGAACTGCACCACGCTTGGATCGGTCATGGTACCGCTCCAACACTTGAAACTAGTACAGTAGGACCCCGCTAGTCCGACCTCTGATGGACCGCCTCCTCGCTTAGACCGACCATATCCTTATCGACGTTTCGTTTACGTATCTGGTCGTCGCTCCGTTCATGTTGATGCTTGTCGATGACTCATCACTGGCGATGTAAGTCAGTAGGCCGTGGACTGTTGATGCAGTACGTTTTCTTATGCAGTAGTCTCTTATTTTTTAGACAGTAGTATACTTTTTGAAAGTTGTATGAGTTAATATTACATTTGTTTGTAGTTTGTCAACACATGCTATGAAGTGTATCGGCCTAACAGTCCATGTGGCAATATATGTTTAGTTTAAACTACAGTTTGATTACATTTATATGTGAATACATTTTTTCCTCTGATAATCCAACCTTTTTTTCATTCCGACCATGCTCTCGGTCCCGTTTGTGACGGATTAGCGAGGTTCTACTGTAGTTCCAGTTCCAGCTGTCGCGACAAGAGGTCACAGTACCCGGAGTAATTGTAACTTCTACAAATCTGTGTGGCACTTCTTCGCCTGTCACGACATGAGACCCCTCCCATTACTCTCCTCACTCCCTTGCTCGTACAACGGTCTACGGCTGCCCTCAGTATTGAAATAATGCTTAGTTGTTTTCTTTATATATAATTCTGTAACCAAAATTTGTAAGTCAAAATTGTGGGAGTTTGGCAAGTCGCAGGGTGATGGGAGATGTCTCAAATTATAGGTCTTGGTCCCAGGGACTCGGGAAAAATAGTGGTATTTCTAAAAAAGTTAACAGCAAACGATAAATAACGTAAAACATCCCCCATAAGAAAATCATGGGGTTTGAAAAACGTCTGCTTTGTCTACATTAAAACATGTGATCAAGTGTCTACTTTGTTTACAAACTGACATGTTCCTACTTGGAGAAAGGTTAGGGGCTATTCTCACGGTAGAGGTTATGAAAAAACTCTGTACTCTAAAACCAATAGAGACTAATTTTATAATTTACTGGAACAATCTCAGAGCATACATGAACTGTAACAATCCTCGCATAGAGAAAAAAAACTCTCCTGAAAACAAAACCGATATTTTTAAATTGGTCTAGGTTGGAAATTTGCTACGAGTCGCAAGAAGAAATTATGCCAAACTCACTGTTATATGACATTATTAAAAACGGTCTTTTAGTAAAAAAAAATCTATTTAAAAGAGGAGGGTTTTATTCTGTACACATTAGAAAATCTCAAAGTAAATATATACAGTGAGCTTGAAAACCCGTTTAGTGCAGAGAACTTGAGGAATTTGTATTTACAAACCGCTCTTAGTTTGAATATAGATGAACAGTACCTTACTTGTTCCATTGAAAATGTATAACAAAATCCATTTGTCACACCCACTAATGAATACCCGAAGGTTGACGGGGAAAGGGGTTTGGTGAACTTTTATTCCAACAATGAAATTTTTACAAGCAATACTACAAGTTTACTACTTTAAAACCCCCCCTTTATAAACATTGGGGAAAGGAATATAGTTTTTACTTAAAAAACATAACATTTGTAGTGGAACTGGTGGGGAATATTTTAATTTTTATCGATCTCGCTCACTCAAAACACTTGGCGCAAGTGTGAGAATGGAGTTTATAGAATGCCTAGCAGAAAAGATTCGCAAAACTCATTCACCCAAAAGTAGTATTCTATTTCAAAGTTTTGATGCAGAATATATCAAATCTAATATAAAAACTGATGGAAGTATCTATATAAATGGTGACAGACTTTACAAAACGAAATACCAGTCTACTGTCGACTTGAAATTTACATCAAGCGAAATGGCTGATAGAAATGGTATATTTTACAAGTTATGCACACCAAGCGATAATTTAACTACCAATACCATATACGAGTGTTTGCTCGACAAAGATCAACAAGTTGTGAGCATCATCAAGCCGTGCCATGATACATTTTTACCAATACAAGGAAAGTAATTTTATATACCCTTATGTGTCAATACCCTAAAAAAGTGCAAATTCAGCGCATTAATATCATTTTTAAATATTGAATCATTTTTAATTTTAAAAGTGTTTAAAAATAAATCTCTATAAGATAAATCCCTTACAATTTTCTTCTTTTTACAATATATTGGAATATTGCAGTATGGGTGAACTCAATATTTTTTTAAATTTTTACAGAATTTATCTATTTTTGAGGATTTATTGTAAATGCCCCGTTTTTGAACAGAAACTTAAATCCAAATCATTCATTATACCCACACTGGGTGATTTCAGAGGAATCAAACCGTCTGCATTAACACACTCGATGTTTTCCACACATGTAGGAATAAACTTATGGGGATAACCTTCGCAGATATGAATATTTTGTTTTTTATCGGTATAGGAATTTTCTCCGAATAAGCTATGCTATGTACTATAAGAGTGTTTTTATCGAATACAATATTATCGGGGCAATTGTTTTCTGAACTGGTTTTGATTCTATAAGGTCTGGTAGAAATTAAATACGAAACAACACTATCTTTTCCTTGATGTTTCCTTATTGTTTGTAGTTTTCACTTGTTATTTTTGTCAGAACAAGACGAGTGCAACAGTCAGACAGTGGGTTTTTCAATTTCAAATAAACATCATATGTTTTATTATCTTCCAAATTAAATATTTGTTGAACATTTCTAATTAAATATTTTTTGAAACATCCCAGACATTCTATATTGTTATGGTGAAATACAACTACATATGTTCGTATTGTTTCCTCAGTCTTTTGGGGTATAAATTCCTGAAGGTTGTCGCAGTTCTTCATTCTTATGACTGCAACAAACCAAACAAGTCCTTGAAATAGATTTAAACTTTACTATGTAGACAATCTTCCAATAGATATCGAATTAAAAAAAAATGTAGATCTTCTAGACCCCTACGATTGCGATGTTATACAAAATATTTTAGAAAAAAATGAGTATACTGGCACAGCATTAATTTATACTCAACCAGATTTAAATGTAGAAAATGTATATATTAAAAATGCATATGAGGTAACATATCCACATGTGCTATTGCTACTTAATAAGTTCCTAAAAGCAGGTAATTATGTTTTTAACAAAAGATTCATTAAAACCACTCGTACCCAGTATAATTGATACCCATTTCCAAATTCTTAATGTTCAGGATTTAAGAATGATAAAACTCCCAACTTAAAAAAAAAATAAAATTTGATGAGTCTATAAGTTACATTGATGCAAAAAAAACTTGATCAATGTAAAACAGAAATTGAATAATGTGAACTGTGGAGAAATAAGTCTCAAACCAAAGAATACAGTTACAGTAGGACCCCGCTAGTCCGACCTCTGATGGACCGACTCCTTGCTTAGACCGACCATATCCTTATCGGCGTTTTGTTTACGTATCCGGTTGTCGCTCCGTTCATGTCGACGCTTGTCGATGACTCATTACTGGCGATGTAAGTCAGTAAGCCGGGGACTGTTGATGCAGTATGTTCTCTTATGCAGTAAATAAGAAAATAAATTGTGCAAAGTTGTTTTTTTGAAAGTTGTGTGAGTTAATATCACATTTGTTTGTAGTTTGTCAACACATGCTATGAACTGTATAGGCCTAACAGTCCATCTGGCAACATGTTTAGCTATTTAAACTAGAGTTTTATTACCCTAAGTTTGTATATGAATAAATTTGTTCCTCTGATAATCCGACCTTTTTTGCGTTCCGACCATGCTCTCAGTCCCGTTGGTGATGGATTAGCGAGGTTCTACTGTATTAAATATAAAAAAGCGGATGGTTTCAATCGAAGAGAGTATAGATCACATTGAGTTTTGGGTTTTGGAGTAAAAAGAAATGCAAAATTTTAAAATTTATTTTTAATTTCTCAAAGGTATTTATCCTGAATCAATTCTCATTTCCTCATTTTTCACAATGGATTTGCTCTATGAAGTCTGTGGAGTTTTTTACCGTCCCGAACTTATTACGCACGAACATATCACTTCATTTGAAAACCATTTTTTTCAAATTGAATCAGCTGCAAGGTGCAGACTCGTTACACTGAAAGTGGACAACCCCCACAGGTTTTCTTGCGTTAAAACTTACATGGAGTGGTTAAGGGGTAACGTTATTTATTTATTAAAACACTACCAACAAATGCACGATAGTATAAAGTATAATATGTTGTTGGAGTGTAAGTTTTCAAAATCTAACGACGAATTGCGAACAAAAAGTTTTAAAACTCAAAATTTGACAGTTTTCAGTTTAACTGATTTAAATCAGCAGTACTCTTCCAGTATAGAGAAATTATTATTGGAAAAGTCCAATTTGGAGTTACGAGGTTCAGGGTGGGCTAGATACACGATTCTCAAACTAATTCAAATTCAAATTCAAATCCATTTATTGACTCATAACATCTTACAAATGTACAATGTACACAGACAGGAGTTTCGTCATAAGCTAGGAGTTACAATACTAAATATAGTTACTAAAACAAAAATTACAACTCAAATTTTAAAATTACAACAATATTTTAACTGAACAAGAAAGATACATCCAGATTCCAATGTGAGCTGTGAATTCCAGCTGGTCTGTATTACATGGTGATTAATTTATCCGACTTAGTAGAAAAGCTTCTTGTCAAGTTAGTTTAAATTCAGAAACTATCCATAAAAAATTCCTCAATATTATAATATGTTTTTTCTAATAATAATTTGTGCAAATTTTTCAATAGCATACATACTTTTTGAAGTGTTCATGATCAGACGTTTTGCTAGTTTGTTAAAAATTTTGATGGCCATGTAATTTGGGCTGTTTTCATACAAAGAAAGTCTATGGTGAGGGAATTGAAATAAATGTTGATGACGTGTGGAATAATTGTGAGTAAATTTAAACTTTCCAAAGCTGTCCAGATCACCATACAGTAATTTAACAGTTTCAAAGATGTATAGACCAGTAATAGTTAGAATACCCAATTTCTTGAACAAAGGTCTACAGCTTGTTCTTTTTGAACTCCTAGTAAATGTCCGCACAATAGATTTTTGTGCATTGAGAAGTTTTTTTGTTTTGGAACTGAATCCCCAAAGTACAATTCCATTTCTAATTACAGATTCAATATAGGCATAATATACCAATTTACAAATATCATTAGATGTTGTATTAATAATGACACTTATTGCATATCGAAAAGAGTGAAGTTCTTTTGTTAAAAATTGAATGTGGTCATCCCATTTTAATTTTGAGTCGATATGTATGCCTAAAACCTTATGAGTGTCCACCAAATTCAATGTGTTGTCTGAAAAAGCATTTGCATCTGCTTTATTGTTTGTTTTAACTTTGAAGTGTATTATTTGTGTTTTTGAATTATTCATCAATAGACCATTTTTGGAGAACCATTCCTCTAGTTCTTTTATTGTTTTTTAATTGAAATCTGTAGTTGATGAAAGTTGGAATTTTTTACTACAACATTTGTGTCATCTGCATACAAGAACAGATTCCCTGATATATGAGTGTCT
Source organism: Allygus modestus (assembly GCA_963675035.1). NCBI lineage: Eukaryota > Metazoa > Arthropoda > Insecta > Hemiptera > Cicadellidae > Allygus > Allygus modestus. Next base: position 107,025,197 of record OY776111.1, read on the forward strand.
ATGTCATTAATAAATATCAGAAATAATACGGGGCCTAAGATGGAACCTTGAGGAACACCATAAATGACTTTTTCCCATCTTGACAAGAATTTTGTATTATTTTTAAAAATTGCAGTACGTTGTCTTCTATCTTTTAGGTAGTTTGAGAGGAGTTGTAGAGCTTTACCGCCAATCCCTACTTTTTTTAGTTTACAGATTAATAGTTTGTGGTCAACACAGTCAAACGCCCTGGATAGGTCACAGAATACTCCCGCAGTACTCTGCATCCCATCGAGCGCCTCCGTGACCATGTTGACAAATTTAGTGAGGGCATTTGTGGTTGACTGGTTTTTTTCTAAAACCAAATTGTGATTGTGAAAATAAATTGTTGCTTTCCAAGAAATCTGTCAAACGGGAATTAATTGCTTTTTCAAAGATTTTTGAAAAATTGCTCAGAATTGAGATTGGCCTATAATTTGTTATATCTGTTCTTTTTCCTTTCTTAAAAATTGGTTTCACTTCTGATAGTTTAAGTTTATCTGGAAATTGTCCTGTGATAAAGCACTGTTTGATGATCGTACTAAGACCCGGAGCAATTAAGAGTTCTGACATTTTTATGAGCCTTGTTGGAACCTCATCCCAACCAACAGTGCCAGAATTGCTTAAACTACGAATAATTTCCCCTATTTCTGGAGCCTGTGATGGGTGAAGGTCCAAAAAACCGGAAGGTGGCACAGTAGTAGGGAACAATGGAGACTCCGACCCCAGGAGGAGCAGGAGGAGCCCCCCCCCCCCGAGCCCCCCCCCCTCGCGAATTTTTTGTTTGCGAATTTTTTTTTTTTGCGAATTTTTTTTTTTTGCGAATTTTTTTTTTTTTGCGAATATTAACCTAACCTAACCTAACCTAACCTAACCTAACGTAACCTAACCTAACGTAACCTAACCTAACCTAACGTAACGTAACCTAACGTAACCTAACCTAACCTAACCTAACCTAACCTAACCTAACCTAACCTAACCTAACCTAACCTAACCTAACCTAACCTAACCTAACCTAACCTAACGTAACGTAACCTAACCTAACCTAACCTAACCTAATCTAACCCATCCTAACCTAACCTAACCTCGGATCAGATTTCTGATTGCAGATTCTTGTTCGTCTAGTCGAGCCGAGAAATTTGAGTACCCACAACGTACATTTGGACGATGTAGGGGGGGGGGGGGGCTATCTCGGTTACCATAAGTCGGATTTGAATTCTGATTGCAGATTCTTGTTCGTCTAGTCAAGCCGAGAAATTTGCATACCCACAAAGTACATTTGGACGATGTAGGGGGGGGGGGGCTATATCGGTTACCATAAGTCGGATTTGAATTCTGATTGCAGATTCTTGTTCGTCTAGTCGAGCCGAGTCATTTGAGTACCCACATCGTACACTTTGGATGATGTTTACAAAAAAGGGGCCCGCACCACACTTTTGACCTTTTTTTTTTTTTGCATTTTTGGAATCTCCTCGTCAAGCCGAGTATTCTCAGTACCCACATGACATACTTTGGATAATTAATACAAGAGTTGAACAGGGTAACGCTACAACCAACAGAGCTAGCCCATCAGCGCTTGCGGTCAATTGAACTACCAGTGAATGCAAATTTTAAGGAGAATATAATTGCAATGCTTTGAACATATACTGCAAAGGGGGGTGTATCGATACACCCCCCTTCAAGTACTCTGCACCGAGGCAGCTGTTCGCACAACCGACTGACGCGTCCAGTCTACTGTCTGGGAATGCGGATGTTGTAATTTGATACCTCGACTGGAGGGTGCAGGTGTTCACACAAAAAACCGACAAGTTGAGACCTGTCTGGGAATGCGGATGCTGTAATTTGATACCTCGACGGGAAGACGGCTGACCCTTCTAGGAACCTATAATAGTCCGCCCGTATCGAGTTCCATTAGAGCAGGGTGGTCTTTACCCAAGACAGCGGTTGAGAGTTTTTGTCCCGACCTTCTCCGAAATCCATTAGTGGGGATAGTCACCCACATCACCAGCCCTCCTTCAGTTCAGTTCGAGAGTTCAGTGCGTGAAGACGTGTTAGTCCGATCCTGTTCCGTTCTACGCGATTTGTGTTAGTTGCTGATTATCATCATTTGCGATTTGCGATTTGCGTAAAGCACCTTTGAACTATTTAAAACGTACGTGTTGTGCTGTATTGTTTGTGATTAACAAAACTTATAATCCATATTAAAGATGAACGCCACACACGTTTGTACCATTTGTGGTTGTATTTTCGTGCGTAGAAACAATTTTGTGCAACACCACATCAGATTCCACGGCTTGAGACCACAACTACTACCACCAACACCAACGCAGCAAGGTACGTTTTTTGCGTTGCATTATTGTTTTAATCAGACCTAAATGTTAGTAATATAGGAATACGTTATGCAATATAACCGCAGAGTGATACAATTATTTTTATTTAACAGCTTTAACTATTTAGCACGAATAGAGAACTCTTTGTTTTTTAAATTTAAAATTACATGACTATATCAATATAATTTAACTTTAATAACTTATGTTATTGCTCGCCCCATCAAGTAAAGTCACCAGAGTACCACATTACATACATAAACAAAATTTTAACCCCCCCCCCCGACCATTTTGTGTGTCTGTGTGTGTGGGGGGGGGGGCACTGAGAATTTGAAAGTACTCTAAACAAAGGTAGGTGTTAAACATACTTCACAATCTAATCGTTTTGTGCGTTTGCAGATGGAGTAGCTGCATGTCGAGCCACATTCGTAGACCGGGGAGCTTTAGAGCGTCACATGGAAGCGAACCACCGAGTCATTCCACCCCGGCAGGTGATTGATGCTCCGCAGACGACTGCCTATGTCAATCAACACTCCGTTGAAGGTGAGAATCCACATTAAAATAACTTTTTCCCCTTGAAACTAATTACCTTTTTTATAATTATTTAACTAGGTACATGAAGAAGAATGAGACCGTGACAACTGGTGTACTATTGATTTAATTGCTAGGGGGGAGATTTTCGCTCCCCCTAACACATAATGGGTTAGGGGGAGATTTTCGCTCCCCCATACGTCAGGAATTGTTGAAGACTAGAACAAGAATGAGACCGTGACAACTGGTGTACAATTGATTTAATTGCTAGGGGGGAGATTTTCGCTCCCCCTAAAACATAATGCTTCTTTAGGGTTGGCGCAGCTCAATATTGCAGCTACAACCTTAGCCTTGAACCCCGAATCATGAATGTAGACAAACAGTACAGAAGATTACATTCCCTGTTTGAAAATTGATATTTTTAATTAACAACTCCATTTTGAAATGTGATTCTCGAGAGAGGGGAATTTGTATCTTTAGTTATCCTAATCTGTTTTTTATTTTTATTTTCAGATGAAAGACCGGGTCCTGGCCACCACACCTGCCATGAATGCGGTCGCCGTTTCCGTCGTGAAAGAAACCTGCGTCGACATGTGGATTCTACCCACAGCAGAGTCCGCAGGTTCATATGCGACACATGCGGCGCCGAATTCAAGAGGGAAGACAACCTGCGTCGACACACCATGCAATTTCACGGCGATGGTCATGGACGGAGATTCCCTTGCGCATACTGCGACCGGGATTTCAACACGGGGTTCAACAAGGACCATCATGAGCGGTTCACCTGCCCGATCATGAAGGACCTGATCCTGAACCGAGTGGCTATGGTGCAGGACGAACCCCAGCCAGGACCCAGCACGGAGCCACAACCTGGAACGAGCACACACCAGCAACCCGATGATGTTGAGATGACTGGAGCAGGACAGTCAAGCCCCGTATTCTCAATCATTCAACGGGGTTTTCGCAACCGCCTCTTAACCTACCGTCTGCAGCGACCGATGGAGAATCTCGTCACAATCGGAGAAGTGATGGCGTTGTTGATTGTTAGCCTTACGGAGTTGCTTGAGAACACCTTGGCGAAACACCGCAGCATTAAGGTCAACTTGAAGCTGGAGTGTGAGTTCAAAAATGTGCACAACAACACCTGCCTGCGCAACTTCAAGACGAAGATGACTCCGTTGACGACGACCTCGGACCTGAACCAGTACATCACAACAGCTTTTGCGAAGCTTATCAGAGAAAAGGCTGAGTGCGATCATATCGGCTCCGGGTGGACATACCTTCGCGTTCGTGATTTGGAGGTCGGCATCAACGAATCTAGGTGAAGATGGTCGAGCTTGGCTCCCACTGCCTACGTCTCTGGAGAACACCCAAGCAGTCGTCAACGTATTGAACACCGATGAGCGGTGTTTTATGTATGCAGTCCTGGGAAAGTTTGTTCAAGATCACCCCGATAGACCGGCATTGTACACCGACGACATCATCGCCCGATACGATTGGACCGGCCTTCAGTTCCCCGTTGCTCTGAAGAGTATCAAGACGTTTGAGCGGACAAACAACATCAGCATCAACGTCTATGGTATTGATCGCACGTGCGTGGGTCAGAAACCTGACGGACGACCAAAGTATCAGGACACCGTCTTTCCCTTGAAGATTTGTAGGCAGGAGCGTGAAGACCATTGCGACATTTTGTACGTGACAACGGACGGTGATAGTCACTACGCCTACATCAAAGACCTTAGTCGACTGATCCGTCCCCAACTCACAGCACATAAGGGCAGGATATTCATCTGTAAGCGGTGCTTCGCGCACTTTGACAACCGTCCGAACAAGCTCGGTCTGACGGGTGCACAGCGTCTGGAGGAGCACAGGCGATACTGCTCCGCTTCGGCCCCTATTCGCATGGATACGCCGAAAAAGACAGAAATCAAATTCAGCCATCCAGAGTTCACCCGACGCGAGCGTTTCACCATCTACGCGGACTTTGAGTGTGCTCTACTGCCGACCGCGGAGATGGATGAACAAGTCGACGAACCGCACGGAGGAGTAGCCACCCACATCCACATCCCATACGCCTTTGCGTACCAGATCATCGACTCGTACGGACTTGAGGAGTTTGAGCATGCTCGCAACGTGTGGGAAACCTTCGGTTGTAGGAACCTCAAGGACTACGCCGAGAAGTACCTGCGCTGTGACATTGCGCTGTTGACTGACGTCTTTGAACGCTTCAGGGACACGTCGATGGCTGAATACGAACTAGACCCTGCGCACTACTACACCCTACCGTCATACGCCTGGGATGTCATGTTGAGGACCTGTCGAGTGGAGCTTGATACGATACAGGACTTTGACATGTACCTCTTCTTCGAGCAAGGCATCAGAGGAGGTATTTCCCAGGCGATCACCAGACACGCCAAGGCCAACCATGATGGATGTCGCCCTGAAGATCGACGACCTGAAGAGCCAACGAATCACCTGCTATACTTGGACGCCAACAACCTTTACGGTTGGGCCATGTCCCAGTGTCTTCCACAGGGAGACTTCCAATGGCTCAGCCGCGAGGAGATCGCGTCCCTGGATATTGCAGCGATGGACCCCGAAGGACCCACCGGCTATGTCTTGGAAGTTGACCTTCGCTACCCCGCCCACCTGCACGACCTTCACAAGGATCTCCCCTACTGCTGCGAGACCAAACGTCCGCCAGGAGGGAAATTCAAGAAGCTCGTTACGACTCTGGATGATAAGAAGAACTACATCTGTCATTACAGAATCTTGCAACAGGCGCTGGAAAACGGACTGGAGCTTGCGAACGTGCATCGCGTCATCTCGTTCCGTCAGTCTCGGTGGTTAGAGAGCTACATCCTAATGAACACCGAACTGAGGAAGAAGGCCAAGACCAAGTTTGAGCAAGACTTTTTCAAGCTTATGAACAATGCGGTCTTTGGCAAGACGATCGAGAATGTTCGCAAGCGAATGAACTCTAAGCTGGTGTGTACGCCGGAGATGTTCAGGAAGTACGTAGCCAAGTCAAACTTCCTGGACCGAACCTACTTCAACGATGATGTCGCCATTGTACACATGTCGAAAGTCAATATCGTCCTGGACAAACCGCTCTACGTCGGAATGTGTGTCCTCGATCTGAGCAAGTGGCTCATGTACGACTTCCTTCGAAAGATGAAGAACCGCTACGGTGATCGACTGAAGGTTGACTACATGGACACTGACAGTTTCGTGTTCGACGTCCAGACTGAAGATGTTTATAAGGACATGTTGGAGCATCTGGATGATTTTGACACCAGTGCGTACCCCCGAAACCATCCCTGCTACAGCCCCGTCAACGCAAAAGTCATCGGAAAGTTTAAGGATGAAGCGAACGGTCTTCCGCTGCTCGAGTACCTCGGTCTTCGCTCGAAACTATACTTCATGGATATAGTCGAGTTCGAGGAGAGGACCGAAGATGACGAGTTGCAGGTCATGACAGTGAAGCGCGCCAAGGGAGTCGCTAGAGGTGTTGTAAAACACAATCTAACCTCTGACGACTATCGGGAATGCCTCTTCAATGGCGTGTTGAAGAGAACCATCAACACCAGGTTCCAGTCCCGAAACCACCGCGTCTTCACAGTCCAAGTCGACAAGCTATCCTTGAGCTGTAACGATGACAAACGCTACATCCTTCCGGACGGTGTAAACACACTGCCTTGGGGACATGTTGACGTGCCACCTCAGCCCGAAGACATCCCTCAAGACGATGAAGAGGCGGAGGATGAGGAGCGTTGAGTGGTTGTGTCATATTACCAAAGACCCTGATTTGACTTGTAAATTATTTTGAAAAATCTAGTCATTAGTTTGTATCGAGTCTCGTAAAACTTAGAAATGTGCTCCTTTTTTTGTTCTAGTCGTTAGTTTGTGTCAAGTCTCGTTTTGCTAGCCAAACACAAATGTTCAGGAGCACATACTCGATGTAAAATATATATAAGGTGTGTAAATAAATAGCCAAATTGTTCGTATATACATTTGTCTTTTTTTTCCTCCCCTCACATAGTCTTAAGATTCAAAAGTAAACTACCAATTCAAATGTCTGACTACTTGCTAAAAGTGTAATTGCTAAAGGAGGCGAGGATATGAATGTTACTTTAGAATCATTGTATGATAGGTATGTCCAAAATTGGGTCAGACCTAGTGTTTTCACCAACACGCAAGGGGGGTGAAAGGGGGGTGTATCGATACACCCCCCTTTGCAGTATGTGTTCAAAGCATTACATTCATCTTTTACGTCAAAATTTGCATCCAATATCTGTTTTGCTCGTTCAATATGTGTCTGTCTGACTAATTGCTAAAAGTAAATACTAAAGGAGGCTAGGATGGGAAATAATAAGAATGTTTCTTTTTTATTCTGAGTACACAACTAGTTTATTGATAAAAATGCAAAATTTCAAAATTCAATTGGTATACATTTGTGCAAAGAGTCTTCTGATCAGTGCATCGTTGTGGCCGGCAGAAGAGTGTTCAAAGAGCTGCACAAAGTCCTTCATCTTCATGCCGTAGTGGGTGCGGCAGTACAGGAATACAAGGCAGTATTGACCGCAGACCAGAGTGTTGTCACTTTGAAGGCGATGCTCGTTGTACAGGTAGCGACGAGCGTTGCGTCTCAGGAATCCTTGGTAGAATTGAAGATGTGGCGGTTGACCGTAGCTGTCAAAGAATTCAATTATTCCTCCTCCTTTGTTAAGGTAGAAAGCGACCCAGTGAGTGCCGTCTTCATTGTGTGGATCAGTGTTCACAATCATAGCAGTAGATGGTGAGATGTAATGGGGCAATTGATCCGCAGCGTAGACACCAACATTCTGTACGGGCAGTTTAGCCATACACTTTTGTATCTCTAAGGTATTCATTCTACTGTGTCGACGCCACAGTCAGTAGTAGGAGTAGTAGTGCTAGTAGCAAAACAAAAGCAGGAACTGGTATCACTCTCACCATCGTCAGCGTAATCATCAGCGTCAGCGATATTTGTACTTAGTTGTAACCAACTGCGTAATGTGATGCAATTGGCTAGAGCGCAACGTGTGAGAGCTGTTCTGTGGTGGCGACATCGCACTGCGTTTGTTGATAGTAGACTGTTGATTGACGATAGTGATCCGCAGCCAATATCGTTGATATCCATGACATTAGTAGTACAGTGATCCGTGATGAAATTGTATCGTACAAACTCTTTTTTCTCAGCACCTTTGACGTAGACAATCGGTCGTTTGGCGATACATGCGCGTAACTTGTCCTCTAGCACATGATACCAGATATCACCTTGGTCCCATTCCAATCCGTGACAGTGTTTTGTGAGCCAATAGCTTTCACGCAGTTTCTCTTGTGATAGGAAATCTCGACTGAATGGTGGTTTGGAACAATGGAGACTCCGACCCCAGGAGGAGCAGGAGGAGCCCCCCCCCCCGAGCCCCCCCCCCTCGCGAATTTTTTGTTTGCGAATTTTTTTTTTTTGCGAATTTTTTTTTTTTGCGAATTTTTTTTTTTTTGCGAATATTAACCTAACCTAACCTAACCTAACCCAACCTAACGTAACCTAACCTAACGTAACCTAACCTAACCTAACGTAACGTAACCTAACGTAACCTAACCTAACCTAACCTAACCTAACCTAACCTAACCTAACCTAACCTAACCTAACCTAACCTAACCTAACCTAACCTAACCTAACCTAACGTAACGTAACCTAACCTAACCTAACCTAACCTAATCTAACCCATCCTAACCTAACCTAACCTCGGATCAGATTTCTGATTGCAGATTCTTGTTCGTCTAGTCGAGCCGAGAAATTTGAGTACCCACAACGTACATTTGGACGATGTAGGGGGGGGGGGGGCTATCTCGGTTACCATAAGTCGGATTTGAATTCTGATTGCAGATTCTTGTTCGTCTAGTCAAGCCGAGAAATTTGCATACCCACAAAGTACATTTGGACGATGTAGGGGGGGGGGGCTATATCGGTTACCATAAGTCGGATTTGAATTCTGATTGCAGATTCTTGTTCGTCTAGTCGAGCCGAGTCATTTGAGTACCCACATCGTACACTTTGGATGATGTTTACAAAAAAGGGGCCCGCACCACACTTTTGACCTTTTTTTTTTTTTGCATTTTTGGAATCTCCTCGTCAAGCCGAGTATTCTCAGTACCCACATGACATACTTTGGATAATTAATACAAGAGTTGAACAGGGTAACGCTACAACCAACAGAGCTAGCCCATCAGCGCTTGCGGTCAATTGAACTACCAGTGAATGCAAATTTTAAGGAGAATATAATTGCAATGCTTTGAACATATACTGCAAAGGGGGGTGTATCGATACACCCCCCTTCAAGTACTCTGCACCGAGGCAGCTGTTCGCACAACCGACTGACGCGTCCAGTCTACTGTCTGGGAATGCGGATGTTGTAATTTGATACCTCGACTGGAGGGTGCAGGTGTTCACACAAAAAACCGACAAGTTGAGACCTGTCTGGGAATGCGGATGCTGTAATTTGATACCTCGACGGGAAGACGGCTGACCCTTCTAGGAACCTATAATAGTCCGCCCGTATCGAGTTCCATTAGAGCAGGGTGGTCTTTACCCAAGACAGCGGTTGAGAGTTTTTGTCCCGACCTTCTCCGAAATCCATTAGTGGGGATAGTCACCCACATCACCAGCCCTCCTTCAGTTCAGTTCGAGAGTTCAGTGCGTGAAGACGTGTTAGTCCGATCCTGTTCCGTTCTACGCGATTTGTGTTAGTTGCTGATTATCATCATTTGCGATTTGCGATTTGCGTAAAGCACCTTTGAACTATTTAAAACGTACGTGTTGTGCTGTATTGTTTGTGATTAACAAAACTTATAATCCATATTAAAGATGAACGCCACACACGTTTGTACCATTTGTGGTTGTATTTTCGTGCGTAGAAACAATTTTGTGCAACACCACATCAGATTCCACGGCTTGAGACCACAACTACTACCACCAACACCAACGCAGCAAGGTACGTTTTTTGCGTTGCATTATTGTTTTAATCAGACCTAAATGTTAGTAATATAGGAATACGTTATGCAATATAACCGCAGAGTGATACAATTATTTTTATTTAACAGCTTTAACTATTTAGCACGAATAGAGAACTCTTTGTTTTTTAAATTTAAAATTACATGACTATATCAATATAATTTAACTTTAATAACTTATGTTATTGCTCGCCCCATCAAGTAAAGTCACCAGAGTACCACATTACATACATAAACAAAATTTTAACCCCCCCCCCGACCATTTTGTGTGTCTGTGTGTGTGGGGGGGGGGGCACTGAGAATTTGAAAGTACTCTAAACAAAGGTAGGTGTTAAACATACTTCACAATCTAATCGTTTTGTGCGTTTGCAGATGGAGTAGCTGCATGTCGAGCCACATTCGTAGACCGGGGAGCTTTAGAGCGTCACATGGAAGCGAACCACCGAGTCATTCCACCCCGGCAGGTGATTGATGCTCCGCAGACGACTGCCTATGTCAATCAACACTCCGTTGAAGGTGAGAATCCACATTAAAATAACTTTTTCCCCTTGAAACTAATTACCTTTTTTATAATTATTTAACTAGGTACATGAAGAAGAATGAGACCGTGACAACTGGTGTACTATTGATTTAATTGCTAGGGGGGAGATTTTCGCTCCCCCTAACACATAATGGGTTAGGGGGAGATTTTCGCTCCCCCATACGTCAGGAATTGTTGAAGACTAGAACAAGAATGAGACCGTGACAACTGGTGTACAATTGATTTAATTGCTAGGGGGGAGATTTTCGCTCCCCCTAAAACATAATGCTTCTTTAGGGTTGGCGCAGCTCAATATTGCAGCTACAACCTTAGCCTTGAACCCCGAATCATGAATGTAGACAAACAGTACAGAAGATTACATTCCCTGTTTGAAAATTGATATTTTTAATTAACAACTCCATTTTGAAATGTGATTCTCGAGAGAGGGGAATTTGTATCTTTAGTTATCCTAATCTGTTTTTTATTTTTATTTTCAGATGAAAGACCGGGTCCTGGCCACCACACCTGCCATGAATGCGGTCGCCGTTTCCGTCGTGAAAGAAACCTGCGTCGACATGTGGATTCTACCCACAGCAGAGTCCGCAGGTTCATATGCGACACATGCGGCGCCGAATTCAAGAGGGAAGACAACCTGCGTCGACACACCATGCAATTTCACGGCGATGGTCATGGACGGAGATTCCCTTGCGCATACTGCGACCGGGATTTCAACACGGGGTTCAACAAGGACCATCATGAGCGGTTCACCTGCCCGATCATGAAGGACCTGATCCTGAACCGAGTGGCTATGGTGCAGGACGAACCCCAGCCAGGACCCAGCACGGAGCCACAACCTGGAACGAGCACACACCAGCAACCCGATGATGTTGAGATGACTGGAGCAGGACAGTCAAGCCCCGTATTCTCAATCATTCAACGGGGTTTTCGCAACCGCCTCTTAACCTACCGTCTGCAGCGACCGATGGAGAATCTCGTCACAATCGGAGAAGTGATGGCGTTGTTGATTGTTAGCCTTACGGAGTTGCTTGAGAACACCTTGGCGAAACACCGCAGCATTAAGGTCAACTTGAAGCTGGAGTGTGAGTTCAAAAATGTGCACAACAACACCTGCCTGCGCAACTTCAAGACGAAGATGACTCCGTTGACGACGACCTCGGACCTGAACCAGTACATCACAACAGCTTTTGCGAAGCTTATCAGAGAAAAGGCTGAGTGCGATCATATCGGCTCCGGGTGGACATACCTTCGCGTTCGTGATTTGGAGGTCGGCATCAACGAATCTAGGTGAAGATGGTCGAGCTTGGCTCCCACTGCCTACGTCTCTGGAGAACACCCAAGCAGTCGTCAACGTATTGAACACCGATGAGCGGTGTTTTATGTATGCAGTCCTGGGAAAGTTTGTTCAAGATCACCCCGATAGACCGGCATTGTACACCGACGACATCATCGCCCGATACGATTGGACCGGCCTTCAGTTCCCCGTTGCTCTGAAGAGTATCAAGACGTTTGAGCGGACAAACAACATCAGCATCAACGTCTATGGTATTGATCGCACGTGCGTGGGTCAGAAACCTGACGGACGACCAAAGTATCAGGACACCGTCTTTCCCTTGAAGATTTGTAGGCAGGAGCGTGAAGACCATTGCGACATTTTGTACGTGACAACGGACGGTGATAGTCACTACGCCTACATCAAAGACCTTAGTCGACTGATCCGTCCCCAACTCACAGCACATAAGGGCAGGATATTCATCTGTAAGCGGTGCTTCGCGCACTTTGACAACCGTCCGAACAAGCTCGGTCTGACGGGTGCACAGCGTCTGGAGGAGCACAGGCGATACTGCTCCGCTTCGGCCCCTATTCGCATGGATACGCCGAAAAAGACAGAAATCAAATTCAGCCATCCAGAGTTCACCCGACGCGAGCGTTTCACCATCTACGCGGACTTTGAGTGTGCTCTACTGCCGACCGCGGAGATGGATGAACAAGTCGACGAACCGCACGGAGGAGTAGCCACCCACATCCACATCCCATACGCCTTTGCGTACCAGATCATCGACTCGTACGGACTTGAGGAGTTTGAGCATGCTCGCAACGTGTGGGAAACCTTCGGTTGTAGGAACCTCAAGGACTACGCCGAGAAGTACCTGCGCTGTGACATTGCGCTGTTGACTGACGTCTTTGAACGCTTCAGGGACACGTCGATGGCTGAATACGAACTAGACCCTGCGCACTACTACACCCTACCGTCATACGCCTGGGATGTCATGTTGAGGACCTGTCGAGTGGAGCTTGATACGATACAGGACTTTGACATGTACCTCTTCTTCGAGCAAGGCATCAGAGGAGGTATTTCCCAGGCGATCACCAGACACGCCAAGGCCAACCATGATGGATGTCGCCCTGAAGATCGACGACCTGAAGAGCCAACGAATCACCTGCTATACTTGGACGCCAACAACCTTTACGGTTGGGCCATGTCCCAGTGTCTTCCACAGGGAGACTTCCAATGGCTCAGCCGCGAGGAGATCGCGTCCCTGGATATTGCAGCGATGGACCCCGAAGGACCCACCGGCTATGTCTTGGAAGTTGACCTTCGCTACCCCGCCCACCTGCACGACCTTCACAAGGATCTCCCCTACTGCTGCGAGACCAAACGTCCGCCAGGAGGGAAATTCAAGAAGCTCGTTACGACTCTGGATGATAAGAAGAACTACATCTGTCATTACAGAATCTTGCAACAGGCGCTGGAAAACGGACTGGAGCTTGCGAACGTGCATCGCGTCATCTCGTTCCGTCAGTCTCGGTGGTTAGAGAGCTACATCCTAATGAACACCGAACTGAGGAAGAAGGCCAAGACCAAGTTTGAGCAAGACTTTTTCAAGCTTATGAACAATGCGGTCTTTGGCAAGACGATCGAGAATGTTCGCAAGCGAATGAACTCTAAGCTGGTGTGTACGCCGGAGATGTTCAGGAAGTACGTAGCCAAGTCAAACTTCCTGGACCGAACCTACTTCAACGATGATGTCGCCATTGTACACATGTCGAAAGTCAATATCGTCCTGGACAAACCGCTCTACGTCGGAATGTGTGTCCTCGATCTGAGCAAGTGGCTCATGTACGACTTCCTTCGAAAGATGAAGAACCGCTACGGTGATCGACTGAAGGTTGACTACATGGACACTGACAGTTTCGTGTTCGACGTCCAGACTGAAGATGTTTATAAGGACATGTTGGAGCATCTGGATGATTTTGACACCAGTGCGTACCCCCGAAACCATCCCTGCTACAGCCCCGTCAACGCAAAAGTCATCGGAAAGTTTAAGGATGAAGCGAACGGTCTTCCGCTGCTCGAGTACCTCGGTCTTCGCTCGAAACTATACTTCATGGATATAGTCGAGTTCGAGGAGAGGACCGAAGATGACGAGTTGCAGGTCATGACAGTGAAGCGCGCCAAGGGAGTCGCTAGAGGTGTTGTAAAACACAATCTAACCTCTGACGACTATCGGGAATGCCTCTTCAATGGCGTGTTGAAGAGAACCATCAACACCAGGTTCCAGTCCCGAAACCACCGCGTCTTCACAGTCCAAGTCGACAAGCTATCCTTGAGCTGTAACGATGACAAACGCTACATCCTTCCGGACGGTGTAAACACACTGCCTTGGGGACATGTTGACGTGCCACCTCAGCCCGAAGACATCCCTCAAGACGATGAAGAGGCGGAGGATGAGGAGCGTTGAGTGGTTGTGTCATATTACCAAAGACCCTGATTTGACTTGTAAATTATTTTGAAAAATCTAGTCATTAGTTTGTATCGAGTCTCGTAAAACTTAGAAATGTGCTCCTTTTTTTGTTCTAGTCGTTAGTTTGTGTCAAGTCTCGTTTTGCTAGCCAAACACAAATGTTCAGGAGCACATACTCGATGTAAAATATATATAAGGTGTGTAAATAAATAGCCAAATTGTTCGTATATACATTTGTCTTTTTTTTCCTCCCCTCACATAGTCTTAAGATTCAAAAGTAAACTACCAATTCAAATGTCTGACTACTTGCTAAAAGTGTAATTGCTAAAGGAGGCGAGGATATGAATGTTACTTTAGAATCATTGTATGATAGGTATGTCCAAAATTGGGTCAGACCTAGTGTTTTCACCAACACGCAAGGGGGGTGAAAGGGGGGTGTATCGATACACCCCCCTTTGCAGTATGTGTTCAAAGCATTACATTCATCTTTTACGTCAAAATTTGCATCCAATATCTGTTTTGCTCGTTCAATATGTGTCTGTCTGACTAATTGCTAAAAGTAAATACTAAAGGAGGCTAGGATGGGAAATAATAAGAATGTTTCTTTTTTATTCTGAGTACACAACTAGTTTATTGATAAAAATGCAAAATTTCAAAATTCAATTGGTATACATTTGTGCAAAGAGTCTTCTGATCAGTGCATCGTTGTGGCCGGCAGAAGAGTGTTCAAAGAGCTGCACAAAGTCCTTCATCTTCATGCCGTAGTGGGTGCGGCAGTACAGGAATACAAGGCAGTATTGACCGCAGACCAGAGTGTTGTCACTTTGAAGGCGATGCTCGTTGTACAGGTAGCGACGAGCGTTGCGTCTCAGGAATCCTTGGTAGAATTGAAGATGTGGCGGTTGACCGTAGCTGTCAAAGAATTCAATTATTCCTCCTCCTTTGTTAAGGTAGAAAGCGACCCAGTGAGTGCCGTCTTCATTGTGTGGATCAGTGTTCACAATCATAGCAGTAGATGGTGAGATGTAATGGGGCAATTGATCCGCAGCGTAGACACCAACATTCTGTACGGGCAGTTTAGCCATACACTTTTGTATCTCTAAGGTATTCATTCTACTGTGTCGACGCCACAGTCAGTAGTAGGAGTAGTAGTGCTAGTAGCAAAACAAAAGCAGGAACTGGTATCACTCTCACCATCGTCAGCGTAATCATCAGCGTCAGCGATATTTGTACTTAGTTGTAACCAACTGCGTAATGTGATGCAATTGGCTAGAGCGCAACGTGTGAGAGCTGTTCTGTGGTGGCGACATCGCACTGCGTTTGTTGATAGTAGACTGTTGATTGACGATAGTGATCCGCAGCCAATATCGTTGATATCCATGACATTAGTAGTACAGTGATCCGTGATGAAATTGTATCGTACAAACTCTTTTTTCTCAGCACCTTTGACGTAGACAATCGGTCGTTTGGCGATACATGCGCGTAACTTGTCCTCTAGCACATGATACCAGATATCACCTTGGTCCCATTCCAATCCGTGACAGTGTTTTGTGAGCCAATAGCTTTCACGCAGTTTCTCTTGTGATAGGAAATCTCGACTGAATGGTGGTTTGGCGATATGATGCATTAGCAGTGTTCCACTGGCCAATTCCAAGACGCACACTTCCTTCAGAATGTAGTCATTTGCGTTGTCCTTGAAACATTGAAAATCTACAATAATTGGAGATGCGGAATTTTTTCGCGGTACTCTGCATAAACGATCCATCTTGTGCGAGTGTTGGTTGTTGACTGAGGAGGAGGACGACGACGCCGCGGCCGACGATCTAACCACCAAAGTCCGCAGACACGTTGCGATGACGATCGATTTCTATGACGTTGTCAAACTCTGCGTATACCAGACAGTTGACAGTCTCTGTGAGCCCCGTGTCGAAAGCAATCTCCATACGCACACTGCCGTTGCGCACTAGGTTCCAATGAGTCGTGTCGCTTGCTGACATATCAGGTGTTAGATCGAATGCCATCAGACAGTATCCATCGTCGTAATCATCTCTATTTATGAGATTACCAGCATCGCTAAAGTGTATGCCGGAGCCTGAAAACAGACTGTGATACGCCATCACGTATTTTCCCTTGCCGGTTTCGTAGTGTGGTTGTAGCGGTTTGGACGGCACTTGTTCACCGTCCACGTACAGCGAGAAGTAGTTGGTTTTGAAATTTTGAAAGTTAAATGGATTCTTTTTTAAATCGCCATTATAAGCGGCGTTGGTGACCAGTCCGACAATGATTCGTTTCGGCACTTGACCTAGAAACACATTGTCCAAAGTTTTGCTCCTCACTCCAAACGGTAGTGTGAATGTTTTCAATTCCACTCTGGTGATTGGGTATTTAGCTGTGCCGGTCTGAAGCGTCTTGCTGTGCGCCAACAGTACAGTGGGGCTAACTTTACACCTTCGTATCCAGAGATTCGCATCAACAATGTGCACCTTGTAGTCACCATCATCCGACATAATGGAGAAGGAATCTTTTGATCGGATAAGTTTAAAACGCAGTTCCACACCGTTCAACAGGAACTTGTTCTGATTACACATGTCCACATGTAGGCGACCGAGCATATCGATTTCACGACTTTTATTTGTCATTTTTCGTCTCGCCTTTAGTCCATCGTTATCGTCCAGAGTATTGTCCATGTGGCCGGCATCGTCCGCGTTCCACAATCCACATGTTAAATGTGATTTCCTAGCATCATAGCCGTAATTCAGCAATGTTTCAATATACGCTCGATATGCATAAGTGTTGTTTTGTGGTGTGACCAGTTTCTGATTCATACTCATATCGACTTGACTGAATAACGTGTGCAGCCAATTGTTGACTGGGCCAATTTTGTTCGATTCATCGGCATCTGCGATTGCCGCTCCTGTCGACTTGACAATAGACGCTGTAACTTCCAACATTGTTTGCGAAAGATCGGTGTATTCTTCGCCGTTGCCGGGCACAACAAACTCGATGGGCGAATCATCAGTCAGTGTGGAGATTGGTTTGTACTGAATCCATTTGCCGCTCTCGATACTGGTCTGCGTCGGCGGTAGGGAGAATAAGTCCAATTCCGTCTTGACGCATTCACACGACTTTTGATGTAGAAACGACATTGCTAGCGTGTGTGTTAATTGAATATATCACGTACGGAAGTTCTCCTCACTGCTTTCCTCGTCTTCCTCGTCTTCTTCCTAACTGTCCTTCTCTTCTTGCTGCTGCTCTTGGATGACGACGACCTTCCTCGAAGGAGTTTCGTCAAAGACTGCGGTGTGACACGACGGCCGCCGAACATGGCGCGCTTCGCGTTCCTCTTACGCGAGAGTCTCGCGTTAGTCTTTCGCGCAGGAGTAGCGCGTCGGTGTTTCGCGGTATTCTTTCGCGTTACGCGACGGTGTTTCGCGCGAGAGCCACCGCCGCCACTTAGCACACGTTGAAGTTTGCCGTCCGCCCTGCGTTTTAGCGAGTCTGTAAACTGGCTGAAATGATCTCTAGCGGCTTCTTTGGGATCCCGCTGGTGCATGGCCATGTCGCCCAAGAATCCAACACCGGATTTCAACGCCTCTTTGGCCACAGCAGAGGCTCCCGACTTGAGCAGCGGTGTGATGGTGCGGAACATACCGCCTAGGAAACTGCCAATTCCATGTCCGCGCTGGTAGGGTGCACCGCGAAATACCCTATCGATACTGCCGCCGGTCTGCTGCAACTGTTGGCGACGGTAGTAAGCCAAGTAGGGATCGTTTGTATTCATAATTGCTGAGCTACTCTTTTGAAATGAAGCTTCACGTACGACGTCCCAAAGAGGAATGACGCTTTTTTACTAGCGTGATCCCTTAGGTCAATATCGATCGTTTCAAATGTTCCTTTCATAACTGGCGCATAATGAGGACTGATGAAATGCACAGTCTTATGCGCGCCGTGTGTGTAGTTATCTCTGTCAATGTTGATAATCTTCAAAAGCGGCGCTGTAGTGTCGCCAATCAGCTGCGGTTCAATCAGATCACAATACACGTACAAGTGTGTCGGCAGTCCCATAGTCAGATTTGGTGGCCATATCGCTGTGAGGTCATTTGTCAAAACGTTCTCGTACGGATCGAAACCCAACTGGAGAGACAGCGCTTCGGTGAAATGCACTTTGCTTATACCGTCCACCATTGTCGTGATCTTGACTCTGTCCTGCTCTTTGTCATACTCAAAGTACAAGTACTGGGTTACATCCTTCGCTTTATTGATCATTTTCAATAAATCGGTTATGTTCTTGTAATAACCGGGTTTCATCTTTAGCATAATGTGCTCGACGCTGAGTGTGACGGGTATACTCGGCAGAACGAGTTTATAGTCGAGCCAAATACACGATTCATCGTCCACAGTCATAAAGGAGCATGGATAATGCGCTTCGACCAAAGCCATCTCCCACTCGCCATCGCCTTCTAATCGAATTTGTCTCGGCAGATGTGTAGTGTACTTGGACACTGTGTTTTTTGGAAAATAATCCTTTGAGCTGTTGCTGGGCAATGTCAAATAGAACTGGTTGCTATTAGGCATTTTGCAAATCTTGCGCTCTTACCCAAGAATTGAACTCGTCTCCGTAACCTGCCCACTTGACGAAATAACGCTTACTGCGACCGCGACCCTTAGCGTCTAGTATTTCAGCAATCTTGAACAGATGGTCGTTGTATATTGTCACTTTTTGTAATTCGTATTCGTAAAACTGACCAGTCACTTGTTCACCGTTGAGATCCGCCAAAGTGTACATTGGCAGAGGCATCAATGTGTTTACACGACGCACCACAAACACTTCTTTACTCCAATTAGTCTCGTAACCTTTTGCGAATGTACCCTTCTCCTTAGATATGCGCACTGTGGTGCCAACTTTCAGTTTTGCCTTAACACGACGCGGTATCTTACCGAACATGCGACGCCATACCTGATGCAATATTCGCTTGTTGTCAACAGTCACATCGACTGGCCGTATTCTGTTGCCTAGACTCTTGTGAGCGCTGTTGTTGTATGCGCTAACCAGTTTGTCCAACACATCTACATAACGATATGTGTTTTTGTAAGTCAAATATCGCCACATGCGTGTTTTCAAAGTGCGATTCACGCGTTCCACTACGGCCGCTTTAACATCTGGGTTTTGTGTAGTGACATAGATGATTCCGTATTGTTTGAATAACCTTTTCGTCTTGGCACCTGTGAATTCAGTACCTTTGTCGGTTTGTAAACAGCGAGGTGTATCGGTCGCTTCGGCAAATATCTCCTCGAAAGCGTTGGCCACTTCAGCTCCTTCTTTCCGCCTCAACGTCCGCACATACAGGTGTTTGCTAAACACGTCTATTACAGTCAGTAGGTAGTTGACGCCGTCGTTGTGTTTACTAAGACCACGCATATCGTTCAAGTCCGCTTGCCACAATTCAAATGGACCATACACTATGTAAGGATTGCGCGGGAAACGCTTGCGTGCCGGTTTGTGCAATGTGTATGTGTCCTGTGTTTGTAACCATTCAATCACTTTGCGTTTTGAAACTGGTTTTGCAGCTCGCGCTAAAGGAGCTACACCGCCATACGACGAAGGTTCGATGGGATTGTAATACAAACGCTCCATAATACTGAAAACCTATCCTGTGTACGTTTCCCACTTGTCCAAATTTGACGACGGCTTGTTTCTAGTTAGAAGATCAAACTGCTCTGTCGGTGTAGATGTTACACGTTTTCCTCTAGCCGATCGTAGTCGATTTACTAGCGGTGTTCTCAGTATTGATTCAGTTGATGTGTCTTCCACGTCATCGTCTGATCCTTCTCCTCCTGTGAATGATGATCGATATTCGGCATTTATTTCCTTTAGTGCTCTTAGATTATTCATATAGTCCTTTGGCACGTTCATCGCTTTCAATGCGTTGAGCACTTCCCGCCATCCTGGCGGTATGTAATCACGCATACGCACCTTTACTATGCAATTTAAGATATCCACTAGATTTGAGTCTGGGATTTTTACACCGTTGATGTATACTGAATAGCCACTGTCCCAACTGATTAAGCTGCCGTCACGTTTCATGAAACGTAAAAGATTGCGAGCATCAGATCTGTAAGTTTTGGAAAACGTTTCCACAATCTCTTCCACTGGACCACCTTCCGCAGCGGGGTGCGATCGTTGACTATGTTCAAGCCCACCCGTCTCCACGATTGGTATGCTAATCGGTTGGCGTCTATTCTCTGCAATATGCAAGAAGCGATGTAACGCTTGTTTGTACAATTTCCACTTTTCACTATCGTCCATACGTTTGTTATTCAATATTTTTTGCATCTCCGCGTCGAGGCTGTTTTCACTGGATAGATTAGTCGGTCTGTTATCCGTAGCATTTGATTGCAGTCGATCAATCAACTCTTGCGGCACAACTACCATCTTCTTTGCATGTTCCATATTTGCACTAATGACTATCTACTTTTCTAAAGTGTAACTTCACGCACGACGTTCCAAAGTGGAATGGCAAATGATTACCAATGTTATCTCTTAAGTCAATTTCCACACTGTCAAAAGATCTATTCATAACAGGCACATAGTGCGGATCGATGAATGATGTTGATTTATGCAATCCGTATACATAAGTAGACGTGGATATATTGACAATTTTCAATAACGGTGCGACTGTATCGCCGACCATCTGCGGCTCGACTAAATCACAATACACGTACATGTATGACGGTAAGCCAAGACGAATGTTGGGCGAACGGATGCTTTTGTTAACTGCATCACCTTCCAGCGTCAATTCATTCGGATCGAACCCCAATTGAAGCGCCAACGTTGGACTTAATGTAATTTTTCCAACATCAGTTCCCATCGATACTTCAATGAATTTGTTGTATGAGTTTTCAACGGTGAACTTTACACCAAAAGTAATCGCTAGTTCTTGTGAATTGATATGATCACACAATTCTTGAATATTTGCGTAATCACCAGTCTTCAATTTAATTCTGTGGTTTTGTTTTGGAGTAGCAGACACTACCGGTGTTACATCGGCAGTGCTGTCCATAACCCGCGCCAACGCTTCTATGTTCACTTTTGCTTCCTCTTGCGGTTGTATGCAAATGTCAATTGTTTCGTCATTACCGACAGATAGAAATGTCATTGGATAGTGCGCTTCCACAAGTGCAATTTCCCAGTCGCCAGCGTCCAGTTGAATAGCTCTCGGCAAATGTGTTATATAATTTGCAACTGTATTTTTCGGATAATACTGCATCGAACTGTTGCTGGGCAGTGTCAAATAGAACTGATTGTTGATGCCAGCCATTTTTATCTACTCAGTGCTGCTTGTAGTACTGCGCTCAAAAGTAATGGTATAAAGATTCCACCGCCTTTTTGTATGAGATACTTTCGTTTCTTTGACCAGCCTTCGCCGCGTTTCACCAATCTACGTAGCGTCGCCTTGTGTTTGCTTAGCTGACTTTTACTCTTCTTCGCCAGAGGAACGTTACCTCGCAACACATTGTATGCGCACTCACACACTGAGCGAATGCGGCTCTTGTCACACACCTTTAACAGTGCCTTCCGCTCCTTGGGTGTTGCGTGTATGAAAGCCGTAAGCAGAGCTGCGTCCTTCCGCAAGCACGACATGATTACTACTGATGGCGAAATTACCTTTTCTTTGGCAAGTACACATAGTTGGTAGAATCGTCTGGAAATATGCAACTTCGTATTCGCATATTTTCGTCTGTTGATTGTTTCAAGTCTAACAGTAGGTAGCCGTGTGGATTCCTAGTAGCGTCAGCGTACGCCTCCTCGATGAATTTCGGGCTGTCTGGATATATTTGTCTGGCCAAGTACCTAATCTGAACTCTATCTCTAGGATTCTTAAAACACACAATGTAATGCGCATTCAGTGAGATGTCCCTCTGCCCGCGTCCTTGATGAAACAAATTTTGTGTAATGAAAAACACACTAATGTTGCGATGATGGCAACCTTTTGTGAAAAGATCCACGACACGGTTGTCGGCCTCACGCATCATATCGTCTATAATCACAAGTATCGGCTCGTTACCAGAAAAATCCTCCAAGTTTGGTAGACCTTCTACGTGGTTAATGGTGACATTTTTCGAGTCACCACCACCACCATCACCACCACCACTACCATAATGCCAGTTTATACTGGTAAATGGTGTGTCACACATTTCTGTAATGTGTTTTATAAACTTTGACACAAACTGTGACTTGCCACAACCCGAAGGTCCCGCCACAATGGCTGAGAACGGATGTTTCCACATCAAGCCCATGATTACTACTGAGCTACTAAACACCTCACAGTTACCATACTCACACTCTTAAACTTACTACCAAAGGACATTTTTGGGGTTAAGTGAAATAAATAACACAGTGGTTATGTTCTGAACGTGACTATAAGTATTGACTACGAAAACTAATTTACAAAGGTATTAACAAAATCTTCAAGTCTTGCTTTACATAAACTCCAACGGTGTGAATCTGCTATTGGAACCCCTAGGGCTGCGCTTCACCAAGCGAAGGCGTTCTCCAAACCCGCTGTTGTAGCGCTCGATGTCGGTGTTGCTCAGGACCTCGTTGAAGCGCCTAGGCAGGTAGACTCGCAGAAAGAAGTCATCCCCGACCTGCCCCTCCAGGATCACGATGATTGTCTCGCCAAAGGGTGTGGTGGCTCGCTCCATCGCAGTGATGAGATAGCCGCATTCCTCTCGGAGATCGGCTATCCTGGTGTAGAGCGGAGAGTCAGACTTGCAGTTGTTGAGGGTAGCTCTCAGGTCCGCGGTTGCTGCAGTGCCGTTCACGCCCGGAAACTCTAGCTTGAAAGTGCTGCTGCTCGACATCTCTAGTAGTAGTAGTTGGAGTAGGTCTATGTGAGGTGGTGGTCTGGTGGCGAATGATGCTCAATCGGGCGGGGCCCCGCCTTATAAACCCTCGCCGCCATTTTCTTCTACGTGGGTGGTCCGAAGGGTCGGGCGCAGGTGTTCACACAAAAAACCGACGCGTCGAGACCTGTCTGGGAATGCGGATGCTCTAGTTGAATGCCGGCGCCACTCGTTGTTTCTTCCTCACAGCTCGCTTCTTCGGCGTTGGCTGCGAAACTGCACTGCGTTGTGTAACAGTTTGAGTTAAGCCTGTAATTTTCGGTACTCCTGTTGATTTATAGATCCACATGTTTTCCACTTTATCAACTACTTGTTTAACACTTTGGTGCATTTCACCATCTTTGTCCAAAAATAATCCACACATGAACACCATATCTGTACCATCGTACATTTCCATTTTCAATAAAATTTGTCCTTTGTTTCCCGGGTTTTGAACAGCAAACGTATTACCATCGTCCATCCATGACACTATGGGAGAATCATCTGTTGGTTTTGGCACCCATCCTGGTTTCTTGGTTTCCACTTCGATGGGAGTTGGTCTCCTTCGTCTCTTGCAGGCAGTGGTCGGTTTTACAAATGACGACTGAGGTGATGCCAACGTCTGATCACTAGCATTATTGTTCATAACCTCAATCTCCTGAATAAACGATTTGATATAGTCGTCCGCAGAAGCGTAAGCGTCCATGTTCACGTCCTTACCGTGTGACTTCAACCGTACTACTGACTGGTGGTGCGTCTGCTCACCCTTGAAGTAAACTGTATGCACTCGCTGTCAGACAATATTTCTGTTTGGCGTTCGCTTTTATTCACCCGCTGAAGTCAACTGTTACGTTACGGTGACGATCGATCTCGATGACGTTGTCCAGTTCGGCGTACACTATACAGTTGACGGTCTCGGACAACGCTTTGGAGAATCCGATTTCGATACGTAGATTACCGTTGCGCAGGAGATTCCAGTGACTCGACTCAGCCGCGGACATGTCCGGTGTCAAGTCGAACGCCATAAGACAATTACCGTACGGATAGTCACCTCTCTTGATCTCATTACCTGCGTCGGAGAACTGGATTCCGGTGCCAGTGACCAATGTGTAATAAGAGAGTATATATGTCTCACTGTTCAATGTGTAAACAGGCTGTAACGGTTTGGCCGGTACTTGTTCACCGTCCACGTACAATGCGAGATAATTCATATCGTAGTGTTGAAAGTTGTAGGGATTCTTCTTGAAATCTCCGTTGAACGCAAGATTACTGACCAGTCCAATTATCACACGTTTCGGTAACTGACCGAGAAATGCGCTGTCTAAAGCTTTACTCATTATACCGGAGGGTAGTGTGAAGGATTTCACTTCTACACGCGTGATCGGATACTTGGCCGTGCCGGTCTCGAGAGTTTTGCTGTGCGCCAACAATACGCTCGGATTGATCTTACATCGACGTACGAAAAGACTAATCTCTTTAATTGTCACCTTGTAGGTAGTTAGCGTTTTGGACATTATACAAAACGAGTTTCTGGATCTGTTAAGTTGCAATCGCATCTCGACACCGTTCAACATGAATTTGTTCTGATTGCACAGATCGATGTGCAATCGACCGACCATATCGCAAACATCGCTTTCTTTCGTGTGATCGCGACGCTTTTTCAATCCCTCGTTCAATTCGTCACAATCGTCCATTTGTCCGGCCGAATCTTCAAAAAACAGCTCGCTAGTCAGGTGCGAATTCTTCGCACTACATCCGTAGTTCAATAGGTTTTCCAAGTAGGCACGGTAAGCGTACGTGTTGTTTTGTGGTGACACCAGTTTATGATTGAGATAGAGATCCACTTGACTGAATATCGAGTGGAGCCAATTGTTCACCGGGCCCACCTCTTTAGCAGGTTGCCCACCGTCCGCTTTAGTGTCGTCCTGTTTCACAATAGCGGCTTTCACGTGTAATAACGTTTGTGTCAGGTCCGTGTACTCGTCACCGTGACCGGGTATTACAAACTCTATTGGCGAATCGTCCGTCAGCGATGAGATCGGTTTGTATTGAACCCATTTACCGCTCTCGATGCTGGTCTGCGTAGGCGGTAACGAAAACAAGTCCAGTTCAGTCTTCACACATTCACACGATTTCTGATGAATAAACGACATTGTTATCGAATTAATGTAGACGTCCGTCTTCGAAGAAGTCTATCAAGAGACTGTGGCGTGTCGCGACCCGCGCACCGCTTAGGGGGAGATTTTTGCTCCCCCTAACACATAATGGCTTAGGGGGGAGATTTTCGCTCCCCCATACGTCAGGAATTGTTGAAGACTAGAACAAGAATGAGACCGTGACAACTGGTGTTCTGTTGATTTAATTACTAGGGGGAGATTTTCGCTCCCCCTAACACATAATGGGTTAGGGGGAGATTTTCGCTCCCCCATACGTCAGGAATTGTTGAAGCCTAAAACAAGAATGATACTGTGGGTGTTTGACAACTGGTGATTTATTGCTCGGAATTCGATACGGGCGGACCATAATGGGTTCCTGGAAGGGTCGCGTCGCCCTCCCGTCGGGGTATCAAATTACAGCATCCGCATTCCCAGACAGGTCTCAACTTGTCGGTTTTTTGTGTGAACACCTGCACCCTCCAGTCGAGGTATCAAATTACAGCATCCGCATTCCCAGACAGGTCTCAACTTGTCGGTTTTTTGTGTGAACACCTGCACCCTCCAGTCGAGGTATCAAATTACAACATCCGCATTCCCAGACAGTAGACTGGACGCGTCAGTCGGTTGTGCGAACAGCTGCCTCGGTGCAGAGTACTTGAAGGGGGGTGTATCGATACACCCCCCTTTGCAGTATATGTTCAAAGCATTGCAATTATATTCTCCTTAAAATTTGCATTCACTGGTAGTTCAATTGACCGCAAGCGCTGATGGGCTAGCTCTGTTGGTTGTAGCGTTACCCTGTTCAACTCTTGTATTAATTATCCAAAGTATGTCATGTGGGTACTGAGAATACTCGGCTTGACGAGGAGATTCCAAAAATGCAAAAAAAAAAAGGTCAAAAGTGTGGTGCGGGCCCCTTTTTTGTAAACATCATCCAAAGTGTACGATGTGGGTACTCAAATGACTCGGCTCGACTAGACGAACAAGAATCTGCAATCAGAATTCAAATCCGACTTATGGTAACCGATATAGCCCCCCCCTACATCGTCCAAATGTACTTTGTGGGTATGCAAATTTCTCGGCTTGACTAGACGAACAAGAATCTGCAATCAGAATTCAAATCCGACTTATGGTAACCGAGATAGCCCCCCCCCCTACATCGTCCAAATGTACGTTGTGGGTACTCAAATTTCTCGGCTCGACTAGACGAACAAGAATCTGCAATCAGAAATCTGATCCGAGGTTAGGTTAGGTTAGGATGGGTTAGATTAGGTTAGGTTAGGTTAGGTTAGGTTACGTTACGTTAGGTTAGGTTAGGTTAGGTTAGGTTAGGTTAGGTTAGGTTAGGTTAGGTTAGGTTAGGTTAGGTTAGGTTACGTTAGGTTACGTTACGTTAGGTTAGGTTAGGTTACGTTAGGTTAGGTTAGGTTACGTTAGGTTAGGTTAGGTTAGGTTAGGTTAGGTTAGGTTAGGTTAATATTCGCAACAAAAAAAAATTCGCAAAAAAAAAAAAATTCGCAAAAAAAAAAATTCGCAAAAAAAAAATTCGCGAGGGGGTGGGGGGGGGCTCGGGGGGGGGGGCTCCTCCTGCTCCTCCTGGGGTCGGAGTCTCCATTGTTCCCTACTCACAGTTTGCGAGGCATTACAAGCTGTTAAAGAAGCAGTTGGGATGCCTAAAATATCAACTGTCTCTATGAAATGGCGGTTGAAGCGAGATGCTATAATTACGGGATCTTCAATCAAACCACCTTCAACCTCTAATTGTATTTCTTCTATGTTTTCATCTTTTTTGAATCCAATTTCCTTATTCACAACAGACCAGGTGGCTTTAATTCTATTTTTTGAATTAAGAATACAACTACTATTTGCTGCTCGCTTACTTTGATTTACAAGAACTTTTAACTCTTTTCTGCAGCTTTTGTAGTCTGACCTGTATTTGTCACTATTTAATTCCTTACATTTTCTATACAACAGTTTTTTCTTATCAGCTAACATTTTTATTTTATCATTAACCCAAAAAGCCTTAGATTGTTTCGTACCTTTTGATAGTTTTAATGGAAAAGCTTCATGCATAGTGGTTATAAATATATTTAGAAACCAGTTGTAACTACTGTTAGATGAGTCTAGAATAGTAAAGTTCTGTAGATTTTGATTAAGTAACATTAAAAAATGCTCTGAGTTATCTAGTGAAAAATATCTTTTAAAAGTACAAGGAGCAATTACATTTTTATGAAATTTAGCTAGAGATACAATTAATGCATTATGGTCTGAGAGACAGTGCTTATTATTATACAAAACAGATCCACCGTAATTTTTACTTCTAATAAAATTGTCAATACAAGAGGCCGGGCTATCCGTAATTCTAGTTGCCTCATAACAATGTATATCATAGCCATATTTTTTAACAATGTTGTGAAATCTACTTGAATTTGTATCCTTCTTCAATATTTAAGTCCGAAGCCACTAAAGTTTTGATGTTTTATTTTTTTTTATAGAAACTTAAGAAACTCATCAAATTTAAAAAAAAAATCTTAGAAGTTTTATTTCCTGGAATTCTATAGATTGAAACAATTAAGAGATTTAATGCAGTGATTTGTATGAAAGAACCTTCAAAAGAAAGCAACCCTCATTAAACACAGCAAGATCATCTCTAACAATAAATGATAGGGAGTTGTGTACTAAAATACAAGAACCTCCCTCTGACCTCTCCCTAAAATATCCATCAGCTAAATTGAAGTTTGACATTCTATTCAACAGATACCTTTTTTCTTTTTTTACACAGTGCTCATTTATACATACTACTTTTACTTTACAGCTTAAATCTGAAATGAACAATTCTAATTCCTCAATTTTTTTATTTACACCCTGGATGTTCCAATGAAGTACAGCATTCTTATTACTGTTACTGTTACTAATAGAATCATTATATGAAGATAAATCAGTGGAATAGGAGGACTTTTGTTTACAATTAGTTTCTAAATTTAAAATGGAAAATTTCTTTCTGGTCTTATTTCTAAAAAAGGAAAAGGCTTTTCTTATATTAGTAAAATTCTTGTTGGAACCTCCAGTGAGTAGTTTACCATCATCATTCATGAACTCACTGAAACCAGCATTTGCATTGCCTTGAACTAGTGCTTCCACATATGAAAGGGGGCCAGGTGCCAGGATAGTAGAAGGGAAAACACAGGGAACACTTCTCACAACACCAGACACAAACATATTGCTGCTACGTTGAGGCTGTTGGTTGGTTAAAATCTGGTGATGATGGTCTGTCATCATTGCTGGACGGTCATCAGTTTGCTGGATGTTGTTGGGGTTAAGCTCGGTGGACGCTCCAGGATGACAAGAAGCTGGCTGATCAGGACATACCAGCTGTCGTAGCATTCTCACAAAGTCGCTGTGGGACCGACCTCTTCTCAGTCGTCTATTTGACTCCTCTGCATGTACTACTATGTCAATTTGTGCACCAGTAAATTCTTTAAATTCTATTATATTGGCTGCAAAGTGTTCCAAACTTATATTGTCTCTGGTGCATCCCATTGGAGAACAAATAAGACATTTAAAATTTCTATTTTTAAAATCTTGAGCCAGACTTTGAAAAGCTTTGTCATAATTAGATCTTGAAGGTTTTTTGAAATACTGTTCCTTAGTGATCAAACTATAAACACCCGAATTCTTACTTATGTGTTGATATGCTAAATACGGTTGGATGATATCAGATGAAGATGGTTTACCAAAAAAGTCTTTAAAACAACTGCCACACCTTCTGACATATTTCTTTGATGATTGGTATCCGCCGAGATACAATGAGAAAACGCTGTGAGTTCCTGTTCACCAAAGTTAGCTATCATTTCGGCCATGTCTGCTTCAACCACTAGTATATTTTTAGTTTTGTCTTCAAACTGACTGACTGGTCTCTGTTTCTCTGCAAGTATATGTGGCTTTAGTGGCTTTATCTGGGCATTAGTGGCTTTAATTGTAGGAGAAATGTGATGCTTATCTAATTTATTTATGTTTTCCACACATGGAGACCCTGCAATTCAGGAGAACACACAATTGCAGACTGTAGTTTTCCCTCTTAAATTCAAGTGGAGCCCATTTTCTACATAGTGGTCCTTGTAGTTCAATTTATGGTTAAATATTAAAAACTTTGTATTTAATTCCAGTGACAGTGCCAACAGTTCTGAGTTGCATTGTTCTATTTCAAAGAACTTCCTCCCATTATATGGCTGCTGGTAAATGTAGGGAAGCTCAGTCAATATGAATTCAGCTTTGAAACTCTTAATAATAGAATGCAGTTTGGCATAAACCTGATCTTGGTGATGGGAGTCTGTCCTGTTAGTACCACCAATAAGTAAAACACAATCTTTTTTTGTAAATTCTGATTTGTGTTTTTCTAGTTCACCAAGTATGTAAATTAGATGTGCTCCAGGGTAAATAGTTGATGTAACATTATATTGAGGAAAGAGTGGAGTCAGTAACTCCGCTAAGTCTCTGGCATGGCTGTCTCCTGTTACGTATAATTTAGGTTTCTTGTCAGGGTTATACTCGGGTATAACTACGGGTTATACTCGGGTACTTAGGTCGGTCAGTGTTGTCCGTACTTGTAGTCTTTTCTGGATTTGAGGTGTTCATTTCATACTTTCGAGAAGTGTCGTGTGTCTCGGTAACTTTAAATATATTTCTAGGAGTATTTATCCTTCTTCTTTTATTTAAGTGATCTATATGTGTCTTGTTTCTGAGAAGTGGCATTTTTTGTTTGCACTTACTGTGTTCGTTTACATTTGGAACTTGAATGTCAACACCTAATGTTTCTGTTATGACGGATGACCTTTCCACTAGTGGGGAGAATGCATTGTTGAGTATGACTGAGGATTCATTTACTGACATATTTATTGAACTGGCTTTATTTTGTTTTAGCTTTTTCTTTTTCCTTCCTTTTTGTCTCACAACCATCCAGTCGTCCTTTATTAACATTGCTTGTGTGGTTACCCCCTCAGATATAATGTAATGTTGTGGCTTAGTCTTTGAGTTGAGTTTACTTGCGTTATGTGTCAGATCATTGCCAATTTCTTTGTGTTGACCTGCTACTCCGGTCATGTATGACTTATACCACTCTTACAAAGACAAATTTTGATTGGTTGGGTTTTTGCAGTAAAATTCAGTTACTATTTTTGTATTGACCAGAACATTAATACCACATTCAAAATTATTCCGCTGTTGTGGGCAAAGGATATCCACTAATGCACTTTGAAAGTCCATATTATTCATAAGTGCTAATGCACTTGGCTTATTTAAGCCAGAACTTGAATCTAGATGATAAGCATATTTCCTTACATTATCGAAAGCCAAAAGGCTCCAATGAGAGCCTGAGTCATCTGCCATTGGATCTAGGCTGTCATTAAGACAACATAAAACATATTTGAAATTTTTAAGTTGTAGAGTGTTAATTTCCGCTTTTACATCTTCACTGCTACCATGTTTGAGGATTTGCGTAGGAAGTGGACCAAGGAGGAGTACAGATGATCCTTTATTTGAGGGATCCTGATTGAATGCATGAAAATATGATTGAATGATTGTATCATCTAACCAGAGCTCTGGACCAGGCGGCCTCGTCCGATTTCAAAAGCTTAAAAACTTCCACTGCAGAGTCAATTTGCCTATTAATTACTGCATTTGTTTTTTCAAGTTCCATCATTCTTGTTTTAAGTTGGGATTTTTGTACCATTAAGTCATCCATCTTAACTTTAAACTCTAACCTTTCACTATCCAACAGTGATGCCAAACTGTTTCCAAATTCATCACTCTTCGTTAATCTGTCTTTAAGTACTTCAGTCATATTAGCTGATTCAGTGGCTGCCTTTATTTTTTCTAATTTAAGCATATTTATTTGATCCTCATAACTTTTTAATTTATCCTCCAATGTATTTTCGTTTTCTGTTTTAGATAATTTAATATTGTGTAATTCCTGTTTTAACTGTTCATTTTCACTCAATAATAAATTACCAGCTTCTGCTGCAATTGTGAGCGACAGTTCGAGGTCCTCATTTATGTCATTATCAGTGTTTAAACTCATTATTTTTTCCTTTACATCATTGAGAGTCTTTTGTTCTTGGTTGATCAAAGATGCAACACAGTTATGGCATTTCCACTTCTAACTAGAGCTCCACATCAACAGATACCAGTCTGGGGTTCATTCTCCTCTTCTTCCATCAGATTCAAACTACCCTCCTTTCTGAGAGGAAAAAAATCTCTTGTAAATCCATCCCGCAGTAAGGGTAGTAGAAGAATATGTTGCAACTATCTCTGTTTCAAAATCGCCATAATGGGAAAACTTTTGGATGATTCTGGAAAGAATTACCACAACATTCTAAATTACTTCAAATACTTGTATTTGAGATAAGTACAAATGGTTATGTGTCTCGTTTCCTTTAAAACTCGACGAAATACAAATATTTTAAAGCGTAAATAACATTTCCATAAACGTTTACTCTCTAGACGATAGAAATCACTCCTTTAAAAGTATCACCTCATAGAAAACCCGATCACAGGGATATATTATTTTATAAAAACCACTATGTATGGATTAAAAACTTTGAAGCCTTTATCGGTAAACAGCTAGTCAAAACAACTACTGATTATAAGTTTGTCGTTAGTGTTTCAAACACTTTTACAAACAAGACCGACTCCTCAGTCACGAAATCGACTGGGACAGTACTATACCAATTGTCACCCTTCCAAAAGAAGGAAACACGTTTTTGTTTTTAAAAACTACAACAGACAGTTGAAAATACCCTTTGTCATCTACTGCGACATAGAACAACAGTTGAACAGAGAAGATACTTGTGAAGCAGATCCAAACACTTCTTTTGTTCACCGTACTGGCACATTCAGTATAAAAAGTCTCACATAAAATATCGTCATTGAAAACAGTAAAATAATTAGAACTAAACATTTTTCAGACATTACAGCTTTTATGAACTCTTTAGAAAGAGAGTGTGAATTAATCGGTAGATTGTACAAGAGAAATATTCCCCCAAAGCAAATTCCAGATCCACCCACAGACAGTTCTCCTTGTCATCCTGTGGTAAAGGGACGTTCAACAACGATTATGTCCTCGATCACAGTCATTTAAACGGATCAATAAGAGGTTACGTCCACTCGACTTGTAACATAAACTACCGACTACCATACTTTGTCCCCATAATTATAAAAAATCTGTGGAAATTATAAGATCAATCTGTATAGAAAACTATAAACTTGACATGTTTTACTACCTGACAATAGGGGCTTACAGTTTCGACATCATGCTCAAGATTACAAATGCTCGTATAGAACTTTTAAACGATATTGAAATGTATAATATGATAATGAAAGGTATAAGAGGTGAATTTACATGTGCAGTAAAGAAATACACAAGTTCCAATCATCCCTCACTCCCCAATTACGATCCTACTGAACCCGACTCACTAATTTACTTCTATGACATTATCGGTCTTTACTCCACTCTAATGTTGAAAACTCCACTTCCTCTAGACGGTTTCAAGTGGATATCTCCAGACTCGGTTCAATTAGCAAGTAAACAAGAAGGTACAGGATACATCTTAGAAGTAGATTTAAAATATCCATTTAATTCAGATCACACAGACTATCCACTATGTCCTCATCACGTAGAAGGTAAATTAATATCTTCTTTCCAAGACATAAAACATTATGTAATACACTACAAGACATTAAAAAAAGCTCTCTCAATGGGACTTATACTAGAAAAAATTCACAGAGCTATTACATTTAACGAATCATGTTGGTTAGAACCTTACATCAAAATAAACACAGACTTGAGAATGCACTATTCTCAAGACAAAACCCTATCCAATTTCTTTAAACTCCAATCAAACCTCATATACGTTCATGACGTTTTTTATATAAATATTTAAAAAATGTGAAATTTTACTTAATAAATATGATGTTTTAAATGTAAATTTTAAAGATCACTCAACCAATGGCTGAACAATTACAATGTTTTTGTTGCGTAAGTTTTGTACAATATATACTGGGTACACCAACATAGCGTTTAGTATTATGTAGTCTAATATTAAATATTTCACCTTTCTAATTTATAAATTTTGGTTATTTTCAGTTCCCGTCTACGCACTTACTATCTCAACTTTTGTCATCCTTCTCATATTAGGTGGATTAATAGCATTCTTTTCAGCTTATAATGTAAGTAATGTAATCATAGATAAGGTAATAGTTTAAATTATTTTTAATAACATAACGGTTGTTTTAAAATGTACAGGAAACAATTTTATAATGGGATTTCCTATATAGTAACTTTTATCGTTTAGTTAATAGTTTTTATAGTGGCAAACATTTCTCATTTTACAAGAGAAATTTATATGGAGCAAAATGTTGTAGTTACTTATTAATTTGGTTTCCATTCACACCAACACATCCCTGTCTTCCCACCTGGTAGAACTGGTACAAACCCACTTCCCTATTAGTACAGCATAGATGGAGCCAGGGGCATAGAACAGCCTTACACCTGGCACAAACACACCCAGAGTACCGGTATCAAATAGTAAAACTAAAAGACATGACCTTGTCTGTCGTCAAGACAAAATATATAAGTCTCCCCTTGACTTCCTATATCAAGTGTGATTGATTCTTAACCAAATCAAGCCACTCAGTAAAACGGCCAGTAATATTAAAACATCTCATCTCCAGGTCGCATCCTGGGCTTGCGGCAATGTGTTTGTCTAACAAAGACATTAAATTTGAGCTATAATTTGACGGTTTAACTTAAAAAATAAGGTTACATACCTTGTCGTCATCAATCCACTAGTTTATATGATTACTAGTTTCGGGACTAGTTTTGTCCAATTATCAAATCTTGCTGTATCACAGAATAAAATACTGTCATCGTTCTTGAGTTTAAAAATATTTCAACACTAAACACAAACTTGTACTGACAAATAGAAACATTAAACATTTAACAATTTTACAATAAGTGTACACTTTATTTCCCATGTGTGACCGGCCAAAAACAAGAGCAGATTGACGGTTTAAATTCTGAATTTCCATGATTTCCCCTACTTTTTGTTCCCAGGAGATGTTCTGCGCATTGCTGGGGCTACTCTGATGATCATGACTGCAATCGTGTATGTCAATTTCCATAATGTCCTCTACCTTTTAATCTCAGGAGAGTAAAGTGCTCTTTGCATGGCTGGGGTTGACTCACAGCCCTCACTACAATCGTAAGGATCAATTTCCATACATTTCTCTACCTTTAGTTCTCAGGAGAGTAATGCTCATTGCATGGCTGGGGTTGTTCTCACAGCCCTCATTACAATCGTGAGAATCAGTTTCCAAGATGTTCTCTACCTTTTTTCTCAGGAGAGTAAAATGCTCTTTGCATGGCTGGGGTTATACTCACGGCCCTGACTACAATCGTGAGGATCAATTTCCATGATGTTCTCTACCTTTTTTATCAGGAGAGAAATGCTCATAGCATGGCTGGGGTTGTTCACGCGGCCCTCACTACAATCGTGTGGATAATTCCATGATATTCTCTACCTTTTGTTCTCAGGAAAGTAAAATGCTCTTTGCATGGAGTGGGTTGACTCGCGGCCCTGAATACAATCGTGAGGATCAATTTTCAAGATGTTCTCTACCTTTTCATCTCAGGAGAATAAAATGCTCTTTGCATGGCTGGGGTTGTACTCACGGCCCTCACTACAATCGTAAGGATCAATTTCCATACTTTTCTCTACCTTTTGTTCTCAGGAGAGTAATGCTCATTGCATGGCTCGGGTTGTTCTCACGGCCCTCAATACAATCATCAGGATCAATTTCCACGATATTCTCTACCTTTTGTTCTCAGAAGGGTAATGCTCGCTGCATGGTGTGGGTTGCTCTCACGGCCCTGACTACGATCGTGAGGATCAATTTCTAAGAAGTTTCTCTACCTTTTGTTCTCAGGAGAGTAATGCTCATTGCATGGCGTGGGTTGTTCTCACGGCCCTCATTACAATCGTGAGGATCAATTTCCATGATTTTCCCTACCTTTTGTTCTCATGAGAGATATGCTCTTCGCATGGCTGGCATTGTTCTCATGGCCTTGACTACAATTGACTGGGTCAATTTCCATGGTTTTCTCTACCTTTCTTTCTCAGGAGAGTAAAATGCTTTTTGCATGGTGTGATTTCCTCTCACAGCCCTGACTACAATCGTGAGGATCAATTTTCATGATTACCTCTCCCTTTAGTTCGCAAGAGAGTAAAGTGCTCTTTGCATTGTGTGGGTTGCTCTCAAGCCCTGACTGCAATCGTGCGGATCAATTTCCATGGTTTGATTTTCTCTACCTTTTGTTCTCAGGAGTGTAATACTCTTTTCATTGTGTGGGTTGCTCTCATGGACCTGACCGCAATCGTGAGGACCAATTTCTATGATTTTCTCTTCCTTTTGTTCTCAGGAGAGTAAAATACTCTTTGCTTGGTGTGGGGTGCTTCACATCCCTGACTTCTATCGTGAGCATGTATTTCCATTATTTTCTCTACCTTTTATTCTTAGAGAGTAATGCTCTTTGTATGGTGTCGGTGCTCTCACGGCCATGACTACAATCATCAGGATTAATTTCCATGATTTTCTCTTCCTTTTGATCTCAGGAGAGGAAAATGCTCTTTGAATGGCGTAGGTTTCTCTCACGGCCCTGACCGCATTCGTGAGGATAAATGTTTATGATTTTCTTTACGTTTTTTCTCAGGATAGTTATGCTCAATGAATGGCTGGGGTTGTTCTCACGGCCCTGACTACAATCGTGAGGATCAGTTTCAATGATTTTCTCTACCTATTGCTCTCAGGAGAGTAATGCTCCTGGCATGGTATGGGTTGCTCTCACAGCCCTGACTACAATCGAGAGGTTCAATTTTTATGATTATCTCTACCTTTTTTATTCTGGAGAGTAAATCTCAATACATAGCTGGGGTTATTCCCACGGTCCTCACTACAATCGTGCGGATCAATTTTGCCAAAAATATTATCTACCTATTTTTCTCAGTAAGGTAATGCTCTTTGCATGGCTGGGGTTGTTCTCATCGCCCAAACTAAAATCGTGTTTGTTCATATCCATGATCTTCTCCACCTTTTGTTTTCAGGAAACTTAAATGCTATTTGCAAGGATTGGGTTGCTTTCACAGCCCCGACTACAATAGTGAGGATCAATTTCCATGATTTTCTCTACGTTTTGATCTCAGGAGAGAAATGCCCTTTGCATGGTGTGGGTTCCTCTCACGGCCCTGTCTACTACAGTGAGGATCAATTTCCATGATTTTCTCTACTTATTGTTCTCAGGAGAGTAATGCTCTTTGAAAGGTGTGGGTTGATCTCACGGCCCTGAATACAATCGTAAGGATCAATTTCCATGATTTTTCCAACCTTTTGTTCTCAGGAGAGTAATGCTCTTTCCATGGTTTTGGTTGCTCTCACGGCCCCGACTATTATACTGAGGATCAATTGGCATGATTTTCTCTACCTTTTGTTCTCAGGAGAGTAAAATACTCTTTTTATGGTGTGGGTAGCTCTCACATCTCTGACTTAAATCGTGAACATAAATTTATATTATTTCCCCTACCTTTTGTTTTCAGGAGAATAATGCTCTTTGTATGGTTTGGGTTGCTCTCATGGCCCTGACTACAATCGTGAGGAACAATTTCAATGATTTTTTTCTACCTTTTCTTCTCAGGAGATTCATGCTCTTCGCATGGCGTGCGTTGCTCTCACAGCCCTGACTACAATCTTGAGTATAAATTTCTATGATTTTCTTTACCTTTTGTTCTTGGGAGGATAAAGCTCTTTGCTTGGTGTGTGTTGCTCTCACAGCCCTGACTGCCTTCATGAAGATCAATTTCCATGATTTTTTCCACCTTTTTTTCTCAGGATAGTTATGATCAATGCATGGCTGGGTTTGTTCTCACGGCCCTGACTACAATCGTGAAGATCAATCTCCGTACTTTTATCTACCTCTTTTCTAAGGAGAATAATGCTCTCAAAAATGTGAATTTTGGAGGACGAATAATGTAGGTTGCAACTACGTGGAAAACCTTATTCAAGAAACGGGCGCTGTGTCGGCTTTAAGCCCAGAATAACAGATTGAATTAGATTATTTTCTAGAAGCAGAGTTAGTACTATTTGGGGATAAATTAGGACGCACCAACCGCATAACTCACTCGCTTAAGCTGAAAGAGGGTACTACTCCAATAAAACAGAGATACTATCGCCCGTAATCCGGCAATGCAAGACATTTTAGATAAGGAGATCGAGTCCATGCTGAAAGATGGCGTTGTAGAACCGTCGAAAAGTGCATGGAGTTCACCGTTTGTCATGATAAAGAAACCATCGGGAAAATTTAGAGTAGCTGTAGATTTAAGAAAATTAAATTTACACTCTGAACGTGACGCGTAACCCTTACCACAAATTAACTCGATCTTAGAAAAATTACGAGGGGCAAAGTACATCTCAACATTAGATCTGAAACAGGGATATTGGCAGGTACCCTTAACGAAGGAAAGCCGGCCCTTGACCGCGTTCACCGTCCCAGGGAAAGGGCTATATCAATTTACTGTGATGCCTTTTGGCTTATTTTGGTGGGCGCAACATTTCAGAGACTGTTGGACGACGTTATAGGACCAGAACTAGACCCCCTCGCATTCGCCTATTTGGATGACCTGATTCTTATCTCCTCTAAATTTTCAGAACATTTGGAGTTGTTAAGGGATGTTTTCGAACGTCTGAGAAATGCCGGCTTGCAGATCAACTTGGAAAAATGCCAGTTCTGCAAGAGGGAGTTGAAGTATCTGGGCCATGTTATCAACAAACATGGGATCCAAACTGACTCTGAAAAGGTACGAGCGATCGTTGAGTTCCCTCGCTCCGCTAACATCAAAACGCTCCGAAGCTTCTTGGGAATGGCAAGCTGCTGGTACAGGAGATTTGTTGGTGACTTTGCAAGGATATCATCCCCTTTAACTAAATTGTTGAAAAATAACCAAAAATGGGAGTGGAGTCAACAACAGGAAGAGGATTTTCGACACTTAAAGGAAAAGTTAACTTCAACACCGATCTTGGCTTGTCCTGATTTTTCGAGCACTTTCACCGTCCAGGTTGACGCCTCCGGAGAGGGTCTGGGGGCCTCGCTAACGCAGACGCAGGATGGCAAGGAAGTTGTTATAGCGTTTGCGAGCCGTCTTTTAAACGATAACGAAAAGAAGTTCACTGTAACTGAACTCGAATGCTCGGCGTTAGTGTGGGCAGTGAAACGCTTCCGACCGTATTTAGAAGGTTACCACTTTGTGGCTATTACGGACCACCAGGCGCTAAAGTGGTTAATGAAATTACAAGAGCCATCGGGAAGACTTGCAAGATGGATTTTATAACTGCAACAATAAGACTTTGAAATAAGATATTGCAAAGGCACCTTAAATAAAGTTGCCAATGCGCTATCAAGAAACCCGGTTGTGGAGAATTTAACCCTAACTGAGGAGAATGTAAATATTGAGGTTAACACAAATAAAAAGCTAGATAAACCTTCGTGTAACAAATGGTACACCACGATGTGGAGGAGAGTGGTGAACAACCCAAGTAAGTATCCAAATTTTACTATCCGGGGAGACAAGCTATATAAGAGGTTACAGGGGAAGAAGCGTACCCCTTTGACAGACCCAAGTACTGAATGGAAACTGTGTATCCCACACGAACAAAAAAATATGTCCTAAGGGAGAATCACGATTTCGATACATCGGGACATTTGGGTTTCAAAAAAACTATGAAATGCTTAGGGATGCGCTATTATTGGCCTGGGCTATACAAGGATGTTAGAAACTACGTTACGACATGTGAGGTGTGTCAGCGTTTTAAAGTCGATCAACAGAAGCCGTGTGGGAAAATGCATTTCCGCAAACCAGAAGGGCCGTGGCGTACAGAAACGTCCGACTTGATGGGTCCGTTTCCTAGGTCGAGAAAGGGATCTAGATATTTACTTGTGTTTCAGGATTACTATAGTAAATGGACTGAGATGATGCCCCTTAAAGCTGCAACGGCACAGAACGTTTCGACTCAATTCAGGGAAACAATTCTATTGCGGTACGGAAGTCCTGAAGTACTTATATTTGACAACGGAACTCAATATATAGCTAATATATTTGAGAATTTAGCCAAAGAATGGGACGTTGAAATACAATATACCGCCCCTTATAGCCCTCAGGGTAACCCGACGGAGAGGCAAAACTGAGTTATTAAAACTATGATAGCGCAATATGTTAACGATGATCACAGCACTTGGGACACTCATGTCAAGGAATTCATGTTTGCTGTAAACACGGCCGTCCATGAGTCCGCCAAATTTACCCCCGACATGTTGAATTTCGGAAGGGAGCTACGAATTCCCAAGGCCATATGCAAAATTGCATCGTGTAACGACGAAAAAAAGAATCCTTGAACGAAGTTCATGATGAGAGAATGCGGAAATTTACGTCTTTGTACAAAAAGTGCCAAGAAAACTTGAAAAACGCCTTTAACCGACAGGCAAAATATTATAATCTCAGGCGGAGAGAGAACCCTTTCCTTGTAGGGCAACATGTTC
Organism: Allygus modestus; assembly: GCA_963675035.1. NCBI lineage: Eukaryota > Metazoa > Arthropoda > Insecta > Hemiptera > Cicadellidae > Allygus > Allygus modestus. The sequence goes on from OY776111.1 coordinate 107,065,075, forward strand.
TAATAAGGACCCATCCCCTCTCGTCAGCAGCTGATAAGTTTAGGGTAAATTAGCCCCAAAATACGATGGATCATACGAAATTATAAAGAAAAGAAGATACAATTTGTTTGAGGTAGGAAAGGTAAATAAACCAAATGATCGGCTACTCACCACGCACACAAAATACATGAAACAGTTATTTTAAGCTATGGAAATATATCTGCAACGTACAGCTTTTAGTAAGGATGATCTGAAGTGTTTTGCTTGAGATGTAGTTATTGCTTGTGGATTTGTGCATGGGAATGAGCTTGTGGCAAGTAGTTGTTTTGTTCTGTGCAGATTACCCTGAATCCTGAGCTGTTATCCTGCTTGCTGCCTTGGTAGTCCTTGCTTGAAAATGTTCAAGTTAAGAGGCCTGTTGGAAATTTCATCCAAAGATTTACACCGCTTCCACGGAACTAACTTGCTTAACGACAATTGCATAAATGCCTATCTATGCATTATTGAGAGGAGAAGTTTCTATTATAGTTCGATTCCCGGTGTATACGCATTCGACTCATTCTTTTTTACTGCATGTTTTCAAGAAAAATATGAGAAAGTAAAATGATGGACAAAATCGGTAAATATCTTTTCTAGAGAAATCCTTCTTTTCCCATTGAATGTAACTAATGTTGAGGAAGATGGGCACAGTTCACTCATAATAGTTTGGACAAAAACACACCACATAATCACGTACGACTCGTTCGGATTTCACTATCCCGAACGAGCTAATGAGGTTTTACTATTTTTACAGGAAGAGGCTAAAGTAAAGAAAGTAATTTTCGATGTAAACGATTGGACGGTTCTTGGGACTCCACCTGGCACTCCAAAACAGCGGAACCTTACTGACTGCGGAGTCTTCTTATGTGTGTTTGCATAAATACTCACACGTAATGCAAACTTATCCGAGGAAAGCGTAGATCCACAAATTTCCAGGAAAACCTTGTGTGCAGCAGTCAGAAGAGGAAGGATCGATAATGAAGATTTCCGACTGGTGGAACCTCCATTGAACAACCGCGTATTGTTCGCACCCATGACCACTCCGGTAGTGAAACTTCATACCAATGTCAAGAAGGGAGTGATGAGGGATGTTATTCTTCCTAGTGACCCCGTCGTGGAGGCAATTAACCAGGAGTTAAATCGACTTTCCCGCAATACCCGCCTATCTCCGAACTTTAGCGGCCCCTCAAAGTCAAATGAGGAAATCCCGAAGACTGTTGAGGCTCCCATACAGAACATGTCAATTAGGCATGAGGAGAAGCTTGAATCGATCCGGGAAGAATTCCAGACAACCGAGGCACAGCCGGAAGCAGGGGCGGATCCAGGGAGTCACGTTGGGGGGGGGAATGCCGGGGATTTGGGGGGGGGGTTATGGAATACCCTTCAGGGGGGGGGCTCCGGGATTCCACCCCCAGAAATTTGTTAAAAATTCCATATCAATAATTTTATTGGCCGCAAAAAATAGCCGAATGCGTTTTATTGACCAAATTGTGTGTTATCGGCCTAAAAAGACGACTGTATAGAATTCGTGGACCAAAATCAGAAATTGTACCTGTTATTTCAGATAAAAAACTGGCAATTTGACCGCATTTCATGGTCACCGTAACTTTTAGACCAAAAACGACCAATGAACGTAGTTTATCGGCCAAAAATACCGCAATAGTTTATACCCATACCGCAATTCAAAGGCCAACCGCCAGCGGAAGTATCAACGTATGTTAACGTCGAAAACAAAGATTTTACCAAGACTAAGATCGAAACAAATTTTATCGGCCGAGATACGGCGATTTTAAGACACCCGAGCCTAAAATATTCCATATTATATATTTATCGACCTAAAATAGCAGCATATATTCTCATTTTGCCGTCTAAAACGTCAATCGGACCATATTTTTAGCCTGAAAACAGTCAAACTGTGTTATTAGATAAATTTACTGACCGGGTGTGTGTTATCAGCCAAAATCAATAATGTTATTGGCAATTTTATAGCAATTACTAGCCAAAAACTACGACCGCAAAGTTTGTTATTTGCCGAAAATTGAGTACCAACCGTATTTAATGCCGGAAATGTACTTAATCGCTCAAAAACGGCAATCGGACCGCATTTTGTCGGTAAAAAATAAAGCCGGGTCATGTTTTATATACAAAAGCTAAGTCCGAAACGCATTTTATCGGGCAAAATCAGAGATTTGGCCGTGTTTTATCGGTAAAAACATAAATTTTGCCACAACTTGGTGGTCAAAAACACCAAAATGACTGAAATTTTTCAGTATAATGGACTGGACCACGTTTTATTATCACGGTAAGCGAGCCGCATATTATTCACGGAAATAGCAATATAGTCTTGTTTTAGCACCCGAAAAAGATAATTGACCGACAAACCCCGTTTACGATGTGTTGGGCAAAAACATTGACCTCAACAAATTTAAGGGCCGCATTTTATCGGCCGAAAAAGTCTGCGTTTTACGGATAAAATTATTTTTTTTAAACAAAATAGGCAATTTCACTTCATTCTATTTGCCGAAAACAACCGTTTTCCTAGCATTTTAAAGTCCGAAATCGACGGCCGCAACTTGTTTATAGACCGAAAATGACGACAGTGCCTCAATATATGCCAAAAATCACAATCTAACCGTGATTTATCATAAAAATTGGCAATCGGACCACATTTCCCCAACGAAAAATAAAACTGGATCCCGTTTTATAGGCCCGATCGACAACCGGAATGTATTTTTTACGAATACAGTCGGCGATTCGACCCCAATCTATCGCCAAAGAACGCCTATTTTTCCGCATCTGATAGATCAAAAACAGGAATTTAGTTGCATTTAATGCCCGAAATTACAATCGGCAACGTTTCTTATTCTCTGAAAATGACAACCAAAACTTGTCTTATTGACTGGGAACGACAGCGAGGTAGAAACCATGTCGGGATAGACCATGCTCGCGCCCATAGTCGGGCTAGACCAAAATTCGGTCCGGCCGGGCTCAAGGTCACATTTTAAAGTGTAGGACTCGGTCGCAGCGCTCAGTACAGCGTCTTATGGGTTATTGGCGACACGTCCTCAGTTAAATGAGGTTTATGGCGCAAGGGATTTTTTTATAGTAAAATGGTTTTTGGAATCGTATTACTGAATAAATTCTTTATCTTTTGGTACTAAATTCAAATCTATTTAACCTCTAATTATGACGTAAAAACACGTGTAAGTTTCAATATTAGTATACAAATCTCGATGTTCACGTACTCAATCTGGATTTTCATTGAAATTAATTAATTAACGACTCAATGACTCCCATATTTTATTTACTCGATACATGAGTCAACTATTTTCGTGAAAATAACTATATAATAACAATTATACGGCTTTTAAAGAGGCTTAGTTTTGAATTTTGACACAACAAATTTGATTTCATACTATCGCATTTATAGCTTTGGTAGAAAAGTTTATTCAAAACTATCTTTCGAATTCGAGTTCCTTGTCATGTTCCTCAACTTTGAACACCAAAATGATTTTTATAGGATTGGTTATTATAGTATTGGCTTAGTAGTATACAGGCTTAGTTCTGAGTTTCGACGTAAAACCATAAGTTCATTCATAATTTTGATTAAATATTTAGCTACATATATTTACTTACGACTTTGTACTTCAGTTCCCCGATCTATTCCTTATTTATTCACACAAAATCAAATTATAGGTCTATTTGAATAGTTGTTAGGGAGGTATAACTTAAGTTTCTGTTAACAGATGTTGATTCACTTCTATTTCAATGTTCACGATTAAAATCATAAAATATGACCATAAAATTAAGGATAATAAACCTGAAAAAATGTAACATTTAAATAAAATCTGATTTAACGATGTAATAAATAACTACTAGAACTAGAAGGAAAAATGTTTAGGTGATACAAATTTTAAAGGGAGAAGGGTTTAAATAAAAGGCAAAGTTATGTTTAAATAAAATCCAATACATATCGAGGTAATGACTCTTGTATTTTAACTTAGAAAATGGACAAATAAAGTATTTAGTGAGGAATTTTTGCTTCACGAACACATTATAACAAAACAAATATGTTTATTCTTGCATAACATTTTACTATGTACAACAAATAAGTCTCATATTATTTTTCATTTAATTTAATTACATATTAATTTATAATATTTAATATGTAATGTTTAATCATGAGTCAGATCTCGATAATTTTGTTTATAATTTTTTCGAATAAATTTTGAAGATCAACTAATTAGCTACAACTTTCTCGCTGGAAGTTTGTTTTTACCTCAGGAATAAAAAACTTTCTCGCTTACTGACTTTTTTATGTCATGTTCTTACAGCCTTCTAATATTTTAATTATTACAAATTACAAATAATTTTAAACTAAAATATATTGATACTGTTGGATGCGGACATTCATGCAGAAAAGGAATATATAAGTTTTATTGTAGTTGTATTATTATTAAGAGGTACAGGAGCGTGTAAACGACAACGCGCTCACCGCTCGGGATTACTCAGATTGCCGTGTCCTACACTTTGGGCCTAGCCTGACAATGCGCGGACCGTTTTCTGTCCATTTGACGAGCTCTCCATGGTTTCTACCTCCCTGGGGAACGACAACCGAGCCGCATGAACGAGAGTGGCCGAAAAAGACGTTTAACTAAATTAACGAATTTTCGCCGAAATTCCCGTAAAATTATCCGATTTTCCAGTAATTTCCGGTCTGTGAAAACTCTCTGTAGTAATTTTACAGGGATATGAATCTGACTGACGACGCATCAATCGGACGACAAGTCGAGATGACACTGCCGGGCAGACGTAGCACTGGCGCTGGTACGGGGTGCGCGCGCAACTCCAACCTTTTGCCTCGGGGGGGGAATTTCCCCCATTTCCCCCCCCGTGGATCCGCGCCTGGCCGGAAGCAGAAGACAATGCGGATGATTGTTTATCATTAACTACTTCTGATGTGGAGTTTGATGACGATGCAACGTCTTCACAGAAGAGCGAAGTGAGTGAGACTCCCATCGATCCTGGTCACAACTAAAAGCAGATGGAACAGCTAGATATATTTGCACACGCTTCGATAATGGACTTAAACCCCCCCTACGGCTACAAAGATACCGTCCGAAGAGAGTAAAGGTGTGACGAAGTGATGGGCCGTTCGTAAGGATGAGCATTCAAAAAGCGAAGACCTATAGGGTCGGTAATAAATACAAACAACACTAAAATGGGATAAATGGAAGAAAGACGAAGAGGTTTATTTCGTTTATTATAAATACAGGTTTTTCTTCTTTTCTTTCTTATTTGTTTTCTTTTTTAATCCATCAAAGTCAGGAGGGGGTGTAACGTCTATAAATACTTGGTGGCATCGTGTTGCTTGTTTGAATCGGCCGTTGATGCCGCCGGTACTGTCCGGCTGTGTGGGGGCCTTACCGCGGTCCAGCGCGAAGGCAAAGGTCGCTCGCGGAGCGAGTAATCAGCTTCCCGCTCTTGCCACTGGGGCTCGCTCGCCACGGAGATAATTTGCCAAGTCGGCACATGACGCGCTGCGTCGAGAGCGCATAAAACCCCGACCCGCGGCTTCGCTCGATCTTATCTGTTGCGCCTCTCGAACGAATCTGATAAAATTCGTCTCGTAAAAGTAAGTGTGAGTAGTGAAACATAACTATTACAGTTGTTGCCCGTTAATATATATTGGCTTAGTTTTATTATTGAACGTTGCAGATTTATTTTCATTTATAATTCATTATTTCTTAATTAATGGTCAATAGAACCTGATTTAACGTGTATAATGTTTTTTCAAACACCGGCGAATTAGCCTGGCAATTTCCAGTATGTAGCTAATTATTTATTATTTTACGACCAGTCGAACCTGATTTAACGTGCCAAGTAATATTGAGAAAGACCGGCGAATTAGCCTGGCGATTTCGTTGGATATAATTAATTATTTATTATTCATTGGCCAACTGAACCGGATATAACGTGCATGATAACCTCGACAAAGATCGGCGAAATAGCAGGGCGAATATCATGGTACTATAAATTATTCTCAATTAACGATGACCCATCCATCGAGCCTGATTCAACGTAATTTATAATTGTTTACCAAGACCGGCGAGTCAGCCTGGCAATTCTGTTGTAGACTTAAACATTTATTTGATGATGATTAATGTAGTCAGGCTTACGTGATTAAAATGTTTGATTAAAGACTGGAGCACGAACCTGGCATTCCAGTGGTACGATAAATTATTTATTGAATGTCGACTGAATGTCTAAATCATGCTGTTGATTTGTTTATTCTAAGACCGGCGAGTTAGCCTGGCGAATAGTGATCAAGGTTAGTTTATTTGGTTTACTCTAAGACCGGCGAAGTAGGCTGGCATCCAGCGATTTAATTCAATCGGAGTTATTGTATAAATTTTAGCATTAGCCTTACTAATATGTGCTAGTTTCAAAATAGGAAGGGAATGACATTTTGTTGAGTATAATAATTGTATTTTATTTTATTTTGAAGACCGGCGGGTGAGCCTGGCAATAGATAATATATAGATAATATTTATTTTGATTTACAATTCTAAAACCCCTCCTGTTGATTTGTTTTGGGCTGAATTATTTGTTATACCGGCAGTATGCGGTGATTAATTTATTCACAACATTTCTTATGTTTACTTTACTGCGATTTCGGGCATTATAGACACGGTGTCTCAGATAAAAGACCGGCGAGTCAGCCTGGCGTGTTTGTGTATACTTAGGATACCGTGGAGCGAAACGTTAGTTAACAACGATGATCTGGACGATATTGGCGACGAACTGATTAGTAGCGGTAACCATAATAGGTGATTACCGGGAATAAGCCAATCGTCAAACCAGTCGCGTTAACAAAATATGCTTATTTTATTTTGGCACGAAAATATATGTTGAGCGTATTCGATATTCTTGCTATGATGAGATTGGATATCGTTGACCCCCATGGTGAGATATCACTCTGAGCATTCGAATTGAATCACAAGATTCTAGGTACGGGACCTTGGAATAAACCCTGCGTGACTGAGGTTATCTAACAAAACTTTAGTGGCGTTTTGGTTGCTTGGGCGTTACGTTGAAAGCTAGTAGTGCAAAGATCGCACCCCTGACCAACTCAAACGTTACGACGTGGTGTGGGTAGCTCTCACATCCCTGACTTCTATTGTGAGCATCAATTTCCATTATTTTCTCTACCTCTTGTTCTCAGGAGAGTAAAATGCCCTTTGCATGGTTTGGGTTGTTCTCACAGCCCTAACTACAATAGTGGGGATCAATTTGCATGACTTTCTCTACCTTTTGTTCTCAGGGGAGGAATGCTCTTTGCATGGCTTGGGTTGATCTCACTGCCGTGACTACAATTCTGAGCATCAGTTTTCATTATTTTCACTAACTTTTGTTCTTGGGAGAGTAAAATGCTCTTTTCATGGTGTGGGTTGCTCTCACAGCTCTAACTACAATAGTGGGGATCAATTTACATGATTTTCTCCACCTTTTGTTCGCAGGGGAGTAATGCTCTTTGCATGGCTGGGGGTTTTCCCATGGACCTGACTACAATCATGTGGATACAAATTTCCATGATTTACTTTACAGTTTGTTCTGAGGAGAGTAATGCTCTTTGCATGGCTGGGGTTGTTCTCATGGCCCTGATTACAATCGTGTTGGTCAATTTCCATGATTTTCTCTATTTTTTTTTATGAAGATTTATGCTCTTTGCATCCTGCATGGTTGCTCGCACGGCCCTGACTATAATCGTGAGGTCAATTTCAATGAGGTTCTCTACATTATTTTGTTAGGTGAGTAATGTTCTTTTCATGGTGTGGGTTTGCTCACGGCCCTGAGGATAACTACAATCATGAGGATCAATTTCAATGACTTTCTCTACCTTTTGTTCTTTAGAGAATAAAAAGCTCTTTGCAAGGTGTGGTTACCGTTCACAGCCCTGACTACAATCGTGAGGATCTATTTACATGATTTTTTCTACCTTTAATTCTCAGAAGATGATAATGCTCTTTTCTCATGGTTTGGGTTGATCTCACGGACTTCCGACTACAATCGTGAGAATCAATTTCCATGGTTTTCTCTACCTTGTGTTCTTAGGAGAGTAAAATGCTCTTTGCAAGGTGTGGGTTGCTCCCACACCTCTGACTACAATAGTGAGGATCAATTTCCATGAGTTTCTCTACCTTTTGTTCTCAGGAGGGAAAAATGTTCTTTGCATGGTGTGGGTATTTACCTCATAGCTCTGACTACAATAAGAATAGGATCAATATCTATAATTTTATCTACCTTTTGTTTTTAGGAGAGTAGTGCTCTTTGCACGGCTGGGGTTCTTCTCATGGCCCTGACTACAATCGTGTGGGTCAATTTCCATGATTTTCTGTACCTTTTGTATTCAGGAGTGAAATTCTCTCTGCATGGTGCTGATTGCTCTCACAGCTCTGACTACAATAGTGAAGATCAATTTCCAAGATTTTCTTCACCTTTTGTTCACAGGAGAGTAATACTCTTTGCATGGCTGGGGATTTTATCGTAGACCTGACTACAATCGTGTAAGTACCAATTTTCATGATTTTCTCTACATTTTTGTCTCTGGAGAGTAATACTCTTTGCATGGCTGTGGTTGTTCTCATGACCCTGTCTACAATCGTGTGTGTCAATTTCCATGATTATGTGTATCTTTTGTTTTCAGGAGTGTAATGCTCTCTTTATGGTGTAGGTTGCTCTCACAGCCCTGACTACAATCGTGTTGGTCAATTTCCATCATTTTCTCTACCTTTCCCTCTCAGGATAGTAAAATGCTCTTTGCATAGTGTGATTTCCTCTCACAGCCCTGACTACAATCGTGAGGATCAATTTTCATGATTATCTCTTCCTTTAGTTCTCAGGAGAGTAAAATGCTCTTTGCATTGTGCGGGTTGCTCTCAAGCCCTGACTGCAATCGTGAGTATCAATTTCCATTGTATGATTTCCTCTACCTTTTGTTCTCAGGAGTGTAATGCTCTTTTCATGGTGTCGATTGCTCTCACGGACCTGACTGCAATCGTGAGGACCAATTTCCATGATTTTCTCTACCTTTTGTTCTCAGGAGGGAAAAATGTTCTTTGCATGGTGTGGGTATTTACCTCATAGCTCTGACTACAATAAGAATAGGATCAATATTTATAATTTTATCTACCTTTTGTTTTTAGGAGAGTAGTGCTCTTTGCACGGCTGGGGTTCTTCTCATGGCCCTGACTACAATCGTGTGGGTCAATTTCCATGATTTTCTGTACCTTTTGTATTCAGGAGTGAAATTCTCTCTGCATGGTGCTGATTGCTCTCACAGCTCTGACTACAATAGTGAAGATCAATTTCCAAGATTTTCTTCACCTTTTGTTCACAGGAGAGTAATACTCTTTGCATGGCTGGGGATTTTATCGTAGACCTGACTACAATCGTGTAAGTACCAATTTTCATGATTTTCTCTACATTTTTGTCTCTGGAGAGTAATACTCTTTGCATGGCTGTGGTTGTTCTCATGACCCTGTCTACAATCGTGTGTGTCAATTTCCATGATTATGTGTATCTTTTGTTTTCAGGAGTGTAATGCTCTCTTTATGGTGTAGGTTGCTCTCACAGCCCTGACTACAATCGTGTTGGTCAATTTCCATCATTTTCTCTACCTTTCCCTCTCAGGATAGTAAAATGCTCTTTGCATAGTGTGATTTCCTCTCACAGCCCTGACTACAATCGTGAGGATCAATTTTCATGATTATCTCTTCCTTTAGTTCTCAGGAGAGTAAAATGCTCTTTGCATTGTGCGGGTTGCTCTCAAGCCCTGACTGCAATCGTGAGTATCAATTTCCATTGTATGATTTCCTCTACTTTTTGTTCTCAGGAGTGTAATGCTCTTTTCATGGTGTCGATTGCTCTCACGGACCTGACTGCAATCGTGAGGACCAATTTCCATGATTTTCTCTACCTTTTGTTCCCAGGAGAGTAATGCTCTTTGTATGGTGTCGGTTGCTCTCACGGCCTTGACTACAATCATCAGGATTAATTTTCATGATTTTCTCTTCCTTTTGTTCTCAGGAGAGGAAAATGCTCTTTGATTGGTGTAGGTTTCTCTCACGGCCCTGACGACTATAGTGAGAATCAATTTCCATGATTTTTTCTACTTCTTGTTCTCAGGAGAGTAATGCTCTTTGAATGATGTGGATTACTCTCACTGCCCAAAATACAATTATAAGGATCAATAACCATGATTTGTTCAACCTTTTGTTCTCAGGACAGTAATGCTCTTTCCATGGTGTTGGTTGCTCTCACGGCCCTGAATAATATACTGAGGATCAATTTCCATGATTTTCTCTACCCTTTGTTCTTAGGAGAGTAAAATGCTCTTTGCATGGTGTGGGTTGTTCTCATGGCCCTGACTACAATCGTGTGGGTCAATTTCAATCATTTTGTAAACCTTTTGTTTTCAGGACTAAAATTCTCTCTGCATGGTGTAGGTTGCTCTCACAGCCCTGACTACAATAGTGAGGATCAATATCCATGATTTAATCTAACATTTTGTCTCTGGAGAGTAATGCTCTTTGCATGGTGCTGATTGCTCTCACAGCTCTGACTACCATAGTGAAGATCAATTTCCAAGATTTTCTTCACCTTTTGTTCACAGGAGAGTAATACTCTTTGCATGGCTGGGGATTTTATCGTAGACCTGACTACAATCGTGTAAGTACCAATTTTCATGATTTTCTCTACATTTTTGTCTCTGGAGAGTAATACTCTTTGCATGGCTGTGGTTGTTCTCATGACCCTGTCTACAATCGTGTGTGTCAATTTCCATGATTATGTGTATCTTTTGTTTTCAGGAGTGTAATGCTCTCTTTATGGTGTAGGTTGCTCTCACAGCCCTGACTACAATCGTGTTGGTCAATTTCCATCATTTTCTCTACCTTTCCCTCTCAGGATAGTAAAATGCTCTTTGCATAGTGTGATTTCCTCTCACAGCCCTGACTACAATCGTGAGGATCAATTTTCATGATTATCTCTTCCTTTAGTTCTCAGGAGAGTAAAATGCTCTTTGCATTGTGCGGGTTGCTCTCAAGCCCTGACTGCAATCGTGAGTATCAATTTCCATTGTATGATTTCCTCTACCTTTTGTTCTCAGGAGTGTGATGCTCTTTTCATGGTGTCGATTTCTCTCACGGACCTGACTGCAATCGTGAGGACCAATTTCCATGATTTTCTCTACCTTTTGTTCCCAGGAGAGTAATGCTCTTTGTATGGTGTCGGTTGCTCTCACGGCCTTGACTACAATCATCAGGATTAATTTTCATGATTTTCTCTTCCTTTTGTTCTCAGGAGAGGAAAATGCTCTTTGATTGGTGTAGGTTTCTCTCATGGCCCTGACTACTATAGTGAGAATCAATTTCCATGATTTTTTCTACTTCTTGTTCTCAGGAGAGTAATGCTCTTTGAATGATGTGGATTACTCTCACTGCCCAAAATACAATTATAAGGATCAATAACCATGATTTGTTCAACCTTTTGTTCTCAGGACAGTAATGCTCTTTCCATGGTGTTGGTTGCTCTCACGGCCCTGAATAATATACTGAGGATCAATTTCCATGATTTTCTCTACCCTTTGTTCTTAGGAGAGTAAAATGCTCTTTGCATGGTGTGGGTTGTTCTCATGGCCCTGACTACAATCGTGTGGGTCAATTTCAATTATTTTGTAAACCTTTTGTTTTCAGGACTAAACTTCTCTCTGCATGGTGTAGGTTGCTCTCACAGCCCTGACTACAATAGTGAGGATCAATATCCATGATTTAATCTAACATTTTGTCTCTGGAGAGTAATGCTCTTTGCATGGTTGGGTTGTTCTCATGGCTCTGACTACAATCGTGTGGGTCAATTTCCATGATTTTGTGCACCTTTTGTTTTCAGGAATAAAATTCTCTCTGCTTGGTGTAGGTTTCTCTCACAGCCCTGACTACAATAGTGAGGATCAATATCCATGATTTAATCTAACATTTTGTCTCTGGAGAGTAATGCTCTTTGCATGGTTGGGTTGTTCTCATGGCTCTGACTACAATCGTGTGGGTCAATTTCCATGATTTTGTGCACCTTTTGTTTTCAGGAATAAAATTCTCTCTGCTTGGTGTAGGTTTCTCTCACAGCCCTGACTAGAATCGTGTTGGTCAATTTCCATGAATTTCTCTACCTTTTGTTCACAGGAGAGTAATGCTCTTTGCATGGCTGCGATTTTTCTCATAGACCTGACTCAATTGTGTGGGTACCTATTTCAATGATTTTCTCTACATTTTGTTCTCAGGAGAGTAATGGACATTGCATGGTTTGGGTTGTTCGCACGGCCCTGACTACAATCATGAGGATCAATTTCCATGATGTTCTCTAAGTTTTGTTCTTAGGTGAGTAATGCTCTTTGCATTGTGTAAGTTTCTCTCACGGCCCTGACTATGATCGTGGTAATCAATTTCCATAATTTTCTCTGCCTTCTGTTCTCAGGAGAGAAATTCTCTTTGCATAGCTGGGGTTATTTTCATGGCATGACCACAATCGTGTGGGTCGAATTCCATGATTTTCTCTACCTTTTGTTCTCAGGAGAGTAAAATGTTCTTTGGAAGGTGTGGGTTGCTCTCACAGCCCTGACTGCAACCGTGAGAAATCAATTTCCATGATTTTCTCTACCTTTTGTTCTTAGGAGAGTAAAATGCCCTTTGCATGGTGTGGGTTGCTCCCACAACTCTAACTAAAATAGTGAGGATTAATTTCCAAGAGTTTCTATACCTTTTATTCTCAGGAGAGAAGAATGTTCTTTGTATGGTGTGGGTTGCTTTCATAGCCAAAACTACAAAAAGAATAGGATCAATTTACATAATGTTCTCTACCTTTTGTTTTTAGGATAGTAGTGCTCTTTGCATGGCTGGGGTTGTTCTCATGGCCCTAACTACAATCTTGTGGGTCAATTTCCATGATTTTGTGAACCTTTTGTTTTCAGGAGTAAAATTCTCTCTGTTTGGTGTAGGTTGCTCTCACAGCCCTGACTACAAGAGTGAGGATCAATATCCATGATTTAATCTACCTTTTTATCTCTGGAGAGTAATGCTCTTTGTATGGCTGTTGTTTATCTCTTGGCCCTGACTACAATCGTGGGGGTCATTTTCCTGATATTGTGTACCTTTTGTTTTCAGGAGTGAAATTCTCTCTGCATGGTGTAGGTTTCTCTCACAGCCCTGACTACAATCGTGTTGGTCAATTTCCATGATTTTCTCTACCTTGTGTTCTTAGGAGAGTAAGGTGCTCTTTGCAAGGTGTGGGCTGCTCCCACAACTCTGACTACAATAGTGAGGATCAATTTCCATGAGTTTCTCTACATTTTGTTCTCAGGAGGGTAAAACGTTCCTTGCATGGTGTGGGTTGACCTCATAGCTCAGACTACAGTAAGTATAGGATCAATTTCCATAATTTTCTCTACCTTTTGTTTTTAGGAGAGTAGTGCTCTTTGACCGGCTGGGGTTGTTTTCATGGCCCTGACTACAATCGTGTGGGTCAATTTCCATGATTTTTTGTACCTTTTGTTTTAAGGAGTGAAATTCTCTCTGCATGGTGTAGATTGCTCTCACAGCTCTGACTACAATAGTGAGGATCAATTTCCAAGTTTTTCTCTACCATTTGTTCACAGAAGAGTAATACTCTTTGCATGGCTGGGGTTTTTCTCGTAGACCTAACTACAATCGTGTGAGTACTAATTTACATGATTTACTCTACCTTTTTGTCTCTGGAGAGTAATGCTCTTTGCATGGCTGGAGTTGTTCTCATGGCCCTGTCTACAATCGTGTGTGTCAATTTCCATGATTATGTGTAACTTTTGTTTTCAGGAGTGTAATACTCTCTTTATGGTGTAAGATGCTCTCACAGCCCTGACTATAATCGTGTTGGTCAATTTCCATCATTTTCTCTACCTTTCCCTCTCAGGAGAGTAAAATGCCATTTGCATTGTGTGGGTTGCTCTCATAGCCTTGACTACAAAAAGAATAGGATCAATTTCCATAATTTTCTCTACGTTTTGTTTTTAGGAGAGTAGTGCTCTTTGCATGGCTTGGATTGTTCTCATGGCCCTGACTACAATCGTGTCGGTCAATTTCGATGATATTGTGAACCTTTTGTTTTCAGGAGTAACATTCTCTCTGCATGGTGTAGGTGACTCTCACAGCCCTGACTACAATAGTGAGGATCAATATCCATAATTTAATCTACCTTTTTGTCTCTGGAGAGTAATGCTCTTTGCATGGTTGGGTTGTTCTCATGGCTCTAACTACAATCGTGTGGGTCAATTTCCATGATTTTGTGTACCTTTTTTCAGGGATAAAATTCTCTCTGCATGGTGTAGGTTTCTCTCACAGCCCTGACTACAATCGTGACGGTCAATTTCCATGAATTTCTCTACTTTTTGTTCACAGGAGAGTAATGCTCTTTGCATGGCTGCCGTTTTTCTCATGGACCTGACTCAATTGTGTGGGTACCAATTTACATGACTTTCTCTACCTTTTGTTCTCAGGGGAGGAATGCTCTTTGGATGGCTTGGGTTGTTCTCACTGCCGTGACTACAATTCTGAGCATCAGTTTTCATTATTTTCACAACCTTTTGTTCTTGGGAGAGTAAAATGCTCTTTGCAAGGTGTGGGTTGCTCTCACAGCTCTGACTGCAAACGTGAGAAATCAATTTTCATGATTTTCCGTACCTTTTGTTCTTAGGAGAGTAAAATGCCCTTTGCATGGTGTGAGTTGATCCCACAACTCTAACTAAAATAGTGATTATCAATTTCCATGAGTTTCTCTACCTTTTGTTTTCAAGAGAGAAAAATGTTCCTTGTATGGTGTGGGTAACTCTCATAGCCCTGACTACAAAAAGAATAGGATCAATTTTCATAATCTTCTTTACCTTTTGTTTTTAGGAGAGTAGTGCTCTTTGCATGGCTTGGCTTGTTCTCATGGCCCTGACTACAACCGTGTTGGTCAATTTCCATGATTTTCTCTCCCTTTTGTTCACAGGAGAGTAATGCTCTTTGCATGGCTGCGGTTTTTCTCATAGACCTTACTCAATTGTATGGGTACCAATTTCTACCTTTTTGTATCTGGAGAGTAATGCTCGTAGCATGGCTGGGGTTGTTCTCATGGCCCTGACTACAATCGTGTGGGTCAATTTCAAAGATTTTTTTACCTTTTGTTCACAGGAGAGTAATGCTCTTTTCATGGCTGGGGTTATTCTCATAGACCTGACTAAAATCGTGTGGGTACCAATTTCCATGATTTTCTATACATTTTGTTCTCTGGAGAGTACACCACTTTGCATGGTTTGGGTTGCTCTCATGGCCCTGACTACAATCGTGTGGGACAGTTTCCATGATTTTGTGTACCTTTTGTTTTCAGCAGTGAAAGTCTCTCTGCATGGTGTAGGTTCATCTCACAGCCCTAACTACAATAGTGAGGATCAATTTCCAAGATTATCTCTATCTTCTGTTCTCAGGAGAGAAATTCTCTCTGCATAGCTGGGGTTATTTTCATGGCCTTGGCCACAATCGTAAGGGTCAAATTCCATGATTTTCTCTACCTTTTGTTCTCAGGAGAGTAAAATGTTCTTTGCAAGGGTTGGGTAGCCTTCACGTCCATAACTGAAATCGTGAGGATCAATTTCCATGATATTATCTACCTTTTGTTCTTAGGAGAGTAAAATGCTCTTTGCATGGTGTTTGTTGCTCCCACAACTCTGACTAAAATAGTTAGGTTCTCAGGAGAGAAAAATGTTCTTTGTATGGTTTGGGTTGCTCTCATAGCCCTGACAACAAAAAATAGGATCAATTTCCATAATTTTCTCTACCTTTTGTTTTTAGGAGAGTAGTGCTCTTTGCATGGCTGGGGTTGTTCTCATGGCCCTGACTACAATCGTGTGGGTCAAATTTCAAGATTTTATGATTTTGTTTTCAGGAATGAAATTCTCTCTACTTGGTGTAGGCTGCTCTCTCAGCCCTGACTACAATAGTGAGGATCAATTTCCAAGATTTTCTCTACCTTTTGTTCAAGGGAGTGAAAAACTCTTTGCATGGCTGGGGTTTTTCTCATAGACCTGACTACAATTGTGTGGGTAACAATTTCTATGATTTACTCTACTTTTTTGTCTCTGGAGAGTAATGCACTTTGCATGGCTGGGCCCCTCATGGCCCTGACTACAATCGTGTGGGTCAATTTCCATGATTTTGTGTACTTTTTTTCAGGAGTGAAATTCTCTCTGCATGGTGTAGGTTGCTATCACGGCCCTAACTACAATCGTGTTGGTTAATTTCCATGATTTTCTCTTCCTTTTGTTCACGGGAGAGTAATGCACTTTGCATGGATTGGGTTGTTCTCAAGGCCCTGACTACATTCATGAGGATCAATTTCCATGATGTTCTCTAAGTTTTGTTCTTAGGTGAGTAATGCTCTTTGCATTGTGTAGGTTTCTCTCACGGCCCTGACTATGATCGTGATAATCAACTTCCATAATTTTCTCTGCCATCTGTTCTCAGGAGAGGAATTCTCTTTGCATGGCTTGGGTTCTTTTCATGGCCTTGACCACAATCGTGTTGGTCAAATTCCATGATTTTCTCATGATACCTTTTGTTCTCATGATAGTAAAATGCTCTTTGCAAGGGGTGGGTTGCCCTCACAGCCCTGACTGCAACCGTGAGGATCAATTTCCATGAGTTTCTCTACCTTTTGTTCTCAGTATAGGAAAATGTTCTTTGTATGGGGTGGTTTACTCTCATAGTTCTGTCTACAAAAAGAAGAGTATCAATTTCCATAATTTTCTCTACCGTTTGTTTTTAGGAGAGTAGTGCTCTTTGCATGACTGGGGATGTTCTCATGGCCCTGAATACAATACTGTGGGTCAGTTTCCATGATTTTGTTTACCTTTTGTTTTCAGGAGTTAAATTCTCTCTGCATGGTGTAGGTTTCTCTCACAGCCCTAACTACAATAGTGAGGATCAATTTCCAAGATTTTCACTACCTTTTTTTCACAGGAGAGTAATGCTCTTTGCATCGCTAGGGTTGTTCTCATGGCCCTGACTACAATCGTGTGGGTCAATTTCCATGATTTTGTGTACCTTTGGTTTTCAGGAGTGTAATGCTCTCTGCATGGTGTAGGTTGCTGTCACACCCCTGACTAAAATTGTGTGGGTACCAATTTCCATGATTTTCTCTACATTGTGATCTCAGGAGATTAATGCACTTTGCATGGCTGGGGTTGTTCTCATGGCCCTGACTACAATCGTGCGGGTCAAATTCCATGATTTTGTGTACCTTTTGATTTCAAGAGTGAAATTCTCTCTGCATGGTGTAGGTTGCTCTCACAGCCCTGACTACAATAGTGAGGATCAATTTCAATAGTTTTCACTACCTTTTGTTCACAGGAGAGTAATGCTCTTTCCATGGCTGGAGTTATTCTCATAGACCTGACTGAAATCGTGTGGGTACCAATTTTCATGATTTTCTATACATTTTGTTCTCCGGAGAGTAATGCACTTTGCATGGTTTGGGTTGTTCTCATGGCCCTGACTACAATCGTGTGGGTCAATTTCCATGATTTTGTGTACTTTTTTTCAGGAGTGAAATTCTCTCTGCATGGTGTAGGTTGCTATCACGGCCCTAACTACAATCGTGTTGGTTAATTTCCATGATTTTCTCTTCCTTTTGTTCACGGGAGAGTAATGCACTTTGCATGGTTTGGGTTGTTCTCAAGGCCCTGACTACATTCATGAGGATCAATTTCCATGATGTTCTCTAAGTTTTGTTCTTAGGTGAGTAATGCTCTTTGCATTGTGTAGGTTTCTCTCACGGCCCTGACTATGATCGTGATAATCAACTTCCATAATTTTCTCTGCCATCTGTTCTCAGGAGAGGATTTCTCTTTGCATAGCTTGGGTTCTTTTCATGGCCTTGACCACAATCGTGTTGGTCAAATTCCATGATTTTCTCATGATACCTTTTGTTCTCATGATAGTAAAATGCTCTTTGCAAGGTGTGGGTTGCCCTCACAGCCCTGACTGCAACCGTGAGGATCAATTTCCATGAGTTTCTCTACCTTTTGTTCTCAGTAGAGGAAAATGTTCTTTGTATGGGGTGGGTTGGTTGTTCTCATGGCCCTGACTACAATCGTGCGGGTCAAATTCCATTATTTTGTGTACCTTTTGTTTTCAAGAGTGAAATTCTCTCTGCATTGTGTAGGTTGCTCTCACAGCCCTGACTACAATAGTGAGGATCAATTTCAATAGTTTTCTCTACCTTTTGTTCACAGGAGAGTAATGCTCTTTTCATGGCTGGAGTTATTCTCATAGACCTGACTAAAATCGTGTGGGTACCAATTTTCATGATTTTCTATACATTTTTTTCTCCGGAGAGTAATGCACTTTGCATGGTTTGGGTTGTTCTCATGGCCCTGACTACAATCGTGTGGGTCAATTTCCATGATTTTGTATACCTTTTGTTTTCAGGAGTGAAAGTCTCTCTGCATGGTGTAGGTTCATCTCACAGCCGTTACTACAATAGTGAGGATCAATTTCCAAGATTATCTCTACCTTCTGTTCACAGGAGATAAATTCTCTCTGCATAGCTGGGGTTATTTTCATTGCCTTGACCACAATCGTGTGCATTAAATTCCATTATTTTCTCTACCATTTGTTCTCAGGAGAGTAAAATGCTCTTTGCAAGGGTTGGGTTGCTCTCACAGCCCTGACTGAAACCGTGAGGATCAAATTCCATGATTTTCTCTACCTTTTGTTCTTAGGAGAGTAAAATGCTATTTGCATGGTGTGGATTGCTCCCACAACTCTGACTACAATTGTGAGGATTAATTTCCATGAGTTTTTCTTCCTTTTGTTCTCAGGAGAGAAAAATGTGCTTTGTATGGTGTAGGTTGCTCTCACAGCCCTGACTACAATCGTGTTGGTCAACTTCCATGATTTTCCCTACCTTTTGTTCACAGGAGAATAATGCTCTTTGCATGGCTGGGGTTTTTCTAATAGATCTGACTACAATTGTGTGGGTACCAATTTCCATGATTTTGTCTACATTTCGTACTCAGGAGAGCACTTTGCATAGTTTAGGTTGTTCTCAAGGCCGTGACTACAATGTGTGTAGGTTTCTCTCACGGCCCTGACTATGATCGTGATAATCAATTTCCATAATTTTCTCAGGAGAGAAATTCTTTTTGCATGGCTGGGGTTATTTTCATGGCCTTGACCACAATCGTGTGGGTCAAATTCCATGATTTTCTCTATCTTTTATTGTCAGGAGAGTAAAATGCTCTTTGCAAGGTGTGGTTTCCTCTCACAGTCTTGACTACAATCGTTAGGATCTATTTCCTTGATTTTCTCTACCTTTTGTTTTTTGGAGAGTAAAAGGCTCTTGGCATGGTGTGGGTTGCTCTCGCAACCCTGACTACAATCGCTTGGATACCAATTTCCATGATTTACTCCACATTTTGTTTTGAGGAGAGTAATGCTCTTTGCATGGCCGGGGTTTTTCTCATGGCTCTGACTACAATCGTGTGGGGTCAATTCCCATGATTTTATCTACCTTTTGTTTTCAGGATTGTAATGCTCTCTGCATGGTGTATGTTGCTTCCACAGTCCTGACTACAATAGTGAAGATAAATTTCCATGATTTTATCTACCTTTTGTTTTCAGGATTGTAATGCTCTCTGCATGGTGTATGTTGCTTCCACAGCCCGGACTACAATAGTGAGGATAAATTCCATGATTCTCTCTACCTTTTGTTCTCAGGAGAGTAAAATGCTCTTTGCATGGTGTGGGTTTCTCTCACAGCCCTGAATGCAACCGTGAGGATCAATTTCCATGATTTTCTCTACCTTTTTTTTCAGGAGAGTAATGCATTTTTCATGATGTCGGTTGATCTCTCGGACCTGACTACATTAGTAAGGATCAATTTCCAAGGTTTTTACTACCTTTTGTTTTTAGGAGAGTAAAATGCTCTTTCCATGGTGTGGGTTGCTCTCACAACCCTGACTACAATCGCTTGGATACCAATTTCCATGATTTACTCCACATTTTTTAGAGGAGAGTAATGCTCGTTGCATGGCTGGGATTGTTCTCATGGCTCTGACTACAATCGTGTGGGGTCAATTTCCACGATTTTATCCACCTTTTGTTTTCAGGAGTGTAACGCTCTCTGCATGGTTTAGGTTGCTTCCACAGCCCTGACTACAATAGTGAGGATAAATTTCCATGATTTTCTCTCCCTTTTGTTCCCACGAGATTAAAATGCTCTTTGCATGGTGTGGGTTTCTCTCACAGCCCTGACTGCAACCTTAAGGATCAATTTCCATGATTTTCTCTACCTTTTTTTCTCAGGAGAGTAATGTGCTTTTCATGATGTTGGTTGATCAATCGGACCTGACTACAGTAGTGAGGATCAATTTCCAAGATTATTACTACCCTTTGTTCTCCGGATAGTAAAATGCTCTTTGCAAGGTGTGGGTCTCTCTCACAGCCGTTACAGCAACCGTGAGGATCAATTTCCATGATTTTCTATACCTTTTGTTCTCTGGAGTGAAAAATGTTCTTTGTGTGGTGCGGTTTGCTCTCATAGCCCTGACTACGAAAAGAAGAGTATTAATTTCCATAATTTGTCTACCTTATGTTTTTAGGAGAATAGTGCTCTTTGTATAGCTGGGGATGTTCTCATGGCCCTGAATACAATACTGTGGGTCAATTTCCATGATTTTGTGTACCTTTTGTTTTCAGGAGTAAAATTCACTCTGCATTATGTAGGTTGCTCTCAAAGCCCTGACTACAATAGTGAGGATCTATTTAATAGATTATCTCCACCTTTTGTTTACTGGAGAGTGATGTTTTTTTCATGATGCTAACTACAATCGTGCGTGTCAATTTCCATAATTTTGTGAACCTTTTATTTTCAAGAGTGAAATTCTCTCTGCATGGTGTAGGTTGCTCTCACAGCCCTGACTACAATTGTGTTGGTACCAATTTCCATGATTTACTCTACCTTTTTGTCTCTGGAGAGTAATGCTCTTTGCATGGCTGGGGTTATTTTCATAGCCTTGACCACAATCGTGTGGGCCAAATTCCATTATTTTTTCTGCCTTTTGTTCTCAGGATAGGAAAATGCTCTTTGCAAGGTGTGGGTTGCTCCCACAACTCTGACTACAATGGTGATGATCATTTTCCATGAGTTGCTCTACCTTTTGTTCTCAGGAGAGAAAAATAATCTTTGTATGGTGGGGGTTGCTGTCATAGCCCTGACTACAAAAATAATACGATCAATTTCCATAATTTTCTCTACCTTTTGATTTTAGGACAGTTGTGCTCTTTGCGTGGCTGGGGTTGTTCTCAGAGCCCTGACTACAATGGTGTTGGTCAATTTACATGATTTTGTGCACCTTTTGTTTTCAGGAGTAAAATGCACTTTGCATGGTTTGGGTTGTTCTCACGGCCCTGACTACAATCATGAGGATCAAATTCCATGATGTTCACTAAGTTTTGTTCTTTGGTGAGTAATGCTCTTTGCATTGTTTGGCTTTCTCTCATGGCCCTGACTATGATCGCGATAATCAATTTCCAAGATTTTCTCTACCTTTTGTTCACAGGAGAGTAATGCTCTTTGTATGGCTGGGCTTTTTCTCATAAACCTGACAACAATTGTGTGGGTACCGATTTCCATGATTTACTCTACCTTTTTGTTTCTGGAGAGTAATGCTCTTTGTATGGCTGGGCCCCTCATGTCCCTGACTACAATCGTGTGGGTCAATTTCCATAATTTTGTGTACCTCTAGTTTTCAGGAGTGAAATTCTCTCTGCATGGTGTAGGTCGCTCTCACAGCTCTGACTAAAATCTTGTTGGCCAATTTCCATGATTTTCTCTACCTTTTGTTCACAGGAGAGTAATGCTCTTTGCGTGGCTGGAGTTTTACTCATAAACCTGACAACGTTTGTGTGGGTACCAATTTCCATGATTTACTTTACCTTTTTGTCTCTGGAGTGTAATGCTCTTTTCATGGCTGGAGTTATTCTCATATACCTGACTAAAATCGTGTGGGTACCAATTTCCATGATTTTCTATACATTTTGTTCTCAGGAGATTAATGCACTTTGCATGGCTGGGGATGTTCTCATGGCCCTGACTACAATCGTGTGGGTCAATTTCCATGATTTTGTGTACCTTTGGTTTTCAGGAGTGAAAGTCTTTCGGCATGGTGTAGGTTGCTCTCACAGCCCTTACTACGATAGTAATGATCAATTTTCAAGATTATCTCTACCTTCTGTTGTCAGGAGAGAAATTCTCTCTCCATAGCTGGGGTTATTTTCATGGCCTTGACCATGTGTGGGTCAAATTCAATGATTTTCTCTACCTTTTGTTCTTAGGGGAGTAAAATGCTCTTTGCATGGTGTGGGTTGCTTCCACAACTCTGAGTAAAATAGTGAGGATCAATTTCCATGAGTTTCTCTACCTTTTGTTCTCAGTATAGGAAAATGTTCTTTGTATGGGGTGGTTTACTCTCATAGTTCTGACTACAAAAAGAAGAGTATCAATTTCCATAATTTTCTCTACCGTTTGTTTTTAGGAGAGTAGTGCTCTTTGCATGACTGGGGATGTTCTCATGGCCCCGAATACAATACTGTGGGTCAATTTCCATGATTTTGTTTACCTTTTGTTTTCAGGAGTTAAATTCTCTCTGCATGGTGTAGGTTGCTCTCACAGCCCTAACTACAATAGTGAGGATCAATTTCCAAGATTTTCACTACCTTTTGTTCACAGGAAAGTAATGATCTTTGCATCGCTGGGGTTGTTCTCATGGCCCTGACTACAATCGTGTGGGTCAATTTCCATGATTTTGTGTACCTTTGGTTTTCAGGAGTGTAATGCTCTCTGCATGGTGCAGGTTGCTGTCACACCCCTGACTAAAATTGTGTGGGTACCAATTTCCATGATTTTCTCTACATTGTGTTCTCAGGAGATTAATGCACTTTGCATGGCTGGGGTTGTTCTCATGGCCCTGACTACAATCGTGCGGGTCAAATTCCATGATTTTGTGTACCTTTTGTTTTCAAGAGTGAAATTCTCTCTGCATGGTGTAGGTTGCTCTCACAGCCCTGACTACAATAGTGAGGATCAATTTCAATAGTTTTCTCTACCTTTTGTTCACAGGAGAGTAATGCTCTTTTCATGGCTGGAGTTATTCTCATAGACCTGACTAAAATCGTGTGGGTACCAATTTTCATGATTTTCTATACATTTTGTTCTCCGGAGAGTAATGCACTTTGCATGGTTTGGGTTGTTCTCATGGCCCTGACTACAATCGTGTGGATCAATTTCCATGATTTTGTATACCTTTTGTTTTCAGGAGTGAAAGTCTCTCTGTATGGTGTAGGTTCATCTCACAGCCCTTACTACAATAGTGAGGATCAATTTCCAAGATTATCTCTACCTTCTGTTCACAGGAGATAAATTCTCTCTGCATAGCTGGGGTTATTTTCATGGCCTTGACCACAATCGTGTGCATTAAATTCCATTATTTTCTCTACCTTTTGTTCTCAGGAGAGTAAAATGCTCTTTGCAAGGGTTGGGTTGCTCTCACAGCCCTGACTGAAACCTTGAGGATCAAATTCCATGATTTTCTCTACCTTTTGTTCTTAGGAGAGTAAAATGCTATTTGCATGGTGTGGGTTGCTCCCACAACTCTGACTACAATTGTGAGGATTAATTTCCATGAGTTTTTCTACCTTTTGTTCTCAGGAGAGAAAAATGTGCTTTGTATGGTGTAGGTTGCTCTCACAGCCCTGACTACAATCGTGTTGGTCAACTTCCATGATTTTCCCTACCTTTTGTTCACAGGAGAATAATGCTCTTTGCATGGCTGGGGTTTTTCTAATAGATCTGACTACAATTGTGTGGGTACCAATTTCCATGATTTTGTCTACATTTCGTACTTAGGAGAGCACTTTGCATGGTTTAGGTTGTTCTCAAGGCCGTGACTACAATGTGTGTAGGTTTCTCTCACGGCCCTGACTATGATCGTGATAATCAATTTCCATAATTTTCTCAGGAGAGAAATTCTTTTTGCATGGCTGGGGTTATTTTCATGGCCTTGACCACAATCGTGTGGGTCAAATTCCATGATTTTCTCTATCTTTTATTGTCAGGAGAGTAAAATGCTCTTTGCAAGGTGTGGTTTCCTCTCACAGCCTTGACTACAATCGTTAGGATCTATTTCCTTGATTTTCTCTACCTTTTGTTTTTTGGAGAGTAAAAGGCTCTTTGCATGGTGTGGGTTGCTCTCACAACCCTGACTACAATCGCTTGGATACCAATTTCCATAATTTACTCCACATTTTGTTTTGAGGAGAGTAATGCTCTTTGCATGGCCGGGGTTTTTCTCATGGCTCTGACTACAATCGTGTGGGGTCAATTTCCATGATTTTATCTACCTTTTGTTTTCAGGATTGTAATGCTCTCTGCATGGTGTATGTTGCTTCCACAGCCCGGACTACAATAGTGAGGATAAATTCCATGATTCTCTCTACCTTTTGTTCTCAGGAGAGTAAAATGCTCTTTGCATGGTGTGGGTTTCTCTCACAGCCCTGAATGCAACCGTGAGGATCAATTTCCATGATTTTCTCTACCTTTTGTTTTCAGGAGAGTAATGCATTTTTCATGATGTCGGTTGATCTCTCGGACCTGACTACATTAGTAAGGATCAATTTCCAAGGTTTTTACTACCTTTTGTTTTTAGGAGAGTAAAATGCTCTTTCCATGGTGTGGGTTGCTCTCACAACCCTGACTACAATCGCTTGGATACCAATTTCCATGATTTACTCCACATTTTTTTGAGGAGAGTAATGCTCGTTGCATGGCTGGGATTGTTCTCATGACCCTGAGTACAATAGGAATAGGATTAAATTCCATATCTCTCCCTACCTTTTGTTTTTAGGAGAGTAATGCTCTTTCCATGGCTGGGGTTGTTCTCATGGCCCTGACTACAATCGTGTGGGGTCAATTTCCACGATTTTATCCACCTTTTGTTTTCAGGAGTGTAACGCTCTCTGCATGGTGTAGGTTGCTTCCACAGCCCTGACTACAATAGTGAGGATAAATTTCCATGATTTTCTCTTCCTTTTGTTCTCACGAGAATAAAATGCTCTTTGCATGGTGTGGATTGCTCTCACAGCCCTGACTGCAACCGTAAGGATAAATTTCCATGATTTTCTCTACCTTTTGTTCTCAGGAGAGTAATGTGCTTTTCATGATGTTGGTTGATCAATTGGACCTGACTACAGTAGTGAGGATCAATTTCCAAGATTATTACAACCTTTTGTTCTCAGGAGAGTAAAATTATCTTTGCATGGTGTGGAATGCTCTCACAACCCTGACTACAATCATTTGGATACCAATTTCCATGATTTACTTTACATTTTGTTCGGAGGAGAGTAATGCTCTTAGCATGGCTGGGGTTGTTCTCATGGCCCTGACTATAATAGGAATAGGATCAATTTCCATATCTTTCTCTACCTTTTGATTTTAGGAGAGTAGTGCTCTTTTCATGGCTGGGGTTGTTCTCATGGCCCTGATTACAATCGTGTGGGGTCAATTGACTTGATTTTATTCCTTTTGTTTTCAGGAGTATAATGCTTTCTGCATGCTGTAGGTTGCTCTCACAGCCCTGACTACAATAGTGAGGATGAATTTCCAAGAATTTCTCTACCTTTTGTTTATAGGAGAGTAATTCTCATTGCGTGGCTGGAGTTTTTCTCATGGCTCTGACTACAATCCTGTGGGTACCAATTTTCATGATTTTCTCTACCTTTTGTTCTAGGAGAGTAATTCTCTTTGCATGGCGGGGGTTGCTCTCACGGCCCTGACTACAATTATATGGGTTACCATCTCCTCCCTCTCTTTTTACAATGACCAATCCATTCTACCGTAAGTTTTATTATAAGTTTGCATTCATTTTAAATGTATTCATACATAATATCAATATCTACACCAATAGGTTGGGGGAGACAGAGTTCTACTGATCATAACTGCCCATCACAGAAATTTGGAAAAAATGTTTACATGGCTCTCATTGTACCACCTGATCCTTCCAATAATCTGAAAATCTTAATCATAATTCCTGTAAAGAGAAAAGACTCTGGTGCTACTTTAATTGGTTAAATGTTAAACAGCGACACAAAAATGGTCACCCCCACCTTGACAACAAGGCACTCAGAGCACTAGGCACAGTGGAAATTATATGTTATGTGAAATTGTGGGCTTGGTGACACATTTAGCGAATTTCCCCCATAGGGAAGAAGCTATTACCGTAGTCGGCATGGTAAGACCTAGGCCCGGGACCATGATAACTTTTCGTTTTGAGGTCCCCACACCCCAAAAACACAATTAATTTGAAACTGTATATATATGTGTGTGTGTGTGTGTGTGTGTGTGTGTCCATAAGCACGATAACTCTCGTAAAAATGATCCGATTTTGATTAAATTTGTTATAAACATGTAAAGCAATATTTATGACTTTAAGTTCGAAAACCAACCAGATCGCTCCATCCGAAGGGGTATTTTGGGGGGGTTTTGTACCCCAAAAACTAGTTTTTTGAACTTTTTACATATAATTTCTGAAATAGTCCAATTTTAGTTTTTACCATTTGATTCAGATTTAAAAAACACACAATTCTGTATTTTGATCATTCCTCTACGTCAATTCCTCTACGTCTACTGTGTTATGAAATGATAAACATGGTAAATAAGCATGGTGGTATTGTAAGGTACTTTTATAGACTTTACAAGATTATTATTTCAAATGAGTAATTTTGCTATATAAGAAGGCCTAGACTAAATCTAAACTTCAAACCAGTGCAAATCACCTACACATTATTTCCCTAACCTAGAGGGAAATTAAGGTATCGACTAAGGGAGATTAGCTGGCTAGCTGTAAATATGAATTATCAATGACTCTTAGGTTTTAAAATAAACTAGCTGGCCCGACAGACGTTGTCCTGTCCTAATGTCATTTAATTTGTTTTATGTCAAATACTCGTTAATTTTCAAGATTAGCTCGTTCGCAGTCTATCGAAAAAAGAGTTTGAGTTGCCATCTAAGCAGTTTTTTACTTCCGTAATGAACATATGTTTATGCCTTTCAAATATGTTTAGATATAATCCTTGTTAAACGCTGTTTGGTGTAACTAACTAAACTTAGATCTAATCAATGGGAATTTTGAAGGCCAGTGAGATAGAGCCCTTAGATCAGATTAAAAATATTCTTTTAAAAGAACCTTCCCACACAGCACAAGGTTGTCCCCAGGACATCCCAAGGACCTCACAGTGGGATATGCAGGATATCCCAGGATCATCCCTATCTCATCGCATGACATCCTCAGGATACCCTCAGGATGTCCCCAGGACACAAAAATGTTCTCTCCCCATGACATCCTTCAGGATGCGTATCCTAAAGCCATATGACCTCCTAAGGATGGCCGCAGAATTATCATGGGGTAGGCAGGGATATCTGTGGGGTTAGGGGATTCATACTGATAGAATAATGGGACACCTTTCAATATGGTCACACAATCAGATAGGAAGACAGTTCTAAAATAAATTACAAGACAACTTTAAATTATCCTTTTATAAATAATACTATAACTGCCCATGCCCAGCTTGCACATAGAAACACAAGTTTTGACTTCATATTGATATTTTTTGAATCAGGTTGACTAGTGTATAAATGTTAGATACCTGTAATCTGCCTTGTGATCCTAGGATATATTTTTAATGAATAACACTTTTTGTCAAAGGTAATTTTGTAATCTTCAGACCCATACAAAACTTTAAATTGTGTCATCACAGTTCAACAGAACAAATACTTGAAAATCATGTTTTACAACTTTATATTGTTACCTTTGTCACATTTTATGCTAATTTTTATCATTACTATCGCATAATTTAATTATAAAAGTGTCACAAATGATGTGATTATAGGTACTTAAATTGGATTGACACTAAAAGTATATACACAACTTACAATTTTTTATTAAAATTTACTCAAATATTAAAAAAATAGTTATTTTAACAAGTTTATAATAAAATGAATACATGCACATGTAGGCCTAAACATTTCTCAGAAAAAAAGTTAAATTAAAAAATACAGATTTTAAAAATTGAGAAATGGATTCCAATTTATAATTGTTTAGTGAAGCAATACAAACAATTAAGGATTTTTTTAATAATACGGTAATGAATTCAAACAAATTGGCAGTAATTGCAGTAAAAATAAGTTTATATAAAACTAAAATGTAAATTATATGAACCAGGGTATATAAACACACAGTAAGTAGTGGTAGTTGATTAAATTCCTTCTCTGTTTTCATCTTCATTATGGCCTCGTTTCCTGAAAATAAAAACATAAAGCTAATACTGCATGTAGCGTTGGGTAACATATTATACAAAAATACCCCCATCGCATCAAACCTGCGTACTCAGCGAATTTCCAATGTATATATATGTGTCTCATTACTAGATAGAGCCACTTACCAAGTTTCACATAAATGTATTCATAAATAAGTGATATTTAGCATTTTATTTATTCTCCATAAGAATAACGTTAGGGCTGAGTATGCAGGTTTGCTGACACAAGGAAGATAAGAAGTATGTTTTTGTGATAATCAATATAACTCAACCAGGTACCAAGTTACAAATTACAAGTTTATCTACATACCAAGTTTTATTAATTTAGGTTCATAACTAAGGGAGATATAAAACTTTACTTATTCTCCATATGAATAATACCCCCATCGCAACAAACCTGTGTACTCAGCGAATTTATAATGCATATAACCCTATACGTTTCTTACTACCACATAACGCAACTTACCAAGTTTCATAAAAATACATTTATAAATAAGTGATATATAGCATTTTATTTATTTTCCTTAAAAATAATATATTGGGGCTGAGTACGCAGGTTTGCAACAACAAGAAAGATAAGAGGTGTATTTTTAAGCAATTATCAATATAACTCAACCAAGTGAAGCTACATACCAAATTTTAATAATTTATGTTCATAATTAAGGGAGATATAAAACTTTACTTACTCTCCATAAAAATAACATTATGGCTGAGTATGCAGGTTTTCTGCTATGGGGATAATCAACAAAAAACAAATTGGTTGTGCAAATATACCAGTACTAGGTGAAGCCACATACCAATTTTCATCAATATACATTCATAAATAATCGAGATATCAAATTTGATTTACTCTCCATAAGGATAACCAGATTGAAACTTCAGAAGGTAAGACAAAACCTATTTTAATTAGAAGAGGTGTCTTGCAGGGTGCTCCTTTATCTCCAACACTATACAATTTAAGCATTGATCATATTCTGAATGAATTGACGAATACATCAATGCGCGAAACCTATGGTTATACAATTGAAGACTCTTTGCCAGCAATAAG
Organism: Allygus modestus; assembly: GCA_963675035.1. NCBI lineage: Eukaryota > Metazoa > Arthropoda > Insecta > Hemiptera > Cicadellidae > Allygus > Allygus modestus. The sequence goes on from OY776111.1 coordinate 107,094,637, forward strand.
TGTAATAGGTTTCGCTGACGACACTGTATTGGTAGCTAGAAACAAAGAATCTGCTATGGATTGTATGATGGTATTAAATCCAAAATTGATGAAATTGGTCTAAGCCTTAATTTAAAGAAAACCAAAGTAATAAATATTATAAAGGGAGAGTTGTGCCCAGATAATTTCTGTATTGAAGGAGAAATATTGGAATCTCTGAGGAAAGGAGTCACAATTAAATATCTTGGAGTAAGTTTTGAAAATCAAATAGTTTTAGATAGTTCAAATATCATCCAATCATAAGTTAAAAACATTCAAAGACTTACTACATCTCCATTTTTAAAACATGAACAAAATGTATATGTCCTGTATATGGTGCAGTCTAGTATATCCATTTCAAACCGCTCCTCTGAATAAATTAACACAGAAATTCCTTAATGACATTAATCTCATTACCAAATCAGCCCCGAAGGAAATATTAGAACTGCCATCTGGTATTCCTAATTCAATGATATATTCACCAAAGAAATACAAAGGATTAGGAATGTTTAAGGCTGAGTGGGAGGTAATTATTCAGCACATAAACATATGTAAGATTCTGGAAAATATTAAAGACCCTTATATTGCTCTTTTTAGAGACTTTTCCAAAGAAAAAGAAATGTGTAACAAGTTAAATGTCTCAGAACTCATCCCTCATATGTCTTCATTTTCATCAAAAGCTCTCAGACATCACCTTCAAGAAATAGAGTATACACAATGGTGTGCCTTACCATTTAATGGAAAAGGTGTATGTTTATTTGAGGAATGTCCAAAAATCAATTTAAATTTCCATAAAATCAAAGATCTAACAACATCAGAGTATAGAGAAATGTTAAAAATTATTGGGGATGTGGCACCAACTAGATAACTCCAAGGCAGGTCCAAGAATGGGAACCAGTGTCGTCACTGCACGAACATTGAGCAATATACCTTTTGAGTCCTTGGCCCACATTCTTGGTAAATGCCCGTTTGGAGAATTGCTCAGAAATGAACGTCACAATAAAATTAGACAAATCATTGCTGATTTATTTAGGGACAAAGGCTATGAGGTGTTTGAAGAAATTGTGGGTTTGTCAGATAGTGGATCAATCCGAAGAGTGGATATTTTAGTTGTGGACAATAAATTTAAAAAAAGATTTATGTTTGATACAACTATACGTTTTGAAAAAAAAAACAAAGAACAAGCAATAGAAGTCAATCATGAAAAAATTAATATACGATGAGACCAAATACCCCTGTAGCAGCTAACCTGCATACTCTACAATGCAGAAATAGACCACAATGAAATGAAGCAATATACCAAGTTTCGTCAGGATAAGTTGATAAATAAGCAAGATATCCAATTTTTCTTATCCTTCATAAGAATAACATTGTACAACGTACTGTGTTTAGCACTTTCAATATCTCAGTAACCAATTGACGTAGAGCAATGATTAAAACACCAAATTGTGCGTCTTTTTAAAGTGATTCTAATGGAAACAAATACAATTTTACTTTTTCAAAAATTGTATGTAATAAACTCAAAAAACCCATTTTTGGGGTACAAACCCCCCCCAAAATACCCCTTCGGATAGGTCGATCTGTCTGATTTTCGATTTTAAAGTCATAAATGCTGGTTTACACGTTTTTATCAAATTTCATAAAAATCGAACCTTTTTTACGAGAGTTATCGCACCCACGGACACACATGTATATAAACAGTTTCGAACGAATAGTGTTTTTTGGGGTCTGGGGAACTCAAAACGAAAAGTTATCATGGTCCCGGGCCTAGGTCTTATCATGCCAACTACGGTAATAGCTTCTTCCGTATAGGGTAAATTCGCTAAAACTATTTTAAAGAAAAATATCACCTAAAAAGTATTGAAATATATGGATTATTGATAGGGACAAGAGGTACCATCCCAATCTTTGTTGCAGATATATGGAAAAAGTTAATTTACAACTAGAAAAACTGCAAACAATAGTCACAACCACAATTAAATTCACCGTATCTATTCTGAGAAACCATTTGTATAACAAAATTGAAGTATAACTAACAAATAATCTTTTCATATTCAATGTAAACGGTTTTAGTTTTACCCAACATTGTATTGTTTGTAATCCTTTGTTTTAGTAGCTTCAGTTGTGAAGAAGGTGTAAATTTATTTTTAATAAATTTTCTTTATATAGAGCTGAGTAACTTACACAGGTTTGCTGCGTCAAGAATAAGAAAGAGTTGTTATGCAATTATCAGTAAAACTAAACCAGATAAAGCTATATATACCAAGTTTTATTAATTTAAGTTTATAATTAAGGGAGATACCTATCAAACTTTACTTATTCTTCATTAGAACAACATTAGGGCTAAGTAAGCAAGTTTGCGACTACGCGGAGAGTAAAAAATCTTTTTGTGTAAATATCAATAGACCACAACTAAGCAACATATATACAAAGTTTCATCAATATACAATCATATATAATAGAGATATAAAGGCTTAACTCTTAACCCATCGGCTTAGAATGACGTACTGGTGTTGTTCCTAGCCTTTAATTTTTAAAACCTTTGAATTGGAATCGAAAAATCATGTTTTTAAATGGATTAATGGTCTATTTTAGTTAAAATATTGTTTTCTTTCAGTTTAAAGATTCACATTGGCACACACACAGAATAGACATAAGTAAAAAGTAGCAAAATCAGTGTTGACCATGTAACTCACAAATAATTAACCGATCCTGTCAACTTCGAATGTATATTGGATATTATATATAGACCCCTATTAGTGATTTCAACTTATGACACATTCAGGCAATTGTGTAAGTAGCTAAATTGTAATAACTTTGATAGGTGTAAGGCTATCTTAGATCTTGCATAATCGAATGAAGAAGCCTACTGCACTTAATCATAGTACCGGTATTCTAATCTACCTTCTTTAATAAGCAGAATTATTTATATAATTTTACCTGGATTTCTCTTATTATAAGGAGTTGATTCCTTAAGGGTGTAAGCCAATCCATGAAACCTATGTGTTTGATTTTGGCCTCAGCAAACTGATTCTGACCAGCTCCTAAACAGAGACACATGCTAATTAAAAATAATTGATTAGCAAAAAACTAAGCCTAACAATTTCCTGAAAGCGCATAGTTACGTCATATGCCTCCTTTTCCTTTTAATGTAGGCCTACCCCATCCTTCATAAGGCCCTTTAAGTTTAAGTTTAAGTTAATATTATAAACTTAAAGTTTATGGTGTGCATAACATACAAGAAAAAAATGTAAAAAATCTATCAAAGTTAAAATATTTCTATTTGTTGGCTATTTTAACTATCAAAACTGTATCACTATACAGATAAATACTTGGTATGATGCTAGATTTTAAAAATTTTACTATATTTGTAGTTTTAACTGCCTTAAAAAAATAAAATGGCGAATAATAATCAATTCAAAATGCAGTACCTTTTTAGTTGAGCTCTAGCGGCCAAACGGATGGTCTCATTGAAAAACGAAGAGCTCAACGTGGCACGGATTTGAGACGATCAACGAAAACTTTGGTCCTAAGACTTTGCCATATCTTGACCTCTTCACCCTTACATAGCGCTAGATTTTTCAAATTTCAGCTATTTTTCAAGATTGATTCGTTGTTTTCAATAGTTTGTCTTTCTAATATATAACATAGAGGTCTAATATTTTACACACAGTATTCCTAGATTACAATAATTATCTAGCAGGAGTTATACACCCAGATTCTTTCACTTAAACACCCAAAAAAATACAAAGTCTTTGAACTACTATCGATTTGTTGGGTTTTTTTTTTGGGGGGGGGGTTATATTTTGCATGTTGTGCTCCACCAAGGGTAAAATCCCTTATAAATTATGCCCTATTTGCTGTAGAAGGCTTGTAGTTACTCAGAAACATAGTAATTTAGACTGTTGTTGGTGGTTTTATTCCTTATAAGGTTCAAGAGACGGCTTAGAAAATTTATAGACAAAGATTATGTTCAAAATTCAGGGTAGGGTTGGCACAATCCCTTATAAATTATACCCTATTTCATGCAGAAGGCTTGTAGTTACTCAGAAACATAGCTATTTAGACTGTTATTGGTGCTTTTATTCCTTATAAGGTCCAAAAGACGTCTTATAAAAGTTTATAGACAAAAAATTAGGGTAGGGTTTTAATTTTTTACAAGCACTTACAATCTAATACGGAGGCTTCAAATTTAACATACATACGTCTCCAAACAAAGTAGAATCCAGCAACAGCCGTATGACCAGTTTTGATGATTTTAACCTCCTCAAAATAATTTAAATCTTGGAAAAGATTATTCAATTTTAGGTTATTTTTGGAGATTCTTTCTGTGTTTTCCCCTATCACTTTAATATACTTGATATATGACTAATGTTTGGCACTCAATACGTTTACACCACATTTGCTATGTAGCAGAAATCATAAGACCAGTTTTCATAATTTAAAGCCATCAGAAGTCTAAAAACCTAAACATCTGCTAAATTATCGAAAAATATATACGAATTCTAAACGACATCCAGACGAGCTAGAAACCTGAAATTTTGCATGCCGGTAGCTTTTAGTTTGTAACCCCCAGAAAAATTGCCAAAACTGACAATATTATTGTTTAAGTCCCCAAAAAAAATATTTAAAATCCCCGCAAAAAGGCTTGTTTTTGAATTCCAGTTATTGAGCTCTAGCAGCCCAACGGTTGATCCTATCGAAAAACGGTCACGACCACGTGCCACGTATTTTTCAAGATCTACAACTTTGATCCTGTGACTTTTTGTCGTATCTTGCTCCCTTCACCCTTAGATAGCGCTAGATTTTTGAAATTTCAGGATATTTCAATGATTATTTTGGTGGTTTTTAATTTCCTATTACTTGCACTTAGTATTTAGAGGCTTGATATTTGGCACATTATATGTTTACACATTAATCTTCACGAAACAGTGGTTAATTTAACCTGTTTTAATATTTAAACACCTCAAAACAATTAAAAATCCTAATTGATTCATTAGTTCTACATTTGACAAAAACTGCTTTATCGACTTCCAAATGTATAAAACGTTAAGTTACTATTTGTCTCTTGATTGACCTAATATTTTGCAAACATCATGACATACCTTTCTGTATTGAGCAGCAGTTAGATTAGCATTTCCAATAATATAAATACTTAAAAACTTAGAAAAACCAATTTATCTACATATGAACAAACGGTTTTATTGACTTCCAATATAGCAACCGTCAACTAATGGCTTTTAGGTTGTTACCGACCATAGATGGAGACTGTCTTTCTGTCAGAAATATATGTAATTATTAATATTAAATAATGTTTTATCTCACTAATGTTTACTTTTTAACACTAACTTTTTCTGTAATTTTGTTTTTATCAGGTTCAAGTTCAAATAAATGTACACTTCATTGTTTTCTAATTATATTCCAAGTACTGATACAATTTCTGATTCTCGCTTTCAACAATATTACTTGTTTTAACCACACTTTAGGTTCATTACTACTTAGAATATTCCAGATTGTGGATGTTCTGCTCAATTATTAATTTGTGAAAATGACCTTTTCTTGCGTTGCACGAGGTTCATTCCATCAGGGTGATGCTCGATTTTCTGCATTTAGCAATAATGCTCAATGTATGGCGAATGCGGCTTGTGCCCTGGCTTGGAAGTTCCTCCGGGGTGAATTTTCTACTCCGGGGTGAGATTCTTATGACCGGCGATAGCTTGTATGTGAAATCTCGCCAAGAAAATCAGGTAAATGACAGATACCTATTTCCGGAGGATCTTGCCAGAGAGTGGTACATTATGGGCCATATTGTAACCATTGATGAAATATCTTATATTTGCAATGGATTGTATCCTTCGACTAGTAATCATCTTAGAGATTCAGTCAATTTATTGCAAAGCATTTTGGAGTCCTTAATGGTTGAAGATTCTGAAAATGGAGGCTTCCTGTTTACTGGCCAACTGGTTACAGTCGCATTTTGGCGTTGTCAAGGGCGACTGTACCTTTTTGATTCTCAGGCGGTAGACGATAACCGCAAACGAGATCACATTAGTGGCAATAATTCAGCTAGGCTGTTTTTATGCGAGAGCTACTTGTCATTTGCTTCTCTGCTATTGTCAAACGCGGCTTTAGATGGAACTGAAAACCAGTATAATATTACAAGTCTTAAATTTGCTCGGCCGTTTGAACAAAAAAACCCTTCTGATCATTCTTCTGCCTTTGACCCTAAATTACATGTTTTGCGACCTGTAATACTCCTGTCCCCATCTAAGCAATTCCCTCAGTCTGGCCCCTTGAGAAAATCGAAAAAGAGCGGGAATAGCCAAAAAAATTAAGCGCGGACGCCCCAAAATACTCAGTACATCTAGTGAGGACCAAGTGAAAGAGGCGAAAAAGAGGTATAATAAGACCCATCGAGAAAAGCACAGAGAGGATTCTCGGAAGTACAGTCAACAGCACCCTGCGGTCAACAGGGCGGCTGTTGAATGGTACAGTCAGCAGGACCCTGAGGTCAACAGGGCGGCTATTGAACGGTACAGTCAGCAGCACCCTGAGGTCAACAGGGCGGCTGTTGAACGGTACAGCCAGCAGCACCCTGACGTCAACAGGGCGGCTGTTGAACGGTACAGCCAGCAGCACCCTGAGGTCAACAGGGCGGCTGTTGAACGGTACAGCCAGCAGCACCCTGAGGTCAACAGGACGGCTGTTGAACGGTACAGCCAGCAGCACCCTGAGGTCAACAGGGCGGCTGTTGAACGGTACAGTCAGCAGTACCCTGAGGTCAACAGGGCGGCTGTTGAACGGTACAGCCAGCAGCACCCTGAGGTCAACAGGGCGGCTGTTGAACGGTACAGCCAGCAGCACCCTGAGGTCAACAGGGCGGCTGTTGGACGGTACAGCCAGCAGCACCCTGAGGTCAACAGGGCGGCTGTTGAACGGTACAGCCAGCAGCACCCTGAGATCAACCGGGCGGCTGTTGCACGGTACAGCCAGCAGCACCCTGAGGTCAACAGGGCGGCTGCTGAACGTTACAGCCAGCATCACGCTGAGGTCAACAGGGCAGCTGTCGAGAGGTACAGGCAACGGCATCCTGAAGCCTCTGGGCAAAGAGTTCAGATTTTACGATTGAAAACCCCAAAACTCTGTGAACTTAGACATTTGCCGACTTCACTTGGTAGACTCATAGTCAATCATGGTCCTATGGCGTGATGGAGGGGGGTTTACTCAATCAATTAACTGCTTTTAAATTAGAGAAAGTTAGTCTTTAGGGTGATGACATTTACAGGTGTCCCTATTGTACTGCTTGACTTTTCGAGGAAGAGAAGAATAGGAAGAAATGGTGTTGTGGAGAAGGAGCATATAACGTTCTCGATCTGTATCCTCTTCAGGAACCATTTTACTCTAATCGTCAATTCCTTGAAAGAGCTCGTGCTTACAATGACCTGTTTGCCTTTTGTGCACTCGAGGTGTCTGGCGGGTACCGGCATCCTAGCGGTCTTTCTTTTTTCAAGATTGAAGGTAGGATGTATCATCAAGTTTATAATCTGAACGCTCCTGGTCAAAAGTTTAAGACTTCAACTGGGGACGAACAGTTTGTAAACCGGTCCCGCCTGTACATCGACGATGGCGAAGAACGTCGGAACATTGCTGAGGGTAGATTACTTGATGGCGAAGTCACTGACGCTATTACTCTTTTTCTTTCTCAAGAAAATCCTTTTGTCAATCATTATCGATGACTGAGTAGTGAACCGTCTGTAAACGCCCACTTGGATTTTCAAGTCACAAGTAGATCTACCTACGGCCCTGTTCTTGGTGACAGGTAAACTGGTGTTGAGGTGCACGCCGTGCTCAGTACAGATGAGGCTGTAAATGAACCCCGGAGACTAATGATATGGAAGACTGGCTCTGACAGACCCACTTCCATGGACCTTCTTAGTCCACTGATGGAACCGTTCCAATATCCGTTGCTCTATCCGCAAGGCACTTTGGGCTGGCATGTTGGCCGTCTTGATAATAGAGGCAACAAACTGACGCAGTAATTATTCGCGATGTCTACTACATTCTAATCCTCGCTTCTCTCACATCGGCCGTCTATCTCAAGCCTGGCAGGTTGAGATGTTTGCGAGGTATGAGGAAGAGAAACTGCGTTATATACAATTTTCGCAAACAAAGCCAACTGGAAATTCCATGCGGATAGGGCCACTGGACGAACTCCTGGAGGCGCAACAGGGTAGGCAGGTCCGGGTCGACATCGTCAATGATGAGACCATCCAAGGCGACTGTGGGGCGCAACCCGGTAAGATTTACCTCCCAAGTTCCTTTACTGGGGGGACTAGGTATATGAAAGTCCATTACGAGAACGCAATGGCACTCGTGTCTCGCCTTGGATCCCCTACATTCTATCTTACTTTTACGTATAGTGCAACTTGGGAGGAAAATAAGAAGGCTTGCCCCCGAGAAGGAGGGCGAAGTGACCCTGGTACAGCTTGCAGAGTCTTTCAGATCAAACTCCTGGAACTTCTACGATATCTGCGGAGAGGAGCAATGTTCGGTCGTTCGGTCTACATAGTGTACGTCATCGAGATGCAAATGAGGGGCCTTCCTCATGCCCACATTGTATTTAAGATCGACGGAAACGGTCCTGTCCAGGCGTCCGACATTGACTCTATTATCCGTGCGGATATTCCCTCGGAAGAAGAGGCCGGAGGTCGACTTAGGAAGTTGGTTCTGAAACACATGGTTCACGGCCCTTGTGGTACAGATCACAGAACCGACTTTCCTTGCTGGGACTCTGCAAAGGATTACTGTACCAAGTTCTTCCCTAAGCCTGCCTACGAAACCACCCATGTCGATGAAAGAGGGTTTGTCCAATACAGACGTGATTATTCAAACCATGGGACTATAACATCAAGGCGCAAGACAGTCACTGTCCATGACGGATGGGTCGTGCCGTAAAACTCCGCACTGATTTTGAAATATGAGGCACATATAAACTTGGAGCTTGCTTCGACTCGGCGTGTAATTAAATACCTCTTCAAATATCTTATGAAGGGAGGTTCTCTCCAGAACGTAACAGTTACTCCCTTCAGTAAGCAAGATGACGAGGTAGATCATTACGTGACGAAAAGAATGGTGGGTGCCAGCGACGCTTGCTGGAGGCTGTTAGATTTTCCGATCTCTAAATCAGAGCCCAGCGTTGAGTGTCTTCCCGTACATCTGGAGGGGAAACAGTCTGTCTGTTTTCGTCCCGGCGACCTGGCAAACGCAACCACCAGAGCAAGCTCCAAGCTTATTGTTTATTTAGACCGACCTCATGATTCAATATTTGACAATGTGACGTACCAAACTTTTTATGAAAAGTTCATGGTACACACAAAACGTCCCATTAATGCGGAGTTTTACGACCATCCGGACGAACAGCATTTCATAACGGTTCGCCAGCGTGGTGAGAAGGTATGTAGACTGTTTTGGGTTTCTCCTAGCCGAAGCGAACAGTACTACCTTCGTATTCTTCTTATGTTTGTTCCGTGCCGTGGTTATGACGATCTTTTGTCCCTTGGCGGACCCAACTGCCGCACTTTCCAGGAGGTCGCACGTAAACTCGGTCTAGTAGAAGACGAAGAAGAGTACCACTACGCGCTGCGTGAGGCCGCACAGTTTATGACAGGCCCGAGACTCCGTTCTTTCTTTGTGCTCCTCTGCAACATGGGAGCTCCCGCAGCTATTTTGTGGATCCGTTCCGAGACTCCCTTTGCGAGGATCACATAGAACGGAATCCTCATGATACAGAACTGGCCTACAAACTTGCTTTAATCGAAATTGATCGAGGTCTACGTTGGCAGGGATCTTGCTTGGGCGATCACGGCCTCCCCGATGTACAGGATGACACGACTGAGTTGGGTAGAGAACTGCTTATGGCGAAAATCAACAGAGAGTTGTGGTGGAGGAGTGGGCCACCAAGCTCTCTGATGATCCAAAAAGCGTATTTGAGTACGTTCGAGCTCTTCTTCATAGCCGCAGTGATTGTAGATCATCGAGAACAACTTTTCTAGATGGGCCGGGATGCTATGGGAAGACCTCACTCATACGGGCCATCCTTGCGTACGTGAGAAGTTGTCGTCAGGTGGCTCTTGCCGTGGCAAGCTCTGGGATTGCTGCTGGAAACATGCCGGGTGGTACTACAGCACACAGCATTTTTCGGCTACCACTCGATCTCGGAGATGGTACTGGCTTCTGGAATATCACCAACGGATCCCAGCGAGCAGAACTCATCAGAGCTGCACAGCTCATTGTTTTTGATGAGGCCCCAATGGCACATCGATTTATTTTTGAGATTCTTGACAGATCACTGCGAGATCTCATGAATTCCTGTGTGCCATTCGGCAGTAAAATCTTCCTCTGTTCAGGGGATTTCCGTCAGATCGCGCCCGTAGTTGTAAATCCTCGCACGCCAGCCGACGTTGCTTGTGTCTCACTTCGGGCGTCACATCTTTGGCGATATTTCAAAGTCTTTGCTCTGACGACACCGCATCGGACAAGTGGTTCCAATATCTATTCCGAATTCCTTCTTAGTGTAGGTAATGGAACGACTCGTTCGACTTCTATTGGGGAGGGGCGGGATGGTCAAAGTCTGATTCCACTGCACGGGGTTAGACATGTGACGTCTTTGACTGATTTGATCCATTCCATCTTTCCTGCAACTGACCTGCTAGATCCTGATCTGTGTTCTCGGCGGGCCATTCTCTCAACTTTAATCGTGAACGTCAAAGAAATCAATGATCATATCTTGAATTCTTTCGATGGTCACCTTTACGAGCTGAGGAGCGCCGACACTGTGGACAGGGTGAACGATGACGGGCTGGATGTCGATGTTCAGCTACTGAACCAAGCTACTGGCAAGGGTGTTCCAGACCATATCCTGCGACTGAAGATCGGTTCTGTGTGCCTCGTAATAAGGAATCTCAACATCGCTGAAGGACTCGTAAACGGCACCAAAGTCATTGTGACTGCGATTAGCAACCGCTTGATTACAGTCAGACTTCCCGGACAAACGCAACCGATATGTATTCCTAGAATCATATTCACGTTCGCGTTTGTTGAGGGTTCGCCGCTTCGGGTCCGTCGACGTCAGTTTCCGCTGATGTTGGCCTATTGTATGACCGGGCACAAGAGCCAAGGTCAGACAATAGAATCAGTTGGTGTTGATCTTCGCACGGACTGTTTCACGCATGGACAGCTGTATGTCTTGCTAAGTAGAGTCAGGCATCCAGACCACATCGTTGTTCTTGTCCGTCCCGAGAGGGTCCACGAAGGAGTCGCATATGCAAAGAACATTGTGTATGACGATCTCCTTAGTTGATACTGATTTGGACATAAGCAGTAGGCTAGGGGATCTGCTTTAACAAAACTCCCCGTCGGGATATGACGATTAAGGCAGTACGATAGGGGGTCTGCCTCATCAAAAGTCCCCGGTGTTTGATCTTGTACAAACGCAGTAGGCTAGGGGATCTGCGATATCAAAACTCCCTGGTGTTGTATATATTTGTATTTTTTCGTAATATTCTTAGTTTTAATATTTTTTTCACGGCAGAGGCGAGGAGAACTGCCATCAAAAACTCTCCGGTGTGTTCATGTTTGGCATTTGTTCTTTTTAATAGTTGTAAGATTTGTGTTTGCGGCAGAGGCAAGGGGGCCTGCCTCAAACAAACTCCCCATTTCATATTTCTATTAGCTTAGTTACTTTAGTTTTATGTTTGTAAATAGATGGTTCCTACGTTTCCCGGCCTCCCCGTTGGCGGAACTGGATATGCCAAGCTGCAACATTATGCACTGGCTAACTAACAGGGAAACACCATTAACTCAAACCTTATAAACGCTTTTCACTCTGAAAAATCTACACCTTTCATATACAAAACATACTACATACATATACATATACTATACATCTACTACATATACTATGTAGCAATGTTTTACAAAAAATGCGGCAACCATAAACCATACTATATAATTACTTTTACATATATTACACTGTCCATCCAAATTTAACTTAAGACTTAAATAAATATCAACACTTAAATTAATTTAGTATTAAACCTATTATACATTGATTCCACTGTTCATCCAAATTTACCTTTAGACTTCAATAAATATCAACATATAAATGAATTAGCATTAAACCTACTACTACATTTATAATAGTAATTGTCAACGCCACTTTCTCAATAAAACCTCATCTAAGTTTATTTTTCTTGGCTTCGATAGAATTCATACTTTCTTTGGAATAGTGAGCGAAGCGAACAAGGGGGTCTGGGGGCGGAGCCCCCAGCGAGCGAAGCGAGTCTAATATACTATACAGCCCCATGTGTAACTCACTCCCTCACTCACTCAGGTATACGAATTCTAGACTACTTCTAGAGGAGCTAGTAACCTGAAATTTGGCATGCATAGGAGGTAGCTTTTACCTTGAAACCCCCAGGAAAATATGCAAAACTTACAATTTCATATTTGAAACTCCGTAAAAATAAATATAAATAATTTAGTTCTTTTTTTTGAGGTTAACTGATGTCGGTAATTCAGTATGCAGCTCAATTGGTATGTTGTACTACGTTACCGACATGCATTATTATGTATTTCAAATTTTCGGTGCAGTATACAAAAATCTACATGGGTTTTTGCTTATAAGCGCTTTGTGGCAATCCAGTCACAATAAAAGTCTTCCCTATTAAATATTTATAATTTTAAACCTAATTAAATATTCTTTCATGATCTCATAATTGCATCGACTAATAAACCTGTTATTTATCCCGTAACATCGAAAAATATAATTTTAGGTTCTCACTGGTAAGAAAACTCATTGTTTTAACCACACTTTTGATGATTCAGACTATCTTGAATGTTACGGTGATGAATTGTCAATTAGATTACGTAATTTTTGTAGCTATGACAGTTTCATGCGTTACCCGTTTTTTTATTAATATTTTAACACAATTTTTAATTAGTTAAGAAACAAATCTATGAGTTACGTAACCTACGTTAAAGACATGCATTATTTTGATTTCAAAATCTTATTGGTACTATAGTGAATGTAGTAAGCAGCTTTTGCTGTAATACAAATTTAACTATTTTTCTATTAAATCAATATATTCTTAACACATTTTAAAGGAATTGGTAGTTACCCAACTACGATATAACCTAAGGTTGTGTCTCGAGGGTAATAATATTTTCAAAATTCTGTTGGCCAGTGACCCTTGAGGAACTTTGTATTTCATTTTGTTCAAGGTTGTATGACGGTTTTATTATCACTTACATTTAGTACTCAGAGGCTTGATATTTGGCACACAATATCTTCACATTTATCTTCAAGAAGCGGTAGTTAGACTATCATATTTTACCATTCAAACCCCTCAAACAAATTATAAGAACCTAATTGTTTAATAACTTAACAATCTGCTTTACCGACTTCTTCACGTAATGTATTTTTAGTATAGCTCTAGCAGCCAAAGGAATGGTCCTAACGAACAAAGCAGACCACCACATGCCACGGATTTTAGACGATCTACAACTTTGTTCTTATGACCTTTTGCAGTATCTCGCCCCCTTCACCCTTGGGTAGCGCCAGATTTTGTTCAAATTTCAGGTATTTTTCAAGATTTATTCGTGGTTATAGTTTGTCACTCTAATGGAGAACTTAAAGGCCTAATATTTGGCACACAGTCTTATTAAATTACATTAAAAAAGTAGCAGCAGTCAGAATCCCATATCTGACCATTTAAACACCCAAACAAATTAAAGCCTTTGAACTTTTCTATGTTTTTTTGTGTTTTTTGGGTATATTTTGAATTTTGCGCTCTGCCAAGAGTAAAAACCATCATAAATTAGCACGTACCGTGGTGTTCGTGAGAAGCTTTCATTAAGAGAACAATTTAACAAATTAATTTTGAATACTTAATTTAGATCATCTTTGTGATGTATAAGAAATACATTTGTACGCCTGGCCTATGTAAAAAATACATGAATCCTTTTAAAAATAAATAAGTTTAATAACAAAAATATCTAAATTCATAATACAACCATAGTCCAGTCAAGTTAGACATGAAAAAGGGGCCTTGCATGCAAAAGGTCATGTAGTTCTAGTTTTTTAGTATGTTGTTGGGACCTATACCACAAATAAGAAACCAAGTTTGCAGCTTCGAAAGACCTGTGCTACCGGCGTAGTAGCCAAAAAACCGTAAAAATTTTATATTTTTTCAGTTTTTGCCAAATATCTCCTAAAGTTTGCCTCTGACAGAATATGTTGCCCTATCCTTTCTTAAACCAGACAAAATTTTGTAAAGTTTGACACGATAACGACTCCAATATGTCCATTATAAACGAATATACAATACTTTAAAAACTAGAGAAATTTTCTAAAAAATGAAAGATTTTCGTCAAGGTCTCTTATTTTGAGTCATATTGTTAAAAATACGCATCCACGAGAAAATCTATACAAGAATAAATTAAAGATAATTTAATTAGCTTTCATTTGAGCCCCAGCGGGCATTTGTAGATCCAATGGTTCTTTCAAAAATGGCAGATAACATAGAACAGAAAAAACGGATGTTAGAACCATTGTGAAAATTAATTTATTAAATAGTCATTTATACCATTCTGCTACAAAAAATAACTACAAAGAATCAGTAATTAAAAAAAAAATGAAATGATTATTATGGTTTCAATCAAAGACTAGGAAAAAGGAAAATGTCAGGGTTCAGGAGAGGTAATTCGAAACGTTATTTATCCTCCTGTTGCAAGTTGTTGGTGACATTGACATAAAACAGCTGATCAGCTGTTAGTTGATGATATTTATATAAACTAGCTGATCAGCTGTTACTATTTATTATTTCAATTTTTTTGAATTTATTTACTTTTAGTTATGGTATTTAATTTTGTCACGTTATATGCGGAGCTTGGTTTTTAAACAACGATGTGACATGTCTATTCCTCCGGGCGTTTGTTTTGTGTGCCGTAGGGCTCTGGATGAAGGCCCTGTCGTAATTGTTAAACAACGCGGTATTCGAGCACTTATAGACGGAGTGCGAAACGTGGCCTCACGGAAAATAAAACTTTCCTTCATCCTCTTCATGAAGTCACCATTCATGATGCGTGCAGAAAGAGATATACTGTTGTGAGCAATGTGGAAGCTGCAGTACGTAGAGGAGCGGATTCTGTTCCACAAACAACAGCATCTACTAGAGCATCAAGTTGTATCCGTTCGACCTTGCAAAAAGTTTGTTTATTGTGTGGTGAAGATATCACTGAAGACTTTATCAAGTTTCAACAGAAACTGCCGCTTTCACGAAGAAATCTGGTCCATAAAGTTGAGCAATTGGGCCTGAGGAAAACAGTGCTTGATGCAGCGCAACGCCGAGGTGATGAGTGGGGAAAGGAAATTGAATTGCGCCTCTCCGCAAATGAAGATGACTTAGTAGCTGCTAAAGCGACATATCATAGTCTGTGCTATAAAAATCTATTCTCTTTGCCAGGAAAAAGTGGGCAGAAGGGAGGGTATCGACCGGCCGATGATGTAGAAGAAGCGATGGAATATATCTACAAACACATATTGGAAAACAGCGAAGAATGCCAGTTCTCATTAGATGACCTTACATTACATCTTACATTAGACCTTACATTAGATGGCCTTAGATTACAGGTAATTACATCCCTGATTTAAGAACAGTGAAATCACGTATCAAGAAACGTTTTGGTGATGACATCTTGATATCAGAGGCTGGATCCAACAGGGGTTCAGTAATTTGTTTTAAAGATAGTGGTCACAAAATGTTGTATGATAATTGGTACGCGGCAAGACATAGTGATGTTCAGCAAGAGCGGTTAAGAGTGGTGAAGGCAGCGGCCAAAATAATATTGGAAGATATCCGCTCTCAAGTATATGACACCAGTGAATATCCTCCACCTGATGATTTTTTCAACAATCTTGAGTCAGTTATCCCCGAGTCTTTAAAACTATTTTATGAGACCATTGTTCTGAAAAACAAGCGTGGACTTTTGGAAACATGGAAAAAGAAATATGTGGCATTTTCTCACGCTCTTATATCAGCTGTACGACCTCGATCTTTTGTTTCCTCTCTTCTGACAGGAGTTGGAACCTACTTGTATAGGAAATTTGGTTCTAAGCATTTAGTTAATAAATGCTCAACGCTGGGATTCTCGTGTTCTTACACAGATGAAGTGCAGCTTGAAAGTTCTGCAATATTACGAGTGGAATCCTCACCACTAATAGATAAAGGAGCTTACGTGCATTTTGTTTACGACAACGCAGATGTGAACGTCAATACTTTGAATGGAGAGAACACGTTCCATGAGATGGGGGGAATTATGTGCGTAACCCCCCACACAGCAGTTCAACAAGACAACAACATTCCACGTTTAAAGACATACGTATCTGCCGACAATGTGAGCTCCCTTAGTGAAATACAAATCAAACACTCCAATGTAAAAAAAACTCTGGTCTGTCGTCAGTTATGATAAATGACTTACAGGAAACCTTTGAACTAGATAGTGAAATATTGCCTTCTGTCCCAGACTTTTTGTGGTTGTATGGGAAGTCGTCTAAAGCTGAAAGTTTTCCAGGATGGAATGGATTTATGGAGCAGGTGACTGACGGGCTTCATTTTTCACGCTCGAAAATCATTTTCCTTCCATTCATTCACGCTCCACCTACTGTTTATGATACGGTGATTACATCACTAATTGAAGCTGCTTGGCGAAGCAAAGCTCATTCTCAGAAATTTTCATTTGTTACGTTCGACCAGCCATTATTCATAAAAGCTCGAGACTTTGTCAAGAGTGGCCAACACCCAGACTTGAGCTGTACGATTGTGAGGCTTGATGGGTTCCACCTCCTCCTTTCGTTTATGGGCTGTATCGGCACGATAATGGAAGGTAGTGGGTTAAAGGAGCTGCTTACGAATATTTACGCAGATCACATTGTTGAGAAAATTCTAAATGGTCATGAATATTCACAAGCCGTTCGAGCACACACTGACAGATCTAACATTGGCTGGCATTATTTTGGATGAGATAGACATGACTAGTGAGGAGAGAGATGGAATAGCAAGTTTACTGAGGGACAGTGAGAAGTCTGTAATAATGTTTGCCGAAGATATTGATGCATACCAAGACCTAAAAGACAAGTTCAAGAGTGCTTTGAAGAAAATTAAAGCAAATGGTCCAACATCACAGTTATGGGTTCAATATTTTCGGATGACCATGCTCATTAAATTATTTATCCAGGCAGAGCGTGCGGGTGATTGGAATCTTCACTTGTACTGTATCCACAATATGTTGCATTTTTTTCATTCTGCCGGGCACTATTTGTATGCTAAGAGCGCCCATCTCTACCTACAGGATATGATCGCTCTAGAACAAAGAATGGATGAATCTGAGTACGGTATTTTCACAAATAATTTTACTATCCGCAGATCCGAGAAGTTTTGGTCTGGTTTTTGGTCAGATCTGACAATCGAACAGACGCTGATGAGATCTATGAAGAGCCACGGTGGGTTGACCCAGGGACGTGGAATCTCCAACAGTGTTTTGGCAAGGTGGATAATGGGAATGGGTTTCATGGTAAACATATATGCGAGGAATTAGAAAGCTTCTGTCGTATCTCTTGTCCCACTGGAGAACAGCATGTGGATATGAGGCCTGCTCATTCGAGATAACCATGATGTTGAAAAACTCAGAAGCTGGTTCGAACTTCACCCCCCATTTACAGTTACTGACAATTTGATCTCTATCAGTAGTGGTTTAGTCGGAGGTCCTGAGATAACTTGTCACATGGCCCAACAACTCGAAACAGAAGGAGTGAAGCTGATCGTTGGGAAAACCTTTGACAAAGTAGCTTTCAAACGGAAAAAAAAGTGGCTACTTTGGCTTTAAACACAAGATCTGTTAAACTGCCCAACAAGAATGTAGTTATTGATCCACTTACAATCTTTCAGCGAGTTTGCATAAAGAACGAGTCGAAGAAGGATTTACAAGAATATTTCAAGTACAAATTGGCCCCGTTCCCTTTGTCTTTGTTTACTGAACAAGGGATGCGAAAGGTCACAAAATCATCACTCTACTCTGCTTTTACTCTTCTCTCCAGCCACACACCAATAGACGCTAATACATACGTCGTTTTAGATGGTAGTTATCTTCTGCACAAAGTGGTCTGGCAACGGAAAAGTTCAGTAGCATCAGTCGTCTCGGGTTACCTACGTCACTTACGTAAATAATCACTTTGGTAGGAATGTCTCGATTGTTTTTGACGGTTACCCAGAAGATGCCTCCAAAAGAAACACTAAAACAGTGGAGAGACTTCGGCGCTATGCTGCTCATTCAACTTATGAGTTAACATTTGACGAATCCACCATTATTCAACTTCCTCTAGATAAAGTATTAGGTAATGAGAAAATAAGAGACGCCTGATCACACTTCTCTGTGACGCCTTTGAGCATCAGGGCGTAGAAGTCACTGTTGCACAAGAAGACGCCGACCGAGATATAGTTCTGATGGCATTGTCTAAAAGCCCTTCGTCTGATCGAGTAGTCATTGTAGGAGAAGATGTAGACCTTCTCGTTCTTTTGAATGGTTTAGGCGCTGAAATGACAAATGTCTACCTTCAGAAGAGTAGCAAAGATGAAGCTGGCTGCTGCCATTACTCCACAACCTCGTACAATCACCAGCATGCCCAAATATCACCACAGTCAGTACTTTTTACCCATGCATTCACAAGGTGCGACACAACCTCGGCACCGTTTGGCCATGGCAAAACCAAATTCACCAATTTGCTGGGTAAAAGTAAAAGAACGTGCTGATCTGGCTGAGGTCTTCATACAACAAGACTCCGACAAGGAAGTTGTAAGATTAGCAGGCATTAAATGCTTTGTGGCTCTTTATGGGGGTGACATTCAAACTGAGACATTGGATCGCCTTCGCTACAAGATGTTTGTCTCTTCGAACAACATCAACCTTGCCCGTCTACCACCGTCAGAGGATGCTGCAGGCCACCATGCTCTCAGGTGCTACCACCAAGTTCAGAAATGGTTGGGGGCTGACAAAGATCCTACTGAGTGGGGATGGAAGCTCGACTATCAAGGACTCACCCACGTTACTTCCACCATGGATCCTGCTCCCGAAATGCTCCTACACAAAATATCATGTAAGTGCAAAAAGGGTTGCAGTGGCAGATGCAGTTGCCGTAAAGCTGGGCTGAAATGTTCCGTCCTTTGCCAAGCTTGTGGTGGAAAATCATGTTCAAATACTCCCACACCGGAACTCGAGGCTTCAGATGATGAGGATAAGGATCTTACAACTGAGTTTGCATCGGTCGACCCGGCTGACATGGGCAACGAAGCAGCACCGCCTCCATTTGAACATTTTCCTGAGCCAGGTCCCGGGAAAGTCAGAAAAGTAATTTTTCGAAAGTCATAAAAATGTAAATACTTCCTAATATACTTGGGTCCTTGTCAGTCACATGTTATATAATATTATATATATGTAAATCGTCTAGAATCCGTTTCACAGTGTGGTGTTCGTGAGAAGCTTTCATTAAGAGAACAATTTAACAAATTAATTTTGAATACTTAATTTAGATCATCTTTGTTATGTATAAGAAATACATTTGTACGCCTGACCTATATACAAAATATATGAAACAGTTTAAAAATAAATAAGTTTAATAACAAAAATATCTAAATTCGTAATACAACCAGTACAACATACCAATTGATCATAATATTGCATTACCGACATCAGTTAACCTCAAAAACGGGAACTAAATTATTTAGTTCAATTGTTAAGGAAAATGTAATATAAAATTGGAAATGTTGTGAATTTTCCACATTTGTTTAACATTAAGCTACATGCATGCCAAATTTCAAGACCCTAGGATATCTAGAAGTGGGTTAGATTTCGTATACCTCAGTCAGTCAGTCAGTCAGTCAGTGAGTTACACATGCGGCTGTATATATTTTAGACTCGCTTCGCTCGCTGGGGGCTCCACCCCCAGACCCCTGTGGTCTGTTGGCCTCAGGTTGAGTATGCCAAATCTCATGTTTCTAGCTCAAGTTGAAGTGGTGTTGTATTTAGTGACCCAGAACCGACATATTACTACTACTCGTTCTAAGAAAACAGAAAAATCAACAGATATTTAAAGTTGAGGGAATTAACAATTGAAATACAGTAGTATGTTTTAGAAATATTTAAGATTTAAGGGTACAAGGCACATGCAAGCCAAATCTCAAGTTCCTAACTCTAGGAGATGTAGTATCCATAACCGACCTACTACTATCATTATTAATATTACGTGGAAATAAAACCAAAACCCAGTAAATAATTATATTAGTGGCACAATCAGACTCCGGATAAAATTTAAGTTATTTAAATAATTGAATATCTTTTACAGATTTTTGAGTATGACCTGTAAATAACGGTTTTTAAATTTTTTTGGGGATACACCGTCATAACATACCATAACTATAGTACATGTGGTGTCTATAGGACATGTACAACTTATTAAAACAATCTGATACTTGTTTTTACCCACTATGTAAGTCTAAGATACCAAAATACCAACAAAACCACCGGAAAATCTCAAAATCTGGATAATTTTCAAATATCTTTAGGGTTCAAACGATTTAAAGTGGTCATACAACTTCTGCCACATACTTCCTGTACTGTAGAGATAATTTGTGTGCCAGATATTAGGACTATAAGCACTATATTATAGTGCCAAGAAAATAAAAACCACGTTTTTGTGGAATATTGCTAAAAATTGAAAAATCTACCGCTACCTAAGGGTGAAGGATAGAAATGGCAAAATATCACATGACCGTTGTCAACTCCATAAGTTGTAGATCATCTAAAATCCGTGTGTAGTGGTGGTCTCCGTGCCTCCTGGTGGTCTTTGTTTCTCGATAGGACCAACCGTTCGGTCACTAGAGCCCAAATAAAAAAAACACTATTTTTAGAAGGTACAATATTGCCACCATTTTGAATTTATTTGAGGAGGTTACAAATATAAATTTTAACTTTTGACAATTTTTCTGGGGTGGCAAGCTACGTGCATGCCAAATTTCATGTTCTTAGCTCATCTAGAAGTTGTCTAGAATTCGTATAGCTCAGTGAGTGAATCAGTCAGTTACAAACGTGGCTGTAAATATATTAGAGGTACTGTTTCGTGAAGAGAAAACTGTAGACATTTTGTGTTCCCAATATCAAGCCTCGAAGTACTGAATTAAAGTGACTGAACATTTAAAGCCACCAGAAAAATCTTTGACAATATCCTGAAATAACAACGTTTAGCTCTATCAAAGGGGAATAAAGCGGATAATGACAAAAAGTCATAGGACCAAAATTTCTTATCTTGCAAAATCCCGTGACACGTATTGTTCTCCGTTTTCAGATAAGATCATTCTATCGGCCGCTAGAGCTCAAAAACTTTAAATCTATAAGCCTTTTTTATTAAATTTTAAATATTTTGTTAGGGACATAACAAATTATCAGTTATGGGAATTTTTCCGGGGGTTACAAGGTGTATATCGGTATGTAGAATTATTATGTGTTCAAATATAGGCATTTAGATATTGTCTATGATGCTTAAAAATAATTTAAACTCTAAACCGATTTTTAAGGATCAGCAAGTACATATCAAACTTGAAATTATTTTGTACCAAAATCCAAGCCTTCTTTAGTCAAACAAAATTTATAAAATATAGTTTTTGTAAGTTCCAAGGTTTGAAATCGGCACAAACAACCAACAATATAGGAGATATGGTAACTATCGATCATGTGTAGTTCACTTAACCTAAATAAAAAAGCATACAAAAACCTTATATTTGGGGTTCATACAATGAAACCTGGTAAAATGAATACTTAAGGTGGCTGGTCTATATAATAGTGTAATGTAGAAATATTGAGTGCAAAGAATTAGGCCTCTCAGTACAATATAATAGTAGAAAACAATTCCAAAACCTTGAAATATTCATTGAATTTTCTCTAAATTCGGTAAAAACCTATCCTGAAAATCATGCAGAATATGTGTAAATAAAACAAAAAAACCAGAAAGTATTTTAAAAAAGGTCATAAAACCTTGAACAAATTAAATGCAGAGATCCTCAAGAATCTATTTAATTAGGTAAATATATTAAAAGTATAAATATGTAAAGGCTTAGCTTTTTATAAAGGGTTAAATAATCCAAGTTCGTCATATGCGTGATAATAAATACTACTTGGTATGTAGATGTATTGTATGTTAAAATATAGGCCTCCAGAATTAATGAATGTGCTTGGAAACAATTAAAACCGGCCCCAATTGTTGTAACATAGCAAGTATAAGACGACTTTAGAAAATTGTAAGGGAGTTAAACCACTGATCACAACCTTAACAACTTAATCTTTGGATTGCTACAAGTCTTCTGTAATAAATATAGCATCATTTAGAAAAGAGTTTACATTCAGTTGAGCCCAATGTCCAAGCAATATCCCAAAAACAAAAACAAATCTATTGAAGTTTAAACAAAGGCTAATTAAATAAAAAACTGGGTGTATGATTGCAGATAAATAATTAGTATGATGTAGACATACTGTGTGTCAAATAGTATGTCGCTTAGAGCTATATTAGAGCGTCAAACACAAACAACTCAAAATCAAGGAGAGACTGTAACAAATTGCTGAAATTTAAAAAATGTAGCACTACCTATAAAATACAGCACCAAATCCGGCTTTCAACGTACTACTGGGGCAGAAGTAGCAGTAGCTTGAGCTTTACATCAAAGAAACGTTAGCAAATTTTGAAAATATTATTACTCTAGAGACACTGAACAAGTTATTTGTAACTGATTTAAAATAAGTCGTAAGGGGCTTATTTTTGATGCAATCATAACTTAAAAACATGAAACAGTAGTATATATGATTTAATGAAATGTGTGTTGAATCACCAAAGGGCGTAGTTGAAACAATGAATTTTCTTGCCAGCGAGAACCTAAAATTATATTTTTTGATGTTAAGGAATGAAAAGCAAGTTTATTAGTCAGTGCAATCACGAGGTTATGGAAATATATGGGTCAAAATTATATATATATGTTTGCACTCTAGCGGTCACATTTTTTGTCCGATTTACTTAAAATTTGGTATGGACATTCCTTTCTGTAATCAGTTGGACAAGTTCGTTGGGCAAAACAATCGGGCAATTCCAACCCCCTTTTTTGGGATTTTTAATATTTTAATTATGAGTTTTTTGGCCCAAAAAGGGCTAGAAAAGTAAAGTTAATGCACATTAAATATTAGAACTAACAAGGCAGAAATTTGAAGTCCTCTCATGATTCTAGCAAAAATATTTACTGAGTTATTAAAGAAAATGTAAATAGAGTAAACACAGTATGCTGTCTTATGGGGAACTTACATTGAAAAGGCTGTTTTAGCGAATTTCCCCTTTAGGGAAGAAGGTTATTACCGTAGGTGGCATGGTAAAACTTAAGCCCGAGACCATGATAACTTTTGTTTTGAGGTCCCTAGATGCCAAAAACAGTATTCTTTCAAATTTATATATATATATATATATATATATATATGTGTCCGTTACCGCGATAACTTTTGAAAGAAGCGCCCGATTTTGATGAAATTTGGCACAAATGTGGAGAGTAACATTTATGACTTTAAGTTCGAAAACCAGATTGGTCGGTCTATGGGAAAGGGGTTTTATGGGGGTTTAAAATTTTCCAAAAATCAGTTTTTTGAACATTTTACCCTAAAATTTTAAAAACACTAGATTTTGGTTATAGCCATTTTATAGAGCTTAAAAAAAAACAATTTAGTATCCTGAATCATTAAGCTAGGTTTAGTGGTTGTGGAGAAAAGTAAAAAAATGTGTCCATAAAATTTCCCATGATAATCTTATGGGAATACGGTTTTTAGATTTTCCTCAGATAATTTCACTAAAAACTCCACATTTCTTTCTACCAATCAGTTTAGCTCTACAAAACAATCATTTTAGCGCTTTAATTGTTGTTTTATATCCAACCACTGCAGTGATATTTAGTGCTAAACACAGTACGTTGTCCAATGTTATCCTTATGGAGAATAAATAAAATGTTATATTTCGATTATTTATGTATGTATTTTGATGAAACTTGGTATGTGGCTTCAACTAGTTGTGGTATATTTATATTAGCACCAAAGAAGTGGTTTTTGTTGATTTTCCCAGTAGCAGCAAACCTGCATACTTGGCCCCCATGTTATTCATATGGAGATTAAGTCAAGTTTTATATCTACCATAGTTATGAATCTAAATTAATAAAACTTGGTATGTAGCTTCACCTGGTTTAGTTATATTTATAATTGCAAAAGAACACATTTCTTATCTTCCTTGCTGCAGCAAACCTGCGTACTCAATTATAATGTTATTCTTATAGAAAATAAATAAAATGCTACATATCACATATTAATGAATGTATTTTTGTGAAACATGGTAAGTGGCTCGAGGTAGTAGTGATACCCATATATATGAATTGGAAATTCGCTAAGTACGCAGGTTTGCTGCGACGGGGGTATTTCATTTCTTGATGTAGTTTTATCACTCCTAATACCCCCATACCGACTTTTGATCCTGATGGTACCTCCTTGTAAGCTTATAATGTCTTATAATGCTTATAATGCTTATAAGCTTATAACATTGTCATCCTAGTACTGTATTGAAATATAACCAGGTGCATCAGAATAGCCTAAATAGGTAATATTTTCCATTTTGCTAGAAATGACTCAAATCTCTGATTCAACCTTTTATTTGATTTTTAAAAGTTTTTAATGCGGGAATTCACTTCCCTAATGTCAGCGTGCTGCATGCGACCCGTTTTTAAAATCTAATTACCAGACTACCCTTCAAAACAGGGCCGTCACGTGGTTTGTTGGTGCCCAGAGTGAGATTTTGTCAGGCCCTTCCCCCCTCACCAACTCATTCCCCTCCCACCCAACATTAAACTTATATGTAAGGATTCAAATACAAACATGCAGCGAGCTATGTGACAGAGAGTGACACTACCAAATACATAAACAAATGGGGTCAAAAACATAACGAGCAATGCGAGTTGGAGGGGGTGAGATAAGTTCCAAGCTGAATCACGTCTAGAATTGCGCCTTTGCAACTTTGCAAAGTTGCAAAGTAGAGGTGGTGTCTGTCTGTCTGTCTGCCTATTGTTCCATTATGCCAAAACCAATGGACCAATTCTTCTAAAGTCGTGTTGCTCAAATATAAAAACAATATTAATTGTTTATTTATGTACCATACTCAGGAGTGTCATAGGTATACTGCCGTTTATAAATTCCTCAGGTCTCTGCTAACGAGGTATATATCTATATGTCTACAGACGTCTGAGGTAAAATACTGTGCCTACACGCTGACCGTCATTTTAACCCTCTATACCCTCCGGTTTCCATGGTAACAATATGTTTTACCAATAAAATCCTCTCTTTACAAGTTATGTTAGTCTTTATTACTCTTTGACCAGATGGTTTTTACAAAAATATCCTCCAGTGAGGCTTTACTTTTTTAACATGAGACGAGAGCTCTGTATTATTTACATCTTGTTGGTCTCTGCCCCATGGGACTTCCATGTGTCCATGATATTCATATGTTATAATTATTTGTTTTTTCTTAATTCAGTTAACTTAAACAAACAGCTGTTGTTATTTAAACAAAAGAAAGAAATAGCTGTTATAAGGATTATATATCTAACTAAAGACAGTCATTGTTTTGTTTACAATTTTTTCACTTTGAATTTTCACCCTGTTGCGAAGCATGGGCATAGCAGCTAATCAAGTATAAACGTTGTCATTGTGCCTTTTCAGGTCATGATGCTTTATTTTATAAGTGTGGTACACAAGAGGTAAACGACAGTGCTGTGGCACTTAATCATATTACTGGTAAAATAGTTTTGAACCTAATATCTGTTTATGTTATCATCTGATCAAACAAATTGAATTTCATAAGAATAACATTGAAACTTTGACAATCTGTGGAGCGGAGTCCTATAAGGTCAGACCAGGAAATCCTTTCTTATTGTGCACACCTAAGTTTATATAAGGAACTCCCGTGCAATATATCATGCTTCTAGATCCAGTAAAACGCATGAGTAACTGTTAGTGCAGGCTTACGCTAGTTAATAACATGGAGACATATAGGTTACTTTTCAAGTAGGCCTACTTATACAAAATAAAGACTAGGAAATTGTTTTAGTAAGCTCATTGCAACAAGTGAATTCTTTAATTAGCTTTAGAAAGCTTGCAGATCTTAACAAACCATAAAGATAACTTATAGAATTTGAAATCATTTATAATTTTAACCAGAGAAATGTTTTTTATTACAGGTTTGTTTGCATACATGATCGTTGCCCTGAAACGTTTTGGTTAGCTCCACTGAAATACAGATTGTCAAATCAGAATAAGGAAAATGTCAATGCAACAGACTATAATTACCGGTACGCAGATTACAAAGAAACCACTGAATCTGTAGTACCTACTACTGAACCTGATGAAGATGAAGACGATACTGTAACTGAGGAACCTTCTACTGAACCTGAAGATGAGCCCACAGATGAGGCAGAGTCCTCTACAGAAAGACGGAAAAAGAGAACTGCAGATTCAAACTCAAATGTATTACCCACAACTGTTTACCAGGATGCCAATATTTTAAGGAAAAGGACATTAGAGAACGTTGAAACATCCTTTCCTGAGCTTGATGATACTGTATTCTATATTGATGGTAGTGCAGGTGACGATGATCCAACTAGTGCGGTCACTAAAAGTGGCTACGTATTTGGCCTCCCTCTGGTTGGTGCTGTGGTTCTCTTTATATGCAACTTTTGTGAGTACTGTATATCCATACACACATACACACACACACACACACACACACACACACACACACACACACACACACACACACACACACACACACACACACACACACACACACACACACACACACATATATATATATATATTAATTACATATAAAAATACCTCTGACTATTTTATTTCAATAACTTCAAATACCGGTATGCAACTTTTAGCGAATTTCCCCTAAAGGGAAGAAGCTATTACCGTAATCCGCATGGTAAGACCTAGGACCATGATAACTTTTTATTTAGAGTTCCCCAGATGCCTAAAACACCATTCGTTCAAAACTGTATATATATATATATATATATATGTATGTCCGTGAGTACGATAACTCTCGTAAAAATGGTTTGATTTCGATGAAATTCGGTACAAACGTGTAAAGCAACAGTTATGGCTTTAAGTTTGAAAACTAGACACATCGACCTATTCAATAGGGTATTTGGGGGGGGGGGTTATTTACTCCGAAAAATAATCATTAAACTTATCTTAATATATAAAAATGAATCCCTATTTCCCTACGTCACGCCATAACTTGAAAATGAGTGCGCCAAATTGAATAATCCTTTTTTTGTTGTGTTCGTTAATGTCAGGACAACGTTCTTGTAAAAAAAAATGTAATCCGATGTAAGGGCTCTGTTCCACTGGCCTTCAAAGTTCCCATTGATTTGATCAAAGTTCAGTTAGGTACATTAAACAGCTGTCAACAAGGATTATATCTAAACATACTTGAAAGGCATAAACATATGTTCATTATGGAAGTAAAAAAAACAACTTGAATGGCAACTCAAACTCTTTTTTCAATAGGCGAGTGAGCGATCTGAACGAGCTCATCTTGAAAATGAATGAGTATTTGAAAAAAAAACAAATTCAGTAACATTATGACAGGACGTCTGTCGGGCCAGCTAGTTTGATATAATTCTAGGATCAGTAATAATATTATTTGCCTTCAAAAGATATGTTTTTTACATGCTTTACTTTAAGCTATTTGATCATATACTATATTCATAGTAAATACTGTAAGTTGTGATACCAGTGAATCCAGTGGCGTAGGTACGGGGGGGGGGATCAGGGGGATATATCCCCCCCTTGAAACTTGGAAAAATAAAAATTTATATCCTCCTGAAATCAAGCTTATGCCTTTTGATTAAAAAGAAATGCTGTTACTGAAAAACAAAAAAAATTGTGCAATATCCCCAAAATATCTTATTTATATATTACAAATATTGTTCACGTACAATAAATAGTAGCAAATGAACTGCACCGGCACACGGCACGGTATTTGCGCATTGCGTATTTGGGGCGTGAGTCACCGAACAGTCTACCCTCACCCCCTAGCAGCCAGTTCGGAAACTAGC
Source organism: Allygus modestus (assembly GCA_963675035.1). Lineage (NCBI taxonomy): Eukaryota > Metazoa > Arthropoda > Insecta > Hemiptera > Cicadellidae > Allygus > Allygus modestus. The sequence goes on from OY776111.1 coordinate 107,122,956, forward strand.
GCACCCGACCTTCCCGACCTTAACCTTGACGTCTAGACGGTCTTAGTGATGTACTTAACTGCACATGTGTAATTTAACTAACTGCAGGGAGCAATAAATCTTCATACTGATTTTCAGCGTTCTATAACCGCAAATATATGTAAAAGTCAACGCTATTTCCCGACGAAATAAATCCAAAGAGTAACAAATAATAGAGGTTAGAGTGAACAGGGAAATAAGGGTTTAGCTTATTTGGCAATCGTTGCATGACGATGAAGTTGCAAACGTAAATACATTTTTGTTCACAGATAGGATTTCAACACAAAATTTATGCTATTCAACACAATTTTGGGAACAATTTCAAAAAGGGGGGGATTTTTAATTTTTCAAGGAAATTCCCCGGAGCTATATTTTTATCTTAAAACTCCGGTAATCTCTTGGGAAATCTGGTCACTTGGCAACTCTAACTTAACGATTATTTTCCAGCTTTCCACTCCAGTACTGATTACAACTGATACAGGTACTTTTTAGTCCTGTTAAAAATACTGATTACTTCGCATTAATGGTTTATGTCTTGGATGTGTAGGCCTATATCAACAATTAAAAATGTAAGGGACATGGCAATGATATCTTCAACTTTGTATACCGGTATCCGCGCTAGTCACGAACACAGTTTTTGTTTTGTATTCCCTAATGAGATATCCCCCCCCTTGACAAAGGTCTATCTACGCCACTGAGTGAATCAGCTCTGCGCGATTGAGTAAAAACTCAAACCATTTGGTAAATACACACTTCACAATCTTGCCACTGATATCTTAGCAAAAATTACCTTGTTGGCCCTAAAATACTTCATTTTACCCACTATCATAATGAAAATCAGTGAATTATCAGTCATAGCTGATCAGTTTGTCAGTCTGATATTCCACCGCTTTGCATGTTTATAAATCAAAACTAAACAATTTAAATGAGTAACAAATTACAACACAATAATTGATTAAAATTACTATTTATGGCCAACAAAACATATTCTAAATTAGTCAAAATTATCGCAAACCATAAAAGTCTAGCTAATTTAAAATATACTCAAAACCACAGAATATATAAAATTTAAACCAGAATATCATTTAACAAACTGTTTAAAGTTCAAGTATTTGCAATATTTATTTATTGGAAATGTAACAGATTAATTTAAATAATATGGTTAGTTTGAAATAGTTGTAAGAGAAATAAAAATGTAATGACTATAAAACTTACCTTCAACTACAATTACTCTGAAAAAGTAAATTGACTTACAGCCACAAATACTGCCCCATCCCAGAAGCGATACTACCCTAGAGTGGCAGCAGTGAAAATTGTAAAGCATCCCTTTGAAAAAGCATTGTCCCCGTCATCAAATAGTCTTCGCTCTGCCTTCTGCTTGGCTTGTAATTGATTGGTGATCAACAGTTATATTTGGTGTGAGTGAATGCCAATGGAAACTATTATTATAAAGCGATATATCGGTGATTTCTACTGTTAGCGAATTTCCCCTATAGGGAAGAAGCTATTACCGTAGGTCTCATGGTAAGACTTAAGCCCGAGACTATGATAAATTTTTGATTTGAGGTCCCCAGATGCCAAAAACACTATTCGTTCAAATTTATATATATATATATATATTTAAAACTTGAGTAAAACACGTCCGATTTCAATGAAATTTGGCTCAAAAGTGTAAAATGACATTCATGACTTTAAGTTTGAAAAATCGGACGATGGGAAGGAGGGTTTATGGGGGTTTTAAATTTTTAAAAAATCAGTTTTTTGCATTTTTCGCCCTAAAATAAAAAAAAAACTTAATTTTGATCTGACCATGTTATGAGCTCAAAAAAAGAAATAATATAGTATTTTTAGCGAATTTCCCCTATAGGGAAGAAGCTATTACCGTAGGTCTCATATGGTAAGATTTAAGCCCAAGACCATGTCAAATTTTTTTTTAGGTTATATATATATGTGTGTGTCCGTGAATACGATAACTTGAGTAAAAAACGTCCGATTTCGATGAAATTTGGCTCAAATGTGTAAAGTGACATTTATGACTTTAAGTTCGAAAACCAGAAAAATCGGGCCATGGGAAGGGGGTTTTAAATTTTCCAAAAATCAGTTTTTTGCATGTTTTACCCTAAAATTTTTAAAACACTTAATTTTGGTTTAGACCATGTTATAGAGCTTAAAAAACAAATAATATGGTAATTTGAATTATTAAGCTAGGTTAAGTGGTTGCGGAGAAAATCCAAAAAACCTGCTCATAAAATCTCCTATGTTAATCTTATGGGAAAAAGGTTTTTGGCTTTTCCTAAGTTAATTTTAATGTAAACTTCACATTTGCTTTTACCAATCAACTCAGCTTCATACTCAGCTCCCATGTTATTCTTATGGAGAATAAGTAAAATGTAATGACTCTCTTAATTATGAACATAAATTAATAATACCCCCGTCGCAGCAAACCTGCGTACTCAGCGAATTTCCAATGCATATATATGTGACTCACTACTACATAGAGCGAGCTACTTACCAAGTTTCACAAAAATACATCAGTAATAAGTGATATATAGCATTTTATTTATTCTCCATAAGAATAACATTAGGGTTGAGGAAGCAGGTTTGCTGCAACGAGGAAAATAAGTAATTTTTTTTGCAATTATCAATATAACTGAACCAGGTGAAGCTATATACCAAGTTTTATTAATTTAGGTTCATAATTAAGGGAGATATACAACTTTACTTATTCTCCATATGAATAACATGGGGGCCGAGTATGCAGGTTTGCTGCTACGGGGACTATCAACAAAAAACTTGTTTTTTGTGCTAATATCAATATACCAAACTAGTTGAAGCCACATACCAAGTTTCATCAATATACATTCAAAAATAATCGAGATATAAAATTTTATTTATTCTCCGTAAGGATAACATTGGACAACGTACTGTGTTTAGCACTTTGAATATCTCTGCAACGGTTGGACGTAGAACAACGATTAAAACACCGAAATGATTGTTTTGTTGAGCTAAACACATTAATAAACAGAAATGTGAAGTTTTTAGTAAAATTATCTGAGAAAAACCTAAAAACCTTTTTCCCATAAGATTAACATGGGACACTTTTTTTGGATTTTCTCCGCAACCACTTAACCTAGGTTAATGATTCAACATACTAAATTATTTGTTTTTTTAAGCTCTATAAAATGGCTATAACCAAAATTGAGTGTTTTTAACATTTTGGGGTCAAATTTGCAAAAAACCGATTTTTGGAAAATTGTAAACCCCCATAAAACCCTCTTCCCATAGTGCGATCGATCTGGTTTTCGAACTTAAAGTCATAAATGCTACTCTCCACATTTGTGCCAAATTTCATCAAAATCGGGTGTTTTTTTCAAAAGTTATCGCGGTAACGGACACACACATATATATATATATATATATATATATATATATAGATAGATAGATATATATATAGATATATATATATAAATTTGAACGAATAGTGTTTTTGGCATCTGGGGACCTCAAAACAAAAAGTTATCATGGTCTGGGGCTTACCATGAGACCTACGGTAATAGCTTCTTCCCTATAGGGGAAATTCGCTAAAACTTGGTATGTGGCTTCACCTTGTTTAGTTATATTGATATTTGCATAAAAACCCATTTTTTTAGTTCCTTGTTGCAGCAAACCTGCTTACTCATCTCCCATGTTATTCTTATGGAGAATAATTAAAATGTTATTTAGTGCTTACTTATGATTGAATATTGATTAAACTTGGTATGTGGCTTCACCTAGTTAAATTATATTTATATTTGCATAAAAACCAATTGTTTGTGTTCCTTATTTCAGCAAACCTATGTACTCATCACCAATGCTATTCTTATGGAGAAAAATTAAAATTGTATATATCGCTTATATATGAATATATTTTTATGAAACTTGGTATGCGGCTTTATATGGTATTAAGACATATATTATGCATTGGAAATTCGCTGAGTACGCAGGTTTGCTGCGACGGGGTATTATTTATTAACCTAGGTTAAGTGGTTGCGGAGAAAATCCAAAAATCCTACTCATAAAATCTTCCATGTTAATCTTATGGAATAAAGGTTTTAGCGAATTTCCCCTATAGGGAAGAAGCTATTACCGTAGGTGTCATGGTAAGACTTAAGCCCAAGACCATGATAACTTTTTGTTTTGAGGTCCCCAGATGCCAAAAACACCATTCGTTCAAATTTATGTATATGTATATATATATATATATACATATATATATATATATATATATATACATATATATAAATATATATATATATATGTGTCCGTTACCGCGATAACTTTTGAAAGAAACGCCCGATTTTGATGAAATTTGGCACAAATGTGTAGAGTAACATTTATGACTTTAAGTTCGAAAACCAGATTGATCGGACTATGGGAAAGAGGTTTTATGGGGGTTTTAAATTTTTCAAAAATCAGTTTTTTGAATTTTTCCCACTACAATTTTAAAAACACTCAATTTTAGTTCTAGCCATTTTATAGAGCTTAAAAATACAAATAATTTGGTATTTTGAATCATTAACCTAGGTTAAGTGGTTGCGGAGAAAATCAAAAAAACGTGTTCATAAAATCTCCCATGTTAATCTTATGGGAAAATGGTTTTTTACTTTTCCTCAATTAATTTTACTGTAAACTTCACATTTACTTTTACCAATCAGTTTAGCTCTACAAAACAATCATTTTGGTGTTTAAATTGTGATTCTACGTCCAACCGTTGCCGAGTAATTCAAAGTGCTACACATAGTACGTTGTCCAATGTTATCCTTATGGAGAATATTTAAAATTTTATATCTCTATTATTAATGAATGACTATTGATGAAACTTGGTATGTGGCTTCACCTAGTACTGGTATATTGATATTTGCACAAAAAATTGATTTTTTGTTAATTATCCTCTTAGCAGCAAACCTGCATCCTCATCCCTAATGTTATTCTTAAGGAGAATACATAAAGCTTTATATCTCCCTTAATTATGAAGATAAATCATTAAAACTTGGTATGTAGCTTCACCTGGTTGAGTTATATTGATAATTGCAAAAAAAAAAAAATATTTTCATCTTCCTTGTTGCAGCAAACCTGCGTTCTCAGCCGTAATGTTATTCTTGTGGAGAACAAATAAAATGCTATATATCACTTAGTTATTTATGTATTTTTATGAAACTTGGGAAGTGGCTTTATGTGGTAGTAAGAAATATATTCATGCATAGGAAATTCGCTGAGTACGCAGGTTTGCTGCGACGGGGGTATTTGGCTTTTCCTCAGTTTATTTTAATGTAAGCTTCACATTTGCTTTCACCAATCTGTTTAGTTCCACAAAACAATCATTTTGGTATTTAAATTGTGATTCTACGCCCAACCCTTGGAGAGATATTCAAAGTGGTAAACACAGTATGTTGTCCAATGTTATCCTTATGGGGAATAAATAAAATTTGATATCTCGATTATTTATGAATGTATGTTTATGAAACTTGGTATGTGGCTTCACGTAGTACTGGTATATTGATACTTGCACAACAAATTGATTTCTTGTTGATTATTCCCATAGCAGCAAACCTGCGTACTCAGCCCCCATGTTATTCTTATGAAGAATAAGTCAAATGTAACGACTCCCTTAATTATGAACATAAATTAATAAAATTTGGTTTGTAGTTTTACTTGGTTGAGTTATATTGATAATTGCATAAAAACAATTTTTTGTTTCTTGTTGCAGCAAACCTGCTTACCCAGCCCCCATGTTAATCTTATGGAGAATAACTAAAATGTTACATAGAGCTTATTTATGTTTGAATATTGATGAAACTTGGTATGTGGCTTCGCCTAGTTAAATTCTATTTATATTTGAATAAAAGCCAATTGTTTGTGTTCCTTGTTTCAGCAAACCTACATACTCATTACCAATGTTATTCTTATAGAGAATAATTAAAATCGCTTATAGCTGAATATGTTTTTATGAAACTTGGTATGCAGCTTCATGTGGTATTAAGACAAATATTATGCATTGGAAATTCGCTGAGTACACTGCGACGGGAGTATTTTTGATATGTTGTATACTGTTCAAATATTTTGGACACAAAAAAAACTCTGAAACAAAGTTAGGTTAACATGAAAATATGATTTGTTCAACCTGATGGTTGCTATTATTATTGCTCAGTTTTATTTCTGAAATATAATCCCTAGTAAACTTAAAGAAGATTTGTTATGTATTAGACAAACTTATTAAAATAAAAATGAGTTAGAGTTTAATTAAGTTTTTATTGTTTTCACTGACTGACTTTGCACTTACAATAAACAAGACTTGAGAAAGATAGATTGGGGGCCATACACATATTACGTAATGCTTTTTTTGTCATTTCAGACCCCCTCCCTCCCCCATTTAAGGCACCATAACGCTTGGCCACACCCCTCCCCTCCTCCCTATGTGTTACATAACCCAATCGTAGTATAGGCTTTAACCCTTTGAGTGCTAAGCTTCTGAAAGGAGTAGTTGAATCCGTGATGTTTTGTTGATTTTTTTAATATATTGAACGCCTGAACAGTTAAAATTAATAAAAACGTGCTTCCGCTGGACACACACAGTAAAGGATAGGTAAAAAGTAGCAAAACACCTGATCAGATGTGCAACTCACAAAGAATCCACCCATCCCGTCAGCTTGGACCCGAGCCGTCCACCGTTTGCTTAAGGTCCGCCCTCCCCTTCAACTCTGCCACAGACAGGTGAACTCTCCATGAGTTGCACATAAAAACCACCGACTGTGACGGGATTCGAACCCTCGATCCAAGTGTTACCCCCGGCCGGGAAGGTAACGCCTTAGACCGCACAGCCACTGGTCAGGCTAGCAGCTGCAGTGGATCAGTTGGTATTGAGACTAGGCGCTGGACGAGGTAGTTCAATTCGTGTCTACCAGATTTCACCACATGTCAGACTCAGACTGCAGACAGAGCGCCTAACTGTACAATCGCTTATGAAGCAGTAACAGTGTTTATTGATAACAGATTCAAAAGACGATATATCGGGCCATAGCACTGAAAGGGTTAAAACAGATCAAAACTTTAATACATCGATTTATTAGCAATTTGGAGTATGGATTTAAATGAATCATTAAACTTTAAATGACTTTATTTTAACACCATTTTTAATAACTTATTTCAAAGCAAAATGTATACAAACAAACAAGACTGATACTAATAATATGAACAAAAAAATAAAATATCTCAACTAAAACGTAACAAATTTAATTTATAACTATTATATATATACAAACTATTATAACTATTATAACTATTATTATATACAAAACAACTTACAAAACTAAAGATGTGGGTGGCATTGCTGTATCAAGTCATGATTTTACACTCTAAAATAACACAAAATATAGGTGTAAAGCAATACAGAACTTACTCAAATCACGTTATGTTTTCATTTTTAGTTTAACTGTTATTAAAATAGTATGACGTATATATTTTTTATTACAAAACTGTAACATTGATTTGGATATTGATTTGATTATTTTTTAATTTTGAAAGATTTATAACAGTATCAATAGATACGGTAGTGCGCCAGCTCTTAAGGTTAATATGTGTGAGTTACGTAACGTTGATCCAACCCCTCTTCTCCCCCATATAACGCAGCATAACGCTATGCCCTCCCCACCCCTTAAGTGTGTTACGTAATATGTGTATGGCCCCTTATTTCTTGCCAGGGGCGGATCCAGAGATCAGGTTTGGGGGGGGTGGCCATTGAAAGATTTCCCCCCCCAAATAATTTATATAAAATAAACATGTAGTTTCATAAAGTAAAATAATATAAATCAGTAACCTTGTACGGTACTCAAGATAAAATAATGAATCACTATTCTGTAAAAATACCAACAATAAACAATTTGCAAAAACAAATTTTTACTAGCCTGCCCGTAATAAAAATTACAAATACTAGTAGCCTGTCGCGGCTTCGCTCGCGATCACAACGTAATATTATACTGACATTCCCGTATAAATATTGTGTTACCGTTCCAAAGCCAACATGGCCTGCTGATTAACTGTGTTTACTCTATCCAGCTGATTGCTTAAAACTTATAGTTATTTCCCAATGTTAAGCTATAGGAAATACCCCCGTCGCAGCAAACCTGCGTACTCAGCGAATTTCCAATGCATAATATATGTCTTAATACCACATAAAGCCGCATACCAAGTTTCATAAAAATATATTCACAAATAAGCTACATATACAATTTTAATATTCTCCATAAGAATAACATTGAGGATGAGTATGTAGGTTTGTTGCAAAAAGGAAGATAAAAATGTGTTTTTTTTGCAATTATCAATATAACTCAACCAGGTGAATCTAAAAACCAAGTTTTAATAATTTATGTTCATAATTAAGGGAGATATAAAACTTTACGTATCCATAAGATTAACATTAGGGATGAGTATGCAGGTTTGCTGCTAAGGGGATAATCAACAAAAAATAAATTTGGTGTGCAAATATCAATATACTAGTACTAGGTGAAGCCACATACCAAATTTCATCAATATACGTTCATAAATAATCGAGATATCAAATTTTAAATATTCTCCATAAGGATTACATTGGACAACGTACTGTGTTTAGCACTTTGAATATCTCGGCAATGGATGGACGTAGAATCACAATTTAAACACCAAAATTATTGTTTTGTGGAGCTGAACTGATTGGCAAAAGCAAATGTGAAGTTTACAATAAAATTAATTGAGGAAAAGCTAAAAACCATTTTCCCATAAGATTAACAAGGGAGATTTTATGAACACGTTTTTTGGATTTTCTCCGCAACCACTTAACCTAGGTTAATGATTCAAAATACTATATTATTTGTTATTTTAAGCTCTATAAAATGTTTAAAACAAAATTTATGGGTTTTAAAAATTTTGGGGTGAAAAGTGCAAAAAACTGATTTTTGAAAACTTTTAAAACCCCATAAAAGTATATACAGTATATACAGTATATATATATATATATATATACTGTATATAGATATATATACATATATATATAAATTTTAACAAATATTTTTTGGCATCTGGGGACCTCAAAACAAAAAGTTATCATGGTCTCAGGCTTAAGTCTTACCATGAGACCTACGGTAATAGCTTCTTCCCTATAGGGGAAATTCGCTAAAAACTCAACTTTAAGGGGCCCCAGAGCCTCACTCAAAAATTATTTCTCTATAAAAAAGTTTCCTGCACAACTTCACGTTAGGCTCTTTCCAATGACATCAAAAACATGAAAATCAGTTCAGTGGTTTAGGAGGAGTAATTGTCACAAAAAAACCTGCTCGCCTATTAAATAAGTATAGATTTAGGCATTCAACTTTGTTTTTAAACTTATAATTCACAAACTGATAACCATCTGCTGGCATTTAAGAGTAAAAACAAACCTAAATAAACAATTAATTGTAGTCGTTAGACACGAAAAACTATTTACAAAACTTTTAATGAGGCTGATATGGTCAACGGCTCAAATCTAATGTAATTAAGATTTTGTACCACATTTACAAATTGAAATTCTTGACGTATGAGCTTCCTCTTTCACGAAATTTAACCTGTCTTTTCTTTTTAGTGAATTTGCTATGGAAAGTGAACTACTAGCATGGTGAAACTTAAGCCTGGGACCACCATAGAAGTTCCTAACATGACCCTCTGAACACATTTTGGGGGGTCGTTCAAAATTATATATGTACACATATATATATAAATGTGTATGCACTCTAGCAGTCACATTTTTTGTCCGATTTACTTCAAATTTGGTAGGGAGGTTCCTTTCTATAATCAGTTGAACAAGTTCGTTGGGCAAAAGAATCGGAAAACACTAAACCGATTTTTGGGATTAATCTTTCAAATTTTCAGTTTTTTGGCCCAAAAAGGATCAGAAAAGCCCTGGATGTGTAACATTAATGCATGAAAAATATATGAATTAGTGAAGCGAAAGTTTTAAGCCCTCTCTCGTCATTCTAGCATAAATATTTACGAGTTATTAAAGAAAATGTGTAGCGACTAAACACAGTACGTTGTCTTATAGGGGTTTACATTAGAGAAACCTGTTATTCATTTGATGGTGTGCTTTATCATCTCCAGCAACCTCATGCCTACTTTCAAGCCTGACTGGACCTTCTCCTAACCTTATAATGTGCAAATTGTATTCCCAGCATTGCAGGTAAATGAAACCAGAAGCATCAGAACAGCCAAAAATAAATATTTTCAGTTTTAAATACAAATTGGAATAAATGTATTTTTTATACTGATTTTGAGTTTTAAAAGTTTTTTATATGAAAATTAACTTCCCTCACGCCAGCGTGCTGCATGCAACTCGTTTCATTATTACATACAGCTATTTTTTTTTCTGTAAGCCTAATACTTTATGATATATTATTTATTGAGAATCAGTTTTGTCTTCTCGCCACTGGATTGCCTAGAAACTCATTATAAGGTTTTCCAAAACTTAAACCTGTTAACAAACCACAGCTGACAGCTAACAACTAACTGCTAAAAGATAAATGTGGAGAAATAATCAATGCATACAAAGGTACCAACCTCATCTGTCTGCAACTAAAATTAACCTCCATCTATAGCATGAATAAAATAAACCCTATAGATCACTTATTTATTCATGAATTTTTGTGAAATTTTGTAAGTGGCAAAAGAATGAATGTAGTAGCAGTGAGAAACATATGCATGCATTGGAAATTTGTTGAGTATGCAGGTTTGCTGCGACAGGGGTATTTATTTATTAAAATATTTTGTAGCGGATATGTTTGCACATAACTGTATATAAATTACCAAACTATTGAGATCTGACAACCAACAAAGTAAAGAAGATATTTAAGAATAATTACACAGGGAGCTGCATTATAAAAAATTTAATTTAATTCTTCTTATTTAATGCATCCAATAATGTTTTGGGTGTCAATCAAACGCTCACAAACACACTGAAAGAATGACAATGAGCAACAGATATCCAAGGTTAATCTGAGCGGATGTGTTTGGACATTCTTGGAAACTCAGTCTGGATCATCTTCTGGATCGTTGAAACAAACCTTGGGAAATAATTGCAGTGATGATTTTCTTAATTTAAAAAATTAAATTAAATTAAATGCATATAATTTGTATGATGATGTTTTCAAACTTTCATTGTAGGCCCAAATATAAAAATAAAAGTATAATAATTCTAATGTTTGGGGAGGCGACCGCCCCCCCCTTGTATCCATGCCTGAAAATATATATCAAATAAAATAAGTTAGTAAAATATATCCAAACTTTTTCAGTTAATATTGCAGTAACATTTACTATATTAAACATTTAACGAAAAACTGTAATAACAGACTAACAAAATTAAGCTTGTAATCTATATATAAACCGATCATCCCACAGGCCAAACCTCTACACCTACAACCACGAAATTCATCACGTATACTCTTTCCACAACGTAGGTAACCACTAAGAAAGGATTTTAAGAAATTCCCATAGGGCTCTGCCCAACGGGGAGTCAAAGTCACAATCCTGGGTTATTCTTATGGATATTCACTTTAGTTTGAGCTGATGAGAATCCAAACAGCTTATCATGTTTCGTAATGGTTCCACGGGTTAACCACAGAATGCAGCACATACAACTGTTGTATTCCCGAGTGAAACCGGGTACGATAGCAGCTAGTATTATACGAGGGTCATCCAGAAAGTAAAGAACGTTTGCTTGCTGCGTCTAGCACAGCTCCCCCATCACCGCCATTGCGTGTGCGGCAGTCTACTCACCTCTCCACCAAAGTATGAGCCGAGTCTCGTTGCTGTGCGGTCACACATCTTATTTCTACAGCGATTCAAAATGGCGGCGGCAATCGAAAATCCCGCCATATATGGGATAAGCAGTTTTATTCGGTTTCTGGGTTAAAAAATGTCTAGACCATCAAATTTTTTAGAAAAACACCAAATAAAATTGGTGGTGAAAGTGCAAACAAGTCTTCAAGTCGAGTTTTCAGGGGAAAAAATGGTGCAACAGGTTTAATGAAATAAAATCCATTATGCACGACGAGGATCGGAGTGGCAGGTCATTGCTCGCAAAAGACGATTTGAAAGAAAGACTTGAGGGAAGATTGGAGGAAAACAGCTGCTAAAATCTTAGCACATTACATCAATTTTAAGATTTGTTTTTTTGCACTTTCATCATTAACTTTCTTTGGTGTTTTTCTAAAAATTTCTTCGGTATGGACATTTTTGTACTCAGAGACCGATTAACACTGCTTATCTTAGATTTGGCGAGATTTTCTATTGCCGCCGCCATTTTGAATCGCTGTAGAAATAAGACGTGTGACCGCACAGCAACGAGACTCGGCTCATACTTTGGTGGAGAGGTGAGTGGACTGCCACACACGCAATGGCGGTGATGGGGGAGCTGTGCTAGATGCAGCAAGCAAACGTTCTTTACTTTCTGGATGACCCTCGTATATTGTAAACTCTCTTGTCCACAATAAGTAAGTAAGATGGCAATCGATTTGAAGGAATTGGTTTGCAGGGGGTCACTTTGTTTATTAATTTTAGGGATATATAAGTATTGCATTTGTTTTTTTATTGGGTGGGGGGTAGTCTTTGGTCCTTAAGGGGGTGGAGGGGTGTAGTGAGTCTTCTTCTTAATGGGGGTATGGGCACCTCTGCCCTCCCCCTAGTATTTTTTTTCTTCTAACTATGAAAATAAACATAAAAGTTTGTCAATAAAACATTCAAAACAATTGCTCGTGCAGTACTCACCTAGAGTTTTAAATTTCCTTATTAACACGATTTTAATAACTCGCTTTCTTGTCTATTTGGTAGAAATTTTGCAATCAATTTTAACCCATTGGCGTAGACTTACTAATAATTTTTTTTAACCTATGAATTGGAATAGAAAATTGGTGTTTTTAAATGGATTAATGGCGTATTTTAATTAAAATATTGTTTTCTTTCAGTTTAAAGAGTTACATTGGCACACACACAGTAGAGACATAAGTAAACAGTAGCAAAATCAGTGTTGATCATGTGCAATTCACAAAGAATTAACCGATCCCATCAACTTCCAAGCTAGCCTGCCACCGTTTATTTTACTTGGGCCCTCCCATCAATGTTGCCACAGACCGGTTAAATCACTGAGAGTTGCACGACTGGTCAGTTTTGGTCGTGTGCGGGAATCGAACCCACAAACTTCGTATCAATAGCTGGCCAAGGTGTTTCCACGAGTTAGCCAACTCAGCTACCACGACCGGTGGCCTAGCGGTGTTATATCGGTTTATAGTCAGTCCGCACTCCTAGCAGAGAGAACTGTAGTTCCCGCAGTCATTAGTTACAGATTTTGCTACTAGAGTGCAGCACCAATCAAATCCTGTTGTAGGTCATTGCGAATAGTATGTAATTCCTATCTTAATGTGTTAAACTGACTTCCCGAAGAGCTAGAGACTTGAAACTTGAAACATAGGACAGAAATGGATGTCAGTGCAATATTAAATAATTTTCTTGTAATAAAATTATTTTTAAGTTGTAGGGTTAAATAATAGATATTTTGTTTTCCAATATTGTTTTGCAGTTGTTCAACAGTTGTTTGTGTGCAACAATATGATTTCATTTTAACTAGTTTTGCTATTGCTGACTTCTATTTGGTACGTGTCGAACTTTTTTAGAAGATTTCTGTATATTCAACCGTACATTATATATTCCATATATAGAAAATAAAAAGTAATTTATTCATTAAAGTTGGGCTAAAAGGGAGAAAGTATACATGTCAGTTTTCTGATACCGTTTATTTTCTTTCAATAATGTAAAGCGTGATAAGTTGTTTTTTTTTTAGTTGCTCCTGAAGTATCCTTAATTCAGATTGAAATAATCATAAACATTTAATTTAATTAATCTAAGTATTGGCATAAAAAGTTCTCTAGTCTTTGGTTTCTTTGCTACATTTTTGAGTTGTTTTTGATACATAATTGTTATTTTGCATACTGTACATATCTCATGTTGATAATCTTAACCAAAATACATAGTAGTCTATAAATATGCAAACTGTGATTTGTTTTCAGTTCTTTTCCTGTTCTCAATACTGGTTTTATGGAGCTATGGACAAGAGTTGGCCTGGACTAATACATACCTTCAAGATATACCAGAATATGCACATGCTTAAAAATACTTGATGAATTTTGCCTTCATCATGGAGTACTAACTGAATGGAGTACTGTGAGTTGAATTTCTTACTACTTAATGAATTAAAAAACCTATATAATGTCAATTGATTAAATTATGAAACCATACTACATTTTTAGAAAGTCTGGACACCACACCTATTTTTTTTTTAAGTGACCGCCATTTAAGTGACCCTTTGTTTTCTAGAAGAAAATAGGTGAATGATTAAAACTAAAAATGTATATTATTTTTCTGACTGAAATAGCACCAGTCAAAATTCAAATTCAAATTTTTTCTAAAATATTGCAGGCAGTATTGTTTAACTAAATGTTTACCTTTATAATGTTAAAAAAAATTTTGGTAGTAATTTAATTTTATGAGAAGGATCATTTAACATTTTTGAACATTTGAATATCCCTCAAAAATAGCAGATACTGGGGTCAACTACAAATTTTAAAATACCCCTTTAAAGAACCCTTCATTTTAAAGATCACTAAAAAATTGATAAACAGTGAAAACTATAGATTGCTATCTCTTCCTTAACCACAATACAGTAGACCCTCTCTTAACCGACCCCGGATCAACCGCCGCTCGGCTTAACCGTCTCTGCCTGAGACAAAATAGAGGTCGGTTTATCTACCCTGAATTTTAAAACTGGTCGGTGTAACCGACCTTTCCTAGAGGAATCGAGAGACTTCCGTTCCCAACCTTATTGCTTTACTGAAATAGAAACGTATCCGTTCAGGTTAAGTTCTGTTATGAATCGCATGGGAAACTCATTCAACATCAGTTTATCGCTACTCTGCGTCAAGTACAGTACAGAGCTTTTTCGCTTGTGTGTCGTGCGTGTGTACAGGCTACCCTATGCAAAAATGATTATTGAGTATTATTAATACATTAATGATACTTTATAATATTCAATAATATGGTCTATGATATCTGTGAGAAGTAATAGTACTGTACTATTGGCTATAATAACAAATTTAGTATTATTGAGAATTGTATAATATCAGTCAACTGTATTATACGGTATTATTAAATGAAATATGTATCATTGAAGGTATATATTATTGGGTATTATAAACAAGAAAGTACTACAGGAAATTGTTATAATACCAGTAAACTGAATCATACAATATTATTGAGTGAAATACGTATTATTGTACTATTATTATATGATAGTTGGTATTATAAAGAGTATTATTAAGTGTAGTATGATCATTGAAGCTATAATACTAAACTATAGTTTGAATTATACAGGGTGATACAAAGTGTAGTACATATCATTAAACATTTTTTAAATCATGTAATTGGGAATTAGTAATGAAATAGCTCTACAGATAGTTAATTAGTTAGTATGATAATTAATAGGAGGAATATAGTAATTTTTAATAAACAATTGTTTATTTAGAGGGTTACTATCAAACTTTTAAGTCAATGATAATGAAATACAGTGGTGTTTCACAAGTGAAAACCAGGGCCTGGTTAACTTTTAGGCTGACTAGGCTGCAGCTTAGGGCGCCAGTCAACCAAGGAACTCGATGTTTTTAAATAATCTTAGAAGTGCGGTGATCAATTGGCTAGAGGGAATTTTATTTCGGCGTGCCCTTAATTTGACAAAAATTTAGTTTAGTTGTTCCTTAGCTCATGATTACCGAAATTTCAGGAATTTTTCAGGCAGGATTTATCTTACCTCGGGATTATTTTGGGACGGAATTATATCCTCAAAACGGTCATAATCTGTGGTGCAATCGTCTTTTAATATTGTCAGTATTGTTGGACCAAGGTTGGTTAATTGTTGTATAAATTGTATTAACATTATATTACATTAGTATTATTAGATTAATACAAAGATTTAAAGGGTACACTGTATAAATATTTTAGTATTAATTATCTTAATTACACAGGGTGGTTATAAATTATTGGACACATTTTAAGATTAAATGAATAAATAATCAAGCAACGTAAAAATATGGGAATTGTTTTATTAAATAGAATATTTAAAATAGTTTTACCTACCAACTGAAAAATAATAATCATACAAATTTCAGTAGCTAAATTTAAGGGTTATAAAAAGTCCGTAAAATGTCAGCTAAACTGTGAGTTTAAGGTATGTTTTATTGTTAACGACTCGTGCTGTGGAATAGTAAGCTGATCAACAATGAATCTTCACCAGCTGTTATTACAGTTGACTAAACAAACAGTAAACTAAAATACCCCCGTCGCAGCAAACCTGCATACTCAGCGAATTTCGAATGAATATATAACATAACACATTAAAACACTTCACAGGATTCATAAGAAATGTATTCACAAACAAGCGATATTTAAAATATTAATTATTCTCCATAAGAATAACATTGGGGATGAGTACGCAGGTTTGCTGCAACAAGGCACACAAAATAATGGGATTTTATGCAAATATCAATAGAATTCATCTTAGTGAAGTCACATACCAAGTTTCATCCATATACATTCATAAATAAGCGATATATAACATTTTAAGTATTTTCCATAAGAATAACATGTAATGTAACATGTAACATGGTTATGTAAAAACAGATGTTCTGTGAAAGTGGAAGTTTGTGTGGATGTAGTTTATTTTTAAGTAAATGCTCATATATATATATAAGTAGATAATAGTATGCCGATTCTGGGACAAAAAGTGGCGAATTCATAAAACGAATGTAAAATCTCTGTTTTTAAACAATAAAACAAAATATTATTTGATTACCCATAATTTTAACAAAAATCAGCAAAATTCAAAGAAAAATCACTAAAACAAAATCAGTATGTAAAATAAAGCAGTAGATTTTAACAGAAATCTTTTGACGAAAATCAATAAATGATATAATGCGAAATGAAGTAGTAAATTTAAAATAATTTCTATAAAAAACCATAAAATTAAAAAACCGTAAAAATGTTTTTTAAAATCAGTAAAATTTTAAATTTCTATAATGATTTATTCAAACAATATTTTATTCAAATTCTACTTTAATTTAAAACATGATCATTATTTTATTTCAATTATATCATTTTTGATCACATTATACTCCAATAATTTTTCTGAAACAACAACCACATAACAATTCGTTTTACTATTGACTGTTATATTATAATCAAAATCCATATTTATAATAATATCATTTTTCGAACCGGAAATATTTACAGGATTTTTATTGTATCAATTACATATAATGGTCGATTATCCATAAATTCTTTTGGATTATAATACATTTCATTACTGTTATAATATACTTTTTTATAATCTTGATACATTTGATACATAATTCTAAATGTTTCATTATTAATATCTAAATTAATCAATTCATCAGGATAATAATGTCCATTTAATTGAATTCTTATATTTTTTACAAACTATCAAATTTTGAATTATCATATTCTTGATTGTTTAATCTTCCTTTTTGAAAACCGATAATTATAAATTTTGGATTATATATATTTCTATAAATATTTGTTATATCAAAACTATATGTTTTTCCAGTTATAGTTTTTTGTTCAATACATTGCCAATGATTAAAATGAAACGATATTTTACACTTTTAGTTATATCATTAATTAGTTGAATTTTACTTGTAGTTTTTACATTCAATAATCGGTACTTGAATAAAAAATTCATCAATTATTATTTTGCCTTCACTCGGTAAAGTTGTTTCATCAAATGTTCCATCGTTTTTTTTTTTAGTTTTCCATCGAAAAACTGCATCATCATCATCAGATCATTTAAAAAAAATCCTAATCCGAAATGTGATAAAATAACAGTTGCTTCAAATTTATTTTTAAAATCCGATTCAAAACCATTGCAAATTTGAGCTGTCGCATCTATTTTCAAATAAGTTAATGTGGCTTTAATTGTACTTAAATTCCGGGATATTCAATTTCTTCAATTAATTTATTATGTTTTCTAACCTCAACTTTTGAAAATAAAATTGTACAAAATTATTGATTAATTTCACATTTGCTTTTACATCATAAGCATTCCCATCAGTTTTGTTAATTTACTAGAAATATAAAATTGAAATTTCGATGTACAAAATCCGTCCCCAAAATCGATAATAAATTCAGTTTTTTATTTGGTTCGTTTAAATGTCCTTTGGATAAAGGATACAAATTTTTATATTCAGTTCTATCAATTTCATATGTAAGCCATTTATTAAGGGGGAAAAATGCTTTTTTTAAACCAGTAAAATTTATGATAATCAATAATCAAGACAAATAATTAATCAACTTCATCATAATCCATTTTTTCTCTAAAATGTTTAATATCTGAAGAATGATTTACTATGAAATAAGCTGATAATTTTTGATATTCCAAGATCAATTCCCAATTCAAAATTTGTTTATAATCATCAATAAAATTTTCAGTCAAGTCTTGATATTTACAAATTAGATCGATATAGTCTTTTAATTGATAATTTATGAATTTTGCGATAAAATTAATACTTAATGATTGATATTAGGCTATTTTTCCCCAATTTCATTTATTTTGAAACAATCTAATCATATCAATATTTAATTCATATTTTTTTTGAAATAATATCCCAATCTTCTTTAGTTAATTGAAATTGGTTTCTAATAATGAAAATATCAAATGAATTATATGTTGCCATTTATTAGGAGAAAATTGTGAAAATTGGCTTTTTTTAGAATTGAATATACAACATTTAGCTTTAATTCTGTTCTTATTTTTGTTTTTAATTATTACAACATCTTTAGAATTAGTTTTTTGTTTACATTTAAGACAATATATCAACTCAATTTATATAGAAAAAAATTACATTAATACTTTACCTGTTATATCATCTTCACCATCTCCATCTTCATCAATAAACTCTGAAGTTTCCGGTTTTTTAATAATTTTTTCTGCTTTTTAAATTTTTGTTTTAATTTATTTAGCTCTATAATTTCATGATTAACACCTTCAAATAAGGTTTTTAGCTCATTTTAATTCCTTTCAACATATTTTCCAAGATTAATTAATGCATCAGCTAAATTATTTAATTCTTTCACGGTTTCACTATGTTCAATTCCAATTTTAATTACTGAATTTATAACTTCTTCCAATTCTGATTTTATTATAACATCATACTCATTAATACTTGGTTTAACATTAACTATTCTTCTTGAATTTACACTTAAATAATTTTTCGATAAGGGAATTGCATTTAATAAACTTTCTGTCTTTTTTATATGATTTTTTAATTTTTTTTTAAACGATTAAAATATGCACTTATATAATTTTCATCAATTTCAAAATAATTTAATACTTTTTCTGTCTTACAAATACATCAAATATATTTTGCGAATCCATATTTATTAATGATTAATTTATTGATTATATTATCAAATTTCTCATTGTTATTTAATTCATTTAATACAAAAACACACAAATGACCACAAATTGGCGGATCATCAAAATTTTGTATTTGATTATCATTATAAAATATATTATCTTTTCCTAAATATTTAACCAATTCTTTTGGTGGTTTATCAACAATATTTCCGTAAGAATCGAAATAATATTTAATTTTATCTTTTTTATAATAACAAACCCAATGTGTACCATTTCCATCAAATGAATCTAAATTTATAATTCCACATTCAAAAATATTAGAATTTTTTGGAAGTAAATCTCTCATAAACACACATTTAAAATATTTAATATTTTTACATAATTTTTCCAAATCACCTAAGTTAATAGTTGAAATTTTTTTGTAATTTGTTTTCATATAATTAAATGTATTTTTATCTAAACCAGATCCTTCTACCAGATAATTCATGATCTAACCAATCAACAAAATTTCTAAATTTGGGAATTACAGTTTCTTTTACAACTTTTGCTACTTTTCTAATATTTGGTGTATAATTTTTAACAAAAGGTATATGATCTGCAACTTCCAAAATTTCTTTTAATAACCCACCATTTTTAATTTGTTTTAATTGATTATATGAAAATTCAATTCTTAATCCTTTATTTAGTTTTTATGTTTATTTAATTTATTAATTGTCTTTTTGATAATAATATGTTATATTTACCTCCAATAAACTGATTGATTTTAAATTGAATTACAATCTATTTTTATTTTTAAATCCCGATTTAATTTTAGATTTTTGATTATCAGTTAAATTAACATTTACTTTCTCCATTTATATATGTTAAACTTTTAAACCTTCTTCTAATCCCATTCCAAATTTTCTTTTTAAATACATCGCACTAGCTGTTGGAACAGCAATTAATCTTTCACCAATACCATAATCACTATTTTTTTTGCGATTTCCCACGCTTTTTCTTGTAAGATTTTATCTGCAATTTCATTTCTCGATTTTGTATCTTTATGATCTCGATAAAAAATATCATGTTCTTTCACTGCTTTATCTAAATCATTTATTCCTAAATCACCTCTTTTAACCCTTTTATTTAATTTAGTTCCCGGTCCTAAATATTGATATCCCGGAACATGTAATTCAAATGGTAAATTATTTATAAAATCATTCAAAATTCCCGAACCGATAATTGGTGATGTCATTGTCGATAGAATTCTTTTTAAATATTTAATTTCTTCAGGTGTTTAAATTAATTCATCTAATTTATTTTAAATAAAATTCTTAATTGCTCTTTTTTCATTTACAAAATTATTATTTTTCCTGCTTTTTCTTGTGCATATACAGGTGAGTCAGACCACCCGTCCAGCATGTATAACGGGAGAACGGTTTGGTCTAAAGTCGTCCAACAAAATTCTTTCCCACTAAATCGCATATGGGCTATCTATTAAAAATATTTTCATCAAAATCTATGTACAGAATGTTCCAAAACTGAACGAATCTCGGGTCACGGGTTCGAATCTCTAAATTTTCTTATGTAATTATAGGGAATATTATACATCATTTTAAAGGTCTCGTTAAAATAAACATTTCAGAGAAAACAGAAGTCACTTATCTTTATTTGTTTCAAAATGGCGGCCATTTTTGTGTAAAATATTGATATTTACGGAATACCCTGTATTTTCTAAACCACTACTCGTATCTTTTATCCGACTTAAATTTCTTACTCACGATAAACTCAGCTTTACTCTGGTATGCTACATGACAGGTTTTTTTGAAAAAATCTATATTTCAAAAAGTTATTTATTTTGAAAATACCTAAATGCCCAAAATTCAAAAAAGTCAAATGGTAGCGTATATCAAAAAGTGTACCATTTTTGAAACGTCTTGTAAATCCTAGCAACTTTCTAATTTACACCAACCTTGTATCTCTTTTAGTTTTTCTGCAATCAGCAAAAAACATTATTTTTCCATATGAAATGCATATTAATTGTATATAAGACATAAAACGAATGTGGACACAAAATGCATGCCAAGTGTTATGCAAATTAACATGTAATTATTTTAAGGTAACTGGACTTTCACATTTACTTTAACTCAAAATAAAAATTGTTTATTATGCTTAACCCATGGTCTTTTCTTTAAAATTTGTGCTACCTTACAATATTTTATGTTTTAACCAAAATAATCCCATACAAAGTGTACATAAATTTATATTTTCTTATTCTCAATAGAGTTATACAACTTTTGGTAAAGTTGCAACCTAAATTCCTGGATGGATTTTAATTTTTTCAGAAAAAATATATTTTTAAACTCGTTTTTCTCAGCCACACTCAAACCTTTTGCACAAAATAGCAATTAAATCTCTTTAAATGTAATATTCTATCTATGAAAATTTTATCAAAATATTTGATCAATTTTTCAATCTAGAGGTCAAAATGTTCAATAGATAAACTGAAAACTGAAAAAAACATATGTTCACTTATAAATAGAAAACGAATGAGATTAGGTCCTATGGACATTTTTTTTCTTCTTTTGACCCAAGGATCCATTTCCTTAAGTTTGTCAGGGTTCCCGTGAAACACCCTGTATAGTAGAAGCTGTTACTGTAGTCACTATGGTAAGACCTTGGCCCGGGACCATGATAACTTTTCGTTTTGAGGTCTCCAAATGCCAAAGACAACATTCGTTCAAAACTATCCTATACACGTGTCTGTGTGGGCCATAATTCTTGTAAAAAGGTCCGGTTTTGATGAAATTTAGAACAAACATGTAATACAACATTTATGACTTTATATATAAGTTCGGAAACCAGTCAGATTTCCCCATCCCTAAGGGTTTTTTGTGGAATATTTATACCCCAATACTCCAATATTTTACACATCATCTTTTTAAAAGTCCAATTTGGATTTCAGCATTGGATTCAGTTACAAAAAAATTTCATGTTTTGATCATTGCTCTACATCAATAATTGGTTACAGAAATATTGAAAGTGCTAAACTCATTACGATGTCCAATGTTAATCTTGTAGAGAATAAGTACAATTTTATTTATTGCTTGTTTATATAAACAAATACTGAAAAACACGGTATATGGCTTCATCTGGTTGTAGTGTATTGATATTTGTACAACAATATTTTTTTCTCAATGGTTCCCGTAACAGCAATCCTGCGTACTCAGTTCTTAATGAGCCATAACGTCATATGATTATAACCTCAATTACGTAATTTACGTCATAATGAGAAAAAAAATTATAATATCTTTAATGTGTTTTTCAAGTGGAAGATTTGATAGTGTCTAGTTTAAATAAAACAATTTAGCAAAAACATTACCTTTATTCTATTAAAAATACAATTAACTGGAAACAAATATTTTTAAATAAAACAATGATAAACCAATAACATGTGATAATAGTTTAGAATAAAACATATGTTATACATCATCTCCTTCTTGAATGTGTCAGTTTTTTCTGATCATTACACTCTTCTTCTTTTTTTTATATTTGTCATTCCTCTTCTTTACACCCTTGTCATTGAAGACACTAATATACAATCTAGGCTGGTTTAGTTTCTTTACTATCCCCCTTCTTCCCATGTTTTGTTTAGCGAACTTTGTACCTATACTTTCTCTCCAGCAGTATCACGATTTAATGCTGTGTTGTCGTATAAATACTTCTGTTCTTGTTGTGTCTTCATCATTTACTTACAGAAGCCTAGTTTATGTCTAGTTTAGTTTCCGTTAAAAGTACAAATAGTAGCCTATATTGGAGGAATTATTCCAAATCATCCCCCTATTGTGGTATGACAACTTCAGGGCATTTTAATTGTATTAGTCGAAATCGAGCAATATTTTGATTTGATAAGCATGTATTTTATTAATATAATGTTATATGTATCAATATCTTCTTGTCTCAGACTATTAGATGGGGTGTGGCAACCCAGATGTTTGGGATTCCGATTGTGTATAAACATGGGTGATTTAGCTATTTTACTTTGCTATGAATACTATCAGGTCTACAATGTGCCAACTGTACAAGTTCTAAATTTTGAAAAATTTAAACACATTGTGAGTTAAATGGCATTTTAAATAGGGGAAGTGTTATGCAAAACTTTGCACAAAGTTCATGGCATTCTAATTTTCATTCACATTTTGTGGAGACTCTGACAATAAGGATATGATAAGATCCTGCCATTTATAAGGATTGTCTTCTACCACGCATCCAATTGTGATGAAACTTTTCATGGTCATTCAGGTTAATCCTGAGAAGGTCTTTAGTCATTTAGTGCTTTGCCCCACTGGACTTCAAAGACACCATTTTATAAAGGAAAGATTTGTCTTGATTTTATCAAATGACTAATTTAAAAATACTTAAAACAGCTGTTTATTTATTTTTGTAGCTAGCTGTAAAGTAAATGTTAGAAACTTATTTCTTGTAAAAATTAAAATAACTTGAGCACAAAACAAAATACTTTTATTTATTCTAAATTAAACAAAAACATGACAAAACAACTGAACTACAATAAAAAGCTGATTCAGAATGAGTTGAACATATTGAACAAATCCATTTACCAACAGTAAATCATCTGTTTTCTTTGTGTCAAATAAAATCAACATTAAATCACACGTTATTTGAAATGTCATTCAACAAATAAAATATTGGAAGATCTAATTTATATACATAAATTTGACGTTCTTTCTTTGTTCTTTATACGTTCCTATACTATACTTCCGATTGTCATGGAACTTTGCACTGGTAAATCCAGGTTTATCCTAAGAAGGTTTTTAGCCATTAATCAAAGTCTAAATCAAATTAATCAAAGTAATAGGGCATCAATAGTCCTTTTGAACTGGAATTCAGTAACAACGTAGCTAATAAAGCAGACTCAAACATAAGCCTATTCCCCCGATCCGCAATTTTTTAGGGCTTCTGACATTCAAAGTTCTTGTTCAAACCATCTTACACCTACTACTGGACTGATGGAGCTGAAATTCAGTAGAAAGATAGCTGAAATCTCAATGCAGACAAAAAGACCTACTCCTGGTAATATTATACTTTAGGACTCCACCACACTTGCTTTTAATTTACCTAAGTTAATCATCATATATCAATGACTAAACCATTGTTCATTGACTAAACCTCTAGTTCATTTAATAAATTATTCTTTTATCAGTTGAATTTTACCATTAAAAGTTACAATTCATAAATTTATACCTCTTCATAAAAATTCTGATACAAAATCTTTGAATAATTATGGTCTTTAACATTATTACCAACATTTTCTCAATTATATGAAAAAGCTGTTCATAACCAGTTATCTACATATTTAGAAACATATTTTCCACGACAAAGAGCAACATGGCTTTAGACCAAGCAAATCTATTATAACTGTTATTGATTCAGTTATAAATTCTGTCAATAAAGGAGAAAAATCTATTGGAATAATTTTAGATTTAACTAAGTGCTTTGATAGTGTGTTCCATAAGATGCTATTGAATAAAAATAATATAGGGATTTACGACGTCACTTTGAAATGGTTTGATTCATATTTAACACATAGATCACAATTTGTTGAGATAAAACACTTGCAAAATAATCATCAAGTCTCCAGACGTTCACCTCTTGCAGTGATTCAACATGGTGTTCCACAAGGTGCAATATTAGGACCTCTTTTATTCCTTTGCTACATAAAGAGCCTGCTACAAACAATATCAGACAGCCCTTAAAGTGAATTATTACTTTATTCGAATGATGCCAGTTAAGTTAGTGACTCATCGTTAAATAATTTAGAACTCGAGTCCTCTAAATGATTAGCTAAGTTAAATAATTGTCTAAATTATTATCAGTTGCTATTAAATACAAATAAAAGTAACTTCAAGCTTTTTACAGCAGTAAAAAGTAGAAATCCAATTAATCCAGTAATTAATTTTAATAATAAAAGTCTTCAAAAATTGACCTCCACAACGTTTTTTGGTTTGATTCTAGATCAAAATCTTTCATGGAATTTACATGTCGATCACGTTATTGACAAAATAACTTCGGGATTGTACGCTATCAACAGAATGTCAAAATTTTTCTCTATAGATACAATACAAATGATGTATTTTGCCCTCATTGAATCATCCATAGTGTTTGGGATAAGTTTATATGGTAGTATATCAAAGCATAACTTAGACAGAATAGTTATACTCCAAAAAAGGGCGCTACGATTTATATTAAACTGAAACTGATACACATCTGTTTGAGATCACTTTCCACCAATGGGTATCATGACGGTTTACAGTCTTTATGTATACCATACGATATTACATGCAAAAATATCTCAAATGCTCACATGGTACTTAGGCTGATGGAAAAACACCATTATATCTCACCAGATTCAGGAATAAAATTGCCATTGATCCCCATATATTATAGTTTTTTAATAAAAAGGCAGGTTGTGCAGGAATAAAATGGATGTACCGGCTGGAGTGAGGACTATTGATGAATTTAAAAAGTTTAAGAGAAGAATAAAATAATTATTAAATAGTAAAACATTGTACAATTTTGAATATTTATAATATTTTAGTATTCAATTGTGTAACTAAGCAGCATTATCCTTAGTTTAGTTGCCTGACACCATTCAATGTATACAATGTGTACTTTATGAATAAAGTGATTCAAATTCAAATTCAAATTCAAAATGCCTTTATTCATTTAATATATATATATATACATAGGTATACATGAATCATCAGCTGACACATTAAATATTTTCAGAACTCAAAAGAAGATTATAAGAATTCTTACTTTTTCAGGTTATCGAGTTTCATGTAGACCCCTCTTTCGGAAACTTAATCTAATGACACTGCCATCCCTTTACATCTATAAATGTTTACTCTTGCTGGAAAACAATTTTGAAAAAATAAGCCAGGAGCAGCATGATCATGATTATGATACGAAGCATAGGAGGGACTTGCAATTTAAGATACATCGTTTGTGCCTGTATGAAAGATCTCCTTCCTATGCTGGGATGAAATTTTTCAACAGCCTTCCTCCTGGTTTGAAATCTAAAATTGGTTCAAACAGTTATAAACCTTCCCTTAAAGAGCATTTGCTTAGCAGAAGCTATTATAGTATAAATGAGTTTGTTTTGTAAAAATTGATATATTTTTATAAGAAACGTAGGTATTTCTCTCCTTTAACTGAAATTTGTTTTGTTTTATTCACTTGTATTGGTTTGATTTTGTATGGTACTTGCTTGTCTTGGTTTTTGAATATTGTACTATAGTTAAGTTTTAGTTGTAGTACCATTTGACCATGTCACCAGTTTGTATAGCCTTGCTATGTAAAAAATGTAAAATGTGACAATAAATATAATTTGAAATTGAATTTGAAATTTGAATAGTGCCAAGGTTATTATAACAAGCTTTGAATAGCCCTTGAGCAGGAGCACATCTACAGAAACAAATACATACATTGGCAATCTGAAAATACAAGTGTGACAATAAGAAATAAATAAAAAATAACTCAAAATTTAAACTTTAAACTTTGGAACCATTGCTAGCGACAACAATAACAACATGAAAATAAGAAAATTTAAAGCTCTTGAAAACAATACATCGCCTTGTTGATGAGAAATTTCTTTAGTTTTGTTTTAAATTTGCAATATGACACTTCTGACTTAATATCGACGGGAAGTTTGTTATAAAACTTTGATCCAATACATTTTGGTTTTTTTCAAAAAGTTGCAAGTTGTGGGTGCTGATTGCTAAATTGTTACGATTTCTTGTAAAATAGTTGTGACTATCACCGTTAATTTCTAGTTCATGTAGCCTGTTCTTAACTGATAAGGTTGTTTCAAAAATATACATACCATATACAGTCATAATGTTTTCGGATTTAAAATATTCTTTAACTGATGTTCTGGGTTCCAAATTACAAATTACTCGTATAGCTTTTTTTTGCATTTTAAAAATAGAATTTAAGTTATCCTGAGAGGTTGTGCCACACAGTGAAATTCCAAAAGATATAATAGAATGAATATAAGAGAAGTAGATTAATTTTAAAGTTTCTTTTTCGCACAGGTGTTTCAATCTAATCAATGCATACAAGCCTGATGAAATTTTCAAAAGCAATTTTTCCACATGGACAGTCCATTTAAGGTTTTTGTCTATTTCTAAACCCAAAAATTTGATGCTGTCCATACTTGCAATTGCTTTATCATTCGTAGTAATTTTAGGCTGAGATTGATGTTCAGTTTGCTTAGTTTGAAAGTAAATTAAACTAGTTTTATCTGAAATTAAGATTAGGTTGTTTGAATTGAAAAAGTGGTTTAGCAAAATTACATCTGAGTTTGCTTTTATCTCCAATTCGCTATCAGTTGTTGCTGAGACTTAAATTAGTGTCATCGGCATATAAACACAATTTACTGCACTCACTAAGTTGAGGAAAATCTCTGAAGTAATAAATGAATAATAGAGGTCCATGGATGGATCCCTGAGGTACTCCATATTTTACTTGTTTTAGTGAGGACTGATAATGAATTCTATAATTATTTTGATTCTGATGAATAATTTCTAAATTGTTTTCTTTCCCAGAGGTAGGATCTTATCCAATTTAACTTGTTTTTTTATTCCTAAATTGTATAATTTTAACAGCAATAATTCATGTGATATTGAATCAAATGCCTTGCTGAGATCCATAACAAGCCTGCTACTTTATTTTTGCTATCTAGACTGTCAATAATGTATTCAATGAAATCAGTGGTAGCTGTTAAAACAGACCTCCCACTGCAAAAGCCATGTTGGTGGTCATCAAAAATTTTATTTTTTTCAAAGAAATATACAAGTTGGTTGTACACTACTTTTTCATATATCTTAGAGATCGAAGGTAACAAGGCAATGGGTCTATAGTTTGATACTAATTGCTTATCTCTCCTTTTGTGTAATGGTTTTAATTTTGTGATTTTAAGTTTGTTAGGAAAAATACCCGAGATTAATGATGAATTTATCAGGTGGGTGATTGGTTTCAGTAAAACAGACCTAGCTTTTTTTAAGAGCACCACAGGAATTCCATCGTAACCAGTACTAAAAGAATTTTTCAGATAATTTATAATTTTCTCCACTTCTTTCTCATCAACAAAGTTAAATTTAAAACTACAGTTACTAAAACACACTCCAGTTTCCGAATTATCCACCAAGACCTCTGCAGATGGTTCCAGATTGGGTATCACAGTATTATCTACTACATTTGTGAAATAATTGTTAAATGTATTACAAATTAGAAGAGGATCCAAAGATACAGAATTATTAACTTTCAAGTTTATGTTTTGAACACTTCTTGGACTTGTCCCTACTTCAGAATTTATAATCTGCCAAGAAGTTTTATTTACATTAATTGAATTAGAAATTTTTGTTTTATAGTATTGCTTTTTTGAGTTCGTCAATTTTTTCTTTAGCTGCTTGTTCATTTTATTTGCTTTCTTAGACATAGCTCTACTTTTGAACTTTCTAGCTGCGTTGCTTATATTTATTATTTCTTTTTTTTCTGATTTAAGCTCCCTGGAAATCCATTTTTGATTAGCATGATGCCTTGACAGAGTTTCAGGAAAAGAAACATTAAAATATGACATGAAAATAGTGCAGAAAGTATCATATTAATTTTCAACTGGTGATAAATAAAGGTCAAACCATGTTTCACTTTGAAGAAGATTGATGAACTGTGCAATATTAGACTCACCAAATTTTCTTTTATATTCAAAACTAATGTATGTGGAATTATTTACTGGAGCTTTGCATTTGAAAATTTCAAGTATTTGACAATCATGATCTGAAAGTTGAGTGTTGACTCCAATTATTTTATAAAATAGACTGTCTAAGTTTGTGAAAATATTGTCTATAGCGGTTTCTGTTGATTCAGTAATACGAGTAGGGAAGTCAACCAATGATTGAAACCCATTCGCAGTAACAATATTTAATAAGCAATTTCTATTCCTGTCTGTTTCATTTAGGATATCAATGTTGATGTCCCCAAGAAAAACAACATATTTTTTCTTTAAAATTATTATTTCAAGTAAGATACTGAACCTTCTAATAAACTCGGGTTCATTTTGTTTGATAGGATTTCTATAGCAGCCAATTATAAGTAATTTGTTGTATGTTTGTACTTTTCCTAATTCTAAGAAACAACACTCAAATATTTTGTCTGTAGAAGATCCTGAATTTGTGGAAATGTAATTTCTTTGCAATTTAGAAATGGTTTCGTTAAAATAATTACTCCCCCTCCTCTGCTCTTTTCCAGGTTATAGCCATTGATATTGAGTCTTTCCAAAGATGCTTTTATCATTTTATGTTCTGTCAAGACAACAATACTAGGCTCCAATTCAGAAAGAGTTATATCTAATGATTTCAAAGATGACTGTATTCCTCTTATATTTTGGTGAAAAATACTAACATTACGTTGCTTTAAGTGAGGCTTAGATTGGCTTGGCTTAAAATTAAAAAAGAATCTAACTGCTTAGGGCTACTACAAGTTTCTTCAGTTCCTGGAACAACACTAAGCACTTCACTCTGCCCCAGATTGCCTTTCTCACCCCCCTTATCACAACATGTCACTGGTGAGACTGGTAATGGAGCTGAAGATATCTCAGAGAAGAAGTTGGTTTGTTTGATTTTCCCCCAATGAGAGGCAATGGTGCGACGAAGTTTCCCTGCGAAGTCATCAAAAGAGATAAAATAAATTAAATAAACCGATGGAACTGAAATTTGGTAGGAAAATACAACAGAATCAAAATAGACGTTCCCTAAATTCAAAGATCCTTTGGGGGCCCGCCCCACTGGCATTTAAAGTTATGTTTTATTATTCCCATGTTAACTATGGCACCTCCAACTACTGAACCGATAAAACTAACCTTTAGTAGGAAAATATACCAAACACCAGAATCAAACATGGTGCTACTCACGTTCCAAAGATTATGCAAATCAAGGCTTTGGACAGATAATGAAAAAATATCAGGTTGCCCCCCTCCACTTATTGTACTTTACAAAAGTTGAGTGTTGGGTATTTTATTTTTTAACTTACAAATAACTTAATTTAAATGACAAATTTAAATTTGTTAAATATATTTTAAAGTTAATTCTGTGAAGGACAACAATGCTTTATGCTGAGTTAGGTTGACTCTGTCCCTCATTAATATTTGGTAAACAAAATCTGGATCAAATGATGATAGCTGAAAACATTTGGGGACATACTCTGATTCAACAGCCCAAAGCTGTTATAGAACACATCTGGCTTAAACTTAGGAGGGGGAGGATAAAATGGTGTTAAACTACGATTTTACACAGCAGACCAAATAAAGATAGGATTATTCGTTTAATGTGTATGGCGGATCAAATAACATATGGGTTATGTTTTTACATACCGGAGCAAATTATGATAGGATTTAACTATGTTTTATTTATATGTATTTATATCATAATAGTTACATCTCTGTGATCAGGAAATTTGTTAAAGAAAAAGTGATATTTTTCTTCCACCCACCGCAATTCCTTCAGGTGGATCAAATAGCTGGATGATGGATATTTCAAAGGATCAAATAATATATGGATTACACGTATGTGTGTGTGTGTGTGTGTGTGTGTGTGTGTGTGTGTGTGTGCGTGTGTGCGTGCGTGCGTGCGTGCGTGCGTGGGTGCGTGTGTACGTGCGTGCGTGCGTGCGTGCGTGCGTGTGTGTGTGTGTGTGTGTGTATGTGTGTGTGTGTGTGTGTGTGTGTGTGTGTGTGTGTGTGTGTGTGTGTGTGTGTGTGTGTGTGTGTGTGTGTGTGTGTGTGTGTGTGTGGAAGAGCTAGAGCCCTAACCAATGGGATGATTTTTATGAAATTTGGTATGTATGTATTAATTTACGATATCTCCAGGTGTTTTTTCGTTTTTTTGAATTTTTGATCTTTAAGGTTAATTATTTCCCAAAAACCGCCAAAAAACATGAAACATCCAAATTTCTCAAAAATGGCTCAAACGATTTCCATTAAACTTTAGTGGTTTGTAGAACTTTAAGTTTCCAACAAAATGACACCACCCGCATTTCTGGAAAAATTCGGGTTCAAATATGATATGACACCAAAATTTTTTTTAATTTTTCATAAAAAACATAAATGTTAAAAAAGATTACTCTTCACCATTAAAAATAGCTCAACAAACTAAATAATTGTGCTATGTTGCCACTTAACCCTGGGGGGATGAGGGGGGTATTTCCCCTGTTATAACCACTGTGTGTAGCAAAGGTAGTGCCTCCATAAAAGGGATTTGGGTGGATATTTTTGAAAACAACTTATTTAGAAGATTTTCTGTACATTCAACCGTACTTTATATTCTATATTTAGTAAATAAAAGTAATTTTTTCATTAAAGTTGGGCTTAAAGGGAGAAAGTATGTGTTAGTTTCCTGATACCGTTTATTGGGTTTGTAATAAAGTTTAACCCAAAGAAAAGACAAGTAACAGTAACAGCTTTCATGACTCAACTGAGATGTTTGTGGTCAGTCATAGTAAACTAAAAATGTATAGTAAATAGTAGGGCTTTCTTGTTATAAGATGTGTACATTTAGATCAAGGTACAGGGGCGGATCCAGGAATTTGTTGAGGGGGGCGCAATTGAGAATTTAAATTATTTTATAGACAGCATTTTTTTAGCGTAGTAGTACCATTTGAAATTCGCTGAGTATGCAGGTTTGCTGCAACGGTGGTATTTAGAAACAGCATATAATGGGAAAATCAAAGTTTAAGATATTTATAAATCAACCCAGATAAATATTCAGTCAAAGATTCATGATCAATCTTAAACTCTGGGACATTCAATTTCTTTAAAAACATACAAAGAGACAGAAAAAGTATCGAGATATGACCCCTGTTGTGTGGTATTATTTGCTTTATTTGAGTGGCTATGTTAGTATTGAGTTTGGTATTGTTTAACCCTTTCAGTGCTATGGACCGATATATCGGCTTTTGAATCTGTTATCAATAAACACTGTTACGGCTTCATAAGCGATTGTACCGTTAGGCACTCAGTCTGCAGTCTGAGTCTGACATGTAGTGAAACCTGGTATACACAAACTGAACTACCTCGTCCAGTGCCTAGGCTCTAATACTGCCTGGTCCACTACAGCTGCTAGTCTGATCAGTGGCTGTGCGGTATAAGGCGTTACCTTCCCAGCCGGGGGTAACACTTGGATCGAGGGTTTGAATCCCGTCAGAGTCGGTGGTTTTTATGTGCAACTCATGGAGAGTTCACCTGTCTGTAGCAGAGAAGAAGAGGAGGGTGGACCTTAAGCAAACGGTAGATGGCTCGGGTCCAAGCTGACGGGATGGGTGGATTCTTTGTGAGTTGCACATCTGATCAGGTGTTTTGCTACTTTTTACCTATCCCTTACTGTGTGTGTGTCCAGCGGAAGTACGTTTTTATTAATTTTTAACTGTTCAAGCATTCAAGACATATAAAAAATTAACAAAACATCAGAGATTCAACTACTACTTTCAGAAGCTTAGCACTGAAAGGGTTAAAGGTTTGACATTTTCTTGTTTATATTTAAGTAACTCCTTTAATGAAATAACTAAATTTTATAATTTATTTCTTAAAACATTGAGCTTTGCTGAAGCAGAGGTACTTAAAATTTTAGAAAGCAAAGTTTTCCCTTGTTATGTTACCGGTATCGTAAAGTATAATAATTGGTTCAAAACATTATTATAGTGTTAGTCTTAAATCAAATCCCTGACAAACTTTCTAGATGATCTTTTGCTTTCCTTAAACAATTTTTTAACCTTTTTTTATGTTTCAGGTAGTTTGGTGGAAAACCTCTAAATCCGCTGTATGATCCTTTGTAGCACATGACGTATAATACAAATTGTGGTATTTGGTTTCTGCTAACACGTTAAAACCAATTCAAATAATCAAACAATGATTTCAAGATTATAGTGTGATATTCCTTATTGTGATGAATAAAACATTGTGTTCAATCAACTTTTGTCCTAAATTACAAGCTAAGTTTTTTTTACTCGGAAGGTTTTACATGGCACAACAAGTCTTTTCTCCTACAGAAAATTATTTCTCTCCTGCAAGATACAATTATCGAAGATGGTAAACTGTTATATTTAATTTGTGGCAGACTTTTCAATTAACAAGTTCACTGCCTTAATCATGTCTGACGCGTTCACAGTGTTAATTATGTTTAATCATGATAATTGCATTTGTTTCCTTTTTAAGTAAGCGCCGTAATCCCCACATGCTGCACTGAACACATTAAACAATGTGACAAACAAATACCCCCGTCGCAGCAAACCTGCATACTCAGCGAATTTCAAATGAAGATATAAATGTCTTAATAATACATAAAGCCACTTACCAAGTTTCATAAAAATATATTCCCAACTAAGCGATATAGGCAATTTTAATTATTCTCCATAAGAATAACATTGGGGCTGAGTACGTAGGTTTGCTGCAACAAGGAACACAATAAATGGGTTTTTACGATATCAATAGAACTTAACTAGGTGAAGTCGTATTTCAGTTTTTATTCATTTATGTTCATAATTAAGAGAGTCATAGCATTTAATTATTCTCCATAAGAATAACATGGGGAGGTGAGTACACAGGTTTGCTGCTACTGGGAGCCGTTGGCAAAAAATTGCTTTTTTGAGCAAATATCAATAGACTACAACCAGATGAAGCCGTATACCAAGTTTCGTCAGTATATGTTCATAAATAAGCGAGATATAAAATTTGTCTTTTCCTCCATAAGAATAACATTAGACAACGCACTTTCAATATCTCGGTAACCAATTGACGTAGAGAAATGATCAAAATACCAAATTGTGTGTTTTTTTAAGCCGAATCCAATGGTGAAAATTAATATTTGACTATTTAAACAATTATATGTAAAAGTTCAAAAAACCCATTTTTGGGGTACAAAACCCCCCCAAAATGCCCCTTTGGATAGAGCGATCTGCCTGGTTTTCAAACTCTAAGTCATAAATGTTGCTTTACACGTTTATACCAAATTTCATCAAAATCGGAAAATTGTTACGAGAGTTATCGTGCTCACGGACACACACACACACATATATATATATATACATATATATATATATATATATATATATATATATATATATATATATATATATATATATATATATACACACAGTTTCGAACGAATGGTGTTTTTGGGGTCTGGGGACCTCAAAACTAAAAGTTATCATGGTCCCTGGCCTAAGTCTTACCATGCCGACTGCGGTAATAGCTTCTTCCCTATAGAGGAAATTCGCTAAAATGACACTTTACTTGAATTGATCTGTGAGTTCAGAGTACTTAAATAAAAGATAAATGCCTTTATAATAATAGTTGAAGATTTTAACTAAAATATTTTGAACAATATAAAAATCACAATGAGCATTTTCTAATAACAATAAAATATAGTGATTGTCAGTCAACGTATGTTGATCACTCTTCTGTCATCCTCATTTCACTGGCTAGGATATTCCTCACTTCATTGTTCTTTTATTTTGTAGGACTACACATACTCTTCGAAATTTAATAAATGGGCAAGTATTTCAAACTTGTTACAGTACCACAACAACCAACATAGAATCGAGTGTTGTCATACTCATATGTGTCTGCAACACCCAACACACGAGCAGATTATAAAGTCTGACTCAAGATTTTAAGAATAGAAACTTAAAGCATATTACATGTTCCCCAATGGGATGCACTAGGGATAAAATAAAACGGAACATATTGTAGCCAATATAATTAAATTTTAAGAGTGTACTGGAGCTCAAATTGACATCGTTGTACATTGCGAGGAGTCGACCAGGGAGCTGAGAAGAGGCCTAACCCACAGCGAGTTTGTGAGGGTGTTGCGACAACTGGTATGTCCTGTCCAGCCAACTGCTACTGCCCTGACCAATGGCTTCTACTGAGGACCAACCTGATACCATCCAGCAGGCTGATGACAGCCTACCAGATTATCCTAAAAAGATATAAATCACTCCACCTTCTCACTGTTTGTGTCAAGTGATGTGAGGGCAAGCCTGCCAAGCCCCTGGGTTCACCCCCCTTCTCCAACCCTCCTATGTGGAAGCAGTAATGCTTTGTGGTGTCGGTGAGGTCAATAACTGTAGTAGTCAACTACTCACTGGGGGTTTCAATGAGGGCCCCAATAATCAAAAGGCCCATTTCTTTCTTTTATTTAGAAAATAGCCAAATAAGAAAGCTGCATCTGTAATTTTGTACAAAAATGGTGGACACAACCCCTCTTGTTTCTTAAATGTAATTTAAACTCATAAAGCTGTTTATTGCATAGGAAAATATGTAGTATTGTATTGGAACCTTCAGGGAAAATTTGGAGAAACATTTAACACAACAAACATTTTATAAATTCTGAGAACAGATTAACAAATATAATTAAATTTTTGATATATATTCGCTTGTATTGTTTTATAAAAGTAAAAAAACAAAGTAGAATAAATTTTGTAAAACTAAATTACTTACATATAGTCAATCAGCTAAAAATAAAGAAAAGACGTTTAGAACATGTTTCGATGCAACTGCATCATCAACTTGTGTACAATGAAGTTGATTGACCAACAAAAATATTGTGATGGTTTCGTTGAGATGAATTAAAATCACAACTATAGTGGCTTATGTTAGGGGTTATAGCCCCTAACATATGGTTTTTGTGTAAGTGGTAAGTGGTTAATTGCAGCTGATCATTAGTTCATTTTGCTTATTTATAAAAATATTAGTGATATTTTCATAAGAAAATCATTGGCTCTTTGAAGTCCAGAGGGGTGTAGCCCACATAATTTTTGACATTTCTGAAATTTTTCCTACCGTCCTTGGCCCTCAAGCTTTAAAATGAATCGTCATAACCTAACTTAACTTCTTCCTAGCCCAAGATATTTCGTGAGGACCGATTCGCTTACGGAATTAAATATAAAGATTCAGTACAATAATACAACGACACATATGACGAGTCTGCCCCCTGCCCGTGCTGTGATCAAGTCCATGTCAACAGGCCTGTCTAGTATTTCTATTGTTCGTTTTATATGTCATGTCCATTTGTTGTGGCGTTGTATTATAGTGTATTATGTTTTTAATTTATCTCGATTAAACCATCTGGTCAATCAACTTCATTGTACACAACTGGAGATGAATCAGTTGCATCAAAACATTTTCTGAACGCGTTTTCTTCAATTTGAGCTGACTGACAGTGTGTAAGTAATTTAGTCTTAAATAACATCTACAGCTCCAGGGCTAAAACCATGGATGAGTAAATTTTGTTTTTACTTAAGAAAGTGATACTTATCATATAAAACAATAAACACTTAATTTAGCAATTCTCTATATCAACATGTATAGCAAACATTTTTTTAAGTACCAATTTAAATTTAATAGGGTGGTCCAATAAACCTGACAGTTTTAAAAATAAAATAACTTTATAGGAAACTAGTGGCTTTGAAGGGGCCATTGTCCCTAACCTTGCTCCAATACTCTGCCTCAATTGATTATTAGTGAATTTCCATTGGAAAGTGAACTATTAGCATGACCCGCACGGTGAAACTTAAGCCCGGGACCACCATAGAAGTTCCTAACATGACCCCCTGAACACGTTTTGGGGGTCGTTCAAAATTGTATATATATATATGTATATATATATATAGACATATATATATATACATATATATATATATATATATATGTGTTTGCACTCTAGCGGTCACATTTTTTGTCCGATTTACTTCAAATTTGGTAGGGACGTTTCTTTCTGTAATCAGTTGGACAAGTTCGTTGGGCAACACAATCGGAAAACTCTAAACCCCTTTTTTTGGGGATTAATCTTTCAAATTTTGAGTTTTTGGGCCCAAAAAGGGTCAGAAAAGCCCCGTATGTAAAACGAATGCATGTAAAAAGATGGGAATTAGAGAGGCGGAAGTTTTAAGCCCTCTCTCATCATTCTAGCATAAATATTTACCGAGTTATTAAAGAAAATGTGTGTCGACCATACACAGTACGTTGTCTTATGGGGATTTTACATTAGAAAAGCATGTTATTCATTTGTTGGTGTACTTTTAACATTCCCAACAAACTCACGCCTACTTTAAAGCCTGACTGGACCTTCCCCTAACCTTATAATGCGCAAAATTGTATTCCCAGCATTGCAGGTAAATAGAACCAGGAGCATCAGAACAGCCAAAAAAATCAATGTTTTCAGATTTGAATAAAAGTTGGAATAAATGTATGTTTTTAACTGATTTTGAGTTTTTATAGTTTTTTATGTGGAAATTCACTTCCCTCACGTCAGCGTGCTGCGTGCGAACTCGTTTTACGTTTTACATGTTATGTAGGGACACATATCAGTTTGTAAACAAAATAGCACTTAATCTTATGTGCTTTAATGTAAACAAAGCAGACGTTTTTAAACTCCCATGCTTTTCTTATTGGGGATGTTTTATGTTATTTCTTGTTTGCTGATAACTTTTTAGAAATACTGCTATTTTTCCCGAGTCCCTGAAATTAATACCTTTAATTTGAACCATCTCTCATAATCCTCCAATTTGCCCAAGTCCCACAATTTTGACTTACAAATTTCGCTTACAGAATTATATATAAAGATAATTTTTACAATTTATGAAATAGTCAAAATGGTTATGCAATTTTCATTTATAGAATGTAAACATTATCCCTTTCATAATCATAGTCATAAATCATTATTCAATATGGTTTCATCTGGTTGTGGTCTATTGTTATTTTCACAAAAAACCCGATTTTTACCAATAATTCCCGTAGCAGCAAACCTGCGTCCTCAGCCCCCATGTTATTCTTATGGAGAATAAGTAAAATGTAATGTATCCCTTAATTATGAACATAAATTAATAAAACTTGGAATGTTGGTTCACCTAGTTAAGTTCTATTGATATTTGCATAAAAACCCATTTTTTGTGTTCCTTATTGCAGCAAACCTGCGTACTCATCTACCATGTTATTCTTATGGAGAATAATCAAAATGGCATATATCGCTTATTTATGAACTTATATTGATGAAACTTGGTATGTGGCTTCACCTAGTTGAGTAATATTGATATTTACAAGAAACCCTATATTTGTTGTTTTTTGTAGCAGCAAACCTGCGTACTCATCCCCAATGTTATTGTTATAGAGAATAATTCAAATTTGATATATCGCTTATTTTTGAATATATTTTTATGAAACTTGGTATGCGGCTTTATGTGGTATTAAGACTTATATTTTGCATTGGAAATTCGCTGAGTATGCAGGTTTGCTGCAACTGGGGTATTTCATTTATTGCTGCGATAATAGATTCAAATATATATTGGCTGAAAACAGTAAGTATTTGCAAACTTTTAAAGTGATCCCTTGCCGAATCATCAAATTTTAGCTTTAGCATAATTCTAATAGCCTTTTTTGTTGTTTTAAAATACTTTCCATATTTATTTTTTTTTGTTGATCCGTAAAGTGCAATACAAAATGAAATGTGAGAATGCATATGGTCAAAATATATGTTTTTCAGTGTTTTTAAATCACAATAGTAACTCATTTTCGCTAATGCATAAACTCCAGAGTTTATTTTAGTTAAATGTTTAAGAAGATGTAATTGATGCAAGCTACGGCCTACGAAGGGCGAGGCCGCGACGAAGGGTGAGTCACGTGACTGGATTAAATCTTGGATTAAATTCTACACTCTCGCAACAGCTGTAAATGAGCATTTTTTACCAAAACGAAGTCAATTTTGCTATTTTTTTTTTATTCATGTTGAAGTCTTCTGGAATTGTTTTATCAATATAAACAGGTTAACATACCTTGACGTCAGCAATTCATTATAGTAACAAAATGTTGACTATAGTTTCGGCTAGCACGGTAGCTATTATCAAAAACTTTAAATAAGAACATTATTCCATTCTTCAGGATGTCGTCACTTTATAAAAAGTACCTGGGGGCCGAGCTTTGCTCGGAGGAAGGCCAGCCAGTTTGTTTAGATGACTTGGAGTAATATTTCACTACTTCCCCCTACTGATAATCAGATTTGTATAACTCATTTGCCTCTTTTCTAAATTTTAGCGAATTTCCCCTATAGGGAAGAAGCTATTACCGTAGGTCTCATGGTAAGACTTAAGCCCGAGACCATGATAATTTTTTGTTTTGAGGTCCCCAGATGACAAAAACCCTTTTCGTTCAAATTTATATATATATGTACCAAATAAATATTAGCACTGTGATCATGACTTTAAGTCGAAACATGTTAGTGAAAATATAATTAAAAAATGTTTTTAACAGGGTACTCATGGTTATTTTCATGTTTTTATACTTATCTTATAGTAGCCCTATTCTGTGAATTTGATTATCTAATATATATATATATATATATGTGTGTGTGTGTGTCCGTGAATGCGATAACTTGAGTAAAAAACGTCCGATTTCGATGACATTTGGCTTAAATGTGTAAAATGACATTCATGACTTTAAGTTCGAAAACCAGAAAAATCGCACCATGGGAACGGGGGTTTATGGGGGTTTTAAATTTTCCAAAAATCAGTTTTTTGCATTTTCCACCCTACAATTTTTAAAAACCTTAATTTTGGGTTTGACCATGTTATAGAGCTTAAAAAACAAATAATATGTTATTTTGAATTATTAACCTATGTTAAGTGGTTGCGGAGAAAATCCAAAAAAACCTACTCATAAAATCTTCCATGTTAATGATGGGAAAAAGGTTTTTGGCTTTTCCTCAGTTCATTTTAATGTAAACTTCACATTTGCTTTTACCAATCTGTTCAGTTCCACAAAACAATCATTTTGGTGTTTAAATTGTGATTCTACACCCAACCGTTGCAGAGATATTCAAAGTGCTAAACACAGTACGTTGTCAATTTTCTTATTGAGAATAAATAAAATTTGATATCTCGATTATTTATGAATGTATGTTGATGAAACTTGGTATGTGGCTTCACGTAGTCCTGGTATATTGATATTTCCACAAACAATTTTTTTTGTTGATTATTCCCGTAGCAGCAAACCTGCGTACTCAGCTCCATGTTATTCTTATGGAGAATAATTCAAATGTTATGACTCCCTTAATTATGGACATAAATTAATAAAACTTGGTATATAGCTTCACTTGGTTGAGTTATATTGATAATTACATAAAAACACATTTGTTTGGTTCCTTGTTGCAGAAAACCTGCTTACTCAGCCCCCATGTTATTCTTATAGAGAATAACTAAAGTGTTATATAGTGCTTACTTATGATTGAATATTGATGAATCTTGGTATGTGGCTTCACCTAGTTAAATCCTATTTATATTTGCATAAAAACCAATTGTTTGTGTTCCTTGTTTCAGCAAACCTACGTACTCATTACCAATGTTATTCTTATAGAGAATAATTAAAATCGCTTATATGTGAATATATTTTTATGAAAATTGGCATGCGGCTTTATGTGGTAATAAGACAAATATTATGCATTGGAAATTCGCTGAGTACACAGGTTTGCTGCAACGGGGGTATTTAAGTTCACTCCAGTACTGCAGTTGTTATTTATAGCTCAATGTCCCTTTGATTTATTTGACTACTATATTTATGTAATCTTCACTCAAATCTTTTAATCTCTGCTCTCACGAAACCACATGTTAATAATCATATACAAAATGAGTATTACTTTGACAGTTCCGTGGATGATTATGAACTGCTGTTACAATTCTTTTGTTTTGATTTGAAACTTCATAAGCCCAATGTTAATTTTTTTAACTTTTAATTTTAGTTTTTTTACATTATTTGATTTTTCCTGGGGATGAGGCCTGCTAGAACTTATTTTTATCCCATAAATTAGTTATTTCGAACATTTGAAGGAAATCGTTGGAGCCGTTTTTGAGATTCGTGTCACAAGCAAGCAAACCTTACTCATATTATAGTATAGGATACACTGAACACATACTAACAAATGACACATAACATTGAAAACAGTTTACCAGCCGGCGCACGTCACTGAACTGCGCCGGCCGGTGAACTGTTTTCAATGTTATGTGTCATTTGTTAGTATGTGTTCAGTGTATTTTTATAAAGTGACAACATTCTAAAGAATGGAATAACGTTCTTATTTAAAGTTTTGATAATGGCTACGTGCTAGCCGAAACTATAGTCAACATTTTGTTACTATAAGGAATTGCTGACGTCAAGGTATGTTAACCTATTTAAATTGCCTATTTTCCCTTAAAATTTCTTGTTTTCAACCAAATTTTGACTTGATAAATTTTCCGGATTAAATTCTGGATTAAATTCTACGCGCTCGCAACAGCTGTAAATTGAGCATTTTTTTACCAAAACAACGTCAATTTGGCCTATTTTCCCTTAAAATTTCTTGTTTTTAACCCAATTTTGACATGGAATTTTACAGTAGTAGTACGGAACGGTTCACTTTCTGGAAACTTTAATCGCTTATCTCGAAAACAGTAAGAGATATCACAAAAATAACGACATTTTTAAGAGAAATTAGTAGAGAATTGTTTACCTGTATGGTCTATACGATGACATAACTTTCTTTCCTATGGGATGCGTTTTCAGCCGGACTATCGACCTTTGCCCGATGCTTAATATCTCATTATTATTGAAGATATCGATCAGGAATTTGGTATGCGGGTTCGCAGTGACTTCTAGTATACGTTAATATGAGAAAATCCCGGATTAGTGGATAAACCTGTGCGCTACATGTGTTAATCCAGACTTTACAAAGTGGCCTCGCGTTTGGTTATTTATCGGCGGATTTGTATGAAATTTGGTATGTATGTTAAGGGCAGTAAACGCTATCGACTCAGGTGTAGGGATTTTAAAAATAAAATTTATATGGGACTTTGATTTTTTTTCTCGATTCGTCTAAAACGCTTGATTTTTGCTCGAAATTGACCTTTGACCTCTCAAATCGGCGAAAACGACCTCGAAACTGCGTTTTATTCTCATAGTATAGATCGATTTTTATAATTTAAAACTGTATTTTACCACCATAATGCAATAAATATTGGCCGATTCATAGCGCCCGCCCAGGAGGTCTGTTATCTCGCGGCATGCGCCGTTATCATTTTGGCCGCGGTCAGAGGTCAGTGCTGTATTGATATCCAAGCCAATATTAATTCTTAACTTCATATATTTTTAAAAATCAGTTTTAAAAGCAAAAACTCCATTTTATTGTTTAAATTATAAAAATCGATCGATACTATGAGAATAAAACGCAGTTTCGAGGTCGTTTTCGCCGATTTGAGAGGTCAAAGGTCAATTTCGAGCGAAAATCAAGCGTTTTAGACGAATCGAGAAAAAAAATCAAAGTCCCATATAAATTTTATTTTTAAAATCCCTACACCTGAGTCTATAGCGTTTACTGCCCTTAACATACATACCAAATTTCATACAAATCCACCGATAAATAACCAAACGCGAGGCCACTTTTTAAAGTCTAGATTATGTCATGTAGCGCACAGGTTTATCCACTAATCCGGGATTTTCTCATATTAACGTTTACTAGAAGTCACTGCGAACCCGCATACCAAATTTCAGATCGATATCTTCAACAATAACGGAGATATTAAGCATCAGGCAAAGGTCGATAGTTAAGTCCGGCTGAATACACATCCCATGGGAATGAAAGTTACGTCATCATATAGACCATATAGGTAAACAGTTCTCTTCTATTTTCTCTTAAAAATGTCGTTTTTTGTGATATCTCTTACCATTTTTGAGATAAGCGATTAAAGTTTCCAGAAAGTGAACCGTTCCGTACTACTACTGGAAAATTCCATGTCAAAATTGGGTTAAAATTTTAAGGGAAAATGGGCCAAATTGACGTTTTTTTGGTAAAAAAATGCTTATTTACAGCTGTTGTGAGCGCGTAGAATTTAATCCAAAATTTAATCCAGTAACGTGACTCACCCTTCGTCGTGGCCTCGCCCTTCGTAGGCAGTAGCTTGCATCAATTACATCTACTTGTTTATCTATATGATCATCCCAATTTAGATGCTGATCTATTGTTAACCCCAGAAAATTTACACCATCCCTCTTTTCAATGTTATTTGATTCATAAGTTACTACTGGATCTTTCGACATTTTGTTTTGTGGAGTTTTAAAATTTACAAAATAGTTTTTTTTGTTCAAGAGTAAATTGTGTTTTTTTTAAGAATAATTCCATTATTTTCTAATTCCCTTCAAGCATAAATTTATGTTTCCTCTTCAAATCTTGCTGGTACCACCAAATTTGCATCATCGGCATATAGACAGAGGTCACTATTCAGGTTATGTACTAGTGCCCTATCCATTCCCCTCCGATAGCAAAGAAAGAACAAAGGCCCTAAAATAGACCCCTGGAGTACACAAATTTGAAACTGTTAAACTGAGAAGAGGTTTTAATTATTTTGTTATTTTTTGATAAATGAGTAATTTCGACATATTGAGATCTATTGGAAAGAAAGGATTGAAACCAGTTAAGGGCGATTTTTGTCACTCCAAGTCAGGGCCGGCCCGTCAGTTTTTCAGCGCCCGTGCAAAGACCAAATTTCCCCCCCCCCCCCCCCCGCCATCAACCAAAACCTTCCTGCCCCATAGTTCTGAGTTCTGACGTGCGCGCCTCGCTCCCTCGCTTGTTGCGTTTGCGATGTTTCTGGTTCCCTGCTATGCTGATCACCTGAAATGACAAGCAATGAAACACATTCAGATAAGAGACTTGTGAAGTTCAAAATCTTGATATCATATATTAACGTCCTGGAAATGTATCCCGTTTCCAATCTTCCGCACCACTAAACTTTTTGCCATAAAAAACTCAAAACCTCAAAAAATTAAAAAATCTAAATTTAAAAAACAACAAATGTGTACACTTGTAGTCAACGTAGCGCAATACACTGTATATCATAAAACAATTATGTGTTTCTTTAAGAAAAATAATAAAGAACACAAAACCT
The DNA here is from genome assembly GCA_963675035.1 of Allygus modestus. Taxonomy (NCBI): domain Eukaryota; kingdom Metazoa; phylum Arthropoda; class Insecta; order Hemiptera; family Cicadellidae; genus Allygus; species Allygus modestus. The sequence continues at coordinate 107,167,501 of OY776111.1, forward strand.
TTAAAACTGAGGAGGAACGGTGAAGTACATGCTGATAACAGTACATCCGTTCTGAGCGTGGGAAAGATTTCCTCCAGGGGATCCAAAACAATAATCAAAACGCTGATCAAAACCGACCGCGATTCTGACGGTTCCTGGAATCTGTGAGGCTGAAGTTTGCGATAGATGCAGCAAAGTTTGTTGTTAGAGTTATTTTTGATTTTGAAAAAACTAATGTTTTCTGAATATAATATTTGTTTATTGATTTAATGTATAACACGTTTTTCAGTTATACGGGCTCTATCTTCGAGTATTTAATCTTTAAGGTTTTGTGTAGCTATAAAGCTTGTTTTTATTTTTTTTTATTCTGTGATATATTGAATCATATCTTCTAAAAGTGTTTGGATCAATAAGAACTTGGTTGAAATGGTTACTAAACAGCCGGAACGATAAACTATATTTAACAGAGTAAGCTAAACGAGTGGACCTTACAAGTAACGATGTAAGGGGGCGCCAAAATCTGAGGAGGGTGCATCATATTTCCCCGTTATTTCATATAGATCACATAGATCACATCCCTATTCAATACTCTCCAGTCTCCAAACCATATCTTTCCTCATCTAGAGTAACTTGTTTAAAACAATTGACGTGGACGGATTAATACAATTAGTTGCATTGTGTTACTTTATATTTTAACTTTGCAAATTTCTTGCATCGTATTGCGAGTTTTGTTCAAACTCAATACCAATCAGAATGCCCTGAAGTTGTCACAAACCGATAGAGGTCAAAACAACTTCTCGTCAAAGGCGTAATTCGGGGGTAGCAAGGAAGGGCAGTTGCCCCCCCAATAATTTGAAGTAAATAATATAAGAAATAATATAAGAAAAGCCACAATAATCACGATCACGACCATTTCTGTCCCTCCAATCAAAATACTAAAATTACGCTTGTGCTTCTCGTTTTGGGTTAGAGCGAAGCAGAAGTTGTATTATCTGATGTGTAAATTTAATGCTTAAGTATGATGAAGGTGCAACATGGTGAATATTCATAGCTATCTTTCAAATATTGCCTTTCAACAACTTATAATACTAATATACAACAATTTACAAAATCAGTTTGGTTTTTATATATATATACAAATACTTTATTTTAGTGCTACGGTCTATGCCCCCCACCCAGCACCAGGTAGCGTACCAACGGGTAGGGGGGGAGGCGTGGGGGGCGGTCCGCCCCAGACCAGCATTGGCATAGGCCCCCAAATTTTTAAAAATGTTCGAAAGTCTGAGCGAGTATTTCCCGCCGATCTCCGTAGAATCGCTACCGATCTACTGTCGTATTTTCGGCCGTTATTACGTAGTAAAGTCGTCATTTTGGACAGTATTTTGTTTTCCGTCGATGTTTATAGCCGATATTACGCGGCAAGGGCGTTAATTCCAGATTGATATCTACAACGTCTTCAACTATGGCCGATAAAACGTGGTTTGGTCGCAATTTACACAGTTAGGTTGTTTTTTATGTCCGATTCATGTGTAATACATAATGTTATGTCTCGTAATTTTCGGCCGATTTTACGTGGTGCGATCGTCTTTGGCGGCCGTTTTCTACGTGATTTGGCAGGTCACGATCGTCCAAATATTGACGGGAAATACTCACTCGAACTTTGTAGTATTTTCCAAAACTTTCTGAGTTCATTTGAATATTTAAATACTCAAATGTTTAGTACTCGCACGCCCCTAATAAATCGTATACACATTTATAAATAGGCCTTCCTCTTCAACCTCTAATGTATGTATAGACCCGTACAAAAATATCCGCCGGCCCAGGCCCCCAACTACGACAGTACGCCACTGTGGGCCGCATCCCACGACCCGTTATGAGCGCCGAGAGCTGCCCCTCCCAAAAGCGCCGCGCCCCGCGCTGGAGCACGGCTCGCACTGTCCTACAGCCGGTACTACTCCAAGTTCTTCTAATTTTTCTATTATCTTAGAGTGTTTAACACTATCAAAAACTTTTGAGATATCCATGAACACCCCAATTGTATTATTTCCTTAATCAACTGATTTAATGATTGATTCAATGAATGATATAGCAGCACTCATGACTGATCTTCCCGATCTAAAACCAGGGCCAGGTAACAAGGGCTATACCATTTCTTTGTTCGCGGCGCGTTGCCACCGTGATACCCTTCCGCCCCGCTCCCGCCCCGCCGGACAGCGCGGTGACGTCACTGCGCTGACAGCCACTCACCACGCGCTTGGCGCAAAGGCTAAATGAATACTTTTTCTAAACAGATTTTTACGAATCTGTACGTCTAAATCTATTGTCCAAGGGCCCTTCCGTTCACTCGTTTCCTCTCAAACACGTGTCCTGATCTATTTTTGAATATCTTCAAATATAATCTTGGTATTTGGCTCAGAAAGTGGAAAGTGCTTACTAAGCACAGTGAGCTTGTTCAGTTGATTTACTTCTTGTATTGTTTGTAGTGTTGTAGTGTTGTAGTGTTATACGTGCACTTGTGATTGCCGTTAGTTTAATTACTTGTTGTTATTGATTTATTGTTCACCACTATTGTTTGTAAGATTAGTTTAAAGCCCTGGAAATTATTAATGAATTTCGAAATTATTTTAGTAAATATTTATGTATGTTAAACAAATATTATTTGTACATACTAGGTATAACGAGCATCTAAATATGGAACATAGGACGCATTACTGATACATACAATAAAACTGTCTTATTTAATACATTTTTAGCGAATTTCCTCCATAGGGAAGAAGCTATTACCGTAGGTCTCATGGTAAGACTTAAGCCCGAGACCATGATAACTTTTCGTTTTGAGGCCCCCAGATGTCAAAAACACCATTCGTTCAAATTCATCTATATGTATATATATATGTGTGTGTCCGTAGGCACGATAACTTTCGTAAAAATGGTCTGATCTTGATGAAATTTAGTACAAACATGTAAAGTATTTATTTGAACAAGTTTCTATTTTCATGAGTTCGAGAACCAGAAAGGTCGCTCTGTTTTAAAGAGGGTTTAGGGGGGTTTTGTCCCCCAAAAATTAGTTTTTTGAACTTTTTACATGTAATTTTTTTAAACCCAAACTTTTATTTAAACCATTAAATTTTGCTTAAAAACAAACAATTTGGTATTTTGATCATTGCTCCACGTCAGTTGGTTACCAAGATATTAAAAGTGCTAAACAAAACACGTTGACAATGTTAATCTTATGGAGAATAAGTAAAATTTTATATCTCGCTTATTAATGAACAAATATTAATGAAACTGGGTATGTGGCTTCAACTGGTTGTGGTCTACTCTTATTTGCACAAAAACAATTTTTACCGATACTTCCTGTAGCAGTAAATCTGCGTACTCAGCCCCTATGTTATTCTTATAGAGAATAAGTCAAATCTTATGTCTCCCTTAATTATGACATAAATTAATAAAATTTGGTATGTAGTTTCACCTCTTGTTGAGTTATACTGATACTTGCATAAAAACCCATTTGTTGTGCTCCTTGTTGCAGCAAACTTGCGTACTCATCCCCCATTTTATTCTTATGGGGAATGATTCAAATGTTATATATGGCTTATTCATGAATGAATATTGGTAAAATATTGATGAGGAGTGGAAAATAAAATTAATTTGTAAATAGTTTGTTAATATTTAGAAGTATTTTATAATTAGAATGATCTGTATCTGTATAAATATAAAATAAACTATAACAGGTGAGTGTTTCTTTTTCATTATCTAAGCGCTTTAGTTTTCTTTAGCAAAGTTGGTTTCTTAAATTCTCGAATGACTCCGCTGCTGCTAAAGGAGGATGTTTGTTGTTTTAAAAAACATAATGTGACTTAAACTACCTTCCTTTATTTTTAAATTGATCAAAATCATTCTTCTGATCATTGTATTTAAGTTTTATTTTTATATACCGATAAAAAACTAATGGTTTTTCAACGTGATTTCATTTAACTTAATACAAACCTCTATTTCTTACTAAATAGTTTTATAAATAGATCAGCTGCCAATCATTTTGAAAATTATATCGCAATAAAGCCTGAGTCATCTACAAAATATTGGTGAAGTCGTATAATCACGGTGTCTAATAGAATACAAGTTTCAGCTGTGGAAGTTTTAGGGGTAAAGCAATGGTATCGCAGTACTTCAAGCCGGCTGTCAGCGCGGTGATGTAGTGGGTCACGTGACAGGGGGGTCCTCTCATAGGCGAAATGTTACGGCCCTTGTTACCTGGCCCTGTCTAAAACCATGCTGGCCTTCTTCTAGTAAATAACATTTTTCTAAAAATTCTGTGAACTGTAAATCCACTGCTTTTTCATATATTTTTGAGATGGTTGTTTGAACAGATAATGGATGATGATTAAGAATATCATTTTTGTCTTCTTTTCTTATTAATAGGTATTAATTTTTCTTGTTTTAATTGAATTGGAAATATACTTGAAACAAAGGGGGAATTTATTAGGTGACATATAATTGTACTCAAATTTGTTTTTACAGCCTTAATTACCGTAACTGGAACTTCATCCTTACCACTGGAGTTTTTGTTTTTAAGTGCTTCTATTATTTTTTCCACCTCTCTCTTATGTATAGTTCTTAAATAAAATTGTGGCTTTATCATGTCATTATTTCCATTACTGGATATATTACAATTGACATTGTCACTTAAACTTATATCCTTTACTACATTAACAAAATGATGATTTAATGCATTGGCTTAACTTAGGATCTGATATGATTTCTGCTACATCTCTCAAAGAAATATTTTTCTATTTTTCCCTTTCTTTTTTACCCCTACTTCTGAATTTATTAGTCCCCATACAGTTTTTTGTATATTAGTGGATTTGTTAATTTTTATTTGAAAAAATTGATTTTGCTTAGTTTAATTTATACTTATAATCCTTCTTTGCTTGATTTACCTTAACTTTCAACACACAACTTTTGTTTTTCCTATACTCTTTAGTTAGTTGCATGATATTTACTTATTTAGTTTTAATTTCTTCTGTTATCCAATTACTTGCTTTATTCTTTTTTGTTATAAGAGTTTTGGGAAATGCCTGAGCAAAATAAAAACTAAATAAATTATGAAAATTATCATACTCTCTTTCCATTGGGGCAAAATTTACATCATCCCAAGTTTCTTTCAATAATAATTAAGAAAAACATTTTAAGTTTTCTTGTGAGAACCTTCACACTTCTTGTTTTACTGGCAAACTTCCTTTTTTATTGAATTTTTAAACTTTATTTCCAGCAATTGGCCATCAGGGTCTGATAAACTAGTTATAAGACCCTAGTACCCTAGTACAATTTGAATCAATATTATTTATTAACAAATTGTCTACAGCTGTTTTTGTGTGTTCGGTTATGGTACTCTTGTGGGAAAGTCTATTAAGTACTTCATGTTTTGGCCCCTTAATACTTCTTTAAATGCTTTATGCTTATTATCATTTGTTAACACGTCTATATTAAAGTCTCCCCCTACTATTATTCTATCATATTTTTTTCTAAAAAATTCTATTAGAAGACTAAGCCTGTCCAGAAAAATTGTATAATTTGAATTAGGTGACTAATACTCCAATAATGATAATCTTACTTTTTGTTGTATTATAACTACATACACTAAATTCAAACTGCATCTCCTCAATCAATGTAAAAGTTTAAAGCTTTTGGCATTGTCACCTGCTTTATAGTAAAACCTTCTTCTGATAATATCATTACTCCTCCTTTTGATTTATTTCTCCTTGAAAAATAGGCTCTTATTGTGTCTTTTTTAATATTAATTCGTTCTGTTTCCTCGTCTTTCATATCATGTTCTGCTGATATAATTATATGTGGTTTTAATTCATCTAAGATTATTTATAATGCGTTTATTCAGGCAGGAAGATGCTGGATGTTTTGGTGAAAAATTGTAATGGAAGATTTGAATGTGACTAAGTTATTGGTTGGGTTGCGCAGGCCATAAAGTTTAAATTCAAAGCAGGTGTCTGTTGCACACTGTTCATCCTATTAAATGACAACAAATAACACTATCACCACTGCTCTGCTTTAGAGCCTTATTATATGTGAGGTCACTGGGCACCACTAAAACTTGTTCACTATCACTCGATGTTTGCGATGTGGTTTCATCTCAAGCTGATGGTCGTTGATACCTCAGTAGCGGCAGAAGTGTAGCTGCTTAGCTGGCGTGAGTGATGTTCCCTCTCCAGATTTGTTGGGGTTACTGCAGGAGCTGTGGATTCTAGGTGGTTGTCATCGCTGCTACGTACTGAACTTGAAGGAGTTTTTAGGTTATGGGTGATGAGATTTTCCAATTGTTTATTAAAGATTTCATGGGGCACTCCCGTTCTTAATATTCTATAAGAGTTTTGTAAATAGGACACAATAGTAACTCTTGCTTTTGTACATTTCTGAGACTGAACTATGTGTTATTCACAAAACGAGTTCGCACGCAGCACGCTGATGTGAGGAAAGTGAATTTCCACTTAAAAACTTTTGAAACTCAAAATCAGTGTAAAAACATACATTTATTTCAATTTTTATTACAGTAAAATCTGAAAACAGTGATTTTTTGGCTGTTCTGATGCTCCTGGTTTCATTTACCTGCAAAGCTGGGAATACAGTTGTGCGCATTATCATGTTAGGAGAAGGTCAAGACAGGCTTGAAAGTAGGCGTGAGGTTGCTGGGGATGATAAAAGTACACTTATAAAGGAATAACAGGCTTTTCTAGTGTAAAACCCCCATAAGACAACGTACTGTGTTGAGGTGAAACATATTTTCTTTATAACTCGGAAAATATGTATGCTAGAATGACGAGAGAGGGCTTAAAACTTTTGCCTTACTAATTCCCATCTTTTTACATGCATTAATTTACATACGAGGCTTTTCTGACCCTTTTTGGGCCCAAAAACTCAAAATTTGAAAGATTAATCCCCAAAGAAGGGGTTTAGAGTTTTCCGATTGTTTTGCCCAACAAACTTGTCCAACTGATTACAGAAAGGAACGCCCCTACCAAATTTGAAGTAAATCGGACAAAAAATGTGACCGCTAGAGTGCAAACACACACACACACACATATATATATATATATATATATATACATATATATATTTACATATATATATATATATATATATATACAAAATTTTGAACGACCCCCAAAATGTGTTCAGGGGGTCACGTTAGGAACTTCTACGGTGGTCCCGGGCTTAAGTTTCACCCTACTAATGCTAATAGTCATGCTAATAGTTCACTTTCCAAAGGAAATTCACTAATGAATTAACCCTTTGAGTGCCACGCAACGATATATCGTTGTGCACGGAACATCCGAAAAATACTTCACAACGATATATCGTCGTCGGTGGTCTTACCGAAAAATACATTGCAACGATATATCGTTGTTATGGAAAACTTTTCTTACGTCATTACTTTTTATTATTTCTTACAGGTGATTTCCAGGATAGTTTCTAGCTCTATAAATCTAGTAGTTATTTGGTGAAAATCTTATATTTGAACAATGTTTATTTATCTGAAAAAATATACAAAATTTCCCGCATGTATAATATTATGTACCTATTCAAATTTTTTTATTTTGTATTTTTTAGATATTATATATGTGCATAATATTATAGCTAAACTTTAAACTGACAAAACAAAAAAAGTTTCATAATAATATCTTACCAAAATAAAAAAGTTATTGATTTTATGTACAAAACCCTTGCAAAATGTTGATTTTGTGAATCGTTGTCATAGAAAATTTTTCTTACGTCATTACTTTTTATTATTTCTTCCAGGACATTTCCAGGATATGTTCAGGTAAACATATACTCCATAAATATACGAGGCCTAGTTAGTCTGCTTTATGAAATAAAATTGTAATAAAACTTAAACGCTTGAATAAAGTTGGGCTACTGTCTTGTGTACTAATTTGCCGTTTATATATTTTTTTACATTTATAGAAATAACTTGTCCGCCTAAAGCCCAAATTTGATGAAACTTTCAGGAAATAGTTTGGGAAACATGTCCTCTATAAATCTAGTAGTTATTTGGTGAAAATCGTATATTTGAACAATGTTTATTTACCTGAAACAAATTAAAAAAATTAAAAGAAATTTCCCATATAAATATATGTATTCAAATTGTTTATTTTTTATTTTTTAAATACTATATATGTACATAATATTATAGCTAAACTTTAAACTTACAAAACAAAAAAAGTTTCATAATAATATCTTACCAAATAAAAAAGTTATTAATTTTTTTGCAAACCCTTGCAAAATGTTGATTTTGTGCCTGGCACTTTTGGGATATACTGTGTTAAAAACTCTGGCACTCTAGGGATATGACGACCAAAAAACTCTGGCACTCAAAGGGTTAAATAGATATTTTCTCGTACATAGCCAATCGGTGAACATATTAAGTGTTTCAGCCCTCTCTTTTTAAAGTTCTCAGTCAGGTCGCGGAAAGCTGCATCATAATCAGTATCAGTTGGTTTGCTAAAATATCTGGGTTTTGTAATTAAACTGAAAACTAAGGCATCATCTTGTTGATCTTGAACAGCCAGGTGGCTAGTCTGGCAATGAGAAAATTCAGGTTTTCCGAAATATTTTTTGAAAACCACTGCCACTCCAGCAGTCATGTAGGGAGGGTCATGGAAATCTGCAGAAATACTGTGGGCAAATTCCACTGTCATATCGTTTCGATTGAGACTAATAAACTCTGCCATATTTCTGTTAGTCACACTTATAGCGTTTTGGTTTGATAAATCCACATTCTTAGCATATTGTTCTTTCTTAGCATACATGTAGGAGTCATTGAGACCTTCTGTACCAGACACAATTTTTGTTTCATATATGTTTTCGACGAAGCCAATGATCATGAAAGAAAGTTTCTTTTTATCTTTATAATTCAAATGTATCCCTGGGTGTGTCTTTTGCAGTAATCAAAATAAGTCTACTTTTGTGAAAGATGTCGCCCCTTTCTTTCTCTGAGATGAGAATGTTTCATTAGTAGTACAGTATACGTTTTTATTGGTGTTTCAAGTTAAATCATAGTTTTCTGACTATGATCACAATTGTAGCAAGTAAGATTTTCGTTACATAAATCTCCTTTAGACTTTTTCCAAATAATTTTAAATCGGGGTAGGTCTCATTTAGGTATATAGAAATTCTATTAATTTAATAATAACTATAAATCGGTGTTTAATATACCAGGAGTAGAAATTAAATCAACTTGAAAAGTGAGAAAAGTTGTCTTGAGTCAAGACAATAATCCAAGATTACAGATGCAACTTGATTAAACCTTTTTACAAACAATTATAGATGACATACATGTGAAGTTGTTATGAACATGTCAGGCTGGCCTACTTGGAATTGTTTCATCATGGGTGAGGAATGCTGACTGCTGATGTGAATGGAATCAGCGCTGTTCAGCACAGAAACTGACAGAACTCAGCCTAACGACTCGCAGGTAACACTTCACCCTATCTGTTGTACCTTATTTTATTTTTTTATAACCTTTTTTTATAACCTTGTTATTTGTATGATTACTATAATTTGTAATTTTATACTTTTTTTAAAACTACAGAAACAAAATAAGGGAATGATTATACAGTTAAATAATGCTAATCACTCATAGTAAAGTAAATTTGACCATAATATAAAACATCCATAAAAATATATATTACATTTTTCAATACTTACCATGAATTTGATTTGCCTCAACATTTTATTTTTTATTAGTTAAAACAATTCATCAGCAAGTTTTATATTATCCAATACTGAAAAACTTCTAGACTCACTTATTCAAAAATAATGTTTGTATTCCGTGTAATAAAGTCTACTGATAAAATTTATCAAAATTTCTTCATTCATGGTAAAATATGTATGAAGTTTTAAGGATGTTTAACTTTAGAAAATGATTAAACCTAATAATTTAATTTAATTTGGGTTGTAAACGGTTTTATTTCTGTCTGTAAGTTATGTTTAATATGATTGTATATCATCAGTTAAAATATTCTTAAAACCTAGGTACTGAGACATTTTCTTTAAAGCTAGGAGCCATAATAATGTATGTAACTAGTTGGTACACATCAAACTTCAACCGATACAATTAGTATTAAAGGAATAGGAATGGAAAGCAGCATACTTGAAGGTGAATCTAGAGATAAAGCACACATAAATCAAAGTCTGTATTTTGCAATCTCTTGTTTCTTCAGCCACTGCATACATGTCTTATATACAGTCTTGCATAATGACTGATGACATCTCATTAATTGTGTGAAATAATTATTTGTTGGATTTAGGTTCTATTGTATAGTTTACATTTTCATTTCTTTATTTTGATGACCGCCATAGGCGTCGAGCCCGTTTAGCATGGGTGTCGGAACCGAAAAATGCCCCCCCCCAAACTCTAAGAACTCTATTTATTTGCACTAAGAACTTATTTATCTGCAAAATAATTGGGTACGTTAATTGATGAACGAAGTGAATCACTGTATTGATGAAGAAGTTTCAGTGGCCGTGTGTGGGTGTGTTATCGAAGTACTAAATAACTATAAAACATTTCTTAATGAAATTTTGAAGGAGTCATTTGTGATACGAAAGGGATGTTTTAACACAGCATTTGTATTTTATTTTGGATTATTAATAATTATTAAAACAAATTTTAATGTTTGATATTCAGTAGTTGAATTGGAATTCGTAGTAAGCTATTGACTATGGTTGTCTTTAAAATGTCAGCTGGGATTTATCTGTGTTTCACTTGAGGGATTTTTATCCCATATATGGGATATTTTGACTGCTTGTGGGATAAAATGGGCTTGTGGGATAAAGTGGGATTTTTTGGAAATCGGCATTTCATCTGCTAGTTTGCTTACAACTTACGACCAGAGCACCTTAGCAGTAGCACTTCTAGTGGATTTTCTCGCCGTACTGGCAGTTGCGGGGTTTCCCATTTTTTAACCTCGCTGTCCGCACCTTTTATGATTTTATAAACGTCACAGAACGAACGCTGAATCATGTCAATGTCGCTGGCCGAGCCATGTTTGAATTAACAAGCAAACTATTTGCCATTATTTAGTACCTATGTCGTACTCTTTAGTACTACCGTTAAAAATATTAGTACCTCTCACGTAAATAAATTATTTAATTTAGTTAATTCACCGTATCATTTAGCCTATGTCGCATTGCTCAAAATCCTTTGAGGTACTAAAATGTAAAATACCTATAGGTAATTAGTAGATCTAAATAAGCTCTATCTAACGGTATAAATATTTTACTAATACATTACCTATTCAATAATCATATAATATTTAACATTAATTGTGTTGCAATGTTTAACAAATTAGTGGGAAAGTGTGGGATATGACAAGGGATACTATAAGGGAGAGTCTGGGATAAAGTGGGATTTTTTGTATCAGTGCGTGGGATATTTTTACTGTAGAGTGGAAACACTGCATATGTGTGTTTATAATCACTCAAATGTAAACAAATTTCAACTATGGAGTTGGTTATGTTTTGTTCCATCAATTTTTGTTATTTTGAAATAGTTTAAAATGTGAGTGTTATGTAAATTAATGGTTTTTTTCGTGTTTAAAACAATGCTTGTATCTATTTAGATTTATTATCAGTTTATTTTTAACTGGAAAACTTTGATGTAAAAGCTAAGTGTTTGGACTAGTGATGATAAAATACAATAGGTTTTGGAATTTTTGAATTACTGGGACAGTATAACTCCGTAACACGACTGACTGTGATTGATAATCAAGAGTGTTGTAGACCTATAGTAGTTTCTTCACATTGTGAACAAATTTCTTGATACTAAACGATCTAGTTTCTTCACATTGTGAACAAATTTCTTGATACTAAACGATCATACGTGCAAACTATCTTTATTACATGTAATGTACCAAATAAGCCCCCTGTCACCTAATGACATGGGATTAAAGTTTTGTAATCTACCGGTCAGTAAAATAGTCTGGTTACAGTTTATATTTGTTTGCATTTTCTGTGGTTAAATATTGATTTTCATAAACAATCAAGATGTCCAAAACTCCGTAATCCCAACCGCCTACATTGTTCAACTAATTACGATGTAGACAGATTGCCCTCCGAAAAATTGGCATTAATGTAGATGTTGGATTTTGCTTTTAAACCTCTCGTGCTGCGATTTCAGTAGCTTGTGTATTTAAATTCATACTAACATATATTAATGATGTAAACATTTTTAAATTTAAGGTATGAATTTTATAAGATACTGTTATATAAAAAAATCATTGAATACCTTTTACTACATTAAATGGGTTTAAAACAAGTATATTTCTGTATGTTTAACCCCCTGATTTTGGAGCTGGAAATTAATAGGTCTAATTGGCAACTTTTCCCTCAGGTGATATATTTAAAACTCGTCAAAAACCATCCGGTGCCAAAAATATATTAAAGTCTCTGGCTCACTGGCTTTAAAAGTTTCCTTGTTAAATTTATAGAGGAAAGATGATCCTTGGGTAAGCGTTCGGGAGTTCGGGTCAGCGTTCGGGTTGAGTACTACTAGCTGGTCTGACAGACGTTCTTCTGTCCTAATGTCACTGAATTTATTTATGTCAAAGATTCTCGTTCTTTTCAAGATGAATTCGTTCGCTTCACTCTCTTGCCTCCAGGATGAGCTCGTTCGCTTCACTCACTCGCCTATTTTTAAATAGATCTTGCTTCGTTATTGAAAATAAGTTGCCATTCAAATAGATTTATTATTTCTATAATAAACATATGTTTATATGCTTTTCAAGTATGTTTAGATATCATCCTTATAACAGCTGTTTGATGAAACTAAATAACTAACATACAATCCCGACTTTGTTTTATGTATTTAGATATTGAAAATCACTTAATAATATCTTACCATGACAACGTTAATATACACTAGGCAGCAATACGGATTTTGGCAATTTGAAATTTAAGTAATTGCACAACGCCATCTGTAGAGCCTGATATAAGCGTAGGTTATATTATATACCTGATATAAGCGTAGGTTATATTATATACCTGATATAAGTGTAGGTTATATTATATAAATCAAACAGGAAAGTTGGCCGAGCTGGTAAGGGCCCGCACTTGCATTTAGGGTGTAGACCAGAGCCTGTACAGACCCTAAATTCAGCCCTGGCCGTCTGTATGCAGAGTCCAGAATCATTGTCCCTGTCTCGTGTACATTCTATGTGCCTAAGAGTAAAAATATGTTATAGTTAATCAATACAAATGCTGAATTATTTTGACTCAATCCTATCCTACACTATAATATGAGTAAGGTTTGCATGCTCGCTTGCTTGGTTGATTGCTTGCAACTCTGATCTTAAAAACGGCTCCAACGATTTTATTGAAAATAACTAATGTGTCCTTCCAACTACTTGTGTTGTAAAACCTGATAGCTGGGATAAAAATAAGTTCTAGACATGTCCCATCCCAAAAAAAAAATCAAATAATGTAAAAAGCCACTATGGAAAATTAAAAAATTCACATTCACATTCACATTGGGCTTTTGGAGATTAAAATAAAAGCAAAAGAGTCATAACAGCTGTTCAAAATCTTTCAGCGAAATCTCAAAGTTATACTCATATAGTTTAAGTACTACCTGGGGCTGAGCTTTGCTAGGGAAAGGTCAATCTTGTTTATGACTTGGAGTAGTTTTTCACCATGTACCCTACTAACGAGCATTTTTGAGGTCACAATAGTTGTTATTATAATGTACCTTTGATTCATTCTGGATATGACCACTCTACATGTAATCCTCATTCAAAGGTTTTATTATCTGATTTTATGGAACCACATGGTAATATCATAGAACAAAAAATAACATATTATTATCTGTATTACTGTATTTATTCTATGGTAATATCCTATACCACTGACTATAAATACTGTAGTATAATATACTCGTATAGTCAATGCGTACTCGTAGGTATACTCTAATATGAGTTAGGTTTGTTTGTTTGGTTGGTTGCTTGCTTGAAACTATGATCTCAAAAACTGCTGTTTTCTGAGATTAGTGACTAAAACCATTGAATGAAGATTGCATATAGAATGGTTACCTGAAGGGACATTGGGTTATAATAAAACCTGGAGTGACTGTAAACCTGAGTCACTTAGTTTGAGTGACCAATCCAAGATTGTTGTTCTTCCAGTTCTGTATTTATATACATTTGAACAATATCATAGAAGAACAATAATAGCGAGGGGAGGGGGTTGGGGGCGCAGCCCCCCAGTTAGATGAAGGTGCCATTAACTACTTCGGTAGTTCTTTTTCTGAATGGCTGATTGTCCCATGAATGGCGTATGTCTTTGTATGGGGGAACCCAGTCCGTATTTGACTGAGGGGACGAGTATTTTCTATATCCGCTTGGTATGACTGACCGATTCGCTTTTAGACCTCATTTTTCTCCAAGTTCATTATTTATGTGTATTTGAAACATATTGTCAATCTGCAATAACAATGGAATTATTGGGTGGTAATGGGTTGTTACCAAGGTGTCGCAGAATATAGTGAGTAGACCATTTTGTTAGTAAAGGTATTTCCATGAGCGCATCCCTTTCTGCGATAGTAGAAACTACTCCTTATACTTGTCATTATGAACATTTAACAACAGCTGTTATTACTATAAAAAAACATAGCACAGAACCAAAAACAGCTGCTTCAAGGTAACATCTAGAAGGGCATCACTATATAAACTAATAGAACCAAATATGAGATGGATAATGACCAAATATGATTTTTGCTCGATTCGAGCAATTAGATTCGCTTGAATCTAAAAATATTACCAAGCCTTTTTGTTTTTTAACTATGTTTTCAAGTTACAATAACATAGGCAGTGGCATAGCCCTTCAGTAGACCAAAGTTCAAATAACAACGGTAATATAAAAAATATCCTGACTGATTGGATCATGTGGACCTCGTTGTTCTCCATAATATTCTGAAAAAAGAACTCAAAACATTATAATATTTAAAATTATAAGAAAGAGGGTCTGAGGACGAGTAACTATCCTTGAAGTAATCTTGAAGAACGTGATTTTATCCTTTTCAATGTTTAAGCGTTCCAAACAACTTACAATAAAATCGGGAGGCCTGGGGGGCACAGCCCCGTAGTGAGACCAAAGTAAAAAAAACTAAATCAATAGTTCTTGGCCTGACTGATTTATCTGACCTGAATGACTGACGGACTCTGGAAGTCATTGTCCTCCAAATGATTTATATTAACATTATTTTAAAAGTACTACAAAATGGTCAGATCTGGGTGGTGTGGCCCATCCGATGGGTGGAGCAGTTATACTTACTGTGTGTTGCTTGAAGAATTTCAAAAGCAATTTAAACCTTATTTTTCTTCAAGTTGCGTATTTCAATAATTTTGAAAAACAAAATAAAGCTACAATAACAATGGGGGCCTGGGGGGGCGTAGCCCCCCCAGACCCACCATTGAGACTTGACACTTGAGACCAAGGGGGCGAGTAAATACTCTGATTCTGTTTGGTCTGACAGACTTCCTAATTTCAGACCTCACTGTTCTTCAAGATCTTTGTAAAATTGTGTGAAATACACTGTAAAGTCAAAACAACAATTGAGTTCTCATGAGGTATTGCTGATTTTAAACATTTTTTTGTAATGACAGCTGAGCTCATACACTTACGGGATGACAGAGTGTACTCATCTAATTCTATTTAAAGAAGCTTTAGCATTGATTGTAGCGCCTAAGTGATAGCTATCGGAAGCTTTTGTGGTGCAATGTTGCTAAACTAGAGACCGCCCAATGGTCGAAATTCGACTAAAAAATTTAATAATTTAGTTTAATATCTGGTGGGTTCTAGTGCGCTCATTTCCCTCCCTCTCATTCCCACCCCTCCCCCACCCTTCCCAATAGATAATATTTTAAATGTAGAGTTAAAACAGATATCTACAGAGGGGCGAAACCATTCCAGTAGTCAGTAGCGTTTTTTTATGGCTTAAACCTCTCCACCTCATCCTCTCCCCGTTTAATGGGGAGTAAAATCGCATATCAGGAGGCCGTTACCATTCTAGTAATCAGTAGCATTTTTATTTATGCCCCAAAACCTCTCCAACTCATCCTCTCCCCGTCACTCATCCCCCCCCCACATAACCAGGTTTAATTATTTTTAATCCTATACTCTAATATGAGTAAGTTTTGCTTGTATGTTTGCTTGCTTGCCTGCTTGCTTGCTTGAGACACGGATCTCAAAAACGGCTCCAACGATTTCCTTCAAATGTTCGAAATAACTAATTTCTGGGATAAAAATAAGTTCTAGACAGGCCTCATCCCTAGGAAAAATCGAATAATGAAAAAAAAAATATCCCCATCGCAGCAAACCTGCATACTCAGTGAATTTCCAATGGAGATATAAATGTCTTAATACTACATAAAGCCACTTACCAAGTTTCATAAAAATATATTCACAAATAATCGATATATACAATTTTAATTATTCTCCATAAGAATAACATTGGGGCTGAGTACGCAGGTTTGCTGCAACAAGGAACACAAAAAATGGGTTTTTATGCTAATGTCAATATAACTCAACTAGGTGAAGTCGTATACCAGTTTTTATTCATTTATGTTCATAATTAAGGGAGACAGAGCATTTAATTATTATCTATAAGAATAACATGGGGGCTGAGTACGCAGATTTGCTGCTACGGGAGAATTATGCAAAAACAATTTTTTGGAGCAAATATCAATAGAACTCAACGAGATGAAACTGTATACCAAGTTTCGTCAGTATACGTTCATAAATAAGCGAGATAACAAATTTTTCTTTTCCTCCATAAGAATAACATTAGACAACGTACTGTGTTTAGCACTTTCAATATCTCGGTAACCAATTAACGTAGAGGAATGATCGAAATACCAAATTATGTGTTTTTTAAGCTGAATCGAATGGTCGAAACTAAAATTTGACTATTTCAAAAATTATATGTAAAAAATTCAAAAAACCCATTTTTGGAGTACAAAACCCCCCCAAAATACCCCTTCGGATAGGTCGATCTGTCTGGTTTTCGAACTTAAAGTCATAAATGCTGCTTTACATATTTATACCAAATTTCGTCAAAATCGGATCATTTTTACGAGAGTAATCGTGCTCACGGACACATATATATATATATATATATACAGTATCGAACGAATGGTGTTTTTGGGGTCTGGGGACCTCAAAACGAAAAGTTATCATGGTCCCGGGCCTAGGTCTTACCATGCCGACTACGATAATAGCTTCTTCCCTATAGGGGAAATTCGCTAAAAACTAAAATGAAAAGTTAAAAAAATAACATTGGGCTTATGGAGTTTCAAATCAAAACAAAAGAATTGTAACAGCTGTTCATAATCAACCAGGGAACTATCAAAATAATAGTCATGTTGTTTATGATTATTGACATGTGGTTTCCTGAGAGCAGAGATTAAAAGATTTGAGTTGAGATTACATATATAGAGTAGTAAAATAAATCAAAGGGGCATTGAGCTATAAATAACAACTAGAGGGACCTTAAAAATGTAGAAGCAACAAATAATACAAATCTTGTAATCAGTAGGGGGAAGTGGTGAAATATTACTCCGAGTCATCTAAACAAACTGACTGGCCTTCCCCCGAGCAAAGCTCGCCGCCCAGGTACTTATAATTATTTAGATATGTTGCATATGGTCTAGATATTTGTTGACCTATTTTAAAAGTGTTTGGCAAAACAAGGTGTAAGTTAACAAAAGCTCAATACGCAACTTGTCTATTCGAATATATCTTTAAAAATTCAGTCTTCGTTCATCCTCTTACGGGAAGAATGAGCGTACACCTAGTTATAGTATCTAATCTAATACTTTACTCCTTAACACAAATATGTAATAATATTATTTGATGCAATAAATATTGTGTCTGCATAAACAGTATTAGTTTACAAAATATCATATTGTTCCTCGCTTTGTATTATCTTCTAAAAATCTAGATTACATGCTGCACGTCACTCCGATTTATCGGCAAAAGTGTATATCTTTGTTTTTAAAACAATATAATAACTAGCAATATTGAAGCTGAAATACCTGAAAATATCATCTCAGAATTGATCTCTTCCGACTGCTTTTACCCAAAAATGAGAGCAGTGGGAGCAAAAAAGCATTTCTATTTACACTCCAAATTCAAACCATTATTACATTTACGTTTCCATTAAATCTTGTCCTAACAATGCATTAAGGGGGAGAACGGGTACTATTGTACTTTATAACCAGCATTTGGTTTTCAAAAATTCTGCCGATCGTCATGGAAAAAAGACGATGACAGTTCATGTTTTGGACGTCGATTTTAATTGAATTTACATTTGTAAATACTTAACTGCGTAACAATTATACTCACGGTCAAAGCTAAAACTTACATATTATTTCATACTTACTTCTTACATTAAACTTAATTTTTTTAAATATACTAATATCCAAGCATTTATTTAATCATCTGTTTTGGCGCCCCCAAGCCCTCTCTGTTTTGGCGCCCCCCAAGCCCTCTCTGTTTTGGCGCCCCCCAAGCCCTCTCTGTTTTGGCGCCCCCCAAGCCCTCTCTGTTTTAGCGCCCCCAAGCCCTCTCTGTTTTGGCGCCCCCCAAGCCCTCTTTGGAGCTACCGTGGGTGCCTGGAATAGTTGAGGGTAAAAACAAAGACTTTTTCTTCATGCAGATGATACAAATGTAATTACTACTGTAAATTCAGAAGGGAATATATTGGTTTCATCTCACATTGGATTATCCCTATAATCAAGGATTTTTAAATAGTAAAAATCTTCTTTAAAATTAAAATAAATTAAGATTGGTCTCATTCTTAATAAAACAGTAAGTAAGATATGAATTGGGTCCCACAATTTATGTGGACAGTGAAATATTAGACCCAGTCCAATTAGTTTGTTCTTGAATAATCAACACAAATAATCAGCAGTATTAAAATAAGCAGCAAAAAGCTACCCATCCACACTATCACCAATCTATCCCGTTCAGCTTTGCTTGTCTGTATTCAGAAAATGCAATGATGCTACTATTTTACTTAACATACTCACATTCTTTAACATACTTTTTCTTAATATTTCCAAGCCAGAAGTAACCTTGTTTCAATGCAGTATGTAACATAATGTCATCTAAGAAGCATAAATAACACATATTCAACCATAAACGTGAAACAATACCCCCTAACAATAAGGTATATTTAAGAAAGCCGGGCTTAAATGATACTTTATAGTCTTTTAACTTTTAATTTAAATTTGGACCCTTTGTTTCTATGCATCTGTTGGATATATGTTACATAACTTTATAAGTAACTTGTAGAAGATTTGGTTTTGTACAAATCAACTCCTTATACATTTTACTCTACATCTTATGGAAAATTAATGAGTTGAGCTAAAATGAGATAAAGTCCAATTTTTATCTATTTTTCAATCATTTTTACTGATTTAATACCTATAATTCTTCATTCCTATTAGGTAGTCGTATTTTCCAATACATATAAGAATCGTGTAGGGAATTTTATTATCTTTTAACATCTTGATAAGGTGTTTTTGCCTACGTCACACTGTAAGCGTAAAAAAATACCAGTTTTCAAACTATTTTTCAAGATGGCGGGAAATGCAAAAGGGCTACGAGGTCGCAAACTTGGATTTTTCATCATGATACAGTACATATAACATACCTAAAAATCAAAATTACTCCACCTTTTGCAAGGCAACCCCTTAAATTATGATAATTCTACTAGGCTAAAACCCCAGTTTCAAAACAAAAAATACATTAATTTTTGAAGGGTCTTCAGCTCCTTTGCTTCTGGGTATTATAGGATCCAAGTCAGCTATCATAGCTCTTCAATTGGTGTTTGAAGGTGAAAAAACTCCGGCCCTGAGCCCAACATATACACAGCGGTCTGCTTTATTAATAGTTTATATTGCTGTTGATTAAATATGACCATATATGCTAATTGTATGTCTGCAATCATTTGGGAAGCAGTTGAAAATTTGCCGAATAAATCGGTTGGATCTTGCATGAAAATGAGAACAAATAATTGCTGATAAACCCCTTTTTTCTAGGTTTTGTATTTTAGTGAATTTCCTTCATAGGAAAGAATTAGCGAATTTCCTTTATAGGAAAGAATTAGCGAATTTCCTTTGTAGGAAAGAAGCTGTTACCGTGGGTTGCATCGTGGAAGGGTAAAAATAGAGTATAGGGTACCATTGGTAAACATCTATTTTTTTATTGTAACTGATGTATTTTTAGCTGTAGGTTCCAGATCGGTATAACAAAATTATTTGCTGGAAACTCATATGTAGCTTTACTAAACACTCTTTGTTCCAATTACATTTGTTTATATGGAAACCAAATTTTCAGCTATTTTGATGACTGTTAACACGATAACGGCTGTAAAAATGGTCTGATTTTATTGAAATTTGGAAGAGATATGTAAAGCAGCATTTATCTGAATGTGATTGAAAACCAGATGTGATTGTGAACATTATCTGAAGGAGGGTAGGGGGTGTTGTACCCTGTATATATCCAAATATGTGTTCGTGAACGCGATAACTTTTGGAAAAAACGTTTGATTCCGATGAAATTTGGCAGACATCTGTAAAGTGACATTCATGACTTTAAGTTTGAAAATCAGAAAGATCGGACCATGGGAAAAGCTTTTATGGGAGTTTAAAATTTTCCAAAAAACCGTTTTTTGTAGTTTTTACTCTAACATTTTAAAAATACCCCCGTCGCAGCAAACCTGCATACTCAGCGAATTTCCAATGGAGATATAAATGTCTTAATACTACATTAAGCCACTTACCAAGTTTCATAAAAATATATTCACAAATAAGCGATATATACAATTTTAATTATTCACCATAAGAATAACATTGGGGCTGAGTACGCAGGTTTGCTGCAACAAGGAACACAAAAAATGGGTTTTTATGCTAATATCAATATAACTCAACTAGGTGAAGTTGTATACCAGTTTTTATTCATTTATGTTCATAATTAAGGGAGACAGAGCATTTAATTATTATCCATAAGAATAACATGGGGCTGAGTACGCAGATTTGCTGCTACGGGAGGATTATGCAAAAAAAGATTTTTTGGAGCAAATATCAATAGACCTCAACGAGATGAAGCTGTATACCAAGTTTCGTCAGTATACGTTCATAAATAAGCGAGATAAAAAAAATTTATTTTCCTCCATAAGAATAACATTAGACAACGTACTGTGTTTAGCACTTTCAATATCTCGGTAACCAATTAACGTAGAGGAATGATCGAAATACCAAATTGTGTGTTTTTTTAAGCTGAATCGAATGGTTAAAACTAAAATTTGATTTTTTCAAAAATTATATGTAAAAAATTCAAAAAACCCATTTTTGGGGTACAAAACCCCCCCAAAATACCCCTTCGGATAGGTCGATCTGTCTGGTTTTCGAACTTAAAGTCATAAATGCTGCTTTACATGTTTATACCAAATTTCGTCAAAATCGGATTATTTTTACGAGAGTTATCGTGCTCACGGACACATATATATATATATATATATATATATATATATATATATATATATATAGATATATATATATATATATATACAGTATCGAACGAAAGGTGTTTTTGGGGTCTGGGGACCTCAAAACGAAAAGTTATCATGGTCCCGGGCCTAGGTCTTACCATGCCGACTACGGTAATAGCTTCTTCCCTATAGGGGAAATTCGCTAACACACAATTTTGGTTCTGACCATTTTATAGAGCTTAAAACCCAAATAATTTGGTATTTTTAATTAACCTATACTAACCTAGGTTAAGTAGTTGCAGATAAAATCCAAAAAAGTATTCATTAAATTTCTCATGTTAATCTTACGGGGAACATTTGTATAGCTTTTCCTAAGATAATTTTACTGAAAACTGCACATTTGTTGTTACCAATAACTTAAGCTCTAAAAAACAATTATTTAGGTTTTTAAATTGTGATTCAATGCCTAACTGTTGCAGAGATATTCAAAGTACTAAACACAGTATGTTCTCCAATGTTATTCTTATGGAGAATAAATCAAATTTGATATACCGATTATTTATGAATGTAAATTGATGAATATTGGTATATGGTTTCACATAGTTGTGGTATATTGATATTTACACACAAAAATAATATTTTGTTCATTATCCTCGTAGTAGCGAACCTGCATACTCATCCCTAATATTATTCTTATGGAGAATAAGTAAAGTTTTATATCTCCTTCAATTATGAACCTAAATTAATACACTTGGTATGTATCTTCACCTGGTTCTGTTATTTTGACAATTTTATAAAAACAGATTTCTTATCTTCCTTCTTGCAGCAAACCAGCTTACTCAGCCTTAATGGAGAACAAATAAAATGCTATATATCACTTAATTATTTATGCATTTTTATGAAACTTGGTAAGTGGTTCCATGTACGTGGTAGTGAGAAACATATACATATATATGCATTGGAAATTTTTTAAGTACACAACTTTGCTGCGGCTGGGGTATTAATTAAAATTTGTATTTGCAACTGGTAAATACAAACAAGTTTAAATCATATCAATTGACAATATTTGGATTTAAGAGGTACAAAACAAATGTAGTTTCAAAATAATAAATGAATGTATATGGTTTTCCAGATGGATGTGTGGTGGTGGCTCCTGATAGTGCTGGCGCAAGTCACACGAGGGTCACATGACTTTGAAGTCACACAGGGGTCACACGATGTTATGATCACATTTAACATATTGCGACCCATTGCACAAATATCGGACAAGTTCCTTGGCATTTCCACTTCACCCAGGCAGATCTTAAATGATGGTGAATACAGGTAAAGGAGTTAATTTTTAAAGATATTAAATTAAACAAAACAAGAATTCTCTATATTTTGACTCTAATTTCTGCGAGTCCCCTATTACAAAGCATCTTGTCGCCTATATTTCCAAGAACCTTTTTTGATATCCCTAGGTGTTAAGGCCATCTGTAGCCACATTTATATTTTTATATTAAATTCATTATACAGCTTCATTCTGGGATTACTCAGTTGTGTAAACTATTGACTGAATTTCGCCTTTTTTTTGTAATTGGAATTTACTGCAATAACTCAAAATATTTTGTGATTGATTTCAGCGTTGCCACTGTCAACATGCTGACGGCTCTGTCCCCAGGCTACCTGCGGGTGGGAGGGCCTGAATCTGACAACCTGGCCTTCATGACACTGACCAATACATCGGATACTTTTCTACTAGCTGGTAAGTTGTATTTTAGTATTTTACAGAGGCAAAACTGAGAAAGAGCAGGGGACAGAGATGAATCTAAGGGCCAGCGACAAGAATTTTAATCTTAAACTTAAAATCAGGTGTCTTGAATATTGTACATTATTGAATTCACATCTGGTTGTAAATTTGTGAAACGATTAACGTTTTGAGATACTCGGTTTAAAACCCATATCGTGTTTAAATTAACTTAAATTAAGGAAAGTAAGTAACCTGTAATGTTACAAAAAAATTATTTGTATGAAATGATTTTGTGATCTAAAGTAATTTGCAAAGAGTAAATGGTCATAAATATTTAGTCTATACCTATAATACGCTAAGCAGATTTTTGTAAACAGAACTCCTCCATTATTTTTGAACAAATTTTTATGATTAAGGGGTAAAAAAATTACCCAGATTCGTAGTTGTGCAAAGTGGTTTTTAATTATTCATATTTGAAAATTGCCCCTGGACTGGTAAGACTTATGAAAATAGTGGTTTTATGTTACCTTTCCGTCACCAGTTCTGTTGTAATCATATTTTACGATCAGGTTTCGATACTAAGTTGTATCATGATCACGTGGAAGTCGTCCGAGAATCAGCTGTGACTATGAGGCTGTCCAGTAGACAATGTCGAAAGTTAAAAGAGAACAAATACACACACCACGAAGAACAAATGCACATTGTCAACATTTCAGACACAAAAAAATAAAATGTAAACAACGGACGGTCAGCAGCCACAATGTTCGTTTGTACACACGTTAACCGGTACCGGCGCGGGGAGGACACTGGCGATGATGGAAGCAGTGTCTTGGTGACCTTTGTGTCCTCAGCCATGGACTCGTTCTGCTGCGGGGGTTGTCACTTGTCAAAAGTAGGCTCGTCCGTTGTGTCTGATTTTCGATGATTTTATTAAATATTAAATGTGAACTGTAATTAAGTTTCTCATTTAACACCTTTCCGCTGTCAGATTTAAGGGCCTTGTAAATGTGAAATTCTTCTAATGTATCAAGAATAAACCCTTTGTTACAGACTTCAACTACATCTATGTTATTTTCAATTATTCCGTAGCTAAGATTTTCATCAATAAGGTGTTGTGCGTAACTCGATTTCTGAGGGTTACCCTGGGATTGGGCTTATGTTCTTTCATTCTTTTACCAAAGGAATGTCCAGTTTGGCCCACGTAATCTTTATCACAGTCATTACATTGCAATTTGACTGTGCAATGTGACTGTGCATTGTTCTCTTTTAACTTTCGACAACGTCTACTGGACAGCTTCATAGTCACAGCTAATTCTCGGATGACTTCCACGTGATCATGATAAACTTAGTATCGAAACCTGGTTGTAAAAAATGATTACAACAGAACTGGTGACGGAAAGGTAACATAAAATCACTATTTTCATTGGTTTTCAATTTTCAATACTGTTTTGCTGAAGGGCACAGGACACCCTCAAAGTTCAATTTTTTCCCATAAATAAAACACAGAGAATAGTTTGAATTCAGTTGCATTCTAAAACAGGTGATGATACGGTAAAATACAGGTATGTAAGCAGTAAAAACAGCTGAAAACTGATATAAACAATAAAAGTTTGTTTTGCTCGATTTAGAGCAAAAGGTCCACTAGTCTTAATATATAAATACCTCCGTCGCAGCGAACCTGCATACTCTGCGAATTTCCAATGCATTATACATGTCCTAGTATCACATAAAGCTGCATACCAATTTTCATAAAAATGTATTCACAAATAAGCGATATATACAATTTTGATTATTCTCCATAAGAATAACATTGAGGATGAGTAATGAGTACGTAGGTAATGAGTTGCTGAAACAAGGAACACAAACAATTGTTTTAGCGAATTTCGCCTATAGTGAAGAAGCTATTACCGTAGGTCTCATGGTAAGACTTAAGCCCGAGACCATGATAACTTTTTGTTTTGAGATCCCCAGATGCCAAAAACACTATTCGTTCAAATTTGTATATATGTATATATATATATATATATATATATTTATTTATGTGTCTGTAAGCACGATAACTCTTGTAAAAAAGGTCCGATCTTAATGAAATTTAGTCAAATGTGTAAAGTACCATTTATTTGAATGAGTTCGAAAACCAGACGAATCGCACCATTCGAAGGGGGATTTTTGGGGGTTTTCACATGTAGTTTTTATTTAAATCAAATTTTAATTTCCACCATTTAATTCAGCTTAAAAAAAACAAATAATTTGATATTTTGATAATTGCTCTACATCAATTGGTTGCTGAGATATTGAAAGTGCTAAACACAGTACGTTGTCTAATGTTATTCTTATGGAGAAAAAGAAAAATGTTATATCTCGCTTATTTATTAACATAAACTGACGAAACTTGGTATATGGCTTCATCTGGTTATGTTTTATTGTTGTTTCCACAAAAAATGTTTTCGCCTATGGTTCCCATAGCAGCAAACCTAGGTACTCGGTCCCCATGTTATTCTTATGGAAAATAATTAAAATGTTATATTTCGCTTATTTATAAATGGATATGGATGAAACTTGGTATGAGACTTCACCTAGATGAGTTCTGTTGATATTTGTATAAACACCCATTATTTTGCGTTCCTTGTTCAGCAAACCTGCGTATTCATCCCCAATGTTATTCTTCTGGAGAATACTTAGTATTAAAAATATCGCTTGTTTGTGAATATATTTCTTATAATTTCTGGTAAGTGGCTTAATGTCTAATTAAGACATATATATATATTCATTGGAAATTCGCTGAGTACGCAGGTTTGCTACGACGGGGGTATTTTGCAAAAATAAATATAATTCAACTAAGTGAAGCCACATAGCTAGTTTCATGAATATTTATTCATAAATAAGCGATATCATAGTCAATGGCGATATATATACCATTTTGATTATTCTCCATAAGAATAACATGGGGGATGAGTATGCTGGTTTGCTGTACCGTTAATGTCAAGACAAGAATTTTATAAAAGAAAGTTTTTAATCCGATCTAAGGGCTCTGTCCCACTGGCCTTCAAAGTTACATTGATTTTATCTAAGTTCAGTTAGTTACACCAAACAGCTGTTAACAAGGATTATATAATGTAAACATACTTGAAAGGCATAATTATATGTTCATTATGGAAATAACAAATCTACTTGAATGGCAACTCAAACACTTTTTTCGATGCCGAAGTTAGCACTATATAAAAATAGGTGAGTGAGTGTAGCGAATGAGCTCATCTTAAAAATGAACGAGTACTTGACATAAAACAAATTCAGTGACATTAGGACAGGACAAAGTCTGTTAGGCCAGCTAGTTTTATATAAAAGCTGGCTTCCTGGCAATAATTAAATTGTAGGCAAATGACGTATGTTATAGAAAGAGATTCCATTTTCCATTCTTTTACTTGATCAACTCATTTTATAAATTTGCTTAGCTCTTAGGTTTGCTGTGATATTATGTGTAATTATATTATCTTTATATATAACTAGCTGTTATTAGCCTGTCAAAATGATGGGATTAAACAAACTAAAGAAGTATTGTTCACTAGTTATAAAATAAATTGGTTGGCGTAAAAATGTATATGTAAAAATCTAGTTTTTAATTGCATATAAAAAATGGGAATCCGCCGAATAAAATTTAAAATTATTATTGTAATAAAGCCCCATTATAATGCATATTAAAATATTCATTAGAATGTATCTAAATTCAAAAAGTGTATTTTTATGAAAGACTTTTTACGCCTGCATGCAATAGCCCCAAAAGAGTTTACCTTTTTTGTTGTTAGTTTAGTTTTGGATGTTGAATCAAAGCCATTTTAGTGTCACTTCAAGCCAAATTTTGTTTCCTAAAAACTGCAGTTAAATGTTATTAAGTTTTTGAAGGTTTGTTCATCGGGTTAAAATTTGTAATACAAATTAACCTAACTATTTTCACTGCTTTTATAACTAAATTATAAAAAATACAGTCTACAAATTTACCAATATTTAAGTTGTATTTCATCTGCTAACATACAAACTATCTAAAGACAGACCAACAAAAAGACATAATTTATCTATCTATATTATTATTAATACGCTACATGCAAACTTTGTAAACAATAAGGATTTTTGTTTTATGATTTACCCCCACATATTACACACTAAAACGCGCATCTAGGTGTGCAGATGTGCAAACTGGCTTTAGATTTTCGATTAAGGCCCCATGGGACTTCCAAGTCCCCATGTTATTCATATAAATGAGAGTTTTATTTGGTTTATGTCACATATGTTTCTTCTTTTTTTATCTCTTTATTTTGGCAACAGGTTACAAATACCATGGTAAGCCCATAACACAAATTGGACAATGTTATGCATAAAGGAACCAAAGGCCACTAATTCCATTTGCTTTTTGTTTTATTCATATATATTTTTAATATGAAAGTTTATATTTTATCAATAGCTAACCTAAAGGAAGTATATTCATATCATACGGATAAAATATCAATTACCTTGGAAAAGTGAGCTGACACTCTGACACTACAATATAATTCAACAGTTCATCTTATAGCATAGCTTTTTACATAATACCACTGGCACACATACATTTTAGTTTAATTTTCCCGTTTGTTAATGGTTTAATTACAGTTTGTATTGTTCCTATTATGATAGTGAATATCGTGTAGTTAATGACATAAACAATTTATTAACCATTAATTCAGGTATCGGTGTACTCTTTAAGAGATCTAATAGGTTATAATGGAATGTATAATTAAAATCATGTTATCATTGTGGAAATGCTGATCATGCCCACGCCTCTCTTGTATACATCTTGGGCCACCACTGACCATACACCAAGTTTAGCATGTGATTTTAATTTAAAACAAATCATATGTTTCATTATTTTTAATATTATTGTTTTTGTTTACAAAAAGAATGGACCTAAGATTGATGTACAAAAATACAACTGTTATTTTCTGTATGTTTTTTCTTCTTTAGACTTAATTAATTAAGGAACTGAAGACATAAAAGGCTATGGATAGTTATGCTTATGTGGCATAAACCAAAGATAATATCCTATTAACCCATTGAGGTAGTAATTTTATTCTATTTGCAGTAACCTATAACGGTAATTGATTGGTGCTGCACTCTAGTAGCAAAATATGTAACTAATGACCGCGGGCGTCTACGGTTCTATCCGCTAGGGGCGCTGACTGAAAAACCTTAATATCGCTGCCAGGCCTTTGGTCGTGTTAGCTGAGTTGGCTACGTCGTGGAAACACCTTGGCCAGGTGGTGATACGATGTTCGTGGGTTTGATTCCCGCACACGACCAAAACTGACCAGTTGTGCAACTCTCAATGAGTTAACCGGTCTGTGGCTGTGGCTGACCGGTCTCAAAACTAAACCTTGAGGGATGCCCTTGCTGGTACATTTTGGTGTTGTTAAATTTCACTTGGATTGAACATTCAGTAAACAAATCTAATATATATTTAGCAACTTTACAAGGGATTTACTGAAAGGAGTTTCTTGTATAATATATGAAGGTTTACACTATCATATGTTTCTTCAATATCTAGGAACACAGCTGCAAGGTATTTTATTCATTGAAGATTTCTGAATATCAGTTTCTTAATATAGCTAAGTTATCAATACAACTTCTTCCATTGTGGAAAGCAAATTGTGTGGGACAAAACTTATTATATTTTTCCATCCAGTGATGTAGTCTATTCTTGATTAATCTCTCAAGCAATTTTCCCATTACTGATGAAAGTGCAACAGGTCTGTAGTTATCTGCAAGATGAGGATCTTTATTTGGTTTACTTAAAGGGATTATGGTATACTCTTTCCTGGATTTTGGAATAGTGATAGAAACCCATAACTTGTTAAAGATAGCTAACAGAACTGAACAAGAGTTTTCTAGGAAATGGATAAGAAATAAGTTACTTATTGAATCTTGTCCTTTAAGGAATGATATTACAAACATTAATTCCTGCTCAGAAAACATTTCCACTATATTTTCATTTTCTGTATTTAGAGGTCAGCTGCGAACCAATGATGAATATTTAGGATTGACAAAAGAAGGAGCTAATTTGTTTAAAAATTCTTCTAAACACTGAGAAATATTTATTACCTTTATAGATGTTTGATGGTAAGAATCTATATTTAAGTGATTTTACCTTATTCCATACCTCAGAAATAGGAGTTGAACGATTAATTTCATTGCAAAATGTGACCCAATAATTTTTCTTTTGTGCTTGAATAAATCGTTTAGTGGTTGCTGCTACTTTTTTATATATTAAATCATTTTCAAAGGTTTGGTTTACTCTATAAGTTCCGAAAGCTCCTCGTCTGTTTGAAATGTGTTCAGGACATTCTGGAGTCCACCAAGGGCAAGGTTAAAATTTACACTTTGGTGTTTGGACCTTAGGAATAGATAAATCGGGAGTGCAGAATTTGAACAGTCAGGACCTCCCGCAGCACTGTCCTCGCGTAGTAAAATTGTTTGGCGGGAAACTGGAGCTGTCTCCCCATCCTGCAGCCGCGAGTACTACACCAGGGAGCCAAGCCCTTGTTCCCACACATACATAACAACAGCAATTCTGCCAACAGACATAAACATCAGAATTGTCGTATACTTCCAAAATACGACAATTTCAAACCACGAATCCTGTCATTTCCAGAATCTTATATATAAATACGCTACAGTGATTTTTGTTGGGAGAACTCCTCCGTTATTTCTGAACTGATTTTAACAATTGAGGTTCCTAAGATATTCCAATTGTCTTTTAAAATATAATAAAAAGCAAACAATAATCTGTATTCATAAAAAATTACAATAATTTAAATTAGCAGATGTCGTCCCGTTCTCCACACCGGGCTTTAGCAGGTATAGAGCCAGACGTTTGTGTTATCATTTCTTTATCTGTCTGTCTATTTATAAGCCAGATTTGTTCCGTGTTTCACAAAAAAAATTGTACTGAATGAAATAAAACATTTTCGTGCGGGGGAGGAAACGTTTAGGCTAAAAACTTAAACAGCGCGGTTAAGTTAGTTCAGGTTGCTATAATTTCCGTACACAAAACGATTGTTTCTGAGGGTCCTATAATTTTAGGCTGGATGCTGGAAGTTTGCAGAACTGCTTTTGTTATGTATGGAGTGGGAACGAGGGCATGGCTCCCTGGTGTATGGTGTAGTACTCGTGGCGGCGGGGTGGGGGGACAGCGCCAGTTCCCCGCCAAACATTTTTACTGCGTGAGGACGGCGCTAAGGGATGTCCTGACTGTTCCATTTCTATCATCTCGATAAATCAGCAGCTTTATATAAACACTTACAAAAATTGTCATAAGTATCTATACAGGATCAGAGTCCAGATTTACTTCACCAACAAGAGAGTCAAAATTAGTTGAGAAAAGAGACCAGTTTGCTCTCTTAAAACTATATAAGTTATTTCTTATTTTGAGTGGAGAGTCATTTATGTCAGGGTTTCTTGAATCACACCACAAACTAACAATAATGGGCAAGAGTTGCGTCCCATTCCAGTCTTCAAGTGTTTCCCAATTAGAAAACAAAGCTGAGGACGTAAAATTATTGATAAATCAATGGCACTTTTTCTAAGTGGAAATCCAGAGTAAAAAGTTGGAACCCCAGAGTTTAAAAATACAAGATTATTATCTTCAGTAAATTGGTAAAGCTGTATACCTTTCCAGTCATTGGTATTATTTCCCCAAGACATATGATGAGCGTTGAAGTCTCTCAGTAAAATTACAGAATTACTAAAATTTGTTGAGAAAAAATTATTCCATTCGGTGACATTAATTTTATGAGGTGGAGGTGCATACACTGAGAACATGTTAACTAATTTCCCATTAAAATGTACTTTAATACCTGCAACATTAATTTCATTTGTTAAAAACTCTAGCTATTGATATATAAAGGTAAATTTCCGTACAAGTTATCTTCTTGTTTACAAGGAGAGCTGAGCCTCTGCCGCCTCTATCAATCCTATCATCTTAAATAACTGAATAGTTCTTATCCATTGCATTACATTTCTTTCCAGATTTTCACCCAATTTTATCCAATACATCAGCACATTAAATTGAAATTGAACTAATTTTTATATAAAAAAACTGAATTGGAATTTTAAACTTGAAATATGTAACTGAAATATTGTTTACTGGATTATATTAATCATCTTAATCTTCACAAACCTTACATAAGTGTTTAATTTTACCTTCGCATTTTTACCTCCTATTTTTAACTGTATTTGTGTCTTACATTCAGGAGCATCAAATTAGGCGGGTGGGGGATTTTGCGTTGTTGCCATATGTGGTTATGGCATAATATGTCTAGGTCGAAAATGGTGGGTTTTGGAGCACAAACTGGCAACACTGAGAGACCCATGATCTTGTGTCTGTAATTTGGCCATACATACGTTTAAATTTATAAAATCATATGTTTTTGTCTTTCATTATATTGAAGTTTAGAACTGTGATAATTATTTTAAATAGTTTCAAATTATATAATTATAACTTACTAAAACTGTAATATTGTTCTAGTAAATATTTTATATTCAATCCTTTGTTTAATATGTGACTGATTCTTTTGGTTCCTTGTTTGTGAGTAACATTTGTAAATTATACTGTTGGGTGCAACATGGAGTCTGACCAAATTCAATCTGGACCATCGTGTGAATAGTTTCAAGTGGTTAATAAAACGCCAGTTAAAAGACGAGGGTTAGTTGGGATTATAAATAATGATTGAAATTATCAAACAAAAAGTGTTATTGCCAACGTCTTAACATTTGTGTATATTAAATAATATAAAAACATACAATAGATCTATTAATATAATATAAATTATCTATAAATTTGTCTTAATACTTTGGGTTTACAGCCATCCATGCACGGTCGATCACTGCCGGACGCCGACGATTCCTTTGACCTTTGCCAGAAAACCGACACAAATAGTTTGCGTCAGGGCAAAAATACACTATAGGCAGGGTAACATTCGTGTGATTGTTTGCATAGGATAAATGCTCACCTGCGTATATGGCGGGCTTTACACAAAGCAGTTGGTTTTCGCGAGATTGCTGTGGAAAACTATTTGACTAAATCATCTGCCGAGGTGTTCAAATTAGAATAAAATCAATAAATCAATTGCTTATTTACAACCTCCAATAGAAAATTATACTGTATGTAGGTACTTTAGGATAAATCATTTTTATTGAATTTAAAACACAAAACAGAACCACAGAATACAGAATCATTAAAGTACAAATGTATTAATTCGTAACATAATATTAATGTGTCTGCAAAGGAGACAATAATCACCTTGGACATTTTGTAGCAATAAAGTCAGCTCTAATTATTTTACTAAATACGGGTACCGTTCAATCCAATTCTGATAAAAATTAAGATTCATTTAATCTGACAATACTTGATGATGGTGATAAATTGGTCATAAAGCCTGCTTTACTGGACCGGGCCCGGCATCGGAAGCTGGGTTACACGCCGTGATTGATGCCGTGGTGTACCATCGGGTGTACCCCTACGCAATCTTTTGTCTGGGTACTAGATCAATATGTTAAATAAACAGAATCATTGATACAAAATTACAGTTGTAGTTTTATAAAACAAAGCCAGCTGACCATCGGAGAAAGAAAAACCAATAAGGGTTCTGTAAACATATGTTTCTGAGAAATCCCCCAAATGTTAGCTTGCACAAACTGGCAACATTGCAAAATCCCCCACCCCCTATAATTTGACACTCCTGACTTTAATCATATTTTTTTTATACACTCATACACAAATCGCTATACTACTTTAGAGAGTATAATGGCTATCATTGATGTTTAAAAAAAGCTTTTGATCCAGTTTTACTCAAAACTTTAAAAACTACCTAAAAACTACAATTCTATCATTGAACCGCTAGAATGCCACCCTATTGTCATAATTTTGGAGACCCAGGATTTATCAAAGGAAAAGCATCTACTTCGGTTCCATTCACATTGATAAAACCAAATTTCGCTGCAAGAGTAAAAGTAAACAAAACTAAAATATACATAGTAAATATATAATACATAATTCTGAATTGAATTTTGCTGACACTTTTATACAGTATTAAAAACTTTATTCCCAATCAGCATGGAATTTGTGTTCCTTACTGCTTGTAAATTTCAATCCAAAAACCTAAAATTGGTTAGGAATAGTTGTCTGTGCTTTATTTGCAAACACAACCTTAACTTTACTCAGCTGTCGTATTGAATTTGGATGCAAAGTAGGGAACACAAGGCTTGGTAAACAAAATGATTGAAAATAAAATATGACCAAATAAAACAGTGTTTTTTACCAATTACAAACTTATAACTAAGTAAAAGTAGGATATCGTTTTTTTCCATCATCCTGGGCCTAAGGGACATCTTTTGACACCAACCTGGTCTCTCTACATTCAGTAGTTTACTCGGAATAGGTATTTACACGTCACCACTACTAGGTGTGCGCTCATACTTCCCGTAAGAGGATGAACAAAGATTTTATTTTAAAATGTTTCCCTCAATACGTATTTATCTTGTAAGATAATTCATTTTAAAGTGATTATGTTAATACATACGACAGATTGTAATTAAGACAATAACTGACAACAAATAATTTTGGAATATAAATTGACTCACTTTGTCCGATTCAAAAACCAATTATAGATAAAAAATATACTCTCCTGGTACTATAGTGGCAACCAAAAAAGCTAGAAGTCCTACATTATTAATTGTGATGCGATATAGGGTCGCCAGTGGGTGGTTTAAAATCTTGTCCTCAGTAAAATTTTGCGGGAAATCCGATGGTTTAATCAGATTTTCAATCGGACCTATGGTAACAAAGTTGTATGTTTTTGCCGATTTCAAAGGGCTGCCTTACGGAAAGGGTGAAAGTGGATGGGCCAGTTAACAAACTTAACCTTAAAATAAAAATACCCCCGTCGCAGCAAACCTGCGTACTCAGCGAATTTCCAAATCATATATATGGGTATCACTACTACCTAGAGCCACTTACCAAGTTTCACAAAAATACATTCATTCAAAATCAAAATCAAAATCAAAATCAAAATCTCTTTATTGTCTTTAAGCAAGTGAGCAATCGACATTGTCAACAATACATTTTTCCTTATTACTAACATTTTGCATATTTTCTTCATACCGTCCTTTTTCTGTCAAACATTTAGTCCTAATTCTAATTTATAAAGTAAGTGGGAAAAAAGTTAAATTACACAAAAATGTATAAAATAAAACAAAACACAATAACATTGTTTCTTTGATTTTGATTCATTAATAAGTTATATATAGCATTTTATTTATTCTCTATAAGAATAACATTATAATTGAGTACACAGGTTTGCTGCAACAAGGAAGATAATAAATGTGTTTTTTTGCTATTATTTATATAACTCAACCAGGTAAAGCTACATACCAAGTTTTATTAATTTAGGTTCATAACTAAGGGAGATATAAAACTTTACTTATTCTCCATATGAATAACATGGGGACCGAGTATGCAGGTTTGCTGCTACAGGGAAAATCAACAAAAAATTATAATATCAATATACCACAACTAGTTGAAGCCACACACCAAGTTTCAAATGTACATACATAAATAATCGAAATATAACATTTTATTTATTCTCCATAAGGATAACATTGGACAACGTACTATGTTTAGCACTTTGAATATCACTGCAACAGACGTAAAACAACAATTAAAACGCCAAAATGATTGTTTTGTAGAGCTAAACTGATTGATAGAAAGAAATGTGGAGTTTTTAGTGAAATTATCTGAGGAAAATCCAAAAACCGTATTCCCCTAAGATTAACATGGGAAATTTTATGGACACATTTTTTGACTTTTCTCCACAACCACTAAACCTAGCTTAAAGATTCAAAGTACTAAATTGTTTGTTTTTTAAAGCTCTATAAAATGGCTATAATCAAAATCTAGTGTTTTTAAAATTTTTGGGTAAAAAGTAAAAAAACTGATTTTTGGAACATTTTAAACCCCATAAAACCCCCTTGTCATAGACCGATCGATCTGGTTTTCAGACTTTAAGTCATAAATGTTACTCTCCACATTTGTGCCAAATTTCATCAAAATCGAGCGCTTCTTTCAAAAGTTATCGCGGTAACGGACACACACACACACACACACACACATATATATATATATATATATATATATATATATATATATATATATATATATATATATATATATATATATATAGATATATGTATACATCTATATAAATTTGAACGAATAGTGTTTTTGGCATCTGGGGACCTCAAAACAAAACGTTATCATGGTCTCGGGCTTAAGTCTTACCATGCCACCTACGGTAATAGCTTTTTCCCTATAGGGGAAATTCGCTAATAGAGAATTCGTATACCAAATTTTACTGAAATAGACTAAAGCGGTCTTGAGTTATATTACTTAAACGCAACAAAGTTTGAATGAATTTTGTTGAGTGTAGGGACTCACTTCGTTCATCCAATTATTATATAGGATTCTGAAAGCGAAATTTTTAAGGCAAAATTTTGGGAGTCTGGCAACTCGCAGGATGATGGGAGACGGCCCAAAGTAAAGGCCTCGATCCCAGGGACTCGGGAAAAATAGCAGTATTTTTAAAAAGTTATAGTAAATAAGAAATAACGTTAAACATCCCCCATAAGAAAAGCATAAGGATTTAAAAACGTGTGTTTTGTTTACATTAAAACATGTGGTTACGTGTCTACTTTGTTTACAAACTGACTTGTGTTCCTACTTATATTGTTTTCTTTTCCTCAGCATTTAATAGGAAAAAAAAAGAAATAGGCAGAGTATTAGAGCAAGGTAAGGGGCTATGGCCCCTTCGAGCCACTAGTTTTAGTAAAACAAATGAGAACTGTGGTTATTTTATTCATTAACATATTGTTGTCTGATTGAACTTATGTTTTAATCATACTTTCCAGCATAGTTTATTTACTAAAATAATTGTAATAAATATATTTGCAGAGAACCAGTGGATGAATTTGAACCAGTTAGCGGTAGATACTGGGTTGCATCTTATCTTTAGCTTGAGCCCAAAGTCTCATGGCCAAAATCAATTGTTGAGCTTCTCTGACAGCAGAGGATATAACATCAGTTGGCAGCTTGGATACTGTGAGTTTATCTCCCGGTTAATTCTTACTTGTATGACTTTTCTGAAGATTTATATAGAAAACCAGGTCTCCATTATCTTTATATTACAAAAAAAGTAACAAAGCATATAAACATATTTGTTTTAACCCTTCCCAAGCGGCGACTGCGGGGCGGAGTCAAAAAATAGACTTTGAAAAAGTAATTTTTTCCACATATATCTGATGGTTAAACTAAATTAAGTTCACTTTCATGAAAAAAATATTTTTTTTACACGTTTTATGGCCAAAATTAGTGTTTTATGTATACTTCAATCCCTCACTCTAAATGTCATTTCAGAAAAAAACACGACACAGTATAAAACATTGCATTACATCATTAGCAAAACAACACATCAACTTGTAAATAACTGACTGAAGTAAACAAACTGTCTGCAAACGAGACAGTAACAAAAGGATTGCATCAGCTGGCCAGAGTCTATAACATCTGTTGTGAGAGCAGTGTTTCATTTTATTTATTTATTTGCAATGCTACAATACAGACTTACATCCAATTACAGTGCAGCTTATAAACAAAAAATAAAAATATTCAGTAGCATACAAATGGTACGTTATAGCATTGACTATAAATAATGAAGGAGTTATCCCATCCATATGGTCCAGCTGTCCCACTTTTAGTGTGTGCTAGAATTGAAAATTGAAGTAGTTTGATTAGGTCACCGACAGATTGTGCTGCTGTCAACTATTTATTTTAGTTATTTACGTTAACTTTTAAAATATTTCACCCCAGAAAGCAAGTAATAACCAACTTATGTTTGCTTCCTGACACACCAACTGTTGTATTATCCCCTCCTTGAGAGGATAATTAATAGTTGGCAGCAGTATACTCTGTTGGTGATTGGTGTAAACTACGACCTCTTTCAATCCTGGCATACACAATACTAGGGACACATTTTATAATGGCAATGAGAAGTCTACTTCAGTATCTATAGTCAATGGTTATAGTAAATAAATTATTATTTGAGCTCAATTAATCTTGAAGCAGCACCACAAATAATCACTTGATAAGCAACTATAAAACTAATACTAAAATAACATTAAAACTATCAAAATTAACTATACAGGAAACAAAAAATCACAGTTTCCAACCGAATTTCATAATAACAAATAAATAATAAAAACACATTAAAGAATCTCCAAAAGCAATCAATAAAATAAATAAAAAACAATCTTGTAAAACAACAATATACTTAAAACTAATTTTTCCATCAACAGAAATTATCAAATTTTATTAATTTTATATTTATAATAGGTTAAGGTCGATGCAAAAATATCAGTATTATCAGGAAGAGCATTGTATAGCCGCATCATTACATTGATAGGGGACTGAGCACCAAGAGTTGTGTTTGCAAAATGAGGACTAAACAACTGTCGGACCCTGGAAGCGTGACGAGGTACAAGATAGCTGAGGCGCTCAAACAGCCCCCTGTCATCGACAGCCCCGCTCACCAGCTTATGTAGGAATATCAACATAACCACGTCACGACGCCTACTTAAAAGTTAAAAGCTCAGGATAACAAACAATGTTAAAAGTTCAGGATATGAAACTAAAAATGTGTATACACCAAACAACTTAAAATACAAAAATCTGAGAAACTTAACCTGTATTTGTTCAATTCATTCATTCAGATAACACCGATAGGGATACTAGACAATACTACCAAACTCAAGTTTTAACCTAACTAAAGAATAGTAGAGCAATTTAAAATAATTGATTTTTTTAAAGAAAACTATGTTGCCAACTCACCGAATGAAAATGTACCACTAAAATAAACAACTAAAAAATAGACTAATGGCTTAAAGTAACTGTAACTAACACGGAAACAACCATACAATACATAAATGTATATGTCTGGTGTATATATTTGTCAAACGCTTGCAAGTTTCAGAATGAGTTGCGTATATATATGTCCCTCGCAAATGAAAATAACCGTTAGCTTATATATACTTCCAACGCTTGGGAAGGGTTAAAACCAGTAGAATATATTAATTTTTGTTACAGCAGATGATGCTAGAGAACCAAAAAATGTAGAACCACTTTAATCTTCAAAATAAAACTTTTTTATTTGTTCAACTCATTAATGGTATTAACATTATTGGTGTTTTAAATACTATCCTATGATAATAACTGAGTCCTAGTCATAACCCAACTCTCTAAGACGGGCTTGTGGTTTTCTGAATTGTTCCTTGCACCTTCGCAATAATAATAATAATACCGTAATAATAATAATGATAATAATAATTAATAAAATTATATAGACACTATAGCTCCTGGAAATTAAATAATCTGCATTGAAAAATAATCATGCAATAGGTCAACATTACTTATCACCACATATTTCTGTTCAGGTACTGCAAACAACAACGGAACTACTGAAATGTCCTCAAAAGTATTCGGGCAGGAAATTTCAAACCTGCGTCGCCTGATTAACTCCTTTCCAAGATACCAGAACACAGCCATCCTGAGTCCTGACTTGGAGTTTTGTGAAGATCCCAAGTGCCTAGAAGCTCACAAAGACTTATTCCTACAAGCAAATGATGCTATTGACATTGTCGTTTTGCAGATGTAAAATTTTATTTTATTTGATATCAGAGTTATCTTACAGTATTAATGGGGAATTGTGGAAGGATGGGGTAGGGGGTAGAATATACTTCTTCCCTCATTTGTATTTTACTACATGAAGAGCAAATGCACTAAGCTCACTTGTATGTCTTATTTACATTGAGAACAAACTTTGCTTCCTCAGTCAGCCACGATTTTGAAATAATTTTATGAGCTGCATCCTCTAGTGCACCTAATTAAACCCTCTTTATTTAATAGACAGTACCTGGGGGAAATTAATTATTATAACTCAAGTCCCTTAAGGTAGTACTTTTATTATATGTTCATTTGATTCATTTTGGATATTTCCACACTATGTTGAATGGTTCTAGTCACTTTTCTCAGGAAATCATGGGTTTACCATTGTGTGTTACTTCAAATTCCCCTGTAGCAGCAAACCTGCATACTCAGCGAATTTCCAATGCATATATATGTATCTTAATACCACATAAAGCCACATACCAAGTTTCATACATATACATTCATAAATAAACGATTTATGACATTTTAATTATTCTCTATAAGAATAACATGGCGGCTGAGTATGCAGGTTTGCTGAAGCAAGGAACACAAAAAATGGGGTGTTATACAAATATCAATATAACTCAATGAGGTAAAGCCACATACCAAATTTTATTAATTTATATTCATAATTAAGGGAGATAACACGTTACTTATTCTCTATAAGAATAACATGGGGGCTAAATACGCAGGTTTGCTGCTACGGGAACTATCGGCCAACAAATGTTTTTAGTGCAAATATTACTAGACCACAACGATATGAAGCAATATACCAAGTTTTATCAGGATAAGTTGATAAATAAGCGAGATATACAATTTGTCTTATTCTCCATAAGAATAATTTTGAACGAATGGTGTTTTGGCATCTAGGGACCTCAAAACGAAAAGTTATCATGGTCCCGGGCCTAGGTCTTACCATGCCGACTAATAGGGGGTCTTCCCTATAGGGGAAATTCGCTAAAATTGACTGGTTCTTCAGGAACAGATGTTATAATTCTTTTGTTTTGATTTAAAACTCTGTAAGCCCAATGTTAAAATTTACATTTTTTTAAATGATTTTTTGTACAAAATTGTAGTTTTCCTGGGTTAAAAATTTTTACCACACGATTTTTGAGTCTCCAACCTAATCTATAAGCAAAATCCTTCCATTGGACTCCAAGATAAATTTTGCACACCAATAGTCAGTGTTCAGAATAATCTTTACATATAATTCTGTAAGCGAAATTTGCCAAGTCAAAATTGTGGGAGTTTGGCAAATTGCAGGATGATAGGATTTGGCTCAAACCAGAAAGAGTCTTGAAAGGTCTTGATACCAGGGACTCAGGAAAAATAACAGTACTTCTAAAAATTACCAGCAAATGAGAAATGACGTAAAACATCTCTTATAAGAAAAGCATGGTGATTTGAAAACGTCTGCTTTGTTTACATTAAAGCGTATGATTTAGTGCCTACTTTGTTTACGAACTGACATGCGTTCCTGCATATATTTGTTTATTTTCATGTAAAGAGTAAAAATATCTGAACAGGTTGAGTACTGGAGCAAGGTTAGGGGCTATGGGCCCTTCAAGCCACTAGTTCTTTATATATAATTCTGTAAGCGAAAATTATAAGTCAAAATTGTGGAAGTTTGGCAAATCGTTGGATGATGGGAGAGGACTCAAATTAATGGTCTTGATCCCAGGGACTCGCGGAAAAATAGCAGTATTTATATAAAATTACCAGCAAATGAGAAATAACGTAAAACATCCCCATAAGAAAAGCATGGTGATTTTAAAACGTCTGCTTTGTTTACATAAAAACATGTGATTAAGTGTCTACTTTGTTTTCGAACTGACATGTGTAACTTATATAGTTTTGTTTTCCTCAGCATCTAAAAAGTAAACAAAATCATATGATTCAGAGTATTAGAGCAAGGTTAGGGGCTATGGCCCCTTCAAGCCACTAGTAATTATACCATTTATTTGCCGATATTAGAGTATGTAGGAAATAACTCGGATGAAGTAAAATCCAAATATTGATAACATTAACACTGTAACTTTTAAGACCAATGCAATGAGACAGAGCAATATGGGAATTTATGGAATTTCCTGCCATTATGATAAACATAGATCACAATAAAGATATCAGTATACTACAATACTAAGTTTTTCTTAAAACCTTGAAATATGGTTCTGCAAAAGATCCATTTTTTAATATATAAGAACTAAGAAAAGCTTATTTGCCGTTTGACATGAATATATATTTACTGTAAATATAAAAAATACTGTCAGGACTTTGGGATATGATTCCTCATACAAACATAAAGGAAGAAGTTCTTGTGAAGGTATGTCCTAAAATGCTTAGTTTTCCGTTTATCTGCCTGTATGTGTTTTTTACTTAATACGTTATATCTTAACTTCAATCTTGGTACATGTATTACATCTAATAAGAATCATTTTTGTATGGAATATCAAGTTTCTACTTTTTACCATTTTAAAATGGCGGCCAATTTTGTTTTTCAAAGCTTAAAAATGTATGTGAAAACTGTAATATTATATAGGAAAACACTGTAAAAAACAAAAAAGTTGTGTGATTTTATCCTAAAAATAATTATATGAAGATTTTAACTATTGAATTATAAATAACTAAGCAATCGGGATTTTAAAACATGATGTTTTAGGCTATAAATTGCAAAAAAAACATGTTTTAACTTATGAATATTACAATTTTTCACTTAATTATAATCTTTGTGTTAAAATCTTCATATAATATTTAAGACCAAATCACACAACCTTTTTGATTTTTACAAATTTTTCTTTAATATGGCCGCCATTTTTAAATGGTACAAAGTAGATAATTGATATTCCATACTAAAATGAGTCTTATTAGATGTAATACGTCTACCAAGTTTGAAGTTGATATCTTCAGATATTACTATGATATAACGTATTAAGTAAAACACATACAGACAGATAGATGGAAAACTAAGCGTTTTAGGACATCCCTTCATATGAACGTTTTTATTTATTTTTGTATGAGGAGTCATATTTCAAAGTGCTGAAAAGTTGGTTTAACACCCTGTATAAGGAAATATATAAAAGTTGTTTTAAAGTAATTTATTTTTTTTAATTGTTTTGTGATCAGAGTTGAAATCTGAGTTAAAATATCATGCAAATTATGCTTCATGGAAATAAAAATAAATAAATTCATTGCAAGTTGAATGAATAAATAAGATAATTCAAGGCATGAAAGAGTATTTTTTGAAATAATGAAGCCGAGACAAGCTCAGTTACATATTGTAATAGACTAATAAACTCGTGAAGTGATCTTGGAACATTAGGTAACTCAGCAACATTAGTGATGCTGTCGTTGGCCAGTGGTGACTACTCAGAAAAAAAAAAAAAAAAATTCCACTAGCTAGTATTGATATATCAGGCATTTGAGTGTTATAGTCACAGCTGTCTTGTGTGGTCCCGTATTCTACCACAAGTTCATGATGAATTTCATTTAGTAATTAACTAGCATTAAATGATTAAAGTGGTTTCAGTAAATGAAACTTGTAAAAGTAAATCAGGCCATTTGATAAAATTAGGAATACCAAATAATAAGATATTTTACGGACAAATTTGTGCATGTTTCGGTCTGAAATCGCTCACCAAAGACTCAACGAGCTTAGTTTCTCTACGTTTTTTTTAATGAAATCTATTGAAATATACTTTGATATATTAAGCTAATTAAACTGTAATGTAAATACAGTTACAGCTGGATTTCCATTTTGTATAGGATAGCTTGGATAGCTTTTAGTATATGTTTTATGTTTACAGGAAACCACAAGGAGACTTTAAAGATAAACAAATTATGTTTGAAAAACTAGACAAACTTTCTGGTGAGATTGAAAAATCTTCTTTCAACAGAGATTTTGTGCTTCAGAAAACCAAAAACGCTTCTTTGAAAAAGAATTTCTGGGTTGGTGAGTATGACCTTTACTTTTCTCCGTTCTGGAACTAGTTTTTTAAATAGTGATTTTTCACACTTGAATCCTATACGGTATATTAAAACACAAAATTACAGATTTTCTGGAAGAACATGTGAGACTTCCACTTGACTGACTTACACGTGGATGGTGTCAAATGAAAGGGAATAACCCCTATATTTGCACATTTTACCTTAAATTTTGGTGTCTGGTCACTAACTATTTAAAAAATTAAATTAAACATTTTCTTGTGGCATTTTAACATTGGGTAAAATTTCAACTTTGCATCTCTTTGATCAGTTCATTTGAGGTTACCACTGAACCATTTTACACACGGTTTGTTTTTAATGAAAGATCAATCTCTTTATATTTGCACAATTTACTTTCATTTTTTAAATAATTTAATTTAGATTTTAAAAAAGAACTCCTTAAAACCTATTTTATCACTATTTTAAGTTTCTCTAACTAGCTGATTTTTAAAACACGTATATAATCTAAGGTTAGACAAAATGTTGTGGCAAAAGGAATCAGCTGGTTTAGAGAAAATCATTAATGGCTAGTAACTGACAACAATGCATTGCAGGTATTGCAATTACTGAAGTCGATTATACTTGACCCAAAGAAGATAATATTTGTTCTCATATGTTGTGATTATTAATTGACACAATCTATAGTATATACATAACCCTTTAAGTAGTGACAATCCATGTTATTCATTTTTAGTTTCACTCCTTAAGCTCAGAGTACAACATAGTGCTGATGATCAAATTATTTCTCCGTAGCTCCACGAGGGCCCAGTTCATTCAACCCATCAAGTGTCAAAACATTTATTTTGTAATCAATAGAGTAACAGGTTATGTATTGTCATCCATCATAAAAAAAACCCAACAATTAATTGGCTAACATTTCAGACCAGCTGACAGAATTTAGTCTGTCCGTAAACACTCTAAAACGATCCAATAAGCGTGATTACGTCAAACATTTTTTATATGTCAATGCTGCAATCTATGAGGATAATCGTGTACTTAAGTACATCTGTACATCTGTACTTAAGTAAACATGTACTTAAACCATTGCATAAAAAGGCAAAAGTATTTGAAAAGGTTGTAGCTGCCAGACTGCTTACATTTTTCAATAGAAACAACTGTCTATTTGAAAATTCGTTTGGTTTTCAAAAGGAAATACCCCTGTAGCAGCAAACCTGCGTAGTCAGCGAATTTCCGATGCATATATATGTATCTTAATACCACATAAATCCTCATACCAAGTTTCATCAATATACATTCATAAATAAACGATTTATGACATTTTAATTATTCTCCATAAGAACAACATGGCGGGTGAGTATGCAGGGTTGCTGAAGCAAGGAACACAAAAATGGGGTTTTATACAAATATCAATATAACTCAAGAAGATAAAGCCACATACCAAATTTTATTAATTTATGTTCATAATTAAGGGAGATAACACGTTACTCTATAAGAATAACATAGG
Organism: Allygus modestus; assembly: GCA_963675035.1. Classification (NCBI taxonomy): domain Eukaryota; kingdom Metazoa; phylum Arthropoda; class Insecta; order Hemiptera; family Cicadellidae; genus Allygus; species Allygus modestus. Next base: position 107,212,052 of record OY776111.1, read on the forward strand.
AGCTGAGTACGCAGGTTTGCTGCTACGGGAACTATCAGCCAAAAAAATGTTTTTTAGTGCAAATATCAATAGACCACAACAATATGAAGAAATATACCAAGTTTCATCAGGATAAGTTGATAAATCAGCAAGATATACAATTTTTCTTGTTCTCCATAAGAATAACATTGGACAACGTACTGTGTTTAGCACTTTCAATATCTCTGTAACCATTTGACGTAGAGCAATAATCAAAACACCAAATTGTGCGTCATTTTAAGCCAATTCCAATGGAAAAAACTAAAATTTGAATTTTTTTAACTATATGTAAAATACTCAAAAAAAAAGTGTGGGGTACAAAATCCTCCCAAAATACTCCTTCGGATAAGTCGATCTGTCTGGTTTTCAAACTTAAATTCATAAATGCTACTTTACACGTTTATGCCAAATTTCATCAAAATCGGATAATTTTTACGGGAGTTATCGTGCTCACGGACACACGCACACACACACACACACACACACACACACACACACACACATATATATATATATATATATATATATATATATATATATATATATATATATATATATATATATACAGTTTCGAACGATATATGGTCTTTTTGGGGTCTGGGGACCTCAAAACAAAAAGTTATCATGGTCCCGGGCCTAGGTCTTACCATGCCGACAACGGTAATACTTCTTCCCTATTGGGGAAATTCGCTAAAAAGCACTTTAGATGCAATGTTTTGTTTTGTTAATAATATTGTAAATGCACTTGATGATAAATAGCACGTTATGGGCTTGTTTGTTGATCTGAGTAAGGCTTTTAGCGAATTTTCCCGATAGAGAAGAGCTATTACCGTAGGTGTTAAGACTTAAGCCCGAGACCATGATAACTTTTGTTTTGAGGTCCCCAGATGTCAAAACACTATTCTTTCAAATTTATATATATATATATATATATATATATATATATATATATATATATATATATATATATATATGTGTGTGTGTGACCGTTACCACAATAACTTTTGAAAGAAACGCCCGATTTCGATGAAATTTGGCAAAAATGTGTAGGGTAACATTCATGACTTTAAGTTCGAAAACCAGATCGATCGGACTATGGAAAGGGGGTTTGAGATTTTCCAAAAATCAGTTTTTTTTATTTTCCCCCTAAAATTTTAAAAAGACTCAATTTTGGTTATAGCCATTTTATAGAGCTTAAAAATTAAATAATTTGGTATTTTTAATTACTAACCTAGGTTAATTGGTTGTAGAGAAAAGTCGAAAATCACGTCCATAAAATTTCCCATGTTAATCTTATGGGAAAAAGGTTTTTGGATTTTCCTAATATAATTTTACTAAAAACTTCACATTTATTTTCACCAATCAGTTCAGCTCTACAAAACAATCATTTTGGTGTTTTAATTGTTGTTCTACGTCCAACCGTTGCAGAGATGTTCAAAGTGCTAAACACACTACTTTGTCCAAGTGTTATCCTTATGGAGGATTAATAAAATTTGATATCTCAATTATTTATGAATGTATATTGATGAAACTTGGTATATGGCTTCAACTAGTTGTGATATATTGATATTTGCACAAAAAGGTATTTTGTTGATTTTCTCCATATCAGCAAACCTGCATACTCGGCCCCATGTTATTCATATGGAGAATAAGTAAAGTTTTATATCTCCCTTCGTTATGAACCTAAATTAATAAAACTTGGTATGTAACTTCACCTGGTTGAGTTATATTGATAATTGCAAAAATATACCTTTCTTATCTTCCTCGTTGCAACAATTCTGCGTACTCAGCCCTAATGTTATTCTTATAGAGAATAAATAAAATGTGATATATCACTTATTTATGAATGTATTTTTGTGAAACTTGGTAGGTGGCACCATTGACTTATAGTCAATGGTGGCACTATGTAGTAGCAAGGCACATATATATACATTGGAAATTCGCTGAGTACGGAGGTTTGCTGTAACAGGGGTATTGGCCTTGTTGACCATTTGATCCTTCTACAGAAGCTTGATGGAATTGGTGTTATAGGACATGCACACGATTGGTTTTCATCGTACTTCTCAGGTTGCAAACAAAAAGTTGAAATGAACTACATTGACAACAGGAATTGTATCCACAAAATTACTTCTAATGAGATGTGTGTCAAAATAGGTGCCCTGCAAGGGTCTGTTTTGGGTAAATTTTGTTCCTGGTTTTCATTAATAACATTCAAGATTGTATAAGTAAGGCTGATATCTGCCTATTTGCAGATGATACATCACTTCTTTTTCGGGAACCAAATTCAGGTTGACATGGAGATAAATAGTTTTATTGAATCAAATTATCTTTTTCAATGGTTCAAAGCAAATGGTCTTGTCGTTAACACGGAGAAAACTCATCTTCTTAACTGTTCTATCAGAATTGACGATACTGATGTTATTCAGCTTTTTGTGGATGAATCAGACCTAATTTCTGCAGATTCTGTAAACTTTCTTGCGCTCAAGCTTGATGCTCGGTTAAAATTTTATGAACATAATAATAAAGTAACTGGAAAACTTAGTTCTGCTAACTTAGTCTGTTTGCTCTCTGAAAACTTGCTCAATTTGCCAAATTTCATGTTTTGCTTACACTTTATTATGGCTGTTTTTACCCTCATCTTAGATATGTTGTTCCTATTTGGGGTTTTGAGAATTCAAGGACAAAAAATGATTTTTCGCTTGTAGAAAAAAGCCCTTCGGATAATTTTTGGACTCAAAATAAATGAATCCTGCAAAACTATTTTTTGGCAGAATAGGATTCTTACGTTTCCTTGTTTTTATATATTTTAAACCTAATGTTTTACAAAAAACATTCTTCTACAATTTTCTTCAATAGCTTTTCTTCCAAATATTCACGCTTAAATATTTCAATTCCAAAGCACAGGACAACCTTTTTTCAACGTAACATCTCTTTCAACTGTATTAAGCTTTTTAATTCTTTGCCTGCAGGCCTTAAAGTTTACCTACCCCTGAACAAATTTGGAAAACGTCTAAAGGAGTTTCTTACCGATAAGACATATTATAGTATCAGTATCTATAATTTCCTCAACCAGTAAAATATGTTTTGTTTTAATTTAATTTGTACTATGTCTTGTTATAAGGATATTGAATTTTTAAATTTTAGTACATGTTTGTAACACTGACTCATGCCAATGCTGTTTAGAGGTATAAATAAATATAGAGCTCTCGTCTCATGTTAAAAAGTGAAGCCTCACTGGACAATATTTTTGTAAACAAATCTTCTAGTCAAAGAGTAGACCTCGTGCGGATCTTCGTGAAGCCTAAATAGGGGCTGCCAGCAGAAGAGTGGGGGGGATCAGCGTTAGAGGGGAAGTTCACAATCCCATGTATCATAATACTATTCCTGCGAAAAACATTTGGCTACTCCGTATATTAAATATATTTTACTGGGTGAACGTATGGTAATTAAGTTTTTATGATAGTCTTTATAAACACAAGTTCTAAAATTCAATTTAAACCATAATTGAAAATATACTCTTTATGTTTTTGAGTATTGTATTTTTTAAATTATGTCTTAACAAATTCTAAATTATTACAATAGGCTTCTTGAGTTTCTTTTCAGATGGAATCGTCAACACAAGCTATTAAACTGTTTCGCTGTTGTAGGCTGTATATTTGGAATATTTTTTCTTGTACAATCAGCTGTTTTTTACTCTTAAAAAAGTTTATTTGCTTTTGCTGATTGTTTATTTGCAATTTCACTACTGTTTCCTATAAAACTAATATTTAAACATATGGGCGCACCGAACTCCCTCGGTTGAAGGCAAATGAAAATAATTTGTGTCAGGCCAAATCAATAAAGGCTGCCCCACACTTATCGCGAATACGCCCGAACATTCGGCCGAACTCCGAATGTTCTGAGTAGTCGCGAGAAGTGTGGGAGCTGCACATTTTGGTACTAGTATACTATCATTCGCTTGAATGTCCCGCCGAATGTTCGGAGCGAGTCGCGACAATGAATCTTGTACCTAATCAACTGAATGTGCACAACGAACTAACCAAGTACACGCTCGCCCATTCGCTTCCGCTCGTCTCCTTTGATTCGTGCCAAACACTCGACAAAAATCGGAGTACAGGCGAACATGAATCATGGCGAGGTGAACTAACCCGAACATACACGAGCACGCTGAGTACACTCTCACACTCCCCTTTGTTGGGCCATAGTGTACTGGTAGCAAGAATACAGGACAGAATGTTCAGTGAACATTCGGGAGGATGTTCGGCCAAAGGCCTGTTCACGAGATGTGTGGGACACAGTCTTAACCCATAAGATCTTTACATAACAATCATTTTGCGGTTGCAATGTTTTTGGTATGGCACGTAACAGGGATTCTCACAAGCGATTTTTAGTCAACAGACTAAGAACAGATGTCAATCGCTCATCCCCACCCTAAATCAACCGGTTTAAACCGCTTTTACCAATAACACCCAGGCTTCATGAAGATCCGAACGAGGTCTAATAAAGACTTGCATAACTTGTGAAGAGAGGATTTGATTGGTTAAACATATTGTTGCCTTGGGAGACAGGAGGGTATAGAGGGACAAAATGGCAGGGTATAGAGGGTCTGAATCGGCTATTGCCCCCTACTACAGGGGGGCAATAGCCGATTCAAGGGTCAAAATGGCGGTCAGCGTGTAGGCACAGTTTTTTACCCCAGACGAGACTTCTATAGATATATACCTCGTTGTTTGATGGCAATAAAGAGAATTTCATTTCATTTCATTAAGTAATGAGCTGATTAAATAAAATAGCTCCATTCAATTAGTTGACAAGAGAATTTAAATCATTGACATAAGACATCTTTTTTTAGGTTATGTAAATTATTTCTTCCTTTTTGTGTCTTATTTAATTTAAAAATTAAAAATATTAAAGAGTTATAGAGAGAATTCGTAAGTCACAATGTGCTAATTTAGAAAAACTACAAATATTTCATTGTTGGTGACTTTTCCCGTAGAGACTACCATCGAATACTCAACCTTAATACTGTATCCATTGAATTTCGACGGGCACCAACTAGTAACATTTTATTTACAGTACAGTATTAAGAAATAGCTTAATTTTTGTAACAAAGTATTTTTAGATCCCTAAACATCCTTTTGAAAAATATTTAGGGGAAGTCTATAAAAGCTTGTTAAAAACCTTGAGATTAGATTAGCTATGATGGTACTTTTCTTAAACCTCTTTCAAGTGACCATGTTTGTGTTGTGTTTTCGACTACAGCAGTTTTCAAAGTTCTGTTGTTTAGGCAAAAACTATACGGATACAAATACAGTATACAGTACCTCGGAATATCCGGACCTTAATCAACCGAGGTTTTCGAACGTAAAATGCTGTAAATTACAGTCAGAATGTGATTTTCTCCCGCACTAGTGCCTTCTAAGTCTCAGACGCAACTGCAATAAATTATTTTATGCTTGAAGTATCATACAAACTGCAAGATTCAAGATTCAAGATTCTTTATTTGTCTTTAAACATATAAAAATGCAATTGACATCGTCCAAATTTCTTAATAGTACTAATATAAAGTTAACAATATATAACAAGAGAAATAACAACAACAGCAAAGACTCAGTCTAAAACATCACAGTAAAATAAATAATTATGGCCTAAAATCTTAATTCACCAATATCACAGTTCAAGTATTCGTCAACTGAATAAAAAGCGTTGTCTCTCAACCAACTACTAATAGAATTCTTAAACTTAGCTAGACTTACTGACCACGCTACATCAGGTAATTTATTAAAAAGTTTGACTTCCATACATAAATGACTTTTCTTTGTTTTTTCTAGTCTAACATTTAATAAATCAAGTTTGCCTTTATTTCTAGTATTATACCTATGAACATTCTGTCGAAGTTGATAACTTTCTAAATTTTCTTTGCATTTAACCAAACAAGACAAAATATACATATTTGGAAGAGTCATAATTTGTAGTTCTTTAAAAAAAGGATAGCAAGAAACTCCGGCAGTCATACCCTTAATTACTCTTATTGCTTTTTTCTGCCACACAAAGACTTTTTGAGCAGCACTACTATTGCCCCACAACAGGATTCCATACATTAAATGTGGTTGGAAAAAAGCATAATAGGCTGTCATGAGCATATCCACGCTAACACAAAATTTTAGCTTTCGAAGTAAATAAATAACCCTTGCAAGTTTCTTGCACAACATATTTACATGTACATCCCAGGTTAACTTACTATCTAAATATATTCCTAAAAGTTTAATAGGTTTAAAATTTAAATCATCATATAAATTAATATCCAAGGAGAAACATATGTGCTCTGTTTTATCATTATTAACAACTAAAGAATTAGATATAAACCACTCATTAGCTTCACTGATCAGCTTAACCTGGTTGGTCAATAACTTATCCATTTTCTTATCGCTACTTAATAGAGTGGTGTCATCTGCATATAATATGGAAGAACATGACATATTATGAGCAAAGTCATTTACTGCTATGACAAACAAAAAAGGCCCCAGCACTGAACCTTGTGGTACCCCTATTGTGACACTAATAAAATCTGATTTATCTCTACCTTGTGCAACCATTTGTTCCCGACCATCAAGATGTGACGAAAAAAGTTTTAATTCATTATCTTTAACATGATAACCATGAAGTTTTTTTAAGAGTAAGTCATGTGGAATACAATCAAAGGCCTTCGATAAATCTATTAGTGAGGCCGAGCACACCATTTTGTTCTCAAAACTATTTAACACATTTGACACTATAGACTCTACAGCTTTAATGGTATTACGGCCAGGTATAAAACCAAACTGTTCTTTACAAATGTACCCTCTATTTTCCATATACAAATAAAGCTGATCTTTAATACAATTTTCAAATATCTTGCTAAAAATTGGCACTAGTGATATGGGGCGATAACTGGTAGAGTTTGACTTTTCTCCCTTTTTGTAGATGGGAATTACTTTGACTACTTTCAAAACACCAGGAAATATACCCTGTTCAAGCATCATATTATATAAATATACTAAGGGTTCTATTATATACAATACAATTTCTTTTAAAATCTTGTTAGAAAACCCATATATATCTTCACATAGTGAGGAAGTTAACTCTTTTACACATTTTAATACCTCACGTTCTGTAATTCTGCACCACTTAAAGTTAGAATTTACGATACTAGAACTATATTCAACATACTTATTTAAACACTGTAAAGCATAGGTATTATTGTTTTTTACATTATTATTTACAATATAGGCAGCATTAGCAAAATAATCATTTAGCTGTTTTGATTCAATGTTCGTTTTTACATCCATTTTAACATTTTGACCTGATTCAGCTTTAATAATATTCCATGCTACTTTGCACTTATTATTGGAATTTTCAATGTATTTTTTATTTGAGTTAGCCACTCAAATGTAGCAATATTGAGTTATATACAGGCGCGCCAGTAGTCGCATGCGCAAGTGACTGAACTTTTGCGCCTTTTGATACTGTTGACCTTTCATTACTATACCCTTTTTTATTAATGCCAATTATGGGTATCATAATATTTAATTTAGAATATTATTTGACCTAGTACATCTGATAACCTTTGACCAACAGGCAGTGGAAATGATAACATGGATGAAGCTTGTAAATTGAATTTTATTTTCCCTCCTGGGATTTATGTTAGATATCAAATTATACATTTCCTTTTCATTAAATTAAACTGATATCATGCCCATCTTAAAAACTATATATACATGGGTCGGTCTTACTTTGTGACTATTTCATATCTGCCATTCCGATACCGCGACTAAGAGAAGAATGATACATGAATGATCGAAACCCCTAGATTGATCCCCGTCTGGAAATAAAACAAAATATCCAAACCCATTAATAATTAATATTTACAACAATTCATCTTAAAAATCAATTTACTTTATAACTTTGCATGTGTATTTTACTAATACTCCAATATCCGGTATATTACTAATCACAACTTGTGAGGTTATGTTGCATTAATAGCTGTCAGTTTGTGTGTCACAGCAGTTAAACAAACACAGTGTTAGGAGTTTGATCTGTTTTACAGTCTTTCCACACAATTTTCAGCATCAGTATTGCAGACGCTAGTGTCCCAATCGTTATTTATGCGATGATATAGTAGCTTTGACTATCCGGATTTTTGCTACACGGATCAATATTCCCCCACATTAGTCCAGATGATCCGATGATCCAAGGTCTACTGTACAAAATACAACATTTAGCCCCATAACCGATGATATGACAGTTTTGAGTGTCGGAGTTTACTGAGAACTGTCAAGAACTGTCAAGTTAACTGAGAACCTAATTGGTGCAACTAAATTTGCTCCAATCTTAAACATTTCAATTTTCAGTAATTGTTAATATAATATATAAATAATATCAGAATTATACAGACTTTGCAAACGCTTTTCTCTAAGTGAATTTAACTTAGTTTGTGTCTACAGCTGAGGCTGAGAATGCAGACCGCAGTGGAGGAATGAGTGAGACCATGTCTTGTGCCTTGTCTCTGGGCCTTTCAAGCCGCCTGGGGTATAGCACCTTCCTGCTGCATTTGGGACAGCTCTCACAACCTTCACCCGTCAGTAAACGCAGTAGTAACAAGTTCCATATCAATATAAGCTTTAAATAAGACTATTCGACCCGTGCGGAATTCTGCACTGCGAACCAAACCTTGTCAGCTGATCAGATGTTCTTTTGTTTACATTTTCGCCCCTGTCAAAACACTATTTCCTTTATTTATCTTTCATATTATTCAGATTTCTGAGAAGCGGTACATTTTTAGACCGTGGGTCTATATTTCGTCAATAGCCGGCACGATAAGCTTTAAAATGAGGGGTAAATCATGGAATTTGATAAAGGAATAAGGAAGATTTCGCGGACTGACAGAAAAACAGGCTAGAGAAATAATATATAAGAAGATTAACAATTCATTTTTATTTGTATAAAACACTACTTTATATCATTCACATAACAACAGTTCACATTTAGAAATGTCTTCCTATATTGAAATTTCAAATGTTCTTGATTGGCTGAATACAAATATGTCAAACGCTAAACCCCGATGTACTCCTGTAAAATCTTATAACATTTTTAAAATCCTCATATGCTTTCTGACGAGAATTTTTTCTATGCCTGTAACATGACTGAATTTATCGGTCTCAATTTTCACTTAAAATTTATGATGGTAATCTCATGTCCAAGAAGTATATTTTTTTAATTAGTTCTAGCTTATTAATGATCAAAATTATATTTAATTTTGTTGGCTTTATTGTGACAAAATTTGTATGTGACTCCTTTTCATATTCTCAACTAGAACATTTTTTTTGGACAAAAAATGTTATTTTATGGCAGTTAAAGTATACAGTAGAGCACATCAAAAAGACATAAACAGAATTAGTAGTATAAGAAAATTCACATTATGTCCAAAAGAAGATTTGTTAGATTTATTTATAAAATATTCAGAGTAACTGATAAATCTATTAGCTTAGCCTTTGATATTGTGTCAACTTGCTACATGGCAACTAAGGCTCCTTTGTCAAATCAAAATTTGAAAAAAATTTAATTAAAATTAAATTTTAGCTATATACTATTTATATTTCTTGAGAGGACTCAATCCAATTACAGACAGATGCCAATTATACAAAGCAAAAACTTACTTAACATGAATTCACCAAACTGAAACAACTTTTAAACTCGTCAAGAGACATAAAACTTCCTAGTATAGACAGAGCTGCACAAATAAAAACAAATCCTTGGAAAGTAAATCAGTTATGAGAAATCTCATAACATTTCAGATTATTATTTGTTAACAAGTTTTAACTTCTGCTTGGTAGAACAATGCTTGAATAGAAAGTTTTTGGTTCAATTATTTACGTACCCCTAGTCTCAATTAGTTTGAATGACTGGTCATCTACTATAACTTAAAATGATCCAATTACAGATTATTTAAAAACTCTAGTATGTTGTCCATAATTGATGTAGACAACAGGTTGATTATTCATTTTAGTAATGTATAAGAGCTGCAATAGACTTTGACAGTTTTCCCCACCTTGTTAATAGACTTTTACTTAAAACAGGGTTAAATATGCAGGATATATACAATCTTATTTTCTAGAATAAATAAAGACTAATAACATATGTTTTTAAAAGGTAATTATTTTGGAATTGTGTCTCCTAATATAAACTATCGGTGTGCAGAGCTATTGGGCAGCGCTGCTGTGGCGGGCGTTGGTGGGACGAGCTGTGCTGGGGGCGCGAATGTGGCCACAGGGAGGCGAGGTGGCCGTGTTCGCGGCGTGTACCGAGGCCGAGCCACAGCCAACGCTCGACACAGAGTGGGAGTACGACGCAGGAGCAGTCACACTGTGGGGCGTCAACACAGCAGAGGAGAGCACTCGCGTGGCTCTGCGGACCGGCTCGCGACTGGACCACGTACACCTCTATGTGCTAACTAGCGACGACCGCAACAGTGGGTGAGTTGTGGTTGGATGACGAAAGAGAATCCTCGTACTTAGGGTGATATGAATTGTAGGAAGTAACTGAATGAGAGTGTGTGTAGGATGAAATAGAGTGAAAACGGTTGCACTGATCTTTTTCAAATATATCCCTGATTCATCTTCCATCAATATTACAAGTTTGAATATACAAAAATCCGTTCATTAGAATTCCGGGCTATATTAGTTTTAAAATTCCAATGTTAATCTATTATTTAACATAATCAGTTGTTTTTTGAAATCTCAAACATTAGTTAGTTAACAATTACTAATTAACATTATCCATTTATAACCTCAAAAACAAGTGATTTGACTAAGTTGTCAAGCACACTTTAATAATGGTCCTATTATTGATCTCTGTTAGGGGAGCAACACTTCTTGGTTTTTGAGAAGAAAAATTAAATATGGACCACCTGAATGACATTAGACGACATCTGAGTGTGAACATTACTCTCTTAGAACTGAGGCAGACCTGATGCTGCTGCTCTCTGCAGAACTTGGGGTCTGAGGGATGATCACTCATGACTGGTTTGGTGCATAACCAGCTTTGTAGTGAGAAGTCAGTAAAACCTTGCTTCCCCTTGGAAACACGTGTGTGACTACAAAGCTGGTCACGACTGTGAACTTTGCAGATTCAAATACCTCAATAAATGAAAATAACTAAAGCCTCCAAGCTTCTCAAACTAAATAGGTTTAGTGAAAACCAGCAAAAAATGTAAAAATTCAACAGCTCTAAGTATAAAATTGATTATTTTGGCAAAAATGTAATGCATTATTCCGTTGTCTATTTACATCAGTCATTCAATCTAGACTCGAAGATTTTATTGGTAAAATCCTGAAATCTATAATATTATAAAGAAGAGGTGGTTTCTGTCTGTCTGTCTGTCTGATGTTCCGGGTAAACACAAAAACTACTGAACCGACTGGGCTGAAACTTTACACATAGTAGATCTTGAACCCATGCAACACATAGGCCTATTAACTTCCTTAAAATCCCCTCGGGCTACGCCCCGTAAACGTCCTAATAAGTTTCAATGTTTACATTTCAGAAGAAAGTAAACATTCAGAAACTGTAATGTGAACAGCTGTGGACACTTTGATTTGACACCTTAAAGAGCAGAAGCAAGAATAGCTGTTTCAAGCTAACTAAAATGTAAATTGCATTGACTAAAGAACGGGTAGAGAAAACCCCTGTGCAAAGAACGGGTTCGTCAGTTAGCTGTTGATATTAATAAACATATTAATGAACAAAAATATTAATGTGGTTTCATCTGGTTGTGGTCTATTCTTATTTGCAAAAAAAATAATTTTTACTGATAATTCCTGTACCCCCCAAATTTATATTTTTGCTCCCCCCAAATTTTTATTTTTGCCCCCTCCCCAGTTGTATATTTATGCTCTTAGATTTTATATTTTTATTTTATGTCCCCCACCATTTTATATTTTTCCCCCATTTTATATTTTTTCCCTTCCCGATTTGTTGTATTTTTGCCCCCCCCCAATTTTATATATTTTCTCCCCCCGATTTTATATTTTTGCCACCCCCCCGATTTATATTTTTGCCACTCCCCTAATTTTATATTTTTTCGCCCCCCCCGATTTTATATTCCCCCTCTTCGATTTTATATTTTTATTTTATGTCCCCCTCGATTTTATATTTTTGCTCCCCCATTTTTATTTTTGCCCCACCCCCAATTTTATATTTTGCTCCCCCTCCTCTTCGATTTTATATTTTTATTTTATGTTGTACTCCCTCTATTTTATATTTTTGCCCCCCATTTTATATTGTTGCTCCCCCCGATTTTTATTTTTGCCCCCCTGATTTTATATTTTTGCCCCCCATTTTATATTTTTACTCTCCCCCAATTTTCATTTTTGCCCCCCCAATTTTATATTTTGCTCCACCCCACCGATTTTATATTAATGCCCCCCTCCCCTCCTCCCCGATTTTTTAAACTTTTATTGTCCTTGAGTTCTTTTATTTCCAAAAGCGAATCCAAAGTGTTATGTGGACCGATTTGGAGTCACAAACCACACGCCGTTTACTACCCGACAGAGTTCTCCCCATTTTTATTTTTGCCTCACCTCCAATTTTATATTTTGTCCCCCCCCTCTTCAATTTTATATTTTTATTTTATGTCCCCCCGATTTTATATTTTTGCTCCCCATTTTTATTTTTGCCTCACCCCCAATTTTATATTTTGCTCCCCCCCTTAGATTTTATATTTTTATTTTATGTCCCCCCTCAATTTTACATTTTGCCCCCCCCCCCTCCACCCAGATTGTATATTTTTACTCTCCCCCACCGATTTTATATTAATGCCCCCCCCCCTCCACGATATTATTTATTTTTATTGCACTTGAGTTCTATTATTTCTAAAAGCGAATCCAAAGTGTTACGTGTACCGATTTGGAGTCGCAAACCACACGCTGCGCCGTTTACTACCCGACAGAGTTCCTCGACTTAGCAATAGGACCCGAACTATCTGCCAGTATATTTTGTTAATTAACTTTGATTTAACTGTACAATTTAAAACTTGTAAAATTAAATTTAAATATTATAAAAACAATGTGTATTGGTATTTGCTTTAGTTAATCTACCATTTATTTACAACCCGTACGAAGGACAAGTACACAGATAGTAACACTCTATTTCATTGTTGTTGTAAAGATCACTTTCATCATAATTGCATCGCCATATTACAATAACATTACCAATACAATTTTCTATTGGTCCTGACAAATTATATTCGCTAAAATGTCCACAAAGATAAGGTGATTAACGAGTAATGAACGTGGAGCAGAGCCTGCGGCACTGGGAGTGCCACCTTCAACAACTTCTCAGTGATGGGAGCATGGAGGGTCTGTCAACCAGACCTTCCAACAACTTGTCGGGCAAACTAGTGATTATAAACAAAAATAATGCATGGTTAAATTTTGGTGAATAATCTTTCATATTTATTAGCGAATTTTCCCTATAGGGAAGAAGCTATTACTGTAGTCGGCATGGTAAGACCTAGGCCCGGGACCATAATAACTTTTTGTTTTGAGGTCCCCATATGCTAAAAACACCATTCGTTCAAAACTGTATATATATATATATATATATATATATATATATATATATATATATATATATATATATATATATATATCTGTGGGTGCGATAACTGTCGTAAAAATGATCCGATTTTGATGAAATTTTGTATAAATATGTAAAGCAACAATTATGACTTTAAGTTTCAAAACCAGCCAGATCGCTCTATCCAAAGGGGTATTTTGGGGGGGTTTTGTACCCCAAACTTTTTTTTTTTAGTTTTGTAGATATAACATTTTAGTAAACCCAATTTTACTTTTCACCATTAAACTCAGCTTAAAAAAATTAACAATTTTGTGTTTTGATCATTGCTCTACGTCAATTTATTACCGAGATATTGAAAGTGCTAAAAGTAGTACGTTGTCCAATGTTATCCTTATGGAGAATAAGAAACATTGTTTATCTTGCTTATTTATCAACTTATCCAGACGAAACGTGGTATATTGCTTCATATACTGTTGTGCTCTATTGCTATTTGCACGAAAAATATTTTTTTTACCGATAGTTCCCGTTGCAGCAAACCTGCGTACTCAGCCCTGTGTTATTCTTAAATCATTTATTTATAAATGTATACTGATGAAACTTGGTATGTGGCTTTAAGTGGTATTAAGATACATATATATATATATATTGGAAATTCGCTGAGTACGCAAGTTTGCTGCTACGGGGGTATTTTTTTATATCAGACCCATTGCGGCTTTGCCCATTTCTGAAAGTGTTTTACGGTATAGTATTGGGATATCGGCTGCGGCAGTAGACATGAGTCATTTACTGGAAAAAGGTTGGTTAATCCGATGGGTGGTTGTAGCGAGGACAGTTAGAGAGCATCTACTGAGGATTGGCACACAATAGATTTTGAAAGCCAGTCAGATTTTCAAAACAGGAATTGGCATATGATATGTTTTGGTCAACTAACAACCTTTCCAATGAATTTTAGCTGAACCGGTCCCAAATATTTTGTGTAATGGAGCAACAGATTTATAAGAATATAAGTATCGTATTTTACAAGACCAAAATACAGGTTGCACAGTTATCATTCATCTTATCTCGTGTTTTTGTTACAGCAATATCCTGTTGAACGGGCGTCCACTGCGCATGGTTCACGGAGTGCTGCCAAGACTCTCCCCTCGTACCCGCACGATGAGTCGCAGTATGAGTGTCACAGTACCGCCGCAGAGTGTATTTTTCATCGTACTGCCAGATGCTCAAACCCCTGCTTGCCTCATAAATGCAGGTGAAAAACTTACATATCCGCTCAAGAAAGAAGACAGGCCTCCTCTGGCATTGAACATTCCTATTCTTACTTCAAAGGCTCCGTCTCTTGCTGGGAAACTAGGAATGAAATCGGGTGACATTTTCTTTGAAAAAGGAGGTATTTTTACTGACCCTATTGTGAAGAAAAATGGGTTGGCAAATGGTGTTATAGCTAAAGCGAAAAAAAATGTACAGGAACGTACAGAAGCCAGAGCAGATTATGAAGAAAAATATATTGAGACTAAACTCGAGGAAGGTGAAGATCTCCACAAAATGAGAGATTTTTCTGGCAGTTATATTGTACAAAATATTTCACCTTTAATTAATAACAATGAAAAAAATCCTCCAAAACTTTCCAGTAAACACTTTTCTGAAAATTCAAAAGAATATGAACAAAAAAAGTTTACAATTGGAAACAGTAATGAATATAGCACCACATCAGAAAAAATTAACAAAATAAATAAATCACATCTGATATATAATGGCAGCAGTGTTATAATTAATGAAAACACCACAAAAGAAAACCATACTCTCGAAACTGAGGTGCCGAGAGTGAAGAGATCAGAGGATTACAGCTATTATGAGCAAACTAGAATCAGAGACCCTGAAACATCTCCCTTGTACAGAAGGGTTAATCTGCTTCGGCGAATTTTAAACAAAATGCAAAAACCAACACAATATGAAGATGAAGAACAAAACAAATATTTTCATGATTTTACTAGTAAGGTAGAAACATTGCATGGTATAAATAAGAAAAACTCATGGAATGCAGGTGAAAAACCCGGTGATTACCCTATTGAGATATCTCCCAAAAAAACAAATCATATAGTTCAAGAAGAAACTTCTAGAGTGTTGCAAAACAAGAACGTAGAAAATATTAATTATCTACCAGGAGAATTTTATAAAATATTAGGTGGGTTAAAATTAGACTCTAATATCTCACTAAAGGACAAAGAAGAAGTAATTGAAGCTACTCATTCCTTACAAAAACAGCCAGAAATAAAGAAATGTAATGATAGTGGAATCAAATTGATAGTTACAAAGAAGCCTCAGAATGATCCACAAGAAGACATAAGATTAGTTGAACATGCAACGGAAAATATAAGACAGTATTATATGCTAAAAAATAATACTGCTGAACATAAAGTAAAAACTGAAAAAGTTGAAGATTATGAAAGAAAAGGATTGGACAACAAAGGAGATGAATTGCCTGAACAAATTGCAAATGAAGATTTGAGTGGAAATAATGAGGAGTCAAAATTACACATAGGAAAATTCTTCAAAGATCTTGAAAAGGAGGAAAATGTCGATGACTCAATACAAATCAAATTAGCCACCAAACGAACTAAAAGAGAAGAAGATATTGATCAATCTTTAAAGCTGTCACCACATAATGAAGAAGATCACAAAAAGCCTGATTATTCAGATGAAATAGAGTTGAGACGTTTTCTAGAAGAATTAACTAACGAAGGCGAACAACTTTTGCAAACTATTGATGAAGAATATGAGAGCAGCATCGGAAATTCAAGCCATGAGACAGACACTAAGCAGTTTTTGACTACAGAATCTGTTCCAGCTCTGGATAAAGATAAAACATCATTCGGTGATGACAAGTTCCTTGCAAAAAATAAAACAGAAGAGGCTGACTTTTACTTAAAAAACAATATTTTGATTGATAAAGAGGTGAAACCAAAACGAAAGTATCCTTCTTTGGATGAACAGACTATAGATTATGCTGTATTGAATAAATCTAGTAAGACAAATTATAACCTGGAAATTGAAAATCAGTTCAGTACGTCAGTTGGACCAGTTTTTGAGTCAATTACATCTCAAACAGATTCTCTTCCTTCAAGTGATGAACTTTCTAAGCTAACAAAACTGACAACTTCAGGCAATTTAAATTACACAAAAACAAAAGAGCTGGTTGATAACTCTGATACATTCATAGAAAGTGGAATACCTCAAACTGATAAATCAACTAAACGAGGCATAAACACAACATCCAACACCAAACTAGGATCCGCTAGTAATTTACCGTACAATCACACAGAAAATACAAACACCGGATACATTGCAAATAACTTCAGTTCAGTTTCTGAAATTAGTAAAGAAATCACCGAAGTATCTACAAAAATTGAAAGTAACAGTTTAACAGGCAAGAAAACAGAAAAACATCAGTCTCAGGTAGAGCCTGATGGTAAAGCTGAATCATCTTTAACCATGGAAATGTCAAGCCCTACGACAGTCACAGAAAAAATGTATGACAGTGAAAAATTACTTGACAATAAGACTACAAATATAGGTAATATTCTAAACTTCCCATTAAAACCTAATAATATTCCCATACAAAACCTAGAAGAGATCACAGATTCAGGTCAACAACAAAGAAAACCAGTTGCGATAAGTAAATCAGTGATAACTCTAAACATTTCAGACATTGTCAATACCAGAACTGAAAATAGCTCTGACAATAAGAGGAAAATAGATAGTGAAAGTAGACTTCAAAATAAAATTGTACCTCCTCCTTTAATGCCTACATCGATTTTACTTCCACTTTCAGTACCTTCAATTTTATCTTTAAATCGTAACTTGAGTTTACCCAAGAAAATAGATGTCATTAACAACAGAATAATAGAATTCAATAACAAACACAACCTCTCAGCACCAGTCTTAGAAACAGGCAAGTACAAGGAAAGGCTTGAAGCAATCAAACAAAGATTGCAAAAAGCTAGAGAGCGATTGTTAAATTTAACCATTCCCAGAACCACACAACTTGTTCTGCCCTACAAACCCCTCAAGCCAAAAAGAGAAATAACCATGAACAGAGGCATGATAAATAGCTTATTCAAAGAAGTAAAGGAAAACAAAGCAGAAACTCAATCACAGAAAAACCAACCAGAATTTTATGCAAAGACAATCAAAAGGTCTGTGTTCAAATTTCCTCCATCAGAAAACTTATATCTTATCCATCGTTTAAAAAGACAAATTTACGATGATAATGAAAGAGAAACTAGTTCATCAATGGAGAACAATCCTGACCAACCTGGAAATGTAGAAACTGAAGCAGACACTAAAAGACAGCCATTCGCTAACATTATTACTCCTCATTATTTTTCAACAATTAAAAAATGGGTAATCCCCCTCAGCAACAGTACAGAAAACATGTTGTACAACAACAAACTGTTTCCTGTAAACTTGTATGGTATACTTTCTGATAAATGGGTGCAAGAAAATGTTAAAAGAAATTCTGACACTAAAGAAAGAAGACAACGTAGAGCCTTACGATATCCATGTATAGAGGATAAATTCAATGAATTTGAAGCAGAAGTTGAAAAGAGCAAATTTCCATGGAGCTCAAACATTGAGAATAGGAAAGTCTCATCTATTAGGAGCACAAAAGCTCACTCTTTGACATATCCTGTAGAAACTATACCTGGTATAATTTTACCTCAGCTATATTCTACAAGATCAAGAAGAGCAATCAATCAAGACATTCAAATGAATGAGATGGAAATTAAAGCTTTATTAACTAATGAAATTGTTAAAGAAAAACCTACAAATGATGTGTCTGACCATGAAAATGTATTTAGTTCTATGCTACATAAAACACTATCTAAAACTGTGACAAATAAAACAGGGATTGAGAGAATGTTTGAATTAGCTAAACAGTATCAAAAAACCAAACCATCAAGTTTAGAGATATTTTCAACAAAAAGTAAGCAACCTACAGAGGACAAGTTCTCATTGAAAAATGATGATGAAAATACAGCTATTGAAATAACAGATTATGAAAATCTTGATGATAGTTCAACTACATCAAGGAAGAACCTAACGGATATAACAGAACTTGCAACAAGAAACAACTTTATGGAAGAGACAGTTGTTAAAAATTCAAGTATTTTGGACTACACATCTACAGAAAATACAAAAAACAATGATAACTCAAACAGAGATAGAAATACACCAGAAGATGTGTGGTCCGATTTTATAAACAAAATTAAAGAATTTTTTGAGTCTGTTACAACTGTGATAAAAAAAGGAATGGCGTAATATTTAAATTTGGTATTTTATTAAAAAAGAGATACGGTAGCCATGTTATCCTTTGATTGAGAGGTGGGATTTTACTATTTCTTTTATGAACTACTCACAGTATTCAAATCTATAGAAATTGGAAGTTGTAAGAGAAGGTAATAATACTTTAGTATTCTGTACATATTGAATAACTGATTATTTTTTACTTTTGTATATTGTTATACTAATAATTTTAATAAAAAAATCATTGCCAGGCTGTTATTTCACTCTATTTAATGTCCTTATCATCCAAAGCATGCTCAAAACAAACATTATGAGTAGTTTTATCCAGATACAAATTTGAAATATAAATCATACCTAGGAATAAAGTGTTGTGTATGTTGTGTCCAGTTGATTTTGAACTGCTGATTTTCACAACTGCTCCTGGACCGTACCACAGTGTAAGGGACCAAAAACTGTTGAATACGTCCCCCCAGACCTCAGGGCTCCGCCACACTGGCGTTCAAAGTTGAAATGAATACATTCATTTAAGTTCAAAATTGTACATGGTTTTTCTGCACTTAATTGTTCAGTCTTTCTTTATCTTCATGTTTAGTCATGCTAATTAACTTAAACACTCCACAGTGGTCAACTGGTTTTTAGTGAATTTCCTTTGGAGAAATGAACTATCAGCATGACGCTGAAACTTAAGCCCGGAATCACCATAGAAGTTCCTAATATGACCCCCTGAACACGTTTTGGTGGGTCGCTAACAACTTTATATATATATATATATATAGTAATCCGTATATTTTAAATCATGTAATTGAGTAATGAAATAGCTATACAGATAGTTAATTAGTTAGTATGATAATTAATAGGAGGAGGATAGTAATTTGTAATAAACAATTGTTTATTTAGAGGGTTACTATAAAACTTATAAGTCAATGACAATGAAATACAGTGTGTTGCAGAGTAAAAACCAGGGCCTGGACTAGACTGCAGCTTAGGGCGCCAGTCAACCAAGGGACTAGATTTTTAAAAATAATCTTAGAAGTGCAGTGATCAATTGGATAGAGGGAATTTTACTTCCCCATGCCCTTAGTTTGACAGAAAGTTAGTTTAGTTGTTCCCTTAGCTCATGATTACAGATGGACGGGTTCCGAAATTTGGGGAATTTTTCGGGAAAAAATAATCCTGTTTTTTGGGCGGGATTTATCTTACCTCATTTTGGGACGAGATTATATCCTCAAAATGGTCATAATCTGTGGCGCAATCGTCTTTTAATATTGTTAATATTGTATGACCAAGGTTGGTTAATTGTTGCATAAATTATATTAACATTATATTATATTAGTATTATCATTGACTATCGATACTAAAGTAGACTTCTTATTGCCATTGTAAAAGCTGTCCCTACTTTTGTGTGTGCTGGGATTCAAAGAGGATGTAGTTACACTGATCACCATCAGAGTACACTTCTGTCAACTATTACTTATCAAGGAGAGAATAAAACAACAGTTGGTGCGTGAGGAAGCAAACATAAGTTGATTATCATTTGCTTTCTAGGGTGGAGATATTTTACAAGTTAACGTAAATAACTAAAATAAGTAGTTGACAGCAGCACACTCTGTCGGTGACTTAATCAAACTACATCCACTTCAAATTCTGGCTAACACTAAAAGAAGGGCAGCTGGGCTATATAGATGGGATGTCTCCTTCAGCATATATAGTCAATGATATTATTAGCTTAGTAAAAATATTTAAAGGGTACACAGTTATAATTATTCTAAGCGCCGGGAGTACAAGACGTATTGATATAATTGCAATTAATAAGAAAATGAAAGAAGGGTGGATTATAGATCCTACAATATGTTTTGAGGATACGTTGAGTCAAGAGCAAGAAGTTGACAAAGAAAAAAAGCTGATTTACGAACCTACCATTCCATATTGCGAAGAAAAATACAATATCAAAGTTTCAAGTGTTATTGGACTTTTATTTGGAGCCACGGGATCCTTAACAAAATCATATATCACTTTCAGGAACAAGTTCAAAATTGCAAAATCAACAGACAAAGTAATAGTGTTGAATATCCTTAAAAAGTCAGTATGCATCCTCCGAAATCATCTGTACGGAAAACTAAATCATTGTAAAATTTAATGACAAATAAATAAATGAAACTAACACCATGCATACATGGTCAAAACTAAATTAACAAAAATATAAAAATACAATCTAAAGAAACATATATTTAGTACACTGTGTCTTAAAGTCAAATCATGTATGCATGGTCAGTACCAGTTTCTGTTTTCTCTAATTATTTTAATTATATTATTATTATAATTATATTAAATATATATATATATCAATTTTTTCCGAGTTTATCATATTATATAGCTAGAAGAGATACATAAATCAAATGAACCAAATGCATTTATTCCAACTTTTATTACTTTTATTTCAGTGATGTGCATGAGCAGATTCGCTTAGAAAAATAAAACTAAAGTATTGTCCGAGTCGTATAGGTGTGGACTATTGGTAATTTTTATATCCCACTCCATCCTAGTGTTCTTATGAGTCAGAATAGCTCCGGGGGTTAAGGCGTGAGGTCAGCAACTCAAGGGTCATAGGTTCAAGATCCGACCTAGTCGCGATATTTTTGCAACTAAGATCCTTTTTTAAAATTTATATTATTGGTTTATAAAGAAATTTATTTGGAAAAATCATATTATTTAAAATTAAAATAATCACTTAAATAAAAATAAATACAGTTCATTATTATAGATTTTATATTATGTATCATTAAGTATTATTAAATTTTAAATTATTGTATTATTTAGCAATATACAATTTTAATAATACTTTTAATGATACTTCCAATAGTAATTTTCAGTATCATTGTCAATTTACGCATTGAATATTATTAGTACACCCAATAATAATGTAAATGATACTTTATAATACTATTTTGTATTTTAATAATACTCTATAATCATTATTGCATAGGGATATTTCCTTTTTTTAAGTATCTATGGGTCGACAAAAAGAGTAAATATGGGTAAAATTTTAAAACAACAAAAGAGAGCTATTAGAGTTATGCTTAAGTTGAAATATGATGATTCGGTTAAAGAACATTTTAAAAACTTGAAATTATCAACTGTTTATGGACAATATATTTTTGAAACAATATTAATAGCCAAGAGTCAAATGTTACTGACATTATTACTAAATATTTTCTTCTTATGATATTGTATTTGACGTTGTCCATTCTGTATAAGAAAATGACAATAAATAAAATGATTCTGAAATGATTCTGTTAAAAACAAATTAAAAATTACCAACACACCCTTATAATACCAGAAACAGAAATAAAGTAATCCAGGCCCATAGGCTTACGTTTTTTGAGAAAAAGGGTATGTATATGGGGACAAAATTCTTAAAACATATTCCTGATTATATTAAAAATTAAAAAAGCTTAAACGAACTAAACAAATTGTTAAAAGAATATTTAATTTACCAAGCTTTTTATTCAATTGAAGAGTTTTCCACCTCTTAGAAGTTAATCTTGTTCCATTTTGCTTATTAAGTGCAGGCTATGTATTTATTATAAGTATTAATATAAATATTGATGCTATTCTTTGTAACACTATGTGAAGTCAATTAATAAAGATATTTGACTATGACTATTGTAAATGAGTGGCGGATCCAGCTTTAGAGTCGGGGGGGGGGGGGCGAACTTATAGTGGGTGGAATACCCACTATAGTGATGTTTATAGAGGTGGGCGCAGTGTAAGGGTGTGATGACTATTAATATCACGTAGACACAGTGGATGCGTGGTCAAACTCTGATGCCATGGCAACGTGACGTACGCACCACTCTGCCTTCACCTCGCCGCCCCACTCACTCGAGCTACAGTACCGCTGTTGTATGTGAGATCTTCTGATAACTACACAACGTTAATCATGACGTTTCCCAGCAACCACAGCCAAGTACGTGACGGTGGTTTCGCGGGTAAAACAGGAGGCAGGGTGCAAGGCCCATTCTACTCGAGCGTGAATCCCGCGACGGGATTCCCGCGTGACCGTGCCAAAAATTGTGCAAACTACACGTGGCGGGATCCCCGTCGCGTGGAGTCCGTGTGAAACCCGTCGGGCCATTCTACAAGAAGCGGTTCAGACGCTTTATTAACATGAACTTTAGTTTGCACAAAATTTTGGCGCGGTCACATGGGAATCCCGTCGCAGGATTCACGCTCGTGTAAAATGGGCCTTAAAATGTTGCTGTAAACTTTAGGAGTTTTATGTAAAATATTATGTACGTGGAATTTTTTTTCTGTTAGTATTTACTTTTTTACTTACCCCCCCCCCTTATACATTGTACACGGAGAAAGTGTTGTTTACGTCAAAATTTTCGAATTTGAGTTATTAGTGGAAATATTCATTTTAATAGTCCCTGATTCTAAAAATATGGTTTTCGGAATGATGTCTGTCTGTCTGTTTGTCTGGCTGTTTATGTGTCTGTTTGTATGTGTACAGAGCTGGAGACCGCAACCGTGGTCTAATTTTGATGAAATTTGGTATGTAGGTACTAATTCATGATAACTCCAGGTATTTTTTCATTTTTATGAATTTTTTATTTTATAGGGTAATTATTCTCCAAAAACCACTAAAAAAACCTGACAAAAATCCAAATTTCTCAAAAACGGCTCTATTGATTTTGATTAGAATTTAGTGGTTTATGGAACTTTAGGTTTCCAACAAAATGACATCACCCTGTGTGTCTGTAAAAATTGGGTTCAGAAATTACAGGGCATAAATTTTCCAAAATTCATTTTTTTAATTTTTCATAAAAACTTTAAGTGCTCAATAGAATTTACTTATCACCATTAAGGAAAGCTAAAAAAACAAACAATTTTGAATTATTATCCAACAATTACTGGTTGCGGAGAAAATCAAAACTTTCATTTAGCGGTAAACAGTACATTGCCCTATGTTATTCTTATGGATAATACAAAAATTACAATTTCTCTCCTGATGTAATGTTCAATTTAATTGAAATTTTATATGCCGATCAAGTTAGCATTAACCAACAGAGGATATTCAAAATATGAATCCCCTAAATCCGGGAGGGGGGAAGGGGTCGATTCCCCTCTTAAAACCACTTTGTAGTGACTCCAAAAATGGAATTTGGGTGAACATTTCTGAAAAAATTTTTGTAAAAGATTTTCTGTGCATTATACCGTACTTTATTTTCTATAGTTTGAAAATAAAAACAATTTAGTCATTAAAGTTGGGCTAAAAGGGAGAAAGTGTGTGTCAGTTTCCTGATACCGTTTATTTTACATGTAATAACTTCATAAAATAAGCCTATAAAACTATAGTCTATATATTCTGAAACTAAACTTAATTTAGCATAACATGTCTATCTTGGAATATACAATTTTTACCTATGACATTGTTTCCTAGGGGCAGTCCCAACCCTTTTAGATTTTTTTCTAAAATTATCAAACTTCAACCCACCACAAACAAAATCTTTTGAAATGATTTTTATTCTACAGAATACATTGATTTAGTTGTGAACATATCAATCTATAATATAATCTATAATATTATAAAGAAGAGGTGGTTTCTGTCTGCCTGTCTGTCTGATGTTCCGGGTGAACGCATAAGCTACTGAACCGACTGAGCTGAAACTTTACACATAGGTAGATCTTGAACCCATGCAACACATAGGGATTGACTTCCTTAAAATCCCCTCGGGCTACGCCCCGTGAACGTCCTAAGTTTCTATGTTTACATTTCAGAAAAAAGTAAACATTCAGAAACTATAATGAACAGCTGTGGACACTTCCATTTGACAGCTTAAGGAGCAGAACCAAGAACAGCTTTTTCAAGCTAACTAAAATGAAAATTGCATTGACTAAAGAACGGGTAAAGAAAACCCCTGTGTGACCCCTGAACGGGTACGTCAGCTAGTACTAAATACAAGTAGAATTATAATAAATAGGTAACAATGTTTTTGGAATTTAACAAAATATGTCTGCAAGTCACCTAGAAACAGCCTGACACTTAAGGTACAGTAGAAATCCAATTATCCGAACCCCAATTATCCGAATATCCAATTATCCGAATCGATCTTGAGTGAAATAATAGAAATATAAAAATCAAGAAAATAACAGCGGGAGCGCGTGTAGCGATAATGCGCCGTGAGCGCTAAAATAAAAGCCTGCGCTGTTACCTTCCGGACGATATTTTCGCAGGGAACAATTAGTCATACCCCCTTCCCGCCCTGCTCATCATCAGTCGCTACTGTTCTTTCACCGAGATTATCGTTCGAAATGAGTACAAAACGTAAACGTGTTGTCCTTTCGCTAAGTGATAAACTCACTTTGCTCGAGATGTTCAAGTGAAATAACCAACATTGAACAGTGAAATACGTACAGTATGTAGGCCTATTGAAAAGAGCAACTGTATATACTGTATTCAATTTAACTCCTGTAATTTAATTTTTATGACGTATATTCTTGATACAGTTCGCTCACTTTCTGTTCACTACATTTATAATAACTTTGTCGATAAAATTCTGATTTTTTATGTATGGTGATGTTTTTTGCTTAATTCCCGAGGTATACCTGATTATCCGAATTTCTGCATATCTGAATTGGCCCGATCCCCAATTAATTCGGATAATTGGAGTTCTACTGTAATGCTAACTGCCACTTGAGGGTTATAAAGATCTTCATTAGTTGCCCTAGCTTAGCACTGTGTTGAACCCAACTTGACAATAGATACGAAGTGAGCTGCCGCGCGCGGTGAAAACGCTACGTGTAGAATGGCTGGGTGGCATTCCCGTCGCGGGATTGACGCCGACGTCTGCGTCAGCTCCGCGCTCCCGCCTCCTACCTCGTCCTCCCGCGACGGGAATCCCGCTCGTGTAGACACGCCAATCTAACTCAATGGTTCCTGTCGAGCGCGCGGTCCCGATGCGGGAATCCCTTCGCAGGTTTCACGCTCGTGTAGAATGGGCTTAAAGGGCATTTGCGTCGTTGCGTCAGTGCAGCCAACTGTCAGGCGTCATCAGAACGAAATTATCACTCCCACTAACTGTTTACGCTTAGTTTTACAACTTTAGTATGCATACAGACCGTTTAGAAAAATAACCTATGGTAGACAATGCATAAATTGGTTGGCGATAAAGAAGTAATCGTAACACATTTAACCAGATGCAAATTACACAACTGCACTATTTTTATTCAGTATATAACAAACATTTCTGAGGTTGAGGGGGGGCGAGCGCCCCCTCGCCCCCCCTTGGATCTGCCACTGTTGTAAATACTGTTCGATACTGTGGATTTGATTTTAAGGTATATGTTGAAGGCCCGATCTGGTCACGATATTTTTGCAACTAAAATCCTTTAAAAAAATGTATATTATTGTTTTATTAAGCAATTCAATTAAATAAATCATATTTAAAAAAATAAAATAACCATTTAAATCAAAAACGAGTTCGCACGCAGCAAACTGACGTGAGGGTAGTGAATTTCTACATAAAAAACGTTTAAAAATCAAAATCAGTATTAAAACATCCAATATTTATAAAAATCTGAAAACATGTTTTTTTTTGCTCTTCTGATGCTTCTGGTCAGGATATGGTGAGGATCAGGGGGATATAACCTCCCCCCATTGTAACTTGGAAAAAGTTTTATATCCTCCTGAAATTAAGCTTATGACTTTTGATTAAAAAGATATGCTATTACTGAAAAACAAATAAGGGTGCAATTTCCCCAAAGTATCTTATTTGTATATTAAGAATATTGTTCGCGTACAATAAATAGTAGAATGGTTGATGTACTGCACCGGCACCCGGCACGGTATTTGCGCGCCACAAGTGAGACGTGAGCTGGACGTGAGTCACCAAACAGTCTATCCTCACCAGGTACTGTGGCAGCAGCAAAATGAGGTGGATCTATCCACATGATGTCATCCCTCCCAACATGACCTTAACCTGCCCCCCCCACCCGTAGGGAGGAGGAGTACCCCCCCCCCCCCGTGGGGAGAAGGAGCACCCCCCCACATGACCTTGACCTGCCCACCCCCGTGGGGAGGAGGAGCCCCCCCGACACGACCTTGACCTGCCCCCCGACATGACCTTGACCTGCCCCCTTATAAGGAAAACACTTTAAAAATTAATAACTAGCCTATTTACCGGCCGATTGTGATGGGACTTTTGCTAGATGGTAAGCCTTATGCTAAGGAAGCGAATGACGAAAGACACTTAAAAATCAACCATCAAACAAACATGCTATTAAAGTAGAGGAGAACTAGGGGTTTAACATACTATTCGGCGCTTTTTTCCCATGTTATTCTTATGGGGAGCCGTTTTTGCACCGACACCAGCTCCCGCCTTACACAAGTTTCCTTGTTAGCCTATACTAATGTCCAACCCTTGCCTATATTAAATATATTTTCCCAATCCCCATCCCTCCTCTATATTTTTAAAAATTAATTTTCAAATTCAGGCTAAAAAACTATCTTTAGTGTTTATGGTCCGATTTGTCTGCAATTTGGATATGTTATTGTCCTAGGCAAGTGTTTTAATAAATTCCACGTACATATCCCAAATTCACTATAACGGTCAAATTAAAAAATATTTTTGAAAAATACTGCCAATTGCCACCTTCTTTATTTACTGCCCGATTTATTTCAAATTTGGATATGTTATTGACCTAGGCAAGTGTTTTAATAAATTCCACTTACATATCCCAAATTCACTATTACGGTCAAATTAAAAAATATTTTTGAAAAATACTGCCAATTGTCAACTTCTTTATTTACTGTCCGATTTATTTAAAATTTGGATATGCTATTGACCTAGGCAAGTGTTTTAATAAATTCCACGTACATATCCCAAATTCACTATAACGGTCAAATTAAAAAATATTTTTGAAAAATACTGCCAATTGCCACCTTCTTTATTTACTGCCCGATTTATTTCAAATTTGGATATGTTATTGACCTAGGCAAGTGTTTTAATAAATTCCACTTACATATCCCAAATTCACTATTACGGTCAAATTAAAAAATATTTTTGAAAAATACTGCCAATTGTCAACTTCTTTATTTACTGTCCGATTTATTTAAAATTTGGATATGCTATTGACCTAGGCAAGTGTTTTAATAAATTCCACTTACATTTCCCAAATTCACTATTACGGTCAAATTAAAAAATATTTTTGAAAAATACTGCCAATTGCCAACTTCTTTATTTACTGTCCGATTTGTTTAAAATTTAGATATGTTATTGTTATAGGCAAGTGTTTTAATAAATTAGCCTTACATTTCCCAAATTCACTATTACAGTCAAATTAAAAAATATTTTTGAAAAATACTGCCAATTGCCAACTTCTTTATTTACTGTCCGATTTGTTTAAAATTTGGATATGTTATTGTTGTAGGCTAGTGTATATGCACCATCCACATTTTACAAATATTGCGGTTAAATTTTAAAAAATTTGGAAAAATACTGCCAATTGGCAACTTCTTTATTTATGGTCTTATTTGTTTAAAATTTATATATGTCATTATTCTAGGCTAGTGTATATGTACCATCCACATTTGACAATTTAACTATAATGGTCAAATTTTAAAAATATTTTGAAAAATATACTAACAATTTCAAACTTCTTTATTTACTGTCTGATTTATTTTCGGATATGTTATAGCTCTTATATAGGTAACAAGACCACACTACCACACGTTCCACTACCCCCTATAATACAGTATTTTGTCTTTTTTGTTTGTTTATTTTGCTGTAATCCCAAAACTGACTTTGCTGTTTATTGTCCGATTTGCCTACACTTTGGATATTGTCCTAAGCATTTATTGTCTGATTTATTTTTGGATATGTTATAGCCCCCAACTATTATATCTAAAATTACAATATTATTTCCACCTATAATACAGTTGATGTGTTGTTTGTTTTGCCGCAACCTAAAAACTAACATTGGTATTTGTGTTTTTACAAAACTATATTTTGTAAATTACTACCAATAACTCCTTTATTTACTTTTCGACTTGTTATATCCCCTTATATCTAAATTTACCGTATATTTTTCCCCTTTTAGTGCTGTTTTGTCGTAACCAAACTTTGGATATGACTGCAATATATTACTGGCCATTGCATAAGTAAATACCCCATTTCCAAATTCACTATTACGGTTGGATTAAAAAAAATAAATACAAGCTTATTATATACATCCAGCTGATAAGTAATATATATCTACAAAATATTTATGGTCAGAACTGCCTAAATTTTGGATATGTTTTAAGCCAATGCGATAGCAAAAAATAAATTTTTAAAACCCAAAACAACTAAACACAAAACACTAATCTTTCTTTGTGCTTGTTTGGAGTAGTCTTTATTTTATCCAACTTAATTTTAATTTTGTAATTAAAATCAAACTTCCCACATTCTAGCTCCCTTTCCAGCCAGTGGTTGGAGACATAAAGGTTACGAATATTTTCAAACTGTACAATATATCTTTTTCTACCCCTATGTTGGACTTGTTTAATAGCGCTTATTAATAATTCTGCACCATCTTCCAAATCCTCCAGTCTACTACATTCTTTAAATTTAATATTACCTTTAATATCTTGCATCTCTATGTCTTCTTGTCCAACATCATCCCACAAATTGTTATGGAAACTTAGGTTTTCTATTTTTGGAAAGGAATTACCATAAAACGTTGCGGTACCGTTAGTGTTAAAGCTTGCAAGTGGCTCGTTGGTAGGTAGGTAAATAATGTCCAAATCACCACTGTATGGCAACACGCTATAACCTTCCCTATTCTTATTTATCTCTATAAACACAGTTTTACAGACACCTTTAACATAGTATACACCTCTCCCTCCATCCTTTTCTGCCAACACTCCCACAAACTTGTTGTTTACTACAAACGCATACACTATATAATGTCCATAATGCTCTAGATCCTCCCAACGTCACAGGAAGTAATCTTTTAATTTATCCTCTCTTTCCCTTCTTTCTTGTTCTTTAGCCAACTGTGCTTTGTATTCCTCTGCAACAGTATTTTCCACATTTTCCAATTTACGCTTATTACTGTCAATGTCTTCTAATTCCAATTTCCTCTTTTTGGAACAACTCTCTAAGAAAGGCTTGGAAAGTGGCTCTATTTCTTTAATAGTGTATGGGTACAGTTTATTGGTCCGGCTTCTTAAAACGTAGGGAGTAAGGTTAGGACTTTCCACTAAGCCTAATTCTTCTAAATTGATGTGTTTAGGTATAGTGGAGAAAGGTGTATTTGATTTTGTAAAACATGTGCCCCCAGATTTGATGTAACACTTATGCTTTACACTTATGGCATCAGGAAACTCCTCTATTACCTCTACATAGTTAGTTGGTAAACAGTTAAAGCTAAATGCAGATAGAGCATACTTTATTAACTTTTCCCTTTGTGTACTATCTTTTGGCAGTTTTAGTTGTACTCCAGTTATCTTCTTCGTATTACTATTACCCCAATATGCGTATTGTAATAAATCGTTAAACACTAAACAACAACTGTTTTGTAATTGATTGGCAACTTTCACCCACATCTTATGCAGAGGTACAGCATAGAATGGAGCATTTTGAAAGTACCGTTTGTTTTCTTCTATTAGACTTAAACAATCTCTTAAAGGTTCAAACCCTTTACCAAAACCTCTACAATAGTTATAGATTGTTGCCTCTAACCTTGTTATTCCATTCTCTCTAGCTAGTTTAGAGGAGAACGTTTCTTTTAGTCTCGCATCTGGACAGTTTACAAAGTTTATTATATGGTTTCCTATACTTTTAATTACTCCAGGGCTTGTAATCTGGCATATAAATTTATTATAT
Source organism: Allygus modestus (assembly GCA_963675035.1). NCBI lineage: Eukaryota > Metazoa > Arthropoda > Insecta > Hemiptera > Cicadellidae > Allygus > Allygus modestus. The sequence continues at coordinate 107,242,858 of OY776111.1, forward strand.
ATTTTTACCCTGCTATTTACATTAAACCATGTTAAACAGTCTTTACTAACATTATCTACAATAACATTATATCCATTCTTGTACTCCCCTTGGTAACAAAAGTCAAAGTTTTCTGTAAGATATTGGCACATTTCCTCTTTATTAAATATTCCAGCCAAATCTAGTGTTATATCGAAATCCATAAGATAGTACATTTCTTTTTCCAGATCTTGCAGTATCTTTGGAAGGTCTTCCAACAAATCCTTAATTTTAACATTTGCAAGCTCTATTTTATAGGGAATTGCTATAGGATCATCGTACTTTTGTTTCATTTGGTCAATATCTTTCTTTATTATTTGTAACACACCCTCGCTTTGGACCCCAGAGGACCTCTCCAAGGAGAATGGTAGTTTGGCCACAACACCATGTCGAGCTAAAGAGAACTTTTTAAATATTCCTCGTAAGTAGCTATTAAACGAGCCACATATTTCCTTCTTAACTTTAAATTTATTCCGAACGTCCCCATCACAATCCGAAACATTGGTTATCTTAACTAACATTATGTTATCACAAAACGCATCCGTTATAGATGTTAAGTTATTTAATTTTGTTTCGCCCTCGCAATAGTTTATATTACCTATGTCTGTAAGAAGGTTATTGTTATGGAGATTTTCTAATAAAAACCATATACCGAATCTTTCGTTAGTAGGTTTAATACAATTTCCCAATAAATGGCTAACAGAGTACATTTCTTTTATACAAAAAAAGGTAGTGGAAACATGTAAACAGGACAGATTACACTATAGGTGTTGTAAATATATGGATATTGTATATAAACATAGGCGAGCGGTAAGTGTAACATGTAAGTGGACACCCATATGCAAATATGGAATACCCACTATTAATATAATTCCAAATTCGACTAATTAAGTTTATAGTCTCAATATAATTAACATATTAACTAACGGTGCCATCCCGCATTCGTACCCAAACTGTCGAAATTCTATAATTCTATTCTTAGTCCTTGTATAGTATTAGGTTCTGTACTATTAAACCCTACATTCTTATCCTGTGCAGTAGAGTAATATATGCATGTTATTTAATACAGATACGCACATTCTACAAGACCTGTACATAGATCTGTTGTATAAGCAGCAGAATAGACGTCTCATTGTGTTGTTGTAAGTAAAACATAAATGTAAATTGTGCTGGATACAACCGGCCAGATATTAGACAGGAAATGTGTTGGAAGTGTATTGCCAAATAGTAAGACAAACACCACATAGTGCAGCATGTAAGCAATCCATTACTATTTAGAAAAATATCAGTCAGTATTGGTACAACATCCGATATATTAGCCAAACCCAGTCCAAACATTGTGTCCTCAAAATGTTATGATTGTGTTAAATTTGTTTATATTACATATATTTCTTACACAATTTACAAACTATTTTTGTGTCAGTTGACAGAACCTGTAAAGTTGTGTTAAATGGCTGTAAACCAGTATCTGTGCCTGTGTTGTAATGTGTTGGAGTGTGTCATTTATTGTGTCTCTGCATTTGTGTTGTTTTATAAACTTTAAATATTACTATGTCCTTATACTCTTACTATTTCTGTTACTATAATATTTATTTTTTACTGTTTGTTTTCCAAGTTTGATTGTGGGTTTGGCTAATATATCGGATGTTGTACCAATACTGACTGATATTTTTCTAAATAGTAATGGATTGCTTACATGCTGCACTATGTGGTGTTTGTCTTACTATTTGGCAATACACTTCCAACACATTTCCTGTCTAATATCTGGCCGGTTGTATCCAGCACAATTTACATTTATGTTTTACTTACAACAACACAATGAGACGTCTATTCTGCTGCTTATACAACAGATCTATGTACAGGTCTTGTAGAATGTGCGTATCTGTATTAAATAACATGCATATATTACTCTACTGCACAGGATAAGAATGTAGGGTTTAATAGTACAAAACCTAATACTATACAAGGACTAAGAATAGAATTATAGAATTTCGACAGTTTGGGTACGAATGCGGGATGGCACCGTTAGTTAATATGTTAATTATATTGAGACTATAAACTTAATTAGTCGAATTTGGAATTATATTAATAGTGGGTATTCCATATTTGCATATGGGTGTCCACTTACATGTTACACTTACCGCTCGCCTATGTTTATATACAATATCCATATATTTACAACACCTATAGTGTAATCTGTCCTGTTTACATGTTTCCGCTACCTTTTTTTGTATAAAAGAAATGTACTCTGTTAGCCATTTATTGGGAAATTGTATTAAACCTACTAACGAAAGATTCGGTATATGGTTTTTATTAGAAAATCTCCATAACAATAACCTTCTTACAGACATAGGTAATATAAACTATTGCGAGGGCGAAACAAAATTAAATAACTTAACATCTATAACGGATGCGTTTTGTGATAACATAATGTTAGTTAAGATAACCAATGTTTCGGATTGTGATGGGGACGTTCGGAATAAATTTAAAGTTAAGAAGGAAATATGTGGCTCGTTTAATAGCTACTTACGAGGAATATTTAAAAAGTTCTCTTTAGCTCGACATGGTGTTGTGGCCAAACTACCATTCTCCTTGGAGAGGTCCTCTGGGGTCCAAAGCGAGGGTGTGTTACAAATAATAAAGAAAGATATTGACCAAATTAAACAAAAGTACGATGATCCTATAGCAATTCCCTATAAAATAGAGCTTGCAAATGTTAAAATTAAGGATTTGTTGGAAGGGCGAGGCCGCAGTAAGCGCTACTTGGTTAAGTGGGTCGGTTATGGAGAGGAGTTCAACTCGTGGATACCTGCATCTGAAGTGCAACAGCTGCTACGATGACGAGGCACAGCCAACTGTACCTGACGTTGCCCAGCAACAGCTCCTTGAACTATTATCCAAACGACACCGTGGCTAATTACACCACCCATCTACCGTCAGTCATGCAATTGGGCGATGGTCAATGTGAAGTCGCTTTAGTAGAGACTCATTACCCGTGCTCGTTTATCACAGTGGGCGAGGATGCTCGCATATTTCTCTACGCTAAAGATGGCACTGTCAAGTCTGTACTGAGTGCGATAAAAGTGGAAGCTGGAAAATATATAGACATTGATGAATTGGTACATGCGATCAATGCCATTCCAAAATTGAACTTGTACAAATGCGAGTTTGAGCATGAGAAGTAGACTGGGAAGGTGGAATAGATCTCAATAGACCAGACTGTAGAGCAACTGGAATAGAGCCCCACCTTAGCGTTGCAAATGGGATACGATGTGCACAGTGTGGATTTTATTAAACAAAGAAAAGCTATAAGACCACCCAACTTACTGGCTGGGATCCCTTCGTACATGTATGTGTACTGCAATCTAGTTGAACCTCAACTAGTAGGTGACACGGTAGCACCGTTATTAAAGATCGTAAACATCAACGCTAAAAACTACACGTACGGTGCGAATAACATTGTGCATTTCACCGAACTCACTACGTGCCGTTGATGAAGAGCTCTTTCGAAAGAGTGGAAATTAATTTAAAGAACAGCACTGGACATCACCTGCCATTCCACTTTGTGACTAAGTGCATGAAGCTACACCTGCGCATAGAGCAGCAGCAATGAATCCAAACGACCTCTATCTGGCGTACTACCGCCAACAGCAGTCGGACCGCGGAGTGTCCTCCTTATTCAGAGGAGCCGCTTTCCAACGCGGCTATGGCATTGGCAGTTTCCTAGGCGGGCTGATGCGTACAGTGGCCCTATTGATCAGATTTGGTAAATCGGCGCTGGGCAAAGAGGCGCTAAGGTCAGATGTGGATTTCCTGGTTGTCATAGCGGTGGGCACAACCGACCCCCGAGTCGCAGCCAACGCCCGACTCAGGCATTTTTCCGGGTCGCTGAAACGCAAGGTTGACGATAAACTGGATCGCGTACTGAGCGGTGGTGGTGGTGTCTATAAGAAGAGGCGCATACAGCGAGTGACCCCTCAGTCTCTGGCCAAACTCCTTGGAACGAATACTGCAACTAAGAAGAAAAGGAAGCCTGTAAAACGCGTCAAGAGGAAGACTGTTGTGCGACGTAAGAAGAGTAGTACTGAAAAAGACATTTTTGGATAATGGCGTTTCTACATCAGAAGTCGTGCGAGTGTGTCAAGACCGAGTTGGACCTGCTCTCGCTGCCACCAACACAGACCAGTATAGAGAGCGGTAAATGGGTGCAGTACAAGCCCGTCTCCTCCCTGGCAGATGACTCACCCGTGGAGTTCATAGTTCCGGGTCAAGGGGACGAGTATACGGATCTGTCACAAACGCTACTGCATGTGAAGGCTACCATTAGAGCGGCAAATGGAGATGCTATAGTGGGTGAGCCAGCGATAAAGGAGGTGGGCCCAGTTAATAACTGGATGCACTCGCTGTTCAGCCAAGTGGACCTGTACCTGAATAACAAACTGGTGTCTCCTCAGAACAACACGTACGCCTATCGCGACTACCTGGAGAACCTGTTGACCTATGGTGGTGACCCCAAGACATCACACCTCACCACGGAGGTGTTCTTCGAGGACGCCGCTGGTAGCTGGTAACATGGACAATTGTGAGGAGACTAATTCCGGGCTCAAGACGTGGAGGGCGTATGTCACGGGCAGCCGTAATGTGGACATGGTCGGACATCTGCACGTTGACCTGTGCAACCAGGACAAGTTCAAGTTGAACGGTGTTGAGATGCGCTTTCGCTTGATCAGGTCGCGGAACGCATTCTCCATCATGTCCAAAACCGTATCAGACTACAAGGTGGATATTAACGAGGTCAACCTGTTTATGCGCCGCTGTAAGATCAACCCGAGCGTGCTGTTGGCTCACAGCAGGACGCTGGAGTCGGGCACATCCAAATACCCCATCACGCGCGTGGAAGTGAAAACCATCACGCTGCCTACCGGCATCAGCGGTAAAACTCTGGACAGCGTGTTTATAGGTCAACTGCCAAAACGCATCATAGTCGGCCTGGCCATCAATCAGGTGTTCAACAGAGACTACAAGAAGAACCCGTTCAATTTCCACAACTACAACATGAACTTCTTCGCTCTGTAAGTGGATGGCGAGCAAGTGCCGGGTAAGCCGCTTCAACCAGAGTACACGGTGGGTCACGAGTTGTACGTGCTCGCCTATCACACGCTGTTCACTGGCACCGGCATCCATTTCTCAGACAGCGGTAACGATATAGGTCGCTGTAAATATCCCTATGGATATCACCTGGTGGCATTCGATCTGACACCCGACATAGCAGCTGGTCAACCCAGCCACTGGAACCTAGTGAACAACGGTAACCTGCGCATAGAGATCGGTTTCGCAGCAGCGCTGACAGAGGCTGTCAACAGTATAGTATACGCCGAGTTGGACAACGTTGTGGAGGTGGATCGTCAAAGGAACATGACTGTGGACTTTGGCGGGTAACCAGGTCTGAACCTGCGCTAATGGGGTTTTCCACTACCACCTCCACCACCGCTACTGCGAGGCGGCGAGCGCGCCCAGTTCAGTCAGCCTCACGATATGGACGTGCCACCACCAATCTACAACACCGAGCCTGCCGCTTTAGTGCGCTGCCATCACGGAAGCGTAGTGATGGACATGTAGTGCTTCAAGGACAGCGACAACGACTTCCTGCTGAAAGAGGTCTGCGTGGTGGACGTGACTACCGGCACGCTCATCATGCACCACATCGCACGCTCACCCTTCAATCGAGACTACCTGGCCGCCGAGAAACTGCGTGAGAGCAATTGGCTCACGCGCCACTGCCACGGGCTCGAGTGGGAACAGGGCGGTATCACCTATGTCGCCCTGCTGGACAAGCTGCGAGCCTGCTTCATCCTAGGCCCATCGTCTACGTGAAGGGATCTCAAAAGAGGGACTTTGTCAAGCGGCACCTGATCACCGAGCCTGCTGCTACCACCGTTCAAGACATGGACGACCTGGGTTGCGGATCGCTCAACGGACCGCACTCCTGCCGGATCCTACGCTGCAACCACCATAAGAGCGCCCTCAACCGCTGCGCTCTGCACAACTGTATCGTAGGTCTTGAGCATGACGTCCCAAGCGTACGAGGGCAGGGTGTAATAATGGGCAGGGTCCAGTCCATACTCAGTCATCGAGGTGTCTCGGAACTACTCAAACACATTGGTGAGCAGGGTGATGTCACAGCGCAGGTACTTGTCGGCGTAGTCCTTCAGGTGGCGACAGTCGAAGGCTCGCCACACATTGAGGGCATGCTCATATTCCTCCTTCTTGATGTCTTACAGGGTCAGGCTGTTTTTGAACGCTGCCTGGGGCGGTAACTGTCTCGTGGAGTACACCATGTCGTTTGACGTGACGAAGTCGTCAGGGGGAACACGCCCTTCCTGCGCACCAGGTCAAAGAGCCGGTAATCGGGGAATCGCTTCCTGGTCTCACGCATCTTGTCTGTGGGATGTCTCACTGCCAGGCTGGCCAGGCTCATGGACAGGAACCTGTAGGTGTCCAGGAAGCGCACCGCAAAAGACGACTGTCGTTGGTTGTCCCCGGGCTGGTCAAAGTGGAACCGCTTGGTGAAAGCGATATAGCGCTCCTCTGTGTGTGCCAACACATCCACATCACCGGGGTCAGCGGCCAGCTTCCGCACTATGAAGTGGGCGTCATATTTGGACAGGTTGTGGAAGAAGCAGTTGATGACCCGCTGCTCCCTGTACCGCAGGTTGCACGACCGGTGCGCCACTCCGCGGAACTCATACGGTGGAGCGTGGTTGTAGTCTCTCACCTTGATATCCTGCTCGGTAAACTCCTTGTTGCAGAGGTAGCATGGGGCCACTGCGAGGTACTCGTCCATCTCCTGTCGGGTCAAGGAAGGGTGCAGGAAACACATTGAACAGGAACTCCCACAGCATCAACACGTCCATTTTCAGCCTTTCCATAAACACCTTGGATGCATCAGCCCCGAAGTAAACCCGGGGTTCAAACTCCTCCAGGTCTAGTGAGACAACGATCTGGTAGGCGAAGGCGTAGGGGAACTGCATAGGCAGGGGTCTGGTGCCGGGCGGTGGTTCCGCTGGGTCGTCAGCGGCAGGCTGAAGGGAGCACTCAAAATCCGCGTACATGCAGTACCTCTCTCACTGGGTGTACTCGGGATGCGTAAACCAGATCTTCTCCTTCTTTGGCATGTCCAAGCGGAGGGGAGCCTTGGCGTAGCAGTAACGCCTGTGCTCCTCCAGGTGCTGAGCTTCTTTCAGTCCGAGCTTGTTGGGCTGGTTGTCAAAGTAGGCGAAGCACCGCTTGCAGATGTAGATCCTGTGGTCTAGCAGCTGGGGGCGGACCAGCCGACTTAGGTGCGAAATGTACGCAAAGTGACTGTTCCCATCAGTGGTCACGCACAGCAGGTCACGGTGGTCTTCACGCTCCCGCTTACAGATCTTCAACGGGTACACCTTGTGCTTGAACTCGGGCGTTCCGTCAGGAAGCTTCCTACCATCGAGCGCTCGATCCCATGCACGTTCACGCTGATGTCATTATTACGGTCAAAGGTCTTGATGTCCTTCAGTGTGACGGGGAATCGCAGGTTGGTCCAGTCGTATCGGGCAATGATGTCCAAGGTATAAGATGTGGTTCTCCTCGGTTCCTGCTGAGCGAACTTGGTCAAGATGGCGTACATGAAACACATGTCGTCAGCGTTCTGCACATTCATGACGGCGAATGCATTCCGCAATAGCCTTTGGCAGCTGAGTAAAGGCTCTGCCTCCAAGCGGCGTGTACTCGTTCACATGGATCTCCAGATCACTTATGCGCAGATATGTCCACCCACTGCCTACCAACTCGCACTGCTCCTTATTGTTCATGATCATGCTAAAGGTCATTGTAACCGGGGGAGTGTTGAGTATTGGCAGTTGGGGGCCTACTATATGTAGCCGGGGGGGAAAATGATATTAAACAGTTACTGGGGGTGGCTAATTGGGCTGCTAATTGGATAATTCAAATAATTAACTGTGGTAACTACAACTGGAATCTGGGCGTGCTGACTCTGCTACTGGTTTCGCTAATTTAGGACTAGCCAACTAAGAAGGCAGGCCATAGTCTGGCCTAACCATGTACTGCTAAATGGAATTGACATAACTACACCGGGGTTGGAAAACGTGACTGGGTGCCCAAGGGCCTATGGAACTTTACCAGACCAGAATGCTATACCAGCCAGCTATGATGATCGGTAAAACTATTAATAACTAATAAATATCCTTTCAGACCTAATACTGAAATTGTTATAAGTGTCTAACCTGGTAAACTGATAACTGTATTGGATAATATATGAATAACTAAGTTCTTGAATCTAAGCAATGATAGTTAATTAATTAATTGTCTTCTGAGAGGAGGGAAAAAACCTGAATCTAACATGTTAATCAAAAATGCGGTCGAGACACGAAGTCCCGACCGGATTGCAATTCCTACATACTCCTGTTGTTTGGGGCATCCCCAAGGGATTGCCCCTTCTAATTGTAGTTTAGCCTACCATTCCAGATACTAAAATCTACTTAAATTAAGGTACTTAAGGTTTGACGGTGAATTATTGCTGGCAAGGAGCGGGGAGGGTGCTGACACTTCAAGGCTGCATAGACGAAAGGGGGCGAGGGACGCCGGAGAGAATCGCCGTTAAAATTTCAAAGCATCAGCTGGCTCCACACAGCTGATGGCGTTTGGAGCGGTTATGCCGCCCGCCTACACTATATAAAATAACGTGACGCTTAGCGTCACAACCACCCCCCCCCCCCTAAGGCAAAAGTGAAAACGAAAAAAGTTTGTTGGAAGGTAGGTGAAGGCGTGGGTTTGATGTTGGAGTTTGTGAAATTCGATCGGTTTTGCTCCCTCTGTCATGCTCGTGGTCCCGAGATATCATGTTCCCGGTTTTGATTCAGGGGAAGCCGCGAGCAGACGAGGAAAGCCAAAAAGCCAGCACCAGTCCGACTTCGTCTTGGAACCTCGGTCGCCGCGTTTCTTTTTTGGGGAAGATTGCAATTGTTTATTTTGACCAACTACGGCAGGGATCGGGATTCACCCCCCCCCCTGCAGAAGGAGGATGGGTTGTAGGGGAACGACAGTTGAATTTGGCCTTACGTACCTGACTTTAATTGAGAACAAAATTGAAAACTGAGTGAAAAAAATTGAGTTAATTTGGTGTAAAAGGGACGGACAACTGCACGCACAAAAAGTTTGTATTTTTTGTTTGATTTTTTTTGCTATTTTAGTTGTTGGAAGTATTAGAGAGTCTTTTGGCACTATGGGTCTTTTGGGCACTTCGGAGAACTTGAGGTGGAGGTGAAGCAGACCAAAACTGCTGAGGTTGGTGTGATGACCGAAAGGAGGACTTGATGTGGTTGAGCTGGTGGAGCAGGTGGGCTCTGGTCCGGTGTGGGCAGCAGCGTTGATGGCTCGCAACACGTCCGGATTACCGCGCTGTGGTTGAGGGTGGTGCGCTGTTGGTGAGGAATGTGTTGCGGCTCGGCTGGGTACCAGGGTGTCTCGTTGTCGTCCTCTCGGTATCGTGAAACTGTGTTCATGAGGCGCAGTAGCTGTCTTTGGGTAATCACTTTTCACTCACTTAAAATCACTGGGTGCTGTCCTGAGTCATAGAGTTTATTCGGGCTATTGTATTTTGCTTTAATAAGTTTGGCTTAGATTTGGTTGGTTGGGTTTAAATTTTCATTTTTTTTTTATTGTGCAGGTGTCTTACTATGTAAAAAATACTTGGGGAGAAAGATATAGTTGAAAAGAAAGATTTAAGATCATTGGAGTTGTAAAAGGGAACTGTCGTGTTGGAGGTGTTTGACGGTGGCTTGCAAGGCGGCGGTCCGACCACTGACGGGTTGGTCGGCTCCTAAAGGGAAACCGAGGGATTGACCCATGAGTGGCGCCGGGTAACCAAGGTTAGACTGGTGGGGCTCGCGGAAGCCGTAAGAGAATTGTGAAGTAAGGAGGTTGGAAGGATGTAATTGCTTTAATCTTGAAATGAAAATTTTTGTTTTTTTTTGTTGTTTTTATTTTTTTTTGCTGAGAATTCGCATGCGACACTTTTTGGGCAGGCGATTTCGTGCGCAGGGAGAATGGCGCATTTGGTCGCTGTGTTGAGCGGTTATTTTCAGGAAAGGGTGCTGGGGTCAAAAGAGTGCACTTTCCTTTCCTGACAACTTGTCGGGTTCAACCATTATTGGTAGGTGGTCTAGTTCGGTGCCTACTTATTATATGTAAATATTATAAAATTCTGCAACCTAATAACTTGTATCACCTTGTTAACATAATCTGAAGAATTAAATGTATCTAGCATTTCTTTAAAATAATCTGAGTTTTCTCTAAACCTAACTACTACTACCTTAGTGACTAATTAAGCTAAGAAGGCTGAAAATGAAACAAGGGTACGATAGGAAAGAAAATGAGAAGAGTTTGTCTCTCGACACTCGACTGACGTCAGGTCAACACAGAAGGTGCCACCACTGGGCCCTTTCCTGCGGAGGTAAAAGAAACAATAATAAAAAAAGGTAACCAACCGCAGAAAAGTCATTTTAAATTAAAAAAAAAAATTCTTTACAAAACCCAGTGTGGGTGTCGAAGACGAAAAGGGAGGGGAACAGAGTTTGCCGACAACGCACGGGGGAGAACGTGTAGGGCAGCCCATCAGCGAAGGATAGCCTGAGACTCACAGTCCCCCGGGCGTTGGCGGGGACAGCGACAGAGAGAGAAAACTTAACCTAATATCACTTCGGTATAGCGGTTCTGGTCTGGTAAAGAGGTAATTACTTTAAAACTGTGGTTGAAAAAATCTTTTGAGTTGTGAGACATGGGCGCTCCTAATGAGTTTGCCCGTGGAAGGGTTTAACAGTCGTGCAGTTACGGGTGAAGAAAAAGAACCGATAACACATGGTTTAGACCAGACAGGCAGCATCTTCTTGATGATTGAATCGGCAGCTTTGCTAAGATGGTGTTCCCTGAACATGACCCAATCACCGGTGTTGAACGGGTTGGGCAGATTGTTCAGGTCATATTTGCGCTGCCGACTCTTCCTAGCTTTCTGGAGGTTTTCAACGGCCTTTTTCCCACTCTTCTTGTGAAGATTGTGGGGAAGTTTGGCCGTCGACTAGCCGGTCAAAGTTCCAGTGTAGCTCCAGGGGGTGAAATATATTCCGACCAAGGAACAAACGGGCTGGGGAAACCTTGGTGGATTCATGGCGTGCGGAATTAAAAGCGATCTGGAACCAGTGAAGTTCCTGGTCCCAGCGCTTTTGATGCTGGTTGTGAAATATTCGGATAGCAATTTGGATTTGTTTGTTCACCCTCTCGGCATGCGACGGGTTCGGGTAATACGGACTGGTGTAAATATGTTGGATGCCCAAGCCCATGCAAAGGTTTTTGATTACAACTGATTTGAAATTGGAGACGTTATCAGAAACTAGATACTTAGGTGGGCCAAAAATTGAAAAAAAACTTGCTTGTTGAGAATTGCAGCTGTGGTCTCGGCTTTAGTATTCCTAACGGGGAGCATAAGGCAAAATTTAGAAAAGGAATCGACCACAGTTAAAATGTACTTATTTCTATTGAGAGAAAGCGGCAGAGGGCCAATATGGTCGATGAAAATTTTCTCCCAAGGCTGGGTTACGATTTCGGAGGCCAGCTTCCCTACTTTAGTGTTAGGGGCCTGTTTGCACCTTTGGCATTTGACGCAAGTCCGTACCTTATCTGTAATATAGGCCTTGAGATTTGGTGCCCAGAAAAAGCGTTCGATGCGGGCGAGGGTCTTACTGATGCCAAGGTGAGCCGAAGTAGGGGATTCATGATAATATGAAAACAGGAGATCAAAAAGCTTGGTGGGAACTACTACCCTGGGCTTGGTTTGGTTGGGTTGACGGTATAAAAGTGTATTGGTGTCTACTAAATAATTTGGGGGTTTTTTGGGTGATCTAATAATTTTCCTAAGATCAGGATCATCCAGTTGATGGCTGGAGATGTCCTTGAATACCTCAGGAAGAGAAAAGAGGGTCAAAACTGCTGGTGGCTGAACGGGGGGCGTGACTTCTGTTGTATCAGTGTTTTCAAAAAGACGGGAAAGGCAGTCGGCAATGACATTGTCCTTGCCGCGAATGTGGTAGATCTTAAATTTGAAAGAATTGATGAAGGAAACCCAGCGAGCGATTCGCCCCATCTGGCGTGGATGTGTTAGAGGCCACGTGAGAGCCGAGCAATCTGAGTGCAGCTCGAACTCTCGGTGTTCCAAATACTGCTGGTATTTCTGAAGTGCATTCTAATTGTAAGGTGGAGTAGTTGAGTTCATGTTTGCTGAGGGCTCGGGATACATAAGAAACTGGGAAAAGCTGATCAACGTGGGCTTGAAGAAGGACCGCTCCGATTGAAGAACCGGACGCGTCTGTGTGAACGACAAATTGCTTATCGAAATCGGGCATGCGGAGAATGGTTGATGAGACTAAGGCTGCTTTTAAGGTTTGGAAGGCTGTTACTTGGTCTGGTCCAAAAAAAAAAGGAACGCCTTTTTTCTTTAAATGGTTAAGTGGCATGGTGATGGTGGCGTAGTCCTTGATGAAACGGGCGTAAAAAGCTGTCTTTCCCAAGAAACGGGATAACTGTTTAATTTTCTTGGGGGTGGGGAATTCGTCTATGGGTGGTGTCCTATTCGGGTGAATTGAAATGGTATGATTAGAGAAAACATGGCCAAGGAATTGAATTTTGTTGGAAGCAACTGTCATTTTCTCTGGGTTAATGGTGAGGCCTGCGTCACGTAGGCGTTTGATTACTAGCCTAACCTTCTCTAAGTGGTCTTCAAAGGTGGAGTCGCTATAGACGCACAGGTCATCAAAAAAGTTGTAAACGTACTTAAATTTAATATCGCCAAAAATTTTGTCAATCAATGAGGTGAGGACCATGCTACCAGACGCAAGTCCAAAAGGGAGGAAATTAAACTCATACTGTGCCATGGTACAACAAAAGAGGTGAACTGCTTAGACGCTTCCGCAAGGGGAATTTGATTGTAGGCTGAATTTAAGTCTAACAGCGTAAACCAACGTGCTTGTCCCAAGTGCTGAAAGGCGCTTTCAATGGTGGGCATGGGACTGGCGTCTAATTCGAGAATAGAATTTAAATAACGGTAGTTGACCACCATGCGCGTTTTCCCGCCCATCTTGGGGACTAAAAATGCGGCCGAGGCATACTGCGAGGTAAATGGGCAGATGACTCCCTTCTTGAGGAGGTCATCTATATGCTGTCGCATGAGTTGAAGTTTGGGAGGGGCGTACTGGTAAGGTTTGTTGCGGATAATTTTGTGTTCTTTGATTTTAATATGATACTGCAAAAGGTTCGTTCGGCCTAACTTACTGGTGATTCTTTCTGGAAACTGAGAAAGTAATTGTGAGACTGAACGTCGCTGTTGGGGGTTCAAATTTTCCCCCATGACGGGATGATCTGGTTGTTCAGCAACTGAGGTACAAATGAGTGGACAAGCTGTTGGGGACTTTGGGCATCCATAGGGGAAACTGAGAGTGTGTGTGAACATGTTAATAACTGCTTTAGTTTTTGTCAAAAAATCGGAGCCTATTAATAGGGGAACTGGCAAGTTATCCGTTACAAAAAAGGGAAAAGTCCAAGAGAGATGTTGAATTTTAAAATGGATCCTAGTAACAAACTTGAACCTGATGGGTTCACCCGCGGCAGATATGGCGGAAAAAGATGTCGGTTGTTTATCCACCACTGCTCTAGTATGGCGCTTTAGGAGCTGGTAAGTGTCGGAGGACAACAAACAAAACGAGGATCCGGTATCAATTAGAGCGTCTAAAAATAATCACTTGAAATCGAGTGTGACCTAGCATAAGTCGTTAGCCGGTATACTTGGTGAACCCTTGGGTTTGTTGGTTATGGTACGGTTGACAGGCACCTGCTTTACCGTTTGAACCAAGGGAGGCGCTAAGGCACCAAATGGCACCCCCCTCTGGCGTTTCCCTGTCCCTGATTTTGTGGAGTGAAGTTGCGTTGAGGAGTAAATTGGTTTGGAGTTTGAAAAGATCTGAATGGCTGTAGCTGGTTTTGGTGGTATGGAAACTGCGGAATGCGGGGTGCGTATGTTTGTCTAGAAAAATTGGGAAAATTCCTATTATCTTGGGTTGAGGGCCGTCGGTTGTCATGTCGAGAATTATTGTGATATGTGTGGGAAAAATTTGAAAAATGTTGCTGCTGGTGCCCGGCACTGTGGTGCGCAGTGGTTGGTTGCGAGAAGGCTTGGCCCTGCTCCAGATCGCGGACCACCTGAACCCTGGGGACCAAGGCCAGGAGGTCTGTAAGACTACACGCTGCCGGAAAGGCCGCAAGAGCTGCCCGCGTTGGTGCATTCAGACCGTTGACGAATGTGTCAAGCACATCACGCTCAGAAAAATCGGGCTCATCGGTTCAGAACACAAAATTATCCGCAACAAACCTTACCAGTACGCCCCTCCCAAACTTCAACTCATGCGACAGCATATAGATGACCTCCTCAAGAAGGGAGTCATCTGCCCATTTACCTCGCAGTATGCCTCGGCCGCATTTTTAGTCCCCAAGAAGGGCGGGAAAACGCGCATGGTGGTCGACTACCGTTATTTAAATTCTATTCTCGAATTAGACGCCAGTCCCATGCCCACCACTGAAAGCGCCTTTCAGCACTTGGGACAAGCACGTTGGTTTACGCTGTTAGACTTAAATTCAGCCTACAATCAGATGAAGACGCAGAGATGCCCTCAATGAATTCGGAAAGGGACTCTGACGGACGTTAACCCTGTAGACCATAGTGGTCACGATCGTGTGCCTAACTTGTGCGGGCAAGAAAAAGTCCCTAACTCCTTCCACCACCGGAATGAGCTTGCCGTGATCGGCGATTCCCTTTAGCCAGAAGCCTCTCAATTGTTACGCAGTGCGGGGAAGAATCGCCAACAAAACATCTTGGTCGGCAAAGAGGTTCAGATTGGTGATATTGGATACCGCTATAAGAAACTCCGCCAATTTGTGGGGGTCGGCGCCAGTAGTCACTGGCAAGGCCCTAACCATATCGTCTAACACCCTCATGGTACTGTGATTTGCGTGCGGAGGTGAACGGCAACTGGCCATAGCAGCGGCCACCTGTTGGCCCACGGCTAACGCGGTGTCCTGGACTAACTGGGCCCAATTCCCGGGAGGTGAACGTCCGCTGTCAGAACTGGTGGTCGCGATATCGTGGGCGGTACTAGCATTGCTATCAATTTGTTCCTTGGTAGCACCGGGTGTCGTTGCCGGCGCCGATTGAGTTAATGGGGTGGAAGCCGAGTAAGGGGTCGAAGCTGCGTTGGGGGCCAGAGAGGATTTATCTTCTGGTTCCTACTGCTGGGCGGTGATTGGGGAGGTTAGATCCGGCCTAGAATTTACGGGTAAGGGTTCGGGCCCACCATTTATTTGCAATGTTTTAAGGTAGTCACTTAGCAGGGTCCTGTTTATAGACAACGTCGTAGAAGGTGTGATCCCTAATACGTGGCACTGATTGGTGGCATCCTGCGCATTGAGGGTGCAGACCCAGGAAGTTCCGGTAGGCAGCTCCTCGGAGGAATACACCTTAGATAGGGCATTTTCCAAAAACAAATGAACAGGTATGTAGCTGCGAGAAAGAAAAAAAATTTTAACTACAAGTACAAAATTTGAATTACAAGAACACCGAAAGTCTAGAGGTTTTACCCCGTAAGTAATATTCACTGAAAAAAATCAATAATAGTGCAAAGGAGCACCCGAGGTAACGCGCCCAACACAGAAAATGAGGAATTGTCCTAAAAAAAATTTTTACAAAATTTCTTTAAATGCAAAATTTCATTGTGCTAAAGGAAAGAAAAGCAACAAATTTAACTTAGGCCAAGCAATCGGATGAGATTTACCAAGAAATGACTTCTCTGGAGCATAAACAGTCGTTGCGTAAGACAAGGATGCGAAAAAAAAACTACGTCGGTAACTGTGAAAGGGAATTTTCTATTACAGGAATTAACTTTCTAAATGCGTCGTTGTTGAAATGGATGCAATCACGACGCATAGTGTTCCCATAATATGCATGAAAAAACTTCATCTGATTTAATTCGTCGGGGAGTTCTATCACTCTTACTGAATCAGAACGTAGAGTAAGCAAAAATCTATTAACTTTGTGCAAACGGGCTAGTGCTGGGGTGGAGTTACTTATCCTCGGATAAAGCGGCAAAGTCATGAAAACGATTGCCATTCCAGGATAAGTTCGACGTAATATTCTCAAAAATGACAGAAAGGAATTCTTAAATACTGCTACATCTACATTGGTTAAAATTCGTTGGTACCTAAGAAAAACAGTAAGGGAATGCGTGACTGTATTGCGGAAAAATTTAATTTCACAAAAACCTTGAGGTCACTTATCCTGACTCCAGAGATGCTCTTAACTAAAATTGGCCGTAAAGTCCCGGTTAATGCGGGATTTGCTTGTGAAAAATTGAAAAATCTCCTGGCGTACGAGTCGCCAAGGACCTGGACATCTATTAATTTGCTTGGCTGGCTCATATTTAAATTAAACTGAAGGGGAAATGCAGAAAAAGGCCGACCGACACCAGAAGTGTCTATTTGAGAAATAAAATTGAGGTCGGTCCCCCTAATCCTATACCTAACAAAAATTCGAATAACAGACAGGGTCACACTCAATCTACACTAAAATCAAAATTGAATCTAAATGTGGGTCGCTCTTAAGTCAAGAGAATCTGTACCCTAAACAAAATTCCCACTAAGTCGAGAATTTAAAGCATTCAAGCGTAGAACAGGAAAACCCTAAGTATTTCTCGAGTAAAAAATCAAGACTAAGTTTCAAAAATAAAAAACTGAAGTTAATTTAAACTCACTGTTCATCTAGCAAAAGCAATGTAGATGCGTCGAGCGTCGAACAAAACCGTTAACTTCAGGTTAGCTAACCGAAGAAGTGGCGAATACATGATTGCCAACCGTGTGACGTCAGCTGTGACGTGGCGCTATGGGATTTCTATTGGCAGAATCAAGGCTCGAGCAACAATGTAATAACAAAACCCCAATGGATAAAAAACGTTATAACTGGCTTGCTTTAATAAAATGCAAAGTATTACTAGCAAAAATAAAGGCAAGTACAACGTTATAACTGTAAATAAACCCAGAAACCCGGATGGTACTTAAGATAAACTGACTAACTATAAGTGGCTGAAGGCTATAACTGAGGCTTTTATCCCTACAAAAGATCTATTTTTTACTCATACATGACCTCATTCTGTATTCTACTATGAAAAACAATAGGCTAAAGTCATCTAACTTCCAAATGATCCAAAATACAGCTTGTTGTACCTGGCCAGGTATTGGCTAATTCACAGCTATTGGCTAAAACAAGCCCTGAATTCTAGCGCTATTATAATAGTGGTAGAGAAGGCTACTTGGATTTAACCATGTAAAATTAGGCAAAATGCAATGAAAATCCCAAATGTATTATAATATTAGCAAAAAAAAACAAAATCTATTTCACTACTGGCCATTTAATAGCTTGCTGTAAGACCCATGGCTGGTATTTGGCTGGGCGGAAAAACTGACTTAAAAACCTGTCAAAAACTATAAATGGGTCTGACTTTCCTACAGAAGCCTACTTTGTTACTTACATATGACCCTATCAAGTATTCCTACATCCTAAAATAGTAGCCTAAAACCACTTAACACCTCAATACAGGTAAAAAGCTGACTGCTGTACAGTGACCGCTAGGCCCTAAAAATATATTTCCCTACAATAGCTTTCCTGCCTAAATATTGTTTTGCCAATTAGGTTTTGAAGTTAATGTGTCTAGGGATGGCGAACATATTATACTAAACACCTATTTAAACTTAAAACACAAAATTTACAGCACAAAATAAATTAACATTGAGACAATGCACAGCACAGAAAATGGTACAGCACAGACACTGCAATAGTGTTGGTAATAATCACTGGTGAGATGGAAATATATTTTATTGAGGGTATTATAATAAACAATCACTGAATTTAACACTTACAAGGTGTGATTTTACATTAAAATAAAAATGGTCATTGCTGGCAAAGAAAATACACCTTGTATTGCCAAATGCATTGGATTTAATGAAAAACTGGGGAGCCTTTAATCCACTATACCTGGGACTCTCCACAGTATATTTTTAAGACTATATTTGCCACTTGCTTGAGGTTTACACTTTAATCACTAAAAACACTGAAACACAATACAATGTACGGTGCAGGCTGGAAACTAGATGGATGCCACTTGTACCTATGCTGCAACAAATACAGAAAAAAAAAATTGTACCTACAAAATTGGCCATCCTAGGGTTTAATTTGGAAAAAATAATTTGCTTAAAGCTAAAAGTCCTAGCAAGCCCCTAGTGTCGGCGGTGCAAATTTTAAATTGTCCTCTCCTCAGAAGACAAAACCCTAGCAAAAACAATTTTTCATACCCTACAGAGCTGACTGACACACAAAATGGTCTGGGGTGTCTGCTACCATATGTAGCCGGGGGAGTGTTGAGTATTGGCAGTTGGGGGCCTACTATATGTAGCCGGGGGGGAAAATGATATTAAACAGTTGCTGAGGGTGGTTAATTGGGCTGCTAATTGGATAATTCAAATAATTAACTGTGGTAACTACAACTGGAATCTGGGCGTGCTGACTCTGCTACTGGTTTGGCTAATTTAGGACTAGCCAACTAAGAAGGCAGGCCATAGTCTGGCCTAACCATGTACTGCTAAATGGAATTGACATAACTACACCGGGGTTGGAAAACGTGACTGGGTGCCCAAGGGCCTATGGAACTTTACCAGACCAGAATGCTATACCAGCCAGCTATGATGATCGGTAAAACTATTAATAACTAATAAATATCCTTTCAGACCTAATACTGACATTGTTATAAGTGTCTAACCTGGTAAACTGATAACTGTATTGGATAATATATGAATAACTAAGTTCTTGAATCTAAGCAATGATAGTTAATTAATTAATTGTCTTCTGAGAAGAGGGAAAAAACCTGAATCTAACATGTTAATCAAAAATGCGGTCGAGACACGAAGTCCCGACCGGTTTGCAATTCCTACATACTCCTGTTGTTTGGGGCATCCCCAAGGGATTGCCCCTTCTAATTGTAGTTTAGCCTACCATTCCAGATACTAAAATCTACTTAAATTAAGGTACTCAAGGTTTGACGGTGAATTATTGCTGGCAAGGAGCGGGGAGGGTGCTGACACTTCAAGGCTGCATAGACGAAAGGGGGCGAGGGACGCCGGAGAGAATCGCCGTTAAAATTTCAAAGCATCAGCTGGCTCCACACAGCTGATGGCGTTTGGAGCGGTTATGCCACCCGCCTACACTATATAAAATAGCGTGACGCTTAGCGTCACATCATTTGATAGGCCTCCAAGTCAGAGGCCTCATTCAGCGGGACGTTAACAGTATTGAAGGATCGCACACAAGTGGCTCTGTGAATGTTGGTAGACTCACACTCCAGTATCATGTTCACCTTGATGCTGGGATGTCTGCTCCTAACATCAGTCAACAGGTCGAGAACCTCCTGGAACAAGAAGACCAGCGCCTCCTCGACAGTCAACAAGGCGTCCATTGGTTGGGATAGTCGGTAGGTGAGGAGGCGTCTGCGAAGGGCCCGATATATGAGCTGATGTTGGGAGACCGGAACCTTCCGTCTCGTCATCGTTGGTTTAAGGCTCGGTGCTGGGTCCCGGGCGAGGTTGGGGCTCGTTGCTGGGTCCCGGGCGAGGCTGGGGCTCGGTTCTGGGTCCTGGGCGAGGCTGGGGCTCGGTGCTGGGTCCGGGTTGTGGCTCGTTGCTGGGTCCTGGGCGAGGCTGAGACTCGGTGCTATGAGGAAGAGAAGCCACTCTGAGTGTATGATCATGAACCAGGTTCCTCACACTAGGGCAATTGTGAGGCTCGTGTTGGTCCCGGTTGAAGCGGCGACTAAACGCCTTGTCGCAGTAGGCACAGTGGAACCTCGAACCCTCACCGTGAAGCCTGGTGGCGTGTTGGTGCAAACTGTCCTCCCTGCGAAAGGTGGCGCTGCACTCTTCACAGCGGAACCACCCATAAACCGACTGGACGTGTCGTCGTAGGTTTTCATCCCGATTGAAGCGTCGTCCGCATTGCTCACACTGCACTCTGTGACGGTTAGATCTTGAAGAGGAAAAGGTAGAGGAGGTGTATACTGCTGGACTCGCCGAGTGAACTGCCTGCATGTGGTGGCGCAAGTCCTCTAGACTCACGAATGCGACTGGACATAGTCGACAGGGATGATCTGCAACACATAATGGCGGTTAGTTAAGAAGTGAAAGAAATGGGAAAATATTTTCAGCATAACAAGTTCTAGGTATTGTGGATTGATCCACCCCAACTGTGCTGCTGATTTTGCTGGAAAACGTCAAAGGTCAAGTCCAAGGTAATGTGGATTGATCCACCCCAACTATGCTGCTGGGTTTTTTTTTAGTTTGGTGGTAAACAGCGGAGATCCCATGGATTATTTCTGATACCATGCCCCAGAAGTGTTTAGGATTATTTTTTACTAGAGGTTTGTGTAAGAGAACGGTTAAATGCAATCGATGTTAATAACCCGTCGTTCGTCAGCAGTGGCATGAAACGTATTGACGTGGTGGCGAAGGGAGTCTCTCCGTATGAAGTTACTACCACAGACGTAACAATCGTGACGTCTGGCGTTGTGAACAGACTCTGCGTGTCGCCTCAGGTTTCCATAATGGCTGAAGACTCGACCACAGACCTCGCACAGATGTTGATTGTTTATCTACAATAACGGATGCACTAAGTCTCTTTCATTTACAAATGCGGATTAATCGTAATAAATACAATTAACCGTTGACATAACGCAGGGAAATGAAACATACTTGATGTGTTTCGTGATAGCCCAGATAGTATGAAAATGGTCAAAACCATGACACGTCTAGCACAGGTACACAGATAATTTTTATTAAATTCGTTTATAGCAAGAAAAATAATAAGTAAAAGAACAAATGCTTTAAACATTTATTTCAATAATTTATACTTACGTTTAAATATTGTAGATAGTCTAAGCAAGAATAAAACACTGGCGAAGAGCACACCAATGGGCTTTCACTTGATAGTACATCCACAATTTAACTAATGACATCCTGGAAAATCAGCGGAATATATAGGCATCGGTGGAGAAGCGCGCGCTCTTAGCGACAAAGAAGTCGTTAAGCCAGTCAACATGTTTACGCAGGATGATGCAATCGTCAAAGGTCGAAGGTCAAGTGAGGGGGGGAGGGGGCGGGTTGCGTCAAGTCCAAGGCAATGCCCCAACTACCCCACCCCAACTATACTGCTGGTTTGCTGGTAAACAGCGGAGATCCCATAAGGAAAGTACGTTTATAAATTAATAGCATGTTTGTTTCATGGTTGATTTTCAAGTTTCTTCCGTCATTCGCTTCCTTAGCATAAGGCCTACCTACCATCTAGCAAAAGTCCCATCGCAATCGGCCGGTAAATAGGCTAGATATTAATTTTTTAAAGTGTTTTCCTTATAAGGGGGGGCAGGTCAAGGTCATGTCGGTGGGGGGCTCCTCCTCCCCACGGGGGGGGCAGGTCAAGGTCATGTTGGGGGGGGGTGATCCTCCTCCCCACGGGGGGGATGACGTCATGTGGATAGATCCACCTCATTTTGCTGCTGCCACAGTACCGGCTATACACCCCTACTCTCACCACCTAGCAGATAGTTCGTCAACTAGCGCACCTGACCTTGACCTTGACGTCTTGCCCTTGCTTAACTTACGGTTGCCATATTATATTTGTAATTTAATAAACTGCAGTGAGCCATAAATCTTCATACTGATTTTTAGCGTTCTATAATGGCAAATATATGTAAAAGTCAACGATATTTCCCGACGAAGTAAAGCCAAAGAGTAACAAATAATAGAGTTTAGAGTGAACAGGGAAACAAGGGTTTAGCTTATTTGGCAATCTTTGCATGACGATGAAGTTGCAAACGTTAATACATTTTCGTCCACAGACAGGATTTCAACACAAATTTTGCGTTATCAACGCTTTTTGGGAATAATTTAAAAAAGGGGAGATTTTAAATTTTTCACAGAAATTCCCTGGAGCTATATTTTTATCTTAAAACTCCGTTAATCTCAGGGGAAATCTTAAATATGATGACTTGGCAACCCTAGCTTAACTATTTCTTTCCAGTACAGATTACAACTGATACAAGTACTTTTTAGTCCTGGTTACAGATACTGATAAATTTGTATCAATGGTTTATGTCTTGGATGTGTAGCCCTATCAATAATTATGGATGTAAGGGTAAGGGACACGCCAATGATGTCTTCAATTTCGTATACCAGTATCCGCGCTAGTCACGAACACAGTTTTTTGTTTTGTATTCCCTAATCCCTAATCCCCCCCTTGACAAGGGTCTATCCACGCCACTGCTCCTGGTTCCATTTACCTGCAATGCATTGTTGCACATTATAAAGTTAGGAGAAGGTCCAGTCAGGATTAAAATTATGTGTGACTATACTAGGGATGATAAAAATACACAAAGATATGAATTACAGGTTTTTCTAATGTAAAACACTTATAAGGGTAAAACACAGTGGAGCAGGGCAGGTAGCTGGTAGCCTAGCCGGTCGCTTACTCGCTTATTGCGATGTAGAATTGAAACGCGCGTCGTTACAGGCACGTCCACAGTCGCGCCTAGCAGGTAGCCAGGATGTAGCAGTGAGCTAAGCTGCAAGCGGCCAGAATTGCCAAGTCGATTGTTTACATCGCTGTAAGCGGGAATGGCCCGACTCGCGCATGCGCAATGGCACTTTACAACTACGTGTTCTCGGGTTCGCATGTTCCACACGGGGTCTTTCACTACGTATTCTCTGTGTACTTGGTGCTGTTTGTGTTGGTTGATTTGTTGGAGTATTTTTTTTTTGGGGGGGTGGGGGTTTGTACCCGAAAAATGTTTTTTTAGTTTTTTCCATATAAACTTTTAAGAAATAGAATTTTGATTTTCAGCTTAAATAAAAAACAATTTGGTGTTTTGATCATTGCTAATCGTCAATTGATTACAGAGATTTTGAAAGTGCTAAACACAGTACGTTGTCCAATGTTATTCTTATGGAGAATAAGAACACATTTATATCTCGCTTATTTATGAACTTATCCAGACGAAACTTGGTATATTGCTTCATATCGTTGTGGTCTATTGATATTTGCAGGAAAAACAATTTATTTGCCGATGGTTCCTATAACAGCAAACTTGCATACTCAGCCCCCATGTTATTCTTTTGGATAGTAATTAAAATGTAACAAAACGCTTGTTTATGAATGTATACTGGTGAAACTTGGTATGTGGCTTTATGTGGTATTAATACACATATATATATGCACTGGAAATTCGCTGAGTACGCAGGTTTGCTGCGACGGGGGTATTTATTTACCAGCCGACAAGCAACTGACTGAGCGTCAGTGTGTGTGTGTGTGTGTGTGTGTGTGTGCGTGCAACTTCCCGCCAAGTAACCAGCTAGGCTACAAGTGACCATCAGCAAGTATGCGACTATGCGACCTGCCCTGCTCCACTGTGTTTTTACCCTAAGACAACGTACTGTGTTGAGTCGATATACATAAATTTTCTTTAATAACTCGGTAACGATTTGTGCTAGAATGATGATGAGTTGGCTTAAAACTTTTGCCTCACTAATCTTCATCTTTACATGCATTCATTTTACATCCGGGCCTTTTCTGATCCTTTTTGGGTCCAAAATCTCAAAATTTGTATTATAAAATTCGAAAAAAGTGGTTTAGAGTTTTCTGACTGCTTTGTCCAACAAACTTGTCAGTAGATGTAAAGAGGCGGAACGGCAGCTTACGAAGGGTGAGGGCAATGACGAATAGCGATCACGTGATCACCGCATGATCTGGATTAAATTCGCAAACCTTACTTAAGCGATTTTGTTACGCTCTAAAACGATCTCAAACCTTACCTATGCCTTGTTTTACTTTATAAATGAGCGTTTTTCTTCACTTATTTTACAATAAAAGCTTTACGTATATAAAAAAGTAAAACATTCTGTTTGAAAGACAATAATTGTAGAGGAAATATACATCAGCTGATCACAAGGTCTATCCATCTGTGAGGTGTTATCTTTGCGCCAAGCTCCACCTATGTGAAATATCATTTGTTTATCTTTTGATTTTAATTGGTTTATAAAGACGCCATTTTCTTTTAGCGTTTGTTATCTTACAACAAAGCTCCGCCTATGATAAAGATTATTATTGGGTTGTAAGATCAACTGACTCTTCCCTTCACCAATGATGTTCATGAAGATTTATTCCCGTCAAGTGCTACTATCTGGTGTATTTTATTGCAACTGTTTGCAGCCAAACAACGTACTGTGTCGATAATTTAAATTTGTCTAAGAATAAATAAATAGAATTAATGAGTTTTAATATTTTTTGTTCTTAAATATGAGTAGTATAGATGATTTATAACTGGGATATCATAAAATCCGTCCGCCCGGGGGCCTGTTATCTCGCGGCACGCGCCGTTATCATTTTGGCCGCGGTCAGAGGTCAGTGCTGCGTTGATATTCAAGCCAATATTAATACTTACACTTCGTATATTTAAAAAAATCAGTTTTAAAAGCGAAATCTCCATTTTATTGTTTAAATTCAATAAATGTTGGTTGACTCATGCTGCCCATCCGTCTGAGGTCTCTTATCTCGCACCAAGCTCCGCCTGTTGTGAAATATGATTGGTTCAATACTTTTTATCTCCCGAGTTTATAAGTTCAGCTGCCTCCATCCTCGATGGGAACCATTACGTAGTCGTGATATTTTTACTCATAGGAATAGGAAAAAACTACTTTTATTCTGTAAATTCCAAGTCAAACCTTGTATTTAGCCAAGATTATGTGTTTTCTCATGTAAAAATCAAATTATATTCTGTAAAATCCAAGGTCAAACCTCTTATTCCATAAAATTAATTAGGAACCTCAAATTCAACTGCAGTTATATGCTTATGTATGGGAAAAATGACTTATTTCGTAAAAGAATAATCTTCAAATGTGCAGTTTTAACTTGCATTACGTAAAATCTGTTGGCTTAGTTTCAAATTATCCATGACAAGAGAGCTATTTGGTGTGTTTTAAAACTTTTACTTCCAAGAAGAGTACGGTTTTAAGATTTATATTGACTATTTTGTTAAGAACTGCACGATATGAGGGATATTTTTAGATTTTGTCAGTTGACTTACACATTTTGTTCTCCGGAACCCATGTTTGCCCTTCAACACCTTATCCATTGAGGTCCGCCAAAACGGTGGTCATGAATTTCTATGAAAAATATAAAA
Source organism: Allygus modestus (assembly GCA_963675035.1). NCBI lineage: Eukaryota > Metazoa > Arthropoda > Insecta > Hemiptera > Cicadellidae > Allygus > Allygus modestus. Next base: position 107,268,291 of record OY776111.1, read on the forward strand.
CAGCGATAAAACCCATCTAAAAATAGGGGTGAGCGAAATCCACACCTTTTTTGATCACCACACTTTACTCATTAGATTGGATCACTCAGTAGGCCTACAACGATTGCGGTTACCAAGCGTCTGAAGATTGTGACGTGCGTCGACGATGGTCGGTACACCGTGACGCTCGGTAACCGCAATCGTTGTACAGTGCGATACGACCTGACGACGTGTGTGACATGCGTTGATGAGGGTTATTATACATTTGTAGGTGGGAGACCTTAAGCACCATTCGAAAGACCAAGTTAAGCAAGTGATTCAAGCGTCACACTTTGATGATGCTACCGAGTGTCGACGGTGATCGTTATACGGTGACTTATGGGTGGTGGGGGAAGCCCCTGGTGCTTTAAAACCTGTGTAACTTGTACTCCTCAGTTTTGTTAAAGTTTCAGGAGTTAACTGTATTTTTACATAGTGATTGATACCTCAATATTCAGTTAGTTTTTTTGTGCAAAAGTATGTAACCAGTTTTTTATTTAAAGTAAACAGTTTTAATAAATTTGGGTTTTTCCAAGATAACGCAGGATTATTTTAGTGTTCAGTGATGAGATGGGACCAAAGATAAGACCTCGGTGAGCAGAGTGAGTGATCTGACCTTTGTACGGGCAACTGATAGCCAACTTTTGCCTCACTCCACTGTCTGTGTTCCTGACAAAGGAATCAACACAAATATAAACATTGACAACCAAACCAGTTTGATATTTTAAAAAACTTAATATTAATAAGGACATTTTGATTTTGCTATTTTTATTTGTTGCATTAATTGAGCAATATTTTGAAGTTATTTTTTAGACACTGTTTTGAAGTTATTTTATAAACACTGTTTAAAGTTTTTTTTTTTTGTACTATATTTCCTGGCTTAAATATAAATATTCTGGAATACTTTTTTAGTGGAATATCCTGGAATTGACTTATAGACTTATTTTGACTTACAGAATTTAGCGTCAATTCAACACCAATTAATTTGTTTTTGGTAGTTAACTGTTGTGACATTTAGATGACAAATTGTCAGTCGCAGGTTTTTTCCTGTTTCATTTAATTTATATTAACATAGAGTAATGACCGGACACAATTAGTTTGCATGTAGCCCTACAACACACATTGTGTAACGTACTGTATGAAGTGATTTGTACTTGTTTTGACAATGATGTTACCAAAGGGATGGCAAAGAGAGTTACATACAAGAAGAAAAGGATTAAGCATTGGGAAAATTGATATTTGCATTAAATCTCCCAGCGGAACAGTTTTCCGTTCTAAAAAGGCCCTGGCTGCCTATATTGAAGACAAAAAATTGCCCTTCAACATTGATGATTTTGATTTTAGCAGCAAGAAAAATAAATGTACAAATAATCTGTCTGATGTTGACTCTGCCTTAAGCAGTCAAATGACTAATACGTCTACAGACTTCTCTAGCACTACTATTGCTAATTTATCTTCATTAGATGGCAGTGTTTTGTTGTTTAATGAAAATAAATCTGATGCCCAATCAACCACCTCATCTTCAGCTTCAAATAATACAGTCACATCCTCAGTCCAGACTGACACCTCTGCTCCCCCGATGGCTACTTGTGGTGAACTGTTATCTAAAAATTGGCTGACAGATGATACTATTCGGAACTGCTTCGAGATCTTGGACTCTAAATTTAATCTTGCTAAAGTCTCTTGTCATGTATTAAATCCTTTATTCAGTCACATAATAAAAAATGTCATAGATTTTGAACATTTTTTAAACGGACTAAATCTTGAGAAGTATGACTACCTTGTAATTCCAATAAATGATGCCATATCTCTTGATAAAGCTGGAGGTTCTCACTGGAGTGTGTTGTTTTTGGATAAACCTAAAAAAATTTGTCTACTTTGATTCTTCTGAGCACCCTGTTCTTCATCATGCTCAGACTGTGGCTAATAAATTGACTGAATATCTGGGTCTAAACAGCTTGGACCCAGTATTTTCTCATGCACCTTTCCCAATCCAAGTGAATAATTATGACTGTGCTACTTACACAATCATAGCAATCGAGAAGTTGATTCTTGGTATTATTGATGGCTCTGGACCAAATATTAGCTATCTTGGCAAGCTTAAGATTGGTGAAATTGAACTTATAAGAAAAATATCATATGTTGCCTATGTATTAAATAATCACATCTTCACAGAGAGTGATATCCTCCTTACAATGATGAAGGAGATCAAACACGATGATAATATTTTTGACTCTCAAAATAAACGAATTCTAGAATTAGAGAAAGAATTAAATAGTTTTCTTAGTCAACATAGCTATACTAAGGATATGTCGAAGTTGAGAAGTGGTATTTCAGCTGTGCCAATAAATTCCTGTAGTGAGGAACAAACTTCTACAAAGGTCTCTGAAGCTTCTTCGAATACTTCTCACAATCTTCCTTGGATTTCTGCTCCGCATCGAAAGATAAGGACTGTTAATAGTAAATATTTTATGAATCCTAACAAGTTCATTCATCATGGTCGAAATGTTCCAATTTCCAATCGATTTAATATCTTGGCATGCCATGACGAGGATTATGCTCTTGAACCTGATGAGATTGGTGGCTATCTGGATTGCTCTAAAGTAGAATAAACATTTCCTTTGACCAAATTACAAATGAATAAATCCAAGCAGTTTGAGTTTGTAGGAAGAAATTGGAATAATGGCTCCAAGGACATACCTACTCCAAAGAAAAATATTCTCAGATGTCCAAATATTAAGATCTCACTTTGCTCTGACAGCCAGGGGAGAGACCTCTACAGATTTATTGATAAGCACAGTGAAGGTATGGTAGATGCTTTTTGTCATGTGAAAGCTAATTCATCTATGTTACAGATTTTGGACTTTGCTTCTATTAAGGAAAGCACCCCACTGGTTGTGCTTGGTGGTACAAACGATAGTTTAGACAACAATCTGAAAGATATGTTTATGAACTTGGAATGCAGGCTAGCCCATTTTAGTAGAGTGAGACCAGTATTTATCACCACCATACCAAAGAGACATGATCTTCCCCTCAACCATCGTTGTAATCAAGAACTTATTGATGTGAATAACTATATTGCTGAGCTGACATATCGTATGAATAATGTATTCCTCATAAATTTAAATAGTTTGAAAAGGTTTCACTTCACTAATCATGGATTGCATTTAAATAAGAATAATAAATTTAAGCTCGCCCATCTTATAGTGCGATCCCTAACTTCTTGGTCAAACTCCAAGAAAGTTCCAAATAGTGAAGAGGACTCCATGCATGAGCTTCGAACAACTAACCTGAATCCAAATGACAATACTCAAGGCATTTCAATTGTTCAGGCAGAAATAAGCGAGTACTTCAAAAGGTATGAAGATGATCCAGAAACTGCTTTTGCCCACACGATATCGAGGGATCTTCACCACCACAGAAACATGACAGCAGGTGTAGCAGTGGCTTTCCGGAAGAAATTTGGTAGACCTTAACCCTCTGATTGTCTGAGTCATTACTTGGCACGCCAAGTAAAAGAAAATGGGGCAACAGTGTGGAGTTTAATCACAAAGCCAACCTACTTCAGCAAACCACACCTTGCTGAGTATGACAAAGCTTTCGAGGAACTGAAGAAATATTTCAAAGAAGGGAATTTTCGCAGACTTATTTGCTCCCCTATGGGCTGCGTAAGAGACAATGTTGATCCGCAGCACTTTTCAGCCAGGATTGTGGACTTCCAGAAGAGCACGGGTGTATCTGTGATCATTGTTAATAGGGATCAGAGGTCAAGTAGAAGATCTTTGTGGAAGGGTCTAACTCCTTCTAAGTTTGTCGGGACACTTGAAGAGGCCATCAACAGCTGTCAGTCTTTGGGAAGTCTAGATCCGGAAGCAGTGGGTGACCCTTCTTCAGTGACCACAGTTCGTGAATCTCAAATTGAAAACTCGAATGCAATTTTTTTAAGCAGCCTGACCCAATTTCCACTATTGATGTAAATGTTGTGAATCTGTTAAGTACAAGTAGTATTAATAATTATATCTCTGGCACAAAAGGAAGAAGGGGGACTCAATTTGAAATAAATAGAGTTAGCAAACCTCAAGGGGCAATAAACTACTCAAACAACAAATTTACAATATTTCATCAAAATGTTAGAAGCATCTCAACTAATTTAGAAAATTTACAAATAACTTTAGATCAGATAAAACCTGATATAATTGCTTTAAGTGAAGTTAATTTAAATGAAACAAAAATAAAATATTTCAATATTGAGGGATATACCATTAGATCATGCTTTTTACGGAAAGAAACTTCAGGGGGAGGAGTAATAATTTTGGGACTTAACAATCTTAAAAGTAAACTAGTTAATATTCCAGCTGTGTCAGAGTTACTGGTTGAAAGGGAGTTTGAATGCTCTTTGACTGAGTTTAAGGTTTTATATTTTAATTTTAAAAATGTACGTGTAACCTAGACGTTTACATATATAACTCTATAGTCTGCCTCAAAGAAACGTTCCATTTGGTAATATAGGACCATTGATATAATTTCACAGTATACAATATTCAACCGTCAATTATCTTTTACATTAAACGGCCAGTTGCTATTTTCTGTTAATAGAGCATATAAAAAGACCCAAGTTACTTTTTCCTGCTAATATTTTCGAACATGAATTCGAAGTACTTAATTTCATGAGCTCATTAATATGATTTCATTTTTTAGCGAATTTCCCCTATAGGGAAGAAGCTATTACCGTAGTCGGCATGGTAAGACCTAGGCCCGGGACCATGATAACTTTTCGTTTTGAGGTCCCCAGACCCCAAAAACACCATTCGTTCGAAACTGTATATATATGTCCGTGAGCACGATAACTCTCGTAAAAATGATCCAATTTTGATGAAATTTGGTATAAACGTGTAAAGCAACATTTATGACTTTAAGTTCGAAAACCAGCCAGATCGCTCCATCCGAAGGGGTATTTTGGAGGGGTTTTGTACCCCTAAAAATGGTTTTTTTGAATTGTTTACATGTAATTTTTGAAAAAAAATCAAATTTTAGTTTTTATCATTGGATTTAACTTAAAAAACACACAATTTGGTATTTTCATCATTTCTCTACGTCAATTGGTTGCCGAGATATTGAAAGTGCTAAACACAGTACGTTGTCTAATGTTATTCTTATGGAGGATAAGAAAAATTTTATATCTCGCTTATTTATGAACGTATACTGACGAAACTTGGTATATGGCTTCATCTGGTTGTGGTCTATTGGTATTTGCTCAAAAAAGTTATTTTTTGCTAAAGACACCCGTAGCAGCAAACCTGCGTACTCAGCCCCATGTTATTCTTATGGATAATAATTAAACGCTATGTCTCCCTTAATTATGAACATAAATTAATAAATTCTGGTATATGACTTCACCTAGTTGAGTTATATTGATATTAGCATAAAAACCCATTTTTGTGTTCCTTGTTGCAGCAAACCTGCGTACTCAGCCCCAATGTTATTCTTATGGAGAATAATTAAAATTGTATATATCGCTTATTTGTGAATATATTTTTATGAAACTTGGTAAGTGGCTTTATGTAGTATTAAGACATTTATATAATCTATTGGAAATTCGCTGAGTACGCAGGTTTGCTGGTACGGGGGTATTTGAATTCTTTACGGGATAAAAATAATTTTTCCCTATCACACAGCCGTACTGAGAGTAATTCTTGTATGCTACATAATATTTAGTGTGAACGTTGTGTTACTTTATTTTAAGTTTAAATACTTGTAACTTTTTCAACTATTGTATTTTACCCACAGGGACTGACACAGTTGGCATCACTGTGTCGTCGTGTCTGCTACTTCTCGGAAAGCACCAAAACATCCAGGTGGGAGAATACATACAACTATTGTGTCACGAAGCAGAACTTTAAAACCCTAAAATAATTAACACCAAAAAAGATCAGTTAGTGCAAATATATGAGTAGTAAAATTATACAATGAGACTTAAAAAATGCAAAATTGAACAATATTGATCTCTTAAAGCTGTTATTTTATTTACTACTGAGATTGAATAATAACATGAATCTAGGTAAATTATTTTTCGATATATCCTTGAATTTGTTGTAACACCACATTTTAAACTAATTTATGAACTAGGAACTAATGTAGTATAAATAGTGTGTGCGCCTTTTGCTCCGCGTTATTGGGTAATGTAAAAACACATATTTTGCTCCGGGGGTAGAGCAGGTAGAAATCGGGGCCGCTGGAAACACCTCTTTTGCGCCGCGAGGGGGAGAGTTGCTGACAACGATTCTGCCCAATTGTGTTAGTGTAAAACTTGAAACTACCGGTTCAAAATTCTTTAGAAATTTGCGTCTATTACAAACTACGATTATTTTGCAGTAATTATGCCGCTAATAATGACATTGCAAGTGGGAGTGGGAGTGAGAGTGGGAGTGGGACTGGGAGTGGGAGTGGGACTGGGAGTGGGACAATACAGCTTTATCAATATTTTTCAACAAAAACCCCTTCTATGTAGCTCATATTGTATATAGTCATTCCCCAACACATTAGGAATTGTGATTGCTCAGTTAGTTTTTTCAAGCGGTATATTAATATTTTGATTATCATTAATAGAAAGGTAAGGCACCTAGTATGTTATAACCTCGGGCCACAGGATTGACCAACCTTGACCTGGACAGGACGGTATCTTATCAGTTGTTTCCAGCCATCCATTCTTATTGTAACGTACCACGAACATTAAACTAATGTGATAGTAATTTAATTTTCTATAATTTTATTTAGTAAACTCTCCATCCTCGTTACCCTCTGACCCTCATTTTGTTCGTAATAGTTTGCAATTTTAACCTAGGTTTTCAGTTTAAACTATTTTTGTTAATTACAACTTAGTGTAGACAAATTAACAACGACTTATACCCAGTTATCCGTCCATATAGATACATTCTCACAATTACGAATTGTGAAATGTTAAATTGTTTTATTGAATATTTACACTATACTTCATAATTTAATAAGGTTTATATTGGAAATGATATTTCTGAGTGTTTACTTGTCGCAGGACCGTGTATGTGTGGAGATCAACGCCGTAGTAGGGCCGGATGATGACGTCACGATGGATCACATCCGCCGGATGCAGTACTTGGACCAAGTCTACAAACAAACACTGCGATGGTCCGTTACTGTACCTTATATACTAAGGAGAACCACAGAAGAGCTCAAATTAAGTAAGTGATTCTAAGGTTGTTTTAATCGGATGAACGTTAGTGAATCCTTATACTCAGTTTGGAATTCGAAGTAGTGTGACGCTATCTACATTTTAACGGTTTGATGGATTGTCATGAAATTTTTAGGGCAACGTTTTTACGGTTTAATGCTTTAAATAAACTATAATTGGCGAATATTATTACGTTTTAATAATAATCAGTTTTTTCATTGATAATTATTTCAGTACATATGTTGAGCTTTGTAGTACCGTGTTGTTTGAACTGTCAAAATACATCAGCCCAGCTGCTGTAATTTTGTTGATTGAAGTTTGTGTTCAGGTCAGAGACTACATTACGAGCGGTTTATTTATTTAATTTGTTCTGAAACTTAGTGGTTCTACCTACCTACACCTTTCTGTTAGAAATTCAAAACGTGTAATTCTTTTGAGTTCAATAATAATTACGTTTATATAACCAGGTTGGTAAGTGGTTATAAATTTGGGGTCCTCATTCTCAAAAGTTGATTGATTTTCGATTTTAAACTTTTAATATTGAGCTAGAGTTAAGTAACCTCCTCGGATAACCCCTTTTGGTAAAAGCTACTAATAAGTTGTCAATATAGTCTTCCACATGTTTTCTTTCACTACATATATTTATTGCTCTTTTTGCCAGACCTTTAGGGATGGATTTTTTCATGTGAGGAGGATGGCAGCTGTCGTAATGTAGGTACTGGAAAGTATTCGTACTTTTCACATTGATGTAACTTTTTAAAATCCCTTTATCTAGATATACATTTACATCTAGGAACGTTACAGATAATGTCGATATTGTCCATGTGAATTTCAAATTACTAAAATTATTTAGTGATTGTAAGAAATCGTCAAGTTTATCACGACCAAATGTCCATATCATGAATATATCATCAATGTATCGTTTCCAGAAGATGGGTTTAAAGGTTTGTGAGGCTAAAAAGTCTTTTTCCATTTTACCCATATAAAGGTTTGTATAGGAGGGTGCCATTCTTGTTCCCATGGCAGTACCTTTTTGTTGTAAATAATACGAATCTTGGAAATGGAAACAATTCATAGTCAGGATAAATTGTATTAAGGTCGTCAAAAAGTTTGTGGGGGGAGATTGAATTTTCATTTGCTCTAAATAATGTTTTACTCCATTTATTCCCTCAGAATTTAAGATGTTTGTATACAATGAAGTTACATCTATTGTCACTAAAAGAGATTCATTGGGTAGTGGTTGAGTAACATCTTTCAACTTACCCAAAAATTCATTAGAGTTTTTAGAGTTTTTTACATATGATGGTAAGTTTTTAACTATATCTTGGAGACTATTATCTACAAATGCAGATATTCGTTTCGTAGGAGATGCGATAGATACTACTATAGGTCGTCCAGGTGGTGGTATAGTGGCTTTATGTATCTTTGGTAATATGTAAAAAATTGGAGTTTTTGGATTCGTTTGGATAAGCAGTTTGATGGTTTCCTCACTCAATCCTTCCTTTGAGCCTATATATGTATGTATGTAGCTTATGGACTCCAAAACCGCTCGACAGATTGTATTGAAACTTTCAGGCATTATTCAAGGATGGTTTGTGTGAAGATTGGTGCAAATCTGTCCAAAGGGCTTTATTTCTGTAAACAACTTAATTTGGGCGCAGCAACGCGCGCCGGGTAACTGCTAGTATTCTTATATTTATTAAACTATAGTCAAGAACCGAACTTTCAAGACTTCATTACTTAGCAAAGTCTTGACAGTTTATGGTAAACGAGAGGTACATGAAGTTGAAATGAACACCAGATAACTTCCAGAGTTACGAGTAACTTCATAAGTGAGTTAATTAAACTCTTCGGTGACAAGTTGTCTCAAACTTTGATCTAAACATTTGCAACTTCATATTGATGTTTTCAAAATCGTAATTTAATTTAATTTGTTTTTTTCTTTATGTCCAGGTCAAGTGAACTAAACCAAGTGCTGTATGTATACATACAATCTACATAAAAGGATTGCTATTTTTCTATATCATGTAAATTAATCGAACTATTTCAACTTCGATTTGTTTAAAATTTGGATATGTTATTGTCCTAGGCAAGTGTTTTAATAAATTCCACTTACATTTCCCAAATTAACTATTACGGTCGAATTAAAAAAAATACTGCCAACTATTTACTGTCCGATTTTTGCACCCGCCCTAATTTCCGTTTTGACCAGTACTCTTGCCTTAAATATATTTTTCCCCTATATTTTAAAAATTTGCTCTAAATTCATTTTAATACATCCTTTGCAGAAATCCACGAGTTCTGGCTACTTGGGAACCCGAGCCATTTGACATATAATAAATCACCCTTCCTCCTAATTACCTTCTCTACCAAATACATGTCTTTATATTTAGTCTTTAACAATTCTTCTGTATAAAATCATCCTTTGATTATATTGCCATTTTCATCTTTCAAAATATAAGTCACAGGCTTTGTTTTCTTAACTTCTGCTATTGTAAAAAGCTCTCCCGTCCAGTTAGGGGTATATCCTTTACTAAATACATGTTTATATTTAGATATCCTTACACTATCCCCCACCTTATATCTTGGCTTTTTAACTTGTACTTTAGATGCTAACCTTTCATGTACATCTTTAGAGTTCTTAGCACTTACTTGGTTAGGCTTCATCCCTATGGATCTATGTACTTTATTATTATATATCCTTATTAACTTTGGAAGTAAATCCAACTCCCTTGTGCACTAAACTCTCTATACAACCAATTCTTTAAAGTTCTCTGGAACCTTTCCACAATAGCCGCCTTAGTTGTAGAGTAAGTGTGGTAGTGATTAATATTTAGAATTTTCATTAGTTTGGTAAAATGTTCATTAAAAAATTCTTTTCCGTTATCAGATTGAATATTTTTAACTCCCTTTGGGAGAATAGTTTTTATAGCTTCTGTGACTACTAATCCAGTTTTATTCTTTAGTGGAGCAGCATAAGCTTTTTTAGAAAATGTGTCTATTAAAGTTAAAATATATTTATTCCCACAATTCTCTCTAGCATAATTCCGCATATCTATTAAATCTATTTGAACAGTTTCGTTTATACCCAACACCTTAAAAGACCTTCTAACAAAGTTCTTTCTTGCGGGCTTATGCAATTCGAAAGCAATTTTTTCCATTTTTTATTCTTTATTTTTAATGTTAACGTATCTGCCAAAGTTTGATAAACCAATATATTTAGGAATGACCATTTTGGATAGCAGTAAAGTAATAATGTATGATTTCCACTATAATTATATGTCAAAATTTAAGAATAAAAAGTTCCTAATGACAGACACAGACAGTCTTATTTATTCTATAGTAACAGAGGACTTTTCCAAGGAAATACAATGTGACTTGGACTGCATACAGTACCTGTACAGTACCTGCAGCATTTTCGACACCTCTGCATACAGTAAAGACCATTTCTCATACTCTGATAAAAATAAAAAAGTTACGGGCAAGTTTAAAGACGAATTAAATGGTCAAATTATGTATGAATATTGTGGTTTAAGGCCAAAATTATACTCTTTCATTCCTTTACAATGGTTATACGAAAAAGAAAAACAAAATGAGCTAGAGGTTAAAAAAGCAAAGGGGGCTGACAATGCTACAGTTAAACATCTCTTAAGACACCAACATTACTTAAACTGTGCAACCGGGGAAGATTACTATGAGAATGTTACAAGAATTAAATCCACAAACCACCATCTTCAAAAATTAACGATGAACAAAAAGGTACTCTCTTTTGATGACGACAAGAGGTTTATTTTGAATGGCATTAACACTCTTGCCCTTGGTCACTATAAAATTGGTCAAACATAAATCTGTATTTCCCATTATTCTTTGGCCTTTCCTTGTATATTACAAAAAAGCCATATTTAGACCTATCCCAACATTGGTGGCAGAGATTTCTAAATTGGTTAAATGAAAAATCATTTCCCACATGATTGTTATACACATGTTTTAAATTTAAATCGTCTTGTTTAAATAATATTAGAAAATTAACATTGTCACGTAAATGTTTGTTTACTTTACTGTAAGATTGACATAAGTAAAAACTGTTAATATTTTTGTGTCTGCCCATTGAGAAAAATTGTGTGATATTTGGACTATTTATGTCGTCAAATACAACTATTGAGTGTGATTCTACATCATTTGGTGTGATTTCACAGTTTGAATATGTGTGTAATTTAACTTCATCACACAGACGGAATATTTCAATTATTTTTTTATATTTTTCTTGTTCTAAAGATTTGGATATTATATATAAATTTGTAAACTTTAATCCTTGCTTTTTTACAATTAAGTTATAAATTACAACGGTCTTCCCCGAACCGCTAGGCCCTATTATAAGACAGCGAATATTATTAGGAAATAGACCCAACTTCTTTGGTGTATTTTCTTTATGTGCTATTTTAAATTTGTTCTTTTGTTGAATAAATGACATTTTTTATATAATAAAAATGGCAAAGAGAAAGTGTAAAAAGGTCCAAGGTAAGGGATTATTCTTAAAGCCATATAGAGGCCGTGGCTTGTTAAATACCCTTATAAACAACCTTCCTTTCCCCCTCCACATCCCGTCATATTCATATTGTGGTCCTGGAACTAAGATACGTGAAAATTTAGCCAGAAATGTACCTCCAAAAAATAAGCTAGACTCTTATTTTAAAGAGCACGACATATTCTACATGAATAATCCTGATACAGCCGCCCGGAACAAGGCAGATATGAGATTAGCGGACCAGGCTTGGACTAGGGTTTCGGCAAAGGACGCCAATCTAGCCGAAAAAGCAGCAGCTTATGCAGTGACAAATTTGATGAAGGCCAAGGCAAAAATGGGAATGGGATTAAAATTTAATAAAAAGATTGACAAATTTCAGCTGTTAGAGGCCGCAAGAGACGTGCCTCACTTTCGAGGAGTGTACCTAAAAAACGAGCTAAGAAAACGGAGACCAAAAGTAAAAGAATGTGGAATTATTAATTTAGACAGTGACAGGGGCACACATTGGACAGCATATCGTAAAAATAAAGGTATTGTAATATATTTTGACCCATTCGGAATGCAGCCTCCAAAAGAGGTAATTGAATAATTTGTACCATCTAAAATTTACTATAGAACTGATCAAATACAAGATTTAAACAGTTCCATTTGTGGAATTTTATGTTTATCATTTCTGAAAAATTTTAGTTTATAAAAATGAATTCATTTACTATAACATTTACGGGTACATAGCCAGAGTTGAAGTCGGTGTTCTTTCCTCCTATAGAATTAAATGGTGATTATGTAATTGGACTGGTAGATTTTCAAAGTTATAATTCTATATTTAATGTTAAAAAACCTCTAAATACTTTGACATATTACAAAATGCACAAAATTACAACCCCAAAAGGGGAGGTCACAATTGACGAACTAAACCGGGCATTAGATGGTAAAGTTGAAGTTATTATACAAAATAAAGTAGCATTAATTAATACAAAAGTCAAACTTATATTTTACAAAGGGCTAGTTCCAAAATTAAATAAACTTAAAGACACAAAATTAACTATAGACGAGGGTGAGGATGTGTATTATTATGATTACAAAGCTCCAAATGTAATTGAAATTGCTGAAGGTACATACGAAGTGTTTGAGCTTGCGAAGGAAATTCAAAAGCAACTCCCAGATTTTGTACTTATAGCCGATAATAAAACTATGAAAGCCACATTACATTCTGGCCATGTGTTTGATTTTACAAAACCATGTTTAGGGTCTGAATTATTGGGATTTAAAGGATTTTCTACTCCAGATATTGCGTTTAAATCCGTAAATAAAATCAACATAAATAATGTAAATGTGATTAGAGTAAAATGTAATATTGTGAATGGGTCTTATTTAAATGGTGACAAATCACATACCATACACAGTTTTTACCCAGAAGCTCCTCCCGGCTACAAAATAATTGAGGTTCCCAGAAATATTATATACTTCCCTGTAAATAAGAGAAGTTTAGATGTTGTTAGCATTACATTTGCAGATCAACACGACAAGCCAATTGACTTTAATAAAGAAGAAACTACAATTACTTGTCATATAAAAAAGATATGAGAATTTACAAGAACGGACTGAGTGTGCAAAATGCCAGGTTTCTGCGATCAATTGGGTTGAAGTTAAAATTTTCTATTAATAAAAATGGAAGATTTTCTAGACGTTACAGGAAAATTCCAATACGACGATAGCGTGGTTAAAATTACAAATCACTCCTATGTTCCACACAACACTTTAGCAATAAATAATTCCGATGAAATTCGAATATGCATAAATAATCAAGATTTACTAACACTCCCATGTAGGAGTTATCTGTATATTAAAGGAGAAATAGAGAATCATGATAAAGGACATTTTATAAATAATGCATTTGCATTCTTATTTGACGAAATTAGATACGAAGTTACTGGTAAAGAAATAGATATTGTAAGAAATCCGGGAATTTCCAGTCTTATGAAAATATTGTGCTCTTACAATAAAACAAAGAAATTTTCAAATGTAGCATTTGATTCTGATGAAAATTTAAAGGAGTTCCATAAAAGCGGCAAGTTTAGTACTTGTGTCCCGTTAGAGCTGTTAATGGGTGTGTTTGAGGATTTTAATAAGGTTTTAGTAAATGTTAAACAAGAATTGGTGTTGAAAAGATCCAAAAACGACTTAAATTGTATATTAACAACATCTAATGCACCAACTGGGGTCGATCCTATTCCTAAAATTACACTTAAATCGATTCAGTGGGTGATGCCGCATGTGGTGCCATCTGATGGGGAGAAGCTTCAATTACAAAAGATGTTATTGCAAAATAAAAATTTGCAAATTGCATTTAGAAGTTTGGAGCTACACGAACTCCCATCATACCCCGAAACCAAGAGACATACATGGTCAGTTAAGACGTCTTCGAGTTTGGAGAAGCCCAGGTATATTATATTTGGTTTCCAAACTGGTAGGGACAACAGTGCACGAAAAAGAACTGATGAATTTGATCACTGTAAATTGAAAAATCTCAAAGTGTTTTTAAACTCTGAATATTATCCTTATAGTGATTTAAATCTCGACTTTGAAAATGAAGATGCCTCTAAAGCTTATAAGATGTTTGTGAGGTTTAGGGAGAGTTACTACAACACCGTCCCCGATCCTATGTTTAACAGAACTGACTTTATAAAGAAATATCCTCTAATTGTAATAGATTGTTCTAGGCAGAATGAATCAGTCAAAGAGGGGATTGTAGATATTAAATTAGAAATTGAAACTGCAGAAAATGTCCCTTCAAACACATCTGCATATTGCCTAATAATACACGATAAAGTGTTTGAGTATAATCCTTTGACAAATGAGATAAATAAAATGTAAATAAAATGAAAACAAATATTCAACAAGAATTGGTAGGGTCTGCAAAACAAATAAGAGAAAATATAGGGCGTTAAAACGTGGTAAATTTCTAGAGGCTGAAGAGAGGTTCCAAACATTCCAACCGTTAATAGAGCCTTTGCAAGAATTAAAAGATTTAGCCACAAAAACAGAGAGGCCAGTTCTCCCAATGATTTTAGAAAAGACCCCGTCTAGAATACCAAGAATAACACAGATAACACCGCACAAATTAGATTTTGGTCTTTTAGCATCAGACTATTTAGGAAATTACCTTAGTAGAAGTAGTATGACAGACACCACATATGGTATTAGGCGAGAAGGAAATAAATTTTTTATTGGGAATCAGGAAGTTCAAATTGCCAATGATGATGTTACAGTTGGAGAAAAAATTTTTAAAGGGACAAAGGGATTGTGGGAATTGTTAACTTTAAAAGAACCCGTAAACTATAGTCAGGTTGATTTGCAAAATTATAAAGAGATTTTGGAAGCTACAAATACACATTTAAAGGGTTATAAAACAGGTGCGGCGATGTCAAGTAATAAACACACTAAATATCTTAATATAATTAAACCCCTGTTTAAGACTGTTGGTGAAGGTTTAAGGCAGGTAACTGGTAATAAAATAGACTATGTTTATTGGGACAATCCTAATGAGCTTGTAGATAGGTTAAGACTGCTTTGGTTAAGCCGATTGGCGGGAAATTCTGGAGTGGATAATGAGATAGATTCTATCATAGAAGAATTGAGGGAAAGTGGAATTGTTTATTAAATAAAAAGATGAAAGATAAATTTTATCGCGTATATAACCCGTATGGTAAACCAGAAGCTAGAAGTTTTAAAGAAACTACTTTAAATCTAAAAGATGATGGTTGGAATGCTTTAAATTATAAAATTAGTAGTGTTAAAGGTGGGGAGTTTACTGATGATGTATCGACTTTGGGGCAGACGTTAACCAGAAAAGGTGATGCTTTTGTACAAGGTAATACTAAATATAAGTTTTTAGAATCCAAGAGTAATAATTGGAACGCTAATAAACGCAAAATTACTAACGTTAAACGAGGTGAAAGCTCAACCGATGTACCCACATTAGAGCAAACTTTAATAAGAAAAGATGGTGTCTTTGTACAAGACAAAAATAATTATGAATTTTTGGAATCGGAGAATGGTATTTGGAATGCCAAAAAGCAAAAGATTAGTTTTTTGTTGGCTGGTAAAGAAAGCGATGATGTTGTAAACGTCTCTCAAGTACCAAAAATGGATCTAAACTTTTGGGATTTTAATAATAAAAGGCTAGTTCGTGTTAAACCCGCTGTTGATGAGAACGATTGTGTTACAAAACATCAGAGTGTGACTTTAGACGGTCTTAAATTTGATGGTAAAAATAAGCAATTAACAAACATTTTACCTGGAACATTGCCAAATGATGTGGCTGTTGTTAATCAAATATTAACAAAAGGTGAGAAAAGCATAATAAAACAGGGGGATAAAAATTATAATGTATTAACATTAGATAGCGATATGTGGGATACAGAGGACAAATTAATAAAGAATGTACCTGAAGGCAAAGATAGGAGTGATATTTGTTTAATGTCACAGGTTTTGAGGTATGACGATAATATTAAAACTTTTAGACAAGACAATATTAAATTTGATATTTGTTTAAAATCACATGCATTAAGGTTTAACAATAAAACTAATAAATTTATGCAAGACAATAATGAAATCGATTTGATGATGTACAATCCTAAATTGTTGGTTGCAGACCCTACATCTTTAAGCGGATTTAAGTCTTTAGATGGAGAGGCATATTTGCCAAAAAACTATGTATATCAATGAATGAGTGATGGTATGTTAATTGGTAGCAATGGAGGTGTTTTTGAAACGACAGAGACTGGCAGATACGTTAACATTAAAAATAAAGAATAAAAAATGGAAAAATTTGCTTACGAATTGCATAAGCCCGCGAGAAAGAACTTTGTTAGAAGGTCTTTTAAGGTGTTGGGTATAAACGAAACTGTTCAAATAGATTTAATAGATATGCGGAATTATGCTAGAGAGAATTGTGGGAATAAATATATTTTAACTTTAATAGACACATTTTCTAAAAAAGCTTATGCTGCTCCACTAAAGAATAAAACTGGATTAGTAGTCACAGAAGCTATAAAAACTATTCTCCCAAAGGGAGTTAAAAATATTCAATCTGATAACGGAAAAGAATTTTTTAATGAACATTTTACCAAACTAATGAAAATTCTAAATATTAATCACTACCACACTTACTCTACAACTAAGGCGGCTATTGTGGAAAGGTTCCAGAGAACTTTAAAGAATTGGTTGTATAGAGAGTTTAGTGCACAAGGGAGTTGGATTTACTTCCAAAGTTAATAAGGATATATAATAATAAAGTACATAGATCCATAGGGATGAAGCCTAACCAAGTAAGTGCTAAGAACTCTAAAGATGTACATGAAAGGTTAGCATCTAAAGTACAAGTTAAAAAGCCAAGATATAAGGTGGGGGATAGTGTAAGGATATCTAAATATAAACATGTATTTAGTAAAGGATATACCCCTAACTGGACGGGAGAGCTTTTTACAATAGCAGAAGTTAAGAAAACAAAGTCTGTGACTTATATTTTGAAAGATGAAAATGTCAATATAATCAAAGGATGATTTTATACAGAAGAATTGTTAAAGACTAAATATAAAGACATGTATTTGGTAGAGAAGGTAATTAGGAGGAAGGGTGATTTATTATATGTCAAATGGCTCGGGTTCCCAAGTAGCCAGAACTCGTGGATTTCTGCAAAGGATGTATTAAAATGAATTTAGAGCAAATTTTAAAAATATAGGGGAAAAATATATTTAAGGCAAGAGTACTGGTCAAAACGGAAATTAGGGCGGGTGCAAAAATCGGACAGTAAATAGTTGGCAGTTTTTTTTTTTAATTCGACCGTAATAGTTAATTTGGGAAATGTAAGTGGAATTTATTAAAACACTTGCCTAGGACAATAACATATCCAAATTTTAAACAAATCAGACAGTAAATAAAGAAGTTGACAATTGGCAGTATTTTTCAAAAATATTTTTTAATTTGACCGTAATAGTGAATTTGGGAAATGTAAGTGGAATTTATTAAAACACTTGCCTAGGACAATAACATATCCAAATTTTAAATAAATCGGACAGTAAATAAAGAAGTTGGCAATTGGCAGTATTTTTCAAAAATATTTTTTAATTTGACCGTAATAGTGAATTTGGGGAATGTAAGTGAAATTTATTAAAACACTTGCCTAGGACAATAACATATCCAAATTGCAGACAAATCGGACAGTAAATAAAGAAGTTGGCAATTGGCAGTATTTTTCAAAAATATTTTTTTAATTTGACCGTAATAGTGAATTTGGGAAATGTAAGTGAAATGTATTAAAACACTTGCCTAGGACAATAACATATCCAAATTGCAGACAAATCGGACAGTTAATAAAGAAGTTGGCAATTGGCAGTATTTTTCAAAAATATTTTTTAATTTGACCGTAATGGTGAATTTGGGAAATGTAAGTGGAATTTATTAAAACACTTGCCTAGGACAGTAACATATCCAAATTCCAGACAAATCGGACCATAAACACTAAAGATAGTTTTTTAGCCTGAATTTGAAAATTAATTTTAAAAAATATAGAGGAGGGATGGGGATTGGGAAAATATATTTAATATAGGCAAGGGTCAGATACTAGTGTAGGCCAAAAAGGAAATTTGTGTAGGGTAGGATCGGGCGTCGGTGCAAAAACTGATCCCCATAAGAATAACATGGGAAAAAAGTGCCGATTACGGCCCCTCTTTCCTAGTTTCTCTCTACTAAAATGTCATCAGGAATATACGCACTATGGAAAATGTCTAAAATATCTGACCTCACACTACTGAAAACAATATATTATTCTTTGTTACACTCACATCCGTCTTATGGAATTTGTATCTATGGAGCTACATCAAAAGGTTAGGGTTCATTTACGCTACAGATCGTTGACACAACGACCCTCCTAAATATTTATGGGTTCATTTACTCTACAGATCGTTGACACAATGACCCTTCTAAAATAACTAAACAAAAATAAAGGTTCATTTGCTCTACAGCTCGTTGGCACTATGACCCTATCTAAATAATAAAATAATAATTCAAGGTCCATTTACACTACAGATCGTTGAGTCAACGGCCTTAAAATGTAATATTTTTAATAAATATGAAATTAGGTCGTTGATACAACGAACCGTTTAGTTTAACATATTTGTTATTTCAACTTTAGGGCCGTTGGCACAACGAGCCATTTCATATATTTTATAGTGAAAATATAAAGAGTAGGTTCATTTACACTGCAGATCATCGTTTACATGGTGCGCAAAAAAACTCTTTAAACGGAAGGCGCTCATCCATTCGCACTGACAACACGGCCGACACGACGCGACGGACGAAATTAATTTGCGCATATTATTACTAAAAACCATACGCATATATTTATATAAATTCCTTTTAACAAATAAAAGTCAACTATTTTTAATGCAGTACAAAATATATTGCCGTAAAACAATGCTAATGCTAGAAGTTAATTTGATAGCACTATTATACTATATTTAATATTATAATTCAGAAGCTTTGACAAATCCTAACCATTATTAAAAGGCCCTTAAAGTGAGAACTAAGACACAAATATAAGGTAAGTAAAATGGAGTAAATTGAACCAAGTAAATATATTCAACGGAACTGCTGTACAAAACAACTAACTTACTACAGTAAAATGCCGTGTTTTAATAGACGTATATTTTGAAGACGTAGAAGATTAACGTATTGCCTGTGCTTATTTCGTCCAGGAAGTAATCGAATTCAACCTGTACGTTTTTAATGTTAGACTACATGTGTGTATGAACATGACAATAATCATAGTACTGTTCTACAAGTAGTAGAATCATAAGGAGCTTTAATGCCAGTACATATAATTTTAAATTTAAAATTAGCCTATGTATTACGGAAATGATAAGCGAGGAATTTGGCGTGACTGTAGTCCCTATTTGGGTACTCCGTATGGAAGACAAAAATTATTGGCCCGGTTTTTCCATTCTTGATATTCACACGGTCTTAACCGGTTGACCATTTTAACTTAAGACTCCTAAAGGTGTTTTACAAGATGTAAGTGCAGGTGGCTTGTTAAGGTGGTTCTGGTTGTCACCTTTTTGTATAGTTTAATTTTAAACTAAATAAATATTATTCTTAAGTCAGATCATTCGACTTTATTACATTGTGCTCAGAGAAATTTGTTGACACAACCCTGGCCTCTTTACGTTGAATAGTTTGCTCTGAATAGAGGGTTACACTTCGTCACTACACGCTGTTATTATATAAGATACATGGTTACTTAATACTAGTATCCCGTCATGGCTTCGCTCCCGATCACAGTACAATGGTATGTTTGAGAAAATCGTTAACATTTTTAAGCACCTGGGGGACCGAGCTTTGCTCGAAAAGCCAGTCAGTTTGTTAAAAATGCCTAGAGACTTATATTCACGGTTCCTCTCCAAGGCGAGCGTATTTTCATTGCTTATTTCCTCGATTATTTTCATTTTGGGCATGCCAGTTTTATATTCAATCTTTAGTTTGAATGGTTCTCGCAATTGATACTTAACCTAATCATGTACATTTAAAGTTGTGTACACATTGGAAATAATCACTATTTTCAAGAAAATCACAGGATACTTTACCAAGAGAGTGTTATTTTTACAATTGAATGATTGCTTTTGAACAGCTGTTATTATTTTTTTATTTTTTTATTTACAAATCTTAACCATAACCCCGATGTTAGTATTTTCGAATATCTTTCTAAACAATACTATATTTTTCCATGGATGAGGCCTGATTAGAACACATTTATTAACCCATACATTCGATAGTTATTCCAACATTTTGCAAATTATTTTTGGACCAGGAGTAGGCAAAGGATGTTTTCTGATGTATTTAATATTCCCCTAACAAATGCATGCTCAATCGGTTCAGTTAACTACTAACGTCATTGATGAATAAATTTAAACTGTAAGGCCGACGGAGCAGAGGACATACAGGATGGAAAGTATAGGCCTGTTTCTTACTATAGTTCATTGCCTGCTGTCTTTCTACCAAATATTTGCTCAATCGGTCTAGTAAGTATATAATTAACATGGAAATGTTGAAGGCCTTTAAGGCCGAGCCTTATTAGAACAGGAATAAACCCATAACGGTTTTTTTGTTGTTGTTGACCCATCTTCTTTCAAATATCTGATCAATAACTCCTGTAGTTTGTTGGACTTATTAAAGGTGGATTTAAATACATAAAATATTCGGTATTATAATCACAATGGCTCCTAAACAAACTGAGCTTTAAATACCATGTTGCAAGGGCTTACGTGTATTGTAGCCAATGATTCATTGTCTTGCCGTTATTTGGTATGGTTTAGTATAACTTTGCAGAGTAGTTAATCAGACATATTTCCTCCGTTCTCTGATAAAATGTAATTAGCTGACTAAATGCTCAATAGAACATATATGGTGCATTCTGCAGTGAACATTTGAGTAACCTGTACCCTTAAGATCGATTTTGTCGCGGTGCCGGACAAAGGGGCACTACCCTAATGCTTTAAAACAGTCAAAAGAATTCCTCCTGCACACGAAAATACGCAAAACATTTTATTTCATTCAGTATTGTCGTTTTTTGTGAAACGGTAAACAAATCTGGCTTATAAACGGACAGACAGATGAAAAAGTTTAACAACAATTTAAATATATCCGTTGCATACAACATAAATAGATAAATAGATTCTTACCTTTAAAATCTGGTATTGATAATAACCTGTCCATAATGTATTAACAGCCGCAATTCAAATAAAATTATTCCCTATGTTAATCTTAAGGGCAAAAAACTAACTTTGAGGGTGGCCCATGCCCTTCAAATTAATAATACCGAAAAATGAAATCCGTTATTCAACTACGAATAACAACTACAACTACGAATCAGGACGAATATTGTGGTACCACAATCATAAACCGACAAAAGAACACAGCTGGCAGAAGTAAATACGAAAAAAATGGCGGATAAACAATCAACTCACTCACAATTTAGGAGAACGTTACCTTTATTTGTAAAATCTTTTATTGGATTTTTAGTACAACAATTTTAAAATCCTTTGATAAATTGAATTAAAACATGTTAAACGGAGGGTACTTTATTTATTTAATCATAAAACATGAATAAAACAATTTTTTTGTAGTTTCTTGTAATTACGAAACAGCATTGTATTAGTATTTCGTACTTTAAATCCAGTAATTTTTGTCCAATGCTTTAGCTTATGGAAAATTTAGATACTACTTAGAAATTATTTGAATAACATAGACTTGTAGCCAGTCGTGGCTTCGCTCGCGATCATAGTGCAATATTATATTTGAAAAGTTATATACATTAGTTAAAGCACTTCAGCATCTGGGGAACCAAGCTTTGCTTGAAAAGCCAGTCAGTTTTTCAAATGTTTCACGGTTCCTCTCCAGGGCGAGCATATTTACTTTGTTTATTTGCTCGTTTCGTTTTAGTTTGGACATGTCCGCTTTACATTTAATTATTCTACCTTAATTTTCAATGGTTCTATAAATCTATACATAACCTAATAATCTATACATTAAATATATGTATACATTGGTTTTAATCAATATTCTCACAAAACTCACATGTTGATACTTTACCAAGTGAGTGTTTGTATGTACCAATTCTTTTGTTTGTATGTACAACTCTTAATCGTAACGCCAATTCTTTTAAACAACATTTTATACATAACTTTTTTTCCGGGGATGAGGCCTAATTAAAACTTATTTCTTTATACCCACAAATTTGAAAGCACCAACATTTTGAGGGCTCTAAAGCACTTTAGGAACAGGGGTAGGCAAAGGTCGTTGTTTTATTATGATATATTAACTACCTTCCTAACAAATGCATATTAAATCAGTCCAGTTAACTAATAACGGTCGGTGTTGTTTTAATTGAAATGTTAAGGCCAACTGACATAAGGAACGGAAAGTATAGGCCTATTTCTGCTTATGGTACATTCCTGCTGTCTCTCTACCAATTATTTATTCAATTGGTCTAGTAAAGATATGATTAAAATGGAAATTTTGAAGGCCATTAATAGGAACGAGTCTCATTGAAATGGAAATAAGGCCTTAACTGTTTTTGGGATGGACCTATCTTCTTCCAAAAATTTACTCGATAACTCATGTAGTTTGTGCATGATGGGCTTAAAACACATAACAAATTCAGCATTATAATTACAATGACTACCTAGATAAATTGAGCTTTAAATACCATCTTGCAAGGTCTTATGTGCTCTCAACCCAATGTTTCGTTGCCCCGCCGTGTTTTATATTGTTTAGTATACCGTTGTGAAGTAGTTAGTAAAGCACGTGATTCCTCCATTCTGCGGTAAAAGATAAATGATCTGACTAAATGCTCATTAGAACAAACATGGTGCATTGTACGGTGAAATGTTGAGTAATCTGTACCCATAAACTCTTCTATGGGGCAGTGACGGACCAATGGACATAACCCTAATGACGTACGTAATGATTTGCGTAAACTGCCTACCCCACACGAAATGGAATGATTTCCTGCCCCACACGAAAATGGGCAACATGTTTTATTTAATTCGGTTCAGTATTTTTTGAGAAACCCTGAACAAATCTGGTTCACAAACAGACAGGTGAACAAAATTTAAATATCTCCGCTGTATGCAACATTTCACTGCTCAAAGCGATGTAGAAAAAATGTATTTGATTTATTCATATAAATACATTTTTTATGTGTAACATCTGTTATTGCTTGTCCATAATGTGTGAACAGCTACAATTAAAATCAAATTTTTCCCATGTTATAATTATGGGCTAAAAACGAACTATGAGGGTAGCCCGTGTCCTTAAGAATAAAAATATCGAATATTAAAACCTTATTGCAAAACTACGAACTGAGACGAATTTTGTTGACACTTCAAACATTAAAATTAGCCAAGAAATAAGGGAGAAGTTGTGTTTACAAAAAAACGGCTTCACGTTAATATGGATACTGGAAATTTACCGACCATACACATTTGTCATTTGATTTTCGTAATAAGACGGCAAAGGGCAACGCTAAGCGCAAGCGTCACAAGGTAAAGCGCCTTCAGTTTGACAGATACTATTCCCGTGCAGTGTAGAACGATGATCTGTAGCGTAAATGGACCGTTCATTTCAGTGTAAATTTAGTTCACATGAAATGGCTCGTTGTGTCAACGGTCCTATTTTATAAAATTAAAAAAATATATCGATAAAGGTCCGTTGTCGCAACGAGCCTGTAGACGCTTTGGACCGTTTTGATTATATTAAATGGGTTCATTGGCTCTATGACCCTCTTTAAAAATATAATAATAATATAAGGGGCCGTTGTGTCAACGATCTGTAGAGTAAATGGACCTTCTTTTTTAAAATTAAATATAACGGAGGGTCATTGTATCAACGAGCTGTAGTGTAAATGGACCTCATATTAAATTAAATATTATTAAATAGGTCCGTTGTGCCAATGATCTGTAGAGTAAGTGAGCTGTCACCGTAATTTCTTTCTCAAAATGTAGTTACCGTGTAGTTCTTGGTTTCCATTCTACAATATTCAAAGAATCGTACTCTGTAATTTCGTAGCTGAGAGAAAAGAGTATGGTATTCATCAAATTCACCCCTACACTTATTACAATCTTAAACACCTTTTTTCACTGGCTGTAACTTCACAACACCTTTCGACGCTATCCCTGCTTTCAGAGTCGGCGACGTATTTCCTGCCTCCACTGTAGCCACCACCAAGATATCTGACTCAGATGAAACACGCACCGGGAAACTAAATCTGAATCGGAATCTGAATCGGCGTGCACTCTGGAAGTACCGTTACACTACACACTATTGTGACTGTTGCTAGAAAACAACAATAGTTTTTGCTTTATGTCAGAATGATATTCAGGGTATCATGTTACTAACTGCACAGAGAGAGAGAGAGAGAGAGAGAGAGAGAGAGAGAGAGAGAGAGAGAGAGAGAGAGAGAGAGAGAGAGAGAGAGAGAGAGAGAGAGAGAGAGAGAGAGAGAGAGAGAGAGAGAGAGAGAGAGAGAGAGAGAGAGAGAGAGAGAGAGAGAGAGAGAGAGAGACAGGTGGGGTAACCCCTTACTGGTGCGAACCTTGCACGAACGAACTTTGTTTATATGTCTAAAACATAAACTGTTGTGCTTATGAGATGCTGTTGATATTCTTCATAACTTTTGCGACTAAACCAATTATATAAACATATTCAACAATTAAAAATAGTTAAACATTTAGGTAGTTGTTTCAGTCATATAAATTTAAATAATGGTTAGTTATTATTTCATTGTAGTTTTCACTTGAGTATTAAAAACCGGATAGTATAAGATATTAGTTTTATAAATATTAAATTGCATTCACCATTGTATCTAAATTTGCTGTGTAGTAGTTATTTTGTGTTGATCAGTAAAACTACATTTACTTTAATTTTGGTTTAACCTAAAATATTTTTCAGGTAGCATAAACTTAATAGATGTTTATACAGAACTTCAAAAGAAATTTCCTCAATTCAGAGAAAAGGATTTGAAAACTGAAATTTTAACTTTGTACTTCACGGTAAGTTTAGATTATATATTTTAATTTTAAAAATGTACGTGTAACCTAGACGTTTACATATATAACTCTACAGTCTGCCTCAAAGAAACGTTCCATTTGGTAATATAGGACCATTGATATAATTTCACAGTATACAATATTCAACCGTCAATTATCTTTTACATTAAACGGCCAGTTGCTATTTTCTGTTAATAGAGCATATAAAAAGACCCAAGTTACTTTTTCCTGCTAATATTTTCGAACATGAATTCGAAGTACTTAATTTCATGAGTTCATTAATATGATTTCATTTTTTAGCGAATTTCCCCTATAGGGAAGAAGCTATTACCGTAGTCGGCATGGTAAGACCTAGGCCCGGGACCATGATAACTTTTCGTTTTGAGGTCCCCAGACCCCAAAAACACCATTCGTTCGAAACTGTATATATATATATATATATATATATTTACAGTATATATATACAGTATATACAGTAGTATATATATATATATGTCCGTGAGCACTATAACTCTCGTAAAAATGATCCGATTTTGATGAAATTTGATCTAAACGTGTAAAGCAACATTTATGACTTATATATATATATATGTCCGTGAGCACGATAACTCTCGTAAAAATTATCCGATTTTGATGAAATTTGGTATAAACGTGTAAAGCAACATTTATGACTTTAAGTTCGAAAACCAGCCAGATCGCTCCATCCGAAGGGGTATTTTGGAGGGGTTTTGTACCCCTAAAAATGTTTTTTTGAATTTTTTACATGTAATTTTTGAAAAAAAATCAAATTTTAGTTTTTATCATTGGATTTAACTTAAAAAAACACACAATTTGGTATTTTCATCATTTCTCTACGTCAATTGGTTGCCGAGATATTGAAAGTGCTAAACACAGTACGTTGTCTAATGTTATTCTTATGGAGGATAAGAAAAATTGTATATCTCGCTTATTTATGAACGTATACTGACGAAACTTGGTATATGGCTTCATCTGGTTGTGGTCTATTGATATTTGCTCAAAAAAGTTATTTTTTGCCAAAGGCACCCGTAGCAGCAAACCTGCGTACTCAGCCCCATGTTATTCTTATGGATAATAATTAAACGCTATGTCTCCCTTAATTATGAACATAAATTAATAAATTCTGGTATATGACTTCACCTAGTTGAGTTATATTGATATTAGCATAAAAACCCATTTTTTGTGTTCCTTGTTGCAGCAAACCTACGTACTCAGCCCCAATGTTATTCTTATGGAGAATAATTAAAATTGTATATATCGCTTATTTGTGAATATATTTTTATGAAACTTGGTAAGTGGCTTTATGTAGTATTAAGACATTTATATAATCTATTGGAAATTCGCTGAGTACGCAGGTTTGCTGGTACGGGGGTATTTTAATTCTTTACGGGATAAAAATAATTTTTCCCTATCACACAGCCGTACTGAGAGTAATTCTTGTATGCTACATAATATTTAGTGTGAACGTTGTGTTACTTTATTTTAAGTTTAAATACTTGTAACTTGTTCAACTATTGTATTTTACCCACAGGGGACTGACACAGTTGGCATCACTGTGTCGTCGTGTCTGCTACTTCTCGGAAAGCACCAAAACATCCAGGTGGGAGAATACATACAACTATTGTGTCACGAAGCAGAACTTTAAAACCCTAAAATAATTAACACCAAAAAAGATCAGTTAGTGCAAATATATGAGTAGTAAAATTATACAATGAGACTTAAAAAATGCAAAATTGAACAATATTGATCTCTTAAAGCTGTTATTTTATTTACTACTGAGATTGAATAATAACATGAATCTAGGTAAATTATTTTTCGATATATCCTTGAATTTGTTGTAACACCACATTTTAAACTAATTTATGAACTAGGAACTAATGTAGTATAAATGGTGTGTGCGCCTTTTGCTCCGCGTTATTGGGTAATATAAAAACACATATTTTGCTCCGGGGGTAGAGCAGGTAGAAATCGGGGCCGCTGGAAACACCTCTTTTGCGCCGCGAGGGGGAGAGTTGCTGACAACGATTCTGCCCAATTGTGTTAGTGTAAAACTTGAAACTACCGGTTCAAAATTCTTTAGAAATTTGCGTCTATTACAAACTACGATTATTTTGCAGTAATTATGCCGCTAATAATGACATTGCAAGTGGGAGTGGGAGTGAGAGTGGGAGTGGGACTGGGAGTGGGAGTGGGACTGGGAGTGGGACAATACAGCTTTATCAATATTTTTCAACAAAAACCCCTTCTATGTAGCTCATATTGTATATAGTCATTCCCCAACACATTAGGAATTGTGATTGCTCAGTTAGTTTTTTCAAGCGGTATATTAATCTTTTGATTATCATTAATAGAAAGGTAAGGCGCCTAGTATGTTATAACCTCGGGCCACAGGATTGACCAACCTTGACCTGGACAGGACGGTATCTTATCAGTTGTTTCCAGCCATCCATTCTTATTGTAACGTACCACGAACATTAAACTAATGTGATAGTAATTTAATTTTCTATAATTTTATTTAGTAAACTCTCCATCCTCGTTACCCTCTGACCCTCATTTTGTTCGTAATAGTTTGCAATTTTAACCTAGGTTTTCAGTTTAAACTATTTTTGTTAATTACAACTTAGTGTAGACAAATTAACAACGACTTATACCCAGTTATCCGTCCATATAGATACATTCTCACAATTACGAATTGTGAAATGTTAAATTGTTTTATTGAATACTAGCTGTGTACCCGTCCTTCGTACGGGTTGTATATAAATGGTAAATTATCTTAAAAAAATAACAACCCATATAATTTTACAATATTAAAATTACATTTTACACTTTTAAAGTAGAATTAAATTAAAGTTAACGAAATATACTATGGCAGATAGTTCTGGTGCTGTTGCCAAGTCGAGGAACTCTGTCGGGTAGTGAACGGTGTGGTTTTTGCGACTCCAAATCGGTACACGTAACACTTTGGATTCGATTTTAGAAATAAAAGAACACACAAGTACAACAAAATATTAACCCTGTTTAATTTAACATTTTAAATACTTTGATACATTAATCTTTACATTCCAATAAATTAATAGTAATGTAACGAAACATTAAACTTTAAAAACATTGACAAACCACTTTTAAAATCACCATTCTTGCCAGGTCCTGTTTTCATTATAATTGTAATTAAACAATTTAAACCTGGAAAAATCATATGTTTTAAAAACATATGACTACTTGATTTGATTTAAATAAATGTAAATCAATATACGAACTATTCTAACAGTGGTCATGGTTAAATGAACGGTATTAAATAATGTATATGTTCATTCCTCCCTTTGGAATAGACCTACATTTGTGTTGATCTCCGTTGCTTGTTCATTGGTGGACG
This sequence comes from Allygus modestus, assembly GCA_963675035.1. NCBI lineage: Eukaryota > Metazoa > Arthropoda > Insecta > Hemiptera > Cicadellidae > Allygus > Allygus modestus. Next base: position 107,297,033 of record OY776111.1, read on the forward strand.
TGAGGATGGCACAATCACAGGGCCAGGCACTTTACAGATTAAACTGTTGAACCTCGGTCTAACAAACTGTCAGTCAATAAATCCTGTGATTTATCGATAGTGCCGAGTGAAGGATAGATGTTTCTGAGACTTAATTTGTTTTTCAATGTCTCAATCTCAACTTTTAAAAGCGCGTAAGAAAACTGCTCAACCCCTTAATCTTCTCAAAAATACATTTTCATATTTACTGTTAAGTTCAGACGCTCAGTGGTCGGTTACTTAAAATATATTTTTAGAGAGGCGTAGACTCGTCCACTCATGTCTCACTTACGACAAAGGGTCTGTGTGAAATCTCCAGAGAACAACACCGTGACTCCCCATGATGTTGTTTCTTATTTCCTTTAAGGCATCAAATTTCAGCTCTACTGGTTGAGTAGTTGGTGTGTTATGACAAACACGCGTATATTAAATGTCATTGGGCCAGTGTCCTTGAGTATATTTGTGTCTGGAGTAGGTAAATGTCTGCACTGAGCTATCAGCTACATTCCTACCGAATTTCAGATCCATCAGTCCAAGAGTATGTGCAAGATTGTTAAAATATTGTATTTTGAAATTCCGGGGGGCGAAGCACATAAACATTTTCGTAACAGGAATAGGCTGCGTTTTTTTCTGATGAATTAGTTATGTTCCTACCAAAATGTAACTTACAAAGGTCCAGAAAGTACTAATACTCATACAATTGCCATAAAAGTAAATTAGCGAAGAACCCTATACGACTTTTTTAAACGTATTATTATTGTGAATCTGCAGCATAAGGGGAACCACCATCCAAAATGTTATCTTCAATAGACATTGTCGTTTCTTAGATAAAGTGATCACTATGTCAGTGAGTGCATGAGTCTGACAAATATAGATTTAGATCATATATCCACTTATGTTATTTATTAACAATCTTCACTCAACGTTTTAAAAAATAACTAAAAAACCTATTTATATAATAACTATGCTATCATCTGGTTCAATATAAATAAATGCTTTGTCCATAAGAATAGCATAGGATCTTAAAAACCCTATGGGGCAGTGTCCTAAGGTAATTTAAAACAATCCAATTAGCCTAAAACCTTCTAACGCACATATAGAACATAGAAAAAAGATGCATAAAAATCGGTGCTCCCGTTTTCCTGTGAAAAGCGAAGAAAACATGACCAAAACCGCACAAAATCACGTTTTTGAGCGGCCGCCATTATTTTTTAGAAAGGCGTATGCCAGTTTATAGTGCCCTAAAACCTTCTCACACATATATAGAACAAATAAACAAAGTTTCATTAATGTCACTGCACCCGTTTTCCAGTGAAAAGCGAACAAAAACCCGTCCTTGAGCGTTACCGGCAGACAGACAGACATAAATTGAGATAAGATTTGTTTTGGTTTCCTTAGGGTGTAAAACGTGAAAATATGCAAAAATTGCATAATTCCAAGCAATGTACAGCCAAAACTCTAATTTTATTTATATAGATTAATTATACGGTATATTGAAATAAATATATATATACTTGATGTACACGTTCTTCGCACAGGGTTTTTCCTTACCCGTTCTATAGTCAATGCAAATTTCATTTTAGTTAGCTTGAAACAGCTGTTGTTCTTGCTTCTGCTCTTTAAGCTGTCAAATGTAAGTGCCCTCAGCTGTTCGGATTACAGTTTATTAATGTTTACTTTCTTATGAAATGTAAACATTGAAACTTAGAACGTTCACGGGGCGTAGCCCGAGGGGATTTTAAGGAAGTGAATAGGCCTATGTGTTGCATGGGTTCAAGATCTACCTTTGTGTAAAGTTTCAGCCCAGTCGGTTAAGTAGTTTTTGCGTTCACCCGGAACATCAGACAGACAGACAGACAGACAGACAGACAGAAACCACCTCTTCTTTATAATATTATAGATTTACACTATACTTCATAATTTAATAAGATTTATATTGGAAATGGTATTTCTGAGTGTTTACTTGTCGCAGGACCGTGTATGTGTGGAGATCAACGCCGTAGTAGGGCCGGATGATGACGTCACGATGGATCACATCCGCCGGATGCAGTACGTGGACCAAGTCTACAAACAAACACTGCGATGGTCCGTTACTGTACCTTATATACTAAGGAGAACCACAGAAAAGCTCAAATTAAGTAAGTGATTCTAAGGTTGTTTTAATCGGATGAACGTTAGTGAATCCTTATACTCAGTTTGGAATTCGAAGTAGTGTGACGCTATCTACATTTTAACGGTTTGATGGATTGTCATGAAATTTTTAGGGTAACGTTTTTACGGTTTAATGCTTTAAATAAACTATAATTGGCGATTTATTATTACGTTTTAATAATAATCAGTTTTTTCATTGATAATTATTTCAGTACATATGTTGAGCTTTGTAGTACCGTGTTGTTTGAACTGTCAAAATACATCAGCCCAGCTGCTGTAATTTTGTTGATTGAAGTTTGTGTTCAGGTCAGAGACTACATTACGAGCGGTTTATTTATTTAATTTGTTCTGAAACTTAGTGGTTCTACCTACCTACACCTTTCTGTTAGAAATTCAAAACGTGTAATTCTTTTGAGTTCAATAATAATTACGTTTATATAACCAGGTTGGTAAGTCGTTATAAATTTGGGGTCCTCATTCTCAAAAGTTGATTGATTTTTCGATTTTAAACTTTTAATATTGAGCTAGAGTTAAGTAACCTCCTCGGATAACCCCTTTTGGTAAAAGCTACTAATAAGTTGTCAATATAGTCTTCCATATGTTTTCTTTCACTACATATATTTATTGCTCTTTTTGCAAGACCTTTAGGGATGGATTTTTTCATGTGAGGAGGATGGCAGCTGTCGTAATGTAGGTACTGGAAAGTATTCGTACTTTTCACATTAATGTAACTTTTTAAAATCCCTTTATCTAGATATACATTTACATCTAGGAACGTTACAGATAATGTCGATATTGTCCATGTGAATTTCAAATTACTAAAATTATTTAGTGATTGTAAGAAATCGTCAAGTTTATCACGACCAAATGTCCATATCATGAATATATCATCAATGTATCGTTTCCAGAAGATGGGTTTAAAGGTTTGTGAGGCTAAAACGTCTTTTTCCATTTTACCCATATAAAGGTTTGTATAGGAGGGTGCCATTCTTGTTCCCATGGCAGTACCTTTTTGTTGTAAATAATACGAATCTTGGAAACGGAAACAATTCATAGTCAGGATAAATTGTATTAAGGTCGTTAAAAAGTTTGTGGGGGGAGATTGAATTTTCATTTGCTCTAAATAATGTTTTACTCCATTTATTCCCTCAGAATTTAAGATGTTTGTATACAATGAAGTTACATCTATTGTCACTAAAAGAGATTCATTGGGTAGTGGTTGAGTAACATCTTTCAACTTACCCAAAAATTCATTAGAGTTTTTAGAGTTTTTTACATATGATGGTAAGTTTTTAACTATATCTTGGAGACTATTATCTACAAATGCAGATATTCGTTTCGTAGGAGATGCGATAGATACTACTATAGGTCGTCCAGGTGGTGGTATAGTGGCTTTATGTATCTTTGGTAATATGTAAAAAATTGGAGTTTTTGGATTCGTTTGGATAAGCAGTTTGATGGTTTCCTCACTCAATCCTTCCTTTGAGCCTATATATGTATGTATGTAGCTTATGGACTCCAAAACCGCTCGACAGATTGTAATGAAACTTTCAGGCATTATTCAAGGATGGTTTGTGTGAAGATTGGTGCAAATCTGTCCAAAGGGCTCCGACCCAGAGGGCATACAAGGGTGCAGTGTCAGGTTTTAGAAATTTAGTGTTTTCAAAATTAACAGCTGTAATTAAAAAAATTCAAAGTTTCTTTAAACTGTCATTTGTTTAAATGTAAACAACACAATGTAAACACTGGCTGGTTTATTATCTTTTGAATTGTGAATTACGATCAATAAGGCACAAGGGCAATCTTTGACTATTGCGGGTTTAAATTTGGAAAATACCTGTTTTTCGCACGGCCATTTATACATGGCGTGCTCACGAGTTGGTACGCCTGAAAATTTGTATATTTTTAAACCAAATCAAAAGACAAAAAACATTGTTTATCTTTTGGCCTTACAATAAAATTAGTATACTTACTTTCTATTCCATTGACTTTTTTATTATATTAAAAAACTATTAAAATAGCTTTATTTCTGTAAACAACTTAATTTGGGCGCAGCAACGCGCGCCGGGTAACTGCTAGTATTCTTATATTTATTAAACTATAGTCAAGAACCGAACTTTCAAGACTTCATTACTTAGCAAAGTCTTGACAGTTTATGGTAAACGAGAGGTACATGAAGTTGAAATGAACACCAGATAACTTCCAGAGTTACGAGTAACTTCATAAGTGAGTTAATTAAACTCTTCGGTGACAAGTTGTCTCAAACTTTGATCTAAACATTTGCAACTTCATATTGTCGTTGTATTGTTGTGTCAACGATCTGTAGCGTAAATGAACCCTAACCTTTTGATGTAGCTCCATAGATACAAATTCCATAAGACGGATGTGAGTGTAATAAAGAATAATATATTATTTTCAGTAGTGTGAGGTCAGATATTTTAGACATTTTCCATAGTGCGTATATTCCTGATAACATTTTAGTAGAGAGAAACTAGGAAAGAGGGACCGTAATCGGCACTTTTTTCCCATGTTATTCTTATGGGGATCAGTTTTTGCACCGACGCCCGATCCTACCCTACACAATTTTCCTTTTTGGCCTACACTAGTATCTGACCCTTGCCTATATTAAATATATTTTCCCAATCCCCATCCCTCCTCTATATTTTTTAAAATTAATTTTCAAATTCAGGCTAAAAAACTATCTTTAGTGTTTATGGTCCGATTTGTCTGGAATTTGGATATGTTACTGTCCTAGGCAAGTGTTTTAATAAATTCCACTTACATTTCCCAAATTCACCATTATGGTCAAATTAAAAAATATTTTTGAAAAATACTGCCAATTGCCAACTTCTTTATTAACTGTCCGATTTGTCTGCAATTTGGATATGTTATTGTCCTAGGCAAGTGTTTTAATACATTTCACTTACATTTCCAAAATTCACTATTACGGTCAAATTAAAAAAATATTTTTGAAAAATACTGCCAATTGCCAACTTCTTTATTTACTGTCCGATTTGTCTGCAATTTGGATATGTTATTGTCCTAGGCAAGTGTTTTAATAAATTTCACTTACATTTCCCAAATTCACTATTACGGTCAAATTAAAAAATATTTTTGAAAAATACTGCCAATTGCCAACTTCTTTATTTACTGTCCGATTTATTTAAAATTTGGATATGTTATTGTCCTAGGCAAGTGTTTTAATAAATTCCACTTACATTTCCCAAATTCACTATTACGGTCAAATTAAAAAATATTTTTGAAAAATACTGCCAATTGTCAACTTCTTTATTTACTGTCTGATTTGTTTAAAATTTGGATATGTTATTGTCCTAGGCAAGTGTTTTAATAAATTCCACTTACATTTCCCAAATTAACTATTACGGTCGAATTAAAAAAAAATACTGCCAACTATTTACTGTCCGATTTTTGCACCCGCCCTAATTTCCGTTTTGACCAGTACTCTTGCCTTAAATATATTTTTCCCCTATATTTTTAAAATTTGCTCTAAATTCATTTTAATACATCCTTTGCAGAAATCCACGAGTTCTGGCTACTTGGGAACCCGAGCCATTTGACATATAATAAATCACCCTTCCTCCTAATTACCTTCTCTACCAAATACATGTCTTTATATTTAGTCTTTAACAATTCTTCTGTATAAAATCATCCTTTGATTATATTGCCATTTTCATCTTTCAAAATATAAGTCACAGGCTTTGTTTTCTTAACTTCTGCTATTGTAAAAAGCTCTCCCGTCCAGTTAGGGGTATATCCTTTACTAAATACATGTTTATATTTAGATATCCTTACACTATCCCCCACCTTATATCTTGGCTTTTTAACTTGTACTTTAGATGCTAACCTTTCATGTACATCTTTAGAGTTCTTAGCACTTACTTGGTTAGGCTTCATCCCTATGGATCTATGTACTTTATTATTATATATCCTTATTAACTTTGGAAGTAAATCCAACTCCCTTGTGCACTAAACTCTCTATACAACCAATTCTTTAAAGTTCTCTGGAACCTTTCCACAATAGCCGCCTTAGTTGTAGAGTAAGTGTGGTAGTGATTAATATTTAGAATTTTCATTAGTTTGGTAAAATGTTCATTAAAAAATTCTTTTCCGTTATCAGATTGAATATTTTTAACTCCCTTTGGGAGAATAGTTTTTATAGCTTCTGTGACTACTAATCCAGTTTTATTCTTTAGTGGAGCAGCATAAGCTTTTTTAGAAAATGTGTCTATTAAAGTTAAAATATATTTATTCCCACAATTCTCTCTAGCATAATTCCGCATATCTATTAAATCTATTTGAACAGTTTCGTTTATACCCAACACCTTAAAAGACCTTCTAACAAAGTTCTTTCTCGCGGGCTTATGCAATTCGTAAGCAAATTTTTCCATTTGTTATTCTTTATTTTTAATGTTAACGGATCTGCCAGTCTCTGTCGTTTCAAAAACACCTCCATTGCTACCAATTAACATACCATCACTCATTCATTGATATACATAGTTTTTTGGCAAATATGCCTCTCCATCTAAAGACTTAAATCCGCTTAAAGATGTAGGGTCTGCAACCAACAATTTAGGATTGTACATCATCAAATCGATTTCATTATTGTCTTGCATAAATTTATTAGTTTTATTGTTAAACCTTAATGCATGTGATTTTAAACAAATATCAAATTTAATATTGTCTTGTCTAAAAGTTTTAATATTATCGTCATACCTCAAAACCTGTGACATTAAACAAATATCACTCCTATATTTGCCTTCAGGTACATTCTTTATTAATTTGTCCTCTGTATCCCACATATCGCTATCTAATGTTAATACATTATAATTTTTATCCACCTGTTTTATTATGCTTTTCTCACCTTTTGTTAATATTTGATTAACAACAGCCACATCATTTGGCAATGTTCCAGGTAAAATGTTTGTTAATTGCTTATTTTTACCATCAAATTTAAGACCGTCTAAAGTCACACTCTGATGTTTTGTAACACAATCGTTCTCATCAACAGCGGGTTTAACACGAACTAGCCTTTTATTATTAAAATCCCAAAAGTTTAGATCCATTTTTGGTACTTGAGAGACGTTTACAACATCATCGCTTTCTTTACCAGCCAACAAAAAACTAATCTTTCGCTTTTTGGCATTCCAAATACCATTCTCCGATTCCAAAAATTCATAATTATTTTTGTCTTGTACAAAGACACCATCTTTTCTTATTAAAGTTTGCTCTAATGTGGGTACATCGGTTGAGCTTTCACCTCGTTTAACGTTAGTAATTTTGCGTTTATTAGCGTTCCAATTATTACTCTTGGATTCTAAAAACTTATATTTAGTATTACCTTGTACAAAAGCATCACCTTTTCTGGTTAACGTCTGCCCCAAAGTCGATACATCATCAGTAAACTCCCCACCTTTAACACTACTAATTTTATAATTTAAAGCATTCCAACCATCATCTTTTAGATTTAAAGTAGTTTCTTTAAAACTTCTAGCTTCTGGTTTACTATACGGGTTAGATACGCGATAAAATTGATCTATCATCTTTTTATTTAATAAACAATTCCACTTTCCCTCAATTCTTCTATGATAGAATCTATCTCATTATCCACTCCAGAATTTCCCGCCAATCGGCTTAACCAAAGCAGTCTTAACCTATCTACAAGCTCATTAGGATTGTCCCAATAAACATAGTCTATTTTATTACCAGTTACCTGCCTTAAACCTTCACCAACAGTCTTAAACAGGGGTTTAATTATATTAAGATATTTAGTGTGTTTATTACTTGACATCGCCACACCTGTTTTATAACCCTTTAAATGTGCATTTGTAGCTTCCAAAATCTCTTTATAATTTTGCAAATCAACCTGACTATAGTTTACGGGTTCTTTTAAAGTTAACAATTCCCACAATCCTTTTGTCCCTTTATAAATTTTTTCTCCAACTGTAACATTATCATTGGCAATTTGAACTTCCTGATTCCCAATAAAAAATTTATTTCCTTCTCGCTTAATACCATATGTGGTGTCTTTCATACTACTTCTACTAAGGTAATTTCCTAAATAGTCTGATGCTAAAAGACCAAAATCTAATTTGTGCGGTGTTATCTGTGTTATTCTTGGTATTCTAGACGGGGTCTTTTCTAAAATCATTGGGAGAACTGGCCTCTCTGTTTTTGTGGCTAAATTTTTTAATTCTTTCAAAGGCTCTATTAACGGTTGGAATGTTTGGAACCTCTCTTCAGCCTCTAGAAATTTACCACGTTTTAACGCCCTATATTTTCTCTTATTTGTTTTGCAGACCCTACCAATTCTTGTTGAATATTTGTTTTCATTTTATTTACATTTTATTTATCTCATTTGTCAAAGGATTATACTCAAACACTTTATCGTGTATTATTAGGCAATATGCAGATGTGTTTGAAGGGACATTTTCTGCAGTTTCAATTTCTAATTTAATATCTACAATCCCCTCTTTGACTGATTCATTCTGCCTAGAACAATCTATTACAATTAGAGGATATTTCTTTATAAAGTCAGTTCTGTTAAACATAGGATCGGGGACGGTGTTGTAGTAACTCTCCCTAAACCTCACAAACATCTCATAAGCTTTAGAGGCATCTTCATTTTCAAAGTCGAGATTTAAATCACTATAAGGATAATATTCAGAGTTTAAAAACACTTTGAGATTTTTCAATTTACAGTGATCAAATTCATCAGTTCTTTTTCGTGCACTGTTGTCCCTACCAGTTTGATAACCAAATATAATATACCTGGGCTTCTCCAAACTCGAAGACGTCTTAACTGACCATGTATGTCTCTTGGTTTCGGGGTATGATGGGAGTTCGTGTAGCTCCAAACTTCTAAATGCAATTTGCAAATTTTTATTTTGCAATAACATCTTTTGTAATTGAAGCTTCTCCCCATCAGATGGCACCACATGCGGCATCACCCACTGAATCGATTTAAGTGTAATTTTAGGAATAGGATCGACCCCAGTTGGTGCATTAGATGTTGTTAATATACAATTTAAGTCGTTTTTGGATCTTTTCAACACCAATTCTTGTTTAACATTTACTAAAACCTTATTAAAATCCTCAAACACACCCATTAACAGCTCTAACGGGACACAAGTACTAAACTTGCCGCTTTTATGGAACTCCTTTAAATTTTCATCAGAATCAAATGCTACATTTGAAAATTTCTTTGTTTTATTGTAAGAGCAAAATATTTTCATAAGACTGGAAATTCCCGGATTTCTTACAATATCTATTTCTTTACCAGTAACTTCGTATCTAATTTCGTCAAATAAGAATGCAAATGCATTATTTATAAAATGTCCTTTATCATGATTCTCTATTTCTCCTTTAATATACAGATAACTCCTACATGGGAGTGTTAGTAAATCTTGATTATTTATGCATATTCGAATTTCATCGGAATTATTTATTGCTAAAGTGTTGTGTGGAACATAGGAGTGATTTGTAATTTTAACCACGCTATCGTCGTATTGGAATTTTCCTGTAACGTCTAGAAAATCTTCCATTTTTATTAATAGAAAATTTTAACTTCAACCCAATTGATCGCAGAAACCTGGCATTTTGCACACTCAGTCCGTTCTTGTAAATTCTCATATCTTTTTTATATGACAAGTAATTGTAGTTTCTTCTTTATTAAAGTCAATTGGCTTGTCGTGTTGATCTGCAAATGTAATGCTAACAACATCTAAACTTCTCTTATTTACAGGGAAGTATATAATATTTCTGGGAACCTCAATTATTTTGTAGCCGGGAGGAGCTTCTGGGTAAAAACTGTGTATGGTGTGTGATTTGTCACCATTTAAATAAGACCCATTCACAATATTACATTTTACTCTAATCACATTTACATTATTTATGTTGATTTTATTTACGGATTTAAACGCAATATCTGGAGTAGAAAATCCTTTAAATCCCAATAATTCAGACCCTAAACATGGTTTTGTAAAATCAAACACATGGCCAGAATGTAATGTGGCTTTCATAGTTTTATTATCGGCTATAAGTACAAAATCTGGGAGTTGCTTTTGAATTTCCTTCGCAAGCTCAAACACTTCGTATGTACCTTCAGCAATTTCAATTACATTTGGAGCTTTGTGATCATAATAATACACATCCTCACCCTCGTCTATAGTTAATTTTGTGTCTTTAAGTTTATTTAATTTTGGAACTAGCCCTTTGTAAAATATAAGTTTGACTTTTGTATTAATTAATGCTACTTTATTTTGTATAATAACTTCAACTTTACCATCTAATGCCCGGTTTAGTTCGTCAATTGTGACCTCCCCTTTTGGGGTTGTAATTTTGTGCATTTTGTAATATGTCAAAGTATTTAGAGGTTTTTTAACATTAAATATAGAATTATAACTTTGAAAATCTACCAGTCCAATTACATAATCACCATTTAATTCTATAGGAGGAAAGAACACCGACTTCAACTCTGGCTCTGTACCCGTAAATGTTATAGTAAATGAATTCATTTTTATAAACTAAAATTTTTCAGAAATGATAAACATAAAATTCCACAAATGGAACTGTTTAAATCTTGTATTTGATCAGTTCTATAGTAAATTTTAGATGGTACAAATTATTCAATTACCTCTTTTGGAGGCTGCATTCCGAATGGGTCAAAATATATTACAATACCTTTATTTTTACGATATGCTGTCCAATGTGTGCCCCTGTCACTGTCTAAATTAATAATTCCACATTCTTTTACTTTTGGTCTCCGTTTTCTTAGCTCGTTTTTTAGGTACACTCCTCGAAAGTGAGGCACGTCTCTTGCGGCCTCTAACAGCTGAAATTTGTCAATCTTTTTATTAAATTTTAATCCCATTCCCATTTTTGCCTTGGCCTTCATCAAATTTGTCACTGCATAAGCTGCTGCTTTTTCGGCTAGATTGGCGTCCTTTGCCGAAACCCTAGTCCAAGCCTGGTCCGCTAATCTCATATCTGCCTTGTTCCGGGCGGCTGTATCAGGATTATTCATGTAGAATATGTCGTGCTCTTTACAATAAGAGTCTAGCTTATTTGTTGGAGGTACATTTCTGGCTAAATTTTCACGTATCTTAGTTCCAGGACCACAATATGAATATGACGGGATGTGGAGGGGGAAAGGAAGGTTGTTTATAAGGGTATTTAACAAGCCACGGCCTCTATATGGCTTTAAGAATAATGCCTTACCTTGGACCTTTTTACACTTTCTCTTTGCCATTTTTATTATATAAAAAATGTCATTTATTCAACAAAAGAACAAATTTAAAATAGCACATAAAGAAAATACACCAAAGAAGTTGGGTCTATTTCCTAATAATATTCGCTGTCTTATAATAGGGCCTAGCGGTTCGGGGAAGACCGTTGTAATTTATAACTTAATTGTAAAAAAGCAAGGATTAAAGTTTACAAATTTATATATAATATCCAAATCTTTAGAACAAGAAAAATATAAAAAAATAATTGAAATATTCCGTCTGTGTGATGAAGTTAAATTACACACATATTCAAACTGTGAAATCACACCAAATGATGTAGAATCACACTCAATAGTTGTATTTGACGACATAAATAGTCCAAATATCACACAATTTTTCTCAATGGGCAGACACAAAAATATTAACAGTTTTTACTTGTGTCAATCTTACAGTAAAGTAAACAAACATTTACGTGACAATGTTAATTTTCTAATATTATTTAAACAAGACGATTTAAATTTAAAACATGCGTATAACAATCATGTGGGAAATGATTTTTCATTTAACCAATTTAGAAATCTCTGCCACCAATGTTGGGATAGGTCTAAATATGGCTTTTTTGTAATATACAAGGAAAGGCCAAAGAATAATGGGAAATACAGATTTATGTTTGACCAATTTTATAGTGACCAAGGGCAAGAGTGTTAATGCCATCCAAAATAAACCTCTTGTCGTCATCAAAAGAGAGTACCTTTTTGTTCATCGTTAATTTTTGAAGATGGTGGTTTGTGGATTTAATTCTTGTAACATTCTCATAGTAATCTTCTCCGGTTGCAAGACAGTTTAAGTAATGTTGGTGTCTTAAGAGATGTTTAACTGTAGCATTGTCAGCCCCCTTTGCTTTTTTAACCTCTAGCTCATTTTGCTTTTCTTTTTCGTATAACCATTGTAAAGGAATGAAAGAGTATAATTTTGGCCTTAAACCACAATATTCATACATAATTTGACCATTTAATTCGTCTTTAAACTTGCCCGTAACTTTTTTATTTTTATCAGAGTATGAGAAATGGTCTTTACTATATGCAGAGGTGTCGAAACAGTCCAAGTCACATTGTATTTCCTTGTAAAAGTCCTCTGTTACTATAGAATAAATAAGACTGTCTGTGTCTGTCATTAGAAACTTTTTATTCTTAAATTTTGACATATAATTATAGTGGAAATCATACATTATTACCTTACTGCTATCCAAAATGGTCATTCCTAAATATATTGGTTTATCAAACTTTGGCAGATACGTTAACATTAAAAATAAAGAATAAAAAATGGAAAAAATTGCTTACGAATTGCATAAGCCCGCGAGAAAGAACTTTGTTAGAAGGTCTTTTAAGGTGTTGGGTATAAACGAAACTGTTCAAATAGATTTAATAGATATGCGGAATTATGCTAGAGAGAATTGTGGGAATAAATATATTTTAACTTTAATAGACACATTTTCTAAAAAAGCTTATGCTGCTCCACTAAAGAATAAAACTGGATTAGTAGTCACAGAAGCTATAAAAACTATTCTCCCAAAGGGAGTTAAAAATATTCAATCTGATAACGGAAAAGAATTTTTTAATGAACATTTTACCAAACTAATGAAAATTCTAAATATTAATCACTACCACACTTACTCTACAACTAAGGCGGCTATTGTGGAAAGGTTCCAGAGAACTTTAAAGAATTGGTTGTATAGAGAGTTTAGTGCACAAGGGAGTTGGATTTACTTCCAAAGTTAATAAGGATATATAATAATAAAGTACATAGATCCATAGGGATGAAGCCTAACCAAGTAAGTGCTAAGAACTCTAAAGATGTACATGAAAGGTTAGCATCTAAAGTACAAGTTAAAAAGCCAAGATATAAGGTGGGGGATAGTGTAAGGATATCTAAATATAAACATGTATTTAGTAAAGGATATACCCCTAACTGGACGGGAGAGCTTTTTACAATAGCAGAAGTTAAGAAAACAAAGCCTGTGACTTATATTTTGAAAGATGAAAATGGCAATATAATCAAAGGATGATTTTATACAGAAGAATTGTTAAAGACTAAATATAAAGACATGTATTTGGTAGAGAAGGTAATTAGGAGGAAGGGTGATTTATTATATGTCAAATGGCTCGGGTTCCCAAGTAGCCAGAACTCGTGGATTTCTGCAAAGGATGTATTAAAATGAATTTAGAGCAAATTTTAAAAATATAGGGGAAAAATATATTTAAGGCAAGAGTACTGGTCAAAACGGAAATTAGGGCGGGTGCAAAAATCGGACAGTAAATAGTTGGCAGTATTTTTTTTTAATTCGACCGTAATAGTTAATTTGGGAAATGTAAGTGGAATTTATTAAAACACTTGCCTAGGACAATAACATATCCAAATTTTAAACAAATCAGACAGTAAATAAAGAAGTTGACAATTGGCAGTATTTTTCAAAAATATTTTTTAATTTGACCGTAATAGTGAATTTGGGAAATGTAAGTGGAATTTATTAAAACACTTGCCTAGGACAATAACATATCCAAATTTTAAATAAATCGGACAGTAAATAAAGAAGTTGGCAATTGGCAGTATTTTTCAAAAATATTTTTTAATTTGACCGTAATAGTGAATTTGGGAAATGTAAGTGAAATTTATTAAAACACTTGCCTAGGACAATAACATATCCAAATTGCAGACAAATCGGACAGTAAATAAAGAAGTTGGCAATTGGCAGTATTTTTCAAAAATATTTTTTTAATTTGACCGTAATAGTGAATTTTGGAAATGTAAGTGAAATGTATTAAAACACTTGCCTAGGACAATAACATATCCAAATTGCAGACAAATCGGACAGTTAATAAAGAAGTTGGCAATTGGCAGTATTTTTCAAAAATATTTTTTAATTTGACCATAATGGTGAATTTGGGAAATGTAAGTGGAATTTATTAAAACACTTGCCTAGGACAGTAACATATCCAAATTCCAGACAAATCGGACCATAAACACTAAAGATAGTTTTTTAGCCTGAATTTGAAAATTAATTTTAAAAAATATAGAGGAGGGATGGGGATTGGGAAAATATATTTAATATAGGCAAGGGTCAGATACTAGTGTAGGCCAAAAAGGAAAATTGTGTAGGGTAGGATCGGGCGTCGGTGCAAAAACTGATCCCCATAAGAATAACATGGGAAAAAAGTGCCGATTACGGTCCCTCTTTCCTAGTTTCTCTCTACTAAAATGTTATCAGGAATATACGCACTATGGAAAATGTCTAAAATATCTGACCTCACACTACTGAAAATAATATATTATTCTTTATTACACTCACATCCGTCTTATGGAATTTGTATCTATGGAGCTACATCAAAAGGTTAGGGTTCATTTACGCTACAGATCGTTGACACAACGACCCTCCTAAATATTTATGGGTTCATTTACTCTACAGATCGTTGACACAATGACCCTTCTAAATAACTAAACAAAAATAAAGGTTCATTTGCTCTACAGCTCGTTGGCACTATGACCCTATCTAAATAATAAAATAATAATTCAAGGTCCATTTACACTACAGATCGTTGAGTCAACGGCCTTAAAATGTAATATTTTTAATAAATATGAAATTAGGTCGTTGATACAACGAACCGTTTAGTTTAACATATTTGTTATTTCAACTTTAGGGCCGTTGGCACAACGAGCCATTTCATATATTTTATAGTGAAAATATAAAGAGTAGGTTCATTTACACTACAGATCATCGTTCTACATGGTGCGCAAAAAAACTCTTTAAACGGAAGGCGCTCATCCATTCGCACTGACAACGCGGCCGACACGACGCGACGGACGAAATTAATTTGCGCATATTATTACTAAAAACCATACGCATATATTTATATAAATTCCTTTTAACAAATAAAAGTCAACTATTTTTAATGCAGTACAAAATATATTGCCGTAAAACAATGCTAATGCTAGAAGTTAATTTGATAGCACTATTATACTATATTTAATATTATAATTCAGAAGCTTTGACAAATCCTAACCATTATTAAAAGGCCCTTAAAGTGAGAACTAAGACACAAATATAAGGTAAGTTAAATGGAGTAAATTGAACCAAGTAAATATATTCAACGGAACTGCTGTACAAAACAACTAACTTACTACAGTAAAATGCCGTGTTTTAATAGACGTATATTTTGAAGACGTAGAAGATTAACGTATTGCCTGTGCTTATTTCGTCCAGGAAGTAATCGAATTCAACCTGTACGTTTTTAATGTTAGACTACATGTGTGTATGAACATGACA
Source organism: Allygus modestus (assembly GCA_963675035.1). NCBI lineage: Eukaryota > Metazoa > Arthropoda > Insecta > Hemiptera > Cicadellidae > Allygus > Allygus modestus. Next base: position 107,312,768 of record OY776111.1, read on the forward strand.
ATAATCATAGGTACTGTTCTACAAGTAGTAGAATCATAAGGAGCTTTAATGCCAGTGCATATAATTTTAAATTTAAAATTAGCCTATGTATTACGGAAATGATAAGCGAGGAATTTGGCGTGACTGTAGTCCCTATTTGGGTACTCCGTATGGAAGACAAAAATTATTGGCCCGGTTTTTCCATTCTTGATATTCACACGGTCTTAACCGGTTGACCATTTTAACTTAAGACTCCTAAAGGTGTTAGTAGTGTGGGTTTGCGGGTTTTGCGCCGGAAGTGACGTCATCCGGTCACGTGACCGGAAGTGCTGAGTCATGAAAGATGTTATCTGGGGCTGAGCCAGTGACGTAGGCGGTTTTGTGACGAAATGAGTTAAAGTTCAAAGTTCAAGGTCACGGGGAGGTAATTTTAAAAAAGTACTACCTCGCACGCGTAAAATCCGATTGTGATTCGATAGTTTTAATTCGATAAAATATCGAATGAAAATTATCGAATGAAGCAATCGAATGATACGAGTGCGAGGTAGTACTAATACAAATATTACTTTATTTTATTTACAATAATTCATATTACAAATATTACTTTATTTACAATAATTCATGTTTACAATAGTTCCCCGTTGTTGGTTGTCATCGATGTTGTTGATCCGGACGAGTTGCGGCCATCACTTTGCTTTCTGAAGAAAGACGGTAGATACTTCGATCCCTGCGCAGAGTCCATGTTGTGTTTTTGACACCTATCTGTTCTGTTAGGTGTTTGCATTTCATTGCTGTCAGGAGGAAATAATACGTGACGGCAATGAAATAGAAACATCTATCAGACCTTGAGTGAAATAATATTGTTATTTTGTGAAGAGCGTCTCGGAGAGCTCGATGTTCACCGGTCGAGAGCCGGAGGTGTACTGACTATTCGCTAGCTAGCGTTCTGGTATCAAACAAAATGGTGGGGGTAAAAGTGTAGTAGAACGAAGCAGATGGTTGGTGGGAGGTGGCAGGCGGCAGGTGGCAAGTGTGCGGCATATGGTAGTCCCCCCACTACACCAGTCCCCCCACTACACCAGTCTCCCCACCAAGTTTTACATCGCACAATAACTAGTTTACATGTGTTAGTTAGGGTTTAGCTCTTAGACTGTCAAGACCTTAGCTCCGTAACTAAAAACTTCAATAATGTTTGCGCTTCAACGCTGTATAAGTATAACAGCTACTATGATCTAAACCGGTGCATGTATTCATATGGTTCTTTTTGCGAAGCAAACAACTAGCTAAAAGTGTTTCAACCTCGATTATTCTTCGACGAAACCGCTCATTGTCCACTAAAAGTGTAGACCTTCTGTCTTCATTGTCAGGGAAGTAGAAAGTAGTGTCAAGGGGACTACTGAAGGTCACCTGCCTCATGTTCCTGTAAAACTGCGACATTTTTCAGATCCTCTAGGTAGATGTTCATCCGTCAAGAGCTGGAAGAATAATGATGGAGCGTTATCGTGTATGATAGGCACCTAACCCTCACCACAACGTTACCTTTTCCTTCAAACCATCGTTTTACGCTACAGATGCTATACTGTTGGTTAGATTTAAATTTAGATTGCACCTTCTTGTTTGTCTTGGCAAGCCGCGTAATTGAAGTACCCACATGTTATACTTTGAACTAAAAACAAAGAAGTTATTTAGGTTTGTCCTTGAAAATAGGTGTTTTTTCGCTGTTGCTGCTATACCCGTTGTCAGATCTGAATTCTGTTTGCACTAACTTGTTCGTCTGATCAATCCGCGTAATTTGAGTACCCACTTAATATACTTTAAACCGTAAATAAAGAAGTTATTTAGGTTTGTCCTTGAAAATAGTTGTTTTTTCGCTGTTGCTGCTATACCCTTGGTCGGATCTGAATTCTGTTTGCACCAACTTGTTCGTCTGATCAATCCGTTTAATTTGAGTACCCACATGACATACTTTGCACAAACTTTGTACCCCCCCCCTTTTTTTGGGTCATGTTCAAGGACCTTGGGACTTAGAAATTTTCACAAAGTGGGCTGCACACAAACATAAGACTAACAGTCTCCTGCCTATGTACAGGCCAAGTCCCTAACTTTAAATGCTTAGGGTGGTCCTGAAAAGGACCGTTTGCGTGCTGAGGGATGGTTTGGTTAGGAATGGTTGGTCTAGGGATCGCTGCTTAATTTAAACTTTATTTTTTTTAACCCACTTTACCCTCCCATCTTGTCTCATGAAGTACAACTCCTGGGTGTCGTTTATCAGAGGGGGTGGTGGTGGACAAGTCTGCGGCAGACGCACCTCGACGTAGTGGTCGGTGTGTTGGAAGAGGAACACGTGGTCCCCGTTCCTAGCCACAAACTTGTACTCCGTCATCCGCTTCAGATTCCGGAACTCGGCCTTGGAGGTGTCGATCGGCGTCACCAAATCATTGATCCCCATCACTCTTGTCCGCTCCATCACCTCATCTACAGTTAGTGGTGGAGTTGAAGGTCGAGCTGTGGACGTAGAAGGCTGAGGCTGAGTTGAGGGTCGCTGGTGAAAATATAATGGGTGACACCGAAAATCACGTCTAAGAGCAGACTTAAAAGCTGAAGGTTTCTTAAATCCGCTTCTTCTTTCCGTCGACTTCTTCAAGGACTCCTTCAAACGTTGAAGTTTTTCGGGAGTCAGAGGAGAAGACATGGTGTTGTTGGATGGAAGGGAAAATGAATAGAGCACGTGTATACTGGTTGAGAACCAAAGCTGGAATGAGGTGCCAGACAAAGTAAAGCAGGTCGCAAAGGATAACCTCGCCCTATCAATATATAGATAGCAAAGCTGGGTACTAATTAGAACCGGTTTACATCCGGCCCCCCCCCCGGCCAAGTTCAAGCCCCCCCCCCCGACGGAACCCCCCCCCCCGACGGAACCCCCCCCCCTCTTGAGTGTGTGTGGGCCCAACGCGCAATTGAGAGACCATGCGCATTTGCATGTGTAGTTAAATATATTTAAGGGGATCTTGGTCAGGGGATTATTGTACTTCGGTTCGTAGTATTCTGAAGCCTACACAGTGATGAACGTCCTTGCGGTTTCAGAGTGCACGACTGTTGTAAACTGACCATATTTTGATGCTTTATAATAACATTGTAGATGGAATGTTTTGTAGTTTGCTTAACACTTAATGCTTTTATCTTCAACGTGTCCTTGACCTAGATTAGGACTTAGAAAATATTCAAGAAACATTCAATGTACACAACCACGTTTTAGCACAAAATTTATGGAAGGGGAAATTTAATATATACTGCAACAGCGTGGTAAAAATCATCATATCGCTATGGAAGCTGTAGGTGTAAACACTTGGCTTGTTCCTTCCGAGCTTGCTATTTCAGAAGCCTTTCTGTCCATCCTTACTTCTGAGTTTCGAGGCATTAAATTAAAAGTAAAAATAGAGCTGAGACCGTTGCATAGAAATGATATGCATTGTATTTTGGTGGAATGGGAATCGCCCTCCGGCATTAATCTTTTCCATTTTATCAAAAGATCGTGCAAGGAGTTTTGCGTAAAACGGATAACAGTCTCCCTTGTTTAAACGTAGTACAGATTTCTTCCAAAGTAAAATAGCAAAGGTAACACCTTTGCTATTTTACAAAATATTTTAACGTGTCCTTGACCCAGTTACCGGACTTGGAGCAATTCAAAGTGTGCTATACAGCGTTAGAACAAACTACTGTCGAAGCCCCCCCCCCCGATATATTCCTATAAAAGCGGGAGCAGCCCGCAGAGGGTTCGCAGTCGCAGGCCGACAGCCTAACTAGCTGTTTGCCCGCGCTGTCCGCAATAGTATCTCTAGTATAGAGTTGGTACCACTATATATTAGAGATGCTACCTTAGCTTAAGGCATGTCTGTGTATTATTAAGCATGTTAGAATAACGCTTGTAGTTTGCTGCTAGTAAATGTAGTTAGTTTAACTGTAGTTAGTTTGGTGTTGGTTTTAAAGTGTTTTTGAAGTGTTTTTTATTTACTAATGAAATATGTACTTTTCTTTCACGCTCCCATTCAAAAAGGTATGGCACGAAAACCGACCTTATGTCTTTAAATATCTCAGGGGGGATTATGTTTCTCAAATAAACACCTTTCCTAACCCCTTACAAAAAGGTATGGCACGAAAACCGACCTTAAGTCATTACGGCGCGCAAACCGGATGACTTTACCTATCTTAACCCTTACTCACGAGAAACAGATTCAGTCAGTTTGCTTATTTTTGGTTAAATTTAAGGGGACCTTGGTCAGGTAATTATTGTACTTCGGTTCGTAAAACTCTGACGCCTACACAGTGATGAACGTCCTTGCGGTTTCAGAGTGCGCGACTGTTGTTAACTGACCATTTTGCTTATCTTGGAGGATACATCATCGGGGAAATAAACTTAAGGGGACCTTGGTCAGGTATTATTGTACTTCGGTTCGTAGTATTCTGACGCCTACACAGTGATGAACGTCCTTGCGGTTTCAGAGTGCGCGACTGTTGTTAACTGACTATATCGTTTGTGTGTTGGGTGAATAATTTTTCGGGGGAGAGGTTAGTGTTCCGTTATCAGGTTTATTTGCCTATAATTGCGAGCTTTAAGCTAGTCCTCTTCTCCTAATACAGAGCGGGGAATAGAGCAGTTTGTGGTCCAAGCTAGAATCACTTACTGCTCTATTCCCCGTTTTGGCAACATGTTCAGATGACCTTGACCCACTTCGGGACTTAGAAAATTTTCGTTTAGTAAAACATTACAACAATATTCCTTCCCTAACCTCTAAAGCCCCCCCCCCTACAACTGGGTATAAAAGGAGGGTTTTCACCAGTGGTAAAATCATTCTGCTGCTTACACATCACGAGTGCAGTTCAGTTCCCGAGATGTCTGACCGTAGGAAGCAACTTTTGCCGAGGAAGGTTGAGCACTCTTCACCTGCTCCGTCATCTGCTCCGCCAGCTCCTTCCATCCTTCGGCAGGCGTTAATATTATCATGCATTGTTCCTGAGGAGCCTGCACCACGACCGCAACCACTTCAAGAAAACCTCGTTGCTCCCCCGTCCGCTTCTTCATCTTCTTCATCTTCTTCATCGTCTTCGTCGTCTTCATCTTCTTCGGCTACTTCTCGCTCACCTTCTCCATCACCGAGGAAGGATGAGCAAACAACTGCACCATCTTTGGCTTCACCAGCTCCTTCGCTTCTTCAGCAGGCGCTGGCAAGCATTCTTCCACCTTCTACACCAGGCTCTTCAACACCATCTGCAAGTCTACATTCTTCTTCTCCTACCAAACCTTCTACACCTTCTGTAAGTGTCCTTTCCCGTCCTTCAGTGATCTGTATTAACAACGAATCTCCTTCAGAGAAATTTCAACAATTAAAAACCTTGAGAAGGCAGTCTATACTTCCTGCACCAAGATGCAGCTACAGTTTTAAAAAAGGTGCAAGGAAAGGGGAACGTTGTGCTAAGTATTGTGTTTTAAATGAAGAAGTATGCAGATCACATTTAAAACAAAATCACAAGGGCACCGTTTCTCTTTCTACACCCCATCCAACAGTGAGACCAACCAAAATTCGAATTAATAGGCTTTGTAGAAATAAACGATACTTTTTTGTTAAATCAAAGGGCTTTGCAAAGGTGGTGGTTCAATGTGAAGGTAAATTGTACTATGTAGAGTTGCCTAGAGGCATGGACCTCCACGTCAAAGAACTTACCAAACAGAACTATTTAATTCGAAATGATACAGGTTTCAGTGTGTGGAAAACATTTAAAATAAAAAAAGATTAAAAAGTGTATTCCAAATTAAAAATAGTCTTTTCCAAATTAAAAAAAAAAGTGTGGACAACCTATTTACAATTTGTAGCATATGCTGCAGAGTGTAAATAGGTTGTCCACACCTTTTTTTTACAATGCTACAACGACCTTGACCTAAATAACGGACTTAGATATATTGCACTAAGTTAAAGATAAAACTTAAATGGAAAAAGGAGAAATATTATATTAAAGACATTATTCAACAGTAAAGAGGGGAGGGGGTAAGCGGGTATTTAAGCGAGAGATTCGGAATATAATTATTAGTTGTATCGTCATGAGCGTCAACAGCAACACATGGGGAAAGGAAATTAGCGAAGAGGAGTTGTACGCGATTGTTGAGGCTGCTGAAATGACTGAGGTTTATAAAATTAATAAGGTTGCAGAAAATGGTGCTCAGTCTCAACCGCAACAAACTACATCACCGATGCAGTCTACAACGCAACAACCAAGACCCTATCATGTTATCCTGGAGGAGTACAATGAGGCGATGAGGTACGCCTTTACTAAGTGGTGTGGTCAACCGCGTTCTCCTGAACAATGGGAGGAGCATGATGCAGACTTTCGCCTGGTTGCAGACTTAGAACTTGAGCTTCAAAGAACAAAGGCTGCTCAATAGTGAGAAGAGTTATTGTTTACTTTAAAATACAGAGCGGGGAATAGATCAGTTTGCGGTCCAAGTGAGAACCACTTACTGCTCTATTCCCCGTTCTGGCAACTGGTGTAAATGACCTTGGGACTTAGAAAATATTCGTTTGATAAAAAATAATGAAAGATCTTCTTATTTCTCACAACAATATCTTTTCCTAACCCCCACCACTACCTAAACTAAGTATAAAGGAGGTTCTCCATCGCTGGTAAAAATTAGTACTCTGCTGAAAATGAATGCATCCACTACTTCTATCTCTGCAGCAACTATAATAGTTAGCAGACGGGTCGAAAACATTGATCAGGTGCTTGCTGTAAGGAGATTACTGCTACGGTATCTTGATATAGAGGTTAGTTGTCAATTGTACATGTGGAGACCAACAGGTGAAGTTTATAGTAGTGAAAATGAAGCATTTGAAACAAACTACAGTAGAAAGTTATATAAAATCTTTGGTAATATGGTAAGGTTAGTCGATAAAGGATGGAACATTAATATAACATTTTATATTGTTCCAAACCTGTAATTAAAGCAAAAAAAAAAAAAAAAAAACGATGGGTATATAAGCCCGATGTTACAGAGACAATTATCACTTTGGTTCTGAATTGCGTCAAGAGAGCACCTACCATGGTATACCTCCACTATATTGACTCTACTGCTAAAGCGGATACTTTTATCCAGCGTGTTTACCAACTGTTAACGGAGTACCAACATGTTCAGGTCAAAGGATTGGGTATTCGTGGAACAGAAGAAGTAAAAATAGATGTAAAACCAATCCCTTTGAAGAAAAAAATTGTCCAATTATTACAAGAAGGCTACACACTGTGCCTTTATTACACAACCTCATAAACTAAATAAAACGCCAAAGGGGGGGAATACAGAACGGGGAATAGATCAGTTTGAGGTTTGAATAAGAATCTCTTACTGCTCTATTCCCCGTTCTGGTAATAGGATAAGGTGACCTTGACCTACTTACAGGACTTAATCATTTGTGTTACAATAATACCTCTTCCCTATCACTTTTCCCTACCACTTGCACTTTCAACACTTACCCCCACCACCACCGAAATCATGTATAAAAGGTGGTTTCGTATTAGTGGTAAATCAGTCTGCTACTTGGAATCATGTCGCCCAGAGATAACATTTTCCCTTCTAAGAAGACTATACTAGAATTGATTAAAAATATTCCATTAAATTTAAACGAAGATGAAGACGAAGACGATTCAGAGATGGAAGGTGAACTATTTAGTGATCTTGAACTACTGAGTGAGTTTGCTAGCAGTGAACCATATCTTGGAGAGATGGAGCTGTTGGAGCTGTTGACTGACGACGACGATGTCGATAATAATGAACCGGAATTTCATCATCAGTTGCTTTGCTTGGAGGAAATGGACCTTGTTGATAGTGAAACCCCTCCAAGCAGTATTAATATCGATGATGTAGTTCTATATCCAGTCACAAGGAACTTTTGTGTTCGTCGTCGCTTATTTAGTGATATGAGCTCATCATCATCATTATCATCGGAAGAATCTGAATAAGTTTTTGTTGTCTTCAAATAGTTTACTTTAAATACAAAGCGGGGAATAGATCAGTTTGTGGTTATAGTGAGAATCACTTACTGCTCTATTCCCCGTTTTGGTAATATCGTTGTATGACCTTGACCCATTTACATGATTAAAAAAGTGGGGTAACTTATACATTTAATGGTGGGGGAACGTCTATTTAAAGACGATGCAACAGTGTATATTTATCATATAGACATGATGAACCCACCAGGAAACTCCGTTTGCTACAGCTTTCCCCTCATCGATATCGATGATGTGATAAAACTTACATCAATAACAAAACGGTTCGAACTCGAAAGGCGACTCATAAAAGTCGACGTAATTCCACAAGATCTTCGTTCGGCAATGTTGACTATTGAATATGTTAAAGATGAATCTACAACTGAAGATCCCTATTGTTTTATGAAATTTTTAGTTGATCAAGATGCAATGTGTACAATCCAACTTCACATCCGAGTTTAAAATTTATCAAATGTTTCTGTTGGAGAAAATTGTCTTAGTTAAATACAGAGCGGGGAATAGATCAGTTTATGGTTTAATATAAAATCATTTACTGCTCTATTCCCCGTTTTGGTAAATTTGTTCAATGACCTTGACCTAAATACAGAAATTTGTAGCCTCCAGCTACAATAGTAAATATAAAATGAAAAAAAAAAAAAGAAATAGTAAACTTCACGTAATACGTACCCCCATTACTTTTGCTAGGGTATAAATAGAGGGGTATTTGCAGTGTTGTTCATTATTGCCTTAACCCTTGTGGAGATCGCACCTACATTATGCATCGCTGCGATATTTGCAAGTCTTCATTTAAGGATGAATTTATTTTAATGATACATAAAGAACTGAAACATAACAAAAACCAAAATGAAGAATATGAAGAAGAAGAATTGAAAGAAATAGATCAAATGTTAGCTCAACACCAAAATTCCAGACCTAGTGTTATTCAATATGCACCATCAACATCGACTTCTACCTCTGCTATGTCTACACTTCACCGTCCTTCAACATCATCATCATCATCTGCATCGACTTCTACGCCTGTTCTGTCTACACTTCATCATCCTTCAACATCATCAGCTGCATCGACTTCTACGCATGCTCTGTCTACACTTCACCGTCCTTCAGCATCAACAGCAGTAAATGTAGAACTACATGCCCGAGCACTTCCGGGTAATGTAGTAACCCACTTCAAAATTGACAATGCAAAATTACAACTCGAAGAGTTTTTAAATAACGCAAAAGGATTGGTAAGCAACACTTTGCAAAATGAATTAAAAAGATTAAATTTTATTAAATTTGGACTATTAATGGATGCTTTATTTACAAACATTCAAAATGAAACTTCACCGAGAGGGTTTTTAACAAAAAACCGAACTATTATGTTTTCGTCAGATATTGATTCAATCGTATCTGAATGTTTTGAAGAGCTAATGACTAAAATACAAGAACATGAAGGAAGAGGCTCTGGATGGAATTTGTTAAGCATCACAGGGCTAGACTTAAGAGTACACAAACACGGCTATGGAATTCGAGGAAGTAGCTACATTCCTCTACCAACAAAGATTAGAAATACCTTATCCTGCGTCAACGTACAAAATCAAGATACTGAGTGTTTTAAATATGCTATGTTGGCCAAATATGTAACAATTCATCCGGAAAGACCAAGTCACTATTATGAAGAAGTACAACATAGATATAATTTCCAAGGGATGACTTACCCTGTTGCTATAACAGACGTTTCAAAATTTGAAAAACAAAATCCTTCAGCTTCTGTCAACCTCTTCGGATTGGATTCGACAAACAATTTGTACCCCTTGCGTATAACACCAAATGAGCGCAGAGATCATACCGATTTGTTATTAATTACTAAAGGTGATATTTCACACTTTGTGTATATCAAAAAATTTGAAAGTCTTGTTTCTAATCAATTATCTAAGCATAAAAGAAAGATGACAATTTGCAAAAGATGTTTTTGTCACGTGAACAAAGAACTAAGAAGGGGAGGGTCTGATTGGTTAGTAGAACACCAGCGGTTATGTAATGGAAACTATGAAGTAAGAATTAAATTGCCGCATCCTAGCAGAGCGCAGATAAAATTTGACAAAGTAATACAACAATACCGTGTACCTGTTGTTGTTTACGCTGATTTCGAGTCTTCTTTACATCCGCTTGAACAACAAGAAGAGGACGTTACAAGAAGAAGCAAATACCAACTTCATTCACCAAACAGTTATTGCATACTAATTAAATCCACGTTGACTGAAGACCATCTTCAAAAATATGGACTATCATCTTCTCCAAAGATTTATCGCGGTGAAGAAGCAGCCAAATACTTTGTCGATGATTTGTATGACATAGCTGCAAAGGTAGAAGAACTGTATGGAACAAAGGTACCCATGTCACCTATGGAAGAAGAAGAACTTCAACATTATGATTCAACAACAACGTGTTATTTGTGTAATAACACCTTTACACTGGATAACGTTAAAGTTCGTGACCACGATCATCTTACGGGAGCGTACAGAGGTGCAGCCTGTAACGCTTGCAACTTGAACTACAAACTACCATATTTTATCCCCGTAGTTCTGCACAATCTGAGTGGTTATGATTCGCACTTCATAATCCCCGAACTAGGAAGAGATAATGGAGCAATAGACGTTTTGGCTACTACAATGGAAAAATTTATAAGCTTTTCAAAAAAGGTGGGTAAAATTAAATTAAGGTTTGTTGATTCATTTAGATTTATGCCTTCAAGCCTCATGAAATTATCTGAAAATCTAAGAAGAACAGATTTGATAGAAACAAGCAAAATTGTACCCAATAGTAAAATGGATTTGGTTCTTCGAAAAGGAGTCTTCCCCTATGATTACATCGATGGACTGCATAGATTTGATGAAACATCACTACCTTCACCAGAACACTTCAAAAACAAACTTAATGATTCGGAAATATCACTTGAGGACTATCAACACGCACGTCGAGTATGGAACGAGTTAGATATGAAGACCTTAGGAGATTACTCGGACTTTTATGTCAAACTAGATGTAACTCTTCTTTGTGATGTAATGGAAGAATTCCGAAACACCTGTTTTGCTGCATACGGTTTGGACCCTCTACATTCGTATACTTCACCAGGATTAGCTTGGCAAGCCATGTTAAAAGAAACAAAATGCAAACTCCAACTTTTAACAGACATTGACATGATTTTAATGGTTGAAGCTGGAGTAAGAGGCGGATTGACCCAAAGTGTTACCAGACATGTCAAAGCCAACAACAAATACCTACCCGATTACGATGAAACCAAACCGTCAACCTATTTAGGATATTTCGATGCAAATAACCTGTACGGATGGGCAATGTCAAACCCACTTCCTTTTGATAACTTTAAATGGATTAATCCCGACTCTATTGGCGATATTTTACAAATTCCGAAACATGGTGACACTGGATATATTTTGGATTGCGATTTTGAATACCCAGAAAATTTACATGATCTTCATTATGACCTTCCACTTCTTGCTAAAACAGAAATTTCACCAATTGGAAAACACCCCAAATTAATGATGACATTAAATAATAAACAACGCTACGTGGCTCACTTTTGGGTGGTTCAACAAGCTATCGAATTAGGACTACGTCTAACAAAAATTAATAGAGTTTTGGAATTTTCTCAATCATGCTGGTTGAAACCCTACATTGATTCAAATACCATCAGAAGAGCAGCAGCTACATCAGACTTTCAAAAAGATTTCTTTAAATTAATGAATAATGCGATATTTGGAAAAACATTGGAAAACAAAAGAAGACACAAAAATGTTAAACTTGTTACCGACGCAAAAAAATTACAGAAACTAGTACAGCAGCCAAATTTTAGAACATCTATAATTATTAATGAAAAACTTGTAGCAGTGTCCATGAAGAAGACGAGTGTGAAGATGGATCGTCCTTTGTATATAGGCATGTCAATCTTGGACATCTCAAAAACACACATGTACGATTTTCACTACAACAAAATGGTGGCGTTCTACGGAAGAGAAAATATATCTATTACATATATGGACACTGACGCTTTTATATATCGCATAGTAACATTGGACATGTATAAAGATTTACGTACATTTATTTACAAGAACGACTTTGATTTCTCCGATTATCCAAAAGATCATCCAAACTACGACAATGACAGACACAAAAAAGTACTAGGCAAATTCAAGGATGAGGCTAATGGTGTTCTGCTTGAAGAGATTGTTGCACTGATGTCTAAACTATATTCTTTGAAACTCTATAATGAAAAAGAAGAAGAAGAAAAGAAGAATAGCTATATTAAGAAAGCTAAAGGTGTAAAGAGTTTATATTTAAAGAAGAAAGTGCATTTTGAACACTACAAGCAATGCTTATTTGAGGATAACATCATTACAGCTAAATTCAACACCATCAGAAGTTTTAACCATCAGCTGTACAGCGTGACTGAAGTTAAAAAGGCGCTATCCTGTAATGACGACAAAAGACAAACCCTTCCAGACAACATCCACACTTTACCATTCGGTCACTATTCCCTCAACCCTATTGACTAATAACCCTTTCATCGTCCTAGATCCTCTATCCTTTTCCTTTCCGTAAAAAAAGGGGAAACACAGCAATGTTAAGCTGTGTTTCCCCTTTTTTTACACAAGTTTTGAATGACCTTGAACTATATGTATATATATATATAAGCAGATTTATACAAAAGAATATTTAATACCATATCAGCTGCCTTCGTGAAACCATCATGTCAGACCTGAAGGAGAAGATTATTAATGAACTACACAAACCTGCAAGAATAAAGTTTCCAAGAAGAAATACTGTTATAAAAGGGATAAATGATCTATATCAAGCGGATTTAATTGAAATGCGACCGCATAGCAGAATAAACAAAGGATTTAAATATATACTCACAATTATTAATTGTTTTACAAAAGTTGCAGACGCTTTGCCTCTAAAGGACAAGACTGGTAAAAGCGTAACAGAAGCCATGGAAATAGCCATAAAAAGAGATAAAAACAAAATTAAACATTTACAAACTGATGATGGAACAGAATACTTTAATACAAACTTTGCACAGTTAATGAATAAATATAAAATAAATCATTATTCTACAAATTCAGAGAAAAAAGCTGCTATTGTAGAAAGATTTAATAGAACCTTAAAAGGAGCACTGTATAAACAATTTTCAAAAAGAGGTTCTTACGTATGGTATGATGTTTTACCACAATTAATAAATGATTATAACAACAGGTTTCATAGAACTATTGGTATGAAACCTAACAAAGTAAATAGAAGAAATGCAAAAGATGTATTAAAACGCATAAAGAAAAATACAAAGCCTAAAGTAGAAAAAATGCAGCCAAGAAAATTTAATGTAAGTGATAAAGTACGGATTAGTAAATATAAGGGAGTGTTTACCAAAAAATACCTTCCCAATTGGACGAATGAAGTTTTTACAGTGTATAAAGTGCAACCGACTGTACCTGAAACGTATATCCTAAAAGATAACAAAGGAGATTTGTTGCAAGGTGCATTTTATGGACATGAAATGTTAAAGTCAACAGTAGGTGATGTATATCTTGTTGAAAAAGTGTTACAAAGAAAAAAGGACGCAGTTAAAGTGCGGTGGTTAGGGTTTAACAAAACTGAGGATTCATGGATACCTATAAAGGACTTGGTTTAATACAAGCAACTCATTTCATCGTTAACCTTTGAGCAGGATGGAGATTATTCACCATAAAGATCGATTCAATATTAATAACATAGATGATTTAACTGTGGATAACGTTAAAATCAACAATGGTAAACACGGTAGTTTACTTCCAAACACTGTTCGATGTATAGTAAGTGGCCCCTCAAACTGTGGAAAGACCAATGTTGTCTTTAATTTGATCACTAATCCGCAGGGATTAAGGTTTAGTAACCTATATATTTTTTCAAAGTCTCTACATCAACCAAAGTATCAATTGCTGGATAAAATCCTATCTGATGTGTCTGATGTTAATTTTTACAAATTTAACGCTAGTGATAGCATTATGCAACCAAACGAAGCGAAACCGTATTCTGTATTTATATTTGACGATGTATCTTGTGAAAATCAGGATACTATTAGAAACTACTTTGCCATGGGAAGACATAATAACATCGACAGCATATATATAGGACAAACTTATAGCAAAATCCCAAAACAACTTATCAGAGATAATGCAAATATTCTAATTGTATTCAAACAAGATGATACTAACCTAAAACATATATATAACGATCATGTGAATGCGGATATGCCATTTGAAAAGTTTAAAGAGCTTTGCGGAAAAGCATGGGCGGAAAAGTATGGATTTTTGGTTATTATGAAAGATCAAGCTATAAAAGATGGTCGTTATAGAATAGGTTTTGATAAATTCGTTTTAATACACTGATTAGCGGTATTACTGTACAAGTCGTCAAGGTGTGAAGATGGTTAACCAGGAAAAGCTATTAAAGGAAATAAAATCACTTAGTGATTCTATTAGACAAAAAAACCGAGCTTTAAAATCAGGTATAAATGAAAGAGAGCAATTTTTAGAAACAACATTCAAACCTGTTACTGAACCTTTAAAGCGATTAGCACAAAATATGGAAAGACCTTCATTTCGCTTCGAAGGAGACAAAATGCTACCAATTTCCAAATATGAAGAAGAATTTCAGAATGATGAAAGTTCTGACCAGTTACAAACATCTGAAGAAAGCGACGAGTATGAAGAAAGCGGAGATATAGGAGATTTAAGGGAAAAGAACATTGCAGGAGATACAAGTACAGAAGATACAAGTGCGGAAGATACAAGAGCAGAAGAAGAGGATATCAACCCATCCAACTTAAGCAAATTAGGCACAGATATTATGTTTAAAGGAACACTTGGAAGAAAATATACATTAAAAATGTTACATGGCACACATGCTAATCGAAATTATCATACATATGGAGCTAGAATAGAGGATAAAGGATTAATGATTGGAGATAGAAAGTTAGATATAAACGAAAATGATGATATAGTTATTGGTGATAAGAAATATAAAGGTACAACAGGTTTGTTTGAACTCATCTTTAAAAATAATCCTGGTAAATTTACTAAAAAGGATTTACAATTGTTTAAAAATATACTAGAGTATACAAATGCACATAGAAAAAAATATTCCAAAGAACTACCTATTCATAGAAACAGGTCAATAAAATACACAAACATTATATCTAGTCTTTTCCCCTCGAAATCAAATAAAGCTCCAATTAAAAGAAGAGCTTTATCTTCTGCTGAATTAAATGTTTTGCATAAAAAAAGAAAAACAACTGATCCTACTACATCTGGAAGGGGATTATTAAAAAATTTGTATAAAACCAATATAATATATTACAACGATATAAATAAGTTAGTTGATCGAATGAGGTTATTACATGAAGCTATGGAAGCCGGGCACACTGGTTTAGAAAACGAATGGGTAGCTTTGGTTGATGAACTGCGAAAACGAGAAATAATTGTTCAGTAGACGTATATATATATATATATAGTAAGAACCTAAACGATAGCGATTCAGTTACATCATGAGTGTGGACAAGTTTGGACGGTATTCCGAGTTTGGAGTAAAATCTGGATATAGTGAAAAAAGAGCTGGGTTTCCGTTAACACCTGATGGTAATTATAATTTTGAAGGAAAAGTAATTCAAAATGTTGGTGATCCGCTTTTGTCTTCTGATGCGGTTACGGTACAATACATGGATAAAAGAACCCCGATTGTACACGAAGACCATTGGGGATTTTCCGGTAAAAGGTTAAGCAATATAAAACATCCCATTTATGATGGTGAAGCAGTAAATTTAGCGACTTTAAAATTGTTAACGATTTACAAAAAGAATGAAACTGATACAAGCTATGATGTAAAAAAATTAAAATTGTCAAATGTAGGTGATTGTGAGCAGGATGGAGACGCTGTAAATAAGAAAATATTTGATATAGTACACAAGAAATGGACTACAGAATATGAAAAACATATGGAAAGGTTTGGTGCAGCTTTATTTAATTATATCCATCGGGCTTCAGGAAGAGCTGTAGCTTCAGATGTTGACAGCCACAATTATTTAGACTGGAAAAAGATACACAATCCAGAAAAACCTAATCAATTAGATAAACCGTCTGAGCCTTCTAAAGTCAAGACATTAGGAAAGGGGGATAAAGTGAATGTGATTAATGAACCAACAGAAAACGATGAAGATTATATAAGAGAAAAAAGAATTTAAATACCCATGATAAGGGATAAAGCATCTACATTTAATTAATTAATCCATTTCTATATAATAAATGGATTTTAAACAGTATATATAATACAAGAAGCCAAGACTAATATTACATTCATTGTAAAACATTTATAGAGTGCACCTACTGATTGTAAGTTTGGCTATAAATAGTCATGCCGAGGGCTAAACGCATCAGTCATAATCGAGAGAGATTACAGAGAGGAAGGGGAATAGCATCAACAGCATTTTCTCTATTAAGTAAACCGGTTGGAGCTATAGTTAACAAGGCGATTGATTTATTACCTGTGGAATTACATTTACCTGGAGGATATCAATATTGTGGTCCTGGAACCAAATTAGAGAAACGGCTTGCTAGAGGAGATCCTGGAATAAATAAGCTTGATCAGGCTTGTAAACAGCACGATATAGCGTATTCCAAATTTGGTGATACAAAAAATAGATCAATAGCAGATAGAGCACTTTCTGAGAAAGCTTGGCAAAGAGTAAAATCTAGTGACGCGAGTATTGGTGAAAAAGCAGCGTCTTTAGCAGTAACAGCAGCAATGAAAGCAAAAACTACGTTTGGAGGAGGAGGAAAGAGAAGAAGGCGTGGGAAAAGACCCGCTAAGAAACAAGGAGGTAATATCAGAAGAAAACGTCGATCTACTAGTGGTAAAGGTAAAAAGAAACCAACAATATGGTCAATGATAAAAAAGGGAGGAGGACTATACCTAAGACAGTATCGTGTGTATTAAATAAGAAAGAGCAATTAATAATTAAAAACAAAGAATTAACCAATGAAGAACTGATTACATATGCTTCTTGTTTGAAAATCCCATTTTTTAGAGGAGTATTTATGAAAGATGAATTACCGGTTAAAATGTGGAAAAATGAGACTGGTATAGTAAATTTGGATAATAGTGAAGGATTAGGCACTCATTGGGTGTGTTACAAGAAACTTGGTGAAACGATTTATTATTTCGACAGTTTTGGAAACCTTCCACCACCGAAAGAACTTCAACAATACTTTCGTGCGGCGGAAAATGTTTTTTACAATTATACAAGAAAACAACCTGATGATACATCCATTTGCGGTCATTTATGTTTAGACTTTTTAGCTAAAAGTGTTAGTCAACTTTAAGATGTCTTCGTATACAGTGTCATTAACCGGTAACTCATGTACTTTGCGCAGTATTCTGTTTCCAGCGCTACGTTTGCAAAAAGGAAGACTATGGGAAGCCGCATTATTGGATTTAACAACATATAACTCTATTCCAAACGTTAGTGAAGGAATTAATAACAAAATACATTATTACAAGACAAAAGATAATAAAGGAAAATATTCAGCTTTGGAAGAATTCAGTTTACCAACAGGAGCTTATGAAATTGATAATATAAATGAAGTTATACAAAAACATATGGGAAAAGAAAATATAACGATAAAAGGCAATAACAATACAATGAAAGCCGAAATTACTTCTAAGTATTATATTGATTTTGGTCAAGAACGTTCAATTGGTAGTTTATTAGGGTTTTCTAAGGAAACAAAGGTATTAGAACCTAATACAACTCATTCTGGGAATAGAACTGTGACGATCATCAAAGTAAACAGCATAGACATTACATGTAACATTATACAAGGATCCTACAGAGATGGAGAAAATCGGCATATATTACACACATTCTACCCATCAGTCGCACCGGGTTTCAAGATAGTAGAAAAGCCTCAAAACCTTGTGTACCTACCGTTAAACACCAGTTTCATTTCAGACATCGTGCTGAACATAGTGGATCAAGACGGAAACCTTATTGACTTTCGAGGAGAAGCTATTACTGTAAGAATACATATAAAATCATCCGCTTAGATAATGGGGTTATCATTTAAAAAGAGAGAGCCAACCAGCAAAGAGGTCAGTAGCTCATCAGCTGTAGAAGGATTAACAAGTGACAACATTCGTTTTCTAGAAGAAATTGGATTAAAGGTCATTAACAATGGATATACTGGATATAGCGCAGGGCCCAACATTCGACGAGACCTTATGGGAAAAGGAATATCACACGCACAACCCTTACGCTTCGTCCAAATTAAACAATAACGATGAAATTAGGATTCCTATACAACAACAAGACATTTATACTCTTCCATGCGAAAGTTATTTATATATTGAAGGAAAAGTAACAAAAGCTGACGGTACTGTTGGAACCACTGTTCCGTTCATAAATAATCCTATGGCATTTTTGTTTGACGAGATTAGATATGAAATTTCAGGAGTTACAGTCGATTCAACAAAAAAGGTTGGAATTTCCAGTACCTTAAAAGGATTAGCGTCTTTAACACCAAATGAGAAGAATCTGTTAGCTGTTGCAGGATGGGTTGCACCAGACAAAAGTATAATTACTCCTGACGCTTCGGGAAACTTTGATTTTTACGTACCTTTAAGATTACTTTTAGGATTTGCTGAAGATTACAGAAGAATAATAATAAATGTAAAACAAGAACTAGTTTTATTAAGGTCATCAAACGATAATGATATTATTAAAGCATCTGCTGGAACAACTGAAGCCAATTTAGACTGGAAACTAACATTAGACAAGATTGTTTGGAGAGTACCACATGTGCGACTAAATGATGAACACAGGATTACATTATTAAGAAAGTTAAAATCAGATCGAGACATTGTAATGCCATTCAGAAGCTGGGAGTTTCATGAATACCCCGTTTTACCTTCAACACAACGGCATACATGGACTGTAAAAACTTCTACTCATTTGGAAAAAGCGAGATATGTAATCTTTGGATTACAAACAAAGAAAAAAAGTATATTAACTGAAAATGCTGGTGAATTTGACCATTGTAAATTAACAAACTGTAAAGTGTTCCTGAATTCACAATTCTTTCCCTACGACAACTTTAATATCTCTTTTGATAAAAAAAGGTACAGTGTTTTATACGATATGTACGCTAGGTTCCAAAATTCATATTACGGCAAAACAAACACACCTCTACTATCTCCCGTACAGTTTGAATCGAAAGCTCCGATTGTTGTAATTGATTGCTCCAAACAAAACGAATCTGTAAAATCGTCTAGTGTTGATATAAAAATAGAAATGGAATTTCAAGAAAACGTACCTGCAAATACATCTGCGTATTGTTTAATTTTGCACGATAAAATTGTTACATACACACCGTTGACTGGTATCGTAAAGACGGTATTGTAAAACGTTGTACCACCACCGGCACCGCCACTGTCGCTAACCTATAAATAGCGGAGCAACAATGCAGGTCTTCAGTTGATCGTCTATCATCGCATGGGCAACATCTTCTACAAAATGAGTTCTCCATCTGTTGTACAAGGTGATGCAGAGGTAGCACCGTTATTGGAACGTGATAATACTAGTGAAGAAAAAATCATCAAGGAAATAACTGCATTTTTAAAGTTTGGTAAAAGAGATAGAGAGGAGGAAAGTAATGCAGACCCATCAAAGGTAGTACCAAAGAGGAAGAAGAAAGTTGAAGAAAATATTCCTCCTCACATTTTAACTGAAGTTTTTTTGCGAATCTTTTACCCCATCTCAGCATGCATCAGTAAAAGTGTATCAGTTGGATTGATGAAGTCATTGGATTATTCCCCTACAGTAATACTACACCATGGAACAAAAAAGGTTTTATTTTCGCAAAATGCTTGGGAGTCATTTTTGAAACATGTACATTTAATAGAATGTTATTTAACTAACAGTTTGTGTGGAAGGAAAACACATATTCGACTTTTGGATTGTGACAATGAAATCGATATTGTTAAACATCGTGGACAACTACAAGTGCGAATTAGAGACTTGACTCAACATGAAAATAAGATTCTACTGTCACATGAAGAATTCTACGTTTTAAACTACGCAACAGAACCTATTACAAGGTACATGAGACAGTTGGTATTTGCAAGCGCTATTATTAAAGAATATTTGGTCGATACCTTGGAAAAACAACCTGATAGCACCATCGTGTACGGACCTGTGGATACATCTATTTTTAATAGAATACCTCATGAAGTTTGCATGTGGAGAAAGTTAAAGGATTTTGAACCACTTGTAGAAATCGCTACAGAAGCTACAGAAGAAACAACACAGGAAGAAGAAACGGAGAAACAA
The DNA here is from genome assembly GCA_963675035.1 of Allygus modestus. Lineage (NCBI taxonomy): Eukaryota > Metazoa > Arthropoda > Insecta > Hemiptera > Cicadellidae > Allygus > Allygus modestus. The sequence goes on from OY776111.1 coordinate 107,333,211, forward strand.
GAAGAAGAAGAAAACGAAACACAAGAAGAAGAAGTTAAAAAAGACTAAAGTTTGACTTAGTAAAGAAGAACACACGTGGGGTAGGCCTATTGGGGACGGTGCCCACGTTAAATATACACCAACGCGCCTGCAACTGTACGGCCTGGTATTTAACCTACCGTGGTGTGGAAAACAGTTTAGTTGATCGCTAGGTGCCATGATGAGCGGAGGGGATGAAGAAGTGAGTGTAAAGCCTTGTGTAATAGAATTTCAAGCATTTCGAAATAATGATGATAGGTTTATTATCAAGGAATTAGTAATTTTAGACTTGCTTACATTTGTAGCCTACCCATTCACGTTTGATGCTCCTTTTTCTTTTAACAAACTTAACACCAAAGCAAAAAGTACAAACAAATGGATAACAAACTACTTTCATCACATACATTGGTATGAAGGATTTATAAGCTACAGTAATCTGCACAGTATTATGTTTAACTTTTGCAAACAATATTCACATATATACACAAGAGGATTAGAAAAAAAGAACTGGATACAAAAGTACACGCACGGTGATGTTTTCGATATAACTATCAGTAAGGACTTTAACATTAATCTCGGTAATATTTGTGTCGCTGCAAAAGATCTTAAACACGGCCAAACAAACTGTGCATTGTACAACGCGTATCGTTTGGCTGCTTACTTGAAACAAACGCAGGAATGTGGTGGGGGTAGCGGAGAACAGAAATGTGGTGGGGGTAGCGGGGCCTATAAATACGAGGAGACAGCACCGCTCCAGCACGAGTATTATTCGAGACTCCGAAGAGACAACATCACAGAAGACACCACTGACGAAGATGACATCACAACAGTTTCTACAAACACTGGTTGATCAATTCAACACTCATTCAAAATCCGACCTTCTGCTAACTAAAAAGTGTTCAGAACTAAAAGAACAAAAACACTACATTATTCATAACATCAAGAAAGTGGAAACCACACATGGAGAAGCAATTCTAGTTTCATTGAGCGAAGGACCTTTCTCTCCAGGAGATGAGCCGAAGTTTCAAGTATTTCTTCCAAAACGATTTGTTCAACTGCTACAAAATGAAGATTTGCGAGATATTCAACCGGGGACGTTGTATTTGGTATCACACGGTGTAAGCGGCAACAACTCGACGGAACTCACTCTGCACATCACGCATCCTTGTACATAATGTCTCTGTTTGTATTTTATTGTTTGTATTTCTAGTTATCAATGTTAAACTTAAGTTTATTGTATTGTAAGATGTTTGTTTAATAAAGAAAATAAAAAAAATAAATAAATAAAATAAAAAAAAAATAAAAACAGCAACACAGCAGTATATTATTTTATATACTGCTGTGTTGCTTTTTTTTAAAATTCAAATGGATGACCTTGAACTTTCATTCAGGGTTAACTTATGAAGAGGTATAAAAGAGAGGGAGCAGTGAAGTTAGTCTCAGTCTTGTCTAACACACGCTGCAGCTAACATGTCGGTGTCACCTATGAAAAATTTATTTTTCGATAACAATTTGAAGACATATTGTTGCGAGTTACAATGTTTTAAAATACCAGGCGATCAAGTTGACGGGAAAGCTTGTCGTAAGTGCAAGTGTTTCAGCTATTGCATATGTAGATGTAAAACGTATCAAATGAACCGACAAGATAAACTACAAGAATTACGCCGAAGGATTGCATTACTGTGGCGGCGAATGTAGTAGCAACCAGCTGCCACCTGCCGCCTGCCATCTGCTGTCCGCCATCTTCTCCGCCCCACCATTTTGTTTGATACCAGAACGCTAGCTAGCGAATAGTCAGTACACCTCCGGCTCTCGACTGGTGAACATCGAGTGCTCTTCACAAACGTAAAACATTGTATTAAAATGTCCATTAAAATTAGGTGTATTCATTATGACTCTATTCATCTGGCGACTTTCCAAGACCTCGAGGTTTTTAATGAAGAGTTAAGACTTCTCATTGCGTCCGGTTACGATTTATCTTTGGAACTTTACGCATCAAAAAACAACATGGACTCTGCGCAGGAATCGAAGTATATACCGTCTTTCTTCAGAAAGCGAAGTGATGGCCGCAACTCGTCCGGATCAACAACATCGATGACAACCAACAACGGGGAACTATTGTAAACATGAATTATTGTAAACATAACTTATTGTAAATAAAAATAAAGTAATATTTGTATTAGTACTACCTCGCACTCGTATCATTCGATTGCTTCATTCGATAATTTTCATTCGATATTTTATCGAATTAAAACTATCGAATCACAATCGGATTTTACGCGTGCGAGGTAGTACTTTTTTAAAATTACCTCCCCGTGACCTTGAACTTTGAACTTTAACTCATTTCGTCACAAAACCGCCTACGTCACTGGCTCAGACCCTGATAACATCTTTCATGACTCAGCACTTCCGGTCACGTGACCGGATGACGTCACTTCCGGCGCAAAACCCGCAAACCCACACTACTGGTGTTTTACAAGATGTAAGTGCAGGTGGCTTGTTAAGGTGGTTCTGGTTGTCACCTTTTTGTATAGTTTAATTTTAAATATCAACTAAATAAATATTATTCTTAAGTCAGATCATTCGACTTTATTACATTGTGCTAAGAGAAATTTTTTGACACAACCCTGGCCTCTTTACGTTGAATAGTTTGCTCTGAATAGAGGGTTACACTTCGTCACTACACGCTGTTATTATATAAGATACATGGTTACTTAATACTAGTATCCCGTCATGGCTTCGCTCCCGATCACAGTACAATGGTATGTTTGAGAAAATCGTTAACATTTTTAAGCACCTGGGGGACCGAGCTTTGCTCGAAAAGCCAGTCAGTTTGTTAAAAAATGCCTAGAGACTTATATTCACGGTTCCTCTCCAAGGCGAGCGTATTTTCATTGCTTATTTCCTCGATTATTTTCATTTTGGGCATGCCTGTTTTATATTCAATCTTTAGTTTGAATGGTTCTCGCAATTTATACTTAACCTAATCATGTACATTTAAAGTTGTGTACACATTGGAAATAATCACTATTTTCAAGAAAATCACAGGATACTTTACCAAGAGAGTGTTATTTTTACAATTGAATGATTGCTTTTGAACAGCTGTTATTATTTTTTTATTTTTTTATTTACAAATCTTAACCATAACCCCGATGTTAGTATTTTCGAATATCTTTCTAAACAATACTATATTTTTCCATGGATGAGGCCTGATTAGAACACATTTATTAACCCATACATCCGATAGTTATTCCAACATTTTGCAAATTATTTTTGGACCAGGAGTAGGCAAAGGATGTTTTCTGATGTATTTAATATTCCCCTAACAAATGCATGCTCAATCGGTTCAGTTAACTACTAACGTCATTGATGAATAAATTTAAACTGTAAGGCCGACGGAGCAGAGGACATACAGGATGGAAAGTATAGGCCTGTTTCTTACTATAGTTCATTGCCTGCTGTCTTTCTACCAAATATTTGCTCAATCGGTCTAGTAAGTATATAATTAACATGGAAATGTTGAAGGCCTTTAAGGCCGAGCCTTATTAGAACAGGAATAAACCCATAACTGTTTTTTTGTTGTTGTTGACCCATCTTCTTTCAAATATCTGATCAATAACTCCTGTAGTTTGTTGGACTTATTAAAGGTGGATTTAAATACATAAAATATTCGGTATTATAATCACAATGGCTCCTAAACAAACTGAGCTTTAAATACCATGTTGCAAGGGCTTACGTGTATTGTAGCCAATGATTCATTGTCTTGCCGTTATTTGGTATGGTTTAGTATAACTTTGCAGAGTAGTTAATCAGACATATTTCCTCCGTTCTCTGATAAAATGTAATTAGCTGACTAAATGCTCAATAGAACATATATGGTGCATTCTGCAGTGAACATTTGAGTAACCTGTACCCTTAAGATCGATTTTGTCGCGGTGCCGGACAAAGGGGCACTACCCTAATGCTTTAAAACAGTCAAAAGAATTCCTCCTGCACACGAAAATACGCAAAACATTTTATTTCATTCAGTATTGTCGTTTTTTGTGAAACGGTAAACAAATCTGGCTTATAAACGGACAGACAGATGAAAAAGTTTAACAACAATTTAAATATATCCGTTGCATACAACATAAATAGATAAATAGATTCTTACCTTTAAAATCTGGTATTGATAATAACCTGTCCATAATGTATTAACAGCCGCAATTCAAATAAAATTATTCCCTATGTTAATCTTAAGGGCAAAAAACTAACTTTGAAGGTGGCCCATGCCCTTCAAATTAATAATACCGAAAAATGAAATCCGTTATGCACAACTACGAATCAGGACGAATATTGTGGTACCACAATCATAAACCGACAAAAGAACACAGCTGGCAGAAGTAAATACGAAAAAAATGGCGGATAAACAATCAACTCACTCACAATTTAGGAGAACGTTACCTTTATTTGTAAAATCTTTTATTGGATTTTTAGTATAACAATTTTAAAATCCTTTGATAAATTGAATTAAAACATGTTAAACGGAGGGTACTTTATTTATTTAATCATAAAACATGAATAAAACAATTTTTTTGTAGTTTCTTGTAATTACGAAACAGCATTGTATTAGTATTTCGTACTTTAAATCCAGTAATTTTTGTCCAATGCTTTAGCTTATGGAAAATTTAGATACTACTTAGAAATTATTTGAATAACATAGACTTGTAGCCAGTCGTGGCTTCGCTCGCGATCATAGTGCAATATTATATTTGAAAAGTTATATACATTTGTTAAAGCACTTCAGCATCTGGGGAACCAAGCTTTGCTTGAAAAGCCAGTCAGTTTTTCAAATGTTTCACGGTTCCTCTCCAGGGCGAGCATATTTACTTTGTTTATTTGCTCGTTTCGTTTTAGTTTGGACATGTCCGCTTTACATTTAATTATTCTACCTTAATTTTCAATGGTTCTATAAATCTATACATAACCTAATAATCTATACATTAAATATATGTATACATTGGTTCTAATCAATATTCTCACAAAACTCACATGTTGATACTTTACCAAGTGAGTGTTTGTATGTACCAATTCTTTTGTTTGTATGTACAACTCTTAATCGTAACGCCAATTTTTTTTAAACAACATTTTATACATAACTTTTTTTCCGGGGATGAGGCCTAATTAAAACTTATTTCTTTATACCCACAAATTTGAAAGCACCAACATTTTGAGGGCTCTAAAGCACTTTAGGAACAGGGGTAGGCAAAGGTCGTTGTTTTATTATGATATATTAACTACCTTCCTAACAAATGCATATTAAATCAGTCCAGTTAACTAATAACGGTCGGTGTTGTTTTAATTGAAATGTTAAGGCCAACTGACATAAGGAACGGAAAGTATAGGCCTATTTCTGCTTATGGTACATTCCTGCTGTCTCTCTACCAATTATTTATTCAATTGGTCTAGTAAAGATATGATTAAAATGGAAATTTTGAAGGCCATTAATAGGAACGAGTCTCATGAAATGGAAATAAGGCCTTAACTGTTTTTGGGATGGACCTATCTTCTTCCAAAAATTTACTCGATAACTCATGTAGTTTGTGCATGATGGGCTTAAAACACATAACAAATTCAGCATTATAATTACAATGACTACCTAGATAAATTGAGCTTTAAATACCATCTTGCAAGGTCTTATGTGCTCTCAACCCAATGTTTCGTTGCCCCGCCGTGTTTTATATTGTTTAGTATACCGTTGTGAAGTAGTTAGTAAAGCACGTGATTCCTCCATTCTGCGGTAAAAGATAAATGATCTGACTAAATGCTCATTAGAACAAACATGGTGCATTGTACGGTGAAATGTTGAGTAATCTGTACCCATAAACTCTTCTATGGGGCAGTGACGGACCAATGGACATAACCCTAATGACGTACGTAATGATTTGCAGAAGCCTACCCCACACGAAATGGAATGATTTCCTGCCCCACACGAAAATGGGCAACATGTTTTATTTAATTCGGTTCAGTATTTTTTGAGAAACCCTGAACAAATCTGGTTCACAAACAGACAGGTGAACAAAATTTAAATATCTCCGCTGTATGCAACATTTCACTGCTCAAAGCGATGTAGAAAAAATGTATTTGATTTATTCATATAAATACATTTTTTATGTGTAACATCTGTTATTGCTTGTCCATAATGTGTGAACAGCTACAATTAAAATCAAATTTTTCCCATGTTATAATTATGGGCTAAAAACGAACTATGAGGGCAGCCCGTGCCCTTAAGAATAAAAATATCGAAAATTAAAACCTTATTGCAAAACTACGAACTGAGACGAATTTTGTTGACACTTCAAACATTAAAATTAGCCAAGAAATAAGGGAGAAGTTGTGTTTACAAAAAAACGGCTTCACGTTAATATGGATACTGGAAATTTACCGACCATACACATTTGTCATTTGATTTTCGTAATAAGACGGCAAAGGGCAACGCTAAGCGCAAGCGTCACAAGGTAAAGCGCCTTCAGTTTGACAGATACTATTACCGTGCAGTGTAGAACGATGATCTGTAGCGTAAATGGACCGTTCATTTCAGTGTAAATTTAGTTCACATGAAATGGCTCGTTGTGTCAACGGTCCTATTTTATAAAATTAAAAAAATATATCGATAAAGGTCCGTTGTCGCAACGAGCCTGTAGACGCTTTGGACCGTTTTGATTATATTAAATGGGTTCATTGGCTCTATGACCCTCTTTAAAAATATAATAATAATATAAGGGGCCGTTGTGTCAACGATCTGTAGAGTAAATGGACCTTCTTTTTTAAAATTAAATATAACGGAGGGTCATTGTATCAACGAGCCTGTAGTGTAAATGGACCTCATATTAAATTAAATATTATTAAATAGGTCCTTTGTGCCAATGATCTGTAGAGTAAGTGAGCTGTCACCGTAATTTCTTTCTCAAAATGTAGTTACCGTGTAGTTCTTGGTTTCCATTCTACAATATGCAAAGAATCGTACTCTGTATTTCGTAGCTGAGAGAAAAGAGTATGGTATTCATCAATTCACCCCTACACTTATTAACAATCTTAAACACCTTTTTTCACTGGCTGTAACTTCACAACACCTTTCGACGCTATCCCTGCTTTCAGAGTCGGCGACGTATTTCCTGCCTCCACTGTAGCCACCACCAAGATATCTGACTCAGATGAAACACGCACCGGGAAACTAAATCTGAATCGGAATCTGAATCGGCGTGCACTCTGGAAGTACCGTTACACTACACACTATTGTGACTGTTGCTAGAAAACAACAATAGTTTTTGCTTTATGTCAGAATGATATTCAGGGTATCATGTTACTAACTGCACAGAGAGAGAGAGAGAGAGAGAGAGAGAGAGAGAGAGAGAGAGAGAGAGAGAGAGAGAGAGAGAGAGAGAGAGAGAGAGAGAGAGAGAGAGAGAGAGAGAGAGAGAGAGAGAGAGAGAGAGAGAAGAGAGAGGAGAGAGAGAGAGAGAGAGAGAGAGAGAGAGAGAGAGAGAGAGAGAGAGAGAGAGAGAAGAGAGAGAGAGAGGAGAGAGAGAGAGAGAGAGAGAGAGAGAGAGAGAGAGAGAGAGAGAGAGAGAGAGAGAGAGAGAGAGAGAGAGAGAGAGAGAGAGAGAGAGAGAGAGAGAGAGAGAGAGAGAGAGAGAGAGAGAGAGAGAGAGAGAGAGAGAGAGAGAGAGAGAGAGAGAGAGAGAGAGAGAGAGAGAGAGAGAGAGAGAGAGAGAGAGAGAGAGAGAGAGAGAGAGAGAGAGACAGGTGGTAACCCCTTACTGGTGCGAACCTTGCACGAACGAACTTTGTTTATATGTCTAAAACATAAACTGTTGTGCTTATGAGATGCTGTTGATATTCTTCATAACTTTTGCGACTAAACCAATTATATAAACATATTCAACAATTAAAAATAGTTAAACATTTAGGTAGTTGTTTCAGTCATATAAATTTAAATAATGGTTAGTTATTATTTCATTGTAGTTTTCACTTGAGTATTAAAAACCGGATAGTATAAGATATTAGTTTTATAAATATTAAATTGCATTCACCATTGTATCTAAATTTGCTGTGTAGTAGTTATTTTGTGTTGATCAGTAAAACTACATTTACTTTAATTTTGGTTTAACCTAAAATATTTTTCAGGTAGCATAAACTTAATAGATGTTTATACAGAACTTCAAAAGAAATTTCCTCAATTCAGAGAAAAGGATTTGAAAACTGAAATTTTAACTTTGTACTTCACGGTAAGTTTAGATTATATATTTTAATTTTAAAAATTTACGTGAAACCTAGACGTTTACATATATAACTCTACAGTCTGCCTCAAAGAAACGTTCCATTTGGTAATATAGGACCATTGATATAATTTCACAGTATACAATATTCAACCGTCAATTATCTTTTACATTAAACGGCCAGTTGCTATTTTCTGTTAATAGAGCATATAAAAAGACCCAAGTTACTTTTTCCTGCTAATATTTTCGAACATGAATTCGAAGTACTTAATTTCATGAGTTCATTAATATGATTTCATTTTTTAGCGAATTTCCCCTATAGGGAAGAAGCTATTACCGTAGTCGGCATGGTAAGACCTAGGCCCGGGACCATGATAACTTTTCGTTTTGAGGTCCCCAGACCCCAAAAACACCATTCGTTCGAAACTGTATATATATATATATATATATATATATATATATATATATATATATGTCCGTGAGCACGATAACTCTCGTAAAAATTATCCGATTTTGATGAAATTTGGTATAAACGTGTAAAGCAACATTTATGACTTATATATATTTATATATATATATATATATATATATATATATATATATATATATGTCCGTGAGCACGATAACTCTCGTAAAAATGATCCGATTTTGATGAAATTTGGTATAAACGTGTAAAGCAACATTTATGACTTTAAGTTCGAAAACCAGCCAGATCGCTCCATCCGAAGGGGTATTTTGGAGGGGTTTTGTACCCCTAAAAATGTTTTTTTTTTAATTTTTTACATGTAATTTTTGAAAAAAATCAAATTTTAGTTTTTATCATTGGATTTAACTTAAAACAACACACAATTTGGTATTTTCATCATTTCTCTACGTCAATTGGTTGCCGAGATATTGAAAGTGCTAAACACAGTACGTTGTCTAATGTTATTCTTATGAGGATAAGAAAAATTGTATATCTCGCTTATTTATGAACGTATACTGACGAAACTTGGTATATGGCTTCATCTGGTTGTGGTCTATTGATATTTGCTCAAAAAAGTTATTTTTTGCCAAAGGCACCCGTAGCAGCAAACCTGCGTACTCAGCCCCATGTTATTCTTATGGATAATAATTAAACGCTATGTCTCCCTTAATTATGAACATAAATTAATAAATTCTGGTATATGACTTCACCTAGTTGAGTTATATTGATATTAGCATAAAAACCCATTTTTTGTGTTCCTTGTTGCAGCAAACCTGCGTACTCAGCCCCAATGTTATTCTTATGGAGAATAATTAAAATTGTATATATCGCTTATTTGTGAATATATTTTTATGAAACTTGGTAAGTGGCTTTATGTAGTATTAAGACATTTATATAATCTATTGGAAATTCGCTGAGTACGCAGGTTTGCTGGTACGGGGGTATTTTAATTCTTTACGGGATAAAAATAATTTTTCCCTATCACACAGCCGTACTAAAAGTAATTCTTGGATGCTACATAATATTTAGTGTGAACGTTGTATTACTTTATTTTAAGTTTAAATACTTGTAACTTGTTCAACTATTGTATTTTACCCACAGGGGACTGACACAGTTGGCATCACTGTGTCGTCGTGTCTGCTACTTCTCGGAAAGCACCAAAACATCCAGGTGGGAGAATACATACAACTATTGTGTCACGAAGCAGAACTTTAAAACCCTAAAATAATTAACACCAAAAAAGATCAGTTAGTGCAAATATATGAGTAGTAAAATTATACAATGAGACTTAAAAAATGCAAAATTGAACAATATTGATCTCTTAAAGCTGTTATTTTATTTACTACTGAGATTGAATAATAACATGAATCTAGGTAAATTATTTTTCGATATATCCTTGAATTTGTTGTAACACCACATTTTAAACTAATTTATGAACTAGGAACTAATGTAGTATAAATAGTGTGTGCGTCTTTTGCTCCGCGTTATTGGGTAATATAAAAACACATATTTTGCTCCGGGGGTAGAGCAGGTAGATATCGGGGCCGCTGGAAACACCTCTTTTGCGCCGCGAGGGGGAGAGTTGCTGACAACGATTCTGCCCAATTGTGTTAGTGTAAAACTTGAAACTACCGGTTCAAAATTCTTTAGAAATTTGCGTCTATTACAAACTACGATTATTTTGCAGTAATTATGCCGCTAATAATGACATTGCAAGTGGGAGTGGGAGTGAGAGTGGGAGTGGGACTGGGAGTGGGAGTGGGACTGGGAGTGGGAGTGGGACAATACAGCTTTATCAATATTTTTCAACAAAAACCCCTTCTATGTAGCTCATATTGTATATAGTCATTCCCCAACACATTAGGAATTGTGATTGCTCAGTTAGTTTTTTCAAGCGGTATATTAATCTTTTGATTATCATTAATAGAAAGGTAAGGCGCCTAGTATGTTATAACCTCGGGCCACAGGATTGACCAACCTTGACCTGGACAGGACGGTATCTTATCAGTTGTTTCCAGCCATCCATTCTTATTGTAACGTACCACGAACATTAAACTAATGTGATGGTAATTTAATTTTCTATAATTTTATTTAGTAAACTCTCCATCCTCGTTACCCTCTGACCCTCATTTTGTTCCTAATAGTTTGCAATTTTAACCTAGGTCTTCAGTTTAAACTATTTTTGTTAATTACAACTTAGTGTAGACAAATTAACAACGACTTATACCCAGTTATCCGTCCATATAGATACATTCTCACAATTACGAATTGTGAAATGTTAAATTGTTTTATTGAATATTTACACTATACTTCATAATTAAATAAGGTTTATATTGGAAATGATATTTCTGAGTGTTTACTTGTCGCAGGACCGTGTATGTGTGGAGATCAACGCCGTAGTAGGGCCGGATGATGACGTCACGATGGATCACATCCGCCGGATGCAGTACTTGGACCAAGTCTACAAGGAAACACTACGATGGTCCGTTACTGTACCTTATATACTAAGAAGAACCACAGAAGAGCTCAAATTAAGTAAGTGATTCTAAGGTTGTTTTAATCGGATGAACGTTAGTGAATCCTTATACTCAGTTTGGAATTCGAAGTAGTGTGACGCTATCTACATTTTAACGGTTTGATGGATTGTCATGAAATTTTTAGGGTAACGTTTTTACGGTTTAATGCTTTAAATAAACTATAATTGGCGAATATTATTACGTTTTAATAATAATCAGTTTTTTCATTGATAATTATTTCAGTACATATGTTGAGCTTTGTAGTACCGTGTTGTTTGAACTGTCAAAATACATCAGCTCAGCTGCTGTAATTTTGTTGATTGAAGTTTGTGTTCAGGTCAGAGACTACATTACGAGCGGTTTATTTATTTAATTTGTTCTGAAACTTAGTGGTTCTACCTACCTACACCTTTCTGTTAGAAATTCAAAACGTGTAATTCTTTTGAGTTCAATAATAATTACGTTTATATAACCAGGTTGGTAAGTCGTTATAAATTTGGGGTCCTCATTCTCAAAAGTTGATTGATTTTTCGATTTTAAACTTTTAATATTGAGCTAGAGTTAAGTAACCTCCTCGGATAACCCCTTTTGGTAAAAGCTACTAATAAGTTGTCAATATAGTCTTCCATATGTTTTCTTTCACTACATATATTTATTGCTCTTTTTGCCAGACCTTTAGGGATGGATTTTTTCATGTGAGGAGGATGGCAGCTGTCGTAATGTAGGTACTGGAAAGTATTCGTACTTTTCACATTAATGTAACTTTTTAAAATCCCTTTATCTAGATATACATTTACATCTAGGAACGTTACAGATAATGTCGATATTGTCCATGTGAATTTCAAATTACTAAAATTATTTAGTGATTGTAAGAAATCGTCAAGTTTATCACGACCAAATGTCTATATCATGAATATATCATCAATGTATCGTTTCCAGAAGATGGGTTTAAAGGTTTGTGAGGCTAAAAAGTCTTTTTCCATTTTACCCATATAAAGGTTTGTATAGGAGGGTGCCATTCTTGTTCCCATGGTAGTACCTTTTTGTTGTAAATAATACGAATCTTGGAAACGGAAACAATTCATAGTCAGGATAAATTGTATTAAGGTCGTCAAAAAGTTTGTGGGGGGAGATTGAATTTTCCTTTGCTCTAAATAATGTTTTACTCCATTTATTCCCTCAGAATGTAAGATGTTTGTATACAATGAAGTTACATCTATTGTCACTAAAAGAGATTCATTGGGTAGTGGTTGAGTAACATCTTTCAACTTACCCAAAAATTCATTAGAGTTTTTAGAGTTTTTTACATATGATGGTAAGTTTTTAACTATATCTTGGAGACTATTATCTACAAATGCAGATATTCGTTTCGTAGGAGATGCGATAGATACTACTATAGGTCGTCCAGGTTGTGGTATAGTGGCTTTATGTATCTTTGGTAATATGTAAAAAATTGGAGTTTTTGGATTCGTTTGGATAAGCAGTTTGATGGTTTCCTCACTCAATCCTTCCTTTGAGCCTATATATGTATGTATGTAGCCTATGGACTCCAAAACCGCTCGACAGATTGTATTGAAACTTTCAGGCATTATTCAAGGATGGTTTGTGTGAAGATTGGTGCAAATCTGTCCAAAGGGCTCCGACCCAGAGGGCATGCAAGGGTGCAGTGTCAGGTTTTAGAAATTTAGTGTTTTCAAAATTAACAGCTGTAATTAAAAAAAATTCAAAGTTTCTTTAAACTGTCATTTGTTTAAATGTAAACAACACAATGTAAACACTGGCTGGTTTATTATCTTTTGAATTGTGAATTACGATCAATAAGGCACAAGGGCAATCTTTGACTATTGCGGGTTTAAATTTGGAAAATACCTGTTTTTCGCACGGCCATTTATACATGGCGTGCTCACGAGTTGGTACGCCTGAAAATTTGTATATTTTTAAACCAAATCAAAAGACAAAAAACATTGTTTATCTTTTGGCCTTACAATAAAATTAGTATACTTACTTTCTATTCCATTGACTTTTTTTATTATATTAAAAAACTATTAAAATAGCTTTATTTCTGTAAACAACTTAATTTGGGCGCAGCAACGCGCGCCGGGTAACTGCTAGTATTCTTATATTTATTAAACAATAGTCAAGAACTGAACTTTCAAGACTTCATTACTTAGCAAAGTCTTGACAGTTTATGGTAAACGAGAGGTACATGAAGTTGAAATGAACACCAGATAACTTCCAGAGTTACGAGTAACTTCATAAGTGAGTTAATTAAACTCTTCGGTGACAAGTTGTCTCAAACTTTGATCTAAACATTTGCAACTTCATATTGATGTTTTCAAAATCGTAATTTAATTTAATTTGTTTTTTTCTTTATGTCCAGGTCAAGTGAACTAAACCAAGTGCTGTATGTATATATACAATCTACATAAAAGGATTGCTATTTTGCTATATCATGTAAATTAATCGAACTATTTCAATTTTGAAAGACACGACATTGGCAGTGCAGATGACCAAAGAGCCTTATCGTTTCATTTTCATATTGTACGGTAAAACATTTAAATTAAATGATCGAGCAAAGATCACATAGTTTTATAGTTATTTCAGAGATATCTGAGAGGTATAAGTAAGTTTTTCCCCACCTAATATGTAAAGTCGAATTTTACTCATTGTAATAAAAGAGTAAAGTGCCACTTTGTCTCCCTAGGGAGAAAAAAAGTCCTTTGACTCCCAAGGGAGACAAAGTAAACCCATAAGAATAACATTGACAATCTGGCAACACAGTGCAGTGGAAAACTGGCAACGCTGTAGCTATAGCATGCTGAACAGAATTAGCTGATATTTCGCTGCAATAATTAACGTTTTGAGCTCCGAGGTTAGTTATTACGCATTACGCAACCAAAATGGACAGCGATTGTAAATGTGAATGCAGTGGAACCTTGATAACTCGAACCTCGATAAGTCGAATTCCATGATAACTCGAAATTTTGTCTTTCCCCTTGAGCTGGCCTACCTAATGCTATGTTATTTTACCTATATAAGTTGAAGGGTTAGCAGAAAACACGTCGATAACTCGAATTTTTTGCAATATTCTTAGCCTGTCGCCGCACCTCTATAAGTCGAAGTTTTAGTTTTAGAAGTTGTTCATTCAGCAAACCTCCAGTGCCTTTTCAGCCGGAAATTCCAACCCTCCCTCCCCACTACATCTCTTACCTAGTTGCTCCTGGTGTTGGTAAAACAACCGACAAATTTATATTGATGAGCTACACGCAGATCTAATACACTCATCCTCACGCACGGGTTTCACCTATGTGAGGATTTCGTTTCATAAATAAGGAACTGATATTGTTGTAAATTATATATTTTCCTTAAATAGAATTGTTTTGATATGATTAGATTCGTGTCCGGTGCCGTTAGTAAGTGCGAGTTAAGAGGTTCTGGATGTATAGGGCGTGAAACGTAGGTTTTAGGTTGTGTTTTTACTTAGGGTTTGCAGTTTGGCAAAACTCTACCCTATAAGTAGAAGTTGAAGATTATTTGAGCCTGTTGACAAAGGAAACAAAAACCAAACAACAGTGCCTCCGGGGAGCAGTTTGGAACACCATTGAAGACTCTGTTGACAATTTTAAAACAAAATACGTGTACTGCTTCACCCTAATTCCAACAATGCTCTGATGTAATTTTAATTCATATGATGTTTTGTTCCCTTTAAGTTTTGCAAATTATTTTAATAGCCTACAGTACCTTGATGTTCAGCTAAATTGAAATGATGCGCAGTTGGTCGGAGCTGACTTCCGTAACGGGGAGGGATTTATTTGGGGCAGGTGCAAATTTGCAAATTTGGTTTATTGAGCAAAAAAGTCTAGAGAATAGACAGGAAGTGATCCAAGAGGCAAAACAAAACCAAAATACCGAACTATGAGTCATTATTTGTTTACTTTCCAACCCTACAATATGTCCACTGAAGGAAGTATTTCATCATCTACTACGTTGTTAACCAAAGAAGCATTACAAAATATTTCCGGGCTTATTTTGGACATTTAAATTTGTTCAAATCCTTTTTAATTTTAGTAGTTATTATTTTACGGTATAATTATTTATTTATGACTAGTGGAATGTACCCGTTCTTCGCACGGGTTAGAAAGGTAAGTTAGCTTGAAACAGCTGTTTTTGCTTCTGCTCTTTAAACTGTCAAATGGAAGTGTCCTCAGCTGTTCGAATTACAGTTTCTGAATGTTTATTTTCTTCTGAAATGTAAACATTGAAACTTAGGACGTGCACGGGGCGTAGCCCGAGGGGATTTTAAGGAAGTGAATAGGCCTATGTGTGGCATGGGTTCAAGATCTACCTTTGTGTAAAGTTTCAGCCCAGTCGGTTCAGTAGTTTTTGCGTTCACCCGGAACATCAGACAGACAGACAGAAACCACCTCTTCTTTATAATATTATAGATAGATTAAAAAACACAAAATGATGTAAAGATTCTACCCTTCCATGGTCCATCTATTGCGTTACTGTGACCTCAATAAGTCGAAGTCTATGGAAAATCACCTTGATAAGTCGAACCTCAATATTTTGAAATATTCGATAACTCGATTTTTTCCCGTTCCCCCTGAGGTTCGAGTTATAGAGGTTCCATTGTACTTATCAATACTTCTGGACTTTGGGGTGTGGGAAAAATGTTTTGTGTAAAATTGTCGCCCTCGCCAACAATTTCTCTCAGGGAGACAAGGTTGCACTTTACTCCCTTAATATATGCAACTAACAATTATTTTATTATTCAGGAGGTAAAACGGTATTTTTATCATTATATTTTGTTTATACATTGTAAAGCAGTTTGTTTACTTAAAAAAAGCAGTTGTTAAATATGTTGGAAAAGTGTTGGTTACATAGAGAATATGGCTTTATAACCTTAAACATCTATCCTGTCTCCTTGTCAAAATTAATGATGTGACGAGTCGAGTACTTTCGTGACTCGAATGACTCGACTCGTGAACTGCTGCCAACTCGAGTTGCGAGTTGAGTCTTGAGTCAGACTCGACTCGATTCGGAGCTAGTAGGTTCGGCATTCTCCGTATGAGTTTGTGTTGACTAGCTTCCAGCCAATAGCGTTGAAGTTTTGCGAGTCGGTTCGTTTCAAGTTTGTGTAGGTTCGGCATTCTCCGTATGAGTTCGTGTTGACTAGCTTCCAGCCAATAGCGTTGAAGTTTTGCGAGTCGGTTCGTTTCAAGTTTGTGTAGGTTCGGCATTCTCCGTATGAGTTTGTGCTGTACTCGAGTTAAAAAAGAATTGACTCGAGTCCGGCCTTGACTCTGATTAACTCGATTTGTCACATCACTTGTCAAAATTTATTTTATATATATTTTTTGATATCCACCCTTACGTCTTTTCATTTGAGCAATTTTTATCAGAATAAGCTTAAATATAAAAAGTAAAGTGAGGTTTAAAACTTTTGCAAACTTAGCCCTTCAATAAAAAAGGTGGTGTCATTATTTAGCCCACATTTCTGCAAATTGATATACTCAAGCCTGATGTAGATGGTGACATTTCTCAAGCGAGCTCAAAATGTTCCGGTGCCTATCTCCAACCTTCAGTCAAGTTTTAAAGACACGTTGAGTTTGTTCTGTTGATGTCTGAAGAATTGAAAGGGAGAGTGGGGGCACAGAGCTTAGATAAGATATAATTGAAAAGAGAAAATATGTTATTAGTAGATAAATTATTTAAATGATTTTATTATTTCAATATTTGTCAAGGTTATATTCTACAATAGTGTTTATCAAATTATTAGTCCACCCTCGCTTATTTCACTTCACTGATACCTGGATTCTTAATACTGTAATAACATTTGTATGAAATTTCCTCTCAAAAATGGTATTTTGGTGTAAGTTGTTCCTTAGTATTAACCATCGTCTTTTCACTCACGCAGTGTGTTAAGTCAATGATTTAACCCTTACAGTGCTATTGGCCGATTTGTCAGCATTTGTCTTATTCCTAAAAATTGCCCAGAGCCGATATATCGATCAGCGTCGATTATCGTTACTGTGGTTTTAGATGGGTATATCAGTTGATTTGGTTGTTCTTTAGAAACTTTGATGACTCCTTTCGACTCCCCACATGATCAAGATCTGATATATTGGCCCATAGCACTTTTGGGCTGCACGTTACATTTTTCATACTTTAATTCTCGCACAGTAAATGCCAATCTTTTGACTGCCCTAGCTTTTTTCAGATGAATATTGTGTACAACTCTAGCACTTTTCAAAAAATATTGAAAAAAATACTTAGCACTGAAAGGGTTAACTACATTCATCTAACTTCTTATCTTAGAAAAGGGTATTTTGTTTGTAAAACAAAGAATCCAAAGCTCCTCATAGTGTTTGTTACTTCTAATAAGTAATACATAAAACATTCATTTGTTGTGCTATTGAAAATATGTTTACATTAATTATTCAAGGAAGTGAATACAGCTTTTGATGTTATGAGTTTTGAGAGAAACCAAATTTGACTTTATTACACACTGATCATAAATCACTCCCAAGTTTAATGTCAGTTCCGATGAGGTTTCATATTGTAGCTAACCTGTGTGCTCAGCTATTTAATTATGTTGGTGTAGACAGTGGCGTAACTGCCGGGCCCGAAGTGCGGGGGGGGCCCACGGGCCTAGCGGGCCCGAGAGGCGGCGGGGCCCGCGGGCCGAGGTAAAAGCTCTGGCAGGCCCGCATGGTGGGATGAAATTGTTATATTTAGTTTTCATAACAGCAATATTGTTTTTGGTAACGTTTTAAGAATTAATTAATTTTTAGCCTAGTAATTTTTCATTAGTTGTGCCATAGATTAAGCATACTCCTAAGGAGTATGCTTAATCTATGGTTGTGCTTAGTCTTTTATAAATGAGACACTTTAAAACTGCACTAAGGTTTATTATTTTAATTTTTCTCGATTCTAATTACTTTAAATGCAAAATTTAAACTGAATTTTAACAATTATTTTTCAAAACCATTTTAAAACCGTAACGAAGTTGTTGAACAGTGTAGAGTGAAAATTCGGTGATGTAAATTTACTTTCAAGGGTGAATCAGCATAAGTTTATGATAGCGATAAATAATAAATCGGCGGCTCATGATAGGATCCGTTTAAAAACCTCAAAGTACAATAATTGTAAACGCTCACAAACGCTGTAGTGGCGATTTCACTCCAAACTGAATCCGAATCCACTTCAAATACCTTTTCCACATTTGGACCGGAACAGAGCTAGTTACTGATCTGAACGTTACGAAGCTTTATGTGACTTCACTTGTCGACTTCATTCTTAGGTATTATAATGACGTGATGGAACTTTATTAAAAACATTATTGACTAAATAGTACCTTTTGGCGTAATTAAATGACTAAAATTAAACAATGCTGGAACAGTTATTTATCTTGAGGGTTAGGAAATAGGAAACACCTGTCTCATAACTTTATCCCAAAATCTAGTAAATGGATAGGAATAGGGTGAAACTGTATGATTATGTTAAATGGGGGGGGAATAAGTTTGTAGGGGGCCAAAAAAATCAGTTACGCCACTGGGTGTAGATATGCAGCCGTTGTGCATTCTGTAAATTCTGATTCACTAAACCAATTAACACGAGAAGAACATTGGAGCTTGATATATTTTTAAAGATTGTTTTTATCGCTTGGATCATTAAATGCTCATGATTTATGCGTGACAGGGATTAAAGACCCAACAAAAGTCATTTAAGTGAACTTTGTCTCATCAAACTTGAGCTGATGAGACTGATTAGTGTGGATTGGATCGCCTGACGGGTCTGCCCTGATGAGTTACAGACCTATTTTTAAATTCAAATCTACTCCTCAAACTTTTTTTACTTTTTTTAGATGAATAATATATTTGTAGTATAATTCCAACTATTATTATTAACTAGTTGAATGTACCCGTTCTTCGCACGGGTTAGAAAGGTAAGTTAGCTTGAAACAGCTGTTCTTGCTTATGCTCTTTAAACTGTCAATGGAAGTGTCCTCAGCTGTTCGCATTACAGTTTCTGAATGTTTACTTTCTTCTGAAATGTAAACATTGAAACTTAGGACGTTCACGGGGCGTAGCCCGAGGGGATTTTAAGGAAGTGAATAGGCCTATGTGTTGCATGGGTTCAAGATCTACCTTTATGTAAAGTTTCAGCCCAGTCGGTTCAGTAGTTTTTGCGTTCACCCGGAACATCAGACAGACAGACAGACAGACAGACAGAAACCACCTCTTCTTTATAATATTATAGATATAGAGATTTAATATTAAGTACATATTCGTTGCGGCACTCTAGACAGCTGTTCAGTTGTTTGTATAAAAGTTACTTTAAGAGATACTAGTTAACATTTAGAAAATATTATAAACTGCCTTTGTGCGTCCCCCATCAGCATTTAAAGTTGTAATATTTTTCCTATACAAGCTATGTCTGTTTGTTTGTTTGCAAAATTTATCTCGAGATCCAGGGGAAGGATTCTGCTGAAAGTTTGAGATTAGGGGCTTTTGGGTCTAAAAAATCTATTGGTGAAAACTACTACCTCAGGAAAACTCGTATTTTTCTAAACAACTCATTTGAAAATTGAAAATTTTAACATTAGGCTTATGGAGTTTAAAATCAACGCCGGTTACTATGAATAAAAAAAAACAAATCATTAAACCAGCTTCCATAAATTAAAATATTGTAAACAGCTGTTTATCATTATGGAAATAAAAAACCTACTAGAATGGCAACTGTCATCATGTAAATAAAATAAAAAACTACTTGAATTGCAACTCAAACTCTTTTTTCGATAGGCGAGTGAGCGAAGCGAATGAGCTCATATTGAAAATGAACGAGTATTTGAAATAAAACCAATTCAAATAGTTCGGATGGCTGATTTTGTTTATAATCTAAGAATATATGAGCACTCGATAAAATAGAATTGTAATCCTCTTCTCCAATGAAGAACATCTCCCACCCCTCGACCCCTGTGTCCATTGTCCATTGTTTGATGTGGTATCTGATTGCCAAATGCGACATTAACTGTTATCAGTTGTTACTGATAGAACCAATGGTCCATGGTGAACATTTTTATCACCCTGTTAGTGTGGTGTTACGTTTTTTATCAAGTTTGATATTGAATAAGCCTTGTGATGTGGGTATCATCACGTAGTATTTCCCTGATTTAATTATCTATATTATTTCAAACAATCTGAAACTTGTTAATTACAACCTATATTTGCAATCTTAAATCTCTTTAATCACTTCATTTTTCATTTTTCTAATAATTGATAGTTAAAATACATTCTACTACAAATTATTTTAAATGGTCAAAGCCTTATTTTGTAGCAGATAATTAGTTGTGTTCATTTTTATCACACTCCTTGTTATCTTCTAATTTTTGTTAATTAAGGTTTTCAATTAATCGATGACTGGTGTTTTAAGATATTTAAATGCATTATCAAATGTACACCTTACTTTTCTATAGTGTGATAACACGTGTATGCAAATGACAAATGAACTGAGCAGCTGTCAGCCAGGTGACCGACCGCAGCAAGGCCGTGTTCTGCCAGCTGTGGCTTCCTAACAGCTGATCGGTTGATTGGTGACTGCAACTTATCACCATCAGCTGATCATGCCACCACACGACAACGCTAACGCTTGCACAAGCATTAATCAATTATCAACTGTACAGTGTTTTCACTTGAAGGATTTTAATCCCATTTTAGGGATTTTAAAACGTTCCATGGAATAAAATGAGATTTTGGGATATTTTAGACTAACTACATTTTTACATAACTCGAATTCTTAATACATGTTTTCAAAAATAAACATAAATATGTAATGTTTCCAATTATAGTACAGTTGAAATATAGGTTTGCCTATATTCAATCAGCAGATATAATTCCAAGTAGATTATTCCTAAATGTTTCAGAACTCTTCTTTCACCAGGGACTTACAAAGTCATTCTTCTGTTTTATAAAAATACCTGTCAAAAAATAGAAAATGAAATATTAAAATCACAAAGTATATGTGTTGTGATTTTATATTTCATTCATAATTCGTATTCTACTGATTGTTTTGTAAACGAATTTCAGTATATAAAACACTGTAAATGATAAACTGAGATCAACTGAACTAAATTAAATAAATAAACTGACCAGATAGCCAATGTAAAACATACGATTAACATATTAATACAGACACAATAGAGGAAACCATTTTACTAAACGAAACTAGATGAATGACATGCCAGAGAACTAATACATTATTAAATACCAGGAAATTAGAATGAAAGAGACAAAAAATCGAGATAACGCCAGCCCGAGCGCCAGGGGGGAGGGGGGAGGTGTTCTAGGAAATTAGAATGAGTGAACGATAACATAAAGAAAACGCCAGGGGGGAAGGCCGCCCTCAAGGTCACCGTGCTCCTCCTCCCACCACTACCACCTCAGTCACCACTAGAGGTCTGCGGTCTGCATCTGATACTGCCACGGCGCCGCGTCGCCAGTGTTTCCAACAGGGGGGATCTTTATCCCATTTTAGCGAATTTCCGCTATAGAGAAGAAGCTTTACCGTGATCGGCATGGTAAGACCTAGGCTTGGGACTACGATAACTTTTCGTTTTGAGGTTCCCAGATGCCAAAAAAACCTATCGTTCATAACTGTGTATACATAAATACATATATATATATATATATATATATATATAGATTATACAGTACATTAAAATATATTTTGCTTTACACGTTTATACCACATTTCATCA
Organism: Allygus modestus; assembly: GCA_963675035.1. Taxonomy (NCBI): domain Eukaryota; kingdom Metazoa; phylum Arthropoda; class Insecta; order Hemiptera; family Cicadellidae; genus Allygus; species Allygus modestus. Next base: position 107,355,231 of record OY776111.1, read on the forward strand.
AGGTCGGACTTACAAAATTTATCAGGCCTACAGACACACAAATAGATACTATATAAATTTGCACGAGTTGTGGTGTTTTTGGCACCTGGGGACCTCAAAACGAAAAGTTATCAGAGTCCCAGTCTTAAGTAATACCATAGAATAAATAATACATTATTATTTATTATGTATTATTTATTCTATGGTAATACCATGTATCTCACCCAGGCTTCGTAATACCTTCTTCCCTGTAGGGAAATTCGCTGAATCACATCCTAGTAACAGATTAGCAATAACTTATAATCTGTAGTACCATAGTTATTTTTCTATGGTAGTACCTAATTATTTGTATCGTTATGTCTTTACTTGTAGCCAAAGAATACAAGAATATTTAATAATCAGATATTTGAGCATAACCAACTAATTTTTAACTTGTAGGTAAAAGCGGGATATTTTGAGGGATATTGCATAGCAGATGGAGGATAAAGTGGGATATTTCATAGCAGATGGAGGATAAAGTGGGATATTTTGAGGGATATTGCATAGCAGATGGAGGATAAAGTGGAATATTTTGAGGTATATTGCATAGCAGATTGAGGATAAAGTGGGATATTTTGAGGAATATTGCATAGCAGATGGAGGATAAAGTGGGATATTTTGAGAGATATTTCATAGCAGATGGAGGATAAGTGGGATATTGCATAGCAGATGGAGGTTAAAGTGAGATATTTTGAGGGATATTGCGTAGCAGATGGAGGATAAAGTGTTATATTTTGAGGTATATTGCATAGCAGATTGAGGATAAAGTGGGATATTTTGAGGGATATTGCGTAGCAGATGGAGGATAAAGTGGGATATTTTGAGGGATATTGCATATCAGATGGAGGATAAAGTGGGATATTGTATAGGAGATGGAGGATAAAGTGGGATATTTTCTACTGCAGAGTGGAAACTATCAACATCGTCAACATGCAAAACATACGACATTTCACCTAGTCTTTACTACTGTAAGCTCAAATCAATTAGGCTATGTATAGAATAATTATTTTACCACTTTCTTTCTTCAAGCTTTAACAAAAAAATATTAAAATTGATTTATGACGTGGTAAATATAGGTTACACGCGCAAATGTAAATATCTAAATCAGCTACACAAAATGATCCAGCAATTTCAACCACCACGCACATCTATATATCTTTTTCAAGGATTTTAATTTCAGTGAGTGTGCGTGTATATTGGCTTTTATTGTACATGTTTTCTTTACTAGAGAGTTACTTCATTTGATTTCGTGAAATTTAATCAAAATATATTTGTTATAAAATCAAAGGACGGTATCATCGTCCCCGTACAGTAAGTACAAATTCACAGTAAATGTACACGTTACGGCCGGATATACCTCATTTGCAATTATTTAAACCGACATATTTCACTAACACCCTGATTCTGGTGTGAGACCAGGTAAAACGTTTGAACCCGAGTTATTCTGACCTAAAAACCGGAGTTGTCCCCCGTCTTTAAAATAACACAAAGCGCAAAATAACTAAACTTGTTTGCAAGCACCTCTGAAAATTAAAAGTTTGGTGGGTTTGATTTACCTCCAGAGTCGCGTGATAGCCAGGAGATACCAGCTGATAATAAGCACGGAGTTGACTTAAATTGGAAATCCGCTCGGGCGGCAACTAAACTGTCAGCCGCCGCGACTAAGCGAATGCCCCCTCCCCATCCCCCTCCACTCACCCACCCACTCTTACACCAGCCCTGAGTAATGGGATTCGTGACAAGGCATCAGTTTCTTGATCGCGTGGTAAAGTTATTTTTAAAAATTCCTTTGAAATACCTCAAAGCTATGTAGTGGAATTTTGTTAACGGTCTATTACACTATGGAATTATTGAATAATTCTTTAATCTATTACATTACACAGTCGGTTGATTTCTGTAATTACTCACGCGCCCATCTGTAATCCTCATCGTGGCATCCGTCCAGCAACCGTCTGAAAAAATTTGATCCGATACCGGTCATTGCACTTGCATCCGTCCAACAATGCATCATAAAGGGTATCTACCGCATAGATAATTTTACCAACATCCAGCAACAATTAATTCCCGTTCAGGTTTATACACAATCCGTCTCCTCACCCCTTTTCATTTAATTTATTTTCAACGGCAAAAGGCCAATTTTGTACAAGTGTTGCAAAATAATTTGTTTACATACGATGCTCATGACAAGTCCAGATTAAAATACCCCCGTCGCAGCAAACCTGCATACTCAGCGAATTTCCAATGAATATATAACATAACACATTAACACACTTAACAGGATTCATAATAAATATATTCACAAACAATCAATATTTAAAAATTAATTATTCTCCATAAGAATAACATTGGGGATGAGTACGCAGGTTTGCTGCTTCTAAAATATTTGAAAAAATTGTTCACAACCAAATGACAAACTATATTATAGAAAACTCAATAATAAACCCAAATCAATTTGGATTTCAAAGAAACAAATCTACAATTGATGCGATATACAAACTAGTAACAAGTGTAATGGCAAACACTGATACAGATCTTCCATCTCTTAGTATAGTTCTTGATTTATCCCGTGCTTTTGATAGTGTTAATCATAATAGACTACTTGATAAAATTCGATTGATGGGGTTTAACAGGTCAGCGCTTGGATGGATAAAATCATTTCTAACAGGACGAAAACATTTCACAGAACTAAAGAATAGAAAACATCCAACAAAATCAAGAAAGCATCTGATATAATTCATGGAGTACCACAAGGTTCTACTTTAGGGCCATTATTTTTCATTATCTACATGAATGATCTACCATCCGTCGTAGATAAAGGAGAAGTAATACTTTTTGCAGATGATACAACTCTCAATATTACCGAAAGTTCTAACAAACAATTAGAGATATCTTCTTTTGTTCAAATTTCTAAAATGGAACAATGGTTTACAGATAACAGTTTGATAGTAAATGATTAGAAATCCTCAGCTTTACAATATAATAAAAAATTTAATAATTAAACAATTCAACTTGTTCAACTTGCCAACTCTACAATACCACTGGCAACTAAGTATAAATTTCTTGGATTAACATTACAACCAAATCTTTCATGGTTATCTCACGTTGATAAAATTTGCAAAAAATCAGTTCAGGAATCTTTTTGATAAAATGTTTTTCTAAATGCTGCACTCTAGACATAAATAAAATCGTATATTATGCTTATATTCATTCACATATATCATATGGACTAATTATATGGGGTTCAAGCCCAAATGCCAAAATTGTATTTAAAATGCAGAAAAAAGTTATAAGAACTCTTTGTCAAGTCTCAAGAAGAACATCGTACAAACAACTATTCAAACAATTAAATATTCTAACATTATCGTCAATTTTTACATTACAAGCAGCAAGTTTTGTACATTTGAACCTTGATAAAGTTTCCTTCAGAAGACAAATTCATAATTATATCACGAGAAATAACAACCATATAGACTTGCCACATCCAAATTCAATATTCCGACAAAGATGCTCAGACTACATATCAATCAAAATTTACACAAAATTCCTTCAGAAATAAAATCTTTAAATAACATAAGACAATTCAAAAATAAATTAAAGCAATACCTTATCAATAAATGTCCATACAAAATTGAAGATTTTTTAAATGAAAACAACAATGAAAATATAATATCAATTTAAAATCAAAACGTTGTGTTTCAAGATTGGATGATGATTATTTTGTAAGATTCAAGGATTTAAATTTCAAAATTCTATCAGTTATTATTAGCATTACATACTCTGTTAATGTAATTTAGTCTTAACCATAATTTAATTATGCAATTAAGATACTTACCAATAAATAAATAAAGAAATAATGTTTTTCTTACGGGGAATAAATAAAATGTCATATATCGCTTATTTTTTAATATGCTTTGACTAAAGTTGTGAAGTGGCTTCATGACTTACCATTTGAAATGCGCTGAGTATGCAGGTTTGCTGCAATGGGGGTATTAATTATTCTGGATGAATCCGTGTCTATTGCATGATATCCTTCTCTAAATCTAATTTCAATACTTCTTAAACAATATTTTATTACTATCAAAGTTTACTCCGTTACATAAATACTGTATAAATAGTATAGTTTTCACCCAAAACATAACAAAAAACATTATAAAATTACAATTGTAGATTTAAATAACTAGTAATAATAAGGTACTTTATTAAATGATTACTATAATTTGTGTTGTGATGAATCCTCGTTGCAGAGAAATGCAAATGAATACGGGTAGTTGTATGATTACTGAGTAAGTTATATTTGCAGTTAAAACTTATGTTTTTTGTATTCTTTTCTTCGTTCTAAATACAATTGTTTTTGTGACAGGTAATTTGTTTTTGAGCTTCACAACAACTTCTTAACTAGGAATATGATAGGAATAATTATGTTCTGTAGCCTGAAAACGTGGTTTATGCATGATGACTGTCCCCATAAAATGTCAATTATGAAGGATAAAGTCGTTGGTCTAGTTTTGTATAGGCAAATTCATCATAAATAGTTAAACCACACTGGTAAAAGTGTTAGAGAAATCTCACAATCAAACAATGTTAACATTAAAAGGAAACAAAAACTATGTTCTCTAAGTGACCTATTTTGGGAGTTATTAGTTATCTCGTATTTGTTATGCAATTTCATTAGCGTATTTTAAAAATTATTCTTGACCTGCCGCATACTCAAATCTCGTGTAATATACTTTTAGATACGATTACACTAACAACCTAACCATGTAAGTTTACGAGCCTAATGAGTCTTCCATTGCCATAAAGACTAACTTTTGTCTGAAGTAATACAAAAGTAAGTATTTGTTGATTCTTTTATAACATGTTTGTTTAGCTTGATGTTATTTTAATGTTGTTTGATGTTTTCTAATGTTTCTTTTGCCTTAATTTAACTGCATAGATACCGAGCATGTTTGTCTCAACAAAAATCTTGTTTAAACTACAGTGACTTAAAGACAATTGTATTCCTTCAAATGGCATAATAGCCAGATTCATTTTACCACATTTGGACTAAGAGTTATGTTATGACTGATTAACCATTGAAAGTGGAAAAAATACATCTGTTATACTTAAAAATTATAAGCGATGAATTACATAAAGCGATGATGATGATGTTGTTTTATGATAATCAAACAAATTAAATACTATAACTTCCATATATTTCACATTGGGATGTAGAGGTAAGCTACCCCCAACACCTAGGCTGCAGCTATTGGGCGGTTTAAATATTTAAATCCTCTTAAGTTTGTGATGGTCTTGCCTCGGCTGGTTCATAAAACATTCAGAACTTTAGTTAAATTTCTATATTTTATAAATACTTTTATTTATTTAATAAACATTTAAAAATATATACACTTTGTGCACGACTCAAAATAAATATTACAGTTTATTACGAATACAACCAAAATAAATGCATCAATGTACACGATAACGTTTGTTTGGAATAACATCACAGTTAGTAAGAACAATTTAAATTCAAAATTTATTATCTTTAAAATTATCACTGTGGTAAATCCCTCAAAATCTAGTATTATGAATAGGTGGATAGGTTTTCTCAAGTTTTCTTTTTTAATCTAAATTAAGACTAATTTGGTGATAAAGATCCTTTATTTAACTAATGCCTACAAATAAAGTGTAATACCGTGGAATATATTTTGTTTTGGTTTTTGCACCATTGACAAAGAGGCTTAAGAACATAAGTTAACTGTAGACGAAAGGTTAATTGATGTGCGTATTGATGAAACTATTGTAAAATTCAGTTTCACTTCCCTAGATAACAAGTACAAAGAAGACCATTTCATTTTCAGGTACAATATTAAAACTGATATGAAACACAAATGTACACCAAATATTTTAGTCGCATTTTTCAGAAGCGATGTACAAATGAAAGAGTGTCCTGAAAATGCAATACGTGTAACAGAAAACCTACTTTACCGGAGTCTTTGACATGTTGCAAGGCTAAGTTCTTTAGTTTTGTGTAAAATTCATTGGTGTGGTGGTCCTTACAAGGATGACTGGCTCAAAAGATCCCGGAATTTAAAAAAAGATTGGTGATCACAAAGCGTCCAAATCTAGATAAATAATGTATTTATTAACCCATTGAGGCACGTGTATTTTTAGGAGTGGGTTTTCGTTGCATCATTACACTTTACCACCCCCCCCCTCCAAAAAAACACACACACAAAAAACAAGCAAACAAAAAACAAAACCTTTACATCACTGTTTTAATATTGTCTTTGTATATTTTCACGATGAAATTTTTAAATTAACGTTGATTATAGAATTATAGTTATTAACTTATTAATTTTGTTTTCTTTTGCTTCCAGTGATCTCAAGAGGGGAAAGTTGGAACCGGAACTTAATCAATTAAAACTATTTTTAAATTACATACATGACTTCATTATTGTATCCTCTATCAATGTAAAACTTATAAATTAAAACTTTAATCAAATACTAGAGAAGACATATGAAATATACCTTTGCTAAAAACGTGTGTTTAGTAAACCTATGGTGAACAGCTATTAAACAAGACAAGGAGATAATTGTGTCTTATATGCATATTCATATTGACCTCGTCACTGGCTGGTTCGCGGGAAGACATCGGACCTTGTTAGCAGTGGAGGGTGTCTCGAGTAGAGGAGACAAGCCAAGAGTAGAGAGTGGGCCTACCCCTCACTGAACACGTCCGCGTGGTATCTCATGCGTGGCTGTAATTCAACTAACGATGCTGGTCAGGGATTGCTGCCACCTTGTCAAATACATAGTTACGATATAACTCTAATGGATATTACTCTCTAGAATAAGTTTTTAATGGTGTTTATAAGAATCAATTAACTTATATTAACTTGGCCTTTTAATCAGAATTGTAAATATAGAATATTAAAATGTAACTTTAATTTAACCGAAAAGCTCGAATCTTTGCTATAACTTTAGGTTCATTATTTTTATGGCTTTCTATTTAGTACCTTATCAAGTATTTGACAATGCAAGTTTCTGTAAATACTAAATCAAAACGAATGTGGGATTCATTTTCTATATAATATCAATAATGAAATCTATTAATTTATTATAAATATATTTTATGCATCAGTTAATTTGAGCGCAGAAGTATTAATGCTGTCAGGCTTTTATTTATTGTAAAACACTTAATAATCATAAAAATAACCTTTTCAAAAAAAAACATAAATTTGGAAACTACATAAGGATATAAATTATTTTATGGCTTATAAAATAAGTGACATAGTTTTCTAAGTTCAAACAAACGTTGTCCATTACACTTGTGTTTGCTTGTGTAAGTGTGTGGTTACAGAGACCGTGGGACACTGCCGGCTGTCTGCATAAGTAGATATAACTCAGATTACAAATGTACTATTATAACAGTTCCTTACGTTCCCAATGGCTATAACCGAGTATACAAGGACTACTGACGCAACCATCACCAGATTACGTAAAATCACAAAAAAACTTCTATAGGGAACAACTAAAATAAATCATCGCACAAATTCACCAGTAAAATATTTAGTTGTATACCATACTCGTAAATTGTATGTTAATGTTCCTAATCATTTAAGGATTTATGTAGCGTGAAAAATAAGTTACTATCAATTTATGTGATATTTATAATATATCACTAGGTGTACGCTCATTCTTCCCGTAAGAGGATGAACGAAGACTGAATTTTTAAATATATGTAGGCAGGTACTGGATTGGTAACACTCTTCTGTTATCCGTTTTAACTCCACAACAGCAAGATCAGATAATTAATAAACCAAACATTTTCCTAATGGAATGGTAAAACCATTCCCATATCCGTTTTAACTCCACAACGCCAAGAACAGATAATTTAGGACTAATGTAAATAAAAAATACTACTGACTACTGGAGTGGTAACACCCTTCTCATATCCGTTTTAACACGACAGTACCTGGCCCAGCTTTGCTCGGGGGAGGGCCAGTCAGTCAGTTTAGATGACTTGGAGTAATATTTAATCACTTTCCCCTACTGATAATCAGATTTGTATAACTCATTTGCCTCTTTTCTACATTTTTAAGGTCCCTCCAGTTGTTATTTATAGCTCAATGTCCCTTTCATTTATTTTACTATATATGTATATATGTATTTTTTTCTATATGTAATCTTCACTCAAATCTTTTAATCTCTGTTCTCAGGAAACCACATGTTAATAATCATAAAAAACATGAGTATTACTTTGACAGTTCCCTGGTTGATTATGAACAGCTGATAACATTCTTTTGTGTTGATTTAAAACTCCATAAGCCCAATGTTGTTATTTTTCAACTTATCATTTTAGTTTTTTTACATTATTTGATATTTCCTGGGAATGAGGCCTGTCTAGAACTTATTTTTATCCCAGAAATGAGTTATTTTGAACATTTGAAGGAAATCGTCGGAGCCGTTTTTGAGATCAGTGTCGCAAGCAAGCAAGCAAGCAAACATACAAGCAAACCTTACTCATATTATAGTGTAGGATAGGATTGAGTCAAAATAATTCAGCATTTGTATTGATTGACTATAACATATTCTTACTCTTAGGCACATAGAGTGTACACGAGACAGGGACAATGATTCTGGATTCTAGCATGTTTGAAGTTCTGCATACAGACGGCCAGGGCTGAATTTAGGGTATGTACAGGCCCTAAAAAAACAAATAACAACAATTTTTTGTATGATTGAAAATTTTCTAAAATTACTAAAAAAAGGCGTAAATAATAACATAGAAAATTTTCCTGTGCGGTGGAGGTCTATGGTTGAGTAGGGCGGCGTATCAAACGTGGGGACATCTTTCAGGAGATGCTGCCTTAACAAAATAAATCCAACGAATCATACGTTAAAATTAAACGTTGGGAGTGAAAGTAAATGCAGAGCCCTGAGGGAAGAACAAAGAGGTTTCCATAATATTTTGGTACCCAACAACGTAGTATATAGGTCTGGAGCAGTTTTGAGGAGCCGCTTTCGAAATCTTTGGATTTTTTATTTGGTGGTTTATATTAGGTTTCTAATAAAATATACCACCTGATTGTTTAGAAAAATTTGGGTTCAGAAATTACAGGGCTTAAGAGATCCCAAACTTCAGTTTGTTTACCTTTCTTAGTACCATAAACTTTAAATATGTTTAGCAGGTTTCAACAGTTTTATCTCATTGCCATAAAAAGCTCTAAAAGATGAAAAATTAGTACACCAATCCACACACGGTTAAATTAGTATTTCGTTAGTAGGCTATTCGGCTAATAGTTGTGGATAATATTTCAATTTCCTTTCAGCAGTAAACTAAGTATATTGTCCGATGTTATTCTTATAATAAATAAAAAACATATATCTCTTGTATACTGATTAATTTTATTAAAAATTGGTGTGTTAGCATTGACCAATAGAGAATATTCGTCCTAGGACAACCTTAAAACTGGTCTATACCAGTTTGGATGCTGACATTGGGTACAGCAAATGAAATTGTCATTACATATGAAGTTTTTTGGATGTCCATTATGACAAACTTCCCTTTCACCTTTGGTCCCTCCACTTGCAGCGGCTCGGGGCGGAAACTCAGGGGTTGGTCCCCAACCTGAGAATGTGGAGCAATTAACCTCTTAAAACCACTGTGTGTACCTAGCAAATTAGATTAAACTGATTGCGTTTATTTGGTCACAGGTCCTAGCTATGACCATCAGGCCTGTTCACGCTTTTTTATGACTCGGCCAATGACTAATATATTTTTGGCACCGGATGGTTTTCGACGAGTTTTAAATATATAACCTGAGGGAAAAGTTGCCAATTATTATTAGACCTACTAATTTCCAGCTCCAAAATCAGGGGGTTAAACATACAGAAATATACTTGTTTTAAACCCATTTAATGTAAAAAAGGTATTCAATGATTTATTTATATAACAGTATCTTATAAAATTCATACATTAAATTAAAAAATGTTTACAACATTAATATATGTTAGTTTGAATTTAAATACACAAGCTACTGAAATCGCAGCACGAGAGATTTAAAGCAAAATCCAACATCTACATTAATGACAATTTTTCAGGAGGGCAATCTGTCTACATCGTAATTAGCTGAACAATGTAGACGGTTGGGATTACGGAGTTTTGGACATCTTGATTGTTTATGAAAATCAATATTAACCACAGAAAATGCAAACAAATATAAACTGTAACCAGACTATTTAACTGACCGGTAGATTACAAAACTTTAATCCCATGTCATTAGGTGACAGTGAGGCTTATTTGGTACATTACATGTAATAAAGATAGTTTGCACCTATGATCGTTTAGTAAGTCTGCCATCAAGTCATTTGTTCACAATGTAAATAAACTACTATAGGTCTACAACACGTTTGATTATCAATCACAGTCAGTCGTGTTACAGAGTTATACTGTCCCAGTAATTCAAAAATTCCAAAACCTTTTTTATTAATTTATCATCACTAGTCCAAACACTTAGCTTTTACATCGAAGTTTTCCAGTAAAAAATAAACTGATAATAAATCTAAATAGATACAAGCATTGTTTTAAACACGACAAAACACTATTAATTTACATAACACTCACATTTTAAACTATTTCGAAATAACAAAAAATTTATGGAACAAAACATAACCAAATCCATAGTTGAAATATGTTTACATTTGAGTGTTTATAAACAAATATGCAGTGTTTCCACTCTACGGTAAAAATATGCCACGCACTGATACAAAAAATCCCACTTTATCCCAGACTCTCCCTTATAGTATCCCTCGTCATATCCCACACTTTCCCACTGATTTGTTAAACATTGCAACACAATTAATGTTAAATATTATATGATTATTGAATAATGTATTAGTACAATATTTATACCGTTAGATAGATCTTATTTAGATCTACTAATTACCTATTTTACATTTTAGTACCTCAAAGGATTTTGAGCAATGCGACATAGGTTAAATGATACGGTGAATTAACTAAATTAAATAATTTATTTACGTGAGAGGTACTAATATTTTTAATGGTAGTACTAAAGAGTACGAAGTAGGTACTAAATAATGGCAAATAGTTTGCTTGTTAATTCCAACATGGCTCGGCCAGCGAAATTGACATAATTCAGTGTTCGTTCTGTGACGTTTATAAAATCATAATAGGTGCGGACAGCGAGGTTAAAAAATGGGAAACCCCGCAACTGCCAGTACGGCGAGAAAATCCACTAGAAGTGCTACTGCTAAGGTGCTCTGGTCGTAAGTTGTAAGCAAAATAGCAGACGTAATGCCGATTTCAAAAAAATCCCACTTTATCCCACAATCCCATTTTATCCCACAAGCAGTCAAAATATCCCATATAGGGGATAAAAATCCCTCAAGTGAAACACAGATAAATCCCAGCTGACATTTTAAAGACAACCATAGTCAATAGCTTACTACGAAAACCAATTCAACTACTGAATATCAAACATTAAAATTAGTTTTAATAATTATTAATAATCCAAAATAAAATACAAATGCTGTGTTAAAACATCCCTTTGGTATCCCAAATGACTCCTTTAAAATTTCATTAAGAAATGTTTTACAGTTATTTAGTATTTCGATAACACATCCACACACACACACACACACACACACACACACACACCCACACACGGCCACTGAAACTTCTTCATCAATACAGTGATTCACTTCGTTCATCAATTATATGATTATTGAATAATGTATTAGTACAATATTTATACCGTTAGATAGAGCTTATTTAGATCTACTAATTACCTATAGGTATTTTACATTTTAGTAACTCAAAGGATTTTGAGCAATGCGACATAGGTTAAATGATACGGTGAATTAACTAAATTAAATAATTTATTTACGTGAGAGGTACTAATATTTTTAATGGTAGTACTAAAGAGTACGAAGTAGGTACTAAATAATGGCAAATAGTTTGCTTGTTAATTCCAACATGGCTCGACCAGCGAAATTGACACGATTCAGTGTTCGTTCTGTGACGTTTATAAAATCATAATAGGTGCGGACAGCGAGGTTAAAAAATGGGAAACCCCGCAACTGCCAGTACGGCGAGAAAATCCACTAGAAGTGCTACTGCTAAGGTGCTCTGGTCGTAAGTTGTAAGCAAACTAGCAGACGTAATGCCGATTTCAAAAAAATCCCACTTTATCCCACAATCCCATTTTATCCCACAAGCAGTCAAAATATCCCATATAGAGGATAAAAATCCCTCAAGTGAAACACAGATAAATCCCAGCTGGCATTTTAAAGACAACCATAGTCAATAGCTTACTACGAAAACCAATTCAACTACTGAATATCAAACATTAAAATTAGTTTTAATAATTATAAATAATCCAAAATAAAATACAAATGTTGTGTTAAAACATCCCTTTGGTATCCCAAATGACTCCTTCAAAATTTCATTAAGAAATGTTTTACAGTTATTTAGTATTTCGATAACACACCCACACACACACCCACACACGGCCACTGAAACTTCTTCATCAATACAGTGATTCACTTCGTTCATCAATTATACACTGTTGATGACCGGAAAACACATTTTTGTTTATTTGGGTTCGGCATGCCGGAAATATTAAGGAATAGCTGCTATCGTACCCGATTTTACCCGTGAATACATTAGTTGTGTGTGCTGCGTTCTGTGGTTAAGCCGCCGAACTACTACGAAACATGATCAGCTGTTTGAATTCTCATCATCTCAAACTAAAGTGAATGTCCTTAAGAATAACACGGGATTTTAACTTTAATTCCCAGTGGGGTAGAGCCCTATGGGAATTTCTTAAAATCCTTTCTTAGTGGTTACCTACGTTGTGAAAAGAGTACAAGTGCTAAATTTCGTGGTTGTAAGTGTAGATGTTTGGCTTGGGGAATGATCGGATTTTCGTATTTATAAATAACACAGGGTTGTAACTTTGACTCCCCGTGGGGCGGAACCCTATGGGAATTTGTTAAAATCCGTTCTTAGCCTTTACTTACGATATAGAAAGAGTGTACGTGCCAAATTTCGTAGATGTAAGTGTAGAGGTTTGACCTGCGGAATTATCGGTTTTTCGAATTTATAGATATAGATAAATAATATTTGAGCCGTGAATATATCACGGAATGGCACGCTCATTTAGTAAACATATAGTTGTTATTTGCTGTTATATATGCCCTACAAGGAGATGGGCGCTGGATCTTCTATCTGTGTAATGCGAAAAAACCCGTCCTCAAAATCGCTGTCGATCCTCAAAGCTGTAGTCGTCACAAGCCCTTTTTTATTCATCAACCTAAATTAGCTTTTTAGGGGTGTTTTATTAGTAGGGGGCATTGGTTCCTTCAGAACCAGCATAGGCGCGGTGAGGACGCGAGGACGCGAGGACGTCCCCCCCCCCGATGACCTTGACCTTGACCCCAAGGTCACCCCCCCCCATGACGTCACCCCCCCCATGACGTCATCCCCCCATGACGTCATCCCCCCCCATGACGTCATCCCCCCCCGACCTTCCCCATAGCCAAGCTCGGACCCCCCCCCCCCCGTTTGCAACATTTTTCATGATGAGGAAAAACTTTCAAAAATTAATAACTAGCCTATTTACTCACCGATTCCCACGGGACTTTTTCCAGAATGTAGGCCTATCCCAGAGGAAGCGAATGACGTAAGAACCCCATAGATCCGCCATTAAACAAGGCCGCTATTAATTTTTAAACGCGTTTTCCTTATGGGATCTCAGCTGTTTACCGGCCGATTTTGATGAAATTTCACCACATGTAGGGCGGCGGCCTAAGTAAACCATCCCTTAAAGAAAATTGAGAATCCACCGTTAAACGGGCCCGCTATTAATTTTTAAACGCGTTTTCCTCATGAGATCTTGGCTGTTTACTCATCAGCGGTCTTCCAGACCCATCATGATGGTTCAAAACCAGCAAAGGCGCGGTGAGGATGCAAGCCCCCCCCCCGTGAGCGGCTCCGCGGAGTCACATGTCGAGGCGCGTGCTAGGGCCTACGTGACCGCCCGGGGCTGTTTACTCATCAGCGACCTTCTAGACCCCTCACCACTCCCTCAAAAGAAATAAAAATAAAAGTTTACTTATAAAACTCGAACATCCCCCCCCCCCCGGTGAGCGGCGCCGCGGAGTCACATGTCGAGATGCGTGCTAGGGCCTACGTGACTGCCCGGGGCTGTTTACTCATCAGCGACCTCGACTCATTAGCGACCTCATTAGCTGTTATTTATAAGCGAGTCCTTGAGGGTTTCACCAGAAACCTCGCTTTCGTTTCTATTATTTCTTTTAGTTTTATAATGTGTATTTTATCATAGAAGAGGTAATTAAGGAAAGGGTTTAAAGATATATTTATTATCGAATTTTTCCGCAATTACATTTTCTAATTGCGCTAGGAGGAGTTCGCTTTGCTCCTCCAGCCTCCGCATTTCCTCATCCATCTGCGCGGTTGCGGCGGTGTCCTCCTCAGGGTATCGGGGAAGGGCGGTGGCGTCCTCAACGGGAGCGGTGGCGACGTCCACAAAGGGGTAAGGCGGCGGCGGGGGTCGCTGCGGCTCGGGTGGAGTCGAGGTGGGTAGAATCGCCCGTACCTCAGCCGCCTCGTGCGTTCGTGCGTGTCTCCTCGCCTCAGACAGACTTTGAAAGGCCGATCCGCAGACGGAACAGTCATACAGCGGCGCATGACCGTGAAACCTCCGCGCGTGTCGGAGCAGGTTGTCTGTGCGGCTGCAGCGTCTTGAACAGTAGGGGCAGGGGTACATAGTGTCGGGCGGTTGCGGAGAGACTGACGACGGTGGCGGCGGGACGATTGCACAAATAAACAGTCAGAATTTTCCCTAGATAAACAACAACAACAGTCGGAAATTTCCTCAAAACAGATCTGACCCCCCCCCCCCCGAGATCAACTGGTGTGAGGATATATCTGCCTCGCGACAAAGCTTGACATGAGGATTCACCTGCCCCCCCCCCCCCGATCAACTGGTGTGAGGATATATCTGCCTCGCGACAAAGCTTGGCATGAGGATTCACCTGCCCCCCCCCCCCCCCGAGATCAACTGGTGTGAGGATATATCTGCCTCCCAACAAAGCTTGGCATGAGGATTCACCTGACACCCCCCCCCCCGACATCACCTGGTTTGAGAGGGCGCCTCTGGAGGAGTATAATAGACCCTAGGTCCGGTGGCGCACGGTCTCAGTTTCGTCCGAGACTTCTTCACGAGCGGTCACAGCAGCGGCATGAGCAACGCGGCCGAAGTGGATCGAACGATCCGCTGTTTTATGGAGGAGTGGAACGCGATCAACGAAGAGAACGCCAACGCCACCACCCCCATACCACCGCAGCAACAACGGACGACAGCTAAAAAGAGGAAGTCCAATGGCGGGTGGACCGCGAATAAAGAAGTGCCTGGCGATTCCCCTACACTGAGTTGGACCACGGGCGCGCGCCAGTATACGGTGAAGAACCCTACCAACAATGGCAACGTCCTTCTGAAGATGAACGTTTTCCAAGGAGGTCGCTCGACTTGGGCCTGCGGCCTGTATTTGGACGAGCAGCGGGACGACGAGATCTGCATGATTCTGACGGATCTGCTGACTAGGCTGCAGAACCTATGGTTGGCCAACAGCGAGATGGGAGAGCCTAGATTCGACGGAATCGTCAGGACCGTCAGTCCGCTGCCCACCTGGAGGAAGATTGCGGATCGGTACGTTTCCACCGCCGCTGTCGCCATCCCCGAAAAGCGGAAAAAGACGAAAAAATAAATGAAATAAACTAAGTAATTCGATCCTTCCCTTTCCTACTTTTCCTTAATGTACACTATTATAAAAAATAAAATAAATAAATAACGTAATAAAGCGAATGAGCGTGTTCCTCGAGATACATATCCAGCCTCACCACTCCTCCACTCCACCATCCCTCCACTCCTCCTCCACTCCTCCACTCCTCCACTCCTCCTCCACTCCTCCTCCACTCCTCCACTCCTCCACTCCTCCTCCACTCCTCCTCCACTCCGCCAGTTGATGTTTTCATCACTACGCCTCCTCCGCGGTTGTCTACAAAAGGCGACTCGGTAGTGAGAGCCAGTCATTCTGCATCCAGCCGCTGTGTCATGCTCAACACGGACCAGAAGATGGACCTCAGGACAGCCCTCAACAGCTGCAAGGCCGCGGGTTATACCCGCATCGTAGACCTGCAGGACAACGTGGTCTACCCGATCCGCTCGTTTGAGAGGGTGGATACACCATACGGCGAGGCGGTGATAGCCACCTTGGAGGGTCTTGTTGGTGACGACCCGATCCGGATATACATGCCCCGGCGGTACCTTGCAGTCCTGGACGATAACACCATCACGCAGTATAACGTTGGCGTGAGGCCGAGGATGAGGCTTGTGAAGAGGAGCAGCTCTCCAGGCAGTAAAAGTCCTCTCCTAGAATTTGTATAAATAAATGGTATTCCTTATTCCCTTATTTCCTTCAATATAAAAAAAAAAATAAAAAAAAAAGCGAGAAAAGAATTTAGTTTTAAGAGCCGAGGTGGCGGTGCATGGCAGTCAGTAGACGCCATGGACTTGAGGTGGAAACACCCGTTCACCGCCATCGTGGCCGGGCCTTCCGGCAGCGGCAAGTCGCACTTCGTGGTTCGCTTCATAGAGCACGCCGACCGCATGTGCGATACACGGTTCGCCCGTATCACTTGGCACTATGGCAGTGGCGGTAGCAAGAGCCGTGCGGACTCTGCCGTGCGCTACGTAGCCGGCCTGCCAGACCTGGACGACTATGACGGTAGCGAGCCCGCCCTGGTCATCATCGACGACATGATGCGCGAGGCTGGCCCCGGCGTAGCGGACCTGTTCACCAAGGGCTCACACCACCGCAACCTGAGCGTGTTCTTCATCACGCAAAACCTTTTTCACCAGGGCAGGGGCCAGCGCGACATATCGCTGAACGCCCACTACATAGTGTGTTTCAAGAATCCCAGGGACCGCGCTCAGATCAAACACCTCGCCCGTCAAGTATACCCGGAGAACCCCAAATTTGTGGAGGAGGCTTACGCGGACGCTACGCGTGATCCGCACGCCTATCTACTCATAGACTTGAAACAGTCCACGCCCGAGGAGATGCGCATACGTTCAGCCATTTTCCCAGACGACCCGGTGAACTACGTGTACCTGCCCAAGAAGAAGTGATAAATAGGCCGAGCGCGCGCCAGCGTCAGTCATCATGTCACACCGCGTGAAGAAGGACGCGGCGCTGCTGAGGGCCCTAATACACGCTACGCCCAAAGAACGCAAGGCCCTGTTAAAAGCGTGCGACAAGAGTCGCATCAAGTCATTGTGCGAGTGCGCGTATAACGTGCTACGCGGAAACGTACCGCTTTCTCCCTGCCTCAAACGCAAATTGAGCAAACACAAACAGGCGCTCAGACGGCTGGTGAAACGCGGCGAGGGTTGGACCAAGAAGCGACACTACCTCGTCCAACGGGGCGGAGGGATCTTCCTACCTCTGCTGTTGAACGCTGTTCTGCCCATTCTAGCGCAGAAGCTAATCGGACATGGAGTACGCTAGGAAAATGGTGGTTGTACCGCAGGAGCTCATCGAGAGATTGCGAGAAGGACCGGGACCAGGACCAAGAGGAGGAGGTAGTGCCAATAAGCCAGCCAGCCTAGATGCTGAGATGCATCGCATATTGAGCGACAAGCGGCTGGACGATACGGAGAAATGGAAACAATATCAGCAGGTGTTACAGCGGTTCCTACACTTTTCCGCGGCTAAACGTCAACCCATAGGTCTGTCAATCATCGAGGGTGAGGAGAGGGAGGAGGAAGCGACGGGAGGTCCGAGTCAGATGAAGCGCGAGTCTAGCGCCTCGGCGGAGGAGGACATTGTGGAATCGTTCTCAAAAATTTACAGGTCGGTGGCGCGCAACTTGTTGCGATTCATGACCCGTCAAGGCAGCCCCATCTCCTGGGACGCCAGTGGGGCGGTGTACGTGGACAAGGTGAAGATCCCCGATTCCAATATAGTGGACATCGCGCACAGCATAGTGAGAGCGCGAAGGGCGGACCGATTGCCTACCGGCTGGCATCAAGTGATGGCCGCCTTGAAGGACATGAACGTGCCCAAAGAATACGTGAGCAATCCCACGGCGTTGCGTTACTTAGGCGTGGGACTGGACTCGGCATCGAGCCCCTGGGGAGACACAACGGCCTCGTCGACACCCCTCTCACCGAGGTTGACGCCGATACTGGACCGCTTGAGACCGCGGCCCCCAGCGGCCAGGAGAAGGATAATAACCGAGGAACCCGACCGGGAATCGTCATTGGACAACTGGGAGCAGTTCACACCGTAATGGAGAAGTTGTACTACGACCCGAGCCAGCCCGGTTCCCTCGGCGGGGTGGCCGCCCTGGCCAGAGCCGCGCGCCTACCGAAACGTCGGGTAGCCGACTGGCTGCGCGCCCAGGACACCTACACGCTGCACAAGCCTGCGCGCAAGCGGTTTCCCCGCAACCGCTACGCCGTGTTCGGGCCCCGGGAGCTGTGGCAGGCAGACCTGAACGACATGCGCGGCCTGAGCCGGTACAACGACGGAGTCAACTACCTGCTGACTGTGATAGACGTATTCAGTAAGCGGCTGTTCGCGGTACCACTGAAGAGGAAAAGCGGGCCTGAGGTGGCTGCTGCGTTCGAGAGGATATTCGCTGAGGCGACTCCTCGCTGCCTACAGACCGACAAGGGGACGGAGTTCACCGGGGCCGCGACCAAGCGAGTGTTCAAGAGTCACGGTGTAAACTACTTCACCACGCAGAACCCCGACGTGAAGGCGGCGGTGGTGGAGCGAGTCAACCGCACGCTCAAGACCCGCATGTGGCGCTACCTGACCTACAAGAACACGTATCGCTACGTGGACGTGTTGGACAGGCTTGTGGACGCCTACAACCGCAGCCCGCACAAGAGCCTGGGTGGCCTACGACCCGTGGACGCGGACAGCGGCGATGGTCAAACGGTGTACAAGGTGTGGCGTCACATGTATGGAAAGGCGATCCGGCGACACAAGCCCAGGTTCGAGCCGGGCGACACGGTGCGCATAGCCAAGGAGAAGAGTACGTTCGCCAAAGGTTACGAGACCAATTGGAGTAAGGAGCTGTTCGTGGTGGACCACGTATACGGGTCGCATCCTCTGCCATTGTACGTGTTGCGCGACCTGAACGGGACGCCGTTGGAAGGGCGCTTCTACGAGCACGAGATGCAAAAGGTAACGATGGCCCCGGACCGTATGTACCAAATAGATAAAATACTGGACACTAAAGGGCGAGGCTCCAGTAAGCGCTACCTAGTCAAGTGGGCCGGTTACGGAGAGGACTTCAATTCGTGGGTACCCGCAGCGGACGTGCAACAGCTGCGATGACGAGGCACGACCAGTTTTACCTGACGTTGCCCAGTAACAGTTCAATGAATTACTATCCCAACAACATGGTGACAAACTACACGACCCATCTACCCTCGACCGTTGATCTGTCAGACGGCGAGTGGGAGGTCGCTCTGGCGGAGGCGCACTACCCCTTCTCTTTTCTGACCGTCGGTGAGGGAACCTACATCAAACTAGTGCTGGGAATGAGGGACTCGAAAGGCGGGTTGGCCGTGGTGGACAAGTTGTTAATCAAAGTGGAGCCGGGCAATTACAGTAGTACCGAGGAACTCGTGCACGCAATCAACAACCACCCTCAAATGAAGAGTAACCTGTGCGCCTTCTCGTATGACGAGAGGTCCTCCAGGGTGGAATTGATGTCGACGTCTTCAGCCGTTCAGAGCCTCAAACTGAGCCCCAGTTTGGCGCTACAGTTTGGCTACGAGGTGGATACGGATATCGTCAAGCGTCACAGGTCCGTGAGGCCGGCTAACCTCTTCGCCGGTCTACCATCACACATGTACGTGTATTGCGACCTGGTGGAACCCCAACTGGTGGGCGACGCTGTGGCGCCACTACTGAAGATCCTCAACATCGACATCAGGAATTACACGTACGGTGCCAACACGACAGTGTATATAATAGACCCGCACTACGTGCCGGTGATTAAAACCTCATTCGAGAGCGTGGAAATCGATTTAAGGGACAACCAAGGGCGACACTTGCCATTCCACTTCGGGACTACGTGCATGAAGCTTCATTTCAGGAAAGAGAGGCAGCGGCAATGAATCCGAGCGATCCCTATCTGGCGTATTACCGCCACCAGCAGGCGGGCCATGGCGTATCCTCCGTATTCAGAGGAGCCGCTTTCCAACGCGGACACGGCATCGGCAGTTTCCTAGGCGGGCTGATGCGTACAGTGGTCCCTTTGATCAGATCCGGCGCATCGACGCTGGGCAAGGAGGCGCTGAGGTCCGGTGTGGGCTTCTTGGGCGACGTGGCAGCGGGCACAGCCGACCCCCGAGTCGCGGCCAACACCCGGCTCAGACAGTTTACCGGGTCGCTGAAACGTAAGGCCGATGAAAAACTGGATCGCGTGCTGAGCGGTGGTGGCGCCTATAAGAGGAGGCGTGTACAGCAGGTTACTCCTCAGTCTCTGGCGAAACTCCTCGGAGCGAGGAAGAAGAGCGCTGCGCCCAAGAGGAAGCCCGCAAAACGTGTCGCTAAGAAGAGGAGAAGCAAGAAGAGTGAGAGTACCGTGAAGGACATTTTTGGATAATGGCGTTTCTACATCAGAAGTCGTGCGAGTGTGTCAAGACCGAGTTGGACCTGTTCTCGCTACCGCCCACGCAGACCAGTATAGAGAGCGGTAAATGGGTGCAGTACAAGCCCATCTCCTCCCTGACAGACGACTCACCCGTTGAGTTCATAGTTCCGGGTCACGGGGACGAGTACACGGATCTGTCACAGACGCTACTGCATGTGAAGGCTACCATTAGAACGGCTAACGGAGGCGCTGTAACGGGTGATCAAGCGATAAAAGAGGTGGGTCCGATTAACAACTGGCTGCACTCGCTGTTCAGTCAAGTGGACCTGTACCTGAACAACAAACTGGTGTCTCCTCAGAACAACACGTACGCCTATCGCGCCTACCTGGAGAACCTGTTGTCCTATGGCGGTGATGCCAAGACATCGCACCTCACCGCGGAGTTGTTCTACGAGGACTATGCTGGGTACATGGACAATACTGAGGAGGATAATGCCGGGCTCAAGAACCGGAGGGAGTTTGTCAAGGGCAGCCGGTACGCGGACATGGTCGGACATCTGCACGTCGACCTGTGCAACCAGGAGAAGTTCATGTTAAACGGCGTGGAGATGCGCTTTCGCCTGATTAGGTCAAAGAACTCATTCTCCATCATGTCCAAAACCGTGACAGACTACAAAGTGGACATCGCCGAAGTCAACCTGTTCATGCGCCGCTGTAAGATCAACCCGAGCGTGCTGTTGGCTCACAGCAGGACGCTGGAGTCGGGTACAGCCAAATATCCCATTACGCGCGTGGAAGTCAAATCCTTCACGCTACCCTCCGGTATCAGCAGCAAGACTCTGGACAGTGTGTTTCTGGGACAACTGCCGAAACGCGTTATAGTTGGCCTGGTCAGCAATCAGGCGTTCAACGGGGACTACAAGAAGAACCCGTTCAACTTCACCCACAGCCACGTGAACTTCTTCGCGCTGTACATAGATGGTGAGCAAGTGCCATGTAAGCCGCTTCAACCGGATTACACGTTCGGTCAGGAGTTGTGCGTGCTCGCCTACCACACGCTGTACACCGGAACGGGCATCAATTTCTCAGACTGTGGTAACGAAGTCAGTCGCAACGAATACCCCTACGGATACTGCCTGATGGCGTTTGATCTGACACCCGATATGGCGGCCTCTCAATCCAGCCACTGGAACCTGGTGCGCAACGGTAACCTGCGCATAGAGATTGGGTTCTCCGAAGCCTTGACGGAGGCGTTCAACTGCATAGTGTACGCCGAGTTGGACAACGTCGTGGAGGTGGACCGTCATCGCAACGTCACAGTCGACTTTGGCGGGTAAACGAGTTGCCGCGCGCGCTCAAGGTCACCGCGCGGACCGTTAGGTGATGGCGGCGCGCGCACCCAAGGTTAACCCGCTAGGCGCGCTCCCGCCAGCGCTCAGTCGAGTTCAGTCAGCCGTACGGGATGGACGTGCCGCCACCGATCTACAACGAGCCGCCGCCAGCGCGCTGTCATCACGGAAGCGTGGTGATGGATATGCAGTGTTTTAAAGACAGTGATAATGACTTTCTACTGAAAGAGGTTTGCGTGGTGGACGTGAGTAGTAGGGAAAGGGGACTTTTGGGCCAAGTGATTTATGGCTTCCGGTCACGTGACCGGAAGCGCTGAGTCATGAAAGACGTCATCTGAGGCTGAGCCAGTGACGTAGGCGGTTTTGTGACGAAATGAGTAAAAGTTCAAAGTTCAAGGTCACGGTGAAGTTTTTTTAAAAAAATCTACCTCGCACTCGTAAAACGATTGTGATTCGATAGTTAATCGATAATAAATATCGAATGAAAATTATCGAATGAAACAATCGAATGATACGAGTGCGAGGTAGAACAATTACAAATATTACTTTATTTTATTAACAATAATTCATATTACAAATATTACTTTATTTTATTTACAATAATTCATGTTTACAATAGTTCCCCGTTGTTGGTTGTCATCGATGTTGTTGATCCGGACGAGTTGCGGCCATCACTTTGCTTTCTGAAGAAAGACGGTAGATACTTCGTTCCCTGCGCAGAGTCCATGTTGTTTTTTGATGCGTAAAGTTCCAAAGATAAATCGTAACCGGACGCAATAAGAAGTCTTAACTCTTCACTAAACACCTCGAGGTCTTGGTAAGTCGCAAGATGAATAGAGTCATAATGAATACACCTAATTTTA
Source organism: Allygus modestus (assembly GCA_963675035.1). Lineage (NCBI taxonomy): Eukaryota > Metazoa > Arthropoda > Insecta > Hemiptera > Cicadellidae > Allygus > Allygus modestus. Next base: position 107,378,168 of record OY776111.1, read on the forward strand.
ATGGACATTTTAATATAATGTTTTACGTTTGTGAAGAGCACTCGATGTTCACCAGTCGAGAGCCGGAGGTGTACTGACTATTCGCTAGCTAGCGTTCTGGTATGAAACGAAATGGTGGGGGTAAAAGTGTGGTGGGGCGGAGAAGATGGCGGACAGCAGATGGCAGGCGGCAGGTGGTGCGAGGCAGATGGTTGCTACTACATTCGCCGCCACAGTAATGCAATCCTTCGGCGTAATTCTTGTATTTTATCTTGTCGGTTCATTTGATACGTTTTACATCTACATATGCAATAGCTAAAACACTTGCACTTACGACAAGCTTTCCCGTCAACTTGATCGCCTGGTATTTTAAAACATTGTAACTCGCAACAATATGTCTTCAAATTGTTATCGAAAAATAAATTGTTCATAGGTGGCACCGACATGTTAGCTGCAGCGTGTGTTAGACAAGACTGAGACTAACTTCACTGCTCCCTCTCTTTTATACCTCTTCATAAGTTAACCCTGAATGAAAGTTCAAGGTCATCCATTTGAATTTTAAAAAAAGCAACACAGCAGTATATAAAATAATATACTGCTGTGTTGCTGTTTTTATTTTTTTATTTTTTTTATATTTTTTTAATATTTTCTTTATTAAACAAACATCTTACAATACAATAAGCTTAAGTCTAACATTGATGACTAGAAATACAAACAGAAAAATACAAACAAAGACATTATGTACAAGGATGCGTGATGTGCAGAGTGAGTTCCGTCGAGTTGTTGCCGCTTACACCGTGTGATACCAAATACAACGTCCCCGGTTGAATATCTCGCAAATCTTCATTTTGTAGCAGTTGAACAAATCGTTTTGGAAGAAATACTTGAAACTTCGGCTCATCTCCTGGAGTGAAAGGTCCTTCGCTCAATGAAACTAGAATTGCTTCTCCATGTGTGGTTTCCACTTTCTTGATGTTATGAATAATGTAGTGTTTTTGTTCTTTTAGTTCTGAACACTTTTTAGTTAGCAGAAGGTCGGATTTTGAATGAGTGTTGAATTGATCAACCAGTGTTTGTAGAAACTGTTGTGATGCCATCTTCGTCAGTGGTGTCTTCTGTGATGTTGCCTCTTCGGAGTCTCGAATAATACTCGTGCTGGAGCGGTGCTGTCTCCTCGTATTTATAGGCCCCGCTACCCCCACCACATTTCTGTTCTCCGCTACCCCCACCACATTCCTGCGTTTGTTTCAAGTAAGCAGCCAAACGATACGCGTTGTACAATGCACAGTTTGTTTGGCCGTGTTTAAGATCTTTTGCAGCGACACAAATATTACCGAGATTAATGTTAAAGTCCTTACTGATAGTTATATCGAAAACATCACCGTGCGTGTACTTTTGTATCCAGTTCTTTTTTTCTAATCCTCTTGTGTATATATGTGAATATTGTTTGCAAAAGTTAAACATAATACTGTGCAGATTTCTGTAGCTTATAAATCCTTCATACCAATGTATGTGATGAAAGTAGTTAGTTATCCATTTGTTTGTACTTTTTGCTTTGGTGTTAAGTTTGTTAAAAGAAAAAGGAGCATCAAACGTGAATGGGTAGGCTACAAATGTAAGCAAGTCTAAAATTACTAATTCCTTGATAATAAACCTATCATCATTATTTCGAAATGCTTGAAATTCTATTACACAAGGCTTTACACTCACTTCTTCATCCCCTCCGCTCATCATGGCACCTAGCGATCAACTAAACTGTTTTCCACACCACGGTAGGTTAAATACCAGGCCGTACAGTTGCAGGCGCGTTGGTGTATATTTAACGTGGGCACCGTCCCCAATAGGCCTACCCCACGTGTGTTCTTCTTTACTAAGTCAAACTTTAGTCTTTTTTAACTTCTTCTTCTTTTGTTTCGTTTTCTTCTTCTTCTTTTTTCTCCGTTTCTTCTTCCTGTGTTGTTTCTTCTGTAGCTTCTGTAGCGATTTCTACAAGTGGTTCAAAATCCTTTAACTTTCTCCACATGCAAACTTCATGAGGTATTCTATTAAAAATAGATGTATCCACAGGTCCGTACACGATGGTGCTATCAGGTTGTTTTTCCAAAGTATCGACCAAATATTCTTTAATAATAGCGCTTGCAAATACCAACTGTCTCATGTACCTTGTAATAGGTTCTGTTGCGTAGTTTAAAACGTAGAATTCTTCACGTGACAGTAGAATCTTATTTTCATGTTGAGTCAAGTCTCTAATTCGCACTTGTAGTTGTTCACGATGTTTAACAATATCGATTTCATTGTCACAATCCAAAAGTCGAATATGTGTTTTCCTTCCACACAAACTGTTAGTTAAATAACATTCTATTAAATGTACATGTTTCAAAAATGACTCCCAAGCATTTTGCGAAAATAAAACCTTTTTTGTTCCATGGTGTAGTATTACTGTAGGGGAATAATCCAATGACTTCATCAATCCAACTGATACACTTTTACTGATGCATGCTGAGATGGGGTAAAAGATTCGCAAAAAAACTTCAGTTAAAATGTGAGGAGGAATATTTTCTTCAACTTTCTTCTTCCTCTTTGGTACTACCTTTGATGGTTCTGCATTACTTTCCTCCTCTCTATCTCTTTTACCAAACTTTAAAAATGCAGTTATTTCCTTGATGATTTCTTCTTCACTAGTATTATCACGTTCCAATAACGGTGCTACCTCTGCATCACCTTGTACAACAGATGGAGAACTCATTTTGTAGAAGATGTTGCCCATGCGACGATAGACGATCAACTGAAGACCTGCATTGTTGCTCCGCTATTTATAGGTTAGCGACAGTGGCGGTGCCGGTGGTGGTACAACGTTTTACAATACCGTCTTTACGATACCAGTCAACGGTGTGTATGTAACAATTTTATCGTGCAAAATTAAACAATACGCAGATGTATTTGCAGGTACGTTTTCTTGAAATTCCATTTCTATTTTTATATCAACACTAGACGATTTTACAGATTCGTTTTGTTTGGAGCAATCAATTACAACAATCGGAGCTTTCGATTCAAACTGTACGGGAGATAGTAGAGGTGTGTTTGTTCTGCCGTAATATGAATTTTGGAACCTAGCGTACATATCGTATAAAACACTGTACCTTTTTTTATCAAAAGAGATATTAAAGTTGTCGTAGGGAAAGAATTGTGAATTCAGGAACACTTTACAGTTTGTTAATTTACAATGGTCAAATTCACCAGCATTTTCAGTTAATATACTTTTTTTCTTTGTTTGTAATCCAAAGATTACATATCTCGCTTTTTCCAAATGAGTAGAAGTTTTTACAGTCCATGTATGCCGTTGTGTTGAAGGTAAAACGGGGTATTCATGAAACTCCCAGCTTCTGAATGGCATTACAATGTCTCGATCTGATTTTAACTTTCTTAATAATGTAATCCTGTGTTCATCATTTAGTCGCACATGTGGTACTCTCCAAACAATCTTGTCTAATGTTAGTTTCCAGTCTAAATTGGCTTCAGTTGTTCCAGCAGATGCTTTAATAATATCATTATCGTTTGATGACCTTAATAAAACTAGTTCTTGTTTTACATTTATTATTATTCTTCTGTAATCTTCAGCAAATCCTAAAAGTAATCTTAAAGGTACGTAAAAATCAAAGTTTCCCGAAGCGTCAGGAGTAATTATACTTTTGTCTGGTGCAACCCATCCTGCAACAGCTAACAGATTCTTCTCATTTGGTGTTAAAGACGCTAATCCTTTTAATGTACTGGAAATTCCAACCTTTTTTGTTGAATCGACTGTAACTCCTGAAATTTCATATCTAATCTCGTCAAACAAAAATGCCATAGGATTATTTATGAACGGAACAGTGGTTCCAACAGTACCGTCAGCTTTTGTTACTTTTCCTTCAATATATAAATAACTTTCGCATGGAAGAGTATAAATGTCTTGTTGTTGTATAGGAATCCTAATTTCATCGTTATTGTTTAATTTGGACGAAGCGTAAGGGTTGTGCGTGTGATATTCCTTTTCCCATAAGGTCTCGTCGAATGTTGGCCCCTGCGCTATATCCAGTATATCCATTGTTAATGACCTTTAATCCAATTTCTTCTAGAAAACGAATGTTGTCACTTGTTAATCCTTCTACAGCTGATGAGCTACTGACCTCTTTGCTGGTTGGCTCTCTCTTTTTAAATGATAACCCCATTATCTAAGCGGATGATTTTATATGTATTCTTACAGTAATAGCTTCTCCTCGAAAGTCAATAAGGTTTCCGTCTTGATCCACTATGTTCAGCACGATGTCTGAAATGAAACTGGTGTTTAACGGTAGGTACACAAGGTTTTGAGGCTTTTCTACTATCTTGAAACCCGGTGCGACTGATGGGTAGAATGTGTGTAATATATGCCGATTTTCTCCATCTCTGTAGGATCCTTGTATAATGTTACATGTAATGTCTATGCTGTTTACTTTGATGATCGTCACAGTTCTATTCCCAGAATGAGTTGTATTAGGTTCTAATACCTTTGTTTCCTTAGAAAACCCCAATAAACTACCAATTGAACGTTCTTGGCCAAAATCAATATAATACTTAGAAGTAATTTCGGCTTTCATTGTATTGTTATTGCCTTTTATCGTTATATTTTCTTTTCCCATATGTTTTTGTATAACTTCATTTATATTATCAATTTCATAAGCTCCTGTTGGTAAACTGAATTCTTCCAAAGCTGAATATTTTCCTTTATTATCTTTTGTCTTGTAATAATGTATTTTGTTATTAATTCCTTCACTAACGTTTGGAATAGAGTTATATGTTGTTAAATCCAATAATGCGGCTTCCCATAGTCTTCCTTTTTGCAAACGTAGCGCTGGAAACAGAATACTGCGCAAAGTACATGAGTTACCGGTTAATGACACTGTATACGAAGACATCTTAAAGTTGACTAACACTTTTAGCTAAAAAGTCTAAACATAAATGACCGCAAATGGATGTATCATCAGGTTGTTTTCTTGTATAATTGTAAAAAACATTTTCTGCCGCACGAAAGTATTGTTGAAGTTCTTTCGGTGGTGGAAGGTTTCCAAAACTGTCGAAATAATAAATCGTTTCACCAAGTTTCTTGTAACACACCCAATGAGTGCCTAATCCTTCACTATTATCCAAATTTACTATACCAGTCTCATTTTTCCACATTTTAACCGGTAATTCATCTTTCATAAATACTCCTCTAAAAAATGGGATTTTCAAACAAGAAGCATATGTAATCAGTTCTTCATTGGTTAATTCTTTGTTTTTAATTATTAATTGCTCTTTCTTATTTAATACACACGATACGGTCTTAGGTATAGTCCTCCTCCCTTTTTTATCATTGACCATATTGTTGGTTTCTTTTTACCTTTACCACTAGTAGATCGACGTTTTCTTCTGATATTACCTCCTTGTTTCTTAGCGGGTCTTTTCCCACGCCTTCTTCTCTTTCCTCCTCCAAACGTAGTTTTTGCTTTCATTGCTGCTGTTACTGCTAAAGACGCTGCTTTTTCACCAATACTCGCGTCACTAGATTTTACTCTTTGCCAAGCTTTCTCAGAAAGTGCTCTATCTGCTATTGATCTATTTTTTGTATCACCAAATTTGGAATACGCTATATCGTGCTGTTTACAGGCCTGATCAAGCTTATTTATTCCAGGATCTCCTCTAGCAAGCCGTTTCTCTAATTTGGTTCCAGGACCACAATATTGATATCCTCCAGGTAAATGTAATTCCACAGGTAATAAATCAATCGCCTTGTTAACTATAGCTCCAACCGGTTTACTTAATAGAGAAAATGCTGTTGATGCTATTCCCCTTCCTCTCTGTAATCTCTCTCGATTATGACTGATGCGTTTAGCCCTCGGCATGACTATTTATAGCCAAACTTACAATCAGTAGGTGCACTCTATAAATGTTTTACAATGAATGTAATATTAGTCTTGGCTTCTTGTATTATATATACTGTTTAAAATCAATTTATTATATAGAAATGGATTAATTAATTAAATGTAGACATAATAAATAAAAGTAGTAAAAATAGAAATAAGGTGTAATTGAAGATGTTTCAAATGTTTCTCCGCTGGTGATGGTATCGTTGTTTTCGGTAAAATGAATAAAATCTAAATAGTTGTCATGTTCCCTTAGAAACTTGCCACTTAATCGTTGGTAATTAAATAACACATTCCAGTCTAGTTTATCTTTAAAATTGTCAATGTAATTTTCAGAGAGATTTTGATATTTACTTATTACTTCCCAACAGTTATTAAAATTTGATGTCATCTCTACAAGGAAGTCTTCTGAAAACTGTTGTCTTTGTAAAATATGAATCCAGTTAACTCTGTGAAAATAAATTCTTAACATAGTCATTGTGAAGAGGTAGTGTATGGAAAGTTGTTCCCAATCCATATATCTATCAAACCGTTGAACAAAACCATCTGTCAGCACTCCTTGGGGAAATCTCGGCTCTTGAGATATTAAACTCCACGCAGTAATATTGGATTCCATCATCCTCTCTGTATTATCTCTCGAATATGACTGATGCTTTATCCCATATCATGGGTATTTAAATTCTTTTTTCTCTTATATAATCTTCATCGTTTTCTGTTAGTTCATTAATCACATTCACTTTATCCCCCTTTCCTAATGTCTTGACTTTAGAAGGCTCAGACGGTTTATCTAATTGATTAGGTTTTTCTGGATTGTGTATCTTTTTCCAGTCTAAATAATTGTGGCTGTCAACATCTGAAGCTACAGCTCTTCCTGAAGCCCGATGGATATAATTAAATAAAGCTGCACCAAACCTTTCCATATGTTTTTCATATTCTGTAGTCCATTTCTTGTGTACTATATCAAATATTTTCTTATTTACAGCGTCTCCATCCTGCTCACAATCACCTACATTTGACAATTTTAATTTTTTTACATCATAGCTTGTATCAGTTTCATTCTTTTTGTAAATCGTTAACAATTTTAAAGTCGCTAAATTTACTGCTTCACCATCATAAATGGGATGTTTTATATTGCTTAACCTTTTACCGGAAAATCCCCAATGGTCTTCGTGTACAATCGGGGTTCTTTTATCCATATATTGTACCGTAACCGCATCAGAAGACAAAAGCGGATCACCAACATTTTGAATTACTTTTCCTTCAAAATTATAATTACCATCAGGTGTTAACGGAAACCCAGCTCTTTTTTCACTATATCCAGATTTTACTCCAAACTCGGAATACCGTCCAAACTTGTCCACACTCATGATGTAACTGAATCGCTATCGTTTAGGTTCTTACTATATATATACGTCTACTGAACAATTATTTCTCGTTTTCGCAGTTCATCAACCAAAGCTACCCATTCGTTTTCTAAACCAGTGTGCCCGGCTTCCATAGCTTCATGTAATAACCTCATTCGATCAACTAACTTATTTATATCGTTGTAATATATTATATTGGTTTTATACAAATTTTTTAATAATCCCCTTCCAGATGTAGTAGGATCAATTGTTTTTCTTTTTTTATGCAAAACATTTAATTCAGCAGAAGATAAAGCTCTTCTTTTAATTGGAGCTTTATTTGATTTCGAGGGGAAAAGACTAGATATAATGTTTGTGTATTTTATTGACCTGTTTCTATGAATAGGTAGGTCTTTGGAATATTTTTTTCTATGTGCATTTGTATACTCTAGTATATTTTTAAACAATTGTAAATCCTTTTTAGTATATTTACCAGGATTATTTTTAAAGATGAGTTCAAACAAACCTGTTGTACCTTTATATTTCTTATCACCAATAACTATATCATCATTTTCGTTTATATCTAACTTTCTATCTCCAATCATTAATCCTTTATCCTCTATTCTAGCTCCATATGTATGATAATTTCGATTAGCATGTGTGCCATGTAACATTTTTAATGTATATTTTCTTCCAAGTGTTCCTTTAAACATAATATCTGTGCCTAATTTGCTTAAGTTGGATGGGTTGATATCCTCTTCTTCTGCTCTTGTATCTTCCGCACTTGTATCTTCTGTACTTGTATCTCCTGCAATGTTCTTTTCCCTTAAATCTCCTATATCTCCGCTTTCTTCATACTCGTCGCTTTCTTCAGATGTTTGTAACTGGTCAGAACTTTCATCATTCTGAAATTCTTCTTCATATTTGGAAATTGGTAGCATTTTGTCTCCTTCGAAGCGAATTGAAGGTTTTTCCATATTTTGTGCTAATCGCTTTAAAGGTTCAGTAACAGGTTTGAATGTTGTTTCTAAAAATTGCTCTCTTTCATTTATACCTGATTTTAAAGCTCGGTTTTTTTGTCTAATAGAATCACTAAGTGATTTTATTTCCTTTAATAGCTTTTCCTGGTTAACCATCTTCACACCTTGACGACTTGTACATTAATACCGCTAATCAGTGTATTAAAACGAATTTATCAAAACCTATTCTATAACGACCATCTTTTATAGCTTGATCTTTCATAATAACCAAAAATCCATACTTTTCCGCCCATGCTTTTCCGCAAAGCTCTTTAAACTTTTCAAATGGCATATCCGCATTCACATGATCGTTATATATATGTTTTAGGTTAGTATCATCTTGTTTGAATACAATTAGAATATTTGCATTATCTCTGATAAGTTGTTTTGGGATTTTGCTATAAGTTTGTCCTATATATATGCTGTCGATGTTATTATGTCTTCCCATGGCAAAGTAGTTTCTAATAGTATCCTGATTTTCACAAGATACATCGTCAAATATAAATACAGAATACGGTTTCGCTTCGTTTGGTTGCATAATGCTATCACTAGCGTTAAATTTGTAAAAATTAACATCAGACACATCAGATAGGATTTTATCCAGCAATTGATACTTTGGTTGATGTAGAGACTTTGAAAAAATATATAGGTTACTAAACCTTAATCCCTGCGGATTAGTGATCAAATTAAAGACAACATTGGTCTTTCCACAGTTTGAGGGGCCACTTACTATACATCGAACAGTGTTTGGAAGTAAACTACCGTGTTTACCATTGTTGATTTTAACGTTATCCACAGTTAAATCATCTATGTTATTAATATTGAATCGATCTTTATGGTGAATAATCTCCATCCTGCTCAAAGGTTAACGATGAAATGAGTTGCTTGTATTAAACCAAGTCCTTTATAGGTATCCATGAATCCTCAGTTTTGTTAAACCCTAACCACCGCACTTTAACTGCGTCCTTTTTTCTTTGTAACACTTTTTCAACAAGATATACATCACCTACTGTTGACTTTAACATTTCATGTCCATAAAATGCACCTTGCAACAAATCTCCTTTGTTATCTTTTAGGATATACGTTTCAGGTACAGTCGGTTGCACTTTATACACTGTAAAAACTTCATTCGTCCAATTGGGAAGGTATTTTTTGGTAAACACTCCCTTATATTTACTAATCCGTACTTTATCACTTACATTAAATTTTCTTGGCTGCATTTTTTCTACTTTAGGCTTTGTATTTTTCTTTATGCGTTTTAATACATCTTTTGCATTTCTTCTATTTACTTTGTTAGGTTTCATACCAATAGTTCTATGAAACCTGTTGTTATAATCATTTATTAATTGTGGTAAAACATCATACCATACGTAAGAACCTCTTTTTGAAAATTGTTTATACAGTGCTCCTTTTAAGGTTCTATTAAATCTTTCTACAATAGCAGCTTTTTTCTCTGAATTTGTAGAATAATGATTTATTTTATATTTATTCATTAACTGTGCAAAGTTTGTATTAAAGTATTCTGTTCCATCATCAGTTTGTAAATGTTTAATTTTGTTTTTATCTCTTTTTATGGCTATTTCCATGGCTTCTGTTACGCTTTTACCAGTCTTGTCCTTTAGAGGCAAAGCGTCTGCAACTTTTGTAAAACAATTAATAATTGTGAGTATATATTTAAATCCTTTGTTTATTCTGCTATGCGGTCGCATTTCAATTAGATCCGCTTGATATAGATCATTTATCCCTTTTATAACAGTATTTCTTCTTGGAAACTTTATTCTTGCAGGTTTGTGTAGTTCATTAATAATCTTCTCCTTCAGGTCTGACATGATGGTTTCACGAAGGCAGCTGATATGGTATTAAATATTCTTTGGTATAAATCTGCTTATATATACATATAGTTCAAGGTCATTCAAAACTTGTGTAAAAAAAGGGGAAACACAGCTTAACATTGCTGTGTTTCCCCTTTTTTTACGGAAAGGAAAAGGATCAAGGATCTAGGACGATGAAAAGGTTACTCGTCAATAGGGTTGAGGGAGTAGTGGCCGAATGGCAATGTGTTGATTTTGTCTGGAAGGGTTTGTCTTTTGTCGTCATTACAGGATAGCGCCTTTTTAACTTCAGTCACGCTGTACAGCTGATGGTTAAAACTTCTGATGGTGTTGAATTTAGCTGTAATGATGTTATCCTCAAATAAGCATTGCTTGTAGTGTTCAAAATGCACTTTCTTCTTTAAATATAAACTCTTTACACCTTTAGCTTTCTTAATATAGCTATTCTTCTTTTCTTCTTCTTCTTCTTCTTTTTCATTATAGAGTTTCAAAGAATATAGTTTAGACATCAGTGCAACAATCTCTTCAAGTAGAACACCATTAGCCTCATCCTTGAATTTGCCTAGTACTTTTTTGTGTCTGCCATTATCGTAGTTTGGATGATCTTTTGGATAATCGGAGAAATCAAAGTCGTTCTTGTAAATAAATGTACGTAAATCTTTATACATGTCCAATGTTACTATGCGATATATGAAAGCGTCAGTGTCCATATATGTAATAGATATATTTTCTCTTCCGTAGAACGCCACCATTTTGTTGTAGTGAAAATCGTACATGTGTGTTTTTGAGATGTCCAAGATTGACATGCCTATATACAAAGGACGATCCATCTTCACACTCGTCTTCTTCATGGACACTGCTACAAGTTTTTCATTAATAATTATCGATGTTCCAAAATTTGGCTGCTGTACTAGTTTCTGTAATTTTTTTGCGTCGGTAACAAGTTTAACATTTTTATGTCTTCTTTTGTTTTCCAATGTTTTTCCAAATATCGCATTATTCATTAATTTAAAGAAATCTTTTTGAAAGTCTGATGTAGCTGCTGCTCTTCTGATGGTATTTGAATCAATGTAGGGTTTCAACCAGCATGATTGAGAAAATTCCAAAACTCTATTAATTTTTGTTAAACGTAGTCCTAATTCGATAGCTTGTTGAACCACCCAAAAGTGAGCCACGTAGCGTTGTTTATTATTTAATGTCATCATTAATTTGGGGTGTTTTCCAATTGGTGAAATTTCTGTTTTAGCAAGAAGTGGTAGGTCATAATGAAGATCATGTAAATTTTCTGGGTATTCAAAATCGCAATCCAAAATATATCCAGTGTCACCATGTTTCGGAATTTGTAAAATATCGCCAATAGAGTCGGGATTAATCCATTTAAAGTTATCAAAAGGAAGTGGGTTTGACATTGCCCAACCGTACAGGTTATTTGCATCGAAATATCCTAAATAGGTTGACGGTTTGGTTTCATCATAATCGGGTAGGTATTTGTTGTTGGCTTTGACATGTCTGGTAACACTTTGGGTCAATCCGCCTCTTACTCCAGCTTCAACCATTAAAACCATGTCAATGTCTGTTAAAAGTTGGAGTTTGCATTTTGTTTCTTTTAACATGGCTTGCCAAGCTAATCCTGGTGAAGTATACGAATGTAGAGGGTCCAAACCGTATGCAGCAAAACAAGTGTTTCGGAATTCTTCCATTACATCACAAAGAAGAGTTACATCTAGTTTGACATAAAAGTCCGAGTAATCTCCTAAGGTCTTCATATCTAACTCGTTCCATACTCGACGTGCGTGTTGATAGTCCTCAAGTGATATTTCCGAATCATTAAGTTTGTTTTTGAAGTTTTCTGGTGGAGGTAGTGATGTTTCATCAAATCTATGCAGTCCATCGATGTAATCATAGGGGAACACTCCTTTTCGAAGAACCAAATCCATTTTACTATTGGGTACAATTTTGCTTGTTTCTATCAAATCTGTTCTTCTTAGATTTTCAGATAATTTCATGAGGCTTGAAGGCATAAATCTAAATGAATCAACAAACCTTAATTTAATTTTACCCACCTTTTTTGAAAAGCTTATAAATTTTTCCATTGTAGTAGCCAAAACGTCTATTGCTCCATTATCTCTTCCTAGTTCGGGGATTATGAAGTGCGAATCATATCCACTCAGATTGTGCAGAACTACGGGGATGAAATATGGTATTTTGTAGTTCAAGTTGCAAGCGTTACAGGCTGCACCTCTATACGCTCCCGTAAGATGATCGTGGTCACGAACTTTAACGTTATCCAGTGTAAAGGTGTTATTACACAAATAACACGTTGTTGTTGAATAATAATGTTGAAGCTCTTCTTCTTCCATAGGTGTCATGGGTACCTTTGTTCCATACAGTTCTTCTACCTTTGCAGCTATTTCATACAGATCATCGACAGAGTATTTGGCTGCTTCTTCACCGCGATAAATCTTTGGAGAAGATGATAGTCCATATTTTTGAAGATGGTCTTCAGTCAACGTGGATTTAATTAGTATGCAATAACTGTTTGGTGAATGAAGTTGGTATTTGCTTCTTCTTGTAACGTCCTCTTCTTGTTGTTCAAGTGGATGTAAAGAAGACTCAAAATCAGCGTAAACAGCAACAGGTACACGGTATTGTTGTATTATTTTATCAAATTTTATCTGCGCTCTGCTGGAATGTGGCAATTTAATTCTAACCTCATAGTTTCCATTACATAACCTTTGATGTTCTACTAACCATTCTGAACCTCCCCTTTTTAATGGTTTGCCTACATGACAAAAACATCTTTTACAAATGGTTTTCTCTCCGTGTTTTTTTGATATTTGTTTAGATACAAGAGCTGCAAAGTTTTTTATGTAGACATAGTGGGATATGTCCCCTTTAGTGATTAATAGCAAATCCGTATGATCTCTGCGCTCAATAGGTGTTATGCGCAAGGGGTACGCATTGTTTGACGAATCTAAGCCGAAAATGTTGACAGAAGCTGAAGGATTTCGCTTTTCAAATTTTGATATATCAGTAATTGAAACAGGGTAAGTCATTCCCTGAAAATTATACTTATGTTGAACTTCTTCATATGCTTGACTTGGTCTTTCAGGATGGTTTTTTACATATTTAGCCAACATAACGTATTTAAAACATTCATTATTTTCATTTTGCACATTAATACAGGATAAGGTATTTCTAATCTTTGTTGGTAAAGGGATATAGCTACTGCCACGAATTCCATAACCGTGTTTGTGCACTCTTAAGTCTAGCCCTGTGATGCTTAACAAACTCCATCCAGATCCTCTTCCTTCGTGTTCTTGTATTTTTGTCATTAGCTCTTCAAAACATTCAGATACGATTGAATCAATATCTGAGGAAGACATAATAGTTCGGTTTTTTGTTAAGAAACCTCTCGGTGAAGTTTCATTCTGAATGTTTGTAAATAAACCATCTAGTAATAGGCCAAATTTGATAAAATTTAATCTTTTTAATTCATTTTGCAGAGTTTTACTTACCAATCCTTTTGCGTTATTTAAAAATTCTTCAAGTTGTAATTTTGCATTGTCAATTTTAAAGTGGGTTACTACATTACCCGGAAGTGCTCGGGCATGTAGTTCTACATTTACTGCTGTTGATGCTGAAGGACGGTGAAGTGTAGACAGAGCATGCGTAGAACTCGATGCAGCTGATGATGTTGAAGGACGATGAAGTGTAGACAGAACAGGCGTAGAAGTCGATGCAGCTGATGATGTTGAAGGACGGTGAAGTGTAGACAGAGCAGAGGTAGAAGTCGATGTTGATGGTGCATATTGAATTACAGTTGGTCTGGAATGTTGGTGTTGAGCTAACATTTGATCTATTTCTTTCAATTCTTCTTCTTCATATTTTTCATCTTGGTTGTTGTTATGTTTCAGTTCATTATGAATCATTAAAAGAAATTCATCCTTAAATGAAGACTTGCAAATATCGCAGCGATGCATAATGTAGGTGCGATCTCCACAAAGGTCAAGGCAATAATGAACAACACTGCAAATGCCCCTCTATTTATACCCTAGCAAAAGTGGTGGGGGTACGTATTACGTTAAGTTTACTATTTTTTTGCATTTTATATTTACTATTGTAGCTGAAGGCTACAAAGTTCTGTATTTAGGTCAAGGTCATTGAACATATTTGCCAAAACGGGGAATAGAGCAGTAAATGATTTCATATCAAACCATAAACTGATCTATTCCCCGCTCTGTATTTAACTAAGACAATTTTCTCCAACAGGAACATTTGATAGATTTTAAACTCGGATGTGAAGTCGGATTGTACACATTGCATCTCGATCAACTAAAAATTTCATAAAACAATAGGGATCTTCAGTTGTAGATTCATCTTTAACATATTCGATGGTCAACATTGCAGAACGAAGATCTTGTGGAATTACGTCGACTTTTATGAGTCGCCTTTCGAGTTCAAACCGTTTTGTTATTGATGTAAGTTTTATCACATCATCGATATCGATGAGGGGAAAGCTGTAGCAAACGGAGTTTCCTGGTGGGTTCATCATGCCGATATGATAAATATACACTGTTGCATCGACATTAAATAGACGTTCCCCCACCATTAAATTTATAAGTTACCCCCACTTTTTCTAAACAAAAAAAAGCAAAAAAAAAAAAAATTGAAAGCTGGTAAATATTTTCTGTCTTGTAACTGGGTCAAGGTTATACAACGATATTACCAAAACGGGGAATAGAGCAGTAAGTAGTTCTCACTTTGACTACAAACTGATCTATTCCCCGCTCTGTATTTAAAGTTTGTCAGTTGACAAGAAAAAGACAACACTTAATCAGACTCATTTGATGAATCGGAATCAGTTGTATCAGAAGCATCGGAAAGAAATAGTCGTCGACGAATATGATATACCCCTCGTGCACTATCTAAAAATAACCCATCCAAACTACTACTACTAGTGGTTGGAGTTTCATCATGTATTTCTTCAGAACAGAGAAGATGCTGATAGATTCTATAGGTTTCAGATTCCCCGTCACTTAACGGTTCAATTTGTTCCATATATCCTGCTTCAAGATCATCACTGTTTATATCACTTAATAATTCAAAATCTTCCATTGCATCCATATCACTTAATAATTCAAAATCTTCCAATTCGTCTTCATTTTCATCCTCACTTTCAATCACAATATGTTTTATAATTCCTACGATTGATTTTGCAGAAGGAAATATATTATCCTTTGGTGACATAGCTGCTATATATTCTAGTGCTAACACAAGTAGCAGAATGAGATAAGCACTGATGAGAAATCTCTTTTTATATTCCCCGATTTAAGTGGTGGGGGTAACTAGTGATAAGAAATGGGTATTATTGTATCAAATATATGTAACAATGTTTATGAAACAAGGATGTTTAAGTCCTGTAAGTAGGTCAAGGTCGTTTTAACTTATTACCAGAACGGGGAATAGAGCAGTAAGCGATTCTCACTTTGACCGCAAACTGATCTATTCCCCGTTCTGTTTTCCCCCCATTCAGTATTTCCAAAACATCTTTAGTCAATTACGAATGCTAGAAGGTCTTCAGGAAGATCTTGTTGAAGTGATGCACCTTCTAACAACGTTTCTAACGCATTAATGTATTTTATCGCCTGTATCAAAATGGCATGCCTTGAACTTTTTTTATCCATAAACGGTAATTTTGATTGTAATAACTTATATGTTTGATTTATTTTTTTAATCCTTCCTCTTTCTCTAGCATTCCTTCTTCTTGCCTCATCATTCTTTTCCTTGTTATTTGTTGTAGGCTGCATCGATGTTGTAGGCTGCGTCGATGTTGTAGGCTGCATCGATGTTGTAGGCTGCGTCGATGTTGTAGGCTGCATCAACTCTGCTGGGCTATTCATAGCTGAATAACTATACTCTAAAGCTGTACGCCTTATATATGTTTACCCCCACTATTAAAGTCAAAGGATTTAGATGGTGGGGGGGGGGTGTAAGTGATAGGGAAAGGATATGTTATTTAACAATTACTATCCGCAAATTTTTTCCAAGTCTCGTCAGTGGGTCACGGTCACTTAAACATATTGCCAAAACGGGGAATAGAGCAGTAAGCGGTTTCACTTTGACCGCAAGAAATAAATACATTTTCCAATATCTTACCAAACAAAGATTTTCTATGTCCCGAAGTGGGTCAAGGTCATCTGAACATGTTGCCAAAACGGGGAATAGAGCAGTAAGTGATTCTCACTTGGACCACAAACTGCTCTATTCCCCGCTCTGTATTAGGGAAGTGAATTTTGAAGAAAGGTCACAGTTATAGGCAATAAACCTGATAACAGAACCTTTTATTAATTTATCCAAACAAAAGGAAGTTACAGATAGTTTGCAGGGAGTATTTGCAAAAGTTTCTCGAGGGTAAGATGGGTAATGTCAACCGGTTTGCATGGCCGTATTGACAAAGGTCGGTTTTCGTGCCATACCTTTTTGTAAGGGGTTAGGAAAAGGATGAGAAACATACTGATCAGTTAAAGTTAATTTTACAAAGACCAACCAAGGTCGGTTTTACAAAGGTCAACAGCATCCTGAAACCCAGTCGGACGTTGGTCAGTAACGGGCGTCAGGCAACTGTGAACCAAAGTTTTGACCAAGGTTAGTTATAGCGTGTAAGAAAAGGACATACCAACCAAGGTCGGTTTTACAAAGGTCAACAACATCCTGAAACCCAGTCGGACGTTGGTCAGTAACGGGCGCCAGGCAACTGCGAACCAAAGTTTTGACCAAGATCAGTTTTAAAGCGTGAAAGAAAAGTACATATTTCATTAGTAAATAAAACACTTCAAAGACCAACACCACAAATAATTACAAACACCAACACTAACTACATTTTCTAGCAGCAAACTACAAGCTATAATCTAACAAACTAACATGCATAACATACTAATATGCTAAGGTAGAATCTTTAGTATACAGGGGTACCACCTATATACTAAAGATGCTATTACAGACAGCTAAGGCGAACAGCTAGCTAGGCTGTCAGCCTGAGACTGTGAGACCTCTGCGGTCAGCCCCCGCTTTTATAGCCGACGATCCGTGGTGGGAGGTAAAGGGAGGTGGGGGGGGGAAGGGGAAGGGGGGGGGGTTACACTATTGTCGCGACGATATAAAGTGCACATTGATATATTCCAAGTTCGTTAACTGGGTCAAGGTCAAGTAAACTGTTTTGTAAAATAGCAAAGGATTTACCTTTGCTATTTTACTTTTTAAGAAACGCAAGATAGCTCTAAGATCAAACAAGGGTTATAGTTATCCGTTTTACACAACATTCATTGTACAATGATTTGATAAAATGGAAAATTTCCATGTTGGAAGGTGATTGCCATATCATCAAAACACAATACACATCATTTCTGTGTAACGGCCTAAGCTCCATCTCTACTTTTAAGTTAATCCCTCGATACTCAAAAGCAAGGATAGTGAGAAATGCTTCTGACAAAGCAAGCTCAGAAGGAACAAGCCAAGTGTTTACACCTACAGCTTCCATAGCGATATGATGATTTTTACCACGCTGTTGCAGTATATAAAACATTTCCCCCTCCAGTATAATATTTCTCCTTTTTTTCCTTTTAAGTTTTATCTTTGACTTAGTGTAAAATATCTAAGTCCGTTATCTAGGTCAAGGTCGTTGTAACATTGTAAAAAAAGGTGTGGACAACCTATTTACACTCTGCAGCATATGCTACAAATTGTAAATAGGTTGTCCACACTTTTTTTTTTAATTTGGAAAAAACTTTATTTAATTTGGAAAGAATGTTTTTTTTTTTTTTTTTTTACAATTTTCTCCACACAGTGGTTCCTGAATCGCCTCGGATTAGATAGTGCTTTTTCGTAGGGTTTTTGGGATGACGCATGCCTTTAGGTAATCTTAAAATGTAAAGACGGTCTCCACATTTTAACATGACCTTCAGGAATCCCATTATTTTTACAAAGACGTATTGTTTGTTTTTAGCTAGCCTATTAATCCGAGTCTTAGCTGGTTTCACTGTCGGATGTGGTGAAGAAGGAGAAGCGGTATTTTTTAAATGAAGATTGCACAGTTCTTCATTTAAAGTACACTGTTTTGCACAGCGTTCGCCTTTCTTTGCACCTTTTTTGAACACATAATTACATAGTTGTGCAGGACGTATGCACCTCCTATGCAATGACTTTAATTGATTGAATTTCTCTGAAGGAGATTGAATATTTGTGCAAATTACTGAAGGTCTGGTTGAACTAGTGGAAGGTGGAATTTCAATTGGGGGTCTTGTAAATATTTTAGAGCTTGAGGTGGAGCTTGATCTTGAGGTGGGTGATAAGGAGGAGCTCGAAGAAGACCTTGATCTCGAGGTAGATGATGAGGAGGAGGAGCTCGACGAAGGCCTTGATCTCGAGGTGGATGACGAGGAGGAGCTCGACGAAGACCTTGATCTTGAGGATGATGGTGAAGGAGAAGTTGAACGTGAGCGAGATGTTGAACGATCCATGATGGGTGGTGAAGTTGTCTTTTCAGGGATGATCAGGGCCATTAAAAGAGCCTGACGAAGAATTGAACCAGCAGCCGAAGTCGAGGGTGATGCAGAAGTCGAGGGTGATGCAGAAGTCGAGGGTGATGCAGAAGTCGGCAGTGATATCGGGTGTGACTCCATAGTTCTGAGTGTGAGCAAGCACAAGCAGCAGAATGATCTTACCAGTGATGGGAAGCCTCTTTTATACCCAATATAAGTGGAAGGGGGGGGGATGGAGATAGGCTATGGTTTAAAATATTAATCTTTCTATATGTGACCAGACAAAAGTTTATAAGTCCTGTCAGTGGGTCAAGGTCATCTGAACTTGTTGCCAAAGCGGGGAATAGAGCACAAATTGGTGCTCTATTCCCCGCTCTGTATTAGGGGACAGGGAATTACAAGCAATGATTTTAATAACGAAAAATAAAGAAAAACCCAAAAAAGAAAAAATCACAACAGTTTCTCAGGCTAAGAAAGGTAATGTCAACCGGTTTACATGGCCGTATTGACAAGTCCGGTTTTCAGGGCCGAACCTATTTGTCAGGGGTTAGGAAAGGAGGAGAAACATGTTACTTTGAAACAAAAATAAAGACTTTACCCGCAAATATTTAAACAAATTGAATAGTTAAAGTTTATTTTTCAAAGATCAACCAAGGTCGGTTGTACAAAGGTCAACAGCAAACTGGAACCCAGTCGGACGTGGGTCAGTAACGGGCGCCAATCTACTGCGAACCCAAGTTTTGACCAAGGTAGAATTACAAGGACCGATTTTATATTTACAAGTTATTTTTCAAGGATCAAACCAAGGTCGGTTGTACAAAGGTCAACAGCACACTGGAACCCAGTCGGACGTGGGTCAGTAACGGGCGCCAATCTACTGCGAACCCAAGTTTCGACCAAGGTAGGATTACTAGGACCGATTTTATATTTACAAGTTAAACCCCACGGATAAAAATAGGGACACTTTACCCAGTTTGGATCAATATCCATAAGAAAAGGGAGCTGTAGGGAAGGTACATATTAGTAAATAAAACACTTCAAACACCAACACCAACACAAACATTAATTACAAACACTAACTACATTTACTAGCAAACTACAAGCGTTAATCTAACAATCTACCATGCATAACAAACTAACAAACACATGCAAGGGCGCGGATCTGTTAATTGCGCGTCGGGCCCAACGCACACTTAACAGACCTACGCTGCAGCAGAATGCAACCCAGTCGGACGTTGGTCAGTAAAGGGCGGCAAGCTACTGCGAAGAGACCGCGGACTGCTCCCGCTTATAAAGGCAAAGTGACGTCACCGAAGCGGAAGGGGGGATGTTACGTCACGGGGGGGATGTTACGTCACAGGGGGGGGGTGACCTTGAACATGACCCAAAAAAGGGGGGGGGTGACCTTGAACATGACCCAAAGGGGGGGGAGACCTTGAGGGGGGAGACGTTGAGGAAGGGGGGGACCGGTTCTAGAACCTGTCTCAGCTTTCTAACCATATATGGATAGGGCAAGGTTTTACCTTGCGACTCGATTTACTCCTTCCGCCACCTCATTCCAGCTTCAACCATTGACTGGTACACTTCACAGCTCTCGCTCTCTCTCTTCTTACAAAATGACTTCGCCGATAACCAACGAGAAACTGAAAAGGATTAAGGAATCCTTGAAGAAGACAGCTCCGAAGACAAGCGGATTTAAACAACCTTCTTCCCTCAGAATGAGGCTAAAGAGGGATTTTAAAAACCACCCTCTTTACTACAAACAAGGTTCTTCTGGTTCGACTTCTTCATCAACAACGGAACGACACTCTGCCACACGGGATCATCTGGACGTGTTGCAGAAGATGAAGACCTTGACGGAAGACGAATTGGTATCTCCCATTGCAGTTACCAAAACAAAATTCAAACATTTGAGAAGAAACTTCCCGTACAGAGCGGTGCTGAAGAACGGAAGTACCTACTACTTAACTGCCGGTGAAGTTCTCTTTGAGGTGGAATTGCCACGATCAATTCCGGCACCACCAGAAGTGTCATACAAACAGACCTTGTCCTTGGTAAAAGAAGAGAGTAGAGTGAAGTGGACTGTAAAGTAAAATCCCTTACCATCCCACCCTCCCTCCACAAACGGTCCTTTTCAGGACCACCCTAAGCATTTCAAGTTAGGGACTTGGCCTGTACATAGGCAGGAGACTATTAGTCTTATGTTTATGTGCAGCCCACTTTGTGAAAATTTCTAAGTCCCAAGGTCCTTGACCTTGACCTTGACCTTGAACATGACCCAAAAAAGGGGGGGGGGTACACAGTTTGTGCAAAGTATGTCATGTGGGTACTCAAATTACGCGGATTGATCAGACGAACAAGTTGGCGCAAACAGAATTCAGATCCGACAAAGGGTATAGCAGCAACAGCGAAAAACAACTATTTTCAAGGGCAAGCCTAAATAACTTCTTTATTTACGGTTTAAAATATATTAAGTGGGTACTCAAATTACGCGGATTGATCAGACGAACAAGTTGGTGCAAACAGAATTCAGATCCAACAAAGGGTATAGCAGCAACAGCGAAAAAACAACTATTTTCAAGGACAAACCTAAATAACTTCTTTGTTTTTGGTTCAAGGTCTAACATGTGGGTACTTCAATTACGCAGCTTGACAAGGCGAACAAGTAGGTGCAATTTAAATTTAAATCTAACCAACAGTATAGCATCCGTGGCGTAAAAACGATGGTTTGAAGGACAAGGTAACGTTGTGGTGGGGGTAGATGCATATTATACACGATAACGCTACATCATTATTCTTCCAGCTCTTGTCGTATGAACATCTACCTAGACGGTCTGAAAAATGTCGCAGTTTTACAGGAACATGAGGAAGGTGACCTTCAGTAGTCCCCTTGACACTACTTTCTACTTCCCTGACGATGAAGACAGAAGGTCTACACTTTTAGTGGACAATGAGCGGTTTCGTCGAAGAATAATTGAGGTTGAAACACTTTTAACCAGTTGTTTGCTACGCAAAAAGAACCATATGAATACATGCACCGGTTTAGATCATAGTAGCTGTTATACTTATACAGCGTTGAAGCGCAAACATTATTGAGGTTTTTAGTTACGGAGGTAAGGTCTTGACAGTCTAAGAGCTAAACCCTAACTAACACATGTAAACTAGTTATTGTGCGATGTAAAACTTGGTGGGGAGACTGGTGTAGTGGGGGACTGGTGTAGTGGGGGACTACCATCTGCCGCACACTTGCCACCTGCCGCCTGCCACCTGCCGCCGCCCATCTGCTGTCCACCATCTGCTTCGTTCTACTACACTTTTACCCCCACCATTTTGTTTGATACCAAAAACGCTAGCTAGCGAATAGTCAGTACACCTCCGGCTCTCGACCGGTGAACATCGAGCTCTCCGAGACGCTCTTCACAAAATAACAATATCATTTCACTCAAGGTCTGATAGATGTTTCTATTTCATTGACGTCACGTATTCTTTCCTCCTGACAGCAATGAAATGCAAACACCTAACAGAACAGATAGGTGTCAAAAACACAACATGGACTCTGCGCAGGGAACGAAGTATCTACCGTCTTTCTTCAGAAAGCAAAGTGATGGCCGCAACTCGTCCGGATCAACAACATCGATGACAACCAACAACGGGGAACTATTGTAAACATGAATTATTGTAAATAAAATAAAGTAATATTTGTAATATGAATTATTGTTAATAAAATAAAGTAATATTTGTAATTGTTCTACCTCGCACTCGTATCATTCGATTGTTTCATTCGATAATTTTCATTCGATATTTATTATCGATTAACTATCGAATCACAATCGTTTTACGAGTGCGAGGTAGATTTTTTTAAAAAAACTTCACCGTGACCTTGAACTTTGAACTTTTACTCATTTCGTCACAAAACCGCCTACGTCACTGGCTCAGCCTCAGATGACGTCTTTCATGACTCAGCGCTTCCGGTCACGTGACCGGAAGCCATAAATCACTTGGCCCAAAAGTCCCCTTTCCCTACTACTGACGTGACTACCGGCACGCTGCTCCTACATCACATCGCCCGCCCGCCCTTCAGTAAAGACCTCCTGACTTCCGAGAAACAGCGCGAGAGCGTCTGGGTCACTCGCCACTGCCACGGCTTGGAGTGGGACCAGGGGGACATCGCGTACGTCGCCCTGCTGGACAAGCTGCGCTCCTGCCTCATCCACCGTCCCCTGGTCTACGTCAAAGGATCGCAGAAGAGGGACTTTGTACAACGCCACCTCATAACCGAGCCCGCCGCCACCACCGCTCAGGACATGGAGGATCTGGGCTGCGGGTCGCTCAACGGTGCGCCCACCTACCGGACCCTGCGCTGTCGCCACCATAAGAGCTCCCACAACCGTTGCGCCCTTCATAACTGCATAGTATTGCGGGACTGGCTCGTGGCTAACGACACACTGGACTCGTCCACCTCGAGCTGCCTGTGCTGCTTCCGCCCACGATGAATACCGTCCAGATCAGAGAATGCCTGGCGAAGATCCCCGGACTGAGGAACGTTGCGGTCTACGCCTCTGACCAACTACCGGACGTGCCGGTCAAGCCTCTCACCGCCATCGTGTCCAACACGGTAGCACACACCGAGGGAGGCGAACACTGGGTGGCGTTTTACTGCTCGGAAGAGGACAGACTTGAGTACCTGGACAGCTACGGAAGGCCGCCATACCAGGCCGACTTTCAAATGTTCCTGAGGCGCAATCCTCATCACCGCCACTACGTCTACAACAGGTATCGGCTCCAGGGCTACGATACTTCTGTTTGCGGCTACTACTGCCTCACTTACCTGTACTGCCGGGCTGTTCTCCGCACGTCACTCAGCGACTACGTCCAGCTCTTCGACCCTGCCGCTCCCGCCGCCAACGACGCTCTCGTCCGCAGACTCTTCCACTCCATATTCGCTTAAAACTAATTTGTAAGGTTTTTGTAGTATGTGTATGTAACCTTATTACTGTACAATACAT
The DNA here is from genome assembly GCA_963675035.1 of Allygus modestus. NCBI lineage: Eukaryota > Metazoa > Arthropoda > Insecta > Hemiptera > Cicadellidae > Allygus > Allygus modestus. The sequence continues at coordinate 107,401,808 of OY776111.1, forward strand.
GCCTCATAATGATAAAGCTTGTGTTTTCATTTCTCCTTTCTCCTTACTAAATTTAAAAAATTAGCAAAACTGAGGCAGCGGGGCTGGACCTCAGGTTTATATACCAGCGGCGCGTGTCACTGGCTGAGCCCCCGCCAAGCGGCAGTGAAGGTCGCCAAAGAGGGCGCGTCACGAGACCCCTCGGACATCAGCAAACCGCTGAGTAATTCGAGGGTGCAACCTTGAGCGTCAGCAAACCACTTAGCAACTCCTTCCTGGGCAACTCCTTCAGGGCCGTCCCCGACACGCGCCGCCAATCGCTCCCGGTTGGCGGGGGCTTTTTAAGCTGCACGGCTCGGGCCAAACGGCCCATAACGCCTTTCACTTTAGTTTTTCTGAGCCTACCGGCTTTTGAGTGAGCAAAGGGGAGGAAATAAACAACTCAGGTTCGTGCTGTACATAAAGCTATTATATTTTCTTACAAATACTATTTACAAATTTTTCTTAAAATTAATATTAAAACTAAACTGGGAATTCCTCTTCCTCGTCTTCATCCTGGGGCTGCCCCTCCTCCTCCTCACCATCCACCTCCATCCGTCGATCTCCTCTCCTGGCTGGTAGCGGCGGGACGTCTTTGTGTCCCCACGGCAGAGTGTGGATGCCGTCGGGGAGGACACACCGCTTGTCATCAGTCGGGCTGAGGCTCAGCTTGTTCACTTCCACGGTGTAGACCCGGTGTAAGTGGGACTGGAAGCGGACGTTGGTGGTGCGCTTTTGGACCCCCTCAAACAGGCACTCTCTGTAGTCGTCGGGGGTGAGGACGTTCTTGACAACGCCCTTCGCCACCCCCTTGGCCCGCTTGAGAGCCTTGCTGCCGCCTGTCGCTGCGTCCTCGATGTCCATAAAGTACAGCTTGGACCGCAGGCCGAGGTACTCGAATAAGGACAGGCCGTTACACTCGTCCTTAAACTTTCCAATGACCTTGGCGTTGACGGGGCTGTAGCAGGTGTGGGACCTCGGATAGCCGCTGGTGTCGAAGTCGTCCAGGTGTTCCTTCATCTCGGCGTAGACGTCCTGGGACACGATGTCAAAGACGTAGCTGTCCGTGTCCATGTAGTCCACGGTGAGGCGGTCACCGTAGCGCTCCTTCATCTTGCGCAGGAACTCGTACATGAGCCACTTGCTCAGCTCCAGGACTGCCATGCCTACGTAGACGGGCTTGTCCAACACGATGTTGACCTTGGACAGATGCACCAGGGCCACGTCCTCCGTGTAGTACGTCCGGTCCAGGAAGTTGGATCTGGCGACGTACTTGGAAAACCTCTCCGGGGTGCACACCAGCTTCACGTTGAGGCGCTTCCGTACATTCTCGATGGTTTTGCCGAAGACCGCGTTATTCATGAGCTTGAAGAAGTCCTGTTCGAACTTGGTCTTGGCCCTCTTCCGCAGCTCCGTGTTCATCAGGATGTACGGTTCCAACCACCGCGACTGGCGAAACGAGATCGCCCGATGCACCGCGACCAGCTCCAATCCGTTTTGCAGTGCCTGCTGCAAGACCCTGTAGTGACATATGTAGTGCGTCTTGTCGTCCAGGGTCGTCAACAGTTTGGGGAACTTCCCTATCGGCGGACGCTTCGTCTCGCAGCAGTAGGGAAGGTCCTTGTGCAGGTCGTGTAGTCGCGCGGGGTAGTGGAGGTCCACCTCCAAGATGTAGCCTCGATCAGCCTCTGCGTCCAGCGCCGCAATGTCCAACGCCTGTATTTCTTCACGGCTGAGCCACTCGAAGTCTCCGGTCGGCAGACACTGGGACATGGCCCAGCCGTAGAGGTTGTTGGCGTCCAGGTACAGGAGGAAGCGCGTGGGCTCGTCCGGGCGGTAGTCCGGGCACCTGTCGTGGTTGGCCTTGGCGTAGCGGGTGATGGCCTGAGAGATGCCTCCCCGGATCCCCTGCTCCACGAACAGTTACATGTCAAAGTCCTGCAGCGTGTCCAGCTCCACGTCGCAGGTCTTGAGCATTACGTCCCAGGCGTAGGACGGCAGGGTGTAATAGTGGGCGGGGTCCAGCCCGTACTCTGCCAACGAGGTGTCGCGGAACTGCTCAAAGACATCGGTGAGCAGGGCGATGTCGCACCGCAGGTACTTGTCCGCGTAGTCCTTGAGGTGCTGACACTCAAAGGCTCGCCACACGTTGAGGGCGTGCTCGTATTCCTCGTCCTTGACGTCCTCCAGGGTCATGGAGTTCCTGAACGCCTCCTTAGGCGGCAACTCCCTGGTCCTGTACAGCGTGTCGTAGGACGTCACGAAGTCGTAGGGGAACACGCCCTTCCTGCGCACCAGGTCGAACAGCCGGTCGTCGGGGAAGCGCTTCCTCGTCTCACGCATCCTGTCCGTGGGGAGTCCCGCCGCCAGGTTGGCCAGGCTCATGGACAGGAACCTGTAGGTGTCCAGGAAACGCACCGCGAAACTGCTCTGTCGTTGGTTGTCCCCGGGCTGACCAAAGTGGAATCGCTTGGTAAAAGCGATGTACCGCTCCTCCGTGTGGGCCAACACGTCCACGTCACCGGGGTCGATGGCCAGCTCGCGCACTACGAAGTGGGCGTCGTAGTTGGACAGGTTGTGGAAGTAGCAGTTGATGTGTCGCTGCTCCCGGTACCTGAGGTTGCACGAGCGGTGGGCGGCTCCTCGGAACTCGTAGGGTGGGGCGTGATTGTGGTCCCGCACCTTAACGTCCTGGTCCGTGAACTCCTTCCCGCAGAGGTAGCAGTGAGTCGCTGCCAGGTACTCGTTCATCTCCTGCCGGGTCAGAGAAGGGTGCAGAGCTCTCATGCTGAATAGGAACTCCCACAGCGCCAGCACGTCCATCTTCAACCTCTCCATGAAGACCTTGGACGCGTCAGCCCCGAAGTAGACGCGGGGCTCAAACTCCTCCAAGCCGAGCGAGTCCACGATCTGGTAGGCGAAGGCGTACGGGACGTGCAGTTGCAGGGGCCTCGTGCCGGGCGGCGCTTCCGCAGGGTCAGCGGCGACGGGCTGTAGAGCACACTCAAAGTCGGCGTAGACGCAAAAGCGCTCGCACCGAGTGTACTCGGGGTGGACGAAGCGGATCTGCTGCTTCTTCGACAAGTCCAGGCGAAGGGGAGCCTTGGCGGTGCAGTATCGCATGTGCTCCTCCAGACGCTCGGCACCGGACAGTTGCAGCTTGTTGGGCCGGTTGTCAAAGTAGGTGAAGCATCGCTTACACACGTGGATAGTGCCGCGGTGGGACGTTAGCTGAGGACGCACTAGCCTACTCATGTTTGCGATGTAGGCGTAGTGACTGTCCCCGCCGGTGGTCACGTACAGCAGGTCCCGGTGATCCTCCAACTCCCGCTTGCAGATCTTCAGCGGGAACACGCGGTCCTGGAACTTTGGCGATCCGTCGGGGCGTCTCCCCACCATGGCGCGCTCGATCCCGTACAAATTGACGCTGATGGGGTTCCTCCTCTCAAAGACTTTGGTGTCCTTCACGGCTACGGGGAAGCGTAGGCCGACCCAGTCGTAGCGTGCCATGACGTCCGGTGTGTACGATGTGGACCTCTCCGGGTGTTGCGCGACGAACTTGGCTAGGATGGCATACGCGAAGCACATGTCATCGAGGTTGTGCACGTTGATAACGGCATGCGTGTCGCAGATGGTCCTGGGAAGCAGGATGAACCGGGCTCCGCGTTCTCCCAACGGGGTGTAGAGGTTGACGCGGATCTCCAGGTCCCGTATCCGGAGATAGCTCCACCCGCTGCCCACTAGCAGGCACTGCTCCTTCTCTTCCTCCAGCTTGTGGAAGGACGCCGACAGGAAGTCCTCCAAGTTGGACGCGGCGGTGAGAGGCACGTTCTTCGTCTTGAAGGCCCGCAGACAGGTGGCTCCGTGAACGTTGGCGAATTCACATTCCAGGAACATGTTGACCTTGGTGTTTGGGTGTCGGGTCCTGACGTCAGCCAACAGTTCCAGGACGCTGTCGAACAGCAGCACCAGCGCGTCCTCCACGGTCAAGAAGCCCTCCATGGGCCGGGACAGGCCGAAGGTCAGGAGGCGTCCGCGGAACCCTCGTTGAATGGTGCGGAACGTGGGTAGTCCGCCACCACCCACCATCCCATCGGGTGCCGTGCTTGGTCCGGGCTGGGGCTCGCGGCTAGGTCCGGGCTGGGGCTCGCGGCTGGGTCCGGGCTGGGGCTCGCGGCTGGGTCCAGGTTGGGGCTCGCGGCTGGGTCCAGGCTGGGGCTCGCGGCTGGGCTGAGGCTCGGGTGACAGGACGGGTAGGCATGGCATCTCGTCAACAACGAGGTTCCTCACGATGGGGCAGTTGTGGGCCTCGTGCTGGTCCCGGTTGTAGCGCCGGGTGAAGCCTCGGTCGCAGTAGGCGCACGCGAACCTCATGCCACGGTGAGCGCTTGCCACGTGCTGCTGGAGATAAGCGACCCTGCGGAAAAGGGCACCGCACTCGGGACAGCGGACCCCGTTGGCGTGCACCAGCTGCACGTGGCGCCGGAGCAGGTCCTCGCGGGCGAATCGTCGCCCGCACGCGTTACACTCGGGCCGTGGGTCTCTGAGGGGTGGTGTTGCGGTGGAGGAGGTCGAAGCTGACGGGATCGCACCGTGGACCGCTTCCATGTGGTGGTGAAGATCCTCGGGGCTCGCCAGGGCGACGGAGCATAACGGGCATGGATGGCCTGCGAACAGGAAAAACAAGTTCTATTAGTTACCTCGATAAACATGAGGGTGAGGAACTGGCGACCTCTTCCTCACCTCGTTCGCCAGTTTGAGCCCAATATATACAAGGGTGAGGAATTGCATAGAGGCCTGGCGACCTCTTCCTCCTCTCGAACGTCAGTTTGAGCCCAGTAATACAAGGGTGAGGAACTGAACGGAGGCTGACAGCCCCTTGTTTACTACTTGAATCTGTTTACTCGGCTAAAGCCGTTTACTCTCGAAAACAAGCCATTAGTACTGGTTTCCTTTTTAACGTAAAAACCGTGCCTAACGCTTGATCGTGAGGAACTGCATAGAGGACTGGCGACCTCTTCCTCATCTCAATCACCAGTTTGAGTCCAGTAATACAAGGGTGAGGAACTGAACGGAGGCTGGCAGCCCCTTGTTTACTACTTGAATCTGTTTACTCGGCTAAAGCCGTTTACTCTCGAAAACAAGTCATTAGTACTGGTTTCTTGTTTAACGTAAAAACCGTGCCTAACGCTTGATCGTGAGGAACTGCATAGAGGACTGGCGACCTCTTCCTCATCTCAATCACCAGTTTAAGTCCAGTAATACAAGGGTGAGGAACTGTGTATGAGGATATTGGAGAAGTGCTTAACAAATCTACTGGTGGTTTCCTATTTAACCTAAAACCATACCTGGCGCTTGATCGTGAGGAGTGGGAGGATGAACTGCTGCGAGGTGGCGTCGCAGGTTGTCGCTTCGCCCGAAGCGTCGCCCGCAGACGTTGCAGTCGAAATGGCGGTCCCTGTGAGCGGCTGCCGTGTGACGAGCCAGGGTTCCAGCGAAGAAGCGACCGCAGACCTCACACATACGAGGAACAGCCATCTGCAACATCGGGTATCTATACAGTACATCGGGGCTTGGTAACAGTACCCTTCTAATAGTAGACAGAAATAAATTACAAGAATAGCTCCTATGACATTCCTAACACTGTTACACGTCTTTATCTTTGTTTCGCTCGCACATGGCGATTTTAATCTCGTCTATAATTCTACTAAGCAAAACCAAATTTTATTTTCCACTGTGATATATAAAATATTAAATATTAATTTTAGCTAATTGGGATTTAGAGCATTGGTAAATCGGCTGATGAAAAGATAAATTAAATGTTACTTACATTTTAAGATATCCAAAGAGAAAACTCCACACAGTCACACAAGCACAGGTTGTAAAGTGTATCTCGGAGACGGCAATACTTCGTCCGCGCAGTAAGAGCTCCAAAGACAAACTGATGAAACCCTCGAGGACGCGCTTATAAATAACACTCCGGTCGGGAGGAGGCCTCGCCGGAGGAGTGAGGGAAAGTCGCTAATGAGTAAACAACCCCGGGTGGTCACGTAGGCCCTAGCACGCGCCTTGACACGTGACTCCGCGGAGTCGCTCACGGGGGGGGGGGCTTGCATCCTCACCGCGCCTTTGCTGGTTTTGAACCATCATGATGGGTCTGGAAGACCGCTGATGAGTAAACAGCCAAGATCTCATGAGGAAAACGCGTTTAAAAATTAATAGCGGCCTTGTTTAATGGCGGATCTATGGGGTTCTTACGTCATTCGCTTCCTCTGGGATAGGCCTACATTCTGGAAAAAGTCCCGTGGGAATCGGTGAGTAAATAGGCTAGTTATTAATTTTTGAAAGTTTTTCCTCATCATGAAAAATGTTGCAAACGGGGGGGGGGGTCCGAGCTTGGCTATGGGGAAGGTCGGGGGGGATGACGTCATGGGGGGGTCCGAGCTTGGCTATGGGGAAGGTCAGGGGGTGTGACGTCATGGGGGGGGACGTCCTCGCGTCCTCGCGTCCTCACCGCGCCTATGCTGGTTCTGAAGGAACCAATGCCCCCTACTTTTATTCTTTTTTATTTTTCTTCAAAGTCGCTTCAGCAAAAAATGAACAAAATAAAATAAAAATATATTACAAAAGTTGAATTGAGTAAAGAAATATTAAATTATTTCACAATGTTATTAAGTTTCTACTATTACTACCTCCGACTCTTAGAAATTGTTGCATTAAAAATTAAAAGGGAAAATTGTTAAGATTGACCTATTTATTTACAATAGCATATGCAATTGCTTTTAATATATATAATCTTTTATAAACTGGTGAAACATTATAAATACCGTCTTCACTAGTTTTTATAAACATTTTTTGCTGCATAAGACTTTAAATATTTATTAGTTTTATTACAAAATATTTGGACTATTGTTTTAAAACGAAAGTTCAAAATATCGAATAATTCTAAACCCTACGTTCAAAAGTTGTTAGATTCATAAATTTATAAAACAAAAGTTAGCCGATCAAAACTAGTTCCTTAATTGATCCTTAACTTGCTGAGTGATTAAACTGCTTGATATTAATTTGGTGCGTTGTTAAGTTGGTGTTTGACAAAACTTTGGTCCCAGTAAAGTTACTCTTATGCTAGATATTACAGTTGTAATTATGGATTAATTCAAATAAAATTAATACTACACAGTAATACGGCATATATAATTTTACTTTACCTTGTACTTACATTATATTCGTAGAAATGTGTTCCTCCATTTTAATAGCCAGTATATGCAATAAATACATATGTTTTTGGTACAGAATACGTAATTCAAGAATAACTTAAGTTATGATATGTTTATGTCGGTTTGCAACCGTACAGAGCCTTCCTACTGCGGGTCTAAGGACGGTCTAGTAGCTAGTCCCTCTCTGTTGAGGAATAGTAGTTTGCTTATAACAGAAATTCCATCTAGAGCTGCTATGAACCATGCCCAGGTAGTTTACGTGTTACGGGGGTGCGTGCCATATCACTTAGTTGTCTAGGTTGAGTGCTGCCTACAATAAACAATAAACTAATAACAGAATAATAACTTTCAACTGTGACTAGGCCTATGGAACAATTGGACCTTCTTGATAAGACTGGCAGCTAAAAAAACACACGAGCCACTGGAAGAGGAGACTTTGCCACCCGAAGGAAGCCGAACTTGTCCGATGACGAAAGAACTATCCGAAACAGATGATTTATTATGAGAATACAGTGAAATGTAGTATTTTCAAATGTAAACAGAGGAAACATACTTATATTCTAACAATTACGCTACAGGTATGACAAAATTGTAATAAAATAACCTTACCTAACTTCGCAAGAGCGCTGTATGGCGGCTCTTTCCTTTGTAACATATAAAAAACTGGGTTTTTGTAAAATATAAAAAAAATGGTACCTCAAAAAGTAAACACGAAAAGGTTGAATTTAACCTGGGTCCACATCATCGTGAATCCAGTGCCATATCCATTAGACTACCACAGCGTATCGAACTAAGTAAATGTTACAATTCATCAAGCAGTAGACGGCAGTGTGATTTTTAAATTGGCCACAGTAGGGGGCATTAGAGCGTTCAGAACCAGCATAGGCGCGGTGAGGACGCGAGGACGCGAGGACGTCCCCCCCCCCGACCTTCCCCATAGCCAAGCTCGGACCCCCCCCCCCCCGTTTGCAACATTTTTCATGATGAGGAAAAACTTTCAAAAATTAATAACTAGCCTATTTACTCACCGATTCCCACGGGACTTTTTCCAGAATGTAGGCCTATCCCAGAGGAAGCGAATGACGTAAGAACCCCATAGATCCGCCATTAAACAAGGCCGCTATTAATTTTTAAACGCGTTTTCCTTATGGGATCTCAGCTGTTTACCGACCGATTTTGATGAAATTTCACCACATGTAGGGCGGCGGCCTAAGTAAACCATCCCTTAAAGAAAATTGAGAATCCACCGTTAAACAGGCCCGCTATTAATTTTTAAACGCGTTTTCCTCATGAGATCTTGGCTGTTTACTCATCAGCGGTCTTCCAGACCCATCATGATGGTTCAAAACCAGCAAAGGCGCGGTGAGGATGCAAGCCCCCCCCCCCCCGTGAGCGACTCCGCGGAGTCACGTGTCAAGGCGCGTGCTAGGGCCTACGTGACCGCCCGGGGTTGTTTACTCATTAGCGACTTTCCCTCACTCCTCCGGTGAGGCCTCCTCCCGACCGGAGTGTTATTTATAAGCGCGTCCTCGAGGGTTTCATCAGTTTGTCTTTGGAGCTCTTACTGCGCGGACGAAGTATTGCCGTCTCCGAGATACACTTTACAACCTGTGCTTGTGCGACTGTGTGGAGTTTTCTCTTTGGATATCTTAAAATGTAAGTAACATTTAATTTATCTTTTCATCAGCCGATTTACCAATGCTCTAAATCCCAATTAGCTAAAATTAATATTTAATATTTTATATATCACAGTGGAAAATAAAATTTGGTTTTGCTTAGTAGAATTATAGACGAGATTAAAATCGCCATGTGCGAGCGAAACAAAGATAAAGACGTGTAACAGTGTTAGGAATGTCATAGGAGCTATTCTTGTAATTTATTTCTGTCTACTATTAGAAGAGTACTGTTACCAAGCCCCGATGTACTGTATAGATACCCGATGTTGCAGATGGCTGTTCCTCGTATGTGTGAGGTCTGCGGTCGCTTCTTCGCTGGAACCCTGGCTCGTCACACGGCAGCCGCTCACAGGGACCGCCATTTCGACTGCAACGTCTGCGGGCGACGCTTCGGGCGAAGCGACAACCTGCGACGCCACCTCGCAGCAGTTCATCCTCCCACTCCTCACGATCAAGCGCCAGGTATGGTTTTAGGTTAAATAGGAAACCATCAGTAGATTTGTTAAGCACTTCTCCAATATCCTCATACACAGTTCCTCACCCTTGTATTACTGGACTCAAACTGGTGATTGAGATGAGGAAGAGGTCGCCAGTCCTCTATGCAGTTCCTCACGATCAAGCGTTAGGCACGGCTTTTACGTTAAACAAGAAACCAGTACTAATGACTTGTTTTCGAGAGTAAACGGCTTTAGCCGAGTAAACAGATTCAAGTAGTAAACAAGGGGCTGCCAGCCTCCGTTCAGTTCCTCACCCTTGTATTACTGGACTCAAACTGGTGATTGAGATGAGGAAGAGGTCGCCAGTCCTCTATGCAGTTCCTCACGATCAAGCGTTAGGCACGGTTTTTACGTTAAAAAGGAAACCAGTACTAATGGCTTGTTTTCGAGAGTAAACGGCTTTAGCCGAGTAAACAGATTCAAGTAGTAAACAAGGGGCTGTCAGCCTCCGTTCAGTTCCTCACCCTTGTATTACTGGGCTCAAACTGACGTTCGAGAGGAGGAAGAGGTCGCCAGGCCTCTATGCAATTCCTCACCCTTGTATATATTGGGCTCCAACTGGCGAACGAGGTGAGGAAGAGGTCGCCAGTTCCTCACCCTCATGTTTATCGAGGTAACTAATAGAACTTGTTTTTCCTGTTCGCAGGCCATCCATGCCCGTTATGCTCCGTCGCCCTGGCGAGCCCCGAGGATCTTCACCACCACATGGAAGCGGTCCACGGTGCGATCCCGTCAGCTTCGACCTCCTCCACCGCAACACCACCCCTCAGAGACCCACGGCCCGAGTGTAACGCGTGCGGGCGACGATTCGCCCGCGAGGACCTGCTCCGGCGCCACGTGCAGCTGGTGCACGCCAACGGGGTCCGCTGTCCCGAGTGCGGCGCCCTTTTCCGCAGGGTCGCTTATCTCCAGCAGCACGTGGCAAGCGCTCACCGCGGCATGAGGTTCGCGTGCGCCTACTGCGACCGAGGCTTCACCCGGCGCTACAACCGGGACCAGCACGAGGCCCACAACTGCCCCATCGTGAGGAACCTCGTTGTTGACGAGATGCCATGCCTACCCGTCCTGTCACCCGAGCCTCAGCCCAGCCGCGAGCCCCAGCCTGGACCCAGCCGCGAGCCCCAGCCTGGACCCAGCCGCGAGCCCCAGCCTGGACCCAGCCGCGAGCCCCAGCCCGGACCCAGCCGCGAGCCCCAGCCCGGACCAAGCACGGCACCTGATGGGATGGTGGGTGGTGGCGGACTACCCACGTTCCGCACCATTCAACGAGGGTTCCGCGGACGCCTCCTGACCTTCGGCCTGTCCCGGCCCATGGAGGACTTCTTGACCGTGGAGGACGCGCTGGTGCTGCTGTTCGACAGCGTCCTGGAACTGTTGGCTGACGTCAGGACCCGACACCCAAACACCAAGGTCAACATGTTCCTGGAATGTGAATTCGCCAACGTTCACGGAGCCACCTGTCTGCGGGCCTTCAAGACGAAAAACGTGCCTCTCACCGCCGCGTCCAACTTGGAGGACTTCCTGTCAGCGTCCTTCCACAAGCTGGAGGAAGAGAAGGAGCAGTGCCTGCTAGTGGGCAGCGGGTGGAGCTATCTCCGGATACGGGACCTGGAGATCCGCGTCAACCTCTACACCCCGTTGGGAGAACGCGGAGCCAGGTTCGTCCTGCTTCCCAGGACCATCTGCGACACGCATGCCGTTATCAACGTGCAAAACGTCGATGACATGTGCTTCGCGTACGCCATCCTAGCCAAGTTCGTCGCGCAACACCCGGAGAGGCCCACATCGTACACACCGGACGTCATGGCACGCTATGACTGGGTCGGCCTACGCTTCCCCGTGGCTGTGAAGGACATTAAGGTCTTCGAGAGGAGGAACGCCATCAGCGTTAATGTGTACGGGATCGAGCGCGCTATGGTGGGGAGACGCCCTGACGGATCGCCAAAGTTCCAGGACCGCGTGTTCCCGCTGAAGATCTGCAAGCGGGAGTTGGAGGATCACCGGGACCTGCTGTACGTGACCACCGGCGGGGACAGTCACTACGCCTACATCGCAAACATGAGTAGGCTTGTGCGACCCCAGCTGACGTCCCGCAACGGCGCTATTCACGTGTGTAAGCGATGCTTCGCTTACTTCGACAACCAGCCCAACAAGCTGCAACTGTCCGGTGCCGAGCGTCTGGAGGAGCATATGCGATACTGCACCGCCAAGGCCCCCCTCCGCTTGGACTTGCCGAAGAAGCAGCAAATCCGCTTCACCCACCCCGAGTACACTCGGCGCGAGCGCTTTTGCGTCTACGCCGACTTTGAGTGTGCTCTACAGCCCGTCGCCGCTGACCCTGCGGAAGCGCCGCCCGGCACGAGGCCCCTGCAACTGCACGTCCCGTACGCCTTTGCCTACCAGATCGTGGACTCGCTCGGCTTGGAGGAGTTTGAGCCCCGCGTCTACTTCGGGGCTGACGCGTCCAAGGTCTTCATGGAAAGGTTGAAGATGGACGTGCTGGCGCTGTGGGAGTTCCTATTCAGCATGAGAGCTCTGCACCCTTCTCTGACCCGGCAGGAGATGGACGAGTACCTGGCAGCGACTCACTGCTACCTCTGCGGGAAGGAGTTCACGGACCAGGACGTTAAGGTGCGGGACCACAATCACGCCCCACCCTACGAGTTCCGAGGAGCCGCCCACCGCTCGTGCAACCTCAGGTACCGGGAGCAGCGACACATCAACTGCTACTTCCACAACCTGTCCAACTACGACGCCCACTTCGTAGTGCGCGAGCTGGCCATCGACCCCGGTGACGTGGACGTGTTGGCCCACACGGAGGAGCGGTACATCGCTTTTACCAAGCGATTCCACTTTGGTCAGCCCGGGGACAACCAACGACAGAGCAGTTTCGCGGTGCGTTTCCTGGACACCTACAGGTTCCTGTCCATGAGCCTGGCCAACCTGGCGGCGGGACTCCCCACGGACAGGATGCGTGAGACGAGGAAGCGCTTCCCCGACGACCGGCTGTTCGACCTGGTGCGCAGGAAGGGCGTGTTCCCCTACGACTTCGTGACGTCCTACGACACGCTGTACAGGACCAGGGAGTTGCCGCCTAAGGAGGCGTTCAGGAACTCCATGACCCTGGAGGACGTCAAGGACGAGGAATACGAGCACGCCCTCAACGTGTGGCGAGCCTTCGAGTGTCGACACCTCAAGGACTACGCGGACAAGTACCTGCGGTGCGACATCGCCCTGCTCACCGATGTCTTTGAGCAGTTCCGCGACACCTCGTTGGCAGAGTACGGGCTGGACCCTGCCCACTATTACACCTTGCCGTCCTACGCCTGGGACGTAATGCTCAAGACCTGCGACGTGGAGCTGGACACGCTGCAGGACTTTGACATGTACCTGTTCGTGGAGCAGGGGATCCGGGGAGGCATCTCTCAGGCCATCACCCGCTACGCCAAGGCCAACCACGACAGGTGCCCGGACTACCGCCCGGACGAGCCCACGCGCTTCCTCCTGTACCTGGACGCCAACAACCTCTACGGCTGGGCCATGTCCCAGTGTCTGCCGACCGGAGACTTCGAGTGGCTCAGCCGTGAAGAAATACAGGTGTTGGACATTGCGGCGTTGGACGCAGAGGCTGATCGAGGCTACATCTTGGAGGTGGACCTCCACTACCCCGCGCGACTACACGACCTGCACAAGGACCTTCCCTACTGCTGCGAGACGAAGCGTCCGCCGATAGGGAAGTTCCCCAAACTGTTGACGACCCTGGACGACAAGACGCACTACATCTGTCACTACAGGGTCTTGCAGCAGGCGCTGCAAAACGGATTGGAGCTGGTCGCGGTGCATCGGGCGATCTCGTTTCGCCAGTCGCGGTGGTTGGAACCGTACATCCTGATGAACACGGAGCTGCGGAAGAGGGCCAAGACCAAGTTCGAACAGGACTTCTTCAAGCTCATGAATAACGCGGTCTTCGGCAAAACCATCGAGAATGTACGGAAGCGCCTCAACGTGAAGCTGGTGTGCACCCCGGAGAGGTTTTCCAAGTACGTCGCCAGATCCAACTTCCTGGACCGGACGTACTACACGGAGGACGTGGCCCTGGTGCATCTGTCCAAGGTCAACATCGTGTTGGACAAGCCCGTCTACGTAGGCATGGCAGTCCTGGAGCTGAGCAAGTGGCTCATGTACGAGTTCCTGCGCAAGATGAAGGAGCGCTACGGTGACCGCCTCACCGTGGACTACATGGACACGGACAGCTACGTCTTTGACATCGTGTCCCAGGACGTCTACGCCGAGATGAAGGAACACCTGGACGACTTCGACACCAGCGGCTATCCGAGGTCCCACACCTGCTACAGCCCCGTCAACGCCAAGGTCATTGGAAAGTTTAAGGACGAGTGTAACGGCCTGTCCTTATTCGAGTACCTCGGCCTGCGGTCCAAGCTGTACTTTATGGACATCGAGGACGCAGCGACAGGCGGCAGCAAGGCTCTCAAGCGGGCCAAGGGGGTGGCGAAGGGCGTTGTCAAGAACGTCCTCACCCCCGACGACTACAGAGAGTGCCTGTTTGAGGGGGTCCAAAAGCGCACCACCAACGTCCGCTTCCAGTCCCACTTACACCGGGTCTACACCGTGGAAGTGGACAAGCTGAGCCTCAGCCCGACTGATGACAAGCGGTGTGTCCTCCCCGACGGCATCCACACTCTGCCGTGGGGACACAAAGACGTCCCGCCGCTACCAGCCAGGAGAGGAGATCGACGGATGGAGGTGGATGGTGAGGAGGAGGAGGGGCAGCCCCAGGATGAAGACGAGGAAGAGGAATTCCCAGTTTAGTTTTAATATTAATTTTAAGAAAAATTTGTAAATAGTATTTGTAAGAAAATATAATAGCTTTATGTACAGCACGAACCTGAGTTGTTTATTTCCTCCCCTTTGCTCACTCAAAAGCCGGTAGGCTCAGAAAAACTAAAGTGAAAGGCGTTATGGGCCGTTTGGCCCGAGCCGTGCAGCTTAAAAAGCCCCCGCCAACCGGGAGCGATTGGCGGCGCGTGTCGGGGACGGCCCTGAAGGAGTTGCCCAGGAAGGAGTTGCTAAGTGGTTTGCTGACGCTCAAGGTTGCACCCTCGAATTACTCAGCGGTTTGCTGATGTCCGAGGGGTCTCGTGACGCGCCCTCTTTGGCGACCTTCACTGCCGCTTGGCGGGGGCTCAGCCAGTGACACGCGCCGCTGGTATATAAACCTGAGGTCCAGCCCCGCTGCCTCAGTTTTGCTAATTTTTTAAATTTAGTAAGGAGAAAGGAGAAATGAAAACACAAGCTTTATCATTATGAGGCATGTATTGTACAGTAATAAGGTTACATACACATACTACAAAAACCTTACAAATTAGTTTTAAGCGAATATGGAGTGGAAGAGTCTGCGGACGAGAGCGTCGTTGGCGGCGGGAGCGGCAGGGTCGAAGAGCTGGACGTAGTCGCTGAGTGACGTGCGGAGAACAGCCCGGCAGTACAGGTAAGTGAGGCAGTAGTAGCCGCAAACAGAAGTATCGTAGCCCTGGAGCCGATACCTGTTGTAGACGTAGTGGCGGTGATGAGGATTGCGCCTCAGGAACATTTGAAAGTCGGCCTGGTATGGCGGCCTTCCGTAGCTGTCCAGGTACTCGAGTCTGTCCTCTTCCGAGCAGTAAAACGCCACCCAGTGTTCGCCTCCCTCGGTGTGTGCTACCGTGTTGGACACGATGGCGGTGAGAGGCTTGACCGGCACGTCCGGTAGTTGGTCAGAGGCGTAGACCGCAACGTTCCTCAGTCCGGGGATCTTCGCCAGGCATTCTCTGATCTGGACGGTATTCATCGTGGGCGGAAGCAGCACAGGCAGCTCGAGGTGGACGAGTCCAGTGTGTCGTTAGCCACGAGCCAGTCCCGCAATACTATGCAGTTATGAAGGGCGCAACGGTTGTGGGAGCTCTTATGGTGGCGACAGCGCAGGGTCCGGTAGGTGGGTGGACCGTTGAGCGACCCACAGCCCAGATCCTCCATGTCCTGAGCGGTGGTGGCGGCGGGCTCGGTTATGAGGTGGCGTTGTACAAAGTCCCTCTTCTGCGATCCTTTGACGTAGACCAGGGGACGGTGGATGAGGCAGGAGCGCAGCTTGTCCAGCAGGGCGACGTACGCGATGTCCCCCTGGTCCCACTCCAAGCCGTGGCAGTGGCGAGTGACCCAGACGCTCTCGCGCTGTTTCTCGGAAGTCAGGAGGTCTTTACTGAAGGGCGGGCGGGCGATGTGATGTAGGAGCAGCGTGCCGGTAGTCACGTCCACCACGCAAACCTCTTTCAGTAGAAAGTCATTATCACTGTCTTTAAAACACTGCATATCCATCACCACGCTTCCGTGATGACAGCGCGCTGGCGGTGGCTCGTTGTAGATCGGTGGCGGCACGTCCATCCCGTACGGCTGACTGAACTCGACTGAGCGCTAGCGGGAGCGCGCCTAGCGGGTTAACCTTGGGTGCGCGCGCCGCCATCACCTAACGGTCCGCGCACGGTGACCTTGAGCGCGCGGCAACTCGTTTACCCGCCAAAACCTAACGGTCCGCGCGCGCGGTGACCTTGAGCGCGCGGCAACTCGTTTACCCGCCAAAGTCGACTGTGACGTTGCGATGACGGTCCACCTCCACGACGTTGTCCAACTCGGCGTACACTATGCAGTTGAACGCCTCCGCCAAGGCTTCGGAGAACCCAATCTCTATGCGCAGGTTACCGTTGCGCACCAGGTTCCAGTGGCTGGATTGAGAGGCCGCCATATCGGGTGTCAGATCAAACGCCATCAGGCAGTATCCGTAGGGGTATTCGTTGCGACTGACTTCGTTACCACAGTCTGAGAAATTGATGCCGGTGCCGGTGTACAGCGTGTGGTAGGCGAGCACGCACAACTCCTGACCGAACGTGTAATCCGGTTGAAGCGGCTTACATGGCACTTGCTCACCATCTATGTACAGCGCGAAGAAGTTCACGTGGCTGTGGGTGAAGTTGAACGGGTTCTTCTTGTAGTCCCCGTTGAACGCCTGATTGCTGACCAGGCCAACTATAACGCGTTTCGGCAGTTGTCCCAGAAACACACTGTCCAGAGTCTTGCTGCTGATACCGGAGGGTAGCGTGAAGGATTTGACTTCCACGCGCGTAATGGGATATTTGGCTGTACCCGACTCCAGCGTCCTGCTGTGAGCCAACAGCACGCTCGGGTTGATCTTACAGCGGCGCATGAACAGGTTGACTTCGGCGATGTCCACTTTGTAGTCTGTCACGGTTTTGGACATGATGGAGAATGAGTTCTTTGACCTGATCAGGCGAAAGCGCATCTCCACGCCGTTTAACATGAACTTCTCCTGGTTGCACAGGTCGACGTGCAGATGTCCGACCATGTCCGCGTACCGGCTGCCCTTGACAAACTCCCTCCGGTTCTTGAGCCCGGCATTATCCTCCTCAGTATTGTCCATGTACCCAGCATAGTCCTCGTAGAACAACTCCGCGGTGAGGTGCGATGTCTTGGCATCACCGCCATAGGACAACAGGTTCTCCAGGTAGGCGCGATAGGCGTACGTGTTGTTCTGAGGAGACACCAGTTTGTTGTTCAGGTACAGGTCCACTTGACTGAACAGCGAGTGCAGCCAGTTGTTAATCGGACCCACCTCTTTTATCGCTTGATCACCCGTTACAGCGCCTCCGTTAGCCGTTCTAATGGTAGCCTTCACATGCAGTAGCGTCTGTGACAGATCCGTGTACTCGTCCCCGTGACCCGGAACTATGAACTCAACGGGTGAGTCGTCTGTCAGGGAGGAGATGGGCTTGTACTGCACCCATTTACCGCTCTCTATACTGGTCTGCGTGGGCGGTAGCGAGAACAGGTCCAACTCGGTCTTGACACACTCGCACGACTTCTGATGTAGAAACGCCATTATCCAAAAATGTCCTTCACGGTACTCTCACTCTTCTTGCTTCTCCTCTTCTTAGCGACACGTTTTGCGGGCTTCCTCTTGGGCGCAGCGCTCTTCTTCCTCGCTCCGAGGAGTTTCGCCAGAGACTGAGGAGTAACCTGCTGTACACGCCTCCTCTTATAGGCGCCACCACCGCTCAGCACGCGATCCAGTTTTTCATCGGCCCTGCGTTTCAGCGACCCGGTAAACTGTCTGAGCCGGGTGTTGGCCGCGACTCGGGGGTCGGCTGTGCCCGCTGCCACGTCGCCCAAGAAGCCCACACCGGACCTCAGCGCCTCCTTGCCCAGCGTCGATGCGCCGGATCTGATCAAAGGGACCACTGTACGCATCAGCCCGCCTAGGAAACTGCCGATGCCGTGTCCGCGTTGGAAAGCGGCTCCTCTGAATACGGAGGATACGCCATGGCCCGCCTGCTGGTGGCGGTAATACGCCAGATAGGGATCGCTCGGATTCATTGCCGCTGCCTCTCTTTCCTGAAATGAAGCTTCATGCACGTAGTCCCGAAGTGGAATGGCAAGTGTCGCCCTTGGTTGTCCCTTAAATCGATTTCCACGCTCTCGAATGAGGTTTTAATCACCGGCACGTAGTGCGGGTCTATTATATACACTGTCGTGTTGGCACCGTACGTGTAATTCCTGATGTCGATGTTGAGGATCTTCAGTAGTGGCGCCACAGCGTCGCCCACCAGTTGGGGTTCCACCAGGTCGCAATACACGTACATGTGTGATGGCAGACCGGCGAAGAGGTTAGCCGGCCTCACGGACCTGTGACGCTTGACGATATCCGTATCCACCTCGTAGCCAAACTGTAGCGCCAAACTGGGGCTCAGTTTGAGGCTCTGAACGGCTGAAGACGTCGACATCAATTCCACCCTGGAGGACCTCTCGTCATACGAGAAGGCGCACAGGTTACTCTTCATTTGAGGGTGGTTGTTGATTGCGTGCACGAGTTCCTCGGTACTACTGTAATTGCCCGGCTCCACTTTGATTAACAACTTGTCCACCACGGCCAACCCGCCTTTCGAGTCCCTCATTCCCAGCACTAGTTTGATGTAGGTTCCCTCACCGACGGTCAGAAAAGAGAAGGGGTAGTGCGCCTCCGCCAGAGCGACCTCCCACTCGCCGTCTGACAGATCAACGGTCGAGGGTAGATGGGTCGTGTAGTTTGTCACCATGTTGTTGGGATAGTAATTCATTGAACTGTTACTGGGCAACGTCAGGTAAAACTGGTCGTGCCTCGTCATCGCAGCTGTTGCACGTCCGCTGCGGGTACCCACGAATTGAAGTCCTCTCCGTAACCGGCCCACTTGACTAGGTAGCGCTTACTGGAGCCTCGCCCTTTAGTGTCCAGTATTTTATCTATTTGATACAGGCGATCCGGGGCGATCGTCACCTTTTGCATCTCGTGCTCGTCGAAGCGCCCTTCCAGCGGCGTCCCGTTCAGGTCGCGCAACACGTACAATGGCAGAGGATGCGACCCGTATACGTGGTCCACCACGAACAGCTCCTTACTCCAATTGGTCTCGTAACCTTTGGCGAACGTACTCTTCTCCTTGGCTATGCGCACCGTGTCGCCCGGCTCGAACCTGGGCTTGTGTCGCCGGATCGCCTTTCCATACATGTGACGCCACACCTTGTACACCGTTTGACCATCGCCGCTGTCCGCGTCCACGGGTCGTAGGCCACCCAGGCTCTTGTGCGGGCTGCGGTTGTAGGCGTCCACAAGCCTGTCCAACACGTCCACGTAGCGATACGTGTTCTTGTAGGTCAGGTAGCGCCACATGTGGGTCTTGAGCGTGCGGTTGACTCGCTCCACCACCGCCGCCTTCACGTCGGGGTTCTGCGTGGTGAAGTAGTTTACACCGTGACTCTTGAACACTCGCTTGGTCGCGGCCCCGGTGAACTCCGTCCCCTTGTCGGTCTGTAGGCAGCGAGGAGTCGCCTCAGCGAATATCCTCTCGAACGCAGCAGCCACCTCAGGCCCGCTTTTCCTCTTCAGTGGTACCGCGAACAGCCGCTTACTGAATACGTCTATCACAGTCAGCAGGTAGTTGACTCCGTCGTTGTACCGGCTCAGGCCGCGCATGTCGTTCAGGTCCGCCTGCCACAGCTCCCGGGGCCCGAACACGGCGTAGCGGTTGCGGGGAAACCGCTTGCGCGCAGGCTTGTGCAGCGTGTAGGTGTCCTGGGCGCGCAGCCAGTCGGCTACCCGACGTTTCGGTAGGCGCGCGGCTCTGGCCAGGGCGGCCACCCCGCCGAGGGAACCGGGCTGGCTCGGGTCGTAGTACAACTTCTCCATTACGGTGTGAACGGCTCCCAGTTGTCCAATGACGATTCCCGGTCGGGTTCCTCGGTTATTATCCTTCTCCTGGCCGCTGGGGCCGCGGTCTCAAGCGGTCCAGTATCGGCGTCAACCTCGGTGAGAGGGGTGTCGACGAGGCTGTCGTCGTGTCTCCCCAGGGGCTCGATGCCGAGTCCAGTCCCACGCCTAAGTAACGCAACGCCGTGGGATTGCTCACGTATTCTTTGGGCACGTTCATGTCCTTCAAGGCGGCCATCACTTGATGCCAGCCGGTAGGCAATCGGTCCGCCCTTCGCGCTCTCACTATGCTGTGCGCGATGTCCACTATATTGGAATCGGGGATCTTCACCTTGTCCACGTACACCGCCCCACTGGCGTCCCAGGAGATGGGGCTGCCTTGACGGGTCATGAATCGCAACAAGTTGCGCGCCACCGACCTGTAAATTTTTGAGAACGATTCCACAATGTCCTCCTCCGCCGAGGCGCTAGACTCGCGCTTCATCTGACTCGGACCTCCCGTCGCTTCCTCCTCCCTCTCCTCACCCTCGATGATTAACAGACCTATGGGTTGACGTTTAGCCGCGGAAAAGTGCAGGAACCGCTGTAACACCTGCTGATATTGTTTCCATTTCTCCGTATCGTCCAGCCGCTTGTCGCTCAATATGCGATGCATCTCAGCATCTAGGCTGGCTGGCTTATTGGCACTACCTCCTCCTCTTGGTCCTGGTCCCGGTCCTTCTCGCAATCTCTCGATGAGCTCCTGCGGTACAACCACCATTTTCCTAGCGTACTCCATGTCCGATTAGCTTCTGCGCTAGAATGGGCAGAACAGCGATCAACAGCAGAGGTAGGAAGATCCCTCCGCCCCGTTGGACGAGGTAGTGTCGCTTCTTGGTCCAACCCTCGCCGCGTTTCACCAGCCGTCTGAGCGCCTGTTTGTGTTTGCTCAATTTGCGTTTGAGGCAGGGAGAAAGCGGTACGTTTCCGCGTAGCACGTTATACGCGCACTCGCACAATGACTTGATGCGACTCTTGTCGCACGCTTTTAACAGGGCCTTGCGTTCTTTGGGCGTAGCGTGTATTAGGGCCCTCAGCAGCGCCGCGTCCTTCTTCACGCGGTGTGACATGATGACTGACGCTGGCGCGCGCTCGGCCTATTTATCACTTCTTCTTGGGCAGGTACACGTAGTTCACCGGGTCGTCTGGGAAAATGGCTGAACGTACGCGCATCTCCTCGGGCGTGGACTGTTTCAAGTCTATGAGCAGATAGGCGTGCGGATCACGCGTAGCGTCCGCGTAAGCCTCCTCCACAAATTTGGGGTTCTCCGGGTATACTTGACGGGCGAGGTGTTTGATCTGAGCGCGGTCCCTGGGATTCTTGAAACACACTATGTAGTGGGCGTTCAGCGATATGTCGCGCTGGCCCCTGCCCTGGTGAAAAAGGTTTTGCGTGATGAAGAACACGCTCAGGTTGCGGTGGTGTGAGCCCTTGGTGAACAGGTCCGCTACGCCGGGGCCAGCCTCGCGCATCATGTCGTCGATGATGACCAGGGCGGGCTCGCTACCGTCATAGTCGTCCAGGTCTGGCAGGCCGGCTACGTAGCGCACGGCAGAGTCCGCACGGCTCTTGCCACCACCACTGCCATAGTGCCAAGTGATACGGGCGAACCGCGTATCGCACATGCGGTCGGCGTGCTCTATGAAGCGAGCCACGAAGTGCGACTTGCCGCTGCCCGAGGGCCCGGCCACGATGGCGGTGAACGGATGTTTCCACCTCAAGTCCATGGCGTCTACTGACTGCCATGCACCGCCACCTCGGCTCTTAAAACTAAATTCTTTTCTCGCTTTTTTTTTTATTTGATTTTTTTTTATTGAAGGAAATAAGGGAATAAGGAATACCATTTATTTATACAAATTCTAGGAGAGGACTTTTACTGCCTGGAGAGCTGCTCCTCTTCACAAGGCTCATCCTCGGCCTCACGCCAACGTTATACTGCGTGATGGTGTTATCGTCCAGGACTGCAAGGTACCGCCGGGGCATGTATATCCGGATCGGGTCGTCACCAACAAGACCCTCCAAGGTGGCCATCACCGCCTCGCCGTATGGTGTATCCACCCTCTCAAACGAGCGGATCGGGTAGACCACGTTGTCCTGCAGGTCTACGATGCGGGTATAACCCGCGGCCTTGCAGCTGTTGAGGGCTGTCCTGAGGTCCATCTTCTGGTCCGTGTTGAGCATGACACAGCGGCTGGATGCAGAATGACTGGCTCTCACTACCGAGTCGCCTTTTGTAGACAACCGCGGAGGAGGCGTAGTGATGAAAACATCAACTGGCGGAGTGGAGGAGGAGTGGAGGAGGAGTGGAGGAGTGGAGGAGTGGAGGAGGAGTGGAGGAGGAGTGGAGGAGTGGAGGAGTGGAGGAGGAGTGGAGGGATGGTGGAGTGGAGGAGTGGTGAGGCTGGATATGTATCTCGAGGAACACGCTCATTCGCTTTATTACGTTATTTATTTATTTTATTTTTATAATAGTGTACATTAAGGAAAAGGGGGGGGGATGACGTCATGGGGGGGATGACGTCATGGGGGGATGACGTCATGGGGGGGGTCCGAGCTTGGCTATGGGGAAGGTCGGGGGGGGATGACGTCATTGGGGGGGGATGACGTCATTGGGGGGGGGGACGTCCTCGCGTCCTCGCGTCCTCACCGCGCCTATGCTGGTTCTGAACGCTCCAATGCCCCCTACTGGCCACGGGTAGCGCTCGGTGTGATTTCAGAGTTTTACATCTGGCAGCGCTCACGTAGGAAATGTCTCCTATTCCAGAGGCTCGTGTGTCTTTTTAACTGATAGATCTTGATAATTAGTATATATTTGTTAGTAAGGCCAGACCATGTGCAACAATTAGTTAGTAAATAAATAAATAAACTGAGAAAAAAATGCCAATGAATCCACTATAGTACTGAAAAGCACTTTTTCCTTCTCTATAAATCTCACTATGTCATGTTCAAAAGAATCTCCATTCTTCTAGAGACATATTATTTACTTTTACTCAGATCGTTGTAATAAAAACCTTATATATCTTTTGACGATTGAAATTAATTGTAAAAAGTACATATATGTATTTTAGGTTGCATTAATAGGTTGCAGAGAACACATTCCGGACACGGTGGCTTAAACGTAGGGCGCTGGCCTAACAAGTCTGTCGTGGTCAAGTGTAGGTTCGATCTCGACTGACTAGTGATTTTTTTCATTAATGGTCACTCCTCGGTTGGCAATGCAACTAATGCCGTTAGGATGCCTTTCTGTCTTTAGATCTCCACAAAGGAATATTGATCCATGGCAAAGGAGAGTTCATATAACAAAATTAATATGTCAATTACAAAATATTCTACAAATATATTATTGGAAAAAAGTATAATTTAATTGCTGTGTTAATTATAATTGAAACTTTTGCAAGTAACTTCATCTGTTAGTATTTTAATATTATTTGCGATAAACCCCATTTAATAGTCCCTTCTACAGCAAACCTGCATATTTCCCCTGATGTTGTTCAAATGAAGAATGTATTACTAAAAACAATGTGTTTTATGTAGGTGAGAAATTTTGATTGCTAACAACTGAGTTCAACCAAGAAGAATTAGATAACCAAAGACTTTTTGAACAGACTTTTTTTGTCTGTTGAAAATATCTAGAAACATTCAAGCGGTTGCAAATCAAAGTTATGTGTCTTAGTCCAATATCCAATTTCTTATGAAATTCTTAAGGCAATTTTCTACGTTTGCAGATTATCTATGAGTTGCTTAAAGTATAGAACATGGAATTAAAAACAAGAAGTAATCTAGTCCAAAAAAATCTAATGTTCCAGAAGACATAAGGTTTACGACGTGTTGAATTAACTTACATTAAATTAAATTAGGTTTACACTAAATACAGTAGGGTATTTTATATTGCGTTATAGGTTGTTTACATTGCATGTCGTTATTAAAAACTTTATTGGCACGTTTGAAACTTATCTATTACATTTAAGAGAAGGTTCAATATTCTATTTCACTCCTTAGTAAATGTATTTCACCGCCCTAACGGAAGTAGGTCAGAGCGGTTTAAGGCGGTCATTTCCTGTTTATAGCTTCTCCAATAACAAGACTGTTTGTCGCTGTCAGTGTATCTATCTAGTCTATAGAAAGGAGTCTCTTTTAACTGAATCGCTGAAATTGTCAGGTAGTTTAGTCGTTTATTTGTTATCTATCTATCTATATATCTATTAATATTATATATTTTAATACGCTACATGCAAACTTTGTAAACAATACGGTTTTTTTGTTTTATGATTTACCCCCACATACTCTACACTACAACAGGCGTCGAGGTGTGCGGATGTGCAAACTGGCTTTAGATTTTCGATTTAAGCCTAAGGGCTCTGCCCCATGGGACTTCCAAGTCCATATGTTTATGTGGATTAGAGTTTATTTAGTTTATGTCATATGTTTTTTTTTATTAATTAGATTAAACAAAATAAACCGCTTTTATAAGGAGTATATCTAACTACAGACTGTCATTGTTGTGTATACTATTGCACTATCTACTATTCTCGCTTCTCAAAACGGGATGCGCAAGCGCATAGGAAAATCTAATACTTGATATAGACGATAGAATATTAAATTCAATTACATAAAAACGCGCATTATTCTTTTTTCAGAGATATAAAAGTCAATAAGCAAATTAATATCAGCCAGTAGCTAAATAATAGGTACTAATAAAGTTATCTTATTTCACAAAAATTAATAAGTTCTTTAATTCTTTCAACAAATATAATAGATTTACCATCTACAATTTATTAATCCCTCTATATTTTTCATTTTAACTAAAAGTTGTATACAAAAGGTAGATAATACGTTGGGAATGACCACGAAATAAAATTGAAAATGGTTCGAAATAATAAAATACTTGATATTGATATTATTCATAACTATCAAATTCAGTGTCAGTGTATTCACACAAAGAAATGTTTACTAAGGACAGCGGGGTGATTGGTTTTCTAAGGGATCTGTAGGATCATCCCTTCCGGGCCTTGGGCTGGATTTAGAAAATAACCTTTTCAAAGTTGATGAAGAATAAATTCAACCAAGGATATTTTAAGTAGTGCAGGATAACGTTTTTCTCTTTGCCGTAATAGTGATCGAGTGTTTTTACATTTTAAATAGCTTAATTGATTAGATTACATGTTTTATTTCATGTAGGTTAATTCAATAGCTTAAAAACCTATATATAGTAATAAACTAAAAATAAACTAAACTTGAATAAACATGTTAGTAGGCAACAATTTAGTTTGCAAAACTGCTAGATTTATATGCTGATAAAGGTTAGCAAAGGAAGTAAGTATAGGTAAGTGAAAGTAAGTAAATTGTGTTGTTCAAATTCCACTTTCAAAGTTCACAACAACCATTGTACTACTTTTATACAAATTTTGTTTATGTAAAATGTATTCACAAGACTTTATAATTAATGATAAGTTTTATTTTATAGTTTATAATTTGTTTGCCCTGACAGTGAACCCATAACCCCGAAGTAAACCCATAACTAAGAGAATTTGCTGTATCACTAAATATAATAAATATTTGTTGAGAGAGTGAGCAATGACAGTAAAATAAGGACTATATCGAAATACACTGGAATAGTTAAATACATCTGTACCACGTTTTAGTTTAAGGAGGATCCAGTAAACTCTGACAGTAAAATATAATGAATAAAATTCAAGAGACAAATTATTGACGATCCGATCCTTGTCTAACAAGAAAGACCATGTTTACCCACCATATGGGTTTCTTCTTACAGATATTCTTAGAATAATAGAATGTTTTTTGATATACAAGTTGTTTTATTTCATAAAAGGCTTAAAATTTTAAATATAAATATCTTCACTGTTAAATTTCTCTGTGATGCCTGTAAGGTATGAAAGCCAATGCTTCGTCATAAACCCAGTAGATTGCAATATATTTCAGCCAATGATTAACCAAAACTGCTATACCAAAAGGCTTTTTGCCTAAGCGCTCGTATTTTCTTTATTATTTATTTAACCAAGTAAAAATTAAACACAATATATTACATAAATTATTTATTTTCATAAATGTACAATGTAACAAACGTTACAATTAGACAGTAGTTAATTATAATAACACAGTATTCAAATATGTATTGTAGTTATAAATACCTTAATTTTATGGTTATATATGGTTTTTAAATATATTTTCAATAGTCCAAATTATATACTTAATAATCGAACTCACAAGCTGATCAAAATACATAAAAATAAAGACTATTGAGGAAAATAATGTATAGAATGCAACTATAGTTATATTTTTTCTTAATTTTAAAAGGCATAGCCAATATATTCAGGTAAATGAAATTCAGTTATGTTATGTATTATTCAGTTACTATATTCATAACACTATAAGAGCAAACAATGGAGTTTAAAATTAAGAATAACAGTGTGATAAAATGATTCAGATGTATACAGTATTTACAAACAAACCAAATCATCCGGTTTAAAAAAGTTAAAAGCTTATCAAACCAATTATACATATAAATATTTATTCAGGGTGATAGATATAAGCAGGCTGTTTTTCTTGAAGAGTAAAATAGCTATTATGTATAAGAGATATAAAAAAATGTTAAATAGAAACTTTCCTGATTTTTGGTTCTGTATAGTTATGTGATTTTGAAATATTGATTTATCCATCATTATTCCCATACATTGGTCGTTTTATTGATTAATCAGGTAGAAAATGTAATATTAAATTGTTTTATTTTTGCATTTTTTCACTAAACCTAACCGTTCACCTTCCAGAGATGAAGGTTCACCTTATTCAGGTGATTTGTATTGTTTTTAACAACTCTTTGTGTAACTCTGGAGGCTAAACTGATAGGTTTAAAAAAGAAACACCAAGAATAAAAACGTTTAAAAATTTAATTTTCTACCCAATTAATGAATAAAATAAGGAAAATCTAGTTTAAAACATTTTTCCAATATGACAACCGATTTCAATTTTTCTTCTTAAATTCCTCAAATAGTATTAATTAATGGCGTGGAACATGTAGTTTTAAAACGTTTCTATTCAATGTGTTTCTTTCCTAAACCTAACGGTTTAGTCTCCAGTGGTACACATAAGGCAAGCTATAAACAATACAAATCACCTGAATGAGAAGCTCTGGCTGGTGAAAAAATATTAAGAAAAAAACAATTTAAAGTTCAATTTTCTACCTTATTAAACAATAAAACTATGGACAATTCATAAGAAAAATTTAAGTTGGCCACCCTATTGAAAAAATTACGGATAAAATCAAATTTTAAGAATTACAAAATTATACAATACCAAAAACCCAGGGAAGTTTCTATTTCAATTTTGTAATAGTTCTTATACTTTTCAAGAAAATCAGCTGGCACACTTATATTAATCACCCTGTATGTTTCAATGAAGCACAAGGAAGACCAGAATCAGATAGCGAAATTGTCCAAACCTAATCTTATGTTATAGATATGTTATAAAAGTAATCCTCCCAAAGAACCAATCTTAAATGTTGAAATATATGGATTACTTATGATAAACATAACGATAGAAAAAAAAAGGATTTGCGAGAAACAGCATTTTATTAATTGATTTTGTCGTGGTTATAATAAAAGTAAGCACATATATAACAAACATTTAGTGGCCATAACCTAATGTTTAGTATAATCTTTTACTAATCTGAATGACTCCAGCTATTGAAACATAAATAACTATTAAGTATCTCGCTAGCCTTAACCGCCAGCGTCTTGGGCATCGGTTCAAGAGGTCCCAGGTTCAAATTCCATTGTATCCAGATTAATTTAAGGAATTTTGGACCGCTTTCCCTAAAAGAGTTTGTGCGTTAAGAAAAACAGGCTGTTAAAGTTCGTTAAACTGTGATCATGACACTTTCTCATGGTAATAATAACACTTATTTCACGTCTTTAGCTAAGCAATGATCCTGCAATTAGTTTAGAAAGTCTCACATTCTTCCATCTTTATGTTGAAATAAACCATAAATATAAAAATATAAATGCCAGTAAGACGCATTGTACGCACAACCCCACATTACAAAAGAACAAATAAACCTAGAATGAGGTGTACTATTTTCCGTGGTTGAATTTTTGTTCTAGTGTACTTTGTTGTTTGGGTGCAAATTTAACTTCTTGAAAAAAGGCTTTAATCTCAAAATGTTTGCAATTCTATTTCACTCTAAAGATGAAAGTATATTAAGGCTTACGCCGTTGTCATCCTGTTGGATTATGATAAAACTAAGTGTTGAAGTAAGAAATCACATAATTACAACCAATTCTTGATTAATCTTTATCAAACTAATCAATTACTGAACAGACTGATTTGACAATGGGTTTGATTTTCCCACCGTTTTACTGTCGCAACAAAACTTGTACATAGACTGGTATCATACGTTTTTAAAGCTCTAAATAATCAAATTGGCAGAATCAAAACATCGTGAGATGCGATTTCCTGTTTTGGAATTTTATGTTGTATCCCTCAGAGTTGACTAGAGTAACGGCGAGGACCTTCTTGAGGTTGTAGATGTCCATGTCAGTTGAGACTCTGTACCTCCTCAGTATATGGACCAGCATTGTTTTGACCAAGTTGTCCGAGTAGGTTTTGGCTACAACAGAAATACCGGTTACAAATAAATGACTTAAGAAGCATTAGTGGTTGCTTGAGAATATGATCGTGGACTCAAGGTTTGTGGCATACAATACAACAAAATATCGAGCAGCAGCTAATGGTATATGGTTTTGCTACATGTGACAAAAGAAATTATTTCATATTCATAAACTTCATTTAATTAGTAAAGATGCAATTGTCGGCAACTCACTGACTCGTTACTTATTTTAATCAATAGTTTTATGGATATTCCATATACTTAACAGTGGATGAAAAGTAATCTTTTGTATAAGGTAAAAAAATATAAACTTTCACAAATAGTTTTTGTACCAACAATTTCGGCAGGACTATATATTTTATCAGTAGTATTTAAAATAAGTCTTATTTATATTATTTCCTTCACAGATTTTTAATCCTAACTCAGCACTGATATACGTTCTCCCATGGAACTTTATATGTTTATTTTATGAGCATGGCTTGTATAAAATCTATTTTACTTCATATTAATAGGATAAAGGTTGAATAGTTATTACCAATACACATTCTGCTTCCACTACTAAAAGGGATGAAGGCGTTCTTGATTCTGGCCGCTTTGTTTTCAGGGGTGAAGCGCTCGGGGTCAAACTTTTGGGGGTTAGGGTAGATGTGGGGGTCCATGTGGGGTCCTATGAGGCAGACTGCCACTGAGTTGCCAGCGGGGATGGTACAGTCACCTGGAAAACCATTACGGTAGTTTAAAGATTATTGTTCATATAATTTACTTACTAGTAGATGTGAATTGGCAAAGAGGCGCCACTTCCGGCGCTTTTTCCCCATGTTATTCTTATGGGGAGCCGTTTTTGCGCCGACGCCAGCTCCCGCCTATACTAATAAGCCACAAGTTTCCGCGCTGGCCTATATATTTAATATAGGCCTAAATACAGTATATATACCCTTGCCTATATTAAATATATATAGTGCCAAATTAAAAAATATTTTTGAAAAATACTGCCAATTGCCAACTTCTTTATTTACTGTCCGATTTATTTAAAATTTGGATATGTTATTGTCCTAGGCAAGTGTTTTAATAAATTCCACTTACATATCCCAAATTCACTATTACGGTCAAATTAAAAAATATTTTTGAAAAATACTGCCAATTGCCAACTTCTTTATTTACTGTCCGATTTATTTAAAATTTGGATATGCTATTGACCTAGGCAAGTGTTTTAATAAATTTCACTTACATATCCCAAATTCACCATTACGGTCAAATTAAAAAATATTTTTGAAAAATACTGCCAATTGCCAACTTCTTTATTTACTGTCCGATTTCTTTAAAACTTGGATATGTGATTGTCCTAGGCAAGTGTTTTAATAAATTCCACTTACATATCCCAAATTCACCATTACGGCCAAATTAAAAAATATTTTTGAAAAATACAGCCAATTGCCGCCTTCTTTATTAACTGTCTGATTTGTCTTCAATTTGGATATGTTGTTGTTCTAGGCAAGTGTTTTAATAAATTCCACTTACATATCCCAAATTCACTATTACGGTCAAATAAAAAAATATTTTTGAAAAATACTGCCAATTGCCAACTTCTTTATTTACTGTCCGATTTGTTTAAAATTTGGATATGTTATTGTCCTACGCAAGTGTTTTAATAAATTCCACTTACATATCCCAAATTCACTATTACAGTCAAATTAAAAATTATTTTTGAAAAATACTGCCAATTGCCAACTTCTTTATTAAATGTCTGATTTGTCTGCAATTTGGATATGTTATTGTCCTAGGCAAGTGTTTTAATAAATTTCACTTACATATCCCCAATTCACTATTACGGTCAAATAAAAAAATATTTTTGAAAAATACTGCCAATTGCCAACTTCTTTATTTACTGTCTGATTTGTCTGCAATTTGGATATGTTATTGTCCTAGGCAAGTGTTTTAATAAATTTCACTTACATATCCCCAATTCACTATTACGGTCAAATAAAAAAATATTTTTGAAAAATACTGCCAATTGCCAACTTCTTTATTTACTGTCCGATTTGTTTAAAATTTGGATATGTTATTGACCTAGGCAAGTGTTTTAATAAATTCCACCTACATATCCCAAATTCACCATTACAGTCAAATTAAAAATTATTTTTGAAAAATACTGCCAATTGCCAACTTCTTTATTAAATGTCCGATTTGTCTGCAATTTGGATATGTTATTGTCCTAGGCAAGTGTTTTAATAAATTTCACTTACATATCCCAAATTCACCATTACGGTCAAATTAAAAAATATTTTTGAAAAATACTGCCAATTGCCAACTTCTTTATTAAATGTCCGATTTGTCTGCAATTTGGATATGTTATTGTCCTAGGCAAGTGTATATGCACCATCCACATTTCCCAAATTCACTATTACAGTCAAATTAAAAAATATTTTTTTAAAATACTGCCAATTGCCAACTTCTTTATTTACTGTCCGATTTGTTTAAAACTTGGATATGTTATTGTCGTAGGCTAGTGTATATGCACCATCCACATTTTACAAATATTGCGGTTAAATTTTAAAAAAATTTGGAAAAATACTGCCAATTGGCAACTTCTTTATTTATGGTCTGATTTGTTTAAAATTTATGTCATTATTCTAGGCTAGTGTATATGTACCATCCACATTTTACAAATATTGCGGTTAAATTAAAAAAATATTTTGAAAAATATACAATTTCAAACTTCTTTATTTACGGATATGTTATAGCTCTTATATAGGTAACAAGACCACACTACCACACGTTCCACTACCCCCTACAATACAGTATTTTGTCTTTTTTGTTTGTTTATTTTGCTGTAATCCCAAAACTGACTTTGCTGTTTATTGTCCGATTTGCCTACACTTTGGATATTGTCCTAAGCATTTATTGTCTGATTTATTTTTGGATATGTTATAGCCCCCAACTATTATATCTAAAATTACAATATTATTTCCACCTATAATACAGTTGTTTGTTTTGCCGCAACCTAAAAACTAACATTGGTATTTGTGTTTTTACAAAACTATATTTTGTAAATTACTACCAATAACTCCTTTATTTACTTTTCGACTTGTTATATCCCCTTATATCTAAATTTACCGTATATTATTTACCTTTTAGTGCTGTTTTGTCGTAACCAAACTTTGGATATGACTGCAATACATTACTGGCCATTGCATAAGTAAATACCCCATTTCCAAATTCACTATTACGGTTGGATTAAAAAAAATAAATACAAGCTTATTATATACGCTAATAAGTAATATATATCCACAATTATGGTCAGAACCGCCTAAATTTTGGATATGTTTTAAGCCAATGCAAAAAATAAATTTTTAAAACCCAAAACAACTAAACACAAAACACTAATCTTTCTTTGTGCTTGTTTGGAGTAGTCTTTATTTTATCCAACTTAATTTTAATTTTGTAGTTAAAATCAAACTTCCCACATTCTAGCTCCCTTTCCAGCCAGTGATTGGAGACACAAAGGTTACGAATATTTTCAAACTGTACAATATATCTTTTTCTATGTTGGACTTGTTTAATAGCGCACCATATTCCAAATCCTCCAGTCTACTACATTCTTTAAATTTAACATTGCCTTTAATATCTTGCATCCCTATGTCTTCTTGTCCATTGTTACGGAAACTTAGGTTTTCTATTTTTGGAAAGGAATTGCCATAAAATGTTGCGGTTCCGTTAAAGCTTGCAAGTGGCTCGTTGGTAGGTAGATAAATAATGTCCAAATCACCACTGTATGGCAACACGCTATAACCTTGCCTATTCTTATTTATCTCTATAAATACAGTTTTACAAACACCTTTAACATAGTATACACCCCTCCATCCTTTTATGCCAACACTCCCACAAACTTGTTGTTTACTACAAACGCATACACACAATGCTCTAGATCCTCGTCGCAGGAAGTAATCTTTTAATTTATTCTCTCTTTCCCTTCTTTCTTTAGCCAACTGTGCTTTGTATTCCTCTGCAACAGTATTTTCCACATATTCCAATGTCTTCTAATTCCAGTTTCCTCTTTTTGGAACAACTCTCTAAGAAAGGCTTGGAAAGTGGCTCTATTTCTTTAATAGTGTATGGGTACAGTTTATTGGTCCGGCTTCTTAAAACGCAGGGAGTAAGGTTAGGACTTTCCACTAAGCCTAATTCTTCTAAATTGATGTGTTTAGGTATAGTGGAGAAAGGTGTATTTGATGTGCCCCCAGATTTGATGTAACACTTATGCTTTACACTTATGGCATCCTCCTCTATTACCTCTACACGGTTGGTAAACAGTTAAAGCTAAATGTAGATAGAGCATACTTTATTAACTTTTCCCTTTGATCTTTTGGCAGTTTTAGTTGTACTCCAGTTATCTTCTTCGTATTACTATTACCCCAATATGCGTATTGTAATAAATCATTAAACACTAAACACTGTTTTGTAATTGGCAACTTTCACCCACATGCAGAGGTACAGCATGGAGCATTTTGAAAGTACCGTTTGTTGTCTTCTATTAGACAAACCCTTTACCAAAACCTCCACAATAGATTGTTGCCTCTAACCTTGTTATTCCATTCTCTCTAGCTAGACGAGAACGTTTCTTTTAGTCTCGCATCTGGACAGTTTACAAAGTTTATTATATGGTTTCCTATACTTTTAACTACTCCAGGACTTGTAATCTGGCATATAAATTTATTATATATTTTTACCCTGCTATTTACATTAAACCACGTTAAACAATCTTTACTAACATTATCTACAATAACATTATATCCATTCGCCCCTTGGTAGCAAAAGTTTTCTGTAAGATATTGGCACATTTCCTCTTTATTAAATATTCCAGCCAAATCTAGTGTTATATCGAAATCCATAAGATAGTACATTTCCAGATCTTGCAGCATCTTTGGAAGATCTTCCAACAAATCCTTAATTTTAACATTTGCAAGCTCTATTTTATAGGGAATTGCTATAGGATCATCATACTTTTGTTTAATTTGGTCAATATCTTTCTTTATTATTTGTAACACACCCCCGCTTTGGGAGAATGGTAGTTTGGCCACAACACCATGTTGAGCTAAAGAGAACTTTTTAAATATTCCTCGTAAGTAGCTATTAAATGAGCCACATATTTCCTTCTTAACTTTAAATTTATTCCGAACGTCCCCATCACAATCTGTAACATTGGTTATCTTAACTAACATTATGTTATCACAAAACGCATCCGTTATAGATGTTATTTAATTTTGGTTCGCCCTCGCAATAGTTTATATTACCTATGTCTGTAAGAAGGTTATTATTACGTAGATTTTCTAATAAAAACCATATACCGAATCTTTCGTTAGTAGGTTTAATACAATTCCCCAATAAATGGCTAACAGAGTACATTTCTTTTATACAAAAAAGTAGCGGAAACATGTAAACAGGACAGATATATAGGCATATATGTGTTGTAAATATATATTGTATATAAACATAGGCGAGCGGCAAGTGTAACATGTACGTGGACACCCACACGCAAATATGGAATACCCACAAATTCGACTAAATAAGTTTATAGTCTCAATATAATTAACATATTAACATTAGTACCCAAATTGTCGAAATTCTATAATTCTATTCTTAGTCCTTGTATTAGGTTTTGTACTATTAAACCCTACATCCTGTGCAGTAGAGTAATATATGTATTTAATACGCACATTCTACAAGACCTGTACATCTGCTGTATAAGCAGCAGAATAGACGTCTCATTGTGTTGTTGTAAAGTAAAACATAAATGTGCTGGATACAACCGGCCAGATATTAGACAGGAAATGTGTTGGAAGTGTATTGCCAAAGACAAATCACATAGTGCAGCATGTAATCAATCCATTACTATTTAGACAAAGGTCAGTATTGGTACAACATCTGATATATTAGCCAAACCCACAATCAAACTTGGAAAACAAACAGTAAAAGATAAATATTATAGTAACAGAAATAGTAAGAGTATAAGGACATAGTAATATTTAAAGTTTATAAAACAACACAAATGCAGAGACACAATAAATAACACACTCCAACACATTTGGACACAGGCATAGATACTGGTTTACATCCATTTAACACAACTTTACACGCTCTGTCAACCGACACAAAAATAGTTTGTAAATTGTGTAAGAAATATATGTAATATAAACAAATTTAACACAATCATAACATTGTGGACAATGTTATGATTGTGTTAAATTTGTTTATATTACATATATTTCTTACACAATTTACAAACTATTTTTGTGTCGGTTGACAGAGCGTGTAAAGTTGTGTTAAATGGATGTAAACCAGTATCTATGCCTGTGTCCAAATGTGTTGGAGTGTGTTATTTATTGTGTCTCTGCATTTGTGTTGTTTTATAAACTTTAAATATTACTATGTCCTTATACTCTTACTATTTCTGTTACTATAATATTTATCTTTTACTGTTTGTTTTCCAAGTTTGATTGTGGGTTTGGCTAATATATCGGATGTTGTACCAATACTGACCTTTGTCTAAATAGTAATGGATTGATTACATGCTGCACTATGTGATTTGTCTTTGGCAATACACTTCCAACACATTTCCTGTCTAATATCTGGCCGGTTGTATCCAGCACATTTATGTTTTACTTTACAACAACACAATGAGACGTCTATTCTGCTGCTTATACAGCAGATGTACAGGTCTTGTAGAATGTGCGTATTAAATACATATATTACTCTACTGCACAGGATGTAGGGTTTAATAGTACAAAACCTAATACAAGGACTAAGAATAGAATTATAGAATTTCGACAATTTGGGTACTAATGTTAATATGTTAATTATATTGAGACTATAAACTTATTTAGTCGAATTTGTGGGTATTCCATATTTGCGTGTGGGTGTCCACGTACATGTTACACTTGCCGCTCGCCTATGTTTATATACAATATATATTTACAACACATATATGCCTATATATCTGTCCTGTTTACATGTTTCCGCTACTTTTTTGTATAAAAGAAATGTACTCTGTTAGCCATTTATTGGGGAATTGTATTAAACCTACTAACGAAAGATTCGGTATATGGTTTTTATTAGAAAATCTACGTAATAATAACCTTCTTACAGACATAGGTAATATAAACTATTGCGAGGGCGAACCAAAATTAAATAACATCTATAACGGATGCGTTTTGTGATAACATAATGTTAGTTAAGATAACCAATGTTACAGATTGTGATGGGGACGTTCGGAATAAATTTAAAGTTAAGAAGGAAATATGTGGCTCATTTAATAGCTACTTACGAGGAATATTTAAAAAGTTCTCTTTAGCTCAACATGGTGTTGTGGCCAAACTACCATTCTCCCAAAGCGGGGGTGTGTTACAAATAATAAAGAAAGATATTGACCAAATTAAACAAAAGTATGATGATCCTATAGCAATTCCCTATAAAATAGAGCTTGCAAATGTTAAAATTAAGGATTTGTTGGAAGATCTTCCAAAGATGCTGCAAGATCTGGAAATGTACTATCTTATGGATTTCGATATAACACTAGATTTGGCTGGAATATTTAATAAAGAGGAAATGTGCCAATATCTTACAGAAAACTTTTGCTACCAAGGGGCGAATGGATATAATGTTATTGTAGATAATGTTAGTAAAGATTGTTTAACGTGGTTTAATGTAAATAGCAGGGTAAAAATATATAATAAATTTATATGCCAGATTACAAGTCCTGGAGTAGTTAAAAGTATAGGAAACCATATAATAAACTTTGTAAACTGTCCAGATGCGAGACTAAAAGAAACGTTCTCGTCTAGCTAGAGAGAATGGAATAACAAGGTTAGAGGCAACAATCTATTGTGGAGGTTTTGGTAAAGGGTTTGTCTAATAGAAGACAACAAACGGTACTTTCAAAATGCTCCATGCTGTACCTCTGCATGTGGGTGAAAGTTGCCAATTACAAAACAGTGTTTAGTGTTTAATGATTTATTACAATACGCATATTGGGGTAATAGTAATACGAAGAAGATAACTGGAGTACAACTAAAACTGCCAAAAGATCAAAGGGAAAAGTTAATAAAGTATGCTCTATCTACATTTAGCTTTAACTGTTTACCAACCGTGTAGAGGTAATAGAGGAGGATGCCATAAGTGTAAAGCATAAGTGTTACATCAAATCTGGGGGCACATCAAATACACCTTTCTCCACTATACCTAAACACATCAATTTAGAAGAATTAGGCTTAGTGGAAAGTCCTAACCTTACTCCCTGCGTTTTAAGAAGCCGGACCAATAAACTGTACCCATACACTATTAAAGAAATAGAGCCACTTTCCAAGCCTTTCTTAGAGAGTTGTTCCAAAAAGAGGAAACTGGAATTAGAAGACATTGGAATATGTGGAAAATACTGTTGCAGAGGAATACAAAGCACAGTTGGCTAAAGAAAGAAGGGAAAGAGAGAATAAATTAAAAGATTACTTCCTGCGACGAGGATCTAGAGCATTGTGTGTATGCGTTTGTAGTAAACAACAAGTTTGTGGGAGTGTTGGCATAAAAGGATGGAGGGGTGTATACTATGTTAAAGGTGTTTGTAAAACTGTATTTATAGAGATAAATAAGAATAGGCAAGGTTATAGCGTGTTGCCATACAGTGGTGATTTGGACATTATTTATCTACCTACCAACGAGCCACTTGCAAGCTTTAACGGAACCGCAACATTTTATGGCAATTCCTTTCCAAAAATAGAAAACCTAAGTTTCCGTAACAATGGACAAGAAGACATAGGGATGCAAGATATTAAAGGCAATGTTAAATTTAAAGAATGTAGTAGACTGGAGGATTTGGAATATGGTGCGCTATTAAACAAGTCCAACATAGAAAAAGATATATTGTACAGTTTGAAAATATTCGTAACCTTTGTGTCTCCAATCACTGGCTGGAAAGGGAGCTAGAATGTGGGAAGTTTGATTTTAACTACAAAATTAAAATTAAGTTGGATAAAATAAAGACTACTCCAAACAAGCACAAAGAAAGATTAGTGTTTTGTGTTTAGTTGTTTTGGGTTTTAAAAATTTATTTTTTGCATTGGCTTAAAACATATCCAAAATTTAGGCGGTTCTGACCATAATTGTGGATATATATTACTTATTAGCGTATATAATAAGCTTGTATTTATTTTTTTTAATCCAACCGTAATAGTGAATTTGGAAATGGGGTATTTACTTATGCAATGGCCAGTAATGTATTGCAGTCATATCCAAAGTTTGGTTACGACAAAACAGCACTAAAAGGTAAATAATATACGGTAAATTTAGATATAAGGGGATATAACAAGTCGAAAAGTAAATAAAGGAGTTATTGGTAGTAATTTACAAAATATAGTTTTGTAAAAACACAAATACCAATGTTAGTTTTAGGTTGCGGCAAAACAAACAACTGTATTATAGGTGGAAATAATATTGTAATTTTAGATATAATAGTTGGGGGCTATAACATATCCAAAAATAAATCAGACAATAAATGCTTAGGACAATATCCAAAGTGTAGGCAAATCGGACAATAAACAGCAAAGTCAGTTTTGGGATTACAGCAAAATAAACAAACAAAAAAGACAAAATACTGTATTGTAGGGGGTAGTGGAACGTGTGGTAGTGTGGTCTTGTTACCTATATAAGAGCTATAACATATCCGTAAATAAAGAAGTTTGAAATTGTATATTTTCCAAAATATTTTTTTAATTTAACCGCAATATTTGTAAAATGTGGATGGTACATATACACTAGCCTAGAATAATGACATAAATTTTAAACAAATCAGACCATAAATAAAGAAGTTGCCAATTGGCAGTATTTTTCCAATTTTTTTTAAAATTTAACCGCAATATTTGTAAAATGTGGATGGTGCATATACACTAGCCTACGACAATAACATATCCAAGTTTTAAACAAATCGGACAGTAAATAAAGAAGTTGGCAATTGGCAGTATTTTTAAAAAATATTTTTTAATTTGACTGTAATAGTGAATTTGGGAAATGTGGATGGTGCATATACACTTGCCTAGGACAATAACATATCCAAATTGCAGACAAATCGGACATTTAATAAAGAAGTTGGCAATTGGCAGTATTTTTCAAAAATATTTTTTAATTTGACCGTAATGGTGAATTTGGGATATGTAAGTGAAATTTATTAAAACACTTGCCTAGGACAATAACATATCCAAATTGCAGACAAATCGGACATTTAATAAAGAAGTTGGCAATTGGCAGTATTTTTCAAAAATAATTTTTAATTTGACTGTAATGGTGAATTTGGGATATGTAGGTGGAATTTATTAAAACACTTGCCTAGGTCAATAACATATCCAAATTTTAAACAAATCGGACAGTAAATAAAGAAGTTGGCAATTGGCAGTATTTTTCAAAAATATTTTTTTATTTGACCGTAATAGTGAATTGGGGATATGTAAGTGAAATTTATTAAAACACTTGCCTAGGACAATAACATATCCAAATTGCAGACAAATCAGACATTTAATAAAGAAGTTGGCAATTGGCAGTATTTTTCAAAAATAATTTTTAATTTGACTGTAATAGTGAATTTGGGATATGTAAGTGGAATTTATTAAAACACTTGCGTAGGACAATAACATATCCAAATTTTAAACAAATCGGACAGTAAATAAAGAAGTTGGCAATTGGCAGTATTTTTCAAAAATATTTTTTTATTTGACCGTAATAGTGAATTTGGGATATGTAAGTGGAATTTATTAAAACACTTGCCTAGAACAACAACATATCCAAATTGAAGACAAATCAGACAGTTAATAAAGAAGGCGGCAATTGGCTGTATTTTTCAAAAATATTTTTTAATTTGGCCGTAATGGTGAATTTGGGATATGTAAGTGGAATTTATTAAAACACTTGCCTAGGACAATCACATATCCAAGTTTTAAAGAAATCGGACAGTAAATAAAGAAGTTGGCAATTGGCAGTATTTTTCAAAAATATTTTTTAATTTGACCGTAATGGTGAATTTGGGATATGTAAGTGA
The DNA here is from genome assembly GCA_963675035.1 of Allygus modestus. NCBI lineage: Eukaryota > Metazoa > Arthropoda > Insecta > Hemiptera > Cicadellidae > Allygus > Allygus modestus. Next base: position 107,441,259 of record OY776111.1, read on the forward strand.
AATTTATTAAAACACTTGCCTAGGTCAATAGCATATCCAAATTTTAAATAAATCGGACAGTAAATAAAGAAGTTGGCAATTGGCAGTATTTTTCAAAAATATTTTTTAATTTGACCGTAATAGTGAATTTGGGATATGTAAGTGGAATTTATTAAAACACTTGCCTAGGACAATAACATATCCAAATTTTAAATAAATCGGACAGTAAATAAAGAAGTTGGCAATTGGCAGTATTTTTCAAAAATATTTTTTAATTTGGCACTATATATATTTAATATAGGCAAGGGTATATATATTTAGGCCTATATTAAATATATAGGCCAGCGCGGAAACTTGTGGCTTATTAGTATAGGCGGGAGCTGGCGTCGGCGCAAAAACGGCTCCCCATAAGAATAACATGGGGAAAAAGCGCCGGAAGTGGCGCCTCTTTGCCAATTCACATCTACTCTTACTTGTTTCATCCCATTTTAAAGGGTTTCAAATACTGAGTTCAACATGTTTTGAATTGATCAATAACATTTAATTCTAGGGAACAGAATATCGGCTAAAATTGCCTGCCAGACGTCAAAAGGACCCTTTCTCCCAGACACCCAACCAAGTGGCGTGGGCACCAGGCGAAGAGGTGCAAAAAAATTTGTTCCTGTTAGAGGAGCTGGATCTTTGCTGGATATCCAAGATTAACCGAAGAACAACGAACTTACCCTCGAAAAAAACAATATGGAGGTAACAGGGAAGCACTGTATAGCCAAAAGAAGTACTAAAATTGTGAAAAAACTTATTTCTTAGCTTCCAGTTTAGAAATCTATACTGTCTTAAACCAGTACGTGAGTGGTAAAAAGAGGCAGCAAATTTGAATCTAGCTGTTATTAATGTTACCATAGTGAATGAGAAATAATAAAAAAAAAATAATGAAAACAACCTTAGAATCACTTACTCAATCTTAGCTCTTCCGTCGTTCTCCTTAGTGTGTAAGGCACAGTAACGGACCATCGCAGCATCTCCTTGTAGACTTGGTCCAAGTACTGCATCCGGCGGATGTGGTCTATCGTGACGTCATCATCCGGCCCTACTACGGCGTTGATCTCCTCATATACACGGTCCTGCGACAAGTTAACACTCAGATTTTAGTTACATCAATTTGAGTTCGGACATATTTCGTCCAAGATAAAGTGCATATTATTACGTTATGAAGTATACAGTTATGAAGTTATGAAGTATAATAAATATAATCGGATAATCGGATAATCGGCACAGTGGAAATGTACTTACATAGACAGATTAGTGGTTCATTGCTGTTTTACGTTGTAATAAATTAAGTTAGGTTAGGTACGTTGTAATAGGTTAAAAGTTTAAACTTTTACAACCAAATTTTGTATCAGTGGGGGTACTCGAGATTGGCAGGAGAGTTTACAAAATAACATTGATATAAAAATAAATTTCTATTATATTATTTTTGCATTCATAAAACGCTACAAGACGAATATATGGTTGGAGCTAGCTGATAAATTACCGTATTATCAAGTTCAAGGCCATTTAATCCTATATCCCGAGGTTATAATGAGCTTGGTGTCCTCCCTTTATATTCCTAATAACCCCAAACAAATTTATATACCGCTTGAACAAACTAACAGAACCATCGAATTTCCTAATGTGTTGGAAAATGATTATGTAAAACATCAGCTTTGGAGCACGGTTTTATGTTGGAAAATATTAATGATGCTGGACTGTGCGGATACGTATACTTCTTGCATAATGTGTAAGATTCTCGCATTTAGCTGAAAAAATTTAATTGTTAGTTTTTTACTAAAACATTATTTATACCACTGAAAATTTTATAATTATAATTCTCATGCACTTGCGCAAACAGCTCTTTCGTGTGCTTAATATTGTTAGGGTTATGTAAAGTATAGTTCTGATTAGTTATAAACTAATTGTATGTATTTCACCTACCTGGATGTCTTGATGCTTTCCGAGAACTAGCAGACACGACGACGTGGTGAGGCCAACTGTGTCAGTCCCCTATGGGAAAACACAATAGTTGAACAAGTTACAAATATTTAAACTTAAAATAAAATAACATTATGAAAATACTAAATATACAAGGCTGAAACTCAGTAAGGCTGTTTAACAGGAAAATAATTAAACTCGTATGACTTATGTAGTCATACGAGTTTTAAATTTTTATTAACCTTTTAAAAAAAATATTTTTTTGGAATTCGTATTGGATAGTATCGGAATAAATACAACTAGGGCATTCATAAAAACATATGCTGAATTATCAGCGAAGTGAAAACTGCCAGTTTATTGCAAATATCACTTACAGTTGTTTGTTTTATACCGTGCTGTTCATTGGGAAAATGCAAATGATATGCCTTCTTGAGGCTTTGATATTCTTGTTTGTAACACGAAAATATAGCTCATTATTTTTTGTGAAAGATTTTAATAAGTTCCAACATTGTAATGGAAACTTAAACAAAGTATGAAAAGTCTTAGTATGCCTAAGTATTTTGTTAATTAATAAATATCCGACCTTTAGTTCCCCGTCATATTGATACGTTGGTCATAGTCCACCAAATGGGCCGTCTTCAAGGGAGACTGCACAGTATTAAATGTAAATGTGTAATGGTACACCAGTTTTTAAAACTTAAATATAATTACTATAATTACTAAACTTACGGTGGCGAACAAAGTCAACATTTCATTTTTCAATTCGTTTTCTGTAAATTGAGAATATTTCTTTTGAAGTTCTGTATACACATCTATTAAGTTTATGCTACCTGTAAACATATTAAGGTCGATCAACAATTTTATACTAGTAAATATTTTTTACTGATTATACATAAATCACTATTACATAGAAAGTTTAGTGTCAACGGTAAATACAATTGAAGATATATATGACACAAATATCTTGTATTACCAGGTTTGTAGTACTCACGTGGAAACTTACTGACTAATCATTATTTACATTTATGTGCCTGAAACCATTGACTATTGATACTTTAGTATAGTCAGTGTTGAACCATACGACTTAAAAGTTGGACTGGTTTTTACACTGTCGAGGTTTATTGTTCTAATAAAACCACGAGGATGATGGGGTCCCATGACCGAAGTGTTATGTGGTCTGTCAGGCTGCCCTTGTTTTGAGATTTTTCGCAGAACCGCTATTTTCGGCTCACCAACGAGGCGCTGTTGATAACATCATTTATTCCAACAAAAATTAAAACAATTGTTTCTACCTAGCTATAGTTACAATAGTGTGTAATAATCAATACGTTTTGCTGAAAATTATTATTTATTGGCTTAAGAATTAGGAATATAAATTAGGGAATAGTTTATCAGTGAACTACGCGCCTCATGAGAAATGGCAGCAAACTGGATCCACCCTGGATGTGTTGTGGATCTTCTAGACTGGTTCTACACAAGCTTCTGCGAGTGGGAATGGCCTTGTAATGATAATTGTTATATTATTTTTGGTGAAATAAGCAGCCTATTATCAAGGAAACCAGGAACCCAAGGCCAAGGATATCCGTGATAACAAGGTGAAACTCTAAAAACGTTAATGAAAATTGAGTTCGTATAGCACCTCCATATCGGCTGATCTACTCATATAAGCAGTTTTATTATTAGATCATGCTGTTTTATGCTTGGTCTTTGCAACGAAGCTTTTTACCTTGTGTGAAACCGTCATAATCCAGGGGAATGGATGAATCATTATTGTACTTGTTTGCGTGGTAGGTCTTTGCTACCTGGAAGCAAACAGAGATGATTACATCGGCTACTGCAGGAGAAACAAATTATTTTCCTTTGACAAAATAAATAATGCAAAAAGTCATATATTTTAATATGAATAAATTCAATTTAAACAGAACGTAAATATTAAATACAAACTCATTCCCACTAACTAGGTATTGAAGAGTTTTGTTTCTTATTTAAGTTAAGATAATTATTTAGGTATAAATTAAAAAATTCTTAAGGAAAACCCTTAAATAAAACAAACAGTTAATCTCAGCTTTTCATAATTTACCTTGAGAGTTGATTCTGTAAACGCTTTCCATAAAGTGTCTATTTGTTTTAGTTCGTTCCTGTATAAATATTCAAACATAAAATCCATTCTAAGCCAAGGGTGGACAATTCGTTTCATAAAGATTGCTGGTATTCTGCAAAAAAACACATTTTTTTACTACTGTCGTTTTCATGTTTTTCAATTTATAAATTATTTACTATCAATATTAGGCCTACTTTTGTAAAATTACAAAAATCACATATTTACAATAAATCCTCAGATTAATAAAATTAGAAACCAATTGTAACGTATACGTGTCCCAAAGGTAAGTGGCCGAACTTTAGGAATAAATACTTTGATTTAAAACAAAATGAAAATATATTATAACGTTTTCCCCAAAAATGCCTCAATATCCAACATTTTGTGTGGTTTTTGTTGTTGTATAAATTACAATCTCCGAAATGACTTAAGTTATGTTAATGAAACTGAATGTGGTGTTTAAGGTAAGAAAAATATGATGACTTCTAATGTTTTCTCAAATAAAACTACTATAGAAAAAAAAGGATTAGGCTATACATAGCTAATAAATCGCATTATTAGTTGTACGGGCTCGATTATCATATATATATAAAGAATTTTGTTGACTTAGTTTGTTAGACCCTTACAACTAATGACTGCAATTTCATAGATATTTCATTTGCGATATTTTTGGAAAAGTATTCTTGGAATTTTTTTTAACAGCTAACTTTTGTAATATTGATTAAAATTGAAATGGCCGCCATTTTGAAGGAAATACTTTTTTCAGATTGATTAATTTTGTACCATTAGTATTAACTATACCTTAAACACCACACTGAGTTTCATTAAAATAATTGGAGATTCGGTTGTTTAAGAAAAACACAAAGTGGTTGCTATCTAGGTAACGAGACGTTTTGGAAACAAGTTATTCTAGGTTTTATTATTCTTACTTGTTTTATCTTTGCAAAAATTGCATTTTCATGGTTTAAGTGGGCTGTGTTTGGTAACTTTATAAATCATGTATATATTGTATTTATATTGAATTATTCCGTTATTACTTTATATAAAACGCTTTTTCAACTGACCACGACTGGTCCATAACATTGCCGTACAACAAATCAAAATTGTTTCCGAGAGACGACAACACGACGTAAGAAGATATAGATAATAACTATAAAGTAAATCCAGTGTAATTAGAGTTTATAATTGGCAGTATTACGAGGCTTATATAAAAAAAGAACAAAAACCCGTATATTAAGAAATGTGATCACGCCAATTAAGCAGTCAGTAATCAAATGACACGATTATTACATAATTAATTTTGAATCAAATTATTAATATTTATGTAAAATTGTTATTTAACCTATTGGGAATAAATCACAAAGCGTAATTTAAGGTGGCCGAGATAGCAAGGAGAGGAGAAATGAGGCATCCTTTTCCAAATAAACGCAAAGGAAAACTGAGGTTTAAGTAATCTGTAACGTCTGCCACAATGAAACCATCGAGGAAATACTCGGCGTGATTATGCCAAAGATAAGGTTAACACGCCACTATTACCTTGTGATCTTCAAGGACTTGTGAGTTAGGTAACAATTCAGTATTAGCTTTGTCTATTTTTATGTCTTCCGATTATTTAAATTACTTGGCTGAGGGCTGATATACATAAATGAAACTTCTGAAACAGCCGCAAGATACCCTGAGCAATACAAATATATATCGACTTTAAGAATGATATTGTATAGATAAATGGTAGTTATGTTTACATTTTTAAAGTTTCTCATAAATACAGGTAATTAAAACCATTAAATTACCTTAACTATACATAAAAGATCTCCTTAAAAAGTAGTTTTTTACTGTATTAAAATATACTAGTAGCCTGTCGCGGCTTCGCTCGCGATCACAACGTAATATTATACTGGCATTGCCGTATAAATATTGTTTTACCGTTCCAGAGTCAACATGGCCTGCTGATTAACTGTGTTTACTCTATCCAGCTGATTGATTAAAACTTATAGTTATTTCCCAATGTTAAGCTTATGGGAAAACACTCAACTTGAAAGGACCCAAGGGCCTGAATCACAAATTATTTCTCTATAAAAAAAGTTTCCTGCACAACTTCACGTTAAGCTCTTTCCAATGACACCAAAAACATGAAAGTCGGTTCAGTAGTTTAGGAGGAGTGATTGTCACAAAAAACCTGCTCGCCTATTAAATAAGTATATATATATATATATATATATATATATATATATATATTATTAACTCGGTAATACTTACTCTTCCACAACTTTCATCAAGCCTTTAAAAGCCTTTGATTGTCTATCAAAATCCAGCTCTGCCCCAAAAATAAGCTCTGAAAATAGAAAACAAACTATTACTTAACGTTTACTTTTAGACCTCGGTTCTTGACTGTTTGCCTAAGCGGCCTGGTGTAGAGGCTAGAGCACGTAACCTTTATTCTATATAGGTAGAATTTATAAAAATGCGCGAAAACTTAATATTTTTATTTCTAAATCGCATTGTTTTCCGTGTAAATGCCTGTATGTGATGTTTCATCAATACAGCTTACATTAGGAGCCACTTGTAGTACTGAATTGAAACATGGCATGTGTATTGTACTAGTTTGTGGGTAATTTAGTGTCAATCTTTGGCGTCTTTAACAGTTTTAAAATGGTGGCAATCTCTTTATTATAACGCTTAATCCCTAGAAAACTGCAAATTATTGATGTTTGTTCTGTATATTTGTGTGACATTTTAAGCCAAAACGGATGGTATATATTTTAGGATAGCTGAGTTTTATAAGTAAAATTGTAGTAATTCTGGTAATTTAGATTATATTATTTATAGAAAGTGCAATTACTCAGCTTTGGGTCAATTGAACTTAAATAGTATATTTTGCACCAAGGGCCGAAAGTGACGTTTTGCTGGCCCTGGATCGTGTTTTATGACCGAGACGAAGTCGAGTTCATAAATCGTTCGAGGGCTATGCAAAACCATTACGGCAGACTAATAACAGTTAACCAATACACAAAACATCGACAGTACAATGTTTTAAATTTTGTTGTTATTTTTTCCAGTGTTTCAACCAAAGAACACAAAATAGTATGCTCGTATTAACCAGGTAACGGCGTGTACGCTTGAAAACAAGTTGGCAACACTGGCTAAATAGATCAGCTGACTTTCGGCCCTTGGGCGGAAACACTCTACTTTCGGTATTCAAATGACGTTCCGAAACAGTTGATCACAGCGTAGTGTGGTGAAAAAATCTTTATGCCATCCTTTTTGGCTTAAATACATAAGAACATTTATGAATATAGATCAAATTTTTATTAATTTGACGTATTGAAGATATTTTAGACTTTAACCAATTCAAATGACCCCCATTTTAAAAATTTTAAAGACAAATACGCAATAATTTAGCAAAAAATTAGCCATAAACTAGTACAATTCACATGCCACACAATTTACAATTCAGTACCACAAGTAGTTCTTAAGATATGCTGCATTAATAAAAACCACTTACATGCAGATCGACGGAAACTAAGCGATTTAGAACAAAGTATATATATGAAGTGTTTTGCTCCTTTTGATGAGTTCTACCAAATCCTTTATTTGTGCCAAAGTCTCGCGAAACACCCTGTTTATTTACATGTATAGTATATTCGCATATAAGACAAGAAATATACATTATACAAGGCATCCAATTTTGATCGATTACACATGCAGAGTAAAATAATGGAAATAAAATTCTCTGTGTTTGGAAATTAACCATTTAAACTACAGACGCCTGCTTGGAACTAACAATAGTGATTTATAAAGCTCAAAGAACAAGCAACACAGATGCAAATATATGTCGCATTAACGTTTGTTGCGATAAAACCCAATTCATAATTACATAGTTCCCTGATTAACCTTTGAAATTGTTTGTTGTATTGCGGTTTTTTGTAAGTTTGTTATTTTTATGGACTTACGGAAGACAGTTTTGAGCGCGACGCTCATGGCAGGGTGCAGCATGTTGACAGGTTCCCCATCCTCATGGTCGGCTAGTTCAGCCACCAGCTCTCTACCGTTGTTGTTGAACACAGGCATCAGCTGTTCGATGTTATGGGAATGGAACAGCGGGCTGATGTGACGTCTGGTCACCTTCCAGATGTGACCTGAGAAGCGCAAGAGAAGCAGTTGTTAATTAATAACATTATATTTAGGTTACTTAATCTGACTCAGACAATTTACACCTGCAACTCTGTATTTAGTTTATATTCATTCAATATCGTCGCATGGAAGGTGCTAACAAAAATACATGAACACCACCATGTACCACCACCACTTTGTTTTGGTTTTGTTAGTAGTGGTCAACTTACAAATGAAAAGTAATATTTAATTTAAGTCTTGCTTACCTGGGGCTGTTAGAAGACCGTTTCTAGCCACATAATCAAAAAATGAGTATTCAAGTCCCTTTTCTGCTGTACAGGAAGTAGTTAGAATTTTCTGAAAAACAAACATCTGATTACAATTTTTTGAAAAAGAAAAACAATTGCACCCCAACATGAAATGTATTAACCTAGATCATTTTAGGTTTAACAATAACAGCAAGGATGTAATAATTATAGTTTTTACTTTCTCCCCTTATACATAGTATATGGAGAAAGTATTGTTTTTGTAAAAATTTTCGAATTTGAGTTGTTAGTGGAAATATTCGTTTTGGTGCTCCCTGAACCCAAAAAAGTGGTTTTTACGTGATGTCTGCCTGTGTGTGTGTGTGTGTGTGTGTGTGTGTGTGTGTGTGTGTGTGTGTGTGTGTGTGTGTGTGTGTGTGTGTGTGTGTGTCTGTGTGGATGTGTACAGAGCTAGAGCCTTAACCAATGGGCCGATTTTTATGAAATTTGGCATGTAGGTTCTAATCCACGATATCTCCAGGTGTTTTTTTCATTTTTTTGAATTTTTGATTTTTAAGGGTAATTATAACATTACCCTTAAAACCAATTCACAATACACAAACCAAACACATACATAAAACAAGACAACTTGTTGTAAATTCTCACTGATATGTTGGATTTATTTATTAGTCTCTTATTTCTCTCTGTGTTTGTTTTTACAAACCGCCAAAAAACATGAAAAATCCAAATTTCTCAAAAACGGCTCTAACGATTTTGATTAAACTTTAGTCGTTTGTAGAACTTTAGTTTTCCAACATAATGGCACCACCTGCATTCCTGTAAAAATTCGGGTTCAGACATTACAGGACTTAAAACACCCAAAATTCATTTTTTTGTATTTTTCATAAAAAGACGTAAATGTAAACAAATATTACTATTCACCATTAAAAAGAGCTCAAAAAACTAAATAATTTAGTATTTTGAATTACTGTTCTACGATTGCTGGTTTCGGAGAAAATTGAAATTTTCATTTTGCGGTAAACGCAGTACGTTGTCCAATGTTATTCTTATGGGGAATAAAAAAATACTTTTTCTCTCTTATTTATTGGTCAATTTCATTCAAACTTGATTTGCTTGACAAGTTAGCATTGATCAACAGAGGAAATTCGAAATATGTTGCCCCTTAATAACCCTGGGGGGGGAATAGGGGGCATTTCCCCTCTTAAAACCACGAGTGTAGCAATGGATTCTGTAGTGCCTCCAAAGCAGGGATTTGGGTGGATGTTTTTTAAACAACTTGTTAACAAGATTTTCTGTACATTCGACCGAGCTTTGTATTCTATATTTAGTAAATAAAAAGTAATTTATTCATTAAAGTTGAAGTAAAAGGGAGAAAGTATGTGTCAGTTTCCTGATACCGTTTATTGTAAATGTAATATTAGAGATGATTGTTACTTAAGTGAATCTATATTTACTTACAATCACTAATTACGTCGAGCAATATATAATATTAATCCTTTGTAATATTGACTTACGAAGTTGATACATACCTTTTGCGTTATAAACGTTAAACCTCGTTTTTTAGTAATTAGAATTTTCTTGAATGACTCCTTAAAATGCAAGCAGTCATAAAGACATGTTTACATAACAATTAGCTTAGTAGCAAGAGAGCATTATACAAAATGCATTATCCTTGCAGTAGTATATCCTATCAGAAACTTCAATAGTGGCACGATTTTTTCCACGCTTTTGCTGTGTTTTCTTAGAATTTAAGAATAACATGAATATAAGTTTTTGGACCGCTTTTAATTTAATTTTCATTTAACTTTTAATTTATAACAGACTTATTGATTTATAAATTTAGGAAAGTAAAACAATTTTACCGATAAAACCAATATGATTTTATCCTATATTTAAATATTATATGCATATCGAGTGCCTATGTAACACATGAAATGGTCTGTTGTCTACGTTTCCAACAACCTGACCGTGAATTCTATTTACAATTCTCAGTCATTGTCTTTACAGAATGATCATTTATAATTACATTCTTACGATAATCTGAATACATAGGACCTGTGATATACAGGTTTACAGTACAGTGTTGGCTGTCTACGTTGTGTCTCTTGTATATCATTATGGCCTTCCAATACTTACATAAATAATGTAACAGCTATATCAACTATCGCATGATTAAATTATTGGACTGTGTTGTAAAGTTTATATTCTAACACACACTTAACAGACAAAGAACATAACTAATGCTGGTTAAATAAATTATCAAGCCTATTTTGTGCTTATAAATCATATTATTTATAATGCAATTCAATAGAAATGTTAGGTTTCATTACCCTATGCTTGCTAGAAATGATATATCGGTTTTTAATAACTGATTGGACGTAAATATGTGTTATATTCTCAATTCAAACAATAAGATGACTATTTTTCAGTAGGATTTTAATGGTACAAAATATAAGTGTAGATCAAAAGTATTGGTAGTAGAAGTGGCTCAATAATTTTAAGCAAGTCTATTAAGATACGGTTTATTCATAAAAGTTAATATTATAACATAAGGTCAAACATACAGACAATAACAATATTATTACGCGAGGCTGGATACATATTTGTAGTGCAATTACATATGGTACAATGAATAAGAGGGAATACTCAACCAAAGATTTGGTATTAATTATAAGAGAAAATATATTTCTTTAGACAGTAGAGACCACATATTTGTATACTCTTTATCAAACAAAGGCTAACAACAGTCAATATGTAAATTGGAAGTATATTTTGAATAGGCAACAACTAAATGAGAAAATTCTATAGAATCAAAGTTAAGGAATATGACGTATATGTTGATTTATTTTAGCCCAAGACTGTTTTTGAATGATCAGGATTATTGGCATTATTGGTTTATAATATCAGATGTTAATTTAACAGAGACTAAAATTGTCCACTGATATAGACATTAGACTATTTAAATAAAAATAGTGGTATTTAGAGATTTAGCATTAATCAATGGGGACACCATTTCGTTACAGCACAGACATTTACACACATCTGTGATAGTAAATTAAACTAATATATAAAATAAATGTTTGTACTGTTCGTCTGCCCGTTCGTATTTTATGCGCTGCCATTCCGTTCATCCGATTGCTTTGAAATTTTGCTTAGTAACACAGGTTAACCCTGTAAAGGTTATAGGCCATTAACCGAAGTCATAGGACATTAGGGCTGTGCCCCACTGGACTTCAAAGTTTCAACGTTAATCTTATGGTAGAAAGATTTATTTTGATTTTATTAGATGATATATATATAACTTAAAATATTGGAAACAGCTGTTTATCATAATGTAAATAAAAAATACTTGAATGGCAACTCAAACTATTTTTTCGATAGGCGAGTGAGCTTAGCAAACGAGCTCAGATTGAAAATGAACGAGTATTTGACATAAAAAAATATGCAATGCCTCTTCTGCCGCAGCAACGCGCCAGGTACCAACTAGTAAACTGTATAAGCAAACACATGTTTAACAAATAAACTGTATTTTTACTTAAAATAACTGCTAGTAGATAATTTTGTCCTTATTTATCTTTATTTAAAATGTATTTATTTTTCGAATTACGGACATTTTCTATCACTGATTAGTAAAAACATGTTTCACGACGTTTCAGGATCTGAAAACTCATCCCGTCTTCAGGTCTAGTAGTCGCGCCGTGCAGTACCGTACCACACCGTGTGTTCTGTTTTGTGTCTGGCTTTTGTGTTTGGTTTGATTTTTCATTTTTTACTGCTATTAAAGTTCTCTGTTTTAGTTTTTTTTTCAGCTTTGTCTGGATTGTGCCTCTAATATTTTGTGTAATTTTGGTTATGTTCTAAGTATTTTTTCTCACCTGAAGACGGGAAAAATATGTTATATATCGTGAAACGTCGTAAAACTCGTTTTTACTAATCAGTGATGGAAAATGTCCGCAATAATCTCTTAAATAACATAATCTCATCAAATACTTATTAATTACTTAATTAATACTTAATTTAAAAATATACTTATTATCATATACTCTAATATGAGTAAGGTTTGTTTGCATGTTCGCTTGCATGCTTGCTTGTTTGCTTGCTTGGTTGCTTGTATGCTTGCAACTCTGATCTCAAAAACGACTCCAATGATTTCCTTCAAATTTGTAAGTAGCTAATTTATAGGTTAAAAATAAGTTCTAGACATATCTCATCTCCAGCAAAAATCTATAAATGTAAAAAATAATGTTAAAACTTAAGAAAATTAACATTGGCCTATGGAGTTTAAAATAAAAACATAAGAATCATAAGAGCTGTTTATAATCAATCCGTGAACTGTCAAAGTAGTGTACTACTGTAGATTAAATATTAATTAACATGTGGTTTCCTAAGAGCAGTGACTAAAGCCATTGCATCGTCACTTTAGAATGGTCAGGTCATATCCAAAATGAATCCAAGGGCCATTGAGGAATAAAAGCTAGAGTGACATTAGTCATGCAGAAATTAGACAAATGTGCCAATTAAATCATCTTGTCAGTCGGGGGACATGGTAATATATTACTCTAAGTCACCTAAACAAACTTACTGACCTTCCCCAAGCAAAGCTTGGCCCTTAACGTACTTTAAATAATTTAAGGAAAGTCAAATAGTTTTACAGGAACAATTAACACCAATATGGTTGTATCATATATATAAATATTATAATTATATCGATTGCTTATATAACGCAAGAAATAGTCTATAAGTCCAACTTTCCAACAACCTAACCGTTGCATTCTATTTACATTTCACAATATTGCCTTTACAGAACATTAATTTATAATTACATTCTTAACACCGTTGTGATATTTGGTTTACAGTGTTCTGGCTGTATACGATGTGGCACTTATATATCATTTTGGCCTTCCAAAACTTACATAAATAATGTAACAGCTATATCAACTATCGCATAATTAAGTTATTGCACATAGTTATGCTGTAAAATTGTTATTCTACATTACTTTACAACGCACATTAAACAGACAAAGAACATAACTGTTGCTGGTTATATAAATTATTAAGCCGTTGATGTGCTTATAAAACATTTTATTAATTAGTTAAAGTATTAATTGACTAGCCACTTGAAGGGGCCATAGCCCCTAATATTGCTCTAATACTTACATGCTGAGGAAAATAAAACGCTATATAAGTACAAACACATGCCAGTTAGTAGACAAAGTAGACACTTAATCACATGATTTAATGTAAACAAAGCAGACGTTTTTAAACCCTTTTCTTATGGGGGATTTTTTACGTTATTTTATCGTTTGCTTGTAACTTTGATAAATACTGCTATATGTTCCGAGTGTCTGGAAACAAGACATTTAATTTGAGCCGTCTCCCATCATCTTGTGTTTGCCAAACTCTCACAATTTTGACTTAAAACTTTAGCTTACAGAATTATATATAAAGATATGTTAGGGTTCATTACTTACAGACTATGTCCTATGACTTATGGAAATTATACATCTATCTTTAATTACCGATTGGACGTAAATATGTGTTATATTCTCTATTCGATATATCAAATTTAATTGAACACCGTATAGTTGTAGATCAATAGTATTGGTAGTAGAAGTGACCCAATACTTTTATTATGGTTAACCTATTACAAGACTCGTGTATTAAGATAGTTTTATTTATAACAGGTTATAATATAAAGTCATACATATAGAAAGTTTAAATATTACTACGCGGGTCTGAATACTTATTTCTAATAAAGTTGCATATGGTCAAATGAATAATAGAGAATACTCAACAAAAAATAAGGTTTACATTATAAGCGAAAGGATATAACTTTCGAGTGTGTAGACCTCATATTAATACACTATTTATTATACAAAGACTAAGGACAGTCAATATGTGCATCGGAAGTATTTTTTTACAGATAACAACTAGATAGGTAAAATACTTTAGATTTTGCGCACCAGCCAAGTGCGCGGTGCGGTAGTGTGAGGACGCGAGGGTGCAGTTTTAATATTTTACGGTCAGCTTGGAGCAACGATGCAGAAAAGGTGTTATATTGGCAGTTTTACATTTGTTCGGGTATATACATGTTGTGTTAGTGTATGATTTTTTTGTATCTGTATTTATTAGTTTTGTGTTTGTGTAAATAAAATGTAAAGGAAAAAATAAAAATCCAAAACAGTTAGGTTAGTTGGGTGTAAGAACTTGATATTTATTTGTAAGTACGGTTCACTTGATAACGGGAGGAGTTTACTTACCTCCCGAAACGTAGTGTAGTTTTAAACACTAGAAGCGATAGGTAAAGTCCAAATAAATCACTAACAAATCCAAATCCATCCCTATTATGAGTTTCAAAAATACAATACTATAAAACTAAAGATATGAAATATGACGTATATGTTGACTTATTTTAGCCGGTTTTTTATGATCAGTATTTATGGCATTATTGGTTAATAATATAAAATATTAATTTCACAAAGATTAAAACTATTTAGATATTAGAGTATTTAAATGGAAAGTTTGGTATTTAGAGATTAGATTAAATTTAGTGTTATTTAATTGTGAGACGATTGCGTTTTTTGCACAGACATTTAAACACATATGTGATAGTAAATTAATAAATTATATTTACATATAGTATCAAATGTATATCATAATTGATCAAAATAATACAACCGGTTCAAATATAGTCAAACGTTTGTTAATTTTATATATGCATAATAATTAAATACAGCACATATTTTCACTTTGGACATAACAAACTATACTACCATGGATGTGTTTGTGTGAAATAAAAGACCCATTACATTGAGCAATCTAATTTGCATAAAATATATATTTAATTGTTGTAAATTACAAATATAAAATTTTTGAAATTGATTCTTAAAACATTAGTTCAACCTCCTAATGGACATTTTATTTTGGCAAAAACCAATATGATAAATTGATATTACGATATTCAGAATTTCCATATGCTTCGACTTTATATGGGTAGTTGTAAAGTTAAGTAATAGACCAGCATAATGGTTGTTATACGTTTATATTGTCTGAAATCAACCGATTGATACTATTTATTGTTTAGTAGTATTGGTAACATTGTTTAGGGAACAAAATCAGTCTATAATACCAAAGACAGTTAGAACTAGGAGTACGCTCTTATATCTCGTATAAGGATTGAGTGATCGCGTAAAATACAAAAAACATGTTTCAATTGACAATATACTTCATGGGCCCTCCATTATAACTGCAGCTTGACAATGACACACAAATCCAGAACATTATGACAATGAGGCCTGAAACCTGTCAATCAGTCAGACAAAGTGCATATGAAGTAGTTACTCACCCCTCAGTCTCACTGAGGGCTGTATCATCTAGGCCCTCATAATAATATTAGCTGAAGATTTTGATAAAATATAATGTTGGCGGCAATAAATGTCCCCAACCAGTGAGAGCACGTGGTTTAAAAGTAGTTATTTACACTTTGGTTCCACTGGAGGACCCATCAGGATATTTATTTTATTGTAGCTTAATATTGCTGTAAAAATCTATAAGTACAGAACTTGATGAACAATACGTTTTAAAATCAGTCAATTGGTTTTGAATGCCAAAATATTTTAAACTCTAATCCAGAGGTTTTAATGTAACACATTAACCTTACTGGGGGGAGGGGGGCTGTGCCCCCCAGGCCTCCCATTGTTATTGTAGCTTGATACGGTTGTTCAAATACATAGGCAACCTATAAATGCAGAACTTAAAAAAACAATAAGGCTTAAATCATTCCATTTTTTTTTAAGAAGAACAAATTGCCTCATTTTAAAAAGAAAAGAAAAGTAGTATCTTATGTTAAATATAATCTAGGAAGAAATTAAAACTGTTTGACCCACTTCTTAGAATCCACGAGTCATTGTGTCAAGGTCCAAGATTTTGTATAATCTTAATATATAAATACCTCCATAGCAGCAAACCTGCGTACTCAGCAAATTTCCAATGCATAAATATGCATATATATGTATCTTAATGCCACATAAAGCCACATATCAAGTTTCATCAATATACTTTCATAAATAAACAATGTATGACATTTTAATTATTCTCCATAAGAATAACATGGCGGCTGAGTGTGCAGGTTTGCTGAAGCAAGGAACTCTAAAAATGGGGTTTTACACAAATATCAATAGAACTCAAGTAGGTAAATTGTTTTTTGTGCAAAAAATAATGAACCACAACCAGATGAAGCCATATACCAAATTTCATCAGTTTATGTTCATAAGTAAGCGAGATATACAATTTTTATTTTTCTCCATAAGAATAATATTAGACAACGTACTGTGTATAGCACTTTCAATATCTCAGTAACCAATTGACGTAGAGCAATGATCAAAATACCAAATTGTCTGATTTTTATGCTGAATTCAATGGTACAAATTATAATTTGATTTAAATAAAATGAGATGTGGAAACCCGAAAAACCCATTTTTGGTGTACAAAACCCCCCGAAAACCCCCTTCGGATGGTGCGATTCATATGGTTTTCGAACTCTTTCAAATAAATGGTGCTTTACACATTTGTACTAAATTTCATTAAGATCAGACCTTTTTTACAAGAGTTATCGTGCTTACGGTCACTTATATATATAAATTTGAACGAATGGTGTTTTTGGCATCTGGGGACCTCAAAATGAAAAGTTATCATGGTCTCGGGCTTAAGGCTTACCATGAGACCTACGGTAATAGCTTCTTCCCTATGGGGGAAATTCGCTAAAAGAAAAATTGTATATCTCGCTTATTTATGAACATAAACTGACACAATTTGGTATATGGCTTCATCTGGTTGTGGTTTATTGTTTATTCCACAAAAAACAATTTTTCACCAATGGTTCCTGTAGCAGCAAACCTAAGTACTTGGTCCCCATGTTATTATTATGGAAAATAATTCAAATGTTATATATCGCTTATTTATGAATGTATATGGATGAAACTTGGTATGTGGCTTCGCTAAGATGAATTCTATCGATATTTGCATAAAAACCCATTATTTTGTGTTCCTTGTTGCAGCAAATCTGTGTACTAATCCCCAATGTTATTTTTATGGAGAATAATTAATATTTTAAATATCGCTTGTTTGCTTGTTTGTGAATATATTTCTTATGAATCCTCTTAAGTCTTTTAATGTGTTATGTTATTTATTAATTTTAAATTCGCTGAGTATGCGGGTTTACTGCGACAAGGGTATTTAGTTTTACTTTAACGGGGGGAAAACGTTACGTAATAAATAACATTCAGACGGTAAAATATTTTACAATCAACCTAATCATATAATCATTCTAATATCAAACAATTCCATTCGGTTTTTTATAAATTTCGCTTATGAAAGTTGATCCACAGAGTTCCTTGGGTCATTTGCCTCTTAAACAGATTTGTTTAAGGTCACTACAGTTATTATAGCTCAATGTTCCTTTGATTCATTTTGGACATGACATGACCACACTGTTTTTTATCTTCATTCAGTGGTTTTAGTTACTGCTCTTTTAGGAAACCACATGTTACTGCTCTTTTAGGAAACCACATGTTATTCCTATCCCCATATAATCTAATATGAATAAGGTTTGTTTGCTTGCTTGCTTGTATGCAACTGAGATACAACTCTGATCTCAAAAACGACTACAACGATTTCCTTCAAAAGTTGTAATTAACTAATTTATGTGTTAAAAATAAGTTCTAGACAGGTCTAATCCCCAAAAAAATCAAATTATGTCAAACACCTCCGTCACAGCAAACCTGCATACTCAGGAATTTCCAATGAATATTTATGTCTTAAAAACACATAAGGCAGATCCAGGATTCAGTAGAAATATATCCACAAATAAGCGATGAATAAAATATTAATTATTCTCAATAAGAATAATGCTGGGGATGAGTATGCAGGTTTGCTGTAACAAGGAACACAATAATGGGTTTTTATGCAAATATCAATAGAACTCATCTAGGTGAAGTCACATACTAAGTTTCATCCACGTACATTCATAAATGAGCAATATATAACATTTTAATTACTCTCCATAAGAATAACATCTGGACCAAGTACCTTGTTTGCTGCCATGGGAACCACAGGTGAAAAAAGTTGATTGGCAAACAACAATACCCACAACCAGATGAAGCCATATACCAAGTTTCATCAGTTTATATTCATAAAAAGCGAGATATAAAATGTTCCTTTTCCTATATAAGAATAACATTAGACAACGTACTGTGTTTAGCACTTTCAATATCTCAGTAACCAATTGACGTAGGGCAATGATCAAAAGACCAAATAATGTGTTTTTTAAGTTGAATCCAATGGTGAAAACTAAAATTTGTCTTTTAAAAAAATTAAATGTGCAAATTTCTAAAAACCCATTTTAGTGGTCCAAAACCCCCCAAAATACCCCTTCGGATAGATTGATCTGTCTGGTTTTCGAA
Source organism: Allygus modestus (assembly GCA_963675035.1). NCBI lineage: Eukaryota > Metazoa > Arthropoda > Insecta > Hemiptera > Cicadellidae > Allygus > Allygus modestus. Next base: position 107,460,140 of record OY776111.1, read on the forward strand.
CTTAAGTCATAAAGTTTGCTTTAGACATGTATACCAAATTTCATCAAAATCGTACAATTCTTACGAGAGTTATCGTGCTCATTTGTCATTCATTCGTTTGTAATATATATATATACAGTAGAACCTCGCTAATTCGAATTTCAGGGGAAAGACAATATATTTTGAATCATGGGTTTGAAATGAAGAGGGTTTGAATTATAGAGGTCATAATAAATAAAATTTGAATTATGGAGGTCCCTGTTTTAAGTGTAGAGAGATTGAATTATAGAGGTCAAAATAAAATTCAAACTATAGAGGTCCAAGTTTATTTTTTAAAAGCTAGACAGAATAGTGTAGTTCAAACACATCTCTTGGACAAAATACTCAACAGGCGTGTTTTTTGTCCTGAATTCGAATTACAGAGGCTAACGGTAACGCAGTTCGAATTGTAGAGGTTGACTTCGAATTTTGGAGGTAACAGTTCGAATTACGGCAACAAAATTTTAATTGTAGAGGCTCGAGTATATCCAAATTCAAATTTTAGAGGCTGCATTAAGCGTAAAAATCACTTTGAATTATCTGTATATTATTTTTCAAATTTTGGAGGTTTTCTGAGGGGATCAGACAAACATTACTAATTATAGAGGTTTTTGAATTATCGAGGTTCGAATTAGCGAGGTTCTACTGTAGTTTTGAACGAATGGCGTTTTTGGGGTCCGGGGACCTCAAAAGGAAAAGTTAACTTAGTCCCGGGCCTAGTTCTTACCATGCCGACAACGGTAATAGCTTTTACCCTATAGGGGAAATTCGCTAAAAACAAATTTGAAAATTTCAAAAATAAAATTGGTTTTATGGAGTTTCAAATCAAAACAAAAGAATCATAACAGCTGTTTATGATAAATAAGTGAACTGTCAAAGTATATAGTGAACTCGCTTTGCTCGCTGGGGGCTCCGCCCCCAGACCCCCGCTTGGGGTCGCTCCAGTTGTTATTATTGGTCAATGACCCTTCAAGTATTTTTTACATAGTATACTATTTAGATTCATTATGGTTAAATCCACTCTAGATGTTTTCATTGTTCAATAGTTCTATAATTTGTTTATACTCTACCATGTGAAAGTTGCTTTGCCAGTTTACTGGATATTTGTTTACAGCTGTTACGATTTCTTTTGTTTTTATTTGAAACTCCATAAGCCCAATGTTAAAATATCCAATTTTCAAGATCAAAATTAGTGGTTTTAAAATTAAAAATTGTATATTTTGGCAATTTTACCGGGGGTTTCAAGGTACAAGCTTGCTAAATATCATGTTTCTAGTTCGTCTGGAAATGGTCTAGAATTCATATGTCTGGTGTGTTACACATGGGGCTGTATATATATTAGACTATTATTGCAGTTTAAGTATTAACATGTGATTACCTCAAAGCAGTGACTAAAATCAACTAAAATCATAAAATGAAGATTACATTAGAATGGCAATGTCATATCCAAAATTAATCAAAGGGACATTGAGCTATAATAACAACTGCAGTGACCTTAAATATCTCCAGAAAAGAGACAAATGAGCTAAGAAAATCTACTCATAAGTTGCGGGATGTGATGAAATATTAAGTCATCTAAACAAACTGACAGACCTTCCCCGAGCAAAGCCCGGCCTTCGGGTACTACTTCAACAACAACAACTTGAGTATTACTTTGAACATTAACCCACAGATTATAAACTACTGTTATTTACTTTGTTTAGATTTTAAACTCTATAAGCCCGATGTTAATTTTTTTAACTTTTAAAATTAGTTTTTTCTAATTACCGTATTTGATTTGTCCTGGATGAGACCTGTCTAGAACATATTTTAAAGTAGTTTGATGTGTTTTCAGAGAAGTACAAGTATTAATGAAATAGGCTATGATTCAATGAAATGATCATTTTTCCAGTTTTTAATTTGTTTATAGGATTGATTATACTGGTAGCCTATTTAAATTATAGACTTACTCATTTTACGTTAGTTATTTTTACATTTAAAAACATGCTAGGGGGCCATACACATATATTACATAACACACTTAAGGGGTGGGAGGGGGTATGGCGTAGCGTTGTGTAGGGGAGGGGTTACGTAACTCACACATATCAACCCTAAGAGCTGGCGCACTCCCGTATCTATTGATAATGTTATAAATCTTTCACAATTAAAAGCTAATCTAATTGATATCTTAATCAAGGTTACAGTTAGTTAGTTCCGTAATACTATTTTACTAACAGTAAAACTAAAAACGAGTTCGCACGCAGCACGCTGAGGTGAGGGATGTGAATTTCCATATAAAAACTTTTAAAACTCAAAATCAGTGTAAACACAAACATTTATTCCAATTTTTATTGAAATCTGAAAATGTTGATTTTTTTGGCTGTTCTGATGCTCCTGGTTATATTTACCTGCAATGCTGGGAATACGATTTTGCACATTATAAGGTTAAGAGAGGATCCAGTCAGGCTTTAAAGTAGTGTGAGGTTGTTGGGGATGAGAAAAGTACACCAACAAATGAATAACAGGCTTTTCTAATGCAAAACCCCCTTAAGACAACGTACTGTGTTTAGTCGATACACATTTACTTTAATAACTCCGTAAATATTTATGCTAGAATGACGAGAGAGGGCTTAAAACTTTCGCCTCATTACTTCCCATCATTTTACATGCATTAAATTTACATCCGGGGCTTTTCTGACCCTTTCTGGGCCCAAAAACTCAAAGTTCAAAAGATTAATCGCCAAAAAAGGGGTTTAGATTTTTCCGATTGGTTTGCCCAATGAACTTGTCCAACTAATTATAGAAAGAAACGTCCCTACCAAATTTGAAGTAAATCGGACAAAAAATGTGACCGCTAGAGTGCAAACATATATATATATATATATATATATATATATATATATATATATATATATATATATATATTTGCTATTTTCAACGTGAGGTATTTATAGGAATTAATCATTTTTTGGTTGTTATCCATTAAAATAAAAATGTTTCAAAAAAAGGGTACTCGTTAATAATGTTTTTAAAAATAATATATATATATATATATATATATATATATATATATATATATATATATATATATATATACATAAAATTTTGAACGACCCCCCAAAACGTGTTCAGGGGGTCACGTTAGGAACTTCTATAGTGGTCCCGGGCTTAAGTTTCACCGTGCGGGTCATGCTAATAGTTCACTTTCCATAGGAAATTCACTAATAAATACCTAACATATTTTGAGTAAGTTTGCTTTAAACCTATGTTTTTTGTTGTTTTAGAGCGTAAAATCATGACTTGATACAGTACTGCGCAGTGCTACCCACATCCTTAGTTTTTTAAGTTGTTTTGTGTAAGCCACAAAACAAATCACTGCCTGCGGCAATGGTTTTTTATTAAAATGGAAACTACAGCAAGGCTATAATTGACAATTCAAATTCAAGATCTTTTAAGAGGGGTACCAGTTAATCCATGTATATTTCTAAACCCATAAGAGCAATGATTCTTTCAAGTTCCATCCAGCCTCAATGGGTGGTCGGATGTTGTTGATTTATAGCTTTTTTCAGGAGGAAAAAAATAACAAAGCGATTTCAGTGAACAAAGTTTCAAATTTATTTTTAATTTATATTTTTCTATCGAATTTTAAAATGCAAATCGAAAATGTTGTCACTGAAATTGCTAGATAACCACCAGCACATCATTTCTTCTAAATTTTAAAAATATATATTCACAAATAACACAGGACGGATTTTGAAAGTATTGGCCTTATGGGGGAAGCAGTTCAAAATGCAAAAAGTTTTGAGACTTTTCCATTCTAAAAACGCCACATGCATGACCCAGAGGGGAGCGCAGAATTGGACACGTCAGAAAGTGTTGCAGCGACGACTCCAAGCAGTCCTAAAGATTTGGTGGAGTGGTACATTCATGGAGTTCATACCCCTGCCGCCACCATTACTGTACTATTAGACCACGCCCTTTGACTAAGGTTGCTCCCTCCCCATCAGTGATGCCAACAGACATATAACAAAATTGTCGTATACTCATAAAATATGACCATTTTAAACCATAACCTTGCCATTCTTTGGACGCTTTGAACATAAGTTTACGTTCTTACGTAACTAATTAAGTAATTCAAAGAGTACATTTAAATTTTTTTCATGACCTTGTAAACTGAAAAGCATTGATTGAATAAAAGTTGAACATAACTTATTGAATGAAAAGTAAACAATAACAGCTTTATGCAGGACTAAAAACTTATGTAGCGCGCTGCGGCGGTTGGGTTACATTAGGTTACTCTAATTTTAAGTCCATAACACATCATTTCTAAGGGACCCATAATTTTAAACTGTATGCTGGAAGTTAGCGGACCTGCTGTTAATATGTGCAGAGTGAGAACAAGAGTGGCTCGCTGGTTTAGTACTCTCAGCTGCAGGGTGGGGGGCTGTGACAATTCTCCTGCCAAACATTTCTACTGCGCGTAGTCGTCGCTGCGACAGTTTTTGACTGAGGACTTTCCATTGTCTCACCTAGAGCATGACTTCCATTGTATTACATGTACTATAAGTGATAGCACCTAGTTAATTACACTTGAAAACAGGAATGAAGTCCAGCGAGAAATGTAGGCCTACTTACAAATCTACTTACAGGCTTATGGAAAATCTACTTACAGGCTTAAAGTGCTCAACTGAATCATTTTTATGTGAGATTTAATATTTAAGAATACATTTTTAACAAATTTGGTGTGCAATACAGTCACATATCACGATAGGCTATGGCAATATGATGTGTATCGCGTCACTTATACTGTATCATTTTAGATGCACCGTATAATTTGAATTTAACTTATATCCTCATATAAGGGACTTAAAAGACCCTTTATTTGAAGCGGCAAAGATAGCCTGGCTATAGTTTTCATTATAAAAAAAGCCTGAATTACTTTCTTTGAAAACTTTGTAAAACAAACCTTGTTTGATTAAAAGTCCAATACAGGTAAAGATCTTTAGGTTAAGAGTAGAATTTGTACAGTACAATATGCATACACCACCCATTCGGTGTTGATATGTCGATCCTTAAACTTTTATGAATATAAAAATTCAACTATATTATTATATTGTTAATAATATGATATATTTGGTATTAAAAATTTGGTTTATTATACAATACAAACAACTCCGAGATATGATAACGTTTGCAAGTACAACTTTTTTGGCTTGTCTACGGCAGTGGCATTTTGTATTTAACGTTGTTAGAAGACAACGGTCCAAACCCCTCAAAGTCTTGTGGGCAACATGGGAATCAAACCAGCGACTTCTTGTACCAAAGTCCAAGACGTTAACCGTTAGGCTAGCAAGGCACCCACCACCCTCACTTCGTTAATAAAATTTTACGTGAGTTTCAAACAGTTATTGTTCTAAAAACCAACAAATAACAATAAGGAAATCATAATGAGAATGATTTTAATAGTTTTTACCGTGGTAATACATGACAGACTCCTGGTGTCTTCCACCGACGCTGATACAAATAGAAGTACCAAACGCACGATTTAATACGAGCAACAACAACTACTGTACGAAGCGATTAGTTACTAAGCTTATTGCAGCTGCATTGCCGATCAAATATTGAGTTAAGGAGCAGAATGTGTCATCATAAAACAGCTTTTATAGCCTCAAAGTCATTCCATGCATAGCCTCATCAGGTAATATCAGAACAATGTAAGGTAAAGAGTTGGGCTTCAATAATGAATACCACCTTATTTCCAACTGTAATATTTTGGTATATGGCCAAACAACTATTCCTAATCAAACCTACCTAACCTAACCAAACAGCCAAAGTACGCTGCCAGTGACTTCATGTTATTGAATCAAAAAGAACTAAGTAAACATTAAGCTGAAAAATAAAGGTTATTAGAACTGTTGGATCCTGTCGCCGCTTAGTTGCGGCCGAGTCATAAGTACAGCGACGTCTCTTTTCCGAAGTCTTAAAGCAGCGTGCAAGCATTTTTATTTGGTATTTGCCAGGTCACATGCCTTCAACATAAATTATGATTGAATGTACCGGGATGCGCAGCAGAATACCTTCCATGAGGTATATTTAGTTTTGTGTTTAATTCTTGACAGTCACGTTATAGTACGGTACCTATTTTCTCAGCTGTTGTTTGTAAATTTCTTTAAAAATAGCCTTCTGCAACTGTTTGTATGTTTATTTAAATAACACGCCAAGTAGAAACTACTAAGAAGGCTTACAATTTAGCTTGTAGGGCCTAAGTCTGATATTGTGTAAAATAATTAATTAATTAAACTTAATGGACATACAAATCTTGACTACCTAATAATTAATGCAATAGGCCGAGCAGCTTAAAACCCAGGCCTCTGGAGGGACCGTAAGAAGCCAAACTCAGTAGGATCCAATAGTTTAAGCCTAACATACGATGTGTTTTTTAATATGTGCTCGAGTTGGGTAAGGTTTATAAGACAATGTGGTCTGGTGGATTTATTTTAGTATGTTTGGCCATTCAAAGTACAGTTTCACTCGGCAAACTTAAGTTCACCACAAAAAGCAAGTGGACATTAGTGACATGTTGTAACTCCCAAACATAAATATAAGCTAGGCCTATTATCAAATTCCCCCCTTATAGACTACCAATGTTGCACTTCCACAGACGCCCAGTGGAACAATCGAATGAAAATAATCTAAATACGTTAATGTTTTGATATTTTTATATAAATATATCGGATCATATTGATACCCCTGACTTAATATAATCGTAATAATAGATTTTTTTATCATATATCCCGGTAATTTAAATTTTATTTACATCATATTTTGTTTGGAAAATGGCACATAATTAAAATTAGGCCTACATAATTACTTAACCATAGTATTCTTTGTGGGAGTGTTTTAAACAATGAAGAAAATATTGTAGTTTTGAAAATCGTAGTTTAATAACAAAATCAATTACATTTAGGATTTGTAACGACGATATCAGGTTGAAAATCAAGGAAGAAAATAAAATTTTGTTTCGATGTTGTAAAACGGTAAATAAACATAACGTTTCAGTTAGTGCTTTGTAAAACACTTTTTTTTAAGAGCAAAGTTTGGATTAACAAACGTATTAACAATCTCATGTACTGCTTTAGTGTTACCGTAACGTTATTGATTATGATTTTTTATTGAGAGAAACAAGTCATGGAGGCGGAGGCATTAAAACCAGCACTGAGACGTGTGATAAATTTACTTGTATTTAAGTTATTGCGAAATGTTAATAATAAATTAAAGTAGTTATTATTTGTACATACATCAATATTTTACATTGATTATTTTCATTCGATTGTTCCACTAGGCGTCTGCGGAAGTGCAACCACTACCAAGGCCTATTTATGGTTAAAATAAATAAATTAACAGCGAGGCTAAAAGTAAAATATGATGTAAAATTGTTCAATTAGAGATGGTTGGCAAACAACAATAGCATTGGCCTAGGCCTACCTAAATTATATTAGGGTTAAACTTAAATAGTCAAAGGATACTGTCTTCATATTATTGCCATTTAAACGTTGTGTACAGTATTTCAAGTTTATTAATAACATAAAAAGTTAGTATATACTCACATCTTATCTTATAATCATCTTATGATATGGATTAAACTTAAGGCTAATATACAAAACCTGAAGTATTATTCACACAAACTATCACACAAATTATAGCTTATGACACTGTACCCAAACTATCTTTGAAAAAACACAAATAAAAAGATGTACGGTATGGTTGTTTTTTAGTAGTGCGGTATAATGTTGGCATTCTCGCCGATGACACTTTTAACGCATTAAATCCAACTTAAACCACAGTCGTGTTTACATAATAGGTGTATGGAACACGAAAGGAAACTAACTTACAGAAGGGCCATTTTGATTACCGGTTTTGCTACAACATTAATGAAATTATTATTATTGTTGAACTCAAAAGAACACCACGTTTCGAATTCCTAACAGAAAGGTGTAGGTAGGTAGAGTCTGAGTCATTATAACAAATTAATTAAATAAACTGTTCATTCGAAACGTAACATATCTAACCTAAAAACAAACTTCAACCAACAAAATGACAGCGACAGCAGCTGAGCTTATGTATATTTTGACAGTTCAACAACACGGTACTACAAAGCTCAAAATATGTACTGAAATAATGTTCAATGAAAAAACTAATAATTATTAAAATGTAGTAATAATTCTTCAATTATAGTTTATTTAAAGCATTAACCCATAAAAACGTTACCCTAAAAATTGCATGACAATCCATCAAACCGTTAAAATGTAGATAGCGTCACACTACTTCGAATTCCAAACTGAGTATAAGGATTTCGTTTCACTCAATCCAATTACGAATAATAAATTCATACTCATACAACCAAGTTATATAACATATACTACAATCAACCAAATTGAATTATAAACTTTGTGTGGTATTGTAAGTAATATTGAATTTGGGCGAGGGCCGAGAATCCAATACATTTGTATTAGTTAAAGTATACAATTTGGGAACACCAATAATACACATTAGTTTGTAGAATCTAAGAAACCTTTCAGTAATTTGATATTTTTACATAATCAAACAGAGGACCATAACAAATACTGTCACTTTTAACGTAAGATATTATTAGATACCGTAGTTTGTTTGAGACAATTGTGTTTATTAAATTTTTAGATAATTTCTGTTCCATTACTCTTTGTTATTTTAATTTAAGTTATGGACCCTAAACCAGGCATATTTTCTTAAGAGACCCTATAATTTTTTCCGTAGATTTATTTTAATTTTATGTCAGCCTGACAAGTGAAATGAAAATTTATTATTTATTTAAAATTGCAAACAAGCTGCATAATTTAATTTTTAATTAATGATATGCCGTTTTATAGATAAAGGTTAATTCTATGTATTTTATTATGCATATGGAAGTAAGTATCTTGTTTTTGAAGTAAGTAGCAATTATATACAGTCTTAAAACAATAACATAAACAGGAAAATTAATTTGAGTATGATGATTGTATATATGGTAGGGTTATATGATGTAACCGAAGGTTAACAAAATATTTCAAAATCTGTTTCAAAGTAATAATGCAATTAAGAACATCCAAAGCGGAATATCAAGAAATAACTAGCCAACAGTATTTGAACATTTAAATCGTGTAAAATATTATATTATAAAATAACATAGCATATGTTAATTCTACGGACACGAGTAGAGATGTTTACCATATCCGAAAATCTGTAATGAATAAGAAAGTTGATAATTATCAATATTTAAGGTTAAAAGGGACAAGGATATATGGTGAATCTGGTTAAAAAAGCTAATACCCTTGTCACTCCTATGGAGAAAACATAGCAAAAGTGATGTAAAACCCCCTGTTACCACTGCTATATGGTATAATATCGGATAAATTTGTTTTTATTTCCATTACAATATTTCCCAATAAAGGTTATATACATATACAGCATATTATTTTATATTTGTTTGAACTACTGTTCAGAATCGGATACATAAATACGTACAGCATAGAACACAGTTTTGGTACATTTTCAAAATGTTTATAACTACCTGGATGTCTTCTAGTTTGTGGATCATCACTATTGGCAGAGGCCCACACCAGAAGCACACGTTGTATAGGCCCTTCGAGACTGCAGCCAAAGAAAGGTATTCTAATCCGAATCTTGTCGTACCTAAAGAACAATATAGTCTGTGACAATGGTTGTGGTTTCATTAAATTAAATTATTTCCGAGAAGTATTTAACTATCAATACAAATTCTTATAATTGTAATGCATTATGCAATGGCCAAGCACAACAATTATAATAACCTTTTCTCATAGTACTATGTGCGTCATAGAAGACATTCTCGCTCATCGTTAGACAATTATTTTCGTCTAGATTTGCATAAGTCCTTTACGATTTTCATAGGTCCTCAGGACTGCTTCTCACTGTTCTTCGTAGTTTTCAATGCAAATCTTATGGAAACAGACATAAATAAATTGTATTGTATATTTGACGGGTAATGACATATTAATAAAGGCATAAAGATAAATTGAGAGAGAAGAGAGAGAGCGAACTTCATTGAACTTCATGACTTATATTTGAAGCTCAGCATGGGTATTTGTTTAACTGCTCTTGCAGAGTAAGGTAATCATGTGCAAACAGCCATTTTACTTATGTCAAATTTTTTCGGAATTTTACCTCTGGGCGAACGCTAGTTTCATTATTATTATTATTATTATTATTATGGAAAATAAAAATTTAAAACATTATTAATTAAAAAATATAATATCATAATTACACTAAATATTATAATTAAGAAATCATTGTAACATTACAACAAAGTAATATAAATTCATTAATAATAGTAGCAAGAAATGTTTTAATACACTACATCCTTACGTTTATTTTAAAATACATATTAAATTTTTTTGTACACTTTAAGTAAATTATTTAATTTCACATAAAAACTCTAATCTTCAAATTATAAGCGTTTCTCTCGATTTCATTATTTAAATTCATATCCTTTTGGGACCAGCGAGGTAGAAACCATGGAGAGCTCGCGCCCATGGCCGGGATAGACCCTTTGGTCCGGATGGGCTCAAGGTCACATCTCAAAGTGTAGGACTCGTCGCAGCGCTCAGTACAGCGTCTTAAGGGTTATTGGCGACGCGTGCTCAGTTAAATGATGTTTACGGTGCGAGGAATTTTTACTGTAGAATGATTTTAGGAATCATATTACTGATTAAATTCTTTATCTTTTGATACTAAATTCAAATGTATTTTTAACTTTGAATTATGTCGTAAAAACATGTGTAGCTTTAAATATTAGTTTACGAATCTCGATCTTCACATACTTAACCTTGATTTTCATCGAAAATGAATAATTTAAGACTCAATGGCTGCCATATTTAATTTACTCGATACATTCCTAAATTTGTTACATGAAACCAAACTATATAACAACTATTGTAAGGCTTTTGGAGAGGCTTAGTTTTGAGTTTTGAGATAAAAACATTGATTCTATATTATTTAATTTATATTTTTGGTAGAAAGGTTTATTAACAACTAAGTATCCTTCAGTATTCAAGTTCCTAGATAAGTCCCTCTACTTTTAACGCCAAACATATTTTTATAGGATTGGTTATATTGCTGATATAGAGGATTAGTTTTGAGTTTTGATAAAAACATATATTTATTCATTATTTTAATTACATTTTTAGCAACAAAGATTTATTTACTGCTAAGAAGCCGTCTTATTTGGAGGGGAAAATGTTTGTGTAACAGATAGTTTAAAAGGAAGTAGGCTTTGTTAATATAAAAAGGCAACGTTATGTTGTCTTACTAAAGTATTTGATTTAATTATTGATGAAAACAAGTTTTTTGTTCGCCAGTAAAATATAATCACTAATCAGATATGTTTATCTTATCATATAATGTTTTATTCTTCCTAACAAATAATTCTCTTATTATTTACTGGCTAATTTACTTTACATATCAAAATATTATATTCCTCTTGAGCCTAATTGCATCTCGATAACTGAATTTTCTATCAAAATTGAATGTTATGTTAAAAAAAACAATTATATCAATACAATATGTAGTAAAATGTGCATAATTAATATTTTTTCTAGGTGAAGATCTATGTAAAATTAGGAGCGGTTAACTATACGCTGGATGTGGTAGAACAGCGTGGAGCGGTAGTCTGCGACGACGGTGCGCGTAGAACTAAACATGGCGGTTATTTACATCGGATTATTGAACAAACTATAACTGCTATCGAAAATAGTTTTGGATCAAAATTTAAGATCTTCTAATTAGCTACAAATTTATCGCTGGAAGTTTATTTCTACCTCAAAAATAAATATCCCCGTAGCAAACCTGCATACTCAGCGAATTTCAAATGGTACTTCACTTAGTCATGAAGCCACTTATCAACTTTAATCAAAGCATATTAATAAATAAGCGAGATATGACATTTTATTTATTCCCCATAAGAAAAACAGTAGGATTGAGTATGCAGGTTTGCTGCATTAAGGACCACAAAATCAGTTTTTTATTCAAATACCAATGGATCACCTCCAAATGAAGCAACATACCAAGTTTTATCAATTTATGTTCATATATTATTCTCCATCAGAATAAGATTATAGCTGTTGATTACGTAGGTTTGCTGCCATGGGGACCACAAAAATAAGTTGTTTATGCAAATAGCATTAAAACCCACCAATTTAAAGCCACATGCCAAGTTTCATTAATATATGTTGATTAAAAATCGAGATATACAATTTTACTTATTCTCCTTAAGATTAACATTGGACAACAACTGTGTTTAGCACTCTCAATATCTTGGTAACAAATTGACGTAGAGAGATGATCAAAATACCAAATTGTTTGTTTTTTAAGCTGAGTTTAATGGTGTAAACCAAAATTTGGGTTTAAAAATAATTATATGTAAAAAGCTAAAAAAAAACATTTTTGGAGTACAAACCCCCCCAAAACCCGCCTTAAAGTAGAGCGACCTGTCTGGTTCTCGAACTCATGAAAATAGATGCTGCTTTACACGTTTATACCAATTTCATCAAAATCGGACCATTTTTACGAAAGTTATCGAGCCTACGGACAAATAAATATGAATATATATATATATATATATATATATATACATATATATATATGTATATATACATATATATGAATTTGAACTAATGTTGTTTTTGGCATCTGGGGGTAAATTCATGTAGTAAAGTAATATGTAAGTTTCATTGTAGTTTTATTACTATTAACATGTACAGGAGCGTGTAGGGCCTAAACGACAACGCGCTTACCGCTCGGAATTACTCAGTTTTGCCGTGTCCTTCACTTTTGGTTTAGCTTGACAATGCGCGGACTGTTTTCCATCCATTTGGTGAGCTCTCCTTGGTTTCTATTTCGATGTATGGGACCCAGTGGCTTTGCTATCTGATCGCAAAAGCCCCAAGGGCCGATCTGTTTGGATCGATCGATAAGTGTAAGCAAAAAAAGTCCTGGTCAATATCTTCGGTTTTTCATATATTTTACTGTGTGTTATATTTTGCGCCCACATATTTGTATAATTTCCTGTTAAAAATATGCCAGTCGATATCAGGAGTAATTTTCTAAGCACATAATTGCTCAAAGTCATAAATGTAGCATTTCATTAAGTGTTTCTGAGAGCCAAAACAGCAACGACATGTGGCGTTGAGTAGTCTATACATATATTACAGGACATTAACATATATCATTCTGGTTGTAAAATAACCCAGGCCACCTTGCTCTTTTATTTGCCATGGATTGTAAGTAAACATTTGATTTGTAATAAAGTGAAAACTTATTTCTTTGTAGTTTAGTCTAAATTATGCGGAAAGTTGGCAATGAATGGGGAGAAAACTAAAAAAACTATGCGGAAGGTTGGCAATGAATAGGGAGGAAACTAAAAAAAACTGTTTGCTCTTAGTGAAGAGACACTTTTTTACCTACAAGTTAGAAAATGGTTTTAGTTTTTTGATGTAAATAAAAAAGTATATAGAAAATTCATAATTTTATATTACTTCTTTAGATGCAAGTAGTAATGATGTGAATATTAATACCAACAAGTTTTGGATTGCTAATGCTCAATAGGTGGCAAACTCAAAATTGGTGTAAAGACATACATTTACTCCAGTTTTTTATTGAAATCTGAAAACAGTGATTTTGGATTTTCTGATGCTCCTGGTTTCATTTACCTGCAAAGCTGGGAGGGCAACGTACTGTGTTTAGTCGAAACACATTTTCTTTAATAACTCGGTAAATATTTAAGCTAGAATGACGAGAGAGGGCTTAAAACTTTCGCCTCACTAATTCCCATATTTCTTATGCATTAATTGTACATACGAGGCTTTTCTGACCCTTTTTGGGCCCAAAAACTCAAAATTTGAAAGATTAATCCCCAAAAAAGGGGTTTAGAGTTTTCCGATTGTTTTGCCCAACGAATTTGTTCAACTGATTACAGAAAGCTACGTCCCTACTAAATTAGAAGTAAATCGGATAAAAAATGCGACCGGTAGAGTGCAAACACCCACACTCACACACACACACACACACACACACACACACACACACACACACACACACACACACACACACACACACACACACACACACATATATATATTTGTCGCGGGCTTAAGTTTCACCGTGCGGGTCATGCTAATAGTTCACTTTCCAAAGGAAATTCACTAAACAAACATAAATATCTTAATATGTGTAATTAAATAACATTACGTGTAAGCTTTCACTTCGTATCCCAGCTACTTTTAATGTATACCTACTTTCCCAGCCCCGTAACAGGTAGGGTACATGGCCAATGATCGGGAATGCCTTCACTGTACAAGGAAGCTTCCTGGCAGCCTGGAGGAAGTCCCACTTATGCCACTGGAACCAGCACCAAAGGCCAGTGACCAGCACCAGACCATAGGCCAGGACCTTGGCAACTGCGCTCACCAGAAATGCCAACATGGCTTGAAAACAGATAAGAAATAAAGGTAAATTACGCATAAAAATAATTTCACTAATATCAAATTATTAATAATTATTAATATATATAATATAATATATATAGTTAATTATTATTATATATGTATTATTATATACGTATGTGATAAGAAGATAATGCAATTTTTATTTTTCAAACAATATTTGTTTATATAAATTGTGTTATTTATAATAGGCCTCTGAAGAACACTGAAAATCAAATATCGTAATATATACACATGGATTTGTAACAGAGATATAGTGTTATCTAAAGTACCAAATTGTTAAACAGCCAGTGATTTAAAGCAAACTAATTTAATGTGAATGCTACGCAGGACTTTTCTTATGTACGATCGTGATCAGCAGAAAGTTTATTTCAGACGTAATTAGTTGTTACGTTATGCGATCTGCTGACAAATACCTCTTGGTATTTTAAATTTGGTTTCACATCAAGTGGTTGCTGGGTTATAAGCTAACACTGAATTTTCCCACTGTTCCATTTCTGGAGAGTAAATAACATGATTTTAACTATTTGAGCCCTAATGATTCGCCATTTAATCTGGTCTTAATACAAAAATGCAGCTAGTGAGGCATTCGGCATGCGAGGTACCTAGTAGCCTCGTATTCCCCAGGGAAATTACCAGAATTTTACATATTTAACCTTCAAACAAATTAAAAATGGAGGAAAGTATGGCAAATGTTAACGATTATAAAAATCTAGATTTTGTAAATTTTGGTGTTTTGGTATTTCAGGCTATCTTTTCTAATATTGCTATAAATGAATGCGGGATGCACCAGGGCTCTATATTTAAGCCTCTTCTGTTCTTGATTGATATTAATTACTTTCCTTACTGCCTTATAATTGGATGAAGCGAGCGAAGCGAGTTGAATCCTTCATACTTGTGGTGTTTAGTCACTCTCTTGTTACTCTAACTCCTTTTTAACGGTTTAATGAATTGCTTTGAAATTTTCAAGGTAGCTCTTAATTGTAAAAAGGTTGGTAATAAACTATAATTGGATTATTATTTTGGTATATTTCTATTTTTTCAATTTCCGGAAATATTCAGATGTGTCTTGGGTTAGGTAGTAGGTGGTAAGCAAACAGTTGCTCAACTGATTTTTCAGTCAAACAGACTACGGCTGAATGTTGACAATAGCAGCTAACCAAAACAATTGATTATGTCGTCTGTAGTCTGTGGTCTCCTGGCCGCCTGGCCGGTCAGTTCAGTTAATGCGTTAATGGCGTTTGCGAATAAATGAGTTTTGAATCAAGAATCTTTAATAGAATCATTCCGCATTTATTCGTTTTAAAACAATCAAAATTATGTATTCAGTATTATAGTGAAAGTTTATTACCTATACGATATAATGGAAGTTGTAGGCCATATGGAAAGGTTACGACTGTCTGTGTCTACTCGGTTACGACTTTAACCTATGTAAGGTACGGTACAATGGTTCAATAGACCTAACCATAACGTAAGTTATGCGTTAGCTCTATTACTATAGATAGGCTTTGGACTTACACCCACTCTTTCTCCTGTTTTCACATGTATTTTGAAATTTCAGGGGGATACACCCCTGGATACACCCCTGTTACATGTTGGTTATTGTTTATGACAAATTTGGTTAGGCCTAGGCGTATAGTCTAATGTTATACTAATCTAATAATTATGACTTTATTATTGTTTGAATAACTTAGGTCATGACTTTGACATTAAAATAAACCGTGAAATGTAAAAAAATCAATCCTAGCCAACAACAATACTAAAGTCACCAATCAGCCTGAGGCTAATGTATCGTTGTTCTATGCCTACGCTGAGGTCAAAATTGTTACTTAAAACCTTATAGAACCTATTTCAGTAAGAGATATGGATTTATAACCTACTACATAAACATTGTTTGAGCGCCTAAGTAGGTTATTCATAGGTTATTTATTAAAAACATAGTTTCATATTTAACTTTTCTTCATTTGTGTTTCTAACAATAAACTAAAAGAGGAGGTTCTTAACTTTCATTTTTATACAACAAATGACTTCGTAGCATTAACGGATCAGTATAGCCTAATGTAGTTATAATTTGAACACAATTTTGTGCGTGAGACTTGTAAGTGCTAATATCTTGTCTTCAAAAATCGTAGTGTCAGTAATTTTGGTTGAATCGGAAATGTTTGGTGCCATTGGAAAAACGCCAATAAGTTGTTCTTGTTTTTCGTAAAATTTTTTTTATTCAGCTGTCATGTCGTGTTCAAATAACATTTTGGATTTTGGCAAAATTCAAATTTTGTTTTCAACTCATTTATCGTATAAAGTCATAAAAATAGTCATAGGTTAGTTATCCTAACGTAGTTTCATAGCTATATTAATTTGCGATTTTGACATTACATTAATGTTTGATAATAACTTAAAGAAGGCAATGGCAGATTCTTGAAAGTAACATTGACTACAGTTATGCCTTAGTACGTTCGAAGTAAGTGAGGCTTTAAAGACTTACTCAAATTTTTGCCCATAGCCTACTGTGGTAACCCCTGGGCTCTGAGCTGGAAATATCCCACCCCTCAGAGGCCTGGGGTTATCCCTATTATTTTGTCTAAAACTTAACTATATTAAAAGACAAATTTTAAACAATGGTTGGTCTGAGAGGTATGTTTATATTTTGTAATTAGTTATTTTTCAGGGTGTATAAATGTTGGTTATTCACCTAATATACTAGACTCTACAACGAACTGGAATGTGTTAGACCAGTTGTAGTATTAATGTGGGCCTAGGTGAGGTTTGGTAAGTTACTTGTTGTCAATTAATCTGCGACACGTTACAAATATGATAATATTTGTTCATATTCCAACCAACGGGAATACTTTCACATTTGGCCTAGGTCTTACCGGATACTGTACTAGCTTTTTCCCTGTCAATAATTTGATCCATAATTATTGCCTGGTTCTCAAAAGTGACATTGACTGAAGTTTTGCGTTGGTAGGCCAGAAGTAAGTGGGCTTTAAAGACTTGTTCAAATATATGCCTATTGCCTATAAGATATTTATATCCACTTCAAATTAACAATTAAGAAGTCAAAGACAAATTGTTTACACAATGACTATTCTGAGAGGAATGTTTATGTGGTAAGTAGTTCTTTTTCAGGACGAATAAATTATGGTTCTTCACCTAAATAGGCCTACTCGATTTATTGTAAACTGGAATGTGGCAGGCTAGTCGAAGTATTAATGTGGGCCTTGGTGAGGTTAGGAAAGTTACTTTTAATTAATTAATCCGGCACCTATACTGCCTATTATGCTGGTATTACAAATCCTCGCTTCATCCTATTACGGGACATAGGAGCATATACCTAGTTAACCTGTATACTGATGACAGCACAATACTGTCGTGCATTAAATATTGCCACTTACTCAAACACATGTCAAACAACTCTCTTACAACTGCCTCTACACGGTTTTCAGCCAATAGGTTTTTACTTAGGAAACAATAAAACAGTTATATTAGGGCTGAGGAAATCCCCAGGATTAAACTACCATTACCCTATTTTAGAGTCAAGATTTTGTTGGGTTACACTCGGCCAAAGCTTGTCCTCGTCAAAGCACATTGACCACCTGTGTACCCGTACCAGACTAAATTGATTAACGTACCTGTTCCGTAGGTTAAGTGATCTTATCCCCTCAAATAAAAAAAAAACAGTATTTAGAGTACATTTACAGTCGGCTCTTAATTATGAAGTAATGTTCTGGGGAATCAATCCTAACATTTATAAAACTCCAGTAATTAAAAAAAGGTCTATGTTCATGGTAATAGTAAATACGCAAGAACATTGTCGGCCTATTTTTTCAATTTTATATTTTAATTTTTCTTAATTTATACATATTATATATTTTGTTATCTAGGTTAATGTATATTTACTCCCATATAGTTAGAGCCGGTGTACATTATTTCAACACAAGGAATAAAAATAGACTTAATGTATCATTTGTCAGGCTTTGCTAGCCTCAGAATAATGGGTCTTATATTCCTAAATAAACTACCTGAAAATATGGTACTCCTAGTCAATTAAATCAAAACTTTCCAAGTGGATTTCAGCCAAATTATTTTATTCTAGCCAAGAATTCCTTAGCCTCACTCATCTGTTATCAGTTTTGAATAGGCCTGGGCTGGTATTAGTCTGGATATAATCTTTGTTCTCTCTCCTTCACCATGGTGCCAGTTGACGTAGCTCAAACTTTGTAGATTTGTAAAATTATTATTTTTTACTTGAAATTGACAATTTTTTTATAAAACATGAACCCTGTCTGACAATGAAAAATGTAATGTAATGTGCCTATTGATAATAAATTACTAATTCTTGATTCATAATCATAAGCTTTGCTATTTAGGCGTAATGAAATACAGATTATCAATAGCTACCATTATTAAATCTTTTAAATATCTTTCTTGGTAATTTTGTATTTAAGGCTCACTAAAATTTTTAATTTAGACTAAGATAACCACAGATGATCAATAAATACCATATTTACTATATTTGTTACTATAAATATGTGAAACAATAGATAAAGAGTTAAGAGTCGCTGGTTTTTTTGCTTCAAGAGAAGCCCTAATGGGGCCAGGGGGTGGATTATATTGAACCCCTAAACGTTCAAAGTCTATAATGTTATGTCAATTTACCGTGTTTTCTTTCATGACTATTTTTGCATTGCTGCCAGCTGAAGTATGTGTACATACTGATCAGGGGAATAAATCATCCAAAAATACAATTAAATCTAAATTAAATTTCTTTATACTATTAAGTTTAAGGATGTCAGTATAAATGTATAAACATATTTTACATTTATTATAGGGTCGAATGGTGATATAATTAAAGGCATTTATTTATGTTCCATTTTCCAGCACAACACCGTGTCCGAGAATCATTTTAAATTTGTTTATCTAAAATGTCTATCTATTAAAATATTTTCTTGATTTTTGTTCGGTGACTTACGACCCCTAAAAATATTATTTTATATACACATTCGGTATCAATCGAAAGCTCTTACTATAGATTAAGCATACTCCTTAGGAGTATGCTTAATCTATGCTCTTACTCTCTAGATGTGCCTTTTGGGGTTTCCGTACACTCTCGACCGCGAAACTTTGCACAACATGCTCTCATAGTTCGGTTTTAACCCATAACATTAACATGGGGAATAATTTGATTTGAATTGCAGCTGTTTACACTATGGACAGGTTTTTAGCAATACCAGATTTCAAAGATAAGGAATCTATTTAAATAAATAAATAAGGAGATATTTAAATTGTTGTAAACATTTGTTTATCCGTCTGTCTGTTTATAAGCCAGATTTATTCTGTGTTTCACAAAAAACTACTGTACTGAATGAAATGAAATACTTTTCCTATTTTTGTGTGGAGGAGGAATCCTTTTGGCTGTTTCAAATCATAGTACGTCATTAGGGTTATGCCCCTTTGTCCGGCACTGCTACAAAGTCGATCTTAGATCTTAAGGGTACAGGTTACTCAATATTTCACTACAGCATGCACCATAATGAGCATTTAGTCAGCTAATTACATTTTATCACGGAACGGAGGAAGCACGTACTGATTTACTACTCTACAAAGGTATACTAAACCATTTAAAATAACGGCACGGTAATAAATCATTGGATATACAAAACACTAAGTCCTTCCAACGTGGTATTTCATGCTCAGTTTGTCTAAGTAGTCCAGTATTATAATACTGTAGTTTGTCCATTGTGATTATAATACCGAATATTTTATATATATTTAAGTCCACCTCCAATAAGTCCAACAAACTAAAGAGTTATTAAGCAGAAATTTGGGGGAAGACGAGTAAAAAAAGTTAGTGCTTATTCTCGTTCCGATGAGGCTAGGCCCTAATGACCTTCAACATTTCCATTTTAATTATATACTTACAAAGACCGATTTAGCAACTATTTGCTAAAACGACAGCAGGAAATGCACTATTGTCAGAATCAGGTCTATACTTTCCATCCTGAATGCCCTTTGGGACTCATCTGCTCCTTCGGCACTGACGTTATTAGTCAACTGAACCGATTGAACATACATATGTTAGGAGAATAGTTAATACATCAGAATAAAACCTCTGCCTACTCCTGCTCCTAATGCTTTACCAAATGTTAGAACTTTCGAAATATGAGTAAATAAATGTGTTTTAATCAGGCCTCATCCAAGGAAAAATATAGTATTGTATAAAGATATTTTAAAAAAAACTAACATTAGGGTTATGGTTAATGGTTATGGGATTAGTAAATAAAAACAAAAGAATCACAAAAGCTGTTCAAAAGCAACCATTCAATTGTAAAAATAACAGTCACTTGGTTAAGTATCATGTGATTTTTGTGAGAATAGCGTTTAGCACTAATGTGTACATAACTTTAAATATACATGATTAGATTATGTATGAATTTCAAGAACTATTCAAACTGAAGATTGCATATAAAATGGACATGCCCAAAATGAAAAGAACCGAGCAAATAAGAAAGCAAATACGCTCGCTGCAGAGTCGAATCGTGAATATAAGTATTCTATTCATATTTAACAAACTGACTGACTTTTCGAGCAAAAAAATGGAACTCACATCTAAAACATAACATTGTACTGTGATCGCGAGCGAAGCCGCGACGGGCTACTAGTTTTGGATTTTTGTTATTGTATGTCGAGTATGGTAATACTGGGAAAAATTACTATACATACACTAGTCTACGAAAATAGCAAATCCGATAATCAATTAAATAAGTCAATAAACACCTGAGTTACTATTTTGCGGCTATTATTTGTGAATTGAATATAAAATATTGAGTTTTATAATAAAACATACAATTTCGTATCAACATTGAATTTGGAAATATTGAACAGTATTTAATTAATGATTACAGCCTCTGACAAATCACATCTAAATTACATATAAACTAAGTATCAAAACATATTAAAAAATGTTCAATCGTTTTAAGCAAGGTAAACGGGAACTAGGTAGCGGAATTGTGTAGTATAATGTGTTTCTACCAAGATGATTTGCGTTAGTAATAATTTCTGATATTTTATAACATATCTGGAGTTGGGATACACTATTTGTGTAGAAAGGACGACAGTCATGAGTGAAAAGGAGAAAGAGAGAACTAAGTTCCAGAAACAGTCTGGTTAATTTAAATATAGAGACAAAACATTTGAATCCCTCAACATTTGTCTAAACAATTGCAACAGGGAATAATACGTACATTGAGGAACGCTTGCAATCGCTCCCCTATTTTAATGCCAATTTATGGTTTAAGCAGAACAAGGAAACTACGAGAGTGATGATCAATTTAAAAACAAAGAGTACAGAGATATTTAAATCGAGCAATCTGTAAGAGTTTATAGGCGATCGAGTTAGAAAGATTAAGGACAAAGTTTCTGCGTATCAATTACTACACTATTAAAACATATTAGATAGTAGTTACACATTTTCAATAGTTTTAAAACTAGAAATATGCGTACACAAACATTTTGTATAGAATGAAAACGGGTTATTTAGTTGTAATTGTTTGGTGTTCGGTCTTACTCCTAACAAATCGTGTAATAAAGATACCAAGAACCATTAAGTTTACCAACACAGTAGTAATTAATATTTCTTTTTTAATTAGATTTGCGTAACATTGCATAACAAGTAAAATCGATTATGAATTATTTTTGTCAAATAGTAAAACACATCATCAAAGACACATATCATAGTACGAGCCCCTATTAAAATACTATTAGTATCTAAGCAGTAAGCATAGTGGTATTGATTTGCAATATTATTTATGCATAGAAACAGTGTCCATGTGGTGTTGATGATCACTCAGTGGCAGGAAGTGTTATTATAAACTTAACCGATTGTAAATTATAAAATTATTTCTGATATAATTTAATGAACACACTAATATAAAACGATAACTTATCAAAATCCTAACCATGTTTATTTTATTATATATCTTTGTGATTTTTGACGGGTAGAGAGGGTTGCTTATTGTAAAATCAATTTTTGGGCGAATACTTCGTACAATAATGGGGTTGAAATGGTGTGGCAAACAAAAATTGGGCACTGGACGCGAATACCCATATTACTAGCATTTTATGAGGGTTACTAAATTTCGTAAAATACCTTTTGTTATTTATCTAATTTAAACTATCAGAATAAAGTTTTTTAATAACTGAGTACAAAACAAAAAAGACACAAACTTAAAAACGAGGTAGAAAATATATTTTGTTCATTTAATATGTAATTGTTGGATAAAAAAATTCTTAGTCTTAAAATAAAAAAATTCAACTGAAATAACTACGTGAAAACATATAGTGTTTCACAAAAATGTCTAATCGAGGATAAAATATTCCAAAAAGCGTTACTTTTTCAACAACGAATGCGTTTTATAAAACGAATATTACTGTTGATGCAGTTGCAGTCTTACCTGTCCAAAGATTAGACCCGAAGTGAGGCAATCCTTTAATCCCCGCATAAATGTGGACCAGTTTAGAAGGTCATTTTTATGAACAACATTTGAATTGGGTTTCATACGTAATTACATATAATTGACTCGAAGGTCAGCGGTACAGATTTGAATCCAGTCTGAAGAACCTGGCAGGAAGTTGAAAGAGGTTGTGCACTAATTGGTTTTGTTGTAGTATTAAAATGTTTGTTTTCACGCCAACTTATGAATTCTATACAGAGTGTTCCACGAGAGTATGGCAGATATGCAGAATTGGGTAGAAATTATGAAAAGGAGCAAACCCTTTAGATAATCTTTATCTAAATCGCTCTGTTTTCCGTCTGTCTGCCTTTATGTAATTTGTATTTCATGCAGTATATCTTAGTAACACTTAATAATTTGCCGTTTTCTAGATATTAAGCGTTATAATATTGAAATTGCCGCCATTTTAAAACCGTTAAAGACGCCAAATTTAACAAGAAATTACCCATAAACTAGTACAATACACATGCCATGTTTCAATTCAGTACTACAAGTGGCTCCTAATGTAAGCTGTATTGATGAAACATCACATACAGGCATATAGACGGAAAACAATGCGATTTAGAAGGAAATATATGGAGTGTTTTGCTCATTTTGATAAATTCTACCTATATAGAATAAAGGTTACGTGCTCTAGCCTGTACACCAAGCCGCTTAGGCAAACAGTCAAGAACCGAGGTCTAAAAGTAAACGTCAAGTAATAGTTTGTTTTCTATTTTCAGAGCTTATTTTTGGGGCAGAGCTGGATTTTGATAGACAATCAAAGGATTTTAAAGGCTTGATGAAAGTTGTGAAAGAGTGGGTATAATCTAATTAATAATATATATATATATATATATATATATATATATATATATATATATATAATACAGTGAAAAACTACTTTTTAAAGTTCTTTTATGTATAGTAAAGGTAATTTAATGGTTTTAATAACCTTTATTTATGAGAAACTTTGAAAATGTAAACATAACTACCATTTATCTATTCAATATCATTCTTTAAGTCGATATGTATTTGTATTGCTCAGGGTATCTTGCGGCTGTTTCAGAAGTTTCATTTATGTATATCAGCCCTCAGCCAAGTAATTTAAATAATCGGAAAACATAATACCCCCGTCGCTGCAAACCTGCATACTCACCGAATTTCCAATAACTATATAACATAACACATTAAGCGACTTAACAGGATTCATAAGATATATATTCAAAAACAAGTGATATTTAAAATAATAATTATTCTCCATAAGAATAACATTGAGGATGAGTACGCAGGTTTGCTGCAACAAGGAACACAAAATAATGGTTTTTATGCAAATATCAATAGAACTTATCTAAGTGAAGTCACATACCAAGTTTTATCCATATACATTCATAAATAAGCGATATATAACATTTTTATAGTTTTCCATAAGAATAACATGGGGACTGAGTACCTAGGTTTGCTGCTACGGGAACCGTAGGCAAAAGTTTTTTTGTGCAAACAACATTAAACCACAACCAGATGAAGCCATATATTTCATCAGTTTATGTTCATAAATAAGCGTGATATAAAATTTGTCCTTTTCTCCATAAGAATAACATTAGAAAAAGTACTGTGTTTAGCACTTTCAATATCTCAGTAACCAACTGATGTAGAGCAATGGTCAAAGTACCAAATTGTTTGTTTTTTTAAGCTGAATACAATGGTGAAAATTAAAATTTCATTTAAATAAAAATTACATGTGAAAACCCCAAAAAAAACATTTTTGGGGTACAAAACTCCCCAAAAACCCCCCTTTGGATGGTGCGTTTCGTCTGGTTTTAGAACTCGTTCAAATAAATGGTACAGTAGAACCTTGATATTTCGACACTTTGTGGACTAGAGGGTTGACGAACTATCGAAATGTCGAACAATAGGGAGTATATGAACAATTAAACACAAGGAATATTATGAGTAGAAAAACAATAGTGTATCACGAAATAATAAAAACATGTTTAACTCCCGCAGTGTCTCGAGCGAACTGACTTGACCTACTTACTGGGAAAGGCGGGGAAGGGGGTGGATAGAACGGGGTAGGGGGTAGGAAGGATAAGTCATTTATAGAAAGGGCGGTAGCACACGTTCGCGAAAACAATAAGCGGGCTCCCAAAACTGACCGAACCCTTCAAGGACACTATCGTCGCCGCTACTGTCATGTCATCTCGTCACAGCCCTTGTCGAAGTACACAGACTGTCGAACTATCGTGTGTCGAACTATCGAAGTTCTACTGTACTTTACACATTTTTGCCAAATTTCATTAAGATCGGACCTTTTTACGAGAGTTATCGTGCTTACGGACACACACACACACACACACACACACACACACATATATATATATATATATATATATACATTTGAACGAATGGTGTTTTTGACATCTGGGGACCTCAAAACGAAAAGTTATCATGGTCTCGGGCTTAAGTCTTACCATGAGACCTAGGGTAATAGCTTCTTCCCTATAGGGGAAATTCGCTAAAAATGGACAAAGCTAATATTGAATTGTTACCTAACTCACAAGTCCTTGAAGATCACAAGGTAATAGTGGCGTGTTAACCTTATCTTTGGCATAACCACGCCGAGTATCTCCTCGATGGTTTCATTGTGAAATACGTTACAGATTACTTAAACCTTAGTTTTCCTTTCCGTTTATTTGGCAACGGGCTTAGACCTCATTTCTCCTCTCCTTGCTTTCTCGGCCACCTTAAATTACGCTTTGTGATTTCTTCCCATTTGGTTAAAGATAAGGTTTACTTAAATATTATTGATTTGATTCAAAAGTAATTATATAATAATCGTGTAATTTTGTTACTGACTGCCTAATTAACGTGACCACATGTTTTAATATACAGATTGGGATTTTGTTCTTTTATATATTATAAATCTCGTAATACTGCTAATTGAATACTGCAATTACACTGGATTTACCTTTTACTTATCATCTTTATCTTCTTACATCATGTTCTCGTCCACCGTAATTTTTTTGCTTTTTTGTACGGTAATGTTATATACCAGTCATGGTCAGTTGAAAAGGAGTTTTATATAAAGTTATAATGGAATAATTTAATTAAATATACATAATTTACATTAAATATTCATTATATACATAATTTATAAAGTTACTAAACACAACCCCCTTCAAACATGAAAATGCAAAATTTGTAAAGATAAAACAAATAAGAATAATAAAACCTAGAATAACGTTTGTCCAAAACATCTCGCTTCCTAGATATCCGCCATTTATTGTTTTTACTTGAACAACCGAATCTCCAAAACCAATAAAGTTATTTTAATGAAACTCAGTGTGGTGTTTAAGGTATAGTTAATAACTAATGGTAGAAAACTAAGCAATCGGAGAAAAGTATGCCCTTCAAATTTTAATTGGCGGCCATTTAAATTGTAATTAATATTACAAAAAATTGCCAGTTAAAAAAATTTTAAGAATACTTTTCTAAAAATATCGGATATGAAAAATCTATGAAATTGCATTCATTAGTTGTAAGGATCCGACAAACAAAGACAAACTTGATATATATCTTGATATATATTCTTGATATATATGATAATAGAGCCCGTACAACCAATAATGCTATTTATCAGCTATTTAAAATCCTTTTTTCCCTAAAGTAGTGATGTTTGAGAAAACATTAAAAGTCATTACCTATATCTTACCTTAAACACCTCACCCAGTTTCATTAAAATAACTTAAGTAATTTATAAGATTATAGTTTATAAAAAACACACACACAAAATGGCGGATATTGAGGCATTTTTGGGGAAAACGTTATATTTTCATTTTATTCTGAGTGAATATATCTATTCCTAAAGTCTGGCCACTTACTTTCGGGACACTCTGTATACGTTACAATTGGTTTCAAATTTTATTAATCTGAGGATTTATTGTTAATATCTGATTGTTTTTGTAATCCTACAAAAGTAGGCCTAGTGTTGATAGTAAATAGTATATAAATTGAAAAATATGAATACGGCAGTGGTAAAAAATGTGTTTCTTTTGCAGAGTACCAGCAATTTTTATGAAACGAATTGTCCACCCTTGACTTAGAATGGATTTTATGTTTGAATTTGTACACAGGAATGAACTAAAAGCAATAGACACTTTATGGAAACCGTTTAAAGAATCACCTCTCAAGGTAAATTATGAAAAGCTGAGGTTAACTGTTTGTTTTATTTAAGGGGGTCCTAAATAATTTTAAAATGTATTCCTAAATAATTACCTTAACTTAAATAAGAAACAAAACACTTCAATACCTAGTTGGTGGGAATAAGTAAGCAAGTAGATTTTTAGTTAATATTTGAGTTCTGTTTAAATTGAATCTATTCATATTAAAATATATGACTTTTTGTATTATCGATTTTGTCAAAGGAAAAGCCTTTGTTCCTCCTGTAGTAGCCGATGTAATCATCTCTGCTTCCAGGTAGTAGAGACCAACCACACAAAAAAGTACAATAATGATTCATCCATTCCCCTGGATTATGACGGTTTCACACAAGGTAAAAAGCTTCGTTGCAAAGACCAAACATAAAACTGCATGTTCTAAAAATAAAACTGCTTATATGAGTAGATCAGCCGATATGGAGGTGCTAAACGAACTCAATTTTCATAAAAGTTTTTAGAGTGTCACCTTGTTATTAAATATCTTGGATATCCTTGGCCTTGTATTCTTGGTTTACTTGATATTAGGCTGCTCATTTCACCAAAACTGATATAAAAATAATGGTTAGAAGGTCATTCCCTCTCGCAGAAACATGTGTAGAACTATTCTAGAAGATCCAGAACAAATCCAGGGTGAATCCAGTTTGCTGTCATTTTTCATGAGGAGCGTAGTTCACTGCTCAACTATTTCAAAATTTATATCATAAGCCAGTAAATAATAAGTTTCAGCAATATGAATTGATTGTAATAGATTTTTACAACATTGTATTACACACTATTGTAACTATAGCTAGGTAGAAACAATTGTTTGCTTTTTGTCGGAATGATAAATTATATTATCCGCGCCGTCTCGGTGGTGAGACGACAAAGCGGTTCTGCGAGAAATCTCAAAACAAGTGCAGCCTGACAGACCACATAACACTTCGGTCATGGGACCCTATCATCCTTGTGGTTTTATTAGAACCATCAACCTCGACAATTTAAAAACCAGTTTAACTTTTAAGTCGTATTGTTCATTACTGGTTTCAGTCACACAAATGTAAATAATGATTAGTCAGTATGTCGTATCAGTTTCCACCTGAGTATTAAAAACATGGTAATATAAGATATTTGTTTTATAAATCTTCAAAATTCCATTTACCGATGACACTAAACTTTCTATGTGATAGTGATTTATTTATAATCAGTAAAAATATATTTACTAGTATATATATATATATTTTTATTATCCTTAATATGTTTACATGTAGCATTAACTTAATAGATGTTTATACAGAACTTCAAAAGAAACATCCACAATTTCAAAAGGTTAATAACAAATTTAAAACTCGTATTACTACAAAATTAAAATCCATTTTTCTAGCCCCCTGAGCTGCTCCTATGACTAAATTTAAATATTACCTTCGTCAATCAACTCATAAAGTTGTAACAAATGTTACGGCCGTTTCAGCATCACTGTGCCATCCTCAGACATTGAATTTCATCCATAAGGCGTCGTTAAAACATAAAATTGTCACACAAAACACATACATTTAAAAGACGAAATTTACAAAACCAGGTCTGTTTCGTGACGCACATTCCCGCACTCGAGCAAATAGCTGACTTTTGTAAATTTCGTTTTTTAAATGTATGTGTTGTGTGTGACAATTTTATTTTTTAACGACGCCTTATGGATGAAATTCAATATCTGAGGATGGCACAGTGATGCTGAAACGGCCGTAACATTTGTTACAACTTTATGAGCTGATTGACGAAGGTAATATTTTAATTTAGTTACTACAAAAGTCATACGAGTTTAATTATTTTACTGTTAAACAGCCTTTCTGAGTGTCAGTTTTGTATGATAAATAATATTTATTATTTGCATAATGCTATTTTATATTAAGTTTAAATATTTGTAACTTGTTCAACTATTGTGTTTTCCCACAGGGGACTGACACAGTTGGCATCACCACGTCGTCGTGTCTGCTAGTTCTCGGAAAGCATCAAGACATCCAGGTAGGTGAAATACATACACTAAGATTTTAACTAATCAGAACTATACTTTACATAACCCTAACAATATTAAGCACACGAAAGAGCTGTTTGCGCAAGTGCATGAGAATTATAAATATACAATGAGACTTAAAATATAAAAGTTATTGCATATTGATCACTTTAATCTGTTATTTTACTTTCTGCTGAGGTTATTAAATGATTTCATAAAACTAGGTAAATTATTCCTTAACATCTTGTCCTACAGTTCCATATTTTATAGTAACGCCACTTTGTAAACGAATTAATGAACTAGTCATTAGTATGTTATATTTAAAATTATGCTATTCAAGATAAATCGATGTAGATCAATTCCCACAGTGAGAAACGAAAAATTGTACATTATTATCTTTAAAATAGAAATCAATGTGTGTCTGTTTTTATGTTTATCTCTTATGCGCTTCTATACAATTCTCCGATTAGGATTAAAATGTGCATGGTCATTCAGGATAAACCTAGGAGGGTTTATTTCCTAGGACCTTAGTACTTTACCCCACAGGTCTTTAAAGTTACCATGCTATTTCTAGGAAGCAAATATTTGTTATGATTTTCACAGGTGACTATTATAAAACATTGTTTAGGAAGCAAGCTGCAATGTAAATCGTATAGTTATTGTTTTTGTTCAGTTTCAAAACAAAGCAACATTAAATTATGCTTTAGTTGTGTTGCCACAAAACAAAATATCTTTTGCCTATATACTAATTAATCTTTATTTTTTGTACTCTGCTCGTTTCCAAACTATACATCAAATTGCTATGAAGCTTTGCATTGTAAACCAAGTTAGCCAAAGGAAGGTTTCCAGCCATTAATCAAAGTCCTTTAGAGCCTTTAGACACCTTTAGAGCTAAGTCCTACTGGACTATTATGGAAATTATATCGGCATTAGTATTTGCTGGATCTTTTGATGAGCTGGAATTCCATAGTACCATAACTTATACATCTTAGCATATTATAACCCTATTCCCATTTAGCAAATTATTACGGCCTCCACCCCCTAACCCTCAATACTTATTAAAACCATCTCACACCTACTACTGGACCTATGGGGCTTAATTTCAGCCAATAGCTCTAAAAATACATAGGCCTACTCCTGACAATATATACTTTAGGGCTTTGCCCCACTGGACTAATGTACCCATTTTAATCTAAACAACCCAACTAGTGATCCGATGGAGCTGAAAAGTTGTTGGAGGCTAGATATCACATCAGAATCAAATATAGACGTTTTTCCAAACAAAATATTCTTTGGGGACGCGCCCCACTGGCATATAAAGCTATGTTTACAATTTTTTACCTATAACTGGACTTATTTAGTTGCAGATCATTAGGAAGTTAGCGAATATACTTAAAGGAGATACAGTCCTACTTATGATAAAAATTATACTTAGGGCTCTGTCCTAGTTGCCTTTATTATTTTCAAGTTAACTATCACAAACTAACTACCAAACCAATGAAGCTGAAACGAAGTTGGATGATAGATAATGCACAAATATCAAACGTTCTATTGTGCCAATCCTGTTTCGATGATCCCATGGGGAGCAGCCTTAATGGCAATTAGAGTACGTTTACTATTAAATTTCTAATACTGGAATGATGGAGCTGAAAATCTATAAGAAGATAGGTAAATTAAAATAAAACTTACTTACCTGTACTAAAAATATGTTGGGGCTCCACCCTACTGATATTTATCATAATTATGTTTGAAATGATCAATGGTAACCTTACTGAGTAATAATTTCATTTAAGTTTCCACGCTACCAATATGTTTACCAATGGGATGAGAAACAGGAATCAATGGTAGTCAACTAAAACATCGCCAACAAAGTCACACTGAGTGTCAGCTATTATTTAATACAGTTTTTTATTTACTGTATACTTCATAATTTCATAATATGTATGTTATCGTGGAAATAATATATGTTCGAATAAAAAATTTGTAAACTACTTTCTGAGTGTTTACTTGTCACAGGACCGTGTATATGAGGAGATCAACGCCGTAGTAGGGCCGGATGATGACGTCACGATAGACCACATCCGCCGGATGCAGTACTTGGACCAAGTCTACAAGGAGATGCTGCGATGGTCCGTTACTGTGCCTTACACACTGAGGAGAACGACGGAAGAGCTAAGATTGAGTAAGTGATTCTAAGGTTGTTTTCATTATTTATTTTTTATTTCTCATTCACTATGGTAACATTAATAACAGCTAGATTCAAATTTGCTGCCTCTTTTTACCACTTACGTACTGGTTTAAGACAGTATAGATTTCTAAATTGGGAGGTAAGAAATAATGTTTTCTTACTGCTTCTTACTGCTGTTTTTTTTTTCGAGGGCAAGAACGTTGACTTCAGCTAATCTTGCATATCCAGCCAAGATCTGCTACTTTAAAAGGGGCGAATCTCTTTGCACATCTTTGCCTGGTGCCCACGCCACTTGTTTGGGCGTCTGGGAGATGGATTCCTTTTGACGTCTGGCAGGCAACTTTGGTCAATATTCTGTTCCCTAGAAACGAAGATTATTGATATATACAAAATATGTTGTAATCGGAATTTGAAAAATTTGACACTATTCCAAACACTTTTTCTCAATACCTTTCTGAAATTAACCTGAATATTAACTCTAAAAAACTTAATGCAAATACATAACTACAACTCAAAATAAAAAATCTATAGGGCTGGCATCCAGGCACCTTCTGTGCTTTTAGATGAAGAGGTGCTTGAGGAATCGTCTTCAGTGGCCTGTTTGGGGTGAGGTTGGACGATGGTCTTATGTGGTCAGAGCATATTGATGAATCCGTGTCCATTTTAACCTAAAATGTTCTTGTTCTTAGAAATCTAGCCACCTTCAATAATTTAGCTTTAAGTAAATTAGTTTATTTTAGTTTAATCAAATGCCATTTAAGGTATTCGGTAGTGCTTTGGGGCTTGTCAAGTAAATTGAATCTTAAAAGTATTTTTATCATACAGAAAAAAACGAATAGATGTATCTCTTACTTCGGCCTAGGGATTCATGTACGGAGAAATTCAGAGAGTTGCAGATCCTCACCGTTCTATCTCTTTGTATTTACAAAACAGTTTTATATTCTAAGGAAACATATCAGATACAGGCTCATCAACATTTATATTTTATTAGAAGCCATAATGTTAATCCGTCTGTCTAACACAATTTTAAAACTTTATGAATAAAAAACTGTTTATGCCGACTTGAAATATTTTTCCCAAATCCCCTCAGTTATTAAATAAACCAGTGACATTAAGAAGTTCAAGAATGCTTTAAAAAACATCTTATAGAGAATAGCTATTATGATTTGCCTCAATTTTTTTAGTTTCTATCATTTCACCAACTTATTTCTGAACGGGTCCTTTTTTAG
This sequence comes from Allygus modestus, assembly GCA_963675035.1. NCBI lineage: Eukaryota > Metazoa > Arthropoda > Insecta > Hemiptera > Cicadellidae > Allygus > Allygus modestus. The sequence goes on from OY776111.1 coordinate 107,492,799, forward strand.
CTTACCAAAGCACAACCATACCTCTACCTGATAGCACGTGATTGGACAATGTAGGTCTTCGGCAGCATTAGAAATCATAGTGACGGGTCCCATGCTCTTGAGTCTCCGGGACATCTGAAGGAGGTAACAGGTAACAGGTGTAATAAGAGATGAAACTAGTCAGAAAGTAAATTATCTCAACAATACACGTTCAACTACCCTAATGGTTTTCCAGGTGACTGCACCATCCCCGCTGGCAACTCAGTGACGGTGTGCCTCATAGGACCACACATGGACCCCCACATCTACCCTGATCCCCAAAAGTTTGACCCCGAGTGGTTCACCCCTGAAAACAAAGCGGCCAGAATAAATAACGCCTTCATCCCTTTTAGTAGTGAAAGCAGAATGTGTATTGGTAATAACTATTCAAACTTTATCCTTTTAGATATCAATATAAGTTTATGAAGTAAAATAGTTGTTATGTAAGCCATATTCATAAAATATACATATAAAGTTTGATGGGAGAACGTATAACAATACTAAGTTAGATTCAAAATATGTGAAGGAAGTAATATAAATCTGACTTAATTTTAATACTAATAATTAAATTTTATTTTCTGCCGTTCTTAAAAAACAGGATGTGGTAATTTGTTAACGTAGTTTTATATTTGTGAAAGTAATTATATTTTTTACCACATAGAGAAGATTATTTTTCATCCAATTTTGAGTATTTTGAATTTCTGATATAAAATTATAGATTAAAATTTGAATTGTAGATAAATCAGTGAATTGCAATTGCATTTTTAATCATAAAATTAAATTTATGAATTTTAAAAATTTTGTTTTAAAACTTAATGAGCCATAAATTAGTGACTTCAACTGAGAACGGGCCACAATAATCAATCCCTGTCGAAGCGAATGGTTTCGCTGGTTCCGTGAGAATGGGAGGTAAATCTGCCATTAATGGAACAACATTAGTAGGGCGAAGTCGGATGCAAGTGATGCACTAGTTAATTCGCAAACTAATGACATTTCTAGCGTTTAAAATCCACACTTGGCGTGTTATCATTGACTGGAATAGTTGTGAACCAGCGTGAAGATACTGAATATGAAAATGGTCGATTAATCTATTGACGACATGATGTCGTTTAGGTAACAACACGGGGTGTTTGGTTTCATAGATTAATGAAGACTTACTGAGACAACCTCCAACACGAATCAACTGTTGATCATCAATGAATGGATTTAGTTTGCCTAATGTGCTAGGACAGTTTCCTTGCTTGATTTTATTGAACTCTTTCACAAATGATACTTGTTGTACAATGTAAAACACTTTCATGCTTGATGCCTTTATTTCTGAAACAGTTATATAACCGGATTGATGATTCGTACGTTTGAAGTTATGAATAAAACGTAAAACCAAAGCAACTATGCGTAGTAGTTTAGACCAGGATGAGTACTTAGTTAATAAAGGCAATTCATTAACAGACGAAATAGTAAATACCGGTAATGGATTAGATTTCAATTCAGTTAAATCATTCAAAGTGATGCGAGTAAACTCATTTGAAGGCCAATCACAAGATGGAAATAAAAGCCATGGTACTACCACAAATTATGGTGCATTAATTAAGATAGTGGTAGACCACGTGATGAAAAATCAGCTGGATTGTCTTGTGATTAAATGTGGTGCCAATATTCCGATGATGTGAATTCTTGAATTCGAGCAACTCGATTTGCAACATACGTTTTTAGTCGATAGAGAAGAGTTTGAATCCACGTTATAACAACAGTAGAATCACTCCACAAGTAAACTATTGTTGCGTTGAACATATTAGGAAATAGTGTGATGTAATGTACCACTAATCGGGACAACAAATAAGCGGCACACAACTCAAGACGAGGAATGGTCACTCGTTTTAATGGAGCGACCCTGTTTTTTTCTGCTACTAAATAGTTGTCACAACTTTGTCATGACGTTCACATTTAAAATAAATAGCTGCCGCATAGCCACCTTCTGATGCGTCGCAGAATCCATATAGTTATATTTTATGTAAAGAGCCGAGGTTCAAAGATCATGATATAGATACTTGTGACAACCAGTGTATTTCAGCAACGAGACGTGTCCATTTGTCTTGTACGTCAGATGGTAGTTGTGCGTCCCAAATTAAACCTAAAGTCTAAATAAGCTGCATAAAGCACTTGGCAAGCATTATGAAAGGAGTTAAAAACCACAAGGGTCATAGATTGTGGAAATGGCACTTAACACTTTTCGTTTGGTAGACTTCTTGTTCAAGTTTTCTACACCATGCGTAGTGTAGGAGAATGTGTCAGATGTAGGGGACCATTGAAGACCTAATACAGCAAAATATGGATCGTTAGAATGAGAAATAACTTTGGGGGCTCACAATGTGCGTCTGGAACTTGTTGCAACTGTTGATCAGATTGTATTTTTGAAAATCATAATAACGATGGATTTGAATTTATTTTTTATTTATTTGGACATTACCTCTCACTTCTAGTGTTTAAAAATAATTGTTGATGAGAATTGGACGATCATTTATGGAGTTTGACACCTCCGCGTTGGAGCAAATTGGTCAGTTGTTTTTGTAGCTCAATCGCAGATTGGATTGATTCCGCACCTGTAATTATGTCATCAACATTAGTGTGGTGTAACAGAACATGAGCTGCTTCAGGGAAATCGTGCCCTTCGTAACTGATGTAGCGTATAGATTGCCAAATATGGAGAACAATTTACACCGTAAGTGACGGTATTAAAATGAAATGATTCTATTGGTTGATCAGCTGTTGATCTGCAAATAATTAATAGAAAATTCCTATAATCTCGATGAATGATTATTTTCCGATACATCTGTTTGATATCACAGCAAATTACTATGTGATGACGCAGAAATTGCGTCAAAATGTCAGCAATATCGATCTGTAGCTTTTTACTAGTCATGAGTAAGTCATTTAAGCAAAATCCTGAGCTCGACTTACAACTAACATTGAAAACTGTTCGCAGTTTTGTGGTAGACCCTCAAATTAATTTCCTTAACAATGCCATGATAAAGCTAAAATAATCAATGCTAGTGGAAGATGGATTTGCACATTTTGTCATATGTTAAAGTGTGATTTATTCTTGCATAAAGCCACGGAAAAGCGTTACGAAATGCTCGTTATTAACAAATTTGTGTTTCATTGGTTTCAACCAAGCTCGGCGGTCAGACGAGATTTACCTAACGTATGTTTTGACTCTTTAAAAGGGAGACGAAAGATGTAGCGCCTAGTGTTGTCACGACTATGTGTTTCAATGAACAAACATTCACATGCGTTATCTTCTTCAAACTTAAGGTTATGTAATGGGATCTCTTCTTGAAGCCAAAATTGTTGAATAGAATCATGTAAGTCAACGTTATTAACGGAATGGAGACAAATGTTAAAAGTGATTTTTTGAGGGTTAGACATTGATGATGATGAAGGAACACAGGGAGTTGTGCCCATGAAAACTTGTCCAAAAATATTACCAATACTACATGATTCGTGACCTAAAAATGTATGTGGACCAGTGAAAATATACGGAAATAATGCAGCTCCAAATATAACATCAATAAGACTGGGGCTATGAAATGTTGGGTCAGCCAGTTCAAGATGTTGAGTGAATTGAATAACTTCTGGGGACACAGGAAGACGAGGCAAATTGATAGTTAATTTTTCCAGGATTACCATAGGATGATTAGTGATTAGTTGAACGCCGGACAAAGTTTCTAATGTGGCTAAAATCTGCCCTTTGCTACGAAAAACCTTTTGATCAATGCCTAATATTTTCACCTTGCATTTTTGACTCTGTGCATTTAGTAGATTAACTGCTCTTTCTGTGATAAGAGTACAAATACCACCACTACTACTACTTTAAAGCATACTACTACTTGTGTGAGTCAAGCAGCGCACGGAATGTATGAGTAATTCCACTAGAACTGCGTAAATTGATTAATATAGTTCCTAGGAATACCATAACATGTTTGTTACATTGAGGAGCATTGTTTTGTGAGTCAAACGCAACTGTTTTATTACTATTGTTAAGGTTAAGAACATCATTGGTTGAATTGTGTTTTTCAATCGAAACATTGGTGGTTGAACATTTGGAAAATTTGTCTGATTTGTCAGACGGAAAATGCAAGAGTATTATACTTGTTGTGAAACTATACAGATTGGGATTTTCATGCTTTAAAGTAGTGCATGCCCAAACACGAAATGCAATGGCGACGTTTTTTAATGGTTTGATACCTTTCCTGTGGAATTTTGGCCAAAAACCTCGGACATCAGAAGGTTTTGTGATTGGATGTATCACAAACCGCAAAGGAGAACAACTGGTTAGTATTTGTGGACGTTGGAGCAACTGCAGTTTTATGACCGGTGTCTGTCCAGCAAAAGGTTTGTCCTGAGGGTTAGACACCTGAGTATCGTTAAGACGCATTCCCAGTGAGCACACAGGGTCTTCGTGCTACGGGAACACTCAAGAGTGAGAAAATCAATTATTTCATCTACAGAACGTAGAGTATGTTTTTTTCGTGATGATGACGTCACGAGAGAGCTCTAACCGTTTACGCAACTCTACGTCTAATTTGCGTAGAAGTAATGCTGACAACAAATGACTTGACCCACCCATTTAAAAAACCCATTTACCCATTTTTTTGTGTAGCAATACTTCATTGTATAGCATTTAAAGCTTGAATGTTCTCAATGTAGGTATTCAAAAATTGCGGAATTCCCAATAAGTTATTGCACGATTTGTCAGGTAGATTAATAATCCGGTCGATTTGCATAAGCTGTAACCGCCGATCATTTTGATAACGATCGTGAATAATCCCATGAGCAACATCATAATTAGCATCAGTTAAGATTTTGTCCAAGGTTAAGTGGTTCACCAGACAGAACACTTAATAGACACTGAAATTTAAGTACCTTGGTCAAATATTGGTTGGAATGAATGGTATTGAACAAGTTTATAAATGTTGTCCAACTGGCGTAGTCACCATCAAACTTAATTAATTCTAGTTTACGTAGTCGATTTGCGCATTGGTTTATACTGTTAGAGGTGTCCTAAGTGGCGTTGAGCGACGAATGTTCTTGTCAATCGTTTTCGCCTAACAAGTCTTCAATAACGGACGCTAAGTAGACGTACGAATCATTGATGATATTCTGGTCTTCTGCAATAAGTGTATCGCTCTTCCTCGGATATGGCGTCTTCTTCATGGTAAAATTAGCTCGCGTGAAATGTTGTAAATAGTCTTCATGTTTCCTGTTGATTTCATTCGCATATACTTTCAGCGATTTTCGCTGAACTCGACTGATTGTCTCTGGATGACTTTGAAAGTCATCGACGACTGTCTTTATTGAGCAAAACGTATTTTCGTCGGTGCCGTCAAACGTTTGTAAGTATCCTGCTTGAAATCGCCGGTGCGGGTTGGTGCCATTTCCCAATTGCAAAGCAATATTAATTGAAGTTAAAAAATACGTGAGTAATTAAAGAGATCTAGTTTCCATAGCTGAAATTCATGCTATCCGGCTCAAAGGACCATTAAAATATTTTGTGTAAACGTAAATTATGTTTAAAATTAAATAAATTAATCCATTTTGGTCAAATTTGGTATGTAATTCTTGAAAACAAAAATAAACTCAATCGTACATATTTATAGCAAAACACATATGTAGAACAAATTTACTATTAATAGTTCACCTTTTCTTATTGTCTGGACGAAGACTCACTTACAAAGTAGTTTAAGCTAATTTGACAATGCAAGTCTTTTTAATACTAAATTGTGCAAATAAAGAAGCTGCTTTACGTTTAACGCTAGATATAATACTATATCAATAAACAATTATTATTAAGTAATTCAAAACGTCTTCGAATTTATGAGAGTTTACCGTAACAATAAAATAATGTTTATATTTACTATGCATAACTTTATTATTGCGCTCAAGCAACTTTTTTTTAACTTATTACTGTAAAAATAAACTTTTCATACAAAAAACGTACAGGGTTGGATACAATACATCCCATATATTATTTCATTCACTATTGAATACTCTTCAAACTCGTCTCGTAGTTCCCTAAGGATGAACTGAGCCGTTGTTCATGACACTTGTGTCTACCTCGAGAGTCTGTGGTTTCAGAGACTTTGGGACGAGTCAGCTGTTTGCAAATATAGATCCAACTCAGATAGCGAATTTACTAACAGTTCATTACGCTCCCAATGGTTACAACAGAGGGTCTAAGCACTAATGGCCAATCCTTCACCAGATTAGGTAAAAATTAACGCAATTAATTCTATAGGCAATAACAATTAAAATAACCACGACAATTTACCAGTAAAAGGTTCAGTTTCTTACTGTAACAGTATACACTTGTATATTAATGTTGCTGATCATTTATTGATTTATATAGTCTAAAAACGTTAGTTAATATCAATATATATAATACACTATACATAGTTATATACTGTTTATGACTGGTAAACACATTTATTTGTAATTATTTGGGTATGTGCAAGATCCCCAAAAAAGGATCCTAAGGATCAAATGAAGGAAGGAAGGAGGAAGGAGGATCGGAAAGGATGTTTTGTGTGTTCTTTGAAAATATTAAGGATAATTTTTGAGCCGTGACTATACCCCGGCATGAGAAGGGGTATATTTGCTCATTTGGTATACGTCTGGTTGTTATTTGCAGTTATATGTGTCCTACAATGTGACGGGTGCTGGCTCTAATACCTGAGCAAAGCGGAAGATCACCTCCAAACGTCAACATAGTCGATGCTAAAGCTGTAAGCGTGTCCTCTTGAACCTTTTTATTTAACAAACTAAATTAGTTTATACGTAAAATCCTATACGTTATTTACCTTCTTTATGAGTTTTAAAAACCAATTTTCTGTGTACCGGTACACGTCTTTTAATATTTTTAGTTTTACAACAAAATATTTCCATTATATTGTTTTTAAAATCGAAGTACAACATATTGAATTGTTGAAAACTGTAACTTAGCGTGCAAGTTTTTAATTCATAAATACATCAAATTAAAGTTAGCCAATCCCAACTAGTTCCTTAATTGAACCTGAACTTGTTGAATAATTAAACTTCACGATATTAGTTTGGTACGTTGGGGTTTGATACAAATTTGGTAGCAGTGAAGTTACTCTTGTGCTGAATATTACTGTTTAAATTATATAGATATTTAAAGAGAATTAGTATTATAAAAATATGGTATATCTTATTTAACGTTATTTATACTTACGTTTTAACCTTAGACATGTGTTCCATCATTTTAATAGCTGGAAAATGCAATAAGTACCGTACAGCTTTTTGATTGAAAAAAAACCAACCATTTAGTAAATGTTGTTTTATGATATTTTTATGTCGGTTCGCAACCGTACAGACCGTACTTCCCTACTGCGGGTCTAAGGTCGGTATAGTAGTTAGTCCCTCTCTGGTCACTCACTAATTATCGTTTGTTTGTTACAGCAATTCCATCAGGGCACCTGCTAGAACCATGTCCAGGTAGTTGGATTGAGTGAAACGAAATCCTTATACATGACTTTACTGCTTACACTGGTAAGAGAATCAACTCGAACTGGCGTGTCTGTGACATAAATAACTCAAAAACGCCTCTACAGATCCACTTCAAACTTTAGAGATAGATTCTATAGTACGAAATCTCGGTCGAGTTCGTTATTGGGAATATTTGGTTAAGTGATAATAAAATTATCTTTAAAACAAATCTACTTTTTTATCCCATAAGATTAACATTGGGAGCCATTTTAGTGGTACTCGAATCGTTGATATTTAGCCAACGTCTATGTTTCAACTATAGAGTAACGTAAGTATTGCCATAGATTCACAACAGAACTGTAGTTATTCATGTTTATGTTGACTAGGAAAAAACTTCTTTTCGTAACTTGAAACACAAAAAATAAGGTTTAAATATCATTATCTTTTAAAAATTTTATGACTATTTTATTTTATAATAATTAAAAAATACATTATTATTTTAAATACTATTATAATAAATAACTTTATTGGTACCGTACTCTATGTAAAAAAATGCACGCCGAGCTCTGGACTATGGGACTTTTAGACCTCTCCAGACGACAAAATGAAATGACTGGAAAAAAGATGTCAACAAGACCTTCGTACGTGATTAAAGTGATTAAACGCTAATAAATGTAATTATTCACAGTATAATTTCCACTCATTAACAGGAGAAAGTCTTAGTTTATTCAACAAATTATTATCTCACTAATAAAACGGACGGTAAGTTACCAAATAAAATTAGATGTTTTGGTTATTTATTTGACGGCTATCACCAATGCAACTTTACAATATAGGTAACAATAATTAACATTTGTAAGAACAGAAAAAAGAACAAACTATAGCTACCTATACATCGTGCTTTTAACTATGACAATATCTAATTCCTGGATGGATTGTCATGAAATTTTTAAGGTTAACTTTTGACGATTTAATGATTCTGATAAACTATACCGGAAATTGACGAATTATTATTACATTTTAATAATTATTTTAACATTCTTCAGGAAGTTACCCTACCACTTTTGACCTTAGTGGCACACCGTACACAGGCTCTTTAGAACAGTCAAAATTTTTTAGTTGCTGTCATCTTGATGTTTGGCGTTACTTTTTTGAGGTTACGATTACGAACTAGAAGTTTACTTTTTGATAATTTGTTCTAACATCTTGTTCGAAAATCATAAACTATAAACGTGACGTTCTTCAAGCTCTATAATAATAATTTAATTTACATTGTAAGAATACCGGTAATCAAATGTAAACCTTCTGAGATTTGGATACGTTTCCATGGTAGTTTCATACATATCTGTAAATAAGACTGTGGTTTGTTCAGTTGGATTTAACACGATAAAAGTGACATCGGCGAGAATGACAACATTATTCCATTACTGGTTAAATAATCTGTGGGAATAACTTTAGACCTGAGGTTTTGGTTTAGGCCTATAGCCTACAGTTTTATTCATAAGTAACATGTAGCCTATATAAGAAAGATGTGACTAAAAACTAACTTCTGATGCTGTCAATATACATGAAATACTGTCTACAACGTTTTAATAATATATGAAGATTAAATGGTATTCTTTAAGACTTAAGTTACCATACCTATTTAACTTTCATATAATGTAGATACGGTAGGCCAATGCTATTGTTTGTCAACCATCACATTCTAATTTTAGCCTTGCTGTAAGTATCCATATATAGGCCTTGGTTGTCTTATTAGGGAGGATTTTATAAGAGGACTAGCTTAGCCTATATTTGGGATTTACAAAATCGCACATATGTCCACTCGCTTTTTGTTAGAAGTTTGCTGAGGTAAGCTGTAGACCTACTTGGAATGGCCAAACATACTACAATGAATCCAACAGACCACACCACCTCATACACCTTACCTAACCCAAGGTATCTACTTAACGTGATAAGGACCCAGTGCCGTCCTTAGGGCGGCGTGACAGATGCAGCCGCACAAGAGCCTCGCGCCTACGAAGGCCTCGCGCCTACAAAGGCCTCGCACTTAGGGTTTTTTTTCATGGAAGCTAGAGGCGTCATGGCCATGACTGGGATCAGAAATGTGGACTTTCGATGATTATCAATTGAGGAACTGAAGACAACGTACAAACAGTTAGTGGTATGTACATATTTTGCTAATATTGACAATATGTTTTAATTTAACGTCAAGTTCTGAAATACATGAATTAGCCGTGTATTTAGCCAATAGCGGGTGTATTTCTCAATGTAGCAAGCAAGTCTGTGTCAGGACTATATAGGGGCCATAATTTTATTTTGATATTAACGGAATGAGTTTCAGGTATTTTTATGTTTATCCTAGCTATTTTTTCTATATTTTAGAACTTAGGAATTGATTTTTTGACAAAGTCAGTGATAAGAGTGACCTCCAATGTTGAAATGGTATTTTTTTTTTACCACCCATCTTGTACAGTGTGTTAGGTTAGGTTATCTTATGATATTTTTAAATAACAAATCCTATCGTATCCAACGAGGTATATATCTATAGAGGTCTCGTCTGGGGTAAAAAACTGTGCTTACATGCTGACCGCCATTTTGACGCTCTATACCCTCCGATCTTCATGGCAACAAATATGTTAACCAATCAAATCCCCTCTTCACAACTTATGTTAGTCTTTATTACTCTTTGGCTAGATGTTTTCCAGTGAGGTTTCACTTTTTTAACAAAAGTGACAAAGCTCTATAATTATTTAAACCGCGTTAATCTTATCCTGACCACCACAGTGTGTTAACAGTTTTAATTGTTGCATATTCATAACCGGTTGAAATAGAAAGTATTGGACCAATAACTTATTCATAGCCTATATTATTTTTTCTGGAAGATTTTTACTGTAGAATTCACAAATAAGGTTCAATGTTTATCAGAAACTTTCCATTCGGGTACACATTCATAAATGATGAAGCGATCATATAAAATACCCCCATAGCAGCAAACCTTCGTACTCAGCGAATTTCCGATGCATATATATGTATCTTAATACCACATAAATCCACATACCAAGTTTCATCAATATACATTCATAAATAAACGATTTATGACATTTTAATTATTCTACATAAGAACAACATGACGGCTGAGTATGCAGGGTTGCTGAAGCAAGGAACATAAAAAAACGGGGTTTTATAGAAATATCATTATAACTCGAGAAGGTAAAGCCACATACCAAATTTTATTAATTTATTTTCATAATTAAGAAACGTTACTTATAGAGAACACGTTACTTATTCTCTATAAGAATAACATGGGGCTGAGTATGCAGGTTTGCTGCTACGGGAACTATCAGCCAAAAAATGTGCTTTAGTGCAAATATCAATAGCAATATAGACCACAGCAATATGAAGCAATATACCAAGTTTCATCAGGATAAGTTGATAAATAAGCGAGATATACAATTTTTCTTATTCTCCATAAGAATAACATTGGACAACGTACTGTGTTTAGCACTTTCAATATCTCTGTAACCATTTGACATAGAGAAATGATCAAAACACCAAATTGTGCGTCTTTTTAAGCTGATTCTAATAAAAAAACTAAAATTTGACGTTTTCCAAAATAATATGTAAAAAACGCAAAAAACCCATTTTTGGAGAACAAAACCCCCCCAAAATACCCTTTCGGATAGGTCGATCTGTCTGGTTTTCGAACTTTAAGTCATAAATGCTGCTTTACACGATTATACCAAATTTCATCAAAATCGGATAATTTTTACGAGAGTTATCGTGCTCACGGACACATATATACATATATATATTACGAACGAATGGTGTTTTTGGGGTCTGGGGACCTCAAAACGAAAAGTTATCATGGTCCCGGGCCTAGATCTTACCATGCCGACTACGTTAATAGCTTCTTCCCTGTAGGGGAAATTCGCTAAAACAAAATTAAATTGTTCGATACGGTATAGCTATTATTTAAGTTATTCGGTTATGTTCGGTCTCAAAGATGTGGAAGATATTGTCTGGAAATTTTTCCAGGTAAGAAACGTTGATTCCAATAATACTTAAATATGTATTCTTGGGAGCAACCTTTTAACGGATCTATGGAAATCGTATGTTCTTTTTACATGCTGCTGTAATACCAGAAAGTTATTTCCTAGAAACCTTTTAAATTTGTTTTTTTTAGTTTTATGTTTTGTAAATCAATTATTTTGTTTATGCAGGTAAGGTTTATTTCATTTTTATTTTAAGTTTATTTGGAAAAGAAACTAAAAAACAAATATTACGTAATAACTAACATACAGATGATAAAATATTTTACAGTCGATCTTATCAATATATCGAGAAATTTATTCGGCTTTGTGTATTGTTCCGTTTATGAAAGTGTACCCTTCCGTTCTCATGGAATTTTAAAGTTTACACCACCCTGCATTAGTCAAGAGAATCCTCTCTCCAATCTGTTGTGTTTATTCGTGACGGGTAATTTTGGCTGTTTAACAAACGTTAATAGGCTATACTTATTCTTAACGATCTAATGAAAGCAACTATTTGGATCCTTTCCTTTAATACCATGACTTTTTTGGTTTTTAATTTTGTTAAATGCACTAGATATCACTGACGGAAAAAATTAAAGTTGCCTATGTTTATTTTGTAGTATATAGGTCCTATTCAATATCTAAACATAAAACGTAACCAAACTTAATTAACATAAACTAAATTATTGGGGTTTTTAAAAGATTAAGTAAAAAATGCCCGACTGGAATACTCATAGGCCTATTTAGTTCTGATAGCACATTCAAACCTAACCTAATTAGGGGTAAAAAGCAAATGGAAATAAATTCTGGTGTGTGGTTGGTGGGTTTGAAATGTGTGCTTATTACGTGAAGTAACGTTGAGTTCGGTAAGGTATTTAACATAGGTCTAAGCACTCATACACAAAATTCAGGGTTGTGCACTCATACACACTTCCCACCAACCAACCATGCCTGTAAATTGTTTTGAAAACTCCAAAATAACTAAATCAACACAGGCTATATTACAAGTCGTTTGGTGTACATACAAACCAAAGTAACGTTTAACAATTACTGTAAAACATAATTAAAATAAAGGAACACAATCCGATTTGACTCTGGGACCATACCTGAGCTACAATGACATACCGTGAACGCTAAAATTTACATCTCAAGAAGCAATTAATGCAACTTCTGAATTGGCAATATTGATGGTGGGGGCTTTGATGTCCGAATACTACTGGCCGCTGAGCGTGTGGAGCAGATATCGATAAGCATTAAGATAAGACTCCCAGGAATTTGAGAGAAACAGGGGAAAAGAGAATGTACGTTAACAGGTGCGCGGAATATTTTCTTTAGTTGTAAAACATATTTTTAACAGTAGAAAATAAACATAAAGCCAAAAAGGTTGTGCTGGTAAATTAACGGAAAAGATCCAAATATTCATTTGATAGTTGTTAGTACTGTAACACACTTGTAATCTAAATGAATTGAAAATACAGTCTAAACTCTGTTTACTGACTTAACTGGACTGATTAGAGGTGTATAGTATCTAAAGGCCTACATGCTGATGACTGATGACATTTTTAACATGGATACCAATACACCATTCCTTGAGAGGAATAACGAGTAGTGATGTGCAATATATGGTCACATTTCGTGATATGACTGAGGTGGTATCGCGTCACTGTTGAGACGTGTGTCATTAGAAGGGTATTTCTTGTATTGTATCGTCGTTTTCATATTGTGTCATTTAAGTTTCAATGATTTTCCTCTTATGAACAAATTAAAAGTCCCCAAATTTGGAGCAGCAACGTTAGACTAGCTATAGTTTCCATTCTAAAAACCCTGTTGCCACAAGGGCGAAAAAGTAAGCCTAATTTCCCAACACAATGTAAGTCTGCTCTGGGGAACGCATTTGGCACAATGAACTGTTGCCTACAGTACTGTAGCATGTTTTTTTGTACAGTTCCGTAGACGTACCTACGATATATTATCGAATGAAAATATATATTGATTATAAATATCGATATAATATCAAATGAAACTATCGATCGATTATAAATATTGATCGAAATTCGGTCACAACACAACAGATTTAACTTCTTTACAAACCAGAGTAGGCTTACAATTTTTTTACTGCTTTTAAGAAGTGTTCAAATGGATCTTCATTAGAAAATAAGACTTCCCTACGATAAAGGTACTCGCATAAGTTATTTGCCAAATCGTCAGATTCTATACCACTTTTTAGAGACCTTTTCAAGCTCCTCCAGAAATATATTAACAAAGAAAACGCTGATTAATTATTTTGAAGTACATTTATACTTAAACTACGAAAATTATCACTTGTAGAGAACATTTTAGTTCACTTACCAAGGAAAGGAAATAACATAAACAAATAAAGTAAACAAATTATATTTCAAAACAGATGATTTAATACGTTATAAATATTGTTGGAAATAGCGATAATAACCATTAATTCAATCCGTAATAAATACCAAATTCCAAACGATATTTATAATCGATAGATATTTTCATTTGATAATATATCGTTGGTACGTTTGCGGAACTGTACCCCAGGAAATCAGTAAACTTCAAATTATACAATATGTCAAAGATGATACAGTATGAATGACACACGTCTTGCAATATGATAACTATATTAAAAGAATAAACCAATCGCTTACGAACCGGTATATTAAATCCAATAACAGTATTCAGGATATTTCATTGAAGCATAACCTGTTTCATTAATAGTTGTGTATTTTGTTGAAAATATAAACTTGAAAACGACTTCGCACGCAGCACGCTGACGTGAGGGAAGTGAATTTCCTCATCCAAAACTTTTAAAACTCAAAGCCAGTGTAAAAACATAAATTTATTCCAATTTCATTGAAATCTGAAAACATTGATTTTTTGGCTGTGTTCTGATGCTCCTGGTTTCATTTACCTGCAATGCTAGGAATACAATTTTGCGCATTATAAGTTTAGGAGAAGGTTCAGTCAGGCTTGAAAGTAGGCGCGAGGTTGCTGGGGATGATACAAATACACCAACAAATAATAACATGCTTTTCTAATGTAAAAACCCCATAAGACTAAACATACTGTGTTTAGCCGATAAACATTTTCTTTAATAACTCGGTAAATATTTATGCTAGGATGACAAGAGAGGGCTCAAAACTTTCGCTTTACTAATTCCCATATTAATATAAGCATTAATTTTACGTCTGGAGCTTTTCTGACCCTTTTTGGGCCCATAAACTTGAAATTTGAAAGAATAATCCCTTTAAAAGGGGGTTAGAGTTTTCCGATTGTTTTGCCCAACGAACTTGTCCAACTGATTATAGAAAGGAACATCCCTACCAAATCTGAAGTAAATTGGACAAAAAAATGTGACCGCTAGAGTGCATACACACACACACACATATATATATAATTTTGAACGACCCCCCATAACGTGTTCAGGGGGGCACGTTAGGAACTTCTACGGCAGTCCCGGGCTTAAGTCTCACCGTGCGGGTCATGCTAATAGTTCACTTTTCCTTAGGAAATTCACTAATAAATAAGGATATAACTATGTTTAGTTAATGGGTATTCAAAATTTATTTGTATGCCATCTTCACACTTTGACCGAGTCTAGGCGAGCAAAGATGAACGTGAGTCAGTGGATGTGTAACTTAGTCTGCCTCCGCTCATGTTATTCCAATTGATTATTTACAATGTTTAATTTCAATGCGAGTCGCTCACCTAATACATTTGGCTAGAGTGTGAAGTGTATTACTACTGAACTTGATATTATTTATTATTAAATGTGTGTGCGAACATTAATTATTTTTAGCAGAGTGCAACTAATATTTTTCTGAAGATACCTTCGTAAAAATTAATTTGACAAAATGTTACACGAAAGTGATTCAGTAAGTTCCGGATGCTTAAAAGATGCAAAATACGGTCATATTCATTTTTTTTAAACTTTTTATGATATGGACACGGTAGTTATCGTGCATAAGACACTCCAGTTTGAATCACTTCGTTAGAAATAGAAGCATTGAAGTCAGGTATGAGATCTTCCTCACTTTGTGAGCTCATCTGATTACAGTAGACACCCTCTTAACCTTCCTTACTAACCTTCCATTGTATTGCCTTTTTATTTCCAGGAAATAAGTTAACTCACATCTGCCGCCGCAGCTGTATTCCTGATACTGCACCGGAAAAAAAAATCAGAACAGAAGTCGATCATATGTTTCCATAGTTAGCAAGTATTCCAAAGTTGCATCTTGGTACCTGTTTTTATACCCTTTTTTTAACTGACGTTTGACTTTTATAATTTTAGTGCTTAATATGACAATTTATACAAACGTTATTTGTTTTAACCGACCTTTCAGTTATCCGACCCAGGGCTCAGTCCTATGGAGGGTGGTTAAGAGTGTGTCTTTTGTACTTTATTTTATTTGCATAGGCCTATTGGCAAGACTTGTTTGTAAATATATTTATTATCAATTTAGTTGTACTACAACTTCCAATGAGACACCTTTTTTTAAGTTATTTGAACGTGTCTTTCTAAGATGGTGCTACCAATACATTCAAAATAAGTGAGAATCGCCCATTTATGTTATAATTTTTATGGTTTTGAATTCTTTATTTTACACATTTAATGGTAAAAGTATCTTTAACTTGATAGCTTAGTTATTCGTTCCGATGATTTATTAAGGGAAATATGGCTTAACTACAAAAACAATCAACTATTAATATGGCTTAACTACAATTTGAAGTAATATATGTCCAATCTTTAATGTTCATATAAGGGCCATTGGTAAATTATGTCACGCTATATTCAGCCCTTTTTGACCCCCTCCCGCCCTTTATCACCCTGGTCATTTCCCCCCTCACCCATGTCACGTCACACTTATTAATTTTTAAGTATTGGATTGTGGCATACGGTATTTTGTCACTGTAATTGACGATTTTGCATGCTTTAACAGTTTCTACTGTCACACAGCCCGTAACCCCCCCGCCCCCCCCCCCCCGTTAATTGGGTGAGCGATAATTAGAATATGGGAATAATAAATGCCTGTTGGGTGGGACTCTAAAAAAAAATCATTTGGAGTATGTCTGTCCATTCTGCTTTGAGTGCTTTAGCCATCATCCTACTGACCTTTGGCTTCATCAGTCCAGTAGTAGGTGCAAGATGGTAAACATAGCGTGAAGTACCAGTGGGGCGGGACCCCAAAGGATCTTTGGATTGAGGGAATGTGTATTTTGATTCTGGTGTATTATCTATTTTTCTAACAAATTTCAGCTCCATCAGTTCTGTGGTCATTGGTGTATAATGTTTGACATGGGTATATTTATTTATTTATTTATTTTTTATTCCATGGCAATGTTTAACAATGTATTAGAATTTACAAAACAAAATATTAAATTTATGGGGAAATCATTAAACCAGGTATCATATTCCAGTGGGGCAAAGTATTTATTATCAGGGGTAGGTTTATGTCTGACGTTAACCTCTCAGCTTTCTTTCTACTGAATTTTACCCCTCAGTCCAGTAGTAGCAGCAGTAGTAAGCTGGTTGGAATAGGTATTTTAAATTTCCAGAAGGCAGAGCCCTAAAACATTTGCAGAACATGATTAGACTTATGTTTGACTCTGATATATTAGGTACATTGCTACCGCTCAAGAGGATCCCTAATGACCATAGGATTTTCAAGCGAGTCCAGTGGGGCAAAGCACTAGGTTTTAAGTAAATGGCTATAAACCTTCCTAGGGTTACCTGGATCACTGTGCAATGTTTCATCGCAATTCGATGTATTGTTAAGGAGCGCGTAAAGTAAAAAGAAACTAAAAGTAATTTAGAGAGAGATTATGTTTTCTGTCTTGATTTGTTTTGACACTAAAAAAATGTATACTATTTACATTACAGCTTGCTACCTAAATAAATACACAGATTTTTACAACATTTTATATTAGTTACCTGTAAAAAACATAACAAAATGTTCTTTCATGTGATTAGCATGGTAACATTGAAATCCAGTGGGGCGAAGTCCTTTAGTTCTAGGATTTTTATTAGTGGCTTCCCAGGGTTAACCTGAATGACCATGCAATGTTTCATCGAAATCGGATGAGTGGTTTAGGAGGAGGTAACAGATAAACATTCAGACGCAAACAGAGACTTCAATTTATATTATGGATATATTGATTTAATTTTAATATAAACTTCTATTTCTACTTCACAATAAAATATTTTAAAATTGTTCACTCAGAACTACTGATTTAAAATATAAACCAATAACACAATATTTCTACTTTTTTAGTATGCCATTTTTATTAAAATGCACGCTAATGGGCAATACTAGATACAGATAAGACCCTACTGTAATATCAAAATATGATGTAGCTTTCTGAATTATTGCTACAAAGTGCAACTTCCTCTAAAGTGTATTATAAGATTTGGAAATTATTGTTGATGTCCTTTATAGACAACTGCATGATTTTATTATATTTATTTGATACATCGTGTAAATTTTTATTAAATCTCATTTTGTTTCTTTTATGCTTTACTATGATACGTTTATGAATAATTCAAATACCCCTGTCGCAGCAAACCTGCGTACTCAGAGAATTTCCAATGCATGCATAATGCATATGTTTCTCACTACCACATAAAGCCACTTACCAAGTTTCATAAAAATCCATGAATAAATAAGTGATCCATAGGATTTTATTCATTCTCCATAACAATAACATTAGGGCTGAGTAAGTAGGTTTCCTGCTACAAGGAACACAAAATTTGTGTTTTTATGCAATTGTCAAAATAACTTAACCAGTTGAAGCTGCATACTAAGTTTTATTAATTTATCTTCATAATTAAGGGAGATATAAAACTTTACTTATTCTCCATAAGAATAACATTAGGGCTGAATATGCAGGTTTGCTGCTACGAGGATAGTAAAAAAAAAAAGATTTTTTGTGCAAATATCAGTATACCAGTACTACGTGAAACCACATACCAAGTTGCATCAATAGACATATTCATATCAATATTCATAAATAATCAAGATATTAAATTTAATTTATCCTCCATAAGGATAACATAGGGCAACTTACTGTGTTTAGCACTTTGAATATCTCTGCAACGGTTAGACGTATAATCACAATCTAAAAACCAAAATGATTCTTTTGTAGAGCTGAACTGATTGGTAAAAGCAAGTGTGAAGTTTACATTAAAATGAACTGAGGAAAAGCCAAATACCCCCGTCCCAGCAAACCTGCGTACCAGCGAATTTCCAATGCATGCATATGTTTCTCACTACCACATAAAGCCACTTACCAAGTTTCATAAAAATACATAAGTAAATAAGTGATCTATGGCATTTTATTTATTCTCCATAAGAATAACATTAGGGCTGGGACGCAGTTTTGCTGCAAAAACAAGAAGAAATATGTTTTTGGGCAGTTATCAATATTACTCAACCAGGTAAAGTTACATACTAAGTTTAATTAATTTATGTTCATAATCAAAGGAGATAGACTTATTCTCCATAAGGATAACATTAGGGCTGAGTATGCAGGTTTGCTGCTACAGGGATAATCAACAACAAATCTTTTTTGGGTGCAAATATCAATATACCAATACAACGTGAAGCCACATACCAAGTTTCATCGATATACATTCATAAATAATGGAGATAACAAATTTTATTTATTCTCCACAAGGATAAACATTGGACAACGTACTATGTTTAGCACTTTTAACATCTCTACAACGGTTGGACGCAGCATCACAATTTAAACACCAAAATGATATGGAGCTGAGTTGATTGCTCAAAGCAAATGTGAAGTTTCCATTAAAATTAACTGAGGAAAAGCCAAAAACCTTTTCCCCATAAGATTAACATGGGAGATTTTATGAGCAGGTATTTTGGATTTTCTCTGCAATCACTTAACCTAGGTTAATGATTCAAAATACTATATTATTTGTTTTTTTAAGCTCTATAACATGGTCCAACCCAAAATTAAGTTTCTTAAAAACTTTAGGGTGAAAAATGCAAAAAAAAATTATTTTTGGAAAATTTAAAATCCCCAAAAACCCCCCTTCCCATAGTCCGTTTCTTCTGGTTTTCGAACTTTAAGTCATAAATGTCACTTTACACATTTGAGCCAAATATCATCGAAATTGGACTTCTTTACTCAAGTTATCGCATTTACGGACACACACACACACATATAATATATATCAATTTGAACGAGGTAGTGTTTTTTTCATCTGGGGGCCTCAAAACAAAAAGTTATCATGGTCTCGGGCTTAAGTCTTACCATGAGATCTACGGTAACAGATTATACTTATAGATTTTTACAGCAGTATTAAGCTACAATAAAATAAATATCCTGATGGGTCCTCCAGTGGAACCAAAGTGTAAATAACTACTTTTAAACCACGTGCTCTCACTGATTGGGGACTTTTATTGCCGCCAACATATTATATTTTATCAAAATCTTCAGCTAATATTATTATGAGGGCCTAGATGATACAGCCCTCAGTGAGACTGAGGGGTGAGTAACTACTTCATATGCACTTTGTCTGACTGATTGACAGATTTCAGGCCTCATTGTTTGTCATGTTCTGGATTTGTATGTCATTGTCAAGCTGCAGTTATAATGGAGGGCCCATGAGGTATATTGTCAATTGAAACATTTTTTTTTGTATTTTACGCGATCACTCAATCCTTATACGCGATATCAGAGCGTACTCCTAGTTAACAAGTTACGGGTGGTTGTGGGGCGCGGTGGTGGTGGGGTGGGGGGCGTACCATATCACTTAGTTGGGTGTCTAGGTTGTATGCCGCCATCCTACAAGAGAATAATAGATGTCAACTGTGACTAGACCTATTCAGTAATTGTACATTCTAGATAGTTAGTATATATATATCTTAGTAAGGCCAGATCATGTGCAACGATTGGTTATTGAATAAATAAATAAACTGAGAAATAAATTCCGATGAATCCACTATATTATTGAAAAGCACATTTTCCTTCTCTATCAATCGCATTATGTCGGGTTCAAAATATCCTCCATGTTATTCTTATAGAGAAATTGTATTTACATTTTTTTATTTGTTTGTAATAAAAGCTTATGTTAGGACGACGTCAGCACTGGCCTGCCTGACATGTCAGCCGTAGGTCAAGTGTAGGTTTGATCCCGGCTGACTGCAATGATACTTTTTCAATAACAGTTAGCCGTGGCTTGCCCATGTAACTAATGCATGAGTAATTGAAGGTAATTATACTTTACCCACATTGGCGGATTCCATTTACGATGGTAGACCAAAATATGTAAAAGCAAAATACAATATAATAAATGATAGGTGAACAACAACCAGCCATGTTTAGGAAAGTTAATGTAAACAAACTAAATAAACATTACATATTTGCTACCAGGTTGTAAACAATTATTTATGAAATGGTAATCATTTTTAAAGATACAAAGGTGAAAAATATATATTTCAAATAATACCTAATCAAATACAAAAGATCTCTGAACAAGTATGATATGCTTGGTTTCGGTTGTAGAAAATGTAAAAATGTTGGTGAATTACTCAAACGTTTGTATCCAACCGAACGTTTATGATAAATAAAATACGAAAGAGAACTAAATCGGAAGGAGAACGAGCAATGCAAATTAATTCGCCCCTTTACAGTCCAGGCCGGGAAGCCGTCTAGGTGTCACCCCGACAACACGTCACCTTGGCATTTTGGCCCCAGGCGACAACCTGTCACCTCGTAAAACTATACCGATGCCACCCCGTCATCCCGTTACCACAGCGTTACGGGGGGATGCGTAAGGTGTCACCCCGTCAAGTTGTCACCTCTTTTCTAGAGGTGATTGTTTGTCGTGTGCAGAGACGACAACCTTTCACCTCGCACGCTCGCGTCAAGGTGTCACCCCGACAACTTGCCACCCCGCTCCATCTGTTTCCGTCTTCAGTAGGAGTCCCGGGAGGATGGCGCTAACATGGGTTTCTTATGGAGCACAGCTGATGTGGAGGCTTCACTCAGAGGGTCAACCACGTGACCAAAAAAAGGGGGCCATGACCTCAAAAAATTACCAGTGGTACCAACTCAAGACAAAAAAGATATTGCCAACTTAAGAAAAGAAAATTCCCAGAGTGTTATACTGCGTAGTAATTATACCAGTAATAATATATACATAGTAATTATATATATACATAATTATATATATATATTATACTACGGGAGAGTGAGTGACTGCGCAGGTCTGCGCGTCACGCATCAGCGCCCACTCCAAGAGGGTAATCAAGACACAGAGTGTGGTGACTAATTAATTTATTGAAAAGTGCTGTACATGGTGACGGTGAGTGGTGCAGGTGGTGCAGGTGGTGCTGGGCTCCGCCATCGCTGGTGCGGTGCTGGTGGAGCCGTGGGCGCGTGATGGTGGAGTCGGTGAGCCGTGGCCGGGGGGGGGGGGGGGCGGTGGGGTGTAGGTGGTCCTCCTGTAACATAACAAATAATGTGATCAGCAATCTCTATGGGTTCTGTGATTGGTCGGAATAAGGATATATGCTAATGGTTATAATTAGCGTTCTGCGCTCTGAATGGCTTACACAACTACAGAGAACAAAAATTAACATCGTTACTCCATCACTCTGCCTCCGGCCTTCGTGCAGGTAAGAGCCATTACTGTTTGTTGCTATCGGCGTAACTGTTGGCTTATTTTGTATGTGTTGAGATTCATTGTATGTGTTGAGATTAATTGTGTATATTTCGCCATTGGAAAATGGCAGGAAACCCTGTTGAAATTATAAGTACTGATGATACATATATTAGACACTTTAGACTTTACGGAACAAAAACTATTTTCAAATTCACCAAACCTCCTGCAAAAACAAACGAAATTGATTGGCTCAGACAAGGTTTTGCCAAAACTGTAAATGAGATGAAGGGCCAAGCCTATGAAAATGATCAGCTTGGATTTACACTACAATCTCTAAACTTAAAAAGTACAGAGCCCGGGTATATTGCTTTTCGGCCCGCAGGTGAAATTAATGAAGATATCCTTTGGCAAATTTTCGGGGGAATTGTTCAATCAAATTCCGAAACTATTAAATCTACCGACACATTTAAAGTGGAATGTACCCGAGTTAATCTCCCTATAGGTTCCGGGAAGGTACAACCTGGATTTTACAACACCTTTGTCGAAGAGTGTAAAGCCAGGAAGGGTATTGTAGTAATTAATAATAAAGACAATTTATGTCTTCCTCGGGCTTTGGTAGTGGATATGGCTAAAGTGACTAATGATCCTCAGTACAAAGCAATACGTGAAGACAAGGGTAAAAGACAAACGTTTAGGGCCAAGGAACTTATTTGGCGGGCTAGGGTAGAGATCTCTGAGGAAGGTGCAGGAATCCCCGAATTGGAAAAAATTCAGGACTTGTTAAAAGATTACAAAATCACAGTTTATAATTATGATAGAAAAGGCCGAGATGTCTACTTTGAAGGCCGTGTTGAAAATCCTAAATTTAAAATAAATCTGCTCTTTCACAATCAGCACTATAACGTAATCGTAAACGGAAAATGTATATAATGTTTGATTTTGTATTTTTTCATTAAAGCATTTACATGTTTATTGAAAAAGTCTGTTCCCTGATCTGTTTGGAAATGCGTCATTTTATACTTGGATAATATGGGTTCTAAAGCTTTAGCCACCTCAGGGCCTGACTTGTTTTTTAACGGCACGGCAAACGCTACTTTTGACAAACAGTTAATCATTGTCAATATGTACTTGAACCCTTTATTAACTCGGGAACAAGGCTTCATTTCAACCAGGTCAGCCTGGTATAGTCCGGGAAGAGTAACTTTACGCCTGGGATAATTTATCCTGGCAGGCCGGTGTAGTTCGTCAGCTATAGCGTCCATTGTCAAAATAACTTATTTTTTTCAGTAAACATTAGTTTTATACCAGTGTCTGTTTGAATGGGGTTTGAGACCATTCGTGCAGTGAGCACACAGGTTCAACCTTTATTTCGTGCGTGAGCCAATCCAGATTACCTGGTTGACGCCCAGTACAAAATAAAAGTCCTCTCCCTTTGAACAGACAAGTGGGAAGAGTTTTTTATTTGCTTTATATTTATTTGCTTTTTTTTGCCCACCGGACAAGTCCTTCTTTCACCCGAGGTCGGTTCGATTGAGTTGTCTGGGTGTTGGCCAAACGCCTCTAATCTACTAGACCCCTCATTCACACATGAGCTATTCGAAGGAGCAGCCAAGCGATTAACTTGACTCTTCAATCTACTAGGCTCCCTTTCAGGTTTACGGGGTTTTTAGTCGCCCGCACCAGTGACCTTAATTCACACACACATTCATACAGTGGGACTTAGGCATTATCTAACACATGTTCAACAATATTTACAAAGTTATGTGAGGTGAGGATGTTGTTATGAGCAGAATCAAAGTGCATGCCATAACTCCTCATCAACTCTTTAGCTTTATTTACAACATTTATCCCGTTAGGGACAGATGATTTTACAAAGCATGGGACAAAACCTTCCTCCTTTGCTTTATTTAAAGCCTTGTGAAAACTTACTTTTTGAGTACGGATACACTTGTACTCGCAGACTCCGTACAACTGCAACATTGTGTCTTTAATAAGAATACCCAATACGTGGCTAAGGTCTTCTTCTTTAGGAAAAACTGCCAATCTTGATGCTTGGTCAGTTAACATTTTATTTATGGATTCTTTTTCTTTTTCCAGTTGTTTGTTAATTTCCAGTGATTTTGTAAGTGATTGTAACAACCGATTATTATCCTGTTTGATTTTATACACTCCATATTTTCTTATGGAAGGCAAGACATCTTCAAAAACCCAGTCTTGGAATTTCTCAGCAATGGGCAATTTGGATTTTAAAATTCATGAATATAGCCCTGGCTCATTGATGTATACCGTTTTAAATTGAAAATTCAAAGGGAGGAACGTTTCGTTCCTACCTTCTTCAGGCATTGTTTTACGATATTTTTCTCTAACATGATCTCTGATTGCTTTTCGTGGATTAGAGTAGCCCAGGATTTTATCAACTTCTTTTGCTTTAAACCAAGGATCATCACTGCTGTCAAACAGTACAGCAACGGGTTGATCATTAAATATATAAGAGGTTAAGTGAGACATTTTTATTTGTATCGCTGGAAGCTCTTACCTGTGCAGGCGCAAGGGGCAGAGTGAAGTTAACTCTTGAGAATAAAGAGCGATAAAAGTATCGACCAATCAGGGCACAGAACGCTAATTACAACCAATAGAATGCATTTTTATTACAACCAATTACAGAGCAGTATTTTAACAGGTTACAACTAGTTGTCAGGTTTTTTAAATTTAATTAACACATGGTGTACGTGTTCTTTATTAAATTCATCATAAATTGTAAGGTCGATGCAGGGGCGATCTTCCGGTTCGCCCCACTCGTCATTTAACACAAACGAGTCAGTCAGACATCCTAGTTTTTTTTCACCGCTGTCAAAATAAATGTTGTATTCTAATTCATCGTACTTGGAAAATTTAGCTACTTTTTTCATAACCCTTTCTTTAGAGAATCCGCTATTTAGCATCGCCTTACGACTCAAAAATTCAACTTCTATCCTGTCAAAGTCTGCATTTGATGGTAATTTTAATGGTTTTCCTTCAAATTTTATTTTTTGTACAGGTCTTCCGTCACAAAATATATTTATAAAGATCCAACCAATATTTTGTTCCCAATCCTCCTCATCACACATTGTACAGCAAACGGACACACGTCTGATCGCAACGAAAGCTGGATATTATATGTACAAAGGGGGCTCCGATTTGGAGCCACCTTGGGGCGGGGTGGGGGTTTGACTCTTTTGATATCCGTAAGGTAAGGTTTCATACTCGCTCTCGAGCCTCCTTTTTGGTCCTGTAATTCTAAACTTTTTAATTTCACTCACTGTTACAATATTTTTGTCTTTAGTTCTCCTGATTCTATTCTCTTCAATTTCTAGTATCTCTTTTGTTTCACTGAGGACCATCTTTTTTAGAGCTTCAAAGTTTAATGTTTCGGAGGTTTTCATGTTTAATGTTAGGCCCTTGATTTTACAAACAGATTCTAACTTTTGTTTTTTGGTTGACCAGACAAGGTATGCGTAAGTCTTTGGTCCCCCAGAAACAAATTCAACAATATAAGAGCCCGGGCCGTACTCGCTTGCCAATTCATCTGTCATTTCCCCAAGGTAATCTCCCGTAGGAACCTTATACAATCCTCCACGGTATATGTACAATGTCGAGTCCGTGTCATAATAGATTACTTGGCCTCCTAAAGCATCTAGATGTTCATACAACTTTAATCTAGCCTGGGCTGTAGTCTAGGCCGCAATCACAACATTTACATTTCTCAAAGGTTCCCCAACCTCTTCGAGATACTCCCAACTAACAACCGCAACCGTCTCATTAACAATCTGAATCCTGTTGACTTTTACTTCTGGAGTGGTAACATGTTAAACAACACTTTAGATTCTCTTACAATCATAGCCTTAGTTTGATTTTCCCTCTGTCCGAATTTTCCCCAAAATGAATTTAACATTAATTTAGCCAATTGCCTCAAACCCCCGTTTTTAGCAATTTTGTCTTTGTCTAATTTAACTCCCTCATGTTGGAAATAGTCTGAAATGTACTTGTCTTTATCATGTTCAGTCTTACACCAAGTGGGATAGCCTGAGGCTTCCTGCTTCATTTTTAAAAATTGATTTATAAAATTTGTAAACAAACCTCCGTTTTCATAAGTGGCTACCTCATACTCCCACAACTCGTACATGTCCAGTACAACGTAACCTTTCTCTATAGCTTTTCTAATTTCATCCATGGTACATGTTCCTACCATTGCCCTTTCCTCACTCTCATGTTCACAATCTTCTTGGTTTAATGTTTCCCCACAAGTTTTACACAAAACAAACATTAATTTATTATTCATTTTAGCAGGGAGTACGGGATGGTAGAGATCTCGAGGTGGCAGAATCTTACATTTTAACAATCCCTCTACCTGCATACCTCTCTGCCTGCACTCCCTATCTCCCACATAGATTGTAGGGTGGCCCAAATGATATTTCCCATATTTATTTACAAACGGATAAAGGGAACAAACATCAACATACTGTATCGTTTCTCCCTCTTTACATTTATGATATTTTTTGTATTGCCCGTTCTGCCTCCAAAGAACGCTTGCCTAGGGTCGATGGGCAGATTGTTGAGAATCGGAAGGTTATTTAAATGTTTAAGTTTGTTATCTTTCTTTAATGCTCTAAATTCACACTCCCACATTTCTATAGTTTTGTAGTCACTCATTTTTGCCATTTTTTTCAAAGTTCTTTCATACCTTAAGTCGAGTGAATCAGAGGGATCCTCCTTCAAAGGAGCCTCTCTGTTATAAGGAAAACATTTTGGACACCCGTGCCAATAACACCCGTGAAACTCGTAAATTCTCTCACCGTCAAACCCATCAACTTTCATTCGATTAATTTTAACTTCTTTACCCCGGCCCGCATGTTGAATCCTTAATCCACGTTTCTCCTCTTCCCATGTTAACCATTGTAATGCAACGGCTGACTGATTGTCAGTCAGTCTGTAACCGTTTTTAGGAATCAAACCTATTGTGTTTGGTTTTAGAAAGTTACGCCGAAAAGCTAAGTTACAGGCGCTAGCAATAGTTACGGCCTCGAGAAAAGGGTCTACGTTACATTGTTCAAGAAGCAAGGCTCTAAATTTTATACACGCTTGGGCTAGGATTTCCACGTCTGAGAAACAGTACTCCAAGATTTCTTTTTTAAAATCAAACACGTAGTTACTCGCCACTTGCTCGTCGTACCAAATCTCGAAAGCTTCGTGAGGTTTCTCAAACATTGATTCCGGGCAGTAATACTTTTTGTCGGGTATCGGGCCTACATAATTTTGATTTGCCACAGTGTTAAAAAGATGCGGGAAATAACCTTTCTTTTTCTCGGGAGGCAGATCGAAAGCTTTAGGGAGTGCAGCGAGGGACATGGGGAAATAACTAAGTGAATCAACAAATCTCAAATTGTCCAGTTCCATAAGAATGATTTTAGTTCCCCGCATTACCAGCTCCGGCGTGAATTTTGTTTCTTCCATGATGTACTTTAACAAAAACTGAAAATCAAATCCTCGCCTGTTGTGAGCAATCACACAAACATTTTTAAACTGTTTTCTAACACTCATTACATAGTCTATAAAATCTTTAACCGGGTCAGAGTTGAAGACTCTTGTACGGTTGTTACACGTCGTACAAAATTTACCTTCTATACACTGATTGCAATATTGTTGTGAGACGCACAGGTTAACTTTGTGAACTTTTTTATCAGGGTCTGAGGGGAGTGACTCGTCCTGCCTTGTTTCAAAGTCAAAGAAAATAAACAGGAAGTCTTTAGATTTAGGTTTTCCTTTATTGGGCTGAATGTAGCATTTATGATTGGGGTCTTTGAACGCTTCACAAGGTTTACAATAAACTTCCCCGCATTTGTGAGGTCCTGATCTCTCTTTTAAGTTAATCAATTTTCCACAGTCGGACAAATATTAGTACATCTGTGCTCAGCCTTGTGTTCGAAAGGGACATGACATGCTTCGCAAAAGTAGGTACAGGCGAAAGCAGCGGTCAAACTGTTGATTACGTTATAGTGCCGATTGTGAAAGAGCAGATTTATTTTAAATTTAGGATTTTCAACACGGCCTTCAAAGTAGACATCTCGGCCTTTTCTATCATAATTATAAACTGTGATTTTGTAATCTTTTAACAAGTCCTGAATTTTTTCCAATTCGGGGATTCCTGCACCTTCCTCAGAGATCTCTACCCTAGCCCGCCAAATAAGTTCCTTGGCCCTAAACGTTTGTCTTTTACCCTTGTCTTCACGTATTGCTTTGTACTGAGGATCATTAGTCACTTTAGCCATAGCCACTACCAAAGCCCGAGGAAGACATAAATTGTCTTTATTATTAATTACTACAATACCCTTCCTGGCTTTACACTCTTCGACAAAGGTGTTGTAAAATCCAGGTCGTACCTTCCCGGAACCTACAGGGAGATTAACTCGGGTACATTCCACTTTAAATGTGTCGGTAGATTTAATAGTTTCGGAATTTGATTGAACAATTCCCCCGAAAATTTGCCAAAGGATATCTTCATTAATTTCACCTGCGGGCCGAAAAGCAATATACCCGGGCTCTGTACTTTTTAAGTTTAGGGATTGTAGTGTAAATCCAAGCTGATCATTTTCATAGGCTTGGCCCTTCATCTCATTTACAGTTTTGGCAAAACCTTGTCTGAGCCAATCAATTTCGTTTGTTTTTGCAGGAGGTTTGGTGAATTTGAAAATAGTTTTTGTTCCGTAAAGTCTAAAGTGTCTAATATATGTATCATCAGTACTTATAATTTCAACAGGGTTTCCTGCCATTTTCCAATGGCGAAATATACACAATTAATCTCAACACATACAATGAATCTCAACACATACAAAATAAGCCAACAGTTACGCCGATAGCAACAAACAGTAATGGCTCTTACCTGCACGAAGGCCGGAGGCAGAGTGATGGAGTAACGATGTTAATTTTTGTTCTCTGTAGTTGTGTAAGCCATTCAGAGCGCAGAACGCTAATTATAACCATTAGCATATATCCTTATTCCGACCAATCACAGAACCCATAGAGATTGCTGATCACATTATTTGTTATGTTACAGGAGGACCACCTGCACCCCACCGCCCCCCCCCCCCGGCCACGGCTCACCGACTCCACCATCACGCGCCCACGGCTCCACCAGCACCGCACCAGCGATGGCGGAGCCCAGCACCACCTGCACCACCTGCACCACTCACCGTCACCATGTACAGCACTTTTCAATAAATTAATTAGTCACCACACTCTGTGTCTTGATTACCCTCTTGGGGTGGGCGCTGATGCGTGACGCGCAGACCTGCGCAGTCACTCACTCTCCCGTAGTATAATATATATATATATATATAATTATGTATATATATAATTACTATGTATATATAATTACTATGTATATATTATTACTGGTATAATTACTATGCAGTATAACACTCTGGGAATTTTCTTTTCTTAAGTTGACAATATCTTTTTATTCTTGAGTTTGTACCACTGGTAATTTTTTGAGGTCATGGCCCCCTTTTTTTGGTCACGTGGTTGACCCTCTGAGTGAAGCCTCCACATCAGCTGTGCTTCATAAGAAACCCATGTTAGTGCCATCCTCCCGGGACTCCTACTGTCTTCTTATAACGCAAAAATAGGCTTTCTTCACTTGGCTTATCAGCGCTACCATGCTTAAAACAAATAATAAACTTTTAAATATGATTCATGTTTAATCTTCTACCGTATATAAAACTACATTAATTTAGAGGCACGGTCCCAGGTAGAAAAAATAACTTGAGGCAAGCTTGCCCAAAACTTGCCATGACACACTTAAACACTTTCTACAAGTTTTCCGTGGCAAGCAACCAAACTTGTGAAAAGTTTGAGGCAAGCTTTCTAGTTCCCTCCTTCAAAACTTTCCAAAAGCTTTTCAATTAAGCTTTCAGAAAGCTTTCTTACAAACACATTGAGAAAGCCTTTCTGGTATGTTTGTGGAAAACTATCCTGGTAAGCTTTTAGAAAACTGTCCTGGTAAGCTTTTGGCAAACTTTCCTGGTAAGTTTATGTGTACCGGTATACCTTAATGAAAACCTGAATACTATAATAATTGGTATTTTTGCACAACTAGTGCACAAAATTGTACTTCGCTGAATGGATATGCTAATATTAGTTGAAATAACTGAATTAATAGTTTGTATACTTTTAGGAAAAATAAAAAATTTTCCCATTTTTTATTAAAAAAACTTGGTAATATTGTAATTACTGTGCATGAACCTACCTGGAATATCCTCAAACACAACTTTGTGCTCTTACCAACAAATAAAATCTACCAACCAAAACAACTGCTATAAACTGTTAAATAAATCACTTATTTAATTACTAATGATTAATATAATGTTTCATAATCACACTCACTTCCTGTGAAATAATAACTGGTTTTGGACTTCTACTAAACAAATTGCTTGGTTAATAGATAATTTTATTAAAATAATAGATTGCTTGGATAATTTAAAAAAATACTTAGGTCTATCGGCTAAACGTCTGTTAGTATTCAACAAAATTCTCAAAAACTTCATTGAAAACAAATAAAGTTGTCACTATAAATGTAGTTGCATAATATTGTTGTTACTATAAATGGTATTAATTTATACTACAAGCTTTCATTATTAAACAGATTAATAACATTGTTTTCCTTTTTAATTCATTAGTAGACTGAAATACATTGGCCTTAGTATCCTTATCAAATTGCTACAAACTACATTTAAATATAAAGGTGCCTGTCCAAAACCACTGCAATTATACCAAATTTTGTTATACCAAATTAAAATGTTTTTAATTATATTTTTAGGCGAAGGTAAAATTTAATGGAAAATATATAATAATTAAAATAACTATACAATGTACGTTTAATTTTCTCCATTGATCTATTAGTCTTCACTAACAAGTTAATTTGTGAATCTTGGTGAACCAATGTTAAAATGGCTATTGGAATAATATAGGTACCAAAGATAGGAATAACCAACAATCTTTACATATTATGTTTTATATTGTTTCAATTTAACTATTTACATCATGATCAAAATACATTTAAAACTTCATTGTTCCAAGCCGTCTTCTTCAATCTCCCTGGCTCCAATGGCTGCAACCTCCTGTCTTTTTTCCCTGAAAACAAAATAATATTCTTGAACCCAAAGGTTTTACGAAACCATCAAATTAATCATTCATAGATTCAATGTTTATAGTTTGGAAATAATTTTCTTCAACCTGAAAGGGGTTTTATGACAAACAAGCAACTAGTGTTATTGTCAGAAAATGTTATTAAAACGCAATGCATACCGTACAACCAATATTTTTAAATAACCGCAAAAAATTATTAGACCTTTGTGTTAACACGCTCTTATCCAGTTTTTGGTACATGGTTCATACAACAAATTACAATACTCCCGTCGCAGCAAACCTGCGTACTCAGCGAATTTCCTATGCATGAATATATTTCTTACTACCACATAAAGCCACTTACCAAGTTTCATAAAAATACTTAAATAAATAACTGATATATAGCATTTTATTTATTCTCCATAAGGGCTGAGAACGCAGGTTTTCTGCAATGAGAAAGATTAAAATTTTTTTGCAATTATCAATATAACTCAACCAGGTGAAGCTACATACCAAGTTTTAATGATTTATGTTCATAATTAAGGGAGATTGGGAGATATAAAGCTTTACGTATTCTCCATAAGAATAACGTTAGGGATGAGTATGCAGGTTTGCTGCTAAGAGGATAATCAACAAAAATTTTTTTTTTTCAAATATAAATTTTCCAGTACTAGGTGAAGCAACATACCAAGTTTCATCAGTATACGTTCATAAATAATCGAGATATCAAATTTTAAATATTCTCCATAAGGATAACATTGGATAACGTACTGTGTTTAGCACTTTGAATATCTCGGCAACGGTTGGACGTAGAATCACAATTTAAACACCAAAATGATTGTTTTGTAGAGCTAAACTGATTGGTAAAAGCAAATGTGAAGTTAAAGTAAAATTAATTAAGGAAAAGCTAAAAACCATTTTCCCATAAGATTAACATGGGAGATTTTATGAACACGTTTTGTTTTGATTTTCTCCGCAACCACTTAACCTAGGTTCATGATTCAAAATACTATATTATTTGTTTTTTTTAAGCTCTATAAAATGGTTAAAACCAAAATTGTGTGTTTTAGAAATTTCAGGTTGAAAAGTGCAAAAAACTGATTTTTGGAAAATTTTGAAACCCCATAAACCCCCTTTCCCATGGTCCGATTTTTCTGGTTTTCGAACTTAAGTCATGAATGTCACTTTACACATTTGAGCCAAATTTCATCGAAATCGGACTTTTTTTACTCAAGTTATCGCATTCACGGACACATATATACACATATATATATATATATATATATATAAAATGGGAATGGTATATATATATATATTACACCATTCCCATTTTTTATTAAAAAAACTTGGTAATATTGTAATAATACATTGCAATAAGCACATGCATACATATACATGCATATACATAAATTTGAACGAAGTGTTTTTGGCATCTGGGGACCTCAAAACAAAAAGTTTTCATGGTCTCGGGCTTAAGTCTTACCATGAGACCTACGGTAATAGCTTCTACCCTGTAGGGGAAATTCGCTAAAAACCATCAAGGACATTTTAGGGGTTAAATGATCAAAATCCCATAAGTATTGGGAGCAATGTATACACTATACATTAATGATGATACGTCCGGTAATTAAAGATATACCTTAGTTACAAAATTGCAACCAAATGTAATAGGCTATGTTAAAGGATTCCACAAAATACCGTGAAACTCAGTTCCGAGTGTATCTAATTTAAAACAATTTTAATTTTTAAATTTATATTTAAATGTAACAATATAAATTTCTCCAGAGACTTTGGACAATAGCGGTAGGCCTACTTGTAAATTTCAGGCCGATTCTAGGTCTGTAATGTTTTACCAAAATTTACAGGTTTTAAATCCTGTAATATTCTTGAATTATTGCTTACGTACAACTTGTTTTAAGTGCACATCCAATCCAAAAGAGATTTAAATCATAAAATGATTTAACAAGCTTCAGATTTCAAACTTTTAGAAAATAAAGGTGTAAGATTTAAAATGTATACATTTGTTTATATAGACGTATACTTAGACGTTTGTAAGAAACCGCCTTTAAACTTGTTTTCTGAAAACATCAACCTCTATGAGGGAGAATCATATGATATCATTTTAAATTAGTCCTAAATAATATTTTGATATAGAAACTGATGTTTTTTCCTAGGAAGATTCTGAGACGACATAAAATCCAATCTGTGATCTGTGTGTGGGAAATCTGTGTAGGCAGTTTTGAAAGTAATATAATTTTGTGTATCAGATAATGTTACAGACTAAATTACAATTTAGGGGTTTTCATGTTTTACTAATTTGGGTTTTACCTTTCAAAAAGTCTAGCAGCCGACACAAACATTTTAAGTTTGTTTTTAGAGAACTTTAAAACCAAAAGGTATAAAACATCAGCTACGGAAAATGTGATCCATGGAGAAGTAGTAAAGTGTGGATGATTTGTAAACATAAGGATATAGGGTCAACATTGCATATTAATTAATCCTATGTTTTAGTTTAACGGGCGAGACAGTGACAATCATCTAGTTTAAATTAAAATCTTATGCATACTTTTTACTGCCCATGGGCGCAAGAAATGTTTAGGTACCAACAAATTCCTCAAAAAGTTTACTTTGAGCCTGGAAATCTTGAATCTTGCCAAGCCCTAATCATTATATGGTTATTTGTTACTAAAAAAATACTAGTTGCTCGTTAAAGCTTCCATGGTCATGTCCCTGTAGTCCATAGTTTTTATGGCAAAGTTAGTCAGTCACCAATACTGGCAAAATTATATTATTAATAATTTTACCTTTTTTGAATTCTCGGAGTAGCTTGTTGCAGCGAACTTTTCATACTCCTTTTTCATCATTTATGACCTCCTTGTGACGTCTTCTTACAGCGTCTGTCGGGCAAAAAGCAGAAACATTGTCACTAACTGTTAAAACATGTTTGGAGGGAGGGTATGTGTATGAAGAGTAGGTAAGGATTGTAAGTAGGTAGTCAGGAAATGTAACGTAGGTTAGTGTAGAGGAGGAAGGTGTGAGGTGACGGAAGCCCATAAGGGATTTAAGTTTTAAGGTGAGAATTTATGTAGGTAAGATAGTTAGGGGTAATAAACAGTATCAGAAAACTGACACACACTTTCTCCCTTCTAGCCCAACTTTAATGAAAAATTACTTTTATTTAATAAATATAGAATACAAAGCACAGTCGAAACAAGTTGTTTTCAAAAATATCCTCTCAAATGCTGCATTCTGTCAGCTCAAACCAAAGTGAATGTCTATAAGGAATACATGGGAACTTTGGGACCGAGTAGGGCGAAACACGGGGGAATTTAGTAATACCGTTTCTCAGCAAGAACCTAGGGCCAAGAGGAACCTATATATGTCAAATTTCATCTCTGTAGGCCTTTTAGTTATGGAGATTTCGTGATAGGTCAGTCCGTCAGTGGTATTGGAAGACTAACATTGTACCACGTACTGTGTTTGGCACTTTCACTTCAGTAACCCATTGTTGTAGATGATCAAAATACCAAATCGTTTGTTTTTCAGTTGAATTAAATGGAGCAAACTAACATTTGGGCTACAAAAATTATATGAACAAAGTAAAAAAAATTGTTGAAGTAGAAAACTCCACTTTTAAAATGGTGGGATTTGGCTGGTTTTCACACTCATGAAAATGGATGCTGCACAACAGGTTTGTACCAAATTTCATCATGATCAGACTTTGTTTATGAAAGTTATGGTACACACATATATATATATATATATATAGAAAATGTATTAACAATAAATTTAAACCTTCTTCACAATTGAAGCTGCTAAAACAAAGGATTTTTACACAGTACAATTTTGGCTTGAACTAAAACATATATATTACATTGGTTATTAAAAGATTTGTTGTTAGCTTTAAATCAAATTTGTCATTCATCACATCAATACACACATCATTACATGAACCTTAATATTCAAATAACCAAACTGCTATGTATCCAATACAGCGACATTTTGGATCACTCGATAGTAATAAAGTAATTTAATCTATTGATTAGTACACTTTGAGGGAAAACATTATTATTTTTTGTTTGATTTAAATCATTAGCCATACAAAAAAATAAAAACTCAAATGTACCGTATATAGTCTAAAACAATATAGGCTTTACCTACTGATTTTCAGCATTAGATAACGGCGAATATACGTGAAAGTTAACAATATTTCCCACCGAAATAAAGCCCGAGTAACAAATAATATAGGTTAGAGTTACAGAGAGACAGGATTTAAGTTAGCTTTTGCAGTCGTTCCATGACGAGTTACAAACGTAAATAACCTACATTTTTTCACAGATGGGATTTGAACACAAAATTTGCATTACTTAACAAATTTTTGGGAAAAATTTTCAAAAAGAGGAATTTTAAATGTCTCTTGGAAAACCCTCGGATTTATATTTTTACCCTCAAAACCGGGTAATCTCTAGGGAAATCCGGTGTGATGGCAACCCCAAATTATACCAGTAGGCTAGCCTCATTTAATTCATAATGACAGGAATAAATTTTAAAAGTACCGGTACTTAGTTGACTAAAATTGAGTGGACGATAAGATGTGTAGGTACGGTATGTGTATCACTAAACAACTGGGTTAGGCCAATATAGGCTTAACACAGTCTAGTTGTATAAGAAGTTAACTTAGCCTATAAGAGACATTGATAGGCCTAAGTTAGCTGAACAAACAAAGTTGGGTTAAGTAAGGATATTAATAAAGTAGATTCACAATAGTCTAGAATACAAACCACCAAAGTTAGTGATTCACATTCGTTGTACTAGTACACTTATTATTAATTCAATAAAGCATCATCTTGATTATCGATGACAAGCTCAATTCAGGTCCTACCTTAGACTGCTATTACCCAACCTAGGCCGAGGCTGTTGGAACTTGCCACTTTCTTTAGCCAAACAACTTCACACACGATTATTTTTCATGCAGAATACATGAGAGAAATATAATACAAACCCATTATCTACTTATTTTGATTTGCTTTGTTAAGATTGATACCATATGAGCTATGAGCGAGTACAGCTATGCAATAAAAACGTACCGGTAGACGTTATTAACATTATTATACTAGAGTTGCTTATAATTTACGTGACAACACAATCCTTACCTGATATTATGATGCTATTATTCCCGCTTGCCGTTGAACAAAGAATCAAATTAACAAATAAGTTAAACAGAGAACAAACAAACAGAGAACTTCTGCACTTTTCTTCCTTGGCTAACACAAATAAACAATGGCGTTGTAATGGCGGCCGGAATATCAGAGCGCACCCGGCAGATTACGCCGCTAGCGCTCCAAGCGGTGAATCGAGGAGTCTCTTATGTTCCGCGGTAAGTATTCCTCAAACTGTGGTCGGACAGCCAACGGCACACTTTCCCAGAATGCATTGCACAAGCGTTTCAAATGTTTTATTCGGAAAGTTTTTCCTGGCAATTCTAGGGCAAGGCTTGCCGTAAACTTACGTGTTACCTGGGGTCATGTCTCGTCGCCAAGTTCACCAGCAGACGACGAGCGAACGACGACGCGACGTGAGTAACTATTAACACGAAGGAAAATGAGGCGATTTTTCGACCCACCAAAAAAGAAATTTAAAGCCATAATTTGATCTAATTCCTTTTTAACACGTTAAAAACACCAAGGTATACGGCAGTTTGTTTTAGAATGGTATAATAATCCAGAAGAATCTTGATTCATTATTTATTACATTTTTCACTACAAGTATACATTATTGGCTAAACACTAAACATAAAATTTATGCCTAAACATACTAAAACCTAACCTGGCAGACAAGCTTATTTTCTGAAACCACACATAAAGAATTTATTTATTATCCGTGTTAAATCTAAATCTAAATTTCTAGCATGCTCACTTAAACCCTTTTTCATACATAAAAGTAGCCCTTTAAATTCGGCTGAAATTCGGTTATAATTGATATTTTTTTCATTTCAATCAATCAAAGATTAGTGAACTACACAAGACGGGACAAGTCGAGTTTCTACAAAGGATGTAAGTTGGTACGCGTGAATGTGCCATTGCCCTTTTCTAGAATTAATTGTTTAACCGCACTCTTTAAACGGAAGAAAATACCATTGACCGTAACCCAACAATGTCAGTCCTTTTCGAAAACCCTTTAGAGTCTAAATATCCAGGTGTTATTCTACATTTTTGTTCTTTAGTCGGAAGGAAAGTGTTACTCTACAATTTTGCTCTTTAGTCGGAAGGAAATACCATTGACTGAAATACCAAATACTTGATTGAAATACCAATACCGAGAAAACCCCTGAGAAAGGTCATTCACCAAACGAGGAACATGTTTCAATCAATATGAAACTTCTTTCGTAAGAAATTTGGAGACGTTGAAGACCCTTTGCTCGCAACATTCCCGCGAAGATCGGGACATCCCATCCGGTCCGGTTTGAAATGCCGAGGGTGGTTGCAAATATGTTTTGAACACCTGCCACCCTTTTGGTTGGTTACATGAATTCAACCAACCTTCGCGGTATGAAATGTAATGTCGTCTTCCGGCCTACCGCGTAGAAGTTTTAATATTGTTACTTCGTAATATGAGCGAATAATGAACCTTTTTTAAATACGTAAATATATAAAATACAATCAAAACTACTGTGATTTTAAACATAAAATCAATCCTATTTTCGATACGTTACGTCAAAGTTGAATAATAAAAAGCTACAAAATTATTATTACTATCTGAAAATAATTTTAAAACAAGTAGGCTAGTAATAAGCCTAATAATTAAAAACGGAACATATTAAAATGCTCAATTGACTGCAATAATTGAACCAAAGAGTCAAATCAGATACTCACAATGTATAATTTTTATTTGCAATACTACTCAGTTTAATTCGAAATCAAAGATTTTGTACATGTAATGTAATTAATGTCAGATAGAGAAAATCTAGTGCTTTTAATTGAAAATTTAAACCAAGGCTTAATTTTTGTCAGTTTAGGACTAAGACAAATTTTATAACTTTTATCTAGATCAAAATACAACATGAGGAATAACTTATTTATTGCCTTTACAGGTCTTTCTTTTCTACAATGTATGGGATCTTTGTTGGCAAATGTTTTTTGTATGATCAAATAGATATTTGTTTATTTTTAGGGTAGTTTGAAACATGTTTTTGCAAGATAGGTTCGTATACATTATAACCTTGACACGAGATTGATCTAACATAGTTTATTCTCAAGTCCAACAAATTATATCTTAAAGGCGTGTAAAGTCTTCATGATAGGTAGTCGTTTCATAGTCCGTATAAGCCATCTTAATAAACCTTCATAATAGCGTCTTAATTTTTTAACATACCAACTGATAAAACCAAATAATTAATAACTGTAATAAAGCATATATGTTGCAGTTTTACCTTATAATTTATTCTTTGGGGTTTCGTCTTAAAGGCAACAACAAGAAACTGGTTTATAACCTCAGTTTGAGCGTGTGCGTAGCCACGGGAAACTGCTAGTAGGCCTAATCGTATAACGGGTGGTCCAAAAATAGCGCTCAAATTTTGTTTTGTGACAGCACAGCTATTTCATTGGTCAGAGAGATGATTTTTGCGGTGAACGGTTCTTTAGATACTACCATTTTTTCATATCAGTGGTTTCAACTATTCAACTTTCTCATGAAGGCGGCATAGAAAATAAATAATATGTAAATTCTATGCGAAGTGTGATTTGCGGGATTGATCAAATTCTCACGATAATCAATCACATCACTTTGAATCTAGCAATACATAATGACAAACTCAACAACATTTCGTCAGTTCCTATCTAGTAACGGAAAAAATGCAATGATATAGACACAAATGAGTACGCGTGAGTACGCTTTGAAAACTATCTTGCCTTATGCGTATAAACCAACTGCAGCTTGCACATGAAACACATTTTCATTATGGTCACCCCCCAGTGAAACTTATTTTTAACTACTAAGGGGATTGTGTTCAAATTTTTCGATGATGTTTTGACGAAATTGCAAAATCATTTCTATAATGACTACTTCTACGGTATTGCGAAAGTTGTTTACCTACCTTAAAATTATTATAAACATGACAAACAGCATTGAAGCAAGCTGAAAAATACGTTTAGTAGAATTTACGCATTATAAATTTTTATGCCGCCTCTATTAAGAAAGTTGAAATAGTTTAAAACCACTTATAGAACCATTCACCACAAAAATCATCAGCGGTTTTGTTGGACCATACCAAGATTAAATTCTAAGAAGCTGTCTCTATTGCAGTGTTAAACGAATTGATTATGTGTGCAAATATGTAATTTTAGTTCAAAGGGAGGAGCCTATCGGGTGGCGATTTGCTGTGGTGTCAAGTTGTCGGTTGCATCGACGTCAAACCGCCACCTCTCATGCTCGCGTCAAGGTGTAACCCCGACAAGGTGTCACCTCCTCTCTTTGGAGGTGACGATTAGACGCCTCCGTACACGACAACCCGTCACCTCGCACGCTCGCGTCAAGGTGTCACCCCGACAACCTGTCACCTCCTTCAAATGGTGATGGGTTGTCGGGGACGATGCGCGTCAACTCGTCACCTCAAAACCAGTTTTAAAAGGTGATGGTTTGTCGGGGTGACAGGTTGACGGGGTGACACCTAGATGCGGTCCCGTAACCCCTCTCTTTGGAGGTGACGATTAGACGCCTCCGTACACGACAACCCGTCACCTCGCACGCTCGCGTCAAGGTGTCACCTCGACAACCTGTCACCTCCTTCAAATGGTGACGGGTTGTCGGAGACGATGCGCGTCAACTCGTCACCTCAAAACCTGTTTTAAAAGGTGACGGTTTGTCGGGGTGACAGGTTGACGGGGTGACACCTAGACGCGGTCCCTCCAGGCCAATACTCAATGTCAGTAATAGCATAGTCAGGGCTGTCTGGACCAGTTTACCTTGTCAGTGAAGTGTAATGTTATTTATCATGCGTTTCCGTCATTTGAATTTTAAGTGAGCTGACCTTCATTAAAGGACTATACCACCGTGTTAATTGGTCAGATACTATTATCATTACATTTTGTTACTTCAATTTTTAAGGCAGGTTAATTTACTTTACTTCCAGACCATGCTCTTCGTATTAGCGCCACTGGTCAGAGTAGAACAAGTCATTTGGAGTATAAAAACTGACTGAGGCACTGCTTCAAATGTTGTTTGTCCTTAACAACCCAGGAAGAAAACTAAATTTGTACCCGTTTAAGTGTAAAAAAGCATTAGTTTTTAATTAACTAATGGGTTATTCTTGTTTTTATAAATACCGGATGTAACAACATAATGGAAAATGAGTCTACGGTAATGGTAATGATTGAGGTAAACAAGAAATAATTTGCCTTGTGCCATAATTTATATGCATTTACTGTAATGTGTAGTACCACAGTATTAGTGACTGGGTGTGTGTAATGTGTTCTTTCCTCTTGGCCAATTACACCAAAAGATTCACTTTTAACCATTGTTAATCACCATATTGACTTTAAATGTTATAGAATATGCTTGAATGGTCTTCATTAAATAGATAAAATGTGTAACTGCGTCAAAATTCTAATACTCAAACTATTTACGAACATAAACTGTCAATTATTATTTACTATTCACTACTTACTATTTCTTTGTGATTTTTACAGGTGAAAAAAAAACATTAAACATTTAATCCACTTTTTAAAATTAAAAATGATGTAGTAAATTGTAAGTTAAAACTAACAGATTGTGTGAAAATTATAAAAGTTTCCCAATTTATAAATTGGCCTGATTACCAAAATTTTAATACTAAAAAATAAACATCTCATATGCTACATGCAATAATACCATTTTGTTTCTGTTTATTTAATTCTGCCGGGTCTTTTAGCAAATTTCTCCTATAGGGAAGAAGCTATTACCGTAGGTCTTATGGTAAGACTTAAGCCCGAGACCATGACAGTTTTTTGTTTTGAGGTCCCCAGATGACAAAAACACTGTTCGTTCAAATTTATATATGAATATATATATATATGTGTGTGTGTGTGTGTGTGTGTGTGTGTGTGTGTATGTGTGTATGTGTATGTGTGTGTGTGTGTGTGTGTGTGTGTGTGTGTGTGTGTGTGTGTGTGTGTGTGTGTGTGTGTGTCCGTGAATGCGATAACTTGAATAAAAAACGTCCGATTTCGATGACATTTTGCTCAAATGTGTAAAATAACATTCATGACTTAAAGTTCGAAAACCAGAAAAATCGGACTATGGGAAAGGGGGTTTATGGGGGTTTTAAATTTTCCAAAAATTATTTTTTTGCATTTTTCACCCTAACATTTTTTAAAAGCTTAATTTTGGTTTTGACCATGTTGTAGGGCTTAAAAAACAAATTATATAGTATTCTGAATTATTAACCTAGGTTAAGTGGTTGCGGAGAAAATCCAAAAAACCTACTCATAAAATCTTCCATGTTAATCTTATGGGAAAAAGGTTTTTGGCTTTTCCTAAGGTTATTTTAATGTAAACTTCACATTTGCTTTTACCAATCTGTTCAGTTCCAAAAAACAATCAGTTTATTTTTTAAATTGTGATTCTAGGCCCAACTGTTGCTGAGATATACAAAGTGATAACACAGTACGTTGTCCAATGTTATCCTTATGGAGAATAAATAAAATTTGATATCTCGATTATTTATGAATGTATGTTGATGAAACTTGGTATGTGGCTTGTCGTAGTACTGGTATATACACGGTATGCTGGTATATACTGGTATATTTGCACGAAAAATTGATTTTTTGTTGATTATTCCCGTAGCAGCAAACCTGTGTACTCAGCTCTCATGTTATTCTTATGGAGAATAAGTCAAATGTAATGACTCCCTTAATTATGAACATAAATTAATAAAACTTGGTATGTAGCTTCACTTGCTTGAGTTATATTGATAATTGCATAAAACCCATTTTTTCCCTTGTTTCAGCAAACCTGCTTACTTAGCCCCCATGTTATTCTTATGAAGAATAACTAAAATGTTATATAGTGCTTATTTATGATTGAATATTGATAAAACTTGGTATCTGGCTTCGCCTACTTAAATTATATTTATATTTGCATAAAAACCAATTGTTTGTGTTCCTTGTTTCACCAAACCTACGTACTCATTACCAATGTTATTCTTATGGAGAATAATTAAAATCGCTTAAATGTGAATATATTTTTATGAAACTCGGTATGCGGCTTTATGTGGTATTAAGACAAATATTATGCATTGGAAATTCGCTGAGGTATGCAGGTTTGCTGCGACGGGGGTATTTAGCTACTGTATTACAATAGACGATAATCTCGCTGAAGGATACAAGGAAAACCGCGCCTCTATCGCACGGGCCATTGAATCTGTAACGCGGCCTCCCAGTCAATAATTACACTTAATAATAGAGGAAACACTAATGCGGACACAAGTATATTATGCAATGTGTGCTTGCTCTACCGAATCCTTCTGTGAAATCCATGATTGATATGATAAAAAGTACAGAACATAGCACAACTGAATACGTAAATGATGTTATTAATTTTATCCGGGACATTCTCAATCAACAGATTGACCTTCCAGATGGTCCGATGTATTTGGCGCGATGTTTGGCTTCTTTACCTGAGAAAATAGTAGAAGGATCTGGAATTTTAAATGATATTATCAACAAATTACTCTTTGAACTTTACGCGCCAGGAATGAATTTTCTAGGACCCGGGATGAAACTCCAAGAACGCTTAGCTAGAGGTGATAAAGGTGTAAATCTTCTTGATGAAGCAGCAAAAGAACAGGATATATGTTATAGTAAACACAAGAGAGCAGAGGATAGATGGAAAGCAGATAAAATACTAGAGGTATTTGAACGCGTTATTGCACCTG
Organism: Allygus modestus; assembly: GCA_963675035.1. NCBI lineage: Eukaryota > Metazoa > Arthropoda > Insecta > Hemiptera > Cicadellidae > Allygus > Allygus modestus. Next base: position 107,536,066 of record OY776111.1, read on the forward strand.
ATGCCAGTCTTTACGAGAGACCTTTATCTTTGGCTACAGGGACAGCGATGTGGGCAAAACAGAAATTAAGCATGGGGTTACCTGTAACATTGCCAGATAATGTTGAGAGTAATGAGGTCAAACATGGGTTCCGGAGAACTAATTTGGAACTGGCATCAGATAGGAAGAAAAATATACTTTTATTTAATCGAAAATAGTGCGTACAAGACTGATTTTTTTACAATCTGAATTGATTTTTTTATTCCTATAAACAGCAACAATGGGATTATAGAATGCTGGCATCAATGTAACGTTGATATAACCGCGACATTGACCTATGCCCGCAAGAAAATGATAACGGCGCGTGCCGCGAGAAAACAGGCTCCCGAGCGGATGGACTTTGTGAGTTGGACAGTATTTAATGAATCACAACAGCAAAATTTAATGTTTGCAAAACTGAATTATTTATGCGAAAAGTATGGTTTTACTAAAATTTGTACACAATTTAGCCGACTTTGAAAGGTATATTTGGTTAGTTTACGGTCGAATACGCAACCGGTCTGGGGAATCCCGATGACGTTATGTGAATTCAATCCAGCTAAATTAACATGTCAAAATTGGGTTAAACATTAAATTTTAAGGGAAAATAGGCCAAATTGACGCTGTTTTGGTAAAAAAATGCCCATTTACAGCTGTTGTGAGCATTTTTAAATGGGGTAGCCGAAACTGGGTAGCTGAGAGTATAGTGGGGTGGGTTTCATACCTCTATGAAATATGGAAACCAATAACGAAATTAAAGCTGAAATGAGTTATATAACACTATGTAAAGGTCACAACACCTCTATTCTATTTGTTTGTGTTCCTTGTTTGTACTTTAATGGGATGAGATGTGGAGAGTGGTGCACTTTAATTAAAGTGATTGATTCTCCAGATAATCGCAAATTATGTTTTCTGTGTAATAAAGATGAACAAACAGTTGCCGTAAATAAATTGATAAATGAAATGAAAGACATTACCCTCTAACAATGCTTTTACAATGTGAAAAACCTCTGTATGTAATATATAATGCAAAAATAAATTTTCCAAATGAAAAGACGAAATATGATATTAAATTTATAAGATGCGAGATTAAATTTTTTAAAGAAAAGTTTATAATTTTTAATTGAATTTTTTTTACAAAAATTTTTACTCGAGCTAAAGGCTATACTAGCTCTTTTCAATCGGGACTGAAATCGTTGAAGAGCGGAATCGATTGATATTAGTACCCAATACTGTAATAATCGTGTGATAAACCAGCCATCTTTCTAATGGGTGGCGCATTGGTGTCTTTATAACCCAATTCAAATTAATAGACGAGTTCGCACGCAGCCCGCTGAAGTGAGGGAAGTGAATTCCACATAAAAAACTATAAAGCTCAAAATCAGTTAAAAACATACATTTATTCCAATTTTTATTCAAATCTGAAAACATTGGTTTTTGCCTGTTCTGTTGCTCCTGGTTCTATTTACTTGCAATGCTGGGAATACAATTTTGTGCATTATAAGGTTAGGATAAGGTCCAGTCAGGCTTTAAAGTAGGCGTGAGGTTGTTGGGGATGATAAAAGTACACTAACAAAGGAGTAACAGGCTTTTCTAATGTAAAAAACCCCATACGACAATGTACTGTGTTTGGTTGACACACATTTTCTTTAGTAATTCGGTAAATATTTATGCTAGAATGACGAGAGAGGGCTTAAAAGTTTCGCCACTCTGATTACCGTCTTTTTGCATGCATTCATTTCATATCCGGGGCTTTTTTGACCCATTTTGGGCCAAAAAACTCGAAATTTGAAAGATTAATCCCCAAAAAAGGGGTTTAGAGTTTTCTGATTGTTTTGCCCAACAAACTTGTCCAACTGATTATAGAAAAGAATGTTTCTACTAAATTTGAAGTAAATCTGACAAAAATGCGACCGCTATATGTGTGCATACACACACACATATATATATATATATATAAAATTTTGAACAAACCCCCAAAACGCGTTCAGGGGTTCTCTTAAGTCTTAAGTTTCACCGTGCGGGTCATGCTATACCGAATTACCTATGGAAAGTGAACTGTTAGCATGACGGTCACCACTGAGATCGTCATGTCCGAGTTTGTCACATCTATGAAAATCAATGAGCCGTACTAATTAGGGTCGGCTGTCTACCTGCCCCGCCGGGTATGTCATGCCTCCTCTGCCCGAACAGGAACAACTTATCCTAGTCACAGATCATAAGAGAACGGTCAAATACAGTTCTGAATCTTTACGCTCAAAGTTTACTGATGTTGGTTCTTCATGTAGCTAAAAATTATACAAAACTAACTCGTGACAAAATTGATGACAAAATTGAAGTCATACGACTACATATCGCACTGAAAGGATGAATTAGGCCGATTGATGTTTGTTCGTGAGTCCGAAAAACAGCCTTAGTACAAAAGGATTCGTGTTACAAAATTGAAAAGTGTCATACAAAAGGATATCGTACTGAAAGGGGTGAATTCATTATATTATACTGGGATAACAAGATTATTTTAAGAAACTTATTCGTATTTTTAAGCCCAATTTTTCATTTTTTACCAGTAAAAATCACACAACACATTCAAACAATTCAAAATTTTAAAAGAGATTTTAATAAACGCTCTTGGATAGAGTATTAATTTTATGTTTTTAGCGAATTTCCCCTATAGGGAATTAGCGAATTTCCCCTATAGGGAAGAAGCTATTACCGTAGTCGGCATGGTAAGACCTAGGCCCGGGACCATGATAACTTTTCGTTTTGAGGTCCCCAGACCCCAAAAACACCATTCATTCGAAACTGTATATATATATATATATATATATATATATATATATATATATATATATATATATATATATATATATATATATATATGTGTCCGTGAGCACGATAACTCTCGTAAAAATTATCCGATTTTGATGAAATTTGGTATAAACGTGTAAAGCAACATTTATGACTTTAAGTTCGAAAACCAGCTAGATCGCTCTATCCGAAGGGGTATTTTTGGGGGGTTTTGTACCCCAAAAATGGGTTTTTTGAATTTTTTACATATAATTTTGGAAATAGTCAAATTTTATTTTTTCTCATTGGATTCAGCTTAAAAAAACACACAATTTGGTATTTTGATCATTTCTCTACGTCAATTGGTTACCGAGATATTGAAAATGCTAAACACAGTACGTTGTCTAATGTTATTCTTATGGAGGAAAATAAAAATTTTATATCTCGCTTATTTATGAACATATACTGACGAAACTTGGTATACGGCTTTATCTGGTTGTGGACCATTGATATTTCCTCTAAAAAAAAATTTTTTGACAAAGGCTCCCGTAGCAGCAAACCTGCGTACTCAGCCCCATGTTATTCTTATGGAGAATAAGTAACGTGTTATCTCCCTTAATTATGAAAATAAATTAATGAAATTTGGTAAGTAACTTCACCTAGTTGAGTTATATTGATATTAGCATAAAACCCCATTTTTTCGTGTTCCTTGCTTCAGCAAACCTGCATACTCAGCCGCCATGTTATTCTTATGGAGAATAATTAAAATGTCATAAATTGCTTATTTATGAATGTATATTGATGAAAATTGGTATGTAGCTTTATGTGGCATTAAGATTAATATATATGCATTGGAAATTCGCTAAGTACGCAGGTTTGCTGCTACGGGGGTATTTAATTGTTAGTACTGTAAAAAGAATCTAGTTTACTTGAATAAATATGGTTTAACGTATTTATGTATGGTACTATTTATAGAAGTTAACTATGTTGACTATTTTTTAGAAAACAGTAGTTTCTCTCTTATTTATGAAGTGTATTTAAATCCTTTCAAATCATTCATTCATTTATTTAAACTCTGAACGTAACGATTCAGAACGGTATTTGACCGTTCTCTTGTGATCTGTGACTAGGATAAGTTGTTCCTGTTCGGGCGGAGGAGGCATGACATACCCGGCGGGGCAGGTAGACAGCCGACCCTAATTAGTACGGCTCATTGATTTTCATAGATGTGACGAACTCGGACATGACGATCTCGGTGGACACGAGGAAATTCACTAATAAACAAGTAATCTTTCTAGGGCGGAGCTTGGCGCGAAGATAACAGCTCACAGATGGATAGACCTTGTGATCAGCTGTTGTTTATTGAATCTTACCACACCAATTGTATTTTTAAACAAATTTTTTTAATTAAAATATTGTTTTTTTGCATTTATTGTAAAATCAGTAATGAAAACGCTCAGTTATAAAGTAAAACAAGGCTTACGTTAGGTTTGAGATAGTTTTAGAGCGTAAAAACATCGCTTAAGTAAGGTTTGCGAATTTACTCCAGATCATGCGGTGATCACGTGATCGCCCTTCGTCATTGTCCTCGCTCTTCATAGGCCGCCGTTCCGCCTCTTTACATCTACTCTTGTCCAACTGATTACTGAAAGGAATGTTCTTACGAAATTTGAAGTAAATCAGACAAAAATGTGACCGCTAGCTCAGTAACCGTGATGCTAACCTGCATACTCAGCGAATTTCATATATGGTACCTCACTACATCATGGAGCCACTTACCAAGTTTCATTAAGGCATATTCATAAAGAAACAAGGTATAACATTTTATTTCTTCTCCATAAGTAAAATATTATGGCTGAGTATGCAGGTTTGCTGCGACGGGGGTATTTATAATTGACTAGTTAATTTGAATTCATAGTTGGTAAAAACGACAGCAATTCACAGGGGTTTCTTCTTTTAAGGGACTTAAAAAACCATTCAAGTGTGACGATTGTTTACATCACTGTAAGCAGGAATGGCAATGAAACTAAACAAAGTATGCGTGACTATACTAGGGATGATAGAAATACACAAAGATATGAATTACAGGCTTTTCTAATGTAAAACACTTATAAGGGTAAAAACACAGTGGAGCAGGACAGGTAGCTGGTAGCCTAACCGGTTGTGCATAAATTAGCCGAACTTGGTATATTGCTTCATATCGTTGTGGTCTATTGATATTTGCAGGAAAAACCATTTATTTGCCGATGGTTCCTATAAAAGCAAACCCACACACTCAGCCCCCATGTTATTACAAGAGTGCTCCAGATTATTACAAAAAATACTCCTCAAATCTGTTCCGAACCATACCAGATTGTTGGGGGGATAAAAACTTAGCATACTTTTTCCCCTGATCTCAAGGCTCTGCCACACTGGCTTCTTCTATCGTATTCAGACCTCCAATTTTGACATGTGATGATTAATTGGATATGTTTAAAAAAACGAATCTCTTGAATGAAGAACCAATGTTGGATACGTCCCCCCCCACGAACCTTTGGTCCCCCCAATGGTACGGGAGCAGATTTGAGGAGCCTTTTTCCTAACAACCTGGAGTACCCTTTTTTCCATAAGAATAACCTAGCAATATTTTAGCCACTGGGGCAGAGCCCTAAGATCGGGGTCATAAAAACCTATCCAAATATTATGGATCTATGACAATTGGCTGAAATCACACAAAACATCTGGGAGCAGTTTTGAGAGGCCGTTTTTTAAATCATCTGGGACACACACACACACACACACACACACACACACACACACACACACACACACATGCACAACTACTTTATTAGTATAAAAAACATAATCTTAAATCCTGCACAATCCATATTTGGTTTCAGTTTAACTCGAGGGTAAACAAACAAACAAAATAATATGAAAATGTCGCCAACTTGATATTTCTTGGATTAAACTAACCCAAGTAGCATAGAAATAATTTTTAATATTTTCAAAATAATTTCAAATGGTTTTGAAATGAGTTTTTGTTTAAAACGAGTTAAAATTATTTTAATATTATTATGATATGGGTTTACAATTGATTAAAAATAATTTTGAAAACATATATTTAAATCATTTCTATATCAGTTTTAATATTATTTTAAATAAATTTTACAAAACTCGTTAAAAATAGTAGTAACAAAATTTTAAAATAATTTTTAAATTGTATTACAGTAGAGTCTCACAAACTCGACACAATGTGGACTAAGACCCTGTCCAGTTTGTGGAATGTCGAGTTATCCAGAATTACATTGGGAGGGGAGGAAAACACATTATTTAGCTGTAAACTGTATACTGTATTAGATTTTACTTAAACAAATTATAGTATAATATATAATGATACTGTATTACAAACTTAAGAAAACTATAAAAATTAGATAAATACTTAAAAGTTGAGAATTAATAACTAATTGTCCTCTTTTCCAAAATATATAGTCCTGTAATACATGTACTGTATAGTAAATGAGGTGTCGAGTTTCCCAGAGTGTCGAGTTATCGGGAGTCGAGTTTGTGAGACTCTACTGTAATATCATTTTAAATTATTTTAAATTAAAAAATGTTATGCTTTTTTAACATTATATTAAATCATTTAAAATCATTGTTTTATCGATCAAAAATTATGAAGAAATCATAATGAAAATAAGTTTAACATAGTTTCAAAATAATTTTAAATAATTTTGAAGCAATTTTAAGATATCTTTAAAATTTCTTTAAATTTTTTTGTATTAGATTCAAAATAACTTTAAAATATTGAATTAAATTGTTTATATATTGTTTTAAAATTATATTAAATAACTTTTTACTAACTCAATTGGAAATCCTAACTAAACCTTTAAAAATTATTTTAAAATTTGTTGAAATAAATAACTTTTAAGAATATGAAATGTTTAAAATTATTAATATTGTTTTTTCAGTGATTAAAAGTTAATGAGGAATATGGATTGCTTAGCAAAGAAGTTCTGTATTCGTTTCAAAATTGTTTATATTTACCTAAAATGAGTTGATATAGTAATTCGTTTTCAGCCTAAAAAACTTATATGAATGTACATTTCATTTCCCTTCCCGTGAAAGTCTATGTGTGGGCCTTTTTAAATTTGTTGTATGCAAAGGATTTGTGTAAAATTGGTTTTGGGTACCATATTGCTCAACAATTTTATATATATAAAAGGAATATTATAAGTTTTGTTTCTAAAACCTTACAAGATGTATACAAATTATAGTGTTTACCAGCAACAGAAAAAGCAAACAAGGAATGCTAATAGTTTCAGTCCTCGTAGGGTGTAGTCAATTGGTTATTTTATGTTGCCAGCCCGACCTTTATATTTCAACGGGCGAAGTGGCCAAGTTGGTTAAGGTGTGTGTATAGTGATCAACATGTTTCGGGTTCAATACCCGGTTTGGTCATAATATTTTTGAAACGTAAAATATATTTCATAATTTTGTTCAATGATTTTCATGCATATTACATTAGTCAGATTGTGAAAATAAATATAAACAGTATTTTTTCTGTAATTATTAATTTTGTAATTTTTAAAAATATTTTTAAATTATTTAAAATTAATTTAAAACTGATTTATAAACTATTTCAAAATTATTGTAAAATAAATTTTAAAATTATTTAAAAATATGATAAAATAGATCAGATAGGAAAATTGTTTGTAAAAAATCATTTTATAATAATTTTGAAACCATAACAAAAAATGTTAAAATTATTTTAAAACTGATTTGGCCTTTACAAATGCTACTTGGGAAACTGGCTAGCTCAAGTTTTGGGGAAAATGAATTGTGCCTTAATCTCAAGTTTAAAATAACCCCAGGTTTAGTTTAAACTTGAGTTGGGGAAAGTGGCCCTAAGAATATAAAGTATGTTTAAAGTCTTAAATTAATTGTGAAGTGAATTTTATGACAAGTTTGTGTTGAGAGATTCCTTCACAAATGAAAACTGTACTTGTCCCTTCTTATCCTTCACCCTCTTTGAGCTAAGACAAAGGCTGGTCTGGACTAAGATTTTAAGGGCATTAAAACACCAAAAGATTGAAAATGTAAACATTTTAACAATCTATTATTTGCAACTAGAAACTTAAGTTAATATTTTATTAAAATTAGTAATTTTATCGAATTTTCCCTATAGGGAAGAAGCTATTACAGTAGGTGGTATGGTAAGACTTAAGCACGAGACCATGATAACTTTTTGTTTTGAGGTCTCCAGATGCCAAAAACACTGTACGTTCAAATTTATATATATATATATATGTGTGTGTCCGTTACCTCGTTAACTTTTGAAAGAAACTCCCGATTTTTATGAAATTTGGCACAAATGTGGAGAGTAGCATTTATGGCTTTATGTTCGAAAACCAGATCGATCGGACTATGGGAAGGGGGTTTTATAGGAGTTGTAAATTTTTCAAAAATCAGTTTTTTTAATATTTTCCCCTAAAATTCTAAAAACACTAAATTTTGGTTATAGCCATTTTATAGAGCTTAAAAAAATGTAGTATTTTGAATCATTAACCTAGGTTAAGTGGTTGTGGAGAAAAGCCAAAAAACACATCCATAAAATTTCCCATGTTAATCTTATAGGAAAAAGGTTTTAAGATTTTCCTCACAAATTTTACTAAAAACTTCACATTTCTTTTTACCAATAGGTTTAGCTCTACAAAACAATCATTTTGGTGTTTAAATTGTTGTTCTATGTCCAACCGTTGCAGAGATATTCAAAGTGCTAAATACAGTACATTGTCCAATGTTATCCTTGAAGAATAAATAAAATTCTATATCTCGATTATTATGAATGTATATTGATGAAACTTGGTATGTGGCTTCAACTAGTTGTGGTATATTGATATTTGTACAAAAAATGTTTTTTGTTGATTTTCACTGTAGCAGCAAACCTGCATACTCGGCTCCCATGTTTACATATGGAGAATAAGTAAAGTTTTATATCTCCCTTAGTTATGAACCTAACTTAATAAAACTTGGTATGTAGCTTCACCTGGTTGAGTTATATTGATAATTGCAAAAAACACATTTCTTATCTTCCATGTTGCAGCAAACCTGCATACTCAGCTCTAATGTTATACTTATGGAGAATAAATAAACTGCTATATATCACTTATTAATGAATGCATTTTTGTGAACCTTGTTAAGTGGCTCTAGGTAATAGTGAGACCTATATATATGCATTGGAAATTCGCTGAGTACGCAGGTTTGCTGCGACGGGGCTATTTTATATTAGACTTAATGGTAAATGACATTTTGGAACTTGTACTAACTTTAGTGATTGTGTACTTGGAAATATGTGTAGATAAGTGATGTTATTTTCTGCAAGAACATTTAAAATAAATGATGAGAACATAATTAGCAACTGATGGGCTGAGGTTGTCAACCTTGTTTTGCTATCAGCCTCATTTGTGTGATGATCCCATTAATGGATCTCTTTCAAAAAGAAATCTTATGAATTATTCAGCTTAAAAGAAACTGGTTGCCAGGCCTAGACCTCCTGTAGTGTATGTTTTTTTATAGTTTTTATCAAACTTTCCTTTAAATTTCAGAGAGCGAGTTTTACTACAGCTGATACACATGTTTCTATGTGGTTACTTATATTTGTTTAACACTTCTTAATAGTTGCCAGTTCAAGCATGAGGGTCAGGCTAGTGTCTGTCATTCTGTTTGTGTGTTTCAACTTTAACCATGCTGAGCCTAAGAAAGAGTTTAAGATTCGTGAGTAAATGACAGTATGTATAAGAGAAGATTTTATTTTATAGTCCTGATTTTATTCAGCCTATAAAGAAATACATATAAGGTTGATTCCTAACCTTGTACATTCTTTCCCTGAGACAATGGATACTAATCCATGGAGATTAAAACCACTTAATATAAAATTTTAATAAGGATGAATTTGTTATTCCTATCTAGTGTTTTGTAAACACAGTGTGTCCAAAAGGTTCCGGAACAGTTTAATAACTTTAAAACCAATCCGGATATCAGAAAAATATTTTGCACACGTATTTGGGCAACAAAAAATTTTGTTTTGCAGGATTTTCCATAAATGCCTCTGCCCCAAAATGTGATTTTCGGTGGGTCACCCCAAATGTTTAAATGTAAACCCCCAACATATGTAAGCATTTATTTTTAAGGGCTTAACAATAGAAACACAATGCTACACTCTGGAAGATGATCCAGAGAAATAAAAATATTATATACAGACTACAGACTCAGAGTACTAAATTGTTTGTTTTTAATGTAAAATCCAATAATGGAAGCTTAAAGTTGATTATTTTTAAAAATTCTGTGTATACACAATTTTTGTAACTTATTTTTTGGTCCAAACCCAAATTCTGATGGTGTGATCCGACTGCTTTTCGAGCTCGTTCAAATAAATTGTACACATCTGTGACACAAACATAAAGATCAGACCTTTATTACACAACCTTTTGAGTTATTGTCTTAACAGGCACATATATACAAATTTTAACAAGTGAGGTTTTGGATTTCAACAATACGAATTATAAAGCTTCATATCTCATTAACTTACACAAAAAGTCATCATTGTCTCGGGCTTGGGTCTTACCATGCAACATACAGGAATAGCATTTCTCTGTGTAGGGGATGTTCGCTTAACCCATAGGCTTAAAATGATGTGCTAGCGCCGTTCCTAACTTTTCATTTTTTTAACTTATGAATTGGAATAGACAAAATTGTGTTTATAAATGGATTAATGGCATATTTTAATTAAAATATTGTTTTATTTCAGTTTAAAGAGTCACACTGGCACACACACAGTAGACATAAATAAAAAGTAGCAAAATCAGTGTTGACGACTATGTGCAACTCACAAAGAATTAACTGATCCTGTCAACTTCCAAGCACGCCAGCCAAAATTTTTTATTTTACTTGGGCCCTCCCACAAACATTGCCACTGACCGGTTAACTCATTGAGAATTGCACGGCTGGTCAGTTTTGGTCATGTGCGGGAATCGACCCCCGAACATCGTATCCTCACCTGGCCAAGGTGTTTCCAACTCAGCCAACTCTGGCCAACTCAGCTAATACGACCAAAAGCCCAACATCGCTATTTATCTCTATCAGTCAGTCCGCGCCCCTAGCGAAGAAACCCATAGTTGCCCACATGGTCATTAGTTACAGATGTTGCTACTAGAGTGCAACACCAATCAAATCCCGTTAGAAGTTATTATGAATAGAATAAAATTACTACCTTAATGGGTTAAAAGAACAAATTCTGAAAATAATAAACACGGTTATTGTGTAGTTTACACACATTGTAATAGGTTAGGGTTTTTTGTACAGTTTCCTTAATGACTTTGCACCAAAAATTCTTATTTATAACACTTATAAATTTCTTTAAAATAGCTTCTTCTTTATGTATATAGGGGAAATTTGCTAAAAAAATTGTAAAAGTAAATACATTTTTTGTTTTGTTTAATGTATTTAATTCATGGAGGCAGCTTTCCAATAATGTACGAAAGGTATAATTATTGAGTCGATTTTGTTATTGAGTAGTTTCTCTGATGACCTGGCTGTACCAAAAAGCCTAATTATAATACTTTGACCCCATATAAATCAATTGTATTTTTTAAATCTTATTCACCTTCATTCTTTAACTCAATCGTTAACAACAAAACAATAAATTTAATTTTTGAACTTTAGTTTTTACCATCCATCTATTTTATCAGAAATCTTTAATGTAAGGGAGTTTACTTTTGAAACTTTTGAGCTGCCCCAAATATGGGAGATTCTTAAAATGTTTAATACTGTTGTTAGGTACTTCACATTTATCTAATCAATACCCACATATTTGCTTATTACAAAATGGTAAAAATTTAAATGGGGGTCCAGACTTATTTTATACCCAATATTTTTTATGTGTAAGTTCCAAGTCTTAAACACACATTCCTTGCCAATCACTCTATCAGGATTTAATCAATGTTAAAACAGATGATCAAGCATATGACTCAAAAAGAATTGACTTATCCTTATCCTTTAACCCAATTAAAATCTAAATAATTAATTCCGTAAGCGAATCGGTCCCCACGAAATATCTAGGAAGAAGTTAAGTTAGGTTATTACAGTTCATTTTAAAGCTTGAGGGCCAAGGACAGTGGGAAAAATATCAGAAATGTAAAAAATTACGTAGGCTACGCCTTGTGATGTGGGGCGGGTAAATACCCAGCGGGTAGGTAAATAAAACATGGGTATTTAACCGGGAACTTACCCCAAGCTCCTGGGTAAATACCCAAAACGTGGGTATTTATGATTTTTATAACATTTAGGAGATTTTTACTAGGTTCATTGAAATTCCCATGCTGTAAAGATTATAAAATGATCATAAAAACTCTTTTGAAGAGTATAACATGGTTACACAAGCATTTAACTTCTGAACAAGATCAAAATAAATACTACTGGGTAATAAAAATATGACTGGGTATTTACTACTTTGATGGCCTTTTGGAGTGTTTAATAAATTTAAAATTTTGGAGGAAAAGAATTGAAATTCAATTAAATTGAAATTTGTTTCTGTATTTGTCAAATTATAAAATTAAATATTTTTAAATTTTTATAAAATGTCTCGTATTTAACCAGTTCCTTTATAGTTTTGTGGTGATATGGTTTTAATGTTTGACAGGTATTTTTACAAAAATTGCCATGTTTTTCTTTATTTACTGGTAAAATAATTAATAATTGTAATCAATAAAATATTCTCAAATGTTATCATTGATAATAACTTGCGTAGTAATGGTAGATATGAATTACATTGGCTTTTTTATGTAAAATATCATAAACACCCAAAATACCTGGGTATTTACCCCGAGTTTTAAATTTTACATCACTAGCTACGCCCCATTGGACTCAAAGATCCAATGATTTTCTTATGGAAATATCACTACAGTGTTTTTATTAATAAGCAAAATGAACTAATGATCAGCTGTGATTATCCACTTACACAAAAACCATAATATTATGTTAGGGACTATAGCCCCTCTAAGCCACTAGTAGCTTATAATTTGTTTAATGTGATTAATATGTGATTTGATTTTTCAGCTTCTTACATTGACTTGTGCTACAGGGATGATCCTAAAGTATCAGAATGTATAAAAAAAGACATTGAAAAACTCTTACCAATATTTAAGAATGGTGTGTATACAAGTTATTTACCTCTTCTTGTTGATGATATCTTAAATAAATTTAAATTTTAAAATATTTTAATTTCTCATATGTTATTGTGATATTGTATTAATTCAAGTACTTTTCATGGAGAATAAGTAAACTTAATCACAACAAATGTAAATGTATGACATAATATGATCTGTCCCAGGCTCTGAAGAGTTCAATTTGGAAGCCCTCGATCCTATGTTCTTCGATGTTCTTCCCCTTGATTACAAAAGTGGTATCGTTGGAGGTTATTTGAATATGACTGATGTCTATATCCATGGGCTGAGTGCTTCCAAGATAGAAGCTATTAGGTAAGTGTTTATAATATTCATTTAAAACTGAACTATTATTTTGTATTACAAAGTATATAAATTGCTTTCTGCTGGGAGCTCCCGATACAGTAACAGTCTGAGGCCCGTGCACGAACTAACTTTAAAGTATGTTTAGTCGTTTTAAATTATGTGTCGTTCGTGTTCAATGTAAATGTGTTTGACGAACCGCAAGGTGATTACAATGTGTAATGACCATTAGTTTTGTGTAGTGTGTATGTCTGATGATACCGTAACCGGCAAAACGCGTCACACTTCTGACAAAATAGGATCGCTCAGGCTGTTAAAAATAGTGAATTCAGCAATCCTGTAACCAGATCTTTCTAAATGACACTATCACTCTACCTCATTATAGGTCATAAAACTCCCTAAAGAGCTCTCAAAATCGCAAAGGCACCCATAGATGAATTTAAAAACATTTTCCTTAAATAGCTTAAAAAATCAATTGAAATAATATTTATTAGCAAATTGTTTTTTATTCAATAATTAATTAATTAATGATTCTTTAAACTGTTCAGAGATTAGTTTTTTAACTCTACAATGTACGTAAGTTAGTATTTCTATTACATATCATATAAAAATATATGTTGTTTAACTGAATAAATAAAAAAATAAGCACATCTAAAGAGAAAGATTTTCTGATTGATACACTGCATAGCATATAGAATAGTAGGGTTAAAGGCTGAAAATTACCAAATAAAAATCAAGAAATTATTTGTATAATTTAGATGCATTTTATATTTTCACAACTGGAAATCTATTCTTTATAAATCATAGTACTCTGACAGACTTCACATTACTTTTTTAAAACTCAAACTCAAAACCAATTTCAAATTTTACTTTATTTATTTACGGCTATCTTCAATTTAATTTTCCTTCAGGGCAGTGATGTTGATGATTAAATTAATTACTTTCACAACATTATTGAATAAAAATAAAGCTAAGTTTGCAAAATTATATCATGGCAGGAAATGCTTGTCACCTACCGGTACTGATAAGAAGCCTGACCGTCTGTGGGTGGTTGTCTCAGCTGGATACGGGTCCCATATACATGGGTTGTAATGTTCATTGTGTAACACTATTCATTCCGACAATCTACTTGAATTACTATATTACTGTCAGTTTCATACTGGCTAAAAAGGAAGAAAAATCCATCATCCAAAATTGATCTCCAAAGGGGCCATACACATTTTATATAACTCACTTAAGGGGGGGGAGGGGGTATGGCTTTGCGTTATGATGCATATGTGGGCGAGGGGGGATTTGGATCAACGTTACGTACCTCACACATTTTAACCCTAAGATCTCTGGCTCTATCTGTTGATAATGTTAAACCTTAAAAAAATATAACTGTTTTTATTTATTTGATGAATTTAGATTTGTGATCCCTCAAAAGTACTTTTTTAAATATTAACCACACATTTATTTGTTATCAACATCCTTTCATTTAAAATAGTTTTTATTTCAATGGTTTTTTTACTTTTAACTTATGCAAATTTATTACTTTTTGGACTTATATTTTATTGGATTTTATTTTCTGAACCTAATTAACGCATGTAAATCATACCGAAGTTTCTTTTACCCCGAAATAGAAGACAGCTGTGTAAGCCTTACGATATGTATATATTGGATTGTTTGGTTGGTATAAATATAACTTTTTATATTTTTCTGAGGACTTTAGTTTTATGATCCCTCAAAAGTACTTTTTTAATATTAACTACACATTTATTTTGTTTTTTTACTCGACAATTATTACCATAAGGTTGTTTTTAATTGGTATTATTTATAAATTACATTTTTTTTAGTTTTAGCTGAGATAATTTATTTTATTTTTTATATTATTAGTAACAGCCTTGTTTGTTAGGATCAATTTTGCTTTAAAAAAGTTTTAACAAATGTTAGTAAAAGTTTAATGATTTATTTAAATCCATATTCCAAATTGCTAACAAAACGATGTTTATTATGTTCAAGTTGTAAGTCTACTACGATTGAGTTACCTAACACGAATGGCCCGTTAGTTAGTTGTTTACAAATTGTCTTGAATCTTAACAATTTACGATGTGCAGAAATGTTCCTTAATTTAATGCAGACTATTACCAAATAGTTTTTGAAAATGTTTTTATTTTGAATTTGTACGTTTTTAATTTTTCTTTTATTTGGTGGAAAAGTCAATACGATACTTGGCACTCAGTCAGTGAATCCCTTGATAGTACCCATATCATATACTACTTGAAGGTTTCAAAATGTCACTGCAAGTCATCTAACTCAATACAATAATACTGTTTGTTTCAACATTTTTTTATAAATTAGCCTTGACATCAACATATTGTCACTACATCATTTATCTTTCGTAAAAAGACGTTTTATGGTTTTGACACATTCTAATGATTATTTTAATATCCAATGTGTTGGGACTTTGTTACAGTAACACTTTAAAATTGTGCATGGCGGATTTCCCATTTGATTACATGCATTTCAAAATTTGCATTTTAAATAACTAATAGATTTATAAAGAACAATTTTGTTTCCACTAAATTTATTTGATTACTAATAAACATTATTTTATTTGTGTTTTAAGTCCGTCATTTTTGACGGGCTGATAACAGATAGGATTTATTATAATTACAGTATAAGATGATGCCGAAGTAAATAAAAAATAAATATAGATTGTTCAACTATAGCCCTGATGACAGAAAAAGAGATTGGAGCGCCAGAGGCATACAGTAGGACAACTGTCAAAACCTGACTAGATTGTCACCTGATTCAATAATTTAAGAAAAGGATCAGCTGAGACTAATAATGAGCTTTAAAGGCCTTTTCCCACCACAATCTGCGGAGTCCATGGATGTGCAAATTCACACTGCATGTGGACGGATTTGTTGAGGATGTATAATTTTTCTCGCCTTTTTCATCCTACACCTATCAACTCATCGTCATTATTGACTTCTACTATTGACTTAAATATTGTTGTCATCAAGTGGCGGGACGTTAGTTTTACCCCTGAAAGTAATAATACCCGTTATTTCGAATAGCTTATGGTATACAGGGTGTCCCTCAACTCTAATAGTATATTTTAAGGTTTTATAATTGAATAAAAGACAAATAAAAATTTAATATTTACAATAGGTTACCCTTAGGCTATAGCTGCCATTTTTACCCCTCATGAACATTGTTATTTGAAGAATGGGGTTGTTGTATTTAATTTATATTTTGTTTAGAGCATATAGGCCTAATTACAGTAAAGAAATTAATTTTTTATGGTGTCTGAGAGGCTAAATTACCTGAGATTATGATTGCATTAAATTACATATTTCATAAATTATAATCTATATATATAATAAATGTGTAGTATGTCTAGCATGCGCGTCCACACGGATGTTCCAAGCTGATCGCTCCGCGAGCGATCTCCGTGGACGCTTCCACGGACGTCCATGTACGCCTGTATGAATGGATCCATTAAATCACATGCTGAGCAATTTTTTCCATTCCTGTCCGTGGACGTCCACTGATGCCGGTGTGAAATGGCCTTAATGGCCTGAAAAAATACACTAGTTCTGTTAAAAAAATAGTTTACTAACTAAGACTTGTTTCAGACTTATATACAAAATATTTATTGATAATTGACAATCCATGCTACAATAAAATACACTAATGCTACAAATTGTATAATAAGAAGTGCACAAGTGTATCCCATGTATGAACAATATAAATAACAATTAAAAATTTGATTTCCTCTATACTCTTACTTAAAACTGTAAGTTTTTCCTGTTAAAACCAGTTTTTAGCTGGTAGAGCTAATTACTGCCTAAAATAATCAATAAGCAACAAGTGTTTGCTTTAATTTTAAATAATGAATGTTAAGTGATATTACTCATAATTGTTTCATGAGTAACCTTTAATAGTTGCAGTATTCATGTCATAGGTTTGAAACCGGGATACAGCTTTTTAACCAACAACACTTAACTAAGAATTAATGAATAAAACAATCCTAATTAGTTTTATTCTAACCAAAATTTAATAATCAGTTTATACTTAAATGTTAAAACCAAATTTCCGCTGTTAATAAATATTAAAATGTGTTTCAAAATATATGTAGACTAAGTAGTAAAATTAATAATAAGTAACATTATTGCAATACAATTAAACATTAAGTCATACGATTAAAAATGTATAGTTATTTACATGATGACTACTCATGTGTAGTCAGTCAGTAGTTTTTGCCTTTTTTTCATGCACAATCTGGAACATTGGGAAACATCAGTTTGATTCTTGTAACTAAAGAAAAATACACATCAGCTTTAGCAGCTACAGTTAAAATTATAAAAAGGTTAGTTTGACATCTAATTAATTATGTATACTTTGCAGGCCTGTATTAGACAAACCAAATATATTTAAATTGGATATGGATGTTTATTTGCCTTTTATGAACTTGAAATGTTACTTCCATCTGAAAGGAAATGTTATAAAGATCCCTGTGGATATGAAAGGACGAGTTGACATGCTTTTTGGTAAGTATAATTTTTGTAGGATAGGTTTTTCAAGATTGATGGTGTTATATTATCAAGTTACAATATACTGCAAGGTTTTTCAAGATTGATGGTCTTATATTATCAAGTTACAATATACTACAAGGTTTTTCAAGATTGATGGTCTTATATTATCAAGTTACAATATGCTGCACAAGGTTTTTCAAGATTGATGGTCTTATATTATCAAGTTACAATATACTACAAGGTTTTTCAAGATTGATGGTCTTATATTATCAAGTTACAATATACTGCACAAGGTTTTTCAAGATTGATGGTGTTATATTATCAAGTTACAATATACTGCAAGGTTTTTCAAGATTGATGGTCTTATATTATCAAGTTACAATATACTGCACAAGGTTTTTTTAAACTATAATGAGCATTTAATGCAATTAATTGTTTTTGTGATAAATAAAGCAGAGAGAGTATGTGTTTTTATAGTAGGATAAACTACAAGGAACAGAGTAATGACAGGATATTTCTTATTTAATATAGTAGTCCAAGCAGTGTACATGGCCTGGAAAAACCTGAGTGACCTGGGCAAAACTCCAATAGAAGCATTTGAAGAGTTTTTGAAACAGAACTCGATCCTGGATAACATATTAAAAATTGCATAAAATTAGACAATGTGAACACCTTCAAAAATGGAATTAAAATTGACAGTACAGTAGACACCCTCTTAACCGCCCTCCATGGGACTGAGCCCTGGGTCAGACAACTAAAAGGGCAGTTAAAACAAATAACACCTGGATATTGTCATATTAAGCACTACAATATAAAACTCAAACGGCAGTTAAAAAGAGGGTATAACAAATAGGTATCAAGATGCAATAGTTGCTAACTATGGAAACATACGATCACCTTATTGTAACCTGATCGTTTTTTACAGTACAGAATCGGGACTACGGCTTATGTGGGTTCTTTCCTGGAAAGAAGGTGATTAATCCAATAGGCGGTTAAAGCGAGGACGGTTAAGAGGGTGTCTACTGTATAAGGAATGCATTAATTAAATTATTTATAATAGCTCCATATAGAGCAAAGCTACAATCTGCGTTGTGCTTAGGTACAATATTTTTACAACTGCCACTTGTTTAGAGAACATTAGTTGGTCATATGATCAGCACAGTTACATCATTTAAAAGTCTGCCTTCCGCCATCTTGGATTTTAGGCCCATAAGAACAATGTTAAATTCAAACACTTGCTGCTCATTTATTTTTCATTCAAAGATTTCATACAAAGTGTCATTGAAAGAGAGTAACAATGGCTACCGCACCTTAAGATTCAAATTAAGGTTTTCTCACTTGCTTTAGTGATAAATAACAAACTACTAATACAAAATCAAGAGCAATTTTGAACAGTAAAATAAACATTATTTCAAAGTTTTAACTCACAATACCATGTTGAATGTCTTTATGAGTAACATATTCAAGTTTCAAAAGCAATCATTTGAAGGTATTAAAGAAGCATGTGTTTAAAAACATAGATATGTTTAAGAAACGCGACTTGACTAGACCACTGATCGGTGCGCTGCCTAGCTGCCATGCCATGTATAAAATCAAGAATGCTTTATTGTTATAAAATATTTTCATAGTATGAACAATAGTCAGAAATTCAAGGTACAATGAGAAAATATAACCCTTGGGGTTAACTTAACAAAACAGTCTTTCCATAGATTTGTCAATCTACAAACGTAGATGTGTACTATCTACAAAGTATTGTAATATTCCTTTTCTAATCAAAATGATTTTAAGCTACACCTAAACTTTCGCATGTCTGATTCTAATTTTAAATAAGATGGATGTAAATTAAAAAGTTTGACTATTGAAAAGAGTGTCCGTTTTTTTTTAAATTAGTGTTATAAAGAGGAATAGGTGTTCCTGAAATTGTAGCGGGTGGTATCACAGCATTGAAAATTCAGCTTTTTTAATAAACAAAGACAGACATTCTTATTTGTAAAGAGAGAACAAATTGAAGATATTCCTACTAGAAAACATACCTCTGCAGGATTCTGATTTACACATTCCAAAAATTAATCTGATTGCCTTTTTTTGTAGCCAAAAAATGTTCTTTGTTTTGTCGATTTTGCTCCCCAAACAGCAACTGCATAATTAAAAATTGTGTAAAAGCAACCATTATACGCTACCATGGGTATGTTTGAGTCAGAAAATTGAGCCAGTCCACGGATAATAAAGATAACACTATTTAATTTCTCAGAAAATTTGACAATATGTTGAGATAGGCATATACTACCACGCCTTTAGGAATAGAAGCCGAGTTTTGAATTTTCACATTTGTAATTCTTGAAGAATTTGGTCCTTTAACTGGAGCCCCTGCCTGAAGCCTTCCGAAATAGTTTCAGAATTTGCCACTACCCAAGCAGCGCCACTGTCACATGCGCTGCATCGACTAGGTACCACAGACTCTTAATTGAAGTTTGCGGATCAGTGGTTATTTGGAACCACCATAATTTACTATCCAATTTTTACATTTAGGATTTGTTTGAATGAAGACAAAATGCTCCCCCTTCTATTTTGTTGTACTTTTTTTTAAATGTCAACTCCAGACAATCACTGTTCATAGTTAGGAAGTATAGTATATATCATCACTAGGACCAAAAGTATCGCTTTTCGATCCGAGCTCAAGTTTAACGGCCGAGGCTGGAAAATGAGCGAGGATCGAAAAGCCACTTTTGGTCTTAGTGATGAACTATATTTTTTGTCATACTGCAAACAATATTAATATAACAATTTCCCAAAAACTAAATTTTGTTCACTTTTTTACCATTAAAAGTAAGCTTCCATATTGATCTTATTGCTACTCTAAACAAACTGCTGTTACACAAGTTTTCTTTGTTGACAAGTTGAATAATTCTTTCAATTCATATTAACAGCTGAAAACCTCGACTGAAAAGTGTCACCCAATAATGTTTTTGTTCCTAGGGCGAAAAACATCATCAAAATGATACTTTTCGGTCAACCTAATCAGCTGTTGATCCTAGGAGTAAGAATAACAACTTTAGCATCTCAGCGCATGTGTTGAAAACATCTGTTTTTAAAGTAGTATGACAAAAAGTACTTTATTTTTACTACATCCAAATTTTTGGCAGCCATCATGGATCCGCCATTTTTGAATCTGATATTTTTTTCAAATGTAAAGGTGGTTTTGTGTTCCATAATTTAATTATATATTTTTGACACTAAATACATTATACAATATATTTTTAAACATATTTTTTAAAATTGATTTTAATGTATGTTTCAAGGGCCCAAACTTATTATTTTAAGCATTAGATCAGATGAATGACTACAGATAACCACCGACTATTGTTAAGTGTATTTACTTTCATTACGGTACTATATTAGAATGACTTTTTTTATCAAACATTCACTATATTTTACCAATGTATTTTAACTAAATTTTCATGCTAAATACAATGTTGCAATCCATTTTTAAATATCATTGTTTTATTCAGAAGATATTAATATCCTTCAGAATAAAACAAATTCTGAAATTGATTACAAAAATGTGCCAAAATAATGTAAAGGCAATTTCATTTCAGAAAACCATTATTTTTCCTCAGGTCTTCTCACCTAGACCTTTCAGTAAAGTATAGGACTGATGAATGACAGGTTTACATTTTTCTCAAAAGTTCATTGTATGGTTTAATGTTATACGGTATAATGTCAACATCTAGCTTAAGAGCTGATCAGACTTGGGTCAGTGTGTATTGAAGTAAATATTGAGGATACTTATCATATTTAGAGAGACCCACTTGGGATGGCATGTTTAATTGGTCTTCCAGCATATTTAAAAGAAAAACTTAAGAACAGAGTAGACGTGCGAGAAAAACACACTCGGCAAGATTATTTACTGGAAGTGCCACGCATCAAGCTAGAAGTAGGAAGAAGGGGATTTGGATACTTTGGGCCAAAGCAGTATAATGCTCTTCCAAAGAAATTAAAATTGTACAGTATTAAAACTTTAAGAAGAAAAGTTCGAGACAACCTCATTGTTGCAGAACTATAGACAATTCTATCATTATAAACATGTTAGTTATTTTGTAAAACAAACATTATTGTTTGAAAATCGCTAATTAAAGACCTTATTTATTATTTATTTATTTTATTTATTTAAAAATCTGAATATTGTAGCATAGCTTTGGTAAACATATAAGTTAACAATAAGTTCACTAGTGATCCAGTATCTGTAGGACCAATAGCTAATTATGATGTGTTATACTGATTTTAAATTAATTAATAAAGCCAGTGGTTCTCTTTCCAGGATTTGAAAGTATTTTAGTAGTGTTATTTATTATTTTTATATCGTGTTAAAAAGTGTGATATATATTTGAATAATTCCTATAACAATGTGTTCTGTTGAATACAATCATAGAAGGCATCAACATTACTTACCACATTTCTGGAGATGTGAAGACTATTGATGACTATGACTACCTCGTCATTGACAAGTTTACATGGAAATTTTTTGCAAATGGAATCCATAAAGCCAGTATTCAAAATAAAGATCTCATTCAAGGAAAACCTGCTCTCAGTGAGTATTTTCAGATATAATGTATCAGTATAAATCAAACAAATTAGGTTGTTTAGGTTGGAATGAAGCTCAAATTAAGATTACCTATTATTTAAAGTAAATTTAAATGATTTTTCGAGACCCAGTATGTATGATTTATTTTACAACATTTTTGAAAAAACATCTGACTTATAGAAATAGCATGAAGAGGTGTGAAGGAGCAATCATTATTAATATACAGTATAATACTTTTGGAATCTATACTAGCTACAACCAGCTGAAACTTGTAAGATTTTCAATCCCTATTTAGCGAAACCAAACAGTATGTTGTCCAAATATTTTGTAATGAGGAATAGGTAAATAAATCTGGTCCTGGGTCCAGTTGTCATTTGGCCACCAAAAAATGAGCAGGTCATTGCTTACAATAATATTACATGATTAAATCATCATTTTTGGCTGATATTACACAGTTCGGTCGTCATTTACTCAAGTTCGGTTGTTTTTTATGGCCGATTCATGTTCTCCGTTGTCATTTTCAGCTGATTTGTCATGGTGCAATCGCCTTTTGCAGCTGTTACTATGTGGTTTGGCAGCTCACAATCGTTAGCAATCCTCAGGAAATACTCGCTCGAACTTAAGAATATTCTTCAAAATGTAAAAGGGGCAGGCCACCCCCTCCTGCCCCCTGTCAGTACGCCACTGGTCTTTCATCTTCATGTCACCAAATAAGCTGTCTAAAACATTTCCAAGCTTAGTTAAAAAGTTTTAATAAATCATTTTTATTACAAATATTTATTAGCTTCTGTATAGTTAGGGTTGACACTCAGTGCATATATGATTAGATGTAAAATATGGTATGATTAAATGTGATACTCAAAGTACATGAAAGAAATGATGAAAGGATTCTATACTTCATAACTCATTTATTGCATTGTTGTACACCTTAAAAACTAGGCGTACGCTCAATAATTCCCGTAATTTGATGAGCGACCTCAGAAATGTACATGAAAGATATTGATAATAACGTATACAGTTTTCAGTCAATAAATTATTTTATTTCACTAGTTTTTTTTAATATAAGTTCTAAACTCACCTTATTACATTAGAAGTGTGAATGTTTTTACAAGAAATAACCATAATAAGTTACCTATGCAGTGAGGTATACAGGGTGAATCTCGTAAGTTGTCCAGTATTGATTTCAGACAAACCGTTGGTCCTACGATGATAAAATAAAATTATTTCCCACTAAACCAACCCCAAGGAATAACGTAACAATATTTTTAACGATTTTTAAATACAGGGTGTACCAGAAACTGAGGGTCACTAGTCCGAATCTACGAAATATCAAATACAAACGTATATCATGATATACATCAAATTAAAGCTCTTTTCAATCCAAACCATTTGGCGGGATCGGATTTTGATTATTATTGATTCATTTCAAAATGGCGGCTGTTTTTGTGAAAAAATTAGTATTTTTTTGAATACCCTGTATTTTTCTTAAAAATGCAGATATCTTGATTCTGATTCAAATATCGCATTCCTTATGAGCTAAGCTTTATTTTGATATGCAACACTTCAATATTATCTCAAAAACAAAAAGTTTCAAAAATATCAGTTTTTGAAAATATGTACATAGCCAAAACTCAAAAATTTCAAATAGCACCATATGTCAAATAGCATATCATTTTAAAGGTATTGCAATTCTAAGAAACTTTCAAATTTAAACCTTATACGTATCTATTTTGGTTTTCGAGTTATCAACAAAAAACATGTTTTCCCACATTAAAACACATGTTATTTGTTAAACATGGTGGTAAAGGCTGGACCATAGTTCTATTACCACCATGTTTAACAAATAACATGCGTTTTAATGTGGAAAAACATGTTTTTTGTTGATAACTCGAAAACCAAAATAGATACGCATAAGGTTTAAATTTGAAAGTTTCTTAGAATTGCAATACCTTTAAAATGATATGCTATTTGACATATGGTGCTATTTGAAATTTTTGAGTTTTGGCTATGTACATATTTTCAAAAACTGATATTTTTGAAACTTTTTGTTTTTGAGATAATATTGAAGTGTTGCATATCAAAATAAAGCTTAGCTCATAAGGAATGCGATATTTGAATCAGAATCAAGATATCTGCATTTTTAAGAAAAATACAGGGTATTCAAAAAAATACTAATTTTTTCACAAAAACAGCCGCCATTTTGAAATGAATCAATAATAATCAAAATCCGATTCCGCCAAATGGTTTGGATTGAAAAGAGCTTTAATTTGATGTATATCATGATATACGTTTGTATTTGATATTTCGTAGATTCGGACTAGTGACCCTCAGTTTCTGGTACACCCTGTATTTAAAAATCGTTAAAAATATTTTTACGTTATTCCTTGGGGTTGGTTTAGTGGGAAATAATTTTATTTCATCATCGTAGGACCAAGGGTTTGTCTGAAATCAATACTGGACAACTTACGAGATTCACCCATATTTTTAAATTTTATTTATGCTGAGTATGCAGGTTTGCTGTGATGGCGGTATTTAAATATCATAAACTGACAAAAGACCACAGCTGGCAGAAGTAAATACAAAGTATTTGGCTGTGGATAAACATTTAACTTACTCACATTATAGAAGAACGTTATCTTTATTTATAAAAACTGTTATTAGTTTTTTAATCTAAAAATTTCAAAAACCTTTGATAATTTGAATTAACGTTCCAATAGTTTTTTTTTTTTTTTTTATAGTTTTCAGTTAGTCTTTAACGCACTTCTTATTACAAAGATTAAAGTGAATAAGTGGTATGCAAAAATTAGAGATATACACTTCCCATATACTATAAACTTTAAATTTGTATATTTTTTGCCATACAAAGTAAGTATTAAATCTAATTTTGCAAATAAAACTAACCAATTTCTTGATTAAAATTGTCTTTATTATACATTATATTTTATATTTTTTGTGTTAATTTGAAGTCTTCTACTGTTGTATAGGTCCCAAGGCTATGATTCACAACAGTAGAGAGTTGCCTAGTAAACAACAATATTGCACCACACTCCTCACCACGATAAACACAATATTACTTAGAAACAAAACAACTTCCTCTGGTTTAACTAAGCCTAAAATTAAATACAGGCCTACTAAGTTCAGCAAGTAGTTTTGGGTGATTTTGAGTTATTTAGAGTTATTGATCTTATTAGAGAATATGTGAAAGGCATTTGGCAGAGAATGCTTACTTCAATCAAAATTACAATTCCTTGAATGCTTACTTCAATTAAAATTGAATTAATTTGTTACCATAAATTGTCAAGGACAGGTATTATTTTGAACAATTTACTGTTTATAAAATAATTGGTCAAAACCTAAAAACTTGGTGTCTGTTTCAGATCGATTGGTGAGAACTGTCGTGAACTCAAACTGGAAGCCTTTGGTCAATCAAATGTTACCAGCAATCCTGCCACAATCTGACAAAAAGCTTACAGCCATCTTTAACAAATTTTTTAAGAGCTATCCTTATGACATCATCTTTCCCAAACAAACAAAGACAGATGATGAAAAAGGGACGAAAAATGACCAAAAAGAAGACAAAAAAGAAGATACAAATAAAAAAGAAGATACAAATCAAAAAGAAGTTACAAATCAAAAAAAAGACAAGACTCATGCTTAGTTATATCTTATGATTAGATTTTGAGTTACTGTAATTTATAAAAACCCCTCATATTATTATTATAGCTCATATAATTGTAAATAAACCATTTTTCCACAAATTAATGTTTTAAATTAAATACAGTTGTTCTCTTATATTAGTTTAATGTAAGTTACAAAAAATAGTTTATTCACAATTATAATTTAGTGGTATAACCCAATTTGGTTTAAAAACTGTTCCCAATTTAAAAGGATACATTTATTGCCTGCTATTGAAACAAACCAGACTGTTCACTATTCTAATAATTTACTTATAAATATAACCAAAAATGGATATACACTAATGGATAAGTACATTTAACAGGTCTTAAAATCTTATATTTTCACCATTCTTTATTGTAATACATCTAAGCAAGAGTAGATTCAAGATTAAAAATCCTTGTCGTTAAGTAATACAATGACTAAAATAGACTTTGTCAAATAAACATAAATACCAGCTATATAGCACAGTAAACATTTTAAATAAATCTTAAGGAAGTTTCCTTAACTCGTAAAATAAGCTGTCCAATTTACGAGTTAAAATTTTTGGTTTCTCCAAAGAACTCTAATACATTATTCAACAGTCTAGAAACTACTTGCTAAAACTAGCCCTGGCTTCTAGACCAGGATCACTGGATGAATTGATTTCCTCGCTTTCTTCTAGCATTAATAAATTAGGCTATAAAGAATGGAGGGATTTGACAGTGACCCAACTTTCTTGTGCCACACTCTCCAGAGCACCATGAGGGCCTGGTTGTTGTGTGTTGTGATGTCCGTTTGTTACTGGCACGTCGAAACTGGTGAGGAAAAGGAAATCAAACTTCGTGAGTACAATAATAGTAAAATAACATTTTTATAATTTTACCAAACAAATTTGAAAAAATTATATGTATATTCTTCTTTAATGTTATTTTAAAATAAATCTTAGCCATACTTATTTAAAGTCTTGTAGTTAGGTGTACTGGTAATTTATCGACAATTAATATTGATCACATTATTAAAGATAGTCTACGGTACCATTAATTTTTAACCGAATTAAAAAAGAATGAGGGGTTATAATTTTACATGTGATAAGTTTTCATGTGAATGAATACACAAATTTAGTCAGACTGTTAAATGACTTTAACGCTTTTAATTTATACAGCTTAGTTGTCTCATTTTAAGCAGGCTCATAGGTAAAAATAAAAATTGTAAATAAAAGTTATGAGTTTTTGTGACAAATAAAAACAGTAGTTGCAGATTGCTTGAAGTTTGGAACTTAATGCACTATTGTACTACATTTAAAACTAAATTACTCCATAAAAGGAACCTCCTGAGTTTTCAAAAACCCTTTGGAAGGCAAAATGTTTTAGTTAAACAAACTAGTAAAAAATAGTATATTTCATTACAAGGGGCTAAAGTGAGGCTTTTCATACGAGGTCAAGGTTTACGACCGAGCCGCCAGGCGAGGTCGTAACTTGAGCGAGTAACGAAAGGCCACTTTAGACCCATGTTATGAACTATATTTTTCGTCATACTGCATAAAATATTGAGCTAACTACTTTAAAAAACAAAGATTTTACAGACGAAAGAGTTGTTTCCATTTTCAGATATTTAAAACAATCAGGTGATTCTCTGTCAGTTGTGTTGATGTTATGTCAGCTGACCATAACGATTGATATATCGAACGCTGTGAACTATCGATTGCAACAATGAATGTTATAATCAACTGTTTTGAATCACGAATCAGACTTACTGCTAACATAGTTATCGCTCAGCTTATCTCCTCACTGAGGCAAAATTAAATATTTATTCATTCTCTTGACTCTGTGTATTACTTATTTCTCGTGGATAATTCATTTCCTTTTTCATCCATTTCGTTTGATTGAAGCGCAGGAACGGAACTAATACAACTGAACTGACAACAATGCAACAATGAACTAATTGATACTAATAATCGATTGGCACTCTCGATACGATCGATAACTTACCACTGACATGCACGTATTTGCAACTGTTTCAAATTGTAATAACGAACAGCTGATAACCTCGACATCAGCTGACTCTTTTTCTCCCTAGGGAGTAAAAAACTCTTTTTCTCCCTAGGGAGAAAAAGGACTACTTCAGCCCCGCAAAGCATGTATTAAAAACAGCTGTTTTTGTAGAGGTATGACGAAAAACTATTTCTTAATGTTAACACTTAATAAGAAAGCAAGAATTTGTAACGTTGAGGAAAAACTTGAACCTATTTTTATGGTTCATACATTAATCGGTATAAAATGGTATAAATAGATATCACAATATCGATTTGCAGAAATTCATATTTACTTCCTCCCTCTTTACATAGTATATGGAGAAAGTAGACTACTTTTTTTGTCAAAATAATTTTGGATGGTTTGGTGCTCATTGAACCCAAAAAAGTGGATTTTGAAGTGATATCTGTCTGTCTATCTGTACACAGACATAGAGACCACACCATTGGGCTGATTTTGATCAAACATCGTATTTAGGTACCATTCCACAGTATATCCATTTTTGTTTATATTTTGATGGGTAATTATCTCCTAAAACCACTAAAAAATATACAAAATCCAAATTTTTCAAAGACGGCTCGAACGGTTTTATTTAAAATTTGGTTGTTTATACAGGGTGTCACAAAAATGCGTAGCATGCTATGCAGAACCGGATTCTACATACAAAAACAATTCGAAAATGTGAAGTAACATTTTTTTTATTTTGGCTTAATTTAGCCGTAATTTGCCATTTTGTATTTTGTTGAAAATAATTAATAATTCAAAAACCCTTGGAGATATTTGTACGAAACTTGGTATAAACTTTAAGTTTTATATTATTAAAATTTTCCAACAAATTTCTTTTGTAAAACTTATAAAATTTAAAAATGGCGGCCATTTAAATATTTCAAAGTCAAATTCCATGAACACTAGCAGCGAAAACAAAATTGTACAAGACATCAAATTTAAAGCTCTGTTTAATCCAAATACAATGACATTTTGATTGTAAAAATCGAATAATAAACAAGTTTTGGTAATTTTTAATAATACATTTAAAAATGGTGGCCATTTAACAAATTTCAAAGTCAAATTCCATGAAAACTGACAACTAAAACAAAATTTTACAGGACATCAAATTTGAAGCGCATGTAATTATATGGTCAAGTACACTGGGAAATTTGACTTTGAAATTTTTAATGGCCGCCATTTTGAAATTTATTTTACAAAAACACCAAAACTTTGTTATTTATTAATCGATTTTTACTATCAAAGTGTCATTGGCTTTGTATTAAAAATAGCATTAAATCTGATGTCTTGTAAAATTTTTTTTGTTGCTAGTTTTCATGGAATTTGACTTTGAAATCTTTAAATGGCCGCCATTTTGAAATTTGATAAGTTTGACGAAAAATATTTTTTGAAAAATTGTAATAACATAAAACCCTAAGTTTATACCAAGTTTCGTACAAATATCTCCAAGGGTTTTTTGAATTATTAATTATTAAAAAAAAAAATGGCGGATTACGGCTAAACTAAGCCAAAATCGAAAAAATGTTACTTCACATTTTTGACTTGTTTTTGTATGTAGAATCCGGATCTGCATAGCACGCTACACATTTTTGTGACACCCTGTATAGTGCCTTAGGTCCCTAATACAATGACAATGACCCGCATTTCTAAAAAATTCAGGTTCAGATATTGTAAGGCTTAAAAGGTCCCAAATTTCAGATTTTTAAATTGTTCATAACACCATCACCTTAAAATTAAATTTACTTATTTACAGATAGTAACGGTGTATTTTTTATTATTCCTTTAGAGCTCTGTATTAACTCTAGTGATTGTGTTTTTTTTGGGTGTTGCGATCCTTTATTTTTCTTGATAAAACGGAATACTAGATTCATTTTATAACGATATGTTTTTATTTTTAAGAAAACTCTTAAAAAAATCATGTTGCTTCTACTTTTTAAAACTATATCCCGAATTGTTGTGGGCCTTCTTGTTTTAGGAACTAATACAGTATATCATATCTCACATTCCAGCATGTTTTATCGTCTAAAATATCGAGGATTATGACATAATTTGTTGAAACGCTAATATTTTTCTATTAATGTACATTAAAAGCTTTTATGACAGTCACTTTTGTAATTGAGATTTACTTGAAAACAAAGTTTAGTACATAGGTTTTAAGGTTATATTACAATAGTTTGAAGTAGTTAAACCGTATTCTCATTTAACTTAAACTAGGTTTAAACTATCCATTGCAGATTGAAAAGTTTATTTTTCCCAATCACCGACTCAAAAATTGAACTTTCAGTACAGACTGGCTGAGTCTGGAGGGTATGTTTCTTCATATTTGCATTGGTTTATACTATAAGGTTTCAGTTGGTCCGCTAAGAACACCCATACTTTCAAATACGTGACGCTTAGTAGCAAACGTGTTAAACTTAAATTTAAGCCTAGAAACGTCTAGGTAAAAATAAAAAACATAAGTAAGAATGAAACTGCCAAAAGCGTTATTATTAGTAATTATAACAATGGCTTACTTAAGTTTAAGAATTGAAATAATATATAATCAATGGTATTTTTCCTGTAATTAATCAATGGTATTTTTTCTGTATACATAATCAATGGTAATAAATACTCCTGTAGTTCAAGTATTAACAAGTGGGGTCCTGAGAACAGTGACCAAAACCATTGAGTAAAATTACATATAGAGTGGTCATATCCAAAATTAATCAAAGGGACATTGAGTTATAATAACAACTGGAGTAACCTTAAACATTCAGAAAAGAGGCAAATGAGCCAAGCAAATCTGCTTGTTAGTTAGGGGACATGGTAGAAAATTCTCCAAGGCATCTAAACAAAAACTATCTGACCTTCCCCCGAGCAAAGCTCAGTTCCCGAGGTACTTATAGGAACTAGAAACAAATAAATTGAAAAGTAAATTTTATCACAATAAATAATATCCTGAGCATATGCCAACTTGGCTTACAAAATAATGACAATAATGACGTAATTGCTATCAACTATACACTCTCGTAATTACTGACATTCCAACTCATTGACACATCCAGCAGCTAGGTAACAA
This sequence comes from Allygus modestus, assembly GCA_963675035.1. Lineage (NCBI taxonomy): Eukaryota > Metazoa > Arthropoda > Insecta > Hemiptera > Cicadellidae > Allygus > Allygus modestus. Next base: position 107,567,232 of record OY776111.1, read on the forward strand.
TAACAGCAAGTGTGACTAATGACACATTCTTCTGAGTAGAAGAGCCAGCGACCTGACACCTCTGCTGACTGTGCAGGCCTGACCACAGACAAAATGATAAACTGCACCGCTCATGCACCTCTACTGGCTTCCACTCAGTTAGCTGTTACTGAACAATTTAATATTGATTTAGTTTTGGATAGGACTTATTGCCAATTATCAGGAAAATATGGATAAAACAAGCAGGCTTACCTTGGAAAGTATAGGCATCCTACTGATAGCACACTAACACTACAAAACCCATATAAAAGAATACTTCAAGGCCACTGGCCTCTCTTTCAACTTGGAGAAGAAGTTTGAAGATATGGTTTGCTTCTGTTTCATTAAACATGGTTTCCCAGTACCCTGCCATAGGAAAGACCTTGTAGTGAGTTTAACAAAAAAGGCAACTGGCATTTGGATGACAAGCAGAAGATGTCCAGTGCATTCCAGGAGTAGATTTGAATGACCAAACAAAATTCCTTGGGACCAAGCTTGTTGAAGCAATCAGTGCTGGATCATTATTTTTTCTAACCAAAAAAGCTAGTACCAGCCTCTACATGATTAAATAAATAAATCAGCAGTGCACATAAACAGCTATAAAAGCCTACTTTTAACTATTTTAACCACATATTTGGTATTATATTGCTGTCTGCGGAGCAACTTCTAAAACAAACTCCAAAAAGTTCTTCTTGAAACTGAAGAAGCTGAGAGAATCCTGATCAGTCTCTAGTACTGATGGGAAAGCTGCAGAGAGGCCTTTAAGACACTAAGAATCCTCACTGTATTTATAGGCCTCCGACGCCGCAGGCCCCAACCATGGGAGGATTTAGGTCAAAATATTTGGGGGTGCCAGCTATCCTAAAGTATGAGTCATTGTATGCTCAAATTCAAACACCAAAATCCTATTTAAATGGTCCGTTTTAAGGCCCACGTAGGCCCTAGCTGTTTCATTTATTATAACCAAAACAAACAACATTTTATTAATATAGCTCATTTCAGTTGAGAAAACTGTCTTTCTACTTCGGAATTTTATTATGAAAACCGCCCTAGAATATTGATTTTAATCGCTGCTAGAAAAGCATTTTGAAAATCTTTAAAGAGCATTTATTTGTTAATCTTTTTTTAACCTTCAAGACAATTTGATTTGATAATTAACTAGTTAACTATACTTGTAATAACAACTATTAAAATAAAAAGTACTACACACTGCACGAACTAATAACCAAACCGTACTAGCCACTGAGCACTGAGAAACGAACAATGCCACACCTGTAGAATCCAATGAATTACAAAAAAATAAAAATAACTATTTCGCGGATGTGCATCATATTCCGAGAAATCAAGTCACCACAGGTAAAAGATGAGAGGGGGAGGGGGAGGGAGAGAGAGAGTGCGCGAGAGCAGGGTCGGTACTCGCCCTCGCTGGAAACCGGAAACGTCGTCGCGTCGCACACACACACGCGTGCATTGTGTTCAAAATTAAATATAGTTTAATTTTCTTTTAAATAGATGTTTTGATTACGCGACTTACATCTTACTTGTTAAAAAAGTTTATTGTTGATCCAAAACAAAAAAATTACAAAAATATGATTCAAATTTTTTTAAATCATCAAACATCAGGGGGTGCCAGGCACCCCCTGGCACCCCCGTAAATCCGCCCATGGCCCCAACTTTCAAGAAGTTCCTGTTATGTTGCTATTCGGCCAAAATCACCTGATCCGGTCATAATGTCTATCAATGAATATTGTGGTAAATTTGTCGTTTACAGCCAGGACCGTTTTTAAGAACCTCTGGGTCCCCGGGCATATGCGGAAATGAGGCCCCGCTTACATAAATACAAGCATGTATGTAGGTATATGAACATACAAAAGTTTTTTTTTACTCTGAGCCCGAAAGTGACAGATCTGGGGGGATATGCTGTTCCAACAAGAAAACATTACCTGTCTTCTGCTTGTCCAGCATTTACGGTGTGCGATCATACAGACAACGACATGACATACTTAAATTCATTGGCAGTAACATTCTTTGAAGAGAGTACGGTATTGAAAAGCTGGTACGACAAATGCCTCAATCGGTACGGTGACAATATCAAAAAGTAACCATAAGTGAAACCATCTTTTGGTAATAACACTATTTTTTTATATACACTTGTCTTTTATTTGTGATCTATCGGAGGTTGATAAAAACTACCCTTGTATAAAAGGTCATTAGGAGATTTTTCTAATGTGTACGGTTATTTTTTCAGCATCCTATTTTGATATCTGCTATCGAGATGATCCCAAAGTTGCAGAATGCATCAAAAAGAACATTCAAAAGCTCTTGCCAATGTTCAAAAAAGGTGCTGTAGCTACTTCTATGAAAACACTAAATTAATACTTTAATTACATTTTGTGTCAGCAGTGTAGCATAATATTCTAAATATATTAATAGATGGTGGAATTCAATCATCGTAGGATTTTAACATCAAATAAGTGTCTATTAGTTGACACAGACTGTTAAAGTTGTGTGCAGCTTTAGTTGTTATCACAAAATGTGCCATCGTCATCTAAACAGTTTTATGACTATTATAAAAATGTCAAGTACTTATTTTTTAAGTACGGTACAGTATGTTGTTTTTTATGCCTTTAAAATGTTTGGTAACCATACAGACAAAATTAGTAAAATTTCCTTTCACATTAAATTTAGTATGAAAATGTATAAATGGTATTTCTATGACTGATTAAGGAGATATGAACATTTTAACAGACCTGCGTCACTTGTTACGGTAGCCATTTTGATGATGCCATAACTCATAATAGAGAGGTCATACCCTCTGATTGTCTCCCAATGGTTGTTTGATTATCATTTATATATACAGGGTGTCTTACACATATATACAGGGTGTCGGATTAACATAAGGTGTCTCAAACAGATTGCAGCCGAACAAATTGTCCTAGAAGGATAAAATAAAACGATTTCCCAGTAAATCGACCCCAAGGAATAACGTAAACATATTTTTAGTTGGTTACAAATACAGGGTGTTCCAAAAACTGAGGGTCACTAGTTCGAATCTCAGAATTTTCTAACTTAAACATATGTCAAGTTATATACCATTTTGAAGCTCTACATCAAACACAAATTTTGGTGAAAACCGAACTCACTTATCTTTATCCGTTTCAAAATGGCGGCCTTTTTAAAAAAAGTATTTTTTGAATTTTGTATTTATTTTAAATACTTTCAGGGTAACGCTGATTTTCATACAAGTAAGAAATTTGAAAATTTGAACCGCCAAAATGTTTGACGGTTGCAGAGCTTTACAATAGTGTATAAATTGACATATGTTTATATTTGAAAATTCCAAGATTCAAACTATGGTGACCCTTGGTTTTTGGGACATTCTGTATCTGTAGCAAACTAAAAAATTTGTACGTTATTTCTTGGGGTTGATTTAGTGGGAAATTAATTGTACTTCATCCTTCTAGATCAATTGGTTCGTCTGTATTCTGTTTGAGACACCTTACGTGAGACACCCTGTATATACACATAAGGGCTATGTACAATTTGAAGGTTACCTATTGTATCCGGAACTGAAATATTTTGGTGATATTTAATGTTAATTCCACAGACTATTTTGTTGGACATAGATCGAATGAATGTTTTGCAGCTACCAAACAGAGTGTCAAAATACAACTTGCTCATGTTAGTTCTATTGGGGATGTAACACATTAAGCAATTGACAAAACAATCAAGAAGAATATGAAATTCTCTTTATCATGGTTAAATTCATCTTCACCTTTTTAATAATGAATTTTTTTTCTTAAACAATATAATAGCGTTTTACTCCAAACTGTGAGTATCACTTTCACTTACTCTGCAATCAATTAAAATTATAACAATAATATCATAAATGCATTATAAACGCATGATTATTCAGCAGTACCAGGTCAGTACAAAAATGTTTTGTTTGTGTAAATTTGCCAGTGGCATTTTCAACATTGTGAAAGAGAATGGTTCGAACCCTGGTCTTGTCACGATCTAAGGTCGACATGATCTTAGAAAGTATCATTAATTAATAATCAATGGTAAATGGTGGCTCCACTATGGAACCTTGACAAAATCTTCAGACTGCTGAGGATTGATCGGGCATAACTCAGATTAGAAGGCAACTACTCTACTATCTATTGTCATTGTGTCATTGTGAATTGAATCTGATCACAATAGTCGAGTAAAAGAACTGCAAAAAAGTCAAAACAAAAAATGTTAGTATAGAATTACACCCCAAACCCCAAGGCAAGAATATTAACTTTAGTTTCAATGCAAAGGTTCAACAGATTTTGACCTGGAGCCATTAGATCCAGTATTTTTCGATCTCCTCCATTTCAGCTACAAGAGCCCCATCCTGGGTGGAGATGTGGCCGCCTCCAATTCCTACCTTCATGGCATCACAAACTCCAGGGTCCTCAGTGTCAGGTTAGTGACACAAGTGCTAGAAACTGTGAAACCCTCAACCAATCAAAACTTCAGTAAATATATGAAATTTTTATCATTAAATCCCTGAAGTGAACAAAAATTATCCCTTTTAGTGAATTTCCCCTACAGGGAAGAAGCTATTACCGTAGGTCTCATGGTAAGACTTAAGTCCGAGACCATAATAACTTTTTGTTTTGAGGTCCCCAGATGCCAAAAACACTATTCGTTCAAATTGAAATATATGTATATATATATATATATATATATATATATATATATATATATATATATATATATATATATATATATATATATGTGTGTGTCCGTGAATACTTGAGTAAAAAAAACTTGAGTAAAAAAAGTCTGATTTCGATGAAATTTGCCTCAAATGTGTAAAGTGACATTCATGACTTTAAGTTCGAAAACCAGAAAAATCAGACGATGGGAAGGGGGATTTATGGGGGTTTTAAATTTTCCAAAAATCAGTTTTTTGCATTTTTTAACCATACATTTTTTTAACTTAATTTTGGTTTTGAACATGTTATAGAGCTTAAAAAAACAAATAATATAGTATTTTGAATTATTATCCTAGGTTAAGTGGTTGCGGAGAAAATCCAAAAAATCTACTAATAAAATCTCCCAGGTTAATCTTATGGGAAAAAGGTTTTTAGCCTTTCCTTAGTTAATTTTAATGTCAACTTCACATTTGCTTTTACCAATCACATTTGCAAACCTACGTACTCATCACTAATGTTATTCTTATGGAGAATAATTAAAATTGTATAATCGCTTATATGTGAATATATTTTTATGAAACTTGGTATGCGGCTTTATGTGGTATTAAGACATATTATTATGCATTGGAAATTCACTGAGTATGCAGGTTTGCTGCGACGGGGGTATTTATTCCTTGTCCTATGACTCTCTCACACTAAATCCCATGGTAACACCTTGCCATGGTACAGCTCATTTATATTGTAGATAGGAAATTTTGTTATCACATTGACTTTGAGCTTTCACACACACCATGATACAACTTATTGTTGGTAAGGAACTTGTCAAAACCATACTTTAAGGTTAATTAGGACATATCAAAGTAGAACATTTTAATGTAATTTATTTGAACATTCGTCCCTCTCAAAAGTTATTTTCAAAAAAATTGGTCCCGATTTGATATAAAACTAGTCAGAACTATTTGAACAAAACAAAAACAAAATCAGCATTTAAAGTCATTACCTCTGGGGTATCTGTTTTGATCCTTCCTGATCAGCCTCCCTCTATTTTATAAGAACCATCTAAACATTTTATTAATACATGACTACTTTGTTTTATTTATGAAACTTGGTGAACAACTATTAAAAATTATGAAACATAAAAAATATTAATTAGAAATAATATCCTATACTCTAATATGAGTAAGGTTTGTTTGCTTGTCCTATACTCTAATATGAGTAAGGTTTGTTTGCTTGCTTGCGACACGGGTCTCAAAAACGGCTCCAACGATTTCCTTCAAATGTTCGAAATAACTAATTTCTGGGATAAAAATACGTTCTAGACAGGCCTCATTCCTAGGAAAAATCAAATAATGTAAAAAAACTAAAATGAAAAGTTAAAAAAATTAACATTGGGCTTATGGAGTTTCAAATCAAAACAAAAGAATTGTAACAGCTGTTCATAATCAACCAGAGAACTGTCAAAGTAATACTCATGTTGTTTATGATTATTAACATGTGGTTTTCTGAGAGGAGAGATTAAAAGATTTAAGTGAAGATTACATATATAGAGTAGTAAAATAAATCAAAGGGACATTGAGCTATAAATAACAACTGGAGTGACCTTAAACAAGTAGAAAAGAGGCAAATGAATAATACAAATCTGATTATCAGTAAGGGGAAGTGGTGAAATATTACTCCGAGACATCTGAACAAACCGACTGGCCTTCCCCTGAGCAAAGCTTGGCACCCCAGGTATATTACAAAAATAGAGTAGTAAAATAAATCAAAGGGGCATTGAGCTATAAATAAAAACTGGAGTGACCTTAAAAATGTAGAAAAGAGGCAAATGAGTCATACAAATCTGATTATTAGTAGGGGGAAGTGGTGAAATATTACTCCAAGTCATCTAAACAAACTGGCTGGCCTTCCCCCGAGCAAAGCTCGGCCCCCAGGTACTATATTTCTAATATAATATTAGAATTAGAATTGGTGTAATAACTTTACTCTAAATAGTACCTTTTAGTCCAGTCAAAATATCACTTGACCTCAGACAAATTGCTTCAGAAGTGTTTTTGATGGAATCTATATATAAAAAATTAGGGCATATCCAAAATACGACCAAGGGAAACCCCCTAAATCTTGGATTGAAAATGGGGCTCTTTCTTATACATTATGTATAAAAAGTCAATAAATAAGTCGCTCCATAGTTTTATAAATATCACTGACAGAGACTAAAAACTTAGTAGACCTTAATCCAATTTGAATAACTATATTTTACTACAGATTTTATTTTTAGCCATTTTATTATTTTTCAGGGACGTCCCCCGGAGGAAGTCGTGAAAGTTTTAATGTAAGCATAGGTCAACATATAGCTCATTTTAAACGTCTTGGTTAGGTGAACTCATCGCCACAAACCTGACCTTAAACGGACAAGCGAGCCAAAAATAGCAACCCGACAAAGTTGTAATTAAAATGTCTTAAGAGAATTTGTAATGAATCTAATTTTAACATTTAAAATTATACTTATCTATATTTTTTTATTATGGTAAGTGTCAGTTTATTTTAGTATAACAAAACCTTTGAGTCGATTTTGATCATACTGTTAATATTGATTGTTAACTATACAGGGGAGGCCCGTCAGTTTTTCAGCGCGCGTGCAAAGACCAAACTAGCTGCCCCCACCCCCTCCCCCACCACAACAACCAAAACCTCCCCCCATAGCTCTGAGATAAGCATAGCAATATTAAAATTGAATCACTGTAACTTCAATTAATGATGAGATCCTGATTCAGTACTCTCAAATCCCCAAACCATATGTCAAGATTGAAAAGAAAAATAACTACTTTCCTCATCTAGGAAGTACCTTAAAGTAACCGACGAGGGCGGATTAAAACAATTAGTTGTATCATGTAACTTTATATATTTTAACATTGCAATTTTCTTGAATCGTATTGAGGGTTTTATTCACACCTCAGTACCAGTTTGAATGGCCTGAAGTTGTCACAAAACGATAGAGGTCAAAACAACTTCTCGATTTGGAATAGAGGGGAGCGGAAGTTGTGTTATCTGATATAAAAATGTAATGTTTAAGTATAATCATAGATTAAACATACTCCTTAGTAGATAGTTCATCGGCAAGCTAACAGATGAAGACGGCCAAAACGGGTGACCGGTGGAGCGCTCTAACGGGGTTTTCTAGTACTAGCGCTCCGGCGGCATCAGTGCAGTGGCACAACCTCGTGGTCATGTGAGGAACCAATGGTAAGCAGGTTAAGGGGTGGATACAGCATTCGTGTGCAAGAGAGAGCGGGAGTACATGTGGGAGAGAGAGGGCATGAGATGAGAGAACGGCCGGGGCCAACGTAGGCCCCGGAAAGGCACTGCCAACACCGCCGCAGCGCCGTTGCTCACAGCGCGACTGCCAGCCCAGCCCCAGTGCCTTCCTATCGTCATCGTCAAATCAAAGCGGCTTCTTCCTTGTTACGTTTTCTATGATTACATGCAAAAATGGTCTTACCGTTATGTACAAATTACGAAAGATGCGCGCAGTCAGTGTAGTTAAAAGGTGTATGGTATTTATAACTGATAATTCATTACCAACGAATCAGTTAATAACAAACAATATTTCCTTATTGAAATCCTATTTCCCTACACTTAAGATATAAAAAATATTTGACCTCATTATTAAATTTAGAGATTTCTGTGTTAGTAGTAAATAGGTAGGTAAGTTATAAAAACCATTTCACATTTAATATCTATTTCGTTCCCCCATCAGCCGTTTGGGCCAACGTTGGCAAATGGTCGGCGGAAATGGTTGGCCAATGGTGGGCATGTCGCGAGGCACGAGGTTGGCCCATCGATGGATTAACCAACCATTATCCAATAATGCCAACCAATACCCAACCAAATGCCAACGGTTTATAATTTGTTATTTAAATGCTTATTTTAATTTTTAAAATCATGATTTATCCAATTGAATTGTTTAGTAAACCAATTATAGAAATTTTAAAAAGGAATTAAGTTGCAAAAATATTGAGTCATGGTCGGGTCTCGAATCTAAAACCTTTAAGTTACTGAACACTCTCCTTAACCCCCATGGCCAATCTGACTTATGAGAATCTAAGGATGGACTGAGATATAGAAATTACCAATAGTCTGTACCTGCACGACTTGTACTAGCCTATATACTATTATGTTTTATTCTTCTAAGATTGGATAGTACTCGTTTTATTATTCTACGTGAATCTACTTGTGCAAAAAACACTGTAATAATAGTAGGAACAAGTTAATTTGATTTATGTATCTATGAAATATGAAAAACTACGAGCAAATTAATATACATCTTTAATATAATTATAATAATAAAAATATAATGTTAATTTATACCACATCAGCACAAATCGTTGGGCCAACATTGGGCTATCATCGGCATTGTATGTCAGTCGGCCCAACCGCGTTAATGCCAACCGACCATTTCCCTACCATATCCTACAATGCCGACGATGGCCCAACGTTGGCCCAACAATGTGTGCTACTGGGGTCTCTCATATATATTTAGCGGCTGTCTGGCGAATTGAAGATCACTTTAAAACCTGTTATTATAATCATGGTTATGCTTATATCCGAGTAGACATTCAAAACTAGTACTGTACTTAAAAAAATTAAAACACTAAATTTAAATATATAAATTACGAAAATCCATAATTTACAATAAGTTTAAAATAGGCGTGTAAGATATTTTGTGAAGGTGGAATATCATAATTGTTTAATGTTTTAAAATTTGGTAAAATCAATTTCACTTTGAAAATCACTTTGATTTTATCAGTTAAAACTGTTTACAGTAAAAGACACTTCCCTAGTATATATTTTAAAATTTTAATTGGTGTACTACCGACAATGCTGTGTTTATCTCAAGTACCAGTCTTGGCTCACATCACGATTCAGTCAGTTTGCGCGGGGGGGGGGGGGCGGATGCGCGTGTGTAAGCAGCTGGGTGAGAGTGTTGTGCGGGGCGTGCGGATGCGCGTGTGTGAGCGGCTGGGTGAGAGTGTGTGGGTCTGAACGGTCAGACCTCTAGTGCCCCTAGCCTAACCGTACAGAACTACGTGGGCCAGCAAGTTCGTCGTACAAGCAGACCGAACACACTCCTCCCTATTCCGTGGAGGATCTACTTGTGGTATAATGAAGGTGCAACATAGAGGGAACACAACTTTCTTCCCAATAATGCCTTTTAACAAAGACTAATATATGTATAAAAATACAAAATCAGTCGGGTTTACATATATATATATATATATATATATATATTTACAACAACTTTATTTAGCACTAAGGACTACGCCCTCCTACCACGCACCCCGAGACCCGTAATTCCGTAATTAGCGTGGAGCGCCGCTCGCACTGCCCTGGAACCGTACTGAAACTATATGCTTCAATAATTACTAAGGGTTATATTATTTTATATTTTGTTATGTTATTATTAGCTGGTTCTTTTCCAACGTTTTTAGCCATATTATAATGATATTTCTTAAGCAGAATTTACAAAGTCACTCTACCCTGCGGCAAAAATCAGACAGAAATTGAACTTTTGAAAAAAGAGGTTGAGATTTATCTAGATTTTTCATTAAGAAATACAATTGAAATGTTCTAAAAACGTTGGTCAACAGCCAACTAATAATGACACATCAAATAACCCATAATGGAAATGACTTTAATGTGACTACTGCTGTGAATCCTCTTCATACAAATAATCGCTAGGTATTAGTTAAAAAAGTTAGTTTTTATTATTTACTCTATTTACTTGCTTAGTGTAAAAGTTTGAACGCACAACAAGGACCTAATTACAAAGCTCCCTGAAAAATAATAAAATGGCTAAAACCTGTAGTAAAATAAAGTTATTCAAACTGGATTATGGTCTACAAGGTTTTTAGTGTCTAAACCTACAATATTTATAAAACTACAGAGCGACTTATTTATTAACTTTTTTTATACATAATGCATAGGAAAGAGTCACCATTTTCAATCAAAGATTTAGGGGTTTTCCTATGGTCGGATTTTGGTGGATTTTGGATATGTTAAAATACAACATTTGTTTAAATAAATTCCATTAAAAATCGCTTCTGAAGCAATTTGTCTGAGGTTGAAGGTTTTTTGTCTTAGTTTGACTGGACTATTTGGTAAAACACATCCTAGTATTATTTTGGAATGGGAAGTGAAATGTTATAATAAATTTAAATAAAATAAAAATGTTATTTTACTGATTAATACTGTGGCTTATTATTATTATATTCAGCTAGCATAACAAGTGTTATCTTTCCTATTATAACCATGTTTTATAACTATGTAATTGTGATTTCTTATATTCTAGTCGAAACTAAACACAATCATTTTCAGGCCTAAATTGAACATCCCACATCTGTTTGTATTGGATTTTGACCTGCAAGTGCCTCAGATGGTGATTAAGTCTGACTACAACTTGAATGGAAATGTGCTAAACATTCCTGTTAACATAAAAGGACGAGTTGATGTGCTCTTTGGTAAGAATCACACATATTGTTACTGCATCCACCATAAATCTGCATACACTTAGTTATTTCCTCAAAGAAATTTAAAAGTGGTACATGTGTGGGAATGACACTATTTTTGTTGTTGATAAACTCTTATTTTTGAGACTGACCAAAAGCTTTCTAAAGGCAAAACAAGAATAACTAAAATTACTTGTTAATTGAATAACATTTTGATTCAATATAAAACATTTTTATTATGCTAAAAGATTTATAAGTTTATATTTTTAAAATAAAATTTAACATAAATAAAAATTGAAAGTATCAAACTTCTAATGTGTACCTGTAGATTTCCATTAGCTGAGATGCTTCATACCTCTTATTAACTTGTCTCCCATTAATTTTTGTTTTCTAAATTTTTTTCCTTTTTTATAGCCCAAGGATACATCTTGTATCTAAGGTTGACCTTTTCTCTCAAATATCCCAACTATTGCATTGATGGCAGCAGGGCTCATCTATGAAACTTTCACAAGATTTTCAGACCTTACTCAGGATCAACCTGGTGAACCTCAGATTATGGGGCGAGGCGTGAGCTTGCTAGCTACACGCTATTCAGGCAGTTAAATGTGTGTACAAGTAAAAACCAGGGAAATTTAACTGACAATTCATTCATATTTAAAAATATATAGATATATATTTGTAATATATTGCGTAATACTTTCTTTGATTTTTTAAGCAGAGAGAGAAATTAATTTGTAAGAGGTAAAATATTTGATGGTTTAGTGAGTAAATTTGTTTACCATAAATACACGACCTTCTACGCGCAGGATATGCCGAAGCTGTTGCGCATGCACACCAGCGTTGGATAGGTGTCACTGTTACAACTATTATTCAACCGTTCCTTTTCTGTGTTCCAGGGTTAAATAAGTAACAGTGTGTAATGTAGCAGTTTCAATGCTCGGTTGGTTTCTAGGTGTTTTTTTATTAGTTGATATTGAGATATTTTATGGCAGTTTACCTTAGTAATAAAAGAATAGATTATTTGGTGCGGTATATCTAAATTGAAGCGATGTTTTTTATTGACACTTGTATTTTATTTATCTGTTAGGTTAGATTTTCACTTTTACAAATGTGGATGTTTTAGTGATAGATGACCGGATTTGCCTTATAGCCTAATACTACCAGTTTTATGCACTGCCTATTATTTATTTTGTGAAGACTATTTATCACAGCTAAGTTGTTATTTGCATCAGCTTATAGTACCTATATAATTTTGTCAATTACAAATACATGTAAAACATCAATAACAAATAAATGATTTTGTATTTTATTGCGAAAGAAATTACTAATTTATATCATAGAAAAGGTTATCACAATAAAAATCTGCATCTGGTAAACATTTTTTATTTATTTTTTTAAATAAATATGAGGGTGTTGAGTAAAAATACTACTGGAATTGCAAATGTAGGATGTGAAGCAGACGATAAAACGGTTACTTTAAACTAAAGCAGTAACAGTTACCTGGCATTGGCGGCATTCCTCGATGGAACAGTTACTCTAAAATATAGCAGTAACTGTTTCAGGGCACTTCCTGCGCATAGCCGGTCGTATAAATACCTTAAACATTTATTTGAAATGATGTAATTTAAAAAAATAAATGAAACAAGAGTAAAAATTTTATTACATGTTTCAGAAAGCATCAATATAACTTACCACATTTCTGGAAACACAAAGACAATAGACAATTATGACTACCTTGATATTGATAAGTTTACATGGAGGTTTACTGGAAGTGGAATCAAAAAAATGACTGTTCGTAACAAAGACATAGTGGATGGAAGACCCGCTATCAGTAAGTCTCATACTTCCAATCCTTTAAGAAAGTTTTATTTGTATGAAAGTCTTGTGTATGATATAAATAGTGCAAAAAGCTGAACCTTAAGGCCGGTATACACGTGAGAGTTTTTAGAGAATTTCTCCTGTACAGAAGAAGCTATTACCGTAGGTGGACGACTTAAGCCCGACACCATGATAACTTTTTGTTTTGAGCTCCCCATATGCCAAAAACACTATTTGTTCAAATTTATATATATGTATATATATGTGTGTCCGTTACCTCGATAACTTTTCAAAGAAACGCCCTATACTGATGAATTTTGGCACAAATGTGGAGAGTACGATTTATGACTAAGTTTGAAAACCAGACCGATCGGACTATGGGAAGGGGGTTCTATGGGTATGGGGTATTTTTTGTAAATTTTCCAAAATTCAGTTTTTTAATATTTTCCCCTAAAATGTTAAAAACACTCGATTTTGGTTCTAGCCATTTTTTAGAGCTTAAAAAAACAAATAATTTAGTATTTTGAATCATTAAGCTAGGTTAAGCGGGTTGTGGAGAAAAGTCAAAAACGTGTCCATAAAATTTCCATTGTTAATCTTATATGAATACGGTTTTTAGATTTTCCTCAGCTAATTTTACTAAAAACTTCCCATTTCTTTCTACCAATAAGTTTAGTTCTACAAAACAATCATTTTGGTGTTTTAATGGTTGTTCTACGTCCAACCGATGCAGAGATATTCAAAGTGCTAAACACAGTAAGTTGTCCAATGTTATATCCTTACAGAGAATAAATACAATTTATATATTGATTATATGTTAATTTATATTTATGAAACTTAGTATGTGGCTTCAACTTGTTGTGGTATATTGATATTTGCACAAAAAAAGGTTTTTGTTGATTTTCCCGGTAGCGGCAAACCTGCATACTCGGCCCTATGTTATTCATATGGAGAATAAGTAAAGTTTTATTTCTCCCTTAGTTATGTAAATAAATTAATACAACTTGGTATGTAGCTTCACCTGCTTGAGTTATATTGATAATTGCAAAAAAAAACACATTTCTTATCTTCCATGTTACAGCAAACCTGTGTACTCAGCCCTAATGTTATTCTTATAGAGAATAAATAAACTGCTATATATCACTTATTAATGAATGCATTTTTGTGAACCTTGTTAAGTGGCTCTAGGTATTAGTGAGACCTATATATATGCATTGGAAATTCACTGAGTATGCAGGTTTGCTGCGACGGGGGTATTTACTCTCAGAGAGTTTGTGGTGAGGAATGAAGTGAGGGAATCTAGTAGTGGCATCAGAGGCAAAGTTCCGTTGTCCGCCAGTGTATGTGTGTGTCATTGTGTTATGAATACACCCATACACCCACACACACACACACTGACGGACAACGAACCTTTGCCTCTGTTACTACTAGATTCCCTCACTTTGTTCCCTCATCACAAACTCTCTGAGAGTAAAAAATTCTCATGTGTATACCATCCTTTAAAAAAAACCATGAATTGAAATCCCTAAAATGTAATATGATAAAAATCATTGAGAATTAACATTTTACTTTCAGCAAATGATTGCTCAATTTTTTTTCCGAGCAAACATTTTATTTGAATCCTCTACATAGGCGTAGAGGTGTCTGAAGTCTAGACGGGTGGTTGTATATTATGTGTACATTTTGACTACGTAATATTATTTGTTTTACCTATTTTAAAAATAATTACATGTTTTCTCACAGATAGTGAGCAGGCAGCCAAGCTAAGTAATTAGCTACCTATTTAGAAATTCCTTGTTTGTTAATCTGTTTTAATAATGTTGATGTTTTGAGGTTTGTTAAACTGTCAATAATAATTATAGTACTTTTAAAATACCTGAAATTAGTTTTTAAACAGTAACCCCTGTTGAGTTATGATTCATTTTAAGGGTCTTGTTAAGCTGAGAATAATGACACAAAAGGAAATTAAAATCCTAAACAAAATTGTGGCTATAAACGTGTTCTAATAAATATAATTTTGACCCCTTTTAACTATGTTAGTTTTAAATATATCAGAACCCAATCTGTGGCAGTCTTCTTCATAGGCACGCGCAGAGTCTGTTCAGTGTGGGTGCCGGAGCGAAAAAGATGGCACCCACCCTGCGGATGCCTAAGGGCTTCTTTAATCTTCTTTGTCAGAAATATATTCAAGAAAGAGAGGTAAGTTAATTGACATGTGGTGTCACCTAATAGACAACAGTTAAACCTGCTTATTGCTCTTTAATAATGTTTGGTTTAATCTTGTTAGTTTGAGCAATTATACTAAATGGTCCAAGTATCTATCTAATCGGGTAATAGTAGAGTGATTTGGCTGAGTGAAAATTCATATCCTATCTTATCCAGCAGTTGTTGTTTGCTATGTGGTGCTCATGAAGGTTCATTTGTACTGATATGTTGGAGGGACGGCTGACCTGCACCATTTACCATGTACTCAATTGAAGAGTTTTTAGGCTATGAATTAGACATAAGTTTTGAGTGGTGTGCATTCAGTTAAGAAAAGCGTGTATTATCCTCAAATGACATTGGCCATTTATGTTATATGATGGATCAACGGCAATAAATATTCTTGATTCTAGATTCTTGATCTATCAAGAAACAGTGGATAGCACTGGCCAAAGTTGGTGATGAGAGGATGGACTAATTCTTGGGTTTTGAATGACGAATTAGCTACTACTCTGCAGGTCTGTGATTAGAGTGGTTGTATTTGTGTTGTTTTGTTGATTTTTTAAATGTTGAAACGTGGAACATCTGAGTATTTAAAAATCTATAATACGTATTTTCAGTGAGTACATAGTAAGGATAGATAAAAGAAGCAAACAGTGTATTATCAGATGTGTGACTAAAGAATCCATGCCACTGACAGTTTGGATCCGCATTTTCCTCTGTTTGTATAAGGTCTCTTACTCGACTCTAAATGCCGCAGACAGGTGAACGTTCCATGAATTTCATATACAACCACTGAGCTTGGCAGAGTTTGAACACTTGATCTAAGCGCTTCGCCCAAGCTAGGGGGAGGTATATAAAGTGCAATAAGAAGTTGTGATATAAAACTGTTTGTTGAAGACCGAATGGTGAGAGCTGTGATAAACTCCTCGTGGAGACCTCTCATGGATCAGATGCTGCCAGCCGTACTGCCAGAGTCCGACAAGAAGCTGAAGGCCATATTCACCAAGGCGTTCAAGAAATACCCGTATGACATTATCTTCCCTCGACGAACACGGATACAGGCTATAGAAACTTCTCATCATGCTCTACATAACAACAAGAAAAAGGATGTGATTTCCTGATATGCCGAATTTTTATTTTCTATTTGGTTATTGTTTATAATTAAAATGTGATAATTGTCTTTATATATATTATAAAAATTGTATTTATTAATTTTAATATTTTTTCATAAACGGTTATACTTGCCATAGTGTTTTTTGGTATTCCTAAAAATGATCCTCTCCTGTAAGGAAACAAATGTACGTGGGTCTATTTCCTTCTCCAATATAGATAAATACAATTTATTATAAACTATTAGTTATAAACTACCCTCGACTGGGCTGTGCTCTCTGATTGGCTGAGGCTTCTGATAGTGAAATCATTTTACATCAAAATTTCTCCAATACCGTACCTTAATCCTTAGAAGCATAAGACTGTGTGTGCGCGTGTGCGCGTGTGCGTGTGTGCGCGTGCGTGTGTGCGTGTGTGTGTGTGTGTGTGTAGGTGTGTGTGTGTGTGTGTGTGTGTGTGTGTGTGTGTGTGTGTGTGTGTGTGTGTGTGTATGTGTGTTGAATTTTACCTCCGGAATAACATACTAAAAGTCCTCGAAAAAAAAAACTTGTTCTGCGGCTGCCATATTCTAAACCAAAAAATGTACCTTGTTTCTGATTGAAATTTCTTACTCGCAATAAACTCAGCTTTACTC
Source organism: Allygus modestus (assembly GCA_963675035.1). Taxonomy (NCBI): domain Eukaryota; kingdom Metazoa; phylum Arthropoda; class Insecta; order Hemiptera; family Cicadellidae; genus Allygus; species Allygus modestus. The sequence goes on from OY776111.1 coordinate 107,584,208, forward strand.
TGATACTTTCTTTACTCAAACACATGACAGTTTCTGTAGAACAAAATAACTACCCGTTTAAATAAAATTTATTTTTTTATTTTTATAAGGCCAAAATTTAAAAAAAGTCAAATCTGACAAAAAGCAATTACAAAAACACTTATAATAATAATAATTTATTTGAGTTTTTGTTTTCATTTACACAAACCTTTTAAATTAGAAAGTTGCTAGGATTTTCAAAACCCTTACAATTGTTTGCCATATTTGACTTTTTTAAACTTGGCCTTATAATAATAAAAATATATATTTTATTTTAATAGTTATTCTAAAACAACTCTCATATGTATCATATCCCAGTAAAGCTGAGTTATAAGCAAACAAGTGATAAATGGCCGCCATATTCCTAGATAGCGGCCGTAGCACAAGTTTTTTTTCAAAGACTTTTAGTTTGTTATTCTGGAGGTAAAATTCAACACACACACCAAGTCTTATGCTTATAAGAGTTTTTTAAGGTAATTTGTATAATATGACTGGACTATGAGAAAGACTTGAAATTATGTAAACAAATCATAAGAAAATATTTATTAAGTTACAAAAGAGACATATAAGTTGTAGTAAGTCATATTTTATTCTTTGTGCTTTCCAGGATTGAGTTTTCTCTCAATCTAAAAGCTCTTCTGTACTGTAGAAGGATCTTGAAAAAGCCACACAAACAATTTCTTTCTTAAGGATTTCCCCAGACCGCAAACAGAAACCTAAACCGAGATTGAGGTATTTATGTTGTTTTATTTCTTCACAGTATAAGAAAGAAGAAAGGACATTAAACAATTTTGACCCTGTATATGGGTTTACTCTCATAATATTTTCGCTTGTGAGCAGGCAAGTTGAAATTTATTTTATTTCTTGTGAAATATTTGTGAACATTTTGGTACCAAGAATGATCACTAAAAGAGGCCAGGAGAATTAATTTATTAATGTAAATATTTGCAACCGTCTGCTCTTCCAAAGCTATAAAATGATCTCTGCAAATTTTGGGCCAATCTATTCCAGTAATTATTCTAAGTGCCTTTTTCTGTAAGACCAGCACCCGACAAAGATTATGCTTAAAGCTGCAGTCCAAGTAGCAATGCCACAGCGTAGCTTACTTTCAAAAAGAGCATGGTAGCATGGAGGGCATGGTGGGGATTTTAATGCTTCAGTTGAACCGGTACTTATTGGTTTTATTCTTTTTAACAGTGGCGTGGGTAAGGGGGGGGGGATCAGGGGGATATATCCCCCCCTTGAAACTTGGAAAAATACAAATTTATATCCTCCTGAAATCAAGCTTATGCCTTTTGATTAAAAAGAAATGCTGTTACTGAAAAACAAAAAAATATGTGTGCAATATCTCCAAAATATCTTATTTATATCTTACAAATATTGTTCGCATACAATAAATAGTAGCAAATGAACTGCACCGGCACACGGAACGGTATTTGCGCATTGCGTATTTGGGATGAGTCACTGAACAGTCTATCCTCACCCCCTAGCAGCCAGTTCGTCAACTAGTGCACCTGACCTTGACATCTACATTTTCGTTCACAGATAGGATTTCAACACAACATTTTTGCTATTCAATGCATTTTTGGGAATAATTTCAAAAAGGGGAGATTTTTCATTTTTCAAGGAAATTCCCGGAGCTATATTTTTATCTTAAAACTCCGGTAATCTCTTGGGAAATCTGGTGACTTGGCAACTCTAGCTTAACGATTACTTTGCAGCTTTCCAGTACTGATTACAACTGATACAAGTGCTTTTTAGTCCTGTTACAAATACTCATTACTTTGAATCAAGGGTTTATGTGTTGGATGTGTAGGCCTATATCAATTATTAAGAATGTAAGGGCACGACAATGATGCCTTCAACTTTGTATACCGGTATTCGTGCTAGTCACGAACACAATTTTTGTTTTGTATTCGCTAATGAGATATCCCCCCCTTGACAAAGGTCTATCCAAGCCACTGCTTTTTAAACCATATATCGGGATCTACTGAGCTGCTTTTAGTGTATCAATGTGGTCGTAACAAGATAGGGATTTGACAATTGTAACCCTTATTGGTCGTAGCACTCTACATTCTGGAAATCATTCTCTACTCATCATCACTTAACTTAATCAGGTGTTAACAACCACATTCACTTTACTAGGAATGCAAATATAATGCTCCCTAGCATTGACTTGCTCTTTATAAAAAAACCTTCCAGAATAACTCAAGAAAATAACAACTGTGAAACAAATAATCATCAAATAACTGAAAGAGTGTCAGTTTGATGAAAACACCACATTCAAATATTGATGTTATTCTGATTGTAATTTAATTTTGTATTCATTTATATTCAACAATTTTTTTTATTTTTATTATTGAATTTCCTTTGGAAAGTGAACTATTAGCATGACCCGCACGGTGAAACTTAAGCCCGGGACCACCATAAAAGTTCCTAACGTGACCCCCCGAACATGTTTTGGGGGGTCGTTCAAAATTTTTTATATATATGTGTGTGTGTTTGCACTCTAGCGGTCACATTTTTTGCCCGATTTACTTCAAATTTGGTAAGGACGTTCCTTTCTGTAATCAGTTGGACAAGTTCGCTGGGCAAAACAATCGGAAAACTCTAACCCCGTATTTTGGGGATCAATCTTTCAAATTTCGAGTTTTTGGGCCCAAAAAGGGTCAGAAAAGCCCCATATGTAAAATTAATGCATGTAAAAAATAGAAATTAGTTAGGCAAAAGTTTTAAGCCCTCTCTCGTCATTCTAGCATACATATTTACCGAGTTATTAAAGAAAATGTGTTTCGACTAATCACTGTACGTTGTCTTACAGGGGTTTTACACTAGAAAAGCCTGTTATTCATTTGTTAGAGTACTTTTATCATCCCCAGCATCCTCACGCCTACTTTCAAGCCTGTCTGGACCTTCTCCTAACATTATAATGTGCAAAATTATATTCCCAGCTTTGCAGGTAAATGAAACCAGGAGCATCATAACAGCCAAAAAATCACTGTTTTCAGATTTTAATAAAAATTGGAATAAATGTATGTTTTTACACTGATTTTGAGTTTTTAAAGTTTTTATGTGGAAATTCACTTCCCTCACGTCAGCGTGCTGCGTGCGAACTCGTTTTTTTCTTCTTTTCATTGTATAACTTCCTTTTAGCGAATTTCCCCTATACGGAAGAAGCTATTACCGTAGTAGGCATGGTAAGACCTAGGCCCGGGACCATGATAAGTTTGCGTTTTGAGGTCCCCAGTCCCAAAAAACACCATTCGTTCGAAACTGTATATATATATATATATATATATATATATATATATATGTTTGAACGAATAGTTTTTGGTATCTGGGGACCTGAAAACAAAAAGTTACAATGGTCTCAGGCTTAAGTCTTACCATGAGACCTACGGTAATAGTGCTTCTTCTCTATAAGGGAAATTCGCTAAATTTTGCATAACACTTTTTAATAAAACCTTTGACCCATCTCATAAATTCCTTTATCTCTAGTATTTTTCCCAAGGAACTTAAAATTTCAAAAACAAAACCTTTATTCAAGGGAGGAGATAATGAAGAAGTTTCTAATTATAGACCTCTGTCCCTGATTTCAACATTTGCAAAACTATATGAGCGTGTGATGGCTAATCAACTAATTGAATTTCTAGAAATCAATAAACTTTTGAACTTCGAACAACATGGTTTTAGGTGCGGGAAATCAACTATTAGTGCCAGTGTTGATTTCATTGAATCAATAATCGACTCTATTGATAAAGGAGAAAAGGTTATTGGCGTATTTATGGATCTGAGTAAAGCGTTCGACAGTGTCCAACACAATAGCCTTTTGGACATCCTTAAAAATTTAGGAATTAAAAATCAAAGTCATGCTTGGTTTGAATCGTATTTAATAAATAGATGGCAATTTGTTGAAATTAGTTACCTGAATAATTATAACCAATTAACAAGGATAAATTCTCCTCTTACCTCTATTAAATATGGAGTTCCTCAGGGTACCATTCTAGGCCCTTTGTTATTTTTGTACCACCTAAATAATTTGCCCAACTTGTCAAATTTCAGAAAAATTATCTTATATGCTTATGATATAAGTTTAAAAAAGTCTGGTGACAGTTTTGAAGATACTGAAAGATTAGCTTTTGATCAACTTAGTATTATCCAGCAAAACTTGCTAAAGGGCCTTTTGCTTTGAAGAAACTATCCAATATCTGTAATATAGATACTCTAAAAACAGTTTACTTTTCTCTTATCCATACACATATTTCATATGGTCTGGTTTTATACGGTAGTGGCCCAATTGATAACTTAAAAAGAATTTTAATTCTTCAAAAAAAAGGCTGTCAGAATTATGATAATTTAAAATGGTTTGATTCTGCCAAAAAAATGTTTCCTTATCTAGGTATTATGACTATTTCTAGTCAGTATAATTTTGAGCTGGTTCTTTTGGTTTAAAAGACATAGACAGCTTTGGCTCACTTGGGCCAACTATTCTTATGAAACAAGAAACAGAAATAAGTTATCTATTTCTCGGCACAATTTAATTGAAATCTTTTTGAAAAAACCTAAACATGCAGGTATTTGATTTTTTAATTATATTTGCCCATCGAAATTAGGGGTGAGACTAACTTTAATTTATTCAAGAAAAAACTTAAGATTTTTATGATTGATAAGCCTTTATGTGATATTCAAGAGTTTTTTATATAAAAAAGACTTGTTTCTTAAAAACCAAACTGATGTAGGTTTTCTATATTATAAGTGGCAACATAAACATAATGTACAATCTAGATAAAATAGAATTATATTATTAAGTATTTTGTTTATTAACTTTTTGACACCATTCTGTACTTTTCAATTGTACTTTATGAATAAAAATATTTTGGGTTGAGTTGAGTTGTACCGCTATCATCAAATATATGGGTGAACCCATATTCTGTTTGAAACATGATTGGAAAAGGTGGTTGAACTGGAAAAGTTTGTTTTTCATTCAGTCCGTGCGCATCCTCCCCAACCTGAGACCAGTCTGTCTGAGTGAATCACTCACTACGATTATATCATAGTGTCGTGAGTTTAATGTTGACGTTATAATATTAAGGTAAAAGAGTACCATGTGAAAACAAGGATGTGGGTCTTTAGTCGTCTGCACTGACAAAGGTGTATATAATGAGTAAATAACGAGTAAAACTATTAAAAAAATGAAAATAATAGTATATTTGTTAGATTTTTCTTCTTTTTTGATCAGTGCAGATCTCTAGGTGTGTGCCTATACTTGAATATAAAATGGTTTATTGAACTAAGAACTAATTAAGTGTTGTCTAATCAGACGGCCTTTAAGCTCCTACTTTATCTGTAGTTCAATGACAGTATCCAGACCCCCTACAAACTCTTCCTTTACATTCAGCTGAGGGTAGGTTGGCCAGTTGGAGTATGTTTTCAGTCCCTCACAGGCAGTTATCATCCAAAATATCAAATGTTTTAAAATCATTACTAGAAAAAGAAAATTAAAACTACAAATAAAATACATAGACTCATAACACATTTCAAAGCATGAAATGTGAATAAAATGAAAATTTGAAAATGATTCAAAATTCACTAAATCACCCATTTTAAATATTAAATAATAAATACTAACTCAAACTTTGTGTTGGGGCTACAGGTACAACTTTTTGGGAGTTTGATGAAAATTAAGATCTTTATGTTTGAATGTGCTTTAGTAATCCCTTTCAGGCATGTTTGTGAAAGGACACTAAAATTAACTGTAAACCATCAAGGTTTTATTTTTTCCCACTTAAATTACACAAAACTTATTTGACCAAGAACCATATTTTTGTTTATTGTTAACCTAACTTTCTTCAAGAATGACTAGATTGTTCTTAAAAATAGTAGGAATAGGTTATGCAATATTTGAGCAGGGACTACAGGTGACTACCTATCGAAACTTCTTAACAAAATACATAAATATTACACACCAGACCTTTAAATTTTAGAGGAAGTAGTAGGACAGGTTGATGATAACTCCTCAAAGATTTGAAAAATAGTTTTTCAATCTTCTACCACGACAAAACAATGTTTTGTATTTAGTCAGTGTACATTTACTTTAATGTCATGGGAAATACAGGGTGATTGATATAAGTGTGCCAGCTGTTTTTTTAAGTATAAGAGCTATTAAAAAAGTTAAATTGCAACTTCCCTGGATTTTTGGTTCTGTATAAGTTTGTGATTTTGACATTTTGATTTTATCTTCCATTTTTCCAATATGGCAGTCAACTTTAGTTTTTCTTATGAAATGCCCATAATTTTGTTATTAAATCAGGTATAAAATAAAATTTTAAAACATTTGTATTATTTGTGTTTTTTTACTAAATCACCTTAAAACCTTTTTATTCTTGGTGTTTCTTTCCTTAACCTAGCTGTTTAACCTCCACAGCTACACATGAGGTGAGATACTCAATGCTAAAAACAATAAAAATCACCTTATCGGTTAGGTTTAGTGAAAAAAAAACTCAAAGAATAATAAAGTTTTAAAATTTTATTTTATACCTGATTCAAAAATAAAATTATGGGCATTTTATAAGAAAAACTAAAGTTGACCGCCATATTGGAAAAATGGCGGATAAAAAAAATGTCAAAATCACAAAATGATACAGAATCAAAAATCCAGGGAAGTTGCAATTTAACTTTTTTTAATAGGTCTTACTTACTTACTTTTAAAGAAAAACAGCTGACACACTTAAATCAATCACCCTATATTGTAAATCAAATACTGCAAAATGACCTTGACGCTTTCATACATTGTTTTACCTTTAAAATTGATAAGACCAGAGGTAGACCAAAGGGTTTAAACTTTTTTCATACCGGTACTTTAAAATAACAAATATTGTTTTAAAACTCCTCCTAAACAATTAGTTAGGACTGCCAGCATGTTTTGCTCAAAACTTTTAAAAACAATACCAAAAGATTTTAAGTAAATGAAATATAATATTTGTCTGCAAGTTCTTAGTTTTTAGCGACATCTCAAAATCTACAAAACCTACTCAGAGGCTGTTGTTCAGAACTACTATGGTTGGTCTTGGGCTTAAGCCGGGTTTACACGATGCCAGTAGGTGAGACAATTGTCAGAAGACAACTAACTGGCATGAAATTATTGGCTTTGTGTAAACACTTCAGGCCAATTGCCTTGCCAACTGCCCTCACAATTGCCCTGAAATTCAGTTGTCTCCGGGAGTAGACTGAGGACAACGAGCTGCGCCCAGCGAGGCCCCCACCACTCGAAAATGTAGTTGTCGAGACAATTGGCGCCGTGTGAACGGTGTAGGACAGTAGCGCTGACTTGTTTTTTGTCAGCTCCCTAGTTCCCTTGTGTCTGTTGAAGCAGACAGGTGTGTTGTGTTGTTTACCTTCGGTTATTCGTTAGCAAAAATGGCACCAAAGTGGAGTGACGAAATGAATTTAAAATTCGTTGAACTTTACAAAGAACACAGGTGTCTGTGGGACCAGCTAGACAACTTGTACAAGGATAAAAACGCTCGCGAAAAGGCACTCGCTGCAATTGCCGAAAACTTAAACTTCCAAGGATTCGGTGTAGCTGAGGTTAAATCAAAAATCAAGTCTTCACAAGGCTTCACACACCTCAGGAATGAAGTTTGATATTGCCGGTTTTGATGCTCGGAAAAAAATGCTGTAGGCTCCTGTGGCTATTTCCTGTAGCAAGGAATGAAAGCGTCACTTCCAATTTTAGCTTAGGGGGCAATGCTTTTCTCATTAAAGTATCCTCTTTGGATATTTTACTTTCAACCATCTGTAAAAAGTTCATCAAAACTCTCAGGACTCATCCTTAAACACGCTTTATATTCCGACGGATCTTCCATACGCAGTTCCCTTATCAATTGAGATGACGCACCGTGACTGTCTCTTTTTAAAAGCCATCTCCTTGTCCACTCCCTCTTCTTATTTAACTCTTCTTCTAGCACGTTGCAAGACACACTAATAAATTCCCGGCACAGAGCATTAAACATTAGTTTAAGTCCTCGCGGGACACGATAGACGACGAGCACTCAGCCATGTTTCGCTGTCTACTGCCATGGCCCCATGTAAACAGGTTCACGTTCAACTTGACTGGCCTCCGACAATCCCGCAATCACGTGATGACAATTGGCCAAGACAACTGTCTCACCAACTGGCATCGTGTAAACCCGGCTTTAAGGCTCGCTGAGGGAGTCTATGCCAGCATAGTTTTTTATAGGAAAATCACAAAATTTGATCTGGATAGATGAGCACATTTAATTTAATGTAAACAGAGCTTTCCTGAACACAAGTTGAATATGAATTTTTCTTAACCCTCCAGCGGTCGCACCTATTTCTTTACAAGAGGAGTCGCACTGTATCTCCGAGATACAATTTGTATCAAACATGGTTTTAAGTACTTTTTACTTGAATATTTACCCTAATCTTGATCATACTTTACTAAGCAACTCCTAAACTATGCATTACATATATATTTAGTTTTACCCATAAACTTCTTGGGTATGAAAAAAAAAAAGATTTCACTTCCAACACACTCCTGTTTGGTAAGTGTCAAAATTGTATGACGCGGCCGGTCGCACCGTATCTAATAGATACTACTTTGCTTTTGCTGTTAGAATAAGTAATTTAATCATTATCTAGTGTATAAATAATAAAAATATTATGAAAAATTGAGACCAATGTTTCTTGGCTTAGTAATTACGGCTGAAAAATCTCTTATCATGAAAAAGGAAATATGATTTAGAACAAACAAATTTTTTATCAGTAAAGTAAGTTTTATTACAAAGCACACTAGAAACAGTACAAATCAACTTACATTCTTTGTAGAAAAATTATGGAAAACAAAATGTGTTGTTTATATACAATATTCTTGAGCACGGTCAGTCATTTGAGAAGTCCAGTCCTATTCATCTGACGAATCTTCTTGAGCACGACTGGTCATTTGAGGGGCACAGTCTTTGCAAAATGTTTCTGTGTGCTCGAGGCAAACTGGATGTTTACAGCTGTAGCAAACGTATTGTGTGAGACGGGATTTTGCTCCACTTTTGCACAGTTGGCATCTTTTGCGTTTTTCCAGGCGGTTGGGTGTGGTTTCTGCTGGAGCGGCTTCAGCAGGATTAGGCTTAAATTTTTTCAATGACTGTTGAAGATCCAGTGAAAGTCCACCCGTCACCGTCATCTCAGCTCTTCTTTGAATGTGCTCAGCTATCAATTCAGAACTAAGCGTTCGTAGGAACTTTCTCCAAGCACATGTTTCCTGGCAGTTCCCGAAAGATACGACTAGGGCGTTTATCCCTGCAATGTTTAGCATGGAGAAAAAACCACCATTGTCCAGCGACGCGTATTTCTCGCCACATTGTATGATGCGCACAGCTTGTCTACACAATCTACTCCAGATTTAGTTCTGTTGTAGTGAAGGATGATTTCTGGTTTACTATTTGCTTCATTCACTTCTGCTTCAAAATGAAGCGAGGACAACAGTATGACATTTTTGTTTTTTTTTTCGGAACAAATGAAACCATTGTGCTGTTGTCTCCAAAAACAAAAAAAGAAGAATTAATGGGACGTTCTTTGCTGTCTTTTATTTCTGAAGGAATTCCTATCCGGTTTTTTTTCAAAGTTCCAACGTAGGACAAACGTTTGGACTTAAGAAAGTCAACTAGAGCAACTGAGGTAAACCAATTGTCACCTGTTACATTTCGGCCACTTCCGTAAATTGGTTCTGTGATCCTTTTGACAACGTCTTCAGATTTATTACTGACTTTGTAAGGCCCCTCGGGTTGCTTTCCGCAATAAATCTCAAGGTTGCTAGTGTAGTAGGTCCTTGCATCACATAGGGCAAATATCTTTACTCCATACTTAGCCGGTTTAGATGGTATATACTGCCGAAATCTACACCGACCCCGGAAAGCTTCAAGCTTTTCATCAACTGTAACATTTTCCCCTAGGGAGTACGATCTTTTGCAGTTCTCCACGAAATCGGTAAACAGTTCCCTTATAGCTGCAATTCCGTCAATATTACGTCGAACTGCTCTTGTTGTTAAATTATCAAACCTAAGACAACGAATCAAGAACTTAAAGCGTCTGAGGTTCATTGTTAATCGAAACTTTTCTATGCCTGAGCCATCTGTTGCCCAAATTTCTTCTAAGCTCTGCCTGTTCGAATGATTTACCCCAAGTAGGTACAAGAGACCAATTAGTGCTTTTAATTCAATTTGGTCAGTGGTTTTAGCATCTCTAACCCGACCAAAATTACTCTGGACACTTTCAATGTACAAATTGGTGTAACCAACAATTTTTTGCAGCATTTCCTCTGTAAAAAAGTTTGCCCAACATTCTTGAGGGGTTTTACTTTGCCTTGCAGGGCCTATTACGCCTGGGAGGCGCCTTATAATGTTTTGAGGTTGAGTCCGCTGGTTTTGTGGTCGGGGCAGCAAATACCACTTAATCTTTTTATCTTTGCCAAAACTGGCTTGAACAAATAAATTATCGTTAGCATGTACCTGCTGATTGTCATTAGGCCTTGCTGCGGCTTGAGAAGGAACATTCAGAGTCAAATGAGCTTCGTCATTAGGCCTATCTGCTGCTTCAGAACGGACATCCGGAGTCAAATGAGCTTCGTCATTAGGCCTATCTGCTGCTTCAGAACGGACATCCGGAGTCAAAGGAGCTTCGTCATTAGGCCTATCTGCTGCTTCAGAACGGACATCAAGAGTCAAAGGAGCTTCGTCATTAGGCCTATCTGCTGCTTCAGAAGGGACATCCGGAGTCAAAGGATCTTCGTTATTAGGCCTAGCTGCAGCTTGAGAAAGGACATTTGGATTCAAAGGAGCTTCTTCATCAGCACTCTGCTCAGATTCCGAGTCCTCGTCACGTTGTTCAAGGTGGTCCTCACCTTCGGTGTCTGAATCGTCTCCAAATTCATTTTGAACGCCATCGTCGTTTTCACTGATATCTTGAAACAGCAGTATATTTAAACGCTGAATATCTTGTTCTCGCTCCAAGTCCAAATCATCCCGATTTCTTGACATTTTTTCAAAAAAAAGATACGAAAACTTAACTAAAAGAGTCACACCAATAGTCGCACTGTAACTGTGAGATACACCACACTATAACAACGGGACCGGTCGCACTGTATCTATCAGATACAACAACGCACAGAAAGATAGATGTGCACGTGACACGGCCACTAGCATTACTGAGGGGTGTGGGTGTAGGGGGAGAAGCGGCACACTGGGAGAGACCGGTTCTGGTGGGGGGAAACGAAAATGGCGGCAAAATTTCGTCTTACGGTATCTAATAGAACAGGTGCGACCGCTGGAGGGTTAAAAATGGTGCAGTTTTGGACAGTGTAAGAAGTAGAGGTGTGCAAGTAGTGATTTTTTTAATCGAGTCGAGTCAAGTAGTGCCAATTTTTTCAAGTTTAGAGTATTTCTGAGTGGGTATTTGCCATGAGTTGGTAGTTACAAGCAATGTAATGGGATTTTGGTACCACTCCAGATTTGATGATGTAAACATGATTTCTAACTAATACATGAGTAACAATACAAATTTTTGGCCAGTACAGTCAAACTGGATAAGTAAATATACTTCAACTTATCAATAAACATTCAACTTATTAATAACTCTATCCAATAGACTAAATTATATTAATTCATAATTTCTTTTACTTACGTGCAGGAACTTACTTGAAACATTTTACGACCGTAGTCGCACATTGTTAGCTTGGGAGTTCCTTTCATAAAAATCATACGTTCATGTTTGTTTATAAGTTTTTTGAGATGGAAATAGGCCAAAAACTTGGATTATAAAAGAATAATACATTAAAAATTTTAGAAAAAATACATAACAAATACTCAAAATTCAAGATTTTGACCATTTTATAATTTTGTAAATAATTCAATCAAATAAGGTAGGCAATAATAAACATTTATTCCTTTTATCAATAGCAAAAACTGGAAAATACATTTTCACCTTTGTTTTTCTTCTTCTGATAGTTCTTTATCTCTGTCTTCCAATACTAACTCTGTACCTTCAGACATAATTGTTTCTGTACAATTTTGTAACAGCACAAATATTGTAGTGTTAAGGTTACAACAGACGACCTCCCTCCAATCACATTTGTATTTATTATCAAACTTTTTGAGATATTTCAACAATATTCTTATCAAATTTTTTTTCAATAGTACCCTTATCATCAACTTCTTTTTTAATGAGTTCTTTAACATGAGGAACTATAAGAGAAAGGTAGTTTTTATAATGATATTTATAACCTATTGCATTTACCTGTGATCGTGTTAACTGCATTATTTTTTAATTAGTTGTTTAAAGTAAAGAATTTATTCATTTTTTAATTGACCATAATTTCATACTTTTTTACCCGTTTTTATTTGTTTTTATTTTACTATTTGTTTTTACTAGAGGTATTTGATCTGTGATCATTTTATGATTGGGCTATGATAATATAATTAATAGGCGCTTAGCACGCTTTTTGTCAACTGTCAATTGAACCATCAAGAATATAATACAAATTTAAAATAGGCCTAACCTGACTGTTTAGTTTTAAGTAGCCTATATATATATATATATATATATATATATATATATATATATATATATATATATATATATTTACCCACAACCCAAAAAGTGCTCTTTTCAGCATCCAGAACCCAATAACTGCTCTTAAAGAGCACTTAAGAAAGAGCACGTAATGGGAGCTTCCAGAACCCAAAAAGTGCTCCCTCTCCTCTTCCCCACCACTACTCTCAGCTACCCCTCGCCCGCTGGTCCCAGTAGGTGCTCCTGCAAGTTTGCAAGTGTAGGGAAATTTCTCCCAACGCCCGCGACTGCCGCCAAATTGTCCCGCCCGCCACTACGCAACGCTCGCGCACTCGTCACGTGTTGTTAATACAAAAACCGTTAGGGACCGCACCTTTTCACTTCCGGGACTCACTCTTTGAATATCTCGGCAACCCTTGGACATAGGAAAGTAATTCAAAATACTTAAATGATTGTTTTTTCGAAATGAATGTACCTAGTCAACCGAATTTCCTATTAAAATGTGACGTAAGAGAACCTCATTTTTTGCTGGCGGGAATAACACAATATAATCTACAATACTTAAACTTTTTTGCTGGTTTGGTGACTGTTACATAGTGGAACCCATGACACGTGAATAATACTGTCTTAATAAACATTAAGTATGTCTGATTACTGTTTTCAAACAGTTTAGATAATCTTTGAAATATAATATACTCACAAAATACTTTTCTGCCCGTTTAGCTTAAGAAGTACAGAACATTAATTACTATAACTTTAAAGTTAGTACATAAAATGAATAATTTGTGAATTTTAATTCACAGGGAAGGTGCCTTTAACGTTTTAAAATCCATAGTTATTTTGGAAACACTGTTGTCCTTCGGAAATTTGGGTTAATGTGGTGGACGGCCGATCTGGATTCCGAAAAATTCGGATTTTCCGGTGTCGGATGTTATGACGGCTACGCGGCCGATAAGGGTGTCAGAATAAGCCTTGGTGCCGACCTGTGCTGATATCTAAAAATGGGCACATGTAGAGTCCAACTAGTGCACCGGCGTCCCAGCGCAGCGTTTTGGCAGAACGCTAAACGAGAGTGGAGGAGTCGCAAATCACGGCGTTTTGCCTGCTTCGGAAAAAGTGTTTCTAAAAATAATCTGAAAAAGTGTTCAACAGAATCTGCTTGGATTTTCCGCTTTGCGGAGATCGCCATGCATAAAAGGGGGCCTATGAACGCTTGATACTTACGTTGTAAAAGCAGTACCTGATTATAAGTTAATATACAAGGCTGTATGAAATTGCGAGCTTCAAAATTACTGAAATAGCTGATTCGCTATAAAGGGTTTTTGGAAAAAACATTTCAAGGATTCATGATTATATTCTAGACATAAAAATAAGCAAAAATGTTCATGTTTACATATGTCCTAAAACCTATAGTTTTCCGTCTATATGTGTTTTTTACATCATTTAACATAACTTTAAAATTATTTAAGTTATGAACTTCAAACTCGGATCATAAATAGTTATCAATTAGACCAATCTTCGTGCGAAGTTTCAAGTTTCTACTTTCAGCAATTTCTAAATGGCGACCAATTTTATTTTTCAAAGCTTAATATCTCAAATACCGTAAATTTTACAAAACATTGCCAAGACATAAAAAATATGCAAAATTGAATTTCCTTTTCACAAATGTATAATTTGTTCAAGATACAACACAAATCATGGAGTAATATAAAATCTTCTGTAATTACTACATGCATAAATGCTAAAAATGCCCCAAATTTGCTGTAGAAACTACAGAAAATTATAATTGTCTCCATTATTTGCTTTGTAACCCTAAACAAATTTTACATATTTGAAAAGGAATTTTCTCCGTTGTGTACTGCTATGTGCGTACCATACACCGAACAACGACAGGGGAGAGAGTGTGTCTCTTCCATTAGTGAAAAAAATTCATTTTTTGCCCTTTTTCCAGTTTAAAATGCTTTTTTTGCAATAACAACCATTTTCTTAGCCCAAAAACCAATTTGTTGAGCCCCAAAACCGTTTTTTTTTACCCAAAAATCACTTTTTAACTAATAAACAAGACATTTGTTCATAAAAACAGGTGTTTTCCTACCCCAGGGGGTCAATGTACACTCGATTTACATATTGCGAAAGCAAGGCGGGGAGCCCGCGCCCCGACCGTGCGGGCAATTCCAAAATTGACTTTAAAACCGGAAAACCGAATTATTTTGCGTACTTTTATCACAAATGTGCATTCTATATACTCTACGAGTAAGGATAAAACTGTTGTAAGTACTACAAACCGTTAACATTATCTATAAAGAGTATATAAAGCGATATCTTGTCAGAAACAAAAGAACACAAAGGCATTTCACGTTTAAACCGCTATACCACTGGACTGACGAGGCCTATCGGGATCGAATTTACCTAGGATTAAAGGTAATTTCGATAGGTAACAGCCTAGCGCAATTTTAACCATGGGCCGACACCAACCGGCGAGCGCCGAGCGATTTGAAAACGCGACTGGATCTGGCGGCGATTCGCTGACGCCACTACGCCCTGCGCGCAGCAGCATCGTGACTGTACCTTAGGAAATGAACACGTTATACTATGTATATGTTTTTATTGTAAGTGAAGGAGCGTGTTTTCCCGATAACGACGGTCCTGTTTTCGGGGCTTTGCGGAAAAAATTGCCCGAGATAGAGCAGTTTAAAGTTTTTAGATAATCGAACTTTGATTATTTGGGTAATTTTGTCGAATTATGACTAAACAATGATTAGAGTGTCGTTAAATCGAGTTGTATGTCAAAGCCTAGATATATAGTATTACAGAAATCGTTTAAAAATGTATCATTGACTATATTTTATCTTTAAATTTACTAGTAAACTGGACTCGTCTCAGAATTAAACTAAAGTTAATGCCAATTTTCTCAATAATTTCGATAATTGGACTAAACTATCGTCATGTATTCTACTTACTATACTCCAAAGAGCTGGAATTTTAGCTCGATACCTAGAAATGTGTAATAGTCTTTGTTTATATGCAATAAAATGTGACAAACCACTTACCGAGTGTCAGTGATACATTTAGTTTTTCAATAAAACATATTTTCTAGTTAAAATATTGTTCATTTTATCGATACTAGTGGGCACGCGCTGCTCAGCAGCTGTTGATGAAACATTTTTTATTATAATCAGCTGTCCCAACCCTTTTCTTCATATCTGTGCCCTTAGGGAGAATTTTATCAACAACCATTTTATATAAAAACCAATTTTATCAAATTGGTTTCCCTCCAATTTTCTCACCTAGACCTTTCATTCAATTATATGGTTGATGGGTGTGAGACTTATGGTTTTCTCAAAGGTTCCTGGGTAATTGAGGATATAAATATATATAGATAAACCAATTATTACAAATTTATTAGTATTTAATCAGTTGAATATCGTACGTTTAGTGTAAAATACACTTTTAGGCGAAATTTGGTCCATTTCGAAAAAAGAGGTTCCTCCTACAGATATTTTTTTCGACGTATTTGACAAATAGTAAGCACTTTTTAAAGTGAAATTTTATCATTCGACAAGTAATAAAGACTTTTAAATGCAAAATACTAAGGGGAAAACTATATAACCGTAGTTGATAACTTTTTATAACAAATTGCCTTCAACTCGGGAAATTCAATCCCACGGCATACGCGTCTCTAGCGCCTGCGGGGTCATTTTTATATTTTCCCCAAAAGCTGGATTGGGTAAAATAGATTTTTGACAGAATTTGCATGGATAAAAGACGTAAAAATTAGCTTTTAGCCCAGGCGAGTCGCGTCTCGATGCGATTTTTCGGCTTTGAGATATCATCAAAAGATCAAACTTATAAAAAGTCGATAAAGTAATTTTTTCCCACATTTAAGCGTTAAACGATATCTGTTTAGACAAACAACACAGTATATCGATAATTAATAACCAAACGAGTCTGAAGAGTCACCCGGAATTTTGGATTCTAGGGTATTTTGGGTATTGACAATCGATATTGGGTCAATCGATATTGATTGATTATAGCCTAAATTGTTTTTGTTCACCCTAATACTTTTTTTTACCATAATTACACCCATAAGGTCCTAATCTGTTACTGGAAGCCTGAATTTAGCTAAAATACGGGGAAAAAATAATGTTATCTAAGAAAAAGTTTTTTTACCCAAATATTTCATTTAAAAGCCTGAAATAAGCAAAAAAATGCATTTTTCACAAGTTGAAGAGACACACTCTCCCCCCTGTCGTTGTGCGGTGTACGGTGGCACATGGCAGTATACAACGGAGGAAATATTGCATTTTTTCATCTGTAAACAATTTTTTGTAAAATATACGGTTTTTGAGATATTAAGCTTTGAAAATTAAACTGGTCGCCGTTTTGAAGTTGTAGAAAGTAGAAACTTGAAACTTTGCACGAAATTTGGTAGAATGTAGTACTGTTTAAGATTCGAGTTTGAAGTTCATACCCTAAATAGTTTTAAAGTTATGTTAAATTATGTAAAAAACACATGCAGACTGATAGACGGATAACTATTGGTTTTAGGACATATGTTCATATGAACTTTTTCGCTTATTTTTATGTGTAAAATAACACCTTAGATTCTTGAAAAGTTTTTCCGAACACCCTTGATATTGAAAAGAACCTTTTGTAGTAATTTCAAAGCTCACAATTTCTTGCTGCCTAGTATTTACTCGGTATTTGTATACCGATGTATCGATAATATAGTAATTAAGTAGCCATTTGATTAATTATATTTTCAGCTGATATATCGATTCTAAAACATTAGAATTTAATCGTTTTAGCTCGGCTCTTTGTTTATGACAAACACAAACCACTTGAGCAACTAATCCATACTCATTTGAATGTGCTACTAGCTGTTGGAAATTCTTGAACTACTTCAATATGAAGAGGAGCGCACCTGTCTCTGACGTAATGTAATTTTTACTGCTAAAGTTGCCTTTTTTGCCACCCACCTAATGCTGTGACCGTTACTCTAAACCTTACAGGACCTGTGGGTGTACGTCCAGAAACTACAGCGTGGGACTCATGTAAACTCTGTTAATAATTTCTCTCATGGTGGTCAACCCTCCAGACCTCCATGGTGACCCTTTATTTGTGAAACCCGGCGGCCTGGCGCGGCGCGTCAATGACGCCGGTAGCGAGCGGTGGACCTACAAGAGGAGGGTATATGCTCACAAATATGCCATCACCAATAATCCGGTGGAGTGCCTATGAATGGACTTAGACAACAGCTCGATGAAAGTTACTGCCCCAATCTCACGGATACAAAAGGCGTTAGCGTAAACAAAATTCTTTTAAATGTCAGGCAATTACTGTACATTATTTATTTGTTTTTATTACCACGTCTGATTAATACCTCAAGAATGAAGTTTATTCGTGCTAAGAATCAGGCAGCTTATAAATACAAAAAAATCATGAAAGTAGTAATCTTTATAAAGTTTACAAGTAGCCTGTACCGGCTTCGCTCGCGATCACAACGTAATATTATACTGACATTCCCGTATAAATATTGCCTTACCGTTCCAAAGCCAACATGGCCTGCTGATTAACTGTGTTTACTCTATCCAGCTGATTGCTTAAAACTTATAGTTATTTCCTAATGTTAAGCTTCTGGAAAAAACTCAAATTTAAGGGGCTCCAGGACCTCACTCACAAATTATTTCTCTATAAAAAAGGTTTCCTACACAACTTCACGTTAGGCTCTTTCCAATGACATCAAAAACATTAAAATCGGTTCAGTAGTTTAGGAGGAGTGAGTGTCACAAACAACTTGCTCGCCTATTAAATAAGTACTAATAAACCTGTCGCGGCTTCGCTCGCGATCATCATTTATAAATATTGTGTTACCATTCCAAAGCCAACATGGCCTGCTAATTAACTGTGTTTACTCTATCTAGCTGATTGCTTAAAACTTATAGTTATTTCCCAATGTTAATCTTATGGGAAAAACTCAACTTTAAGGGGCCCCAGGACCTCACTCCCAAATTATTTCTCTTTAAAAAAGGTTCCCTACACAACTTCACGTTAGGTTCTTTCCAATGACATCAAAAACATTAAAATCGGTTCAGTAGTTTAGGAGAAGTGATTGTCACAAAAAACCTGCTCGCCTATTAATTAAGTATGGATAGATTAAATAAGTATAGATTTAAAATTTGTGTAATTAATTAAAAGAACAAAAGGTGTCCGATGATAAAGGAGTGGAGCCCTTTCTTTAATATTAAACGGCTGTAAATTTTCAAACTATCTTCGATATACGTTACTAGGGTAATGTGAAGTACTTTTTGTGTTATTTTGGAATTAATTCCCGACCCCCAATCAGAGTATGCTGGGTGTAACTTTATTTATATCATGACAACCCCTATTTTATTTTGCTCCAACCAAATTATTTCGCCCAAAGTGTACATTGTACATTTAAAAGTGAAACCCGATATTTATATTATTTATGTTATTTACTAAACCTTTCTCAACATCCTTGACTCCTTATTTCCTCCTTACTCCTCCATACTTTCTCCTTATTTTAAAAACTGCAACCGAAAGGTGTTGCGCTCAATGTTCGTATGCCCGATGTCGACAATCCGCCGTCCTTCAAAGGGTTAGTTAAGCCTCACTACAATTGTCCTCAGTTGAGTTATGGACAATTGCAGTTGTTAATAACTCAAACATCTAGCTCGTGAGTGGCCGGTGTTTCTCAAACGCCTCTTCCATTGCTGAAATTATGACGTAAAACAGCACTCAATAACTTACAAAAAAATATCAATTTGATCCGTTCTATTGAAAAAATGCCTATAAAACATATAAAAAATGCCATTAATATACATTTATTTTACGGTAACTACAGTTTTTGTTTTTAGTTTTCAATTTTTGTCAACATATAGTATTTTTTGTAGAGTGTAGGCTTCCACGGTGGTCTTCAATATCTAGGTATTTTTCAACATCTATAGTAATTTCTGTTAAGCAATGCACGTTTTATCAAATATAACTCATATTATCGCGTACAAGCCCGATGGTCCATACTATGGTGATTAATTTATATTTCACATTTCAAGTAATAGACAGGGTTTTCATGTAATATGGTAACAAACTTGGGAAACTGACTCATGTAACTAGAATATAGATAAAATTTCCTATAAACATAGGTCCTAAAATTCTCGGTTTCCCGTCTGTCGGTCTGTAAAGATTTTATAAATAAATTCTCACCACTCTTAAACCGCTTAAGGTATCAACTTAAAACTTTGTGTGTAAATAAGGGCCAACAAGACCTATTTTTTCGGAATATATGTTTGTAATTTGATTGCAAAATGGCAGCCATTGTAGTTAACCTAAATATCATAAAAACTATATTTAACAAGTTCAAGAGACAAAAAAATGCGAAATTGAAGTTGCTTTCCAGTATTGGGTAGGTTTATTCAAGCAAACACAAATAACTGAGAAATTTTAAACTCTTTGAGAACATTAAAACTATTTTTGTTTTTTACGTTGTTACCAAAATAAAAGGATACATAATTTTAAAGCAAATTAAAATTCTCACCTTTTTTGTCTCTTAATTTTTTAACAGTTATAGTTTCTAATATATTAAGCTTTGAAAACTGAAAATTATCGACATTTTTAAATGGTACAAAGTAGAAACTTGACATTTTATAGGAAATGTTGTTCTTTAAGTGTTTATGTACGTACAAAGTTTGAAGTTGATACCTCAAGCGGTTTTAAAGTTATGAGAAATCTATATAATATAAAGCCTTAATTACCCAGGAACTTTTGAGAAAACCATAAGTCTGGCACCCATCAACCCTATTCTTGAATGAAAGGTCTCGGTGAACAAGTTGGGAGGAAAATATTAGTTTTGTAGTAAAATCTTCCCTAAGGGCACAAGTTAAAGAAAAGGACTGGTACAGCTATTTATAATAAACATGATTTTTATCAACAGCTGCTGAGCAGCGTGTGTCCACTAGTTATGTATTTAATCTTGACAGACCGTCAGATGGAAAAACTGAGTATTTTAGGACCTTTGTTTATGGGAACCTTTTTATTCTGTAACGTCCATTTTTTTTGGGGGGGGTAATATTTTGTTGGAAAACAAATATTACAAAAATCTAATGAAATATTAATTTAAATTAGGGGATAATGCTAAATTCCAAAACGCAATCGACATTAAATTCTAAATTATATTTTGGCGAAATTCGGTTAAACGTTTTATTCATCATCAACAATTGGCTCGGAACCTTCTTTGTTCTTATCATAAAGACAAAAGCAAGGGAAGCAGTGACGTGCATAATCGCGTGCTGGAGTAAATCGCTTCCGACGACCACCGTCAGGGGCGCTGCAGAAGAATCTTCGAGATCGCTGGAGGCACGAGCGGCTGGACATTCGCTCTCTGGCCGCCGCGTTGTCCGTTTCGGTTCATCTGCCCATCGTCCTGCACCCACTTGGTGACAACCAGTGTCCACGTTTTGTCTTCGTTTTGGTAAGTTGACGACTCATCTACGCAAATAGAAGTAGTTTTGCTATTTATAACGATTGTTTTCAGCTTGCCGCCCGCTTTTATTTAAATTAAACTTAGGCGTCGTGATTGCGTGACTCACGCCGCGACAGGTCCGCACGTTAACGCCCGCTAACTTAGTAGCCATTCACGTAATTGCTTCATTTATAGTAGGGTAGTTATTAGAAGCACGCTTTTTCCACGTAAATTTTGCACTAATTTCTTCAACAATAAGATTTACATAAATTGAGTTACGCTCACGCCAGGGGCGCGTAACGCCTGAACTTTCCTGCACGTTTTGTCACGTTATGTCTTGTCTGTTTGCTTGATTTTTGCTAACTTGCTAATTCGCTTTGTCTGAGTAGTTAACTAACAGAAAAGTTACGAGCTTAAAATAAAATAAGAAACAAATTAATTAATCGAGTTTTATTAATTTCCTAAATTTATTTTTTTTTTAAATAGAACGGAAACGAACACATTTTAAACGTAACGAATAGCCACGGTGCGAATTCGCCCACCGAAGACGAGGACCGGAATACCAATTCGGGTCATTCCTGGTGTAATGAACGTGAAGAGCTGCTGATCGACACTGCATAAAATAGTTTAAGTAGGAATCTGTACTGGTGTATTTTATGCTGACTTAAGTTAGTGATAAGAGTATTGTGTGCCGACGATTTCAGATAATCCACGTATACGTAAGGATATTTACTCCTGTTATAATGGTCTAAAGAGTTATCGAAGTTGTTATCAATCTGCGACGCGCTGTATTAAATATCCACGTAGGGAATACGTATCACTACCGAGCGCACGCAGGTGTTAAATATCATAGCTACAGTGGTGAACAAAGTCTAGCCGGTCGTCTGAACTCCGTATAATCAAACTCACGTTTTTCTACTACCGTTTACATTTTTTTTAATCTTAAGATTTAGTTCGATAAATCTCTCCTGGGAGCCAGCAGTATTCATGTTATTGCTTGGCGAAGGGAATTAGGTCCAAATTCCAATAAATAAAAATCATTGGAGTTAAATCGGTATTTTCAAATTGGCTTTAAATTGATTAAAATCGCGCACGATTGGCATTAAGTGCAATTTTATTTTTGTAAAATTTATTTTCTAAATTCAACCCCAAAAACCTTTTACGAGTGGCGAGGATGAATAAATAAATGCGGATCGCTATGGCATCTTTTATGTTTTGATGTTCTGAGCCAAGACAACTCGTTTATTAAATACGAATAAAATATTATTCGAGTGATTGTCGGTGGAGTAGTATTTTACGAACCCTGGACTACTCATAGTAGACTGAGCGATCTCGGTATTTTTCTTTGTAACACAGGTTAGCTAATTGGAAATAAAAATAAAATTTTCCTTCCGCAAATACTGTCGTTACAAGATGGCGCCCGAACAGGGACCTTTAAACGCTTGGCTCAGAATATAGTATATTACGTTATTGCAAACTTTATAGTTTGAACACTGTTGTAAAACGTGTTAATAAAGTAAATCATTGTATTGCTGGAGATAACTAATTATCGTATTGTAAGGGAGGCAATTAATTCGTCCAGTTGAATTTATTAAAGGCAATTAAACCCCTTTACATTGTATAGTGAAATTTAGCGAGTGAAAATGAGTCCGTGGAGTTTGTTTTGCCGCGTTTGGCTTAGGTTCCTATCAATGATGTATGTGGTGTCACCTGAAAAATCTAAAGGTGCCTCGCGCAAAGTTACCCAGCAGTCGACGCAAAGCGTAACTACAATCACGGCGGCCGCCATTAATGCCCCTTCCACGACCACGCCTCCGGCGACCGATGCCACGACCCCATTGGCTGTCACGTCTTCGGCCCCTCCCCTTACCACTACTGGTATGGTAACTTTGCCGACGCCACCCTCCACCGTCCCCCGAACCCCTCTCGAAGACCCTAGGGTTGGTTGGATCTATAGCCTGCCTAAAGAAGACTTACGAAAGGAGATGCAAAAATTTAATCTTAGCACCGAGGGCAAGACGAACGAATTACGGAAAAATTTTGTGGATTTTTGGCGCACACCTTTCAATTCGATCCCCCCGTCAGTTACTTATCAAGTCCCCCCTCAGACACTCAATATCGCTCCAACGCTATCGCTACCGGGTTACGCGGGTAAAGACAGACTTAACGTGCGCAGAGATGTCGACGAGATGGCAAGCGTGCGCGAGATGTTAGGTTTATCCCCTAATGCTGACTCGGATCACGTTAAACGTGTCCTCGGCTCTATGGTGCGAACCTTGAGGCCGGATGACGACGCTCATTTGAGACACCAGCTCGGAAGTGTAACGTACGGATACGCCGCGCCTACTAACACGGCATATACCGGATATTTTAACGGTAATATCCCATTCCCTGGTACGACGTCGGCTCACGTAATCCCCGGTCAGGACTTTGGAATTAGCCGCCTAGATTTACGCCCCCCTCAAGAGCAACCACGAACACACGATGCGCCTTCCATATGTAACCTTGTGCGCAAATGGAATTTACGCTTTGACGGACGTAAGGACCCCGTATCTTTTCTCGAACGACTGGAAGAGTTATTGGAGGCGTATTCCGTAACTCCGGACGATATTTTAAAAGCTCTCCCTGAACTTTTGACCGGGTCCGCGTTGCTATGGTACCGGAATAGCCGCGAAATGTGGGCGAACTACCGGGATTTTCGTGACCATTTTGAAATTCAGTTTCTGCCACCGGGTTATCGACGTAATTTAGACGAAGAAATACGGAAACGTACCCAGGGCGACTTAGAATCATTTAAGGATTTTGTTGTGGCGATTAATACATTGATTAGGCGGAGAGGATCAATTTCAGCACATGAGAGGATTGACTTGATTTACTCAAACATGCGTCCAGATTATAAACTGATGGTCCGGCGTCAGGATTGTTTGACCTTGACCGAGATGATAAGGCGCGCCGAAGATTACGAGGCTTATCTGCGTGACAAGAATGCCTTCCGTCCCCCACCGCCCCCCGCAATATCGCTAGTTCCTGAGACAGCGTACCACGGTAGGAAGCGTTACGATCGCGCGTCAGATAACGCGGCGGTTGAGACTAACCCGCCGAAATGGAATAAGGAACCGTTCTCGCACGGCCAGAAACGTGTCGCCTTTGTTCAGCCGGCAGATTCGCGTCACCAGAGCCTAGGAAAATCCGCGCCTAACCCCACAGTTAACGCGCAAGGGGCTACGGCGCTGGAGAAAAATGGCCGCGGTAACAGCGAATGGATTTGTTGGAACTGCGATAAAACCGGTCATCTTTTTCGGAATTGTCCAAAGCCCAAAACGCTTAAATGTTTTTACTGTAAAACTGAGGGCATATCTACCGCCAGGTGTAACTGCGAGGCGGGAAACGAGTACAGGATTCGGTTCGGAGGGGAGCGACCGAGTCCGCGCCGGCAAACCGGAAACCATCCCCCGAGGAATGGAGCGCCTGGCTTCAGAAAATAAGCAATTTCTCTGTCGCAACTAATCACGATTGCGCTGCCATCGATACCAGGCCGTATATCGGTGTAAGAATTTTCGATCAAACGTTTCGGGCCTTGGTGGATACCGGTGCGGTCGTTAGTCTGATAGGTGACCGCGTCGCCGAACTTATGAAATCTCGGGACGTGCACACTATTGATAGCAACGTTGACGTTAGGATGGCAAACGGCGCACTATCACATTCAAATACGGGCTATCGGATCACCGGTATGGTCGGCGATTACGATTACGAATGGGACGCGCTGTACGTACCGGGCCTCACGAGCGATATTGTATTAGGCATACAACAGATAAACGATCTCGGCCTAGTGCAATTCGAACTCGCGATCGAAAACGGCCTTGGTGATCGAACCGGGCCAGATAATGAATCGTGCGCCGTGAGTAAGCTTTCCGACGATCAGAATTTGCGACTAGAAAGGTTTTTAGCCGACGAACTCGCGCTTTTTGACCAGGTTGGCGGAAAAACCCACCTGATAAAACACGCGATCCGACTTAAAGACGGCGCCGAGCCGGTCAAGCAACGACCCTACCCTAGGAACCCTGCCATGCAGGATATCATTAAAACGGAAGTCGAAACTATGCTTAACGACGGTATTATTGAACCTTCTAATAGCCCCTGGAGTTCGAACATAGTGATGGTTAAGAAAGCATCGGGAGGACTAAGACCCTGTGTAGACCTACGCCGCGTTAACGAAGCTTCCGTTCGGGACGCGTACCCGTTACCCAGGATAAATTTTATCCTCGAAAAATTGAAGACGGCCAAGTTCATCAGTACGCTCGATTTAAAGCAGGGCTATTGGCAAGTCCCCTTAGCGGAAGATAGTCGCCCTATAACCGCGTTCACGGTGCCGGGACTTGGACTTTTCCAGTTCACGGTGATGCCCTTTGGCCTTCACTCTTCAGGTGCTACGTTTCAACGACTCCTAGACAAAATTATCGGGCCAGAACTCGAACCTAAAGCTTTCGCTTACCTCGACGATTTAGTCCTTGTGTCAACTACGTTTGACGACCACCTTGATCTGCTGCGAGAAGTATTTAGGAGACTTAGGGATGCTGGACTACGACTGAACAAGGATAAATGCCATTTTTGCAAAACGGAACTGCGATACTTGGGCCACATCGTAAATGATCGGGGCATAGGGACCGACCCCGATAAGTTAGCGGCCATTCGAGATTTTCCAAAACCGGTGAACGTTAAGACTCTACGTAGTTTCCTCGGCTTAGCATCGTGGTACCGAAGATTTGTACAAAATTTTGCTACAATGTCGAGGCCCCTCACCCAACTCCTCCACAAAAATCGCAAGTGGCAGTGGGGACCCGAACAAGAGGTTGCGTTTGAGGCGCTTAAGCAGAAACTTATCTCCGCCCCTATCTTAGCGTGCCCGGATTTTTCAAAAACGTTTGTTCTCCAGGTTGACGCTTCAAATTTTGGCCTGGGGGCTGCCCTGACCCAGAGCACCGATAACGGGGAGATTGTTATCGCGTACGCCAGTCGCCTACTTACCGATCAGGAAATAAATTATTCGACCACAGAAAAAGAGTGCCTTGCTTTGGTCTGGGCCACCAAAAAGTTCCGTCCCTATCTTGAGGGGTATCATTTTGTCGCTGTGACAGACCACGTCGCCCTTAAATGGTTGCTTAAACTGCCAGAGCCCACCGGTAGATTGGCTCGCTGGATAATGGAACTCCAGCAGCACGATTTTGAGGTTCGATACCGGAAGGGAACTCTAAATCGCGTAGCGGACGCGTTATCGCGCCAGCGTCATGACCCGGTTGATGATGTAAGTGTCGTGAACACTCCCGAAGGCAAGAAGGTCGAGAACGATAACTCCGTAGGCCCCATAGGGACGGTAGACGGTTGGGCCGCGAAAATGCTATCCAGGGTCGAAACTTCCCCTGGAAGGTACCCCAATTATCGTGTTAAGGCGGGTAAACTCTTCCGATCAAAATACGTTAAGGGAGATACCGAGGCGCAATGGAGATTATGTGTTCCTTGTGACCTTCGCGAAGGGGTATTACGTGAGACGCACGACCTGGCGACGGCCGGTCATTTGGGCGTTAAGAAAACGATCGCACGCGTCGGTGAAAGATATTTCTGGCCTGGATGGAGAGGTCACGTAAAGAAATATGTTCGCTCTTGTATTAAATGCCAAGAGCATAAAATTCCCCAGATTAAACCGGCCGGCCAAATGTACTTCCGGAATCCCAAGGCCCCATGGCACGTAATCTCGGCCGATCTTATGGGTCCACTTCCGCGGTCAAAAAGCGGGAATAAGTACATTGTGGCGTTTCAAGATCAATTTAGTAAGTGGACCGAAATGTGCCCTACGAGATCCGCCACAGCTAAGGTCGTCGCCGACCGTTTTAAGGACTTAATCCTCACGCGGTACGGGGCCCCGGAGATCCTTATTACCGATAACGGGACCCAATTTGTATCGAAGATTTTTAAGGATTTAGCAAACGAGTGGGACATTGAGTTTCGGCAGACTGCCCCGTATAGTCCCCAGTCGAACCCGGTAGAGCGCCAAAACAGGGTTATCAAAACTATGATATCCCAATATGTCGGCACGGACCATCGTACGTGGGACGCCAATCTTGGAGAATTCCAGTTTGCGCTAAACTCGGCCGTGCACGATTCGACCAGGTTTTCCCCGGCTACGTTATTGTTTGGTCGACAGCTAAGGGTCCCGAGGGCGCTCGCGAATCCGGGAACCGGACTAGCCGACGTTTCGACCGAGAAGTCATTGGAGTCCGTCCATGACGAACGACGCGAGCGATTCCGACGCATATATGAAAAGTGCCAGAAAAATCTGAAAACCGCTTACTGCCGCCAAGCCAAGTATTATAATTTAAGGCGGAGACCGGCTATTTTTGCGATAGGAGACGTCGTAATGCGGAGAGTCCGTACTCTGTCATCGGCGGCGGACGCCATCGCTGGCAAGCTAGCCCCTAAGTTTCGCGGTCCGTGCAAAGTGTTAGGCCGCTCGGGCCCTAACATGCTCGAGGTCGAGGATACAGAAGACGGCGTCCTGGTGACGGTCCACGCGAAGGACCTGAAACCGTTCGCCGCTCGATCGTAATTTGCGGGAGAGCCGCAACATGCATGCGGGGAATGACGTAAGGGTTACCTACTTTGAATGTTGTTATCCTTGTCCCCATGCATACTCATCGCACGCATGCGGCTGCTTACATACGTAGCACGTAGCTTTATTTTACGACAATTTTACCCTTGGTAATTTGCATTTTGGTCAGTGATTCATGTAACGATCTAGATTTATTTTTCTCACGTTGAGTTGTGCTATGATGTGCTTGTTAGTCATAAGTGCTTGTAACTTGTAGTCATGCTTAGAGGGTTTTTGTTCTTTTGCAGGTTGTGCACGTTGTTTAATTGCTTGCTTGCTTGCTTCCTTTGCTTACAGTTTTTTTCTTTGCATTTTTGTTTCGCACGTTCTATTTACAAATTTTCTTGCACGTTTAATTCGCACATTATATTTATTGACTTGCACGTTTTTTTTTCTATTTTTACGTTACTGAACTTTTTTGCTTACACGGTATCATTCTTCGGCATGTCGACAATGTTTGGTTTGCGGCCCCTCCTTCCAGTCCATCTCACGGACTTGGAGACGCTAAAGCCGGGGGGGCTTATTAGCGAATACATCATCGATGCCTTCCTCCGAATCGTGGAGCGCCGGAGCACTCAACCGGGGATGCTCTCGGTCTTCGCGTTCGACATAAACTTCCGGTATGACTGGCTAGAGCGGGGATACCCGGCGGTCCGTAGCAGGTTTGAAGGGGAGAATTTATTTTCGAAACACTTGCTAGTGTTCCCCCTCCACCTGCCCGACGTCAGCGACGTGGGACATTGGTCCCTGATTATCGTGCGGCCAGCAGGAGAAGAGATCCGGGCGTATGATTCGTCTTTCACCGACCTCACGGAGGAGATGGCGTGGGTCCTCCAATTCTTGGCGAGCCATGCTGAGGATCGGGGACTTCGTTTTGAGCCCAGGGCCTGGCGGACGATCGACACACCGAGGGAAATCCCCAAACAAGTTGACGATTCTTCATGCGGGATTTACGTCTGCGTATACGCGGAAAGAATGGCCCGTAACCGGATCTTTGATCGCCCATTCTGCCCGTTAGTAGCCAGGAAGACCGTATATTGGGTTCTGTTGAGAGGGCGTTTCGATGAGGAGGATTATACTCTACTAGAACCTCCTAGTTGGCAACTGGAACATCGGTTCAACCGCTCTCGATACCCCCTTCCGCCACCAAGGGATGACGCTCTGCCAGGACCGTACATGGGGAACGACCCACTTCTACTAGAGCTGGAGGCCGCCATAAACGCCCCGAGTTGGAGCTCACGACTACCGTTCTTCCCCCCGTTGGTGCGAACCACAGGGGAAAGTAGCATCCCGAGACGACGACGTGATGGACCTCGACACTTCGGACATCGAGGTCGAGGGGTACGAGGAGCCCCCTTCGAAGACGACACCGGCTCCGGCGACCGCGCCGGTGGAGTTTTCCCTGGCCGGTTCGCCTGCTCCAGGACCGTCCCGCGAGGAGCCCTACATTCCTCCGTCCCCGGCCGCAGTCCCAGAAGACATTAGGCTGCGATTGACTGGGATGCCCGCCCAGCTGACTCCCAAACAAAAAAAAGATCAGCGATGGAAGGTGTACCGACCGGACGGTACCTTTTTCCGGATGCGAACAAAGAAGCTGCGGAACCTCGACCGTATCTATTGAATCCACTAGATTTGTTTCGCAGCGAAGAATCTTCGTTTGATTTTGTTTTATTTCCATTCTCCGTTTTTCGTTATGCTCAAGTCGAGCACCATTTTTTTTAAGGGAGATCCCTAATACCCCGAGTGAGGGTATTCTTTTTTCTTTTTTCGATTTTCTTTTTTCTTTTCCCCAAGTCGGAGGGGGATGTAACGTCCATTTTTTTGGGGGGGGTAATATTTTGTTGGAAAACAAATATTACAAAAATCTAATGAAATATTAATTTAAATTAGGGGATAATGCTAAATTCCAAAACGCAATCGACATTAAATTCTAAATTATATTTTGGCGAAATTCGGTTAAACGTTTTATTCATCATCAACAATTGGCTCGGAACCTTCTTTGTTCTTATCATAAAGACAAAAGCAAGGGAAGCAGTGACGTGCATAATCGCGTGCTGGAGTAAATCGCTTCCGACGACCACCGTCAGGGGCGCTGCAGAAGAATCTTCGAGATCGCTGGAGGCACGAGCGGCTGGACATTCGCTCTCTGACCGCCGCGTTGTCCGTTTCGGTTCATCTGCCCATCGTCCTGCACCCACTTGGTGACAACCAGTGTCCACGTTTTGTCTTCGTTTTGGTAAGTTGACGACTCATCTACGCAAATAGAAGTAGTTTTGCTATTTATAACGATTGTTTTCAGCTTGCCGCCCGCTTTTATTTAAATTAAACTTAGGCGTCGTGATTGCGTGACTCACGCCGCGACAGGTCCGCACGTTAACGCCCGCTAACTTAGTAGCCATTCACGTAATTGCTTCATTTATAGTAGGGTAGTTATTAGAAGCACGCTTTTTCCACGTAAATTTTGCACTAATTTCTTCAACAATAAGATTTACATAAATTGAGTTACGCTCACGCCAGGGGCGCGTAACGCCTGAACTTTCCTGCACGTTTTGTCACGTTATGTCTTGTCTGTTTGCTTGATTTTTGCTAACTTGCTAATTCGCTTTGTCTGAGTAGTTAACTAACAGAAAAGTTACGAGCTTAAAATAAAATAAGAAACAAATTAATTAATCGAGTTTTATTAATTTCCTAAATTTATTTTTTTTTTAAATAGAACGGAAACGAACACATTTTAAACGTAACGAATAGCCACGGTGCGAATTCGCCCACCGAAGACGAGGACCGGAATACCAATTCGGGTCATTCCTGGTGTAATGAACGTGAAGAGCTGCTGATCGACACTGCATAAAATAGTTTAAGTAGGAATCTGTACTGGTGTATTTTATGCTGACTTAAGTTAGTGATAAGAGTATTGTGTGCCGACGATTTCAGATAATCCACGTATACGTAAGGATATTTACTCCTGTTATAATGGTCTAAAGAGTTATCGAAGTTGTTATCAATCTGCGACGCGCTGTATTAAATATCCACGTAGGGAATACGTATCACTACCGAGCGCACGCAGGTGTTAAATATCATAGCTACAGTGGTGAACAAAGTCTAGCCGGTCGTCTGAACTCCGTATAATCAAACTCACGTTTTTCTACTACCGTTTACATTTTTTTTAATCTTAAGATTTAGTTCGATAAATCTCTCCTGGGAGCCAGCAGTATTCATGTTATTGCTTGGCGAAGGGAATTAGGTCCAAATTCCAATAAATAAAAATCATTGGAGTTAAATCGGTATTTTCAAATTGGCTTTAAATTGATTAAAATCGCGCACGATTGGCATTAAGTGCAATTTTATTTTTGTAAAATTTATTTTCTAAATTCAACCCCAAAAACCTTTTACGAGTGGCGAGGATGAATAAATAAATGCGGATCGCTATGGCATCTTTTATGTTTTGATGTTCTGAGCCAAGACAACTCGTTTATTAAATACGAATAAAATATTATTCGAGTGATTGTCGGTTGAGTAGTATTTTACGAACCCTGGACTACTCATAGTAGACTGAGCGATCTCGGTATTTTTCTTTGTAACACAGGTTAGCTAATTGGAAATAAAAATAAAATTTTCCTTCCGCAAATACTGTCGTTACAAGATGGGTCCATAACGTCGTCATCTCGAGATGGATCCTCGCCTCCGTCGTCGTTGCTAATGTCGTGGTCTTCAAGGGTCGGCTCGGAAGTCGTCACGGGCGGCGTCGTTGAAGGTCCGGGAGTGGGTGGCTCGGAGACAGGGGCCGGTCCTCTCGGGCTGCTACTATTAGCAACATGAATCGTTTCCCGAAGTTTGTGACCAACTTTTATGAACACCCTGTTATATGTCCCGTATTGTAAATTTGATGTTGAAATAAATAATTAATTGACATTGTGCTTCTGAATGGTACTTATGCGAGTAATAATAACATAAAAACAGAGTAATTATTGCTTTCTCACATTACATAGATCAAAGATCTGCTAAGTAATTTAGGGTGTACATAAATTATTGACACTTTACTAAACTAAATAAATAAACAGGTAACCAAGCAATGTAAAAATAGACCTACGCGATTTGTCTCGTTATATATAATGAACCAGTTTTACTACTATATAAGAATAATTTGATTCACTATCTTATTTAATTAACAAATATACACAATTTGTTCAAGTGTTCTCCGTGATTTGAAACCACCATTGCGTTTAGCAATAATGGGGACACTTTAAAATGAAATTAATCAATACCCAATCATAGTAATTTATCCCAATTAAAAATAAAATTCAGTGAACATTTTGTAATTTGGGAATCCTGCTTATCGTTAAACATTCTGTTAAATTCGTTGGGTCATCCCTTATTGTTATTGTCATGAGTAACAAATATAAATAAAACTCATGAACAATGATTTTGCTAGTGTAATTCTGGTAAAGTACATTTATATCCTTAGTATAAATGCAGTATACTCTTGATAATCTGACAAATTGGGACCTTACTATTTTCGGATTACCAAATATTATAGATTACAGAGGGTACAATTAAAACAATGCTAAATAGACTACTCACTGTCTGTCTTTCTGTCTGTCTGTCGGTAACGCTCAAGGACAGGTTTTTGTTCGCTTTTCACAGAAAAACTGACTGATCAAACTTGTTTTATTTGTTCTATGACGAAGACACTCAAAAACGTGATTTTGTGTGATTTTGGTCATGTTTTGTTCGCTTTTCACAGGTAAACGGGAGCACTGATTTCGATAAAACTTTGTTCTATGTTCTATATGTGCGTTTAAAGGTTTTAAGTTAATTGGGTTTTTTGAAATCCACCTTAGCACTCTGCTCCATGGGGTTTTAAAGATCCTATGTTATTTTATGGACGACGCATTAATTTAAATTGAACCAGATTATGACTTAAGAATATTTATTCCACAAACAGTGAAACAGATGTTGTATTTCTTATTTTAAACATTGAAGGAAGATTGGTAATAAATAACATAAGTATACAGAGTGGATGTATTATCTAAATCTATAATTGTCAAACAAACTAGCTGTAAATCACTTTTCAAAAAATTACAGTTTTTAACATTACCAGGCTTATATATTTAAGAACTAATCAAATTAATCACAGAACGTCCAGATTTATTAGAGGAGCACAAATTTAAGCACAATCACAACACAATAAAAAATTCAAAATTTGTCTTTCCTCAACATAACTTAACGTTATTTGAAAAGAGTCCACTGTATATGGGAATACAAGTTTTTAATAAACTTCCTAATTCCATAAATCAACTGAGCAAAAGAGTTTTTCTTAAAAAAGTTAAAGATATTTTAATTGACAAAGTTTATTATTCAGTTGAGGTAAAATTACATAGAAGAACAACATTCAACAACATATTTCTCGATATACATATATTAGTGTACTAGGTAGTTTAAAACCAAAGGTAAAAGTAAGGATTGTTAATTATTAAAACCGACAGTTCAGAAAACGGGGCACTGTATTAGCGTGGTGTTGGTACTGCTGGCAACGCGTAGGCATCCTGATACCAGTCAGGATGCCAGTGGAGAGACAATAAGTCCAGCTCGCCCCTGTAAAGTGTCTCTCCAGCTTAAATACACTGGTAACAGCTCAGATAGCAGATTGCCAAGACGATGAATGTGATTATATTAGTTTATTTTATATAAAGAAATTTCTAGGTCATCATAAATTACTTTTTTGCAATAAAAAATATACTATTTCCCTAGATGTCTTACGCAATATTACTGTATAAAGTTTCCTTCTTTGCTTCAGATACATAAAGTAATTACATCATTATGATTAAGATTTACATATACAGGGTATTTCCTATGTCGCTAACGTAATAGTTGTTTCACAAAAAATAACTATTTTGTGTAAAAATATTTAGGCATACAATAACAGTCTTATCTTAAAAGTAATTTATTACAAAATAATTTGTATTATAATACTGCTTGAATAAAACTACAATCACGTGTAATCACTTACAAATACACTTTACACAATGATAACATAATTGGTTATTACCCTTATTGCAGCTTCTTTCTTTGTGATTGGTGTTAATTTATTTGTGTAATAGCATCAATATGTTAATAGACAAGCAACCAAATTGTGGTACGCTTATTGTATGTCGTTTGAGAAATTCACGCATACCGTTTGCAAGGAATTGTCCAGTAGATTGGAAGAAATTCATTATAAACTAATTTAAATTGGTCCTCAGGGCTAAATTCCACAGTCTTTCAATGTTTCAATTTAAATCTTATGGAAAATCATTAATAAATATATGTGTTTATATTTGACAGTAGTTCATATAATAACAAACTAGAATTTCCTAAGCGCATCCCGTTTTGAGAAGCAAGAGTAGTAAATAGTTAAATAGTAAACGAAACAATGACACCTTATAACAGCTGTTTATTTTATTTAATCTAATTAAGAAACACCCCATTTGACCCATTTCCTCTTCTATAAATGTATACATAAACTAACCATGTATAAAGTGTATACATTGGTTCTAATCAGTTTTCACACAAAAATCACATGATGATACTTTACCAATTTAGTGGTATTTTTCCAATTGTCTGGTTGTTTTTGAACAGCTGTTATGATTTGTTTGTTTTTATTTACAAATCCTAACCATAACACCAAGAATAATTTTCTATACAAAACTATATTTTACTGGATATGAGGCCTGATTAGAACATATTTCTTTAACCATAAATGCAATAGCTGCTCCCACATTACGAGAGCCCTAACGCATTTGCGGAACAGGAACAGGCAAAGGTTTAAATCTGATGTATTAACTATCTTCCTAACAAAATTATGCTCAATTGACCCAGTTAACTACTAACATCAGTGACGTTTAAATTGAAATTGTAAAGAGTCACAGGACATAAGGGACGGAAAATATAGGTCTGTTTCTGATTATGGTTCAATGTCTGCTGTATTTCTACCAAACTTTTGCTTAATCAGTCTGTTAAGTAGTAATATGTTAACACCGAAATTTGTAGTCCTGTCCACACTTATGCGTTTCCCGTATTCTAGTATAGATAGATGAATATTTTTGTTCTTACCCTAAAGACATTTTAAAAAGACCTTTGTAATTTAAATAAACGGTATCAGGAAACTGACACATACTTTCTCCCTTCTAGTCCAACTTTAATGAATAAATTACTTTTTATTTACTAAATATAGAATACAAAGCACGGTCGAATGTACAGAAAATCTTGTAAACAAGTTGTTTTCAAAAACATCCACCCAAATCCCTGCTTTGGAGGCGCTACAGAATCCATTGCTGCACTCGTGGTTTTAAGAGGGGAAATGCCCCCTATTCCCCCCCAGGGTTATTAAGGGGCAACATATTTCGAATTTCCTCTGTTGGTCAATACTAACTTGACAATCATATCAAGTTTGAATGAAATTGATCAGTAAATAAGAGAGAAATAGTAATTTTTCTATTCCCCATAAGAATAACATGGGTACAACGTACTGCGTTTACCGCAAAATGAAAATTTCAATTTTCTCCGAAACCAGCAATCGTAGAATAGTAATTCAAAATACTAAATTATTTAGTTTTTTGAGCTCTTTTTAATGGTGAATAGTAATATTTTTTTATGTTTATGTATTTTTATGAAAAATCCAAAAAACTGAATTTTTGATGTTTTAAGTCCTGTAATTTGTGAACCAGAATTTTTACAGGAATACGGGTGATGCCATTTTGTTGGAAAACTAAAGTTCTACAAACGACTAAAGTTTAATCAAAATCGTTAGAGCCGTTTTTGAGAAATTTGGAATTTTCATGTTTTTTTGGCGGTTTTGGGGGGATAATAACCCTTAAAAATCAAAAATTCAAAAAAATGAAAAAAACACCTGGAGATATCGTGGATTAGCACCTACATGCCAAATTTTATAAAAATCGGCCCATTGGTTAAGGCTCTAGCTCTGTACATATCCACACAGACACACACACACACACACACACACACACACACACACACACACACACACACACACACACACACACACACACACACACACACACACACACACACACACACACACACACACGGACATACACACACACACACACACACACACACACACACACACACACACACACACACACAGACAGACATCACGTAAAAACCACTTTTTTGGGTTCAGGGAGCACCAAAACGAATATTTCCACTAACAACTCGAATTCGAAAATTTTGACGAAAACAATACTTTCTCCATATACTATGTATAAGGGGAGAAAGTAAAAGTATAAACAAGTATTAATTTTCATCTTGCTTCGCAAACTGTGAAATCGGCCATCCGGTCCAGTCAGATCTCGTAACCTATTGTCGTTGGGCAAGTTGTTATGACCCCACGACTAACCCTCATCAACTTGTCATGTACCCGAATGTCTCTGCGGGGTTCATGAATACGGCACCAACCCTTAAATGTTATAAAAAACACATTAAATTGAAACCGAACCCTTCACCGGCCGCCTTGACACACATGTACCCGGTACCAGCCACCCCTCTTACCCATTCCACTTACACCCCTCCTCCTTCACCCCCTCGAACTGTTGATTTGACAAATCATTGTTATCTTCCTCTTATTTTTATTATTAAATTTATTATTTAAAACTCTAAAAGCCCTTCAATCATTTTTTACTTTCTCCCCTTATACATAGTATATGGAGAAAGTATTGTTTTCGTCAACATTTTCGAATTTGAGTTGTTAGTGGAAATATTTGTTTGGTGCTCCCTGAACCCAAAAAAGTGGTTTTTACGTGATGTCTGTCTGTGTGTGTGTGTGTGTGTGTGTGTGTCCGTGTGTGTGTGTGTGTGTGTGTGTGTGTGTGTGTGTGTGTGTGTGTCCGTGTGTGTGTGTGTGTGTGTGTCCGTGTGTGTGTGTGTGTGTGTGTGTGTGTGTGTGTGTGTGTGTGTGTCTGTCTGTGTGTGTGTGTGTGTGTGTGTGTGTGTGTGTGTGTGTGTGTGTGTGTGTGTGTGTCTGTGTGGATGTGTACAGAGCTAGAGCCTTAACCAATGGGCCGATTTTTATGAAATTTGGCATGTAGGTACTACTCCACGATATCTCCAGGTGTTTTTTCATTTTTTTTTATTTTTGATTTTTAAGGGTAATTATCCCCCCAAAACCGCCAAAAAACATGAAAAATCCAAATTTCTCAAAAACGGCTCTAACGATTTTGATTAAACTTTAGTCTTTTGTAGAACTTCAGTTTTCCAACAAAATGGCACCACCCGCATTCCTGTAAAAATTCGGGTTCACAAATTACAGGACTTAAAACATCAAAAATTCAGTTTTTTGGATTTTTCATAAAAAGACATAAACATAAAAAAATATTACTATTCACCATTAAAAAGAGCTCAAAAAACTAAATAATTTAGTATTTTGAATTACTATTCTACGATTGCTGGTTTAGGAGAAAATTGAAATTTTCATTTTGCGGTAAACGCAGTACGTTGTACCCATGTTATTCTTATGGGGAATAAAAAAATTACTATTTCTCTCTTATTTACTGATCAATTTCATTCAAACTTGATATGCTTGTCAAGTTAGTATTGACCAACAGAGGAAATTCGAAATATGTTGCCCCTTAATAACCCTGGAGGGGAATAGGGGGCATTTCCCCTCTTAAAACCACGAGTGTAGCAATGGATTCTGTAGTGCCTCCAAAGCAGGGATTTGGGTGGATGTTTTTTAAAACAACTTGTTTACAAGATTTTCTGTACATTCGACCGTGTTTTGTATTCTATATTTAGTAAATAAAAAGTAATTTATTCATTAAAGTTGGGCTAAAGGGAGAAAGTATGTGTCAGTTTCCTGATACCGTTTATTTACATTAAAAACCATGATGTAATGATCCATAACTAACTAACAAATAGGATTTTGTGTTACCGGTCCGGTCATTTACTATAGTAAATTATCATACTTTTACCATTACAGTTTAATTAGAATTGTTTCTCTTTGTCTTAACCAATGAAAGGACGGGGTGTAAAGGAGCCAACTATTTTTTTAGGTTGGGTATGTTAATTCACTTATAAAGTTGTACCCCCGTATCCCCGGCAGTAACGGCTGGTGAGTTACAGAATTAGTTAAATAATTGTTTATACATTTTGCGGGAAACCTAGGGGGAAATGAAGCTTTAACGTGCTTTTTGGAGAACAATCTTAAATATAATACACTGAGAGAGTTAGAGGCAGATGGGTCTGAAATAGTTTGGAGAGTGGAGAAGAGAATGAAGGGAGTATATATTGGGTTGTGGAGGGGCAACCTCTCTACCCTACCTGTAAATTGCCTTGATGCCGTATTTAAGCTTGTAATTAATAACGCCTGATTAAACTCTTAATGATGGTCAGATTTGGTGCCGTATTCAAGTACCGCCTGTCGCTGTACGCGATCATTGCGACACAACACGCCTTTATGAATTTCAAAGCTGATTTCTCTTTCGCCTCTAGTGGTGGGTCCAGAAATAAAAAATTGGAGGGATGGTTTCTCGGTCCATAAATGGTATTCAAATTCCCCGGTGGGTTTAAAATCTAGTTTTGACTAATCTGCATGTTTTTCAAATACTTACTAAGTAGTTATATATTCACACAATACTAATAAAAAACCTCAAAATTAATTAATAACTTTAGTAAACGGAGAGCTTAATATAATATATTAAGCTCTCCGTTTACATAATGATAATAAAATAACTTGATTATGGAAAAGATCGTTAAATTTCAAGCATTTCCAACTAATCAACACTACTATTATAAAAATGAGATGGTGTCTGTCTATTGTTCTATTTATATTTACAGACACTTATCCCTACATGAGTGTACGTACGGACACATATCTCTGCGCAGGGGTTTGTGTCCAGCAGTAGGCCTACACAACATATGTACTGCTGGATGTTCAACACATCTCATTTACAGTTCAAACCAATAGACTTACTTTAGTTTCTTCCTTCAATATCGGTTTATCTTGACTTTTATATCATGCAAATTTACCTGTACCTACA
This sequence comes from Allygus modestus, assembly GCA_963675035.1. NCBI lineage: Eukaryota > Metazoa > Arthropoda > Insecta > Hemiptera > Cicadellidae > Allygus > Allygus modestus. The sequence goes on from OY776111.1 coordinate 107,622,963, forward strand.
GTACAGTGCAATACAATCAGATGTTATTTAAAAGCTTTGACTTACGTATTTGCAATCAGCTCACCTTCACAGACACGCACTTAAAGAAATTTGATATATCAATTTATCCGTTTTATAGCTGCAAAAATGTCCTATCAACAGCCTTGATACACATGGTTTTCATCCTTCGTTGCGTAGGTACTATGGTTTCAGCGGTATTCATGCCAATGTAGGTTTCTATCTGGGCCTCCTTCAAGGTGTCCAGACAAATGCAAATGTTCGGGTGGGGAGACTGGCGTGTGTTTTAAACATTACTATGAATACTTGCACAGGCGTTTATGGTCTGTCAAAGGTCCGATGAGTTTAGACAAATGAAAATAAGAATCCGTAGCGTTAATTATTTGTTTACATTCCATCTTCCGCCCGATTACCCGGCTACCCGGCTACCTGGGGTATCGTTGGCACTTTCCCGGTGCGTGCCAGGCTGACCTTTTTCGACCCTCGCATAACTGGCGCTTTCCCGGTTTACCCGTGGCCTTCTGAAACAAAGGGAGCTGCTGGGCCTTTCTGGTCAATACCTTCCATATTTTTGGGACTTCCTGTTGTAAACTATACGTGGCGTCAACTTGGGGCGAGGTGAGAAACTACAAACAACTCTAGTCGACCACGACAATAGTCTCAGCCTTTATATTGTGTCGGCTCCAAGTTGGTTTGACGGCTGAAGGGTGGCGTGATTGGTGAATCAGTACTTGTTTCAGTAACATTATTCAAACATTTTTTGTTCCAAAAGAATACTAAATTAAATCACGGAGGTCTAACGTGATGTATCCCGAATATTTATTTACTCTGATTCCAAAACCTCGTCCACACCGACGCGGGAGCGGTCGCGTTCTAGTTATTATAAATTTACTACCGGACTTTCCGCGGGAAGATCGCTGGCGGGAACTGGAGGGGACACACCGACGCGGGAAGGCCTGTATTCTACTTCAACAGTTAAGGTCCCTCAAAAACGGTTCACTTCATTCTTGGGACAGTTTGTATAAGAAAGGGCTATTATCAGGTCAACCTCAGTGGAGCGAAACCTTCCATGAAACGTTGTCCGTAGCAAATATTTCTGCGTCCCACATATATATATATATCAACAGTAAGGATAACTCACTTTTAATACTATGAAGGCATTTTTAAACGACGGGATCCCTCCATATCAATGTGTCTAAATAGTTTTTTTAATTTTTTTATATATAAATACAACCACTTTTTGTTTTTTTAGGAACCACTTTAAGTACTGACTTCAAAGTTGGTACGTGTATTATACTACTTTAGTGATCAATTGGTATTGAATTTGACGTTTCTATATTGATATATTACGGCCGATAATATTTAAAGTTTAATTCCTTCAAAACGGCAAAATTGTGAAAATTTATCTAGGCCTTAAAAAGATCTTAAAAGATGTGAACTTGTAAGCCGAAAGAGATTGTGTGATATTTTATAGAGTCCTTAACCCATAAAAAATAAATTAACATCTTTACGAGTTAAATCTTCCAAATCCTGATTACATTGCCACATATTTCTTGCCAAAAATTGCAATTACTCTGCTGTGGGTTGAGTGATCTTTAAACTTGTTACACCATCTCTTTTCGCTTATGATTTTAAATTTTATAATGAATAAATATTGTATTCTAAAATATTCAGTTACTATCTCTTTTGTAAATTTACGTATGTGTTAAAGTACAGCACAAGTGTAAATATATTTTGTAGTGTTTTGAGGCGTAGTTCATCTTACCATGTTAATTGTAACAACATTTATTATGCTACTTAAGAAGTTATTCTGCATATGTGTTAAAGATACCTTATGCTATGTCAGTGTCTGTGTGCCGCCGCTGCGGGAGATCAGGGCCACGTGTAAACGCCCGATATATTTGTGTGTTAAGTGCGTAATTATATTATGAAATAATTATTTTCTCCTTGAACATACAAAACTAATGGAAGTTTAGCCGCATAAAATGGCGGTTTGCGAACGAATTTTGATCGGGAGTAGGGATCCCTCCTAAGTCCAGTCACGAAACTTTTCGCGTTTCTACCTGCTTCGCCCATAAGGCCAATGTTAACTTTCAAAGCCCGTTCCTCCTCAACGGGTTATTCGATATCGTTGATTTATGGCTCATTTTAAATAGCAAAAATATACCTAGTGATTTTAGCAAGCAGAATTTCTATATCGTAAATAATTAATCGATCAATAAAATTCCAAAATATTAAATATTTACGATTTTTTATGCACGAAATATTTATGATAACGGAATTCTGCTAACTGAAATCGCTAGATATGTTTTGATCTTTAAAATGAACCATAAATAATGTATTTCGGATAACCCGTTGAGGAGAGACATACTTTAAAAGTTAACATTGGTCTTATGGGAGAAGCAGGTAGACGCAGAGGACTGGAGCCCCCTCTTAACATACGTGTTAAAAATTATGGCTAAGAGGATTAATGACATTTTGATTAGATGTAGGCCTATGTCTTTGCGTGTATTAGCTATCTCCCCAATGAACTTCAACTCCATCAATACAGATGTAGGTACAATAAGATACGCAAACCGTAAGTTGGAGCGAGATGATTTGCTATAAGTATTTTGACGGTCAGGGGGAAAATTGACTAACTCAATGGTTGAATCACACGTTTACGTATTGCAATTTAATGAGCTTTATAATTTGATTCGCCTATCAAACTCTATTGAGGTGGGCAAGCTAAGTTCATAGTCATAGTCTCTAGACTACTTTTTGTTAAATTACTTATGTCATAAAACCCTTTCTTGAATTCAATACTGCCGTCTATTGCAATACTGAGACCGTATTCCCGCCAATGGTCCCAACGACATTAGAAGACCTAGAAGACCTAGAAGACCTACCTGAACCAGATCATCCCGCCGATTTATTATTGTTTGTTGTTGCCGCTAAGGTTTTTAAAAACACTCACTCTGTTCCATATGACGAAGACGGAGGGGGAGAGGTGCGAATGTGGGCTTGAATACGTCATTGGGTCGAGTACACCCCATGGCCTTGAAAGCCTTACCTAAAAACCTTAGAAGTCCATCACTCGTTGTGTTGTTATATTATGATGAAAATTTTTTTTTTAACTGATTTAATCCGTTTATCATGCAAGCATATTATGTGTACTTATTTATTTATGTATTTTGTTTTAACTATATGTTTACCACACGATTATACCGCTATACTTGAATGACGCGTATTTTGCATAAGGATGCAAAATACGCATCATACTAACTAAGGAGTTGCGTCAATATTATTCATCACCTTTTTTCTTGATTGTCAATTGTAGTCCACTGCTGTGCTGTCTTAGGCCTATTTTTTTGCAGTAACATAATTTGATGCATGACAGTGCTAAATCATTCGGTACGTACGTAGTAAAAGGTGTACCTACATGGTTCGATTTCATTCGGAGTTTCCATTGATATATCGATTGTTATTGTATGTTATCCGGTATAATTTAAATGTGCAAAATATTTTACAAAACACAGTTATTCTATGCATGCAGTGATTTCTTTCTGGTGCTACAGTATCTTTCATTTATCAAGAACGATACACCATAGACAATATTAAAGGTATAGCCAAATAACTTTGCCTCTGGAGAATATCAGCTGTAATCTGATACATGCCAGAGAGAGGGTGATCATTGAAATATGTTTCGGCCAGCTAAAAATGAGATTCCCGATTCTTGGTAATTGTGTTAGAGTCTCTTTGGGCAAGATTCCCAAACTGACATGGTGTTATCAGTTGTGTTGTGCTGCACAATGTTGCGAATCACCTTAAAGGATGATTTTGATTATGATCCATTGGATATCCCACCAGAGGAACAAAATTATGAAGGTATTGTCCGTTATAAAAATGACGGTACCCTAATACGAGGAAAAGATAAACGTGCTGCTTTGATGGCGATATTAAATATTGCCTAAAATTTACAATGAGGATGTTTCAGTTATGTAACGTAAATTGAAATAAAATAATTATATCTGTAACTATAATGTTCGCATTAATTTGTCTAACTACTTAATAACATATTATTTATTTAACTTGATGTTTATTATGATATTAAGTTAATTTTTTGGGAGTGGTTGTTCTACAGAAGTGGCAAGGAAAAAGTTTTTATTCACATTTATTTAAAAATCATCGGTTTTCCGTCTGAAGGTCTGCCTGTTTTATTACATAATGAAAAAGTTATTTTAAACCAAAGTAAGTATGAAATTCACCTTTAATACATTTTTGTCGAGTAGGATGGCCTATCGTGGAATTTGGTATAGTTGTTTTTCTTTTTCCCAATAACCTCGCACTATTTGAAACAATGCAAATCGTATTATACTGTAAAATTACCTTATTTTGTAACTTAACGTATTTTATGGGCTTCAAACTATCGTAGTAAATCCTAAAAATAAATCCAATTCTGATACCACTTAGAAAATATTTTTCGTCGTTCGTATTTCGTACCTTGGGCAGAACGCCACAAGGACGTATTACCCCAGCCTCAACGATGACTCACTTACCACCGCACCCGCCGGACGCCGGCGGCGCCGGCCGCGCCGGTGCACACCGAGACGAGGGAGGGGGAAGGCCACTCTAGCGCAGTGTGCCATACAAGGCGGTTTGGAGAAGCCTAAGATTTACTCAGTGAAAGATCACAAGTGAAGAGATCAAGCAGTGAAATAAAATGTACATTCCGGGTGACCAAAAAGCGCCGGAATCTCTTAAAATTGTTTTAGTTATATGTTCATTCATGGATTATAGTTACTCTTCATTTACTTAGTAACCTTTTGTTCAAATGTGCTATTTGCGTTATACAGAATGTCCCTGAAAAGCATCACTAAACTTCATAATTTTGTTCACTTTTATCAAAATAAGGAAAGCAAAACCTGTGAATATAGGTCCTATCTCGCTTCGTTTACAGTCTGTCGGTCTGTATGTTTTTTTACATAATTGATCCTAACTTTTAAACCGCTTAAGATTTTAACTTCAAACTTGGTGTGAGTATTAAATCTATTAGGACCTATTGTCATGCGGAGAATCTAGTTTATACTTTGTACCAATTCAAAATGGTGATAATATTCAGTTTTCAAAGCTTAATAACTCAACAAATATCAAGTTTAGAAAAATTTAGCTAGAGAGTAAAAAGATCTGAAATTTAATTTAATTTGTTGAAATGTACAGTTTATTTAGGGTTATAACACAAATAACGGAAAAAATTTAAATTGTCCAAAGTTGAAAATATGAACAATTACCAAAAGTTGCTATGGTAATTTTGGAAAATTTATATTTTCTCCGTTATTTGTGTTAGGACCCTGAATAATTTGTACATTTCTTGAAAGTAAATTCAATTTTACATATTTTTTGTCTCGTAACAAATGTTTCTAAAATTTATAGTTTTTGAGTTATTAAGCCATGAAAACTAATTATGGCCGTCATTTTAAATTAGCCCAAAGTTGAAATTTTATAATCCGCATAAAAATTAAATACTAATAGTTTTATTACTCACACCAAGTTTGAAGTTGGTACCTTAAGCGGTTCAAAAGTTATGACAAATTATGTAAAAAAACCATACAGACCGACAGACGGTAAACGAAGCGAGATAGGACCTATGTTTACAGAACTTTTTTGCTTATTTTGCCCCAAAGAACAAAATTATGAAGTCTGGTGAAGCTTTTTAGGGACACTCTGTATATCCCACTATAGAGAAAGTCCAAACAGATCTTTATTCTTCACACGTGATAGTATAAGCCCGTATGACCGTTTGTGAAGTTCATAAGCATGATAGATAGCATTAAATGTCATATTAGGTCTAACAAAATGATTCCGAAATTTTGTGTATATCTTTTGAGATGATATTGTTTAATCTTACAACAAAACTAAGTGACAACAAGAATATTTTCTGAGTTTTAGCGATAGAAACAACATACTGTCGGTAATTATTATATTGGACAGGAAAATGTTAGAACATAATGTTTATCACACGAATTGCTTTGATAAAATAAAGGTAAATAAAGTACCTTGATAATAAATGTGTGACACGGTATATTTTGTTTTGTTCATTGTCAGCACTGGGAGCATTTATTGGGCTGTGGGTCAATATATATCAAGCTGTTGCACTAGTTTCTATAGCACAATAACCGCTCCCGGCTACGAGCACTTTTTGTGATCTGGAAGAAATCGATATATTACGAGCACCTTTTGGGTTCCCCGTGTATATATATATATATATATATATATATATATTAGAATCTTGACAAAGTCCATTACAATAATGTATTATTTAAAGACAGAATAAATGACTATTCATTGGTTGGCTAAGCAAAGCTTCATGATTCAATTCAAATTTCAATCTTTATCCACTAACACTAAGTTTATAATGTTTCGGTTCCCTGAATAGAGTGTTATTTTTTAAGTGTAATTTAAGTCTATAAGTATATTAAACCTTAATTAACTTCTCATTAGGAAAATTTGGAAGGTAGGGTTTCTACGATTTTGAAAAACTGGTTTAAATTAACATTTTAACAAAATCTTGTATATTATTTGTATCTAATGAGGACTTTTTTAATTTTGGAAAAGTCATGAGTATCCCCAAATTTGGTATCAAAATGGGTATCCTTTATTTGGTCAACATTTCCTCGGACAGGCCAGATTTCCACCATTCCTCACTCTCCAGATCAGACATTTTGCTCTCCTGAATGCTCTTAGTAATCTCCGCAAGTTTGAACAATTTTAAATTTACCATGAACATTTGAACATTTTTGGCCTGTTTAGAACTGTTTGTCTCCAGGAACATGCTTCCAAACAGTTTTATATTCAAACAGAATTATTATCTACATATTTTAAAAAAATCCTGCTTTTTGTTCACCCACTTCCTGAAGTTAATAGTTAACTGATTTTGATGATTTTTGTTATTTAAAAGATAATTTCAAGTTCTAAGTCACTGTCGAGCCAGAATTTTGATTTAGGCCCTAGGGCTCTGCTCCACGGGACTTCCAAGTTTCTATGTTATTCATATGGAGGAGAATTTTATTTGGTTTATGTCACATGTGTTTTTTTTTGATTCAGTAAACAGCTGTTGTTAGGATTATATCCGCAAAATATTGCGGGGGAGAACTCATCTATTTTTAATTTGTTAATCTTTAGTTTTGTCTTACTTTTTTAACCAATTATAAGTCACTGAAATCGAACTGTTACTGAATTGTTTGGATGTAAATAATAGTAATTAATTAATACAAAATAAATACCAAAGCTTTTTACTATGTGTAAACAACAAGGCAGCAAGTACGTTTTACTGCAGCATACATGATAACATGTGAAATCAGGTAGTACATAAAAAAACATAATTTGTCTTAAATAAATTTGTAATCAACTAATCGGCATTGTACATAGGGGAGCTTAAAAATACATAAATCTGTCATTACGAAGAGGGCTGTAGTGCTTGCATGAGTTCCCCAGTCTGGTGCAGCTCTTTGACAATGTCGACACCCCCCACCAGCTCACCCTTCACATAGAGCTGGGGGTACGTGGGCCAGTTGGAGAAGTCTTTGAGCCCCTGCCTAACTTCCTCGTCTTCCAAGATGTCAAAGGTCCCATACTTCACTCTGCAACACAGTGACATTAAAATGATCTACTTTTCCTTACATTAATTCTATTCTTAAACATGGAGTTATGTTATGGGGTAACGGTAATACAGTAGATTTCAATAAAGTTTTCAAAGCCCAAAAAAGCATTGTTAGAGTTATGTTAGGGGTAAGATTTAGAGTTAGCTGCCACTCTCTTTTTAGAGTATTGAATATAATGCCTTCGACAAGCATGTAGGCTGTATTTATGAAACTCTATGGTTTGTTCATTTAAATGTCAACTTTTTTCACAATTTAAAGCCCAACACCCTTAACAATACATGCAATATTAATCAGTTCAACTACCAAATTCACAGTTAAATAATAAAATACCAAATTCATTTAAATTTTTTACACCCTATAAATTTAAGAAGTGTTAAAGATATTTTTATTAATAAGTCTTTTCAGACTATTGATGTTTCATGTATATGAATTTTTGTTCCTGAGCATATTTGATTGAAACCATCAAATAACTCGAAAAAGTTTGATTTTTTATATTAATCAATTTTAGCCTGTACATAGACAATTATAATTTGGGTGATGCACCTGTGTGAGATGCATACAAATGTTTATGTGCAAATAAAGTACTTACGGCAACACACAACTGACTTATGTCTTATAACCTTGAGATATGCAAAATTATGGGTGCACAATTTCGACCAGTAGCGATATTTAATACTTCCTTAAAATAGACTTCAATTAGAGCAAGTCTTAAAAATATTAGGGTACGCAATGGAATCTGTTTTAAGATCATAGTAGTAAGCATTGCCACAAACCTGGTCTTAATGAGAAAATTATCTCGGATTTTGAAGGATTTTAAAGTCTAACTAATTGCCAGTTTCAACTCATTTGTCCAGTCGAGGTAATATCAAGAATTTAATTTGATATACTAATTTGACTTATGCTCCACTTTCAAATTTCAGCTTTTCTCATTGAGGGCAGCCCCACAAATTAGAAAAAAAAACTATTATATGGCAATAAGATCAAAAATTTAAAATGTAAAATTTAAAATGTAAAAGTTATGTCCTCAACTGGAAAGGAAGATATGAAGAGATGGTGCCCACCAACCATCAGGGCATACTACGACACGATACCGATATATCGTTGAATGTGAAAGACTTCATTAAGTTTTCTTTATTTAGTTCCTCAACTAACATCGCTCCGATGTTGTGCTGACTAGACCTCGTCGACAGCCCTGGCACCAACACAAACCTGATATGTCGGCGAGAGTGAAAGCAAGTCATAACATTGCTTTATTGTTGCTTACCACCAATATCAAGTCAGTGTTGTGTCATCAAGAATGAAAACGCACAAAAGTTTATGTATTTTTAAATGTTCAGAGCACTCATCAGAAGGATATACATATATATATATATATATATATATGAAAACAAAACAATTTTTACAAAACTGAGGTAAGTGTTATGAATAAAAACGTATTTACTTACTTGGTGCCATTGAGGATTTCTATAATTTGTTTACTGAAACCACACCTTGGTTGTTCAGGATTTCCTTTCATGAATAACATTACGTCTTCTTTTTGTATTAGTTCTTTTAACCTGAAATAATAAATTATTATTAGGGTCCACTGTAAATAACATAAAAACAAAAAATATCAAGACTAACCACTAACTGTTGAGGGTAGTGAACAAGTAGTGTACGAATTGTAGACAATTAGTAAAAGTTATTACAGGGGAAATATTATTGACTTACATTACGGTGTCCTTTGTGAAATGTTTTTATGAATACAAAAGAACATCAGACTTTCACCATGTCTTCTAGCCATATTAAATGAAGAGAGGGTTGAGGAAAAGTGTTCCTTTCCACTGTTCAAACACAGATAACTGTAGCCGATTAAGGAAAAAACTTTACCTCCTAACCGTGGACAACAAATTTAATAAACAAATACTCTTATTTGTATATTAAAGTGTTTCTAAAGGTGTATTTTGAAAAGGGAAGAGCGTGTAAGGTAAAATTGTCAGGTACAAATTTTGGTTAGTTTAGATAGCTATATTAATACTTACATGCACTATAGTTGTTTACAATAATATATTAAGACACAAGTTTTCAAAATTAGTGCTGTAAGTTTTTTAAAAACATTTAAAAAAGATAAGTGTGATGAGGTTGAATTTGGAAGTATAAATAAAGGCAAGGTAATTTATACCAAACACCAAAATGGAGAGGCAAACTTGACCAAATGACTCACCTCTCTTGAAGTGATTTTGGCAGCATGGTCTTGAATTCACCGCTAGCTATGAGTTCTTTGACTATGTCAAGCCCTCCCACCAGCTCACCGTTAATGTATAACTGGACAGATGACAAGAGATTAAAACAGTTATGTAACAGACTGAACCACTCCAATGAAAACATAAACTATGACTTGTTACATTATGATAACTGAGTACTTGTTATAATGACACTATGTTTTATATTTATTTGTGAAATTGCTCTATCCCAACGTGACTGTTTCCAATAAAACCCAATACCAATAAAACCAATACAACATTATAAACTACCTTGTTTTTCATTAATTTTATTACTAATACTGGACTGCTTGACTGACCGAGCGGTGAGTAATGGTTTAACTGTAAGTATCAATCTTAGACTACCACATGAAAACAATTACATTATAAATTTGCACTGCAGGACTATTTTTAAGATTTCATATCATAAAATAATAACTAATAAAATGTATTGTCATGTTTATTGTCTTTTGTAAGATTAATTAGGGCTATATTCGAAAATTGGCATATAGGGTGTGGTGAGATTTTACCAAAAATATTAACAGTACTTTTATTAATAGTTGTCCTGTTGCTCGAATCTGAGCAAGTTTGTACCCAACGAAAGGTTTCTTCAGTTGTAAACAAACATAACAAAACATCTAATATTAAAACGGATGATAACAACTTACTTTCAATCAACAGGTAGTTTAGACTTCCGCCGTCGGATAGCACCGCTGTTCCAAAAATTCAGCCCTTTACTGAGTTTAAGTGGTGCTCTTTCTTAAAATTCTGAGACGTATTGGCAAATCTATGTAAAAATACCTTTAATTTGGCACCTCAAAAGTTAAAATCCGTCCAGCCATTATTAAGTTATGACTGTGAGGAAAAAACCCCTAGCGTATTAATACAGGGTCATCGAAAAAGGTGGCCTTAATTTCGATTTGTAATAGCTCAGGCTGTAATAAAGATAATTTAATTATTTTTACACCAAAAGTAGAGAAAATCATACAGTTTTGTTTACCTATTTAGTAGGTTTCGATGTGAGCTCTGCCTGTGGCACGACAGACATCCAAGCGATAGTCCACCTCCGTCCAGGTCCACCGAATCATGTCAGGAGTCACAGTTGCTATCGCTTCGGTGATTCGTTCCTTTAGGTGTTGCAGGCACTGGACAGTTTGAGCGTAATCAATGTTTTTTTTGTAGCCCCAAAAGAAAAAATCTAAGGGAGTTAAGTCAGGGCTCCTTGGCGACCACGCAAGAGGACCAGCTCTACCAATCCACTGATCAGGGAATTTTCTGTTGAGAGATTCACGGTGCTCCATCCTGCTGGAAAATAACATTTATTCCCTTTTCCCTTTCAATATTGTCTATTTGTGGAAAGACAAAGAGTTCTAACATGTCCAAGTAGTTAGTTCCCCTGAATGTGTCTTCACCGAAAAAAATGGCCAAACAATGCCATCAATGGATGTAGAGCTGGTCCTCTTGCGTGGCCGCCAAGGAGCCCTGACTTAACTCCCTTAGATTTTTTTCTTTTGGGAGTACATAAAAAACATTGTTTATGCTCAAAAAACAATGTTCCAGTGCCTGCATCACCTAAAGGAACGCATCACCGAAGCGATAGCAACTGTGACTCCTGACATGATTCGGCGGACCTGGACGGAGGTGGACTATCGCTTGGATGTGTGTCGTGCCACAGGTGGAGCTCACATCGAAACCTACTAAATAGGTAAACAAAACTGTATGATTTTCTCTATCTTTTGGTATAGAAATAATTAAACTATCTTTATTACAGCCTGAGCTATTACAAGTCAAAATTAATGCTACCTTTATCAGTGACCCTGTATATAGATAATCAGGACTATAACTTGAGTGTGCGCTACCCAGCATTCTTGCAAGATCCTCAGTTTAATATGGTTGCCTATTTGTATCAGGTGTAGGATGTTCAACGAAATCAGCATTTCTTATATTATTACATACATTATTACATCTTATATTATTAATGGGTCTTGTTAAAGAAAAGTTAATCTGAGTGACATGTGCTACTTGTCAGCTTTAGCTGTTTTCTGACCGGCCAAAAGGATTCCTTCAGCTCTCGGCAAACCAGACGGCTGAGCACAGTTTCTTTATATACTATTAATAAACTGTTTCTTAAATCACAAAATCACAAATTTGTTTAATTTTCACTACCTGATCCTTCTGAAGAGTTTATGAGAACAACATTCTTAAATATTCAGCAATTTCAGCATCGCTTACATGTTGAGTCTCTCACACACACTGTTTACAAACATTCAAGACGATAATACACAATGTCAACAAATGGGTACAACCATTAAATTGCAGTGATGCTGAATCACAAAACAAAATACCCATTTAATTGTTGAACCTTCCCAATTGTAATGCAAAGCATACAATGTATTTAGTCCCACTCTGCAGTATAAAATGTGCCAGAATCGTGCTGTCAGTAGGCTGCTGGCAAGGCTGCAGTGAGAGTATGCTGGCATGTTGAGGGTAAGTAAGAGCCTTTCTTAATAACTCGCAGGCAAATGCAAGAGATTGCAGTCTATTTAACTGACCATAATACATTGACATCACCACTCCAGTTAAGGTACCTCCAATCTCTAAAATAATTTCCTGTAGTAGGAAGGCAAAATATAACCTCCCTACTGGTGTTTCTCCTCTTCCTCTGTGTCAACAACATTTTAGTAACACTGAGACGCGTTTAGACTAGGTTACTTCACCGCTAGAGGAAGTCATAAAACCTGTTTTTCAGTTCTATTGAACCAAAACAAGAATACTAGAAACATAGGTGATAATGAGAGTCGGGACCATCACACTTTGTATAAGTAGATTCAGATTGTTTCATTTTTCCTTACACCACAATTGTCCAATCCTGTAATTTATTCCATTCCACTTCTCATCATGTCACATTTTATTTCAAGATTTTTTTATTATTTACCTTTTTGTTTTTTCCTATTCTAACCAGGCACCAACAATTTTAAGCTTGTTGCCAGGCACCCTCGCATTTGGGGCCAACCTGTTCTTGTTTTACTCCAAATAATTTGATTATATTTTCATAATTAATTAGCCTACTTCAATAACTTTTTTGCCTAATCATAATTTACCTTCTGTTTCCCGTTGATTTTTTAGTGGGACAATTTTGTATTAACTTTGTATAGGTAATGACTGTACTAACTTCAAATTTTTTTATGTTTTTGAATATTTTAACTTATTGTTAGCTACATGTATTTTGTGTCTCTTGTATGTGAAATTAAAACATATGAGTTAAAAACCAGTAAACCATGTGAAATTAAGATATATTGCATATGGTCTAGATATTTGTTGACCTATTGTAAAAGTGTTTGGCAAAACAAGGTGTAAGATAACAAAAGCTAAATACGCAACATGTCTATTCAAATATATCTTTAAAAATTCAGTCTTCGTTCATCCTCTTACGGGAAGAATGAGCGTACACCTAGTAGTAAGATAACTTATTTGTGGGTGAGTGTTATCTGTATCAGTCTTACAAACTAATTGCGTGAAGGCTAGTAGAACTATGTAGGCTACTAACGATAACAATTTCTCAACCTTTTCTATGACTGTTCTGTGAAAGTGTTAAACTGTCAATATAATGTTTTGAAGGTTCTTTGAAATGATTAGAACATTCTAGAAACTATAATACTATATTTTTCATGTATAAGCAATGTACAAATAAAATGATATTTTTTTAACTATTAGTCAGTTTCAAAATTTCAAGTAAAACAATCAATATGTGTTACAAAATATAAGATGTTTACTGTTTATCAACTCATCCCTTTGTTGTGTGAAGCTCTAATTTCTAAAGTATTCCCTAGACACAACTGGTCCTTTTATCTTAATAACTCTAATGATTTTGAAACTTCCCAATATACTATCCGTGGTGGGCAATAATAAAAAGTCAATAGTGTCCTAAGCAACTCAAATATGGTAGTAGATTTTACCTCTTTATGTAATTAACTTGTAGCCTATGCTTGATTATTTTGTATAATGATTAACTGGGGTGGTGAGAGTTGCACAGCTCCCGCAATATTAGACATTGATTTCAAGAAAAATGAGAGTTAAAATATTTTCTAATTTCAGAAAGTGACATTGCCGCTTGATATATGTGCAAGTTTGGGGTATCAGTTTAGCTTGATGGATTCCTTTGTTTGATTTTTAAATGGATAAATTTCAGCAAAGGTTGCAATGAATTTGTAATGTGAAACTTTCTAGTCTAACATACCTTAACAGTTACATGCCTTTTTATAGAAATCTAAATTAAAAAGGTTTTTATAGAAAAATATTAGCCTAGTAAATATTTATTTTAATAAATAAACCAAAGACCTCAGTTACTTACAGCAACTTAAATTTGAGAGTGAAAAATGGTAGAAAAATAAATGTAACTGCTTAGCAACTGTTTTGAAAATTTCTAAGATACTTTTGAAATATATAGCCTATTAAAAGTAAATTTAATGATTATTCCATCCATCCTCAGTTTTTACCCATACTATTTAAGATCTGGTTTCCCAAGAGGATATTTGCACAAAATATAGATTAAGTTATTTTATTTCTTAAAATACGTTGGATATTAATTACTCAAATGGCTTTTGGTTGGTGGACTTTCAAAGTTATTTTAAACCCCACTAAAAAACAGTTGTCCAAATTAAACTGTAATCATCATATTTTCTGATCGTTTAATCATACAGTCCAATTGTGCCAAACAGGCACGGACATTGGACAGAACAAGAAACCAAATTAACATATACAGTAATTAATAACTGTAGCCTAAAGTTTGTACGTAATACCTGAGGGTACGTAGGCCAGTTTGAGAACTTCTTGAGTCCCTCCCTGACCTCGTTATCTTGCAAAATGTCGAATGTTTTGAAGGAAACATTGTGTTCGTTGAGCAGTTGAATTATCTGTCGGCTGAAGCCACACCGGGGTTCGGCGGGATTGCCCTTCATGAACAGCACAACAGGTGCCATGAGGGTCAACGACCTCAGTCTTGACTCTAAGTTCTCCTCTGGCTTCCTGGCTATTGGCGGGATTATCACTTTGCTAGCCTGTAACAATTTAAAACTAACAACTTTATACTATTCCTTTCTACTAATAGTACAGTGGAACTTAGATAATTTGAATCTCAAGGGACAGGGTAACAAAGTTTGAATTAAAGAAGTTGCTCGAATAAGGCTTAAACTTTTATAATTCCCATTTCCAGAGAAAATGTATCATTCAAGAAATAGTTTGTTGAATAACTTGTACTTTTGAACTGCTAAACAACAGGGATGGATCGGAAGTGGGGTGAGGAATGGGTACAGTAAGTACAGTAACCTTGAATGTAACCTAGCAGGGTTTGAGATGTATCAAGCAGTTACTTACACGAAACAGCTGCAGCTACTTCCATAGAGCCTGCGGAACTGCTACCAAAACCAGTTCTAGCTGGAGCTAATTTAACCTGTTTTCTGAATGATCCACTGAAGCTGTTTTTTGGAATAAATCATTGCAGCGTTAACAACAGCTATAGTATTCTTGTTCACTTGGAACTGTTTTCACTCCTAAAGCCTTGAAACTTAACAGTTTTAGTTCCAGCTACTGTGACACGCCCGGGGGTAGACTTTCGGTATGAAAAGGGCGGTGGAATAGGTCCTGAGGGCGCCAGTATTCTGGAAGAAATGTTGCTCGGAGTTGGGGGGGGGGTGATACGCTGCAGTTCAAGGGGACGGCATGGGTACAAAAAGCTACTGCAACTTTGTTCATGGTGATTCTCACTTAACTGGTTTATTTTAACCTGAATTTTCCCTAATTTAAGAGATCAAACACTAAACTTATTTACATATCTGTCTGACACTTTAAAAACAATAGAAGGAGACTGTCAGAAAACACGGTCCATAGAACATGAAAAACCTTAAATGAAGAGGAGATCTCCGACCGACGATGTCCGTGCGTCGATACTCAGACCACAAAATAACTTATTACTGACTGTCTGAATAACACTTGTATGACAATTTAACAAAAAATCTGCATTTATATCAAACTCACAACACCAGCAACCAAAGAATAACATAGACTGGCAATTGCATGCTGGGTTTGAAGTAGGGGTGTGCGAGTACTCGAAACTTCGAGTTTTCGGCCGAGTATTTTAATACTCGAACTCGACTCGAAACTTTGAAAACTACTCGAAAGTTTGTATTTTACATACAAGACGGTAAAATATATTTTGGATCTCATGAGGTCCACCTGCAGTTTTGGCTCAGCGCAATAGTAGTAGGTGCCTGCCGCGACGCAACATGCACCACAACCCCACGCGACTAAAGCACACTATTCACCGGAATGCACTATTATTTCCTTCTAGAAACGTAAACAAACAAAAACGAGCGCGAATAAGAGTCAGAGTGTTGGTAAACAATTTTACAGTGAGCGCTGTGGAAGCGCCCCCCCTCCGCACCATCGAGGGGCGGGAACCGGAAACTGACCTTAGTGCTAGTATTGTAAGGGAATAGACAAACTCGAGACAAAGTTTCATTCATCCATCTGCAGTGGCTGAGACACAATATTCCTTTGAAAACAACATTAGACTTTGGATCTCATGAGGTCCAACGGATCGACTGGCTAGGCCAGCTTGGACCTCATGAGGTCCACCCGCACTTAATGTATTAATGCCAAAATTTGACCTATAGCAATGAAAAAACTCCCAAGGAAATTGAATATATGAATGGTTATTGTTAAATAATATCCCTTAGTAATAACAACACATACTATAGCAATGTAGTAATGAAAAGAGTTAGTAAACAATTGAAAAAGTAGTTTAACCGTTTATACCTCAAGAGCAAAACCCTCTTCAAATAGACACCATCCACCTGTGCAAGTGTAGCATGCACAAGGAAGAGTGTAGGCGAAAACGTCTGTCAAGTCTCACTGGCAAATACACCCCCTCCGTGTACAAACGGGCAACTGAGTCCGGTCGGCCGCGTTTGTCACACTTCAGTGGTTTCATTAACTTCTCTCTCATCGTTTATACTCAGAGGTGGTTTATAGTGGTGGTGATGGTGAGTACATCTCGGCCATTTGCCTTGTCCGGAAATTTGCCTTTTCTCACTGCATTCGCTTAAAATGTTGCAAAGTTGTTTTATTACACACATAAGTTTCTTTTTGTGTTTGTAATAAAAATTACACATTTAAAATAATAGTCCTGAAGAGTCTATATAAATACCCAACAATACCCGCATGCTCATTTACCATATTTATCATTTCATAAAACAATAGCCCAACAAAATTTAACCAGCTACAGACGATAGTCAGCTGGAAGAGGGCGTATGGCGCTTGACAGGTGAACGCCCGTTATGGTTTACTAACCTCAAAAACAAAAGTTTTAAATTAATTAATTTTAAAATGAAACATGATTTATTTCAATGTGACATTTATGTAAATTATAATAACTAAAATAAACCGGTTGTGTTTATTTTCACCCTCCGAGGAGGGCACGAGGGCGCCATTGCAGGGAGAGCGCACCGGGAACTTTCCCAGTGTCCTGGCGGGTCAGTCCACCCCTGGGCACGCCTCTTAGCAGGGTAAAGATCCGAGTCTTTGGCCTCATACCAACTGTGCAACACCTGCTTTCGGAAGGGTTGACACCAAAGTTGCAATTCAAAATTAATGCATAATTCCAGGTTTTCCAGGTAAAAATCTCAAAATTCCAGGTAAACTCGTGCGGTATGTTTTATGTATTTGCTACACCTATAACGATTTACAATAATAAATTAAAGTGTTATTTTCCACAAAATTATAATTTATTATAATTATAATTAAAATATTTACGAAGTATATTATTGATTTTTTTTTATTTAAGTTATACTTATAATGCTTTAAAAAATGAGTATATGCTGGGCCAATTATTTACATTAATGATCTTGTTTTTCTCTCTATATAAAAACATTACAATATTTTAATTGACTAGTGGCTTGAAGGGGCCATAGCTCCTAACCTTGCTCCAATACTCTGCCTTATCTGATTTATTTTACTATTTAGATGCTGAGAAAGTAAAACGAGTTCGCACGCAGCACGCTGACGTGAGGGAAGTGAATTTCCACATAAAAAACTATACAAACTCAAAATCAGTTAAAAACATACAATTCCAATTCTTATTAAAATCTGAAAATATTGATTCTTTGGCTGTTCTGATGCTCCTGGTTCTATTTACCTGCAATGCTGGGAATACAATTTTATGCATTATAAGGTTAGGAGAAGGTCCAGTCAGGCTTTAAAGTAGGCGTGAGGTTGTTGGGGATGATAAAAGTACGCCAAAAAATGAATAATAGGCTTTTCTAAATGTAAAACCCCCATAAGACAACGTACTGTGTTTGGTCGATACACATTTTCTTTAATAACTTAGTAAATATTTATGCTAGAATGACGAGAGAGGGCTTAAAAGTTTCGCCACACTAATTCCCATCTTTTTACATGCGTTAATTTCACATCCGGGGCTTTCCTAACCCTTTTTGGGTCCAAAAACTCGAAATTTGAAAGATTAATCCCCAAAAAAGGGGTTTAGAGTTTTCCGATTGTTTTGCCCAACGAACTTGTCCAATAGATTATAGAAAGGAACGTCCCTACCAAATTTGAATTAAATCGGACAAAAAATGTGACCGCTAGAGTGTATACACATACACACACATAATATATATATATAATAATTTTGAACGAACCCCCAAAACGTGTTCAGGGGGTCACGTTAGGAACTTCTATGGTGGTCCCGGGCTTAAGTTTCACCGTGCGGGTCATGCTAATAGTTCACTTTCCATAGGAAATTCACTAACAACATAAGAAGGAAAACATGTCAGTTTATAAACAAAGTATACACTTAATCAGATGTTTTAATGTAAACAAAGCAGGTTTTTTAATTCCCATGCTTTTCTTATGGGGGATGTTTTATGTTATTTCCCGTTTGCTGGTAACTTTTAGAAATACTGCTATTTATCCCCGAGTCCCTGGGACCAAGACCTTTAATTTAAGCCGCCTCTAATCATCCTGCAATTTGCCAAACTCCCACAATTTTGACTTACAAATTTCGCTTACAGAATTGTATACTATAAAGATAGGAGGGGGAAATTATGTCAACAGATACACCCAATTATATAAAATTCTATTTAACCTTGGCAATAATAATAATAAATAATAATAAATCATTTATTTGCCATAAAACATTACAGTATTGACAAAGTCTCTCTCACAGCATACAGCCAAGTCAGATAATCACTATTCCTAACATAATATTATCAAAGTAAACATAGTAATAAAAATTAAGAAAAGGTATAATTAGTGCAGTACATACAAGATAAACTTAACACAACTAAAAGTGCTATAAACTTAAAATTCAATTTTTTTTTTCATTGCAAAAAGTTTATCAGCTGAATACATGGGGTTATTTAAAAGCCAACTGTAAAATTTTTGTTTAAAAGTCTTTTCGTCGTAAGTGTTTATGAGGTGTTTCAACTTGTTGTAGAGTTTGAGACATAGCACTTTGTAGCTTTTTTGACTTTTAGTCAATCTAGAAAAATCAATTACTGCATTGTCTTTGTTTCTAGTGTTGTAAGAGTGTGTATTAGAGCTGAGGGTCAGAAGATCTGGGTTTTTAAATAGATACACTATTAAAAACACACACTATTACATAAATGTAACCCAAGTTGACACAGAAGGTAAGGCGCCTCAGAAGATAAATCACTCTTGAGAGTTTGGCAGAAATGTAATCAATGTGTGAACTCCAGGTCAAGTGATAATCAATGAAGATGCCCAAGAATTTAATGTCAGTCACCAAATGATCATCTTCATCAGATGGATTTAAGGGACGTAAAGTAAAGATGATATTTTTTGTTTTGTCAGCATTCATTAAAAAGCCATTGGAAACGAACCAGTTAGAGGCCTCAGTTAAAGTGGTTTCTGCCAACTGTTTCAGCTGATTGAGATCTGAATTACAGTTAATAAAAGTAGTATCATCTGCATAGAGAAGACTATTGGCTTTAACAGAAATAGGGAGATCATTAATAATTATTATGAATAGTAAAGGTCCCAAAATAGATCCTTGAGGAAAGCCCCAATTGACCTTAAGTTCCTCTGACCACTGACCATCAATATAAACTTTCTGGCTACGGTTACACAGATAGGACTCAAAAAACTTGAGGGGAGAACCCTTAACGCCGTAGTGGGACAGCTTCATTAGAAGATTTCTGTGGTCTACACAGTCAAAGGCCTTGCTCAGGTCACACAAAGTGGCCTGAACATAGGCCTTGTTTTCAAAAGCTGAGAGAACTTGCCCCACCAAACCCTCCACAGCATCCACGGTTGAAAGTCCCCGTCTAAAACCAAACTGAGAAATACTGAGTAAGTTATTACTTTCAAAATATTGGCTAATCTGATCATATACCACAATCTCTATTATTTTTGAAAGAGTAGGGATAATAGAAATTGGACAATTGCTCTCTGGGCTTGATTTGGGACCTCTTTTGTAGATGGGACAGACGCGAGAAATTTTCAGGGGATCAGGAAACATGCCCTCTTCTAGACATTTGTTAATGCAAATCGTGAGTGGTAGTACAATAATTGGTAGAAGAACCTTTAACATATTGTTGGACATGAAATAAATATCCCAACTCTCAGAAGAATTTAATCTCTTCCCAGCGTTTATGATATCCTCAGATGAAACTGTTTTCCAGCAGAATTGTATGTGACTTCCAGATGTGTTTTGTGAGAACTCATTAGATGTGCCAGCAGTGAAATCCATGGACTTTTTAATTTGATTCACCGAGTTGATGAAAATATAATTAACCCTTTGAGTGCCGTGGCATCATGGCCATTTCTTATGCATAAATTGCCGGGCTAATTTCAATGGAAAATGTAGTAGTTTACATAAAATATCATATAAAATACAATTTTAGAGGTATCCATGTAATTTTTTATTTATTTTGTTTATGAATAAATTCTCTATGAAATAGTATAAAGTAACTATAATCAGAAAATAAATTGGGGCTTAAAATATATTTTTTATATAAAACAAATTAAAAATTTGTTTTTTTTTCAAGTTTGACTTGCATAAACTATACTAAAAAATTTCATTTGATATTTTTCAACCCAATAGACAGAAAGAGCAGAAAATGCTGATCAAAACTGATGTATAAATCATCAATATCAGTTAATATTTGCAACAAAAATAAATGAAAATATGTTACAATTCAAAAAAGGCCCTAGGCCTAGGCTATGTGGTTACTAAGCAACGTTGAAGTACAATTTTGTAATATAAACAAATATTATATTTTAGTTTGTTGTAAACATGTTTATTATTACTAGTATATAAGAATTAGGCCTACCAAAGTAAATGAAATGCACAATAAACTAGAAAACAAAAGATGTATGTGTATCTTTTACTTTCACAAAAACTTAGTATCTACGACAATGACACTGTTTCCAAGATCATTGTAAACTAATTCCCGAAGGTTACTCAAGTTGTTTCTATTCTGCTACTTATTTTTATTTCATACGTAAATAGGAAGTAAAAAACACTAAAATATAACCTCAATAACAATAATATAAGTGATATTTACGTCAACAACAAACATATAACATTACACAACAACAAATACAGACGACATCTGTGACAGAGATGACTAAATTAGGGTCTGCTAACAGACCAAAGGCAACAAAATTGCTATAGATCTGATAGCTGGAAGCTTCTGGATCAAAACAAAATACTTTGAAAGCCAGTACCTTGTTTTGATATGAAGTACTACGTAAAATACCGAGAGTCGCTGTCAGCGACGCTCGGCAATTTATGCGTAAACACATCGCGTCGCTGTGAGCGACGCTGTGGCACTCAAAGGGTTAAAAGCACTTGGTGAGATTTCCGAGGTTATGCGTTTTTGAGGTTGCCTTGGGATTATTTGATTTTATAATGTTCCAGGCAGCTTTACATTTATTTTGACTTTTGTCAATTAGCTGAGCACTGTATGACAGTTTGGCTTCTTTAATACTTTGTTTGTAATGAATTTTAACCCTCTAGGTGTCGCATCAAAAAACCTGAAATGTTATGCCATTTTTTTAACTTTTGCAGAATTTTATATAAAATGCTATAAAAAAATAAAATTTTGATATATTGGTAAACAAGTATACATTTTCTTAGAGAGCAGAAAATGGGCTATCTCTGAATATAAAATTTGTTGGCCTAAATGTATGGTATAACAAATGTATGGCTTGGGTTCAAATCTAGACAACCCAAAAAACAAAACTTATTTTTTATGTTACGAGACCCGTAGAATATATTTAGACAGCCATAAACAAAAATCTAAGATATACATTTTGTTCAAAATTTAATAAGGAAAACGAAAATATACATATATACATATGTATATATTATATATATATAATACACAACAACGTAACCTCACATTACAGCATTCCTGTTGAAAACATAACTAAACAGCTGATTAAAAACAGCTGCAAAAGTATTAGTTCGCAAAAGGGCGAACATTATTAGTTGCCATGAAGCCCAGACGTTGCCGATCACTTTGGTATAATGGATGGTTCGAAACGACCGATCGTCAACGAGATATACGCGCTAAACTGGATGTCTGCAAAGTCGACTGAAATCAGTCGATTAACACTCGAGCGTCAAAAAAAGTCGACTGAAATCAGTCGATTGACACTTAGAGGGTTAAGAGTAGTAAACTGATTCTTTAAGTTAGCGTTATCTGAGTTCTTAGAGATATTTAATTTAATTTATTTAAATCTAGCTAAATCTTGACTATACCACTTATTTTTTATTATAGAGTTATTAGTTTTAGCACTCTTTACAATGATAAAATTATTAACATTATTTTCAATTAGACAGAAAAGTTTTTGAAAAACCGTCAGTGCACTAAGAGACTGGATTGACTGGCAGAAGGAAACCCAATCATAAACCAGCAAATTATTAAGCAAATCATTGATTTTATTCTTTGGGAAAATTAATTTGCAGTAGTTGTTAGAGGCACTGGGGCTAGTACTGTCTATAGGTGTTATGTAGCTTTTATTGAGAATTTTAAATACAATACCAGCGTGGTCTGAAAAGTGAAATTGAACAACACGGCATAAGAATGAAAATCTATCACCATTATTGACAAAAACATTATCCAAGCAGTTAGTTAAGCAGTTATTCAAGCAGTTAGTTAGATATACTATCTATTGTAAGAATAAGAAAATAGTATATACCAACATCCCGTAAGTAATAACAACACATAATATGCTAATAAAAAAGTTGTTTAATCTTTTTTTGTGTGTCTATCAGACGACAAAGGCATTTTTCAATGTTCTTGATAGGGAGTGGGCCCAAACCCTGATCTCGTTACTATATAAATTAAACATTTTCTTAGAAAGCATTATTATAGCAGCTGAATCCAGTTTTGAACTTTCCAAACATTTTCAAGATTTTTGCTAGTAATAAATCTCACAACAAACCTCAGACTGTGAAGCGACCAACCTGACCACTTATACACTGCCCAGCCAATTATGCTTTAACAAATTATCCAGCGACTCTAAAGACTACATATTAGAAACTGAGCTCCAAATCAACGATTACCTATATTAATCAGACGACAATTAATTACAAATGAGCCACTTCTCTTACCCACTGTTTGTAACAACATACAAATTAATCTTATTGATCTTAATAATGGCTAACGTCGCCGACTATCGGGAACGCAATGCTAACGTCGCCGACCATCGGGAATGAACTGCTAACGTCACCAACCATCGGGAACGTATCGCTAATGTCACCGACCATCGGGAACATATCGCTAACGTCACCGACCATCGGGAACGCATCGCTAACGTCGCCGACCATCGGGAATGCATCGCCAACTTCGCCGATCATCGAGAACGTATCGCTAACTTCGCCTACTATTCAGAACGCG
This sequence comes from Allygus modestus, assembly GCA_963675035.1. Taxonomy (NCBI): domain Eukaryota; kingdom Metazoa; phylum Arthropoda; class Insecta; order Hemiptera; family Cicadellidae; genus Allygus; species Allygus modestus. The sequence continues at coordinate 107,646,768 of OY776111.1, forward strand.
TTACGCAATTACCGACGATCGCGACCTGAAATTCTCGGTTCGGCTGAAAATTCCCGCATAATCCACACATTTTTTCCTGGTACCCAAAATTCACGCATAATTCCCGGATTTCCAGGTTTTCCCGGTAGGTGGCAACCCAGGTTCCTAGTTTCAATAACTAGCCGCTTTTTATCCAGCCTCAATGAAAAAGTTTTAATTATCCAAAATAATATTTAAATTAACCAAGTTTTTTTAACATTGTTTACATAGAAAAGGCTAGGGATCAAAAGAAAGATATGAAGATTATTTAAGATGATTTTGAGTCATAGAAGTTTGAATCATCCAAGTTCCACTGAAGTAGCAATCCCTCTAGCATCCAGCCTCATGTGGTGGACCATTTGGGCCATATAAGCAAGGGCGGAAAAAGGCTGGAGGAAAATGTGAGTCTATTATATTTTTGCTCTAATATACCATAACAAGATACATAGGCTATCATATGAGTAGTTTTGCATACCAGATTAAGCATCTGCATCAATACTGTAAACTTCTTTATACATTGTGGATTGATTTGTTTGGGTATGAACAGCCCTTAATGCTAGGGTTTAAAACTCAGTGCTTACAGTGGTGTAGTGGTGGAGTGCTTAAATGGGGTAAATTGCCACATTCTATCTTAATTTATTTATTAGTATTTATTTTATGAAGCTGATACCTAACTAAATTGTATATATAGATTTAAAATGTTAATCTTAAATACATAAAACAAAATCGGGTAAGTTACACCATTTATAACTAAAAAACTACTGAACCGATTGGCATGAAAACGTACAGGAATTTTGCTTATATACCTGGTTAACATATAAGCCTATTTTCGTTTTGAAAATCCTAAAGGGATGCGCCCTATCGCCCTTCAAAGTTCATATGTTATTCATATGGAGGAATGTTATAATTGGTTTATTATGTCACATGTGTCTTTTCTTAATTCAATTCATTTAAAAAAATAAAAAACAGTTGTTAATAAGGATTATATCTAAAATACTTGAAAGATATGAAAATATGTTCATTATGGAAATAACAAATCTACTTGAATGGCAACTCAAACTATTTTTGATGCCGAAGTTAGCTCTATATAAAAATAGACAAGTGAGCGTAGCGAACGAGCTCATCTTGAAAATGATCTAAGCATTTTTGGCATAAAACAAATTCAATGACATTTGTACTGGACAACGTCTGTCGGGCCAGCTAGTTCTGAAATAGGCTACATTAATCAAATTGGAAATCCGCCAAACTAAATTTTAAAATTTTGCTTCCACAAAGGCGGTATGAAAAGTCGTTAATGTGGCAGACAGGCTAACTGCCGGGAATGATCCATGCATTAAGAGCGTGATAGGCACCATAGGGACGCCATCCTTTATTCTTTGGCACTATGTGTAAATGAGACGACCAAAGTTCAGCAGTGCGTCAGGCTGTATCTTCGTGAATCAATCGACTTCAGCTTTGGCGAGGACTTGCTTGTTCCAGGGCAGATGGTGAGGATGGGATGAGGCAGAGGCCCCGGTGTATTTGAATACAGCAGAATGAGGTACATTCCTTGGTGTCCCAACAGCACAACATAACTCAGGAAACTCAGTTAGGATGAAATTAACAATCGTTTCAAGGATAATTGTTTTCATGGGGTTGATAGCCAGTTATTCTGTTGATGGGATGTATGTTGCGACTGTCAGGAAGAAAAACCAAATTGAGAAATCGGCTCCGATAACAGGAAAATTTACATCGGCAACAATGAAACTCCATTTAAAAGCATAGCGGAGTAATTCATGGTGAGAGTAAGTAAGACTCAAGGTAATCTACCATAACTATAAATTATTAAATTATTTGAGGTACGGAGCTCAAAATCAACCCAGCTTTGGCGTTTTTGGCAAGGTAAGAAAGAGGAAAGCAACAGTTGTCAGACCCAGTACTAAGAAGTAACTTACGGTTAGTTGAGCAAGCCATGACAAGTAAGCAGCTACTATGGGTACTACTTGGGTAGTCGGTCGACGCCATTACTTACTTCTTTGATAACTTTATAAATGACAATCTGCAAGACAGATAATGGTCAAGAAAGTACATCAAAACTTCCAAAGGCTGGGCTAGTGGAAGCAGCAGATGAATGGGAAATAGCATGCACCGAACCAGCGGAGAAAGCGGTGATAATGGTGAGTTTGGCTGAACTTCCATCATTTTATCTGCAGTGATGGTCAGTCCTGAAGCTGACTTGGCCAGTTTGGGGCTGCAAATAAGCTGGTAAATGGAAGACATTGCATCCATCCACCCAGAGCGAAGGAGGGTGTCATGTGTAGTAGCAGAACCCACAAGAGATCGCAAATATTGGAGGAACTGCGAAGGTGTCTTATCGCAAAGTGCCTCCTCCGTGAGTAATTGTTGTAAACGTCGCTACTCTGACACTGGTAGGTGAATGTCTTCAGAGCGCTGTTAGGAGTGTCAAAGGATAAGTTAATAATCAGGTCCTCTACTTCTTTAACGTGGCGCTCCTCAAGATGCATGGGAGATGATGAATTGGTGTGCTTGGTGAGTGATGTGAGCGAGCATGAATAGCACTTCAACATGATCAAACCAGATGACGTCAGTGGCGTAGACAGACCTTTGTCAAGGGGGGGTATCAAATTAGGGAATACAAAACAAAAACTGTGTTCGTGACTAGCGCGGATACTAGTGTACAAAATTGAACACATCATTGGCGTGTCCCTTACATTCATAATTATTGATATAAGCCTAGGGCTACACATCCAAGACATAAACCATTGATACCAAGTAATCAGTATTTGTAATAGGACTAAAAAGTACTTGGATCAGTTGAAACCAGTACTGGAAAGCTGGAAAGTAATCGTTAAGCTAGAGTTAACAAAACACCGGATTTCCCAAGAGATTACCGGAGTTTTAATATAAAAATATAGCTCCGGGGAATTTCCTTGAAAAATTAAAAATCTCCCCTTTTAGAAATTGTTCCCAAAAATACGGTGGACAACACAAATTTTGTGTTGAAATCCTATCTGTAAACGAAAATGTATTTACGTTTGCAACTTCATGGTCATGCAACGATTGCCAAATAAGCTAAACCAATATTTCCCTGTTCACTCTAACCACTATTATTTGTTACTCTTAGGCTTTATTTCGTCGTGAAATATCGCTGACTTTTACATATATTTGCGGTTATAAAGCTGAAAATCAATATGAAGATTTATGGCTCCCTGCAGTTAATTAAATTCCAAATCCAATATTGTAACCGTAAGTTAAGGACATTACTAAGACCACCTAGACGTCAAGGTCAAAGTCAGGTGGGCCAGTTGACTGAACTGGCTGCTAGGGGGTGAGGGTATACTGTTCTGTGACTCACATCCCAAATATGCAATGCGCAAATGTGCAAATACAGTGCCGTGTGCCGGTGCAGTTCATTTGCTACTATTTATTGTACGCGAACAATATTCGTAATATTATATAAAGTACCTGGGGGCCGAGCTTTGCTCGGGGGAAGGCCAGTTTGTTTGTTTAGATGACTTGGGAGTAATATTTCACCACGTTATTTATAGCTCAATGTCCCTTTGATTTATTTTACTACTCTATTCATGTAATCTTCACTCAAATATGTTAATCTCTGCTCTCAGGAAACCACATGTTAATAAACATATACAACATGAGTATTACTTTGACAGTTCGCTGGTTGATTATGAACAGCTGTTACAATTCTTTTGTTTTGATTTGAAACTCCATAAGCCCAATGTTAATTTTTTTAAATTTTCATTTTAGTTTTTTTTACATTATTTGATTTTTCCTGGGGATGAGGCCTGTCTAGAACTTGCTGTTATCCCAGAAATTAGTTATTTCGAACATTTGAAGGAAATCGTTGGAGCCGTTTTTGAGATCCGTGTCGCAAGCAAGCAAGCAAACCTTACTCATATTAGAGTATAGGATAGGATAAAATAAAATATTTTGGAGATATTGTACACATATTTATTTGTTTTTCAGTACCAGCATTTCTTTATAATCAAAAGGCATAAGCTTGATTTCAGGAGGATATAAATTTTTATTTTTCAAAGTTTCAAGGGGGGGATACATCTCCCTTATCCCCCCCCCCATACCTACGCCACTGGATGGCGTTCCTCCTTCCAAAAAAGTGGGAGCTTAATGCTGAGACAATGCAGCTCCAGGGGTAAAATCTGAGCAGCTTCCTGTAATTGTTGTTCCTGATTTTATTGTTGTGCTACTGTTATTGCGCAAGAACTAGGTGTTGCTGCTGTAGTGTCTCAATGTTTCCCTTTAAATTGACATTCTAGAGTTTAACATCTTATTCTGACATGGCAAACAATAATCACTTTGAAGTCACCAATTGTAAATTTTGGGTTCGCACCAAAATAAAATGGTAGGAAAATATTTAAACAAGATTTATTTAGAGTAGAAGCCTATCTTTCCATTATGTATATATTATAAATATACATAAAAGGAAATATGAAAAAAGAATGGTTGATTTTTAAGTACCGTACAGCTGGGTCACCAAAATGGTGCCTACTTTTAAAAGTAGTCAAAAGATGTGAACTAAAATAATAGAAGCAGAGAAACCTGATACTATTTTTTTTATAGCAAACCTATTTTTTAAATTTATAATAAATACATTAGCTAGGTATTTAATTTTGTTTAGATGACTGCTGCTGCAAAATGTTTTATTTCAAAATATATATAAATTAATGTAGTGTGCAACTTTCTAATTTAGTTAACTGGATCATGAAATATTTTTACCATCGCTAACAACAAACTTTTTCAACTGATTCACTTGCTGAATGGTTAAACAAATCGTTATAATGGGTTTTTGATTTGTAACCGCCACATTAAAAACAGGATCTATTCTCAAAGCCATAGTATCAAAGATCCCTTACCTGTTTGGTAACTTTCTGTGTCAGTTCAGCAGCATTGGCCCCATCAACTCTGTCAACTAGCCCACCTTTCCTGAGCAGAAGGAAAGTCGGCACTGCTGTGATTTTATGCTCCATGGAAACTTCTGGGATATCTTCAGCAAGCAGTTTACCAAATTTTACATCCTAAAATATATTTTAATTGAGGGACTTGCATATTTAAGGTGACATTCTACAACCTATAAAAAAATAAAGGCTTAGGCTAATGCCCAGTTACCCAGTTACTGATCATGTTTAAAGACACAATTTGTATCTATGATTCTTCTTTAAACATTAAATACATTTTCTAAACCAAACCGGAAGATTAAATGAACCTTCCATAAAATAAAAAGTATAAAAATACCAAGGAAAACATTTATGTAAAATGTCATTATTATGTTTTGAGCTATAAAAACAATTGTAAAAACTACACACAAGTTTTTCCGTTTTTTTAAAAAGGGGCTGGCAGTCTCTTTTTGACTTAGGTATTTTGCCCGCCAACATAGACTATACATCTGTGCATAGAATGTATCCAGCAAAGCAAGGAGTGAGCCGTTACAGTACAAGTTAAACAATACTGATAAAATTTACATGCCAGGGCTGGGATTCGAACCCACACCACCAAGGCCGCTGCCATGGTTCTGGAGTCTGATGCCTTGACCACTAGGCCAGCGACTCACTATCCTACATGTTTATGTTTGTTTTCAGAGAGCAAATTTAAAAAGGTGGCCCAAGTGTTCAGGTACACACTTTAATTAACAATTCAAAAGCAGGAATTTTTGAAGAAGATTGTGTTTTAATAGTCATGGGAGTGTGTATCTAAAAGGATGTATTAAGAGTAACTTAATCAGTAATTCAATTTAATACATAACTGAGAGACCTACGAACTTATTATGAGTTTATGAGCTGTTAAAGAGTTGTTTGTAATTTACCTTTAAATCTGGATTATTTGACAGCTCAACCATCACATCATTCATATCTTTGCACTGCTCCGCCCAGTCTGCATAGAAATGTACAACCACCAAATTTTCTCCACTGAAAAATGAAACACATTAATCAAACTTAAAAATATGGGCTCCCTGAACACCAAAAGGTGTTTTAAACAAATTGTACAATGACTGTTTAATGCAATCAGATTGATTAATTTTACTCATCTTGAGAGGGTAAGTTTTCAAAAGCTGTGGTCCTGTGTTGATGAACACGGAAGTTGTCCCTGCCCCTTGTCTCAGAGTGGTGGATATATCTGCCTCTCACTAAGCTATTACTGAACTTTCAGAGCTTAGATATCTCAAGAATGTAGAGGCAGGGTAGAGTAAAAAATTCAAGCCCCCTGAATATAATTTTACACAACTCTCTAAAATTCAGTTTTGTTAAGATTCTAAGAGCTTTTTCTGTAGGTAGCAGAAACACTCTCGTGAATTTGTATTCTGAGCTCCATAGTCCCCATTTACATAGGCTTTTTGTGAGTGAACTAGGTAATTTTGAGCACATCTTGGGAGGAAAATTTGGCAAGATCATAAATGCCAGAATTAACTTTTGAGCAGATTGTCTCAATGTGATATAAGTCCCAGGTCAGACCTCGATCATGGTTCATCCCTAAACATGTTTTAAAATCTGCTTCTTCTAAGAGGGCATCACCTAACATGCCAGCAGGACCATATTCTTCGTTCTGCTGGCCGGCATAAACAGAAGTTAATTTGGAGTTAATGACATTAAGACATATTTCAGAAAAAAAATAAATACCTACTGGAGCTCAAATTAGTAGCCTAAGTTAAAGAAATTGTAGCCTATTTCAAGCTTGGCTTTGGTTTTGCTTTTGAAACAGAGAGTTGTGTCGTCCAGCGTTGTGAATCACCTCTTCATTCAGGATTGATTGAGTTAAATTCATGACATATATAAGCAATTAAATTGGCCCAAGGATCAAACCCTGCGGGTCGCCACGGGGCACTTTTCCTTTGCAGACAATGTGTTTTGGCAATTTCGACTTACCGCTGTCTCCTTGTCAGGTAGGACGAGGTCTGCTTGAGTGGCAGTCCACAGAACTGTTGGCCTCCCACTGGTCCAACAGTGTTTCATAGTGAACACAGAAAAGCTTTGGAGATGTCAAGAAATATGCCTAAAACGGTACTTTGGTATTATACGGATGCCACTATTTTTGGAGGTTAAATTTTTACTGGATACAAAGGATAACTACATAATTTGTAAAAACGTACTTTTATTGACTTACTGTACAAATTTTACATCATTCTGATGAGCGGTCTTTGTGTTGTGCCTCCCAAAAGGCAGCGATGTCCGCTAGGATCGTGTTGAATGCGTCGCCGCCGCTAGCAGCCAGACCCGATCGCCACAGGTACTCCGCCAAATATACAACGCGCTGCGGCAGTTATGTTAGGATGGGTTATCATAAAAATACGTATGGTTTCCTCTTCATTTCGAGGTAAATCCCACACCAAAAGAACGTCACTCATTATGAAAACAAATGTAACGTAGTGCACGGCAATAAATCACTCATGACACTGACCCAGATACAGGCGGTGACAGGTGATGCGCGCGCTCCGGTCAACGACCTGACCTTGGCCTCTTTGGAGGCGGTTTGGCGGCCGGAAGTATGACTCATAATCATCAGGTATCGTTCGATTCGTAACAAAACAAGGAAAGTCCTACAATCATTTTTATGATAACCCATCTTAACATAACTGCCGCAGCGCGCTGCATAAGGGTGGCATCCGTATAATACCAAAGTACCCCTAAAACATGCACTCGCCTCTACAAACCATCAACAACCAACTCATCAAATTTTGTGACAGCATCAATTGTTGACCGTTTTACCTGATTCCATATTGTTCATTGGACATTATTTTGAACCTCTCAAAGAATTGTACTAATCTATCAAGCAAAACCTGTGTAACAACATTAATTGGGACTGGTAAAATTGAGAAGGGATGGAAATTTCCAGTCAACCTGGATCATCCTTCTTAAAGATTGGGACAGCTTTACCAATTTTCAAAAGATCTAGGAAGACACCACTTTCAAAAGAGATTAAGCTTAATTAATTTGGTCAATGGTGTAAAGATATGCTTGAAGCATTGCTTGAGCAACCATACTGACATGCCTTTGGCACCACAGGTTTTCTTTGGCCTGAGTTTCTGAATCACACGAGCCTCACCTATAGGTGTTAGCACCAAGTGGAAGATAAACAGTTTTCATTGATATAAAGCTAGAATCTTAAACTGCTTGTTTTTGTGTGTAAATGTAATAAGCCAGCAGACAAGACAAATTATTGAACTCACTGGCCACTTTTTTTGGTGTTAAATTAGTTTCCCTTCAGACATAATTGTTAAATTACTAATTTTTTGAAGTATTTTCTTTAACCCTGAATTGTTAACAATATTCCACACAGTTTTAGAGATTTTGCCAGAAGATTTCAACGAGTTGAACTTATCAACCTCAAGAGCCTTTGCGGCGCTACTAATAACTTGTCTGTACATTGATTTGTTCTTTCTGTAAAATTGTTTAAAATCTTTGTTTTCTTTTGTTGATATGAAAATCTTGTGGTAAAGTTTAATTATTGACTGGGTTAAGTATATCACGACTGATCCACGAGTTGGGTTGTATTTGACATTTCCTCTTAATGTATTTGACATTATAGCCTAAATTTTCAAGAAATGCATTTCCCAAAAACACTAGTTTATAGACCTAATAATTTAATTGAGAATCCCTGATAATAATTACTTTTGCCTAGCCTTACCTAGCCAAAGTGTTTTCAAATAAGTTAAGACGATTTGACAATTTACCACTGATATCTAAGGAATAATCAATGGTGCGAGTTACTGATATGACAGTTGTACAATGACGCCTAGTTTCCACAATGAAAGTAGAGATGTCAGAAGCCACTGACCGGTGCTGTCATTTTCAACTATGCACCATGTAATGGAATGCACAAGTTGCTGATGCGACAATTATAGTGACTATAGCCGACCCCGGTGAGAAGAAGCTATCTAATGTCGCTTTTTTACATCGACCAATGCAACACTTTAGGTAAGTGAAATACACAAGATAAGCCGTTTAAACGGTCCTAAACAAGTGCAATTCAGCGGTCAATTGACAGGGAACAAAAGCACCACCTATTTATCACCTGTCACGCAAACCCTAGAAACCAGGTGTTAAATATTAACTACTTTAACTATACCAATGTTACTAATACGAAGTTGGCCTCTGTAAAGGTCCTAATTTAGTTCTAGTTATAAGAAATAATTTATAACCTATGAGACCACTTATGGCAAAATTTCTTACCGAATTAGGTCGTTAAACTCCTCAATTGTAGAAACTGATATCACACCCATAGTTATGTATATTATTTACGACAGAAATTGAACGTTTGCAGTTCAACTTAATTTCTCGATATATCTAAATCCTACATAGATTTGGTCGGTGTACATGCACAGTGTTTGTAGACGGTGTATTCTGAGACCAGTGCTGCCACCAGGTAGATGAAATTTTACCCTAAACGTGTGATGAAATTACCCTAGTTTACACTAAACCTTTTGTAAATTACCTTAAGAGATGATTTTCTTCTCTAAAAGCTCTAAATACGCTCTATATTGGTTTTAAAACATGTTTAAGGCATAAAAGGTAAGGTAACATGGCATTTAATACTCGTCTTTGACTCTATATCAACATAAAACGAAATATGTATTAAAAATTCAAATAAATATTCTGTTGTCAAATATTTTTATTCAGCGCTATTCTTTATGTGCTGGTATCGCTGATAATAGAAACTTGCTGATACAAGTTATTAACAGTTGTTGGGAGTACTTTATTGTTTTATAAACTTATTTCAGTTATACAAATTTGTTAATGTTATTTTGTCTAATTAATAATGCCCAGAGAATATGTTTGTCATCTTATTACAGTACTATTGATCAGATCAATAGGTTTCATTACAATACACCACAACACACAAATTTACACATGTTATGCCTTGTTGTGATGTTTTAATGTGCACTCACATGGCTCACCATGGGGATTTCACAGGCATACAATACAATTTAGTTCCTTCATACAAATATGTATCAAAATAGAAACATCTTCAGTAAACATATTTTTTACAACAGCGCTGTAAATCTAACAACACATATTCAACCAAATTAACCCGATATATTTTTACCGTTATGGGTTTTCTATATTATTATGTTGTGCCCAATTTTGGACACATAACATATGCCTCAACTTTATCTGTTCGAAAATTAAACTTTGTGTTTTAGCGAATTTCCTCTATAGGGAAGAAGCTATTACCGTAGTTGGCATGGTAAGACCTAGGCCCGGGACCATGATAACCTTTCGTTTTGAGGTCCCCAGACCCCAAAAACACCATTCGTTCGAAACTGTATGTGTATATATATATATGTGTGTGTGTGTGTGTGTGTGTGTGTGTGTGTGTGTGTGTGTGTGTGTGTGTGTGTCCGTGAGCACGATAACTCTTGTAAAACTTATCCGATTTTGATTAAATTTGGTATAAACGTGTAAAGCAACATTTATGACTTTTAAGTTCGAAAACCAGCCAGATCGCTCTATCCGAAGGGGTATTTTGGGGGGAATTTGTACCCCAAAAATGGATTTTTCGAATTTTTTACATATCATTTTGGAAATAGTCAAATTTTAGTTATCACCATTGGATTCAGCTTAAAAAACACACAATTTGGTATTTTGATAATTTCTCTACATCAATTGGTTACCGAGATATTGAAAGTGCTAAACACAGTACGTTGCCTAATGTTATTCTTATGGAGGAAAGTAAAAATGTTATATCTCGCTTATTTATGAACGTATACTGACGAAACTTGGTATACGACTTAATCTGGTTGTGGACCATTGATATTTGCTTAAAAAAAACAATTTTTTACCAATGGCTCCCGTAGCAGCAAACCTGCGTACTCAGCCCCATGTTATTCTTATGGACAATAAGTAACGTGTTATCTCCCTTAATTATGAAAATAAATTAATGAAATTTGGTATATGGCTATACCTACATGAGTTATATTGATATTTGTATAAAACCACATTTTTTGTGCTCCTTGCTTCAGCAAACCTGCATACTCAGCCGCCATGTTATTGTTATGAAGAATAATTAAAATGTCATTAATCGTTTATTTATGAATGTATATTGATGAAACTTCGTATGTGGCTTTATGTGGTATTACGATACATATATATGCATTGGAAATTCGCTGAGTACGCAGGTTTGCTGCTACGGGGGTATATATATATATATATGTCTGTGTGTGTCCGTGAGCACTATAACTCTCGTAAAAATGATGCGATTTTGACGAAATTTGGTATAAACGTGTAAAGCAACATTTATGACTTTAAGTTCGAAAACCAGCCAGATCGCTCCATCCAAAGGAGTATTTTGGGGGGGGGGGTTTTGTACCCCAAAAAATGTTGTTTAGCGAATTTCCCCTATAGGGAAGAAGCTATACCGTAGTCGGCATCGGAAGACCTAGGCCTGGGACCATGATAACTTTTCGTTTTGAGGTCCCCAGACCCCAAAAACACCATTCGTTCGATACTGTATATATATAATGCATATATATATATATATATATACAGTTTCGAACGAATGGTGTTTTTGGGGTCTGGGGACCTCAAAACGAAAAGTTATCATGGTCCCGGGCCTAGGTCTTACCATGCCGACTACGGTAATATAGCTTCTTCCCTATAGGGGAAATTCGCTAAAATGAGTATACTTACTTATTAGGTACTATAACAATGTTTGTAAAGAATCGTAATTTATTTGTGAATTGTTTCAGTTTTGATCTTGACCAATTATGGTGTAGCAGCGGGAAAATTCATCATTCTTAATACTAGAACCAAAGCCGCACTAGATATACGATCAATCTTAAACAAATAAAAACCAGCCAATTACTACGCTACGCTAATTCAGAACATTACTACAAAATTTAATTACATTTTATAGATTTATTGAATCGTTCAAATCACGGCAGAACGAATTGCAGTTGTTAGCCTATGATTTTATAAACGTGTAAGAGCGACCGGGTGTACAGCGGCAGCGGGATCGCCTTTAGTTGCGCCGTCACACAAGTAGCAGCACGATCTGTATATATAGTGTTGCCTTGCTAGGACACATCTACAACCGTTTAAAGATTTGTGAAAGTGTGAATCACAAAAACATTCACCTTGGAAAACTACGAGAAAAGTATAACTAAGCTGTCAAAGTAAAGTATGTATAATATATCAAAAGTGTAACTACTTTTACCATTACACGTTGTGGAAGAAAACTAATATTGGCATAAATATTGAGAACGAAACGAAAAAATTCAAAACACATTTGTACATTGTTGTTTACAATCTATCTAATATATTATTTTGTTTGCTCGATTCTTAATTTTGCATCGTCATAATTTTGCATCGTCATAATTTTATTTTACTTAACTTTATTAAATCAAAACTAGGACTATGCACTGAGTTTTTTCTAAATAAATTGGCTATAGTTGTGGTTGGTGGATGTAAACTGATAAAAACATGTTGTACGAATAGTAATTTTGTAATACATTTATTCTGGCCAGCAATTGGGTGAAAAACCCCGAAACTGATTTTGTAGCTACTAAGTTAACTTGAGGCAAAGTCATAAAAACATTATCAGTCTACAGAGTTATATCAACAATTTTCCGGCAAATATTTGAATTATTTGCCTAGCAGCTGTAGCGAGGGAAGGCTCGCGCGATGTGCTGTGAGCTGTCTCTAGGTCTTCCGACTCCACAAAGTTTAGTTTTTATATTTTGACTCATCCGCCGGCGCCGATCAGAATAACTTCCTCTATTTCACAATATTAAAATTGTTTGTCACTGTGAACGAACAATAAAACTCTTATCTAGGCCTACAAAAAATCAGAAATTTCAATTATTCTTTCTATTATTATGCGACAAGTAGTGAGCACTCTCTAAGGCTGCCGGGCCCCGGGGATTTTGCCACCTGCCCCCCCATCCACTCATCGGGCCTGTTCGAGGATCTCTCACCCTTGAGAATGTTTTGAATAAATGTGGCGTAGTAAAGTTGTAGAGTTTTTTTAACTCACGATTTGTTTGCTTACGTGTAGTATTAAATTAAAAATAAGATGTCTGTGTTTCTATGAAGATGCGTAATAACGTTGTACAGTTTTTTACGCGAAATTTGTTTGATTAAGTGTAGTATTCTATACAAAAATAAACTTACTTAATTTATAAATAAAATTGTTGCACAATAAGGATAAGCATTAAGCCAGAACGAATTAGTTTATAAGGAAATGCCCAGTGGGGTAATTTAGAAAACTATTTGTCTTAATTGAGTGACATTTGGGGTAATTTTGAGCTAGTTGTAGGGTAATGAGAGTTTCATGTTGGCAACAATGCCATGCCATACCATTGGAGAAAAAGGTGAGATTGTGATTGAGGTTATGTTATGTTTCAGTGTTAGTGTCATGAGTACCACATACTGTACCAATGTTTCATTAATATTCCTAGTTATTAGTTATTATCTATTATGTTGTTAAGCCTTTCACTCTAGCCATTGTTATTTTACTTTTAAACCTCTGTTGTAATTCGAATTTGTTGATAACTTGCTAGCTCCAATTTGAAAATGCTTTTTTGATATATGTGTGAATTCCGCCCTAACCTCATTAATAATAAGAACGGAGGGAGATTATTTTACCTGTTTTTTCCAATCTCTCGACTATCACAGTGGAGGTTGACCTAAGCTCAGGGCTAGTGCACCCATTAAGTGAGTTAGGCCTAGAGCAGAAAATTCTTAAACGGCAAAAACAATAGTAACAAAAATGCAAAATTAAAAACTGAACGAACAATTGTTTGCTTTCTAACGTATTAGAAACATTGTTCTGTTTTTTTAATAAATTTACTTATTTGACATTACTGGTATCTACTTTTAATCACTAGATTTAGAAGTATCTTAGGCGGTTGTGCGGGGCTACAAAAAGTACTATCGCATCGCTTTGCCTTGTGCGATATGGCTGAGTCATGTGCATACGCCCTGTAGCCTACGGCTCATCCCTTGCTCTTACAACCCTCCCTCTCTTACCACACCACAACACTTGGCCACAGGCCATAGACGAATCGCCAATTTGTTGTCTTGTCGTTTTTAAGTTTCAGAGTAACTGACACATTACTGAATATTATTTGTGTAAAAGAGCTTTTGGAATGTGGTGAGGTATGACTTAGTTGTATATTACTAAAGTTACTTAGACTCATAGGAGGCCTTAGATATAAGAATTGAAGATCCTTCGGTATTAATTACTTATTGCTAGCTTCCTTCTCCACCATTTTTTCCAAGTGCCACAAACAAAAGGTTTCTTCTTATTCTTTTCCTTTGAGGGTTCATCAAGGCCTTCTTTCCTAAAGCTATTTAACTAATTATTGTCTCTAAGCTTACTATTTTTTGAAGTAATTGATGTCACTAGGTTAGACCATAACACAGCTGCAATCCTAGAATCCTAGCTGTGGTTATTTTACCAAAGAAGCATAATTGCACGATTCCAAGTTTAGTGCATTGTTCCCACTGTTACAAACTCAGTAGAACATGTTTTGAAGTAAACAATATCTTCAGGGCTCAAATCCAAGATCTAAACAAGAAAGCTTTGTTTCCATCCAAATAACCATCATAGATTTAAATACGGTACCGTATCTTTGCACAGTATATATGTGACAGGATAGTCTTATGCTCACTGACAAAAAGGTCTGTTGATATGTATCTCAAACCACGGGTGTTGCATTGGGGAGGGGGAAGGGGAGCACATGCTTACCAAACTTTCAAGAAATTATTGCCATTCAGCCAAAATTAATGTGGTTCAATCATCATTTACGCCCATTACCACGAAGCACGTTGGTTGCTTACAACCGATATTACATGGATAAATCGTCAGTTACGGCCTATATTAAGTAAACTGATTGTAGTTATGAACAATATTATGCCGTTCGATTGCCATTTACAGCCGATAATGTTATTCTGTCGTCATTCCCTGTCCATTTTATGGGGTTTAATCATCATAGGCTATGTGGCCGATATGCAATTTAAATTCCAGATCATGGGTAAAGCATTTCGAATCGCTAGCGATTTTCTACCGATTGGTGTGAATAACTTGGTTAATTGTAATTGAGTTTTCTTTATATTTTAAGTTTAAAAGTATAAGTTTCATATGAAATCTTGTCTACCGGTATATATAAACACTTCCTAGATCCAAACTTTTTAGTAATTAATTGTTTAACCCATTGGCGTAGACATACGAGCTGGTCTCGTTCCTTAATTGTATTTTTTTATGAATTGGAATAGAAATTTGTGTTTTTAAATGGATTAATGGTTTATTTTCATTAAAATACTGTTTTTATTCAGTTTTAGAGTCACATTGGCACACACACAGTAGACATAAGTAAATACCCCCGTCGCAGCAAACCTGCGTACTCAGCAAATCTCCAATGCATGTATGGGTCTCACTACTACCATTGATTATACATCCTACGGAATAGATAAACCTAGCTTACGGGCCGAGCGTGCCTCGGGATTGTCTGTGCTGCTTGAGTTTGATGTGAGATGCCGCCAGAGCGCTACTAGCAGTGTTTCCACTTAAGGGATTTTTATCCCATATATGGGATATTTCACTGCTTGTGGGATAAAGTGGGATTTTTTTTGAAATCAGCATTATTTCTGATAGTTTTCTTACGATCAGAGCACCTTGGCACAAGCGGGTATTCCCATTTTTTTAAATATCGTTGAGCCTTGTCCGCACCTATTATTATTATTTTATAAACATCACAGAACGCACAATAAATCACATCAATGTCGCTGGCCTGGCCATGTTGGAATTAACAAGTTAACTATTTGCCATTTCTAGTACCTATGTTGTACCGTGCTATTTAGTATTACCATTGATTTTGAATACCAGAATAGATGAACCGAGCTTATGGCCGATCTGTAACCGAAAAATATACCATGAAACTAGTGCTACACCATCTCAAGAAAAGGCTCTGGCAACGAATGTTTCAATTTGCGGGATTTGCTAAACGTATACTAAAACCTAATACCACATACATAAAAAAATTGTTGACCTTGGCAATAGGCGGTAAGGGGATACACGCCACAGGTTGAGCCTAGAAGCCTACAGATCCCAGACTCCCTTACTTTGAAGTACTTTGAACCCCCCCTTACTCAATTCCACCACTTCAATTCCACTTGGGCATGAGCGTGAGGGTGTCCTAGTTGGGTGTACGATGCGATACCATGAATACGTAGAATGGAGATTCTGTCATATCGCCGACAGGATTCTCGTCGCCTAGCTGAACATAGCCTTAGAAGCAGGAGAACGAAGTAGTAGTATGTGCATTGTTTCTTACTCTAAGAAAACAAGTATGAAGGTAACCCCTTCTCCACCCCTTACACTACTCGTTTCGCGTTGTTGGTTATTTGACTAGTCTAGCTTGACATAATTTGTATATAGAGATAAAATTCTAACTACTCTTTTATGTTATTCATTGCTTTTGTTAAAATCGATCATAATATAGATGTTTAAAGAGATAAAATGGTATTTGAAAGAGTAGAACATGTTTAAATAATTTAATTCTAGCACGAAAAATAGGTGAAAATAAACATATATACAATTAAAAGAGAGTAGCTAGTAAAAGTAAATAGAAAAATATTTGATTCTGCAATCTAGTGCAATCTGTGATCTTAGATTAAAAGCGGGATGAAAAGGGATAAAACGGGATTCTTTTTATATGAAAAATGGGTT
The DNA here is from genome assembly GCA_963675035.1 of Allygus modestus. Lineage (NCBI taxonomy): Eukaryota > Metazoa > Arthropoda > Insecta > Hemiptera > Cicadellidae > Allygus > Allygus modestus. The sequence continues at coordinate 107,663,481 of OY776111.1, forward strand.
TGTTATTTTTGTTTCATACGCAGCTGATGTACTTGTCTGATTAGTGGACCAGCTGGTTCATTTTCCTGGCTTCAAAAATTAACTAGTCTTGGGATATCTATTCTGTATTCAAAATAAATGCTACTACCTAGAGCCACTTACCAAGTTTCACAAAGATACATTCATTAATAAGTGACATATAGCATTTTATTTATTCTCCATAAGAATAACATTAGAATAGAGTATGCAGGTTTGCTGCAACGAGGAAGATAATAAATTTGTTTTTTTGCTATTATCAATATAACTCAACCAGGTGAACCTACATACCGAGTTTTATTAATTTAGGTTCATAACTAAGGGAGATATAATACTTTACTTATTCTCCATATGAATAACATGGGGGCCGAGTATTAACCATGTAGGGGGAACCTACATACCGAGTTTTATTAATTTAGGTTCATAACTAAGGGAGATATAATACTTTACTTATTCTCCATATGAATAACATGGGGGCCGAGTATGCAGGTTTGCTGCTACCGGGAAACATCAACAAAACCCATTTTTTTGTGCAAATATCAATATACTACAACTAGTTGAAGCCACATGCCAAGTTTCATCAATATACATACATAAATAATCGAGATTTAAAATTTTATATATTCTCCATAAGGATAACATTGGACAACGTACCGGTACTGTGTTTAGCACTTTGAATATCACTGCAACGGTTGGACGTAAAACAACAATTAAAACACCAAAATGATTTTTTGTAGAATTAAACTTATTGGTAGAAAGAAATGTCGAGTTTTTAGTCAAATTATCTGAGGAAAATCTAAAAACTGTATTCCCATAAGATTAACATTGGAAATTTTATGAACACGTGTTTTGACTTTTCTCCATAACCACTTAACATAGCCTAATGATTCAAAATACTAAATTGTTTGTTTTTTAAGCTCTATAAAATGGCTATAACCAAAATCTAGTGTTTTTTTTAAATTTTAGGATAAAAAGTTTTAAAAACTGATTTTTTGAAAATTTTAATCCCCATAAAACTCCCTTCCCATAGACCGATCGATCTGGTTTTCAAACTAAAAGTCATAAATGTTACTCTCCATGTTTGTGCCAAATTTCATCAAAATCGGGCGTTTCTTTCTAAAGTTATCGCGGTAACGGACATATATATAAACTTGAACGAATAGTATTTTTGGCATCTGGGAACCTCAAAACAAAAAGTTATAATGGTCTCGGGCTTAAGTCTTACCATGCCACCTGCGGTAATAGCTTCTTCTCTATAGGTTAAATTCGCTAAAAGTATCAAAATCAGTGTTGACCATGTGCAACTTACTCACAAAGAATTAACCGATCCCGTTAACTTCCAGGCAAGCCTGCCACCGTTTGTTTTACTTGGGCCCTCCCACCAATGTTGCCACAGACCAGTTAACTCATTGTGAGTTGCACGACTGGTCAGTTTTGGTTGTGTGCGGGAATTGAACCCACGAACATCATCTCCACACCTGGCCAAGGTGTTTCCACGACGTAGTCAACTCAGCTAACACAACCAAGGGCCTAGCGGCGATATTAAGGTTTTTCAGTCAGTCCGCGCCCCTAGCGGATAGAACCGAAGTTACCCGTGGTCATTAGTTACATATTTTGCTACTAGAGTGCAGCACCAATCAAATCCTGTTATAGGCTATTGCAAATAGGATAAAATTACTATCTTAATGGGTTAATCCCAGACAATTGAATAATGTTCCTTTTGCATATTTGGGTATCGCCACACATAGGCTACAAACTCGTGCTTAGTTCATTTGTAGGCCTATTCCCTTGGTTTTACTCAAGATATGCATAAAAATGAATAAGATTTAAAAATATAAAATTGGACCAGTGAATGTTGAGTTTAAAGACAAGTGATTTACTCAGACAGATAGAGGCAGTGATTTATAGACAAAATCCAACGATAAACTAAACTAAGGAATATTAGGCTATTTTTATTGATTACCCAACTTTGTATATACAACACTGAATAACACGTTTCTCTTAACTACATGGCTTTAATACTTATTTATTTTATAATGCATTAATAACTTTCATTAGCCTAACAGTAACTGATTAAAACAAAATGGTTTAGGGAGGGATTTTGTCTTAATGGCTTTTCAATAAAGGTTTAAAATACAAAATTCTGATGATTTATAACACAAGTTAAGGTGATAAAAAGTTGACTAGCACTAACCATTATTATGAGAGGCTCTTATGCACGTAAGCATGTGACAACTTGTTTCTACAGTCCCATTGAAAATGTATCTATCAAGGTTCTACGGTACACTCTGTGCTGTATGTGATCTTACTTTGAAGACAAAAATGTACTTGTACTTTTAGTTTGAGTTTACATAAAAATTTGTTGAACTTGATTTTTTACATTTTTAGATGTCAGCTACAGAAGACTGTAACAAACCATTGCCCTCAAAAAGCAAGATTGTGTTGGAAATCGATGCATTTCCATTTAAAGGACTTAACATTTCTGAAGACTGGAAAAAACTGGATTCGATCGAAAACAGATCTAATTGTTCCATGTGCCAGAAGTCCCGGAAATATTTCTGTTACACGTGTTATGTAGCGGTTCCAGAGGTTCAACAGATTGTCCCAATAGTGAAGGTGAGAAATTTTCTATCAGATGCTCCACTGACCCGCCTGCTCTCAGGAGAAACCATGCAGAGGGATCAAATTAAATCTGATTTATTTTGACAAAATAAGAACATCTATATACTAATTCCCTAAGGAATTTCTTATGTACAACAACATTTTATTTATGAACTGGTTTTGATGAGTGAGGTGTCAAATTAAAGGGATTTCTCTGTAGAAGTCATGGAATAACTTTTGTCTCCCCAGCTGTTCATTCCTGAATTCTTTGTGAGAAGCACGGGTAATCAGCTAGTATTTACAATTGTATAATAACACTCGCTTCGCTCGCTGGGGACTCCGCCCCCAGACCCCTGTGAGTGGCTTCACCCCCAGGTCGCTGTTTGGCCACAGTTTAATGAAAATTGGTCCAAATTATATTTAAGACTTAAATGCTACAACTATTCCAAGGCTTTGATTATTTTTTTAAGGGTTTAACCTATAAAATCTGGACATATGTCTGTTGATGAATACTACTTGGCATGGAGACGTAGTATGTTAAATTTTAAGCCTCCATGTATTACCTAAGTGCTTGAAAAAAATGAATACCCGTAACTGATGTATAATGTAGCCTTTATAAGGCGTCTTTTGAACCTTATAAGGAATACGACCACCGTTAACAACCTGAAATGCTATGACTTTGGGTGACTACAAGCCTTCTGCAACAAATGTGACATGATTTATAAGGGATTTTACCCTCGACAGAGCGCAACATAAAAAATATACCTGAAAAACACGATAAAATCTACAAAAGCTCAAAGACTTTGATATTTTTTTTGTGTTTAAGATATTTAATCTGGACGTGTGAGTGTTGCTTGGTACTTATTGTAATGTAGGAATACTGTGTGATAAATATTAGGCCTCTAAGTGTAATTTGAATTAAAAAATTACTTAAGTTGTTCATTTAATTTTTTTCAGCTGCCAGTGAAGGTAGACGTAATCAAGCATGCAAGGGAGATGGATGGCAAGAGCACCGCCGTCCATGCTGCTGTTTTGGCTCCTGGAGATGTGAGGATATTCACATACCCTTGCATCCCTGACTATGATCCACAGGAAAATGTAAGCTTAATATAGAGCACAGCTTGATATTTTTTATTGATACACTTAAAACAGAGAGCAAAATAATAATGGATTTCAGTTTATTGAGCATAACAAATTTAGAACTGATTTTTCCTTCTAAGCCCAGAGCTGTATTATTTTTTCCGATATATTGAATCTCTATACCAAACACTAGTTTCCAATCCACATACGGTAGAGAATCACTTTCCTGTAATTCTAAGTATACCTTAATATATAAAAATGAGTCCCTATCAGGGATTCAGCTGGGAAAAAAATTCTTTGATCAAAAATGCTACAAAGCTCTTAGAGACTTGTAGCAAAAATGTTTTCCTTTTCGCATTTTTATCACGTGCCATTATACTATTTTTTGGTCTTAGCTTGTTTTTTGCTTGCATTTGTTTTTAAGGTTTAACACTTAAATAATCTGGTAACATCCATTTTAACCATTGAAGTCTGTAATGGAAATATACTAAACATTTAATACAATAGGCCTAATATGGCACCAGAACAACTAAAACACACAAACCCCAAACATTACACATTCTGAAACATAACCTCGCATGTCGCAATCGCATTTGCGCATCACCGATTTCGAGTTGTCTGTTTTCGCTAAGCGCTAAGCTACACTTTCGCCCGATCGTTGCAATTTCGAGCGACTCGTGCTCGTGTAACCATCCACATTCTGCAGCGAGTCGAGACCGTGAGCGGCACTAAGTATGGAGGACCTGCCGCTCGTCTCTTTTGACTAAACAAAGACCGACAAGAATCGGTGTGATGGCGAGGCGAGCGCAGTCATCTCTTCGGTGGCGAACTAGCCTCGTCATTCTCGCATTCGCCGATTCGCTCGGCTAGACTCGGCCACTACAAAGTGCGCGCCAAACCGAGTCACGGCGCATGACGTTTGCTAGGGGGTTAGCTACTGTCACTACAACTGTCATATCAGTAACTCGCCCGTTCCGTTTACACGGTACGCAGTTGAAACACGTTGAAATCGACAGCAAATGTTAACGTAATGTAGGCTCGTCTCCTCTACCACTCGCTCAGAGGCGATCGGTAAAGTGACGTAGCAACCAACGCAACGTTAAGCCTCTATACAACATCCCAACTACTCTTCTAATATTTTTTGTTGTGGATCGTGATTACGAGCTTTTAATACGATTATTTGTATTGTTAAAACCAGATTTTCTGCAATATAATTAAAAAATACTTTCCTTTGTAGCAAAAAAGCGACAGCCTGCCCAAATATTGTCGCATTTTCGTGGTGCATGTCGCATTTTGCGACAAATGCGACCGCAGCTTAAACCCTGGTCCCTATTTCCCTTGGTCAAGCCCTAACTTGAGAATGAGTGCACCAAATTGAATAATTCTTTTTTGTTGTGTTCATTAATGTCAGGACAAGGTTTTTATAAAACAAACAGGGCTCTGTCCCACTGGCCTTCAAAGTTCCCATTGATTTGATCAAAATTCAGTTAGTTACGCCAAACTGCTGTTAACAAGGATTATATCTAAACATACTTGAAAGGCATAATTATATGTTCATTATGGAAATAATATCTACTTAAATGGCTACTCAAACTCATTTTTCGATGCCGAAGTTAGCACTATATAAAAATAAAAATAGAAAAACATATTGATCAAATAGAAAGAATCGCTGAAGTCAAACTGGAAAATCAATGTTCTTTATTTAAAAATCGCAATAAGTTTACATTCCTTTATTGTCAGTCCCCATGGCAGAACAACGGGTGACAGTGGGACATTGTCGCAGAAAGAAAGTGAGGGCTGCAGAAAGATCAGCCACATAAAATTACGGCTGCAGACAAATCAACAATGTTTCAGTAAAGTTATTTCTGCAGAAAAAGTCTCCATTCTGCAAACAAAAGCGATCGAGAACCATATAAATTCATGTAAACGTAATATTGTAACCCCAAAGTAGCGCAGTCTATTTTTAGAGGCAAAAATACTATCCGCGAGTGTAAACTGAATTCATTATAATTATGTTCTGCTTAGTTTAGAAGTAATCTTTCTCAGCTGCAAGTTATCTACTAGTTGTTGGCTAACCGTACCCTTTATACCTGTCTGTAAACAATTTTACTGTTTATCAGCTTTTAGCTTCTTCAGTGTACAATTACAACAATACAATTACTACAATAATAATGGCTGACTTCGATTTTAAAATAGAGACACAATATTACAATTAACAAAAAGGATGAATTTATTCACTATATTACAGTAGTCAAATACTTAAAAATGGGGATAACGATGGATTTGACAAAGGTAGGGGTATGAAACTTGTTAATAACATATTATAATCACAGTTAGTTAAGGACCAGGCTAGCTTGCTTAGCAAAGTTTCTTTATCCCAGGAGGTTCATGCTGGGCAAATGAATTGCTGTTCTAGTTCTGTCAATATGGTATTTTCCATTTAATTCAAATAAAATAACCAATTCTATAAATTGTAATTATATAAAACGCTAATCATGTGATCTCGAATAAATATTTGGGTTTTTCACTTAGGCCAGATTTCACCAACTTTTGAACAGTCGTCAAAGCCCGGTCAAGTAAATTTTAACGCTAGTTCAGTATTAACTGGCTCTTTCGGATTTCACCACACACGGTGAGCGCTAATACATATTATATATATGTATTAATAACTAACTGACTCTAAAACTGGTGTTTGAATGTGTCACTTATTATAACTTTTATTTGTTTATTTATTTCAGACTGAAATAATTGTTTACCTGAATAATAACCTTAATTAAATTTAAAACAAAATCAAAGTTTGAAACTATTGTGCATAATGCAACCAACAAGGTTAATAAATCTAGAGGTCTCGTCTGCGATAAAAAAGTTAAGCTTACTTGGTTGACCGCCATTTTCCACAGGTGCCAATCAAATCCTTTCTTCCCAAGTTAAAAGTTTGTCAGCTGACTGTCATATAACTCGTGAAGGAGAGGATTTGTTTGATTACCATGTTGGGAGCAGAATTCACAGAGGAGCAAATGGCAGTCGTCCATGTAGGCTAAATTTGTTTACACGAGACGAGACCTCTAGATGTATTAACCTCGTTGAGTGCAACAAAATCAAAATCAAAATCTTTATTGCCGTAACAATTTGTACATTGCATAGCATCGTCATGATAACACTAATATTATATAACAGATAATTGTGCATTACATATCACTGTCCTAACACTGTCAAAACTGAACATAGACTGGAACTTCAGTATAAAATAATTACACACAATAACAACTCACAGTGATGGCTAGAAGGAGACCGACTAACAGTTCCGTACAAATATTAAAAACCATAATAACAGTAAATTATATTAAAACTGATGGGTTTTGATCACGTCTAAAAACTCATTACAGCTAACTCAAGTAGTAGAGTCTTAACAATTTTTTTAAAGGCTAGGCTGTCTAACTCTCTGATTTTATTTGGCAGAGCGTTAAAGAGTTTAATACTGACAACATTAAAGCTATTTTGTGTCATACTGTAATTAAAATGATTGATATTTAAATCTGTCCTGAATCTGGTATCATAGCTATGCTTACAACTATTTGTTGGAAAATTGCATAAATTATTTCTAACACATTAGGCATTCTAATATGTAGAGAGATGAAACTGTTAAAATAGATAGTTCCTTAAAAAGAGGTTTACCTGGAGTTCTTTGATTTACACCAACTATTAATCTAACCACTCTTTTTTGAAGAATCAAAACTCTCTTAATATTACTATCACTACCCCAGACCAATACTGCAGATAGCTTTGTATGTGAGAAAAATAGACAGCTTTCAATACATCATGACTAACACAAAGCTTTAGTTTCCTTAGCATAAAAGTACTACGAGCAATCATCTAACATCTGCATTTGTTCTACTACTGACCGCATCTGTTTTTTACACTCAACTATATTGAAGTGTTTTTCAATTAGGTTAAATAAATACAATCCGACGAGAACGGAGATCCATACATGGATCAATTATAGTTAAATAACGTTTTTCATGAGCGGTAGATCCCGGGTCTCTTTTCCTCTTATTTTTTCATTATCATCGGTTGTTGACGCATTATAATAAATTCAAAAGGACAAAATAATCTAATAAAGATGGGTTATGTTTTTAACCAAAGTGTGTTTCAAAACAATTTTTTAACAATTTTAGGGTAGTAATATTTTTGTAGTGTGCAAGTACTCGAAAATTTGAGTATTTCGGCAGAGTATTATTTTATTACTTTGACTTAAAGTATTAAAAATTACTTGAAAGTTCGAACGAGTATTTACCACCGATCTCCGGGGGATTGCAACCTGCCAAATCACATAGTAACGGCCTCAATGAAGACGCTACAATCTTTATCTTTTCAATGCAGGGGCGGATTTAAGCATAGGCGCGTGCACCTAGGGGGCCCGCACCACACAGTACTATATTCAAAAGGCTCATCCAAAGTAAAAATGGTCACCAACTTGAACCTGAACGGCAACAATGGCCCACACCACTGGTCGAGCGTAGGGGCCCCCAGCTCCTAAATCCGGCTCTGCTTTATTGTAGACCGTCGTCTGTGGCGGCACTGTTCGTGGTATCGTCATGACGTAGGACCATGGTTTCGGCGATTTTCCATCATCAACTACTGCGAAACTCATCAGAAAATATATAACATCCGGAAAACAGATACATGATATTTTCCGGAAAAATGACTTAACCGCTTAGTATCGGCTGTAAATGACGACGGAAAACAAAATATCTGCCAAAAATGACTAGTACAGGTTATAAGCGATGTTCGGACTAAGTTATATTGAGCAAGTAGCAACTGGACCGTGTTTTATCGGCTGAAAATGACGGTCAAACCATGATTTGTTTGTCAATAATAATCCGTATTCATTTTATTGGCCCAATATATGTATTGATACTCATATATTAGTTAGAAACCATGTTTAGACTATCAAATCTTGAATATGTTACAAATCCCATTATACTATTTGAAATTACCAACAATATATTACTAACGGCAAATTCTCGCTCGAAAAAACTCGAAACTCGAGAATAATATTGGCGCTACTCGACTTGATCCTCACCAATAACTATTTGTTATGAAATATCATATATTTTACAGTAATTTAAATATGCACTAATAAACAGATGACAGTTGATTTAGCGTTATTGAAGTCTTTTGCATTGGTGAAATCAAATTTTATTTAACTGATGCTAAAACAGAATTAATTGAACTAGCATTAATGAAAGTTTGGTGAAATCCGGCCTTAGTAGTTGTAAATGTTAATTTTATACCAATACAGCTATTTGTTGACCATGTGCTTAGTCTATGCCAAAATATTTAGTCTATTTTATAATATATTCTTGATGGAAAGTTCTCGAATATGTAAAACGAGTTCGCACGCAGCACGCTGATGTAAGGGAAGTGAATTTCCACATACAAAACTTTTAAAACTAAACCAGTGTAAAAACATACATTTATTCTAATCTAAATCTAAATTTAAATTAATTCTAAATTTAAATTTTCTATTTTAATTTTAAATTTAAATCTAAATCTAAATTTATACATTTATTGAAACCTAAAAACATTGATTTTTTTGGCTGTTCTGATGCTCCTTTTTCATTTACCTGCAATGCTAGGAATACAATTTTGCGCTTGACAAGTTTAGGAGAAGATCCAGTCAGGTTTGAAAGTAGGCGCGAGGTTGCTGGGGATGATACAAATACACCAACAAAGGAATAACATGCTTTTCTAATGTAAAAACCCCATAAGACTTTCTGTGATTAGCCAATATACATTTTCTGTAATAACTCGGTAAGTATTTATGCTAGAATGATGAGAGAGGGCTTAAAACTTTCGCTTCACTAATTCCCATCTTAATACATGCATTAATTTTATGTCCGGGGCTTTTCTGACCCTTTTTGGGCCCAAAACTCGAAATTTGAAAGATTAATCCCTAAAATAGGGGTTTAGACTTTTCCGATTGTTTTGCCCAACGAACTTGTCCAACTGATTATGTAAAGGAACGTCCTTACCAAATTTGAAGTAAAATGGATACAAAATTTGACCGCTAGAGTACTTACATTCATATATATATATATATATATATACATTTTTATGTATGTATTTATATACATATATATTTATATATAAATGTATATATATGTACATATATATATACATTTATATATATGTATTTATATATATATCTACTTATATAAAGCTAGACAGTTCACTCATTCACTGACATAGACTATGAGGCACTTCCCGTAATCTTACCCCCCTCAACATCATACTTGAATTAAAGCTCTTGTGGAGAAACTGCCAGTTAAATTGCAAAGGTTAACATTTCTGAGTTTTTGAGACATTTTTGGGATGGGGAAAATTCCACTTTGAGCGTGTTTGGTACGGAAACGGTAAGAGATGGGAAAAAATGTTTAATACAAAAGTTGTAGAATTAATTACCAACGATTTTTCATCAGATTTAAGATCCGATCATCCGTTTAGCCGCTATTCATCGGAGAAGGAGTAATTTTGAGTATTTTGGCCCATTTAAATGTGTATAGTTTTGGAAAGCTGTTTAAATGAAAGCACACTATCTTTGGCTAATACCACATGTTTGTATCAGCTGATTTAAATAAACAATAGCTGATTTATTTAGTAGTTTAGGCGATACTAATTTGCTCACATGAGGTTTACATAAATCAGCTGATACAAAACAAGGTGAGCACATTATCGCCTACACGGGAGGTTCAGTATCGCGAATATAGTTTTTTACGAGATTAGAAAATGTAATCAAACCGATTGTTTGTTCTATCGAATGAATTTAGCCCAATAACCCAATGGATATGTTGGCAGATGATTCAAGATCATGTGGTCACGGGTTTGAATCCTACTTTTGATGCTTACTTTTGAGGTCCGCAATTTATGTTTAATTTTACTTTATTTTGTTTTTACAAATTCATTTATTTGTAATTATGTTGCTCAACGAACAGCCACCATACAGCGCTCTGCGGAGTTAGGTTAGGTTAGGTTACTATAATTTTGTCGTGAACTGAAGTCTAATTTGTTGTTTTTTTACACGTAAATTCATTTGTAGAACTCCAATTTAACATTGCATCCACAACTTTTTATTTATATCTGATTGACTTTGATTGAGTGAGCACTTTATATTTTGCTTTTATACACTTCGAAACAACCATTGTAGTCGGGAGTTCATTCGATAACACGGACAAGCAGCCGGTTCGTAAAATGTTTTGATATGTAACCGATATGGGACCGCGTGTGTAGGTGTTAATGTGCTCACCAAAGGTCATTGTTGTGTAGTTTTTCTTTGATTAATGAACTACGAGTTTGATTTAAACTTGAGTTGACTGAGGAATGAAAGTGAGCGAAGCGAACTCCGAAAGGGGGTTTGGGGGCGAAGCCTCCAATGGTGATAAGCCTAGTGTGTGTGTGTGTGTATATATATATAATTTTGAACGACCCCCCAAAACGTGTTCAGGGGGTCACGTTAGGAACTTCTATGGTGGTCCCGGGCTTATGTTCCACCGTGTGGGTCATGATAATAGTTCATTTTCCATAGGAAATTCACTAATAAAGGTTGAATATTGAATTTGATCTGATAATATTAGTTCAGTTCTTGTTAAATATTATAAATTCATAATAAAATCTTCAATTAGATCCTTTGCTTCTAAATAATCTATGTGTAGTATGATTGGAAGGTCTCACCAACATTTATTTCTTCACCTGACCCATATTTTCTGAAGTTTTTTTTAAAGGAAAATCTTTGGGTCACAGCTCTTCTACTAGCTAAAATAGTGTATTTTTAGTGCCCACTGACTGTTTTAAGGGGAATTTATTATTTTGGGATGGTACCCAAGTTCAAGAGCATTTAACACTCGGGCGTCATTTCTTTAGAAGACTATTTCATGTTCAATTTCCACAAAGGGTTGTACATAAACCACTGCCATTAAGGTATCTTTCACTTTCACACTTGTTAACCCTAGCTGTGGCCAACCTTCCGATTCGGACTGTTTGCTTTGTCGCCTTAAAGTGGCCAGCGTACGAATCCGATGGTTTGGGACCGAAAATTTTTTAACGTTAAAAAACTACAAATAATCAACTCTAAAGTGAACAATATATATATATATATATATATCATTCGAAAGATCATATTCTGAACTTTCATTTTATTACATAAATGAACCGTGTACCAGCTGTATAACAATGTCACGACGATTAGAAATCAAACAAATATTCTAACTTGGATGATTCAAACTTCTATAACTCAAAATCTTCTTTATTTCATATCCTTCTTTTGATCCCTAGCTTTTTCTATGTAAACAGTGTTAAAAAAAAACTTGGTTAATTTAAATATTATTTTGGATTATTAAAACTTTTTCATTGAGGCTGCATAAAAGCGGCTAGTTATCGAAATTAAAAACCAGGGTTGCCACCGACCGGGAAAACCTGGAAAACCGGGAATTATGCGTGAATTTTGGTTACCGGGAATAATGCTTGGATTATGCAGGAATTTTCGGCCGAACCGGGAATTTCAGGTCGCGATCGTCGGCGATTGCGTAACATGTTCTGAATAGTAGGCGAAGTTAGTGATACGTTCTCGATGATCGGCGAAGTTAGCGATACATTCCCGATGGTCGGCGACGCGACGTTAGCGATACGTTCTCGACGGTCGGTGACGTTAGCAATACGTTCTCGACGGTCGGTGACGTTAGCAATACGTTCCCGATGGTCGGTGACATTAGCGATACGTTCCCGATGGTCGGTGATGTTAGCGATACATTCCCGATAGTCTGCGACGTTAGCGATGCGTTCCCGATAGTCGGCGACGTTAGCCATGTGAGTGTGAAAGCTATTGTTGAGGAAACTTTACAAAATGCAGTCGCGATTGTCTGCAAAAGTTTTACTTAGATCAATAAGATTAATTTGTATGTTGTTACAAACAGTGGGTAAGAGAAGTGGCTCATTTGTAATTAATTGTAGTCTGATCAATATAGGTAATCGTTGATATGGAGCTCAGTTTCTAATATGTAGTCTTTGGAGTCGTTGATTATAATTTGTTAAAGCATAATTGGCTGGGCAGTGTATAAGTTGGTCTCTTCACAATCTGTGGTTTGTTGTGAGATTGATTACTAGCAAAAATCTTGAAAATGTTTGGAAAGTTCAAAACTGGATTCAGCTGCCACAAAAATGTTTTCTAAGAAAATGTTTATTTTATATAGTAACGAGATCAGGGTTTGGGCTCACACCCTATCGAGAACATTGAATAATGCCTTTGTCGTCCGATGGACACACAAAAAAAGTTTGGTATATACTATTTTGTTATTCTTACAATAGATAGTACATTACCAAGGTTAAATGTAATTTTATATAATTGGGTGTATCTGTTAACATAATTTTCCCCTCCTATCTTTATAGTATACATATCATTTCTACTATTTAAATTAAATTCAAATAATTTAAAATCAAAACTGATCTTTACTCTTTATTAACATAGTTAACTTTCAATTAGAAAATTGCTTCCAAAGAAAAGTTCTCCCTTGCAAAAAGTAAACAAAAATATAAAACAACGAGTTCGCACGCAGCACGCTGACGTGAGGGAAGTGAATTTCCACATAAAAACTTTTAAAACTCCAAATCTGTGTAAAAACATACATGTATTCCAATTTTTATTGAAATCTGAAAACATTGATTTTTTGGCTGTTCTGATGCTCCTGGTTTCATTTACCTGCAAAGCTGGGAATACAATTTTGCGCATTTTAATGTTAGGAGAAGGTCTAGGCAGTCTTGAAAGTAGGCGTGAGTTACTGAGGACGATAAAAGTACTCTAGCAAAGGAATAACAGGCTTTTCTAGTGGAAAACCCCCATAAGACAACGTACTGTGTTTAGTCGAAAGACATTTTCTTTAATAACTCGGTAAATATTTATGCTAGAATGGCAAGAGAGGGCTTAAAACTTTTGCCTCACTAATTCCCATCTTTTTACATGCATTAATTTTGCATCCGGGGCTTTTCTGACCCTTTTTGGGCCCAAAAACCCAAAATTTGAAAGATTAATCCCCTTAAAAGGGGTTTAGAGTTTTCCGATTGTTTTTACCAACGAACTTGTCCAATTTATTAATGAAAGGAACGTCCCTACCAAATTTGAAGTAAATCGGACAAAAAATACGATCGCTAGAGTGCAAACACATATATATATATATACATACATATATATATATATATATATATATATATATATATATAATTTTGAACGACCCCCCAAAACGTGTTCAAGGGGTCACGTTAGGAACTTCTATGGTGGTCCCGGGCTTAAGTTTCACCGTGCGGGTCATGCTAATAGTTCACTTTCCAGAGGAAATTCACTAAAAATATAAAACAAAAATATAAAACAGCTGATTAAAATAATTTACAATTTAAACATTAGCCATTTGGTTTCAGTCACAACTGGAGTGCTTCATTTACTTTAACAATACAATTCTGTAAGCGAAATTTGTAAGTCAAAATTGTGGGAGTTTGGCAAATTGCAGGATGATTAGAGGTGGCTTAAATTAAAGGTTTTGGTCCCAGGGACTCGGGAAAAATAGCAGCATTTCTAAAAGTTAATAGCAAACGGGAAATAACACAAAACTTCCCCCGTAAGAAAAGCATGGAAATTAAAAAACTCTGCTTTCTTTACATGAAAACATGTGATTAAGTGTATCCTTTGTTTATGAACTGACATGTTTTCCTTGTATTTTTGAAACTCATAATAGCGATGGATTTGAATTTATTATTTGATTTATTTGGACTTTACCTATCGCTTCTAGTGTTTAAAAACTACACTACGTTTCGGGAGGTAAGGAAACTCCTCCTGTTATCAAGTGAACCCTACTTACATCTAAATATCAAATCCTTACACCTAACTAACCTACATTTTTTTGGATTTTTTTATTTTTCTTCTACATTTTAATTTACACTAACACAAAGATAACAAACATATATACAAAAAATCTAATACAATACCTAACACAACATTTATATATACACCTAACTAACCTACATTTTTTTGGATTTTTTAAAAATATTTCCTTTACATTTTAATTTACACTAACACAAAAATAACAAATATATATACAAACAATCGAATCAATACACTAACACAACATTTATATATACGAACGAATAGAAAACTGACAATACATTACCTGTTCTGCATCGTAGCCTCCAAGCTGACGGCAAACACGGGAAACTTGAAACTCACGTCCATCTACAACCAGACCACGCACTCGACTAGTGGCTAGCGGTAGTGGAGGGGAGAGCTATTACCCCCACCTACCGACAGGGGCACGTGACGACACAGCTGTGGCTACCCACACGTCTTTGTCGACGGGAACATGACACGGAAACCAAAAAACTGCACGATTCCTCCTAGAATGCTACACGGGCACCAGTACGATATTCTCATAGAGATTACCGCATGCCTCCAAGGTGAGCATTGGGAACTGGTCATGCAATCAGGTGGCCGTGTTTCCTCCAAGGGCGATCACGGACGCATGTGTCGTAGCCGCATTGGATGGACTCTAGACGCAGGAGCAACTGTAACACAAGGAACTGGCGTGTGTTTGCGGGGTGATTTTTGACTGAAATGGTTTTTAATTAAGGGAACCCATAGTGGCCTGACATCAATACTACTCTGACTTATCGGATTTTCATGTAATTTAATTAATGCCCCTTCAACAAACTTTCTTTTATAATAGTGAGACTCGTGATGTATAATTTTTGCCTCTTCCCAACTAAATTTATGATCATTTTCCCAGGCGTGTTTTGCCAATTTAGATTTTACTGTTTCGCCATTTTTTGTGTTTCTTTTATGTTCGTTTATACGAACTTTTAGCGGCCTTTTAGTTTCCCCTATATATTCACCCTCACATTCACATTTGATGCTGTAGATACAGTTTTTTGAGGCTTGTTCTTCATTTTTAGCGAATTTCCCCTATAGGGAAGAAGCTATTACCGTAGGTTTCATGGTAAGACTTAAGCCCGAGACCATGATAACTTTTCATTTTGAGGTCCCCAGATGCCAAAAACACCATTCGTTCAAATTTTTATATATGTATATATATATATATATATATATGTGTCCGTAAGCACGATAACTCTCGTAAAAAAGGTCCGATCTTAATGAAATTTGGTACAAATGTGTAAAGTACCATTTATTTGAACGAGTTCGAAAACCAGACGAATCGCACCATCCAAAGGGGGGTTTTGGGGGGGTTTTGTACCCCAAAAATGGGTTTTTTGGGGTTTTCATATGTAACTTTTATTAGAATCAAATTTTAATTTTCACCATTGAATTCAGCATAAAAAAACAAACAATTTGGTATCTTGATAATTGCTCTACGTCAATTGGTTACTGAGATATTGAAAGTGCTAAACACAGTACGTTGTCTAATGTTATTCTTATGGAGAAAAAGAAAAATTGTATATCTCGCTTATTTATGAACATAAACTGACGAAATTTGGTATATGGTTTCATCTGGTTGTGGTTTATTGTTGTTTGCACAAAAAAACAATTTTTCGCCTATGGTTCCCGTAGCTGCAAACCTAGGTACTCGGTCCCCATGTTATTCTTATGGAAAATAATTAAAATATTATATATCGCTTATTTATGAATGTATATGGATGAAACTTGGTATGTGACTTCACTTAGCTGAGTTCTATTGATATTTGCATAAAAAACCATTATTTTCTGTTCCTTGTTGCAGCAAACCTGCGTACTCATCCCCAATGTTATTCTTATGGAGAATAATTAATATTTTAAATATCGAATGTTTGTGAATACATATCCTATGAATCTTGTTAAGTGGCTTAATGTGTCATGTTATAATTCATTGGAAATTCGCTGAGTTTGCAGGTTTGCTGCGACGGGGGTATATTTGGTTTTACTTTAGTTAGTTGCTGTCTCAAAGTGTTTGACGATTTAAAAGCTGTTAAGATCTTATATTTTCTGGCAACTCGCCTTATTTTTCCGACAGTTTTGGGACATATGGGATGCTTATGAAAGCTGTTGGTTTATCCACATTTGGAACAGTCTGGAACAGTCTGGAATCATGGCGATAAAAAGTTAGACGAGTTTACTGAGCATTTAAATAAAGTTTCACCAACAATTAAACTCAAAACAGAAAAAGAAAAAGACAAAAAACTAGCATTTTTGGATGTAAATGTAGTTAAAGATGGAAACGCCCTTAAAACAGAAATTTTTAGAAAGAAAACACACACAGGTCGATACCTCAATTACAAATCAAACCACTGTGAATCAGTCAAAGAATCAGTAGCTTATTCTCTTTTCGACAGGGCCAAATCAGTTTGTTGTGAAAAGAAAACTTTAGACGCGGAGCACAATAAAATTTCACAAGAGTTACAAAAGAATGGTTATCCTCAAAAAATAATTAACAGATGCAAAAAGGAAAGGGGGACAAAGCCAAACACTGTTCCAAATGTGGATAAACCAACAGCTTTCATAAGCATCCCATATGTCCCAAAACTGTCGGAAAAAATAAGGCGAGTTGCCAGAAAATATAAGATCTTAACAGCTTTTAAATCGTCAAACACTTTGAGACAGCAACTAACTAAAGTAAAACCAACAAATGAAGAACAAGCCTCAAAAAACGGTATCTACAGCATCAAATGTGAATGTGAGGGTGAATATATAGGGGAAACTAAAAGGCCGCCAAAAGTTCGTATAAACGAACATAAAAGAAACACAAAAAATGGCGAAACAGTAAAATCTAAATTGGCAAAACACGCCTGGGAAAATGATCATAAATTTAGTTGGGAAGAGGCAAAAATTATACATCACGAGTCTCACTATTATAAAAGAAAGTTTGTTGAAGGGGCATTAATTAAATTACATGAAAATCCGATAAGTCAGAGTAGTATTGATGTCAGGCCATTATGGGTTCCCTTAATTAAAAACCATTTCAGTCAAAAATCACCCCGCAAACACACGCCAGTTCCTTGTGTTACAGTTGCTCCTGCGTCTAGAGTCCATCCAATGTGGCTACGACACATGCGTCCGTGATCGCCCTTGGAGGAAACACGGCCACCTGATTGCATGACCAGTTCCCAATGCTCACCTTGGAGGCATGCGGTAATCTCTATGAGAATATCGTACTGGTGCCCGTGTAGCATTCTAGGAGGAATCGTGCAGTTTTTTGGTTTCCGTGTCATGTTCCCGTCGACAAAGACGTGTGGGTAGCCACAGCTGTGTCGTCACGTGCCTCTGTCGGTAGGTGGGGGTAACGGCTCTCCCCTCCACTACCGCTAGCCACTAGTCGAGTGCGTGGTCTGGTTGTAGATGGACGTGAGTTTCAAGTTTCCCGTGTTTGCCGTCAGCTTGGAGGCTACGATGCAGAACAGGTAATGTATTGTCAGTTTTCTATTCGTTCGTGTATATAAATGTTGTGTTAGTGTATTGATTCGATTTTTTGTATATATATTTCTTATCTTTGTGTTAGTGTAAATTAAAATGTAAAGGAAATATTTTTAAAAAATCCAAAAAAATGTAGGTTAGTTAGGTGTATATATAAATGTTGTGTTAGGTATTGTATTAGATTTTTTGTATATATGTTTGTTATCTTTGTGTTAGTGTAAATTAAAATGCAGAAGAAAAGTAAAAAAATCCAAAAAAATGTAGGTTAGTTAGGTGTAAGGATTTGATATTTAGATGTAAGTAGGGTTCACTTGATAACGGGAGGAGTTTCCTTACCTCCCGAAACGTAGTGTAGTTTTTAAACACTAGAAGCGATAGGTAAAGTCCAAATAAATCAAATAATAAATGTTTTCCTTCTTATGTTGTTTTACTTTCTCAGCATCTAAATAGTAAAATATATCAGATAAGGCAGAGTATTGGAGCAAGGTTAAGAGCTATGGCCCCTTCAAGCCACTAGTCAATTAAAATGTTGTAATGTTTTTATATAGAGAGAAAAACAAGATCATTAATATGAATAATTGGTCCAGCATATATACTCATTTTTTTAAAGCATTAAAAGTGTGAGATATAACTTAAATAAAAAAAAAACAATATTATACTTTGTAAATATTTAATTATAATTATAAACAACTTTTTGATTAGCATATTACGTGCATTGAGGTTAAACTACTGGAGAGATCGCTAAGTGAGCTAAAAACGGTCCGCATGGGACTGTGCGGAACAGAAATGGTGGGCCACTGTGTGCTCAGAGCTGTTACTGGCGTTGAACGCGCTGTCGTTTACACGCTCCTGGACTTCACTGCCATGTTTGAATTGTAATGAAATTTATATATCCTTTGTGTACGTGAACTACGGAATCCGAAAGTATAAATATTGTTTTATTTTACCGTGTTTTAATATTTTTAATAATTAAAAACTCTAACGTGTTATTAAAGAGGGACATGAAAAAGTTACTCAGTGAGGAAGTTTTTTATTTTTAGGTTAGAAACAAACTTCCAGCAGGAAAGTTGTAGATAATTAGTTTCCCCAAAACTTTTATTTCAAACATTTTTCGGTAAAGTTGTTGGTTTGCCTACAATTCGTTTGGAAAGATGCTGAAACCTTTCACCGCACTCTATCCAAGACGTGCCACGCGCCGTGCCGCGCTGTTAAATTCAACTCTGTGATGCTGTGTTACAACATGGCCTAGTTTTTTGATAAAATACATAGTTATACTACTTTTGTTTTAGTCGTCGAATTCGGGTTACGTTTTAGTATCGCTTTTACCGTTCCCAATTAACTAAGTATATTAACAAACCAACTTTCAATTTAATCACATTTGACCAATGAAATTTAGTTATAGATCTAATAGTATGGTTTAACGTTGGTAACCATGTTGGTAATTAATGTTTATTAAGAATAAATTTGCTCTTAAAAAGTATTTTTCTTGTATGGTATTCATTCATCAACAAAATTTTAGGATATAGGCCAATTAACTTTCATGCAATCTACAACTTTTGGCGAACGTCGAAGTTTAAATGCTAAAATTCAAAGTTTCACTAGTCCAAAGAACGATATTACTGCTCATAAAAAATCCATTCCAGTACCAAAAACATCAAAACATCATTATTAAACAACACCTAAAGCCTAGTGGATCGTAATTTATATGACTGGAAATATGAAAGAATCAGCTATCGAGGAGATTATTTTACAAAACTCCCAACTTTCTGTTCTTTTTGCACAACTAACCCTGGTCAAATATAGTTACTTTTGGTATTACAAATTTGAGAAACTATTCAGGAATACGGATCAGAAGGCAATTCAACCATAAAAAATGTTCCCTGGCTGTAAATTCAATTCAAGTGAGCGCGCGTCGTGTTTTTCCCTATATTCCGCACGCTAAGCGCTGCCGCAGTGGCCCACCATTTGCGGCGCGACCTCGAATGTGTCCGGACCGAAATCTGGTTCGCTTCACCACGGGCGCGAGCGGTCCAGTAGTTTTAAGTCTTTGATTACGTGTTGTTATTATTTACGGGATGTAATAAAATACGTCTTACAACACTTAGCCCTCTAAGTGTCAATCGACTGATTTCAGTCGACTATTTTTGACGCTCGAGTGTCAATCGACTGATTTCAGTCGACTTTGCAGACATCCAGTTTAGCGTGTATATCTCGTTGACGATCGGTCGTTTCGAACCATCCGTTATACCAAAGTGATCGGCAACATCTGGGCTTCATGACAACTAATAATGTTCGCCCTTTTGCGAACTAATAATTTTGCAGCCGTTTTTAATCAGCTGTTTAGTTATGTTTTCAATAGGAATGCTGTAATGTGAGGTTACGTTGTTGTGTATTATATATATATCTATATATATACATATATAATATATACATATGTATATATGTATATTTTCTTTTTCCTTATTAAATTTTGAACAAAATGTATATTTTGGATTTTTGATTATGGCTGTCTAAATATATTCTACGGGTCTCGTAACATAAAAAATAATTTGTTTTTGGGGGGTTGTTTAGATTTGAACCCAAGCCGGACTGTTATACCATACATTTAGGCCAACAAATTTTATTTTAAAAGATATCCCATTTTCTGCTCTCTAAGAAAATGTATACTTGTTTACCAATATATCAACATTTTATTTTTTTATAGCATTTTATATAAAATTCTGCAAAAGTTAAAAAAATGGCGTGACATTTCAGGTTTTTTGATGTGACACCTAGAGGGTTAAGAATTCTTAAGTGTTGTAAGACGTCTTTTATTACATCCCGTAGTAATTATAATAAATTATAATTTGTTGTTAAAATGGCACTTTAATTTATATTGTAAATCGTTATAGGTGTTGCAAATACTTAAAACATGCCGCACGAGTTTACCTGGAATTTTGAGATTTTGACCTGGAAAACCTGGAATTATGCATAAATTTTGAATTGCAACTTTGGTGGCAACCCTGTCCATATATCATAAAAATATCAGCCATATTAAAAATATCAGCTGGTCTATTACAATGGTTGCCCTTGACCCGCCAATTCTATTTGAGTTTACTTTAATAAAGTAGTTCTGCGTTTGTCTGTGTGTCCCAGGAGATTTCGAAAATGACTCCTCAAAACTGCTCCCTGACCATACCAAGTTGTTGGGGGACTAAAAGTCTTCGGATAATTTTTCCCCCAACCTTAGGGCCCCCCGCCCCAATGGCTTCTTCTATCACTTCCCAACATCCAATTTTGAGGAGTGATGGCTCTTTGAATTTGTTTTACAAAGCTGCATCTCTTGAATGCCCTAACATTGGATACATCCTTTCCACCAACCTTAGGGTTCTGCCCCCTGGCAAAAATGTATGTTATTCTTTCCGTTTTTATGCGTTATTTTAGCCAATTGGCATTCATCCACAACAAAAATGTGATACAGGTTTATATCACCCCGCCCTTAGGGTTCCACCCCTCTGGCCAAAACTTTGCCATGTTATTCTTATGAAAAAAAGAAAGTCTCCAGGTGATACGAAAAAGGCTCCTCAAATCAGCTCCGGACGATTCTAGGTTGTTGGGGCATTAAAATACTTCGGATACTTCCACACCTCAAGGCTCCGCCTCACTGGCTTCTTATATCACTTCTCGACGTCCAGTTTTGACGTGTGATGGTTTTGTAGATTTGTTTTACAAAACTGCATATCTTGAATGATGCCCCAACTTTGGTTGCGTCATCTCCCATCAACCTTAGTGGCCCCTCGCAAAGTTGACAATTTAATTCTTTCCGTTATTCGCATGATTTTAGCCAAATGTAGTTGATCCATAATATTTGGATACTTTTTTTTATAACTCCGCGCCACTGGCTAAAACTTTTCCATGTTATTCTTGTGGAGAAAAGAGTACTCCAGGTGACTGCCAGTAAGGTTCCTCAAATCAGCTGCCGGACTAGGCTATACCAGATTGTTAGGTGACTAAAAGACTTCGGATACCCTTTTTCCTGACTTCTGAGCTCCGCCCGACTGGCTTCTTCTATCACTTCCCGACATCCAATGTTGTCATGCTATGGATTGGTTTTTCAAAGCCGCATCTCTTGAAAAATTCCTCCATGTTAAATAGGGCCACCCTATCCATAGGGCTACGCCTACTGGCTAATCCTTTGATTGCGAAAACAGTTCCTGGACCACATCATGTTTTTAGTATTTTAGTAGTACATTTTAATGTTTTTTTCAACCGTAGGGCTCTGTCACAGTGACCTTAAAACGTTGCCATGTTGTTATGGAGAAAAGATTGTTCTTAGAGCGACGAAAGGCGCTCTGTCTAGGTACTGTCACACAAATTGAGTTTGTGTAAACCTCTACTAGAGTCCCGGCCACCAAATTGGGCGGGTGAGTGATTTTGTGATGTTGCCACACGTGGTTTTAAAGAAGAGAGTTAAGGTCGATAATCGCCTACCTCAACGCACGAATTGGCAACTCTGATCGTGCAGCTTTGCTAGTTCATTGTAATCAGCTGCAGCTTAAAACTTGTTTACTACTTTATTAAAAATGGTAAAAAAATCGTGGTTTACATTCTTTTGTATTTCTGTATTTATTTAAAGTTTCTGCCGTATTTTTTTTAGAATTGCAGGGTTTAATTAAACATGGAAAATGAGCGGGATCAACCTGAGTGTTCCTCTTAATTGCCCGAAAATGTATTTAATCTAGCAGCCAATAAACAGAATCCCAGTAAAACGAAGACTTAAGGGAGTGTATAACAATAACCTGGTCAGTCAAACGAAATCAGTGATTGTTCGGTAAATATTTTGAGTATCGTCTGTTAATTTGGCCTATCCAGAGTTCAAAAAAACCGTAGACTTAAAAAAAAGTCGAGTGAAGGGCTACAATGAGCGATGTAAGCTTACGTTTGGTACAAAGATGTAGGCCTAACCAAGAAGCAAAATAATTGTCCCCGCCTAACAAGTTAAAACTCGAGTCACCTAGGAAAAAATATAAAAAGAATCAAACTTGAAGCATGTTGAATAACTTTGATTGTGATGATGCTTGGCGAAAAGTGCTAATACTTTTTGATCGTGGAAAATCAATAAAAATACAAATATTGTTACACTGCCGTAGTATTAAAAGATATTTATTTATGTATATCCAGAATTGCTATTCAAAAATAATTAATTCTCTTCTTGCCATTGTCATTATATTTGTACAGCCTTCTATGTATAGCCTAATTCATTTCTTGAATCCTCATGTTTGGTGCTTCTTGTATTTAATGTTTTACTATCATACTACAAAGGTTCGAATTAAGTTTGGCGTTTTGCTCAAAATGGTTGTTGGTGTGATATGTATTCAACCTAATATAAAAATTCTCAGGTATTAGTATTGTTCATATTACATAACTGCATGTTTAATATAACTTAATTTGCCATATATTATAATTCAAACTTGTTGTGTTATATGTAAATTAGAATTGCCTAGGCCTACAAAATGTAAGGTAAAATAAAACATTATTGATTTTTTCTAACCTTACATTTATTGATAAATTCTATAAATTATTACTAATATTAGAAAAATATCTCCGTCGCAGCAAATCTGCATACTCAGCGAATTTCCAATGCATAATATATGTCTTAATACCATATAAAGCCGCATACCAAGTTTAATAACAAAAAATCACATATAAGTGATATACATTATACAGTTTTAATTATTCTCCATAAGATTAACATTTGTGATGAGTACTAGGTTTGCTGAAACAAGGAACACAAACAATTGTTTTTTATGCAAATACAAATAGAATTTAACTAGGCGAAGACACATACCAAGTTTTATCAATATTCAATCATAAATAATTGAGATATCAAATTTTATTTATCCTCCATAAGGATAACATAGGACAACATACTGTGTTTAGCACTTTGAATATCTCTGCAACGGTTGGACGTTGAATCACAATTTAAACACCAAAATGATTGTTTTGTGGAGCTAAACTGATTGTTAAAAGCAAATGTGAAGTTTACATTAAAATGAACTGAGGAAAAGCCATAAACCTTTTTCCTATAAGATTAACATGGGAGTTTTATGAGTAGTTTTTTGGATTTTCTCCGCAACCACTTAACCTAGGTTAATGATTAAAAACGCGATATTATTTATTTTTTTAAGCTCTATAACATGGTCAAAACCCAAATTAAGTTTAAAAAAAAATTTAGTGTGAAAAATGCAAAAAACTGAGTTTTGTAAATTTTAAAACACCCACAAATCCCCCTTCTCATGGTCTGATTTGTCTGGTTTTAGAACTTCAAATCGGTACTTTGGTATTATACGGATGCCACCCTTATGCAGCGCGCTGCGGCAGTTATGTTAGGATGGGTTATCATAAAAATGATTGTAGGACTTTCCTTGTTTTGTTACGAATCGAATGATACCTGATGAGTCATACTTCCGGCCGCCAAACCCCCTCCAAATAGGCCAAGGTCAGGTCGTTGACCGGAGCGCGCGCATCACCTGTCACCGCCTGTATCTGGGTCAGTGTCATGAGTGATTTATTGCCGTGCACTACGTTACATTTGTTTTCATAATGAGTGACGTTCTTTTGGTGTGGGATTTACCTCGAAATGAAGAGGAAACCGTACGTATTTTTGTGATAACCCATCCTAACATAACTGCCGAAGCGCGCTGTATATTTGGCGGCGTACCTGTGGCGATCGGGTCTGGCTGCTAGCGGCGGCGACGCATTCAACACGATCCTAGCGGACATCGCTGCCTTTTGGGAAGCACAACACAAAGACCGCTCATCAGAATGATGTAAAATTTGTACAGTAAGTCAATAAAAGTACGTTTTTTCGAATTATGTAGTTATCCTTTGTATCCAGTAAAAATTTAACCTCCAAAAATAGTGGCATCCGTATAATACCAAAGTACCTTAAAATCATGAATGTCACTTTACACATTTGAGCCAAATTTCATCGAAATCGAATGTTTTTGATTTTACTTAAGTTATCGCATTCACGGACACATATATAGATAGTGTTAATTGTTATTGTACATATATATAAATTTGAACGAATAGTGTTTTTGGCATCTGGGGACTTCAAAACAAAAAGTTATCATGGTCTCGGGCTTAAGTCTTACCATGAGACTTACGGTAATAGCTTCTTCCCTATAGGGAAATTTGCTAAAAGTTGTTCCACGTCAGAAAGTTGTTTCAACTTTTATCTCTGAATCTTTTTGGTTAGTTTCAAAGTTGTTCTGCTAAAGAAATTATCCAATAGCAGCCATTTTATAAACTCTAAGGAACTTATATCAACACCAAAATAAAAGACTAATATATTACTTTGGCCAAGTTTAGGTAAACATCATAATTTTAATGTATTTTGAATAAATAGGCTAATGAATTTTGTACACTAAACGTTAAAAAATGAAAGCTAATAAGAAAAGTAACGTTTTGAAAGTTCTACATAAGGCCTATTTATTTCTTGCAGGTTCACAGTCCAAAAATACACAGTGTACGCATTTTCCTAACACTGTTTATATTTTGTGTGTTAATAGTTTAAACAAATTTAATTCCTGGAGAAGGATTAACATGCCAGGGACTATGATGTAAATATTTACATCATGGCCAGTGACAACTTCAAGTACGGCAAGCAGCGATGTATACACCGATCAGCTGTCTCTGTAAATCTGGCAACATCAAAAAATCTCTCACCCGTACGATTTGGTGACCGCGACTAGGCCTAGTTCTTATTTCACCTCGTATTATTTTTGGATTTTTTCTGAAGCACTACATTTTATATTAAATATTTTATAGTACAGAAATAGTTTAATTCAGAATACCTAGTAAGGCGAACACATAGCTGTTTATGGTATGTGGTCAGTTAATTTTTGCTCTGGTTTGTGTAGTGATGTTTGAAATAGTACTGTAACATGTCTAGCCTACATTTTAATGATATGAAAATTTCTTAGGCCTTTGTGCTCCAATTTCCTGGTGCAATAGTCAACAGGAATATTTGAATGTAAAAGTATATAATTTAAAACTTGTACACTATAACTTTTATTAAATTACAGGTTGTCCTTGTTTTTCCTAATAATGACGCTGTGTCTGTTCAAGAGATCTGTGAAAGATTTTTCAGGTAATTAATTAAAATTTAGTTAGCTTGATAGTCTAACATAAAATTGTTCTCATAATTAACATGTAAATAACAAATATAATAAAAACTATAAATAAGAGGCAGTGCTATTTAATTGAGATATTCGTTAGGATTTTCATACCCATAACAATGGCAGGGTGTCTACTGATACTTGAAATACTAGAATTATACTGGATGTTATGTTATATACTGGAAATACTGGAATTTCATATTGTGTAGCGGAATTTTATTAAAATAAGATTGATTACCGACACACAAAATTAAGGGTTCACAGTTAATTCCGAACGGGCCGAATGAGCGTGCGTCTACTGTATAAACGGTTTTATATATGTTACTAATATGAAAAGGTTAAATACCTTTACTTCCAAAGTGAATGTACGCCACTGCAGTTTTGACTCTTGTGGAATCTTCGTCAGGCGTCGGATGTCAAATTTGATTCTTAGTGGACATGCCAGTTTTTCAAAACCATTACAAAAACTTACAAACACATGGAGGAAATAGGGAAAAAATTTTATTTCAGCATATTATTTTAGAGAATTTCCCCTATAGGGGAGAAGCTATTACCGTAGTCGGCATGGTAAGACCTAGGCCCGGGACCATGATACCTTTTCATTTTGAGGTCCCCAGATCTGAAAAACACCATTCGTTCGAAACTGTATATACAGGGTGTCCCGTAAGTAAAGTGCCTAACTCTGGGAAAAGATTATATGGGTCAAAATAAATAAAAATAAAGAAAATTTTTTTTTCCAAAAACGCTTTGTTTACCAGATATCCGCCATTTTGGATTTTTTACAAAATAATTGTTATCTTCAAAATTTTTCAACCGATCTTTATAAAACTCGGTAAGTATGTTTAAATAAAAGAGACCTACTGTAGAAAAAAAAATTCAACTTGGTCCAATTTAAAATTTCAAAATGGCGGCCATTTTAAACTTTTAATCTAAAATGGCGGGGAAACGGTAAAAAATACAAAAATGTACAAAGACCAATTTTTTTTAGAAAATTCTATTTCCAATCTGTCAACACCAAAAACATGAGAATCGAAGAAAACATAACCAAGATACATTGAAACCATTTATTGAGTGACAAGACATAATGGGATTAAAAAATGGATTTTTTGCTGCCTCTTAACACACATTTCAATGTATCTCGGTTATGTTTTGTGCGATTCTCATGTTTTTGGAATATATACGAATATATATACGTCATGCACCACTAAAATAGCTTCTAATGTTATTCTTATGGGAGAAAAAAGTAAATTTGTTTTCAAGATAATTTTGTTAATACTGAACAGAATCATTCCAATAACAAACTCAACCGAGATTTTGTACTAAATAAGTTATCTGCAAAATTTAATGTAGATCTATAGAGGTGTTTTTTAGTTATTGTGTGTAAAGACGCTCCAGTTTGAATCACTTTCGTTAGCAGTACAAGCATTGAAGTTCGGTATGAAAATACTATCCACTTTGTTTTGATTATCCAATTAATAAGTCATTCATACAACCATAGCAAAATTGTATATTAGGATTTTGTTTTTAACAATTTGCATTGCAAAACTATGTAAATTTGTAGCTAAATTGTCTTTATATATTCCTACGCACCGGAAATAGAGCTAGTTTTTGTAATAGGCCAGCTGATCACATGCTAACCAGTGACCACTGTCACTGTCACTGTTCACTGCCAATTTTTGATCGACATGTGTTTACTAAATAGTACAATATTTGTTTGTTATTGCTTGACCAAGTGTTTTTAACCCTGTGCACTCGAAAGGCCACTCCCAGTGACCAGTGCCTACTCCATAACAGCTTGCATTTATTCCTATCTACACAGTCCTCTCAGGTCGTATGGTCACGCTGAGTGGCCACACCATTTTCTTTGTCAGTCTGGCAGCCATTCCGGCCCTCGGCTCATACCAGCTTGTATTTATTTTTATGATCCTAGCCTCAAATGTGATATTGGAGGGTGTATTGGATGGTTATAAAAACTCTTTGTATGCTTTAGTTTTATTTTATAATTAATTTATGTTTATTGCCAAACCAGACATGTTTAACTATTTTTCAGTTTCTTTTAATACAAATATGCAATGTTGGAGTCAATATTACTCTCATTTTCTGAAACGCTTTCAAAATCAGTTTCAAGCTTTGGCTAAAATTTCGAGCACATCTCGGATTACATCAGAACACAAATTGTCATCCAGTTTAAATTAATAATACTAATACTAATAATCACAGTTAATATTTATTAAAACAAAGGATCACCATTTGAAAAACAGCATCAGTACGAAAGAGGTTATTTTTTAGGCTTTGACCGGAGCAAAAAAAAACGTAAACACAGTTCATAATTGCATGCTGGGACATTACTTAAGTTGATTTAGTTCGCCACCAGACTACAGCTGCATACAGACAAGGTAAAATAGTCATATGTTACTGTGGCCACTCACAGTGACCTTGCGAGCGTTCGCGGAATTTCATACTGGCCACTGAGTGTCCATAAGAGCTGTGAGGAATAATGCAGCAGAAACAAACTCCAGCTAATATGGAAATGGCGGCGACCACTGACATTGGCCATACGACCCCCGAGGTACATATAAAAGACCCTACCCTAGCGCAAAGCTATTTTTTCCATATCTTGATGCAATTTTGGTTTTTATGGTTTTTATTATTTTAGAAAATGACTTATTAAATGAAGAACATTGCTCGCAAACAAAATATATGCTCAAGAGACTTAATTTGAAATGTGAATCACAGTTTTATATTAATAAATAAACGAGAAATCGTGCATTCCGTTTAACTGTGGTATGAAGTATGAACCCAACATGGCCGTTGTCTCCAACTTGCTCTCAAGATATCAACAAACTCATGAGTAATATCTTATAAAGTGATAATTTAATATACTCAACGACAGCAAATCATTATTCCAGCCTTTAGTTCAATCAAATTCAACAATGGACAAATGTTGAGGAGAAATAATGTGTGAAATTGAAAGATGAGTTTGTTACATTTTGTAGCATAAACTGTTGCTCATTCTGATTTTGTTTTCAGGAAAGTTCGCCCACTGGACAACAAACGTCCATGCCACAACAACAGGTACTCTGTTGTTCACCGGGTTGTTTTTATTGATTCTACATGGAATCAAAGTCGAGGAATCTTTAAAGATCCCAGAATAAAAGGTAAGCTTTACATTGCAGTGGCAATTTTAAACTATATTGATAGTTTATGATAGCTTTTTCAATTATTTATTAAAATTAGAGGTGTGTGAGTCGGACTAAGTCGAGATCAGTCCAGTTTTCCCAATACTTTGGAGTTTAGGGTATTTTCAAGCGAGTTTTGCCATCAGCATTAATCATTGTTTGTAAATGGTTTTAAATAAAGTAACAAAATATGGAAACTACTCTAAATAGAATCCTATAGTCTTATATGTATAACCAATACTCGCTTTGCTCGCTGAGAGTTCCACCCCCAGACCCCTGCTTGGGGTCACTCCAATTGTTATTATAACTTAATGACCATTCAAATACTTTTGATATAGTATACTGTTTTGATTCATTTGGGATATATCCACTCTAGATTTGATCTTTATTCAATGGTCCTATTATTTGTTTATACTCTACCACCTGAAAGTTACATTGACAGTTTACTGGATATTTTGCTACAGCTGTTATGACTCTTTTGTTTTGATTTGAAACTCCATAAGCCCAATGTTAAAATTTTAAATCTTCAGGGTAAAAATTAGAGGTTTATAAATTTGAAAATGTAACTTTTGACAATTTTCTCAGGAATTTCAAGGTACAAGCTACCTGGATGCCAAATTTCACATTTCTATCTCATCTAGAAGTGGTCTGGAATTTGTATACGTAAGTGAGTTTCACATCAGGCTGTATTGTTATTTAGACTCGCTTCGCTCGCTGGGAGCTCTGCCCCCAGACCTCTGTGGGGGGCTTCACCCCCAGGTCGCAGTTTGGCCACAGTTTAATGTTAATTGGTCTAAATTCTATTTAAGACCTAAATTCTACAACCATTCCAAGGCTTTGATTATTTTTAAGGGTTTAACCTATAAAATCTGGTCATATGCCTGTTGATGAATATTAGTTGGCATGAAGACAAAGTATGTTAAATTTTAAGCCTCCATGTATTACCTAAGTACTTGAAAAAAATTAATACCCATAACTGATGTATATTGTAGCTTTTATAAGGTGTCTTTTGAACCTTACAAGGGATACGACCACCGTTAACAACCTGAAATACTATGACTTTGGGTAACTACAAGCCTTCTGCACAAATATGACATGATTTGTAAGGTATTTTACCCTCGACAGAGCGCAATATAAAAAATATACCCGAAAAAACAAAAAAAAATCTACAAAAGTTTAAAGACTTTGATTTCTTTGGGTGTTTAAGATATTTAATCTGGGCGTGAGAGTGTTGCTTGGTACTAATTGTAATATAGGAAAACTGTGTGATAAATATTAGGACTCTTAAGTTCTATATTATAGCGCCAAACCATTAAAAACCACGAACAAATCTTGGAAAAAAGTTTAAATTTAAAATATCTAGCGCTACCTAAGGGTGAAGGGGGGGGGGTGAGATACAGCAAAATGTCATAGGCCTAAAGTTGTATTTCGTCTAAAACCCATGGAACCATGGATTCAGGTCTTCGTTTTTAGATAGGACAACCCGTTCGGCCGCTAGAGCTCAAATGGAAAAGACTACATTTTGATTTTTTTAATTACAATTTTTTTTAGATAGTTCAAACTAAAAATATTAGGATTTGGGAATAAAAGGTGCAATGCACACGCGTGCCATATCTCACGATCATAGTTAAAGTATAACTGGTGATACGTGCATTCTAATTAATAACAATTGTTCTAGAACTGGCATTTCCTTACTACTTATACTTATAAAACGGTCAAATCTATAGATTTTAAGAGTTTTTGATTTTCCGATTGGTTTAAGTAATAAAAACTGGTCAAGCTTCTGCTTTTATTTACTAAGTGTAATGTAGACATACTGCGTGCCCAATATTAGGCCTCCATCAAGTATATTAACGTGATAGGAAATAAAAAACCGCCACAAAATCTCAAAATTTAAAAAAATCTAGATCTATCTAAGGGTGAAGGAGACGAGATACGACAAAAAGTCATAGGACCAAAGTTGTAGATCTTGTAAAATCCGTAGGTCGTGGTGGTGTCCGTTTTTTGAAAGGTCAATCCGTTCGGCCGCTACAGCTCAAAAACTGTAATTTAAAATAAGCCTTTTTTGGGGGGTTTTAAATATTTTTTGGGGGGTTAAAATAAAAAATTGTCAGTTTTGGCAATTTTCCTGGGGGTTACAAGCTATAAGCTTGTAGACAAACGTGAACCAGACTACAGCCATAGCCAAACTCACAAGTTTACAAAGACTGGGCACACTTCTAGTCACTGGTGCTTTCAGGAGCAGCCCACTCTCAAAGTTGCTCTTGGATTACTGCCTTTGGATATCTTCATTAAGGCAGAAGCACGAAAATCAGCCTATCGATTAAAAAAAAAATCCATAGGCCAATCAAAAAAAAAAAAAAAGGCCTAATGGAGGCCAATAGAGGGAAGGCCTGTCTGAAACAGGCCATTACACCATCGCCAAAGCTGTTGCTCACAGCCCTAAAGCAGGATTGAATTTACAAGCCCTATTTTCTTGCTTAAAGTTGAAATTTGCGATTTTTGAAAACTTGTAAACTAAATTCCAAGGTTTATACTCCGCTTGATGTACATTTTTAAATAAGTAAAATATTATACAAAAATTCCTTAACAAATAAGCATTCCAATGATGTATTTCAAAATTGCATTCACTTTCCAAATGTTTGAAAAAATAATGATTAAAATGGGAAAACACTGTATGGTTAAAAACACACAAATTGTAAAAAGGCCATTAACTCACCATCACACGTTTCAACAACTGAATACATGGAACTGCAGACATTTGGTGGTTATTGTGGTGTTATCTTGTTGTAATAAATAATCCCTGGAGATGTTTAATTCATTAAAACACCATGTAAGTTACACCATGTTAGTATTGAAAATAGTTATTTTATATAAAAAATACAAAAACAATTATTTTTAATAAATGATTTACTAAATGATATTTGTGACATTTTTAACACAGAACACTGCTTCAATCAAACAAAAATTGTTTCAAATCAAATCAATTTACAAAATTGAAAACTAGAGACTAATACAAAGTACGGCTTAGAAATATGCCATTTTAAGTTTAAGTTTTTGTTCAAAGTGTCCTCTGTTCTCCCTCACACATGCTCTTGCTCGTTTGCGTATAGCGCCTACAGTGACTTTTTGTGACAGTTGTTGTCTTACTTTCTCTGCAGCCTCCATCACTCTGTCTATTAACTCATCCTCGCTACTCACAACAGTCACGTACACTACGCTTTTTGTACAACCCCATACAAAAAAGTCCAATGGAGTTAGATCCGGTGATCGGTGAGGCCAAGCTACAACTCCCCCTCGCCCAATCCAAGTGGGATAATTTTGGGTGAGCCAGAGCCGAACATCTTCTGTGAAGTGAGGTAGTGCACCATCTTGCTAGTTATACTAGTTATACTTGCTAGTTAACTGTGGCAGGTTGTGTTGAAGAAAATCCAGGTAGATTACCCCATTCAAGTTTCCCTCAAATACATGAGGACCAATAAACCGGTCTCCTATCACACCCGCCCACACATTAATCCCAAAACACATTTGGAAAGATGCTTCCCTGGAAGCCATAGGATTGTCCTCCTTCCACAGGTGCATGTTGTGCGTGTTAAATATTCCTTCTCTGGTAAAACGTGCTTCGTCAGTCCACATTTTTTGAAATAAGTCATATTGTTCAATATCACATCGAAGAAGCCACCGGCAAAACTCCTTCCTAGCCTTGTAATCACTGGCTTCCAGACTTTGGACCTTTGTGAAGTGATAAGGATGGAAGTGGTTGTCCTGTAAAACTTTATGAATCTTCCGCCGAGATACACCAGTTTCACTAGCAAGCTGTCTTATGCTTGTCCCAGGAGTTTCTTGAATTCTGTTAAGTATGTTTTCATCAACAGCAACATCATAGTTTGGGCCTACCTTTTTAGTCTTCTTTTGCACCGAACCAGTTTCCAACAAACGCTGATGAAGCCTCGAAAACACCTGGGAACTAGGAATAGTGCGATCAGGATACCACTTGCGATATTCTCTTTGGGCTGCTTACGCATTCCCATTACACAAACCGTAAATAAAATGCATTTCTGCGTACTCTCTATTTGAAAAATACATCATTCTTAATTCACTGCTCACATGTGACTAAACAACCATGTCTATCTTTATTGAAGTGGAATTCTATTAAAATCAAAATGATAAGAATATTATCATAATATTAATTTTGTTTGAGAATACAGTAGAACCTCCCATATCCGACCATGACGGGACCGGGCCGTGGTCAGAACGGCCAAAAGGTCGGATATCGGGAGGAGCGTAAAATGCCGTACCCAGGTACAAAAAATGCCACACAGTACTGTAATACAACTTTATTTTCCACATACAGCCATTCCACATCAACAACCACGGCTAAACTGACAGTTTTTTTACCCAAAAGTAAAGCATAGTATCGATGAGTGACTTTCAAGTCTGTACAGGCTCGCGAACGGAAACGGACCGTGAGAGCGCGAGTAAACAATAGACAGACGGACGGTCGGACACTAGGTCGGATATCGGGAGGAGTCGGATATGGGAAGGTCGTATATGGGAGGTTCCACTGTAATCAGTTTTTTTATCGCTTTGCATAGGGTAAAAATTCCTGAGTCCTTTTTGCAGCAATCATGTTTCAGCATACCTATCACATAATGCAAACAAAATAAAATACCCCCGTAGCAGCAAACCTGCATACTCAGCGAATTTCCAATGCACATTAATTCATCTTAATACCACATAAAGCCACATACCAAGTTTCATCAATATACATTCATAAATAAACGATTTATGACATTTTAATTATTCTCAATAAGAATAACATGGCGGCTGAGTATGCAGGTTTGCTGAAATAAGGAACACTAAAAATGGGCTTTTATAAAAATATCAATATAACTCAACTAGGTAAAGCCACATACCAAGTTCTATTAATTTATGTTCATAATTAAAGGAGATAACACGTTAATTATTCTCCATAAGAATAACATGGGGCTGAGTATGCAGGTTTGCTGCTACGGGAACTATCGGGCAAAAAATGGGTTTTTGTGCAAATATCAATAGACCACAGTGAAATGAAGCAATATACCAAGTTTCGTCAGGATAAGTTGATAAATTAGCGAGATACACAATTTTTCTTATCCTCCATAAGAATAACATTGGACAACGTACTGTGTTTAGCACTTTCAATATCTCAGTAACCAATTGACGTAGAGCAATGATTAAAACATCAAATTGTGCGTCTTTTTAAGCTGATTCCAATGGGAAAGAATAACATTTTACTTTTTCAAAAATTGTATGTAAAAAACTCAAAAAACCGATTTTTGGGGTACAAAACCCCCCCAAAATGCCCCTTCGGATAGATCGATCCGTCTGGTTTTCGAACTTAAAGTCATAAATGCTGCTTTACACGTTTGTACCAAATTTCATAAAAATCGGACCTTTTTTACGAGAGTTATCGCACCCACGGACACATATATATATATATATATATATATATATATGTATATATGTATATATATACAGTTTCGAACGAATGGTGTTTTTGGGGTCTGGGGACCTCAAAACGAAAAGTTATCATGGTCCCGGGCCTAGGTCTTACTATGCCGACTACGGTAATAGCTTCTTCCCAATAGGGGAAATTCGCTAAAAGAATGTGATAACTCCCCATCTCTTAATTACTTATCATCGAGTGAAGCCCGGGGACATTTTCTTTTAAATTGTTAAATAATATCTGATCAACAGTCCTACTTTTTTATAATAAAAATCAAGTTTTAATTATTTTCTTTATTTTAAATTGTTTATGCATCTCTGGTAAATGAATAATGTAATTTAATGCGATAATCCACTTTTACTATTGTCAATCCTCACTCTTGAAAATTTATGGCGGTGAGTTAACGGCCTACAATACAATACAAATTCTTACAATTCTACAACGGCCTTCTACAATACATGTGTTTTTAACCATACAGTGTTTTCCACTTAAATGATTATTTCTTCAAAAATTTTGAAAGTGAATAAAACTTTGAAATACATCATTGGAGTGCTTATTTGTTAAGGAAGTTTTTTTTATAATATTTGACTTATTCCAAGATGTACAGCAAGCGGGGTATAAACCTTGGAATTTAGTTTAAAAGTTTTCAAGAAACGCAAATTTCAACTTTAAGCAAGAAATAGGACTTGTAAATTCAATGAATCATAATAGTTCTGAGTTACTTTTATGTAAAATTTTATGAGGATTCCAAAAATGATGCTAAAACGTGCGAAAAACTGATGTTTAGCTTAGTTGTATCAATTTAAATTGCCGTAATTCTGAAAGAAACTAAATTAATTTGTTATTCCCTTTCTGTCCAAGTAAAATATTTTAAAAGTCCATGGTTTTGTTACTTATATCATGTAGTTTCACCCACAATTTTTTTAACACTTATGACATGACACCCTGTATATATTGTTCACTTTAGAGTTGATTATTTGTGGTTTTTTAACGTTACACAATTTTCGGTCTCAAACCATCGGATTCGGACGGTGGCCACTCTAAGGCGACAAAGCAAACAGTCCGAATCGGAAGGTTGACCGCGGCTAGGGTTAATTTTTGTCTTCCCTAAAGGGTGTTTGGGTTTCTATGGCAGTGTGATCAATAAACCCGAAATGTATGTTCCCAATACTTGGGTGACGTGGTGACACCTTGTCTGTGTTATGTTACTCTGAACATTTTTTGACAGATTATAACTCTGTCGTATCATCACTTATAACATGTATCATCACTTTTAGATGAATTATCTTACAAGTTAAATACATATTGAGGGAAATAATTTTAAAATAAAACCTTTGTTCATCCTCTTACGGGGTTATGAGCGTACACCTAGTGTACATATAATAATTGTGTTTATATTAACCCTCTAGGTGCCACCCGCCCGAATTCGGGTGACTTTGCAGACATTCAGTTACAACGGTCTGAATACACTCTAGTTGTACTGAACTGCATTGAATCTGGTATCACTGTAAACGGCAGATTTCAAGCTTTACTCCAATGTCTGTCTCGAGAGGTTCTACTCTATGTTGGAAAGAAAACATCTGCGCCAAGATCTGTTACGTCACTGTTGTTTTCTGCCTTCTGTTTTGTTTACGTTTTCGTCATTTATTATTGCTTTTTAGGTTATATTCGATTGAAAATGTTGTTTATTATCATTAAAGTGCATTTATTATTGCCAAATAAAGTGTTTGAACAAGGTTATTAGTAAAAATATAAGCGATAAGTGATATTGTGTGTCTTGGTTGGTTTTACATGCATCTTTATGGGATTAGGTTAGTACCATGGTGATCATATTTGGTTTTATCGTCATAGATATTTATCTTATGTATTTTACTAAAGATGAGTATATATATTCTTGTATCTAATTAAATTTTGAACAAAATGTATATCTTGAATTTTGTACCTGGTGCACAACCTTTTTTGTACATATATGGATACTTATGTAAAGTAAATTTTATTTTGCAATTTCTGGATTTGGCCCTATACTGGATTTTTTGTGTATAAAATAAGGACATAAAGGTATGTACTGTAAGATAGTAAATTTTATCTAGATTTCAAAAATGTATAACAGTATACCATTTAGTGATAATTTAAATTTTTTGTTAATTTTCAAATAAAACCCTGTAAGAGAGCTAAAAATCACGTGGCACTTAGACAATTATGACAGGGCACCTAGAGGGTTAAATATAATTGATTAGATTTGTTCAATTGCAGTCTAAGGTTTTATTACAATCAAAACTACCGAATACATGTTTATAATTACTTGTTGGTCTTCAGGCATATTAAGAGAGGTATTTAATATGTTAAATATTGATGACACTTAAATTATGTTTTCCTATTATCTTATACATTATTTCTCTAGCCTGTTTTTCTTTCAGTCCGTGAGATATTTCTTTATTCATTTATCAAATTCCATGATTTACCCCTCATTTGAAAGCTTAGCTTATCGTGCCGGCTATTGACGAAAAATAGTCCCACGGTCTAAAAATGTACCGCTTCTCGGAAATTTGAATAATGTGAGAGGTAGTTTGTTTTGACAGGAGCGAAAATGTAAACAAAAGAACATTTGATCAGCTGACAAGATTTGGTTCGCAGTGCGGAATTCCGCACGGGTCGACTAGTTTGACATATCATAAAAATGTTTAATTCTTAAACATAATACAATACTAATATTAGTTATGATTATTCTTTTTTTTGGGAGGATAACTATATCATTTAAACTGACAAAGTGTCTCAAATAAATATTAAACTAGAGAAAATGCAAATAATTGGACAGTGTTGGAAACAAACAGAGAGCTGAAGATGAAAGGGTAATTTAATCAGACTTGTTGACAAAACCAGCATCCCCCAACTTCGATCATTTGTTCAAAAACAGTGATTGACAAACAACAGATCTGGGCTGGGTTCAATGTTCCCAACCACACAAATTATAAATAAGTTATTTCAAAGTAGTCTTCCTTTGTTTTATGAACAAAACAAATGTGTTTTATAAAATATAATTTAATATTCAGCTTTTATTGCCCAATGTATTTAAACCAGCTCCAGTGTCTGGGCAACACTCTTTGATGAAAATAATTTGTATAATAGGAATACTCACCTAGTTTCTGGTCTCTTGGACGATTTACTTACTTTTTATTCATCAACTTTTTTAAACATACTGTAATTTTAAATTCCTCCTTTAAATAAATTGAATAACAATACATTTTAAGATGTCTAGCAGTCAAAAAGTTGGGAAAGTGGAGAATTTGTATAGAAAGAAGAAAGAAATCAAATGTCAGGAAAGAAGGAAATCAACATAGAAACGTTTGAATAGTCGGGAAAATAATAAAACTGATAAACAGCAATTGTATTATCCAAATCTCTTGAACTGAAAGTCCCACAACTTTGATTGACATTTTATTTTATTTGTGGTAATCAGACGAAAAAAATGAGCCGTCATTTGTCTTTGTACGATAATTAATTTTGGTTTTAGTATTATGGACTAGGAACTGTTATCCCTTGAATAAATTACTCGGATCCTCGGCCGGAAACTGAGCAATAGACCAGCCATTAGGAATGGGACAAAAAATGTAGGGTCGCTCGGCGACTCGGGTCACTAGCTTTGTTTACTTATTTGTTTTCCTCATTCTCGTACATCCATAAATAGAACTCCTGTAAATTCTACTTTCGTGTTAGTTGAGAGTTATTTTGGGACTGGAAAGGAAGTGATTAGTTGTCAGGAGGAGTCTTATTTCAACCAATTATTTTGTTAAACGTTTGGCTTGTCATTCGATATTTGTGTACAACATTATAATGCTTACTGACAGTGAAAAACCGAAACCGAGAACCGATGGTATAATGTCCGGTCTAAAAACTGGTAAAACCGACAACCGACTTTAACAACCGACACATCCCTAATGTTATTCAACTTAGCAATGCCACGTTACAATTTAAATTTAAGAGAATCTCTTCTGTTGAGGTTAGAAAAGTTCTTAATTCTCTCATTCTCTCAGTGTCACAAAATCCTCAGGGTGGGATAAGATTCCTCTTTTTGTAACTAAACGAGTTTTCAAAGCTATTGAAGAACCTTTTTGTAGAGTAGTGAACCCTTGAGCTGGGTCTTTTCCCAGAGAAGCTGAAGTTTGCTGAGGTTTAACCTCTCATCAAAAAAGGAGACGTAAATAATCCTTCTGATTACCGTCCCATTGCTCTATTGCCTTGGTTTTAAAAATCTTCAAACTAGTTTTCAAGATTCAACTTACAGAATATTTTAAAAAATAAGTTACTAAACCCTTCACAATTTGATTTCCTACCAAATCTCAGTACTCTAAAAGCAGTTACAAGCTTGATTAACGATATCATGGAGGCCTTGGATGGATCGCAGTGGACTATTGGTATGCTGTGTGACCTCTCCAAGGCACTTGAATGTGGTGATACTCATTGAAAATTAAGTAAACATGGAATAAATACCCCCATCACAGGAAACCTGCGTACTCAGCGAATTTCCATGTCTTAATACAACATAAAGCCGCATACCAAGTTTCATAAAAATATATTTACAAATAAGTGTTATATACAATTACGGGATGAAAAAAAAGTCGTCTTACAACACTTACAAATATATTTACACTTATGCTGTATTCATATAACAGATGGTAAACATGTATAACGGATGGTACAAGGCTATCGATTTTGACCAGCCACACCAGTCATCATCAGGCTAATGAGAGAAATCTTCATCTTCATCTTCAAATTTCTCTCATTGGCCTGATGATGACTGGTGTGATTGGTTGAAATTGATATCCTTGTACCAACTGTTATATATGTTTACCGTCTGTTATGTGAATACAGTATAACTGTAAATATATTTGTAAATGTTGTAAGACATCTTTTATTACATCCCGTAAATAATAACAACGCAAAACGAGTTCGCACGCAGCACGCTGACGTGAGGGAAGTGAATTTCCACATAAACCAATTATTTTGAGAGGTTGTTATAAAAACTTCAAAATAAGTGTAAAAACATATATTTGTCCAATTTTTATTGAAATCTGAAAACATTGATTTTTTGGCTGTTCTGATACTCCTGGTTTCATTTACTTGCAAAGCTGGGAATACAATTTTGCGCATTATAAGCTTAGGAGAAGGTCCAGACAGGCTTGGAAGTAGGCATGAGGTTACTGGGGATGATAAAAGAACTCTAACAAAGGAATAACAGGCTTTTCTAGTGTAAAACCCCCATAAGACACTGTACTGTGTTTAGTTGATACACATTTTC
Organism: Allygus modestus; assembly: GCA_963675035.1. Classification (NCBI taxonomy): domain Eukaryota; kingdom Metazoa; phylum Arthropoda; class Insecta; order Hemiptera; family Cicadellidae; genus Allygus; species Allygus modestus. The sequence goes on from OY776111.1 coordinate 107,703,739, forward strand.
TTTAATAACTCGGTAAATATTAATGCTAGATTAACGAGAGAGGGCTTAAAACTTGCGCCTCACTAATTCCCATCTTCTTACATGGATTGGTCTTACATCTGGGGCTTTTATGACCCTTTTTGGGCCCAAAAACTCGAAATTTGAAAGATTAATCCTCAAAAAAGGGGTTTAGAGTTTTCCGATTATTTTGCCCAACGAACTTGTCCAACTGATTACATAAAGGAACGTCCCTACCAAATTTGAAGTAAATCGGACAAAAAATGTGACCGCTAGAGTGCAAACACATATATATATATATATATCTCTCTCTCTCTATATATATATATATATATATATATATATATATATATACACATATACATATATACTAGGGGCTTGTAGGGGCAAAAGCCCCTAAAAAACCAAAATACATAAATTTTTTATCAACCTTCATTGGTCATTTATAAATAAGCACTGATTTTCTAGCATACTGTCTTATGTTTTTAATAAAATGTCCATTCCTAAACAACTATACATTGCTGTAGTTTAAAAGTAAACAAACTGAATAAGTACAGCTGGTATCAATATCAAAGGCTAATTTAACTCTGTGGCACAGCTGTTTTAATTTCAAAAGATGTAAACAAATTAAACCCCATGTTGTTTTAATGGGAAAAGTTTTATTCTGTTGCGAATTTATGGTAAAAAAATAAGAAAAATGAATAGTTTTCCCTCAAAATTCACGCCAAGACCTTTAAAATGATACCCCTCCCATCCTTCTACGGCCATCCAGTCACTCACAATTCCTTTACAAAAATTTGACTTACGGAATTATATATAGTGTCCATTCCTAAACAACTATACATTGCTGTAGTTTAAAAGTAAACAAACTGAATAAGTACAGCTGGTATCAATATCAAAGGCTAATTTAACTCTGTGGCACAGCTGTTTTAATTTCAAAAGATGTAAACAAATTAAACCCCATGTTGTTTTAATGGGAAAAGTTTTATTCTGTTGCGAATTTATGGTAAAAAAATAAGAAAAATGAATAGTTTTCCCTCAAAATTAACGTCAAGACCTTTAAAATGATACCCCTCCCATCCTTCTACGGCCATCCAGTCACTCACAATTTCTTTACAAAAATTTGACTTACGGAATTATATATAGAGATATATATATACACATATATATATAAAATTTTGAACGACCCCCCAAAACGTGTTCAGGGGGTCACGTTAGGAACTTCTATGGTGGTCCCGGGCTTATGTTTCACCGTGCGGGTCATGCTAATAGTTCACTTTCCAAAGGAAATTCACTAATATGCTAATAAAAAAGTTGTTTATACAATTTTAATTATTCTCCATAAGGTTAACATTGGGGATGAGTAAGTAGGTTTGCTGGAATAAGGAACGCAAACAATTTGTGTTTATAAAAATATAAATAGAATTCAACTAGGTGAATCCACATACCAAGTTTCATCAATATTAATTTATAAATAAGCGATATATAACATTTTAATTATTCTTCAAAAGAATAACATGGGGGCTGAGTAAGCAGGTTTCCTGCAACAAAGAACACAAAATATGGGTTTTCATGCAAATATTAATATAACTCACATTAGAGCGAAGCCACGTACCAAGTTTCATCATTCATGGGACCACGTCTAGTTGTCATCCCATCAAGTTGTCCCCCATCAAGTTGTCCCCTTTTGAGGTAGCTGGCAACCTGTCGTGGTGACAACTTGACGCTGGCGTGAAAGGTGACAACCTTTCGGTAGCGCACCCGTTAAGTTGTCACTTTGGAGTTTTTAAGGTGACAGCTTGACGGGGGGACAACTTGATGTGGATGTAAAAGGTGACGATCTGTCGGGAGCCACCTCTAGCTTGCTCAGCCGCATCAAGTTGTCACCCCGTCAAGTTGTCACCTCCTTCAAGTGGATACTGAATGAGTAGTTTTAATAAAGCAAACTTATAAAATAGTAGTGATAAGTAACGTTTTTTATATGTAATTTGTGTACGAAGATGTAGATCTATCGTTAAAGCCTAAAATTAAGTTTTATCAAATCTTTAACTATTGTAATCAACCTGGATACTACAAACACAGTCTTGGTGAGCTAAACCCTCAATTATTTCAGTACATGGGATTTAGTTTAATGACCACCAAACACATAAATAAAGTTGTCAACACTCATTCAGTATCTATTTAAAGGATGTGGCAACTAGACGAGGTGATACCTTGACGTGGTGGCAAGTTGACGCGGACGTGAAAGGGGAAAATCTGTTGTTAGCATAACCGTCAAGTTGTCCCCTTGGAGTTTTGAAGGGACAACTTGACGGGGAGACAACTTGATGCGGACGTGAAAGGTGACAATCTGTCGGTAGCGTACACGACAGATCGTCACCTCAGAGCTAGGAAGGTGACAACTTGACGCCCCTAACCAAAATGCCGAGGTGACAACTTGACGTGGTGACAACTAGACGGTGACCCACATTCATAAATAAGCGATATATACCATTTTGATTATTCTCCATAAGAATAACATGGGGGATGAGTCTGCAGGTTTGCTGCAACAAGGAACACAACAAATCTGTTTTTATACAACTATCAATATAAATCAACAAGGTGAAGCCACATACCAAGTTTTTTTTAAATTTATGTTCATAAAAGGGAGACATTACATTTTACTGAACATGTTGGCTGAGTACGCAGGTTTGCTGCTACTGGAATCATCGGTAAAAATTGCTTCTTTGTGCAAATAACAATAGACCACAACCGTATACCAAGTTTCATTAGTAAGTTCATAAATAAGCGAGATATCAAATTTTTCTTATTCTCCATAAGAATAACATTGGTCAGCGTACTGTGTTTAGCACTTTCAGTACCTCCGTAACCAATTGACATTGAGAAATTATCAAAACACCAAATTGTGTGTTTTTTTAAAGCTGAATCCAATGGTGAAAACTAAAATTTGTCTTTTTAAAATATTATTTGTTAAAACTTCAAACCCCCCCAAAATACTACTTTGGATGGGTCGATCTGTCTGGTTTTCGAATTTAAAGTCATAAATGTTGCTTTACACATTTGTACCAAATTTCATAAAAATCGGACCTTTTTTACGAGAGTTATCGGACCCATGGAGACACACACACACACACGCACGCACGCACGTTTGACACTGTATATTTATACAGTGTCAAACAAATGGTGTTTTTGGGATCTGGGGACCTCAAAACGAAAAGTTATCGTGGTCCCGGGCCCAGGTCTTACCATGCCGACTACGGTAATAGCTTCTTCTCTACAGAGGAAATTTGCTAAAAACAATGAATTAAAATAAAATGGTTTACATCTTATTTTATAACCCAAAAACAAAGAATTCTTATAATACACAAATTTCAAACTAATTACAAATCAGAGTGGAGCCCTATGGAGTACCTCAGGGGTCCATTCTTGGCCCTTGTTTGTTATATATGTAAAAGATCTTTGCAATACCACACATATTACTACTTTTCAGTGTGCAGATGATACTGCTTTGATTTGCAAAGGTAGAAGAGATTATCTCATGCGGCCCATGATCACTAAAGAACTTCAGCTCCTTGAGGGCTGGTTTACTGTAAATGGTCTTTCCACGAATGTTTCTGAAACACAGCGTGTTCAATTTTCAGCTTCCAATCTGAATAGTGATATTACCTTAAATTCAAACTCAAATTCAATTGGCTCTCAAAATTCAGTTGAAAATCTGGGCATTAAAATTGATTTGCACCTAAATTGGCAAGCACACATTGAAAATGTATCAAAACGACTTAGTTTAAGGATATTGGTTCTTCGAGTAATTAGAGATACTACAAATTTGGAAACTCAAATTAGTCTATGATGCTTATTTTTATTCTATCATGAATTATGGAATAATTGTTTACGGCTTATCTATCCCCAAATTTGTATTGGAGAAGGTGTTTTATTCACTGGAGTAATACTTGGAAGGAGACTGAATTGTTGGTTTGTTTATATGTTTCTGATACACTAAAGGCTACACGTGAGGGTTGTTTACTCTCAGAGAGTTTGTGGTAGTAAAATGCGTTGTGTAAACAGCGCCGAGAGTCAGCTCTCCGACAGTGTCCAAGAGTGGCAGGAGCTCTCAGGGAGTCGCCTTCTGAGTTGACTCTTGTCGTGTAAATGGGATCAGCTGTTGCATCGAAACAAATCACCCACAGGGTAAACATTTCTGCGAGTAGCGTCTGAGAGTACCAAACTGTCTGAGGGTAAAAAACTCCACGTGCATACCGGCCTTAAGGATTGTAGATTAAGAATCTTGGACTAATTACCTGTCAAGCATATTTGATGTAATGTGATGATTGTAAATAAATAAACAGGCCTACTGGGATGAATGATGCCCCACTTAAAACTTGGCCACCCAGTCATGGCGGCAAACAGTGTCCAAGTCGTTTGGTTAAGAAAATATTTTGAAGTAGCCAAGACAAAGCAATAGGAATTTATAGAAAATTTTTGCTGGAACCATAAAATGTTACTGTATCAATTCCGTAATACAATTACAGCCTTTAATTTGTTTGTAATGTTTGTAAGTGTTAAACTTTATTTTGTTCATAGCATTGCCGAGTGTGGTCTTGAAAACCAGATTGTCTCAGTTCTGGAGACATCAAGCAGACAGCCCTCGTTGGTACCTTGCGACAATCGAGGCCATTCATCAGTTCATGGTTGAGCTGGATACAGCACAATGGCAACTCGACCACAGAACAGCCTCTGAAAGTTGCATGGACCAAGTGGCAAACTCGGTCAGCGATTGTCAACATGAGCCCATTGATCATGAAGAACCTAGAATAATTGTGGTCAGAGATAATTCCAATCCTCATTCTAGTGAAGTAACAACAAGCAGGTTTAGTTCCGAGTTGTTCTTAAAAGATTTTGATCCTGTTAACTCCTCAAAAATAGTTAAACAAAACAATAATGTATCAGAAAGTAGTAACGAGAAAGAAGGATACTTAACGAATTATTGTGACAGAAAAAGTGAAAGTGAAAAATATAGTTACAGTGGTAAATATGATAATCTGTTATTCTTCTTCAGGTTCATGTATAGTAAGATCCATTCATTGTACGATCACGACCAGTTACGTTCTTATAAAAGGCGTTTAGAGTAATATATGGCCAATTATTTTAGTATTCCTTTTGCTTTATACATTACTAGTAGAATGTACCCGTTCTTCGCACGGGTTAGAAAGGTAAGTTAGCTTGAAACAGCTGTTCTTGCTTCTGGTCTTTAAGCTGTCAAATGGAAGTGTCCACAGCTGTTCACAATACAGTTTCTGAATATTTACTTTCTTCTAAAATATAAACATTAAGACTTAAGACGTTCACGGGGCGTGGCCTGAGGGGATTTTAAGGAAGTGAATAGGCCTATGTGTTGCATGGGTTCAAGATCTACCTTTGTGTAATGTTTCAGCTCAGTCGGTTCAGTAGTTTTTGCGTTCACCCGGAACATCAGACAGACAGACAGATGGATAGACAGACAGACAGACAGAAACCACCTCGTCTTTATAATATTATAGATTAATTTTCTTGTATTTCATGTGGTAGTGGCTTGAAAACAACAATTTTGAGATAATTTGATGATAAGCAACTGGGAGCTGTCGCTATGGTATATTTACCCCGTCCACTGTTATACACTTCTACCCTTGATATGACTAACTGAAACAGTGAAATGGAAAGAAAACACACACCATTTGATTTATCTAAAACCAAGAGTAAGTGAGGATTGTTGTGGGTTAGTTTTCCCTCTAGAATTAGGGTGTAGCTTGCAACATTTCATAGATTTGATATATTTAAGTTTACCATATAATAAATAAACCCCACATTAATGTATAATAGGCCTATCTAGGTAATAAGAAGGCTCACTAATTCATTCATGTAAACTGCTTCAAATTATTTAATTTTATTTATTTTTCAAAATTGATCTCATTCCAAATTTAATTTGATATAGTACAAGTGTTTAAAACAAGTGACAGTGTCTACAAGAACTTCAGGAACATATGGCAGTGACTAACATTATTGAGAACCATGTGGTACAATTTAAAAAGAAAGAGTTTCCAAAAATATAATGGCCAAGTGTTAGCTTTTTGTGGGTATCTACCCAAAATTAACATTTTTCCCTATAAAAAGTGTAGTGGAATACACCATCCACTCTTTTATTATGTAAGAAGAGTCACTGGCAAAGTTTTATCCCATTTTGCAAGGCCAAGAAGAAATGCCAGTGATGAACAATATAAAACTATGGTGAGACCCTTCCAACTTACCTTGTATATTGCAGCAACATATAATTGATGTCCAATTTTCAAGTCTAACATCATTTCTAACATTTTGGAATATTTAAAGTAAACTAAACACATCAACCTCAAGATTAATTCTCCGGACTTATACTTTTTATTAATTAATTTTTCAACAGACTAAAGTTTCAAGGCTTAACCTATTTATTTCCTCAAGACTGAAAGAAGCCAATAACAGTGTATTACAAACTTTTGATTTCTGAGATCCTCATTGGCAAAACTTACAATGTGTCAAAATTCATATCATAACTAAACATTCAATTAAAATAAAAGATATTTTACTAAGACAAGAACAGACAGTCATTCTTGCCGCACGAGTTCCCCCCCTGCAGATCCTATAAATATTTTGTAAACCCTGAGCACTTCATGTATCAAATAATAATTATCTTATAGTAAAGTTAATCCTCTATATTTATGTACCATAATTTGTGAATCCCTATTTTGTAACCTGAAATGTCAACTTCATTAATAAATCCATTCATTGTATTGTAAACCAGTTTTATTATTTGTAGTATAAACGGCCATTAATTATTGTCATGATCACGAAATGGAAGAATTAATTAAGCCAAGAACAGCTGTTAGGTTATCTATGTAGCGAAACCTGGAACTGAAATAAAATACCGTAAAATAGGAAAGTCAAAGTAAAAAGGTAAACAAATAAATATCTCTCTATCTATCTATTGTTTATACATATGTTCACACTTATATTAAGCAAACAAGGTGTGTGTTTTGCAATTGGCGCTTCCAACGTAAGGCTTGAATGAGTGTCTGTTCTTAAATTTGAAGCAGTTAATTTAAGTAGGCATATTTGTTTAGAATAAGGAAAAAATCAAGTAGGCTACTAAGAATTATTGTAAAGATAAGATTTATTCCCATACTCCATTTCCCCCCACTACAATTGACAAACTTTATAGTGAAGTAAGATTATGCCCAAACATTATAACTTAAGACCTAATATCAACCCACCCCGTCGTTTAATCGAGTCACCAACAACAACAACTATGAATTCCCCAAATAACGAATCTACGGAATCACAGACGTCCGAAACACTTACTGCTTCTGACATTACGACATTACACGAAGAACACACTACTACAGTAAACATTCCCACGCAATTTAACTTCAACGACGACACAAACACGCCATTCCTTGGTTTCGACTTGAGTAATGACACAGACAACGTAAACAGTACAAACACCTTGCACGACATAAGCGCCATGACACCTAGCACAACCGGTGAAACCCCCACTCCCGCGGTCTCCATGACGACCACCGTTTCCCTGGCAACCACCCCTCCCCACCTCTCTATGTCATCACTACAGTCCCAGAATATACCGCTTGCGACTACACTAAACCCACTCAGCCCGCAGTCGACAACTAATATAAATCCCGCTGACATGTTGTCCCAAATCAGTATTATGTTTCAACAATTAGACATTAAGCTAAGCACAGTCCAAACTGAAATAAAATCCGAATTAGACATTAAGCTAAGCACAGTCCAAACTGAAATAAAATCCGAATTAGACACTAAACTAAACGCTGCTGACGCTAAACTTGACACGAAATTTAATGCTGTTCATGCTGAATTACATAATCTAGGCCGCGCTCAAGTTAAATTTCAAGACGAAATAAACCAAATCCGACAAAGACAGAGTGAACAATCCATTAGAATCGAAGGAATTGAAACCAAATTATCCGCTGAGATCACCAAACAAACGTCTGATTTAAAAGAACATTTCGAAATCGAATTTGAACGACAAAGAAACGAGACTAACAATCTAATCTATTCTACTAACAATCAAATCCGTACCGAACTAATCACTAAAATGAACGAAGACGTAGGTGACGTAAACAATCAGATCAGAGAACTTAAAGATGAAACATTACAACGAATAGACGACACCATTGACCGTCACACCAAAACCACTCAAGACGTGTTTTTACCACTAATTCAACAAAATCAAATCAAAATCGAGCAGACCAAAAACGAATTTAGCCAACTAAACGAAATTGTAAACACGGAAATTAAACTCCTGAAAAACGAAATCGTACAGAAGTCAACTATCGTCCCTTCAACCATAAATGTTGTTTGCGGAAACAATGGCAATGCTATCGACCAAACCATACCCAAATTTTATGGACGCGCATACAATCCTCAAGAATACTTGATTAAATTAAAAAAATACTACGAACGGAATAGTCACAGAAACAATTGTACTGATCTGAGAGAAAATCTGATTGACACAATCGAAGCCAGCTTCGAAGGTCATGCGTCGCGTTGGTTCTCTTTGATAAAAGACGATATCAAAGATTGGAATGAGTTTGAAAATGCATTTTTGGCTAAGTTTTGGAATCGTTCAGTTCAGAGAGGAATACGACAAAAATTGGAGGTAGAAAAATTCCGGACGAATGGTAAACTGTCACGCTCCGAATACTTTATAGAACGTGTCATCACACTGAGATCTTTAACACCACCATTAAGCGACGATGAAATTGTATCCTGTCTCGCTGAACACTTCAGTGAAATAGTACAAGACGCAAGAAGAGTCCAAAACGCTAATACTATTCATGAATTCGAGTCACTACTACAAAGAGAGGACCTAAAGGACGCACAGAAGAGAGACAGACACAACTATTCAGCACATAACAACCGACCGACTTCACCCCAAAATCAACGTCAACCGAATTACCAAAACAATCAGAACGACAAGAGACCAAATAACAACAACAACTTCCAATACAACAACGGACATCAACATGGTAACCAGTACCGAAACCACAACATAAACCCACACTCCTACCAGCCTAGAGATAACCGTGCACAGTATCACCCCTACAACAACGGTTACAGAAACAACAACAACTACAACAACAACAACAGTCACTACTATCGACCTCAACAACATGACAGGAATCCCCCGAACAACAACAACATACACAACTACCATTTCCCATCCCCACGACCAGGAACATCAAGTAATGAGAGAAAATATCCGTCACGTGAACAGCATAATGTCTGTACGACAATCCTAGAGAGGACTGACCCCAACCAAAAACCCCCATCACCCAACCCCACTGATACAGCGCTACCTTTAAACGGGTAAGCACTGAAGTAATCGAAGGCTGTCTTACGGATTTGTCACTCCCCTCCCGTTTGATGATGTCTTCAGTGCCCACACAACATATCGGACATAACAGGCCTAATAATACTAATGATACTAATATTATATATAATCCCATAAATAACGAGTATACTGTAAGTACGATCTGCTGCGACAGAGAATTTTTAATGAGAGAAGAATCTGATGTAAATAATAAATCCACTGATAAACAAAATTTTAACTGTCCAGAACTTAAAGTAAAAATTAACGATATATATGTAAATGCGTTAATTGATACCGGCTCTAACATCACGTGCATGTCAGAAAAATGGTTTGAAGAGAATAAACATAAGTTTAATAAATTTGAAGAACTGCCCGTAACCAATACATTCATTAAAACTGCAACAGGTGAACGATCGAAACGTATAGCGAAAATAATATTATTACCCATACAGATAGAGAAGCAACAAACTAATGTACAAGTTTTATTGGTTCCCAACCTAGTTAGACCATTCATTATAGGGATTGATTTGTTAAGTTACTGGGAGATGGAAATAAACTTTGAACATGAAACGATTATGTTGAAAATAAACAATAATGTTATCAATTTGAAGTTTGGAGAAGCGTATATTGAAGGTATATCATGTTACATCGTAAGAGATGAAAGCCACAGGCGAAATAATATTAACAATAATACTCATATAAATAATCATACTAATCAGTCTAATTATGATACCAATAATCCCACAACTTGTAGTATCTCTTATAATATCGTTCAGCAATCACTAAATAACAATAATTATTAAACCACCAACAACAGGAGCAGTTAACCGATTTGTTAAAGTTACCAGAATGTATTCTCTGATGGTCCCGGAACACGTAACAGCATAAATTCAGACCATACTACATTAACGCATTGAAAAAGTATATTAGCAGACCTGTGAACACCTGAATACATCATCATCGTGAACCCCACCAATTCCCTTCCCTTTGTTATGTTATAAATAGTTATGTTAGCATATAATATTCATTATGTTGTCATTTCAAAGTGTTATGTAATTTCCCCTATCAAGTGTTTTCCCCATTTAATGTATGTGTTTTCCCACTGTGTTTATATAACCCTTTACAAGTGTCTCCCTATTGCATGTGTCTCCCTCCCCTTCTTTCCTCCCCAAGACTCCCAAGTGACAAACCCGTTAGGATATGGACCAGAATAACAGTTCCTCCCCCCCCCTTGAATAAACAATTATTATAATATTTCTTCCAGTGAGTTAGTTTAAAAAAAAAAAAAAAAAAAAAAAAATGTATTAATGTTAAGGAATAATAATGTCAAGTGGATATTCTCCCTACCAACCCCACTATGGACAGAGAAACCCATGAACATTTCACCCTTTTTGTAACTTATGTCATGATATTCCATATTTGTGTTTAACGTTTAATTGATGTTATTTAATCCCAACTGTCATTCATCCAACGTTATAATTTTGTTATGTGTTAACCTTCATGTATTTTCAATGTTATCCAATTGTTATGTGTGTTCATGTTATCATAAATATTCATATTATGTGTACCATCAAATCCATTCATGTTGTTTCGAAATCTCAGCTTCATTTCATTCACTTCGACTTCTGCGGGGATCATTGCAACATTTCATAGATTTGATATATTTAAGTTTACCATATAATAAATAAACCCCACATTAATGTATAATAGGCCTATCTAGGTAATAAGAAGGCTCACTAATTCATTCATGTAAACTGCTTCAAATTATTTAATTTTATTTATTTTTCAAAATTGATCTCATTCCAAATTTAATTTGATATAGTACAAGTGTTTAAAACAAGTGACAGTGTCTACAAGAACTTCAGGAACATATGGCAGTGACTAACATTATTGAGAACCATGTGGTACAATTTAAAAAGAAAGAGTTTCCAAAAATATAATGGCCAAGTGTTAGCTTTTTGTGGGTATCTACCCAAAATTAACATTTTTCCCTATAAAAAGTGTAGTGGAATACACCATCCACTCTTTTATTATGTAAGAAGAGTCACTGGCAAAGTTTTATCCCATTTTGCAAGGCCAAGAAGAAATGCCAGTGATGAACAATATAAAACTATGGTGAGACCCTTCCAACTTACCTTGTATATTGCAGCAACATATAATTGATGTCCAATTTTCAAGTCTAACATCATTTCTAACATTTTGGAATATTTAAAGTAAACTAAACACATCAACCTCAAGATTAATTCTCCGGACTTATACTTTTTATTAATTAATTTTTCAACAGACTAAAGTTTCAAGGCTTAACCTATTTATTTCCTCAAGACTGAAAGAAGCCAATAACAGTGTATTACAAACTTTTGATTTCTGAGATCCTCATTGGCAAAACTTACAATGTGTCAAAATTCATATCATAACTAAACATTCAATTAAAATAAAAGATATTTTACTAAGACAAGAACAGACAGTCATTCTTGCCGCACGAGTTCCCCCCCTGCAGATCCTATAAATATTTTGTAAACCCTGAGCACTTCATGTATCAAATAATAATTATCTTATAGTAAAGTTAATCCTCTATATTTATGTACCATAATTTGTGAATCCCTATTTTGTAACCTGAAATGTCAACTTCATTAATAAATCCATTCATTGTATTGTAAACCAGTTTTATTATTTGTAGTATAAACGGCCATTAATTATTGTCATGATCACGAAATGGAAGAATTAATTAAGCCAAGAACAGCTGTTAGGTTATCTATGTAGCGAAACCTGGAACTGAAATAAAATACCGTAAAATAGGAAAGTCAAAGTAAAAAGGTAAACAAATAAATATCTCTCTATCTATCTATTGTTTATACATATGTTCACACTTATATTAAGCAAACAAGGTGTGTGTTTTGCAAGCTTCTCAATTTATTTTTGGCCTAACTTTCAAACAAGTAATTTCTAAAGAATCTTTGAGCCAATTTTAATTTAGACTAGGTATATTTGTATCTGTGTTAAAAGAACACTTAAAAAAACAGGGTACATATCTAATAAAGCACCTGTTTTGTAATTTGAGATTCATTCTGTTGTAATGCTTCAAAAGTAATAATATTTTATTTTATGTCAGGCTAAGGTTACTAGGCCAAACATAAAACTACAAAAAAAATAAGAGGGCGACAACCAAGTTTATAACACCTATTGCAAAGTTAAGACACTACATAAAGATAAGGTGAAGCCACTCAAAAGTTACAAGAACTTTGACCAAGAACTCTCGTTATTATTACTTTGGTTTCTCGTCTACAAGTTGGAGAACGAAGCAGATTCAACGACGTCGTCGATCTTTATCAGCTTTATTGATTTGTAATTCAAAAATCTTGTTCCTAAAATTAGTTTTTTCCCATACTCAGATTCCTCATACCATTACCATTACATATCTTGTTTAAAATTAACAGGATGGCATTCCTACATTATTTTTATTATAATTGTTTATAATTGATAAATATCCATAAACTGAACTACCTCGTCCAGCACCTAGGCTTTGATACCACCTGGTCCACTACTGCTGCTAGTCTGAGTGGTCCAAGGCGCTACCCTTCCGGTCAGGGGCTAGCTCTTGGATCAAAGGTTTGAATCCAGTCACAGTTGGTGGTTTTTATGTGCAACTCATGGAGAATTCACGTGCCTGTGGTAGAGTTGAAAGGGAGGGTGGACCTTAAACAAATGATGGACGGCATGGTCCAAGCTGACAGGATAAGTGGATTTTTTGTGAGTTGCACATCTGATTAGGTGTATTGCTACGTTTTACCTATCCTTACTGTCTGACTACCGGAAGCACTTTTTTATAATTTTAACTGTTCAAGCGTTCAATATTTTAAAAAATCAACCAAAACATTACAGATCAACTACCCCTTTCACAAGTTTAGCATTGAAAGGATTAAACTAGAGCAAATAATACGTTCTTAGTTTTTACTTCACATTAGTCAAAAAGCCTATTTTAGCATTATGATTTTTTATAGTAATCATGAGTCATAAACTTAATTTTGTATGATCAGAGAGTTTGTAAAAATTGATTTACGTTATCATTAACCCTCCGAGTGATGCGAAAATTTTACCAGGTGTGCTCTCTGTGATACACAGTTTTACCAGAATTTGCAAGGGTCTTTTGCAAAATTCACAGCTAGGCAAGGAATATAGAAAACCTATTGAACCTCATATTCTTTTTATTTGTAAAAGAATAGGGAATCTGAAAAATGAAAAAAAGATATTCAGATGGATGATTTTTGAAAAAAATATAAAAAATTTGAAAAAAGAATTTTGTTGGTTTGAAACATCAAAAGTAAAATCGAATTTCATCCATGCTGATTTTTAGCAAATTTCCCCTATAGGGAAGAAGCTATTACCGTAGGTGGCATGGTAAGACTTAAGCCCGAGACCATGATAACTTTTCGTTTTGAGGTCCCCAGATGCCACAAACACTATTCGTTCAAATTTATATATATGTATATATGTGTCCGTTACCGCAATAACTTTTGAAAGAAACACCCGATTTTGATGAAATTTGGCACACATGTGGAGAGTAACATTTATGACTTTAAGTTCGAAAACCAGATCGATCACACTATGGGAAAGGGGTTTTATGGAAGTTTACAATTTTCCAAAAATCAGTTTTTTGCAAATTTGACCCTAAAATGTTAAAAACACTCAATTTTGGTTATAGCTATTTTATAGAACTTAAAAAAACAATTAATTTAGTATTTCGAATCATTAACCTAGGTTAAGTGGTTGCGGAGAAAATCCAAAAAAACATGTCCGATGTTAATCTTATGGGAAACAGGTTTTTAGATTTTTCTCAGATAGTTTTACTAAAAACTTCACATTTCTGTTTATTAATGTGTTTAGCTCAACAAAACAAACATTTTGGTGTTTTAATCGTTGTTCTACGTCCAACCGTTGCAGAGATATTCAAAGTGCTAAACACACAGTACGTTGTCCAATGTTATCCTTATGGAGAATAAATAAAATTCTATGTCTCGATTATTTATGAATGTATATTGATGAAACTTGGTATGTGGATTCAACTAGTTGTGGTATATTGATATTAGCACAAAAAACAAGTTTTTTGTTGATAGTCCCCGTAGTAGCAAACCTGCATACTCAGCCCCCATGTTATTCATATGGAGAATAAGTAAAGTTGTATATCTCCCTTAATTATGAACCTACATTAACAGAACTTGGTATGTAGCTTCACCTGGTTCAGTTGTATTGATAAATGCAAAAAAACACATTACTTATCTTCCTCGTTGCAGCAAACCTGCGTCCTCAACCCTAATGTTATTCTTATGGAGAATAAATAAAATGCTATATATATATATATATATCACTTATTTATGGATGTATTTTTGTGAAACTTGGTAAATAGCTCTATGTAGTAGTGAGTCACATATATATGCATTGGAAATTCGCTGAGTACGCAGGTTTGCTGTGACGGGGGTATTTTATGGTAAAACCAATACATACCCCATTTGTAGAATGTATTTCCCTACTTAGAAATGTATAACAATCATAAAAACAAAAATTGTATATATCTATTACATCGAATAATTAGAAAAAAGTGAAAATAGCCATTTTTTTATGCAATTAGTTACATGAGCCAAAAAAAAACAATAAAAATAAATGAATAAAATAAAACCTAACTTGTTTTGAAGGTTATAAAATTATAAATACCCGGTACAAAGATATAAGAATGAACAGTGTAAAAAATCATATTATTCATAGCATTATTCAAAATTTATTTTAAACACTTTTTCTAAAAAAATATTTTTTTACTATTCAAAGTTAGCTAATTTTTTTACACCTAATAATCCAAAATAAGCTATCTACTATGATTCTTTGTTCATTTCTCTAGAAGAAAATTTATAGTTATGTATAAATATATCTAAAAATAAAATTATTATCGCATACTTTATAAGAAAGGTTTGTTTATAGTAACAATCCAAATTAAAATAGTAATATATACACACTTAATACTAAGATTTACGCAAAATAATTCAATAAATATTACTACTGGGGTATACACTACACTACACTAAACATATTTTATAACTCACACTGCGGATTTGCTCCTAAAACTTGAATAAACTTTACAAAATAAATTCACTTATTACAACTGACACACGCGTCACATCACCATGGAAACAACATCGACACAGTTTCCGGTCAGCTGTCAGAGGGGACTCAATTTTTTTTCCGGGGCTACTAACCAGACAAATAGTCACACTACTTCTTTCTCTCTTTCCAATGAATATCAAATCAATATATCAAACATTTGCTTCACGTATATAAATCGAGTTTTGCCGATCGACGGCTGCCGTCAGTGTTAACAATTCCAGTGAACATAAAAAACTATTCATTTTATCATTTTACGACAAGTCTATGTAAAGGTATTTTGTCATTATATCGTATGCGACGAGGAAGGACATTTTCTAGTCATTCCAGTGCTACCACTCGCTTTTGGATTGAAACAAGATTGACCTCCCTCTTATTTTTTGAAACGTCATGTGTTTGGCGATTTCGCAACACAAACAAGGCGTAGTCGACTCGCGCGCAAATTGTCATTCAAATGTAACTCTCAATTATGTTGATATATTGCTGCTAGAAGGTTCATTAATATAATAAAATGGAAGTTTAGAATGTTATCTTTCGATTTGTATAAAAATTATCCGGTTTCAAGTGCTTTTTCTATGTTTTTTGTGTATCTGAAAAAAATCTGTTGGATATCAATGGCTGCCATCGCCCATCAATCCAACGAAGCACTTGGATATCGGCTGCTGCCGTCGCTCATCACTCGGAGGGTTAAGTATTATACATAAGCATTTTTTAATTTGGTTGTTAGTCCTTATCTGTTGAAATAAATGTGGTTTTACACTAGAAATGCCAACAAAAGTTGTCAACATTCTCTAGAACAATATTAATATTTTCACAAGTTTTAATCCCTTAAAGATTTGTTGTTATCAACATCATTTGTTAGGTACTCTAGAGTAAACTTGCGTCAACAATGGAATAAATTGTTTTGGCTGGTGAAATAACACGATTACATTGGTCATAAGATTTTTCAATAACCTTATGTTTTATAAAAATTAGGGATGAGTCGATACCGAAATTTATCGATTCTCGATACCGATACCGATACCAGGAAAATCGATTCTCGATACCGATACCATCGTTGCCTACGATTTTTCAGTACCTATAGTTGTTAAAACTACTATTAAAAATTCTACAAATTTATTCAGTAGAATTTTGTAGTTAATTATCAAAAAAATATTTTAATACAATTTGTTACTTAATTTAATATTAATTTAACTAGTTTGCTATAGTAATGTAGACAAACAAAAACTATATATTATAAATTCATAATGGGGAAAAACTTGGTTGTAAGATAATGACTCAAAGAAATAATTTTAGTCAGCTGATTTATTACTTTCAACCGGACCCCACCCCTCTTCCTTCCTTGTCTCCAAGGTAAAATTGTTTGCTGCCGACCCAAACACTCCCCGTGCCTTTTGTAGCGCGGGTAAACGGCGGGAGTATATAAAATAAAAAAAATAAAAATAAATAAGGTCTTTAATTAGCGATTTTCAAACAATAATGTTTGTTTTACAAAATAACTAACATGTTTATAATAATAGAATTGTCTATAGTTCTGCAACAATGAGGTTGTCTCGAACTTTTCTTCTTAAAGTTTTAATACTGAACAATTTTATTTTCTTTGGAAGAGCATTGTACTGCCTTGGCCCAAAGTATCCAAATCCCCTTCTTCCTACTTCTAGCTTGATGCGTGGCACTTCCAGTAAATAATCCTGCCGAGTGTGTTTTTCTCGCACGTCTACTCTGTTCTTAAGTTTTTCTTTTAAATATGCTGGAAGACCAGTGGCAAGGACTCTATGTACAAGTGTTACAGTTTGCAGTTTGCAAAGACTCCTTATAGACAGAACCTTAGCACTCTTTCTGTAATCCGAAATGTGGTCAAACTTTTTAAGGTTATACACAAATCGTAATGCGCTATTTTGAAGACGTGTGAGAACCGTGCAGTTTTCATTAGAAAGACTGTTTCCAAAAACTAGTAACGCATATTCAATAATAGGGAATACCAGGGATTTGACCATTTGCAGCTTAGCATCTTCAGGAAATAATCCCTTAAATCTGTTTAAGACTCGCAATAAGCCCACAACACGAATAAGGATTGATTTGATATGTATTGAAAAGTTAAGCTCATTATCAACCCACACACCTAATACCTTTACAACATCCTTCATAATCAGTTGAATACCCTCCAAATTTATAGTAGTATCGCATTGGATAACATTCTGTGATAATGACGGAGAGTTAAGGTGGACAACTGAGCATTTATTTAAATTCAACTTAAGGCCATGAGCATCCGACCAAGTTTTCACACTGCTTAAATCAAAGTTTAATTGATCAAAAGCTTGATGGGAGTTTGATCGTGGATATGATAACAACAGTTGAGAGTCATCTGCATAAGAAAATAAAGAGCAAAATGATAAGCTCTTTTCAAGGCCAGCACAGTACAAAATAAACATTATTGATCCTAAACAGGAACCCTGGGGTACTACTGTAGTTTTTGAAAGATCTTTTGATAATGTTTCTCCAACTTTAGTAACTTGTACTCTGTCGTATAGGTATGATCTAAACCATTTTATAACAGTTTCATCAAATTTAAAGAATTTTAATTTTGCCAAAAACATTTCAAAGTTCACTGAATCAAATGCCTGG
The DNA here is from genome assembly GCA_963675035.1 of Allygus modestus. Classification (NCBI taxonomy): domain Eukaryota; kingdom Metazoa; phylum Arthropoda; class Insecta; order Hemiptera; family Cicadellidae; genus Allygus; species Allygus modestus. The sequence continues at coordinate 107,721,923 of OY776111.1, forward strand.
GAAAAATCTAGATTAACAAGGACACTATTCATACTATTGTCTCTAGCCATCAACAATTCATCAGTAATGTTCAATAATGCCGAAGTAGTGGAAAATCCTCTCCTAAAACCAGATTGACATTTTGGTAGAATATCTTCACTTTGATGGCATTCATTGCTTCAATCACCTCTAGTTCGCTTACAGTTTTAAACTTAAAAGAATTTTTTACTTGATCTTGAGTGTTCTATACAAATTTAGTGTATCTTAGGAGATACGGTTTCCTGCTCCCATATTTACGTAAGTATTCATTAATTTCATCTGGATGGAATGGATGGTTGTAATTATTATTATTACTTCCTAAAACTCCACTAACATGGATTGTGGGCCAGAAGGATTTGGAATCCTTGTGATTTTTAAATTGATTTTGAAAATAAATTCTTTTAGCCTTTCTAATTGCAGAATTAAGATTATTTCATGCTTTACAGTAAGCTCCTTTACTGCTTACAGTTTTGCTCTTGCTGGATTCAATTTTATATTTGTTTTTTATTTTTGTCAACTGTTTTATCGTATCATCCCTCCAAGGAGCCTTTTTCTTACTCTCTTTCTCACAATGGGAGCGCACACTTCAAACACATGAAGCATTTTAGAGGACAAACTCTTATTTACGTCATTCACTGTAGACAGTGATAAAACTTCTTTCCAGTCAGTGTTAGAAGTAATATCAATAAATGTATCTATATCAAAATCTGAATAGTCTCTGTAAGTTATAAACTTTACATTAGCAACACGTTTCACCAGGGGTATATCACAATAAACTAATTTGTGATCAGTTATTTTCTTTCCTCTCCCATCAAAAATAGCTGAAGTGTCAACCACACCAATGTTTATGACAGGGTTGCCTTTGTCTATAATGATGTGATCAATTAGCGTTGCAGAAGTTTCAGTAACTCGAGTTGGCTCTCTTATAAGTTGAATGAGATTTAGTGATTTATTAGTTGGCTCAAAAATCTAGTTTCAGGTTTATTACAGTCAAGAAGATCTACATTGAGGTCACCAAGAAGGACCACAGCATCTACTTCTGACATTTTATCAATAAACAGATTATAAAGTAAAGAACTCAAACAAGAATATGCAATAGAGGGAGGCTTGTATACCAAGCAAACTAACAATTTCTTATTATTGCTAAAAAGTATTCCACATAAATACTCCAGACGACTATCTATAGTATCATGCTGTACTTGCTTCATATTCAATCCTTCCCTTGTATATAGTGCGACACCACCACCACCACCACCTTCAGAATCATCGAGGGACTTAACGCTTTCATGATTCACTCTGTCATTACGCCATAATGAAAAACCAGGCACTACAAAATAATCAGAAGGAGTCTCTGGGGTTAACCATGTTTCAGATATGCCCAACACATCAACATCTAAGTCATCAATAACTGAGAGCAACTCCTCAAACCCAGTGTTCAAGGAACGCATGTTAACATGTGCTAATCTTGTAATTCTTTGAGTACTCCTGGCTCGTTCCCCGAACTCTGGCTTAAAAAACTTTGCTGATCTGAGATAATCGATAAATTTGGTACATCTCTACCGGATGTGATCTCCACTACCTGATTAATTGAGCGATATAAAGCTCTACTAAGAACCAACACACCAATATTGTTCAAGTGTCTACCATCACTATTCAGATGCCAATAACGAATATTAACTTTTACAAAGCTTACATTGAAGTTTCCACTCATAAGTTCAAGTTGATCATTCAAGTAATGCATTGCTTTACTGTTTACGTCATATCTACTTAGAATACAGTTTAAAAATATTTTACTGTGAGGAAAATTTGTTTTTGCAGTAAGTAAAAGATCTGCCATTTGATGAAGAATTTGCTTTTTTCCATCACCTCCATTGTAGCCAGGTCCTCCATTGTATCCTAATTTCAAATTGTTTGTTCCAACATGAATATGTATGATTATTGGTTGAACCTTTACAAAGTTTAATAATCTGTATTTGATGTCTTTGATTCTGGCACCAGGATTAACATCGATTATATAGCCCAGTTCTGCACACTGCTTGCTTGCATGTCTTAGTAATGAGTCGCCAATTACTAAACATTTCTCAAAATTTAATTTTGATACATTAATAGATTCTAATTTCGATGATCTGAACGAATTAGGACATTTATCTCCATAAAGGTTTGATGTATTGTGGTTAAGTTAGGATTGATTTTCAGTTTGGTTTGAAGATTGTTTGTTTCTAAAACTCTCATTCAACTTAACTGTTTGCATCAACTTTAAAACCCAATGTTTAGCATTATTGACAACATGTTTGCCACAACTGTGACTGTCATTTTGTTGATTACACTTTTCAGCTTTGTAATTAAATTGTTTAAATTTTAAAACTATATTCAATTTTCGGCAAAGTTCTCTTGCTATGGTATCATTTAGGTCTGACATTGAGTCTAGATGAATAAAGTTTGTATTGGTAAGGTTCAATACAACTAAACTCCAGTGGGATCCTGAGGTGTTAACATTTTCTTTGAAAGTTAGTTTAGTGTTTGATAAAGGCAATACAAGAAGTTTTGTTTTCAAGTCAATGTTTAGCATACTTAAATTTAATTCACTATCTGGAGTAAAACGTATTACTGAAACTGTGGTTGGATGTAGCACCTGCACTTCATCTGATATTAGTGATTTGGTCAACTCCCAAATTGTGTCATCTTGTAACCATTGACTAGTTTCATCATCATTCCTTATTTCATGTGCAGTTTTACGAGTTTCAGAAATAAATGGAGTTATTTCTGAAACACGTTTGAGCTGATTCTGAATGTTGATTTGATTTGATTTTTTTCTTCCATTTGGGTATTTGTTGTTTGGCCTGATCTCAAATTTTCCCCCTGCATATATCCTTGACCATCTTTAATATTTGTTTGTTTAGAACTTAATGTTATCTTTCTTTCATTATTAATTGGCTTAGTCTGGTTTTCATGATCCACACATTGACTGAGAATGTGAAATCTGTTAGATAGTTGTATCGCTGTCTGCTCTGTACATAATGGACTTATATTGTCTGCTACCTTTCATTTTTATAGTTTTTACTAGAGGAAAAATGAGAGTTATTGACTTGTGCAACTTGAGGTTCATTTTGAAACGAATTTGATGCATTAATAAAGGAGAAACTATGAGTTTTCATTTGAATATTTGAATTAGATGATTCGGTAACAGATGTATTTCCATCTTTATCTCTCAAGTGAGAATTTTGATTTGAACTTGTTTTACATGAGTGTAAACGTTCAGTTGATCTTTCAGTTATGATTGACTTCTTCAATTTATCAATCTCTTCCTCCCATTACCTCCTGTCTTCTCTGCAACCCTTGAATTACGTTCAATAAATGTTCATATTTCTTATTTTCAATAAAAAATCCCTGGACTTCATCTTCTTCAGACATTTTGTGGAGTTCACAGTTTCCTGCCTTCATTTTCTGAGATCTGGTTTGTATTATTGGTTTAAACTTTAACAGTTTTTGTTTGTTCCCATTTCAAGTTTATTTGTTTACTTAATTGGTAAACCGTGTATTTGAGGTTATTTTAAACAAATTACTCTAATTGAATAAAATGATTAGATATATTTAAAGTTTCTTATTGGGAATCAAAATACTATATCACAGATCAATAATATTACTTACTTTATCACTAAATACCATAACATTGATTTTAAAACACAAAATATTGAGGATAAATTATAAAACCTCAATTGTGAATTTTTCTCAGCTGTATACTATATCTTCCCGCGCACTTCGTAGCGCGGGTAAACGGCGGGGGTATCGATGGTATCGGTATCGACATTAAACGAATGAATCTCGATACCGATACCAATGTCCAAGGATCGGTGGTATAGAGAATCGGTGGTATCGAGAATCGGTATCGAGAATCGACTCATCCCTAATAAAAATCTAGTGTAAGTAGTGCAATTAAAAATTTGGTTTGGTTCAATGTGAACGAATAATCATTTGTTATGAAGGTTTTTATATGTCTTTTAAGTTACATAGGGTTTATTTGATTCTGTTTGTAACTTAATAATAATTTTAGGGCAGAACTTTTGAACAATTGTTTTCCAGTTTGGATTTCTTGATTTCCACTCTTGTACTCTTAAATATTGACAGTCTTGATAGAGATCCACACAGATATGTTCTTCTTTTAATCTGAAAATAATAATAAATTTGCAATATCTCCTTGTTTTATTGCAATCAATCGAGATAAATTGTACAAGTGTTAACAGCATGTTAAAAAGTAGTACCCATGGCTATGTAAATATATACGGGGTGTTTCTGAACAACTTACCGATATTTTAGGGCATTGTTTCAGGGCCAAAAGCAAATTTAATATCATAATTAAACTGTCCGAAAGTCCCCAGTTACTCATACAGCTGTCATTTTATTTTTTCACATATTAATTTTATAATTAAAAACAATTTAACATTCAAAATTGAAATATTGTAAACACTTTTATAACAACTAGGCAAATCTGTAAATAATAATCAAAATTTTCTGACAACCAAAACCAAAATGGCAGCCATTTTAATTTTAATTTTCTAAATAACTTAAAAACGGCTAATTAAAAAAATATTTTACAAAAATAGTTTGCTTTAGATATTTTTATTAAAAATCTATCGACACCTTATGTAAGGAGATTGAACGAATATTAACCGAATTGTGTGCGTTTTTGTAGTATGCGGAGCTTTTGTTGCATTTTTGTGACAGACATTAGTTGCGTACTAAGGACTGCAACCAGGTATCAGTAGCCGCATAACATGAAAACTTACACTATTCGGTTATATTTGTTTGATCTTATTACAAGGTGTCGATAGATTTGTAATAAAAATATCTAAACCAAACTATTCCTCTGAAATATTTTTTTATCAGCTGTTTTAAAGTTATTTAAAAAATTAAGATTAAAATGGCCGCCATTTTGTTTTGTGGGGTCAGAAAGTATTGATTATTTTTTATAGATTTGTCTAGTTATTATAAAAGTGTGTAGACAAAATTTCAATTTTGTATGTTTAACTTTTTTATATAAAGAAATTTATAAGTGAAACAAAAAAAAAATGGCGGCTGTGTGAGTAAATGGGGACTTTCAGGCCATTTAATTATGATATTTACATTTGCTTTTAGCCCTGGACCAATGCCCTAAAGTATCAATAAGTTGTTCTGAAACATCCTGTATACTGTCATTTTAGTGGTTTTTGTTAAAGAATAACAATAACTAATGTCCAGAAAATTGTTTAATAGTGCCTCTTGCCTCTTAGTTCCTTCAATCTTCCTCTATCCTTTTGCCTAATTTTGTAAATGATTTTAAAAGTGATTTGTCAAAGCGCAGATCCTAATTCAACCTTTCTTATCAGCATTTTACTGAATAAAGCTTTATCTGGAGTTCAAAAACCAGTCCCATGAAAATATTCACTAGTCACTATACAGTATACTTAAAATCTGTATTAAGAGTATCTGTATAAACCCTGATTCTAAATTACCCTGATTCCCAGAGAAAATTTCAGACCTTTTGTTTCAAAACAAGCATTTATTTAATCAGATTTATATTTGAATACGGCAAACTGGACAAGGTTTGCCATTTTTAACTAAAATATGGTTACAAATTACCTGAGCCAAAAAATCAGTCTTTGAGACCTTTATTATTTTTACACCTTGATTTAACTACTATCGTTTGTTAGTGACTAATTTGCATTTAAAGTTCCTTTCTGGCTCCTTTGGTTTGAGTTTTCCCCAGCTATTTCTAGTTTTTATGAGGAAATTTGTTGAAAACAGTTTATTTTACTTCTTTATAATTATCAATCTCTATGGGGGGTGGCATGAAAAAGCAGTATGCAAGCAAGTCACCTGTTGATGCCTATACAGCCAATACCAATGGCTTGTTCGTCCCCACAGTAGTCAGAGACTGACTTGTCCACGATCCTCTCCACCATGTCCTTGATTGTGCCTTGCGTTTGGGTGTGGTTCCCCTGGCCATCACCCACAAAGTCAAGGATCGTCTTCACAACCTGACCAACCAAATAATTTGATGTAACCAATGCCTATTGATAACAAAATCTTGAACTTTTTCAACAGAAATATGAATTTTATATTACAAAAAGATTGTTTTATAGTATGATTTTTCATAATTAGAGGTAGTTTTTGTTTGTAGTATTGGAATTTTTACTCAAACAAAGTGGTTGCACAACAAAATTAATTACACAAACTTAATACTAAAGCAATAAAGCCCTGAGGTTATGAAACTTGTGGGAATCCTACATTTTAACTAAAAACAAAGGCTCTGGCTAGCCAGCATTCTTAAATACAGTAGTTCTAAACAATATAATACACTCCTCTATAATTTCTTAAATACTTCTGTGTACTCAGGGGCCTCTATCGTTAATATGTTAGAGACTATAGTAGAGACAAAATCCATCGGCACTTCAAGGTCACTCAAGAAATTGAGATCGCGGCTTCGCTTGCTATCATACTGTAATATTATATTTGAAAAGTTAGAAACATTTGTTAAAGCACTTTATCACCTCGGGGGCCGAGCTTTGCTTTAAAAGCCAGTCAGTTTGTTCAAAATGCCTATCTTCACGGTTCCTCCCCAAGGTGAGCATATTTACTTTGTTTATTTGCTTGTTTTGTTTTATTTTGGACATGTCCGCTTAATATTTAATTATTCTATCTTAATTTGTAATTGTTCTAGAAATTTATACTTAACGTAATATTGTATACATTAGTTCTAATCACTATTCTCACAAAAATCACATGCTGATACTTTACCAAGTGAATGTTATTTTTACAATTACCCAGTTGTTTTTGAACAGCTGTTAAGATTATTTTGTTTTTATCTACAAATCTTAACCCTAACCCAATATTGTTTTTTCAAACAACTTATTATACTAAACCATATTTTTCCGGGGATGAGGCCTAACTAGAACTTATTTCTTTACCCACAAATTTGATAGCTTCAACATTCAGAGGGCCCTAAAACAGTTTTGGAACAGGGGTAAGCAAAAGTGGTTTTATTGTGATGTATTAACTATCCTCCTAACAAATGCATGTTCAATCGGTCCAGTTAACTAATAACGGTCAGTGTCGTTTAGATTAAAATGTTAGGGCAGCGGAGCAAATGACATAAGGGACGGAAAGTATAGGCCTATTTCTGCTTATGGTACATTCCCATTGCCTGCTGTCTTCTAACAATTATTTGTTCAATCGGTCTAGTAAGTACATGATTAACATGGACATTTTGAAGGTCATTAATAGGGCCGAGCCTCATTTTGGAACGGGAATAAGCCCATAACTGATTTTTGGGATGGACCTATTTTCTTCCAAATATCTGTTCAGTAACTCAAATAGTTATCTGCTTAATATTTTGTGCATGATGGCCTTAAAAACATAACAAATTCAGCATTAAAATCACAATGATTACCTCGACAAACTGAGCTTTAAATACCATGTTGCAAGGGCTTATGTGCTCCCTACCCAATGTCTCGTTGCCGTGCCGTTATTTTATATTGCTTTATACCGTTGTGGAGTAGTTAGTAAAGCACGTGTTTCATCCATTCTGTAAAGATAAATTATGTTACTAAATGCTCATTAGAAATAATATGTTGCATTCTACAGTGAAAGGTTAGTAACCTGTACCCATACGATCTTCTTTGGAGCAGTGACGGACCAATGGGCATGACCTTAATGCCGTATGTAATGATTTGCAAAAGCCCAAAAGTTTCCTGCCCCGTACGAAAATGAGCAAAATGTTTTATTTCATTCGGTTCAGTCTTTTTTTGTGAAACGCAGAACAAACCTGGTTCATAAACAAATAAACAAAATATAAATATATCCGCAGCATACAAAATGTCTTTGCTCAAAGCTATCTAGAAACAAAACTTATTTTATTTATATAGATAAATACTTTCCTTACTTGTAACATCTGGTATTGCTAATAACCTGTCCATAATGTATTATCAGCTGCAATTCAAATAAAACTGTTCCCCATGTTAATCTTATGGACAAAAAACGATCTTTAAGGGCAGCTTGTACCCTTGAAAAAAAAAACATCGAAAATTAAAAACCTTGTTGCAAAACTACAAACTAAAACAATTTTTTGACACTTCAAACATTAAAATTGGTCAAGAAATAAGGGAAGAGTTGCGTTTATAAAAAACGGCTTCACATATTATATATAAGTATTTAAACATTGCTGTCTGTATTGTTTGTTTATTATTTTGAAAATTATATTTTTCGATTGCTTTTGAATGTCTTTTCCACTCATTATGTCCAGAAAAACAAAACCACTTCAATGAAATAAAAAGCACTTTCAACAAATAAATTAAACTATAAATAAATGTATCAATAAAAACTCTTATACAAAGAAAGTAAAAAACACGTGCCTTATCGACTAAATGTAAACAATAGTCAGGTTAAAAATTGTCCAAAAAAGTACCATATGATTATTTTAACTTATGACCCAATGGTATTAGCTTGACCTTGTAGCGTTGATTGATTTTGTCCCTACTATAGATATGTGAGGTAGGTGTTGGTTAGAAAGTTAGTAGGAATTACAAGACATTTACAAAGGTATGCTTTTTGACATATATGTGACTGTTTGACTTTATTATTTTTAGATTTAATAGAATTCGAAGATATATGAGAATGGACAGTAGATATAAAGAACAGAAGTAATATAAATGTACTTTGAAAGACAATAATCATTTAATGGAAAATAAGCGTAAAATTCTGAGTTAATGGTATTTGGAATAAGAAAATTAAAAATAATAAAAGTATAAGCACATCAGCGTTAGTCACCGAATAGTTTGTCCCTCATTATAAAGACTGATTAATGATACCTGATACACGAATGCACTGCATTGGTTGGGGCAAAATAGCAAGTCTCTGTCAACCTCACAGAATCCTTCATTTTGGTCATATAGTCTCCTCGAAAGTAGAAGAAAATCTGGGTCTAGTACAGTCCCTCCAAACTGCCATACCAGAAGAACTTTCGCAGCAAATAGAGAGAAATCATCAATACTTTTGAAGTAGTTTTGAAACGGAGACCCTTTAAAAAATTTGTCAGAAGTAGATTTTATTTGGTTGAGATTGGTGTAGTGCTGCCGTAAATAAGGAATGTAATCGGTTTTAGTATGACTTTTATCTGTTAAATTTCCAATTTCAATGATGTATATGGACTTGTCCTGGAACAGTCGCAGCCCCGCCTCGACAGCGCAGGCCTCCTGGTCCGTCAAGTAGCGGTTAGTGAGGTAGTACATCTGGTTCTGGGCCTCCAGGGCGCTCCTCTCCCGGACCCCAGTCAGGTATCCGAGGGCCACCAAGCTCATGTTCTCTGCGTTCACCGACTTGCACAAGTCTGATCCTGGGATTGTATTGTTTTGTAACGGATCTTTTCGCTTGATATCCTTTTGGATGTCAGTTACTTCAAAAGCGATGAAAATCAAGACTACAAAAAAGAAGATGAAGAAAATAAATTGCAGTATAGTGCAAATTAAACAGTTTCCATAAAACTTTTTCTGCCATGTCGGTTTAGACTGTTGTTCGTTTGAGAGGAGAAGAAGCCTTACGTTTTCAGTTTTCTTGGCCATAAACCTGGATCATAAAAATAATTTTGTTTTAAAATGTTTATAAAATATCATTAAATTACTAGTAATAAGATGTAATAATGATGCAATTAATAAAACATTTGAATCCTGATAAGAGATTTATAATTTTTTTAAATTTTAAAAATCTACAAAATGTACGGTATAATAATCTTCTATAAAACTTATTACAGAAAAGGCGCGATTACCATTGTCAAGACAGTTCCGTAAGAAAAATTGGAGCAGAAATATTTTGAAGCTATATTTGAAGGATCAAAATTTACTACTACTCCTCTAAGGCAAATGTTTTATTATTAGTCAGTTTTGTTAAAAATTACAGTTAACATGAGCTGGTGAACTAAACCGTCTATTCAAGAGGTGCCACATTATAAAATAAATAAAAATAAAATCCTGTTATAAATAAAGTTGTAAAAAATAATTATTTTTTTTGTTTTATAGCTACCGGTACAAGAAGTATTGAGAAGATTAACAGAATTTCCTGATTATAATGACCCTGGAAGTTAATAGTCTGAACCTTATCCCAAATCCTTTTTTGTATGTGACGCCCCTTGATGGCCATAACCACGATTTCATAACTTTTCTTTTAAGGGTTTTGAAAATTGTCTTTGGTATGAGCAAGTTTAATTTTGGTACTAGCTGCTTACTGAACATCTGTGGTGCTACAAAAGCAAAATTGTTCTTAAATGCAATGGTTTTTTTTTAGTTTTCCTTAAATTTTAAATTTGATTGCTTGAATTTGCAGTAAGGTTTCCACTCATCTAACAAATTATTTAAACTTAAAAGGAAGACTGTTAATGGTAAAACAAAGATTAGTAAACTAATAAAATAATTTAATTATTTACATGTATTATAATTAAATTTTAATAATCTATTAAATTATTATTAATTACATAATTTAAGGTATTAGTTCAAAACCATTATTCAATGGACTAGGTTAGAGACTTCTTCTGATGATGTCGTCTTAGTCTATTCTGCTCTACAGGGCTAAAATCTGGACTGGTGCCCTAGGAACGAAGAAGTAATAAATGCAGTGTCTTTTGCCTGTCCAACACTAGGGAGTGCTTTGGATAGCCGTAAGCTATATGACCGCTGCAGAAAGCAGTGCCACGGAACCTCGACATATTTATGTGGATGTGGCAACATCGATAGAATAAGTCAAACACCGGTCTCTGGACGTTCAGTCTGGTCTGGGATCTCGGATTATGAATCCAGCGAAATCACGGCAATGTATCCTTCTTCCTGTGTCGGCTTCTGACAGGCCACAGCTATTTCCGAAGCTACCTGAACAGGACAGAACAGGTAAAAGTTGGGACACCTACCTGCCAGTACTGCCATGACAAAAGTGATTAGTACATCAAATCTTTTTGTATGCAGTCTGTTTGCGGGAGTATGATGGACTCTGACTTTCATGGTTGGAGACCCTAGTCCGGAAACCATTAACGGGAGCCATGCTTGAGTCCAAAGAGAAGTGGCAGGCGATTGCAACTTACTCTGAGACGTAGTTCCGCGAGAAATACGGGGAAAAGTATCTTGAACATGAAATAGTCGTCTAATTGGCCAGCACACCCAGGCGAAGCAATACTTAACCAAGCAGCGCCGTCTGGGGTTATGGGGGTCCGTAAGGGTTTTATTGGGTAACGCTCCATCAAGATCTATTGGAGGAAGTCCCTCAGTGTTCTTATCGGTTCGCACATCAAGCATTTTCTTTCAAAAATGTACAACTATTATTATTTTGAATTGCATAAATATTTAATATTTGTAGTTTTACGAGGTGTAATGCTGTTTTAAATATAAAAAGTGTCAATATATATAAATGTACATTAATTCATGAGCTGTGAAATTTTATTGGTTTGAATAAATAATGAAATACCTGTGGTAAGTATACATTTACATAAAGGGTATCTGGTGAAAACAGTTTTCCCATCATCCTTTGTATTTGACTGTTTGGTGTAAAGAAGGTTCACTTCTAGAGTAAGATTATTGTTTACTAAAGTATGAAGGTACTTACAAACAACATAATTTCGTAATATTGCCACAAATAAAGTGGGTTTGTTCCAAGCGTGGTCAGTAATCTAGAACATCCAAAGCCTACAGTAACATTTAAAACAGACTTTTAATTTGAAACTGTACAATATACTTCCAAAAGACTACTTTCTGTGTGGTTACATTGTCATAAGCTATAACCTTTGCTTTATTTGTTTGTCTGATACAAAGTTATAAATAAATAAATAATCATCATATGATTTATTTTACAATACTTAAAAACTTACTCTGTGAAAAATTGACAAAAAGCAAAAGTGATTTGATTCACAACAAAACCACATGTTGTGTGCTTAAAATGACTTATGATGACTTATTTTAATTTAATCCACATGCTAGGGGGATTCCCGTGTGCATTTTATGTATAGAAAAACACCCTAGGGGGTCATGTAGATACTATACCCATTATCTTTTTTTGTGAGGGTGCCAGCCTGGCAGTGTGGGCAAAACCTCAGATTCCGCCATTTTAAAAATGGCGGTGGTGTGGATCACATGAAACTTGTTACCTTAGAAAGGGCAACTCTAGTAGGGCTAAGCTCATAGATGGATCGGGGTTTATCAGTCCGACGAATGATAAGGGGGGCGCCACCTCATTTGCAGTAAGTCCCAGGGTGAGAATGAGGAAACTTCCCTTTCCGCGGTGAGATGTTGGCTCGCTGTCACTTACTGCAGCCTTAGAGGAGAGAAGATTACTGAGGGAACCTCAGGGCTAAGGTTCCAGTTTACCCAGGACCAGCTTTACAAAATATAGCTAAGAATACCTTGTGAAACCTTCCTCTAGAGTTATCACCCCAGAACGAACGAAAATAACTCGGCTTGAGTTAAACCTGTCAAACCCTGTATTCAGCTTAATACTGAGCTGCACTAAAACAATGATACAAGTGATTGAACATAATTTGGTTGTACATGGCCTTGTCTAATTAAATTTGAGGAATGACTGTCCTAAACCAAGGTGTCAAATGATACCTCACAAAAGAGCAAACTCCAGGCTAAATCAATTAACACAGTCGTTATAGTTAACTGGATTTTAATAGACCAATTAAACTTGCATCGTATGTCACAATACAACCTTTTGTTTTAAGTCATTAACTGGACAAGAAACTAAACTATCCAGAATATAAATGCTGCCGGTCATTCATAGCGTTCACCCCAGCCCAAATATAACAATAATGAGCGGGCAAAATAGGCCTGGATCACAGAAAATACTTAACACTATCAATCTAATGACCCTGTAATAACCAGTGCAAAAATGTAACCTTCAATAATAAATCACTATATATATATATATATTTATCAAGCTAGCTTAAGGTTTTGCAGAACTGGAAAAGACAAATACTTTAAGGCCATGTGCAGATATACTTCAGGCAATACCGACTTCAAAAAGGCGCATGGATAAAATCATGCAAGAAGTTTAACTATCACCTATTTTACTGGTGGCCACCATGTTAAACGAAATACGGCACATAAATACATACATAAATTACAATAACTCCACAAATAAATATTTTATGTCCAGTGCTGATAGTCCATGGTGAAATGTAGCTCAATTAGGTATCCACCAGAGTTAATGGCATCACTAGGTTGAAACAGGCACAAGTGATTGAACTAGGTCCACTTTAAGTGTGTACACAATATCACTAGTGTGCCCAACTATGCATAGGTATCACTTATCGGTTGTAGAGAAAAGTCCTTCCGGGCGGTGATAGAGGTACGGTGGCTCCACCAACCAGAGGTGTGACGACACACTGCCGCGCTGTGCCGTGCGGGACGATAGCAGCCGGGTGGATGCCGTGTGGTGCTCCCCCAAGACGACAGGTCCGCCGACCGAGAGAACTCTCAAAAGTCCAATAAAATCCCCAACATCCAACGTCGACAGGGAAGGCAGAGGGTCTCACCTGGGCATCAAATCACGAACTCCTAACTCAAGCAGGAAATGTTTCAGTCATGGACGGTTGGCTGTCGGCGATTGCCGCGTTCCCTAGGATAAGCGTTATCTATCTGCCGCATCGTTATCTTAATGTTCACAGGACCACTAGAGCAGCAGCGCAACATTCCAATTCATATTATCCTAATATGGCCGGACAACCACAGGCGCGCTCCGTGATTGATAAACTTAATAATGGGGTGATCAATCCCATTTCCGTATATTTTTCAGGATGGTTCCGTATAAATTTGTCATAAGATTTTAACGTTATATTAGACTACACCAAAATTCGTAGAATAAAGTTGCCAATATTGTAACATGTCCTAAATCCTTAAATAAAATCGGAATCTAATGAATCTAAAGAAAAATAACCAAAATCATTATCCATGAAATTGGACAACAGAAAGCCGAGTGATCGGTTATTACTTCATTATTTATAAGTTACCTGCCTACTTAATCATCATTATTGCTAAAAATAACCTATGAAAGTAATAAAACGGCTATAAAAACCCATTTAAAAAAATGCTTGAATATATTTTAAATTTCATAATCTGGCAACAAGTTTCTATTTAAAAAAACCTGTAAAATTTATCCACCCTTGAAACCTAACTGTTTAGATGGTGGGCTATCCAACCTATAGAAAATGGGCCTCTAGATTAGGCTACTTACCAAATGAAAATAATAAAAGTTCATCTTCAAAATGGCTTCTAAAAAACGTACAAAACTTTTAATACGCATGCAAAATAATATTAATTTAATCAGTTTCTTCCCACGTTTTACTTATTTTTCAATTCATTTCCGTTTTTCCAATAAAACTGGATCCGGATATCATCGTCAACAGTGTTGCCAACTTTCAAACATTTAAAGATTAAAATAAATTCATTATAAGCTTTGACAATACAAAATATTGTATCTTAATTATTTTTCTACATACTCTACTATCAGATTATACAGATTACATCACGCCATGAAAGAGACCGTGGAGGGGGGGTGTCAATTATTAGGGAACCGAGCTTGAGGAAAAGAAGGTAACCCTTACATATTTCTGCAGCTTGGGAACCAAGCTTAATATTGATGAAAATCCATTATAATTGACCATGGGGGCTGTACACTGCTCACAGAAGGTAAAATTTCCAATTTAGGGACCGAGCTTGGAAATGAGAAGGTAAACATAAAGGATTCCTGCAGTTGGGGACTGAGTTTAGTGGGAGTGAATGTCAATGCTATTGTGTTGGAGGTGCACTGTTAATTAAAGGTTTCCCTTTGTTTTTGAGGACCGAGCTTGGAGAAATGAAGGTCATTCTCAAGAGAAAATTAATGTTGGGGGCTGCTACTGCCTGAAATAACTGTTTTGGGGGTTAAAAGTTAGACTTTATTCGAAAACTATGCAAATTATTGAAATTGCTAGAAATCACAGAAAAATAGATTCTTGCCTAGGCTCTCCTAGTCAACCGATTTTAGTATTTTAAAATTTATTCAAAAGACCTAGTTTTTCTTGATATTAGATGCAGCTTTTATGTATATGCGAGTCGTATTTTGAAGCTTAAACAAATTTAAAAATTATAAAATATTTTTGCAGTAATTTTTTTAAAAGATTATTGTGCTAAAACTATCAGGCTGATTTTAATAAATTTTGTTGTAATAATTCTTCATACGATGTAAGGTTTCTGTAAAAAGTTTGAAAGTCGTACATAAAGTAAAAGTTTTAGAAAGAAAAATCGAAAAAACGTCAATTTTTAGGCTTTTACTTTCTCCCCCTTTACATAGTATATGGAGAAAGTATTGTTTTCGTCAAAATTTTCGAATTCGAGTTGTTAGTGGAAATATTCGTTTTGGTGCTCCCTGAACCCAAAAAAGTGGTTTTTACGTGATGTCTGTCTGTGTGTGTGTGTGTGTGTGTGTGTGTGTGTGTGTGTGTGTGTGTGTCCGTGTGTGTGTGTGTCCGTGTGTGTGTGTGTGTGTGTGTGTGTGTGTGTGTGTGTGTGTGTGTGTGTGTGTGTGTGTGTGTGTGTGTGTGTGTGTGTGTGTGTGTGTGTGTGGATGTGTGGATGTGTACAGAGCTAGAGCCCTAACCAATGGGCCGATTTTGATGAAATTTGGTATGTAGGTACTAATCCACGATATCTCCAGGCGTTTTTTTCATTTTTTTGAATTTTTGATTTTTAAGGGTAATTATCCCCCAAAAACCGCCAAAAAACATGAAAAATCAAAATTTCTCAAAAACAGCTCTAACGATTTTGATTAAACTTTAGTCGTTTGTAGAACTTTAGTTTTCCAACAAAATGACACCACCCGCATTCCTGTAAAAATTCGGGTTCAGAAATTACAGGACTTAAAACACCCAAAATTCACTTTTTTCGATTTTTCATAAAAAGACATAAATAAAAAAATATATTACTATTCACCATTAAAAAGAGCTTAAAAAACTAAATAATTTAGTATTTTTAATAACTATTCTACGATTGCTGGTTTCGGAGGAAATTGAAATTTTCATTTAGCAGTAAACGCAGTACGTTGTCCAATGTTATTCTTATGGGGAATACAAAAATTACTATTTCTCTCTTATTTACTGATCAATTTCATTAAAACTTGATATGCTTGTCAATTTAGCATTGACCAACAGAGTTAATTCGAAATATATTGCCCCTTAATAACCCTGGGGGGGAATAGGGGGCATTTCCCCTCTTAAAACCACGAGTGTAGCAATGGATTTTGTAGTGCCTCCAAAGCAGGGATTTGGGTGGATGTTTTTTAAAACAACTTGTTTACAAGATTTTCTGTACATTCGACCGTGCTTTGTATTCTATATTTAGTAAATAAAATGTAATTTATTCATTAAAGTTGGGCTAAAAGGGAGAAAGTATGTGTCAGTTTCCTGATACCGTTTATTTTGTACTTTTTTTAATAAAAAAAACTATTTCTTCTAATATTACGGATTTATAATCAACTTTTTTTATGTAAAATTTTGCTACGAAAATTTTGGTGCCCTTTATTTTTGTCTAAATTAAATCGTTTCAGAGACATATAAGAAAAACTGGAGAAAAACGTGAATTTTTTGCTTAATTTTGAAGATTTTCCTGAATAAAAAATGTTGCACACGTTTTAATTTGTATGCATGGTGAAATTATCTTTTTTAATGATATTCTGAAGCCATTAACACAAAAATCTCGGGTACTGTACGGTTTACCCAATTCAAAACATATACCGCCTGGTCTATAAGGCCAACATTCAGTTTCAAGTTATGTCCCTCCCAAACTGATTATTCAAAATACGTCAATATAAAGTTTATGGGTTGGTAGTGAAAAATCCCTCAAACACGACCTCACACAGTCAGTTGATTTTTACACGGACATTCAATTAGTAAAACTTTATAATCCACCAAAATCCAAAACGTGTTTTTAGAAACAAATATTGTACGGTAACAAAGTTTAAATAACAAATATAGACATTTTAGATTTTGCACCTATTAATTAGCATAATCTTAACGCAAAATTATACGGAAGAAAAATCAATAACATTGAAACTGTACCTATTTTCTTTGGTAGGCACAATCCCTATATTTAGCGTTCGTGTGCAGGTTTTCATCCTTTTTTCTGCTTTATTCATATAGTTTAGCCCAGCATGGTTGGTATCATAGAAAAGCTAGTACAATGTTGAACACTTCTTATAAGGACTTCAACTACAGATTTCTGAGTGGTTGAAAAGTTACACACAAAAATGTAAAATAGTTAATTTTTAAATAATATTATTAAAAAATTGTGATACATGTATAAGGTTTGCAAAACATGTATATACAAAAAAAATATATCTTAAAAATAACTTTAAAATACAAATACCTCCGTCGCAGCAAACCTGCGTATTCAGCGAATTTCCAATGCATAATATTTGTCTTAAAACTAAAACCACATAAAGCCGCATACCAAGTTTCATAAAAATATATTTACAAATATACAGTTTTAAGTATTCTCCATAGGAATAACATTGGGGATGAGTACGTAGGTTTGCTGAACCAAGGAACATAAACAATTAGTTTCTATGCAAATATCAATATAACTCAACTAGGTGAAGTCATGTTAATTTATCAAGTTTTATTAATTTATGTTAATAATTAAGGGAGACATAGCACTTTGATTTTTCTCCTTAAGAATAACATGGGGGCTGAGTACGCAGGCTTGCTGCTACGGGAACCTTTAGCAACAAATTTGTTTAGCAAATATCAATAGACCACAACCAGACCGTGTACCAAGTTTCGTCAGCACACGTTCATAAAGAAGCGAGATTATAATTTTTGTCTTATATCCTCCATAAGAATAACATTAGACAACGTACTGTGTTTAGCACTTTCAATATCTTGGTAACCGAATGAGGTAGAGGAATGATCAAAATACCAAATTGTGTTTTTTTAAGCTGAATCCAATGGTAAAAACTAAAATTTTACTATTTCAAAAATTATATGTAACAGTTCAAAAAAAACAATTTTGGGGTACAAAACCCCTCTAAAATACCCATTTGTATAGAGCGATATAGCTGGTTTTCAAACTTAAGTCATAAATGTGCTTTACATGTTTATACCAAATTTCATCAAAATCGGACCTTTTTTACGAGAGTTATCACACCCACGGACACATATACAGGGTGTTCAAAAAAGGTGGGGACATAATTTACCTAGTGATTCCTTGGGTCAAAATAAGCAAAAAATTTTATATAAACATATGTCCTATTTCCTTTCGTTTATCGTCTGTCTGTCCGTATGTGTTTTTTACAAAAAAAGTCATAACTCCTTAACGGTTTGAGCTAAAGCGTTGAGATTTTGCACAAATGTTCATCTTATTAACCGCTTTCTTTGTGCAAAATTTGAATACAAACTCTTAACCCGTTTCAAAATGGCGGCTATTTTAAATATTTGACGCCAAATTTCACGAAAACCCACCAGCCAACCAAAAATTTACCAAAAAATTGCAAGATACATAAAATTTAGTCAATTTTATGGAGATTTCAACGATATCTTATTAAGCTTAGTTTGGACAAAGAATAACTGAGAAATTAATTTATTTCTTGCTATACCTACAGTTTTCTCCATTTAAACAGTTTCGAACGAATGGATATATACATGTTTTTGGTGTCTGGTTTGGTGTTTTTGGGGTCTGGGGACCTCAAAACGAAAAGTTATCATGGTCCCTGGCCTAGGTCTTACCATGCCAACTACGGTAATAGCTTATTCTCTATAGGGGAAATTCGATAAAAATGATTCAGATCCGATTAATAAGTTTCAAAATATACTCAGTTAAAAAATAACACTTTCCACCATATTGATGACGTCATAGCTGGAAACGGTATGGATGTGGACTTGACACCCGAGTGAAAAACACTTCCTAATACACCTATATTAATTTGTCAAAGTCAAATTCTCTATATGCAACATGCACACAGCATGTATGGACAGATCCAGGACTATACGCACTTCTGTGTCAAACAGAGTACAAATGTATATGTTAAATTAATACGTATTGCTCAAAAACTCCTAAACAGATAGATTTAGGGCATTTTAGTAAATAAAAAAGTTGTTCTTTGTTTTGTAAGAAATATTTATTGTAATGAAGTGTACCTCGCTGTGTATCACCGTTTTAGAGATATAAGCTCCCTAAAAGTTTGTGCCATTTTATTTTCAGCATCCTGATAAATATAAGGAAATGGGATTGATCACCCCATTATTAAGTTTATCAATCACGGAGCGCGCCTGTGGTTGTCCGGCCATATTAGGATGATATGAATTGGAATGTTGCGCTGCTGCTCTAGTGGTCCTGTGAACATTAAGATAACGATGCGGCAGATAGATAACGCTTATCCTAGGGAACGCGGCAATCGCCGACAGCCAACCGTCCATGACTGAAACATTTCCTGCTTGAGTTAGGAGTTTGTGATTTGATGCCCAGGTGAGACCCTCTGCCTTCCCTGTCAACGTTGGATGTTGGGGATTTTATTGGACTTTTGAGAGTTCTCTCGGTCGGTGGACCTGTCGTCTTGGGGGAGCACCACACGACATCCACCCGGCTGCTATCGTCCCGCACGGCACGGCGCGGCAGTGTGTCGTTACACCTCTGGCTGGTGGAGCCACCGTACCTCTATCACCGCCCGGAAGGACTTTTCTCTACAACCGATAAGTGATACCTATGCATAGTTGGGCACACTAGTGATATTGTGTACACACTTAAAGTGGACCTAGTTCAATCGCTTGTGCCTGTTTCAACCTAGTGATGCCATTAACTCTCGGTGGATACCTAATTGAGCTACATTTCACCTTGGACTGTCAGCACTGGACATAAAATATTTATTTGTGGAGTTATTGTAATTTATGTATGTATTTATGTGCCGTATTTCGTTTAGCATGGTGGCCACCAGTAAAATAGGTGATAGTTAAACTTCTTGCATGATTTTATCCATGCGCCTTTTTGAAGTCGGTATTGCTTAAAGTATATGCACAACCTTACTATATTGATAAGTACTATATATATATATATATATAGTGATTTATTATTGAAGGTTAAATCTTTGCACTTGTGATTACAGGGTGATTAGATTGATAGTGTTAAGTATTTTCTGTGATCCAGGCCTATTTTGCCCGCTCATTATTGTTATATTTGGGCTGGGGTGAACGCTATGAATGACCGGCAGCATTTATATTCTGGATATTTTAGTTTCTTGTCCAGTTAATGACTTAAAACATAAGGTTGTATTGTGACATACGATGCAAGTTTAAATGGTCTATTAAAATCCAGTTAACTATAATGACTGTGTTAATTGATTTAGCCTGGAGTTTGCTCTTTTGTGAGGTATCAATTTGACACCTTGGTTTAGGACAGTCATTCCTCAAATTTAATTAGACAAGGCCATGTACAACCAAATTATGTTCAATCACTTGTATCATTGGGTTAGTGCAGCTCAGTATTAAGCTGAATACAGGGTTTGACAGGTTTAACTCAAGCCGAGTTATTTTCGTTCGTTCTGGGGTGATACCTCTAGAGAAAGGTTTCACAAGGTATTCTTAGCTATATTTTGTAAAGCCGGTCCTGGGTAAACTGGAGCCTTAGCCCCTAAGTTCCCTTAGTAATCTTCTCTTCTCTAAGGCTGCAGTAAGTGACAGCGAGCCAACATCTCACCGCGGAAAGGGAAGTTTCCTCATTCTCACCCTGGTACTTACCGCAAATAAGGTGGCGCCCCCCTTATCATTCATCGGACTGAAAAACCCTGATCCATCTATGAGCTTAGCCCTACTAGAGTTGACCTTTCTTAGGTAACAAAGTGGAGTATCTTCCGAAGGTAATGCCAATGAGCTGCGGAAGAGGTTATCCCAGTGTTTTTTCAGCCAACAAAAGTCGATCCAGATATTGTGTAGGAGCTTAAGGTTGAGTCTGAACTGGAAGAATGTGAGGAGAAGTTTTCGGACTTGTCCGATTCAGTTGGAGACTATGATGGGGATAAGAAGGACAACGAGTAGAAGCGCATTTTGACCCGGTTATGACATTTATATTATAGAATAGAGAGGATTCCGGCAACAGACCCTGATGATGAGGAGAAGAAAACTGCCCTCCTGAACAATACCAAAGTTTTGTTGGATTCTTATTCAGCCAAGAAAAATGGATCAAAGTTACAGGTGTAACCTGTAGCTACTAACGGGTCTTCACAGCAAAAGAAGAAGGAAAAGCAAGTTGAAAAGGAGACTCCAGAGCCAGCTGGGGTTTCTGAAGAGGTTCTCCTGATAGACCTTCCGACGACTGAGAAGTAAACCACCCCTCCCGCAAAAGAGGTTCGTCACCAGCAACCATCGTTTCAATACTATCCACAAAGCAGTTTTTACAGAGGGAAGTCCATTCCTGTTTATAAATGGGGACTCAAATTCGACACTGAGTCCGGCCAAAGTGTCGGTTCCTTCTTAGAAAGAGTAGAAGAATTGAGAAGGGCAAGATGCCTAATGCACCGAGAGCTGTTTGAATCAGCCGTGGACTTGTTCTCGGGTACAGCACTTGAATGGTTCAGGTCTGCAGTAAATAGGGTTTCTTCATGGGAGCAGCTATGTCGAGAGCTGAAGTTAGTGTTCCAGAGCCCTGACTATGATGATATACTGAGACAGGAAATATGAAGTTGTGCTGATATTTGATGTTATGAGAATATTCTCATAATCAATATAGCACATCATGTGTTTTAAAAGAACTGAATTTAAATATTTCAAAAGATACACGGCCGTTAGCCTCCTCCACCAATCAGCTCAACGAACCAATGGCCTGTCAGGAAGAGGGTTGTCGTCGTCGCATCGCGCGTTATCGGCCTCATCCCATTTCGCCAGTGATACTCAGATAGCGTGGTTCGGGGAACATTGAGCACCGCTCACGTATAATCTTTACTGTTAAAATAGTCGTTCACTGCCATCCACCTAGTAATTTCTGTTAGCTAACACTCGTCGCAAATCATCAGAATTAACGTGTAGTGCGCTTCATAATCATTTTGAGAGTAATTATAAATTAATGGGCATTTCGAAGAGGTGGATTGTTGGCGTGACGACGTGTTGCAACTGATTTTTCAAATCGTCGCGTGTTTTCCCCGAACGTGTGTGTATGTATGGGATCCCAGAAAGTATGAGTGAGTAATTATTTTGTTAGTTTACGTTAGTTTAGAGTATATGCCCAGTCCTTGAGATTTAATTTATTTAAGTGTGTCATATTTATTATAATTAGTGCATTTCTGTCTTAAATTATTCTAGCCATTAGCATGTTTCAGTATTATTCAATTTTCAGTAGTAATTGTTATTTGCATATGTAATTTGAATTTGAAAGTACAGTTACCAACATATCTAGTCAATCAATCAATGCATGTCAATACATAATAAATTGTAATTTGAGCACATTTTGCTCAAAGGAATGTAACCTTTGGTAATTTAGCATGTCGCCAACCTAAATATTGCAGAGCATTAGGAAATTTTCATTATTTTAGTATTATTATTGTTATTCCTTAACTGATTCAGACTTCATCCAGTTAATCTGTACGATAATTTAAACAATCTACTTGTCTCAATTCACTGCCATTACAATCTACGTTTGGTCAGTAAATTAATTGAATATAAATAACTTGTGGAACACAGTTCAATGATGATGGGAGGTAATTGATGTTTTATAGGTTTTATAGTGCATGGGCATGCTCAATAATAAATAAATTTAAACTTGAACTAGGCTTGCTAGAATTTCATACAGCAGCCGCGGTCCTGAAAATACAGTATTGTCTCATATTGAGCAAATAGTTAACCCCCTTGTTATCAGTAAGGCTGGCCAGCTTAAATTGTATATAGCGTTGCCCAGGAACCTCAAATAATACCTTAGTAAATAAATTCTTATTCCTCCATCCATCCAAGAACTAGTCTATTAAATTAACACAACCTTTAATCAATATCAGTTTGCAATTATTGACCCAAACAATTAAAATAAATACTGGCAGTAGACAATTCATTTTCACCTATAATATTTCAATTAATTATTCAAAGGTCTGAAGCTTATTGTATTATGTCACTTCAAGCGCATGCTCTGGTGTTCTGTATATTATTGTAATCATAATTTTGAAACCCACTCTATGCATTCTATTAATGTGTGATATCAAGACGCAAATACTGTACAGTTAACATTATGGAGATGTGAAACTGAAACGAGTTCGCACGCAGCACGCTGACGTGAGGGAAGTGAATTTCCACATAAAAACTTTTAAAACTCAAAATCAGTGTAAAAACATACATTTGAGCAACTTTTATTGAAATCTGAAAACATTGATTTTTTGGCTGTTCTGATACTCCTGGTTTCATTTAATTGCAAAGCTGGGAATACAATTTTGCGCACTATAAGGTTAGGAGAAGGTCCAGACATGCTTGAAAGTAGACGTGAGGTTGCTGGGGATGATAAAAGTGCTCTAACAAAGGAATAACAGGCTTTTCTAGTGCAAAACCCCCATAAGACAACGTACTGTGTTTAGTCGATACACATTTTCTTTAATAACTCGGTAAATATTTTTGCTAGAATGACGAGAGAGGACTTAAAACTTTCGCCTCTCTAATTCCCATCTTTTTACATGCATTGATGTTACATCTGGGGCTTTTATGACCGTTTTTGGGCCCAAAAACTCGAAATTTGAAAGATTAATCCCCAAAAAAAGGCGTTTAGAGTTTTCCGATTGTTTTGCCCAACGAACTTGTCCAACTGATTACAGAAAGGAACCTCCCTACCAAATTTGAAGTAAATCGGACAAAAAATGCGACCGCTAGAGTGCAAACATATATATATATATATATATATATATATATGTATATATATATATATATACATATATATATATATAATTTTGAACGACCCCCCAAAACGTGTTCAGGGGGTCACGTTAGGAACTTCTACGGTGGTCCCGGGCTTAAGTTTCACCGTGCGGGTCATGCTAATAGTTCACTTTCCAAAGGAAATTCACTAAAAATGCATGAATAAATTCGTATGAAAAATCTGTTGTTATTAATATTTCCATGTGTTATAATTCTACCAGTACAGATCTATGTGCGCCTCTGGAAGGCCTAGAATTTGTAACTTTATTCATTTATTGCATGGCTAACCCTATTAATTATTAAACGCTTCCACTGTAGTCTGCTAAATTTAGAAATGTCTGGGTAGCCATTTATTTATGATCTAATCATGGTTTTAACTATTATTCCTTGTTTAACGTAGAGAAAATTTCTTTACAAAGTAGAGTCCACGGACCTGAAGATCTATAGATTTATTTTTGGCTGCGGTTGAAGGATTGTATGGAAGACTTTCTGTTAATATTCCTGAAAGAGAACGGTTACAACAGACATTGAAGAATTTAAATCCCTATTTACAGGAAAAACTCTGCATGTTTGACATTAAAAACATGGAACATCATCGAGAACTGGGAAAAGGCAGAGTTGGGTGGTCTAAGGTCATCTACTCATAATCCACCTCAACGCCACCATCGAGTACTAGAGCCTGACTTAGCATGGGGAGCATCCAACCGACGTAAAAACTCTCAACTAGCTGCAATAAAACCGAGCAATACAGGATTTTCGGACCCAACAAGGAAATGCTGGAATTGTTCTTCCGTCGGTCATAGATTTACGCAATGCAACCAGGAACGCAATGTGTTTTGTTATGGATGTGGATCCCCTGGGATCAAGAAATCCAGCTGTTCTACTTACAAATAAAAAAACTTGAGGAGCAGGGAGCCAGCCAAGTAGAGCTTGCCTCCTGAAGCCAAAGATATCAGATAAATGAGGAAATTAACCCTGACCCTTTACAACATCAATGCTGTGTCGCATACCTATTAGAAACCTCAGACAATGATAATAGACCCCATTTAAAACTGAGAATTTTCGGAAAGGAATTTAAGGCTCTATTGGATTCTGGCTCATCCCAGACCATTCTAGGAAAGGATGGCCTTTATGTTTTAGATAGATTTCCGGCTCGTGTGAGAGAGTTTTCTGGAAAATATTTAGAAGTGGCTGATAGTTATAGGCATAAGAGTCCAAGGAGTTGTTACTTTGCCGATTACTCTTAAGGGCAGGACGGAACAGATCAATGTATTGGTTGTGCCTACGTTGCCCCACACTTTAATTCTTGGAATTGACTTCTGGGATATCATATACATTGTTCCTGATGTGCACCATCGCAGGTGAGATTTTGCGGCCCAGGTCAATCAAGAATTTTGCTACCTGATGGAAGGGATCAAGTCTAATGAACTACTCTCTTCTGAAGAAAGAAGACAACTTGAAGAACAGAGATTGGCCAACATTTTCAGCATGAACTACCTAAGCTAGGGCGAACTGATTAAGTACAACACATTGACACAGGAGAAGCCCCAGCAGTTAAGCAAAGGTATTACCCTCTTTCGCCGACCCGCCAACAATTGGTTAACAAGGAGCTGGACAAGATGCTTGAGCTTGGAGTAGTGGAACCTTCCAAGAGTGCTTGGTCCTCACCCATACTACTACTTGATAAGACTGACGGATCAAGAAGATTCATGGTAGACTGTAGAAGATTCAATCAAGTCTCTAAGAAGAATGCCTACCCATTGCCGATGGTGACCAACATTCTTGACCGTCTCCATGTTGCCCGTTATCTGTCAAGTCTGGATATCAAAAGTGCTTACTAGCAGATTCCTCTTGAAGGAAGCAGTAAAAAGAAGACAGCCTTTACCATTCCCGGCCGTGGCCTATTGTGTTAAAAGCCCCTGATGTGAAATTAACGAATGTAAAAAGATGGGAATTAGTGTGGCGTAACTTTTAAGCCCTCTTTCGTCATTATAGCATATATATTTACCGAGTTATTAAAGGAAATGTGTATTGACCAAACACAGTACGTTGTCTTATGGGGGTTTTACATTAGAAAAGCCTGTTAATCATTTTTTGGTGTACTTTTATCATCCCCAACAACCTCACGCCTACTTTAAAGCCTGACTGGACCTTCTCCTAACTTTATAATGCGCAAAATTGTATTCCCAGCATTGCAGGTAAATATAACCAGGAGTATCAGAAAATCCAAAAAATTAATATTTTTCAGATTTGAATAAAAATTGGAATAATTGTATGTTTTTAACTGATTTTGAGTTTTTATAGTTTTTTATGTGGAAATTCACTTCCCTCACGTCAGCGTGCTGCGTGCGAACTCGTTTTTGATTCATATGGTAAGTGGTTAGAGGTAGTTCTGGAACCTGCTTCTACAGATTCTCGATCAAAGATAAAAGTTCTTCGAAGTATGTTTGCAACACATTGAATTCCAGACACAATTGTTTCTGATAATGGGTCGGGCTTCAATTCACAAGAATTCCGAGCACTTACAACCAGTAATGGCTTACGTCACATCTTGGTCGTCCCATACCATCCATCATCCAATGGTCAGACGGAAAGAATGGATCAGATGACAAAGGATTCTTTACGACGTATAGTAAATGGGGATTGGCAAAAGCGTTTAGCACAGTTTTTTATTTCATTTCATGTGATCCCACACTGTTCACCTAACATATCACCAATTGAACTACTCTACGGTAGACGAATTAGAACAATCTTAGACTAAGTTCATCCAGGCTACTACTCGGATATTAAAGAAGAGAATAACATGACTAAGGCATTTCAAAAACACTTAATCTCACCACCACGAAGATTTGAAGAGAATGTCTCTGCCATTGCGAAGAACTATAACCAGCGAGGGCTGAGATGGATTCCTGCAAAAGTCACTAGTGTAACCGGCCATTAAGCTACCGCCTTATAACTAAAGATGGGACTGAAATCCGACGTCATACTGATCAACTTTGATATTTGACCTCGTTCAAATATTAATACTTTCAATTTTCAACAATGCAATTTGAATATGCTAGACTCTGCTAACTTATTAAATGTTTCCGGACTTCCATTGCTTCAACCACTGACAGAGAAGGAAGGTATATATTCAACTCCAATGCGACCACCAGTGCTAAAGCGAAGTCATCATTTCTCGAGCTAGAGTGAAGTTGCTCTAGACAACCCCGAACTCAACAATTCCCCGAGCCAGAGAGAAGTTTCTACAAACATTCCCAATATTATTCAAGAATATTACTTAATATTAGATCGTCCTGACGAAACACCTAATGCAAGCTTTAGAATAAGTCCTCGTCCTGTTCGAACCAATCGTCCTCCGACATATCTTAAGGACTACTGTACGGGGAAGGAGTGTTATGTACTAATAAACAAGTCAGCTGGTACAAACAAGTACCTATAAAACAACCATATGATGTCAAGTTGAAATATCTTTTGTTTACTTTTTCTGTTATTGTTTTTTGTAGTTGATTTTGAAATAAAGATGAATTACTGTTAATGGTCTAATACTTAAAAATACCCAATTATGTTCAACTGCAAACCAAATGAAAATCAAGAGCTGCATTAAAGACATTGGAGTAGCAAAAGAGATTTGGGTTAAGGTTGTTCGTTCAAAAAATAAATTTCAGATTTTTATGTATGAATGTGTTTGTTACAATGTACTAAACACGAGAATGAGGTTTAAAAATTTAAAAAAAAATTCAGGGGTATATTACAAGGGACTAAAGGGGCGATTTTTGGGTGTTTTGTTACCAATAAGCAAAGCAACCCGTTGATATTTTTTAAAATAAAAATACATTTTTTGCTTTCTGATTGCTTCCTTTATGCGTTAAAATAAAAGTAATAAAAATCTGAAAAACAATTTTTAATTTTTTTTGTTTTACACCTTATTTTAAAATTAAGATTTAAACAATAGAAAACGAGTTTTGTTTTAATAGATGTGGGTTTTATCTGATATTGTATAGGCGTTTTTAAATCTTTTCCATGTATAACAGTTCTGCTTCCTTATTGGTAAAAGTAGCACCATGTAGGGTCGGCTCGCTGCACTGCAAGTGTAGTGGTGATCACCTACAGTGCCCGCACGCGTCGAGGGGCGAGGTGCGTCGCCGCTCAAGGTCATACCGTACTCCGCGCGCTTTCTGTGTTTCTCTCTCTCTTTCTGTCTCTCTCCTCTTCACTCCCACCACTTCTTCAGTTTCGCGCGTAAAATTCCGGCAAAACGGATTCTGCGGCCCTGCGGCAAATTGACAGATTCACCTGTTTTAGCGAATTTCCCCTCTAGGTAAGAAGCTATTACCGTAGTCGGCATGGTAAGACCTAGGCCCGGGACCATGATAACTTTTTGTTTTGAGGTCCCCAGACCCCAAAAAAACCATTCGTTCGAAACTGTACATATATATATATATATATATATATATATATATATATATACACACATATATATATTTTATTATATATGTGACCTTGGGTGCGATAACTCTCGTAAAAAAGGTCCGATTTTCATGAAATTTGGTATAAACGTGTAAAACAACATTTATGACTTTAAGTTCGAAAACCAGCCATATCCCTTTATCCAAAGGGGTATTTTGGGGGGGGGTTTGTACCCCAAAAATGGGTTTTTTGAACTTTTAACATATAATTTTTTTTAAGTCAAATTTTAATGTTTACCATTAGATTCAGCTTAAAAAAACACACAATTTGGTATTTTGATCATTCCTCTACGTCAATCAGTTACCGAGATATTGAAAGTGCTAAACACAGTACGTTGTCTAATGTTATTCTTATGGAAAATTATAAAAAAAATTATATCGCTTCTTTATGAACGTATACTGACGAAACTTGGTATACGGCTTTATCTGGTTGTGGTCTATTGATATTAGCTCAAAAATTTCTTGCTAAAGGTTCCCATAGCAGCAAACCTGCGGACTCAGCCCCCATGTTATTCTAATTGAGAAAGATTTAAATGCTATGTCTCCCTTAAATATGAACATAAATTAATTAAACCTTACACATGACTTCACCTAGTTGAGTTATATTGATATTTGCCTAAACACCCATTTTTTTCGTTCCTTGTTGCAGCAAACCTGCGTACTCATCCCCCATGTTATTCTTATGGAGATTAATCGAAATGGGATATATTGCTTATTTATGAATGTATATTGATGAAACTAGGTATGTGGCTTCACCTAGTTGAGATATATTGATGTTCGATTAAAAACCAATTGTTTATGTTCCTAGTTTCAGCAAACCTACGTACTTATCCCCAATGTTATTCTCATGGAAAATACTTAAAATTGTATATTTGTGAATATATTTTTATGAAATTTGGTATGCGGCTTTATGTGGTATTAAGACATATATTATGCATTGGAAATTTGCTGAGTACGCAGGTTTGCTGTGACTGGGGCATTTGATATTAATTAAATGTAACCTCAGTAATATACCTCTGGGATTGAGTTTCTTATGCCTTCAGACGGTCTCGGTGGCGTGGTTTTCGCTCATTTAGAGCGCGGTCCATTTACTCGTATAATTAAAGAAAAATTATAGGTTCAAGAAAATATTACGTTTTTAAAATTTTAAATATTGGTTTAGTTTCAATTTTATTATTGAACGTTATTTTACATTTATGTTAGCTTTATAAACTCCTTATTTATTATAATACCCCCGTCGCAGCAAATCTCCTATGCATGAATATATTTCTTACTACCACATAAAGCCACTTTTAAAGTTTCATAAAAATACTTAAATAAATAACTGATATATAGCATTTTATTTATTCTCCATAAGAATAACATTAGGAATGAGAACGCAGGTTTGCTGCAACAAGGACGATCAAAATATGGTTTTTTTGCAATTATCAATATAACTCAACCAGGTGAAGCTGCATACCAAGTTTTAGCGAATTTCCCCTATAGGGAAGAAGCTATTACCGTAGGTCTCATGGTAAGACTTAAGCCCGAGACCATGATAACTTTTTGTTTTGAGGTCCCCAGATGTCCAAAACACTATTTGTTCAAATTTATATATATATATATATATATATATCCATATATATATATATATACATATATATATATATATATATATATGTCCGTGAATGCGATAACTTGAGTAAAAAACGTCCGATTTCGATGAAATTTGGCTCAAATGTGTAAACTGACATTTATGACTTTAAGTTCGAAAACCAGAAAAATCGGACTATGGAAAGGGGGGTTTAAGGGGGTTTTAAATATTCCAAAAATCAGTTTTTTGCATTTTTTACCCTAAAATTTTTAAAAAACTTAATTTAGGTTTGGACCATGTTATAGAGCTTAAAAAAACAAATAATATGGTATTTTGAATTATTAACCTAGGTTAAGTGGTTGCGGAAAAAATCCAAAAAACATGCTCATAAAATCTCCCATGTTAATCTTATGGGAAAAAGGTTTTTGGCTTTTCCTCAGTTAATTTTACTTTAAACTTCACATTTTCTTTTACCAATCACTTCAGCTCCACAAAACAATCATTTTGGTGTTTAAATTGTGATTCTACGTCAAACCGTTGCAGAGATATTCAAAGTGCTAAACACAGTACGTTGTCCAATGTTATCCTTATGGAGAATAAATCAAATTTGATATCTTGATTATTTATGAATGTATATTGATGAAATTTGGTATGTGGCTTCATGTTGTACTGGTAAATTGATAATTGCACAAAAAATAAATGTTTTGTTGATTGTCCCCGCAGCAGCTAACCTGCATACTCAGCCCTAATGTTATTCTTATGGAGAATAAGTAAAGTTTTATATCTCCCTTAATTATGAACATAAATTAATAAAACATGGTAAGTAGCTTCACCTGGTTCAGTTATATTGATAATTGCATAAAAACTCATTTCTTATCTTCCTCGTTGCAGCAAACCTGCGTACTCAGTCCTAATGTTATTCTTATGGGGAATAAATAAAATGTAATAAATAACTTATTTATGAATGTATTTTTGTCAAACTTGGTGAGTGGCTTTATGTACTAGTGAGAAACATATCAATGCATTGGAAATTCGCTGAGTACGCAGGTTTGCTGCGACGGGGGGTATTAATGATTTATGTTCATAATTAAGGGAGATATAAAGCTTTACGTATTCTCCATAAGAATAACATTAGGGATGAGTATGCAGGTTTGCTGCTAAGAAGATAATCAACAAAAAATCAATTTTTTGTGCAAATATCAATATACCAGTACTAGGTGAAACCACCTACCAAGTTTCATCAATATACGTTCATAAATAATCGAGATATCAAATTTTAAATATTCTCCATAAGGATAACATTGGACAACATACTGTGTTTAGCACTTTGAATATCACGGCAACGGTTGGACGTAGAATCACAATTTAAGCACCAAAATGATTGTTTTGTAGAGCTAAACTGATTGGTAAAAGCAAATGTGAAGTTTACATTGAAATGAACTGAGGAAAAGCCAAAAACCTTTTTCCCATAAGATTAACATGGGAGATTTTATGAGCAGGTTTTTTTGGATTTTCTCCGCAACCACTTAACCTAGGTTAATAATTCAAAATACCATATTATTTGTTTTTTAAGCTCTATAACATGTTCAAAACCAAAATTAAGTTTTTTAAAAATTCTAGGGTGAAAAATGCAAAAAACTGATTTTTGGAAAATTTAAAACCCCCATAAACCCCCCTTCCCGTGGTCCGACATTTCTGGGTTTCGAACTTAAAGTCATGAATGTCACTTTACACATTTGAGGCAAATTTCATCGAAATCGGACGTTTTTTACTCAAGTTATCGCGGTAACGG
The DNA here is from genome assembly GCA_963675035.1 of Allygus modestus. Lineage (NCBI taxonomy): Eukaryota > Metazoa > Arthropoda > Insecta > Hemiptera > Cicadellidae > Allygus > Allygus modestus. The sequence continues at coordinate 107,753,689 of OY776111.1, forward strand.
ACACACACATATATATATATATATATATATATATATATATATATATATATATACATATATATAAATTTGAACGAGTAGTGTTTTTGGCATCTGGGGACCTCAAAACAAAAAGTTATCATGGTCTCGGGCTTAAGTCTTACCATGAGACCTACGGTAATAGCTTCTTCCCTATAGAGGAAATTCGCTAATAAAAGGGGGCTGTTACGTATAAAATCGGGACTAGAAAAAGTAATAAAGCGTAAACTTTTTTTATTTTTAGGGCAGAAAGAAACTTCCAGCGGCAAAGTTGTAGCAAATTAGTTGATCTACATGTTTTATTTCAAACATTTTTCAGTCAGACGTTCGGTTTGTTCAAAAATGTCTTTCAAACAAACGCAACAGTAGGTGCTACGCTTGTACACAGTCGCACCGCGTAGCTCTGTATGTTCGTCATTCAAACTAAACAAGAACTGTGACAGCAATGTATTTATTTATTACAGAGTAGTAATTTCCACTAATTTAAAAATACTTTCTGATTATGAAACTTATTGTGTAGAAAGCTTTCGAATCGGTTGGGGACTAAATAATACGATTTGCATTGTCTTTTCTGAGTTTGTGTTTTATTTCAGTACTCTAAGCACAATAAACATTTTATTTGTAGGACAATGTAAGTATAAAAGAAAATTATATTTAATATTTTAAACTATAGGTCTACCTTATACTATACTAATATATTTATTATACAAGGTCGTTTATTCAGTATACAGCAACGAGGTCTATGATATACAGACAAGACATTGTTAGATAACTAGACATTGCTGAAAAGCACTAACTTATTCAGTTTTTGCCGAATTCCCAGTTTTCTACAATTTTGAGCCAATGTTTTTTCCCTTGCGATTTTATGACTCATAACTTTAAAAATCATTTTTCTAATTAACCTAATTTCATGAGTGTCTTCTCCAAACTCAACATTTGAATGGTGAGTAACAAATACTTCACCAACAAATGCTCTGCAAGTTAACATAATCAACCTATCGGTTTGAATAAGAGAATCAGAATTATTTACCGTGTGGTTACTAAATTTCACTATTCTAATTACATCTGATGACACCCTTACTAATTTGTGGTCTTTCCGGCGACGAATGCGTTGCGCGTCCGGTGGGACCGTGGGCGCGACGCGACGTACCTGATAATATTTGCTGCGCTTATTTGCAAGCGATTTGTGGACAAACCAAACATCTGACTGAAAAATGTTTGAAATAAAATATGTAGATCAACTAATGTTCTACAACTTTGCCGCTGGAAGTTTCTTTCTACCTTAAAAATAAAAAAAGTTTACGCTTTACTACTTTTTCTTGTCCCGATTAAAAAAATCGAAGTATTTGTTATTGTATAAATTCCGAACATTTACCAAACTGGAAGATATTTATACTGTTAGTTGCAACATATTACGCAGATTACAAATATATAAAATTTGTCCTATTTAAATAATCCTAGTACTGTGCAGAAGCTTGTAATTGAAAGCGCGTCCAACGCTAAAAATTGCTCGGCGGCCCTCTATACGCCTTGTGGTGGGGGAAACGGACCGAAAATCGCTCACCTACGGCTACTCGGCGAGCGATCCATATGGTTTATATATCGATGGTTGGCCTTACTGTAAATTGCTGTTTGGGTATAAACTGATGCGGTTATTTTTGGCCGATAAACTACGTTCACTTGTCGTTTTCGGTCTAAAAATTACGGCGACCATGGAATGCGGTAAAATTGCCAAGGTCAAAATGTCAATCATTTTTCGTATCAACGGTTTTTATTTACTTTAAAATTAGATTCAACAAAAAATTAAAACAATTGTAAACAACACAAATCTGATTATTATAGATTATCTGATTATCTGATTATAGTATTTAACAAATTGTATACCATAAATGTTTATAACAAGTTTAATATAAAATTGAATCATCAGTATTATTTGTAAGAATATTCTTATTTATTCTAATTAATAATATTTGTATATATAAAACGATTAGTCAAAAAACTTTTTACATTTGGAAATTAATTAGATGAGAATCACATAAATAAGTTTGAATAGCAAACTCTTTATTTATTTTTAAAGTAGTTCACACATACCGTTTATCAATCATTATGTTTGGTGTTGGTAATACAATTGGTAACAATGAAAGGGCTTTATAATAATAGCACCAATATTAGTAACCGTTAGTAAAATATTTAAATCAAAGGCGAAAAGCTTGCAATGAGCGAGTCAGCCAAGCCCAGCCCCAGCCGGCCGCCCGGCCAACGCAAGGTAAAAGGTATGCCTCGATGACAAACACGGTGAGAGGGGGGGAGAGAGAGAGAGAGAGAGAAGGAGCAGAAGGAGCCAGTGCCTCTCTCCCCCCAGCCAACCCACACAAGCACACTCATGCCCGCATCAGCCGAATTGACGTCCTAGCGGTGTGCGCGGCAATATGCGGAACTACTGCTCCTCGCCGTCAGACTAGCCTGGCGGATGCACAACCTTAAAGAAGAGATAAACAGCCTATATGGAAAACTTGAAAATATTAATGGAACCAAAGCAGTAATTTATGGAAATATAATTGCCAGATACAACCAAGAAACTATAGAAGAAATTGAGAACTAAGTCAAAGACTGGCTTGATCCAATTATAAAAAATAAAAAATAAACTCACAGAAAGAAACTTAGAAAACTATTAATTTCACAACAAAATGATCTAAGATTTGATAACGTAGAAGATGCACCACAGTTCTACCCAAAAGTTCAAAACTTAACATTTATTTCAGTGATAAAGAATATACAAATGTATATAAACAATATATTAGAAAAATCACTAAAGTATAACATCAACCTCGACTACAAAGACCATATAATACATGATGAACTCATTAACATAGATGTTTCTATAATACAAGTTGATACAGAAATGCAAGAACCCTTAAAACATGCATTTGTACATGAAGTTAACAACATCAATTTAGAAACTAGGAAACCATTTATTACAAATAAATCCACCCAAAAAATAAAACTTGTTAAATCCATCGCTGCTAAATTAAAAGATAATAACGCAAACACCTGTAATGCAGATAAAGGTAATACTGCTTTTATTATAAATAAAGAATACTATGATAACAGAGTAAAATCATTCATCGATAATAATGAATTTAAAATCAAGAAAAGATCCTACTCAAGAGTTTTCAAAGAAGACAAATAATATGATAACAAGTTGTTGAACAATCCCAAAAGAAGAACAATATCGACTGAAAATTATTAACCCCAAAGCACCAAAACTGAAAGGCCAACCGAAAAACCACAAGGCAAAAATCCCCATAAGACAAGTTTTGTAAATTTTTGTACAGCTCCAACTTATAATCTCTGCATATACCTAAACAAAAAAATAAAAAAAACTTAATCTGGAAAAATAATTGCTCAATAAAAAGCAGTAAAGATCTTGATGAACAAATTAAATACATAAATATGCCAGATGACTGTATTTTCATATCATTTGATATAAAAGATATGTATGAACTCAAATGTTCCTCCTAATGAAACCTTAAAAATATTAGAAGCTGATTTAAAGGAAAATAATATACTCAATCAACAAGGCATTAAGGACATTATTAAGCTTACAAACTATGCACCAGTCAAACTATTTTGAATTCAATTCAACCTATTACCAACAAGAAAATAGATTAGCCATGGGATCCCCACTCTCAGGACTACTTTCAGACGTGTAGTATATGCATTTTCTAGAGTCCAACAAAATTATCAATGACTCTAATCCCTGCAGAAGTAAGATCACATACTGGTATAGGTATGATGATGTTATACTCTGTCTTTTCCAAGGGAACGAAACTGAAAGTGAAGAATTTCTAACCTCCCTCAATTCATTGTCACAGAAAATCCAATTGACTAAAGAGGTACAAACTAATATCAACTTTTTAGATGTAAATATTTAAAAACAAAATAATCATCACAAATTTGAAATATATAGAAAAGCAACCCAAACAGACTTATTAATCCCATCAACATCTAACCATCCATGGAATCACAAAATGGCCGGTTTCCGCTCTATGGTGAGCAGATTGTTAGATATACCTATTAATGAATCGGAACTCGTTAAAGGAAGAAAAACTATAAAATACCTAGCTAGGAAGAACGGGTACAAACCAGTAATTATAAATAAAATGATCAAGAATATTAAAAAGAAAAATCTAGAAATCCCGAAAATCCAATCGACAACCGAGAGAAGAGATTTGTGCGAGTTCCGTACAACACTAAAATCGATAAGGCCATAGTAAGACCTTTGACAAAACCGGTTTGACTTTGAGCTGCGCCACCCGAAACAATGCCTTTAAAATGATTGAAAAGTTTTCAAGACAATAACAAAGAAGAAATAATGATTATGGTCAACCTGGACTATACAGATTTAACTGTACAGTCTGTATAAAATTCTATATAGGACAAACAGGAAGGTCATTTCAGTCAATATTTAAAGAACACATTCAAGCACTGAAAAGTAACAACAGAACAACAATGAAGTCGAATTTTTCTGAACACATCCTAACATCAAACAACAATTACAAAAGTATGGAAGACAACTTAAAGATCAGAAGCTATTTGTCGAAAGGAGAAAAAAATGAACTCTGTTGTAACCGGGGGGGGGGGGGGGAAAGGAGGGCGTAATCTTCAGGGGGGTATTATTAATTGGGTAATACAACTGTGTGGTAACTACAACTGGGATCTTGGCGTGCTGACTCTGCTACTGGTTTGGCTAATTTAGGACTAGCCAACTAACAAGGCAGGCCAAAGTCTGGGCAAACCATGTGCTGCTAATAAGTACTGAAAAACTAATTGGGGGTTGGAAAACGTGACTGGGTGTTCAGAGACCTATGGATCTTTACCAGACCAGAATGCTATACCAGCCAGCTCTGATGAATGATTTTAAATATAAATAACTAATACATATCCTTCCTAACCTACTACAGAAATTGTTACAAGTGTCTAAACCTGGTAAACTGATAACTGTACTGGATAATAAGTGAGGAACCAAGTTCCTGAATCTAAACAAGGTTAACTGATTAATTAATAGTCTTCTGAGTAGAGGAAATGCCTGAATCTAAAAGGCAATCTGAAACCTGACATGTGGTCGAGGCGAAACCTCGACCGATTTACAATTCCTACATAATCAGTTGGTTGGGGGGTCCCAAAAGGGATTGCCCCTCCGATTGTCGCCTAGCCTACCATTTCTGAAACTAAGAACTAATTATAATTACGGTACTTAAGCAAGCTGGAGAAATATTCAGAACAAATTGTGCCGGAGGGGTGCGTTTCGGTCGCTGGTGAAGATGCAAGAGAGAAAGACGCAGCGAACCGCCACTAACGGTTTAAGAATCAGCTGGCTCAACGCCGGTTATGCTGGCGTTTGGTGCGATTATGCAGGCCGCCTACACTATATAAAAATAGCGTGACGCTTAGCGTCACAACCACCCCCCCTAAGACAAAAAAAGAAAAGAAAAACATTTTGTTGGAAGGTAGGTGAAGGTGTGGGTTTGCTGTTGGAATTGTGAATTTCGCTCGGTTTTGCTCCCTCTGTCATGCTCGTGGTCCCGAGATATCATGTTCCCGGTTTTGATTCCGGGGAAGCCAAGAGCAGACGAGGAAAGCCAAAAAGCCGGCACCAGTCCGACTTCGTCTTGGAACCTCGGTCGCCGCGTTTCTGTTTTGGGGGAAGATTACTATTGTTTATTTTGACCAACCACGGCAGGGATCGGGATCCACCCCCCCCCCCCCTGCAAAAGGAGGATGGGTTGTAGGGGAACAACAGTTGAATTTGGCCTAAGGTAGCTGACTTTAATTGAAAACAAAATTTAGACTGAGTGAAAAAGATTGAATTAACTTGGTGTAAATGGGGACGGACATCTGCACGCACAATTTTTTTTTTCTAGTTATTTTAGTTGTTGGATGTATTAGAGTCTTTTTGCACTACGGGCACTTCTTCGGAGAAATTGAGGTGGAGGTGCGGGGTGAACTGAATCAAAATGTTGAGGTTGTTGTGATGACCGAGAGGAGGATTTGATGCTGTTGAGCTGGTGGAGCAGGTGGGCTCTGGTCCGGTGTGGGCAGCAGCGTTGATGGCTCGCAACCCGTCCGGATCACCGAGCTGTGGTTGAAGGGGTGCGCTGTTGGTGAGGATCTTCCACGCTCTGCTACCATATGTAACCGGGGGGGGGGGGAAAGAGGGCGTAATCTTCAGGGGGGTATTATTAATTGGGTAATACAACTGTGTGGTAACTACAACTGGGATCTTGGCGTGCTGACTCTGCTACTGGTTTGGCTAATTTAGGACTAGCCAACTAACAAGGCAGGCCAAAGTCTGGGCAAACCGTGTGCTGCTAATAAGTACTGAAAAACTAATTGGGGGTTGGAAAACGTGACTGGGTGTCCAGAGACCTATGGATCTTTACCAGACCAGAATGCTATACCAGCCAGCTCTGATGAATGATTTTAAATATAAATAACTAATACATATCCTTCCTAACCTACTACAGAAATTGTTACAAGTGTCTAAACCTGGTAAACTGATAACTGTACTGGATAATAAGTGAGGAACCAAGTTCCTGAATCTAATCAAGGTTAACTGATTAATTAATAGTCTTCTGAGTAGAGGAAATGCCTGAATCTAAAAGGCAATCTGAAACCTGACATGTGGTCGAGGCGAAACCTCGACCGATTTACAATTCCTACATAATCAGTTGGTTGGGGGGTCCCAAAAGGGATTGCCCCTCCGATTGTCGCCTAGCCTACCATTTCTGAAACTAAGAACTAATTATAATTACGGTACTTAAGCAAGCTGGAGAAATATTCAGAACAAATTGTGCCGGAGGGGTGCCTTTCGGTCGCTGGTGAAGATGCAAGAGAGAAAGACGCAGCGAACCGCCACTAACGGTTTAAGAATCAGCTGGCTCAACGCCGGTTATGCTGGCGTTTGGTGCGATTATGCAGGCCGCCTACACTATATAAAAATAGCGTGACGCTTAGCGTCACACTGTAGAAGAATTTAATATATATTTAGCTCATGAAGAACATCCTCAAGAAATTTTAAATTCACAAATAATCATGAATAACCCTATATTTGAAAAGGTAAGGAAGCTTAAATATATAGTGGCAGTTTATCCATGAAAGTGAAACACCTGCAACTTTCATGAATGTTTTTATTTAGATTATTTTGTTAAATTAGAATAAGTTAGGTATTTTGTTGTTCATGAAGATGGGCTAAGGTCCCGAAACATGTTGTCTGGAAAATAATGAAATTGAAATTCCTTCTTACAAGGTTACTTAGTTGAAAAAATGTTTCATTTGATTTTTATTATATATATACCCTTGGCTACACGTATACCAAATTTTAACGAATGGTGTTTTTGGCATCTGGAGGTCTCAAAACGAAAAGTTATCATTGTCTTGGGCTTAAGTCTTACCATGCCACCTACGGTAATAGCTTCTTCCCTTTCGGGGAAATTCACTAAAAACAGCCTTTTCTAATGTAAAATCTCTTTAAGACAACAAGACAACATACCGGTACTGTCTTAAGTCAATTTACACTTTCCTTAATAACTCTGTAAATAATATTTGTGCTATAATTATGAGAGAGGGATTAAAATGTTTGGCTTTTCACGTTCTATTGTTTAACATCCATTAACTTTACATCTACGACTTTTCACACATTTTTCAGCCTAAAACACCAAATTAGATTTTAAACCCCCGAAATTAGGGGGTGGGGTTTTGTGTTTATTTTACCCAACGAACTTGTCCAACTGATTGTAAAGGAATGTCGCTTCCAAATTTTAATTAAGTCGGACAAAAACTGCAACCATTAGAGCGAAAACACACACACTAATATATAGTCAGACCACCCGTTCAGCATGTATAACGGGAGAACGGTTTGGTCTAAATCACACAAAACTCATCCCACTAAAACGCATATGGGCAATATATTAAAAATATTGCCATCAAAATAGCAATAATTAGATGCTAATTATTATTGTTTGCCATCAAATTAATGAGAATAACGAGTCCAAAATGTATAGAAATTGTTGTTTTCTGTATAACACTTCATTGGAAGAAACTTTGACCCAGAGTAAACAAGGCGGACTAAATTGGCCGTTAGGTATTGTAATTCTGGCTTCCCATTTTTATGTTGATATTTATGTTTGTAGTATAGAAAACCAAGACTTAGCAAAACATTTGATCAATATGGCGAACGAGTTACAGTTACGAACGAGAGAAGGTTTCATTTTTTATAGTGATTTTTTTACAACGTTAATTGGAATATTAAAGAAGTTGCTACGCTGATTATTGGGAAATGCATTGGTAATCGAAGAGGAAATGCGAACTGTTCCTTAATTATGCTAAAATTATTTATATGGTCAAATAATGTTATTATCATGCTGTGCTGACAAATAGTATTACATTTTCATTTTAACAGCAAGAGGAGGAGAAATAACCAAGATTGTCCCCTTCTGTCTGGTCGGTCGTCGTCCTAGGGGGGTTGCCAGCCTAATGAGTAAAAATAATGAGTAATAATGAGCCTAATGAGCAGCCTAGTATTGGTGCCGCTGAAATGAGTGAAGTATAAATCTCAAAAAACAAAATTGAAAAAAATATGTTTATGCTAAAGAAAATTATAGGTATCTTTCCGACAGTGAGTGATTTGTTTCAGCTGCCGTTAGCAATCAACGTTACTGTCTTGCAAGCCCCAACGCAGAATGGCTGGACTTGTCAGTTGTAATCGAAAGATGATACATGTGTTTCGTGTTCCTTAATCAATTGTTAAGGAAAAAGTGCTCTTACGGTTCTTTTGTTCTTCGGGGCAAATGCGTTGAATTTGATAAATCGTAAGACGTATTTTATAAAGATCGATGAGTGATTTTAAGAGAGGGCCCTAAGTAGGATTGGTGTGTAGTAATGCAAATCTTTTTTAAATGTGTCCATTTTTTATTTTACTACAAAATAAAATAAGACTGCCTTGGTTTAAAATTCTGTTCTTGAGTACTCAATATTCATAATATACTAATAATTAAAATTAGTACATGTGTGCAGTATACTAAACTATAAATATAAACTTTAAATGAATTGTCCTCTGAAATAAACTTTAAAAACGTATTGAGCAGTACAATAATTACTTTTACAGCTACAATTTAAAAATACCCCCCTCGCAGCAAACCTGCGTACTCAGCGAATTTCCAATACATAACATATGTCTTAATACCATATAAAGCCGCATACCAAGTTTCATAAAAACATATTCACATATAAGCGATATATACAATTTTAATTATTCTCCATGAGAATAACATTGGTGATGAGTACGTAGGTTTGCTGAAACAAGGAACACAAACAATTTTGTTTATACATATATAAATAGAATTTAACTAGGGGAAGCCACATACCATGTTTCATCAATATTCAATCATAAATAAGCGCTATATAACATTTTAATTATTCTCCATAAGAAAAACATGGGGCTGAGTAAGCAGGTTTGCTGCAACAAGGAACAGAAAAATGTTTTTTTTATGCACATATCAATATAACTTAACAAGGTGAAGCCACATACCAAGTTTTATTAATTTATGTTCATAATTAAGGGAGTCATTACATTTTACTTATTCTCCATAAGAGTAACATGGGGCCTGAGTACGCAGGTTTGCTGCTACGGGGATAATAAACAAAAAATCATTTTTTGTGCAAATACCAATATACCACAACTACGTGAAGCCACATACCAAGTTTCATCAATGTATATTCATAAATAATGGAGATATCAACTTTTATTTATTCTCCATAAGGATAACATTTGACAACGTACAGTGTTTAGCACTTTGAATATCTCTGCAACGATTGGACGTAGAATCCCAATTTAAACACCAAACTGATTGTTTTGTGAAGCTGAGTTGATTGGTAAAAGCAAATGTAAAGTTTACATTAAAATGAACTTAGGAAAAAGCCAAAAACCTTTTTCCCATAAGATTAACATGGGAGATTTTATGAGTAGGTTTTTTTTGATTTTCTCCGCGACCACTCAACCTAGGTTAATAATTCAAAAAACTATTATTTCTTTTTTCAAGCTCTATAACATGGTCAAAACCAAAATTACGTTTTTTTTTAATTTTAGGGTGAAAAATGCAAAAAACTTATTTTTGGAAATTTAAAACAACCATAAATCCTTCCCATGGTCCGATTTTTCTGGTTTTCAAACTTAAAGTCATGAATGTCACTTAACACATTTGAGCCAAATTTCATCGGAATCGGACATTTTTTACTCAAGTTATCGCATTCATGGACACACACACACACACACACACACACACACACACACACACACACACACACACACACACACATATATATACATATTTCAACGAATAGTGTTTTTGACATCTGGGGACCTCAAAACAAAAAGTTATCATGGTCTCGGGCTTAAGTCTTACCATGAGACCTACGGTAATAGCTTCTTCCCTATAGGGGGAAATTCGCTAAAAATGATAAAAACTAGTAACTATGGTAGAACACTTATCACTACCAGTTATATCGTTTTTCCCAATTTAAATTTATCATTTATTTGAGATGCAATCACACATTACCTTATAGTCAAAGGTGTATTTGCTGCCTGCGACGGGACTGTTCGAGTGTTGGGGGTTTGCCACCAGGAGCGCTCTCTGTCTTTGTGATAATTATGTCTTGATTGTCTACAGTTGAACATGAACTGCTCGTCTCTACAGCTGCTGGCAACACCATTCATCTTCACCATGTCTTCACTAGATGCTATTCATCATAATGTTAATTGAATCCTCTGTTCTAAATATGTAAATAAACTTCAAATTTGTATTTTGTATACCCATACAGATTAAAGTAATAAAGTAAACATTTAAAAATCACAGCAGATTATATAAAAAAATACATGCAGACAGTTCATATACTAATGTACTTCTAACATTTTTAAAAACCAATTAAAATCCCATCACATTATAATTAGCGGAAACGAGCAAATTACATTTCGAATGAAAACATCCTGGAGAGTTACAAGGTTCGCAGTGCTCTCTTTATCATAGTTTTTCATCATAATTCTTTTAATTATTCATCGCTCAAAAATTATTTTCAGAGTGTAGTTTTAGTTTATACAAATCAACATTTTATTTTAAAGATTTACTAAGTTACAATATTGCAGACGAAAATGAGACAACAAAAGAGTTCAATACGATACTGTTATTTTCCTTATATTTTTAAAATGTGCTCCCATATTAAATTGCATGAGTTATATTAATAACTAAAAGCCTACAAAATATACAGACAATCTTAACACCATAATTTTCTTAATGCACCTTACCGATACACTGGAAGCAGACATAATTATGGAGATCGAAGAAATCAATAAACACCTGCATCCAACGCCTAATGATGAATTATTACGATATGTCTCTGTAATATAAATCATTCGAAACTAATTTTAAATATTTAAATTTTATTACCCTGGAACATAACATTTACCTTATTAAATTCAATATTTTTCGAATAGGTTTTCATCAAGATGATCATTGTAAGAGCGTCATTCTTAGGGGGTGACGTTCGATGTTTTTACCATTTGCATTGACAAATGTTATATATCAGGGACACATGTCTGAGATATTAATTTTTATGTTTTTATATATTTTATGTTTATTTAAATCATTTAAAATATTGGATGATAAATTAAAAGAACGAGAAGTCTTTGTTAGCGATGATGCGGTGAGTCAGGCATTACAATGAGGAGGTGCAACAATGATACCATCACTCAGGGGTGCCAAACGGGGGGGTTGATACCGGATAACGGATCGCGATATCAAATGTAATTTTGGGAAAGTTTATAAAACCCCATCTTTAAAATTATAAAGTGAGGTTTTGTACAAAAGGTAACAAATGCCACTTATTTTGAAGAAATGCCATTTAAAGTTTATTTTATGTGAACACCAACGTCTGACCTTGGTTAGGTCTCTCTTACAATCAAGATTGTCGTGTCCGTGTAGGAACATTTATTTTGCAGACGCCTGTTATACTGTTCACGTAGGTATGACAACAATAGCTGATCATATTTTCCTACATTGTTGTTGCACTTCCCTCCATCATTTTTGTACTTCTGTGTTGCAGAGTCAAAATATATAAATGTAATAGACATAGGGGAGCCCAGAAGGGAGGATTAATGGTGCTCAGAGCGCTATCAAAACAAAATCGGGCGGGGGGATTGTTGAAACTATAATTAAATGTGACAACTTATTTGTGAATCACAATTGAAAATTCGTGTATGTACGGGAGGATGACAATAATAAATAATATTGTTGGCAAATGTATTGTAATTCTACTATAGGTAGTACAGTAAATAATCTACCCAAAGGTGTTTTTTTCTTGACGCTATTATCATTGTCCGTGTCTGTATGAGATTTTATTCGGCTTTACCTATGCATTGTCCAACTATCGTCATTCCCAAATTTAACTGTAATTCATATACAGTTAAAACTCCTAGATTCGTTGTTTTCAAAAATATCCACCCAAATTCCTTTTATGGAGGCAATACAGTATCCTTTGCTACACACGTGGTTTTAAGAGGGGAAATGCCCCCTATTCCCCCCTCAGGGTTATTAAGGGGCAACATATTTCGAATTTCCTCTGTTGGGCAATGCTAACTTGACAAGCATATCAAGTTTGAACGAAATTGATCAATAAATAAGAAAGAAATAATAATTTTTGTATTCCCCATAAGAATAACATTGGACAACGTACTGCGGTTGACGCAAAATGAAAATTTAAATTTTCTCCGCAACCAGTAATCGTAGAATAGTAATTCAAAATGCTAAATTATTTAGATTTTTGAGTTCTTTTTATTGGTGAATAGTAATATTTTTTATGAAAAATTCAAAAACTGAATTTTTGATATTTTAAGTCTTGTAATTTTTTAATCCGAAATTTTACAGAAATGCGGCTGGTGTCATTTTGTTGGAAAACTAAATTTCTACAAACGACTAAAGTTTGATCAAAATCGTTAGAGCCGTTTTTGATAAATCTTGAATTTTCATGTTTTTTGGCGGATAATTACCCTTAAAAATCAAAAATTCCAAAAAATGAAAAAATGCCTGGAGATATCGTGGATTAGTACCTACATACTAAATTTCATAAAAATCGGACCATTGGTTACAGCTCTGGCTCTGTACACATCCATACAGACAGACAGACTGACAGACTGACAGACAGACAGACTGACAGACAGACAGACAGATAGACACGCAGACATAACGTAAAAATCACTTTTTTGGTTTCAGGGAGCACCAAAACGAATATTTCCACTTAAACTCAAATTCGAAAATTTTGACGAAAACAATACTTTCTCCATATACTATGTATAAGGGGGAGAAAGTAAAAATGGTCCGATCTTGATGAAATTTGCTATAAACGTGTAAGGCAGCATCTATTTTCATGAGTTCGCGAACCAGACAGGTCGCTCTACTCTAAGGTTTTGTACCCCAAAAATGTTTTTTTTATATTTTTCTTATAATTATTTTTAAACTTAAATTTTGGTTACACCATTAAATTTAGCTTAAAAAACAAACAATTTGGTATTTTGATCATTGCTATACGTCAATTAGTTACTAAGATATTGAGAGTGTTAAACAGAGTACGTTGTCCAATGTTAATCTTATGGAGGGTAAGTAAAATTGTATATCTCGCTTATTAATGAACATACATTAATGAAACTTGGCATGTGGCTTTATATGGTTGGGTTTTAATGCTATTTGCATACAAAACTCATTGTTTGTGGTCCTCATGGCAGCAAACCTGCGTACATAGCAGCTATAATGTTATTATTATGGAGAATATAAACATGTGATATCTTGCTTGTTTATGAACATAAATTGATAAAACTTGGCATGTTGCTTCATCTGGAGGTGATCTATTGGTATTTGCATAAAAACCAGATTTTTCAGTCCTTGATACAGCAAACCTGCATACTCAGTCCTAATGTTTTTCTCATGGGGAATGAATAAACTGTCTTATCTCGCTTATTTATTAATATGCTTGAATTAAAGTTGGTAAGTGGCTTCATGTCTTAGTGAAGTACCATTTGAAATTCGCTGAGTATGCAGGTTTGCTGCAACGGGGGTATATTATACTTTATCACAAGACAAACTACGACACTTCTATAGGTTGGATTAATACAACTAGTAAAAGGAGTCAAATACAATTAAAGTTAAATTTGTGTAAAATTATGTTGGCATAGTATTTAATATTAGATAAATAAATAGTGCGTTGACAATATAAATGGTATATTTTTCTGAAAGAAGTAAGAGAAGGCAGGAAAAGGAAACAAATATTAAGTCTACGTCGGAAGATATTTTCCAGCTGCAGAGCGGGGATGGCAGGTAAGATGAATGGTACAACATTATCCCGTCGCCAGCGCCGCGCCGCCGCAATGTCGTCCTGGAGTAGATTGTACCAACTCTATAAAAAAGCTTTATTTTAAATAATTACCAAAATTAGTTAGAGAAGGATCAGCTTAGCGTTTCTAAGCTAGTGTACAATTATTACTAGGAGAGAATGAGAGAAACATTCAGACATTTTATTCTAGGCGAATGTATCTTAAGGCTGTTCCACATTTCTCGCGAACAGGCCTGAACATTCGGCCGAACATTCTCCCGAATGTTCACTGAACTTTCCGACCCGTATTCAAAAGTTCATGCAGCTCCCCTACTTCTCGCGAATATTTCGATCATTCGGAGTTCGGGCTTATACGCGAGAAGTGCGGGACAGCCTTTATATATATTGTTACGTTTGTTTGACAATGTTAAAAAACAAAAGTTATAATATTATATTGAATAACATTACTTATTGGATTATTTAGCTGTCTGATATAAAATGTTTGTAAATATTATCATATAAACCACTATACAAAGCATATCAAACCAGCCCTAACAAGTGGGATACAATCTAATTAATCAAAAAAATCATTATGTAAAGATAAAAATACTTGAATAAATTGAAATTATTAAAAATTTAGAAAATATAACCTGAGAGGATGGACATATATGTTAAGTATAACTTTGCCTTGAAGTAATAGGTTAGTGTACCTATTACAATCCAGGAGGCAAATGATGAAGATTTATTGTTTTATAATATATTTTTATTTATTTGTTTTATACACACTTATACATTTTGGTATCTTATAAAATTTAGATCATATTTGTTTGGTTCCATAAGCAATCTTGATATTTTAGGTAAGCTTTGGTTATAAACATTAATTTTGTTATATAGTGCAGTAGAAATAAGTGAAAATATACCTTGAGGCGGAACTAATTGCAACAGAAATGATTCTTGCTGGAAATGGTAGGTAGTACGCTTCTAATAAGCATACTAAAATTATACATCATTACTGTTGCGCAAAATACGCTTTTTTGGCCGCCATATTGAAAAAATGTGTAAAAATTAAAATAATTGTAAAATAAATTTTGTTTGGCTTCAATTTATAGGAAATTGTACACTGAAAAAGGATTTCATAGTGGTATGAAACAGTTTTAAGAAAAAATACAATGGTAGTTAAAATACCCCCGTCGCAGCAAACCTGCGTACTCAGCGAATTTCCAATGCATAATATATGTCTTAATACCACATAAAGCCGCATACCAAGTTTCATAAAAATATATTCACATAAGCGATTTTAATTATTCTCCATTAGAATAATATTGGTAATGAGTGCGTAGGTTTGCTGAAACAAGGAACACAAACAATTGTTTTTTATGCAAATATAAATAGAATTTAACCAGGCGAAGCCACATACCAAGTTTCATCAATATTCCATCATAAATAAGCGCTATATAACATTCTAGTTATTCTCCATAAGAATAACATGGGGGCTGAGTACGCAGGTTTGCTGCTACGGGAATAATCAACAAAAAATCAATTTTTTGTGCAAATATCAATATACCAATACTACATGAAGCCACATACCAACTTTCATCAACATACATCCATAAATAATCGAGATATAAAATATTATTTATTCTCCATAAGGATAACATTGGACAACGTACTGTGTTTAGTACTTTGAATATCTCTGCAACGGTTGGGCGTAGAATCACAATTTAAACATCAAAATGATTGTTTTGTGGAGCTGAACAGATTGGTAAAAGCAAATGTGAAGTTTACATTAAAATGAACTGAGGAAAAACCAAAAACCGTTTTCCCATAAGATTAACATGGGAGATTTTATGAGTAGGTTTTTTTTGGATTTTATCCGCAACCGCTCAACCTAGGTTAATAATTCAAAAAACTATATTATTTGTTTTTTAAGCTCTATAACATGGTGAAAACCAAAATTAAGTTATTTAAAAATTGTATTGTAAAAAATGCAAAACACTGATTTTTGGAAAATTTAAAACCCCCATAAACCCCCCTTCCCATGATCCGATTTTTCTGGATTTCGAACTTAAAGACATGAATGTCATTTTACACATTTGAGACAAATTTTATTAAAATCGGACCTTTTTTACTCAAGTTATCGTGTTAACGGACACATATATAAATATATATATATATATATATATATATATATATATATATATATATATATATATATACATATATATAAATTTGAACGAATAGTGTTTTTGGCATCTGGGGACCTCAAAACAAAAAGTTATCATGGTCTCGGGCTTACGTCTTACCATGAGACCTACGGTAATAGCTTCTTCCCTATAGGGGAAATTCGCTAAAACTGAAAGCATATGCAGTAGTGAATGTGCTAGTTTATTGTCTTTAAATTATTAATATTGTTTAAATTGTTAAATTATTAATATGTATTGTGTCTAATATTGTTTTAATAAGAAATTGGTTAATCTGTCTGGAAATGATGCCTTAGACAGTAAGATCAAGTCCCTTAGTCTTGTAAATACTACTTTGTCAAACAAAGTTGAGTTATCGTCGAATTACTTATTGCTAGAGCGTAACACCTCTTGGAATAAAAATAGGTGACTTGACGACACAGTTTTGGGGGATTATTTTTCTTCATTGTCATTATTAGTGAATTTCCTTTGGAAAGTGAACTATTAGCATGACCACTTTAGCCTGAACACTTTTTGGGGGGGTCGTTCAAAATTGTATATATATACACTAACACATTTTTGGATTGGTATCAAGCTATAATTAAGGTAAATACCTCCGAGAATGTATCCCACGTTATTGTGCCTTTGAAAGCGACCTCAATGGCTTTGATCCCTACTGATGGTCTTAAGCTTAAACTGAAAAAAATCTACAGGTGATCAGGGGCAAGTGGTGAAATCCAATTCAAAGAATTGTGCCAATTCAACATCCCCCCTCCTATAAAAGATTTGAAGTCCTTGATGTGATTGATGATGTTGTCAGTTCCCAATCCCATTCGGTTTCAAATATTGACAGTCCAAGTGATAAAAACTCTGTAAGCTCTAGAGACACATGTAAGTCCAACAAATGTAACAAGGTACTTATCAACAGTAATCTTAAGTCTAAAGTAAGTAAGAAACTTTTTAGTGCTAAAGAATCCATATTATAAAATGTTATATATAAGGTTACTGAAAGTGAAAATGTAAGCCGAATGGTAAACTAAGCCAGATAATTGACAGTGTGGATAGTTTAACAAAGGATTTGGACGTAAATGATGTACTAATAGTGTTCCTTGGTACGAACGATGTAAACTCAATGCACTGTGGTAAAGACGTTACGGCCGAAATCAAAACTTTGCTTAAGAAAGTTAAAACACTCAGTTGCTCATTGTGGGATTACCGTTCAGAAGGGATCAGCCCCATCGAAATAAGCGTATTAATGAGCTAAACAGAAGCATCTTACAGGCTGTTTCTCAAGCCAAACATGCATAATGTCTTTCTCTGATGTCAATCTACAAGCCTTGTTTTTACACTAAATTTTGCCTCCATTTCAATATGTTTGGGAAAGGCTGATTGCTAAATTGCACGCAAAGTACACTGTGAACATATCTGTACCTGATTGTCCCCAGCACATCCCAGTTCACATATCCACTGCATGCAATAATAATCCTAAACCTTATATTTATAGTGACTCTTACTCTCCTGTTATCCCTATACAGAATCATTTTTAGAGCCTGTCCAACAAATATTCCACCTCCCGTAGATAATAATTCTGATGTTAATCTTAAGACAAGAGGTAATAAATTTAGAATCGTTCATCAGAATGTGCAGGGTATTGTTCTCAAATTTAGCATGCTGGAAATCTTTATTGACATAGTGTTGCCCAATATTATATGTTTGTCTGAACACTTCTTGAAAAATTCTGAATAATAGCTTTTAATTTTCCAGAATATACAACTGCTACTGGTTTTTGTCCTTCTAGTATGAAAAAGGGTGGTGTTTGTATTTTATGTATAAATGGCTTAACCTTCCAAACTGTGATGTCAGTTGGTTTTGCACTGAGGGTTTTTGTGAACTTGCGGCTATTTTGTAAACTTGCGGTTTATTTATTCCTTAGAAAAATGCCTTGAATCATTTTCCAAGCTAAACCAACGGATTATCGTAGCCGGTGATTTCAATATAGACTTGTCTGTGTTTGGCAGCTCATCGGAAAAGCTATCAGAGCTTACGTTGTCTTTCGGCCTACATGACACAGTGTTTTCATATACTAGAGAGTTCAATGGGTCAAAATACCTCATTGACAACGTCTTTTGTAATGTCAGCCCTAAATACAGAGGTAGTTGTTACATGTATATCCGATCGTCATTCACAAGTTGCTGACATAATATTTTCTGTTTATGGTCGCCAACCACAATTTAAATTAAATAGGTCGTTTAGAACAGATAATATTTTAATATTTAGGTATCTTCTGGAAAAATACAGTTGGGGCGGTGTCTGATGTTAATGATAAATCTGATACCTTCTTGTCAACTGTTAACTATTGTTTCGAACTTGCATTTCCTTATAAGAAGGCAAGAGTATGTTCAAAAAAGTTTCTCTCTAAAGTGAAATTGGATTCTTCAGTAATCAAACTGCGAGAAAACCTTATTGAAATGTATTTTCTCACTAAGGATTTGAGTTCCTCACATCCCATGAGACAGTCATACCTCGAGCTAAAAAATAAATTTAGGAAAATTTAGGTCCTCAAAGGCTAGACAGGTTTTTAAACACAATGCAGCGGAATTTAAATCTAGGGCTATCTGGGGTGTCATTAACGAGACTATCTCTAATAAAAATCAAAGTCCTTCAAAAAACTCAAAATTGAGAATGAAAATTGTAATCTTTTACACTCTCCCGAATAAGTAGCAAATTAATTTAATACATTCTTCTCCAGTATTGGAGGTAGGCTTAATGATGGCGCTCCTACGGCCCTGGACCTTCCCGGCAATGTACCACGTGTTTCCTCTTCTCTTTTCTAAATCCTACAAGAGAGAGCTAAGTACACCATGAGCTCTTTAAAAATCAGTGACTGCTGGCAAAGACGGTATGTCCTCAAGACTACTCAGACAGGTTGCCGATCTTCTTGTACTTCCTCTTGCTCACATTGCTAATTCTTCTTTTGAACAGGGGTTATTCTCTGAATCTCTCAAATACGCTGTAGTCAAACCTCTTCACAAGAAGGGCAGTGTCGTTGATAAAAACAACTATCGCCCTATCTCTATAACATCAACCTTCTCTAAAATTTTAGAAAAACTTGTTCTGAGCAGGCTCTACCCTTTCTTTGTTTTTAATAATGTTCTTTTTGATAAAAAGTTTGGCTTCCGCAAAAACACCTCCACTGTTGATGCAATGTTCAATTTTATTTCAACTGTTTCTAAAGCACCTGACGACCACAAACATGTATTTGAATTGTTCTTAGATCTGAGCAAGGCTTTTGACATGGTGAACCACAGCCTTTTGCTGAAGAAATTGGAACATTTTGATAATTAGGGGTGTTGCTTTGGAATGGATTAATACTTTTATCCTAAGGAGGACACAGGCAGTGCAAATCAATTATATCGACCAACAAGCCTTTATTGCTTCACAGAAATATGAAGAAGTAGTAGTTGGCTCTGGAGTTCCTCAAGGTACGGTCCTCGGACAGATCCTCTTCTTGATGTTTATCAATTACATTGCTGGTAGTGTGCCTAGATGTGACCTGTGTCTATTTGCCGACTACACATCACTCAGTATCAACGATATATCTCGAGAATATCTTGAAATCAATACATTCATGCAGAGTAGTCTTCTTCTTCAGTGGTTGGCTGTAAACAACCTTTTTTGTAAATTCCGATAAAACCAAGTTTATTGATTTTAAATTAAGAAATTCTGATGGCATTCTTATGGTTCAAGTATTATTGTAAAAGATTTTTAAATAGAAGCATGCGAAAAAATGATTTTTACGATTTAGTATAGTATCTCGACTTGATTATTCCAAACGCATTAACAAGGTCTCCGCTAGGATGAATTTACTCTTCGAAGACTTGCTCAGTTCACTGATATTAGGGTTCTTCTGCTTATTTGTACTTTCTCCCCCTATACATAGTATATGGAGAAAGTATTGTTTTCGTAAAAATTTTCGAATTTGAGTTGTTAGTGGAAATATTCGTTTTGGTGCTCCTTGAACCCAAAAAAGTGGTTTTTACGTGATGTCTGTCTGTGTGTGTGTGTGTCCGTGTGTGTGTGTGTGTGTGTGTGTGTGTGTGTGTGTGTGTGTGTGTGTGTGTGTGTGTGTGTGTGTGTGTGTGTGTGTGTGTGTGTGTGTCTGTGTGGATGTTTACAGAGCTAGAGCCCTAACCTATGGGCCGATTTTTATGAAATTTGGTATGTAGGTACTAATCCACGATATCTCCAGGCATTTTTTTCATTTTTTTGGATTTTTGATTTTTAAGGGTAATTATCCCCCCAAAACCGCCAAAAAACATGAAAAATCCAAATTTCTCAAAAACGGCTCTAACGATTTTGATTAAACTTTCGTGGTTTGTAGAACTTTAGGTTTGCAACAAAATGACCTACCACCCGCATTTCTTGAAAAATTCGGGTTCAGAAATTACAGGACTTAAAACATCCAAAATTCAATTTTTTGGATTTTTTATAAAAAATCATAAATGTTAAAAAATATTACTATTCATTAAAAAGAGCTCAAAAAACTAAATAAATTAGTATTTTAAATTACTATTCTACGATTGCTAGTTACGGAGAAAATTGAAATTTTCATTTAGCGGTAAACACAGTACGTTGTCCAATGTTATTCTTATGGGGAATACAAATATAACTATTTCTTTCTTATTTACTGATCAATTTCATTAAAATTTGATATGCAGGTCAAGTTAGCATTGACCAACAGATGATGTTCGAAATGTGTTGCTATTTAACCCTGGGGGGCAAGGGGGCATTTCCCCTCTCAAAACCACTGTGTGTAGCAACGGACTCTATAGTGCCTCCCAAAAAGGGATTTGGGTGGATATTTCTGAAAACAACTATTTTAGACAATTTTCTGTACATTTATCTATACTTCATATTCTATATTTAGTAAATAACAAATATTTTTGTCATTAAAGTTTGGCTAAAAGGGAGAAAGTATACCGTTTATTATTGTTTGTATCCACACATCAGGTGTTGCATTCCAATTTAGGGTGCAGAATCAACTCGTAGAAAGAAACTGTTTCGGTTACAAAAGAAAGCAACACGACCGATTTTTGGAATGGCAAGGCTTGAATCGAGCAGAGGTGTTTTTTCTGACAATTACTTACTGACTTTTCCCTGTATCTGTATTTTTGAAACTATTTCTTTTTTGGTTAAAATCAAATACTTTCTTCAGATAGGCTACATTTCTAGGTTTAATTTTCGTAATGCTGGATCCCTGGCAATTCCCCGTCACAACACTACCTTTTTCAAAACCCAGACTTAGTATGCAGGCAATAAATTATACAATTCCCTCCCATCCGACCTCATCGCACTAACTGATGTGGGCATATTTAGGAGGAGGCTGAGATCCTTTTTGGTTGCTAAGGAATACTACGTCTGAGTATTTTATTGACAAGAAGTAATTATTGTTTCTTACCGTTGACATATGTAATATTGTAATGTTTTTAAAATTGTGCTATTAATTAGTTATATTTTCTATTTCAAATTTTTTTTTATTTGACGTTTGTCAATGCTTGTTAAAGTCGGATGACAATAAAGATCTGATTTCTGATTTCTAATATCGAATAACATCTCTTTGTCAATACAATTGGCTTAAAAAGGAGGAATAGATGTTTTACTATTTTGATAATGTTAAATGAAATGAAATATTTAAAATGTTTGGTAATTTAAATCAATCGTTTTACTGAAAAACATGTGTATCTAGAAAAGTTATACAGTAAAAGTAGTATCCATATAACATGACTTCAATGTAAAAAAGACTCAAATCACAAACAACTGTACTGTCCATACAAGGTTCGTAGAGCTTTCAGACCAGGTGAGCTTATTTACATAAGAGCAATGTTCGCAGCTAAGATGTCTTACGAGGGCGTCCAGCTGATTCATAAATCAACAACATACCATAAAGTGTTGCCAACCTTAAGGGTATAATAATGGTACAGCTATTTTTAAATTGTCACTGGACATGCAGAAAGAAAATTTAAACCCTTAATCCATTAATCTAATAATACAAATAAATCAAAACAATATATTAGTTTCATAAAATAACAGCTTATCATAGAATGTAAGCAGTTTAACAATGTTAATTCTAATTCCTCTGATGAGGAAAGTATGGTACTCATACGATAAATATCGTGTTTCCAGCAACACTGCAGATTGGATTGGTGATCACGTGACTTTCCAGCTGTGTTTACGAGGTCTCTTCCGGTAAAGTAGAAAACCTTAAATAGATCGACTCAGCACACCTGGTCTGAAAGCTCTACGAACCTTGCTGTCCATATTGGCGAATTTTACATTTCTTGGTGATATATGGTTCTTCAACTGTAGTTTGGCAAGCATATTTAATCATATTTAATAATTTGTCTGGTGCTGGCTCAAGTCCGTTAGTATCGGCTTGATTTCATCATCAACAAACTGCCAGTCCCAAAATGTGGGATCCTTTCCAATAAATCCTTGAATGACCTGGAAGTCACGAACTTTATCAGATTGTGTGGGCGACTGCATTAAAATGTTCTTAGAAGAATGATACAGTAGTAGAAGTAAAATATTGGTATCATCAGCTGCTACAGTTTTAAAGTAGCAATGTACATCATTGGCTTTGTTTAAAGCTTCGTTGACGATTAGATTATCTGCATCCTCTTCTGTGTGCATGGCGGTATGGACATTTTCTTGAAAATAGCTCCCCAGTAAATATAGATCAAGCGTTTATTATTTGTAGAGTTGGAAACAAATTGGGTTTTCTTAACGATCACAGGTATATTTTCATCAAAGACTACTACAACAGACGACTGATTCGTGCGCAATCTGTGCTCCATATATCTTATGTTTAGTTTTTCATATCCATCGAAAACGATTGCCACTTTTCCATACCTTTTGTTAAAGTAAGATTCGTGTTGCCTTATAACATCGACAACTGTTGCAGAAGCGGACAATGGCAACTGGTGAATTAATACACCTCCATCAAAAACGTAGCAAGCACTTTGTCGGGAACAAGATGTTGTATTTCATTGACATTCATGCTATCTAACGTCCTTGCCAATGAAAATGTATCTGTTTTCCTCAGTTGCTGAGTACTTTGGTCGAATAATGATGTTGGTAGAGTGGATAGCTCGTAATTGAAAAAACTCCCTTGCATATTGAGTGGTATTATCCAAGGAGATACAAGCAATCGTCCTCTATGTTAAGGTTAATGTTATCGTCTTACGATTTGTGTATAGCCTTAAAAGGTTTGACCCAATTTTGGATTACCGTAAGAGTGCTAAGGTTCTGTCTATAAGGAGTCTTTGCAAACTGCAAACTGAAACACTTGTACACAGAGTCCTTGCCACTGGTCTTCCAGCTTATTTAAAAGAAAAACTTAAGAACAGAGTAGATGTGCGAGAAAAACACACCCGGCAGGATTATTTACTAGAAGTGCCACGCATCAAGCTAGAACTGGGAAGAAAAGGATTTGGGTACTTTGGGCCAAAGCAGTACAATGCTCTTCCAAAGAAAATCAAATTGTTCAGTAGTAAAACTTTAAGAAGAAAGGTTCGAGACAACCTCATTGTTGCAGAACTGTAGACAATTCTAGTAATTATAAACTTGTTAGTTATTTTGTAAAACAAACATTATTGTTTGAAAATTGCTAATTAAAGACCTTATTTATTTATTTACTTATTTATTTATTTATCGTGAGTCTATGTGGTGAGTCTCACCAGCCATAACAATTCCTTTCATCATATCAATACTTTCATGGTTACTACTTCCGTTAAATATATTCCACAAACCAAGCACTAAATGGGTTGTGGTCTGAAAAGAATGCCACTATGGTTTTCATATCTTTGAAATCTCTGGCCATCCTCACATCAGTTAAATCAGTGTGTTGCTCACTACCTATGCGTGAAACACTAGTCGATAAACTCATTATACATGCTACTTCACTGAATCTAGAATGGCTCAAAATCCAAGTTGAATGTTTACTTCCAGTCATTCCTCCTCCTTGAGTTACACCAGAACGACTTTTATTGCTCTTCATGAGCGTTTGTTCAAAATAAATATTGGTCCAAACACGACACCACTTCTTCTCATTTTTGCGTACAGTAAAGTTGCCTTTTTTTAAATGTTTTACAGTTCTAGATGTGTTGTTTTTAGCTCATGTACAGTATATTATTTAAAATAACATTATTTGTAAAAAGGTTATGTCTAAAGTTACCTATATTCATTAGTTCTAGGCTTTTTAAGGCAATTGTATTAATCAAGATATGTTATTCGATACGCTTTGCCTAGCTGGATATGCTTTCAGTTTTTTCGACTATCATTGTATTATTTTTTGAAGTGTTTAAAACCACTATTATATCATTTTTCAGCGCAAAACTTCCTATAATTTGATACCAAACAAAATGATATTACGATTATTTTAATTTTTACACTGTTTTCAAGATGGCGGCCAAAAAACACATTCTGCGCAACGATACGGATGTATATTTTTAATATGTTTTTTAGAAGCGTGTATTACCAACCATTTCCTACTAGAATCATTTCTGATGCAATTAGTTCCACCTCTTATACTATTTCTACTGCACTATTATGTCTGAAGGCGGTCCCACACTTCTCGCGAACAGGCCTGAACATTCGGCCGAACATTTTCCAGAATGTTCACTGAACATTCCGTCCCCTATGTTCCCGTATGTATTCGGAGTTCGGCCGAATGTTCACGCGTGTTCGCGAGAAGTGTGGGACTGCGTTGAGGAAGACAATCAAAGTGTTATCGATAGTTTGTACAGAATACAATGAAAATAAGATTAACAATCCCGAAACAAATATGTTTTAATAACTACTGTACTAACGATCGCCCAGTGGTCGAAATTCGACTCTAGATTATTCTACGAAAAACAGCTATTTTCGGGAATTTCCATATCCTGCATGAACAGTTGAACAAAAACATATGATCCAGTCACGAACTTCACAAATAACTAAACCAATTAGTTATAATCATCAATAGACCCTGTTGCTCTCCCCCTATCTCACTCTCTCTCCCTCTCTCTCGCAGACAAACCTCGCGTCGGTACAATTCCTTATATACAGCAATTAAAAATGTCTTTAGGTGGCAAATTCAAAAGCCCACGTGTCCCCCTTTAGAGGTACAGTTCCGCAGACGCTCTACGATTTATTTTCGGATGAACAATCGATTGTTTACGTATCGATATTGTAATCGAATGATACTCGAAATTAGTAATCTAATAAAAGTCTACGTAAATTAAATTCAGTGAAAAACTCGATTATATTTATAAATATGTTGTAATTTATTATTAAATACCCCCGTCAAAGCAAACCTGCGTACTCAGCGAATTTCCAATGTATAATATATGTCTTAATACCACATAAAGCCGCAAACCAAGTTTCATAAAAATATATTCACATATAAGCGAATTTAATTATTCTCCATAAGAATAACATTGGTAATGAGTACGTAGGTTTGCTGAAACAAGGAACAGAAACAATTGGTTTTTGTGCAAATATAAATAGAATTTAACTAGGTGAAGCCACATACTAAGTTTCATCAATATTCAATCATAAATAAGCACTATATAACATTCTAGTTATTCTCCATAAGAATAACATGGGGGTTGAGAAAGCAGGTTTGCTGCAACAAGGAACAGAAAAATGGGGTTTTATATAATTATCAATATAACTCAACCAAGTGAAGCTACATACCAAGTTTTATTAATTTATGTTCTTAATTAAGGTAGTCATTACATTTTACTTATTCTCCATAAGAATAACATGGGGCTGAGTACGCAGGTTTGCTGCTACGGGAATAATCAACGAAAAATCAATTTTTTGTCAAATATCAATATACCAGTACTACGTGAAGCCACATACCAAGTTTCATCAACATACATTCATAAATAATCGAGATATAAAATTTTATTTATTCTCCATAAGGATAACATTGGACAACGTACTGTGTTTAGCACTTTGAATATCTCTGCAACGGTTAGGCGTAGAATCACAATTTAAACACCAAAATGATTGTTTTCTGGAACTGAACAGATTGGTAAAAGCAAATGTGAAGTTTACATTAAAATAAAGTGAGGAAAAGCCAAAAACCTTTTTCCCATAAGACTAGGTGTACGCTCATTCTTCCCGTAAGAGGATGAACGAAGACTGAATTTTTAAAGATATATTTTAATAGACAAGTTGCGTATTGAGCTTTTGTTAACTTACACCTTGTTTTGCCAAACACATTTAAAATAGGTCAACAAATATCTAGACCATAAATACCATAAGACCATATCTAAACCATCTAGACCATATCTAAATAATTATAAGTACCTGGACGGCGAGCTTTGCTCGGGGGAAGGCCAGTCAGTTTGTTTAGATGACTCGGAGTAATATTTCACCACTTCCCCCTACTGATTACAAGATTTATATTATTTGTTGCTTCTACATTTTTAAGGTCCCTCTAGTTGTTATTTATAGCTCAATGCCCCATTGATTTATTTTACTACTCTATATATGTAATCTTAACTCAAATCTTTTAATCTCTGCTCTCAGGAAACCACATGTCAATAATCATAAACAACATGACTATTATTTTGACAGTTCCCTGGTTGATTATGAACAGCTGTTACAATTCTTTTGTTTTGATTTGAAACTCCATAAGCCCAATGTTAATTTTTTAACTTTTCATTTTAGTTTTTTTTTTTCATTATTCGATTTTTCCTAGGGATGAGGCCTGTCTATAACTTATTTTTATCCCAGAAATTAGTTATTTCGAACATTTGAAGGAAATCGTTGGAGCCGTTTTTGAGATCCGTGTCGCAAGCAAGCAAGCAAAAGCAAGCAAGCAGGCAAGCAAGCAAACATACAAGCAAAACTTACTCATATTAGAGTATAGGATTAAAAATAATTAAACCTGTTTATGTGGGGGGGGGGATGAGTGACGGGGAGAGGATGAGTTGGAGAGGTTTCGGGGCATAAATAAAAATGCTACTGATTCCTAGAATGGTAACGGCCTCCTGATATGCGTTTTTACTCCAAATTAAACGGGGAGAGGATGAGGTGGAGAGGTTTAAGCCATAAAAAAACGCTACTGACCACTGGAATGGTTTCGCCCCTCTGTTGATATCTGTTTTAACTCTACATTTAAAATGTTATCTATTGGGAAGGGTGGGGGAGGGGTGGGAATGAGAGGGAGGGAAATGAGCGCACTAGAACCCACCAGATATTAAACTAAATTATTAAATTTTTTAGTCGAATTTCGACCATTGGGCGGTCTCTAGTTTAGCAACATTGCACCACAAAAGCTTCCGATAGCTATCACTTAGGCGCTACAATCAATGCTAAAGCTTCTTTAAATATAATTAGATGAGTACACTCTGTCATCCCGTAAGTGTATGAGCTCAGCTGCCATTACGAAAAAATGTTTAAAATCAGCAATACCTCATGAGAACTCAATTTTTGTTTCGACTTTACAGTGTATTTCACACAATTTTACAAAGATCTTGAAGAACAGTGAGGTCTGAAATTAGGAAGTCTGTCAGACCAAGCAGAATCAGAGTATTTACTCGCCCCCTTGGTCTCAAGTGGGGAGGCCACGCCCCGAAAATAGATGCAAAATTTAGAGAGGACAATGAGGTCTGTCAGTCCAGGTAATATTGAAATAGTTATTTGAATTTTTGTATTACTGGGGGGCTACGCCCCCCAGACCCCCATAGTTATTGTAGCTTTATTTTGTTTTTCAAAATTATTTAAATACGCAACTTGAAGAAAAATAAGGTTTAAATTGCTTTTGAAATTCTTCAAGCAACACACAGTAAGTATAACTGCTCCACCCATCGGATGGGCCACACCACCCAGATCTGACCATTTTGTAGTACTTTTAAAATAATGTTAAAATATAAACATATATATCATTTGGAGGACAATGACTTCCAGAGTCCGTCAGTTATTCAGGTCAGATAAATCAGTCAGGCCAAGAACTATTGATTTAGTTTTTTTTTTACTTTGGTCTCACTACGGGGCTGTGCCCCCCAGGCCTCCCGATTTTATTGTAAGTTGTTTGGAACGCTTAAACATTGAAAAGGGATAAAATCACGTTTTTCAAGATTACTTCAAGGATAGTTACTCGTCCTCAGACCCTCTTTCTTATAATTTTAAATATTATAATGTTTTGAATTCTTTTTTCAGAATATTATGGAGAACAACGAGGTCCACATGATCCAATCAGTCAGGATATTTTTTAGATTACCGTTGTTATTTGAACTTTGGTCTACTGAAGGGCTATGCCACTGCCTATGTTATTGTAACTTGAAAACATAGTTAAAAAACAAAAAGGCTTGGTAATATTTTTAGATTCAAGCGAATCTAGTTGCTCGAATCGAGCAAAAATCATATTTGGTCATTATCCATCTCATATTTGGTTCTATTAGTTTATATAGTGATGCCCTTCTAGATGTTACCTTGAAGCAGCTGTTTTTGCTTCTGTGCTATGTTTTTTTATAGTAATAACAGCTGTTGTTAAATGTTCATAATGACAAGTATAAGGAGTAGTTTCTACTATCGCAGAAAGGGATGCGCTCATGGAAATACCTTTACGAACAAAATGGTCTACTCACTATATTCTGCGACACCTTGGTAACAACCCATTACCACCCAATAATTCCATTGTTATTGCAGATTGACAATATGTTTCAAATACACATAAATAATGAACTTGGAGAAAAATGAGGTCTAAAAGCGAATCGGTCAGTCATACCAAGCGGATATAGAGAATACTCGTCCCCTCAGTCAAATACGGACTGGGTTCCCCCATACAAAGACATACGCCATTCATGGGACAATCAGCCATTCAGAAAAAGAACTACCGAAGTAGTTAATGGCACCTTCATCTAACTGGGGGGCTGCGCCCCCAACCCCCTCCCTCGCTATTATTGTTCTTCTATGATATTGTTAAAATGTATATAAATACAGAACTGGAAGAACAACAATCTTGGATTGGTCACTCAAACTAAGTGACTCAGGTTTACAGTCACTCCAGGTTTTATTATAACCCAATGTCCCTTCAGGTAACCATTCTATATGCAATCTTCATTCAATGGTTTTAGTCACTAATCTCAGAAAACAGCAGTTTTTGAGATCATAGTTTCAAGCAAGCAACCAACCAAACAAACAAACCTAACTCATATTAGAGTATACCTACGAGTACGCATTGACTATACGAGTATATTATACTACAGTATTTATAGTCAGTGGTATAGGATATTACCATAGAATAAATAATACAGATAATAATATATTATTTTTTCTTCTATGATATTACCATGTGGTTCCATAAAATCAGATAATAAAACCTTTGAATGAGGATTACATGTAGAGTGGTCATATGCAGAATGAATCAAAGGTACATTATAATAACAACTATTGTGACCTCAAAAATGCTCGTTAGTAGGGTGCATGGTGAAAAACTACTCCAAGTCATAAACCGGATTGACCTTTCCCTAGCAAAGCTCAGCCCAGGTAGTACTTAAACTATATGAGTATAACTTTGAGATTTCGCTGAAAGATTTTGAACAGCTGTTATGACTCTTTTCCTTTTATTTGAATCTCCAAAAGCCCAATGTGAATGTGAATGTGAATTTTTTAATTTTCCATAGTGGCTTTTTACATTATTTGATTTTTTTGGGGATGGGACATGTCTAGAACTTATTTTTATCCCAGCTATCAGGTTTTACAACACAAGTAGTTGGAAGGACACATTAGTTATTTTCAATAAAATCGTTGGAGCCGTTTTTAAGATCAGAGTTGCAAGCAATCAACCAAGCAAGCGAGCATGCAAACCTTACTCATATTATAGTGTAGGATAGGATTGAGTCAAAATAATTCAGCATTTTTATTGATTGACTATAACATATTCTTACTCTTAGGCACATAGATAGTATACGAGACAGGGACAATGATTATGGATTCTAGCATGTTTGAAGTTCTGCATACAGACAGCCAGGGCTGAATTTAGGGTCTGTACAGGCCCTGGTCTACACCCTAAAGGCAAGTGCGGGCCTTACCAGCCCGGCCAACTTTCCTGTTTGATTTATATAATATAACCTACGCTTATATCAGGCTCTACAGATGGCGTTGTGCAATTACTTAAATTTCAAATTGCCAAAATCCGTATTGCTGCCTAGTGTATACTAACGTCGTCATGGCAAGATATTATTAAGTGATTTTCATTATCTAAATACATAACACAAAGTCGGGATTGTATGTTAGTTATTTAGTTTCATCAAACAGATGTTATAAGGATGATATCTAAACATACTTCAAAAGCATATAAACATATGTTTATTATAGAAATAATAAATCTATTTGAATGGCAACTCATTTTCAATAACGAAGCAAGCTCTATTTAAAAATAGGCGAGTGAGTGAAGCGAACGAGCTCATCCTGGAGGCGAGAGAGTGAAGCTTGAAAAGAACGAGAATCTTTTACATAAATAAATTCAGTAACAGTAGGACAGAAGAACGTCTGTCAGACCAGCTAGTAGTACTCACGGTAACTAGAAAAAATATTTTTTCTAGTTACCGTGGTAGTACTCAACCCGAACGCTGACCCGAACTCCCGAACGCTTACCCAAGGATCATCTTTCCTCCATAAATTTAACAAGGCAACTTTTAAAGCCAGTGAGGCGGAGCTCTAAGGTCGGGGTTAAAAAAAATAACAACAATTTTTTGTATGGTTGAAGATTTTCTAAAATTACTAAAAAAGGCGTAAATAATAACATAGAAAATTGTCCTGTGCGGTGGAGGTCTATGGTTGAGTAGAGCGGCGTATCAAACATCGGGACATCTTTCAGGAGATGCTGCTTTAACAAAATAAATCCAACGAATCATACTTTAAAATTAAACGTTGGGAGTGATAATAAAAGCAGAGCCCTGAGGTAAGAACAAAGAGGTATCCATAATATTTTGGTACCCAACAACGTAGTATATAGGGGTGGAGCAGTTTTGAGGAGCCGCTTTCGAAATCTTTGGATTTTTTATTTGGTGGTTTATATTAGGTTTCTAATAAAATATACCACCTGATTTTTTAGAAAAATTCGGGTTCAGAAATCACAGGGCTTAAGAGATCCTAAACTTAAGTTTTTTTGCCTTTCTTAGTACCATAAACTTTAAATATTTTTAGCAGGTTTCAACAGTTTTAACTCATTGCCATAAAAAGCTCTAAAAGATGAAAAATTAATACACCAATTCACACCCGGTTAAATTAGTATTTCGTTAGTAGGCTATTGGGCTAATGGTTGTAGAGAATATTTCAATTTCCATTCAGTAGTAAACTAAGTATATTGTCCGATGTTATTCTTATAAGAAATAAAATACCCCCGTAGCAGCAAACCTGCATACTCAGCGAATTTCCAATGCATATTAATTTATCTTGATAACACATAAAGCCACATACCAAGTTTCATCAATATACATTCATAAATAAACGATTTATGACATTTTAATTATTCTCCATAAGAATAACATGGCGGCTGAGTATGCAGGTTTGCTGAAGCAAGGAGTAAAAAAAATGGGATTTTATACAAATATCAATATAATTCATGTAGGTAAAGCCACATACCAAATTTCATTAATTTATTTTCATAATGAAGGGAGATAACACGTTACTTATTCTCCATAAGAATAACATGGGGCTGAGTACGCAGGTTTGCTGCTACGGGAGCCATTGGTAAAAAATTGTTTTTTTGAGCAAATATCAATGGTCCACAACCAGATGAAGTCGTATACCAAGTTTCGTCAGTATACGTTCATAAATAAGCAAGATATACAATTTTTCCTTTCCTCCATAAGAATAACATTAGACAACGTACTGTGTTTAGCACTTTCAATATCTCGGTAACCAATTGACGTAGAGAAATGATCAAAATACCAGATTGTGTGTTTTTTTAAGCTGAATCGAATGGGAAAAACTAAAATTTGACTATTTCCAAAATTATATGTAAAAAATTCGAAAAACCCATTTTTGGGGTACAAAACCCCCCCAAAATACCCCTTCGGATAGAGCGATATGGCTGGTTTTCGAACTTAAAGTCATAAATGTTGCTTTACACGTTTATACCAAATTTCATCAAAATCGGATAATTTTTACGAGAGTTATCGTGCTCACGGACATATATATATATATGTATACAGTTTCGAACGAATGGTGTTTTTGGGGTCTGGGGACCTCAAAACGAAAAGTTATCATGGTCCCGGGCCTAGGTCTTACCATGCCGACTACGGTAATAGCTTCTTCCCTATAGGGGAAATTCGCTAAAACATATCTCTTGTATACTGATTCATTTTATTAAAACTTGGTGTGTTAGCATTGACCAATAGAGAATATTCGTCCTAGGACAACCTTAAAACTGGTCTATACCAGTTTGGATGCTGACATTGGGTACAGCAAATGAAATTGACATTACATATGAAGTTTTTTGGCTGTCCATTATGACAAACTTCCCTTTCACCTTTGGTCCCTTCACTTGCAGCGGCTCGAGGCGGAAACTCAAGGGTTGGTCCCCAACCTGAGAATGTATGGTTCCTGGCTGTTGTACATGGATACCCCATCCGTTGAGCTGGCCAGTTGGAGGGCAGAGCGGGTCCACATTGAGCCTGATCACAGCTGTCACAAGGCACGGGAGTTGGTACTCTGAAAGGCCAATTTGGCTGCCTGTCCCATCCTACCCTTTCCTTTCCTGCTATATCCTAACCTTCAGGTAACCCACGCAAAATTCCCGCTTGTAGAAAATGTGCCTATAGCAGCTATGCTAGGGTTTCATAATCCAG
The DNA here is from genome assembly GCA_963675035.1 of Allygus modestus. Classification (NCBI taxonomy): domain Eukaryota; kingdom Metazoa; phylum Arthropoda; class Insecta; order Hemiptera; family Cicadellidae; genus Allygus; species Allygus modestus. The sequence goes on from OY776111.1 coordinate 107,787,149, forward strand.
CAACAATGAATAGAGAATATGCGGAATACGTTTCATCTAACCCTGGAGGGTGAGGTGGAGCAATTAACCTCTTAAAACCACTGTGTGTACCTAGAAAATTAGATTAAACTGATTGCGTTTATTTGGTCACAGGTCCTAGCTATGGCCATCAGGCCTGGTCACGCTTTTTTACGACTCGGCCAATGACTTTAATATATTTTTGGCACCGGATGGTTTTTGACGAGTTTTAAATATATCACCTGAGGGAAAAGTTGCCAATTAGACCTATTAATTTCCAGCTCCAAAATCAGGGGGTTAAACATACAGAAATATACTTGTTTTAAACCCATTTAATGTAGTAAAAGGTATTCAATGATTTTTTTATATAACAGTATCTTATAAAATTCATACTTTAAATTTAAAAATATTTACATCATTAATATATGTTAGTTTGAATTTAAATACACAAGCTACTGAAATTGCAGCACGAGAGGTTTAAAAGCAAAATCCAACATCTACATTAATGCCAATTTTTCAGGAGGGCAATCTGTCTACATCGTAATTAGTTGAACAATGTAGGCGGTTGGGATTACGGAGTTTTGGACATCTTGATTGTTTATGAAAATCAATATTTAACCACAGAAAATGCAAACAAATATAAACTGTAACCAGACTATTTTACTGACCGGTAGATTACAAAAATTTAATCCCATGTCATTAGGTGACAGGGGGCTTATTTGGTACATTACATGTAATAAAGATAGTTTGCACGTATGATCGTTTAGTATCAAGAAATTTGTTCACAATGTGAAGAAACTACTATAGGTCTACAACACTCTTGATTATCAATCACAGTCAGTCGTGTTACGGAGTTATACTGTCCCAGTAATTCAAAAATTCCAAAACCTATTGCATTAATTTATCATCACTAGTCCAAACACTTAGCTTTTACATCGAAGTTTTCCAGTTAAAAATAAACTGATAATAAATCTAAATAGATACAAGCATTGTTTTAAACACGAAAAACACCATTAATTAAAATAACACTCACATTTTAAACTATTTCAAAATAACAAAAATTGATGGAACAAAACATAACCAACTCCATAGTTGAAATTTGTTTACATTTGAGTGATTATAAACACATATGCAGTGTTTCCACTCTACGGTAAAAATATCCCACGCACTGATACAAAAAATCCCACTTTATCCCAGACTCTCCCTTATAGTATCCCTCGTCATATCCCACACTTTCCCACTGATTTGTTAAACATTGCAACACAATTAATGTTAAATATTATATGATTATTGAATAATGTATTAGTAAAATATTTATACCGTTCGATAGAGCTTATTTAGATCTACTAATTACCTATAGGTATTTTACATTTTAGTACCTCAAAGGATTTTGAGCAATGCGACATAGGCTAAATGATACGGTGAATTAACTAAATTAAATAATTTATTTACGTGAGAGGTACTAATATTTTTAACGGTAGTACTAAAGAGTACGACATAGGTACTAAATAATGGCAAATAGTTTGCTTGTTAATTCAAACATGGCTCTGCCAGCGACATTGACATGATTCAGGGTTCGTTCTGTGACGTTTATAAAATCATAAAAGGTGCGGACAGCGAGGTTAAAAAATGGGAAACCCCGCAACTGCCAGTACGGCAGTACGGCGAGAAAATCCACTAGAAGTGCTACTGCTAAGGTGCTCTGGTCGTAAGTTGTAAGCAAACTAGCAGACGAAATGCCGATTTCCAAAAAATCCCACTTTATCCCACAAGCCCATCTTATCCCACAAGCAGTCAAAATATCCCATATAGGGGATAAAAATCCCTCAAGTGAAACGCAGATAAATTTCAGCTGACATTTTAAAGACAACCATAGTCAATAGCTTACTACGAAATCCAATTCAACTACTGAATATCAAACATTAAAATTAGTTTTAATAATTATTAATAATCCAAAATAAAATACAAATGCTGTGTTAAAACATCCCTTTCGTATCCCAAATGACTCCTTCAAAATTTCATTAAGAAATGTTTTATAGTTATTTAGTACTTCGATAACACACCCACACACGGCCACTGAAACATCTTCATCAATACAGTGATTCACTTCGTTCATCAATTACACTTACATACTCTACATAATGGTTGGTTGTAGAACTCTTCTGACAACAAAAACAACTTGATTTTCACCTCGATTATACGTTTTCATTGCATCTCCACATTTTTCACATTTGGGATTTTTTGGAACTAAAAATTGTCGTTGTAGCCCAAGAAATGCACTCTCATTATTTTGTAAAACATTTTGGTACAAATAACGATAATTTATTGAAGGCATACTGTCAGTCATTTTCGTCACTAGAAAAAATAAATTATAAACAAACAGAATGTGACCACCAGTCTATTAAGTTTTATGTAAAACATATGACTTCATACCATTTCGATATTTAGAATCGATTGCAATATCGATACGTAAACAATCGATTATTCATACTATAATATATCGTAGAGCGTCTGCGGAACTATACCCGCCTTGAGCACTAAAAAGGGTTTTTGAATCGCGAGTAAATGCATCCAAGGTTCATTTATGCGGACTACCTGTTTCCATGCTAAATATCATTATAATAAACTGGACGGGAGTTTTGCGAAACAACGGAATACACATGACGACAGCCAGATCCGTTATTTGATTAGGCCGTCGCCCGACATGTGGTGAGGTTTCGTCAAAATCGGACGGTAAACAGCTGAGATCCCATAAGGAAAACGCGGTTATAAATTAATAGCGGCCTTGTTTGATGGCGGATCTATGGGGTTCTTTCGTCATTCGCTTCCTCTGGGATAGGCCTACACTCTGGAAAAAGTCCCGTGGGAATCGGTGAGTAAATAGGCTAGTTATTAATTTTCGAAAGTTTTGTCCTCATCACGAAAAGTGCTGCAGACGACCGGGGGGGGGGGGGGGGGTGCTTCCTCGCATCCTCACGCCAGGTGCCAGGTTTAAGTTAGGTTAATGGGTCACGTGACGGGGGGGGGGCTTCCTCGCATCCTCACGCCAGGTGCCAGGTTTAAGTTAGGTTAATGGGTCATGTGACCGGAGGGGGGGGGGGTGATTCCTCGCATCCTCACGCCAGGTGCCAGGTTTGAGTTAGGTTAATGGGTCATGTGACCGGGGGGGGGTGACGTCATGGGGGGGGGGATGACGTCATGGGGGGGGGCTTCCACGCGTCCACACTGCTGTGCTGGTTTTGAAGGAACTATTGCCCCCTACTTCTGTAAAATATAAAAAAAATTGTTGAACTTACACAATCCAACAATACAGAATGTTGGATACAAATGCGAAAGGTAGAAATAATGTGGTTGCCCTAAAACCAAACAAAAACACTCTCGGACAAGGAATGTTACTAAACCTGTACACTGAAGTCTCAGATTGGTTTATCGGTTCGGTTGTTTTCCACAAAAGGTTTTCATCGCCGGTGTGTCACGCTCTCGTCGCAAAGAGATCAATTTGTTTCCCAAGATTTATTTGTTTCATTGTCACGTGAACAAAGCATTTCAAGTTCAAAACTTCTTAGAAGAGTATTCTGTACTAGGTCAAATTATAATTTGCGATCGGAATTCGGCGCACGATAAGAACAATGACACAACACATTACACATAATAAATACATTTTATAGTTCTGAGGTTTTTTCTTGCTTTGTGGACTAGTTAATAAAGGATTTAATTTATTGAGAACAGGCGCATTACAGCTTTGATGTAACTACAGCTATGATGCTATATTTTTCCTAGCTTTTGACTCAAAATAATGCATTACTGTAGAATGCATTGTGATGACACAACCATCATGCCAAGAACGGCGAATGATGGAATGGGTTCGTCCAGAGCTAACCCATAAGGAAGCCGCTCGTTATTGGGACGATTGTATTCATTATTCATAAAATTATCTTGAAAACAAATAATTTTTATCTAAGATTAACATAACAAATTCATATCAATTTGATAACTAACAAAAACGAAAATGTATTATCACGATTGTATTGCAATCTTAGTTATCTCAGTTTATATGGCGTAGGCCACGCTGCAGCCAGCTTTCTTCATTACGTAGGCCTGGCCTAAAAATAATTTAAAACGGAATATAGAATATATAGATGTGAATAAACATTTTGGTGCATGGTTTTCAAATTATGTGTTTGCATCAAAATAATTTGACCTGATGGTTCAAATTTAACCTAGGCTAAGCCTGATGGTTAAATAATTTATTTTTGTAGCCTACTTATCACCAATTATTTATTTATATTCATAATGATAACTGCAAGCTTATCCTCTTACACTACATAAGAGCGAACTCCTAGTCTTATTACCGTATACCTTAAAAATAACGCAATATCATCAAACATCAAACTATTATCAAATAACGGATCTGGCTGTCGTCATGTGTATTCCGTTGTTTCGCAAAACTCCCGTCCAGTTTATTATAATGATATTTAGCATGGAAACAGGTAGTCCGCATAAATGAACCTTGGATGCATTTACTCGCGATTCAAAAACCCTTTTTAGTGCTCAAGGCGGGTATAGTTCCGCAGACGCTCTACGATATATTATAGTATGAATAATCGATTGTTTACGTATCGATATTGCAATCGATTCTAAATATCGAAATGGTATGAAGTCATATGTTTTACATAAAACTTAATAGACTGGTGGTCACATTCTGTTTGTTTATAATTTATTTTTTCTAGTGACGAAAATGGCTGACAGTATGCCTTCAATAAATTATCGTTATTTGTACCAAAATGTTTTACAAAATAATGAGAGTGCATTTCTTGGGCTACAACGACAATTTTTAGTTCCAAAAAATCCCAAATGTGAAAAATGTGGAGATGCAATGAAAACGTATAATCGAGGTGAAAATCAAGTTGTTTTTGTTGTCAGAAGAGTTCTACAACCAACCATTATGTAGAGTATGTAAGTGTAATTGATGAACGAAGTGAATCACTGTATTGATGAAGATGTTTCAGTGGCCGTGTGTGGGTGTGTTATCGAAGTACTAAATAACTATAAAACATTTCTTAATGAAATTTTGAAGGAGTCATTTGGGATACGAAAGGGATGTTTTAACACAGCATTTGTATTTTATTTTGGATTATTAATAATTATTAAAACTAATTTTAATGTTTGATATTCAGTAGTTGAATTGGATTTCGTAGTAAGCTATTGACTATGGTTGTCTTTAAAATGTCAGCTGAAATTTATCTGCGTTTCACTTGAGGGATTTTTATCCCCTATATGGGATATTTTGACTGCTTGTGGGATAAGATGGGCTTGTGGGATAAAGTGGGATTTTTTGGAAATCGGCATTTCGTCTGCTAGTTTGCTTACAACTTACGACCAGAGCACCTTAGCAGTAGCACTTCTAGTGGATTTTCTCGCCGTACTGCCGTACTGGCAGTTGCGGGGTTTCCCATTTTTTAACCTCGCTGTCCGCACCTTTTATGATTTTATAAACGTCACAGAACGAACCCTGAATCATGTCAATGTCGCTGGCAGAGCCATGTTTGAATTAACAAGCAAACTATTTGCCATTATTTAGTACCTATGTCGTACTCTTTAGTACTACCGTTAAAAATATTAGTACCTCTCACGTAAATAAATTATTTAATTTAGTTAATTCACCGTATCATTTAGCCTATGTCGCATTGCTCAAAATCCTTTGAGGTACTAAAATGTAAAATACCTATAGGTAATTAGTAGATCTAAATAAGCTCTATCGAACGGTATAAATATTTTACTAATACATTATTCAATAATCATATAATATTTAACATTAATTGTGTTGCAATGTTTAACAAATCAGTGGGAAAGTGTGGGATATGACGAGGGATACTATAAGGGAGAGTCTGGGATAAAGTGGGATTTTTTGTATCAGTGCGTGGGATATTTTTACCGTAGAGTGGAAACACTGCATATGTGTTTATAATCACTCAAATGTAAACAAATTTCAACTATGGAGTTGGTTATGTTTTGTTCCATCAATTTTTGTTATTTTGAAATAGTTTAAAATGTGAGTGTTATTTTAATTAATGGTGTTTTTCGTGTTTAAAACAATGCTTGTATCTATTTAGATTTATTATCAGTTTATTTTTAACTGGAAAACTTCGATGTAAAAGCTAAGTGTTTGGACTAGTGATGATAAATTAATGCAATAGGTTTTGGAATTTTTGAATTACTGGGACAGTATAACTCCGTAACACGACTGACTGTGATTGATAATCAAGAGTGTTGTAGACCTATAGTAGTTTCTTCACATTGTGAACAAATTTCTTGATACTAAACGATCATACGTGCAAACTATCTTTATTACATGTAATGTACCAAATAAGCCCCCTGTCACCTAATGACATGGGATTAAATTTTTGTAATCTACCGGTCAGTAAAATAGTCTGGTTACAGTTTATATTTGTTTGCATTTTCTGTGGTTAAATATTGATTTTCATAAACAATCAAGATGTCCAAAACTCCGTAATCCCAACCGCCTACATTGTTCAACTAATTACGATGTAGACAGATTGCCCTCCTGAAAAATTGGCATTAATGTAGATGTTGGATTTTGCTTTTAAACCTCTCGTGCTGCAATTTCAGTAGCTTGTGTATTTAAATTCAAACTAACATATATTAATGATGTAAATATTTTTAAATTTAAAGTATGAATTTTATAAGATACTGTTATATAAAAAAATCATTGAATACCTTTTACTACATTAAATGGGTTTAAAACAAGTATATTTCTGTATGTTTAACCCCCTGATTTTGGAGCTGGAAATTAATAGGTCTAATTGGCAACTTTTCCCTCAGGTGATATATTTAAAACTCGTCAAAAACCATCCGGTGCCAAAAATATATTAAAGTCATTGGCCGAGTCGTAAAAAAGCGTGACCAGGCCTGATGGCCATAGCTAGGACCTGTGACCAAATAAACGCAATCAGTTTAATCTAATTTTCTAGGTACACACAGTGGTTTTAAGAGGTTAATTGCTCCACCTCACCCTCCAGGGTTAGATGAAACGTATTCCGCATATTCTCTATTCATTGTTGCTGGATTATGAAACCCTAGCATAGCTGCTATAGGCACATTTTCTACAAGCGGGAATTTTGCGTGGGTTACCTGAAGGTTAGGATATAGCAGGAAAGGAAAGGGTAGGATGGGACAGGCAGCCAAATTGGCCTTTCAGAGTACCAACTCCCGTGCCTTGTGACAGCTGTGATCAGGCTCAATGTGGACCCGCTCTGCCCTCCAACTGGCCAGCTCAACGGATGGGGTATCCATGTACAACAGCCAGGAACCATACATTCTCAGGTTGGGGACCAACCCTTGAGTTTCCGCCTCGAGCCGCTGCAAGTGAAGGGACCAAAGGTGAAAGGGAAGTTTGTCATAATGGACAGCCAAAAAACTTCATATGTAATGTCAATTTCATTTGCTGTACCCAATGTCAGCATCCAAACTGGTATAGACCAGTTTTAAGGTTGTCCTAGGACGAATATTCTCTATTGGTCAATGCTAACACACCAAGTTTTAATAAAATGAATCAGTATACAAGAGATATGTTTTAGCGAATTTCCCCTATAGGGAAGAAGCTATTACCGTAGTCGGCATGGTAAGACCTAGGCCCGGGACCATGATAACTTTTCGTTTTGAGGTCCCCAGACCCCAAAAACACCATTCGTTCGAAACTGTATACATATATATATATATGTCCGTGAGCACGATAACTCTCGTAAAAATTATCCGATTTTGATGAAATTTGGTATAAACGTGTAAAGCAACATTTATGACTTTAAGTTCGAAAACCAGCCATATCGCTCTATCCGAAGGGGTATTTTGGGGGGGTTTTGTACCCCAAAAATGGGTTTTTCGAATTTTTTACATATAATTTTGGAAATAGTCAAATTTTAGTTTTTCCCATTCGATTCAGCTTAAAAAAACACACAATCTGGTATTTTGATCATTTCTCTACGTCAATTGGTTACCGAGATATTGAAAGTGCTAAACACAGTACGTTGTCTAATGTTATTCTTATGGAGGAAAGGAAAAATTGTATATCTTGCTTATTTATGAACGTATACTGACGAAACTTGGTATACGACTTCATCTGGTTGTGGACCATTGATATTTGCTCAAAAAAAAAATTTTTTACCAATGGCTCCCGTAGCAGCAAACCTGCGTACTCAGCCCCATGTTATTCTTATGGAGAATAAGTAACGTGTTATCTCCCTTCATTATGAAAATAAATTAATGAAATTTGGTATGTGGCTTTACCTACATGAATTATATTGATATTTGTATAAAATCCCATTTTTTTTACTCCTTGCTTCAGCAAACCTGCATACTCAGCCGCCATGTTATTCTTATGGAGAATAATTAAAATGTCATAAATCGTTTATTTATGAATGTATATTGATGAAACTTGGTATGTGGCTTTATGTGTTATCAAGATAAATTAATATGCATTGGAAATTCGCTGAGTATGCAGGTTTGCTGCTACGGGGGTATTTTATTTCTTATAAGAATAACATCGGACAATATACTTAGTTTACTACTGAATGGAAATTGAAATATTCTCTACAACCATTAGCCCAATAGCCTACTAACGAAATACTAATTTAACCGGGTGTGAATTGGTGTATTAATTTTTCATCTTTTAGAGCTTTTTATGGCAATGAGTTAAAACTGTTGAAACCTGCTAAAAATATTTAAAGTTTATGGTACTAAGAAAGGCAAAAAAACTTAAGTTTAGGATCTCTTAAGCCCTGTGATTTCTGAACCCGAATTTTTCTAAAAAATCAGGTGGTATATTTTATTAGAAACCTAATATAAACCACCAAATAAAAAATCCAAAGATTTCGAAAGCGGCTCCTCAAAACTGCTCCACCCCTATATACTACGTTGTTGGGTACCAAAATATTATGGATACCTCTTTGTTCTTACCTCAGGGCTCTGCTTTTATTATCACTCCCAACGTTTAATTTTAAAGTATGATTCGTTGGATTTATTTTGTTAAAGCAGCATCTCCTGAAAGATGTCCCGATGTTTGATACGCCGCTCTACTCAACCATAGACCTCCACCGCACAGGACAATTTTCTATGTTATTATTTACGCCTTTTTTAGTAATTTTAGAAAATCTTCAACCATACAAAAAATTGTTGTTATTTTTTTTAACCCCGACCTTAGAGCTCCGCCTCACTGGCTTTAAAAGTTGCCTTGTTAAATTTATGGAGGAGTGACTGTTCCCCACCGGCAGTCACGTACAACAGGTCCCGGTGATCCTCCAACTCCCGCTTGTAGATCTTCAACGGGTAGACCTTGTCCTTGAACTCTGGCGTCCCGTCGGGGCGTCTCCCCACCATCACCCACTCGATCCCGTAAACGTTTACGCTGATGGCGTTCTTGCGCTCAAAGGACTCGATGTCCTTCAGCGCCACGGGGAAGCGCAGGCCGGTCCAGTCGTAACGGGCGATGATGTCCAAGGTATAAGATGCGGGTCTCTGCGGGTTCATCGGGACGAAGTTGGCCAGGATAGCGTACATGAAACACATGTCATTGTGCACGTTGATGACAGCGCGCCTCGCGCAGATGGCCCTGGGAAGTTGGATGAACCGGGCTCCGCCTTCTCCCAACGGGGTGTAGAGGTTGACGCGGATCTCCAGGTCGCGTATACGGAGGTAGGTCCACCCGGGCCGCAGGTCTCTGGCGGGTGGCGTCGCAGCGGAGGAAGAGGAGGTCGAAGCTATGTTTTGTTTTTAACGTTGTAGCAAACCTACATACTCAGAGAATTTAAGATGCTTCATTTATTTTGTATTGATTAGGATAAAGGAATAAAGCATTTTATTTATTTCATTTTGAGGTGGTTATGTTTTGTTTTTAACGTTTTTAAACCGTTAAAGGTTAATGTACCGTCTACTAAAGGACTGCGGGTTATACATAGTGACGGTAATGACAATGCCTTGAGGCAAGTGAAACTTTCTGTAGGTGGAGAATAGACATTCCATTCCTCTAGGGCAAAGTCACTTTCCACTCGTTAATTGTTTTCGTTCACGCCTCGAGTTGTTATTTTAATTTCAGCGGTGTTAATATTTCTCTAGTACATGGATTAAACACTGTTCTCAATGTTTTCAAACAAAATATTAAATTTAAATTAAAATGTTGCCTGTTATGAAACACGTTTAAAGTTCATGATGAAAATAAATATCATCTATCCTCGGCTTTGTTAACTAGGTAAAAGTGAACCGTACTTGTCCAGAGCACGAAAATGTCTAGTTACTCATTGAATGCAACTACCTCCGTTCCAGACGAGGTACTGATTTTTTTTTTTATTGGAGGTATTAAATGGTTAACTGGGTTTTATATGCATTTTGCCAGTAGCCGATTCAAAACCAGCGAAGGCACAGTGGGTTCTTGAAACTAGATAGTTACATATTCTTATATGGAAATTCTGACATGGTCGAGTCAGTATGTCGCTGGCCCTGTCCTTATGCCTCACGGTAGAGTGTGGATGCCGTCGGGGAGGATGCACCGCCTGTGAACAGGAAAACAAGTCCTATTAGTTACCTCGATAAACACGAGGGTGAGGAACTGGCGACCTCTTCCTCATCTCGATCGCCAGTTTGAGCCCGGTAATATAGGAGTGAGGAGTTGTACAGAGGCCTGGCGACCTCTTCCTCATCTTGATCGCCAGTTTACCAGAGCCCAGTAAATACAAGGGTGAGGAATTGCACAGAGGGCTGGCGACCTCTTCCTCATCTCGATCGCCAGTTTGAGCCCGGTAATATAGGAGTGAGGAATTGTACAGAGGCCTGGCGACCTCTTCCTCATCTTGATCGCCAGTTTACCAGAGCCCAGTAAATACAAGGGTGAGGAATTGCACAGAGGGCTGGCGACTTCTTCCTCATCTCGATCGCCAGTTTGAACCCGGTAATACAAGGGTGAGGAATTACACAGAGGGCTGGCAACCTCTTCCTCATCTCGATCACCAGTTTGAGCCCGGTAATATAGGAGTGAGGAATTGTACAGAGGCCTGGCGACCTCTTCCTCACCTCGATCGCCAGTTTGAGCCCAGTAATACAAGGGTGAGGAACTGTACAGAGGCTGGCAGCCCCTTGTTTACTACTTGAATCTGTTTACTCGGCTAAAGCCGTTTACTCTCTCTCGAAAACAGGTCATTAGTACTGGTGGTTTCTTTTTTAACATAAAAACCATGCCTGGCGCTTGATCGTGAGGAATGCAGCGTGACGAGCCAGGTTTCCAACGTTCGCGAAGACGCGTCCACAGACCTCACACATACGAGGAACAGCCATCTGCAACATCGGGTATCTATACTCTCCGTCAACGGGGGGGGGGGGGGGGTCACGTAGGCATAGGGATGACGTCATGGAGGTTTCTACCGAGTTGTTTACAGCTTCGGTCCTACTCACCAGTCTCCTTCTAGCATTACTGGCAAGCGGTACACCATGTTCCACTTGTTTGCGATAGTTACAGAGCCAGTCGGGCCCTACCTCGTAACAAAGCCATTTCACATCAATTCCACAATAACAGAAGTAGATTCAATAAACGCTGAGGTGTTTCTACAAACGGTGTATTATTACACGAGATGCTTCTTCGGTAGATTATATATTGACTTCTGGTTGGATAGACCGTTAGCCCCACACAAATGTCGGCAGCTTAGGGCTGACCTGGGAGACGTGAGTTCAATAGCGACACACGTCTCATGTCGCAACGTCATAGTTTGGCTCCTTCGAGAAGCTAATCCCCCGATATATGCGAGGGTTGTAGTAAATGGAGGGTAGGTTAAGCATAACTTTTATGAATAAAATAAATATATTAAAGAATAAAAAAAGAAAAATGATGGATAACGTCCACGACACTCTGGAAGCTTCTAGGAGGTCGCTGATGAGTAAACAGCCCCAGGCGGTCACGTAGGCCCTAGCACGCGCCTCGACACGTGACTCCGTGGAGCCGCTCGCAGTTTGGCTTAGTCAAGCCGGCATACAACGTGTAGTGAAGTCACATCAAATTCAGTCGGCAAACAGTCGAGATCCCATGAGGAAAACGCGTTTAAAAATTAATAGCGAGCCCGTTTAACGGTGGATTCTCAATTTTCTTTAAGGGATGGTTTACTTAGGCTGCCGCCTGACATGTGGTGAAATTTCATCAAAATCGGTCGGTAAACAGCTGAGATCCCATAAGGAAAACGCGTTTAAAAATTAATAGCGGGCCCGTTTAACGGTTGATTTTCAATTTTCTTTAAGGGATGGTTTACTTAGGCCATCGCCCGACATGTGGTGAGGTTTCGTCAAAATCGGTCGGTAAACAGCTGAGATCCCATAAGGAAAACGCGTTTAAAAATTAATAGCGAGCCCGTTTAACGGTGGATTCTCAATTTTCTTTAAGGGATGGTTTACTTAGGCCGTCGCCCGACATGTGGTGAAATTTCATCAAAATCGGTCGGTAAACAGCTGAGATCCCATAAGGAAAACGCGTTTAAAAATTAATAGCGGGCCCGTTTAACGGTTGATTTTCAATTTTCTTTAAGGGATGATTTACTTAGGCCGTCGCCCGACATGTGGTGAGGTTTCGTCAAAATCGGACGGTAAACAGCTGAGATCCCATAAGGAAAACACGGTTATAAATTAATAGCGGCCTTGTTTGATGGCGGATCTATGGGGTTCTTTCGTCATTCGCTTCCTCTGGGATAGGCCTACACTCTGGAAAAAGTCCCGTGGGAATCGGTGAGTAAATAGGCTAGTTATTAATTTTCGAAAGTTTTTTCCTCATCACGAAAAGTGCTGCAGACGACCGGGGGGGGGGGGGGGTGCTTCCTCGCATCCTCACGCCAGGTGCCAGGTTTAAGTTAGGTTAATGGGTCACGTGACGGGGGGGGGGGCTTCCTCGCATCCTCACGCCAGGTGCCAGGTTTAAGTTAGGTTAATGGGTCATGTGACCGGAGGGGGGGGGGGTGATTCCTCGCATCCTCACGCCAGGTGCCAGGTTTGAGTTAGGTTAATGGGTCATGTGACCGGGGGGGGGGGTGACGTCATGGGGGGGGGATGACGTCATGGGGGGGGGCTTCCACGCGTCCACACTGCTGTGCTGGTTTTGAAGGAACTATTGCCCCCTACTTACAGATAATGTTCTACACAAATAAAGGATTTCTTTGAATTTATTTCTGATAAACAGTAAATGTTTCGTTAATTTTCCCTTATTACCTTCTCTGCCATTACTAAATTTGTTGTAATAGGTTCTAAAATACTTTAAAATCATCGTTTACATCGATAATATGGTTATTATTAAATCAAATGTAAACGATAAAAATTTGGTTTTATCCTACAAGTACGAAACCAGTCAAGTTGTAGTATTTATTTACGTGCAACGTTTACAAAAATTGTATTGGAAATAATCGTTGAACTGGTCCCATTGGAGAAAATTCTTGTATCAAAAGTTGTTGATATAACATTGTAATGTTTTCATTTAAATATTCTTTGAGTTTCAATTCCATAAGGTAACTGTTATAATTTTAGCGAATTTCTCCTATAATTATAGCTATTACCGTAGTTGGCATGGTAAGCCCGGGACCATGATAACTTTTCGTTTTTGAGATCCCCAGATGCCACATATATATATATATATATATATATATATATATATATATATATATATATATATATATGATGTGTTACATATATATATGTGTGTGTGTGTGTGTGTGTGTGTGTGTGTGTGTGTGTGTGTGTGTGTGTGTGTGTGTGTGTGTGTGTGTCTCCATGAGCACGATGACTCTCGTAAAAATGGTCCGATTTAGATGAAATTTGGTAAAAACGTATAAAGAAACATTTATGACTTCAAGTTCGAAAACCAGACAGATCGACCTATCCAAAGGGGTATTTTGGGGGGGGGGGTTTGTACCCCAAAAAAGAGTTTTTTGAGTTTTTAAATATAATATTTGAAAAGTCAAATTTTAGTTGTTACCATTGGATTTAGCTTAAAACGAGTTCGCACGCAGCACGCTGACGTGAGAGAAGTGAATTTCCACTTAACAACTTTTAAAACTCAAAATCTGTTTAAAAACATTCATTTATTCAAATTTTTATTAAAATCTGAAAACAATGCTTTTTTGGCTGTTGTGATGCTCCTGATTTCATTTACCTGCAATGCTGGGAATACAATTTTGCGCATTATAATGTTAGGAGAAGCTCCAGACAGGCTTGAAAGTAGGCGTGAGGTTACTGGGGATGATAAAAGTACTCTAACAAAGGGAATAACATGCTTTTCTAGTGTAAAACCCCCATAAGACAACGTAGAGTGTTTAGTCGAAACACATTTTCTTAAATAACTCGGTAAATATGTATGCTAGAATGACGAGAGAGGGCTTAAAACTTCCGCCTCACTAATTCCCATCTTTTTAAATGCATTGATTTTACATATAGGGTTTTCTGACCCTTTTTGGGCCCAAAAACTCAAAATTGGAAAGATTAATCCCCTAAAAAGGGGTTTAGATTTTCCCCATTGTTTTGCCCAAAGAACTTGTCCAACTGATTACAGAAAGGAACGGCCCTACCAAATTTGAAGTAAATCGGACAAAAAATGCGACCGCTAGAGTGCAAATACATATATATATATATACACACATATATAAATATGTCTTTATATATATATATATATATATACAATTTTGAACGACCCCCCAAAACGTGTTCAGGGGGTCACGTTAGGAACTTCTATGGTGGTCCCGGGCTTAATTTTCACCGTGCTGGGTCATGCTAATAGTTCACTTTCCAAAAGAAATTCACTAAAAACACACAATTTGGTGTTTTGATCATTGCTCTATGTAAATTGGTTCCAGAGATATTGAAAGTGCTAAACACAGTACGTTGTCCAACGTTATTCTTATGGAGAACAAGAACAATTTTATATCTCGCTTGTTTATGAACGTGTACCGACCAAACTTGGTATACGGCTTCAACTGCGGATGTGGTCTATTGATATTTGCACAAAAAATTTTTACCGATGGTTCCCGTAGCAGCAAACGTGCGTACTCAGCCCCCATGTTATTCGAATATGGAGAAAAAGTAAAATATTATATTTATCTTAATTATGAACATAAATTAATAAAGCTTGGTATGTGGCATCCCCTAGTTCAGTTATATTGCTATTTGCATATAAAACCATTGTTTTTTCTTTATTACAGAAAACCTGCGTACTCAGCTCCCATGTTGTTCTTATGGAGAATAATTTATTCATTTTTGTCAGGTTTATTTCCCAGGTTGTAGTGTTTTTACTGCAGATTGAACTGCTGACGAAAGGTAATTTAAAACCATTTTATGGAGAATAATTAAAATGGCATGCATAGCTTTTTTATGAATGTATATTAATGAAACTTGGTAAGTGGATTTATACGCTATTAAGACATATATGTATATACATATATATGTATATGCATTGAACATTCGCTGAGTACGCAGGTTTGCTGCGATGGGGTATTTTAATTTATAAAACTACGGAACCCTTATTCTTCAAATTTTAAGGACATTAAGAATGTTAAGATTGCAAACTGACCCGCTGCCGGCCCCAGTTAGTCATTGAACTCGTAAAACTATTTAAATTGATTTATAAATAATTAGTACGTCAGTAAAACGATTAAAATCGTCATCACATCTCACTACGGAGTCGCAATGAACCATGCATGTACACGTAAATCGTTAAAGGATCAAAAAGAATAACTGGAGTCTGATACCGATCTTCTCCAGTGCTCTAGTGCCGTGGCCGTAGGACTGTGATATCTGTGTCTTTGGTCCACAGCGACTCATCGTATCACTAGTACAATATATCCCTACCCCTTGTAATGTTGCTCATTACTCACTAACATAACTTTGAAGAATAACTGCCTAAATCAAAATAGTTTAAGTAGCTCCTACAGGGGCGGATCTAGGAATTTGTTGAGGGGGGGGCGCACTTGAGATTTTTGTTTTCCTCACTAAACGATAACGTCCTGCAGCAACTGGAGCAGTGTTGCCACTTTTAGGGGAATTACCCTTTTTTAGGGTAATTTTACTGGTTTTAGGGTAATGGATTTTTTAGGATAATTTTAGGGTAAAATCTAGAGCCCCTTTATAATTTAAATTTTGATGTTTTAGCATTGTAAAATGGGTTTTCCAGGAATTCAAACATTTACATGAAGTGCTGGGTAAATTAAAAGTATTATAAAAGAGATATGACTATAGCATGTACATCTTCCATCCTATTCACTATTCGACTAAAGATGCATTCTTTTTTTAAAATTTATTATTGGTTATTGGATTCACTGAATCAGTGATGGAAAATATCCGCAATAATCTCTTAAACAGCATAAAGAAGCATGTAATCACAAAGTTTAATTTTCGAACAGATAAAATCGAGGCACATTATGTTATGTGTCCAAAATAGGCCACAACATAATAATATACTAAACAGTAAAAATATATCTGGTACATTTGGTTAAATATAGGTTGTTAGATTTACAGCGCTGTTGTAGAAAATATGTTTACTGAAGGTTGTCTCTATTTAGACACATAATTTGTATGAAAGAACTAAATTTTATTTTATGCCTGTGATATCCCCACGGTGAGCCAGGTGAGCGCACATAAAAACACAAGGCACAACATGTATAAATTTATGTGATGTGCCGTATTGCAATGAAAAATACTGATCTAATCAAATTGTAATAAGATGACAAACATATTCTCTCGGCATTATTATTAAGAAAAAAAAAACCTTAACAAATTTGTACAACTTAAATAAGTTTATAAAACAATAAAGTACTCCCAACAACTGTTAATAACATGTATCAGCAAGTTTCTATTATCAGCGATACCGGCACATTAAATATAGCGCTGAATAAAAATGTTACAAAAGAATATTTATTTGAATTTATTAATACATATTTCGTTTTATGTGTGATATAGGGCCAAAGACGAGTATGAAATGCCATGTTACCTTACTTTTTTGCCTTGATCATGTTTTAAAACAAATCTCGAGTGTATTTTGAGCTTTTCAAGAAGATAATCAACTCTTAGGGTAATTTACAAAAAAATAGGATAATTTCATCACACGTTTAGTGTAAAATTTCATCTACCTGGTGGCAACACTGAACCGGAGGCAGTTGTTATTACCATAGACTTGCTATAGTACTGTAGTTAGTCTATGTTATTACTCGCTAAATTCAATTCACTCATAATGCTAACAAAGAAAACATCTCATTGTAACACTTATTTCATAATGAAATGTGTAATATTTACGAATTCCATTATACAATAAACAGTAGGTACATAAATATACACATTTTATACAAATACTACCTTGAAAAACAAACATTTTATACCAAATGATTTACTTACACGCACTACTCAAGGCTAAACCGATGCGCACAAAATGGCTAAGGTAGAACGCAAAGGTTTCAGAAAAGAAGAATATTGATGAAGACTGCAGCGCCGGTGCTGCGGTGCGCGCCACTAGGGCAGCCTAAGGCAATAGGCCGGTGCTGTGGTGCGTTACCTAAGGGATGCTCTGCCCTAGGCCGGTGCTGCGGTGTGTGCTCTTAGGGCAGCCAAGGGCAATAGATCGGTGCTGTGGTGCGTTACCTTAGGGATGCTCGGCCCAAGCCCCTAGGCCGGTCCTGCGGTGTGTTCCCCTCGGGCAGCCAAAGGCAATAGGTCTGTGATGTGGTGTCCTGTGGTGTTTTACCCTAGGGGATGCTCAGCCCTGGCCGGTGCCTTTACCTTACAGATAAGTTGTGTTTGTCGGATTTTGGGAGCTCAGTGACTCTCTAATTTTATGTATCTATCGGCAATTGTTTATCTTATAACATTTTGGATGCAGTAAGTTACTTGACACACAAAAAGGACGTATCATTCTATGTGACTTGCTTCCTTACCGTCCTACTACCGGGGCTCACTATCTTGGCCTACACATTCCATGATGATTGTATTGTTAAAACTATTCGTAGTGACCCGTTATAGGGGAGGCTCCGTGTTGTAGAGCATCGCCCAGTAGGTAAGACGTGTTGGTGCAAATAATGTTTTTGCAAATATTGAAAAAAAGAGTAC
The DNA here is from genome assembly GCA_963675035.1 of Allygus modestus. Classification (NCBI taxonomy): domain Eukaryota; kingdom Metazoa; phylum Arthropoda; class Insecta; order Hemiptera; family Cicadellidae; genus Allygus; species Allygus modestus. Next base: position 107,805,266 of record OY776111.1, read on the forward strand.
AGTGACAGACAGCGTCACACTATTACCCATTAATTAAACATTTTCTGAGTCCAAGGGGGGGGCGCGCGCCCCCCGCGCCCCCTGGCTGGATCCGCCACTGAGCTCCTACAGTGTGTGAGGTGAATTTACCTGCTACAGAAAACATGGTGTATAAAGGACTAATACTGGATGCTGGACTAGTCTAAAACACAAATACCCATAATACCTTGGACCACATTAAGTTAAAATATATTTCATTTTATAGCTTGTAACATTTAGATACTGCAGTGCAAATAATAAAATAAAATAAAATAAAACCTTAGATTTCAAAACGGAGTTATTTTCAGTTCGTTGATGTTAACTGCACTGCGCTGTTTTCTCGCTCTTGGTTTAAGCTCCACCACTTCAACCTCTTTAGGAAATACTTTTCCATCTTATAATTGTTATGTAAAAAAGCTAAATAAATAAACTTTTTGAATACAAATTGTCTTAACATTTTAATTACTGCTAAATTTTACTGTTATTATTTTCTTTGATTATAATTAAGTACTGTATCTATATTATTAAAATAGTTTATTAATTTTTATTTAGTTATTTTAGGTCTCTAAAACTATTAATTTGTTTACATTTTTCGATGCGAGGTAATTTCCGGTTGTCTCATTTGGTTTATATAACCATGCAACGTCATATCTAGAAACCTAGAACATTTTAAATAAGCAGACCTTGCAGAATGCTGCCTTCTTCATAGACCTTGAAGTGTAAATATCAGTTTAGAATCAGGTACTACAGTAATTGACAATTTTTGAAATATTATTTTAAATATATTATCTATAATGAAAAAATAAACCTTGCCTTATTTTGTGAATCGAGGTTTTATCGAACTTGTATCACACGTCAGGTTCTTATATGAAGATCTTTCATTCAAGCATATGGTTGATAAGTGTGAGACTGGTTTCTCAAAAGTTCTTAGTTCATAATGTTCATATTTGCTTATATACTAGTGGGGTCTAACAACTCTTCATCTGATTTCAGTTTGAATATCGTTAATAGTATACAACAAAAAATCTAAAGTTAATTGTAAATATGCAAAATACTTGAGCGTGATTTATTTTTAGGGAGGGTTTAGCTAGCTGAAATGCTCTTCATCCTTCGTTAGGGCTCTTTGACCAACACTCATGTATACCAGATTATACGAATTATTTAATAAATGCTGTATCGCAAATTAAGAGTAAAATAGTTACTGCGTGATTAAAATTATTACACAAACTTAAAACACACAAACGTTTGGACACCGCTGCCTCAAATTGCACATGGAGGGTAGCAGTGACATGTGCATTTATAATTAAATATTATGTAGAAAATAAATACAATTGAACACAGTTAAGAAGGACGGACAGCGAAGAGGCCTGGAGGTGATTCATCGTACAGTGGATAAATCCGATTCAAAATCACAATAAACAATTCTGTAGACAAATCATTTCCTAACTCAAAGTGACGACTTGAATCCTTCATGCGGGAGAGAATTTATCTTTTACATTTCATTTCAGTATTGTTTTTTTAGAAGGTTAGGTTTTTATTTCGGAAACTCTCGTCTTTTTAGCGATTTCCCCTTTAGGGAAGAAGCTATTGCTGTAGGTGGCATGATAAGACTTAAGCTCGAGACCATGATACATTTTTATTTTGAGGCCCCCAGGTGCCCAAAACACCATTCGATAAAATTTAGACGTTTATAGGGTGTTAACAAAACCTTTCAGGACTTTGGGATATGATTCCTTATAAAAAGAAAGAAAAAAGTGCAAATGAAGGTATATCCTAAAACGCTTAGTTTTCCGTATATCTGCCTGAATGTGTTTTTTACTTAATACGTATTGGAACATCTGAAAATATCAACTTCAAACTTGATACCTGTATTACATCTCATAAGACTCATTTTAGTATGGAATATCAAGTTCCTACTTTGTTCCATTTTAAAATGGCGGCCATTTTCTTTTGAAAAGCTAAATATCTTAAAAGCCGTAATATTTAGGATAAAACTGTAGGGATCAAAAGAGTTGTGTTATTTTGTCCTACAAATAATGATATGAAAATTGTAACAGTAGGATTATAAATAACTGAGAAATTGTGATTTTTATAAGTTAAAATGTGCTTATTTGCCATTGCTGGACTAAAACTTCATGTACAAAATACAAATAACAATTTATCAGCTAAATATATTTGATCAAATTAAAGCTGATAAAATCAAAACATGCTAAATTATTTATAAAAATATTATATGTTTTTGAATTAGAGGTTTTTGATTTTCTTTGTATATATTCAATTTCATTACCTTCTCATATATGGCGTTGTTTGTGGCTATATAAGTATTTAATTGATGGCGGAACAAAGTGAAGGAATCTATGTGTTAGCAGAGACAATTATTCGTTGTCCGTCAGTGTGTGGGTGTGTGTGTTAGTAATGCAATATCGTGAAAATGGCTGCTCGGATCGTTTTCAGATTTTACATTAATTCTTCCAGTATACTTCACGCTTGTAGTTCAAAAATGGAACACATGTTAAATACTTTTTTATTGATTAAAATTTAAAATTTGTACAATTTCCATAAGGTAAATCATTGGGCAAAAATTTCTGTTTGTAAAGTACGAGATAAAAATAAAATATTGCTTCGTAATTAAAAGAAACTACTAAAAAATGTTCTTATTTATATGTTTTATGATTAAATAAATAAAACACTCTCCGTTTAACACGAGTTAATACAATTTATCTAAGGGTTTTGAAACTTTTAGATTAAAAAAACTAATACCAGTTTTTACAAATAAAGATAACGTTCTCCTATAACGTAAGTAATGTTATAAATGCGAGTTATTAACGCGTTATTTATTAACGCGAGTTAATAGTTTATCCACTAGATTGCAGCAGCCATTTATTTCGTATTTATTTCTGCCAGCAGTGTCCTTTTGTCAGTTTATGATATTTAAATACCCCGTCATAGTGAACCTGCGTACTCAGATTATTTCCAATGTACCTCACTGCATAGGCAACTTTCCGGGTTATTTTGTTTTGAAGAATTTACATCTCTAATATAATATAATTTATTATAATTAAGAACGATTTATCTTATGACCTAAAATTGATGAAAAGAAAAGTAGATATTTTCCTACCGAGTACCCAGGACTATTTATTTAATATTTTGTGATGGAATGTCAGTCTTTGTTACTGACATTTAAAAAACTTGTTAAGGCCTCAATATCAAAATATTGCAGCTCCGGATGTATACTGTATAAATTTATCAATGGACTACTGTGTGAAACTGATACTGAAAATATCCAACATGAAAACCAGTTTGAGACTATTCAATTTGTGTGGTTTGAAACATCAAGTCTGGAAATGAGAGGTTTATGAGTGACTTCTGGGCTTCTTCACCACACGACCCCGAGGCCCAATGGTCCTGACAGCGGACCTGACGAAGCATTCCCGTAGGACTCGTTGGAGAATATTGTTGAAAACCAAAGTTATGCTACAACAAATCTTTAACTAAATTGAAGTTATTTTGGTCACGTTGTTATATTAACATTTGTTTAAACTTATCCAAAGACAAATTGAATAAATTCTGAAAGATTTATAGGTATTTGTAGGTAAGGAGCTCAGGTTTTATCTCTGTATGTTATTACATTACACACGGTAATAGTTATTTCTTAAGAGACGTTCCTTAGTTTGAGGCCACAAACAATATGTGACTATTGTTAAATATAATTTTAAACCAGTACAACAATTAGATATACTAAGATAATGTAATTACACTTTCTCAACCCAAATGGAAGTGCATCATTATCATCCATCAATATCCTGAGGACATAAAGACACTATACTGGAATTCAATATTGTTTGTAACTTTTGTTGATTATTTACAAATTGTTAATTTGTAAATATAATATCTACTATGCTAAATGAGCTTAGCTATAAAATAAAATCTTTGTTAAGTTAGGCAGAATTAAATTTATTCTATTGTCAGTATTACCATGGTGCAATATAAAACTCAATATACCGCTAGTCCAACTCAGAAATAACTTGTAAAAGAGTTAGACTGAAATACCACAAAACCTAATTTAGATTTCAATTCAAGTTCCCAGATGTTGCAAGTAAATCCCTATTCTTTCCATGCTGTTTCCGCATGAGACTGCTACATCCAGAATTGTGTGGCAAAGATTACACGTCAGAAACACCGTCTTTTTCGTTGTATTACATATCATTCTTTCTATGTCATGAAGTTTGGAAGGTTAAAAACCACAAAAGTATACCAATGGAATTTCTCTTCCTTCAGTTAAGTAATAATCATGAATCACATGAAGTTAAATGTTGAAGATTGATATATTATAATTGTCTGTCATAATTGTGTGTATTTGGTCTGTTTCCGGAGATATATTTCCAGGGGTTCCAGGGGTATACTTCCGTGTTTATGTTTTCCAAGAATATTATCCCTTTTACATTCACGCATGGTGTTATTTATACACATGCATTATGCATATGCATTTGATTATTAATACACAGTGTAATATGAAGTGGAAAAATATAAATATTTGCTAATGCATGTATAGCTTGTTTTACAGGAAATGTTGTGGGACTTGAAGTTGCGGGGAATCCATGTAATAAAAACTAATATATCTATTAAAATTAAGCGTGTTTAAGTTGCGAGTGTCAGGGTATAAACTACAATGATTTAAGGCTGTAAATCTTCCTGATACTAAGCTCTTTTTCACATGTGAAAGGCATATACTGATATACTGATAAACCTTTGCATTGTCAACATCGCGTCAGTAATTTTAAAAATATTACATTTGTCCTACATTACTGAACCATTTTTTATAACCGAGTTTAACGTAATATTTTAAAACTGCTTTTTAAATATTAGTTTTAACGTTCAAATAATTTGAATCTCTTTGTTACAAGTAAACCACTAACAGAAAAAAGACTCATTAACAACGTCGCTCAGTGTTGCGAGGCTCTACCGTGGTTGTTTGACCAAGTGTAACAACGTCGCTTAGTGTTGCGAGGCTCTATTGTGATAGTTTGACCAAGTGTTAGTGTTACACCGTCACTCTGTGTTGCAAGGCTCTATTGTGGTGGTTTGACCAAGTGTAACAACGTCACTCAGTGTTGCGAGGCTCTATTGTGGTAGTTTGACCAAGTGTAACAACGTCGCTCAGTGTTGCGAGGCTATATCTTGGTAGTTTGACCAAGTGTAACAACGTCGCTCAGAGTTGTGAGTCTCTATCGTGGTAGTTTGACCAAGTGTAACAACGTCGCTCAGTGTTGCGAGGCTCTATCTTGGTAGTTTGACCAAGTGTAACAACGTCGCTCAATGTTGCGAGGCTCTATTGTGGTAGTTTGACCAAGTGTTAGTGTTACAACGTCACTCTGTGTTGCAAGGTTCTATTGTGGTGGTTTGACCAAGTGTAACGACGTCGCTCAGTGTTGCAAGGCTCTATTGTGGTAGTTTTACCACGTGTAACAACGTCGCTTAGTGTTGCGAGGCTCTATTGTGGTAGTAAGACCAAGTGTTAGTGTTACAACGTCACTCTGTGTTGCAAGGCTCTATTGTGGTAGTTTGAACAAGTTTTACAGCGTCACTCAGAGTTGCGAGGCTCTATTGTGGTAGTTTGACCAATTGTAACAACGTCGCTCAGTGTTGCGAGGCTCTATTGTGGCAGTTTGACCCAGTGTTAGTGTTACAACGTCGCTCTGCGTTGCAAGGCTCAATTGAGGTAGTTTGACCAAGTGTAACAACGTTGATTAATGTTGCGAGGCTCTATTGTGGTAGTTTGACCAAGTGTTACAATGTCGCCCAGTGTTGAGAAGCTCTATTGTGGTGGTTTGACCAAGAGTTACAACGTCGCTCAGTGTTGCGAGGATCTATCGTGGTATTTTGACCAATTGTAACAACGTCGATCAGTGTTGCGAGGCTCTATCGTGGTACTTTGACCAAGTGTAACAAAGTCGATCAGTGTTGCGAGGCTCTATTGTGGTGGTTTGACCAACTGTAACAACGTCGTTCAGTGTTGCAAGGCTCTATTGTGGTGGTTTGACCATGTGTAACAACGTCGCTCGGTGTTGAAAGGCTCTATTGTGGTAGTTTGAACAAGTGTAACAACGTCACTCAGGGTTGCCAGGCTCTATTGTGGTAGTTTGACCAAGTTTTACAACGTCACTCAGAGTTGCGAGTCTCTATCGTGGTAGTTTGACCAAGTGTAACAAAGTCGAACAGTGTTGCGAGGCTCTATTGTGGTGGTTTGACCAACTGTAACAACGTCGCTCAGTGTTGCGAGGCTCTATTGTGGTGGTTTGACCAACTGTAACAACGTCGCTCAGTGTTGCGAAGCTCTATTGTGGTTGTTTGACCAAGTGTTTGTGTTACAACGTCACTTTGTGTTGCAATGCTCTATTGTGATAGTTTGACCAAGTTTTAGTGTTACTACGTCATTCTGTGTTGCAAGGCTCTATAGTGGTGGTTTGACCAAGTTTAACAACGTCGCTCAGTCTTGAAAGGCTATATTGTGGTAGTTTGACCAAGTGTAACAACGTCGCTTAGTGTTGCGAGGCTCTATTGTGATAGTTTGACCAAGTTTTAGTGTTACTACGTCATTCTGTGTTGCAAGGCTCTATTGTGGTGGTTTGATCAAGTGTAACAACGTCGCTCAGTGTTGCGAGGCTCTATCGTGGTAGTTTGACCAAGTGTAACAACGTCGCTCAGTGTTGCGAGGTTCTATTGTGGTAGTTTGACCATGTGTTAGTGTTACAACGTCACTTTGTATTGCAAGGCTCTAATGTGGTGGTTTGACCAAGTGTAACAACGTCGCTCAGTGTTGCAAGGCTCTATTGTGGTAGTTTGGCCAAGTCTAACAACGTCGCTTAGTGTTGCGAGGCTCTATTGTGGTAGTTTGACCAAGTTTTACAACGTCACTCAGAGTTGCGAGTCTCTATCGTGGTAGTTTGACCAAGTGTAACAACGTCGTTCAGTGTTGCTAGGCTCTATCTTCGTAGTTTCACCAAGTGTAACAACGTCGCTTAGTGTTGCGAGGCTCTATTGTGGTAGTTTGACCATGTGTTAGTGTTACAACGTCACTTTGTGCTGCAAGGCTCTAATGTGGTGGTTTGACCACGTGTAACAACGTCGCTCAGTGTTGCAAGGCTCTATTGTGGTAGTTTGACCAAGTCTAACAACGTCGCTTAGTGTTGCGAGGTTCTATTGTGATAGTTTGACCAAGTTTTAGTGTTAACACATCATTCTGTGTTGCAAGGCTCTATTGTGGTGGTGTGACCAAGTGTAACAACGTTGCTTAATGTTGCAAGGCTCTATTGTGGTAGTTTGACCAAGTGTTAGTGTTCTAACGTCACTCTGTGTTGCAAGGCTCTATTGTGGTTGTTTGACCAAGTGTAACAACGTCGCTTAGTGTTGCGAGGCTCTATTGTGGTAGTTTGACCAAGTTTTATAACGTCACTCAGAGTTGTGAGTCTCTATCGTGGTAGTTTGACCAAGTGTAACAACGTCGTTCAGTGTTGCTAGGCTCTATCTTCGTAGTTTCACCAAGTGTAACAACGTCGCTTAGTGTTGCGAGGCTCTATTGTGGTAGTTTGACCATGTGTTAGTGTTACAACGTCACTTTGTGCTGCAAGGCTCTAATGTGGTGGTTTGACCACGTGTAACAACGTCGCTCAGTGTTGCAAGGCTCTATTGTGGTAGTTTGACCAAGTCTAACAACGTCGCTTAGTGTTGCGAGGTTCTATTGTGATAGTTTGACCAAGTTTTAGTGTTAACACATCATTCTGTGTTGCAAGGCTCTATTGTGGTGGTGTGACCAAGTGTAACAACGTTGCTTAATGTTGCAAGGCTCTATTGTGGTAGTTTGACCAAGTGTTAGTGTTCTAACGTCACTCTGTGTTGCAAGGCTCTATTGTGGTTGTTTGACCAAGTGTAACAACGTCGCTTAGTGTTGCGAGGCTCTATTGTGGTAGTTTGACCAAGTTTTATAACGTCACTCAGAGTTGCGAGTCTCTATCGTGGTAGTTTGACCAAGTGTAACAACGTCGTTCAGTGTTGCTAGGCTCTATCTTCGTAGTTTCACCAAGTGTAACAACGTCGCTTAGTGTTGCGAGGCTCTATTGTGGTAGTTTGACCATGTGTTAGTGTTACAACGTCACTTTGTGCTGCAAGGCTCTAATGTGGTGGTTTGACCACGTGTAACAACGTCGCTCAGTGTTGCAAGGCTCTATTGTGGTAGTTTGACCAAGTCTAACAACGTCGCTTAGTGTTGCGAGGTTCTATTGTGATAGTTTGACCAAGTTTTAGTGTTAACACATCATTCTGTGTTGCAAGGCTCTATTGTGGTGGTGTGACCAAGTGTAACAACGTTGCTTAATGTTGCAAGGCTCTATTGTGGTAGTTTGACCAAGTGTTAGTGTTCCAACGTCACTCTGTGTTGCAAGGCTCTATTATGGTGTTTTGACCAAGTGTAACAACGTCGCTCAGTGTTGCAAGGCTCTATTGTGGTAGTTTGATCAAGTTTAACAACATCGCTCAGAGTTGCGAGGCTCTGTTGTGGTAGTTTGACCAAGTGTTAGTGTAACAACGTCGCTCAGTGTTGCGAGGCTCTATCGTGGTAGTTTGACCAAGTGTAACAACGTCGATCAGTGTTGCGAGACTCGATTTTGGTGGTTTGACCAAGTGTAACATCGTCGCTCAGTGTTGCGAGGCTCTATCTTGGTAGTTTGACAAAGTGTAACAACGTCGCTCAGTGTTGCGAGGCTCTATTGTTGGTGCCCCGCTATCAATCACGACTCTAATTGTCAAACTGTTAGTCTAACACAATCAAGCCCGCACTGCTCCAGCCACACACTGATTCCATTCTACTGAACGAGACAACTCAGTATAGTATTGGGACTGGGTTGAGAGGACAACTGTTGTATATTTTGTTTGGTTTTGAAATAATGTAAGTCTGTATCATGTTTGTATCTTTTGGTATAAACCTTGTATGTGAGCAAAGTCTAGCGTTTTATTTGACGCTATATCGGCAAATATCTAGCCTTAGGTAAGTATGAAGTTCATAAAATAGGGTTTTTTCATAAAAATCCTTTGAATAGTTTAAAAGACTTTTTAAACATGTTTATCATTATGATTATATAAATATATTCCCATAAACATTAAAAAATAAACATTCTGGGGTACATTTCTGGGTTAAGGTGATTCGTTAGTAAAAAAACTGTGTAAACATTTTTTCAACAAAATAATTTTAATACACATTTTAATTCCTTTACTTTATTGTGAACTAGAAACACATGACAATAATTAGTTTATTTACACGATGAACTATGTAATTTTCAGTTTTCTGAAGTGATGCTTACTTTGAATCTACGATTAGAGCGGTGGTACATACTGCATTAATGTTCAATATTACTAGGCCTATTTATTTTATTTTATTTTAGTCCTAAGCCACTAAAGATAGGCTGACTAAAACCATTACCTTTTGTAGTTATGAAGCTGATTCGACTTGCAAATTAATTCCTGTTGCATAGCAACCTAACGTAACCTAAACCTCGGTAAAATCGGTTAGCAAACTTCAATATCGCGATTATCAGCTGACCATATTTTTCTCTGTTTTCAGAGATAAAATTGGATATCCCTATCTAACAGAAGAGGTAAAATGCTGAATTTGTTGGTGGATCATGAAGACAATGTATTGTAAATATTCATGTATTCTGAGGTAATTTTTTATCATTGGTCTTATGTTTTTTTGTTTTGTTTTGCAAGTTATACGATGAAATATATGAGTTGTATTGGAAAAAATTATTTACCAAACACCTGAAGAGGTATGATCATGAAAATACATGATTTGTTCTGCTCAACAATACCTTTAATTAAAAACAATAAAGGCGGTCCCACACTTCTCGCGAACAGGCCTTAACAATCGGCCGTACATTCTCCCGAATGTTCAGTGAACATTCCGTCCCGTGTGTTTCCGAATGTATTCAAAAGTTCTTGCACCTCCCACACTTCTCGCGAATACTCCAAACATTCGGAGTTCGGCCGAATGTTCGGGCGTGTTCGCGAGAAGTGTGGGACCGCCTTAACAAAGTAAATAAATCGCTTCATACGTTTTACAGAATATCAAATTGAATATTCAAATTTTTAGCAAAAAACTTGTTTACGTTACATAAATTTACATAAAAAGGTTTACCCTTTTTTTATTAATTGAGGTTACATGAACACACAAAGAAATAATTGTAAAAATATACAAATAAATAAAAAATGTAATGACCGAGTGGCCAATCCCCTCAATATAATAGATAACATTTGATAATCCTATATCCTATACTGTTTCTACCAAGGAGCTTCTTTAGATGTACTAATAGGGATTCTCGTAGTGATATTGAGCGTATAATTGATTATCTTGCAGGAACTTGTGTCTCTCCTAAATTGAGGCCTGAAAAAAACATTTCTCGTTCTCGTAAAATAATCTATTGGTGTATAGGAGAATCACTGATTAAAATAGTCCTCAACAAAAAACTACGATGAACATGTTTCCGTAACTGTAACCTATTTGGAAAGAAAACCTTGCAGCAGTCTTGGTTCTGAATACCTACTACCTATATTTACTGTATTATATAACGCGAGACTCCAGGTGCATGATAAGATTATATATATTGTTGGTTCATAATTTAATTGTAATAATAGTTGTCCTCATATTATGAATTGAATTCAGTTGGTTTTAGCGAATGTCCCCTATAGGGAAAAATCTATTACCGTAGTCGTCATGGTAAGACCTAGGCCCGGGACCATGATAACTTTTCGTTTTGAGGTCCCCAGACCCCAAAAACACCATTCGTTCGAAACTGTATATATATATATATATATATATATATATATATATATATATATATATATATATATATGTCCGTGGGTGCGATAACTCTCGTAAAAAAGGTTCGATTTTGATGAAATTTGGTATAAACGTGTAAAGCAGCATTTATGACTTTAAGTTCGAAAACCAGCCATGTCGCTCTATCTTAAGGGGTATTTTCGGGGGGTTTTGTACCCCAAAATGGGTTTTTTGTGCTTTTTACACATAATTTTTGAAATAGTCAAATTTTAGTTTTTACCATTGGATTCAGCTTTAAAAAACACACGCTTTGGTATTTCGATCGTTCCTCTACGTCAATTGGTTACCGAGATATTGAAAGTGCTAAACACAGTACGTTGTCTAATGTTATTCTTATGGAGAATAAGAACAAAATTATATCTCGCTTCTTTATGAACGTATACTGACGAAACTTTGTATACGGCTTTATCTGGTTGTGGTCTATTGTTATTTGCTCAAAAAAATAATTTTTTGCTAAAGGTTCCCGTAGCAGCAAACCTGCGTACTCAGCCCCCATGTTATTCTTATGGAGAAAAATTAAAATACTATGTCTCACTTAATTATGAACATAAATTAATAAAACATGTTATATGACTTCACCTAGTTGAGTTACATTGATATTTGCCTAAACACCCATTTGTTCGTTCCTTGTTGTAGCAAACCTGCGTACTCATCCCCATGTTATTCTTATGGAGATTAATCAAAATGGAATATATCGCTTATTTATAAATGAATATTGATGAAACTAGGTATGTAGCATCACCTAGATGAGTTATATTGATATTTTCATAGAAACCAATTGTTTATGTTTCTTGTTTCAGCAAACCTATGTACTCATCCCCAATGTTATTCTTATGGAGAATAATTAAAATTGTATATATCACTTATTTGTGAATATATTTTCATGAAACTTGGTATGCGGCTTTATGTGGCATTAAGTCATATATTATGCATTGGAAATTCGCTGAGTACGCAGGTTTGCTGCGACGGGGGTATTTTTAGAACTAGTTGGTTAAATTTTGGCTAATTTAGAACCGGATATTAATTGATTTGGAAATGGTCTATCAAATTAGGACACGTTGAATTTACCTTTAAAATTGAAGATATAATAATCGATAAAATTCGAACAAAAACTAGACATAAGGTGATGAATATAATGCGAAAATTATAACTAACTTAATTTTGGACCATGATACAACTTCCGATTATACCAGATTGTCATTAATTTTCTGTAATAAGATTAATGTTGCAATATTTTCAAACTTCCGAATATCGCTGTATTGGACAATTCCGATACGATGTCACGCTATGCACTGACAGTGACAGTAATGGAGATACAATTGGCACAATTGGAGGGCGGTTAGCGCGCTGCTGAACGAGCTCGTTATAAGCTCAGACTCAACAACGATCTGCAGCATGGAGTAAACTGTAAATTTTACCGAATGGAAAAACACGTTGGTATATTTATGGTACGCTTAATCTATACTACTGTCTAACGACTCAAATAATCAATCTCAAGTTCCAATATCATTAAACTACATCACTATTATACGCATGATCATGGAAAGGTAAAAATCGTTAATAGTCTTCCAATATTTTGCTATACTCAGCCGACCTAAAGTTAGCTGGTAAACTTTTGCCTCTACCAAGTCCAACCTCAAAATCTATATCCGTATGGTTTGGCTACTTTATGTTTGTAAATGGCATAATACCGAGAGGCCAATTACAAAAATTAAATTATATCCTCAGATATATTACTGAGGATATAACTAACTCAACTCAACTAAATTTAAATGGATTTAAACTACGAATGATGCGGTTTTTTCAACAGCATTCCATCCATAATGCTGTCTAGTAAGGTTGTAGTAATAGTACCGTATTCCACACAGTTGTGTGTGGAGGTGATTCTTTCCATAGTCTACTCAAACCACAAGGTCATAATAAACCAAGAGTTTTTTGTTTCATCAATACATCATAGCTACCCTTTTTATGATAAGGCTTAATGTTTCATAGCAAAATTATTAACAAACTAGCGTAACACCCGTTGAAAAATCAACGGAAATTATTATCATTAACTAAAATTAGCAATAAATCAATAACGGTTAAATCATTGAGTTCTGAACAAATAATCACGGGTGCCTCGATATTCTAAAGTGAGTCCTTATGGATGATTTATATTGCCTTATATAAGAATCATTCAATCGAGTTTGGAAGCAAGGACCTTTAATTAGAAAAAAAAAAACTAACCATAAGTAACAAATAACACAATGTAACTATAATTATGTCCATTCTAAAATGTAAGGTCATAATTCAAGTTTTTAAAATGGGCTAATATAACCAAAAGAACCCTCGATTTTGTAGAATATTTTATATTGGTAGACCTAGACATTTTAAAGTTTGGAAATATTCTTCACCTCAAATGCATCCCCGATTATGCACTACAGTTTTATAAATACATGTGTAGACCTAATTGATGAACTCGGTGACTTCATCCAAATTATTCCGAATAGGACATGTAATTAACTTTAGTTTTAGAATGGTCTTACAATAACGGTTCTCTAACGGTTAAGCTACCATATGTATTTGAAACCACTTTTGACCTCTTTACTCATACTTTAAGCACTTTTTGGAAGTAATATCATAAAACTCCAAATGAAGGAAGACAAACAAAAATTATTTGCAATTTCTAGCAATAAGGTACAGTTCGGGGAACGGTACTTGGCGTCTCGGAAAGGCGAGAAACTACTCACATTTCTCGTAAATAAAAACAGATAATAACGAAAATAACCAAAGCAAATGTTTTAAAATTAAGTAAATGCTTTCTGTTGACAAAAGTATACTGAAACACTAACGGTACTAAGCCAAATAGAGGCGAAAAATCATTCTAGAGTACACTCTAACCAGACGCCAAACACTGTGCTCCGAACTGTAATAACAGTGTACTCTTTGAAAGATATCACCAATTTTAGAGTGAAGCACGTTGTAAAATTAAGTAATTACTAATCCAAATGAGTTATCAAGAACTAAGCACCGCGGTCACTTAGTTCTTTCGTTACATCTTCTTGTAATTACTGTTTAGAAATAAAATAACATCACTACTAAACCACTTTCTGTAAGATTGTAGAGAAAACATTCACATAGGTAACATTGATTTGACATTTAATTAAAAGTGATGTTTTAATATTTCAGTCAGCCGATCATGCAAATCATATAGAAATCTACGCTACAGGATGGTATTGGCATGTATATCTTTCCCAAATTTGTAGTCTTCAAGATTCACCAACACCAAACAACTGAATTAAAACATGTTGCAAGTGCAAGGCATTTCCTTATAACGATAGTTAGGTTGCGCTTGGTTAAATTATTGTAATTTTTTAATCTGTATAATAATTACAAACTAATAATTACTATCTAATTTCACCAGCCTTATTTATAAACGAGTTCGCACGCAGCACGCTGACGTGAGTGAAGTGAATTTCCACATAACAACTTTTAAAACTCAAAATCAGTGTAAAAACATATATTTAGTCCAATTGTTATTTAAATCTGAAAACATAGATTTTTGGTTGTTCTGATACTCCTGATTTCATTTACTTGCAAAGCTGGGAGCACAGTTTTACGCATTATAAGGTTATTAGAAAGTCCAGACAGGCTTGAAAGTAGGCGTGAGGTTGCTGGGAATGATAAAAATACTCTAACAAAGGAATAACAGGCTTTTCTAGTGTAAAATCCCCATAATACAACGTACTGTGTTTAGTTGGTACACATTTTCTTTAATAACTCGGTAAACATTTATGCTAGAATGACGAGAGAGGGCTTAAAACTTTCGCCTCTCTAATTCCCACCTTTTTAGTTACATTAATTTTACATCCGGGGCTTTCCTGACCCTTTTTGGGCCCAAAAACTCGAGATTTGAAAGATTAATCCCCAAAAAAGGGGTTTAGAGTTTCCCGATTGTTTTGCCCAACGAAATTGTCCAACTGATTACAGAAAGGAACGTCTCTACCAAATTTGAAATAAATCGGATAAAATATGCGACCGCTAGAGTGCAAACACACACACACACACACACACACACACACACACACACACATATATATATATATATATAAAACATTTCAACGACCCCCCAAAACGTGTTCAGGGGGTCACGTTAGGAACTTCTATGGTGGTCCCGGGCTTAAGTTTCACCGTGCGGGTCATGCTAATAGTTCACTTTCCTAAGGAAATTCACTAATAATGATCACTATCCTCGCTAGAAATGGGCGGCCGGCACGCAGTTTGCTTGATACGTGTTACCTCTAATATTTAGTTAGAGCTCAGTGTTTGCGGCCTTTCGACCAACGATGATAATATTATACCTAAGCAAGTGTTTAAACAAATAACTAAATGATTAGTTTTGTACGCAAATCATAGAATAAAGTACCTGGGGGCCGAGCTTTGCTCGGGGAAGACCAGTCACTTTGTTTAGATTACTTGGAGTAATATTTCACTACCCCTCAAAGTTAGTTTTTTGCCTATAAGATTAATATGGGGAATCATTTTATTTAATTGCATCTGTTAATACATTATGGACAGATTGTTAGGGTGTTATAGGTAAAGAATATATTTAGCTATATAAATAAAATAAGTTTTCTTTCTACATTGTTTCGAGCAGTGAAATGTTGCATGCAGCGGGGATATTTAAATTTGTGTTAAAATTTGTTTATCTATTTATGAGCCAGATTTTCTCCGCGTTTCACAAAAAAAGATTTCACTGAATGAAACAAATATTTTTGTGTAGAGGAGGAAACTTTAAGGCTGCAATCATAGCACATCATTAGAGTTATGCCCCTTGGTCCGGCACAACTAAAGACTGTACCATATTTGTTCTAATGAGCATTTAGTCAGCTAATTGTCTTTTACCACAGACCGGAGGAAACACGTTCTGCTTTACTACTCAACAACGGTATACTAAACCATTAATAACGGCACGGCAATGAATCATTGGGAACGGATCACATAAGTTCTTGCAATATGGTATTTGAAGCTAAGTTTGTCATGGTAATCACTGTGGTTATAATCATGAATTTTATATGTGTTTTTAAGTCCATCATCCAAAATAAGTCCAACAAACTATATGTGTTATTGAGCAGATATTTGGAAGAAGATGGATCCATCCCAAAAAACAGTTTTGGGCTTATTCCCTATCCAATGAGGCTCGGCTTTAAGGACCTTCAATATTCTCACGTTAATTATATTACTACTTACTAGACCGATTGAGCAAGAATTTAGTAGAAATACAGCAGGCAATGCACCATAATCATAACAGGCCTATAATTTCCGTCCTATATGTCCTTTAGGACTCATCTGACCCTTCGGCATCCAACATTTTAATTTAAACATCACTGAAGTTACATAAGTAGTTAACTGGACCGATTGAGCATGTATTTTTTAGGAAGATAGTTAATACATCAGAATGAAACCTTAGCCTACTCCTGTTTAAAAAACGCTTTAGGGCTCCCCAAATGTTGGGGCTATCAAATTTATATTATGGGTAAAGTAAAAGGTGTTCTAACTAGGCCTCATCTCTGAAATAATATATAGTATTGCGTAGAAAATTATTCATATAAACTAACATTGGGGTTAGGGTTAAGATTGTTTTACAAAGATTTATTTCTGGATCAATGTTAATATTATACACAGAATTGAGAACAGTATTTAACAAAACTACTATTTACACCAGTGGGTTCGCCCTAATATGAGTCACCGGGAACATAAACATAAACATTATTTTAACAGAAAAGAGTGGATACAAATGAATTAATTTTCATCTAAATTTCTTTTCCACCTTAGGTTGTAGATTCATTTCTGGTGGTGATTATAATGCCAAACATCCTACGTGGGGATCCCGTCTAACGAATCCTAGGGGTCGCCAGCTTTTACGTTCTCTTCACGAAAAAACCTTGATTACCTATCAAAAGGTGAACCAACCTACTGGCCCTCTGACCGTCAAAAGATTCCTGATCTTCTAGACTTCTTTGTAACAAAGTGTTTACCCAGGAATAATTTACATGTAGAACAATCTCTCGATATTTCTTCTGACCACTCGCCTGTTATTTTAACGCTGGCTTCGTCTGTTATTTTGAGACCAGCTTCTCCCTTACTATGCAATAAAGATACTGATTGGGATCATTTTCGTGAGCTTATTGATCAAAACATCAACCTAAGAATCCCTCTTAAATCCCCGGAGGACCTGGACATCGCCGTTGAACACTTAAATAATGTAATTCAAAATTCTGCTTGGCAAGCAACTTTGATCTGTACAAGAGAAATCGTTCCTCAAATGAAATATCCGGTGGAGATAAATAGAAAAATTGCGAAAAAACGTCGACTTTGCAGGATATGGCAAAATTCAAGGATGCAAAGGGACAAAAATAATCTGAATCGGGCCGCACAAAAACTAAAAAGATTGCTCAAAAATATTAAAAACGAGAGGTTTCAGGAATATACATCAAAGCTTTCGCCAACTGAAGCAAGTGATTACTCTCTTTAGAAAGCGACAAAGTATTTGAAACGCCCCCAAATATGTATTCCTCCGATATTAAAAAACTATGGTACTTGGGCGAAAGATAAGGCTGAAACCTTTGCTTCATATTTTAAAGAGGTTATCAAGCCACATAATTTGACTCCAACATAGAAGAGGACATTCTTGAATTCAATGCTTCTCCAAATCAACTAGATATGCCAATCAGGCCATTTACTCTAACTGATGTCAATAAAGTTATAAAATATGATTTAAATGCCAAAAATCCCCAGGATATGATTTAATCACTGGAACAGTATTGAAAGAATTGCCAAGGAAAGGTATGGTATTACTCACTGTAATTTTCAATGCAATTTTGCTATTAGAATATTTTCCATCGCAGTGGAAAGTCTCTCAGATTGTTGTAATTCCAAAACCGGGCAAACCTTTACAACAAGTTTCGTCTTATCGCCCTATCAGTCTCCTGCCAGTCATCTCCAAGGTTTTTGAGAAACTCTTTTTACAACGGCTTCAATTATTAATAGATGAAAATGACATTGTACCATCTCATCAATTTGGTTTTCAACGCAGGCACTGTAGAGCAAATTCACAGGATATCTAATGTAATTAAAGAAGATCTTGAAAATAAACGGTTCTGTTCAGCTGCATTCTTAGATGTGGCACAGGCCTTTGATAAGGTTTGGCATGCTGGTCTGTTATTTAAAATAAAATCTTTACTGCCTCATACTTACTTTGGAGTTCTAAAATCTTACCTCTCTAACAGGTATTTTCAAATCAAATATGAAGATTACACCACTGATCTACATGGAATTGAGTCTGGGGTACCCCAAGGCAGCGTTCTTGGACCTGTACTATATATTTTGTTTACATATGACCTTCCTCAAACGCCAAGAATCACTGTTGCGACGTTTGCGGATGATACCGCACTTTTATCCTCAGATCTTGATCCTGTACAGGCATCCTCAAACTTACAAACAGCATTAAACGATATATCTCAGTGGCTTTCCATGTTACTTTTACTATGAGAACTCCCACTTGCTCTGCTGTGACGTTAAATAACGTTGCACTGCCTCAAGCGGACGAAGTAAAGTATCTTGGAATCCACTTAGATAGGCGCCTCACGTGGCGCACATATGTTTGGAATAAAAGATTACAACTTAATCTAAAAACTAGAAAATTGGCTGGGCTTCTTGGCCATCGTTCAAAATTATCCTGTGAAAACAAATTACTCTTGTATAAAATTATTCTAAAACCTGTGTGGACATATGGCATACAGTTATGGGGAACTGCATCTAATTCTAACATTGAGATCATACAGAGATATCAGTCAAAGGCCTTAAGGATGATTCTACAAGCTCCATGGTTTGTCACAAACAGAGTAATCCATAATGACACCAAAATTCTAACCGTGAAAGAAGAAATTACGAGGTACAGCAAAAAACATCAAACAAAACTAGAAGTGCATCCTAACCACCTTGCAGTCAATCTATTAGTCAATCTACATTTCGCCTTCAGAGACACCACATTCTTGATCTCAGTACTCGATTCCAGTGAAAACTATGTTTTATTTTATTTTTTCCCTATGTTAGTGCGAACACTGGTTTGTTTCTAACTCATGTGATTTAATTTTATTGAGTTTTATTTTAATCCTATACTACACTCTGGCTTTTTATTTAAACGTACTCCTCCTGAACGGCTGGAGTGATCCTCGCGAAATTTTGCTCGGTCATAGTAACCATCTATGGGAAGGTATAAATCTGAAATGGTCCAAATCGGACATAAGGGTTCTGCCCTACGGCCCTTTAAAGTTACCATGTTATTTTAATAGGAGAAATATTTTATTTTGTTTGTTTACTGTGTGTTTATTATACAGCTGTTATAAGGATCAAATTTAAATGCAGACTGTTACTATCAGCTGTTTGTAAATACAGTTGTTTTCTGTGAAATTGTTGTTTTGTTTATTTTAGTGGTTTGTTTACCTTTGTACGTGAATGAAATGCCACGTTTACGGAGAGGAAGTGCAAATCTTGGACGACGCACCGTATCCAAGGGAAAAATCGATTCGTCGATACATTTCTGAAAATTATTGATTAAATAAATACTCGCTCCGCTCAGTATTGCAAGCAGACAACTGTATTGTATACCTAGTAATATTTACTTATTGTTCTTTCTGCTGAACAGATTGTAAATAAAAAGATGTTACAAAAAAAAATCTAAATAGTAATCAAATGTAAATACAATCATGTATACACAATATTCCTTGAATAACGTACAATTTGGAAAGAAAAAAAAGAATTACAATTTTAATGAGCATGATATATCATAGTTAGATAACATGAAGTAAATCTTGAGGTAATCTTGCTTTCAAACGTCTGTTAACAGTAGGCTGGCCTATGTTGAAAGTCAATGCTCCAAGTACGAGTTATAATTATTCATAAACTTGTCACAACAATTCTTGATACATTCTTCGATTGCGTAAACTCTCAGTTCTCGATGGAGATAATTATTTCGTAGAAAACCACGGGGCATTAACAGCAATCCTCAGAATTTTGTTTTGAAACACTTGAATTTTGTTTTCGTTTAATGTTGGACAAAGATAATCCCCAAACCGGACAAGCGTACATGACCAAAGGCCGAATTATAGTTTTGTAAATTCAAACCGTACATTTAGGTTTTAGTGTAGATTTCCTGTTAATTAATAAAAATAGTTGTGCTAGGCGGGCTAAACTTGAATTAGTTTTTTGTTTACATGAAGATTCCAGTTCAATTTCTTATCAAGCCATACACCTAAATACCTTGGTCAGCGGTAAAAATTACCCATGTATATGAATTTCATGAGGTGGTGCATATTTTTTGGGGGAAAATATTTTAGTCTCACATTTACTTGGATTCAATTTAAATCGCCACTGCAAAAAACAATTAAGAAATTTGTCAATAGACGATTGTAATGAGTGATTGTAATGATAATTTTGACAAATAACAGCAATGTCATCAGCATAAAGAGCCAACGGTGCGTCTTGGAGATCCGGGATATCCGACATATATATGTTGAATAGCATAGGCCCAAGTATAGATCTTTGAGGAACCCCGGCATTGATGGGTCGAATGGAAGAAAATGTTGCGTTTATTTTAGCAGAAAAAGTTCTTTTGTCTCGCTACAACAATGGTTCGCTACAACATTCCTGGTAATGTGTTTAAAGTATTTTACAACAGTTGTATTTTACAAAATGATATTTCAACATATTGTTTCAATAGCCAGGCTATCATGAAATTAAATTCTATAAACATGGGTTGGTCCAAGACCGTACATGAAACTTCTAAAATGGCAAGTAGCCTAAGAGTATAGACCTACATTTTATAACCATAGGTCCAAGTTTTTGATGAAAACAGCTCAGTATAATCAAAACCTAGGATTTGTCAAATCATTTCAGATAACCTGTAAAAGGCTTAGTTTGGTTAGAATAGTTTAAAGCTTTTATTTTGGTTCGCTACAACATTCCTGTTAATGTGTTTAAAGTATTTTACAACATTGTATTGTCAGTTTAATGTCGGCTTACTCTTACTGTAATCCAACCCTAGGCTCTGTCAAATCATTCAAGATAACCTCCCGAAAAAGGCTGTTTGGTTAGAATAATCTATAGCTTATATTGTGGTTACCTACTACATTACTGGTAATGTATGTTAGGTAATGTAGACAATTTTTATTTTTAATTATTAATTTAGTGGAAATATAACCTAGCAAATAATTGTCCTACAAAATAAATTTTAAGGTTGTTCGCTTACTGTGACTAACTTCATCAACGCTTTCTAGACAAATTGAGGCTTTGTATACTTTTTACACATGACAATCACAATTTTACCAATTGTCTAAGAAAATGTAATAAAACAACTATTTGATAAGTTAATATCTTAGTATCTACAGTCATCAAAAAGTTATTTTGAGTTTTTCGATGTGTCACACGCGTCGTCTGTCGTCTGCCACTGTTACAACTTACAATCGTCGCCTCTGACCGACTTACGATATTTACACAGAGTAGGCGTACTAAGGGAATATTAACTGTATAAATTTTTTTAAAACGTACACTTAATAATTTATAAAATAATAAATATGCTCACAACTTAAAAATATACTTCGATTTATCTCTCTTGTGTGTTTTTTGTTGGTAAAAAAACTTTTGTTATCCAGTATAACAATGTATACTCTAGTAAACTAACTATTGTTACTCTGTTGTTGAAACATAGACGTCGGCTAAATTTGAACGATTCAAGTACCACTAAAATGGCTTCCAATGTTATTCTTATGGAGAAAAAAATAAATTTGGTTTTTAGATAATTTTATTAATATTGAACGAAATTATCTGAATAACGAACTTGACCGAGATTTTGACCTGTTAAGTTTTTCTGGAAAATTTTAAGTTTAACTGTGGAGGCATTCTCGAGTTATTGTGGTCACAGACACGCCAGTTGAGTTGATTCTCTTACCAGTCTAAGCAGTAAAGTTGTGTATAAGGATACTTTCACTTCGTTCAGTTATCCAATAAAGTTTCGAACGAATGGTATTTTTGGGGTCTGAGGACCCCATCATCATGCCCCGGACCATGGGCATCATGGTCCCGGGCCTAGGTCTTACCATGCCGACTACGGTAATAGCTTCTTCCCTATAGGGAAAAATTCGCTTAAAAACTTGTGTTTTTCAATTTTTGCACAATCATCATGCACAATAGGATTTGGCGTGAAAGAAGACTCAAAATGGACAGAAAATACATTGCACTTCTGGGAGTAGCTTTCATATAAAGAATTATTCTGAGTAAAAGTAGGGATAAGAGTGCGACTACATAGTAGACGTTTAGTAGCCTTTCCACATGTTAGAGTCGTTTGGATGAATTTCAGATACATACTTTTTGTATGTCTCTCTTCTATAATCCTCTAACTCATGTTTTACTCTCCTGGAATGTTCGTTCATTTGTCTTTTAAGAAAGGGCAGCCTGAGTCTCTGCCAACGTCGTCGTACTTTGTTCTTTTCTTTAATAAGCTTTAATATTATCAAGAAAGTAATTTGATTTGGGCCTAAAAGGTTGCAAATTAGAAGCTTTAACAGAATTTGGAATACAGTGTGTAAATTTGTCAATAGCGTTGTCAATTTCAACAGAAGATGACAGGTCTACTTGTATTTCCAGATTGTTGTCTAATTCTGAAAAAAATATTCCCCAATTAATCTTCCCAGTAATTAATTTTGTAGGTGAAGAACTTATTTGATGGTGAGTATAGAAGGATACTATTACTGGTGAATGGTCTGAATCCAATTCAGGTAACACTTGTTGCATTATTGGAGCTGAGAAATGTTTATGCAAAACCAATTCAAGTCTGTCAGGTGCATACATTTGCTGCCATCGGTAGTGAGTAGGTTCGTCTGGTACAGCAATAATAGTGTTAGTATCATTTATATACTGAAAAAGTCGGTTCCCGTTAGGATTTTTTGTTCGGCAGCCCCATACACGATGTTTACAGTTGAAGTCCCCCATAACAACGGTTGAACAGCCATCAGGAAGTAGAATTTGCAAATCCTGGTTATGTAAGCGTCGATTTGGAGATTTATAAACTGAAATAATACGAAGAAAGTTCCCATTTTTTAGACCGATTTTTACTCCAACGGCTTCTAATGTGATCAGTGCTGGCAAAAATATGTGATGATGAGCGATACTTCTCTTAACAAAAACTTCGACTCCTCCAGAGCCCATCGGATCTTGACGATCTTCTCTGTATGATTTTGAAACACTCAGTCCCTATTAAATGTGTTTCAGGAACACACGCCATATCAATACTGTGTCTAGCTAGAAATGAAATAAAAGTCCCTCTTTTATCTCTAAGTCCATTAGCGTTCCAATTGAGGAATGTTAAGTTATTTATAAATAGGTGGTTAAATTGATCCATTAGCGAGTACAGAGCTGATAACGTTACTTATGATCCTTTTTAAGACGGGCATAAAAGACTTAACAATGTCTAATATTACTGACTCCAAGCTTGGAGTCGTAATTGGGTCACTGTTAACATCCGGAGATTCTGAAGGCTCACTAGTGGAATGACGAGTTGTCTTAGCAGCAGCATTTTAGTATAGAATTTTGCGTTCCTTCCTGGGAGTATTAGTTTGACTATGATTTGTATTATAGTTGATTTCGGGAAAGAGAGAGGTTGAATTTAAATCTGGTGCGTTGCATTGCTCATTTAGTTTGTTTTTGTTGGCTAAGAGAGATTTGTGATTGGCTTCTTCTATTCTTCTGTTTACAATTTCTTGGAATTCCCGTGAAATTGGCCGTGTGGTTTTCCCCACAGTTTACACACTGAAGGGTGACATTTTTATTCTTTCGGGCATTCTGTATAGTGGTGGTTCCCGGTGCATCTAATTTACAAAAATCTTTCGTATGACCGTATTTTTGGTACCGAGTACATTGAGGGATTTTTCTGGATTTTATTTTCGGTTCAACGGTTACAACTGCATAGGACAAAGTATTCAATTTAAAAATGCCTTTACCTTAGTTCTAACACATAACGGAAGTGGCATCTTATTTCTATTTAGCAACGTTGTTACTCTAAGTGCAGGATAGCTAAGATCTAACAGTTCGGTCTTAATCTGATTTTATGACAGAGAAAATGGATTATTTCTTATAACTACTTCTAACTTTTTGTCTTGAGCGGGTTGAAAAGTGTGATATTTAACTTCAGAGGAGTCATATAACGCCGTCAGGTTACGAAAGTCGACAATGGTAGTTAGATTTACTTTAAGGGATTGACCACGAACTTGAGTTGTGAACCCTGCCTTAATTACAGTTTTGATGTCTTTCACGATTTCCTGGTGACTATTAACATCGTGAAGAAAGATAGGAGGAATTTTAACTTTCTAATCTACTAATTGCTCATTGGGAGGACTATCTTCTATTTCGTCAAATGCATTGACATTACTACCATTGGAAGCATACGAATGGTCCAAAAGAACTTTACTTTACTTTTGTTTTGTTTGCAAAGCTGAGTTGCATCCAAAACGTATCGTTTTGGTTGAGAAATCGGGTTAGAAATTATTTTACGCTTAATAGGTTGAACAAAATTAGAGTCGGGGTCCTCGTCTACCTTTTTCGTTGCAACAGAAAGTTCAACAGGTTTCATTGGACATTGAAGAGATTTACCTTAGTTTACAAATGATGTTGACGATCGATACAGGGACAATCTTTGTAGGTTACGGTTGTGTTTTAACAGAGAAGAACTTTTTAGTTTCACTATAATATAAGGGTATTCTATGTGAAAAGATTTGAAAACTGACCTTGGGAATTAAGTACTTAAGAACTTGAACTTTTAAAGGCAGAACATTATATTTAAAAAGTATTATATTTAAATTAGAGATACAAATATATCACTACGCTGTTATGAAGCCCCACAACTGATCCAGGTTTAAGATTTTTAAATATAAACAAAAGAGTCACAACAGCTGTTCAAAAAAAAAGAAAAAACAACAACAAAACATTCAATTGTAAAGTGTCATGTGGTTTTTGCGAGAGTACTGACTAGAACCAATAAATACGTAACTTTAATATATTCATGATTAGGTTATTTATGAATTGCTAGAATCATTAAAAATGAAGATTGAATATAAAGCATACATGTTCAAAATGAAAATAAACTAGCAAATAAGCAAGCAAATATGCTTGCCTTGGAGAGGAACCTTGAAGATCAGTACTCTAGGCTTTTATACAAACTGACTGGCTTTCTAGCAAAGCTCGGTCCCCAGGTGCTTTGACAAATGTAACCCCCTCCACCCCCTCCCCCCCAACATAACATTGTACTGTGATCGCGAGCGAAGCCGCGACGGGCCACTAGTAAACATTATCAGAAAACTGACACAAACTCCTCCCCATTTTAAATAATTTCAATTTACTTTTCTCCCTTTGAATTCGCGATTATCAATACATTTTTTATATGTACTTTATATAGAATATAAAGTACGGTATCCTATATAGAAAATCTTCTAGTAAACTATTTGTTCAAAAATGATTACCTAAATCCCTTCATTGGAAGCAATACAGATTTATTGATTTCACTCGGTGGTGTTAAGGGGGAAATCCCTTCCTCCCGCCAGGATTAGATGTCAATAGGCTATACTCCGAGTACTCTATATTAGTTAATGTTAAATTGTTCTATGTACTAAGTTCTAATTAAATTAACTTGCGAATCAAAGTGAAATTATCATTTATTGATTCTCTACATGAATAACATTGGAAATCGTTATACGTTCAACGTTAGTTGACAACTTTGGTTTTCCGCAACCATTAGTAGTAAAGTAATATTTAAATATATTGTTTGATTTATTGTTTTAGCTCTTTTAATAGCGATAAGCAGATTTTGGACTAAATGACAATATTTTGGCCAGTTCATTGTTTTGGACTAAATCCAAAATACTTCATTTTGAAACATTTTAAACCTTATATTTTCTAACCTAAACTTTCCCAGATATGCGGGAGGTTTCATTTTCTTGGGGGTTAGAAGCACTATAAACAAGCGTATTATCGTGGATATAGACCCTTTAAAATAAAGTCTAGAAATGCCGTGACCACAGGTATCCACAAACCAAATTTCATAATCGAGCCAGTAGTTTGATCTGTAGGTCGGTTACACATCTAGACAGACATCACCTTTTTTGGGTTCAGTGAGCATTAACACAAACATTTCCAATTCAAAAATCATAACTCGAATTCTAAAATCATAACTAAAACAATACATTCTCAATGTATAATGAACAAGGCCTTTGAAATCTAGGATCCACAATAAATATGAAT
Organism: Allygus modestus; assembly: GCA_963675035.1. Lineage (NCBI taxonomy): Eukaryota > Metazoa > Arthropoda > Insecta > Hemiptera > Cicadellidae > Allygus > Allygus modestus. The sequence goes on from OY776111.1 coordinate 107,831,499, forward strand.
TTTGTACAAACATTCCTAATATTATGAGCAGAGAACGGGCATATTCAATCAGACGTCTCTTGAATTTGAGTACCTAAATTCGCACTAAATTGGGTTACATGTTGTATGTTCTCGCCATATATAATTATTTAATGTTTATGATAAATTAAATCATAAAACCATTGTCTAAGACGCCGACGCAACTAGGGCGTATTTTAAGGCGAATATGAATGAATCATGAGTGTAGAATGGATAAGATGCCTTGTGTAGGCATATATAATTTAAATAATCAGTGACCCTGCATTCTTGGGCCACGCGAGTCAGTGAATATTCTTACCTACTTAGGATACTTGTATTTAGTTATTTGGCTATTTTTGAATAGGATTTTTCAAAGGCAATGTTGGAAGACGCCCTGCAGATCCTCTTTTATTTAATCTGATTCATGTAAGAGGGAGTCCGACAGGTTTCTTGCTGTGCGTGTTCATACCCCCTTCGATTTCTTCCATTTAGTTCACATGCAACTTCTAGATAGTTTAACATTCAGACCTGCTAGAGAAGATATAATCAGAATCGGGAAAATCTTGGCAAGATGAAAAAATAAAACAGATTTTGATATTAATGCTCGTTTTGGTTGTAATATTTATGTTTTATTTGCATGTTTCATTATTATGTGAAGAACATTAGGGGCGCTACCAGCTTGCCGTGGTTTCGACCGGATTTTGTACATGGTTAATGACGTGGTTTTATCTGTCGCATACATATCATCTGTCTGGTGAAAACCTGCGGTTTATTTCAATTAAAGATTAACGGAGATAATTCTACCACAGTCAGATGAAATTCGAATAAGCATTAATCCCTTCGCGACAGACCGTCATACACACCATGGTACAGTACACAGTACACACCTTACTGTCGGTAGGGAATGTGGTAATCTGTCTCGCAATATACATGTATAAATTGGCCTGCTTAATCTGAAGACCTTTTTGTCAGACATTTTTCATGTATTTTGTTATGCATATCTATTGACTGAAATACGCATAGGATGTGTCCAAACTACTTTCTTTACACCAAGTTCGACCTACATCTTACGGAGTACACTATATTTCATAGAGTTAAACTTTTACTAATATTTTCCCCATCAGATTCTTAGCTATGGATAAATCATTAAATCATTAACCATCATTAAATCATTGTCTAAGACGCCGACGCGTAGGGTTTTTTTAAGGCGAATATGAATGAATGATGAGTGAAGAATGGGTGAGATGCCTTGTGTAGTCGTCACGAGTCATTTAGCGAACGAATGCATTATGACGTAGTATTCTTTAAAATTTATTATTTCCAACTATTAGCAGTTTTTGCTGCGGCCTCTCCTGCACAATCCAAAATGGGAAGACACTACTAATCTTCTAAGTACCTTTAGCCCGATGTGTAACTCACTTTACTCACTCACTCACATATACGAATTATAGACCACTTCTAGTTGAGATGGAAACGTGAAATTTGACATGCAAGTAGCTTGTACCTAGAAACTCTCGGGAAAATTGTCAAAAGTTACAATTTCCATTTTTAAAACGTCAAATTTTTACCTTGGAAATTGCAAATTTTAACATTGCGCTTATAGTTTCAAATCAAAACAAAAAATCATAACAGATATGGAGCAAAATACCCAATGAACTGTCAATATAACTTTTAAATGGTAGAGTATAAATAATGTAAGTTGAAAACAATATAAAATCTAGAGTGGATATATCCCAAATGAATGAAAATAGTTTACTATTCAAAAAATGCTTTAAGGGACATTGAGTTATAATAATAACTGGGACGAAACCAAGCGGGGGTCTGGGGGTGGAGCCCTCAGCGAGCGGAGCGAGTCTTTATATATAATTTTGTAAGCGAAATTTCTAAGTAAAAGTTATGGGAGTTAAGTAATCGCAGGATAATGAGAGAGGGATCAAATTAAAGGTCTTGATCCCAGGGACTCTGGGGAAAATAGCAGTATTTTCCAAGCTTTACCAGCAAACGAGAAAAACATCCCGCATAAGAAAAATATGGGGATTTAAAAACGCTTTGTGCATATTAAAACATGTGTCAACTTTGTTTACGAAATGATATGTGTTCTTACTATGTTGTTCTATTTTCCTTAGCAAGCAAAGAATGAACAAATATCAGATGAGGCAGGGTACTGGAGGAATTTTAGGGGCTATGCACCATCAAGCCACTTGTATGTGTACTAAATTACTATGAAGAGCGATCCAACTGGCTCGTTCACCACTTAGTATTTCACAAAAGAAGCGTATTGTGAGAATTTCTTTGCAGTGCATGTTGTGGTGAAGTGCTGAGTAATTGAACATATTTATATATAAAGCCAAACAATACCAGGAACTTTTGGGAAAACCATAAGTAAAAAAAAATATGAACCAAATATTTAAATGAATACTCGGTCAGAAAATCTGGGTTAAAATATCAGTGTTCGTTCATAATACATAACCTCTCAAGTCACTAATTAAATAAAAGTGTGAAGATAAAACACATTTATAAATATTGATTGATCATTTGTGAGATTTGAGCTGACCCTAAAACTGAAACCGAGGGAACAAGCGATACATACATTACATGGTTGTTGGCCAAAGCTTAAGTAATGTATATTTTGTAACATTAAATTTTAATTAAAAGTCTCAAAACGTTTTAAAGCACAATACACTAATAACCTTTAAACAAATTTAAATTTAATCTTTTTATTCAAACGTTATTCCAGTTCTTGTGAAATTATGATGTAAATATTTATATATTCTAAGAAAATCAATAACTTGTCAAACTCATTTTGTACTAGGTCAAATAGCAAAGTTCCCCTTGTGTACCGTTGCTGAATGTCTAAAGGTTTCTTACAGGCTCAGAAACCAAATTTGTTGGTATCAAGTTCAATTTAATAATTTGTAATGTTTACTTAGAAAAAATGTATCAGTAATAAATAGTACAAAAAAGGAAATAGTAAAGAACTAAGAAATAAAATATAACAAGAAACCTCAAAAACGTTTGGGATTCGGCCTACTTAAGCTATGTATATCGGATTACTTCGGTCCTGTAGCTAATATTTAAGCGTGTAACGGATACTTGTTCACTTTTACATCACTATTTTTGACAGCTATCAATTGCAACTGATGTGTTAGAATACCTCCTGCTGGGCGTAGACACGTTGACAACTGACAACAACAGTCTGTTGTGTTGGTGTCACTGGCTGTGGAACCGTCATGCATCACGGCATTAGCTGCAACCTTCTCGCTGTTAGCGAATTTCCCCTATAGGGAAGAAGTTATTACCGTTGGTCTCATGGTAAGCCCGAGACTCTGATAACTTTTTGTTTTGAGATCCCCAGATGACAAAAAAACCATTCGTTCAACAACAATATATATATATATATATATATACAAAACCCCATGTATATATATATATATATATGTATATATATATATATATATATATATGTATATATTTCGTTGTGTTGCATATATTTATGTGTCCGTACGCACGATAACTCTCGTAAAAAGGTCCGATCTTAATGAAATTTGATACAAATGTGTAAAGTACCATTTATTCAAACCAGTTCGAAAACCAGACAAATCGCACCCTCCGAAGGGGGGTTTTGTACCCCAAAAATGTGTTTTTGGGGTTTTCACATGTAATTTTCATCTAAGTCAAATTTTAGTTTTCACCATTACATTCAGCTTAAAAAATATTTGATATTTTGATCATTGCTCTACGTCAATTGGTTACTGAGATATCGAAAGTTCTAAACACAGTACGTTGTCTAATGTTATTCTTATAGAGAAAAATAAATATTTTATATCTCGCTTATTTATGAACATACACTGACGAAACTTGGTAAGTGGCTTCATCTGGTTGTGTTTTATTGTTGTTTGCACAAAAAAAAACAATTTTTTGCCTATGGTTCCCGTAGCAGCAAACCTGGGTACTCGGTCCCCATGTTATTCTTGAGGAGATTGAATAAAATGTTATATATCGCTTATTTATGAATGTATATGGATGAAACTTGGTATGTGACTTCAACCAGATAAGTTCTATTGATATTAGCATAAAAACACATTATTGTGTTCCTTGTTGCAGCAAACCTGCGTACTCATCCCGAGTGTTATTCTTATGAAGAATAATTAATATTTTATACATCGCTTATTTGTGAATATATTTCTCATGAATTCTGGTCAGTGGTTTAATGTGATGTTAAGACAAATATTCATTGGAATTCGCTGAGTACGCAGGTTTGCTGCGACGGGGGTATTAGCATTGATTATACATCCTACGGATGTATTCCGTAGGATGTATAATCAATGGTATTAGATTAATACAACTAGCTGTCATGGAGTTTCCATACATCACCGTGATAGCTCTCAACCTCTCGTTGTTTTGTTAATAACACTAGCTGTCATGGAGTTTCCATACATCACCGTGATAGCTCTCAACCTCTCGCTGTTTTGTTAATGCCACTAGCTGTCATGGAGTTTCCATACATCACCGTGATAGCTCTCAACCTCTCGCTGTTTGGTCAATACCACTAGCTGTCATGGAGTTTCCATACATCACCGTGATAGCTCTCAACCTCTCGCTGTTTTGTTAATACCACTAGCTGTCGTGGAGTGGTCATACATAACCGTGATAGCTCTCAACCTCTCGCTGTTTTGTTAATGCCACTAGCTGTCATGGAGTTTCCATACATCACCGTGATAGCTCTCAACCTCTCGCTGTTTTGTCAATACCACTAGCTGTCATGGAGTTTCCATACATCACCGTGATAGCTCTCAACCTCTCGCTGTTTTGTTAATACCACTAGCTGTCGTGGAGTGGTCATACATAACCGTGATAGCTGTAAACTTCTCGCGGTTTTGTTAATGTCACTAGCTCTCGTGGAATGGTCATACGTCACGGTGATACTGTCATCTTCTCGTTTTTAGCGAATTTCCCCTATAGGGAAGAAGCTATTACCGTAGGTGGAATGGTAAGAATTAAGCCCGAGACCATGATAACTTTTCGTTTTGAAGCCCCCAGATGCCAAAAACACCATTTGTTCAAATTTTGTATATATATATATATATATATGTGTGTGTGTGTGTGTGTGTGTGTGTGTGTGTGTGTGTGTGTGTGTGTGTGTGTGTGTGTGTGTGTGTGTGTGTGTGTGTGTGTGTGTGTGTGTCCGTAAGCACGATAACTCTCGTAAAAAAGGTCCGATCTTGATGAAATGTGGTACAGACGTCTAAAGTAGCATTTATTTGAACGAATTAGAAATCCAGGGGATCGGACCATTCGAAGGGATATTTTCGGGGATTTTGTACCCCAAAAACGGTTTTTTCGGGGTTTTCACTTGTAATTTTAATTTAAATAAAATTTTCATTTACACCATTGAATTCACCTCAAAACAACAAATAATTTGGTGTTTTTATCGATGCTCTACGTCAATTGATTACCGAGATATTGAAAGTGCTAATCACAGTACGTTGTCTAATGTTATTCTTATGAAGAAAATATAAAGTTATATCTCGCTTATTTATGAACATACGCTGTCAAAACATGGCATATGGCATCTGGTTGTGATTTATTGTTGTTTCCACAGAAAAACACTATTGCCGATGAATCCTGTAGCAGCAAACCTGGGTACTCAGCCCCCATGTTATTCTTATGGAGGATCATTAAAACCTTATAAATCGCATATTTATGAATGTATGTGTAAGAAACTTGGTATGTGACTTCACTTAGTTGAGTTCTATTGATATTTGCACAAAAACTCATTATTTTGCGTTCATTGTTGCAGCAAACCTCATCCCCAATGTTATTCTTATGGAGAATAATTAATGTTTTAAATGTCGCTTATTTGTGAATATATTTGTCATGAATCCTGGGAAGTGGCTTAATATTTATTGGGGTACCTATATTTTATTTGTGTTCAAAGGACTAAATATACTCATTGGAAATTCGCTGAGTACGCAGGTTTGCTGCGACGGGGGTATTTATTTTGTTAATGCCACTAGCTGTCGTGGAGTGGTCATACATCACCGTGATAGCTCTCAACTTCTCGCTATTTTGTTAATGCCACTAGCTCACGTGGAATGGTCATACCGTCACGGTGATACTGTCAACTTCTCGCTGTTTTATTAATGCCACTAGCTGTCGTGGAGTGGTCAAAAATCACTATGATAGCTGTCAACTTCTCGTTTTTTTGTTAATGCCACTAGCTCACGTGGAATGGTCATACCGTCACGGTGATACTGTCTACTTCTCGTTTTTTTGTTAATGCCACTAGCTGTCGTGGAGTGGTCATACATCACCGTGACAGCTCTTAACTTCTCGCTGTTTTGTTAATACCACTAGCTGTCGTGGAGTGGTCATACATCACCGTGATAGCTCTCAACTTCTCGCTGTTTTATTAATGCCACTAGCTGTCGTGGAGTGGTCATACATCACCGTGATAGCTCTCAACTTCTCGCTATTTTGTTAATGCCACTAGCTCACGTGGAATGGTCATACCGTCACGGTGATACTGTCAACTTCTCGCTGTTTTATTAATGCCACTAGCTGTCGTGGAGTGGTCATACATCACCGTGATAGCTCTCAACTTCTCGCTATTTTGTTAATGCCACTAGCTCACGTGGAATGGTTATACCGTCACGGTGATACTGTCAACTTCTCGCTGTTTTATTAATGCCACTAGCTGTCGTGGAGTGGTCATACATCACCGTGATAGCTCTCAACTTCTCGCTATTTTGTTAATGCCACTAGCTCACGTGGAATGGTCATACCGTCACGGTGATACTGTCAACTTCTCGCTGTTTTATTAATGCCACTAGCTGTCGTGGAGTGGTCATACATCACCGTGATAGCTCTCAACTTCTCGCTATTTTGTTAATGCCACTAGCTCACGTGGAATGGTCATACCGTCACGGTGATACTGTCAACTTCTCGCTGTTTTATTAATGCCACTAGCTGTCGTGGAGTGGTCATACATCACCGTGATAGCTCTCAACTTCTCGCTATTTTGTTAATGCCACTAGCTCACGTGGAATGGTCATACCGTCACGGTGATACTGTCAACTTCTCGCTGTTTTATTAATGCCACTAGCTGTCGTGGAGTGGTCATACATCACCGTGATAGCTCTCAACTTCTCGCTATTTTGTTAATGCCACTAGCTCACGTGGAATGGTCATACCGTCACGGTGATACTGTCAACTTCTCGCTGTTTTATTAATGCCACTAGCTGTCGTGGAGTGGTCAAAAATCACTATGATAGCTGTCAACTTCTCGTTTTTTTGTTAATGCCACTAGCTCACGTGGAATGGTCATACCGTCACGGTGATACTGTCTACTTCTCGTTTTTTTGTTAATGCCACTAGCTGTCGTGGAGTGGTCATACATCACCGTGACAGCTCTTAACTTCTCGCTGTTTTGTTAATACCACTAGCTGTCGTGGAGTGGTCATACATCACCGTGATAG